>CM059602.1:152257500-155122500 GCA_030412105.1 Cyclura pinguis
AAGATGATACTGCCTTTCTAGGCTCCAGCACAGCTCCAATATCCCCAAAATAAGCCACTAGTTTTATGTCTCCTGGCCAGGCAATCAATGTTAGGAAATGTGGGAAACAGCAGGATAATCAAATTGACCAAACTGCAGCTGCACCACACTGTCACATCTTCAACACAAGATCTAGCAGAGGGGAAAAAAACAAGCTTAAACTTCTTTGAAAAACATATAATGTTACAATATTTGTCCATAATCTAGTACATGGTTTAATAGAGGAGAGAGAAGGGTCAAAAATAGCTGTAGGTTACTTGATTCACAAAGAGAGAGAGAGCCGGTGTAGCACATGTGTTTTTCAGATGGAGTTAGTCCTGAACTGTGAAGTTTCTCAGTAGTTCATGATTCTAGTACATCCATGATTGTCCTCAGCAGGGAAAACCTGTTTTCATCTGGAACTTGAATCTTAACAAATACTCTTCCCTTCCCTAGTGAGCATAGCCAAGCAAAGTTTCCAAAACTTTAACGACCAAGGCTTTCTAGATTAGGTCCAGTGGCAGAGCCTGGAGTGTGTAGAGGTGGGGTGGGAGGGGGAGGGGCTATGATGCAAGGGGCGGGGCCACTGTTCATAGGAGTGTGGCTACAGGCTGGGAGGCCCCAAAAACATTGCTGCCCAGGGCAAACTGCCCCCACTGCCCCCATCCCTACACAACTGATTATGTCCGGGTCTCCACAACATTGATACTTCTCCCCAAGGCCCTCTGCTGGTCAGTATGGTTTCTTGGTTCTGTTTCTACCTTGGGCTTTCTGACCTGCAGATGGTTTCATTATATTTCTATTCCAGCTTCCTTCAAAGAAAGCCCAGTCTCTAACCTATAGCATGTTTTCTTCCCCCTCTATCTTTCTTTTTCTCTGTTCACGTAGGAGTCATACAGCTATCTAGATGTTGTTGAAGTACAACTCCCAGCAGCCCTAGTCATTCCTCAGTGGTGAAGAATGCTGGCTGGGGGCTGTAGTCCAACAGCATCTGAAGGGCTTCAGGATTCAGTTCCTGATACAAATCTGCTTCCTCATCTCTGGCTCAACAACCTCTGCATGGAAATCTTCCTGAGTGCTGTTACAAACTTACAAGGATTTGTCCGTTCAGCAATTGGTGTGCTTAGCTGCTTCTAGCTTCGTACTGATACATTCCTAGTATCATACCTTCTAGTAGTCCCAAATTGGCAGAGATAGTCCCAGTTAAGCCTCTTACGTCACAGTTTTTCCACTGTTTTTAAGATGTCCTCCTCCCACTTTACCTCTGTGTCCTCACCTTCCTTCATTTGCTTCAAACTGAGTCGATTACGGAAAAGTAGTTTGCACTCAATTAACACGGGGGGGGGGTGGAGGGAGAAGAGGCAGGTATGGAATCTTTCCCTTCCCGGTAGGCTCAAGTGAAAACAAACTGCTGCAGCCTCTCCTAGCTTGTGTATTCTTCCTCAGTAATACTTTGGCCATCTTGACCACACTGTGATATTGCTTCAGCGTATGCATCCTGGTTTTCATCTGTAAAATGCTGGAGGATATGCAGTATTCAGTGAATTACTGACCCCCTACCATAAGTAGACTTTTTCTGTTAATTTCCTTCTCTTTCTTCGGTTAACCGTTGTTACTACTTTTGTGAAAAATTCTGCTGATTAATGAGGCCCATCAAACAAAAACCCAGGCTCATTGTGGTATTCCTCAGGCTGTATTTTGGTCCATTCTCTGGTCCAAGGCAGCCATTAATTTGTCTTTTTCTTCTTCCTCCTCCTTTACACAGTTGGATACTCTGCCTCCCTTTCTCCTATTGAGCCATGTTCTCTCTTATAGATCAGATAGCCGAAAACTGTCTCACATGTTGCCCAATCATTCTCTAAGCTGGCACTCTACCTCATTAACAGATTTGTTACAGAATGATGTACTAGATTAGGAGGAAAGGAGGCGACACTGCATGATGAAAATATCAATGGTTTAACCCTTGAGTTACCCGATTTTTTTAATTAAAAAACAACCTATCCTACTATTTAAAATAATATTTATTTGGATAGAAAAATGTGTCTGCACCACAAAGTGCAGAATGAATGTCGCATATTTCAAGATTCACTGTCCCTTGTTTCCTCACTGCAAACTGTTGCCTTGAAAGCTAAACCCTCTTACAGATATATATATATGTGTGTGTGTGTGAGAGAGAGAGAGAGAGAGAGGAGGGGGGACTGTTAGAAGATTTAGACATGGTACTTCTACTACAATCGTGCAGGGACATTCTGGTTGTATTATGCTTGGCTTCCACAAACCAACTGCTATTAGATTCAAGCAAAAGAAAGCACAATGATCTCTTCAGCTGGACACTTGAGCAGCTGGCCAATAACTTAACTCAGAGTTTTGCTTTACGCTTCCAAAATTGTCTCGGGGATTGGATAGACAACATATAAAAATATGACAGCAAAATGATGGATGAGCGGTCGCCAGTCTCATTTCAACCATACAAAATAAAACATCATGCTTGTGTGTTTTGATAGTACATTTAAAAGACAGAAATTAGCAGATGTTGATTACATTCCACTCCAAGCAACATACCAAAACCCACAGAGGAATGTTTTGGAGATTGTAAAGAGACTTTATCATGTCATGCCTATGGAGCTAGATGTCAAGGAGTGAAAACATTGTGGGGATGGTTTGCTTCTCAGTCTGCATTTGGTTTTAAAATTTTCTTCTGCTACATTAAAACACAACCTGGTTTTGCCACGCTCTAAGCTGAGCTGTGCCAGGCTAATAGACAACACTTTTCCCTTGTTATCCAAAGTAATACTTATAACTGTCAACAATTTTTCCAAATCATAATCAACGCTTTAGACAATCTTAAAGAAAAGGGAGAAGCAGAAATTATTTGGTTTCTAAGTTTTTGAGTTTTAGCTATTGCTGTTAGTTCAACACACATTTTCTTTGCTCACATGTAGTACTAGTGGCCTGGGAAAAGAGATAAGGATCAATCTGTAGAGTTTATTGATGGTGGTAGTGCATATAAGACATATAAGCTCTCTCTGTTTCACAGAAATCTCTGTATCCACCACCAGGTTGCAGTGTAGGCTGTACACGAGCTGAATATAATTTACCCCCACTAACCAGGTTGGCACAGGGCAACTGGTTTCTCTACTTGCTCTACACTTTTTTTAGCAATTGTGTGTGGACAGTAATGCAAGGATGGAAAGGCATTAGAATAAGAAGGAGTACTAGAATGTAGTACCCCCAGTGGTTAGGCTCACTCTAGGTTAATTATTGCAGCATCCCACACAGTAATAAAGTCTGATGCATATCTTGGTTGCATCAAAGCTAATGAAATTGTGAGCCAACTTAACTGAGTTCCAAGTATCCTATCAAACCTACATTCTATTGGTGTGGGCACATAAAAGCATGCTGATACAACATGTAGTTTGGCCTTGTTAACAAAAGAATTGCAGAGTAGAAGTGAAACTGAATCAACATTTGCAAAAGATGACCTACTTCATCTCACTAAGATTTACAGCTCCAGATTTGCCTTCTTCCAACGAATTTCTGCAGTGAGGGAAATAATTCTGTGACTTCTCTGCACTGGGTTTGACTAGATCATTCAATCTTTTCTAATGTAGAGGCACAGTGAATTATTCAGTCTCAGAGGAGGAGGCCCAGTGTCTCTGCATGAGCCACTGGTCTTTTCCCCATCAGGTCTGACTTCAGCACAGTGGTTCACATGGAGACATTGTACAAGATTCATCTAGTACTAAGTCAGGGTTACACTAGACACTATATTAAATGTATAGCATCTAATTATATTGTCTTTTAATTTTAATTTGTAAATACTTATGAGGGATTTAATCTGACATGAATAGGGGAAAGCTAAACTTCTCCCCTGGAGGTCTGAAAGGAAGTTGAAACTCAGCACCAGTGTAGTTTTTTTTTAAAAAACTAGTCCCACATCCTACATATGAATGTGAAAAAGATGTTAGTAGCTGGCTGCTTTGTATTTGACTAGTTTAATCCCTATTCTCACATTTTGATTCTGAAAAATAAACATTTTCTGCAATTTACAAAATTGTCTGCAATTTAAATTCAGAAAAAGTGTCTCCAATTTCAAGGGTTTCATAAATACTGATGCAATTTATGCAGCTGAATACATCAGAGAGTCTTTTTGAACATTGCACAGGCAAGCCTGGATACTGAAAATAGGGGTGGGTGGATTAGTGTGTATCCAGTCTCTGTCCATTTTGCAGTTTTTCAGTCATATATCTATTCTATCCCATTTTCTTCTAATTTTTTAAAGCAAGCATTCACATTTAAGGTTACACATTCTTGTACATTTTTCACATTAGTCAGCTGATTACTGCATTACAAAATCTGGAGAAATGTCCAATCTGAAGGATCACTGTGTTACAGTCCATTAGTCCAGAAAGCATTTGTTCAGGAAACACAACATGGGTTGTTTAGTTAAAATTGGAGAATGAATGAAATTTCCCTAATTGAAATTCATTTTTGACAGGAAGCCCTAAACACACAAATGTGTGTGAGAAAGAGAACTTGTGGGGGGGAGGGGAGAGAGAGAGAGTGAGTCTGTTCTAGCCAAAATATTCCACTGAATCCTGCACACTTATTACATCAAGATCTGTTCGTGTGATATTTTATCATGCTCCTTTGTGCTGATGAAAGTTGTTACATCCACCTAGAAAATATCTTGGAGTTTTCTTTGTTACAATATTTGACCAACATTCTTCAAGCATAGATAATACAGAGCAAAAAATAATCTGGATACAGAGGAGTGTTCCTAAGATAACACTTCTTCAGGAACAAGATCAAGTAACTGGGGATACAGAAGTCTGGGCCGAAGCCTCCAATAACCCCTATATTTCAGGTTGGTCTTACCTTTCAGATATCCACTCAACAGCATTTCAATTTTTGGGAGAGCAACTGTGAGAGAATGGGGGAATCCCATATCAGTCTTTGGGAATTGACTATGATGGGCAGTGCTGCCACTTCCCGTACTTTAGGCATTTTCATGTAGAACTCCTGCCTGAAACCCCAGAGAGCTGCTGACAGTTAGTGTTAATAATACTGAGCCCAGTGGAATAGCTACTTGATTTAATATAAGAAAGCTTCTCCTATTCCTTTCCTGTATTCTTAAATATATTTGGATATTTCTGGTATAAGTGTGTAATTCTTAAAGAAAATTTCATTCCAAGAGTAAGTCAATGACAACACTAATTTCAGTCTTGAGAAAATTGGTATCCACCACATTTGATGTTGCCCTAGGAAAGCTAGAATATTTCCATCTTGAGCATTCTGTTCACTGTAGAGAGGCATAGAAAAAACAAATAGTTCACCATATTCGAAAGTGGATCCAGTATTTCATCCAAGTGTGTGGGATTCTTAGCCTGATTCTGCCCTAGAAGTATTAACATCTGCAACACAGTCATGTGGGGTGGGGAAGACACATTGAAATGTATTCTTTGTTATGTCTGTGCGCTGCATTCCCTAACAATAGAAACTTCAATTAGGCTATTTTTAGAAGTATCCCTTCAGATGGCTTAGAGACTGCAAACTTGAAACAGAGTGTCTCATCATCAAAAGTCTTACACAAAAGCATTGTGCTCCTATGCATCCCCCATTATGTACATGCATCATGTAAGACATCAACCCCACTCCCGATAAATTGTGCTCTGATTATTTTTTTTAAAAAAAAATAGGCTGGGAACTATGTATCTACTTGATAAACTACAGCCTAAATCCTATTGTTAAAAGAGAGCCATAAAATCACTTCGATTTACCATTCAACAATTATTTCAATGGCTACAGTGGGACTAGTCAACAGCATTTCAGTCTACTCAATGCTACTCTTTTAGGAGTTAACACATGCATTGTTCATCACACAGAAGTTCATAATCTTGAGAAGAAACATCAGTTTCATGGTTAGCCAGTGAGTTTCTTTCTTGTTTCGTTAACAGATTGATGATCTCTGAAAGTAAAGCATTCTTTTACTGTTTGGCCTCTTCCCAATTATGTAACCGCCCCATCTGTATAAACATTGTATTCCCCTGATTCATTTAAATGGAGATTTAGAAATGTGGGCCAATTAATTTAGGTAATCACAAGCTAATGTATGGGCAAAAGCTTGCAGTACAGGTATAGTCATGTCATATTTGTTGCATTATATTGGCATTATTTGTGTTTAGGCACTTGGAGAGGTCATAAAATGTTTTGTAGACATATATCTTTCACATATTATCCCACACTGATAATGAGAAAATATCCCATTATGTGTGTAGGTAACTTTTGTAGAAATTTGTCACAGGTGGCTGCTTTTGCATTTTCAAACAGGGCAAGGATGTTTCCAAGAAGGCAAGTTGGGGACAAGAAAGGATGGGGTAGCTAATGCTAGTATAACCTTACCAAAGTCGTTGCACATATTTAACTGCTGGTAATGGAAAGTAAAGGGATATGCAATATCAAACATAACATCTTTCCAAAAGTAATACATTAAAGAGTGTTCAGAAACTTCAATTGGACCAAGGAGCAGCAGCCAGATTATAAACTAGAGCAGTCTACAGTGATCACATAACCTCACTGTTCTGGTTGCCAGTCTGTTTCTGGGCACAATTCAAAGTGCTGGTGATGACCTTTAAAGCCCTACACAGCTTAGGTCCAGATATTTGAAGGAACATAGTCTCCCTTACAAACTAGCCCAGGCTTTGGGATCTGCTGGAGCAGCTTTTCTCTCTGTCCCACCACCTTCACAGGTGCATTTGCTGGGAACACGGGAGAGGACCTTTTCAGTGGCTTCTTCTAGGCTTTGGAACTCCCTTCCCAGAGAAATCAGACTGGCACTCTCCCTACTCTTTTTCCGTAGGCAAGCAAAGACATTTTTATTCCAATAGACATTCAATAGGTGATTATGACCTGACTGATGAAAGGTGTTGGCTATTGTTAACCATGCAGAATTTATTAATGTTTGTGTTTTAATTACGTATTTTAACTTTGTTTTTAATTTTTAGTTGATTGTTCGACTCGTGTTTTAAATTTTGTATTTCATGATTTAACTATGTTTAACTATGTGTTTTAAAAAGACTACTGTAAGCAGGTTTGAGTCCTTACAAGAAAAAAAGTGGGCCATAAATAAAGATAATATTTTAAAAGATAATATTGAAAGCACATCAATGAAAGGACATCAACAGAATTCTGAAAGGAATGTGCATCTTGCCTGACCAGTGTCCCATGTGGTGATTTCTTCTTCCAGTATAGTCGGATGAACCTTTTAGGTTGGCTGTGCTGGTCTGTTTCTGCCTTAGCTTCCTGACAAGTCCTTCAATATGATTCACAGTTTGTGACTCCAGACCACTGTAGCCCACTTTTGACAGCCCTGATTTTAATTCTTCTATTGCTAATCACGCCTAACTGTGTGCAATTGGAGCTGAATCTTAGTCTTGCTTAGGAATGAAGCTACCACAACAAGAGCGGGTATATTGGTTTGTTACCTCATCAACAGGGACATGTTTTTGCCCCTTTGTGACTCACAGAAGATATTTGTCCTCAGTGATACACGTAAAGAAATCTGAACAGTTTTTTTAGTACTGTGGCATCCTCAAATTCAATGTTGGATTCCTAGAGAAGGATAACCTAAAATGGCAGTGAAGCAGTGTATTCAGATGAAGAATAAATATGACCAAAGCCCAACCAAACAAAAAGAAACACCAAAAACAGAGAGAAGACCACAGAGGAGTGTTCACATCCTTCAAAAGCCCACTTTTGACCTTTCAGATGCATGAGTGGGAAACTACTGGTATGTCACAATATGGATATACTACAGGAAAACTGAGAATACAGATAAAAGTATTATAAAAAAAACCTGCCCCCCCCCAAACACATGGAATACCTCCTTGAACATTAAAACTACATGCAAGACACAGATGAAACTTCCAGAACTAGATTTTTTAAAATTTATGTATTTATTATCTAGAACCTGGAATAATTTTTCTGGTTTGTATGTATTTGATAAAAGTAATTGATTTGGTAATTCAAATAAGGTAAGTAATTTCATGATAGCATTGTCATTTGATATCATATAAATTCTCCATGAGGAGTTAAAAACATTCAGCTTCTGCTCAAGACACTTTCTTGGCATTGTTGTAAAACAGTGCTTTTCAACTGATGTTTGTCACAGCAGAGATGGGAAGAATTCTCAAAAATATTTGAGAAATGGTCAAAACACATGTTTCCTGAGTGTTGAGAAATCCTGACCAGAAGAATCCTAGATGGACAAGAATTGCTGTGTTGCAGAGACAGTGCCGATTTCTGCACAAAAATATCACAAACTGCATCATTTTCAAAGACTTTTATAAAGTGAGAAGAAAATTATCAAAATTACTTTTCATTTCTTTTTAGGGGGAGAAAAAAGGGAAGAACTATCCCCCTACTTCACAGTATTTTAAGTTATACAAAAAAAGAGACAGTGTGGTGTAGCAGTTTTGAGTGTTGGACTACAACTCTGGAGACCAAGGTTTGAATCTCCGTTTTGCCATAGAATCCACTGAGTGACCTTGGGCAAGTCACACTCTCTCAGTCTCAGAGAAGGGCAAACGCAAACCCCCTCTGAATACCTCTTGCTAAGAAAACTCTGTGATAGAGTTTGCATTAGGGTCTTCCTGAGCTCAAAATGATTTGAAAATATATAACATCAACAGCAAAGAAATGCATAATTTAGAAATCTTTGTCAAGTGAACTTTTTTTGTTTGTTTGTTTGTTCCAAGTTTCAAATATTTGTTCAGTTTATGCATTTATTTTTGTTGTATAAGTGTGCTTTGAATAATCCAAGTATGTTAAGTTCTTCAAATCTTCATTTCTAATTTCCAGTATAATCACTGCAGAAGATATGAGCAACTCAAGTTTTATGGAAAATGGTGCAAACACATATAAGTGAGTTAATCCACATAAAGTATGAATCCTAGCTCACACTTATCACACTATGATTACACTTTTGCTTCTATGGCAACTTCCTATGGAATCCTTCAATTTGCAATTTAGAGAGAAGCATTTAGAATTCCCAGCCAGAGTTCCTCGAGTGGCTCACCAGACAACAAATCCCAGAATTCCATTGGATGCAGCTATGGCAGTTAAAATGGAATCATAGACCTATAACTGTGTTGTGTCAAAAGGTTCCTGGAATCCCTGTGCAGTGCAGAGTTCAATGGGGAAAGGTCCTCATTCCCTGGCAGTGTACCTTCCCCAAGTCATACAGGTAGCTTGTTCAGTGGATCTGGGATAGAAAATTCGCTCTGTGGTTCAGGCCATTTCCACATGAGCTAATAAAAACAGTGCAGTGCGTCCTCCATGGAGGATGCCTGCACCTTGGAGCGGACTGGGTCCGGACTACTTACTGTAGATCCACATCTCAGTCCGCTCCAGAATGACCCCAAGTGGTCCTCCAGAGTGTTTTTGAAAGACCTGATTTTTCCAGTCTTTCAAAAGCACAGAGCGCGCCACTGCGAGCCTGCTTCCTTGTGCAGATTCACAGGCTCGCACCAATGCGAGTCTGCGATCTGCTGAGGGCGGGCTTTAGGCTGGCAAGCTTCAGTGGTTGGTCGAGACCCACGACCAACTGGAAGCCACCATTTTGGATGCCAGAGCAGAGCAGATCGACGTCCACGCACTGCTCTGGAGCAGCCTGGACCGGACTGGGGAGCCAGAAGATCCGGTAAGTAGCAGCGCGGGGCGATTCCCTCGCCCCGTGCAGAAATGGCCCCAGCCAACTAGGATAAAACAATTCTGATTGCACTGCTCCCTCCACTTGTTGAATAGGAGAAAGACACTAGCAATTTCAGTTATTTTAGTTAAACTGACATGAAAATTTAAATATAATATATACCAGTAGTATAGTATAAGCAGTTAAGAAGAATTTACAAGCAATGGTGCTAAAATTTGTATCTAAAGAGCTACGACAGTCTCTGAGAAGTAATTTTTTCCAAAGTTTCAGAGAATCTCATCAGTTCCCTGTTCAGCCATGGAAATCCACTGGTTGACCTTGGATGTGTCACACACTCTGAGCCCCCCAAAAAAACCCATGATTGGTTCACTTTAGGGTCACCAAAAGTCAGAAATGACTTGAAGGATCACAATAAGAAATATGATAGAGGATTATCTAAGAAATCTCAGCCATTTCGCAACCCATTTCATGAAATTCTGCCCCACATCTATCTTCTTTGAGACTTCTATCATGAATGTCCAGGATACATTATCAAAAGCCTTCTCTGTGTTCAAGAAAATTATGGATGCTAGTTTTCATTATGAGCCTCTAAATATCCCAATATATCTGTCACACATCTTGTGTTATCTCTCACTCGCCATTTTGGTAAAAATCCACACCGATTTTGCTTATTTAACTGTTTCCACTATTTTTGTTCTGCCAAAATCCAAGTAAATATTTTATAATCATTATCCAAAAGAGATATTGATCTATAATTCTTAGGATGAGTCCCATCTCTATCCTCCTTTGGTATTAAAGTTATATTTGTGCTAATCTAACTTTCTGGAACTTTACCAGAGTCTATGATAGAATTCATTAACTGCAAATATAACTGCTCTTCCATGGCTTCATAATAGCTTGCAGAGAGGCCATCTGGTCTTGGTACTTTTCTGACTTTTAGCTTTTTAAAAGCTTCAATCATTTCTGCTACAGTTGTTCTATCATTTAAAAAAAAAGATTAGCCCATTGAGCTTCAATAATAGAAGGTAAATTCTGTGACTCCACATATGTTTTTATCTTCTCTGTGAATTCTCTTTTTGCTTTGTAAAGTAAGGAGAGAAAAAAGTTAAAACTTTTATTTATCTTACCACTGTTTGTTTTTTCTCTTCATGGTTTATAAGACAACCATTTTCCTAGTTTATTTGTAAATTTAAAATAGTTTTGTTGGTCACATTTCATCCTCGATTCCAATTCATAAACCATGTTCATAGAAAGTTGTTTCTGTAAAATCTTTATTTCCTTCAACAAAGAGCTCTTAGATGGATTCTTTTTCATTTCTTCCCTCCTTTTCTTAATTCAATTCAAAATCTCTTGTTGCAGTTTTTGTATTTACTTTTTCCATTCTGAATTCTGCTGAATAAAGAAACCACTCATTACTACTTAACACACATGCCAAACAATTCCACTTTCAGTACCGTTGTTCAAATTATCCTCAAAAAATTTTCAAGGTTTCTTTTGCCTTCTCCAAGATCTCTTCATTTCTAAATAGTTCTTTACTAAATCTCTAATTAAACTGACTTTACCTCTTCTTAATAGCCAATAGCACTGGACTGTGATTAGATATAATTTTTGGTAAGATCACCATGTCTTTAACTAAGCTCAGCAAAGATTTGAAAATTCAAAAACATATCAAACCTAGAAAATGATTTGTGTCTTTCTGAGAAAAAGGTTTACATTTTGACTGTCCATATTTCAGTCTCCAAATGTTCAGTAATTCCAAGTTATCCAACAGTTTAAATTCAGAGCAGAAAGCACAGATTTTGAGTAATAGAGACAAAATAGATTTTTGTGACACTGAAAGAGGGGCAAGAGAGTGGCGTCTTTTGTCGGCTCTGCTGTTATTGACTCCAGAAATTTTAAATGACACTACCAGACAAGAAGAAAAAATTAAAGATATAATAATAAAAAAGCAATTTTACAAATTAAGAACATTTGCTGAAAATGCTGAGATTTTTTTTTTAACAGGACCCCTTGGAATGTGTGGAAGATTTACTTAAGATGTTAAATGATTATATTTAGCTTTAAATTGGACAAAATAAAAATAGTTATGTTGACAAAAAACATGACAAAAGAACAGCAAAAGTTGTTAATGTATTTTTCCTATGTGGCTGACTTGTGATAAAGCAAAGAAGTTTGGGGGTAACAACACACTATTTGATAGAAGAAATTCTTAAGATGAAAATTCAATTGAAATGTGAACTATGTTTATTGGGACTGGTGGATGACCAAATTAATAAGGAGTTATGCAATAAGATTAATAAGAGCTATACAATATATGACTACAGCAATGAGAGTATTATATGAACAGAAATGGAAAGATCCCACTATACCCTCTCAAGATGATTGGATATTGAAACTGATGGACATAGCAGAGATTTACAAATTGACAACTTTAATGAGAGAAGGTATTTTGAAGGAATTTCAGAAACAATGGGAGAAGATTATAATGTTCTTAAGAAGAGTTGAGTAGACATGCAAAAATATTTTATAAATAATAGGGTTAGAATTGCTATTGTACAACATTTCTCTTTATTAGATTATACCATCTTTAATATAACTTCAGAAACAGTTATTGTATAAATAGAAATGTAAGGTAAATATATAATCATGACAGAGATACCCATTTTGATCATTTAGAGATTAGTATTTTGGAGAAATTTAGAAGAAGTATAACAGGTTATCATAAAAATCCATTCTCTGGACAGTTGGAAGTCAAGTGTAAAATCATTTTATCCTTTTATGTTATGTTGTGTATTTGTTAGTTTAGTTAGCATTTGGTGTTTACATGGTAATTTTTTGTAGTCTGTATTTGCATTTTCCCATGTGTTGCTCTAAACTGGTCAGAAATGGACCTACTAATTTTTTTTAAAATGAAAGAAAGTAAAGGGAAAGAAAGTAGATGTTTGAGTATCTCAGATACTCAAGAGATCCTAAAATACTCTAGGCCTAAATTTCCTGGGCTTAATTTTGTAAATAACTGTCCATGGGAATGGAAAGTTTGTGACTTACTTGGAGGCACACAAACATGCAAGGATAGGTAACACTATCAATTCTCCAACAACCAAAACATGCAAATTACACATTCCTTTGTCATGCCACAAAAATTGGTGCTAAGATGATGGTAAAATAATAATGAAACAACTTTAAGACAAGGACTGGAAAGCAAGGTTCATGGGGAGTGGAACCCTGTTTCTGAAATTGATTGAGACCACTGGGAGTGCTAATTGGCTTAACAACAAAATAGCTTTTGTTCAGTCTCTCTTTGTCATTGTAAGAAAGTTAGATCTGTGGTGAAGATAAATGAGGAGAATGTTTCTCTGCCAGGTACTTTGGGATGCCTGGGGATTCTTGTCTCAGCTCAAGGTGGTACCCTGAGATACAATGGAGTATTGTCTGCCTTGCCCCCACCTTCCATTATAGGCTATTTCTATAGGAATAGAAATACAAGCTGTCACTAAACTTGTTGAATATGGATGACACAATTAATATTTTTCATTTTTTTGGTGCTTGAAAGAGGGGTCAACTGTAATTGATATTATTCTGCTTATTTTATCTTAATTTCTGCAGTGTGTTTCATCATGGTGAAAGACTGTGTAAGTTTATGATGGAATTTAATTGAAAGTGGATTACTTCTGCCACTTGACTACAAGGAGTTGGAGTGTAATAAAAATACCTTGACTTCTAAACAAGACCCACACAGCTTCCACAAAATCTCATATGCATGCGTGATCATCTGCTGGTTTTACTACCTAATTTTGAATCATATTTTTTATTGTTGTTGTTGTTGTTGTTGTTGTTATTATTATGGAAGTCAGACCCAGTGACGCTCTTCTTCCTCACAGTTGACAATATCAAAATCATAACTGTTTTTGCTTTCTAAAAAAAGAGATGAAACATCTTACTCTACAAGTGATACATAATGTTGCCTACCTATTACCGAGACAGCCTATTCTCTATGACCAAAGAGAATAACTTGATTTGAACTAAAGGAACTGAATAGAATTGTTAAATAACCCTTTTGCATTTTAAGCAACATTTAATTAGAAACACACTTTTAACCATCAAAATAATAAAAAAAAATTCCATGAGATTAAATTATGAGTGTCAATTATCATAAAATTCATCATTGTAATTCTTATTAAAACTCAGTGTTTAGATAGGTAATGATTTCATAATGTGGCAATTTGCATAAGGAGCCCTGAGATGGCTTATTATTTCGATCCTACGCAATTACAATTCTAGCTCCATACATCAGAGCTCTTAGCAATGTACAATCACGGTGCTAATTAATAAGCCATTTACTGACTGGAGCTAGTTATGGTGGTCCTGCAGCTGACCTCACGGAAGATGAGCCATCTCTGAAGTGGCTGTGTGTAACTACAAACATAATGATGTGCCAGGAGGGAATCATTAAAAATAATTTACACAAGCCTTCATTTACAAGATCTTTTGATAGCGCGCTTCCCCAGTGTTTAGATCCACAGTGCAACCCCTACCATTTGGAAAGTGCCAGGCGGGAGAGTGAAGGAGGATACCTAAGTGGTTAATTAAGAGCCATTCGGTCTCCACAAGAGCCTCCTGAAAAATCCCTCTGATGTTGGCTGTGTCAAATGTCTCTCGCAGGCAAAACCACAAGAGGTAGCTGCCATGGCAGGCTAATTACTGGGGACTAGGAGCAGCTGAGAATGGCCTGTCAAGCAGCCCGTGCTGTGAGCTTCCCTTAGCTAAGGATTGAGCAAAGCTATCTCTCCACTGCCATGCTGCTGCTGCTGCTGCCGCCGCCGCCGCCGCCGCCGCCGCCACTGCCGGACGAGGAAGCCTGCCGCAGAAGTCAGATAACTTAATATTTCAGATTGTGACTCTTGCTCAGTTAGGAGTTAGGAGATACATACACACACATACATCTCCTCCCAAATCTTGTGAGAGGGAAGGAAGTAAAACCACAGTTCTCTCTCTCTCTCTCTCTCTCTCACACACACACATACACACAGAGAGAGAGAGAGAAAGAGAGAGAGAAGCAAAACAACAGCACTTCTCTCAAGTTTGTTCTGGATCCAAATGAAAGAGAGAGAGAGAGAGAGGGAGAGAATGTGTATACTGGAATTTTCTTGTGAGATTTAGCAGCTCCTACTTCATTCATGGATATTTTCTGTTCTCGAACACATTCTTTTTTTTCCACAAATAAACACACACACACACACACCATCAAAACAAGGATGCTTGTTTTCACTACAGTAAAAAAATTCAAAATGTTGTTGCAAACTTCAGGGTTTTACTTGATGATTTGGATTTACCCTCCTCATAATGCTGGATGTGTGTAACAGGCAACAATATGCTTGAGTTCTGCCCGCCTAAAACTGTAATAAATCCAATTTCTTTGCAGAGCAAAGAAAACTGGCTGTTTAAAATAAAACAAAATGGTTGACTTCCATCTCTCTCTCCAATGAAGACTAAACTGAGGCTGTGTTGTCTATGGCTGGAAGATATGTTCTTCATCTCAGAAATCAGCTGCAGAGATAATCTCTTGAGCTAAAGGTGGCACCTGGCTTGCAGTCAACAAAATGTGCCATGCTTCTGACCAGGAAAGTACAGAGGGCAAATTTGTAGTATTTATACCAGTGCCAGAGACATCATGCTATCTTCAGTTGACAGTGTCCAGTTGTATGCACCAACCTCTCTTTTACTTCCCTCCCTTTTACTTCTGAACCAGGAACATACAGAATCTAAGATATGTCACCTGCCTTGGTTTGCTGACCTTTCCTAGTTCAAGCCTTACTATCGCAGCCACTAGGACCATTTCCGCACAAGACTGTTATAGCACTATGATTCCACTTTCAACATCCTATGGAATCCTGGGGTTTGCAGTTTAGGGAGGGGTGGATGTTAGGGAGGATGTTGAAAGTAGAATCATAGCACTATAACAATCTCGTGCAGAAATGACCTAGGTTACAACCAGAATCTCTCTAAAGCAGTAACAGTCACACCTAAACTGTGTGTGATTTTTACCTCGGTGATACAAGAAGCTAACAGACAAATTTATCAGGACATACATTATTAAAATCAATCCAGATCGACTTACAAAATCTTAACTTGCAGGCACGTACTTGAAACACTATTATCGTGTTTGTAGTTAGAATGTTGTGGAGCATCATACTCAGGAGTCAATTCAGAAACTATTTACAAGATAGTCAGACAGTGCCCATTAAAAATGTTTATGAACTTTGTATCTCTGTGGCAGACAGAATAATTACCCAACTAGTGAATTATTCATACATTTATTTAGAAGCTTACTGAATAAATTGTACCACAAATATCATTCAGCTGGGTCCAAAGATAAATTGGACTGTATCTGTTCTACATATGGTCAATGAACTGTAAAAGTTTGCTTTATCTGAGGTAGTTTTAAAATCTTCTTGAACTCAGATCACAGACATATTTGGTTGCTCAGCAATATGGTGGCTAAAAATATGCCAGAGCCTAAATAGATATTTCAGATTTTCTCATTTGAAAGACTGAGGGAACAAGTCCTGCACATTGGCAATATAGATGTCTGTCATTTTGGCAGCACAAGTCTATACGTCTACTTCAAAATCTAAGAATGTAGCCTTAGTCATCTTTAAAATATATAGCTAACTCCCCTTTAAGAAACGCTGAGATTAAGTTTTGTTGTCCGAATCCAGCCCTTTTTATGCATGGTTGTTGCACTGGAGTATGATTGACTGTGTGCATTTGGATACAAATTCAAATTATGTGCGGTCTATTAAAATAATGCAGTGTGTATGGATGGAATTTTCCCTTGCACATACATTCCAAAAGCATTTGTCTCCACATTAGGTAATCTTCCGTAGTTCTTGATTCAGTTAAGTGCTCAGATCTCCTTCCACACACATGTGGACATAGTTGCTAGAGTGGAGCACATGGCATCAGCTTTGTAACTGGGGCTGCTAATTTTGTTGCAGCTGAAGGCTGCAACCTATGTAAATGTATGCCATATTATGCAAATTTATGAAATAGTGTTGGTAGATTTAAACTTTAATCAACTCTGACTTAAGACCAAGACGTCAGTTAGAGAGAAGAGTGGATGAAAGGAGGAGAATGAAAACAAAATTATTGGTCTAAAGAACCGTGAGTTCTCATGATATAGCGCCTTGGGTTTTGCAAAGCTTTGTCAGTAGTTGTTAACTCTGCATTCATTCCTTCTATTTTGGGAGGGGGTGGTGTAGTTTGTAGCTATTCTTTGCATAGGCACTAAGGCTCCTGATTTTTTAAAAAACTGAGGTGTGGTTTGTTGACATGCTCCAATAGTTTGAAGGACATCTTTCTCCTCTCTGAATATTTATTCTTTTTCCCTTTTACTACTATAATTCTGAATAATAAAACAATGACAATAACAATAACAATAACAATAATAATAGATACTGTTTTGTTCCAATATTTCTCAAGAAATCCACTTTTAAAGGGTGGGAACAAAATATTGCAGTTGATGCCTAGAATTGCCAGAAAATAGTCTGAGACAACAATAATATATTTTGGAAATTTGAAAAGAACACCTTAACTCTGTCTTGAGATCCCAAAGTTTTCTGTGCAGCTTTTGTAGCAACATGTAGATAGATCACAACAAATTTGGCAACTGACATGTTTTTCTGCTCATCTGAAAAGCTTGGTAGGAAATGAGGGTTAAACCCCAAACAGGCTGAACAGAAATTAAGCTCCTCCTTACATGGACACATTAATTTCTAGCTCTTATTTCAGAGTTGAACCTTGTATTAGATAATCAGTTATGGTAAAGTTAAAGTCACAAAGAGATAAATGAGGGACTATACTACTGTCTACCTGTGCAGTTCCCCAAAATCAGAGGTTTGTTCTTTTCCCCATCCCCTTGAGAGATGTTAATTTTAATAGATAAATATCCTTAAATGAATGCAGGCTATGTTGGTAGAAATCTCTTCTGCTGTTGGCCAAACCTACCCTTATCTGACTGAATGATTTTTTTCCTTCCTTTTAGGTCAGCTGCTTAAAGTATTTGGGGAGATTGCAGCTTCTTAGAAGCATGAGAAAACCATACCAGTACACATGAGCAACTGACAAATTTCACTGTTGGTCAATTTTAGAAGGGGAGGAGCCTATGCCAGCCTTTGTCAGTTTGAAAATCTAATAGTGTAGTCTGATATATGTGAGCAGTCTCAAGTATTTTAGCCTACATCTCATCGATGCAACAAAAGGCTGAATATTTACAGAGTGAATTTCAAAGTGCATTCCATCCATCCTTAATATAGCCCTATAAGGAATGTCAATGCTATTGTTGATAAAAGGATCTTTTGTTTTGGAAAATGAAGTAAAGTCATAGAAGAACCAATATTTTAATAGGAGACTCCATGCCTCCAGTGAAGGATGAAGTGTGTGGGTGTTGAACTGAGGCCTGGGGAAATTCAGCTTCCCATAATTACTCAGGTATGATCCTCACTGGGAGACCTTGGGACAGCCACTACCTCTCAATCTAGCATCCTTCACAGGGTTAGAGTGGGTTGTCATGAGGACAAAATGAGACTGGGGAGTAGGGATGCAGGAAATATTCATACATATTTGAATCACAGCAAAAAGGGGGAAGCCCTGACAATGGGCCTTTCCACACTACACTGTTATAGTGCTATATTATTCCACATTAAACATCCTATGGAATCCTGGGGTTTGTAGTTTGGGGAGCGGCATTTAGAATTCTCAGCCAGAGAGCTCTTTGGCCTCAGGAAACTACAGACCCCAGAATTCCACAGGATGCTGAAAGCGAAATAATAGCACTATAACAGTGTAGGGCAGAAAGGCCCAATGAAAATCCCATACAGAGAAAAATCTCTACAGTTCAGGATTTAATCTGTGTGAAAAATCCACCCTTTATACAGAAAATGGCATATTCTGAACATAAATGTTATTTGATGTGCAAGCTTCCTGCACAGAAAATATTAATTTCCACACAAAAACAACTTGATTCCACAGAAAACCACACTTCTCAATATAAACTTTTCTGCACCAAAAAAACAAACAAACAAAAAAACAACAACACTCAAACCCCCATGTGGCTTTTTTCTCAGAATAAATCCCAAACTGTGAATTGTCCTTGAAAATGAGAGCTTTCAAGGAAAACATGCATTTGGGGATTTTGTCTTTCTCAAAGCAGTGAGAAAAAATTTAAATTCTTCATGTGTTTTCATGAGAATAACATTTACAAAGACTTATATTCCTGTCACAGGGAACAATAATCTGTACCAGTGCTTCTTAAGCTATCTGATGTGGGGGACTGGCAGGGTTTTTTTCCCTCCAGTATGCCAGGGACTGACACCAGATCCATGCTCATTGACTACAACTGTGTTTTGCTTTCCTGGAGCTTGCAGACTAGCACAGTCGCATGACCACCACTTTGATTTGTTGTTAACTGCCATCCAGTTGACTTTGACTTATGGCAACTTTATGAATGAGAGATCTTCAAGACACCCTATCATCCACAGCTCTGCTCAGGCTTTCCAGATTCAGGACTACGAGTTCCTTGATTGAATCTATCCACCTTCCTACTGCCTTCTACCTTGCCAAGCATTACTGTCTTTTCTAGTGATATCATGTCTTCTCATGATATGTCCAGAGTATGGTAGTCTCAGTTTAGTCATCTTGGCTTCTAGGGAGAGTTCAGGCTTGATTTGCTCTAATACCCATTTGCTTGTCTTTTTAGCAGTCCAGGGTATCTGTAGAACTCTTCTCTAGCACCACATTTCAAATGAGTTGATTTTCTTCCTATCATCTTTCTTCACTGTCCAGCTTTCACAATCATACATAGAAACTGCAAATATGATAGTATGGACAATCCTAAAGTTAGTATTCAATCATACATCTTTACATTTAAGGATCTTGTCTAGTTCCTTTGTTGCTGTCCTTCTAAGTCCTAGGCCATTTCCGCACTAGACTGTTATAGTGCTATTATTCCACTTTCAACATCTGGTGGAATTCTGGGGTTTGTAGTTCACTGAGGCCAAAGAGCTCTCTGGTTGAGAATTCTAAATGCCCCTCCCGAAACTGCAAACTCCAGGATTCCATAGGATGTTGAAGTGGAATAATAGTGCTATAACAGTCTAGTGAGGAAATGGCTGTAGTCTTCTGATTTCTTGACTACAGTCACCATTCTGATTAATGGCTGAGCTAAGGTAAGACAAAGTAAGCCAATCTTGAACTATTTCAGTGTTTTCATCTCTGTTTTAAAGATATGTTAATCATCTGTGGTCATTATTTTTGTTTTTTTAATATTCATCTGCAAACCTGTCTCTGCACTTTTTTCTTTGACTTTCTACAGTAATTGTTTCAAGTCATTGCTATTTTGTGCAAGTAGTATGGTGCCATCTGCATATCTTAAACTGTTGATGTTCCTTCCTCTGATTTTCGTACCTATTTCCTCCAAGTCTAATCCAGTTTTAATATGAAATCTTCAGCTGACCCCCTTGCCCATGGGAAACCATTCTGTTTTTCTGTATTATGTCGTCACACGAGCCTCTTGTCTTGAGTACAGATTACAGGATAATCACATGTTGTGGCACAGCCATTTCTTTAATTGCTATACATGGTTTCAATTTTAGTAGCACTGATCTGTCCCACCTTGAGCTCTTTGGAGGGTACTACATAAATACTGTAAATGCAATTATATCCCACACATACCAGGGCCTTATTTTATCTCTCATATTACTGTAACTTTGCAGTAGAAAGTAAGATAATCAACAAATCTACAGAACAGTTGAAAAAGCACTGCTGCCAAATGCACCAAGTGGATGAGTGAACGAGTAACCAATCTTACATTGAATGTTTGAGTGAAAAGAGATTTTGTGAACTGGATGAGTGTTTTAAAAGTAGCTTTTGGACACTCTGAATTAAACTGATTTATTCCAACAGATTGTGATAATATTCTAGATATGGGGATAGCTGAGAGGAGTTTTTTTTCCAATCCAGAGTGTTTATGGAAGTACAGGATAAATATCATTGTCTATGCTATATTCCACGAACAAGGGATGTTATGTTCTATAGCCAAAAAGTTTAGATAATATGCTATTTTAATTAGGTAGTATCTAGTTCAAAGTATACCCCAACTATTCATCCAACTGTTGGCTTTAAGAAAGTTACATTGTCTTGGTTCTAATCCCAACACACTGATGGCCACACCCATAGGTTTATGACAATTCAACCTTATCAGCTTGTTGAAATAAATTATGTGACACATTTTGAACATTTGAAAATATGTCTGTGCACCCGATGGCATCAGACAACTCCATACCAGGCTCTCATAATTACTGCTTTGTTTTGTTTTGTTATTTTATTTTATTATTTTATTTTTAAAGATAAAAAAAAACCTGGAGGTTCACATGATTTATTCAGAGGTCCAGGAGTCCTGAGAAAAGAATCTGGGTTTATACCAATCTTAGAAGATGTAGAGTTTATTTTACAGGGTTTTTTTCCCCTGCGTGTGTTAACTGACAAAATACTTTTGCCTTTCCAGCCTAATATGAACCCTAGATACACTGTTTACAATAACTGGCCTGGGTTTAGGAATAGCTCTGATGCAAACAGGGTAGCTTTCAGTGCCATGTTTATTTCCAATAATGCCTGAGGATACAGAGACATTGATAGTGCTAGAAGCAGGGGGCTCTGATAAATGGAGCAGTGTATCTGTTCAGGGTTTCAGCATGAACTTTGAAGAAGCAACCTAAAATGCTGAACCTTATCTCCAAATAGAACTGTAGAATTGGTACTTTGGATGGCTTAAAACCACCAGCCTTTATTGAGATCTAGAATATAAAACATGGTGGATGACTGTAGTTCTGTGCTTCCTTTTGAAATGCACAGAACCATTCCAAAAATAAATTTTTAAAAAAGTGAGTAATGGGGCAGGGAACACTCTGAAGAGTAAAGGTGTGCCTCCGTATGTTGCTCCGAGAATCATGACTTTCTCTTTGGTGCAGTCAGTGTCTGGCTGTGCTGACTGGCAAAAATATATGATTTCACACAAATAACCATCCTGTCTGCTAAATACATGTTTTGCATATTATCATAGAGATTCATAATCCCATAATTTGCCAAATCTGAATGCCCAGATGGAACACGTAGACAAAAGGTGTGTGTCCCTGTATGTACACTTGCACGCAGAGAGAGGAATGATCTTAACATACTGCTTGTGTTTCTTTTTGAAACGACAATCTCGTTTCCCACAAAAATGGAAGCTTATGGAGCCTGTGTATACTGTGAATGGCTGAAAAACAAACATGAGATGGCAAAAGAAGTCAACTGAAAAGTATTCATAATTATGAATGTTTTAAGACTGTGACCCTCACATGTCAAGTGTTCCTAACACAGAAGCTTGTATGCTGTTTCATAGAAAAAAACTGTGTCTTCAGACAGGTGTTTTTAAGATTATTTAAGCTTTTTGAGCATTGATTTAAAATATATTAGAAACACACTGATTTGCTTTGTTTGGAGAGAGAAGGGAACCAGACTAGCTAGCATGAATTCAAAATCTGCTATGAGCATATGGCAAACATAATTTGACTATTAGCCTGCTATGCCCTACAAAGCAGATGTAAAGAGCCGCGGGCCTCCCCAAGTCTCTCTAAGCCAGGAAAGGCTTCAGCACAACTCAGCATTTCAAAAGCTTCTTCCTTCTCAAACTGAGTTATGTATGATGAATAAAGTGTTGTCTACTAATAATCCTCATGATGGGCGCTGGCCCCTTGCAGGTTCTCAGTCTCTAGGCCAAGGTCTTTTCTTTCTGTTCTTGCACCACAAGCGTTCTTTGTAAGCCGACTTCAAGATGGCCACTTGAAATCAGTGAGCATCAGGCGGTCAGTCCCCATTGAGTGCCTGCATGTCAGGCAGTATTCCTCAAGAAAAGCATGAATCAGATATTGACTTTCTACAAAATACATAATACATGTCCCAGTGCTTGTAACAGATACCGTTTCTCCTCCAACTCACTCCTTTTCTATCCATGTCCCCATTCTCTTCTATTCCTCTTGCCACTGTCTCCTTGTGCTCCTCCTCATAATCACCATTCACCTTTTCCAAAAGCCAGCTAGGTCCCAAATGTGTCACTGATGGCCTTTCCTCAAAATGAAGCAGTATAGATAAGATCACCACCATGTCTTCCTGTTTTAGCCCATGTCAGATCAATCAACTTTGCCTAAAGCCAAATTCTGAGGTCAATTTAGAGGGCTGAAGCTCAGAACAAGACTCTAGGAATGTTGAGAGAAGGAATAGCATTGGCAATAAGATTAGTGGTATCTTTCATTAGGAGTTCTGCACATGTACTAAGCAAAACCATTAATGCTCTTTCTTATCTTTATTTAATTACAGAGTCATCCTGCCTTTCCTGCAAGCTGCTCATGGCAATGTTCATGGCTCATCCACTTGTGTTTTATTCTGACATCAACACTATGAAGTATGTTAGGTCATCCACTGAATTTCAGGAATTTTAACCTGTGTTATGTCTATTCAAATCAGTCTGCAGTGTTTTAGTCCCAAGTTTTGAAAACTACTTTGGAAACAGATCACAGCAAAGATTTCTTGCAATAAAATGTATTAAGTCCTGAAGTGAACAAATCTGTTAACAAGAAGGAAATTAAACAGGAAAAAAAAAACATTTTAATTGGTCCAAATGCTCTTGGTTTATGAGTACTGATGTGCTAATTTTGAGCAACTTTATTAAAAAAAAAAACAAATTGTAGAGAGTATATTTAAAGGCAACAAATGGAATAGGCCATACTATTCCATATGTATTTCTGTATAATGTTTTAATGAAAATTATGTTACATTATAGTAAACCTTATTTTCTTTTTTTTAAAAAAAGCCTTACCCACTTAAATCCTAACAGTATTAAACACGTATGGAGAGCTTACCAGAAAGAGAAGCTGCAAGCGCCTACCAACGTCATTCATGTTATAGTATTATGTTTTATTGTCAATGGCTTTGACTGTATATGTTGATCTTCTGTCCTTTGGTGAAAAGTGTGTTATAAATAAACACTGTTTTAATTATCTGGATGTCACCATGGTTGGGCATGTTAGTCGGGGTTAAAAATCACTTTGCTCCCTTTCAGTGGATAAAACTATACTATGCTATATGGTGGGGACTGGACTGTTGCCAGGGTCCAAAGAACCCTGCAGCAACTTTGATGTCAGAGAAGTTTGAAGAACATTGCTTTATTCTGTGGAAGAATTAAGTGAGAACATCACACGCCATTATTTTTGCTCATCTACAGTAAGAAAAATTAAGAGAGCTAAGACCACAATGAATAGCAATTTGCTGAAGAAATAATTGGTAAGAGGAAGTGCTCTATTCAATGAATAACTAAAGAACAACTGTTCTGGTAATTGCCCTTATTTGTCACCCCCTTATAAATTGCTCCAGGAATAATAAGGGCAACAGTAAGGCTGATAATAAGGCAGAATTTCCTGTCCTTCTCTAAGGCATAATGTGATCATGTTTAGTGTGGATTTATTTAACATCCTAGCAACTGGTTTCCGAGCCACCATCATTGTGCCAAGATGCAGCTATTTTGATCCTGTTTCACAATATCTATGGAATCCAGGAGAAGCATCTTTGTTAATAGAAAAGGCTATTATTTTGGGGGGGGGGGGCTTTTTAATTTAAGACAAAGGCATGGTGAATTTAATGCAACACAACCAGTAGTTGTAATACTAATTTGAGAATTTGCTATTTGAGAGACCCTTCATATTCTAAGAACCTGGGAGTTACCTCATGAAGTCGATTGGCTGTACTAGGCTCAAGAATGACAAAAGAAAACACCCCATACAATTACTAATTAATTTACAAAATTCACAGTTCTAAACCAATCGACCAACCAGTTAGTCTTAATGATGCTGCCACGTTCCTTGTTCTCCCCTCCCTTTCTCCTTTCTGCAGTAAGAAGACATGGTGTCAGCCATTGTAAGAAGGGCTGGAAGAATTTGTGACCCTTCAGATGTGAATGAGCTGGTCACCATGGGCGATTAGAGGCATCCTATGGCTTCTGGAATGCTTCAGGTTCTCCCAATCTGTCTTGGTTAAGACAGACACATAGAACATAGATTGTTCAATGGTTAGTAAAATTGCAGAAATAGTTCATCTCTAGAAATTAGACACTAGGGTAACACAGCAAGAGAGCAGCATCCTTTTCATGTCTTGCTTGTCAATCTCCATAGACATTTTTCTAGCTACTGCTGAGGAATGAAATATTGAACTGGTCTAATATAGGAAGAAAGGTATGAAATCAGAGCTGGTTCCATCATTAGGCAGAGTGAGACAGTTACATAGGATCATCACAGTTGGAAGATGCCACAAGAGCCACCTTAAGGTGCAGATTCTGAATGCCACAAAAACTGAAATTGTGTACCTCAGATGCCAAAATAACTTGACCAGCTTTGGGTGCTATATACACTGACTTGGGAGAAGGAGCAGCATTTGCAGCTCCACATGGAGAGAACTTGGGAGTAACATGTTAGAAATAGCTAGTTACTGACAATGAATTTTTTTTCCCACTAAAGAACTATGTTACATTATGACTGTAACTTGAGTAGGGTATAACATGACTCCTTTTCCCATGTAACATTTCAAATTACTTTTAAATTTGTGGGAGGCGAATAAATGCTGGAAGTGAGTTATCACATGTTTTCAAGAGCTGGTTTCTGAGGTTTCTTGCCCTCTATTGTGGCTGGTGAAGGAGGATGGAAGGAGAATTTGATTTGTACAAAAGCACAACAGCATTCAGACTGTGTTTTAAAAAGCAAGCATCTAGACTAGATACTTTGAGAACAGGAAAATAAAGAGTTCCGTTTCAAAAATGAAGTACTTTGGCATTGTTAGAGTTATGACTGTAACTGCTTTTCTGAAGTAAGTTTCTAAGCTCTGCTTCTTCAGCATCAAAATATCTTGAGTTAGTTGTGTTAGAAGTTTTGTAGATGTCTTCCACTGCCACTTGTTTCTAATTTTTAATATATCTTCATTGGATGGTTGCTTCATGTACACTGATCCACAGCCCACACCTCACACCCTGGAGCATGGTGAGAGTTCATGTGTGATCAGCTTCCCTGTTCTGCAAGGAAGCTGCAACACCTATCGTCTTTTATTTTGCATCACTGCAACAATGGAAGCAAGGGGTACTGTCTGATGGAGCCTTCCATGAATGGAAGGAGTCTTTTTGTTTGTGCAGGAATCTGTGATCTAGCGGAAACATTCACTAACAGGAGAAAAAGGGAAGCTGTTTGTTTTGGTTGATTCCTCCATATCCCTCCATACTACTTTCCAACCCTGGAGAGTCTTCCAACCCTCTGTAACAAAACTGGGGTGTCTGCCAGGAGCTGCAAAAGGTGAGGTATTGCATATCCTCTGTTAGTAGAAGCATCCACTGAATGAACAGTCCCTCTGTGAACAGAAGGGTAGAGTGGGATTCAACCCCAAGGTTTTACTTCTAAGACTGAGATAGTGGTTAATTTCAAGTCATAGAAGATTCACAGAACAGTACTATTGCATAAAAGGCAATGGCAGTATATTTTGTTATATATGAATTACATATTTTACTTAAGAAAATCCAACATTTTGACTTTAAGACTTGTCTATAAACTGTCTCTTCCCATTATGCTATTATGCTTCCCACTGAATCAAGCTACAATTAGTGACAGCCCATAAAAAGAATATATAATGATTTGAGGTTTAAAATATACCCAGCAGAGAAAGATCACAGTTTAACAACCGAATAACTTTATTTTTCCATTTCAAGAGGGCATTTTGAAGAAATTTTCTTTCATTCTTTCTTTCCCTCAGTTCCAAATCTATACAAACAAAATTTGGGACTGGAGTGAGGTTTGGTGTAATCTAAGAACGATGGGGGTGGAGGAGCCTAGAATGGGGAGGAAATAAGTTTGACAGGTATATATAAATGCATACCATAGTTAAGAGTGCCATCATTCATAATACCATTAAATCTATTTCACTAAACAAAACATGCTTTTCTCATTCAAGGTATTCTCTGTGAAGGCAAAAAACATTATGTGAAAAAATAAAGTGTTATTGCAAAACCAGTTAAAATCTGGAGTGAAGGTTTGAATAAACAAATTAAATTGCAATGGAATATAGTATGCCTCAGAGCCATTTCTTGACAAAACAGTCATCTTATTTACACGCTTCACAATACCCCACCATGGATGTTGAAGGGGGGAAAAATAAGGAGAAAAATAATTAGCATATTAATCTTTTTTATGCCGTCATCTTTCAGGTCCAGAAGACCATGGTGTAATTTAAATCTAAACGCTTTCCTGGCATTAGAATTCATTTTAGATGGGTCAATTGTTCCATAATAAAGGGATAGAAGGTGTACTTCATGCAAAAGATTTATGCTTGCCATTTGTTCATATTCATGTGCTACTGAATACCCTCAATTCAGATGGTGATGGCTGCTCATATCAGTCGAGCGCCAGCACCACAGATCACTAACCGGCAGCAATGAATTCCATTTGCAGGACAAAAAATACGGCGAAATTAACTCCAACAGTTTATTGATTTTTGCTTAACAGAAGCCAGTATAACAGCTCTATTGCCCTCATAATGATTAGTGACAAAAGTTTAATTAAGCAATTATGAAGCCAATAATAGAGTTGTCTGGCTTGCTTAGCTTTAGTCCGTTTAGGACTTATCTCCTGCCTGCACATCATAGCAGCTGGAATGTGCTTGAAGAGATTAATGCCGGGAGAACACAGATGCCTACTTTAATTCTGCTTCATGATGCTGTTTGAATGGAGTCGAGAACACAAGCTACCCTTTATCAAATTACAAGTCCGCTTTTCATGAATATGTAGTAAAAAAAAATCTAGTTGTGGCTTCAAGGTGTAATTATAAAGACATACAACAAAAATGACACACAATTCTGTCTTAGTAATCCCTGCTATGAAATATGCATGATAATGTATTACTGAATAAAGACTTAACAATGTTATAAGAGGCTTTGGCATTGTACAGTTATCCAAACAATTGGCAGCCTTTTCCAAATGTTATTTGAGATATTGTCTGACCTAACATCTTTGGTTTTTTTTTTCTTTCTTTCCCTTCATCTTAAATATATTGTTTCAAGCTTATTCCATTGTTATTTGTACATAATGGAGTTAAAAACCATCTTATCAACCAGTGAGAATTCCCATTTTATTATGGGTGCTTAAATATGCTAATTCTCAAAAGGGTGCATATGAACACCTTCCAGTGCATTAATACATTTCTGAAATAAGTGCATAATAAATAAATAAATAAATAAGGCAGGAAACTTGTGTAGATAAGCTTTCCAAGGTATATTTTTCCCCACACATAATTGCTTATTTGTAATAAATATTAACCTCTATTCAAAATTGTACCTTGCTTTTTACAGAAGACAGCTTAATATAAAGCACTCAAGGCAGGTTACTTAGATATTCATAATTAAATCTGTTTCTGAAATTATTTGCTGCCCCAGACATTCCCAGACATTCTGGGGGGGAAAAAAACACTAGAGACAAAACAAGGTGCTTTCTGGAGTTTAGATGAATTGCCCCCAGTATCCTTAAAACTTCTTTGTAACAATTGTTATATTGTCTATACTTCAGATATTCCGTAAATGTTCAAATAACCACAAATGATTCTGTGCATAGTTGATATCTGTATTCATATTCCCTTTACATTGGACTTCAGTGTTTGATGTTTGACAGCATTTGTATTTAGAATTTTACTTATTTGATAGCTGACATGTAATAGGATTTAGTATTTGACAGTAATTGATAGCTGACAACCTACAAGTTACTCCCATATGTGATGCCATGCCAGACCAATCACACTGCTTGCTAATAAGTGTACAGACTCAAATTTGTAATTCTGAAATCAAAAATTTGACTTTTGTTACCTGAACTGGAACGTTTGGCTAAATTTGTGAATATTTGTGAATATTCATTTCGGCTCTTGTCGTGATGAATAGTACCTTCAAAGCCGCAAAAACAAATCATCCCTGTTTCAAAAGATTTTGGCTCCATGGGAAAGAAGCAACTGGGTACATTTCTAACTCAGGAAAGTCTGTAGCACACTTCAACAGTGTCAGGTTTCACTTTTCATCCCAAGGCTACGTTTCTGAATTTATCTTCTCTGTTCCATGGAGGACTGTTGGGGGGTGTGCCATTTCTATTCACTTGCTAAATGAAGACAGCTTGTTATTGCCAGAGAGCAGCTGTGTTTTCCGTTGTGTCACACAGCACCTCAGAGAGAATGTGTGAAGTTATTCCCACATATTTACACTGGTTCATCTCAAGCAGATAACCTGCAACCTAGCACTAAGTTAGCATTGTTCATACACTTAATGTAGGTGTCCAGCTTGAGTCATAGCATGAGGGTGGCTGTGTTTTTAATGCCTCCAGTTGTGACTTGCTGTTGCTTGCATCAATTGGGGGTTCATGACATAGTGTCTGTAGTTCTTCCTCTCACCGGTTCTACAAAAGAGGATGAGAAGGGGAGTGAGTTTCTGGATGTTTCAGCTTTGAATTACATTCTCCTTGTGGCTTTCTGTTAATAAATCTTAACATCTCTCTCTCTCATTCTCTCTCTCTCTCTCTCTTTTTTTTTAAAGGGAAAATGTGGGAATAATTGCAGCAATTATCAAGGTTAGCGGGGAAAGCATTTCATTTATCTAAAAGCACAACTAGGTATGAATACATACAGAAGGTTTATTACAAGAAGCTAATTCAGAAACGATTCCCCAGCATTGTTTCAGAATTAAGGAATAGCTTCTCCTCACCACAGTAACAGGAGGGTACAACATCACAGAGATTTAGGACACAGTCTACCAAGTAGGTCTCTGTGTGTGACCCACTGGAAGCAAAAGGGGGCTGTTCAAAATCATGCTAGCATCCTTGCACTGCTCTCTTCCATATCAATAGGGCACAATGCAAGAGACTTCCCCAGTAGACCATGCTATTAGTCTGCAATTGTGTCCACCTTCTTAAATTAAAACCAGGTTTACACTGGACATGCTATAATAATTGCACTGCTTAAAAAAAAGATAAAGCTTTGTGATCATTAAATATTTTTTCTTTTCTAGTTCTGGAGTGAGAAAATAAAACGAGTCCTAAACACAGGGAGTATCTGTTTTTATTAGTTGTAACTGTAAATATATTCCTCTGTTGATAATACCATGGTATGAATGGAAGAAAAGGTAATTCTGGTCATATTTTCAAAACATTTAAGGTGCAGTACTTATCTAGTAGGCTGCAGAATAATACAATGCAGAGTCACGTTATAAGAATAAACATTTTTATTATACTCAATTGATTGTGGCGTATTATTGAAACGTTTCCCACAAGAACTACCTCTTGCACTTTGAAGAGACTATCTTTCTTAGAGGATAAAAGGGTTACTAAATCTTCATAAGCTGTCAATCCTGGGGGACTATTTTTTCCCCAGGAAATAATGCCTCATTATTTTGAATTGTGATACAAAATAATTTGGGGAGAGGGCTGAACACTGAAGTCCAGTAAGGAAAGGTTTTAAAGAGCAGATTGGCAGAGTAATTTGTATCCTCTTGAATAAAAATACCAAGAACGAAGAGAATCTAACACATCATTAAACACAGCCTGTTTGCTTTACTTGTGTACATCTGTTCTGATATTGAAAAAAGTGAATGGAATAGAGTCTGTTCCATAATTTCCTTCTTCTCTCCTTATCTTAAATTCATAATTTAGAACTGAATATATTTATTAAATGTCTGATAGGTACTTTAATGATCAACTTGCTTTTACAATCTGTTACACTTTCCAAATGGTGTCAGTACCAATAGTATAGGTACGGTGTATCTTTAATTGAATTAGGCTAGCAAGCAATCTGCCCATGCAGTACTCTTGTAATACTCTATTCAGAATAAAATTTTACCCTTTTGGTAATTAGCTTAGCCATACCTGTGACAACTAGTAAATTGTAAAACAGCAGAACACTATCTTAATTATCCTTACTAAAGAGACAGAGCAATAATGTGCTTATTGGCAATGAAAGATGAAATAATGGAAGTAATTAAGTTAGAAAAGGATTCCCTCATGAATATTCCTTTGGATGACGACGTAAAAGATGGTTGATGATTCATTCAATAATATCGGCCAGGATTTAAAGGCAAAACATACAGATGACCTTGCGTGTGAAAAATGAACCGTTCGTAATCTGAGTAATATTTTTATAGTATGGAAATAAAAATACTCTAGCAGTAGACCAGGATAGTTCTGTTTTTAAAATTACTATCAGCAAAATCCAAAAGACCTAAAAAGCCAACAATTTGTGCATAAATGTTAGGCACAAAATTGTTGTTCACATCAAGATGAGGAAAACAGAACAGTGCTTTTCTTGTTGATACATTTCTCCCTTGTTTTGGTAGGAACCCATGTTACTCCATTTAAATTTCAGCACCTGAAGTCAAGCAAATCTTTCTTAGTTAATATATTTTTTTAAAAAAAAAATCTATGCAGCAGTATGTATACAGCAGTATAATTTTTGCCTGTATAAATTTTTCTCAATATTGTTTGTGACTCTTTTAAAAATGGTTCTAGAAGCAAAGGTACTGACCATTGTTCTTCCAAGTTCCAACAGGAAAAAAAATATCATATCCAGTTAATCTTTTTTTTTTCCTGCTTGATGAATATAAAAATAATATTTACCTTCCACATATCCATTGCATAATACACACCGCTGGGTGAAAGTAAAAAGAATGTGCCTCAAATCTGAAGACTAAATATTAGATACTACCTGGAATAATAAAGTAAGTATGATTGGCTTAGGAAATGCCAATGAATATAAGATGAAAATTACACCAGCCTGCTACGCTTGTTCATTGTTGAGTTTGTTCTTCCTTCCCTATATTTATTATTGGGACGGGAGGGAATAAGAGTTGAAAAAAACAGACCTCTTTCCTAATAGGATTCACATCTTATTATTGGCACCGATCTGCAGTTTGCCTTAACTCACCATGATTACTTTTTTAGAAGCTTTTCACTTTTCCCCAGCTGATCCTCGTCTTGTTAGGCAGCCTTAATGACACTTCAGTCATTGCGGCTTTCAAGCAGAGGCCTTCCACAGTGAACAGAGAGTTGACATTTCCTGACATTTTCTCAACTAATTACAGGACAAATAATTAAGCATGTTCTCGTATGTAACAAATGAAGGCAAAAGCCGTCTGTCAGCGATGGTGATTGATGACACTCTGGGAGACTTTATCTGATGGGCCCTGCCATGCGGTAGAGGGGGGAAAGCAAATTTATTAGAATGAACAATGCAAATTCCGAGTCATCTCATCCAGTTATGCGCCAAAGCAATATCCATGTCAAGGTGAATGTGACAATGAAAGCAAAATATTTGCATTTTGTGGAACAGGTTGAAGGGAAAATCAGAGCGGGAAGATGACAGGCCTAATTATTTTGGCTCATACAGGCTAGGACAGCTGTTTCTGGTGTCCTGAACAAGGCTGTCACACAGGTAACTAAATAGGTCTGCATATAAGCCTGTATGCAACACTGTGCCGAGATGTCTACCACTAATGACCAACGCTAATGTTGCTGCCATCTCCGGAAAACAGTAAATGTGTCACAGTGCACCTTCTGCGTGGCAGTCAACATTTCGCGACATAATTACTTGTTAGCGAATTAATTCCTATCTGTCAGTATCTATGCCAGTGTCATTTTCAGACCATTACAAAATTATACCATCACTATAGCAACTGCAAGCATAGTTAAAAGGGGGAAAAACATTTCAGAGATTCAGGAAAAAGTGTCTAGTTAGGCAGAAGACTAATAATGTAAAATTCAAATGGGGATGTTTCTGTCTGCCATCCTAATTTTCTTTATCTCGATTAGGCGTTTGATCAGTGATCATTAAACAATAATTTAAAATTTCCAATTTCAATCCCATGATTAATATTTCATATAATTAAAAACCTCAGCCCACAACAGCATTTTTTTTTTCCTGAGGATGTGGGGTGGGAGAGGAAGAGATAGAAGAAGAACCGAACTCAGCACAGAATGCTGTCAATGCAATTAATTAGGAGCTAAAAAGTGACATGCTTTTAAAAATGAATCCTAATACCAGAGTTTATATGCAAATATGAATAACTGATAGCATCAGGCTGTTCTTTCCTCCCCCCCCCACCTCCTTTGTAGCTTATAAACAACGGTAATCTGAAAACTCTACATCCTGACATATTTCAGAGTTCTTTTCTCTTCTGTACCCCCTCCCTCTTTTCTTCCTCCCTGCTTCCCTCTCATGATTTCCTCTCTCTTCATTTATTGCCCAAGAACGGTACACCTTCTTTATCCTTCTGTTTCCTAACATTTAAATTTCATTAGTTAGAACTCAGACTTAAGTGTGGCTTTACTTGGAAGAACTGTTTGGGATATGACAGAGAAACAGGGGAAGAGGCATTTGTCCAGCTGCTGCTTCTACTTCCTGTGTAACATCAGAAGGTGGGAATTTCCACATCTCCCTTTTCATGAGCAGCATGAGGTTCAGACATGTCAGGAGATCAATTTGGCTGCAACTGTTAAGTGTTTTAATCACTGTATTAGTCAGCTCATGCCTTTATTGGTTAATCAGTCTGGGGCAAATTTTAATTGGTGGGCATACAGCAATTCATGAAATTCAGATTAAAAAGTGAGGTGAATTTTCATTTGTGGAAATGCAAGTTGAAGATTATCTTGCTGCTAGGGCCTTGCTTAGATAGATAAGGAAGCAGAACATATGGAAGATGCCCTTTGACATTTCTTTAAAACAATGGGTTGGATATAGTCCTGACTAAAATAAGTGCCATTGATTTCAGTGGACCTGCTATAAATATTATTAAGTCTGGATCTAATGACAATTTTTGTGTGTGAGCTATTTCATGTTCCAGTTCTGGGGAAAAGACAGAATATAAATCTAATAAATTAATAAACTCATAGGTGACTTCACTGAAAGGTGTCTTTGTATTTCCTTCAGTATCTTCCATCTATGTTGAACAGATTTCATATGCATTTATATTTAATTAATTATTGTCCAAAAGAAACATAGTTTGTTACTTATAATTCTTGAATTGGTTGATCACCTTAGAAATCATGGATCTTTGTCCTAGAGAGATGGGCAGACTCTCCAGGTAATAAAAGCACCATTAATGGCCATCATCCCAATAATGAATTAGAATGATATGTATCCACTAGTACCCACAACAAATTTAAGGGACAGCTTCTGTCAACGTATTTCATTCATCAGATCCTTTTTTAGTGATGCATTAAAGGCACACACATTGTGAGAAGTGGCTAGAAATATGTGCTTTTGTATACATTAAAAAGAATCCTTTAGAATATAGAATGGAAATACATATTGGAAACTACCCTTCGGTTTGGTTCTCACTGAAACAATAGAAATGTGCTGGCATGTACTGTATGCTACAAGTAGTGGGGTCACATGACAGAATAATCATCTGTACAAAACAACTTCCTCCACATAGAAAACTAGTTACCCAGTGTTGTTGTTTTTCCCCCTGGTGTTTTCTGAAAGAGAGGAATTTTTTTGTATGGAGTATTGAATCACATGATTCCCACCTGTGATATAAGATATTTTCTTACCTGAGAAAATATCTGTGATATAAGATAGTTTCTTACCTGAGTGAGGAGCAGAGTTTCATTGCAGATTATTGATATCAGATTTCTGACAAAATTTTGAAAACAATACTGCCACTCCATTTGACATAATATAAAGTGCCAAAGTGAATTTGAAAATCTCTGCTTAGACAAAAGAACTAAGGAATTTTAAAGAAGGAAAGAGAAGATGAATTTTTATAGGATTCATATATATGATTCAGTCTCTTATCTTTAGAATATATTATGACAAGTATTACTATTGGTCAGGTTGTTCTGTTTGCTTTACTGGTACCCAGGATTCTGTTGTGAATCTAGAAACTTGGAGAAACTCAACATGGAGGAACTGTAAAAGTTCACTTAAAGAAAGCAAATTTTCAGAGAAATTTCAGGTCTCCAGTAGAAATATCTGTGGAATTTTGAGAGTGGCAAAATTCAAAAATCATCTCAACCAATCAGCAATTTGTTTTGTTGCTGATGTGTTCAAACTGCAGGAAGGGAGGAATTGGACAGTGTGTTTTAGGTGTTGTAAAAAAAAAATGTTTTGAAGACAAGCTTTTATATCTTAACCAACTAAAACTGTCCATGACAAAATTCCACTGAAAATCTCAAGTTAGTACTTGCGATTAACTTTTTGATTGGTTTCAGTCTGACATTAGTTATGGCTAACTTTAGCTGGAATGAGGCTTTAGCTGACAAAACAGTCTATGAAGAGAAGGAGTGATACTTGGATATCAGTATGTAAATGCACATGTCTGCATTGATTTCCTGTTTTGATTAATTGGTTCCAGCCAGGAGATTAACTGTTTTTGGAAGATACCAGCCTAAATCCATCATCTTGAGCTGTATAACATGGCCACTTTTGTTAAGTACAAATGCACATGTGGTGAATTTCTGGAGATATATACCTGCTGAAAAGCATTTGAATGGATAATTTGGGTGCATCAGAGAAGAAACAAATGATGTGAAATTAAAATGGTCATTACAGAGGAATTCATCAAGAGCTGTGAGATATATCTTGCTAGTAAAGGAGGTTTTTTTCCCCTTGATTAGCATAATATATTGAATTGCTTCTGTTTGATGTTCCTTGCCCATGAAAATGTTTCCTGGCCAACAACACTAAATTCAGATTTGTTGCAGGATTATTATTTTTTTTTTTTTAAAAAAAAAATCCTCTATAGCCTAACCTAAGATGAAAGAGCTGAGTTAAAACTGATGTATGTTTATTTCGGATCCAGACTCATTTGGGTACAACTTACCTCCATATGTTTTCAGGTTCAGCAGTCCTAGACTCAATCTCAATTAGTAGCTTGGGGAAGTATTCAGTGGTCAGACTTTGCTATTAAAATGGCCACAACTACTGCCAGAATGACAGGATTCAGTGGAACTGGAAAGGATACCTAAACTAGATCTAGAGGACCAGGCTGCAGAAGGCTACAGGAGGGGAGAGAAGGTATATTCTGTGCTACTGCCAATGCAATATTGGATTTAGCCCTTGCAGATTAGCTCTGAGGGACTCTGGGGGCTCTGTTGCCCTGTAATTTTATCTATAAAAACATTTGCAGGAGACCTGAAGTTCTTGAGGTGCCAAGCTTCTAAACTCAATGTTTTATACTCTTCTGTCCCACCTCATCAAAGGTGTGAGCAAACCTGTAAGGGTGATGATAAGTTAAGGACCAGAGGCTAGAATTCTATTATACCCTCTCATCACCCAGTTCTTAATGAGGGATCAAATGCTAGCATAGACAGAAAAGTTGATAAGGTAAATACAGGTTCATCATGGCTATGGAAAAGACTGAAGCAACTTCTCTGCTTGTTGAGTACTGTTCTCTGAACTGTGGATCCACCCCCTAGAATTCCTCCACCCTGGTTTCTGGATATAACTTCAGTCAATAGCATATCTCATTGACTATGTTTGCTTTCAACATCCTAGACACCTGTAACATGAATCAAGACCAGCACTACCATTAGGCAGAGTGAGGTGGCTACCTTAACAGGGATATCAAAAAACAGGACAGTGGCAAATTGTTACTGTATTTTTACTGCCAGAGATGGAGAGAAGTGCTTGTGCGATTTGATGTCTCATGCAATAAAATAATAAGACTTGGAGAGTGGAGAGGAGATCATTTGCTCTTCCTTTAGCCCCAACAAGAAATCAGTTTAAGCCTCTTCTGTGGGTTCTGACCTGCTACAACTGGATGCAGTTCTATGAAAACCATGGTTTAACAGCAATGGATTAAAGTACTGAAGACAAGAATCTCTGATTCTGGTTACCACTGGTTCCAGTTACAACTTTTTGCTTACAAATATGTTTTGATTACAAATATAATTGAAAATGGGATTTATAACTTCATCTATTAATGTATGATTATGATGCATGTAATCCCCCAACCCCCCAAGGGCACCAGATCCTGTCTGATCTTGAAAGCTAAGCAGTGTGAGCAGGGTCAGCGCTAGTTAGTATTTGGATGAGAGACTGCCAAGGAATAGCAATTGCTGTTGAGTAAATTTCAGAGGAAGGAAATGGCAATGAAGTTTAAAGGTTGCCAATGAGGAGAGCCACCTTTTTCTTCTTTAACTGGAAACAGTGCTACACCAGGATATAGCATTGTTCCTACTAAGTGATATTGGTAAGGAATAATATGTTTTCATCAGTGTTTAAGACAGAATGCTGCCAGGTAAAACCAAACCAGAAATCTTAAATTGTATTGGGACCCTTTCACGCTGCATTATTATAGTGCTACGAGTTCAGGTGGAATTCACTGTTGCAATTAAAAATTCATAATCTAAAGTTACGCATTCACAACTGGTTCATATTCACAGTCCCTCCATATTCAGTTAAGCAGTGTATACATGAGCATCATGACAGTCCCACAATGTGGAATTAGTGAGAAGTTAGCTGCAAGAAACAACAAGGGTCTGCTCTCTTGTTGATTGGGATGCAGCAGACTGACACTTCCATCTCACTAACATGAGCAATTGTTAGTGCAATAGCCAGAAGCATGACCCCTGTTACAATTCCTCCCTACATCAGAGGTTGCATAAAGGGCAGGGGCAGGGATTATATTTGAAAACATCAGCCTGCTGCATCCTGATTAAAAGAAGAAGAGATTCCTGCTGCTCACAGAGGCTGTGCCCAGAAAGTTTAGATAAAGTAGGGTCAGGCTGGAAGACACTACTAAGCTATGTAACAAAGGTAGTGATGTGACTAAGTAGCTAACCTATAGATGTGACCACCACTTTTAGCTGTTGTGGCAACATTCTCTGCAAATCTGGGATGTGCAGTTTAGGGATAGGTGTCTAAGATTATCACCCAGAGTTATCAGTTGTTTAGTGCTCCACCAAACTCCAAATTCCAGGAACCTATAAGATGTTGTCAAGGCAGTTAAAGTGGAATCACTGAGTTATAATAATGTAGTGTGCAACCCCTCCATCAATATTATCAGTGGTACCTTTTAATCAGTATTCATCAACATCCTGACCCATTTTCAGTCTGACAATAACAAGAAACTTGGTCAACTGTTCAAAGCAAGAGAAATTATGAATGTATACTTGATTCATTTAAAATAACTAGACACTATTTCAAAATAACAAAAAATTCCTAGTACTAAAGAGTTCATCACTGTCTGTTTGTAATGTACATATAAAATCATTGATAAAAATACTTTATTTTGTACTAACTCATACTGATCATTAATACCATACATATTAATATGTCTTGTACAGTGGAAGGTTTCCATGTTAGAGATTAGGAAAAATGATTTAAAAGATCACTGAATATCTGAGAATTAATTGATTGACTGAATAATAGTTTTATGTTTGTTTTGCTAATGATTCATTTAGTTCACTCTATAGAAATGTTTATAAAGAGAAGTAAATAGACCTATGAGCATGTCTATCACTATGGAACAATAATTTTGGGTCCTGAGATTTACCCTTTTAAATTGTTCCTGTTAAGTCTTTTCTTTCATATACTAATATTTCACTTCTTTTGATTCTCTATTAAGACATAAGATAAATTAATCTTTTTTTCTTTCCACAAACACTATTAATTAATATATGAAAAGTACATTAAAAGCATACTTTTTGATGTAGCAGATTGACAAATATTTTCTCACTATGAACATTTTAAAAAGTCTTTTTAAAAGTCTTTTTAAAAAAAATTGGGGAGGAAATAATGAGGAATATCATCTATCTCAAAAGTACAATCATATAACTTGTAAGTTCAGAAGTAAGTAAACTGTTGAGCTTTAGTCCTATTTCTACTTAACTATAAGCCCTGTAGAAATATATAATGTATGATTCTGCCATTACTGTATTAATTAGCTCAGTTTTAGTCAACTGATCGATTTGAATCTAAATGAATTTACATAGGAATGTAAGAGGCAGTTGTGAAGAAAAACATATATCCCTTTTGGCTTTACATTGACATCCACTATTTCACAGGGGGCACCATTTTGGAAGAATATTTTTATTTTTCCACAGAAAATTCTCTCTTCTACAGCAAAGAAGGACCTAGTGCTTCTTGCAAGATGACACATGCCATATTTTGTAATTTCTAGTATTAAAAATAATCTTCTTCCTTAATTATTCATGAGTATTTTATCATTCATGGAAATATTTTTAACCAACAAATCTAACCTATGACTCAGCTAAATACTGGAGGTCTAAAAATAATCAAAGGGGGTAAAATTGGCTTGATAGAGATGATATACAAATTTGAGACAAGAACCCAATGAGATGGTGTCTTTCTAATGATCCCAGTCAATCTAATTAATGTATTCTGCTACATTACATTTTAAGAAGTGACCATTGTGTAATACACTTTGAAATATGCACAAGCTAATGGGATAAGATACAAAAAATTATTATGCTGACAGTAAATCATATTACATTCCTAATAAGCATTAACTAGATAACTAGGTCAAAGCAGTATTATCTTAATTGATTTTTCAAAAGAAACCTGACAGAAAAATGTCAATGGCGAAGTATTTCTTCATGCATCATTAAAACAAGATTGGCTTTTAACAAAAGAAGAATCCTTCACAGAATTGATTCTTGCTTCAGGCTGCCTGCAAGTAAGTGTATTACATAAAAATCTATACAGGATATTAAAACAACACCATTCTGCAAGACAGTTACAATTAAAAGCTGACACCCCCATCCCCCATGCAACTACCACACTGCCTTGCCAGCAAATGTATTTAAACATTTCGGAGCTGAGTTTGCCAATGTATGAAAAATCATTTCGATCTATTCTTTGACAAAAGAGTAGCTGAGGATGACAACAGGGGCTTTTGATGAAATTGCAGCATTAATAACAAGTCTATTCATAACAATGTGGCAGTTAAATAAACATGCGGGGAGACGACCAAAATATTAAGTTTACTTTGAAGCTGTATACAAAATGGCCATGGCTAGAGAATATTACAATGTAAACATGTGACTTTAAAAATCAGCTCCTCTTGCAACGGGAACAGAAAGCAGCCCTTGCAGGACTCCGGTCTGTGAACCATGCTTCACCTTTGTGAGGTTATCAATTTTGTTTTAAGCAGATATCAGAAACAGGAAATACCAGCTGATGCCAAATGTAAGAACACTGCCCTGGAAGTGTATCAGGAGGAAAAAAGTGGCAGGTTGGTGATTCAACAAGGCACATGGCAAGTAAATCAAGTGGTCGCCATTTCTTTAAAGGAAAACTTTGGTAACAAGACATGGATGGAATCATGTGAGCTTTTCAAGAATACTGATATGAAAGCTGGCTTTGTAAATGGAAAACAACTAAATTTTCATCCAAAGCTGCTCATGTATACTTGATGTCTCTTGTGATTCTACTACAGAGAAGACCCATGAGCTGGAATCGTACATCTCTGATGGTCTTAGGAAGGGGTATAGCTATGAGGGTACTGTCTCCCAAATTAGAATTTTGCCCCCCCCCCAAAAAAAATAATATTGTCCATCATTCACCAAATTTGTATCATGGAAGAAAGAAACGTTTATACTTGCTTTGTCCGCCCCCATTCTTTGTCTTCCCCCTTTCTTTGGATGCCTAAACCCCATTTCTAAATGCTCAAATAAAGTTTTAAGTTACTGAGATGCTAGAAATTTGGAGACTGAAAGAAAAATTGGAATTTTCTTATTTTTCTCCCTGTCCCTTAGCTACAGTACCTTAGGACACTTTCCCCAATAGGGAATGGCAAATGTTTTGGGGGCTTTTTTGTTTAGAAAGAAAGACACTTCAGCATTAGGAAATTACACAATGAAGCACAGTTTAAAAGCCTGAATATGGAGAGACAGAAAGGCCATTTCCACACTAGACTGTTATAGCACTAGTATTCCACTTTCAACATCCTATGGAATTCTAGAGTTAGCAGTTTAGGGAGGGGTGTAGAAAGTGGAACAATAGCGCTAAGACAGTGTAGTGTGGAAATGGCCAAAGGGAGAGAGCGCAGACAGTAGAACCTATTTTGGGGAGATGGTTTGGTGTCTTAGCTCATTATAAATTTGAGCAAAAATCTACAGTGCACTCATCACCCCACTCACATAGAAGTCACCAGCCTTTGCTGAAATAGGAAAAATATTTTTATTTACCTTTTCATTGCTTAGAATTATTCACAGAAACAGATTAGTAATATATTTAAGGCCAGGATCCAATAGGGATATCCCACTAGCAGAATTTCTTCCATCTGGAAAATGTGATCAGTCCCCTTAAGGTCCCTGGGGACTCCCAGGATACTGGAGTTCTCTGGTGTAGAATTCTAAACATCTCTTCCTAAACTGCAAGTCCCATGATTCCGCAGAACAGAACCATGGCAGTTAAGGTGCAGTTCTAGGGCAATGGTTCTGTAGCATGGAAAGGGCCTCAGAATCTACTGTAGCAACTGACCAGGCTGTCTCCCATGTCTTCAACACTCATGTCTGTGGTGATGGTGGTAGGACTAAGAGAAAGCCTTCTCTGACAGGTCTTGAAGTTCAAGCAGGCTCATATAGAGAGATATAGGCCATTTCTGCACTATATTGTTATAGTGCTATTATTCCACTTTCAACATCCTGTGGAATTATGGGGTTTGTAGTTTACTGAGGCCAAAGAGATCTCTCATTAATAATTCTAACTACTCCTCCTTAAACTGAAAAGCCCAGGATTCCACAGGAAGTTGAAAGTGGAATAATAGCACTATAACAGTGTAGTGCAGAAATGGCCATAGTGTCTCAGAAAGTATGGATCCCAGCCATATAGCGTTTTCAAGGTCATAACCAGCACTTCGAATTCTGCCCAGAAATGGATCAACAACCAGTGGAACTGTTTCAGCAAGGGATGATATATGCTCCCTCAAACCTGTACAAGTCAGCAAGCTGGCAACAGCATTTTGGGCCCATGGAAGTTTTCAAACAGTTTCCTAAGGCATCTCCATGTAAAATGCATTACAGTATTGCAAATGGAATAGAATCAAGCCATGTGTCACTGTACTCAGATGTGGCATCTCAAGGAATGGGCATAGCTGGTGTCCAAATTTTAGCTGTGCAAATGCAGCTCTGGGCACTGGACATCCAAGTTCAAGCCTGAAACTAGGAGTACACCAAAGATGCGAACCTGAGATTTCAGGGAGAGTATAACCCCATTTAAGACAAGTTACATCTGTACTCTCATCATAAATATAGCTGAATATAAAGGACTCAAAGACAGAATTTTAAAACCTAAGTGTTTCCTTTTTTAAAAAAAAAAACTCTCCTTGGATGTGCAAATCTGCACATTTTGTTTTTTCCTACGTTTAGACTTTTTAAAAAAATTGTTATACCTGCAAAATGTTTACATAGAACATCCCACAGTAACAGCAAAATTCTGTGCGTGTATATTCAGAGGTATGTCCCAGTGAATTCATTGGGGTTATTACTGGGAAAGTAGATACAGGACTGAATCTTTGTAATAACACCATTACTATACACAATACAATAAAACAGTATTAAGCCTGTGTAGTGTAGTGATATAAGTATTGTCTTAGGACTACGGACTTAGGATCAGGGTTCAAGATCCCCACTCAGCCATGGAAACCCATTAGATGACCTTGGACAAGTCATACTCTCCCAGCCTTAGAGGAAGGCAATGGCAATCCCACTGCAAAACAAATCTTGCCAAGAAAACCCTGTGAGAGGATCACCTTAGTCAGAAACTATCTGAAGGCGTGCAACAACAACAACATTTACACAAACAGTTGTTTGTTTTAAACAAAACAAGAAACAGTTCAGTCCAAAATGTATGAGAAAACAGAAACTCCTAGAACACATTCTCGCCAAAGAGGATAACTTTTCAATCCCATTTTTTTCAAAACAATAAACGTTCTTAATTCTCTCTTGTTGCTGATGAGGATGTCAAAATATTGTACTCTTTTTAATGCTCCAGCTAATTCCCATCCCATCTTCATGCAACTAGAATTAAGGAACAGACTTTCCTGTGAGGGGTAGGCAAGACACTGTGCATCTGTGAGCTCAACTTTTTAGGAAATCACTGTACTCTATGCTTTCCTTGATAGCAAACTAAGAGCCCAATCCACCACATTCCATCTTCCAATTCTTTAAGAGATTAAATAGATTATTGTGGGGTGCTACTCTGATACCAGTACCAAACCATACCAATCTCTTCTCATTTCATCCACTGATCATAGAGTTTTACCCTTTGGCAAAATTGAATGAAAGCTTTGTAGACTGTTTCATCTATCATTTGGCATGTTATAACAAACTGTAGTAACAAAATGGATGAATGCATCTCAAGAAGGCAGCCAGAGCTAGTTGTAGTAATTATACTTTGACTTAAACCAAGTTACTAGTCCCGACTAAAGTAGAACACTGAATAAATGACACTTACCTTCCGTGTTGCTTTACCAAATTCCCAGTTATTCCAAAGGTCTAATTAGAACCAATAAATGGCTTTAAGCTTTTACATACAGAGGGTCATAGATTCAATCTGTAGTCCCCTGTACTTAGTCTGCCAGTCAGATCATACAGTTCTCTGAAAGGATGAGTAGGCTAACATGCTATAAACATGCTTTTAAACAAAAGTGAGAGACAATTTGGCTAAAACTCTCATTCCTGTTTTCTAAAAACATTTTTCTCAAGGTAAACTCAAACAATACAGCAATGGAAGAGTTAACACAGTATTTTACATGTAGATGCTGGAAAAGTCACAGCCATTTAAAATTGTTGGAGATGTAGTCCAATTTGAATGCCTCAGGAGAAGAACTGCTAATGAGTAGGCTTTGATTCCCCAGCCTTGAATGGGTTTTTCTTCCTCTGGAGAATTTGGACTATAATTTAGCAAATATGGGAATGGCACATTGCTAAATGTAAGATGGCAGAAATCATATATAAATCATATATAACTAAATGTAGATGGAAATTATTAATAACTCATTATGTGATCTAAGCTATTCTGGATTCCTCATACCATTGACTCTTAAGCCTTTACACAGTTACAGATGTTTAAAACTATTTCCCTCATTAAGGCTAAGTCCTATTGTTCACAAGTTTCCAATGAAGTGGTAAACTTGCTTCTGGAATAAATAATTTCAGGCTGCAGGTAAAGATCCAAAAGACTGAAGGTTTGCCCAAGCAAACAAATATCCTTGGACAAAGAAGCCAGGGACAAGGTTTCTGACTCAACATTCTCCCAACCATTATTGTTTTCTAGGTATAAGAATCTTTCTTTATGGGATAGCGTTTCATCATGTAGGCCCAAAGCTGCAGTGACATCCAATGGCTGCCAGTGGATTAGTGAATCCTCTCCAAATTTTAAAGCAACTATGAAAAGTATTAAGCACATTGCCAAATAGATTTGGCACTCTGAGGAGCTCTTTTAAAATTCAGATGAAAACCCAAAGCAGATTCAGTTACCCTTTGACATAGGAACCACCAACTGCCACTTCCTAGCTGTGCTCTGAAATGCTTCAGTCTAGGCACTGGTTAATTTCCTTGAGTGCTGTTTGCAGAAACAAACCTAAGCCTCCATACACAGGTATTCCTCCATACATGCAGGAATGCACACGTTATCCTCATATGTCTTTCCCAATATTGAGCTGAAAGTTTTGGCTTGCTGCTAGCTTTACATATTGTCAATGTTACATTGTTTTGGGAACTATCTGTAAATTGAAATGTGTGTGTATGTGTACTTCCAATTACAAGTTATGCTAATCATGATAAGGAATTGGAAAATGTGTGTGTGTGTGTCAAGCTGCTTCTAAAAACATAGCTGTGGTGACCATCTGAATAGTTGGAGTGAACTAATACAACAGAACACTTTATAGCAGCTGTGACTCTGATTTGTTACATGCACAGAAATTTTCATGTTTGAGAAATTTTTTTTAAAGTGTGTGTGTGTGTGTGTGTGTGTGTGTATAAAATGAAATACCTCTCTCAACCCGCAGTTTGTAAGGGTAGAGTACTGTTCAGAATTCTGCCAACTCATTCAGCATGATGTGTGGGTTGATTCTCATCTCTCCTTAAACCGTGCAATCAATCTAAGTCACAACTGATGTCATTAAATTATTTCAGCAGAAGAAGTCATTTAAGGATATGAACTAAGGTCCAATTCTATTATTGTTAGAGTGGCCATTTAACACATTACTCAAAAAACAGCCCAAGGAAGAATATTTGGATACAATTTTCATATGCTAATAGATGCATAGTTAACAATTACTGTAATTTACTATAACCTCACTATAATGGGAGTCGTGTGTCCTCCCAGAGAGCTGTGTACCCCCTCAGTGTGCCATGCAATTTAACAGGCAATTTCAAAGCCCTTTCCCTCCCTCTTTAAGGATGTTTTTCTCTGAGGCCATTTCCGTACCTTACCTTCTTCCGGAGCTAGGGTGCGGATTATGCAAGCAGCCTCCGGCGAGAGGCTCTCATGTCCAGGGTCCTTCGGCTCGACATGAGCTGCCTGCTCGCACAAGAGCCCCGCCTCTTCCTTCCACAGTGCAGCCTGGGAGTTTCCCAGGCTGCACTGGGGCAGGAAGCAAAACCGGTGAAGCTCCGGAGGCTCCGCAAGCCAGGTAAGTGCACGCGGAACCCAGGAGCAATGTGCAATTGTGCACCATTTTCAGCTTCTAGCCGAAAATGAAAAGGTGAGCCATCAGCGCCTGCCCTACACTGGAGCGTCACGCGATTGTGAGTGTGTCATGCAGATCGCTCCTCACAATTGCATGATGCTCCAGGTGCCCTTTTGCATAGAAAATGCCATGTGAAAAGGGCCTTAGACTTGGCAACCATTCAAACTGAGCAGGGTTGGGCAACAGTAGAGCTCCAAACTTTATTTAACTATTGCTCTCATGATCCTTCACCTCAGAATAATCTGGTTAGGGACACTGAAGATTGCAACCAAGCAATATCCAAAGGACCACATGTGTCTCACTTCTGAAAATGGACCAGACTTTTAAACATCTTTTAAATAAAGGACTGTCTTCAGTACAGCAGAATAGATGGTTGTCTTAGACCATTTCCGGCCGGCCCCTCCCTAAACTGCAAACCCCGGGATTCCATAGGATGTTGAAAGTGGAATCATAGCGCTATAACAGTCTCGTGCGGAAATGACTTTAGTTACCACATGCAGAACTCATCCTATACACTTCCTTTTGGATGTTAACATCCATAGAAGATGGTCTTTCATCAGACCTTCTGCTTTCTTAGGTGCTGGGAGGGCTTTCTCTGTCATGCTACCCAAAGAGTGGTCGCTAGCTGCTCCTCTTCATGTGCTTAGAATGTTCACCATGATCTCGCATTTTCTTCAGCTTCTTCAACAAGGGCTGAGAACCTTTTCTAGCCTGAAAGATAAATTCAGCTTCAGGTTCTTAAAGGCCATATTCTTGTGGTGAGTAAGGTCAAGGGCAAATGGGTGGGATTCCACAGCAGAACATATTTTAACTTAAAGCCCTTTTAACTTATGCCTCTTACACCAGTAATTGAGTTAGACGAGGTAATTTTTTAGAATGAAGGGAAATGTACAAAACCTGGGAAACCAAGAACTTATGTTGACCTAGAGAAAGGGGCATCGTGTTCTGGTAGATCAAAGAGGGCCAGAATCAGTCCTAAGACCCAAAATTCCCTACCTCAGTTCTATAATCTGATGGTTTGACTTGACTTGGTTTATTTTGCAATCTGTGCAATCTGTGCTTTTTGTTCACTTATTCTATTTCTCCTTTTTTTACTATTTGTACACACTTCACTTTATCCTATTTCAGCGAATATGGCTCTGTGGGATGGAACATATGATCCAAGAGAAATAAATGAACTGCAGGCATGACTACAATAGTTACCATGGAAGTTCTAAATAAGCAAAGTATCAGACTTCTCCTATGTAAAATTTTGTCTTGTGGAAGTAGGATAAGCATATTGCTGAATTAATATGAATTTTTGGAATACTATAGAAATCTGCTAGGATGAAATAGCTAAATGTATGTGAGTTTTGTCTTCATATTTATAATAACCTCATTTGATTTTTTTTTTTAAAAAAAAAGCTATGTTGTCTTTCGCTAACATGGCACATTTTTCTTCATTTCTTCTTTTCCTCATTCTTCATTTGGAATAATCATAACAAAATGGAAATATCTTGGATTATGAACACTATTTTTAAAACATTTATCTTTAAAATACATAGAAACAAAACAACAGAAAGAACAAAAAGAAGACAACAATGAATTACAATAATAGTGAAATTTAGAGATAAAGAAAAGATATAAACAAACAAAAATATTAAATAATATATACTAAATACTAAAAACCAACTACAAACAAAAAAAAATTCAAAAATGTGGTTTCAGGCTTTCTCAAAGTAGATTATAGATACATCTACATAGAGGAAATTTCTCTAATTACAAACACCACTCAAAAGCTTCAGCTGCTACCTATCAAAATATACTAATTGTCAAATCCCACAATTAACGCATGATACTCTTTTCCTTGTGAAAAGAAAATTAAGAGTTCCTAATTTTTTCACAAAAGTCATTACTAATTTGCTCCTAATCAATGTTATCAATTTGTCCATTTCAGCTATGTCCAACAGTTTTATCAGCCACTCCTCTTTCACTGGAGTATCTGTATTCTTTGATGCATACAGCAATTGTGCTGCAGTGGTCTTATATCATAGATCTTGCTGTATTTATTCTCCAGTTGATCTTTTAATCCCAACAAGTATAATTCAGGTTTTAATTGCACAATAACTTTCAGAATTTTGCACACTGTAGAGTGCATTTGATTCCAGATTTTTTTGGCCTTTTTACAAGTCCACAACAAGGGGTAAAAGGATCCCCCTTGTTGTTCATATTTCCAACATCTATTAGAAATCTCTTCATGGATTTTGGCCATTTTTTTCTGTTGTCAAATTCCAACAATATCTCATGTTATAAAAATTATCTTTGAAATCATAACACAATGTAAACTTAACTAATTCCTTTTGACTACAACTTCCCCCATTCCTCCAACTGTATGTTATGACCAATGTTTTGTTCCCACTTTATTATACAATATTTAATCAACTTGTCCCATCTCTAATTTTAACAAAAATTTATACATCTTACCAATCAAATGTTTATCTTTTGAGCACAACTATTTTTCAAAATCAGATTTGGTCAATGCAAAGTCATACACTTTTTGTCCATTTTAAACCTCTCAACTATCTGTCTGTAAGAGAGCCATTGAAAACAGAAGCCTTCAGACATTATTATCTCACTCAGTTTGCTTCTGTAATGTTCTTGCTCAAATTCTAGAAGTCACCCAGTTTTCTTTTGCTATTCTCTCCTTCTCATAAAATGCTTCTCAGCACCTATAAGAGTGTTTTCGGGCATACCTTTAATTTATATTTATTCTATATTCTTAACAGAGTTTTTCTCACACAGTAGTTACTGAAATTCACATTCAGGCCATTTCTGCACTAGGCTGTTATAGTGCTATTATTCTACTTTCAACATCCTATGGAATCCTGGGCTTTGCAGTAAACTGAGGCCAAAGAGCTCTCTGGCTTAGAATTCTAAAGGTCCCTCCCTAAACTGCAAACCCCAGGATTCCATAGGATGTTGAAAGTGGAATCATAGCACTATAACAGTGTAGTGCAGAAATGGCCTCACTTTACATTTTTCATGGCACAAAAAACCTATGCCATCCAAATTTAAATTTATTCCCGGTAATTCCAACACTCTCTTATTTGTCAGCGTAATCCATTCTTTCAACCTTATCAAACAGCATGCAGAAAAATACAATTTGAAATCTGGCATTTCCAGTCCTCCTCCTCCTTTGGCATTTTGTAAAATTTTATACTTTACTCCAGGTTTCTTCCCTTGCCATATGAATTTTGATATATCACTATGCCATTGTTTATTGTTCAAAATCAATATAATCTCGACATTATTGTTCAAAATAAGACATTACTGTTCAAAATCTGTATGATCTGGAAGAAATATAATTTCTGAGTAAGATGCTCATTTTGATTACAGAGACTCTGCCTAGTAAAGATAAGTTAAGTTTTGTCCATTTTTGCAAATCTGTCTTAATATGATGCCATGTTTTAATATAATTATTCTTCAACAACACATTATTCATATTTGTACTTGTAATACTCAAATATTTCATTTTTTTCTCAATATTGAATCCTGACTTATCAGGTAGTTGTATATGTTGTTCCTTTCTCATGATCTTTGTTAACATCATTGTTTTTGTTATCTGAAATCCAGGCATGTCTCCAAACTGTTTTATCTCAGTAACTAGAATTCTATGCATTTGGTAGGACTTTCCAAAAAGAAATCAGTAGCTTATCTGCAAATGCTCTTAACTTGTACGCTTCCTCTTTTATTCTTATACCCTTTATTCTTTCACCTTGCCTTATTGGTCTGTTTAACACTTTGAAAACTAAAATAAACAGTTTGGAGACATCCTTGTCTAGTATATTTTGAATGTCACATGGCTTATTAATTTATTTCTTTAGGGAATTTATGGAATTTATTTATTTATGGAATAAAAAAAATCCAAAATCTTTGCTTTCTGTACATTGTAAATTGCATTAATCCATGTAATAAAATGGTCTCCAAAACTTATCTTCTCTAGAACTTTTAGCAACAACAAACAACAAAAACAGCAAATCCAATTCAAATGATCAAAAGCTTTTTCAGAATCCAAAAAGATAAGCACAATATGTTCCTCATTATGATTGTCTAATATTCTAGAATATCCACGATGCATCTAGAATTGTCCCTTTATTGTCTTTTTGGCAAAACCCCAGATTGGTCTTTATGAATAAAATGCAGTAAAATATTTTTGCTAAGATCATTGTAAAAAAATTGTAATCAATATTCAATAATGAAATAGATTTATAGGGCTTTTTTGGTCATTGTCAAATCTTGGTCTTCTTTGGGAATTAAAACAAATGTTACCCTTTCCAACTCCCAGGAGTCTTTCTAGCCATAATATTGAATTCAGTAATTTCTTTAGAGGCACAAATAACTGTTCTTCAAAACACTTATAATAACCACTGATACACCATCTGGGCTTGGTGTTTTGCTAGACTTAATCTTCTTTATGACCTCAACAATTTCACATGCTGCAATGCATGAATTCATCCTCCCCTTTTATAATTACAAAATATCTGGAAGGCTTCGCTTGTCTAGATAATCATTAGTCTTCTTCAGCGAGACTTGATATTGCTTATACAATGAAATATATATAATAATGGTAAAATAACTTCCTAATATTAATATTTTCACTAAGTAACTCATTTCCTTTTCATATCTCCAAAATAAGCTTCTTCTCTCTTTTTTCCCCCCATCAAGTTGAAGGCTAGCCACCTTCTAGGCTTATTTGCAAACTCAAATTTGCAAACTCAAAATTCCTCTGCTTCATGTAACGTAACTTTTCAATTTCTCCTACTGTTATCATTGATAGTTGTCTCTCAGGTATTTTAATTTGATTAAGTGTTGCTTTATTCAAGGGGGACTTCCTTAGCAATTCTTTTTTTTCTTATCTCATCAAAAAGTATTTGCATTTTCTCATGTCTTCTTTTTTAATTCTGTACTTTCTTGAATGAAACATCCTCTCACAAATGTTTTACTAGCATTCCATAAGACACTGATATCAGTACCTTTTCCCAAGTTATTGTCAAAATATTCTGCCAGTCTTTTTCTACATATTTTGATACCATTTTCCTCTTGAAGCAGAGCTTCATTCTGTCTCCAAGTCCTTCCCTTTCTCTTCCCCCTCAGAATTATGGTCTGAGAAGATCTTAGGTGGATTATGAATATGATTGAAAGTAATTTTTTTTTAAAAAAAAAAAAAGGGAAAATTGTACACTGGAGGGCCATGAATCATGTTAACTGGGCAGCAGTTTAGACTGGAATTTCTTTGATGACATTTTTCACTCACTCTTAATATAGAACATAATTGTCATAATTGCCACACCATTGCTTTCCAGTATTTCCTCTGTTGGTCTCCTCTTCACCATCATTGATGTCCTCACTTTCATCCTTTTTTAAAAAAAATCCAGCAAAATTTCTTGCAAAATTCCAGGTGAATTGTAGATTCCTGTTGAGGTAAAACACTTGAAGAACTGCAAGAAAAGACAAATGAGCTAAACTAAGGCAAGCAGAATTTCTCAGGGGGAGAAGTGGCACATTGGATTACAAACTATTGAAAAACTGACCTACCTTTTTTATTTAGGTATAAAGCCAACACTGTATTCATTAAAAATTGCTGAAATACATATCTCTCAAAAGCTTTGTGCCAGGTTTATCTTTCACCATTCATGACTGAGTTAGATGAAAAATAAAGCTAAGTTGAAATGAGAAAGAAACTTCATGGACTTCTTTTTGTTCTTCCGAAAAAACAAAACAAAACCAAAAACAAAAACTGCTTTCTTTGGCTAATGTTTCATGGGCTGTGAACAGCAGGCAAAAATATCCTGTACACCACCCATTCGAAGTGAAGTTAATACTTCCTGTCTTTACTCAAATTGGATTTGTGGTATTGAGATATCACCAGATTTGACTGGCTACATGGTAACTTTATCAAACTAGTCCAGAATGAGTAAATAAAATATTATCCTCATCTGAATTTTAGCGATGTTAATGCATTCACTGTGTGACCTTGATTGGCTCAGAACAGGTTACCTGAAAAAATTGCCTTTTTCTATGTATGTCTATGTAAACCTGAAAATTGTATTCACAGGACTCATTTTGTTGGCCTCCAACAAATAAACTGCAGCAGGTAACCATGGGAGAGACAGCCTCTTTGGTAGTGGCATCCTGATCATGGAATAACTTTCCCAAAGAAGTTCACCTTACACAATCTACACTTTGGCACATTAGGTTTGAAAATAAATGTGTTAATATAACCTTTGAAGAACTGGGAGATGATTTCATTACTACTAATGTCAATTTCAGAACAGATAATGACATTATAGAGAATTTCAGTAAGTGCCTATATATGATTGCCCATATCTGTTGTATGCCTCCCTGGTTGGGACAATACACTGTGGGAGGACATGGGAGAGGACCTCTCTGCTGTTGCACCTAGGTTATGAAATACCCTCCCCTCAGAGACAAAATTGGCACCAGTGCTGATGTCATTGCAGTACCAAGTCAAAACGTGGCTGTTTATTAAAGCCTTTTGGTCCTGGTTTTATCCAAGTAGCTCTTGTGCTTTGGTCAGCATTATTTTAAATTGTTTCATTGGGTTTTAAATTATCTTGTTTTAAGTGATAAATCATTTAATGTATTTTAAGTCTTTATCGCATTCAATATTGATATTGTTTTAAATTATCCTAAATTGATTTTATTCTATACCACCACAAGCCCTTTGGATATGGGGCAGGATATAAATATTTAAATAAATAAATAAAATTAAGACCCATTTTGTTATCACCTCTTTCAAATGTGATCTTTTTGTTTTGAAATTGCCTTCTCCAATCTGGATTTCTTTTCCCAGAGGGACTACGAAATTCATAATATGATTATTGCCTGGGTATGATAGGAAAGGCTATCTTACAGTATGGGGACCTCATGTTACAACCCATTCAAGAAAATATTTTCAGTAATCTACATCTTTTTTGTATTCTTTCCACCTTTGCTTACTTCCAACATCTACATTTCTCTCTTCCTTCAAAATTCTTTGCGAAAGGTTGAAAAGGAGTGATGATGAATGTCAGCAAAGAATGATGATTGCAATCTTACTAGTGTCTTAGACATGCATAAGTTCATCTATGGAATCAGTTCAACTTTTCTGTGTTTTGCGTTTTTTAAAAAAAAATATTTATTTTTGAGGCAGAATGTCAGAACCCATCTCAAGGCTATGGAAATAGATTTGCACATGCAATGCCATTATATATGGATGCACAAATGCACATTTACTTGTGTATTTGGCTGGACAGCTGAAGTATTAATTCGGTTACACAACACTGCTATTCAACCCAGGGCTGGTGTAGCATAATCAACGTTCAACTTTTGCACATAGGTTCTCAGCTGATGTGTTTGTTTCACCTATAGGGAACTGCAAGTGCAGCAAAAACCATTTGACTTCAAAGATCAAGGAATCATGTATAGAGAATTTTTAATGTGAAATATTTTGAGTGCCTGTGAACATTTGCAAAATATTGCTGTTCCCAACTCAGTCATAGATTTCTCTTTGTCTCTCTGCTCTCGGTCAAAAGATGTGATTTGAAAAGATCAGTGCTAGCAGGTGTGTTTCCCACGCTGAAGCCAGGTAATCCAAGTGTATCAGTGGTATCTCCAGTTTTAAAAGATCAGGTATCTAACAAGCCCACTATTCCATTATTCTAGACAGGGATAGGAGGCCATGGATTTTGCTAGCTGCATCAACTGCTTCAAAAACCACCCAGCCTTACCAAACCCTTGAAAAGGAAGAGGACGAATGAAAAAGCAGAATAGGTAGAGCAAGTAAAGAAAGACAGAGAGAAACCAAGAAAGGGGAAAATAGTGTGTGTACAATATCAATTCAGTATGTCTTCTCAAATAGTCCACCAAAAACAGTGTGTGGAGACAGGGAGAGATCAGTTTTTACATCACAAATGTTTCCTGCAGCCCCACTAAAAGTGAGTCCTTATCTCAAAATTTAATTCAGAAGACCGCAATCTGACCCTCCCAGTTCTATCGGCTGGCTGGGAATGATGGGTGCTGAAATCAAACACATCCAGAGGGTACCAGGCTGGGGAAAACCAGTTTAGCTCACAGCATATATGTATGTCTCTCTGTACCCATTCCTTAACAGTTGAATATGTAGACAACATCTAAAAAGATCTCAAAATAATGAGACAAGTTGATTCACCAGTATTTTTTTTCTCATACTTCTTCACAGCAAGAGTTCATCAGCTTTGATAAAAGAAAACTCAAAACACCGTTCTGCTTCTTTGTGTGACTGTTTTAAAGAATTTGAATAATCAATAAAACTGGAAAGAATTTAGGTTATTTATGCCTTTCAAATATTGTAATCTCAAGGGCAAAGAGGCAGAATACTGTGCAGAGACCGGTCCCCTGACATCAACCGTGTTTGGCAGATGGTGCTGTCAGTTCCGTTCTGTGTTTATTCTATTGTGCATGCGGTAGCATATTTTAAAATGTACAAGCTCATGTATTATCTATGGGTTAAAAGCATGCAACACAAGCGGGACTATATCACAGGAGTTAAACTTCTGTAAACAACTAGGAGTGGTTGTATAAATGCTATTTTCTTGACATAAATAACAGAAACATATGGCCAGAGACAGGAAGTGGGTGATACCTAGATAGATTGATATCTTGCTCGACAAGTCACTATATTTATGACATGATGCTGCCTGACAGTGAAAGAGGAGGGGAGGCAGGCTAATGACTTTTTCATGAACTCTCTGACAATGTACATTTGACCACTGAATAGCTTTGTTCAACAAACTGATTCACTGCTCTTCTGTTAAATGGCTTCCACTGTAATGAAGAAAATATTGCACATTAGATGGAAGTGATCCAGCTGATCTTTCTCATTTTTCCTTTGGGTAATATCTCCCTTTTAACATCATAAGTCATTTTAACAAGAATAACCAGGTTACATTACACAGCAGCTTTTGCCAGCGGGATATACTCAATTCACTGTCTCAAAATGGAGCCTTAAACATTGAGCCAACATGCCTTTATCTGAAAGTGAAGGCACTTTCACATTTTATATGACTCATGTCTTTGTCACATGGGGCAAAAGAAGGCAATACACACGCATATATGGGCATTATTAGAGAAAATATGATTGCATTTCTGATCAAACTCATTGGGTGAGAATCTGAAATGGTGCATGGATGTTTTAAGGAGCATGGTATGACCACCCCCTCATTCACATGTTTGCTTCAGAAAATACTGCTGTACAAACAACAAATATATTTGCAGTGTACAAGTTAAATATTCAGTGTCATTTACCTCCAAATAAGTACTCTTAGGATAGTGGGGGGAGGGATGTTTAGAAGATTAAATTTCTAATGCTCACACATGTTACAGAGATACTAGGATTCCCACTAAAGCTTGCCCATAGCAAAATTCAAGGTCAGTCTGGCATTGTCTGCTCTTGAGAAAGGCTAAGGGTGGGTTAATAAGACTTGTGACATTTCATTTCTCAGGATGGCCTCACACACATCATTACTATTACATTTCAGCCAGAACAAAATTTGAGGCCTATTTGAGAGGGGCCACTCTTATTTCCACAAACTTTGAAGAACGTTGAGGCAATCTTTTTAGAGCTTTAGTGAAATTAGTTGAATTTTGAGGATTGAAGCTTCGCATTCATGAAACTGCTGCAGCTATTCTAATACCAGAAAATTCAGATACTAACTAATTTGCATCACTGTAATCTGTAACTTATTGTTAGCTATAATGCTAGGTCTTATCCTATGGGATGTGAAGACCTGGTGGACTACAGGTAGAAAGAAGGACTACAGATAAGGTGGCTGAACTGTGATGATGAGCCCAAGCTAATCCCTGTTTTTTAACTGTACTGAAGACTGCCTTAAACTTGTTATGACAGTTCAGCACTTGCAAAAATAGTCATCCAGTACCATTTGCTCTCAGCAGTATCAAAGCAAAGCCCAGTAATTTTATCAAAATTGCTGCTTTTGACCCCAGAAAATCTTTAGTGAAAAGCATTTGGTGCCATTATACTAAGAAGTAACAATGCATTATGATACACATAATGGTCACTACTGCTGTTGTTGGGAAAAAAAACTATCAAATAGCAATCTGACAAGATTTGTTTCTAGAAAAAGAAAATAAAACAGCTTAGAATTTCAACCGACCTCAGTTTAAGACCCATTTTCCATACAAGTCCTCTCTAGCAAAAGTCATCAACACCAATTAAACTATTTGTATTTCCAAGTTCAGTCAGTTACTTCTTTTTATTTCAATTCCAGACAGCTCATTCTAGAAGTGTTCATGATTATAAGTCAAAATGAATAATCATAGTCACTTTAAATGGAATCATTCAAGAAACTGTAGACAGTGGTAGAGCCTGGAGTTGTGTGGAGGGGGAGCAGGATGGGGCAGCACTGTGGTGCATAGGAGCATGGCCAGAGAGCCAGGGCATGCAGGGGCATGGCTATGGGCTGGGACACCCCAGAAACATTGCCACTCGGGGTGAATTGCCCCCCCACCCCCCACATCCCTACGCGACTGACTGTAGAAAGCATTTCTGTTACATTGAAATTATGCTTAAAAATGTAAACAATTCTTTCTCACATAATCTGTAAACCCAGGTAAAGAGATGCTCCTGCTAAAGCAAAAATATGTCATATTAATTTTACAAGACCCCTGTGAAACCATACACATGCACACACACATACATGTGGGAGGGGGAGTGCTGCTTCTGGTACTTTCTGTATTTAATGTCTGGCTGGCCTTACTTCCTACAGTTCCACTCCCAACTGTGTGCCTGAAATTCTAAGTAATATTACACATCTGAAGAAGTGAGCTATACTCCACAAAAATTAAAATTTTAAATCCATTTATTAGTCATCACAGTGCTAAAGGACTGTTTTGAAAGTCTGATGGATATAGGTTTTGCATGGCTCTTTTTGGTCATGGTTGATTTATTTCCCAGAATAGGGAAAGAAAACATTAAGTCTGTATCAGGTACTCCATCCAAACTCCTGATCATAAGGAAAGCCAGTTCACATGATCAGTCCCTTCACAACCCTACCTCCTGTTACCCCAAAACATAGGTGCCACAAAGGCCACCCCGCAATGCGAAACACCTCCTTGAAAAAGTGGGGAATTAATTTGCTCAAAATCAGGAGGCCGCGAGAGGGAGGCAACTTAGCGAGATCTCTTCTACCAGTGTTTACGGGCACACACAGGAAAAGAACCAGCCAGAGATTCAGAAGTAAGCTAAAATGTGTTTTACTGAGGGGAGTTCACTCATGCGTGCACACAAGATACACACAATCACACATTCACACCAGAGCTAACTGAAAGACAAAGAGAGGAAAAATTATTGAGAGGCTGAGGGGTTTGGGGGATTTATAATTACCAGTCCAGAAAAATAGTGAAGAGCAGAAATGTATTTTGGATTAAGTAGGACTTAAGGACAGTTCTCATTCAGGAGCCAGACAGACAGAGTGACAGGTAGACCTTCAAGAGACTGCACTGGACATCCTGAAATCTGGGGTATTTGTACCCTGAAAATGGCTTGTGGCTGTGAAAGTTCCAGATGCAAGACAAAGGGAACCTGTTGTGGACAATGAGTCTTTCACCTGTTGATGGGCTTAGTGCTTTGATTGACAGACATGATGGGTGTTGTAATAGCTGTCTATTGTGGGTGCTGTGAGGAAAGAGGAAAGAATCCAAGTGTACAAAGGACGGATATCTGTCAATCAGTGTCCTGGTGGGCCCCTAACAGTTGGATTCCCTGGAAAATTCCGGCTTCTGTTTAAGCCTATTATCCACAGGAATGGTGTGTATTTACCTGACAAATGACTCAGTCTTACCTGGGGAAGTTTTGAGTTGACCTGTCCTTCTCACATTTACAGTCGAATTCTTTCCCTTGCTCAATTTGACCTCTCTGTCATCTCTCAGGCTTGAATTTGATATCAGAGCCAATAAAATGTGTTGCCAATTAGGTATGGTGCCCATCCAAACTATACTGATATTGGGGACCCCCAATGCAGGGCCTTACAATCCCATTTTAAAGAACCAGAATGAATTTTGTGTGTGTGTGTGTGTGTGTGTGTGTGTGTGTGATATGTATCATACATACATACACACACACATACATACACTGCGCATACTGTGTTTGTGTGTGTGTGTGTGTGTAGTCAACACAACGCTTTTCAGTGTGTTCCCCATCAAGATAAATGGGAATGTTCAAAAGCACTTCCTTCTAAGCAACTTGATACTACTTTTGTTGGGTAAATAAGAAGAAGCACTGGGCGTATAGAGCACAGCTCAGAGACATTTGTTGAGAAAAGTATACCTCAGTTAACTAAGGCCTTTTCTGCATGGCAACGCTCTCACATGTCATCCTGTCACAATCCTGGCAGTGCCTCTGCCAGGATGGGAGCATGTTTCCAATGCTCCTCTCCACACACAACTGGCTGCCTGATGAAGGAAGCATAAGGGATGTGTTCCATCCTTCCAGACTGCAGCCGGCCTTCTTCCCATGCTGCAGTAGGGGAGGAGGCACGTTGATTGTGATTCCAGCCATTCTGCATTGCTGGCTGCAACAGAAAGCTCATGCAATTGGAGGTCTGACAGCATTTTTCTGTCAATTATATATCCCAAGATCATGCCATCTAGTGACACAAGAAGGGCAGGATTGTGATGACATCATGTAGAAGTGTCATCGCGGTCCCACTCCTCTTGCATCCCCATGCCAGGATGCTGTCATCATGTGGAAAGGGCCCTAGCATATGATGAAGAAGCGCCTTTTTACGAAGTCTTTTTATGACTGCCCAGATCCACTTCCATCCTTGTCCTCTAACTGGAGGGTTGCTTTTTTTCTTTTCTTTTTAGTAGAACCGGTATTGGGATGATGGTGAAGGAGGGCAGGAAAAACATGAACTTTGATTGTAGGTTTGCAGCAGCAATGCAATAACCTCGAGCTTGGAAAGAATGGGATTCTGTTCTACCCACTCCTAATGTAGTTGTGTGTGGCTTCCTGCAACTGCAAGCAGCTGCCTTCTGAATTCATGATGATGATGATCTTTATTTATATCCCACTTTTTCCCAAGCTGGGACTCAAAGCGGTTTACAATGGCAAAGATATAGTTAAAAACTACAGAATACAAAAGTTAAAACACAGTTAAACAGTAAAAAAAAAAACTAAAACAAAGTTAAAATACATAATTAAAAACACAGCCTTACACATCAGCAACACAGTTAACAACACATTGTATCAGACAGGTTGTATTCTGTTATTTTGCATCTTACTACTACTTACTACTTACTTACTACTACATTACTATTACATTACTACTATCATTACCTTACTCAGCATGGATCAACAGCAAAAAAAGAGAAAATGTGGAAAGCAGATTAGTTTACTTCACCTACTAACCCCAGTGTGTTGATTTTTTTCCTTGAATCATAGATCTCTAAGTTTGACCACCAAAATGGAAGTCATAAGAAAAGTAGCAGATGGTGAAAGAAACAGTCATCTCTACATACAGTTGGAATGAAGCTTTCAAGTGGTCTTTAGAAAGTTCAAAATGTTTTTATGTAGAGGTCAATTGTTGCAATTTTTTTAAAATTTTTATTTCTTCTAGTACCCCTCCCAATGTCTGCTGGGAGCTTTGAGCACACTTCCGCCACATTTTTATGCCCACATGAGGCCAATTTAGGCCTGGAAGAAGCCTTTTTTGAAACTGGAAGTGAATAAGAATTGACTTCTTGTTGTTATAAAAGGTCTCTCCTGGCCCTAAAATGGCCAAGGAAGGCCCCAAAACATGGTAAAAATGTCCCTTGTCCCCTAGAGGGTTTGTTTGTTTTTTGTCATTTGTTTGTTTTTTCAGAAGCTGGTGTGGTGGAGTATGGAGGCCCTCCAAGGTCTCTTGGGGGGCTAATGTATCCTCTGGCCTTCTATAGTTACCCACCCCTGCCCTAGATGCTGACAATGACAACTAGGTATAGAAGATAATAATACTGTACAGCATCACTCCCTATAATTGTCAGATGATATGAAATCATAGAATCGTAGAATCATAGAAATGTAGAGTTGGAAGAGACCACACAGGCCATCCAGTCCAACCCCCTGCCATGCAGGAACACCCTCAAAGCACTCCCAACAGATGGCCATCCAGCCTCTGCTTAAAAGCCTCCAAAGAAGGAGACTTCACCACACTCCGAGGCAGCATATTCCACTGCCGGACAGCCCTGACTGTCAGGAAGTTCTTCCTGAGGTTCAGGTGGAATCTCCTTTCCTGCAGCTTGAATCCATTGCTCCTTGTTCTGGTCTCTGGAGCAGCAGAAAACAAGCCCTCTCCTTCCTCTACATGGCACCCCTTCAAATATTTAAACATGGCTATCATACCCCCTCTTAACCTTCTCTTCTGTAGACTAAACATACGCAGCTCTCTAAGTCTATCCTCATAGGGCTTGGCTTCCAGGCCTCTCACCATTTTGGTCGCCCACCTCTGGACCTGCTCCAGCTTGACCATGTCCTTCTTGAATTGGGGTGCCCAGAACTGGACACAGGATTCAAGATGAGGTCTAACCAAAGCAGAGTAGAGTGGTACCAGTACCTCCCTCGATCTAGACACCATAGTCCTATTGATGCAGCCGAGAATTGCGTTGGCTTTCTTGGCTGCCGCATCACACTGCTGACTCATGTTCAGCTTGTCGTCTATTAAAACTCCTAGATCCCTTTCACACGTACTGCTATCCAGCCACGTGTCCCCCATCCTATATTTCTGGATTCCATTTTTTCTACCTAAGTGTAGGACCTTACATTTCTGTCTGTTGAATTTCATTTTGTTAGCTTTGGCCCAGCTCTCCAATCTGACCAGGTCATTTTGAATTTTGATCCTGTCCTCTGGTATATTAGCAACCCCTCCCAATTTGGTGTCATCTGCAAATTTGATGAGCATGCCCTCTATTCCTTCATCCAAGTCGTTGATGAAGATATTGAACAGCACTGGGCCCAGGACAGAACCCTGTGGCACCCCGCTAGTCACTTCTCTCCAGGATGAAAAGCAGCCATTCGTGATCACCCTTTGGGTTCGGTCAGTCAACCAATTACAAATCCAACTAACAGTAGCCCTGTCCAGCCCACATTTTACTAGCTTCTTTGCAAGAATGTCATGTTGAACTTTGTCAAAGGCCTTACTGAAATCGAGAAATGCTACATCCACAGCATTCCCTTCATCTATCAAGCTAGTAACTCTATCATAAAAAGAGATAAGATTAGTCTGGCATGACTTATTTCTGAGAAATCCATGTTGACTTCTCGTGATTACTGCGTTGCTTTCTAAGTGATTAGAAACTGACTGCTTAATGATCTGCTCCAGAATCTTTCCGGGTACTGATGTCAGGCTGACTGGGCGATAATTATTTGGATCCTCTTTTTTTCCCTTCTTGAAGATGGGGACAACATTTGCCCTCTTCCAGTCTGCTGGAACTTCTCCTGTCCTCCAAGATTTCTCAAAGATTATAGCAAGCGGTTCCGAAATGACCTCTGCCAGTTCTTTTAATATCCTAGGATGCAATTCATCTGGCCCTGGAGACTTGAATTCACCCAGTGTGGCCAGGTATTCCTGTACCACCTCTCTACCTATTATGTGCCTCATTTCCCCTGCTTCCTCACCTGCTCCCCAACCACCAGGTTGAGTGCTTGTATCCTTCTGGGAAAAACCTGAGGCAAAGAAGGTGTTAAGTAGTTCTGCCTTTTCTCTTCCCCCTGTTAGTAATTAGAAATCCCTGGAATGACCACTGTATATCAATACTATGACTTTGCCTGGTTTGGTGGAGCTAACCTCAGACATTTTAATGCTGGAAGTGGGCCAGTTTTGTCCATATTCATAGGTCTTATGAACAAGAGGGTTCTTTTGGCAAACACTTTCCAAAGCTAATACTGAACTCAAATTGTGTTCAGGCCTAAGCTTTTTCAGTGAAATACTTGGCATCACAGTAAATCAACATTTTCCTTACACACACCCCCACACACAGACACATGCTTTCTCTTCCCAACTTGATTCTCACCATCAGTTTCAAGGGAATTATATTTTGAGGCCATTGAAGGGGAACAAAACAAACAAACAGAAAATGCATGCAATTTTTTTAATTGCTTTCTTTTTTCATTGGACATGTTGACCTTTGGACGTGATGTGTGTCTTTCTCCTCTCTCTTTCTTTAGAACGTTCTAGAGCTCAGTGGAAAGGAAGGTGCCTATAAAAACTTACTGCTGCAAGCAATGAACAGTGGTTCATGAATTCCAAAACCAAAAACAAAAAAGCCTCACCTTAAAAGGCACCCAAAGATTAAGAAATTGTTATGGCATATTTTTAATCGACTTTAATTTTTAAGATGCTGTTAAGACCTTTTTTTCCCCCTTAATATAATTGGCATGATGACCACAGTTCTGGAAACTGTGAATTAAAAGAAACTGCCTCTCTTTTCACTGATGTACTGATTCTTTGAATACATGCAGGTGTAAGTATAACTTCATTCTCCAGGTCCTGTTTATCTAGCTTTACGAACAAAGCTGGACACTTTCCCACTGCTTTTCCTGCTTTCCACCAGCCAGTAAATTGCCATGTTGACTGAAGCAGCTTAGGCCATTTCCCCACTAGACTGTTATAGGATGTTGAAACTGGAATAATAGTACTATAACAGTCTAGTGCGGAAATGGCCTTAAAAGTGTGGTGGGGGGGCAGGGAGAGATATGTCATAGTTCTGCCTGTGCAGAACTTTATGATATGTCTCCCAGTCTAAGATCTCAGTCTTTGGTAAACATGAGTATGTCATCACCATAACCACCACCACGACCATCATCATCCCTTAGAACCCAAGGCCAGAAGACTTACATGTTAGACATGGAAATCTTCGTAAATGTCATCCTTACTGTCAGAATGAATAATTTTATTATTTTTCTACTGTCAGAAAATCACCAATCATCATTGTCTTTATTTATATCCCACTTTTTCCCCCAACAGTGGGACTCAAGATGGCTTCATTTTCAAATAAAAAGAAAGGATGTGTTTCTTTGTGCAAAGAATAGCATTTTCTGCACAGAAAACCAATTTCCTGAGCATAAAGCAGCATTTTCTTCACAGGACATATTTCGGCACAGGAAACAGTTTCCCTGCACAGGAAAAAAAAATTATTATATTTTTTGGAGGGTGGTATGGAGGAATCTTGTTTCCTACACACAGAATCCCATTTTCTGCACACACTCACAGACATGCACGCATGCACACACACACACACACACCATGTACTTGTCATACAGAATAATCCTGAACTGTGAAGATTCTCATCTATTTCAGATTCTCCTTGTCAGGGTTTCTTGACACTTGAGAAATCCATTTTTAATCATTTTTTGAACATATTTGAGTATTCTATCCATTCCTACTACTTGAAATGTGGCTGGGAATGTAGGTTTGAAAAGAGACATTTTTCTGGGCCCACACTCCAGTCATGACAAGTGTGCACTGGGATGACTAAGAATTTCATTAAATTATTTTTAAAAATAAGAACTTACTCAAATGTTCAGCATTCTTCACAAATGCGGTTGGGAGAATTTGATTTTTTTAAAAAAAATGAATGAGGGAGCAGGTGACAGATTAATCAGTCCCTAAATGTACATAGAGGGCTTGAAGAACATCAGTAAATTAAAGAGCGTAGGACCTCAGTGGGTGTCTCTTATGGTCTTAGAATGACTAGAATGATTTCCCATTGTAACTTTACTTATGATTTGAAGAGCCTCCCTCTAACAAATAAAATTTTCTGTAGAACTAAGTAATGCATTCATATTTATAGTAGTATCAATGAGGTTTTCTTTTGTTCTTTCTTTCCTCCTTCCTTCCTTCCTTCCTTCCTTCCTTCCTTCCTTCCTTCCTTCCTTCCTTCCTTCCTTCCTTTCTCTCTTTTACCTTCTAATAACTGAACAAACATAGGACTAAGGCCCTTTTCGCACCTTACCTTTTACCGGTGCTGGGCTGCTTGGCTCACGCATGAAGGCTTGGGAGGAACGCTATCGCATCCCTCCTGCTTCGGCTCCGCAGCTCCTTCCTTGTCCCACCTCTTCCGTTTGCAGTGCAGCCTGGGACCTCGCAGGCTGCACTGAGGAGAGGACGCGCTACCGGCCCAGCTCCCGAGGCTCCGCGAGCCAGGTTAAGTGCGCGCGAGGCCCCAGAGCGATGCGCGACCGCGCAGCATTTTCGGCTTTGAGCCGAAAATGAAAACATGCGTGCGCAGTCTGTGTCAGACCCTTGAGCATCGTGTAAATGTGAGTGCATCATGCAGACCGCAACATCAAGGGGCCCTTTCGCTTCAGAAATTCCTTGTGAAAAGGCCTGAGAAATAAGTGTAGCTTAATTTAGTTATAATTAACTTAAATCCAACAAATTTCAGTGTGCCTACTCTAAGCACAAGCAAGCCTTTGACCCTTTCTGCTCCACGCTCCCAACCTGCCATAGGGATGAGAGAAGGCCAGGACCACAATGACACTTATGCACGACGTCGTCACAGTCCCATCCTTCTCCTATTCGCAGGTTGTACAACTCTGCCACAAATCATTGATGGGCTTTCCCCATTAATGACCAGCAATCGTGCCACCATCCCACCATGCTCCCGCACTTATCTTCCCTGCAGAGGCCATGGAAGCACAATGGCTGCGCTTCTTGCTCCAGTGCAGCCTGGGACAGTACCCAACTGCACTGTGACAGGAAGGGACATGGCCATCGTGTTTCCTGGATCCCAGAGGCAGCCAGTACAGAGATGAGTGCTCCTGTTTTACTCCCCTCCTGGCAGGGCCAATGCTGGGGCCCACACCAGATGTCTCTGGTACAAGGTAAGGTGCGAAAAGGGTCTTGATCAAATCCATTGAAAAAAGCAACAGGGGTTTTTTTTAAGGAAAAAAAAATTCATAAGTGGCTTGAGATTTTTCCCCATCTGTTCAGAAGTTAAGGTACCAGATTTAGAAAGGATATGGAATGTGATGTATGTATTTGTTGTAAAGTGGAAGGCTTTCATGGCTGGAATCCATAGGTTGTTGTGGGTTTTCCAGGCTTTGAGGCCGTGTTTTATTAGTATTTTCTCCTGATGTTTTGCTTGCATCTGTGGCTGGCATTTTCTGAACACCAGAACCTCTGAAGATGCCAGCCAGAGATGCAGGCAAAACATCAGGAGAAAATACTAATAGAACATGGCCTCAAAGCCCAGAAAACCCACAACAACCTATGTATTTGTTGTTAGAAGAAGGTTTGAAATTTGTTGTGTTCTTAAGAACTAATGTTTTACATGCCTGTTTAAATGAATGTGAGAGGATAAGTTAACTTCTTTGAGACATTACCAAGCCCCATATACAAGGTAGCACTAGGTGGTACCTGTAAAACACAGGCCCTTTTCACGCGGCATCTGCCATGCGAAAGAGGGGCCTGGAGCCTCGCGCGATTGCGAGGAGCAATCTGCATGACATCCCTGGAATCGTGCAAGGCTCCAGGGGCCAGCAGGCAATGATCACACACCTTTGCATTTTTGGCTTTAAGTCGAAAATGCTGTGTGATTGCGCATTGCTCCCGGGCCCCACGAGCACTTACCTGCTGTGCAGAGCCTCAGGAACTGGGCTGGTCACGCTTCCTGTCTCAGTGCAGCCTGGGAAGGTCCCAGTCTGCACTGTGAAAGGAAGAGGTGGGGTTCTCGCGTGAGCAGGAAGCTCGTGCAGAGCTGAAGAAACCTGGATGTGAGGGCCTCTCACAAGAGGCTGCTTGCGTGAGCACCGCACCCCAGCGTCGAGAAAAGGTAGAATGCAGAAAGGGCCACAGAAAGGAAAATGAAATTTGGATGTGTTTAAGTAACCTATGGACTCTTGCATCAGGAATAGAGCTGATCAAATACCCATTCATCTTAATAACTCACTGGATAAGCCTTACCTTACTTGACTGATGCCCCACAACATTATAAACTGATGGCCTATCTCTTATTGCAAAAGCCATAATTCATTAGGATGTTTTCCTGAGCCAGCCTAGCCAAAGTGTTAATTGAAATAGTACTCACATTGCAAGACTTTCCAAGGGATTATGCTCACATTGCCACCAACAACCCTAGCTCCAGCTTCAGATCAGGTCATCCCTGATGAACAAAAGCTGGCTTATACCAGAAGTTCAAAACATGGACATGATTCACCAGCAAATTATCAATTACAAAGCCCATAGGAACAAACAGGAGCTGGGCAGGTTGTGACTTCCTGGAGGACCATACCTAGTAATTTCAGAAGCTTGTCTTCATGAACTGTAATTCCTGTGTGCGTGTGTCTGTATGTGCAGATACACATACACTAGTGTTTTCTAGAGTGGATTTATTTTTTTAATTGTATCAGCACAGTTCAGTCAAAGTCAAACATATTAGAATCCCACTGGCCTCAATGGGAGGGATACAGCACCTGTTAAATCCTCTCCCAGAAAAATCACTGGGATGCTAGCCAGTAGAGTGTGTCCTGGCCTTAATTATCTTTGCATTAGAATCGCCTAGATGCAAGGCTACTCATAATGGAAAATGTGTGCAGCTTGTACATTTCAGTGTCTTAAAAATGAGGGTCTCAATTTTTTTTAAAAAATGTCTATAACAATTAGTATGAAAATAAGAACACTCAAAAGCCATTAGCAGAAATCTGACCAGTGTTAATGGACATGGGTAGTATTTAAAATCTTCAATATCACAGCCATTCCCAAAGTAAACATGAATTAGGTGCTTATAACAAAAGGAGCTAAGTTACTTGGAGTGCAGACTTCTCAACTACCAATTATATTGCATACACTATCTAGCCATACAGTATCTAACCATGTACTAGCTATTAACATTAGTCCTTTTCCACTGCCATTAATCTCTCCCCACCCTTATCCCAGTCCTTTGATTATCAAAACAAGGATGGAGGAAACAAGCTGTCTCTTCTACCGTACTTTCCCATATGTCACTCCTTAAGAAAAGGCAATATTAATGTACAAGTGGTCAGTTCCTTTCATATACTACTAATGTACTGGAAAGTCTTCCGCACACCGTGCTTTTCCTTCATGTCTCAGGACATCTCCCGCTCGAGCACTTTCCCTGAGCTGAACAATATGGCCTTCTCTTAAGAAAAGCCCAGTGGGCTGATCATTGTCAGGTTATGTTATGTTTGAACGAGAGACACTTCAATGCGAGTTTTGTGCAGCAGAGTTGTAGCTGAAACGAGAGGTCTAAACAAATCGTCGAGCTGTGAGAGCCCTTTCATTTATCATAGGATTCTGACAGAAACTTCTCTCCACTGCCTGCTACTGCTGAATTTTACACGGTTCTTTTCAAATTCCTGTCTTCCCCCTTTTTCTTTTCTGTTTTCTTTTCTTTTCTTTTCTTTTTAAAAAAGCAAGCTAGCCCTGCCTCAGATCCTTCTACACAAATGCTTTATTCCCAGCTGTTTGGATAAGTCAAGTTAGAGAAATCGGGCCAAGGAATGTCAAGTTGCAGGGAAGAGTTCAGAAATTTTGGCCCTCAGCCAGATACCCCTCACACAAAATGGGCTGCTGTGAGTCCCCTGATATTCAGGAGGAAATGGGAAGAAGAGATGACCAATGTGTCAGATCGGACAATGCTAGCCACTTGTTTTGGGAAGGAATTTATTCCAAACTCCTCCCAACTTTTCTCAATCCTAAAAGTAGTGGCAATTCTTTTCCCACAAAAGCCCACCTATCACCAGAATTGTTATCATTTCAACTCCAAGCAAAGCCGTGTGTGTGTGTATTTCAGCTTTTTAATATATATATATAGCCATTTCTATCTGTTGCTAGATTAGGTTTAAGGATTTTATCTAGTTTGTGTAAACTGCTCTCAAAGCTCCATTGAGAGGCTGTATACAAATCTTTTAATTAAATAAATAATCAATTGAATTGTGCTTTCGACTTCCCACCTGGCTGGCCTAGCAGCTTCCATACTACTATAGCTGATGGGGTAATGTTGCTGCAGTTATCATCACCAACAACATCACCACTATCAACTTCACCACCAGTATCTCTTTGCACTTTAAAATGTTCCAGGTAATTCATTCACATTTCAATAACCCTTACAACACTATTTGCAATGTAGATGAGTATTAGTATTCCCAGAATCGAATTAGGGAGAAGGGAGGTAATGTTGGATGGTCTGATGCTCAGCCCAGTCTGTAGCCTAATTCTGTATTTATTCACTTCAAGGAAGTCCTGTTGAACTAAGTGCAGTTGACACAGTAAGTGGACATAGAAGTATAGTTGTTATTTGGCTGAATCTGTCTAGCTACATATAGATGATAAACCAATGCAGCTTGGGGAGGGGGGAGACAAAGCAAAATTGCTCTATTAGTATCATTTTGTGATCTCATTATCCCTTCAAAAATATCTGTGAATAAAGTCACTGTTCTCATTTTACAGATGGATGCTCTGATCCAGCAGTAATTGTGCAGTTATATGTAACTAGCTGTGTCACAATGTATAGAACATTATATTTACACTTGCATATACATACATTTGTGTGTATATAGGCTGAGGTAAGCAAGGAAGAAAGAAACCTTCAAATCTTCCAACATGATGGATTCTACACACTCAAATGTTTTAATTTGCCATAGATTTACTATTAAGATGTACGCTGTTGCATTTAATAAAACTAGCACTGCAGTTATATGCTTGTTTACTCAGAAGTAAATCCCATGATCTTACTCTTAGGTAAGTGGACATTGGATTGCAGCCTTAAGCAGTTGTAAAGCTCTACAGATTTAATGTAATTAGCAGCCAGTGACACTAACCTCCAATAAGTGCTAAATTCAGCTCAATTACACATCATAGTAACTATAATATTGTGCTATTAGTAGTACAGAATAAAGTAATGGACTTCTGAAAGTGGCTTCATGGTGCTGATTGCAGTGAAATAAAAATGGTTGACAGGAATACAAAACATTATCCCAGTAAGCCTCAAAAAATCAATTAAATAGAGATTTAGAAATTTAAGAGGCTGCATGCCAATTAAACTAGCACTAACTGGAGTAACTAATAACCTGAAGGGGACCTGAACATGTCCAACAAGATTGATTCTAGGGATATTATTTTCCCCTAAATTCCCCACATACTCTGCTATAATACAATGAGCTGAGATTAGCACAGCATTATGAAAGGCAATGGAGGCCCAGGTTCGGTCCCCTAGACACAATTCACCAGGAAAGCCTCCTGAGAAACAGCACTGCCCAGGGCCAGCTCATGACATTTTGCTGCCTGAGGCCAAGGTCCAAATTCCTCCACCCCATCTTTCACAGTACAGAAACTATTCATCTGACCGTTCATTCACTCATTCACTCAGGCCCTTTCCGCACAAGGGGGCTGTACCAGGGTTGGTGCAGGTGGGGCCAGGATGGCAGTGGTTGGCTGGTCATGCTTATGCATGACATCATCACCAGCCTGCCACCATCTTGCCCCCAAATGGTGTGTGCACATACAGGGAAAAAAATCCATTTTACACATACCATTGCACAGTGCTGCCACCGTCCCCAGCAATGCAGAAGGGCAGAAACGCACTGGTGACATCTCCCTCCCCAGCACAGCAATGGCAAAAGCCCAGCTTCACTGCAGAAGGGAAGAGGTGGGGCCAGCGTGCTCCCATCTGCAAGGTGCAGAGGGGAGCATTTCTCACGTGCTCTCCTCCCTGCTTCCCTCCCTACTGGGGCTGCAATAGAAGGACTTATCAGGGCCTAATTGTGAGGAAATGGCCTCATTCTTCTATGTATCCCAATTTCCCCTCAATTGTAATGCAATGCTGTTTACAATATTTAAAAGGATATGGCTAAAAACAAGCACAGATTTTTCAAAAACCCACAAAAGTTTATAATTTACTTCATCACTGGTTGCAGGAGAGTGTCTTTCATTCCATCACGGGAAACAGCCTTTCTTAGGGGACACAGAGCCTCTTGGCATATGCAGCTCTGTCTCCCAAACACCTTGCTGATGCTTGCCCTCAACCTTAACATCTGCTGCCAGAGATATTCTGTCTAATGGTACAACTAGCCCTACATTTCAGTGTCTTTGGCAATGGGTTTGGGGAAATTTGGCAGAACAGTATCTACCAACTAGGATTGACAGTATTTCTTTTTCTTTCTTTTTTTTCTTTTTTTTTTTTTTGACTGGCTGGTACACCAGGGACAGGCCTATATAAAGCCCACCTCAAGTGTCAGAAGAGGAGGGCCTCATGTGAGATTTCTGAGTGTTCACAAGATGGGAGGCCAGGTGCAGTATGATAGCCATTTTACTTCTAAGAGGTGGGGGATGTTGGGGTCCACCTGCAATGCCAGCATCTCCTTAGAATTAAGGGAAATTATAACTCAAATGAGGCCTGCAAGAGGAGGATAATGGCAGAATCTTTTCACCTATGGATACTAGTACTAACTATAGAAAGGACTCTAGTTAAAGTTAACAAAGCATTTTATTTGAATTGACAAACACACGAGAAATCAGACACTCCTACGAAACAGACAAAGCTATAGGAAAGTGAGGCACGAACGTTTGGATAAAGAGAGATTGGGTGCAAAGGGTGGTAGTTAGCAGTCCTGAAGTCATAGTCACAACAGAACAGCTCAGACAGTTTTTGAGGATAGCACGGAGGAACAACAGTTTGGGGCACCACATACAACATACTACAATTTGCTGGTGTCGAAGCTAGGGTTTATACCCTGTTTCTCACCCTGAAGGGTGCATTGACAAAGCTGTAATGACTTTATCACGGGACTGACAAAGGGGGTTGGAATGCTTAACTCCAGAGTAACAAAACATTGATGGGACTCATGACAATCTCTTAATGTTTGGTTAGGTAGGGTGTATAGTAAAGATCTCCATAGGGTAAGATTGATGGATTATCTTTAATTGCTCACCAATCTTGGCAGTTCATTTTTCATTGTATTCAAAAATGCCAAAAGCCTAAAGTAATGAAGAGATTACCACAAATCCACCAACATTGGGTTTTCCCAAATAATCCTATGTGAACTTTCATGATCCTGAACGCTTCTCTAGCCAGCATGACCCTGAACACATTTTCCAGCCAGCATGGACCCAATCATGTTCTCCAAGCATTAATAAGTCCAATTTATGAAAATTGCACACCTCACAGGAGGGATGGTAGGGTATGGTAACAGTCTCCCCAAGAGAATTCAGATTGGCTTTATATAGTCCTACCTCATGTGCTACTCTGTTGCTTGGGCCTGAGAGTAGAAAGAATGACCACCAGCCACATATGCAAGAGACAGAGCTCCTCAGCATTTGGTATTCAATTTAAGCCCATTTTGCAGCATACCAAAGGCTCAGAGAGCTGTCTATTGTGAACACAGCTGCTCCCTGCTCTTCCTGTTCTCACTGGATGAAAAATTATGGGATTTGGGGCTACTCTGCCCCAAAGACAAAAACAAATCAACATAGTTGGTCCCAAGGCCCATTTCAGACCATGGTGGCCTGGCAGTATGTACTGCCCCTCCCATTTGCCCTGTTAACATTGAAAGGAATGTGAGTCTCACAAAGATGTACCTTTGACTTTTTTAAAATCTGTAAACATAGGGGATTTAAAATGTTTCTGCTTTCATAATATCAGTCCAAATCAATTCATGTGGAACTTCTGAACATTTTCTATGGACCTACTACAGGAAGAATAGCACAGATATGAGAATAATCTAAGGGAGCACACATCTGTCTCATTGCCACACATGGATAAGGGCAAGCAGAAAACAAACTCAAAACTTGGAAACATTCTTTTTTTTGGACTACCGCTTCCAGAATCCCCAGCTATACTGGCTGGTTAGTGGATTCTGAGAGCTGTATTCCATAAAAGCAAATTCCCCTCAAATTCTGGGCAAACTTGGATCTTTCCATATGTGTCTACATGGTATGGTTAGCAACTGTTGCTGACACCCAACTCTTCAATGACAAAATAAGGCTTTGGGGGGAAACAAATTGGTTGCTATAAGGAAGAAAGCTATGGATAGATGGTGAGGACAAATGCTAAACATGTGCCCAAGTATACCTATCCTCTAATTAAAAATCTGTGTATGACAGTATTTTTTACCTGGCTCTAATTTAGCTTCTTGTAACACTAGCAACAACAACAACATAAGTCTTGGAAGCATGAAGCATAACATCTTCTTTACTATATCACAGCAACACCATAGAAATGGGTGAATGTACCCCAGACTTTCCTTGAGTTGATCCTAGAATGAGATGGTTTCCATTGTACCATAGATTAGGATTAGAATACACCACAAAAAAAGAAAATAATTTGAGGAAAATTTCAGATGCTGAGAAAAGGAAAAATGCTTTTTGGAAAATACCCTTTCTCAGGAAACATGTGTCCAAGCAAAACTATATGCAAGGCATGAAATAAATAAATCATAAGTGGCTTATTAAGTGGCACTTATTTTGCTAGGCATTGGTTGTCAGACCTAGCAAAAAACAGCCCAGCTCTCTTTGTGCCAATCTTCAGTGTGGAGTGGAGGAGCTGGTGTTCCACCTGTTACTGCCCTGGCTAGTCCGAGCTTTGGGGATATTAAAAGATATCCCTTTGATATCATAATTCGGCTTCACTTATCTATTCCCTTCCACATGCTTGCGAGGCCCCCGCACAAGTATGCATACAAGCTCGGCTGTTAATTGCCGTAACATTCCTGAACAATACAGGCAGGCCAGAAAATAGCTGACTCACTGCTTTAGGAGACCTCCAGGAAAGTACTCTAATTAGGTATGCACGCAACCTACAAAACAGCCTCTGCCCCGCGATGGCAGCTCGATGGGTAAACTATACAATACCCAAGTACTCTGCGGTTGCATACTGGCTACTCTATTGAGAACCTCTGCGATAACTTAATCATTCAGATTCTGACCTTTCAGAGGCTTTGTCTCCAATTCCAAATCCATTGTTTTCCCCCAAGTACGGCATAGCCTGCAGTCACATTCTCCTTATAAAAAGCCTTGATTCCGAGACCTTCCTCGGATCGCTCCCGAGTTTCATCCCGCCTTGCTGCTGCTTTGCTTGGCGAGCCTCCCCTCAGCTCCACATGCTGAGCTACATCGCACCCCAGCCTCGCTCTCTATTTTTCCGGGCTTCAGGACAGATGAAGTATCACCCAAACCAGCAACCTCTCTAAAAATCTCTCTATACTTGTATGAGTGTGTCGCATACACTGTTTTGCTTGTGTTTGTAATAAAACATCATTTATTGCTTCAACTTCTGTGTGTTCCTTGACTCGACCCGACCCTGTAGACATAGGGTTCAAGATCTCGCTACGTTACCCTGCCTCTCGTAACACTAAGCAGTGCTCTGAGCTAATTTTCCCCACCTTTAGTTGAGCACATTTTGGTGTCCCTCCCGGGACCCCCAGTACACAGGGTAACAGAGTGGTGGAGCAACGCAGACAACCCCGGTACCCCTAATTTGAGAAGGAGTCGCGAACCTCCTCAAATCAGGCTGGTACTGACTTAGGTGACGGTTGGTCAAGTCGTTAGAGCGCAGTCAGGCAGGAACAAGTGTGTGTGAGAATTCTGTGCGTTTTTGCTCTAGAGCTATTCTATCTGGGTGGAGATCTGTTTCCCTTTCTTGCTTGGTTTGTGTATGTCAGCCGCCCCGGCATGGTCACTAGCACTAGGCGGTGAACCATCGTCCGACAGCAAGGGGTGTGCACAAGCTGTCCTGGGAATCACATCCCTAACTTGGGGTCTATCGTGGGCTGGGATCCGAAGTGTTAGAGTGTTAGCACAGTAGGAACAGTCTACACTCATCCAACACCCTAGTGGCAAGGCAAAATAGCACTTAGGGAAGAAATTCCCCCCCTTAGAGTAGTATACAGGTTCGTCCCATCCTTGTTAGGAGTTAGAGTGTGGGTGTGTCCCGCTAGTAGTTGTGAAAGGCGCAGGTGCATCCCGCTGTGTAATTTCGGGTGCTTCGCGATTGGCTAGCCGACTAGGTGTGGGTGGTGAGTCCCGACCTAGCCTAGGGTTTAGAGGTTCAGCCCATGGTAGAGGAAGGTAACCCTCACCCAAAAAACCAGTTAGGGACGGTTCGGTTTTGGTTCCTTGCTCTTTTCCCCCGCTGCTTGGCCAGGTGGTGTAGTAAGTTCCGTAGTGTTCATTCCCCCCCTTCAGGCAGGCAGAGTACTCCTGAGGGTTCCCTGGGTCTAGGTGACCTCCCTGTCCCTGAACCGCTTCCTCGTCCTTTGGTCCCCAGTGTTGTCGAGGTGGAAAACCGGGCTTGGGTGTACCAAAGTGACTTTGTTTGGGCAGGCTGGAGATAGGTTCCTATCCCTCTTTTCTAGAATAGTTCCGTCACGTTCGTTTCCCTTCAGTCTCCCAGGGGTCTGGGTGATCCTTCCCGTCACTCCAGTTTCTGGTCCCATTTGTGATTTGCAGTTTGTAGCTTGTAGGTAGTGTTAGAGATAGTTGTGGTTTGTGTGTAAAATGGCTGAGGTTGGTAAGGTCACCATCAAGGACCTCATGTTGGAGGAAGAGGTCAGAGGTAAACTCGAGAGATGGGTGTTGAGTAAGGGGAAATGCCCCCGGAAGGACTCCATCTTCCAGATGGCCGATCCCTTTGCTACACTCCGTGAAGCATACACCCTCGCACGGAAATCAAAGAACCCATTCGGGCCGTCTAAGGATCCTTTGGCTGCTTGGGGACTTTGGCTCATGGCCAGAGATGCTAGTAGTGCCCTGGTAGAGACCAGAGAGAAATTAGTGAGCATAGAGAGGGAGAATGCCCGGCTTCAGGCCGAGGTTGAGACACTGCGCACAGATAAGGTAACTTTTGCGTCCATATCACAGGCGTCCGCACAGAAGCTTAACAACATCCAGGTAGTGGTGCAAACTTGGGAGAAGAAAGCCCATGCCTTAGAGGCTGAGCTGGATCATGCCAGGTCTGCAGCCAAGTTCATGGTGGGCCAAGTAAAAGAACAGCAGGAGGCTGTTAGCCATGTAGCTTGCCAGAAACAGATCGCTGTGCTGGAGAGCCAGCTCCAAACGCGCAAAGCCTTAATTTTGGCTGTGTGCCTGGAGCTACTCCCAACGTTCGTGGAGGACTTTTCTGGGGAGACACTGCCTGAGGATGCTCAGGCAACCGTTCCCTACAATCCAGACTGGAGTGACCCTAAGGTCCCAGTCAACCCAGTAGAGACATGGTCCATGACGAGACCGACCACCCCTCTTGGAGAAGGCAGTTCAAAGAGGCAAGAGATGCAGGAGATGCAGGTCACCGAGACTAGGGTCCCCTGGCGTGCTACTGAGGCCAAAGCAATAGCGGACCAGCTAGGTCCATTGAACAGAACCACCAGGATCATCTGGCTGAACGCGGTGATCCATTATCACCCGACAGCCAATGGTCAGGACCTGACCCAGTTGGTCCGGCTTTGTATGTCCCCCTCTGAGCTCCCTACTCTTGAATCAGCAGTGGCGGCTTGAGCCTTGGTTAGGCTCGAGGCCCACGACTGGATGAGAGAGGTAGTGAGGATTTTGTGGCCTGGACAGAGTGCGGGTGTGCTCTATGTCATGGAACAACAGGGTCCTCGAGAGAACCCTGAGGCTTACGTGGCACAGAAGCAGCTCCGCGCCATTCTGGCCGAGAAGGTCCCCTTGACACCCCGTGGATATGACTTTAACGGCCTCGAGTTTAAGACGCTCTTCTATGGAGGTCTTAATCACGAGACCAAGATGGCTCTCGGTTTGGTGGATCCAGCCACCACCAACTGGGAGGAATTCGGGAATAACCTCTGGCAGGTCTCTGACCTGCTCCGCGAGGGAGGATCCCTAAGACCTCCCCCCAAGATGCATAGGAAGGACAACAGGAATTGGGAACCTATAGCCAAGGTTACCTACTCAAACTATGGGCCCCATTCCCAGCATAGGAAGATGGCTCCGAATTCCATTCCGTGAGGGAATTGGAACTCACGACCGCCACCCAGACAGGACAACAGGCAGTGGCAGGTACGGGATTTCTGCAGCCAGCCTGGCAAGGCAGGAAGTCCCTCACAGCAGCCAACTGCCCCCAAACAACCCTCTGACTCAGGCTCTCCCCGGGAGACTTCTGGCGGGTATGATCCCACGGCCCAGACATACTCCTCAGACAAAGTAAGGGTCTGGGGCATGCTCAGAAGGTTCAGACTGGACATGAGCCAGTTCGACAAGTGGCCAACATCGGAGCTTTTGGAAGCTCTAGATAAGCAGCTTCAGGCAGGAAGTAAACAGCCGGTCCAGGCCATGACCGATGGCCCACCTCCGGCTGGCTACTACCCTAACCTGGATCTGCAAGCGTAGGGGTGCCCTCGGTCCAGGAAGCTTCCCCGCAAGGTGGTGGCTAGGTTGAAGCCAGACAGGTGGGGAAGGTTCTGGGTGAAGGCAGGCATAGGGACAAAGAGGGATAAGACTCCTGCCACCCTTCTTGTAGACTCTGGTGCAGCAGTAAACGTGCTGCACCCCAAACTTGTGAGGTACGGTGAACCCACGCCCGAGCATGTCCAGCTTTCTGGATATGGGGGGGGGGTCACCAAGCTACAGCATGGACAGGCATCCCAATGTCTATAGAGACGTTTCGCTTTCAGTTGTGGGCATGCGAGAACCGGGGAGAAGACGATGGCCTTTTGGGCATCGGTTTTCTCTGGGGAAACAGGCTCACAGTTGATTACGCAAACGGGTTTCTATGGCAGCTAGATCAGGGACCAGTAGAGATTTCGGCCGTGCACCGTTGTGCCGCCATTAAAGCTCCTGCCCCTATCCCGGTAACAAGTGAGCGACAGGTATGTTCCCACCCAGAGGTGAATTTAGCTACCGCCTCATCCTCCATGCAGACACTCTGGTGCCGCCTTGTCCTCAAGGGCCATGGCACCGTCTTGATTGTGACTCTGGTGATTGTAAAAGGGGCTACGGCTAGCTATGGCTCCATCACAGTTACCATCTGAACTAGAGAGAAAGGTTCCCCGGAGGCATATGGGTCCAACACCAACCTCCATACCAAATTGAGAGTGTGGGTCCCAAACCAGAAGCAGGCATTGCCGCTCTTGCCGGTAGTTCCAGAGACCCGACAGAAGGATTGGAAAGGGAAACCCCCAGATGGGGACGCCCTTTTTGTTAGCACGACAGCGTGGCGGATGGGCTTTGCTTCCCTTCATGGGATGGCAACCCCCATGAAGAAATGGTTGCTCCAGCTCCCCTCTCCTTCCCCCCTTCCCTTGTAAATAGACCCTTTAGGATAGTAGTTTTGTAGTAACGGAGCCCCCATCTCTGTGTTCCCTACAGGGAGATGGAATGGGACTGTTCATGAGGATTGCAGTTTTGTTTTTCGTGATTGGATACGCCCTTGGAACCTCACCCAAATACAGCCACGTTTACACAGATTGGCAGTTCAATGTACAGGCAGTGTGCTATTGGAACCCCTATCCCGAAGTAGAAGCCTTGTTGATGAGGACGCAGCTGCTCCCCTGGTTCCAGAAAAGGTACCCCTTCGAGCTGTCCATGAATTTTCATATCCACTCTAGAAATAGACAGAGTGCAGAGTTAAGGATGGCCGTTGCCAGCGAAGAGGTTAAACTCAACCCCAGCATGGCCACAGCAGCCTCTCCCATGATCGCCAGAGTGGTCCGGGGCGACCACCACTACGCAGCCTTACTAGTGCTTAGCTTCACTTTTGAAGACTGCCGCCCTACATGGGAATGGAAAACATACATGTTTCGTTGCCAGAATGTCACCCTGACCCCGACAGGTTGTAAGTTCTTCTGAGGGAAGATGTGGTGCCCCGATTCCGATATTCATACCCCGCCTCCTCCTGAACGTCACCCGGCTATGTATGTGGGTAGTTCCATAGTTTGCAAGGCTATAGAAATGGTGCTTACTCGAACATCCAACCCATAATAACTAAAATGATACTAAAGTTCACAGTTGTCAACATCTCGAGAGTAATTCCAACTTGCCAACCGTACCTAAAACTAGCATGGACACAGTGGGAACACTGGGAGAAACGATGGCTGTCTTTCTCCCATCTACACACTCACCCTATGCGAAATGTCCTAGGAGCCATTTTAGGTGGGATTGGAACTGGTGGCGCATTCATCAATACTATGGACAGTGAGATCCTAGCAAACAAATTAGGCATAATTGGCACCAAAACTAGAGACATTGGGATATCCTCCACTGCTGGCTTAACCAATGTAGCGAGAGGAGTAGATCTGATTAGTCAATTGCTCCCACAGTGGGTTGACGTCGAGCGAGACATAATATCCGACCTTGGCCGTGTTCTATGGATCACGACCCACGATTTGTCAGTAGCGATACAGTGCACACAACTGCAGAGCACCGTGATCACCTTTGCCACTCAGGTGATCCAGGCCAGCCTCATGGGGTTAATGCATCCCGAGATCCTGAGCCTACTCCAAGAGCGATATCCGGAATAGCTGTAACACCCTGCCGCTTTAGCGCAAATATAGCATGCAATGGAAGAGCCTAACTCTCACGGTGGATGTTGCCCATGAACGGATTCTGGATCCCGTAATCCTACATCCAGTATCCCATCTAGGACTCCCCCTCATAGCCGCCAATGCCACTTTGCTGTCCCCACTGATGTACCATTGGTCCAACGGTACACACTCTTTTGATTTAGCTGGCTGCCTATTCAACCGCCATTGGATTCAGTGTTTCCACAACCTTAATGGTCTCAGCCATGGCGATACCTCTGAATATTTGGTAATACCAGTAAATACCACAGTTATGGCTCAGATTAACCGTGAGTGCTTCTGTTTAAGGACTCCTTGCACCAATTTGATAGTACTGCCTAGTGGTGCGACTGTAAGAGTAAACCGCACCGCTGGGAACCCCTGTTTTTGTTCACAGATGGTCCAAGACTGTTTTGGCCAGAACTTCTATCTCCAGCGGGAGATATGAGATTATGTGTTGGAAAGTGCCTGTGCACCCACAGAATCCAAGTTGGTCGGATTCCACCTTGAAACCGAGATCCCTATGTCTTTATGGCTAAGGAATTTCACTCATTTGGCTCAACGAGTAAAGGAGGTCTCGCACTCCTTCCACCAGATTACCCTGACTGTTAATCATTCTGCCCAAATAATAGTCAGTACTTCAGAGGATTTGAAATCCGACGCTACACAATCCTGGTGGGATGTCTTTAGTTGGTCCTCCACGGGCCAGGCTATAGCACATTTCACTCTCCACCCTTTAATCATCTTAGTGGTGTTTCAGATCATTTTGGTAGTCAGTCTTGTTGGTTTGGTATTTTGGATTAAGAAACAGATCCTCATGTTACAAGCCATCCGTTTTTATTAAGGGAAGAGGTTCCCCCAATTGTAAATAGTTTGTTGTAGAATATAGTTGGTGTAGTGTGTTTAAGTCTGTCTTTTGACCTCTTTAAGGGAGGAGGGTTTTTGTTTTTGGAGGAGACGGATCCATGGGATAGCTGTCCCAAGGTCCTCTTGTCCTCTGAGGTAGATCAGGCCTACAGAGTCAGCCCTGATACTCTGAGGAAGGGAAATGAGTCGGAGCGGAGTGCCAACCGTCTCTCACTCTGAACACTGGCATTCTCTCACTCCAAGGGATTGCCTTGTGCAATGACGTTCTGGTGAGGTTAGGGCGAGACGAAGGGTGCCTCACGACCCTCTCAGGAGAACCAGGTCTGACTCTGGACTCCCAGTCTACTGCCCAGGCATGTCCCTCATCACATCGAGGACCTCCTCTCCACTTCTTTTGTGTGTTTGGATTGTTAGGGTTAGGCCTAGGATTGTTAGGCCACTATTTTGCTTGTTACTCCATTCAGTTTTGATGTCCCCAATTTAGAACCCCTCTCCGACGCCCCATAAGGGCCGGAGACCCACACAATTGGCCTGTCGCCCGGCCCCGGTGCATTGTGTCTCATTTGCATATGTTAGGAGGACATTTGCATACGTATGTCCAACCATCCTGACCAATCACCGAGGGAGTCAGCGTCCGCTCTGGCAACGAGCAAGCGTACACTCGCTTGTCTCTGATTTCGTTTATTCTGTCCTTTTCACCAGTGTTGGAAGCCCCGCCACCAGGCAGAGCAAAAAAAAAAAAAAAAGGGGTCAGAGTCTAACCTGGTTCAGTCTGAGCATGTGTGTACCGCTGCCATTGCAGAAAGGGCTTCAGCAGGGACAACTTAGGTGTGGCTGTTTGAAACAAAGCACCGACTTCAGTTGGTCCATCTGACCCCTGAACTTTGCAGGCACGGTCACACTCAGAGTGGACTACAGTTGGGAACTCGACTCCCCAAGCTCTGGCAGACGTGCCACCAGCCTAGGGTGACCATGATCTGAAGTCGCCTTAACATCGCCTCTCCTGGTATGGCTTTAAGATCGGATCCCATCCAGTGTCCACCAGTTGTCCCCAGTAGCTCCATTGTCAAACAGATCTAATTCCCAGTAGGCTTTGAGCCAGCCATTTGCATTTATGGTATACATTGGCTAATGTTCATGTCAGTTTTTCTGTTGAAACTATAACAGGTCAATTGATCCAGAAGACTGGGAAGATCCCGAGGTCATACCATCTCCCCCGAGTACCGTGGGGGGAGGGGTGATGAAGAAAGTTGCCATACCATCTGATGGCCGATACTTGGAGATTCCTGGTTCTTCGACAACACTTGTTACTGTGAGGGAAGGTGACCACGCAGCCTTCCAACTGCAAAGACGGACTTTTTGCCATTCCTGCTATTGTTTGCTGAAACCTATGGACTATTCCAGGCTCCAAATTCTGCAAAGACTCTTTGCTCCTGAACTTGCAGCGAGCCAGGCTGCACCGACTTGGACATTCTGTTGTTGTTCCTGCTCCGTTGCCTGGATGGACTTATGCTTTGCTCACCAGCTCCAGCTAAAAGACTTTTCCTGTTGCAAGGGAGGGCGGTGCCAAGACTGTTGCTTGCACCTCACCTCCCCCGGACTACGAACTTTCATCTACATTGAACTGTTTGCTCCTTGGATTGCTTTCGTTACCCGACCCCGCACTGGATGCACTGTATTTCATTGATTGCTTCATTTTGCATTTGCTATTTTTCTGCCATTGCTCATTCTGCGACAGTTCCCTATTGACAGGACATTGGACATTGTTTATTGTTTAATTGTTTATTATTGCATTATTGACAATGGTGTGTGTGTGTTTAGGTTAAGGTTTTAGTTAGGACTGTCTTTATAAGATAGAAACTCTTTGTTTTACTCCAAAATTTCCTTTCCTGAAGAGTGATACGGCTACCAACCTGCAAGCCCCTATTCAGCTCTGAATTTATTTTTGCTTTTAATTGGAAAATGTCCGATATTGTCCCCAACATCGCCCATTTTCGGGAGGGTATTGTTACTGCCCTGGCTAGTCCAAGCTTTAGGGATGTTAAAAGATATCCTTTTGATATCATAATTCAGCTTCAGTTATCCATTCCCTTCCACATGCTTGCGAGGCCCCCGGACAAGCACACATACAAGCTCGGCCATTAATCGCCGTAACATTTCTGGACAATACAGGCAGGCCAGAAAATAGCTGACTCGCTGCTTTAGGAGATCTCCAGGCAAGTACTCTAATTAGGTATGCACGCAACCTACAAAACAGCCTCTGCCCCGCGATGGCAGCTCGATGGGTAAACTATACAATACCCAAGTACTCTGCGGTTGCATACTGGCTACTCTATTGAGAACCTCTGCAATAACTTAATCATTCAGATTCTGACCTTTCGGAGACTTTGTCTCCAATTCCAAATCTATTGTTTTCCCCCAAGTACGGCATAGCCTGCAGTCACATTCTCCTTATAAAAAGCCTTGATTCCGAGACCTTCCTCGGATCGCTCCCGAGTTTCATCCCGCCTTGCTGCTGCTTTGCTTGGCGAGCCTCCCCTCAGCTCCACGTGCTGAGCTACATCGCACCCCAGCCTCGCTCTCTATTTTTCCCGGCTTCAGGACAGGTGAAGTATCACCCAAACCAGCAACCCCTCTAAAAATCCCTCTATACCACTCCAACCTTTATTTTCTTTAGTTATCTTGTATGAGTGTGTCGCATACACGGTTTTGCTGGTGTTTAATAAAACATCATTTATTATTTCAACTTTTGTGTTCTCCTTGACTCGACCCGACCCCGTAGACATAGGGTTCAAGATCTCGCTACGTTATCCTGCCTCTCGTAACGCTAAGCAGTGCTCTGAGCTAATTTTCCCCACCTTTAGTTGAGCACATTTTGGTGTCCCTCCCGGGACCCCCAGTACACAGAGTAACACACCCTTCATACTATTGTGCAGATAACATAAATTGTAAGAGAGATATTCCATCTGGAGATTTGTATGCACCAAGCATGCCTCTATAACTCTTCCTTTCCAAAAGAAGTGGGGATGTTATTCTTAGATCATTTCATTCTTGAAGGAAGCCACAAGTAGTGTTATTTGCTGTCAAGTTATTTGTCTTATGGTGACCTCATGAATAATAGACCTCTAAAAGCCTCAGTTTCTGACTGTCCTGCCTTCTACTTTACCAAGAGTTATCGTCTTTTCTAATGAGTCACATTCTTTCATGATGTATGACAGCCTCAGTTTAATCATCTTCACCTCTTGTGAGAATTGTGGCTTGATTTGCTCTTTCATATGACTTCTTAGCAGTCCATGGTATCTGTAGAACTCTTCTCTAGCACCACATTTCAAATAAGTTGATTTTCTTCCTTCACTGTCCAGCTTTCACAGGCATACATGAAAATTGGATATACTATAGATTATGATTCTGAATGATTCTGACTTTGATATTTAATTACATATCTTGATGACAGCTCTCTTGTCCCTCTAGCACCACATTTCAAATACAGATATTTCTGGGGAGTTGGAGAGCAGGGCACTAAGTAATGATGAATCCACTCCTCTCCTAGTGATGGGGCATGTTGAAACAAATATCTACAACAGATAACTATGACAGGGTCCCCAGATGACCCCACAGTGGTATATGTAACAGTCTCTCTCAGTATGCCCCACACTGGGAAGGACAGGAAACATCATTACTCACAGCCATGCTCTCCAGTGCTTTGAAAATGGCTGAAAAGGGGAGGGAGGTTCGGGATTTGAAGGTAGGATTTCGGGGCACTTTGGGCCATTGTAATTGTGCAATGACTGTAAATGTGTACTGCAGAATTACAACATCATAAATCAGGCTTATGACATCATAGTTCTTGAACAGGATACCAATCAATTTTTACCTACCAAAATAGCATTTTCTGCACAGAAAGTGCTATTTCCTTTATAGGAAATGCTATTTTCTATAGGAAAAAAAAAAGATGATGTGTTAAGTTTGTGCAGAAAAGTCCTGAACTGTAAAGCTTCTCATAAGCTCAGGATTCTCTTCCAAACACTCAGGGAAACAAGATTTTCAAATGTTTCTTGAATGTTTTTTAATGTTCTTTCCATCTCTAAGATGGGCTGAGGAAGAGTAGTAAAAATAAACTTTATATGTATAAAAAGGCCTCCACTGAATTACATTACACAGGCAAAGCCTGTCCTAGTGTTAGGCAGTACTATTGTGGGGAGAAATAGCAAAGTGTTGGAAGACAGAGCTGTGTGTGCCATATTGCCTGCACTGTGTACCATAGTGATACGAATCTTCACTCATTTCCAAAACTTCTAGAATTTTTCCATGCACTAGGTGAGATTATAGCAGACCTTTTGCTCACAATTTCTTTTTTTTTTCAGATTTTGAGACTTTTGGGTGAAAATTTCATGCAATGACAATGAAATGAATCCAAGATTTTTTGTTTTTGTTTTTGGTAGTGCTAATGTAAAAAAAAAAGGTATAAAGAATTAAAAGATGAGCTTCAGTTTACTCATATGAAAATGTTTTCACAAACCAATAGAATGTATTGCACCAGGATAAAAATAGATTGACAAATGTATTCACAAATTACAGACAATTGTACCTCACTCCTCCACAAATGGTTCACAATGGTCATCTTCACCCACATAAATTAAAAACACATTTGTATTAAAAAAAAAAATCAAACGTCACAGTTTGAAAAAAAAATACAAAATATATTGCACCCAACAGATCACATCATCTGAGCCTATAACATCCCTAAATTCAATCAGCTTGGTTTATTTGGAATGCTTCTCAGTTCCAGCCTCCTTGTCTCAATAAGAATTTAGCAAGACAAAGGGGGCACCAAGATGAATGATGCTGAAAATTAGTGACGACTTGGGGAAAGAGAGTGAGAAAAAACCTGGACCATCTGGATTAAGGAATAAATTAATTTATAAAGAGATGTGCACAAAAATGCATAATGTGGAGACATGGGCAGCGGAAGCTTCAAAGTGCAAAGGCAAATCCTTATTATTTCGGTAGCCCTCGTGAAGGCTTGCAGATGATTTTAATCGGCAGCAGAGAACATCCAATTAAACTGAAAGGAGGGGAAGCTGGCTGATAAAGGCAATGAAGACAAATGGACAACCATTTAATTTTGTGAAGGAAAGGTGTTCACTGTAGAATACTGAGAGCTGGGAGCAGTTCCCAGGGTACTGGGAGAATGAAACTGCAATGTGATATAGTGTGGCAACAATTAATGCATAAGTCTCTAAAACAAGCTAGTACAGAACAGGTGGGTGAGTTGTGGCCATCTAGATGTTGTTGGATTATGGGTCCCATCAGTCCTAGCCAGTATAGTGAATAGTGAGGGATGATCATTGTTGCAGACTGACAATATCCACTAGATGACAACTTGTCCAGCCCTGCAGGACAGAGATTTAAGAGGGAAGACATGGCTCCCATGGAGCGCTTCTGGAATGTTATTCTTCACTGACTCCCTGTACAACCTAACTCTATGTCTACAACGTGATTGTACACAAAGAATAACCCAGCATTGAAGCTGACTGGAGAAAGAAATGTACCTATACATATAACAACTTCCAGAATCATGCTGCAATTTTCCAGGAGAGATTTTACTAAGCTGCAATCTCAGCCCTCCTCTCCAACGTTTTCTAGGGGAATCCACATGAGATAGCATCTTCCCTCTGGACCTGCCAGGTTTCATCTGAGGATCCCTGGTTGGTCCAGGATGATTCTTGCTTCTTCATGATCCCTCCTGTATAAACATGGGTAGATGATGCCTAGCTATAATCTGCTTTCCCCTGGACATTAAATGGCATGGGTATGTGTTTTGCCAGTGAAAAGGCTGATGGCAAGGGCAGGGCTTTGAGGTCCAGGGGCTCCATTTGTGGCCAATTTTCCTCACACCTGATTTAAGGCAAACATTTTTTCTGTTGAAGATTGAGGTGCTGCATAGTTCTGCCCACAAAAAAAATACAATGTTGTTGACTGCTGTCAAGTTGATTTTGACTTATGGCAACCCTATGGGTGAGAGATCTTCAAGTAACCCTATCACCAGCTGCCCTGTTCGAGTCTTCCAGATTCAGGGACATGTCTTCCTTGATTGAGTTTATCTATCTGTAATGTGGTCTTTCTACCTTACCAAGCATTATTGTCTTCTAAAATGAGTCAGGTCTTGTCATGATGTAGCCAAAATATGACAGTCTTAGTTTAATCATCTTGGCTTCTAGGGAGTGTTCAGGCTTGATTTGCTCTAGGGGCCATTAATTTGTCTTTTTAGCAGTCCATGATATCCATAGAACTTTTATCCATCACCACATCTCAAAGGAATCGATTTTCCAGCTTTCATAACCATACATAGTAATGGGAAATATAATGGCATGAACAATCCTAACTTCAGTATTCAATGATATATCATGACATTTCAGGATCTTGCCCAGTTCCTGCATAGCTGCCCTTCCAAATCCTAGTCTTCATCTGATTTCTTGACCACAGTTCCATTTTGATTAATGACTTAGCCAAGGCATGGAAAATCTTGTCTTCATTGTCTACTTCATTGTCTACTGTCTTCATTGTCTACTTTAAGGTTATGCAAATCATCTGTGGTCATTATTTTTGTTATCTTAAAGTTCAGCTGCAAAGCTGCCTTTGTACTTTCTGTCTTGACTTTCTTCAGGTGTCATTCAAAATTTTTGCGGTTTTCCGCTAGTAGTGTGGTGTCATCTGCTTATCTTAAATTGTTGGTGTTCCTTCCTCCAATTTTCACCCCTCCTTCCTCCAAGTCCAATCCTGCTTTACATCTGTTACACTCAGCATACAAATTAGACAGATAGAGTGATAAAATGCAGCCTTGCCTGACCTCCTTGACAATCAGAAACCATATTCTGTCCTAACAGTAGCTTCTTATCCTGTGCACAGGAAGTGTAATTTGCAGTTGCATCTTCTTATGCTTGTATCACCAATGGGATGTCCACCTGGGTTCTGTTAATAAACTTAATGAAGAACCTCCTAATCTGTCCCCTTGGGTGGGTTTATGTTCAGAATTACAAATGTAAATATTCACTGAAAAAATTCAGTACTTGCTAGGTGAGATTATAAGTGCGTTTGTACATTTTCCCCATGATTTTTCACATTTTGGGACTCTCCAAAATATAGCTTGTGCAAAAAAATTTTGCACAAACACCATCAATCTTGCACCATTGAATTTTTTACACGAAATGCAAAAAAATCTCATGACAGTTCTCTGTTGTTTTGGTGGGCTGTTTTGATATATCAAAATACCCCTTCTCATTAGGACAAGAAAAACTGAAGATATTCCTGTGGTTCACCTTTAAAATTTTGAACCAGCACATGAATTGGAACCCCTGCAAAATGTGAACTTCTGTGAATTTTGCAATAGATTGCTCTAATTTTTAAAAGATGACAATCCTAGGCCATTTTAAGTTCTCAAAAAGGACCCCACAAAACAGCGTCACCAAATTTCGACAGCTAAATGTAGTCTTACAGCGAGGATAAAAAAAAAATGCTGGTGGTTGTTTCAAATGGCTTGTAGCAGTTTGCCCCCAGATTTCAGGACCAAACCACTACAATGTGCTTCAAGCTGTAAAACGTTTGCCTTAAATCACAGATGTGAAAGACCAGTCAATGAACTACGTGAACCTCCCAAACTCTTTTGCAGCTCAGCAAATATATGTGCCCTACTACTCATTTTGACTTCTTATTTTTAAAAAGTAACTTTCTGTTGTGTTTTAATTTGATTAGTATAGCCTGCCCAGGGGTGAGAAACATGGTTTCCCACCCCAGTGCAGTTGCCCACTCCTGCCTTATTGTTACTTCTGTTGCTGACAAATTTCATTGGTGCAGATGAGGTGAAGCAGTCTGTGACAGGTCAGAGGGTACAATTGGCCTTTGAGTCCACCAAAGTTTCCCACCTCTGTGTTTGGGAAAAGTTCATACAAACTTTCATGGATTAGCAGAAAAGGTTTGAAAACACACTGGCAGAGGAGCAATCCACTGTGGATTTTACCCCCTCTCCTCCCTTGGTTGACCTGAGTTGAATGGGAGGTCTACTTGTGCTAGAGCCTAGGTTCACATTAACAGACCTTCCTTTCAATGTGGTGCAGCTACATGAGTAAAATTCAAAGTGGATTTACACAGAGACATAATGGGAGATCTGCCTGGAGGTTATCCTTGTTCAATTGCCCCAAGTTCAGTTGAGCTGCCAAACTGGCATGGAAAGCATAATTTCTGTTGCTTGAAGCTGGTATCTTTAACACCTGCAACAGGAACCAGAGCCTGGACCATCCAATGTAGAACCTGAAGTCTGAGCCACTTCATCCTTTAGTTCACCACAGACTAAAATGTCAGGAATAAAAGCACAGGCAAGGATGTGACTTGTCTTAAAAATGAAGCACTGGGGTAGTTCGGCCAGCTACACCGAGTTAAACTAACTATGAATTAGTATAGCCAAGACCATTTATGTGGTGCAAAACAACAGCTTCACTATCTGTGTATGATACTGTGGTATTTGGTCTAGACACTCTCCGGTTTAGGCACCTTAAGTTCAGACTTAAGTTCAATGGATTCATCACTCCCCCTGCCTTATTCACTTTTTTTGCCCTCCTATACTTAAAAAGCCCTAACATTGCGACTTTTGCTGGTAGAGGAATTGCTCTAATCTCTTGATTATTTTAGCCTCCCTTTTCTATACCTCTCCTCTACGAACTGGTGATTTTCAAAGTTCTGGTGAGCAGCAAAACAGAATGTTCCTGTAGGCCCTGGAAGCCTGCTGTGCATTGTCAGTAGACTTTGTGTTGTACTTTGTGAAATATAGGCCATTTCCTCGCTACACTCTTATGGTGCGATTATTCCACTTTCAACATCCCATGGAATCCCGGGGTTTGCAGTTTGGGGAGGGGCCGGTCGGCACTTCCCTAAACTGCAAAGCCCAGGATTCCATAGGATGTTGAAAGTGGAATAATTTCACTATAAGAGCGTAGTGAGGAAATTACCATAGTTGTATTTTGAGAAGTTTCATTGGGGGAATTGAGTAGGGGGAGGGAGAGGAAAACAGGTCATGTGAAACAAATATCAGGGTATGGATGGCTGTGAATGTAGCAGGTGAACCTCAATTAAAACATACATTTTGAAAAATGCTTTTTTTTTTTTTTTTGGCAAAAGTAAATACAAACTGTACTTATCTGGTTGGTCACAGATTGGGCAGGCTGGGTGTACCATCTTAGCCTAAGATATAGTTAACTATATTCATCCTCAGAAGAGTAAGACTGCCCCCAAACAGTGATGTAGCAAATGCTACACTAGCTGGTTTCACTCTTACTTACATAATGCAATTATGGCTACATGAAATATAATTAATGAGGAAAACATCTTGGACATAGAGGCAAAGAAGGCAAACATAGTCACCCTTTATTATGCCTTCAAGGTTAGAATGATTGTAGCACTTAGAATTTTATTATAATTACCCATAATGAGTCTCCACATGTGTGATACAGTCTACATACTTTTGACATTAGAAGTTTTTAAAATGCCTCATTAAGTATTTTACTGTATATTTATGTGGTTTCTCTCTGCCTCCCATATTCAGTGGCTATATATCCCATGTAAAAGATTGCAAACTTACTTTACTGAGTAGGGAAAAAAATTCCATGCCCATTAAAGATCATAAAATGATTACAGTGAATTGACATTAAGATGTCACAGCTGTATAACCCATTCCTTTTATGTACTCCCATGCTGAATTGTTTTATGACCTATCATAAACCTATTAAACTACTGGTAATAAAGGATTGTAATTAGTGATAAAACCTGGTTGCTTAGTGAGCCAAGGCAGCCATCCTTACTTTGGATTTTATTGAAAGTAATCAAGACAAAACCTTCAGCAATGTCAAAAAACAGTTGGTGGTGAATAAGGTTCTACTTTTTGTGAGATATGATGACGTTTAACATTTAGGCCAAATATCAAATGACCATAGCAAACCTAGCCTAAATTCATATAAAAAAGGATGGGATGATGGGGATCCCATTTTAAATGCTAAGTGGTCACATGAGAAGGAGTGCTGATCCATCATTCCACCTGACTCTCATTTCTCCTAACCACCTATCACTCAGCCCTTTTCTCCCAACTAGTCACATTTTTGGTTGAGATACTGGCTAAGAGAAAAGCTGCTTAGAGGAACAGACCATGAGAAGACAAATCAGGAGTGGAGAAGGGCTTGACATTTCCTGCCCATTTGGCTAGCTTGCTCTTAAAATGGGGCCCCATTACTCAGTAGTTTGCGAGTGTGCATCTTTATATCATTGGCAGCCTTCCATAAAGTTGGCTCTTGGGGTGACCTCTGTAGTCCAGGCCTTTATGAAGGTTAAAAACTCACATGCATCTATGATATTATTTAGATAGCTGCATTTTGTCTATTGGGTTCTGCCTCGTGCTCCATCAGACCACTTGAGGAATTTGATAACAAATTAATATCTACCATTCTGGGGGGGAAAGTGAGAGAAGTACAGGGGAATTTTTTTAAAAAAGAAAAACTCTTCTGAAAAAAAGCCCCACTGACAGGAATGCAAAGTTTCTGAAGTTCAACAGCAGTTCCTGTTCTTCCCATTGAGACTATGTAGAAAAATGTCCTAAACAGATGCTCTCTAACACCAACCACTTTCCATGAAATCATAGTATGTAATGAATTGCACACTTCCCATGAAGCTTGGAGCTATATTTGCTGCCCTATGAAAAAGGTCTATCCAGGAGCCACATTGTCTTTGGAATTAGGAAATTGTACTCCAAACAAACAAACAAGCAAGAAAACAAATAAAAGCTTTTCCTATATTTTCTCTCAGTGATTAATTGATCCTATGGACTCCAAAGAGCTTGTGTGGGTTTTGCACTGGTGTGGTTGTTTATGCCTGACAAAGCCCTAGTGAGTCTCTGTACAGCAGGCTTCTTGATATGAAGAGATAGCTAAAGCATGGGCACAGGCCACACTTTTATAAGTTGTTTTGGGAAAACATGGTTAAGTATAGAGCAAAGTAAGTAACCTTTTCAGCTGTGAAATCAAATCACCTTTTCCTCTTAGCCACACTTAGCTTGAATGCCAACATGATTCTAAGGCACACGCACACACTGCAGAAGTCTGCACTGTATCATTTCATCATTTGTTTTGTTTAATTTTATTTGTTTGTTTGCTTAATTTCTATCCCACCTATCTTCCAGCACAGGATTCAAGGGTGCTTCCTAGAATATACTTGCTTTCATCAACATGTCCAGAAGTTTGCTCCTGTGCTGTTCCTGTGAAACATTTCCTCAGCTTCTTCAATGTAAATTATTACAACACAAGAATCTTGCTCCCCCCATCCTTGCAGAGGATATAAAAACAAGCCTCCACCATTTTTTACCATATGAAAATACTGTATTTTGGTGAGATGAATGGGGTCTCACCTAACTAAAGTGATAAAATATGCAAGATTTTTTTTATTTATTTTTTTTGTGCAGCCGAAAGCTATCCTTTAAATCTGGCCGGTGGGTGGCAAGAAAGTTTGAATGAAACTACATTCACGGTCTTCATTGCAACATATTTCACTCTGTGTAAATGAGAGAGACAGAAACTTAAGTACCAAACAATTAACCCGTCACTAATTCCTCTTCTATCATGCCACATAAAGGAAACATCAAAGAGACAAGCTCAGGTACTTTCTTTCTCATTCCTCACAACACTGACTTACTTGTTCAAACTGAACTTTTAAACCTATTGTACTAGGCTTTCTACACCAACATATCATGCAATAGGGAAACTATAGTAACCAATAATCTGTTTCACTTCAATGGAAACTATGTATCTGGGTGAGTAAGAGAGTCTGGGTTAAACAGTTAAAAAAAACTTGCTGGGTTTGGAAGAGGCAGGGCGAGTTAAATAAGGCCTACAAACATTTGAGCAGCCCGAACTATAGAGACTCCATAAAAAGTAACCCTTAATTTTCTCCACAAATTGATGCACTCTTTTTTTTTTTTTAAAGGGATTTTACATGTCTTGATCTTCTTCCATTGTGGTAATCCATTTAAAAATGGGTGTGAATATAAATAAACTAATTGCAGGGAATTCTGATCTCTGTAAAAAGGCGTGTATCCCTTCTGATTGTTGTAAAGCTGGTCAGAATATTATTTTACAAGTTGGAGTGTACCAAACTTTCATGTGGTAAAATGATCTTGTATAAAAGATTTCGTTAGGCAATTGCTGGACAACCAAGCCTTTCAGTGCTGGTGCTGTGTTGACACATACATGTCAGCATGAAGTGATGACCGACAGTTGGGAATCGTCCATCACATGTGAAACTTGCCGACCTGACCTCATGCTCCGTCACATCATTTCACACATTTATGAGCAAGTCAACACAACCTGATGCGCACGTTCATGCATGTACCTTGACTTCTCACCCCTTGTGTCAAAACATAAACAATTTTCAAATGGGAAATGCAGTACTTTGCTGGGAAAATCCAAAATATTAGACGTTCTTTGTTTCGTATATTTTCAGGTTTCTGACTTTTTTTTATTTTACATTAAACTGTGTTGCTTTTATATATAGTTTCCTTTGTTAAACACTTGTTTTGTGAGTCCAATGAGGAGATGCTAGAGAGCAACAGCAAGGCAACAACAAATTTGAATTCTGAATGATTAATCTGAATTATTTTTTAATCAGTTGAATATTGTGCACACTGACATTGAAAAACAGTATTAACAACGATATCAGAACACAGAGACACTATGTCTACGTAATTAAATCTATAATTGCCCACCTACTCATCTGCCATTCCTTTGTTTTCAGTAATCAATTAGAAAAAATAGTGTAGTTTTACAACTGAACCAGTTTGACATGATTTATGGCTCTACCACAAGAGGCACCTTCCAAAATATCACCTGATTATGTAAAATATAAAAGTAAAATGCTTTGTGGTGTCAGTCAACATAGCCATACGGATTCTGGGAGTGGTGACCCAAAAAAGTAACTTTTTGAAATTGGCAAAGAGAACATAGGAGATTTGATCTACAAGGAAGATGACAGAGAAATTGTTTGATAAAGTAATATAAAACATCTGTTTTCCGTTTGGCAAAAATAATTCCTTCCATTTTATTGTTCACATAAAATGTGGTAGTAAGACTTCCCGCGGCAATTATAAATTTGTATTGACAAAAATAAGTCTGATTTCCACTTCAGTATTGATATTAACACCTCGGTTTAAGTGACACAAAGATCTGTACAGAATCAAGAGCGGGAGAAGATGATCACTTTTTCTGCAAGATCAAAAGAGCTGTTTATTTTATTATTATTTTTTATCTTAAATGTATCCAGAGTTTTATGGGTAAATACTAAAGCACTAGCAGTTGGTCATGCTATAAGCTACTAGAAGAAAGTTAAGCTTTCGACGTTGGCTAGCCGAGATATCGGCTCTAAGCTGACAAGTAATTAAACCGGCATATCTGTAACAACTGTCATCTCTTATTTCTGTGCAACTTGGATGTAAACCAAAGGCAGGAAAGCCAAAACGGGGGGGGGGGGGGGGGAGAAGAAGAAAGAGAAAAAGAAAGACTTTATATTACTGGGCAACTGCTGAGTATCTCCTGCTGAACAGTTTAGCAGACCTGGGCATTTAGAGGATTGTAAGAGAGATCAAAAGGGTCAAAGATCCCTTTACCAATTAACAGCAGGCAGAAGAACATCAAATAAGGTGTAAATTTGAGCTCTGCAGTTTTGAGTAAGCCAAGCACGAAATGCATTCTAATACTCTTGAGTAGGAGCAGCTTTGAGCCATGAGTGATGTCACCACTGCACTAAAGGAAGCTTAATCGCACTTAGAGTGGCATGTAGCAATCCTGGGCGTCGAGGTGTGAATGCTGGTTGCTCTTGTCTCTTTTGATAACACAGGGGAATTGCAATCCTCTTCTCCCCCCATTCACTCACTACCAAAAGCACTCAGGGTGTATGGGTGGGTGTTGCTTGTGTGTATGTGTACACACAGACACACATACCATTTCTGCTGCTTTTATTCCTTAATGACTTAGGGTTGCAGCAGGGTTTTTTTTTCCCCTCCCCTATTCTCTCTGGTTAATTGTTTCAAATAAAGGGAGGAAATAATTAATAAGGTCCAAATGTAAATAAACCAGCCTTTGGGGGACTCGGTACACTGTTTAATCCAGCTTTATGCAAATCATCAAAGACAGGGCGGTGGGAGCAGTATAGCTATATACAGAGGGCTTCTTTTACAAATATATTTCAAAAGGAGTGTACAGTCCCAAATAAAAAGGCAATTACTGTACTACCTCATTTATCTGAATGGCCTAGGGGGCATCCAAATGCCAGATAAACAGGGCAAGCTATTTGTACATGGCTACAGGGGCTACATGAGAGGATCGGGTATATATGGTAAATTCAGATAACGAAGGGTTTTGCATAATTGCTGCATGGGTGGAATTGTTATATGAGTGGGAAATTTCCCCTGTTCAAGGGAATGGGGGGGGGGGAATCCTTACATACATTTCTTTCAGAAGGCTAAGGATGTTGGCTGGCATTTTGTATCACAGCTATGGGTTCATAACCTAGAGTTACAGATCTATAACTGCTCCATATTCACAAACACTATGTAGTCATACTTGTGGCACTATTGCCACAATTGTAAATGCCTTCCAGACCCACATTATCAGGCAGAAGCCATAGCAGGAGAGAGAGGTCTGTTGAGCTGCTGATTAAGGTTCAGGAGGAGGATGTTTTCATAACCCTTCCTCCCAGTGAGTGAGGCCGTGAGAATTAGAAGCAAGGCCCCTGTTGGAATTCCTCATTGCAGGCTTGATCACCAGCTGAACAGAACTCCATCTCTTAGGCCATTTCTGCACTAGACTGTTATAGCGCTATGATTCCACTTTCAACATCCTATGGAATCCTGGGGGTTGCAGTTTTGGGAGGGACCGGCCTGCCCCTCCCGAAACTACAAACCCCAGGATTTCATAGGATGTTGAAAGTAGAATCACAGCGCTATAACAGTCTAGTGCGGAAATGGCTTATGTATGGCTGCTGTCTGGTAAAGTTGGTTTGGGGTGTTTGGGCCAAGAGTCTTAGCATAGTTACACATCTATAACTAAGTAGACGATGTAAACTATAGGCTTCTGTTTCTTAACGGCCTATCCTGACAATGAGGTATATGCAAAGGTTCTGGCTCACAGAAAGTGTGAGCTAAGAAGCTTGCATAAATACATACATTTCTATAGGGAGGGGTATACTATCTCATCAGAGAAGACCACATTTCTCTGTGGGTCCCATCCAAATCTCTACAGAGGCAGAAACTGGCTTTTGGTTGTACCATCAATTTACAATTTGCACACATGATATTGTCTACAAGGAGAACTTAGGGGATTTTGTGGCCTGCCACGCCCATCAGTCCCACCCAGAAAGACCGGTAGTTGTGGAAGTTGTTCTCCAAAATACCCGAAGACTCAGACCCTTTCTGCACCTTACCTTTTCCCGGTGCTGGGCTGCTCGGCTGGTGCATGAAGGCTTGAAGGAACGCTGCCTCCTCCTTCGGCTCCGCAGCTGCTTCCTCGTCGCGTAAGCGCCCCGCCTCTTCCATTCGCAGTGCAGCCTGGGACCTGCCAGGCTGCACTGAGGAGAGGACGTGCGACCGGACCGGCTCCCGAGGCTCCGCACGCCAGGTAAGTGTGCGTGGGGCCCTGGAGCGATGTGCGACAGCACAGCATTTTTGGCTTTGAGCCAAAAATGAAAAAATACGCGTGCGGTCCTTGTCAGGCCCTTGAGCATTGTGCAAATGTGAGTGCGTCGTATGGACCGCTCCTCACATTTACGCAATGCTCAAGGGGCCCTTTCGCTTCAGAATGCCATGCGAAAAGGGTCTCAGTGATGTCCCATCCTGGCCTAGGGGAATGTTATCTACAACCCCCCCTGAAAAATATAGAGGCAATATAAGCACATCATATTCAATTGATTTAAGCAAAATTTCCTGTGGGTTGTATCCTTAAGAAGCATTCTTGGTGACTACTTGATTATTTCAGAGCACTTTCTCAAGACAAAATCTGACTTGATAGATTTAGTGTTAGATGTGGACTGCAGAGAACTAGTATGAGATTCCTACCCTTAGTCAAGAAGGTCGCTGTGGGCTTTTGGGAAGCTCTCTGTTACTCAGCCTCATCTACCTTATAGATAATATGGGATGACCCTATATACCTACCCTGAGCTCTTTGGAAGAAGGTGGGATACAAATGTGATAAATAATAAAACATATTCTAAAAGGAATATTGTGTTTAATTTTTAAGTAAGCATCTTATGATTGACAACGATCCATTTTTTGTGTTTCCAGATGTTATACAAATAGAACAAATAAATCAATAAGTATAATATGTGTCTTCTGGAATAGAGAAGCTAAAAATGTCAATGTTCCCAAAGAAGGCCATGGCAAAATAAATACCCCCCACCAGCACCATTTTATCCATGCAACAGTCGGGTGTTATACGTTAGGCTGGGAGAGTGCAACTGCCTCCACTGAATATTATAGCTCAGAAAGAATTTGACTCTATCCACTATACCACACTGCATCTGTAAGTATAATACAAATACTTACATGTGTACCAATTCCCATACTTCCAGCTGTAAGATTTAGGCAATCGTATAGACAAGCTGTGGGTATAAATCATATCTGATGATAAAACACAACCAAACAGAGAACAAGTGAATAAGTAATGACAACAGGTATATTCATAGCCAGATTTCAATAATGTTTTGTGCTGTTAAAATTAAGAAGTCATGGTGTTCATGCATTTCTCTGTACATCATTTTTGAATTACCACTGACTTATAGTTGAAACGTCTTTGCTGAAAAGAAATGTGTGTGAATTATTCAAATTGTGTGGATGATTGATTACAGCCCACAACCTTTTTAAACTGGGGCAGTACTCTTTTATTCTGCTCTACAGTATACAGGGAGTTGCAAGGTACAACTCGATTATTATGCCTCTCATAGGAATGCTTGAGGATTTCATTTGGTCAACATTTCCAAATGAACCAACCTGAGCCACACCTTCCAATCTGATGTGTGATTTAAAAAAAACAACACAGTTCTCTTTTAGATTTTGTACCTGTCTGAATTTTTCTCAGCTCAAACAGCATATAAAGGTATATATAAAAGTCCATTATTTTAAGATAAAATGAATTTAGAAAAGCAAGGAAAAATGCAGTTAAAAATGTATATTCTGTGAGAGAATGCATTCAAAAATGCATATTTAACTACAACTTTTCATGCAGATTTTTTTAAAAAAACAGCAACAACCACATGCTAATTTGGAAACAGAATGGAGCTGCCTAATGAGTGGACACATACAGAACTGACAAGGGTGAGGAAGAGTTTGATCCATCCATCCTCAATATGTTGCTCTCTTCTATTTGTGTATGAGTATGCACACATGCATAGGTACATGAATTTCAGGTAAATAAATCATACCACCAGAAGAGAAGGCACAAATCCAGTCAGTTACCATTCCCAGAATAAATTGCTAACATCTATAGCACTGGAAAACATGCGTTTTCAAACTAAAGTGGGAGGTGGGGTGGAGAAACAGTAATTAAAATCTTAACGGGGCTATTGTCTTTGAAATCTCCACTTTCATTTGAATTCATCAACACACCGCTGGTTACCAGGAGCCTACAGAAATATCTGGCCCATAAGTCCCAGGTCTCAAATAACTCCAATTTGCAACATTAATTGTGCTGGTTTATGGAAAAATAATTATATTGGTTCTGTAGCTGCCACCTTACAAGGTGTAGTGTGTTGTTGTTTTAAACTGAAATATTGGGAAAAGAGCTAGATCTGGGAGACATTATAACCACAACAAAGACAAGCTAGTGACCAGCGTAGCTACATTGTCTTTTGAACAACAAGTCAATGCAGACAGAAGTAAATGACAGTTAATTACAAATTACATTCTGGTTGGGGCTGTGAACGCCTCGTGGCTTGAATAATAAGCAGGCCCTCGGGCACTCACCTGCCTGCAAAGGAGCATACGGAGGCACAGGCCGGGGTGCTATACAAGTTTCAAACAAGCTGCTAAACACAAAAGCTTATTGGATTACAGAGCTTTAGGAGAAAGCATTCAGATCTTTGGCAGCAACTGGGTTGAAGGGATTTCTAAAGGATGAATTGCTATTCACTGTAATTTTTTATTTTTTTTTTTTTTTTTGAATGCCGCTTTTTGGGTGCTGAGAAAGGAAAAAAAATCACTTATTTTCTGATGTGAAGGGGAGAACCCTATTCTATTACGAATGCCCTTTAGGATACATAACTGGAGAAGGGAGGGTCTGTTATGAATTGGAAATCTAATCTCTTTGCAAATTAGAGAGATTAGGCATGCTGTTTACATTATTATTACCATCATTATTATTATTTTTCCACGGGGCTATTGTCAAATCAGATTTTGCCCATTCGTAGTATCCTGTTTTTGAAAGAGTAAACAAACGTGAAAAGAAAGTTTCAGATTGGATATGTGGAAGCTTGCTCTTGAAAGAAAGAAAGAAAAACCCTGCTTCTTTGATCACTGGAATATTTGCTTACTAATATTATATCCTGGTTTTGGGAAGTTTAATTCTTAACTTGCTATAATTGCAAAAAAAAAAAAAAAAAAAAAAAGACAATGTCTGAAATAATTAACGTCAGAATTAGAGCATTGAAAAGACCTTGGCTTTTCTAATTCACTAAAGCAATTTCTATTCATTTAGTTGAGCTAAGTGCTTATTGTTAAAGACAAAAGGCCCAACAGTTTGACATTGAGCTCATTATGTATGTTTCAAACATTCTGCAATTCAAGGCCACACCACATGCTATAAAGGAGAAACTGGTGGATTAAAATTCAGACCACACAATTTCCCTGAATAGCTTCCCTTTTAAACCTGATTAAAACTTCAAAACAAAAGCGCATCAGTTGGGTCTGTATGTGTCTGCGTTATGCACACACATCATTTGAGAATATTTTCTTGAGCTCATTATGGGAGAAAATAATCCTAATATTCTTACACCCTCAACTTCAACCCACTGCACAGAGGTAAGTCCTATTGATTTCCGTGGGACTCACTTCCATGAAAAGCATTTTAAGACTGGAGTGTTTTCAGTTCCAATCTGCCGTCCAGTGATATGCACTTAAGTGCCATTCATTTCAATAGGATTTTAGCGCCTGCAGCTCGACAAAGAATTGCTGCTTTTGTGGTTAAATAAATGGAATGGCAAGCTTTAGTCTGTTGATGAAACAACTGAAAGCTTTACAGGCCAGGCCTATAACCAGCAGTTAAACTAAAATAGTTAAACTGTTTTCCTAGACTATTCAACTTTGGATTGCAGCTGGAAGATTGATTGACTGGTTCTCCTCACCCAAAACATCCCTAGACAGAAAGTCAGCTTGTCAGAAAGAACAGGAACTCTTCTCTGCAGAAGTTAGTGTGTATGACAATGGGGAAAAAGTACTAAAACCACCGGAGACATTCTACAAATGGTCTATATCAAGGACAGTTTCTTAATGTGACCTGTTGTTTGTAGAAGCCAGGCCCTCTCTGATTAATCAGCCATTGAAATGGATGTTTAAGCTGGTGTAAATTTCAACCTGAAGGTCTGGAAGTGAAATATACTTTTGTCTTTCTTTTTTTTTTAAATTATTACACTTTACTTTTTATACTTTATTTTTAATTTCTTTAGTTTTGAGAGATGGTTTTAGTTATACTGCATCACGTGCTGCACAAAAGGTCAAAAACTGTTTTACTTCATACTGTATTTTCCATGGTACAACCTAAACACTGAATACAGTCATATGTGCAAGTGATGCAAAAATATGTGTAAAATATGCACTTATTGTATAGGTATATATTATGCATTGTGTAGTAATAAAAATAATTAATTAATTAATTCAACTGCCTTGTTCCAGACACTGAGAACAATTAAGATTATTGCATATTTAAAAGACACTAGAGCCCTATCCTAGATCTCTATTCGTCTTTCAGTTATGATTAGCACCCACTCCTTTTAACAATATACATGCTTTCTATGTACACTGCAAAGGATTCATCTCTACTGTGATATTCCATTGATATACAATCCAGTTTTTCAGCTATTCAGCCACGAAAACAAGACAAGGTCAGGTGCTGTGCAAGAGAAGAACAAAAAGCTCATTTTGACATGACCAAACCACAAAATAATCACTATATTTACATTTATAATAAGCACATATGATCATATGTTCTCATGTTTCTGTCCCAAAACTTCCTTCCAGCTGCTGTTCATGTCTTTTTTAAAAAATTTTTATTAATTTTTCACAATACATAAAAAAGAGACATACATCGCCATGTTGGTATGTCCCTTCCCCCCCACCCCACATACTGCCCTATATTATTCTTCTCCAGTTCAGTCGTTACTATCTTTTCCATAACAAATACTCCATTTTTATACAAGTACATTTTTACCTAATCATCATTAGGTAAATGATGGATTTACCTAATGGATGGATTTAACCAATCCATTGCCCCTTTTCCATTCTCTTCCAAAGTTCTGCTGTTCATAGTCTTTGACATGCCTTGTTGGGCTCATACCAGCACCAAAATAACTTGAAAATAAGCAACTGTGTTCTAAATTAATAAATAAAATTTATGACCAATTAATCAACTCTAGAGTACAATGAACCATCAACTTATTCAAGTCTGATGCCTTCCTAGTTTCATTTACTCTAACACAGGGGTGGACAAAATGTGGCCTGTGAGGTGCATGTAGCCCGCAGGAGAAAAAAAATGCCCCAAATGTCCTCTGGAGGACATTGTCAACACCTTTCTGCCCATTGGGCCATTTTAAGCTAAGTCGAGGCGTTAAAAAAAAAAGGAAATTACTTCTACTCACTTCCCATTGTTGGGGAAAAAAAAGACTTCTCCTGATCCTTATAATGGCCCTAGGGGGCCTGAACACATGATGGAAACGCTCCACACATTCCCTAGAGGGGATGTCAGGAAAAAAAAAACTATGGGGAAATGCAGTATGTGGGAGAGTGCTGCCCTCCAACATCTTTGGGGTGGGCTTGTGCAGCCCCCTAACCTCCCATGGTTGTCCACTCCTGTTCTAACCCTGCAACCAAATAGTGCAGTTGTATACAAGTGTAATCCTTTATAGGCCCCACTGACATCAATGAGACTCCTACATAGGTGCATATAGGATTATAGTCTAATAATGCAAACCTATACATCTGCAGACAAAGTAAGGATCATTAAGTTCAGTGGGGGTTTACTTCCGAGAAAGCATGTTGAGGATTGCAGCCTAAGTCTTAAATCTCAATGTTTCTCTCAACCAAAATCAACAGTGAACCAATGGAGACTTAGGGCCTTTCCACACTACACTGTTACAGGGCTATCATTCCACTTTCAGCATCCTGTGGGGTTTGTAGTTTGCTGAGGCCAAAAAGCTCTCTGGCTGAGAATTCTAAATGCCCCTCCCTAAACTACAAACCCCAGGATGCCACAGGATGTTGAAAGTGGAATAAGAACACTATAAAAGTGTAGGGCAGAAAGGCCCTTAGTAATTCAAGACTTGTGCAAGATTCAATCTCCTGGATTACTCTCATTTGATTTAAGCCTATGTATAATTGTTTCATAGGGGGACTTCACTGATGCAGTGGGACTCATTGCCAGGTGAATAAATTTAACATATCACAAGCTCATTTAATGAGTTAGCCAAATTTAAAAGCACATTTGCATTTCTCCTTTCTCCAAGTTACTCAAGGAAGCCATATATGTTTAGTTATGCCGCTGGGAGACTCCAGCATGCCCAAGGCCATCCAATGAACAGCCATGAAGTCTTCCCTAAAATTTTGAAGCAGAAAAATTCAATTGCTCTAATGAAGATCTGATTCAGCATCTTACTACAGTTATATCTACTGAGCAAAACTTTAGAAATATGATGATGTTTTCCACATACATGTATAAATAATGTTTTCTCTTCAATAGTTCTAAATCAGTTATAAGACCTTAATAGCACAGACTATGGCCATTTCCACACTAGACTGTTATAGTGCCTTTGAGGCCCCTTCCTAAACTGCAAACCCCAGAATTCCATAGGATGTTGAAAGTGGAACAATAGCACTATAACAGTGCAGTGCGGAAAGGCCATTTGTTTTCACTATGGATTTATAGCTGGGGGTCAAGATACCGTTTTGAAAACTATTAATATAAGGGTGCGATCTACAGTTACTTTTACTTACAGTAGACCAGTGAAATAAACAGCACTTATGTAAAACTCTCAAATTCATTCATTTCAGTGGGTTTCCTGTAATTACAATTATCCCTGGATTCCACCTGTTCTAATATTAGCATACCTAAATACTGTGCATATTAATTCCATACATGTACTCACATACTTCCTCATGAGAACAAAAGTTCATTGCAACCTTGCTTTCAGAAATTACAAAGTTATTTCAATTTTTTTTAAAAAAAAAATAATCAGTGTTTTCTAGTGGCCCAATTTGATTTCATTCAGTCCATTCATTATGGTACTGACTGATTTGATGAAACAATGCAGTTCTAAAAGAGATTTTTTTCCCCAGCAGGGAAACTATCATCTTTCTGTTTGTCTGTCTGTCTCCCTATCTATAGATATAGATAAAGCAGTGGAAAATATCCCCTTCCTCAGCACTGTCAGGTTCTTTAGCTCTACTCACACGAATTCAATTTGCTTCATGGAAAGCTTACATAATTGTGGTTCTTGATCACAGGTGTTAACCACATATGTGCAGAAGAATATTCCTGCATTTGTGTGTGTGCATGTGTGTCCTTTCACTGTCCATCATGGTCAGGGTTTCTTAGCATTGTACTCCAAACAATGAAACATTTCCAGCATTTCCAGGCAAGTCCAACTTCCTTCTCCTCCACATGTTCCTTATGTATAAGGAGAAGTTCTGAAAGGAACACTGTGAGACACTGAGCTGAGGGCTTGATTATTTACATATAATGAGGCTTTAAAAAAAAAATTAACCTGTCACCTTTTTGAGCTGTGCAAAATTGGAGGTTTCAAGACCAGCCTTCTGTGAATGCTATTATGACATAAAGCATCTTAAAAATACTTTCAGTCCCAGCAACTGGAAAGGAATCCCTGGACTGAGAAAGAGGAGGATTGTTTCTCTGCTCTTATTTCAGGGAAATTTGTAAGAGCAGCAAGATGGAGGTGGGGGATATAGCTCCTTTTTACCAAGAGGGAAGAAAGGGCCATCTTATCAGCTGCAGAGTAATTCTGAACGTACTGACAATGACATGGGTAATCCATCATGTCATCAGTCTTGTGACAGATGTACCCTGCACCTTGTCTCTGTATGTGTGCAGAGAGGACTATGTCGGAAGCCAGGAGGCAAGGAACACTTAACCCCTGCAAGCTTCATGTTCCTGCTGTGCTTCAGACAACCTCTGTCATGTATGAAAAGCCTAAAGAATGACAGTAAATCTATACAGACCTGTGCAATCTACCATCATGACAACCACACACCATGTAGCCTTATAACACTATTAAACTGTATCATGACAGCCATGTAAGACAAGACCTTTATTATGTGCCTTGTTGAGCTACTTAAAGCAGAGTTGGAAATACAGCCTGGGTAGCTTTTTAAAAGTCATGGAAATTAATAGGAGGATGCAGCTTAATGTCTTTTTCCTTTTTCCCTCATTATTTTGCCCTATAGCTAATGCTCCCATTGAGCTGCACTTTAGATTGCCCACACAGAACAGTCCAACCTGTGATCCAACAAATTAAACCAACCAACCAAGCTCCCTTTAGTAGCTCTGCTTCAGAAATCTAACCAGGAAGCTGAGCGAGCCCTTCATGGTCCTCTCTACATTCAGCTAGCTAGTTCACAGATTGCGTAGGCCCACATCATTGCTGGATCCAGACACAGATTTGTGCAGCTAGGGTGGTCAAACTGGACTCTCCTGTACCCTCTTCCCCATGGCATCCCTTTTAGCTCTCTGTAAATGCTACACAGAGGGTTGAGTGAGAGTGGTGTATAGTAGTGAAATATGATGTGAGGAAGAGGAGAGAAATATCCCTAAATCAGGCAGATACATTTTCAGTGATTCTCAGAGAAAGGCAATTCAGCAGTTTAAAAACCATACAGAGTGTTGCAGAGGCTAATTCAAAACAGCATAGTGTAGTGGGAAAAGTATGGCCCACAGATAGCATGTGGTCCTCCAGGATCATTTTGAGCCCCCCATGGACTCCCAGAGGGGCAAAAAACCCTCTATGGGGTGTGGGAGGGGCATTTCCAAGATGTTTGGAATTCCCTAGTCTCCCTTGGGGTCAAACAAAATTTTGGCCAAAATTCTACATTTTTCCCCATTTTTTGGCCCCTAAATGTGCTATAATGGTGTGGGGTCATTTTCACCATATTTTGGGCCCAACCTGGAGCAATTTAGGCTCAAGGGAGGCCTTTTTTAAAACAGGAAGTGAACAGGAAGTGATTTCTGCTCACTTCCTTTTGTTAAAAAAGGCCTCTCCTGACCTTATATGTCCCAGAGAGGTCTGAAAACATGGTGAAAATGACTCTAAAGGGCATTTGGGAGTCAAAAATTGATATTTTTGTGACAGTTGGTACAATGGGTATGTGGCCTTTCAGGGTCTCCTCGGCGGGGGGCTAATGTAGCTTTCCACTTTTCCATAGTTGTCTACCCTGATATAGAGCATGAACACAGCAACAAATAAAACATAGTCAGAGTACTCTATTCCTGTCAGAATATTAATTAAAAGCAGTTTGAAATAAGGACATTGAAATATGTTCATTTGTAGCAATGATATTAACGTAAGTCTCATTCTAAATACTGCCTAACGATATCATTCAGATATAGATATAGAAGATATGGATATGGATATGGATATGGATATAGATATAGATATCAAAAAAGGCTAGTAGAAACGACAAGGTTGTACTACCCCTGTTCCTTTTCCAGTATATATTATCTGCTAGTGTGACAAAAGCTGTTTCTCTTCCATACAAGTAGAGGAAGCAGGAGGCCATATTTTAATGGACATAAATAATCAGTATCATACCAGACTGTCTAAGAGTTGCAAACCTGTCATTCTCTCTTATATATTGCTTCCAAATGGTAGATGCTAAGAAGACATTGTTCAAAACTGTTGATTATAAACTGGGTTTCTTCAGCGGTCTAAACTTCTGCATGGACCACACCGTGAATGAATTAGTTGCTTCTAGGCCATACCTTAACTCCAGGCTTAGGTGATTTCAGCAGCAAAGACAGACAAATATCTACAGAGCAATTGATAGGCCTCAGCCCTATAAACAGCCTGTCCACCACTTCAGGATGCACATGATGAACATCCACTCCAGTTGACCAGATGACGTCCTGGCTGCTTCTGCATCAATACTGAACTCTAGATCAGTGCAGAGATGAACAAATTTGTCTGCAAAATGTCAAGCTACAAACATGATAACACAAAGATGAACCAAGTGGCACACTGATGTTATGGATATGAACAACTGTTATTGTTAATTGTGCTATATTTTTGGAATCTTTGTTTAAATTTTTTATCTGTACCAGTTCATGATCAAGTTGTGAGACTTTCCTCCCTTCCCTATATAGAAATTTACATATGCTTAGCCACACCTATTTCTAACCACACAGCCACACCAGTAGATCGGCAGTCTGAACTCAAGGTGATTGATAAGACATTTAAAGCTCTAAATGGGTTAGGACCTTGAGATCTGAAAGAGAGCTTATATACACTTGTCTGAGGATTTAAGTGTGCTGGAGGGGCCCTCCTCCATGTCCCACCAGTTGGATTGACACACTGGGGGAGGAAAATTAAATTCTCGATACACTCTCCCCTCCACATATATACACATAATGTATTCTCATCACTGAACTGAAACAACCAAATCAAATAAACAAGGATAGTTCATCTTTAAAATCTGCACACTTTTTGTCCTATACTTTTTTTCTAAAGTATGTTTCATATGCATATTTCTTCTTCACCCAGACATATCACAAACCTCAGAAACTTATGAATTTCTAAGCTGGAATTTTTTTAAAAAAAGTCATCCCTTTGTAAGTCTCAGGAAGCACGAAATAGTGGTTCATACTTTAGTTCCCTGCTGTATAGACTGTAATATGCTCCACACGGAGCTGCCCTTGAAAAGTGTTTGGAAGCTGCAGCTAGTACTGGATGATTGTTATCTGGTATGTGTATATGAGACCCAGCATGGTGTAGTGGTCTTAGTATTGGACTATGGACTGTGACTTTGGAGAACAGGATTTGAATCCCCAATCAGCCATGGAAACCCACTGGGCAAGTCACATTCTCTCAGCCTCAGAAGAAGGCAAAGGTACCCCCCGAACAAATCTTGCCGAGAAAACCCTTTGATAGTTTTGTGTTAGAGTCATCATAAGTTGGAAATAACTTGAAGACATACAGCATATATGAAATAGGCCACATAACTCTGGTCTTACAAGAACTGCAGTAGCTTCCCATTTACTTTTGCGCTCAATTCAAGGTGCTGATTTTAAACTTGTTGTTGCATGCCTTCAAGCCAATTCCAATTTATGGCAGCCCTAAGGTGAAGCTATCACAGGGTTTTTTGGAAACTGAGAGTGTGTAATGTGCCCAGTGGGTTTCTATGGCCAAGCAGGGGATTGAAGCCTGGTCCCCAGGATTGTAGTCCAGTGCTTAAATGACTACACCATACTGGCTCTCTTGGTTTTGACTTACAAAGCCCTAAATGGCTAGGGATCAGGATAACTGAAAAACTGCCATATAAGCCTGCCCAAAATTTGAAATTCTCAGTGGAGGCTTTGTTGCACATCCCAATGCTCTGCAAGGCTAGGCTGGTGTGTATATGAGAGGGCATTCTCTGTAGCAGCATTTTGAATGTGCAACTCCCTGTCAAAGGAAGTTAGATTCGTGCCCTCTCTTCTGAGTTTCCGAGATAAGATGGTGCTGTTCCACATGGCCTTTGATATTTGAAATTTCTCTGATGCTTCAACTGTCAGGTTTTAAATTATGTTTAAGTAGGATTTTAGTTTGTTTTAAAAGTTTTTAATCTATGTATCTTATGCTTTAAATACGTTTACTGTTTTTATCTGTTGTACATTGCCTGGTAGGCTGAGAAGCAACACACTACTGCCTCTAATAAATAAAGCATACAAATAAACAGGTATTTTCACAAGGAATTGTGAACCCACTGAATTTCTTTTGCAGTCCTAAGAGATGTCCGCAGTCACTCTGGGTCTGGGAAGAGAAGCAAAATGGAATCAGGAAGGTGATAACATTGAAGTATCATGAATGTTTTGTGACTATTTCCCCATAATTAGTTTGGTTATTTTAAAATGTGCTAAGCCTGAGGTGACTATCAAAACCAGAGAATATTTGCCATAAGTAGGACAAAATAGATCTATTTAATATTCAGTCAATGTAACAGTTCTCACCAGGCTATTGCTTGAGAAAACAAGGCCGGATACAACCTTTAAAACACAGGCTCTACTACAATAGCTCACTTTTACTTTGCTAACACACGCAAAGCTTCTTTTGGGTAAAGAAAGACAAAATAGCTAGATGAATAGTAATAAAGTTAGTTCATGTATATGCAAGAAAAAGATCTTTCTGCACCTTGATGAAATTAACATATATTTAAATAGTAATGAAGTGAGGGAGACCAGAGAAGAATATCAAGGACCCCATTCAAACTCTGCGACATCCCTCTGAAAGAGATTTCATTTCTAGGGACGCATGACATAATTATGATATGCCTTTCTTTCACAAGGCATAACTCAAAACTTAAGTTTGAAAAAAATGAAACCTTTATCAGTGTAAAGCTACATTGTAAAAGATAATATGTTCCCTTTGGGGCTAAAATTGCCTTACTCAATAAGATCTTGCCAAATTTACAGTGGAAATTCCTGATTGGAGATTGGTATGTCAGTTACCTCCACATAGTTTTAGGATTATCAGCCATTTGACTCAGTGGTGGGTCAAGTTAAAGTAATGACTGCCGGTGGTTTCCGTGTCAGCGGCATAGTGAATTCTCTCTGGGTTTAAATCAGAACTTTAAAGGCGCTATCCAAGCTGCTGAGCCATATCCCCTAAAACAAGTTCAGCACCTTGGGTAGCTCCTTTAAAGTTCAGACTCAAACCCATACCAGATTTACCTCCCCACTGACATGGAACCCGCCAGCAACCACTACTTTAACTTGACCCATCACAGTCATTGATGGAGATTCTAAACTGGCCTTCCTATCTGTCTGTCTGTCTGTCTGATAAAATCAGTTTTGAACGATTTTAAGTAACACAAAATTTTTAAAAGGAATAATTAAAACAGTGTAAAATATATTAAACAATTTAAGAAATAAAAGACTTTAAATTATTTAACAATTTAACCTGTATGTAGTCAAAATTGTTGTATCTCAAAGGTTTTGCTCGAAAGCCATGCTTTAAACTGGTGCTGCAAAGAAACCAGAGCCAATGCTAGCGTGCCACAGCTGGAAGGGCATTCACCCTTGTCCTCCTCCAATGTGTTAATCCAACTGGTGGGGCATGGAGAAGGACCACTTTATCAATCCTTGGACAAGTATAGATAAGTTCTCTTTCAAATCTTAAGGTCCTAACCCATTTAGGGCTTTAAATGTCATGACAATCACCTGGAATTCAGACTGGTAATCTACTGCAGCATTTGTTTGAGACCACTGTTATATGGTTTCTATAAAAATGTTCTAGTAAGCAATCCAGCAGTTGCATTTTGCATTAGCTGTAGCATCTACATTATCTTCAAAGTAAGCCCCATCTAGAGTACATTGTGGGAGTCTAATCAGTAAGTTCCTAGTACATGAAATATTGAGGCCAGATTGTCCAGGAAAGGCTGCAACTGGCAGGCTAGCCAAAGCCCACTTGGGCTTCCAGTGACAGAGGTGCATCTAAAGCATACTTCCAAGCTATGTGCTTGCTTATTAAGTGGACCAGGAACTGCCATCCACACAGCTCCTGTTTTACAGAATGCAGCTTCAGTTTATTGGCCTTCGTCTAGCCTACTACAGTGTCCAGGCTTTGGTCCAGCACCCACGTGACTGCAGCTGACTCCAATGACAAGGAAAATCATGAGATTAGGATGTCAAAAATAGTGACATCAGACATACTCTTTCTCTCTCTCTTTCTATGCAGGTATGTAGGGAAGGAGATACATAGCTCGGTAGAGAAACAGATAGACACATAGAAGTATGGCAGCCTAAATGCATGATTATTTCATGCTTCAAGCCAATTTGTTCAATGCCATTCAAAATATTCCCAGACACAAATAGCCCTGGGCTGGTGTGAAACTCAGGCCTGGGATATACTAACCAGGAGAGGCAAGAGAGTTATCCATAGTTTGCTTTCTAGAAATTCTGGAAATGTGATAAAAGAATGTTATGGGCAGGACACAGCTAGTTCTATGGTTCCCCCCAATGCAAACATCACATACATGGGCATATAGCAGCCAGTGGACCTCTAGATGTTTTGCACTTTCAATATCTTCATCTCTAGGCATTCATCCTTTCTTTACTGATGATGGGAAGTGTATTCCAAAATATTTTTTTGGGGAAAAAAACACAATAGGGAAAGGTGCCCTACACTGCAGCAGTCATGTGAGAAGGAATAACTGGATTCAGCCTGCATACAGAAATCCTACTTCTAACAAAGTGAAAAGAAATGGCTCACATGCTGGGCCAGCTCCAAGTTATGGGCATGGGTGAAAGGGACTGAGTTTAACTGAGTCTAACTTGCTTGTCCACTTGTGAACTTATTTGGTAGCAGTGGCTTTCTGCAGCATCCTCCCATCCCACAATGGTGACTGGAGAAGGACAGGATCATGATGACACTTCTGCATGACACTACCATGGTCCTATCCTTCTCCCGTCCCCAGGTGGTGCAATCGTGGATTAAATAATTGATGGGTTTTCCTCGTCAATAACACATGATCGAGCCACCATCCTGCACTTACCTGTCCTGCAGAAGCCACAGAAGCACGATGGCTGCACTTCCTGCCACAGCACAGCCTGGGAAAGTACTTGGCTGTTTTGTGGAAGGAAGAGTTGTGGCCATCATGCTTCCTTCAGCAGGGAGCCAGCCAGTGCAGGGAGGGGGAAATCCTCACCAGAAGACTTTGCAAAAAGGCAAGGTGCAGAAAAGGCCTTGGTCTTGGAACTTGTCTCCCTTTTTAAGTTTTTATAGTGCACTTGGTGCATTATGGGAAATTTAAAATGTTGAATAGCTTCTCAGACTTAACTGCTTCAGCCAGATGAGCCTACCACCAAGGGGTAGGTAAAGTATCAACCCTTCATTGCAGCATCTTCTTGAGAATATACTGGTTGTGCAACCTGAAAAAAAAAGAGAGACTTGCCTCTTTCCCATGTTTTCTTACAATCCTTCCCTGAAGAGAAAATATGATCACTGAAATATTGAAGTATGGAATGCATATATACCTTTGTTCTTGGAGCCTGTTAGCTGAGGTAGTCTCAGTACCATAGTCCTTAAAAAAAAAGTGTCTAAACTTGGGTTGTTTTTATAGTATATTCTTCATGTTGTTTGCGTGTAACAAAATGCTTTTACTTAAGTGTGACCGTATCAATCAAATGTGTATATCTAAAAACTTATAAAACCACTATTGTTAACATGCAGTGTTTTCCACTGGTATATCTCAAGTTGAGAAACACTTCCTTTTCCTCTTCTTTGCCTTCCCAGCTGCATATGCCATGTACATGGGGCTGCACAACAGCATCTAGCACAGAGCAGCAGATGGTAACATCTCATGCATGTCTAAGCAATTGCAATGCTTTGCATTGTGAAATTTCCTCTCAACATGATTAGCACCTTTTGTCTGAGTCAGGACATGTCTACAGTAATGTCAGTGTTAATTTGCCTGTTTAATATAAACAAGCAAACACAAGTAACCTCAAGTATACAAACTCTGTTCTCACCAATATATTATTTTCTCTCTTACCTACAAAGTGGTTCAAAACCTGGCTCACTTAACCTGGTGTCTGTTCCTGGAAGAAAGTAGTCTCTGTTTTACTTTTTGGCAAGACATTGCAAATGCCTGAAAAAGACATTCGTATGAATCTCCACAGTTGCCATTTTCCAGGTTTTCTTGCTGTCTCAAGGGATGTTGTAGACAACACATCCCATCACTCTGTCTGGTATGATGACAGCTGCAGTCCAGCATGTCTGGTAGATGCAGGGTTGATAGGTATATCTTGAAAATTAGGACTGAGCAACTTCAACAGGTCTGGCTACCAATTTGATCTCACCTCACACTGTACCTCTACCTCTACCACTCCATCTTTCCCAGAATCTGGGGGTACAGTCATGCTGGTTTCAGGATGCTCTGAGCTACAGTCCAAAACAAAAACAAAAACAACTCTGACCTCTCCTTAGGGCCCAGGGTCCCCTTGGTCTATTTCACAGTCCACTCAACAATTTGCTTCTCTGACATGGTTGGCTCAGAAAGGCTTAGGCTCTCATATGAAAAGGATATCCCAGAGGTGGCATGAAAGCAGGCTCCTTGCTCTGGCTGATGTTGAGGTATCTTGTTCATGCCCTGGTACCCAGATGTAATGTTTGAAAAATTCTGCACAAAAGTGGAAAGTGTCTTTTTCCAAGGCGAGGGGTAAATTTTTATAAAACATAAATAAAATTCTTACCACTGTTTGCTAAACTGTGAAGTTTGTTTCAGCAATCCTCATAAATAACACTTTGTGAAAGAGGGTGATGTTCTGGCCCACCATAGAGAAGTGAAGCTTCATGGAAACCACTGGGCAACTGGGGAAGTTTTCCTGTAACCACACAACTGCACCATCTTGAATACTCTACTTTTACTACTTTGGCCATATCATGAGATGGCATGGCTCATTAGAAAAGATAATATTGTTTCGCAAACTGGATGGCAGTAAGAAAATAGGAAGAGGAATCAGCAACTAGAGAAACCAGAACGTAGGTGTCACCCCATCTTCGTTTCATGGAAACACAGCACTGAACGAACTAATTACTGTGGGAAACATCTGAATTTGAGACCTTTTGTAATGAAATGATCTAAATTTGGGAAATGAATCTTACCTCATGAGAGAGGATGGCTTTCCAAATGAGAATAATGCCAAGCCTCCTTTCAGAGGGAGTATCAGTCTAGATTAAGCCACCTCTTCCTACATTTCATTCAGAGATGGAGTGGAAATGCAGAAGGGAGGAGAAACATTCAATTGTAGCAAGTAACATAAATTTCAATGCAAAGTGTGCTTGTGTGTGTGTGGGAGAGAGAGAAAGGCACAGGAAAAGACATTTTGCTGCCTGAGGGAAAGAGCGAGATGAAACACTTCCCCACATATTGAGAAGTTAGACCAGCTTAAGGAATGCAAGGCAGGTTGCTTGGCAGACACAGTTCTGTATTCCAAAAAAAAGGGGGGGGGTCTTGGAGAAACAGAAAAGGGGCTGTCACTACTGCCCCTGAATATCTACCACTTGAGACAGTTCATTCACTCTGCCTAATGGCAGGGCCAGCCTTAGTTTGCATGTGATTTGTGATTTCCCTAGAGACATTTTCAAAAGTAAATGGATCAGGAATTAACTCAACTCTTGAAGATCTTCAAGCAAAATAAAAACACATTGTGTTTGACAGGGTGTGATGGGAATAGCAATGGCCACACATGGAGTGGTATATTTTCACCTGCTGGAGTTTTATATGTTTTGCTTTCCGCTGCCACATTTCACTGTGACTTTATCTATGCTCATTCAATCAGACTGTGCACATCACCGTCACCTACTGACAACCCACCCTGGCTAAACCATTGAGAGAAACAGCCTTCCATAAACAAAGCAGGCAAGCCCTGTTTCTGGTAAGATAAAATCTACTGATCTCATTATTGATTGTCTGCTTTCCGGGGGTTTTTGTTTCCTGGAAGTTTGATATGGGGCAGCAGAGGTGACAACAGATTGGTAGTGAGACCTGGAAATTAAATGGCCAACTATTAGATCAATGTCAACAAGGGGGAGGTTGAAGTGTTTGGCAAAAGCATTAGATGCTGTCTTGGCTTAATCTTTCCCTCTCTCCTTTATCTAGAATCTGTTTGGATCCCTCCTAGGCAATTTACTATACCAGTTGTTGATTTTTATCACACAAATGCACCCCTGTGTCAAATTATTGGATGACTGTGTAGGATTTGTGTGTGTGTGTGTGTGTGTGTGTGTGTTTTCAACTATGGTGTCTTTCATTTTAACAGAAAAATAACTCTGGGAAGAATAGTGGGGAAAGAACTTACAGTAACTATCTACATTATTCCATGGGAGAAATATTTTGGCTTCCAAATGCTGCCTAATTAGCATCATCATTGAAAACCTTGCAAGAAGATTGTGGCCTTCTTTCTGATGAAGCTCTAGCAACATTTAGTGGAATGAATACAGTTTGGGACTTGAACCAGGGTGAGCTGAATTCCGATCCTTATTTTGTCAGAAAGCTCCCTTGGTAAAAGGAGCAAGCTGATGTATCTTGTTTCACAGGTTTATTGTCAGTCCAAAGGGCATTCCTCTGCTACTTAGTTAACTTTGCACACAAATAACTGGAATTTGATCATGTTGAAATGAATGAAAGCTGCATAAGACCACAGCTGCTTATTCCTGTGGATCCTAGACAGAAAACTGTCTGATAGTTTGTATGCTTTGGGGTTTCCCAGATCCATCTGTCTTCCATTCTACTCTCTTTAATGTGTCTTTAAACCAGACATGGTTACCTCAATGTGCCTCATAGCAGGACTTCCTTGGTTCATGTGCTTCTTTACAGGTTCAGTGAATAGGACAGACTCAACTTAAACACACAATTCATATGTTTCACCACAAACAGCGTCACGAATGCACTGATCCAGAGTAAGTTATATAACCCTTATGTCTCATTGCTAACAGCAGCAGCAACAATAAATTATTTTTGAGGGGATGGAGGAGAAAAGAAAAGCCATATTCAATTGTTGGATACAGTTCTGCAATCCTACGTATATTACCAGGCATAAATTGACTACTAAGCCATTTTCAAGATATTATGTTTGGTTATAGGGCTCAAGCAACTCAGAACTAGGTTATCTGAGAGAAGAGTTTCTTCCTTCTGGACCATCCTCGTCTTCGAACTTTGAGGGGGATGCCTAATTTACTCTGCTGCCAACTACTGAGATTCATTTGCTTGTGGAGAGGGCCTCCTCTGTTGTGGCACCCACCATATTTTTTCTCCTCTTGAAAAGCTGGAGGACACTCCAACTAGAGGTTTTCCATTGTCTATTGAAGATATGGGCCTGTTTGTCCAAACTGTTTTCTGATTGTTACTCTTGTCAGCGCTCTGGTAATTTTAATGAAATATTCTATTGTTTGGTTATATTTACTGGTTTTATTACATTTTTGTTAGTTTAACTCTTATAAACTGCTTGGGGGCTTTTTTTAAAAAAAAGAGAAAGAAAGAAATACATGATACACTTCAGTGGGATCTTGTTTAGATTTGCATTCTCCAGCATGGAGAGATTTCCTCACATAGTATCTCAACATACCAAGAACATTACACTCCCCTTGTTTGGTTGCTTCCTACTATTGTTATTACTTCTTCCCATGTAACTCTCCTACCAGGATTATAGTTTGTAGGCATACAAAAGGGGCCTTGGGACTGGAGTCTGCCTAATGAAAAGCCTCCTGTCTCAGTCACACTGGAAAGAGAATTCCCCCAAAGTTGTTCCCAATTATTTCTTTGATTTCTTTTTACATAGTAGAACAAAGTTACATTTGTAATGAGGAGTTATCCAGCTTCTGTGTGGTGAAAGAAACATGCGCATGTTGCTGTTCATGATTCTCTCAGAATGATCTGAAAATTTCCCTGTGAGGATCCAGTGTCATGGGTTATGTTCAGGTCTGGCCCGCAAGATTTTCTTGTGTGAGGCAAAGGACAAGATGCTACCCCTTCCTCATTCCATGTGTAAGAAGCTGACTGGACTGGAACTGAAATTTGCAGACTGATAAAGACATAATGTCTTCCTCTTCTTCATCTGAGGCAGCAGGACAATTCAACGGATCGCGGACATGTTTTCAGGGATGGAAAGAGTAACCATACATACTTGAATCCTAGATTTTAAAAAAAAAAAAAGGAGGAGAGGTTCCTGAGTGACAACAAGAATCTTCGACAGATGAGAGTAGTCACTCTACAGGATTTATAGGCCCTTTCCTCAACTTACTTTTTTGTGAAGCCATCGCACGAGGACCTGGGGAAAGTCTCTTCTGGGAAGGAATCACTTCTGCTGTGCTCCCCCTCTGCACCAGCTGCCTGCTGGATGGGAGGAAGCATGATGGCCCCACCCCTTCCTTCCACAGCACAGCCTGGCAGTTTCCCAGGCTGCGCTGGGGAGGAAGCATAGCCATTGCTCTTCCTGCCGTTCTGCATGACAGGTAAGTGCGGGAGGGAGGCGGGAGGACTCTGCAATCATGTGTCATTTTTGGGAGAAACCCAAACATGATTTAATCCACAATTGTGATGGGATGGCCATGGGATGGCCATGGGATCATAACAACATCATGCAGAACTGTTGTCACAATCATTGTGGGGTTGCAGGTGGTATGCGAAAAGGGCCATACGGTATGGGGAAAGCATGTGGGTTTTTATGCACAAAATGGCAGTTTTGAGGATAGAAATGTTCTTTTTTTTCAAAAAGCAAGTTTCCTGCAAAGAAAACTACATTTCTTCACAGAAAATGCTGTTATCAGTGCAAAAAAAAATGCACATGATTTTTCACATAAAAAGTCTTGAACTACAAACAGTCCTTGAAAACTGAGCAATTTTCAAAGACTTTCTTTCAGGTGGAGGCGAAATTATTCATTCATGTACAAGGGAGTCAAATCTACAAACCTTCACGCGACTATTTGTTTTATTTGCTAACACTAGGGAACTGCTGCAGGTTGAGGAGAAACAACTAGTGAATTGCTGCTATTGCCCTGGTACTGCTACCTGGTGCAGTCTGCTTAACAGTACAACCCTCCCTGGCTGTTGCACTTCCTGGCTACCAGTTATTCTGACATAACTTGTATTATACCCTGGAATAATTTTGCAAGCATGCATGCAAAATAAAGACCACCATGTTTGACATTTGTCCCACAAATTTCATCAGGCAAAGAAACATTAAAAGGAACTCATTAGTAGTACCTCTTGTAATTTCGCAGGATCATACAAAACTGTCTTCAGGCAACTCGGATATTTGTTCTTCTAGCTCAGTGCTCCTTGCACTGATTGGCAGTGATTCCGAAGGGTTTCAGACAGGAGTCTTTCACCTGGAGATGCTGGGAACTAAACCTTGTTCCTTTTGCACGCGCTGTACCACAAAGCGGTAGCCATTCCCTAACTCCCCACCCCTCCCATGAATGGGATTGTACAGTAATTTCATATCTTGAAAAAAATCTCTCTTTCTAAGGAGGATGGTTGCTTCCCGAAACCATCTGACAATTTAAAGAGGAATTTGTACCTTGGGCAATGACCTTGTAGCCTTTCTCTGAATATTATAGTTCTAAAGGAAGCCAACCTGCAAAAGAGAAGTGGAAGGGGAAAGGGCTTATTGTAGTTAATGAGATTCGTCACCAAAAACACTAATCTAGGTTGAAACTAAAAGAACATTGATAAGGATATTACATCTCACACTGAGAACAAGGAAGGTGCCTGGCTCAGATCAATTGCCGCTATTAGGAGGTACGCTTTAATGGTTCTTTTTCATATCTACCAAAATGAATGTTTGAGACAAAGCCTTTCAGATGGTGAGTGGGTAAAACAGAATGAAACATATCTTTCTTTCTTCTTTTTTAAAATAATGTTACTTTTTCTTTTTTTCAGAAATGGTACCAGGTACAAATCAACCGATATTAGCAGAAGTTTAACATCACTTTAAAAGAAAGAGATTGACCTACTGAGAAAGTACATGAGTAAATGTGTAGCAATACACTGATTATTACTGTTTCCCCTCAGGCAAATACCTCTCTCTTAAGCATGAGCTGCACTGGAACATTTTGTTTTATTACCTTGTGAGATAAGTGAGGGAAAAAGCCTTTAGTACCTGGGGAATTTAAAAAAAAAATCAGACTTGTCATATCAGTGTCTGCTCTCAGTTTCATGCCGGGCGCATAATTATAACGGTGTTTAAATTGAGCCCAGAAGAAAGATGGGTTCAAGTGCAAATTAATTTTAGATTATCACAACAAAGGCAATCAAATCTCAACAAGCTTGCCAGCAAAATACTTTGCAAAGGTCCCCAGGTCCCTTCCCACCCCCAACTTACAACAAAGACCTTTCAGCTCAAATTAAGCTAATGATCTAATGTAACACTTCTGCCTACCTTTCGGAGTTTTGTTATTGATTTGGGTTTAACGTAGCACAGTAGCAATAGGGGAAGAGATAGGATGGATATAAGGGAGGGGGATATCAGTTTTTAATATCAGCAAGGTGACAAAATAAACAGTCAACAGGCCCGACAAGATCTGTGTGGTGTCAGATTGTCTTAGCTGGTAGAAAATATCAGAGTGAATTGACAGTACTGAAAGAGCCTTGAGTTTTATCTAAGTCCTTTCCCCTCATCCAGGCAGAATCCAAAACCAAATAGTAACATTCACCTCCTCCACCTATCTATCAGCACAGCTTTTATAGAAATCCAACATCTTACTCTATCCTATGGGAACCTGCTGGGAGAATGAAGGGAATCAAGTAGTGAGAAGGGGGGAAAAATATCAAGTCAAGCCTCATTACCTCCTCATTACCTTTGCAAAAGTGGAGTGAGAGAAAATTTTATCTAGGGAACACAAGCTTGGGAATCTCATTGAGAGTTCTGTCTGGTTATTGCACAGCCAAGCATGGAGAGCCTGCCTCTGCGGGATTAAAGTTTTCTCCCCATTCCTCTATAGTAATGATCTGCTCATTAAGGTTTTTAAGGGAAATTACCATCACTTATCATTATGCCAGTCACTCAGTAAAGCAGCATTAAACTAGCAGTGTCAGTCGAAACCTCCATTTATTTATTTATTTATTGCTTTTCTTTCTCTCTGACAGTCATATGGAAATAAAGAAAACATCATTTTGAAATTGGGAGGGTTTTTTTTTTAAAAAAAGTAATAATTCTAAGCTCATATATATTTGTGCATGCGCACACGTTTGTGTGTAATTTTTGTCTGCCAAGTATTTGGTTACACGCCCTTAGGTCAGACACACAAGATAAAATGGAAAATGTGTTTGAGAAAAAAAACATTAGATTACATCCTTCTGAAATGAATCCCTAGAACATTATTGCTATTATGCGTAGTGCATTTTTATCACTGCTGATTGTCTAAGGATTTTAAGAATCGCTAAGGTATCAAAGGGCTATTTATTTTACAAAGAAACACTTTTCAATTAGTGCAAGCAGCTTGATAGAAGGGGAAACCTATCTTCACTTTTTTGAGGAGCTTTGGAAAACCTTGGTGACCCTCACGTTTTTCTTTTCCAGAAGGCATGTACGCATTGATCTGAAAGAAAAGCTTCCTTGGCCTTTGGATCCTTCACTTTTGAAGAGGATTGTAATAAAGTGTACTTCATTTAAAAATGGTTTAAATGTAAGCCTTGTAATGCACAAGTGTTAGATTTTAAGGATATCATATTGGGCTTGGCTTAAAATTAATTCAGTGCAATCTTTATTCTCTTGAATCTTTCAACAGATTTGTAACAGCACATTGTTGTGTCCACTTGTTTAGAGAGCAGACCTGCATTCCTTATGAATAGCTGGTGAGCTGTGCTTGGCTTGGCAGGTCACAAGACCTGCCAGCTATATCTGGAGAGGCCATGTCAGTTGCAGAAGCTGAATGTAGCACGTGTGTCATTTTGTGAAAGGGCAGCCATCAAGACAACCACGTTATTTCATCTTTTTTTCCAGCAGGGGGAGCTATGACAGGCCACACGTTTTCCTCTGAAAAAAGAGTTGTGTTCTTTCTTTTGTTTCCTTCCAATCCCTTGTACCAGAACAGCAGCCTCGTAGAATGCACAGCTATGAAAGCAAATTTTGCCTCATCAAATATGTGAGAGGGTTCTGTTACTGTTTTCTATCAACAAATCCTTCTGAATTAGTTTCTAGTTCTTTTAAAATAATATTAAAGGGAGAGAGATAGCATTTCTCGTATGCTGTTTGTTTGCAGGAAAAATACGCTTTTTATTTGCTATTGTTTAATTGCTGTTGCTTCTGACTTAAGGCAAACCTATCCCAGAGTTTTCTTGGTAAGATTTGTTCAGAGACGGTTTGCCATTGCCGTCTTCTGAAAGTGAGAGTATGACTTGCCCAACGCCACCAAGTTGGTTTCCATGGCCCAGCGGGAATTTGAACCCTGCTTTCCAGAGTTATAGCCCAATGCTTCAACCACCACATCATACTGGCTCTCTTTATTTATAGGAATATAGTTTATATGCTTCTTATTTGTAGGAAGGATAACTGTAGTCTTTTGTTTAGCCACTAGGTGGCAACATAATTTTTTTTCTCCTGTGCTTAACTGAGTTGATAGTTTCTAATGTTTCTGGCCATTTCCGCACTAGACTGTTATAGTGCTATTATTCCACTTGCAACATCCTATGGAATCCTGGGGTTTGCAGTTTCGGGAGGGGCTGGCTGGCCCCTCCCGAAACTGCAAACCCCAGGATTCCATAGGATGTTGCAAGTGGAATAATAGCGCTATAACAGTCTAGTGCAGAAATGGCCTCCTTTTTCCTGTCACTAGGTAGGAACAGTGAAATAGGTACATAGCAGGAACATGCCATGGTGAATCTAGCTGTGAAAACTCTGGTAGGGCTGCTGGCAGATGCTAAAACAAACCATAAACTATAAATAAGCCATGTTGGTTGTGTCATTCTGCTTTCAGGGAGTACGGTCAAGATAACAATCTTTGAGGAAGTGATATATATATGAGGGGAAGGGATTGCTGATCCTCAAAACAGACGCATGCACACACACACACGCTCTTCATCCAGAGGTGGTTACGACATATGCGTATTTCTTTTTCTCAACAATGTACATATGCTATTTCTACAAAAATAGGTTCCTCCCTTTTAGTAAGAATGAATAGTGTTGAGTGAATAATGTTTAAAAAGTTTGAGTCCCTTACTAAATATAAGCCTGAAGAATCTCCAGATGAACATGTATCATTTCTGACATGGTAAAATACTGTACGACCTGAGGGAAGTTGCTGACGGCAAAGTCCGTCAATCTTCATCCTTTCCTGTTCAGAGACTCCCAAGGCCCAAGTGTGAGCAATTAGCATTGCTAACTTTCTAGAAAGTTGTTAAAATGGGACCAGTCAGGATTATCCATCTGCTGCAAATACTCTGATATCCTTATCCCAAAGCAACGCCTCTGTTTCTTTTCTTTTTTTTAATCTAAATCCTCTATATTCAGAGAAAATGGATAGTGATAATTGAGAACAGAACTTCTGAGTTTTTGAAACAGAAAGTCTAGTAGACAACTGATCTGATAAGGAGACTCATTATTTTAGAGCATTTGGTAAACTTAACATTAAAACTTGTATATCCAGCCCAATGCTGTATGACTCTAGCGATGCTGACGACTTGTCACAATCCTAAATATCCTGTTGATGTACAGTCTCCTTTGAGATATTAAATTTGGAGTGTACTGAACAAGAACTCAAGATCTAGTCTGCAGATTTATTTGTTACTATTTTCAGACACTTCTTCATCCGTGTCACTGGCTGTCAATCATAATTGAAGATCATGATCCAAGCCAAGGCCAGCAGAGAAATGCTGGGACAGCACTGCACTAAATAAAAGTCATTGATTAAGCCCTCTTGTAAAGACAAACCTGACAGACTTGTAGACTCAATGAGCTTGGAGATCCCACCATGTCATCTTGTCTAACAGGGATAAGTGACAAGAGTTTAAATGTTTCACCGTAGCATTAAATTGTCACCAGTGAATATGGCATATGGATATTGTCAACTATGTCACCAATACCGTCGGCAATATGATGTCACCAATGGTTAATGCACACAAAACTCAATTACCAGGCATGTAAATATCTGGAGACTTAGGGGGCTCCTGGAGATGTCTGGGTGTCTCTTTCTTCTCTGGACAATACTGAAAGTGATCTCACACCTCAGGTTTGTTTTTAGTGAGGTAAGTTTTGCTAAGCTGAGCTTGGGAATGTGATTCGACCACAGTTCCAAGAATCCTCCAGCCAGCAATCCCATTGGCCAGGCCCTGATGCTAAGGGGCAGGAAACTTGCAGTCCAGGACATAAGCCCCAGGAGATTCCAACAAATTACTTGTGTGGCCTTCACTTGCCAGGTGACCTCCATCAGCCACACTGAGAGTGTTTTCTACCATGTCAGTTGTGCTATGGGCAAAGGGCAGTTTGCCACCACCCAGGAAAATCACAAAAGAGCCTAGGCAGACAGATCCCTCTGTTTATTAACCTGCTCACCCCCACCTGTGCACAACTCACAAAGGAGAATGGAAAGGGAAAGATAATATCAAAGCCTCTATAGAAGCTCACAGATGGGAAAGAGAGGTAAAATAGAACTTTGTCCATGCTTCCATTTATGTGCAAGCACATCAGCGGATTCAGAATTTAATCTATTCTCAGTTTTGAAAAGCGATTTTAAAATAATTGGGGAAAAAATTGTAAAAAGTAAAAAAAAGTTTTACAAAATTCTAAATCCAGTGACTCATAGCCTGAGTTAGAGTAGATATGTTGCTGAATGGTAGATCAAGATTTACAAAAGCTGTAATGATTCAGTGAGTATTCTTTAGTGAGATTTGCAAATGGATTTAGGCCCAAAGATTTATAAGAGGTACTCATTTGCATGCTGAAAAGCTACTACAGGAATGTGAAGAGTGATATTGGCAGTAGCCATTCACAAACAAAAAAGATCCCCTTTCTGCAAGAGCAAGGAACTTTCAGTCAAAAATGTAGCTATGACAATATTTAGCATATTTACTGTGTGAACTAGTAAGTATCATTCTAGTAAATGAAGTATATATTTTGAGATGCATTCCACACAAAATGATGCAAAAAGCTTACTTCATAGAAGACGTTTTGTCCCACTGCGTTATCTGCTTCCCATTATGAAATGGAAGATCCTTCATAATTATGTTATTATATTAAGTTTTGAATTCCTTGTGTTATGAAACATGTTGCATTCCTGAAGAAAGCTGGTAATCCCAAAATTGGTTACTTGCAATCTTAAGAATGACGTGTTCAGGTAACTGAATCCATTAGTGTAACTCTGTAATTTCAGACATGCAACATTCCCCTGTGACTATCAAGAAACCCTGCATTTCGGTTATAATTCCATGTGTTTGTTACAAGATCCAAGAAATCTGGCATTCCCAGGTTACAAATAAATCAAATCAAGTACATTTCCTGGGATCACACAAAAAAATTCAGAAACTGAACAGTAATGCAGTAAATCCTAATACAAATCTTGTAAACAAAACAACCAACCAACAATGTAAAATCAGCCCCAAAACATGTAAATCCTGCAAAATAAGAAGTGCAAAAACCAACATAATCAATGAACACTAAAAACACTTAATACAGGATCCATAGCTTCCAACACTTGACAGGGATTAAAACATTAGTTTAAAATCCTGGAGAACAAAAACGCTTTAAGCTGATGCTCCAAAGAATGCAATACTAGCAACCAAGTGATTGTGTGTGTGTGTGTGTGTGTGTGTGTGTGTGTGTTAAGTGCATTCCATGGTGATGGATGCTTGCCATCAAGAAGACTCTCTCTGAATGTCAGAAAGGGTACACTAAGAAGAAGTTCTGTACAGGTAGATAGAAAAGGAAGGGAACATTGCATCCTGGATACCAAAATACCAAGATGTGTGCAGTTTTATAAGTTTTTTAAAAAGGAGAAGAAAAGAAATCCAGCACTTTGAATTCAGGGAACAGGAATTCAGGCTGTGTTGGATGGAGTTACACTCCACATGTATGCAGCTTGGATGTACTTCTGGGTTCAGCCCTGACCCTGGATGCTTAGGTTTCTGTGGTGGTCAGGACAGCATTTCCATGGATAAATCTAGCACACCAGTTGTGCTTTTCCTTGGGATGTCTGACTTGGCTGTGGTGAACATACCTTAGTTACATCATGATTGGATTACTGTAATGTACTCTATTGGGGCTGCTTTTGAAAAGTGTTCAAAACTTCAACTGGTCAAAAGAGCTGCCGTTGTTGTTAGTCCCAAATAGAATAATTCAGTGGGCTTTACCTAAATGTTGACTTGACATTTAACAATTGATTCAGTGGGTCTATCCTAGCTAGGGCCAACAGGATTCCAGCTTTATTTCCCACCAATATGATATTTAGGCATAGCACCCATAGGCTTGGGGCTTGACTGGAAAGGAAATCATAGACCACAGACTGGTTGGAGAAATCATCAGGACAGGGACAGGCATCAGATATCTAACTCACTTTCCCTTTATCTGGAATGCTAACTCACAATACCATTTCTTCCTCTACCCAAAAAAATATTAATCCCCCCCTCCTTACCCCTTTCAAGAACATCCTAAAATTTCCACTAAACCAGGGATGAGCCGTCATGGCAGAGGTAAGTGACAACTAGTGGCTCTGATGTCAATAAATCTGTCCTAGGTTTTAGTGTCAACATTAAAGAAGTTTAAAAGATAAGACCAAATGTTTAAGGATTTCTCTAGTCCCCCAAATAAGTTCACCATCTTGAAAATCTCCTTTAAGTTTTAGCCAAAAGTCCACAGTGAATTCACCATCACAATGACATTGGACCCATTGCCCGCCATGGGCACCCTCCCCCTTTTCACCACACACCACTACAGAAGGCCAAAGTACCCCATTTTTTTGTCTAAACATTGTAGGAAAATCTCAACCAAAAGTGCTGATTTTTTAATGTATTTTTGGGGGAAGGGGGAGGTTTTGGGGATTCAGAGGAATTGGTATGGACTGGAGATGTTTGATAGTAATCTGACACTGCCGGAGGCCTCCGTGAACAGTTGTTGGCCTTTTCCAGACCTCTCTCCATGTACATTTCCAGCTTTAAGTGAAAAAAAAAAGCCTTAGGGACCTTGAGATGTGATCCCTCCTCCCCAAAAGTGGTGAACTTCAAGATCATTTGGTGTTACTACTGGCAATTTGGAGGCAGAAAATAAATTTTTGGACTACACATCTTTTTTTCTGAGAGGTGGAAGGCATGGGAACCCTTGGAGAGCCACAAAAATGGAAAGATGTGATTGCAGGTGTATGGCTGTGGAAAGGAGGGCAAAATGAGGCCATTGTCTCCCTGGTTAAGAATTTTGCCCCCTCCCCATGAAATTTTCTTGAAATCCCCCAATTTCTAGCATTGCTATCACTTAGAACTTCAGTTGAGCATTTAGTAACCCAGTTTAGGCATTCTAGGAAAAGGAGCAGACAGAGATACCAAAGGAATATAAGCACAGGAAATGTAAGAGTTCTAGGTGTAAGTGAGGTTTAATGTCTCATTCCCTGCAATGTGAGAAATCTCATTTCATTGGGGGCAGAATTCTTATTTGGGGAAACCCTGTCACTCCCCTTCAACCCATAGCTTTACCTTCTGGGTACACATAAGCCAGAGGAACTGCTGGTTAGATTTCCTGCCTCATATAACAAAATCATTCATCTGCTTTTAGGTATCATGCAACTTCGGCCAGAGGGAAATAGGGCTTTGTTTCTCCCCTCTTGAGGCAAAATATCTCAGGCTGGCTTTGCTAGGAAGGTTTATGACAGACCCTTGAAGGGGAAAGCATGGAGAATTCCTAAAATCTTTCTTTGTTTTAGAAAGAAAGCAACTCAAATCTTATGAAAGAAATAACATGAAATCCCTGCATCTTGGAGGAAAAAGGGAAAGGAAAAGACATTCGTATGTTCTTATAAAGAATTTTAAAATAGATCCAAAAGAAAATTAGATAAGGCTATCTTTGCATATCCCCACCATCCTCACTTATCCTTGTGTGGGAATAGTCCCAGAATTTTATTGCTTCTCACTCAGACAGAATTCATTCCAAAATATTCCCAGCAGTGTCTTCAATGGGGGGTGGGGGGATTGAAGAGGAAAGATTTGTAAGCTTTTCACTACAGAGCCTCTGCCAGGTGCTATAACACAGGACTGTTATTGTTGCTGGACACTGGATTTCAAAGTGGAGCACTATATGTTTAATAGTCATCCATTCATTTATTTGCCAGTGTTGGGCAGAAGGCCAAGAATGTACAGTTCTGCTGTCTTCCACAGACAAATGATCTAATGATCGTTGCCTGTAAAGAGATAGGAAACTGGAATCCTCTGGACACCAAACTATTAAACAGTAGTTTCCTCTTTTATAAATAAGTTAAACAGCAGGGGTTTCACAGTCTTCCAAGTTGGAGTGGCTTGTTATCAGTGGGATTACACAGATTAATTCTGTTTTTCTGAAAACAATTTCAGCTAAAAACAAAAGTGATAGAATAAAACAATTTTGAAAGTGAAGGGATGTGTGTGTGAGTAAAAATATCTGTCTTACCAAAACCACAACTTGATGTTAATAATCAAGAATTACATGCATTTAATTCCCATTCAGATTTTTATAATTAACTACTTTATAGGATCAAATACAAATGCTTCCTAGGGGGAAAAACACCCTGATAATCCCTTCATAAGGAAATGTATTATCAAATTTTTATTCTTTTTCGCTGGAAGCAGAAAGTCTACTATTTAATACTTTTACATGACATAGCTACATTATGTAAAGTGAGGTGACAAAAACCAAGAGTGGATATATGTCTAGAGAATTGCAAGTGATGAAGTAACTAATTCATAGAGTAGGAATTGATGGATATGTTCTTTTACTAAATCTGAATTTCAGAAGATCTCAAAATGAATAGACCTTAACAGTTTGCAATCTGCCAGTATCATGTTGACTGCAAATGATAAGAAGTGTAGTCCAACGCATCTGAGAGGCACTGGCCAGACAAGATGGTAGTAGAGTATTGCCACATTAGTTTCACCACAAAGTCGTGTGGTGAAAAGAGTGCAATTATTAGAAATATGCCCCTAAGTCTAAGAGATGCATCCAAAAGTTGGTTTATAGACATGGCAGGAGACAAAATACCTATTCAAAATGACAGTACCCACTTTTGTGTAATAGACATTTGTATAAAGTAAAATGCATAGCTGCAGTCCTGTAACTTCCAGGGCCACTGGAACCATTATATGTTTCATTCTAAAGTCAGAGAGAGAGAGCTCTGACCTTGGAGGACAAAAGCCAAACCTCAGGGTTCTCCTTCCACCCTTTGCAGTAAGTTCTACATCTGTTTCCTCTGCTGATGTCAAAACTGCAAAACTGAGATGTGACAGAGGGGGGTTGAGTCAAGGGATCCTGTGGATGGATTGGAAAAAGACCTGGATTCAGGGGACACCAAGCCCTCTTGCTTCCTGAACCCTTCTTTACTCCACACAAAGAGCAGGGGGTGGCAAGGAATATGTGCCAGCATTGAGATGGTAATAAAAAAAAACCCCAAACCCTCCCGTTGCAAGTATTTCAAGAAGGAAGCAAAGCGAATGTTAGTCCATCCTCACTTCTGTCCTGCTGGTAGGAGCAGTGGCAATCAATGCCTCCATTGTCAATAGAACAGTGAATGCACTCTGGATTTTAGTCTGAACTTTAAAGGAGGTATCCAACATGCAAAGCCTATGTTGAGAATAAGACTCAGAGTTTTGTATACCTCCTTTAAACTTCATCACTGTCGAAGAAGCCACCAGTCTTTTACTCAACAGAACCTAGCAAGGCTGCAGATGTAACAGATGCTGCTGAATCTGTTCTGATCCTGAAGGTAGAATTCCTCTGTCACACAGACTTTTTTTTTTTAAATGCGTTACAGTATTGGTAATAAAGGAGGCCAACAGTAAAGACAAGTGAGCAGTGCTAGTTTTTCCTAGAAACGGATTAATACAGCACTAAGAAAATGACAAAAGGTATCACAATGACTCAGACACTTCATAAAAGAATGTCTGTCTTGTATAAGGATTTGTGCTGGTTAGTCTTAATTTCAAGCCATATTTATACAGACATATCCCTGGGCTTGAATATACTGAAGCTGAAGCCATATACCCAGACTTGATCTCTATGGCCATTTCTGCATTACACAGTTATAGTGCTATTATTCCACTTTCAACATCCCATGGAAACCTGGGGTTTGTAGTTTAGGAAGGGGTCTTTAAAATTCTCATCCAGAGAGCTTTTTGGCCCCGGTCAACTACAAACTCCAGAATTCCATAAGATGTTGAAAGTAGAATAATAGCACTATAACAGCGTAGTGTGGACATGACCTATGTCAGGACAACAGGCTTGCAACAGACTTGTATATGTTCTGCTTCAGCCTTAAGAGAAATGTATGGAGGTTGGGTGAGTTGTAGTCTTGCTTACCTTTCCACATGTTCTGATTCATGGATGTGCTCACCTGGCTACCAGCAGTACTTTCTAGCACACAGCAAATTCTATTTGCATAAAGTTAGTTCAAGGGCATGTAAGACCAGTGGCGGAGCTCGAAGTGTGTGGAGGGGGGACAGGAGGGGGACAGGGCTACGAACGAAAGGGATGTGGGCACTGTGCGCAGGGGCATGGTTGTGGTGCACGGGGGCATGGCTAGGGCACAAAGGGGCATGGCTACAGGCTGGGACACCTCAAAAACATTGTTGCCTGGGGTGAATCACCCATTCCACCCCCATGTCCCTATGTGATTGTGTAAGATAATGAGGTTGCCATTAGCTGGCTTGTTCATGATAATCAAATTATATTTATTGTATTCACAAACATAGCTGCTTGGCTACCTTAGGTCTTAATATGAATAGTCAGTAAATTATGTACAGAAGATTGATATGAGGACTGCTTGCCACAGCTGTAGAATTCCAGCCACTGGCAAATATGGAAGAAATGGCTGAGATATGAGAGCCGGCATGGCATAGTGGTCTGAGTCCTGAACCAGGATTCCAGGAGAGCAGGGTTCAAATCCTCACTCAGCCATGGAAGCCTACTAGGTGACCTTGGACAAGTCACACTCTCTGAGCCCCAGAGGAAGGCAACAGCAAACCCCCTCTGAACAAACATTGCCAAGAAACTACCATGATAGTATCATCTTAGGGCTGCCATGTGGCAGAACTACTAGAAGGCACACAGAAAGGAGAAGGAGGAAGAAGGAGAGTGTGTCCCTTGCAATTCTATGTGCAGAAGTTCACAGGACAGAACTAGCCATTCAATTTTATTTTGACATTGATGATAGACCAGGATCTTTCACTGCACCACTTAAGGTTCACAGGGAAGGCCATGTGGCACACATAATTCTTTCCTTCAACATCTTGCTGCCCACCATCAGCTGCCTGTGTAGGTGTTTCATTCTGCCTAATGATGGGGTCATCTCCCCAGAGAAGTCAATCTCTTGGGTACCAATACAGTCAACACTTTTCTGCTTCTAGAAATCCTGGTCTGGCTAAAAATCACAAAGAAACTGTGTTCCTTGGGTGGTACCATCCAGTTTTCTGGCTCATGAGCTTGGCAGGTGACTATATAAGGCAGGTAGGGTTCATTTGGCTGATAGAGTCACCAGTTGTACAGACCCATCTCGCTTGCTGATTATAGATTCCATGTTTTCATTTTGCTAATTCAGATGTCAAGTTTCTATGGACACGGATGTCATTTTTATGACTGCTTATACTGAAGTTAATGAATTTTAAAGGTGATAAAAGCACCAAGCTGTATGCATGACAATACAATGCAAATAGAAAGCAGTATGCATAACAATACAAAACAAATAAAATACAATACAAAGAAAACCACAGTCCAAACCATGGGATTGAAAAGAGTCTAGTAAAGTTCTCTTGCAAATCTACAAATTGATTAAATTTCACCCATCTCTGCTGACAATTATTTATTTCAGGTCTAGTAGTGAGAAGCTGGTGCTGGCTGATGAAAGGCAAAATCTGATACACAACCACACAACAAATGAGCTTGGCAGAAAATGGCCACAACTTTAATCAGTTACAGCTGTATATGTTGGCCTGGCATGACATAGAGATCCAAATGACCCAATGCTTTTGCAACATACTGGATTCCTGACCCAAAGAAGAAGTCAGAAAAGGAGTTCTCAATGGAGGAGCCACTTGGGTGCACAGTCACTCTGCCATCTGAAAATAAGGCAGTTCCCAACCCTGATCTAGGCATTACCCGTATGCCTCTAACTGAAACCGGATTGGAGACCATAGCACTTCTAAATATATACTCCTCGGGTAGATCTGAAGGAAATCTATGTTTCTCAGGTCAGGCATCCAGGAAGCATCCCTCCTCCAACACAAGCTGATTGGCTACTTCTTCCCAGGTGTGTGAGCAGCCCAAGGGAGCCTGGGAAGAAGGACCCAAACTGAGTGAAGACGATGGCAGCTTCATAATGCCCAAACTGCCACCACTGACAGCAAAACTCCCCCAGGTAAGTCCGTAGAGTCGCTCTTTATAAGCACACTGATTTTGATCCTTCATGCTGGAGGATCACAACCATTACAGCCATCTTCCACCATTTTCACAGATTTATGAAAGGTGTCTGCTTTCTCTCAAGAAACAGCCATTGAATATTAGCTCCCTCCACCAAGGATGGAGTACTGTTCAATGTTATGAGGGACTTTGGAAGGAGAAATCTGCTCCTTCCTCTATCACTTGCAACTGGAGATGTAAATACTGAACTGACTTATATTTTTGTGTAGGAAAAGAAACTATATGTTTTTTTCCCCTTGATATGAGTTACTAGAAATGGCAGAATTTTCTCTTGGTGGTAGTCTGGGAGCCTAAACTGTACACACACTTTTAGCATATTTCTATAGAATGTGCCATTTTGTAAAATGTGACCGTAGCTGTGTTGTAGAAATAGTACTAGCAATAAAAGAGTTGCTTCTGTCTTTGTGTTAAATCCTTCTGACCTGTTTTGCTTTCTGTGTGCTGACCTTCACAAAAGGAAAACAAAAATGGGAGTGTTTGAGTAAATTGCAATTTCCCCTTCCACAAACCCAGCTGGCTTCTTGGTCTCTCACAAAGGTTAGATATTGTGAGGGAATCTGAGAATCCTTGAGATGTCATATCTTACTATGCCAAGATGGTTTCAACTAAAATCTCAACTAAAACCTTGGCGAGTGCAAGATTGTTTCACAACTCTACATAAATTCTTATACTTCCTTTTGGAGATATCAACTAACACTGTGGTTTAGAGGGGTCATCTCTGCCATTAATTTCGACATGTCAATTCTCCATGTTTTTCATTTTCCAGTAGACCACCATGGAGGTTGCAGGATTTGAGGTTAAGTCTGATGTGTATGTTACCAGTTTACATTCTAGGTTTACTCATGTTTGTGGAGATGTTCATGAGCTATGCATCTGCACAGAGAGAGAGGGAGGGAGGGAGGGAGATGTTTGAGTTACATCCTACTCTTTCCTTCAGCATCTCCTTCTTTTTTTTGCCCACAGAGGAACAGGTTTACAAGCGTCTCTATTGGGACATATTGCAAGCCAATGGTCATCTAAAGCAAATAAAAGAGCATCATGGAAGCAGGTTAATTTGCTTTCCTCTTTGGTCCCTTGAGGAAAGTGTTTCCAAAACTGACATGTATACACTGGAGTATACTTAGCCCAATTTTGCACTGATGATTGGTCCTTGGTCAGAGCAGTGAAATGACATTTCCTGTTTTTTGTGGGTAGTGTAATAGGAGCTACGGATTTCACCCTAAGCCATGAGCCAAAAGAAAGAGGAAATTGGAATACCTTACGGTAATTAATCATTTACTATGAGACCTGTCAAAACCTTTTGTAAAGCTGATAACTGCTGTCAGTAACCAGCTAATGCACCACCATCTGTGATTGCTTAAAATATCATCCAATACTCAGCTAAACACATTTTACATTTCTGCTGCCGTCCATTTCCAAAGTATTCTTTTGGGAAGTTCTATCTTAGCCTTTGCCAACAAATTGATGTTGCTGGTAGCATCTAGTTATGCCTGACCTGAATGTTCAGACATGTGGTTGTGGTATAGTTGTGCTTATTGGGATTTGGGATTTGGTGTGCATCGTTTGTAACAGGCATATATGACAGAGCCCGCAGTGTAGGAAAAGAGCCCCTGCTATGACAAACACTAATTCCTTGGGGGGAAAAAACAGTATATTATACATTTTGAAAAAGTAGTTTGAAAAAAGCCTTGCATTCTTAGCCTTGAATCTTCCATGGTGCACTTGCAATAGTCTTGTTCCCTTCAAAAGCTATTTTCTGTGTTAGCACTTCCTGACAATTCACTTGTGCTATTTCTAGTTCAGAGGATATTGTATTTCTCTGTCTTTGGCTCCCTAATGTCTTCTAGGTATTGGATAAGCCGGTTTGTGGTTGGCACTGGGATAATGGGTATCTACCACTTCATTTATCTTTGCCATGGGTTCAACAGAAGACAAAAAACTGGCTATTGTATGTAAGATTCTTATACAAAATCCAGATTTCTTCTTTGATTTCTCAGTGTTCCTTTAGTCCTGCCAAAATGCCATCTTCAAAACTCAGTTAAGTTCACAAACCTGTAAATGTTTATTTGGAAAGAAGTTCCATTAAATTCAGTGGAACTTGCATAGATAGGTAGGTAAATAGATAACATAGTATTTAAATCTGAAAAGTTTGGGTTTATTTAGAAAAAAAGTCAAAGTTTTATGTTTTCTGACTTTTGATATCAAATAGTTCTGAATGTAGTAGTCTGTGAAACTTGGAAATTTTCATATTCCTGCTTCAAAGCTGCCTTGTCCACATGTCTTATTGTGTAAGAATAAAAGAAAGAAAGAAGAGGTAAGAAGGTCTTCATGGCTGTTGTTGAAATCTATATGTCCCACTTTCTAATTTCTATCATTTTTGGTTAAATTGTGTCTTCTGTGTAGACTCTCTCTCTCTATACACACACACACACACACACACACACACACACACAGGCTAACGAGAATATAAGTAAAGCTGAACTTGGAATATTTGTGAGGAGGTTTTGGACCAGAACTTCCAGAATGCCCTAGCTGCAGGATTCTTTCCCAAGCCATTTGCTACCCTGCCTCTTCTATAATTTGAACACTGCTTTAGTGAAAAGTGAAATATGTTTCCAGAGAAAGGAAGCTAAACAATACCTCCACTTCAGAACAATGTATGCTCTGATGGTTTCATTTCTGTGAACAATTCTAAGGATGGTCTGAAAAGTAAACTTCTAATTTGGAATCTGTTTTGCTTTTGAATTTGTAACTGAATCTAATTTTCATCTGTACCCTGAAAAAAAAAATACTGAAGTTCCTTTGTTCTCTTCACTTGGAGATGCTACACATTAATTACCAAGTCAAAGGACATAAAAATGAATAAATACAATTGGACCAAAGAGAAATCATTGTAAAGGCAGTGATTCCAAATGCATGCACACTCGAAGCTATTAAATATTTCCAGCGGTGCATGAAAAACTTATATATTACCCCCTTTACATCTACTTTTATGTTACCATACATTCATTAATTAAAGAGCAGGAGAAAAAAAAATTATGAAGTTGATGAAAGGTTTACAGACCTTGTGACCTATTCCAACCCCAAGGATTAGTATGGAAACTGTGTGTGACTGCAAATTATTATGCTTGCCTTATTAGCATAATGATTTCCCACCTTCCTTGGTACTTCATTGTTATCTATAAGCTCCCAAAGGCCCTTAAGCTTGTTAATAACCATTATGGCTGTGCAATGAAGTGAATCAAGACTAAACTGAGCTCACCTGAGCCTAAGTAGATTAACCCTACTCAAGTCCAACAGCGTCCATATGAATTCAGCTGGATCGTTTTTTCCACCAACAAATAATGATGAACCCAAATGAGATAAAACACAAGTGGATTTTTAATCTTTACACACATGCACACATACACACACACACACACACACACACAAACAGAGCAAGAGAGACAGAGTCAGAGATGGAGCCCTGAAGAAGCACCTTTCACAAAGTCCATCCACTTTGAAGATGTGGGTTATGCCATTGAGAATTATTCTTTGGGACTCTCTGTGCACAAAGTGAGAATTGGCATGGTAGGTGGGCCCTTTGATATTCTTGGAGTCCTGGCAAATACCTAGCCTTCCCACCTTCTGGAGTTGATCCTCAGCTAAGACTACCATTTTATGTAGACTGGCTAAGGAGTACTTTCAAATGATGGCATATTCTGAGCCCTACACTTTGATCCTGAATTGATGATCATCATATTAATATGGAACTACTGGAATGTTTACCAGATGTTGGGAGTGCATATTGAAATATAGACTAAAAGTGGATGGACCTTGGCATAATATAAAGGATGGGGATTGTTGCCAGGCCCATCTTTCATATTAAGGGGGCCCAATTGACTTCTGGTGGGTTCTATCTACACTTCATTTGGGGCACTTTGACCAGCACTGGGTGGCTTCTTTTAGCTGCTCCTTCAGTTTCCCACAGTGCCCCGGAATGACATTAACTTGGGGCATTGTGAGAAATTAAGAGCAGATCAAGCTGTCTAGCTGGTACCACTCAGACTGCTAGGCCAGAAGAAAAATCAAAGAGGTGTTTAAGTGCAGTACAGGGGCTCCAACAACTGCCTAAGGATACCAGGTACTGTTTGTCTCTGCTCAGAAAATACATTGCCACTCAGTTGTCTGTCCAGGCAATATGCAGACAATATTTTGAAACAGCTCTGTGATGCAGCTTGACGTTGGGACTCTGAGACTTTCCAACATGCAAATGCAAGAATGGCCAAAGGAGGAAGGTTGGGCTACTGATTGCTGATTTTGAAAAGGCCATTCAGCTGTATCTTCAGGCACTTTGTAGGGAGGCATTTCCCTTCCCCTGCTATCCAAGAGAGAGCCTTAAAGAACTGTCTACTAGAAAGTTTCCTAAACATGGCCAGTGCCTTCTCTGTTCCAGCCTTCTGAACTAATTTAGGCTGATGTCTAAAAATTCTTGATTGATTGATTGATTGATTGGGCATAATAATGTACATAAAGTTGCCAGAAAGTCTTCTGAAAGCCCAGACCTGCTTAGTTTTCAGTATGGTTGTGAGAACATGACCCTGATAACCAAGATGGAGAATAGTTCAGTACCCAGACATGGTCATTGCATGGGGTCACCATTAAATCCTCCTCTACCAAGTTAAGCATATATTAGGCTTTTCAGTGGTGTCAGTTCACACATCCAGGAGTAATCCATCAAATCATGAGAAATCAAGTGACAAACATGCATCAGACCTTTGGAAAACAGTTGGATAGGGAGACATAAGCAAGATCACCTTAAATATCATTTTAAGGAAAGATGAAGGCTCTGACAAGAAAGGAGCGGGAAACGGATGATGAACAATAGTCAGATGAGAAATACTGTGACAAATTTCTCCAGAAGAAGAATGAAGATGTGAGCATCTCTTGTGGGAAAATAAAACACTTTCCTGTATGAAAAATATGAAGAAATAAAGCATCTATAAAGGGATCATCAGTAACATGAAATGGAATGGAGAAAAGACAGTAGCAGCTGCTCACGCTATTTTCAAAGACGGGTATAATCTGCATGAGTTCAGTGAAGATTTATTTAATTGCAAAGTCCTTAATCAAAATTGATAAATTAGACTGATTTTGTCTTAGATTTATAAGAATTGTAAAATTGCTGTTGGTGTTGTTGGTCCAGATTTTTATGCAGCTCTGGAGACCAGGTTCTGAATCCCTGCTTGGCCATGGAAACTCACAGGGGGTTGCTGTAGTTGTTAACTGCCATCAAGCAGACTTTGACTTACAGCAACCCTGTGAATGTGAGACCGCCAAGCCACCCTTTCCTCAACCGCCTTGCTCAGGTCTTGGAGATTCAGGGATGGGTCTTCCTTGATTGAGTTCCTCCATTTGTAATGGAGTCTTCCTCTTTTCCAATTACCTTATACATTATCAAACATCATTGTCTTTTCTAGTGAGTCATGTCTTCTCATGATATGGCCAAACCACGACAGCCTCAGTTTAGTCATGTTGACATAAGGCGAGGTCAGGCTTGATTTGCTCTAATAACTTTTTGCTTGTCTTTGTAGCAGTTTGAAGTATCAGTAGAACTCTTCTCCAGCACCACATTTCAAAGGAGCTGATTTTCTTCCTTTCAGTTTTGTTCACTGTTCAGCTTTCACATAGAAATCTGAAACACAATGGCATAGGCAATCTAGTATTTAATTATATGTCTTTGCACTTCAAAATTTCATCTAGTTCTTTCATAGCTGCCCCTCTAAATCCTAGTCTTCTTTCTCTTAATTTCTTGACTGCAGTCTCCATTTTGATTAACGATTGAGCCAAGGTATGGAAAATCTTAAACTATTTCAGTGTCTTTATCATCTACTTTATTTTTACTTGTAAATCATCTGTGGTCATTATTTTTGATCTCTTAATGTTTGACTGTAAACCTGCTTTTGCACTTTCTACCTTTACTTTCTTCAATAATTGTTCTAAGTCTATACTGTTTTCTGTTAGTAGTACAGTGTCATCTACTGTCTTAAACTGTTGATGGTCCTTCCTCCAAATTTCACTCCTCATTCCTCTGAGTCCAGTCTTGTTTTACATAAGATATGTTCAGCATACAAGTTAGACCAACAGAGTGATAAAATGCAGCCTAGTCTGACCTCTTTTCCAATTACCTTACACGTTATGTGAATTCTGTTTCTCCAAATACTGTCCTTACAGTAGCTTTTTGTCCTACATACAGGCTAGGCATCAGGACAATCAAATGTTATGTCATACCCATTTCTTTAAGAGTGATCCATAGTTTTTCACAATCTACACAATCAAAGGCTTTGCTATAATCTATGAAGCACATGCTGATTTTCTTTTGATATTCTTTTGTGTGCTTCATTATCCAACACACATTTACAATACGATCCCTCACGCCTCTTCCTTTCCTGAATTTAGCTTGGACATCTGGATTTTTTCCCTCCATATGTAGTAAAAGTCTTTGTTGTAGAATTTTGAGCATGACTTTGCTTGCATGGGAAATCAGTGTAATAATGGTTACTGCAATCTCTGATGTCCCCTTTGTAAGAGATTGGAATGTATATTGAGTGTTTCCAATCTCTGGGCCATTATTTTGTTTTCCATATTTGATGACAGGTTTTAGTTAGAACTAGAGTAGATTCTATGTCTGTAGATTAAAGCAATTCTATTGGTATGCCATCGGTTCCTGGTGATTTATTTCTCTGAATGCAGCTTTCGCTTCACTTTCTAAAACTAGAGGGTTGTCTTCATATGGTTCTTCCTGGAATGAATCTGTCAACTATTCATCTCTTTTATATATTCTTCCATATATTGTTTCCATCATCTTTTTATTTCCATTTGGTCATGTAGTGTGTTGTTCTGTTGTTCATAGAGGTTCCCTAGTCTTGGTTTAAAATTCACTTTGCTGTTATCCTAAGATCTGGAGGACTTAGAGGTCCACTTGCAGTGCCACCATCTCCTTAGAATTTGGGGAATTATAGCTCAAAGGAGGCCTGCAGGAGGAGGATAATGGTGGAATACCAGTACTAACTGTAGAGAGAACTCTAGTTAAAAGTTAAATAGAGTATTTTATAGGGAATTAGCAAACACACAAGAAATCAGACACTCTGAAGAACCATACAAGGCTATCAAAAAGTGAGGCAAGAAACTTTGGATAGAGAAAGACTGGATGGAAAGGATGATAGCTACCAGTCCAGAAGCAGAAGGTCAAACCCGAGTGGTTCAGAAGTGTATCTGAAGGTAGCAAGAATAAACAGAGGTCTAGGCACCATGTACTGTGTCCAAGTACTACAATTTGCTGGAGCCAAGCTAGCAAATATGGTGAGGCAAGAAAACAAGCAGAAGTCTCATAAAAATTTGCACTTTCTACTTCCCCTATATGAATTGACGTAAAATTAATAGATATTGAAGGATCTCAACAGTCAGTCTTTGAAAAGCAAGGTGTAAATGATCTCTAAGCAAGCAACTTGTCCATGTTGGGTTGATATTTTTAATCAACTTACAAAAAAAAAGTTAATTCTCTTCTACATGATGTGATCCAGCTAAGATGGTTGCCTTTAGCATTTTCCTTACTTGGATGAGGCATAATAGTAGTAGTAGCAGCATGAGGAGCAATACCAAAAACTTTTATTGATTTGCTATAAAGTATGAACCAACACAGTGTAGTGGTTTAAGCACTGGATTATGACCCTGGAGATCAGCTTTCCATTCCTCACTCAGTCATGCCAACCTACTGGGTGACCTTGGGTGCATCACATACTCTTAGCTCTAGAAAACCCCACAATAGGTTTGCCTTAGGATTACCATAAGTTGGAAATTACTTGAAAGCACACAACAACAACAAATTGGCCATCCTAATTATACAGTGAAATCAAGTTACAACTACTACCATTATCTTGGATTACCAAAAGATTTGGTATGTTTATTAAATAATGCCTTTTTGGCTAATTGCCCTTATTAATTTGTACCCCACTCAAAAAATCTGACCATGGGTGAGAAATGTGGTTTTCTATTAGTTCAGCTAAGAAACATGCCATTCCATAACTGCTTTGGGCTTTCACTGGCTTATCTTTTCATTCTGAGCTTCTGAAATTTGATAACTTGTGGTACAAAAATGCAGAAAAACTTTAGAACATTTGACCACTATTTACCTTGAATTTCAGTGGTCCTGCAACTACACCAAGAAGGGATGGTAACATTTACCTATTTTGTCCTTACAATGTGAAGATTAATAATTTCCACAGTTTTCTCTGTGCTGCACCAAAAATAAACATTTCTGCACAGTTCTTGATCGGGATTCACACATCCCAAAGTGTCTGGGAAAATTATCCTGTGCAGAAATATTCTCTCTCTCTCTCTCTCTCTTTTTTTTTTTTACATGACAGTTACAGGCTTTTAAGCAAAAAAGCACCATTTCTATAGAGCCACATGTGTTTTGTGCAAAAAACACACTTGTGAGTCACTTTTTTGTTTGAAAGATTGTTGTTTTTCACACATAACAAAAAAAAATTGGCACAGCAAAAATCTTGCATGACAAAAAATCTGGCACAGAAAAGAGCAGTTTTGCACAACCAAATCATGTTTCTGATCTTTCAAGTTTATTAGGTTTCCATCCAAGTTGTCAATAAAGGTGAACACTGACATACTGGACTGGATGTGAGTTCAGTTGCTTGGATAGATACACAGGACCCCATGAAACATGCTCTGCTCAAATAATCCTGCTATGACTTCTGCTTTTCTCTTTGCCTGGATGAAGACAAGGGGCTATCCCTATTCAGAAAGATTTGGGTGAATTGAGGGTTTATAGTACTGAGCTGAGCACCAGCTGGTTGCAGCAGACTGTGTTTGCCTTGGTCATGCACATCAGCATTTGAGGAAGGGTGCTTGCCTGTGGTTCCCTAAATGCTCATGACACTCCAACTTTCAGCATGTCCTAATGTGAGCAAAACACTTCAGTGGTATGTATATGCCTAATTTAGTGATAGGTGACTACCCCTTGGTGTGATTAAAAAATAGGGCTTGCTATTTTTAGAAACATGCTATTTTCCAAAACATTCAGGACCCTGAAGGAGTCTCCCATTTTCCTCCCATCTTCATTTAGCCAATGGATCTTGAGAACATAAAAGTCTTCTCTTCCCAGTTACCTGGTATATTAATGGAAGCAGCAGCAGCATGGAGGTGTTAGTGGTGGCCTCTGTAAGAAGGTTCTATTCCTCCATTTCTAGCAACCTGAAGTTTACAACAATAACAGGTGTTTTGGACCCTTGGAAGCATAATTTTCATAGGGCAACAGAGAGCTTGGAATGGCATATCACAAGAGTTCTTTGCATTTTGGATGCTTGTAAGATGTAGTGTGATGTAGTGGTTTGCATGTTGAACTATGACTCTGGAGACCCTAGAGTTCCAGTCTCCACTCTGCATAGAAACCCCCTGGTTCACCTTGGGCAAGTCACACTCTCTTAGCCTCAGAGGAAGACAACTGTCAGGTTGGCTTTGCTCTTCCTGCCAAGCATTTTAATGCCAGGTAATACTTTGTAGTTTAAAGTCAAGTAATGCCATGCTATGTAATGCCATGTAGTGTTTTGAAGAAAGTGCTGGAAGGAAATGATGGAACTGAATGAGGAAACTGTGTTGGGTACAAAGGAATGTTGTTTTAATGAACTTTGATAAGATAGAGAATAAACATAGATGCAAAGTCATGCCATTGGCAGGTGGGATGTAAGCCTGGGAAAAGAGTTGATTTAATTAGCTGTCAAATAGGATGCTTATGTCCACAAATTTGTAATGTTATCACTTATAAGGCACTATAAATTCAACAGTTCTTTAGTCCCGGCAATTGTCAGAATGTGCTGTGGTTACTCCGCTGTTCCTGAATAAAGCTTCTGTAAACTTCTAAGCCTAATTTCTGGGACTGGAGTTAGTCTGTACATGACGGTAATGGCAAATCTCCTCTGAACAAATCTTGCCAAGAAAACCCTGTGATAGGTTCACCTTGGGGTTGTCATAAATCAAAACAACTTGAAGACACACAATAACAACAAAGCACATCTGGACTTTTCTTTTTGCTCCCCTTGTGCCACCTTCTTGCTATACCAGACTTGGAAAGGCTCCATTCTCTCTCTTTCATTTACCAGGCATCAATCCTACACCCCAGGCTCAGCTCCAGGCATGTTCTATGGCTTCTGCACAGCCAGGAGGGACAGGAGCACTGTGCGATTGCAGGTACAAAATTTATTTTTTCCATTTTGCAAAAACTGCGTGAGCTTGATGCTTGGGGATGGGATGGCATTTGGCCAGTGATGATGTCATGTGAAAGCACAAGCTGCTGACCACTACCATCCTGTCCTAGAAGCGTCACAGCCACAACATGCAGAAATGACCATGGACTCATAGAATTACAGACTTAGAAGAGACCATGAGGGCTATTGAGTCCAACCCCTTGCCTTGTAGGAATACACCATCAAAGCATTCCTGACAGATGGCCTTCCAGTCTCTGTTTAAAAACCTCCAAAGAAGGAGATGCCACCACTCTCTGAGGCAGCATATTCCACTGTTGAAATTGTGCTGTTATCCTTTCCAGCAGAAAAGCAGGACTGAATACACAGAGATCTATGTCAGGGAGGAGGAATGTTATTGGTGTTATTGAACTACAACTCCTATCATGTATCACCATTGCTTATGCCACCTAGAACTCATGGGAGGTGCAGTCCAGCAGTATCTGGAAGACCACAGATTCCCCTACTTCTGTTCTGTGCTGTGGTTTAGAAGCCCAGGAAGAGAAATTGGGGCTATGCAAAGGCAGAATGCTACACTGGGTGCTAAAATAAAACCTCCTTCCAGTGAAAATTTTTGTGGCACAGAGCATGCCAAAAGGAGTGGGGTTAGGTAGTCTGCCTTTCATTTCACTCAGAATTGTGCCAGAGGAATTTCTGTGGGATTGTGCCACAGACTATACTCTCTCTCTCTCTCTCTTTCACATACACATACACAATTTATTTCATTTTATTTATCTATCTAGGCACAGATATAGATAGGTATGAGAAAGATAAATAATATGAATACAAATTGGTTTCTGTACTCAAAATGACCCTGGCTTTTTGTTTTTTTTTTAACATAATGAAATCTAATGACATCATCTTTTGACAGGCCTGATCTTTAACCCAGTTTGATCTAAAGCAGATTCTTTGGGAGTGAGATCATTAAGGTAAATCCCTGAATATAGAGTGAACCATATTCGTATAAGCCATCTAAGGGTATTAAGTTACTGAGAATTATCTCTCTGTTATTTTTCTTCTGCAGTGCAAACAATGTGAAAATTGTAGTTAATGGCCCCACTCAACTGAACTTTATAGTTGTGTTGCTGGAGATATCTAATATCTTAATTATTGCTGAAATAATTTCAGAAGACATGTAGGTGTAGAACTTTACCAGTAGAACAGTTTTTATAGGCTATATCAACAGCTGAGACCAGAGTTTGTGCATTTTATTGTTAATGTATATTTATTTATATTTGCAGTGCTACAGCAAGATTTCTTAGTAGCAACATGTTCCTGAAAATGTCAGGAAAACTTTCTCCAGGAACATACACTCTCTTTCATTTATGGAGCCAACTATGATGTTAGCTGGAATGGGGCTGGAACAGTAGTGACAGAAACAGCAAGGCAAGGGCTGAAAGAGACAGAAGAACCAAAGATAGAATGGAGTTTGGCAAGAAGCCTGTAAGAGGATGCAGTGAGACCCAAGGGGAGGCATTTGGAGATGTGGAAAATATCGAGGAGAGAACAATAGCAGATGAAGACCAGACTAGAATCTGTGGGAAAGACTGTGATGCCACCAACAAAGCTAAACTGAGGTAGAAGATGTTCTGACAAGGATTCACACACTGTGCTGGTGAGCAGTTCATGTGCCAAATGACTATTGACACAGAAGAGAAACTCAAGTAGGCTTGTTGGAGTGAAAGCTGAAGAAGTGTCCTGTATGTACTTTTAATGATTGCATAGAAGTGCAAATTTCTTCAGGTGTTGCTTGTCACGCAACAAGATAACAAGCAATTCTGGCTGAAATTCCCTCTTCTACCTCACCATTAAATGTATAAGACACCTCTCCAGTTTTCAGTCTGGCAACTCTAGACCCAAGGCTATTTTTGTAGCGCTTGGCTCTTCCATGTTCCCAATCCAACTTTTTTCCCCTCTTCCTTTGAATTTTGTCTCTTTGCTTTTCTGCCTTTGGATAATTTGCTAAACTGTTGATGTAATTTCAAATCCTTCAGAAAATTAGTTCTAAATAAGTAGCACCCCAGCCACTGATAGCTTTCATGTCAGTGGGGTGCTTAATCGACTATAGGTTTCCTAAACTTTAACAGAACTATCCAAAGTGCTGAAACCTATCCCCAAAAGAGGTTCAGCACTTTGGGTGGCTTTTTAAAAGTCTAGTGTAAATTCAAGTAGATTGACCATGTTGTTCACTTGGTTAGATCAAATTGTCTGCCATCTTTTCTGATGTACTACAGTATGTACATTTAAGGATAATGCCATTTTATTTAGGAATTAATTATTAATGCTGTATCTATTATTTTCTCACATATCTGATTTTACTGTTTAAATTGATATTAGAAAGATTTAAGCTACCCATATTGGGGGGCTTATATAGTGTACTCATGGTCACATAAGAATGCTTCCCTTCCCTACTAAAAAATAAGGTTATTTTTCTCATTGTGAAACATCTATGTGCTAATTCTAATAGTAATATTCTGAGAAAGAGTAAAATCTTTGAGACTTCATTCATTTTAATGAACAATCTTCTTCTAACCCAAGAAATCTTCACATTAGCCCATGTATAAATATTTTCTTTAACTTCTTCACAGCTACAATTATCAATATCTTATTCAATAATATTCAGCATGCTGTGGTCCCATATTCTTTTACTAGGAGTAAGACCCACTGAATTCTATAAGACTGACTTCTTGTTCTTTAAAATTTTTCCATGGGTTTATCTCTACTGTGAATGAAATGCCTTTAAGAGATACCTTATCAGAACTCATCATATGAAAATCAGTCCATTGTGATATATTAAAAATTATCATATATCCTGATAACAAGTAAAGTCACGTTACACTTGTAAAAAGACAGAGAATTACCTTCTGGTTTTCAAGGAGGTAGAGTTACACAAATAAGCTTTTTTTAAAAAAACTGCCTACCTATATTGACCCCTATATTAGCATCACTTCTTACCAGGACATCCAAAAATAAAAATGTTGTTATTTAATGTCTCTATGTAAGTCAATTCTGTGTAAAAATTTATGGTTTACAATTATTTTTTGCACTGAAACTGGAATACATTATCTGAATTCATTTTATGAACTTTGGAGAAATTTGAAAATATTGAATGGATCGTGCATTGAAAACATTCTAAGAGAGATTTTATTTGGGAGAAATGTTTACCTTACATGTTATATTCATTAGTCTATATCTGTGGTCATTTCCTAGATTTCAAAAAACCAAACTGCTTTTGTGAGTAATCATTATTGGATTTGGTTTACTTATAGACAACCCTTTACTTCTTAGCATCATGACTGAAAAGTGATAAGGACCCATTTCTGCTGATTTTTAAAAGTCTTTTTCTTATTATTCCTTATTAGTGCTGTTAACTTTCTTTCCCTGATCCAGTCATTCTCAAGTGTTTCGTAACTCCATTCCATTGTTTTGTTAATTGAGTCACCAAAAGATTAATTGTTTTTCAGTTCAGTTCAATTGTATTTCCACATTGGCCACCAGCCATAACAGAAGTGCAAAAGGCAATACATAACATGATTAAATGATAAGACTGATATATTACAGAGATGGCTCAACCAAAACTTGTTGCCAGGAAAGAAATCATGGTAGCAGTTCAATCTAATGAAAGTTAAATTTAATAAAAAGAGATAATGTTGTGATAAGCTGCCAACTCAAGTGATACATGCTACCTACAAAGTCAATCATTCAAAGATAGGGCTAATTTTTTTCACAATAATACCTGGGAAAGAAATTTCTGACTGATATGTTAATTGTACTCATTTCCTTGGGAGATGAGGAGGAATACACTATTTGAAAGATTAATGTATTGTATTATATTTGTTTAAAAAAAAGGTTATGTGCTGTCCAGTTAACTCTCACCTATGGCCTCACTTCTGCACAACACTGTTACAGTGCTATTGTTCCAGTTTCAACATCCTGTGGAATTCTGGGGTTTGTAGTTTCCTGAGGCCAAAGAGCTCTCTGGCTGAGAATTCTAAGTGCTTCTCCCTAAACTGCAAATCCCAGAATTCCATAGGATGTTGAAAGTGGAATAATAGCACTATAACAGTATAAGGTGGAAATGGCCTATGTCAATCCTATCATAGAGTTTCCTCGAAAGACTTGCTCACAAGAGGGTTACCATTGCCTTCCTCTGAGGTTCAGAGGGTATGAATTGCTCATGGTCACTCTGTGGTTTTCCATGTCTTAGCAGAAAGTCAAACCATGGTTTCCCACAGTCCTAGTCCAACATTCAAACTATCTGAAGAGAACTATGGTACTGCAGATACTGTTGGGATGGAACTCCCCTCAGATCTCGGTATTACCTACAATGACTGATTAGAGTTGCACTTCTGTTATATCTGGTAGCCTATACATTCTCAGGATCCGATAGATATAATTCTGAGTTTCTCCTATGCCACAAGTTTCGTGTGGAACTTGAACACATCTCTCTACCAAAACTATTGTCAGCAGATTATACTTTGGGACAGTAAGAGCTTTTTGCAGTGGACAGTACGGAATTTGACCAAGATAAGGTTCTTTAAAATGCTGTTATTTGAGCACAGTAAATCATGGCACTATTTTTTTATTTTGAACTAATGCCACATTCAGAAAAAAATCAAGTTTCTTCCTTTTGTTATGGACACAACAACAACAACAACAAAACTGTTTTATGGTTTTTTAACCTCTTTAGCAAGCCTGAGCTTATTCTGTTTTGTTTTTGTTTTGTTTTTTGTTTTTTTGCTTTTCTGATGTTCTCCCTGCATAGGCTGGCTATTTGTTTCAAGTTCTATATGGCAATTCTGCCCATCCCCCACTTGCTTTTTTAATTTCTTCTACATATCCCCTTTAAATCTTAGCTCAGTTGAAAGTTCTTTAGACATCCATCCCAGATTCTTTAGACAGTTCTTATTTTTCCTTCTCATTGGAATTGTTTGAAATTCTGCCTTCAATAAATCACTTTAAAGAAACTCCCATCCAACATGAACTGCCTTCTCTTTTCCTATTCTTGACCATGGGATCACACCCAGTATATCCCTAAGTTTACTGAAATCAGCTTTCTTAAAGTCAAGAATGCATGTCTGATCACACTTGGCTTTCTCATTCCACTCTATAAGGAACTCCAGGAGAACATGGGCCATTTCCACACTAGACTGTTATAACATTATGATTCCACTTTCAACATCCTATGGAATCCTGGGGTTTGCAGTTTATGGAAGGGCTGACCGGCCCCACCCAAAACTGCAAACCCTAGGATTCCATAGGATGTTGAAAGTGGAATCATAGTGCTTTAACAGTCTAGTGCGGAAATGGCCATGGTTACTCCCACCTAAGGATCCCACCACATCTATTTTCAGACATCAAGACGTGTTTAATCTAATGTCTTGTATTATTCTCCAATTATATTACCTATTCCTAGAGATCTTTAAATGAATAATAACCTGTTTAATCTTTGCAACAGTTAATGGAGCTTGTAATACTGAAACATCTTCTTTTTTAAATGGATGCATTTATAATACATTCAGAATTATTTTATTAACTTGATCTGATGCATATAATTGGTCTGACACATATAGTTCTTTTTAAAAGCCAGAAAATTCTCCTTCCAGCTATTTGGGGAAATCAGTCTAGAAGTTTGCTCATTTTTAAGGACCTATAAGTTTTTTAAAAAATGTATTGGGTTATTGATTCTTTTAAACTTTCTTTCTAGTAGCTCATTGATTTTTCTAGTTAGGAATAATTGGCCCAGCCCAGTTGCTTTCTTAATTTTCTGACATTCTTTGAGTACAGGTTCTCCTAAATTCTATTTCCAATAGCTAAATGAGAAGTCAAAGCTTTCAACTTTTTATCTTTCCTCCTCTTTAAATAACCAGTTGTCCTTTTCATATTTTATCAGTCATTTGTCATCATTAATCCACTCTGAGATGAAAAGCATGATCTCTCTTTCATAATGGTTGTCGCTCACTGGCAACAGGTATCAAAATCATTTCCACAACTCGTCATTCCATAAACCCTATCACCAGTGATGTCAGGAGAATTCCACCTCTCCTGATCAACTTTCCAACTGGGAAGTGGGACTTCCCAGATGTAAAGATTGGACTATGTGTGGAAAGGGGGATTTATCTTCTTCCAGATGCTGGGGGAAGGGGAGGTGTCTCTTTCAGAACCTGGATCAGGTGTTTAAGAGTAACAGCCAACTGAAATCAGGAGTGCCAGCACATGCTGTTCTCAAAGCAGTGCCCTTCTCCTTCCACTCATATGCAGTGGCAGAGCTTGGAGTGTATGGAGGGGGGGTCGGGAGGGACTTGGGGCTTCAGTGTGAGGGGCGTGGCCGCTGTGCATGGGGGTGTAGCTGCAGTGTGTGGGGCGTGGTCAGGGTGCATAGGGGTGGGGCTACAGGCTGGGATGCCCCCAAAACACTGCCACCCTGGGTGAATGCCCCTCCCGTCCCTACACAACTGCTCATATGCATGGGACTATGATTACTTGACAGAGAACAAGGCAAGGGGAGTCCATTGGCACTGCTCACAAGCTTCCTTATTGACCTTATCAGACTAATGTACTGTTTGTGACCCTATTTGTGCATGGCATCAGTGGGGTAGAGAACATTTCAAACTTTAAAAGAACTATTCATGTTATTGAACCTATTTGGGAATCGGATTCAGCCCTTTGGACAGTTGCTGTAACTTTCAGACTATGCTCAGGGCAGAATAACCATCCCACTCACATGGAAGCCACTGGTCTGACAGTAAAACAAAGCGAGATCCCAGATTCTATTATGCTCTATACTGATCCCTTCTATTAATTCAATTCATTTCTTCCTCTACTTCTGCTATGCACAGTTACTTCCCCAGTTTGCAAGCACCCCCAATCAACATGATAAGTAAGTACACATATCCACTTAGCCTATTTCCACCCTACACTATTATAGTGCTATTATTCTAGTTTCAACATCCTGTGGAATTCTGGAGTTTGTAGTTTTCTGAGGCCAAAGAGATCTCTGGCTGAGAATTCTAAATGCCCCTCCCTAAACTGCAAACCCCAGGATTCCATAGGATGTTGAAAGTGGAATAATAGCAGTATAACAGTGTAGAGTGGAAATGGCCTTAGTCACATTGAACTCAATGGACTTTGCTTTCGACTGGACAGATTTGCACTAACACTGATTCATTTAGTGTCAAGAAACATCTGTGGCTTTATAATAAGTAATTTCAAAGCTATTTAAAATAATGTCACATTAACTCAATAGACCAAAAATGTAAGTCAGTCATTCAATATTTGAAAATTAATTTGAAATGTGTTCAATCCTGCCAGCACTAGATCTATATTCAGCAAATTTTAAATAACTTTACTGGTTTAAAAAATGAAGATAGCTATGCTTGGCAACTTTTCTGAAAAAAGATTAATATAAAACTTAACTGGCTTCCTTAGTTTCAGTCTGGGACACAGACTAAATGTAAGAAGAGATTTCCTTGCCGTTGAGATATATCTTTAAAATGTGATATTTCTTTTAGACGACAGATGTTTCCAATATTTTAATGGCAAAATAACCTAAATGATTCAGTATTACTGTAGCCATTAAAGAGAATGTAAACATCTTTGTCCTTGTAAGAGTATTCAAAAGTACTGCAAGAGTTTCGAATGCTAATTGGTTTTAACAAGTGCAAGATAGAGGTGAGAGGAAACCTGGCATTGATTTTTGCCTTGCCAAAGAGAAAGTGACCAACGAAAACAGAAGCATCTAAAACTCACAGTGCAGAGAGGTAGCACTTTGCACAGGAAGTATCATGAAACAGTCTATGTCAGCCCAGTAGTAATTGGTTCTTTGAAGCTGCAAATGTGAGAAGCAATGAACATTCATCCTTAAAGCCTGTCAAGTTCTCTCAGACAGAGTTTTGGTTCAGTGAAGAATGTGTAGCTCTATAAAACCTGACCCCAAGGTCTCTAAAAGTTTGGCTTAGGTTACGCTGGCAGTGACCTTGTAAATTTAGACAGCTGCAAGACTACTGCTAGGAGCAAATTATTACAGCAATTGTGGTTTTCAAGACTAGACCAAAATCAAAAGGAAACCTCTTTAAGCCTTGCTAAGGTTAACTTGCACTGCCATGGCGTCATTGCTGATAAACAGAAACTGTGGTGCTTTATCAATTCAGGGGAACTTTCTGAAACCGTGTAAAACAGTAGGAAATAAAAAAACACAGTTCTCCCATTCACTTAAATATCAGAGTGTGATTGACAAATGCTTGTAGGCTCCTTCTAAATAAGTTTTATGGGCAGATGTTTGAGTTGATTGCTTCCCAGAAATTGAAAATATGAATATTTCCTTAAAAGGGTCATTTAATGATTCTTGACATACAGCCAGTGTGGTGTAGTGGTTTGAGCGTTCGGCAACAACCCTGAAGACCACGGTTTGATTCTCCATTCAGCCATGAAAATCCACTAGGTGATCCTGGGTAAGACACACACTCTCAGCCCCCGGAAAACCCCATGATAGGTTCACCTTAGGGCCACCATAAGTCGCACACAACAACAACAATGATTCTTGATGCGGTAACACTCCTCTTACACCCCGTTTTAGCATTTGTATTTCTTATTTTTTTAAAAGTCAAATTCTGTTTACCTTCCAGTTAACTGCATCCTGGAGCACTTTCATACTACGTAATTATATCCCTTGTGATTCACTGCCATGGCTGCATCCTCTGGAATCCTAGGGCTTGTAGTTTGCTGACACACTAGAACTCTCTGGCTAAGAATTCTAAACATACCTCCCTAAACTACAAGCTCCAGGATTCCATAGGCTGATGCAGTCTGCTTCAGATGGTAAGTTTTGAGTACGATCAGAGAATACAAACTTAACGGGGGGGCTACCTCTGAAAAGTCAACATATGTTAAGTAGAAGAGAGTCTACTTTATGTTGACCATAGTGGCAATGTGGGTAATTTTGCCAAAAAAGGATTGCCAGAATCAAAAGGGAACTCTGCCCTTTCAGCAGGTTGAGCGAGGGCTTGCTGTGGATGAGGTCAGTTCAAAAACTAATTATCAGAGGGATCCATTCTTGGGGAAAAATCAGCCTTCAGAGTAATGCACATGGCCCAGCCATCTCTCTATGGCAGCATTACTCAAAGTTGGAGTCCATGGACCAACGTCAGTCCATGAGCCATCAGCTGCCAATTCCTAGTTTCTAAGAAAGCAAGATAGAGTTATAGCCAGCTGGCATAAATAAGGTACCAACCCCTGGCATATTGTGGAGAGGAGGAACCCTTGAAATTAATTTATACAGAATTTACTTTTGAATAGATCCTTGCTTTCTCAGAAGTCCCACTAAGGTCACTGGGGGTTACTATCAAATAGTTTCATGAGATTGCAGGTCAAGTCAAAAGGGCTCAGCACTAATTGTTCATATATACCCTTGAACAGCATCTTCCACTCTTGCATGTGCAGGAGCTTCGCAGTACATTCTCAGGATCAAATGAAGGTGTTTTTCTTAAAAAAAAAAAAAATTACAGTAGCAGAAAGTTCAAACCTATTCAGCAATGGTTAAACAGCATATTAATCAGTCTGTCAATGGCAAATATCCCAGTCTAGTTAGGACTAGAGATGAATAAATCTAAATGTTCCACGTCCTATAATGGCTGAAGCTTTTAAGCAAAGTTCATTCCTTCCCATTTCAGAATCCAGTTTGAAACGTCTTAAAGTTGCATTAGCATTTGTATGCATTTTTGTACGTATGAAAATTAATCTACATTTTGTTTGCTTTTTCCATTAGTGCATGTTTGTTTGTTTTTGCAATCAGTTTTCCCTAATATATTCTTTTTTCCTAACCGCTCTTCCCTAGAATTCCTCAGTCACCATTGCTGAATTGACCACGCTGGGTGGGGATTCTGGGAGTTGTAGACCAAAAGGTAAAATTTTCCAAACTGTACAATATCCACCAATCCAGAGTGGGAAAAGCAAGGCCTATAGGCCAAATGTGACACTCTGACCCCACTTTAGACGCCTCCCAATTAATAATAACAATTATTAATTAGTTGTTTCATTTTCTTTTCTTTTCTTTTCTTTTCTTTTCTTTTTTTTTTTTTTTTTTTTGCCCATGATTTTTGGAAAATTTTAAAATAGAAAAGCTTATACTTTGGCCTAAATCCAATCATTTACTCCCAACTGGAACAGCCACATTGAATCAGTGAGAGTTTGGTTAACTCAGGGCCTACATGTGATCCATTGATAGCAGCGAGTCTTGTCTACCTGGGACTAAAAACTGGGTTTTGGCCTTCCCTTGCAGGAGATTGTCAGTTCCATTCTTGTCACTGCTAGCGGAAAGGCTCTCTGGAGCAGCAGGAATTGGGAGAACTCTCTCCCTGAGAACATGAAGAGAGGTCGGTGAGGCAGAAAAAAATAATAATAATAATAAGTTTGGGTGAGACAGTCCAGTGATCTGACTCATATTATGGCCACTTCATACACTTAAAATGACACTACCCATTTCCTAAATGTTTGGACTTGTTGTCAATGATTCAACAATGCCTACTAAAGGAAGAACACTCTGTTGGGTGTTGTCCAGCAACATCATTATGCCTCAGAAAGCATAGATGTTTGTATGGCTTAAAACCATTAAAGGGGCTATTAGAACATTTCAAACATATTTGTATAGCACCGTGTTCCAGATTGTGAGCAACAGCTGTGTATTTCTTTATCTGTGGATGTGTCAGATGACATTCACCTCTTGGGTAAGGGGGTCTGCTAAGGTTATTTGTTTAAGCCAGAGCAAACATAATATCCATTTATGTGGCTTCAACTCGTTTGGTATCTTGGAATAGGCACACACTACTTTATGTGTATGGTGTGTGTGTGTATGTGTGTGTGTGTGTGTGTAAGAGAGAGAGAGAGAGATCGTTAGCATGTTATCTCTAAAACTAGTGTACTATTCATGTATTAAAAGGCACCATACACACGTGGTAGTAAATATGAGTGAGATCCATTCAAATACAACCGCTTTCAAATCTCATTGGATTTCAATGGAAGAGTTCAATATATGCTTACATCTTTCTTGCTGATATTGGTAGGACTTAAAGGTGTTCAGATTTGGCTCCTGCACCCCAGTAATTAAGCTGAACTTGCAATGAAATAATAGCTTTGAGCCAATGCAGCCAGATAATTATACTATCAAGTGGCTCTGCCATGGTTGCAAAGAATCTAGGGCCCTTTTCGCACGTTACTTGTTCGCACTGCTGGGTTGGAGTCCTCACGCGAGAAGCCTTGGAAGGAATGCTCCCGCTTCCCTGCTGCTTCCCTGCTGCTTAGGCTCTGCAGCTTCTTCCTCCTCGTGCGAGCGCCCCACCTCTTCCTTTCGCAGTGCAGCCTGGGACCTTTCCCAGCCTGCACTGCCCAGGAAGCACGACCAACCTGGCTTCTGATGCACCACATGCCAGGTAAGTGCACGTGGGGTGCCGGAATGATGCGTGAGCACGCAGCATTTTTGGCTTTAAGCGAAAAATGAAAAAATCCATGTGCACTCTGCGTCTAGCCCTTAAGCGTCACGTAAATGTGAGTGCGTCATGCAGACCGCTCCTCACATTTACGCGACGCTCAAGGGGCCCTCTTGCTTCCAAAACGTCGTGCGAAGAGGGCCTAGATTGTTTTGGAAGTATTCTTCAAAAATAATAGGACTCCTGATGACAAGGGCCCCATTCACACTACAGAATTTTAGCTTTATTATTCCACTTTACTGCCATTGTTCCATTCTATGGAATCCCAGAATTTAGGGAGGGACATTTAGAGTTTTCATCCAGAAAGTTCCTCTAATACCAATCCCAAACTGCAAACTCCAGGATGCTATAGGATGGAACCATGGCAGTTAACGTGGAATAATAGTGCAATATTTGTGTAGTGTACATGAGCCCCAGATTGTAAGTTCCTTGAGAACAAGGATCTAGCTTTTGCTTTTTTAAATTTTGTAAAAGTTGTTTGCATGTACTATAAATAAAAATAATTAAAATGTAATTAAAATAATTTAACTATTATTCTTCCAGGAGAAAAGCCTAATTTGCATGTAATAAATCTATGACTTTCAAACAGACCTGGTGGGTTGCTTACAATAGTGTTAGATGATTTCTCTATTCCATCTCCTCTAAAGTCCTTTATGGTACCAAATACCTGCCCTCAAGCTTTTGTCAGCCTTCCAGGACAGGTGGTAAGGACACATGGGGGAGGCACAAGAAGTGGAAATTCACTCCTTCCCATTTCCACATTGAATTCACTTCTGTTCATGGATGCCCACTATTAGATTCTGACAAGAGACCACTGATCTACTGTATAAAGGTGACTTTTTACAAGAAAAGATTTAATGGCATGCTAAAACTCACTATCCATAACTGGGCAGTGATAAGAAAATGCTCTTAGACCCAGGACATCCTCTCACCAAGCAATTATGGATGAATTCAACATGCTGTTATAGACATTCTTCTTAAAAACATCTTTCTAGGCCGATTATGTTTCATAAAGATATTACATATGATTGGTAGATATCAGTTATGAAGATGTTGAAACAAAAAGCAGCATTTTAATCTTTTTTTAAAAAACTTGCTACACAACTCTCCAATTATAAAAGGAATCTTTAAAGAAAGGGTGAAGAGTACAGCCTAGCGAGCCAACCTTTTCTTCTAAAGCAATATTCATTTACTCATTCCATTTATTCTAGACTTGATATATTTATTTATTCAAAAGATAGAGTGAACTATAAATGAAACATCCTTGGTATTAATCACAAATAGTACCCAAATATGATACGCAACATGCCATTGACCCATGCAGGAAAGTAACCACCATACTATCAAATTCACTATATATGAGAGCAGCAAGTTGCTTGAAGGTGCCTGACAAGCTCACTTTCAGCTTCAAAAGAGGAAACTTCTTTTTAAAAGGAGCGGATTAGTTAAAAGGGATTTGAAAGAGAGAGTCAAGAGGGTCAAATCTCTTCAGGATGCTCAGAGGTTATTTGAAAACACAGCAATAAAAGTTCAAGTAGAATGTATACCTCAGATTAACAAAGATATGAAAAAGTCCAAGAGGGTGCTGGTGTGCTTAATGAGCAGAGTCAAAGAACCCATAAAAAGGCAAGAAGATGTTGATTTTCAGAACAGCAGACATGAACTTCTTGAGTCTAGAAGGGTGCTGGAAGAATTAAGTCAAAAAGTTCTTAAGACAGATTAAGTTCTAGGCAAAATTGATGAGAAGAAGAACAAAGACTAGGCATCTTCGAGAGTTCTGAGCAGCCATGCATGCACCCAATTGCACCTCAGAAGGCTGCATGTTTTCCCATATCAAAGGCCTCATGGCTTTTAAGAGGTGGAGGGCAAATTTTCTATCCTTTCTCCTAATGTGTTTTAGGGAAAAAATAATGCAAACTTTTGTGGGAATGTGGACATAGAAGAGAAATTACTTTTCCTTTTTCCATATATTTTGGGGACCATCTTTTTTAGAAGATGGATGCCAGAGTTCCCATTGAGCTCTCGTTAGCTAGTGATTGCCATCATGTTTTTATACCCAGAATGCCACACAGACTTTAAGAAAAACAGCATGTGAGGAAAAATGGTGGTAACCAATGTAGCCACATCATGCCCCATAAGCTTACTTGGACGAGAATAAGATGAGGCCTCCTCCTTGGACAACAATCCCATTGCTGGACCTGGCACATATGCAGCTTAAGTAAAGTATGTGGAGAGCAACAAGTACCCATATACATCACCCAACCAGTTGTCCTACTTGGGGAAGATACAGTTTCAGGATAGTCAACACACTCTGACTAGCCCTTCCACTCAATTTCAGTCCCTTCAAATCTACTGGTATTCCAGGCAGGAATGGAACAGGAGTGGCTCTTATAAAGCTCCTCTGATTGAACATAGATGTTGATGTAACATCCCATCAGGCTCAGGTCTCTGTGATTTCTCTTTCTTTGTCAACATGACCCCATTATTTGGGGCCCTTTCACACTACACAGTTAGACCACTATGATTCTACCTTTATGTGACATGGTTCCACTCTATGGAGTCCTAGAATTTGCAATTCAAGGTGGGAATTTTGAATTCTAAGCTAGAGAGCTTTTCTACTGCCTCCCCAGACTAAAAACTTCACAGGATGCAGACATGGCGGTTAAAAAGGCATCATAGTACTGTAGCATGTAGTGTGAAAGAGCCCTAGATTATTTAGACATCTTGCAGAATTTTTGCTCCTTGACAAGTTCAACACCTTCCTAGCCTCTATAGTAAGCAATAGAGCGGCAGTGGCTAGAAAAGGCAGCCATCATGTTTGCCATCTCCTTCCAGCTCAGCATCTTTCTAGTAAAAATAAAGCAGCTGCCAGTTGATCAGAGCTGCCAGTAAATTCCAGGAAGACCACTGTCCCTAATCATACCCTACCCCATTTCTCAGCCTGCAAATATAACAGCATATTCAGTAGATTTAGATTGGCTGACTTTGAAGTAAGAATACATAAAACTGGGCTGCTTGTTGAAACCAAAGCATGGGGGAAAAGTTAAGATGAATTTACAAAGGTTTCTTTCAGGAATAATTTAATTGAGAATAACTGGGTATGGTGCACATTTGTATGAAATTTGTTGCTTTCTTCTTCTTGCCTTGATTTTTATTCTTTTCTCACTAATTTCAATATAAGAAACATCCAAATGAATTCTTGAATGAAACATCAAGGAATTCTTTTGAAATGTGCTGTACCTTACACAGGAATCATATGAAAGGAAATTCTGAATGTTATTTACATTTTGTTGAAAAGTCCTGAATACATCAGCTTCTGTGGTAGTTCATTGCTTATTAATTTACAGTAGCCCCTGTTTTGTTCTGGCTGAATTGCGAACTTTTACAAAGGCACATTCCATGGCTTAAAAGCAGTTATTATAATAAGGGTCAGACAAAGAAAGAGGAGGGGAAAAACTACGGCAAATTTGCTTCTTTAAAGGAGTTAGTAAGAAATGTTTCATAGAATTTGCAAACCGGAAATGACTTACACCTGTTGGGGCAAGAGACTGTAACAATTTATTGGGGAATAAGAGTGAACATCTGAGCTGTGTAAACCTTTCATATATGGCTAGTTATGAGGAATACTTGACAAATTAAGCCCACAAATTCTGAAAGTCCACCAATGGTCCACTCCAATGTACATTCATATAGGCATGGATGGAGCCCATTGTCCCTGTACTGTGAAGTTCATAAAGTATGTGAACTATCTATATTTGATGTCTGATCAGCGTGGTTCATTGGTATCTAACAATCATTTCTGATACTGCAGTCATTAAATAATGAAGGTACAGGTGCAAATCAACCCTTGGATGACAATCATATGCATGCAACTCCAGTATAGATTAGTTCATCATTTGACTGCAGTGTTATGGCACCACGTACTGTAATGTCAGTGCACCCATTGGCCACACACTGGGACACTATGCGTGAATAGTAAATATATGAAATTGCTGACCACTTGGGGTATTGTATGAAGGAACCCTACACACACTTTAATGTCAAACATGTAACCATTAGTGAAGTGGCCAGCATGAATAATACCCCCCTCCAATTTTCCCCATTAAGGCTGGGCCATGGCAGCAGTCTGAGGTGAGTTAAGAGCCATGAAACATGGCCACAATCTGGACCACAGAAGGCAGGACTGAGGAACAAGGCAGAAGTTTGGACCAAATACATGTGAGCCTCTTTATTGGCTAAACTGGTGGTAAACATATCTGTGGTGGTGGCAATACAGTAAGAGTGTGCAAACCATAGAGCAGGAACACAACTCATAGCTGTAAGTATTTAATGCAGACAGTGTATTCTAGGGGAATGGAGGTTAGTTCTGAAGTTTGTACCATAGTACCATATAGCTAATGGGAAATAGGAATTCCAGGCAAACAATTGCACATGGGCAGGTGTAAGTAGTGGCAATGAAGTTTTAAACCTCCCTTTCTTCTGAAAGGAATGTGTCTGTTGATGAGGAACAAGCAGTGTGACAGAAGTCACCCTAGGGCCTGGAGGTGTCTCACAGAGGAGCTTCCACTTGAAATTCAGGGTTTAACTATCTGGGGCACCACATTCAGGTCTACTATCCCCCCATGCACTGAATGTGTGATGGGGAACATGTAAAGAGTACTTGGATAAGTGGTTGCTAGGTGTATCAGCTGATAAAAATGAAAATTACTGTTTTTAGAAGTGTCTTTTGAGACTGAAATATTTGCCATGGTCTGTTCATACGTGGAAGTTATCCCCTCTTGGCTCAAGCAATAAAACAAAAATCCTGTGACTTTTCTTTTTAAGGAGTCTGAAAGTACTATCTGATAAGGGTTAATCATGAACAAAGCATGAGCAAATCCCTGAATTGGGAGACTGTAGGCTTTTTGGATCCTTATCAGGCAGCCACCATGATCAGGTGGCAAACAGTTTATTTGTTGTATTTATATTTCATCTTTGGTCCAGGAGAGTCAAGATGGGATATATGGTTGTGAACCTCTTGATTTTTATCCTCACAACAATCCCTCGCAACAGTTATGCAGAGGGAGAGCAACTAACTTAAGGTCACCCAGTCAGCATCATGACTGACTGGGGATTTCAGTCTAGGTCATGCCACTCCTTGCTCAACACACTGAGCATTATAACACCCCAGTTCTTGGCATGTATGCATGTAAGAACCAGTCTATAGTAACCTAAAAATATTGCTATACTCTTCTTCTGTGGCAGAAAACTCAAGGCAGCCTCTGCAATATTACTTTACTTTGGAAGAGAGAACACTTTTGGCCTGTGATATTTCTGTAAAAATGTAAACATTCAATGAAATTAAGTAATAATCAAGACTTCAGAAGTTAGTACAACACATGTGGTCCTAGGAAGGTTGCCAGCCTAAAAATTAGAATGGCCTCCTGTAGTTTTAATGGTTGTGTAGAAGAAGGAATTTCTAGAGGTGTAGTTTCTCATGCAACTAGTAAACCAGCAACGTGCACTAAAAATCCCTCTTGTACATGACCATTAAGGTATCGGATCCCTCTCCAGTTTTCACTTTGGCAACTCTAGATCTTAGCCAAGAAGCAGCAGAAGACTCCAAACCTAACAAGCGCTAAAGATACAAGGGTCTTTCACACTAAATAGCATTGTGATCCCACTTTTAACAGTTGTGGCTGCATCCTATGGAATCCTGAGGTTTGTAGTTTAGTCAGAACCATCTGAGGAGCTCTCTGGCAGAGAATTCTAACTATTCCTCCCTAAACTGCAAATCCCAGGGTTCCAGGGGATGTTGCCATGACAATTAAAGTGGAATCATATCACTGTAACTGTGTAATGTGAAGGAACGCAGAGAGATATTTCAGCCATCTTTCTAGAAATCCTCTTAGTCAGAATTAAAATATATTATACCTACTGTGACTTCCTGAGAAAATGTATGGGTCTCAGGATACTGAGCAAAAGGAAATTCTGAATGTAGCCATACAGTTACTTAGTTATCTTGTGTCAATAACTTGTAACTGCCCCCCTGCTCCAATGACAGATATGTGAACATAGTACTTATGACCTGACCGTTGTAGCCTTGAATTATCTTAAGCCAATATTTCTGTAACTGAGAAGTATTTAGGAAACCAACAACAATACATCAGTTATTGTTATAGCAGGTAGAGAGAGGGTCTATGTTTAGCACGTATAAAGGCCTCGTTTCATTTGTGCATATCTGTGTGGGTGTTTTTACTGCCACTCCAACTGACTGCAGCAGTTCCTCTGGCAGGCTAACCATCATTTTCGTTCCTATCCCAGACCTAGGCCCTTTCCACACGGGGCAATTGAAACAGTGCAGAGCGACCTCCTACGGAGGTCTTCTGCACCATAGAGTGGACTGGGGCGGACTACTTTTTGTAGTTCCGCACCTCAGTCTGCTCCGAAGCGACCGGAACTGGTCGCGCAGCGTGCTTTTTAAAAATCTCTTTTTAGAGGTTTTTAAAAAGCACGGAGCGCACGACTCCGTGTCACTCCGTTGCTGCGCTCCGGCGCAGATTTGCAGGCGCGCACTAGTGCATGCCTGCAGATCTGCCAGGGGCGGGTTTTAGGCTGGCGAGCTTCTCCAGAGCCTCCACCAACCGGAAGCCGCCATTTTGGACACCGGAGCAGTGCGGAGCGACTAGCTCGCACTGCTCCTCGTCCCGATGGACTCTCCCGGACGCTGAAGAAGTCCGGTGAGTAGCATTTTCATGCGGCCCCCCCCCCAAGTCTGGAAAGGGCCCTAGCATCAGTCCCATGTGTGGGGAAAGAGGAGGAAATAATAATGAACACTCACAAAAATTGGGAAGTGTATTCAGATAAAATTCTGCAAAGCAGTGTTCTTTTTCTGGTGAGGAGAGGGGAGAAAAAGAAAAACCTAAGAATTCTTTTCAGAAAAAAAAAACCTCCTGAAAATATTGGGTACAGCTTTCCCTTGAATATGCTAGATACTTGATTTCTCTTTCTCTCTTCTGACAAGGCTCATTTTTGGTGATTTCAGCACTGAAAAAGTAAAATCAGTACAATGCACAACTCTCAAACAGAGGAGTGAGCCCAGTGTGGCCCTCCCAATGTTTGGGAACTGCAGGTCCCACAATCCCTCACCTGTATCTAGATTCACTACAACTGATTGGAGTTGCAGTCTAGCAACATCTGCAGAGTTGCCCTTTGTCCATTCTTCCTCTAAACGGTGTCTCATTCCTTCCCCTTCCATATGTAATGCTTTCAACATACAACCCTTGAACCATCCCACCAGTATCAGCTTTGTCTTAAAAGGGAATGGCACAGTGAATCCCCTTCTAAAACCAAGCTACCATTGGGGCGTTTGACTGGCATCATTGTATGGTCATTATATGACTTTTTCAGTGTTTTCCTGTATTAAAAGCTACTATTGCTCTACTGCATCTAATCAAAATGACACCATCAAGGTTTTAGTTAGATTTTATAGATGTTTTTCACACAAGTTATAAAAATCCAATAATGCTTTTAAACAGAATCCTGGTTATTGAATTTCCCATTTATTTCTTTCATTTTAGTATTGTAGGATTGTTAATGAGTCTTGAATTGATGTTGTTACAGATTGGTACTTTATTTTCATAGAAACGTGTTGACACAGGTATTTTTTAAAAAGCTTCTACAACTAATTTTTTAGTTGATGTGATACAAAATGGTTCTGAATAAATTATCTGTGCTGGTAAAGGTAATAACATGTGAAGCCAGAGGCCCATTCAACTCCAAGATTATAGCACTATTATTCCCCTTTAGCTGCCATGGTTCCAACCTATGGAATCCTGGAATTGGCAATTTTGGGAGAAGCATTTAGAATTCTCAGCCAGAAAGCTTCTCCTGTGCTTCACTAAACTACAAACTGAAGGAGTCCTTAGGATGCAACCATGGCAGGTAAAGTAGAATAATAGCTCTATAGTTCTGTAGTGTGAATGGGCTCTAGGAATGCCATCTGTGAATAGCAGGGGTGTACTGTTACGTTTCTCAGCTCCTCCAACATACACTTTCTTCTGTGCATTCCTGCTGTCATCACCATTAATTTTTTGAAAGGGTAGGCAGCCCTTTTGTTCTCTCAGTAACTTTCCTACTTTTCCAAATATTTGGAATCCTCCACATCTACATGTGGGGAATGCCTTTTACTAATAGGCATCTTCTGTGTGAAGGGTAGTTCAACATATCTGATCCTGGTGAATCACAGTGCACATCAGTTTCACTTCTTTTTCAGTTCTGTGTCTTCCAAAACTCATTTTAGAGGTTTCCATAGTATCACAGGCAATATGTATGCTTGCCTCTGCATAAGCTTTAACACACATACGTATCTTGCAAAGCTCTCTGAGAGTACAAGATGGTATGTCTTTTACAAACATGATGTATCCTTAAGATCAAGTCACTGCCAGATTGAAATCTGGAGACAGTTCCTGTACCTTTAATGGTTGTGTGGAAGAAGGAATTTCAGCAGGTGCTGCTTGTCACACCACAGCTAACAAGCAACACCTTCTGAAATTCTCTCTTCTATTCAACCATTAAAGATCTAAAAGTTCTCTCCAGTTTTCATTTGGGTAACTCCAGTGTCAACATTATCTCTCTGGAGTGAGATCACAAGTGTCTGTACATTACACACTTGTGTAATTTGAAATGATTTTAACTGTCATGGCTCCATCCTACAGAATTCTGGGGTTTATAGAGTTCAGGAGATCTCTCTAGAGGTCTCTAGAAGAGCATTTTAAGTTTTTCATTATTGTTGATATTATTTTGTGCCTTCAAGTCAACTCTGGCTTATGGTGACCCTAGTGCAAGTTTTCCTTCACAATATTTCTTCAGAGGAGGTTTACCATTGTTTTTCTCCAAGGCTGAAAAAATATGACCTCCCCAAGGTTTCCCCAGGGGGTTCCAAGTCTGGGTATTGATTTAAACCTTGGTGTCCTAAAATCCTAGTCCAACATTCTAACCACTACACCACCCAGGGTGCTATAAAATGGAATTGTGGCAGTAAAGTGGTATTAAACTTCTATAAATATATTCCCAGGAGCAGATCCCAGGATGGGACTTCCCTTGATGAAAATGGAAAAATACAAATATATTGACCTTAGGATCCCCTGGTGAAGTAAAGTGACCCTGCTACTTTAATGACTGTGTGGAAGAGGGAATTATAACAGGTATTGCTTGGTGGACAATGGCAGGGCCTGAGTCAAGGAATGGATCTGTTACAGATATTACAGTATTACATTGTCAGGAAACCCTAACTGACCTTGATTATCAGAGGAGGGCTCAAAGTAGTAGAGACTAGATTTAGCCTCCTACCCTAGAGATTTTCCAAATGCACCACTTGTTCACATGGATGTGGACATCTTTTAGTCACAGGTTGGAGATGAGCAAGCTATCCATTCCACTCATTAGTGTACCTGATTCTAACCTCCTGAGCCATTAGCCAAACTAAGAGACAGTTGTGCTGGTGAGTTTTTTGGAGGGGGTATTTTGCCGGACAGCTTGCCTGGACAAAATGTAAACAATAAGTGTGCATATCAATCTTTAATGTTTGCAGCAGCTCCATCCCTTGATCCAAACAAGGTTTGCTAGAATGTTCTGAGCTAGATACACCTTGAGTTTTCTATGGGGTGTTTGGGAAAACTAGAAGGATTAGCCTGTGATCTTGGCCAGGGAAGGAACTACAGAGTAATAAAGCTTCCTTGTTCTAAGTATCTGAGAAACCTACATTATTACTTCTAAGAAATACAGATCTCTACCAGTTTTGCTCAGTGGGTAGGGAAAAACTAAGGTTCAGTTTAGGGGAGAGAGAGAGAAAGGGAGAGAAATGGGAAAGAGAGGAAAGGAGCTGTGTTCACCAAGGATAGAAGTTAGGCCCTTGTCAACATAGGTTAGGTGATATGATTGTAATGTATGGATTTAAGAGAGAATGGAAGGGTAGATGTTCTGTAGTTGAGTTTGTACTGTTTGTTAGATTGATATCATTGTTAGATTTTTAGGGCTTTGAGGTTGCCCCCAATAACTGTTCAACAACAAGGTTTCTGCAAGCCAGTCCTGCATTGGTATCTTCTGGGATGTATGAGATTTCAGGAGACTGTATATTGGGCTGATACAGTATAAAATAAGCAGCATTGCTCCTGCAATTTATTTAACTGTGTATAAATTTGAAAATTGTTTAAAATTTCTGTGATTTTATTTCCAATATGCATCCACTCTCTTGGCTCCATAGAACCCAAGGGAGAGACAAGCATAGTAGGGAAAAAGGAACATAAAACTGTGTTACAGCAGTGCGGCGTAATTGTGGAAAATGCCTACATTCTAAAAAAATGCAAGCAAAATTTCTATATGTTAGAAAGAAAATGCCCCCAAAGCTATTTCTATGAAGCTATTTTTTAAAAAGGGAAAAAAATGAGATGGAGCAAACTTGACCTCAACAATCCAAGCATGATATTCTGATTGACAGATACATCCATCTTTGCCAACACTATTATTAAGCAGAGTCAGGGGGCAGATTTGGGGGAGGGGGGCAGATGCTGAGTTAGGAGGTAGCTTCCCACCCCACTGTTATTCCTGTGAACTCTAAGTTAGCCTGCCCTGCACCTTTTAAGTTGGTTTGCTGCCCTCAGATGATCTAGAAAGTACTGTTTATTACAGTAGGATTCACCTGTCCTTCCAGCTGGATTCTCTAAAGCACGAGTCAACAAAATATGACCCAGGGGCCACATGTAGTTTCCCACAGGCTTGCCAGATTGAAAACTGGAAAGAGCTCATGTACCTTTAATGTTTGTGAAGAAGAGGGAATTTTAGCAGGTGGTGCTTGTCATGAAACCAGGTAACAAACCTGCGGAAATATCCTCTGCTATACAACCATCAGAAGTACAGACATCCTATTCAGTGTTCACTGTGACAGCCTTAGGCCCAAGGTTGTTTTGCAGTCCTTTGCTCCTCCCAAGACAACTTTTCCTTTTCTTTTTGCCCCACCCTTGTACTACTACTACTACTACTACTACTACTACTACTACTACTATTATTATTATTATTATTATTATTATTATTATTATTATTACCATTACCATCATCCTTACTGTTGTATTTATTTATATCATGACTTTTTTTGCAGTCCAGGGCCCTTTCCGCATGATGTCGCTGTCTCATTTCTGCCACAGGATGGCAGCGGTAGGCAGGTCGCACTTCCACATGATGTCGTCACCATCCTGCCATCTTGTCGCGAAGCATCGTGCTGGCACAGTTTTCACAAAATGGAAAAAAAATCAATTTTGTGTCTGTGATTGCGCAGCCCTCTTGTCACTTCTGGCCATGCGAAAGCTGTGGAAGCGCATTGGCAATGCCTCCTTCTGTAGCACAGCAATGGAAAAAGCCCAGCTAGGCTGCGGAAGGAAGACATGGCAACATTGCGTTCTCTTCCGCATGGACCAAGCGGGTGCAGAGGGGAGTATTGCTGACGCACTCCCTTCTGGACCCAAGACTGCAGAGAGATGACACGGAAGAGCATCGTCATTGCGAAAATGACCCAGGACTCAAAGCAGCTTCCAATGGTTAGGACAGATAGAGCTTTACGGTTCATATCATATCAAAAACTAAAAACAGAATTAAGATTAAAAACTGTTGAAGGCAAGGTCTTTGCCTACTTACTGAAGGGCAGTGGCAGTCTTAACTCCAGAAGGGCATTCCAGAGCCTGGGAGCAGATGCCAAGAAGGCCCTCTTCCATATTCTCACTAGATGAATGTGTGAAAGTGGTGGTGCAGAGAGAAGACCTTCTCCAGAAGATCACAAACATGAATTACATCTCCTGGAAGCTTCCAGGAGCCGCAACAAACATTTTGACAAGGTTTGTTGGGGCTGAGAGGGGAGATGTCAGCTCAATGAAAATATACATTTTTCAAAACCAGACAAGGAACTTGTCCACTGTTTTTTCTACATTTTGTGGTACATGGGGCAGTTTGCACAACCCCTAGAAGATCCTGGGGAGGGGGAAATAGATTTCATGGCCTCCACCTCTCCTTTAAGGGGAATGATGGAGATGTCATCTGGTCTTATGGTACAAGTAGCAAACTATCTTGCCCTGTTTCATACTTCCAACTGTTCCACTCTGGCAGGGATAGTTGTTATTAATCATAGAATCACAGAGTTGGAAGAGACCACAACAGCCATTGAGTGCAACACCCTGCCATGTAGGAAAACATATCAAAGCACTCCCAACAGATGGCCATCCAGTCTTTGTTTAAAAACCTCAAAAGAAGGTGACTCAGCCACATTCCAAGGCAACATATTCAACTGTTGAATGGCTCTTGCCATCAAGAAGTTCTTCTTGATGTTTAGGTGAAATCTCTTTTCCTGTAGTTTGAATCCAATCCTGGTCTCTGGAGCAGCAGAAAAAAAGCTCACTCCATCTTCAACATAACATCCCTTCAAATATTGAAACATGGTTATCATGTCACCTCTTAACATTCTTTTCATCAGGTTAAACATACCTAGCTCCCTAAGCTGCTCCTCACAGGACATGGTTTTCAGACTCATCACCATTTTGGTCACCCTTCTCTGGACATGTTCCAACTTGTCAATATCCTTCCTGAATTGCAGTGCCCATATCTGGACACAGTATTCCAGGTGAGATCTAACCAAAGCAAAACAGAGTGGTATTATCACTTCCTTTGATCTCTACACTATATTCTATTGATGCAGCCCAGAATCACATTGGCTTTTTAGCTGTCTCATCACACTGCTGCCTCATGCTCAGCTTGTGGTTCACTAAAACTCCTAGATCCCTTTCACGTGTACTGTTCCCAAGCCAGGTATTACCCATCCTATATCTGTGCGTTTCATTCTTTCTTCCTAAGTGTAGTTCCCTACATTTCTCCTTGTTAAAATACATTTTGTTAGTTTTGGCTCAGTTAGTTTGGCCCAGGTCATTTTGAATTCTGATCTTGTCCTCTGGAGTATTAACTATCCCTCCTAATTTGGTGCCATTTTCAAATTTGTTGAACATGAATGAGCTATTCCATTATCCAAATCATTGATAAAGATGTTGAATAGCTTCTTCTGTCATCCCGCTTTTCTGCTGCTTTTGAAATGTCCCAGGTTTTCTCTCCTTCCATTTTCTTCACAGCTTACTTCAATTGTTGCACACTGAGTTCAGAGTGCAAAAGTAGTGTATACTCAACTAACTCTACAGGAGGGAAAAGGAGAGGAAGAAGCAAAATCTTGCCCTTCCCAGTAGACTCAGGCAAATGTAAACTGCTGCAGCTTCTCCCAGCTTATATGTTCTTCCTCACTGAAAACTTTTGCCACTTTGACCCTACTCCGAAGCTGTATGCTCACATGTGTCACAGTTTTCATCTGTGAAATTTTGGAGGATATGATATCTATTCACTACTGTAAGGAAAAAAGAAAGTGCTGCTATTAAAGAGATGGTTGCAGAGAGGGTAAAAATCTGTCCTCCACATACAGTGGCTTGGCAATCAACAATAGGATCCTGCACAGTAAGTTCAGTGTTTACAGGAAGCTGGACAAACAGAGATGTCATCTTGCATCCCAGAAGTTTTTGCAATACACACCATCACACACAGGTGTGTCACACCCTTGTAATGCCCATGGACATTTTGCAAGAGAATGGTTAGGCTAGGGCAGGATTTCAATGCATTTTGGGAGGACCACGACTGTAATTGAGGAAAATGCCAATGTTTGTTGCAATTCATTCAACGAGTCTGCAGTTTCCACAATGGGGATGTTGAAAGAATCTCTGCACAATGGTAATATTCTGCCATATCTTTGTTAAGCTTTTGTGGAAGACAATTGCTCGCTTCTTGACAGCACTTTGAAGATTAAACAGCTTAAATTTGCTGTTGAAAACCCCTGTATTCAAAGCAGCCTTCAGTAATTAGTGAGCCATGCTGTGTGGCCTGGGGTTAAACCAAGTGGGGAAGAGAGCAGAGACTGCATCTCTGACCCGTTGTTTTCTAGCCAAAGTGTGTAAATAATTGCTCTTTGATATTCTGGTTCCCCGATGACAAAAGGCCCATTCAGCTCTGTCCATTTTTTGTCAGCCACCCAGGTCAGAGAGGATTCTTTGCCATGGTTGAAAGGTGGTAGCACGGAGGAGCAGCCTTACCTGTCTGTCAAAGAAAAGTACAGAATGGGGGTGGCCAGGGGAGTGCCTCTTTCAGATCTTCCCTATCTTTTTCACATGGTGTGAATGATTGCAAAATGACCACAGAAAGAGAGAAGAACAACTCTCTTAAACACACATGCACACCTCACACGCTAAACTAGGATTTTCCAGTTCTCTGTTTCTACCATGCACAGCATGATCTAGAGGTTGAGTATTATGTCTGACGTAGCCAAGAACAACTGCAGTTCTTACAGGCCTCAGAAAGACACTAGCAATATGGTTTACAATATGGCTAGCCCTACAGATAAAAGCAAAAAAGGAAGAAGGACATTAAGAATTCCCTTCCTGGATCAAATCAATGATCTGTATCTTACTGATTGTCCTTTTCCCTTCAGCAGCAGCCATCTAGTTACACTTAGAACAACCTTCCTCCAGCCAGGCACCCAAATCAAATCATCCCCAAGCACAGCATGGGTTATGTTGCCTGGGAATAATGGGTACTGTGATCCAACATGTCTGGAGCACACCTGCTTGGGGAAGGGGCTGCACTAGATGTTCACAGGGGCAAGAAACTCAGTTGGAGTTACCTTGATTGAAGGACTCCTACTTCTGGTGTTAAGAAAGAAAGATCAGGAGGATCTTCCTTTCTACACCTCCCATCATTTTACAAACCTATGTTCTATTATGTTGCCCCCATAGCCATCTCCCCCACACACACACACACTTAACTAAAAGCCTTAATCATCTCCTTTCTTTCTTTGCAGCGAATATGCTCCAGCCCTTGATCATTTTTAGTTTCCCCTTTGTGTACCTTCCCACCTCTATGATGTCCTTTTTGATTGGGAATTCTCTAATTAACATTCTGTTTTAGTCTCTGGTCCTAACAACTACTGCCCCCCCTCCTCTTTTTATTATCCATTTCCTTCATCTAGATCAGAGCTTCCATCAATATCACTGCTGTACATTTTAATTTCTACATGCAGTTTTAAAGTTTAAAGAGGAGGAACCCAGTGTAGAACAATCATACAAGAAGCTTTCATTAGACAAAAAAACTCTAAATCACCAAATCCAAATGATGGAACCTGCAGTGAATAGAGAGAGAAAATCTTTGGAAGAAAAATGAAATGCAGTTGGTGTGATTTTTATTTACTAAGCACTGTTTTCCAGCACCATTCTTCCTTTTAGTCCTTGAGGAAGTAATATACTCTCACCCTTAAAACGCTGTAAGTAGTCGATAATCCATTATTACAGTAAGCCGTACACTCTCACAGTAATTATCTAATAACCCTTTATAAAAGACCGTAGCTTCCTAATCTGTTTATAATTATCATTTCAATGATCCTGCACATTAATCTCTGACCTTCAGCAACTCTGACCTGATCTTAATTAGCTCTAATATCAAATCATCTCTATATAAGAAACTAGCCATGACCAAATGAATGAACCCCAGGTACAGTTAATTTCGGGAGCAATTATCTTTCCATGTAGGGAGATTTAAATGATTATCTGCACAATTTCACACAGTTTTATGTAATTCCGCAACATTATAAATTCTGTTTTAAATCATATTTCAAAGGCAGGACTCTGCCGACTGGCTTCATATCATATACTAAGTAACTAGATTAGTACATCGCATTATCACTGTATAACAGTGTATGAGTTTTGTGTCCTTGTTTTCAATTACAAGGGGAAAACAAAACTGTATTTCATGAAGTGAAATTCTAGCCCAAATGTATAAATACGAAACACCACAATACAGGAACTAATGAGATCCAGTTTCAATCATGAGCAATATTACAGAAATACTCTGTTGAAAATGGATGGATATGCTTAAGTGAATTCATTGTATGCAGTATGATGATAAACGCTGAGCTGTAATTTAGGCACAGTCTTTCGGATTTATTTACTTTTAAAATTTAAAAATTGCCACTGCAAAATAAAGCTGCTATACAACAAATGAAGACAGATGCAAACCACACAAAGTATTGCAATATTAAATAAAATAATCAGACTGTTCTCTTCTCTTGTTTAGCTGATAGTACAGTAATTTTGTGACTGAGTGCCAACATTTCTGGCACTGATTGGCTGAACGCTCCTGTGTCACAGCGGTGTAGGGCAAACAGAAAGCTGCCAAAGCTGCTGCGATACTAGAGGGGAACAGGTCAAGCAGAAGAGTGCAGGAGAGGAAGCATAAATGAAACAGGAAGACAATGGCCACTGTGGTTAGTGAGTTTTACCCTAAAGGCACCAGATCCCATTGGATCTTGGAAGCTAAGCAGAGTTAGTCCTGGTTAGTACTCGGATGGGAGACCACCAACAAATAACAATTACTTCAGTGTTCACCTTTTGGCACTCCTTTGTTGTAGGGAAGGACTCTGGAACTCTCTCTTTAGGGTCCTACATCTCAAGGGATTGGGGAAGGAGGCTATCCTTGAGGTTCACCTGGGATTAGGGCTCTAATTTGTAGGCCCTTGCTGCTTGGGTGGGAGTCTTCTGGGTTAGCTTCCAGTTATGCCAAACCGGGAGCAACAAAGGGATTTGGATTGCCCCCAGGGATCGGGTGTTTTGCCCAAAGAAAGACTGTGGGGATTGTCACATGGCGTCATCTCGTCTCAGCTAGACCTGCATCAGGTTGCTCCCCCCAGTTTTTCCTTTCAGGCCAACACAATTTTAGATAGGTCAGGTTAAATTAAATGCCCCTTATTACCCAATTTATGTATCTGGTCTCATTATTTCATGGTTGATCATCATACCCTATGAAATTCATATCCATGGGCCCACAGTAAGTCCAGAGGAGACTTAAAGGCACATACAGAATGGGGGGGGGGGGAGAGGGAGCGGAATGGGAGACAATTTCATTTCAGTTAATTTCAATCAGAATTTACCTAAATTCATAAAATTCAAATGTAGGATGAAATAAAACTGACAGATTTAACCAGATTCTATGGTTGGATGAAAAATCTGTTTCAGAAATATGTTTGTTTTATATTCTGTTCACCAAAATTTACAAATATTGAACTGGGGAGAAAGCTAAACAGGATAATTTGTCTGTCCCTTTTCCTACTGAAAGAGACATAGGACTTCAGCTTAACACTAATAACTGGGGAAGAGAATGGGCAGAGGGGGGTAGAGAGTAACTGGGAGATGAGGAAGGATGACATTCCTATACTGATATGAAAAAATCAGTCCAACATGGCTGCAGCAGCTCCTTATAACTAGTTAAGGTGCTAGGGAATCTAAAAATAATTTGTCATGTAAAGAAAAATGCTTTGTTAAGGCTGGATTTTAAACCTGTCCTCTTCTCATACAGTGGAAGGGGTTTCAGATTATGAGGTACATAGAGACTATTAATGTACCATTAAAATATCCAGCTTTGTGATTTACAGCTTAATCTGATCCTAGCACAACACACCCTTCCAAACTGAGCTAGTTGTTTTTATCTTTTATGATGTTTTTCTTCATATCTGCTAGGAATTATGCACAGGCCTTCCAGTAAAACAAATGATTCAGAACTCAGTCGATTGGAGCAGCGTCCAGTTTGGCAGATACACACCGTGCGATTTTTTAATAAAATGCTTTAAGAGACGCCAATAAAAATTCTGATGCATTTGGCAAAAGGCCCGGTTCTGCTCTTCATTTGTAAGGAAATATGCTTTACAACTGGTGTTGTGTGATCCAGCCAAAGTCCCTTTGCTTTCAACTGTAGGGTGAAAGCACGCCAAACTTTTTCCAGTTTTTTTTTTTTTAACTGAAAATGTCCAGCGAAGGGCAACAAAGATAGCGAAGGCCCTAGAGACTCACACCCTGTGAAGGATAACTATAGGAGTTGGGTCTGTTGAGCTTCAAGAAGATACAGGAGGTAAAACACATGAAAGCTATATTTAGAGGTTGGTCAAAGTGGTTGGAATGAATATGCCTTATTTTGTTCCAGAGAGCAGTACTCAAATCAAATAGAGCAATTTTTTAAAAGTGCTTTAGCTAAACATTAGGAAGAAGTTCCTCATGGTCTGAGCCATTCATCTGTGGAGAAGCCAGCTAAAAAAATGGTGATGGATGTTTTTACACTATGGCTGGATGGCTGCTTCTCAAGGATGCTGTAGTGGAAGCTTTTCTGTATTTGTGGCAGGATTGACCAGATGACTTGAGAGGTAACATTTCAGCTCTGTGATTCCTTTGCACTTTCATTCTCTCACTTTCTCAATCCTCCCTTCAGAAAGCATGCTTCAGTGCCCTCAAAACCATTTGTTTTTCTTGCCTACGGATAGAAAGAATATTTTAAAAATGATTGAAAGATGGGTTTCCTGAGTGTCAGGAAACCATGATGAGGAGATTTGTATATGGGTAAGATATACACAGTTCAGGACAGTTCAGAGTGTGCATCTTGTTTGTGTTTATGCTGCGTTGTGCATTGCTGCATACATTTGGTGGCTTCATTCTTCCTTTTGCAGGAGGTAAGGCACCTGATTTTTACCTGATCCCTTATTCCTACTATAGCCCTCTGGACAGGATTGTATCCCATACTGTTTCAGAAGGTTTCTCAAGAATCAGAACTAGGGGTCACAGAAAGAGAAGATGCTGTGAATAAGATGAATTGGAGGCAAGTGGATGTGCTGCCTTGCACAAGCAAACAGACTTTCTAGGAGTGCCAAAACATGCTTAGATACAACCAGTTTGTGGCAGAGATCTGGAAACCTCTTTGTCTCAATTTCATTGTATTTCTCTGAATTCTTCCTACTTTCAGGATACATCATTTGTTCATATCAGGTTGCAAGAGCTTGGGATTTTTCCTTCCTGCATGGAAACTTACAGGCAGTTTCCACATTCACTTTCTATTTATTTGTTTATTTTTTATCCTGCCTTTCTCCCAGCATGGGACTCAAGGCAGGTTTTAAAAAACACTGAAACAAGAAAAATGAAAACTTGATGATAAAGAAAGTTCAAACACAATTCAACAAGTTGTCACTTTAAAAGGCCATCAAACTTAACATAACAATATGTTTAAAGATACAGTGTCCCTCCTCCATAAAAATGACTCCCTATAACCATTTACTCATTAAATTCCTGTCTAAATAGAAAGTTCTTTTGGCAGTCAGCAAACTGAGGGCAGATAGCTGGCCAGCCTAGCTTCCCATTTAAGTTTCTCTCACAGCCTGGGAGCAACCACCAAAAAGGTTCTCTCTTGTTTACTCACCAGACAGGACTATGACAGTGTCCAGATTTTAAAAAAGCCTTCCCCTGAGGTTCAGGTAGGTTCATGTAGGGAGACACTATCTTTCTAATTGACAGGACTAAGGCAAAATATGCTACATATATTTGTATTTACATCCTTTTCATAATACATACATTATTATCTTTCCACTGAATAAAACAAGTTTGTGCATACCTTTCAAATATACTCATGACTGGGATTTAACATTCTCGTTATTAGACGTACTCACCCTTTTATGCATATCAAATATATTGCAAGACTCAAAAACATGCAAGTTTCCAAGGAAAGGTATGCTTTCTCTCACAATAAGCCTTGGGAGATGTGAAATTAGTATTTTTGATATGAATGTTGGTTCCACTGATGTTTTTTTCCTAATTCCTCACTGATGTCACTATGTACAACATTGTCATTGTTGCCAATAATATTTCTTCTTCTCAGATCAGTGGGCCTAAAAAGTGACTAACTTTGGCTGGACCATGACTTGGATGGTTTAAGTAGCTTTTTTTATGTTTTTTGGAATCTTTTTTTTAAAAAAACACAACAACAACAACAACAGCAACAACATTAGGACAATTTCAAGAAATGCATTCACTTGGGAAGAAAAGGAAGGAATGCTTCAGTCAACCCAATTCATCAGACTTAAACCATTGAACCTTCCCAATCAGGGCTGTTCCAAATGCTAACATTTCCTCCCTATAAGACAAAACATTTGTTTTACAGCAATCAGATGAAGATAGTGGTCTGATGAGGGTGATTGATCTGAAAGGTAATTTGAATGGAGGATGCTACGTACATCCTCTAAGTGATGCTGTGTTGACAGTTCAGACAACCTTTCCATGATATATCACCAGAAGCAGCCAAGAAGAGTAAATTTAACAAGTGGCATTGTCTCTGTCACATATTTCATTTCTCCAAATGAGCCTTTAAAAAAAATTCATCCACATTCATTTATTATTTATTTACTTTAAAAATTGTATACCCTGTCTCTCCAAAGCTTGAGGAAGCTTCAGAAAGAGAACAAGAACAATAAAAAAGCACTGCTTCATAAATATGATAAAATTGGTAGCACACTTACCCTTAGGAAGCAAAGGCCTTCAAGAAAAGGTTTTACAGTTTCTGTAACAAGCCATTGCCTCATTTCTATTTCAAATATCATAAAGAGAGTAAATCCACAGTCTTGCTGCAATTACAGGAAAGGCCCTGCTCTTATAGTGCATATTACTCAGTTTCCTGGAGTCTAGGCTTGCTGTCCAATGCCTGTTTGGACTCCTAGATCATTTGAAAAACAAATCAAACCTCTAGCCCTTATAAGGGGAAAATATGAGGCAAAAAGGAGAACCATTATTCTAGTCAAATTTTAGGCAATCATGTAGTGGCTCATTAGAAAGCCAGGGTAGGAACATGCTGCTGCCTTGCTCTTTGCTCCCCTCCAACCCCATTGGTGCCAGGGGCAAAAGTATGTACTGCAAAAGTACCTAGAAGTCAAGAGGACAAGCAGAAGGAGAGACAGGTATACAAGGCAGCACTAGCAAAGTGGCTGCAGTGGAAGAGAGCACAGTCAGGAGGCAGCTGAATGACACAGGACTCAATGAAACTTACTTCTAAATGAACACACTTAGGTAACTGTGGCATCATAAACCACTACATACAGGAAGTCACATCATTTTAACTCTGGGGCCAAATATAGCTGCTAAAAAGGACTTGGCTGCATTTTGCTAGCATAGAGCTCAAAAAGGGTTGTTTGTTGTGGAAATAAAGTAGGGACAAAACAAGGCCTGTATGAAGCATTGAGTACTCCTTTGGTGATCTTCATCAACCTGACCTCAGCTTTACAAGGTGGTGTTCTGAAGATAAAGAGAACCAGGTATGCTGCTTTGAGTGTTCCTTTGTAATATTTCCCAGCCTGATCTACACTGGTCTCATGAGAATATCTCTGGAAGCATTTTCTTCTTGTTGTTTGTACCATATCAGTAATGTGAGTGGTCACTTTACATGGTTTACCCTCCCCTGCTCCCGCACGATCCTATAAGGTAGGTTTGCTAAAAGAAATTGCCTAGCCCACGGTGACTTCATACATTCCATAACCAAGCAGGTATTTGATGTTCAGTCATCCGGTTCCAAATTTCCATAGTCTAATGATTACACTATACAAATGCTCTCAGATCAGTATTTACTATATAAATGGTACCGAGGCTGATGTTACTGCCCTGGCTAGTCCGAGCTTTGGGGATATTAAAAGATATCCTCTTGATATCATAATTCGGCCTCACTTCTCTATTCCTCTCCACATGCTTGCGAGGCCACCGAACAAGCACGTAAACAAGCTCGGCCGTTAATTGCCGTAATATTCAAACTACCATACAGGCAGGCCAGAAATAGCTGACTCACTGCTTTAGGAGACCTCCAGGCAAGCACTCTAATTAGGTATGCACGCCACCTACAAAAGAGCCTCTGCCCCGCGATGGCAGCTTGATGGGTAAGCTATACAATACCCAAGCACCCTGTGGTTGCATACTGGCTACTCTATTGAGAACCGCTACGATAACTCAATCATTCAGATTCTGACCTTTCGGAGGCTTTGTCTCCAACTCCAAATCTATTGTTTTCCCCCAAGTATGGCATAGCCTGTAGTCACAATTCTCTTTATAAAAACCCTTGATTCCGAGACCTTCCTCGGAACGCTCCCGAGTTTCATCTAGCCTTGCTGCTGCTTTGGCGAGCCTCCCCTCAGCTCCACGTGCTGAGCTACATTGCACCCCAGCTTCACTCTCTATTTTGCTGGGCTTCAGGACAGATGAAGTATCACTCAAACCAGCAATCCCTCTAAAAATCCCTCTATACCACTCCAACCTTTATCTTCTTTAGTTATCTTGTATGAGTGTGTCGCATACACTGTTTTGCTTGTGTTTAATAAACATCATTTATTGTGCCAACTTTTGTGTGCTACTTGACTCAACCTGACCCCGTAGACATAGGGTTCAAGATCTCGCTACGTTACCCTGCCTCTCGTAAAGCTAAGCAGTGCTCTGAGCTTATTTTCCCCACCTTTGGTTGAGCACATTTTGGTGTCCCTCCCGGGACCCCCAGTACACAGGGTAACACTGAACCACAGTTGAAGAAAAATAATTAACAACTAATGTACTTAATTTGTATATTTATTGTTACATTACTTTTATTTGCACTTTATTCACAAAATATGTATATTTGCATAGGAAATATGCTGAACTAGAAGAGGGGCAGAGGGTGAGCCCTGAGAAAAGAAGTAGTCTCTGAAACATGTGGAGTCCAGGTTGTGATGGATTTAAAAGCAATAACTAGTACTTTGAACTGGATCTGACAAGTAATTGGTTTCCAGTGCAGTTGCTACAGAGTAAATTAGGTATGTTCCAGCCCTACAGCCTCTTCACTATTTGAAACTGGTTTGGTTCTTTCCCAAGGGCAGTACCAGGCAAAGTGTTTTACAGTAATCAGTCCCAGAGATTACAAAAGTAAATCCATCATGGCAAACTCTTTCTCTCATACAAAGAGGCATCACACATGTAACAAATACAACACTCTATATAGAGGAGCTGATGTGTGTGGCCACCTTTTAAGCTGACTTGTGTAAACTTCAAGAGCATCTGTAGGCTCCTCACTTCATTGAATTGTGAAACAACCACCCTATCACAGGAAGGACTCTCTTTTCCACAGAGATGATATTATTATATACATCATTACCTCAATATTTTAGATTCTGTCTCACCCTGTTAAACTCCACACACACACATTTAACTGCACCTTCCTGTCATACTTCAGCTGAAGGAGAAAAAGAGTCGGGCTCAGAGGAAAGGAGTCAAGATGACAGGCCTCAGATGGACCTCCACCCAAGAAGGAATTTTAGTCCCTCCTTAGAAACACCAACCACTGTGGCAGAGCCTGGATCCTCCCAGCAAAATTTATTCCCTTCAAAGGAGAGGACTCAAGAGGCTGTCTCTGAGGCATAGTGCCCCCAACTGCCAAGAATATATTTGAAGATATGGGATGTCACGGACTGACTAAGATAACAGTGCAAGGCAGAAGATGTCTAATGAATACATTGTCACTATCATCTGCAGGTGTGTGGAGAAGTCTCCCAATGGCTTCCACATTAGGAAACACTGTTTTTAGTTTCATTTTGTTCCTTTTCAGCATTCCTCCGTTCCTTTTTTTGACTAATATTCCAGCAATCTATCCTTGGCACTTTCCACCTATGTCTCCTCAGTTTTTCCTTGCTCTGATTAACAACCTGGTAGGAATCTCTTTGTTCCTTGACCCCAGCTTGTGTTTTGACTGTATCCTTTGCCTGCTCCTTTGAATGGTTATGTTACTCCATGTACCAAACCTTACCTGGTGAATTCCTCAGCTTCATTGAAGAATCACCACTCCAAACCAGCACACTTCCAAACGCTGACCTAGTAACAAGAGAGCCAACTCTAGGTGCTTTTGTTCATGAAATACAAAACTGAATATTAGCAATATGTGGTTTACAGTCCCAAAGCTCTGAATGATTTCCTATACCCACTTCATACAGATGTTCAGTAGAACCAACCACATGCCAGCTATTAGGTGGCAAATCTAGCATTGCCAGTATTGATCCATTGAATATATTCTATTAGCAAAGAACAGAAATATTCAGAAGCCACATCTGGCATCTCTACTCAGTCTGATTTAGCAGCTGGTTTATATGAATATATAAAGAGAACAAAATGTTCGTCCACTACTAGATAAATTCAATGGCTTCCTAGGCTCTATATGCATAAGATACTGAATGAGAAGCAATACAGAGAACTGTATGAAAATACCTTGGATTCATTATTTTGGTGCTGTCCATGCCTGACTCCCACCCTGTAGTGATCAGCATGGTGCTCAACTCCTTTTTCTCATTCTTTTATTGGGTGGTTGATCAGCGTTCCACCTACCTGGGGCCCATGCACGCCTTCTGTGCAATTCACTAGCAGTTTATCTAGGAGCCAAATGTACCAGTTGTCTGAAACAGGGGCTCAAATAAAATATGGGTTAGGAGTCCTCAAGAGAAAACAGACAGCTACATGAATGTACAGAGCAGTGCCTAATCAAAGTGGTGACCCTGCAACTGATACCTGTCCATGTTCCATCAGCTGTCAGTCTGCAGAATGTTTTCAAGAAAGAAAGAAAGAGAAAGAAGGAAGGAATGAAGGAGTTCTAGAAAATAGAAACAAATATGATACTAATTCAAGGCACATGGGGAGGGGAGAATGGTATCATATCATATCAGGTAGCCTGAGAAGCAATAGCCTGTTGTAGGGGCTCTATATCAAAGGCTGACCACTGAGAGGAAGAAGAAAAGAGGACTCCAGCAATTATTATACCAATTTTTCCTCTGGGATCAGTGATGATATGTACATGTTACTTATTGCATATCAATAACTGAATTTCTAAAAAAAAAAAAAAAAAGAAAGTGAAGTCAAGGTAGCCGAAAGGAAATCACAATAAAAACAGTAAAAATCTGAAACAAAAATTTAAAAGCACCAATGAGAACCAACCATCTGTCATGGTTGCATCTCACAGAATCCTGGAACTGTAGTCTGGTGAGGCACCAGAGCTCTATGGCAGAGAATTCTAAATGCCCCACCAAACTACAGTCTCAGGATTTCGTTGAAAGGAGACCTTGCAGTTATAGCATCAAATTGCTGTAACTGTGCAGTGGGAAAGAAACCACTGGCCTTGTTCACACTTATTCCAGAATCCTTTCGGAATATGACATTCATGGCCACTCTTCAGAAAGCTGTGGTAACTAGCTTCTTTAGCTTCCCTAGACAGAAAGTTCTACAAAGGTAGTTTTTCTTCAAGAAAAGAGGCTATTTCTGAGAAGGCCAACACATTCAAAGAAGTTATTCTTTAATATACTGAATAAAGGTCAACGATTTTGTAAAAACATTAAAAAGACCCTTATTTATGTCATCTAAAAATCAGGTATATTAAAAAATAACATGGTTTAAAATTAAATCTGAATGTATTATAACAAACATGCTAAATTATACTTATTTTTATTCTCTTTCCTGAAATTCACCAGCATGAAATCTGACTTTTCCGTTGCCAACACACACTAGGGTGATGTTTTCATTAATGTACGTGCTACAGTTCCAAGATCTTTCTCCAGATCAGCCACCACCAGTTCAAACCTCATCAGTATGTTTGTTTGTGTGTGTGTGTCCGAGAGAGAAAAAGAATGAAGCTGCGATTTCTTGCAATACTTTACTTTTAATTTATACCGAGCTGTATTTTCTGTTCCTAATACTTAATAAACTATCCATTGGTGAAGGGAAAAAGAAACTCAGTCTGATCTGTATATGAGGAGGAGATCCGTGAAGAAGCAGACATCCTTGTTTATATCAATTGCTGCATCAGGGACTATAGGCATCAATCATATGCTGTGCATCCAAATGCAGAAGGCATTGATCCATACTAGATTACTTTCAATTGGATCATCATTCAGATATTCATCATAAGGTTCATCTTATCCATATTCTGGTGCCATTAGTCTACATGACAGTAGAGCAGAAGCAGGGCAATATGAATATGAATATGAACAAGTAGAAGAAAAGAATATATCATGAGCTAGGCTCAAGTTGTTGGCAATAATGTACCCACGCATGCATGGGACTATTCTGAAAGACTGCAGATTGTGTTTTCTGTGAAAATGAATAGAAGATAGAATGGTTTTCAATAGAGAAATATGAATCTAACAGGTTCAGTGTCGCTTCTTTTCTCACTTTATTTTTTTCCAAACTGCAAGATCATTTCATTCTATTTCCAAATAATTCTGACATCTTATTTAAGATCTAAGTTGCTTGTAAATTCATGTGCATTTTCATTGATATATCTCACGCACTTATATTTTCATGTGAAATTTTATATGTTACTTAAATATGAAATTTTGTACATTTGTTTCACTAATGTATACATTTTGTGCACATTTTTGAAGAAATCTATCACAAAATTCAGAAATGTGTGTCAAAGTAAAATTAAGTTTTGATGCATATTTCAGAAATGCAAGTTAGGCATGTTCACCTTAAAATTCAAATCAAATCAATTTTTCCCCCATCCCTGAATTTAGGAGGTTATGTAGATATTACTCTACACACATGTAATAAAACAAGCAAGAACTACAATCCTAAACATGGACAGTGTCAAACAGTATAAGGAGACTTTTTATTTCACATACAGTGGAGTTGCCTTCCAGGAAAAAAATATATATATATATTGCAGCAAAATTTTTAAAGTTCTAGAAAAGATTCATGGATATAATATGCAATTAGACCTTCTGTTATTTTCATTAGTATTTGGGCAAGACAAATATGTCAATTTCACTTTTTAAAAAATCTCATTTTCCTTTTGTGGACTTTATGAGTGAAATAAATCTGATTTTGAAAACTTCTTATCAAAAATGAGCCAAAGAGAATTCTTAGTCATCAGCCTAAACTCAACAGCTACAGCTATTTTTGGCATAGGACTGTGGTATATCTGCTGGTTGCTACACAGGTCACTATATTAACCTAGTACCATAAACTTAGTTGAGTACACTGAGGTTCAGATACAGACTTTTAAGAGATAAGCACTCAGTGATGGATAGGCAAAATTTTCACATTAATTTTTTTAAAAAAATCATTCGCCTTTATGAAGAAGTCTGCATATGTTAGAAAATTCTTTTTTAAAGATACAAACCAAAAAAGCACTTTTGGCCATCCTTGATTAACATACTGTATACCGTTGGACAGCAGTTACTCTGAACATATTTAGTACAGTGAAGCACTGTACATTATGGCTGGTGTATAACAAGATGGCAGTCATACCTGGCAACCACCACCAGAACAATGCAACCAAGATACTGCAATTAGTAAAGAAGGCATAGCTAAACATATAGGTCTTTTTCCTTTGTAGCATCAATAATAAATTATAGACTTTTTTTCTAACAAAATTAAAAAAATATTAAAATCAAAATATTAAAATTAATGAGAAATCAATCAATTAGCAAATTCTGCAACTACTGTGTTAGTCAGTGTTACTCAGTGTGCTGATCCATGAGCCATTGGCTGTGGTTTCATAGTAAGTATCCGGAAGGAAGATGAAATAGTTATAGCCAAGGGCTACAAATATGACAATGGCTTCTGACGCGTTCAGGAAATTAAAATGCCAGTCCCCAATATAAGATAGCCTAAGAAATACTGGTATAAATGATCTATGGGATGCATTAATACAAGTTTTTGGTTATGTTCCTAGATAGTATAGACACATTATTTAGCCACAAACCAATGGCTTGGACAGGCCAAGGAGTGGCTCCAGTCGTTCCACATGCCCAAAGCCAAGCTTCTTGACAACTCTCTTTCAGAACCAGATGGACTATTAAACAAGAGTGAGCAAATCAGTCTGATTTCAGTCTTTCTGGCAGTTCTGTATGGGTTTTCCATAACTCTGTGCTATCCTGCTTCTGTCATTGTGGTTATTTTCTTAAGTCAAAAGTCTTGCTGATACATTCAGGATAACTGAGACCCAAGCTCCACACTAGTCCAGAAGTATAAAACCTGAAGGCTTCTCTCAGAATTCACCAATGCAGATTCTTCAAATGTTCCCCATTCTTCAGGTTCTCCAGACTTTCATTTGTGAGATGCTGATGATTGCTGTGGAATGAAAGGATCCAATGGGATTTGCCCAAGCCTTTAAGGGTAAGAATTCTTCAGGGTGCTTTTTCTGCCCCCCTATGTTCCCAACCCCCTCCCCAAAAAATGGTGATGGGATTAAAACATATAGACCAGCACCTAGAGATCTATTTCAGATTGATCTTATCTATATACCTTAATTTCTCTAGCTAACTAGATAAATATCTTGCATGCAATCTTCAAAAGAAAACAAAGGTATTAAAAAGCTAGAAAAAGAAAAATCTTGACTTAAATCAGTCTCATTTTTTTGCTGAACAGCTTTAACCATTTTTATCATTCACGCCTGTTACTTACTATCTTTTAATCACCCTGTCATTCTTTCAATCAGAGTGATATCAGGATTCTTCTTCTCCCCCCTACCCATTTAAGTAGAGATTGTAATCTACAGTGTTGATTTTGAAGACAGATCCAATAAGTGACCATTATTCCAGCTTAATTTAAATGGAGTGCAAAGGTGTGGTCTTCTGTACAGGCTGTTAATGTGCAATTTAATAAGGTCAGCATCTTTGAGGCAAATTGTTTATCACTCATGGATGCTTTTTGCAATCTTCATTGATGTATTTTGCTGCACTTCATTTCAGTCCATTTTATTAGACGTAGATACGGGTACACAGTTTAAGTGGGTTCATTATTTCAAAGCCATACACGATATGTTCACTTCTCTTGTATTTCCACAGATTAGGAGAATTTGAAATCCAGATTGTATCCTTACTTTCTGTTAACTTTATCTATGTCCTGCTTTTCTTCAAAGGAGCCCAGAAGAGTTTGTGTCAGATTCCAAGCAATACCCAATCCAAGCCTGGTTAAACCATACAATGTGTGATCACAGCTTGGAAATAATTAGCTAAAAATAGCTTATTACTTGTCATTAATTTCCTTTTTTGCAACAATTAGTGCCAAAAAAGGGGCAACGTCACTCTTTGTATATGGATTTAATTACTTTTATATTTATAGGACATGTTTTGTGCAACAGGCCAGCTCTTGTAGCAGTCTGATACTTGGAAAATTAACTAAAAGTTTAGTTATTGTCAAACAATCAGTTACCTTTTTAAAAATACAAAACAAAACTGTAACTATAACAATACCTAACTATTCAGGGATGTTGGAACTGGAGCTGATGACTTCCTTACAGAATCCTGTTCCTCTCCCTCTAGGAAGACCATAAGCAAAGCATAGGAGTAGACGCCCCTCCTCTTCCTGTTTCTTTATAATTGGTTATACTCTTAATGTTGAGTTTGTTGACCCTAACTAGAGTAGATCCATTGAATCAGTGCAACCTTCCTAAATCAACATTTATATAAGTTCCATTGATTCCATTGGGACTAATATTTGGCTTTAAACCAGATTCTCCATGACACTGTCCACTTTTAATCCTCCCTTTAAAGCCACTTCAGTGAGTGGCTGCCAAAACATTTTGGAGGAACAAATTCCATAAAATTAGCTATATGTTAGATGAAGTGGTACCTCTCCTTTCTGTCTGTGTTGAATCACCTGGCCCTCTAATGGACTTGTGGCTCACATTTCCAGTGGAACTGTGAACTTAGTCCCTTCCTGCAAAACACTTCTCATGTTTCCAAGTAAGACTGAATATTCGAAGTCACAAAAAGCCCCCAGTTCAAATGTTACCTCAGCCACCAACACAGCCAGTGATCATGCAAGCCAATATTTCACAAAATCAGTTCCACTGTATATCTGCATTATGGAGATGGAAACAATCATATCTGAGAAAAGAATTTACATCAGTGGATTTTCTGTATATATCTATAAGAAAACAACCTTTGTCCTTTATAATTTCAATATCCAAAAAAGTGAATTCTAAGCAAAAACTAATATCTTTGTATAATATTCTGAAGCTGGACTGTGTGAGTATCATGAATTAAAGCAATGATCATTCTTTTACCTGGGGGGTTCCTGGTTCTGTTCCTTGGGAGTTCACTTCCGGTGGTTCCCACAGCCTGGCACTAGCTTGTTTGAGGATTCTAAGGGGATATCCTCTGTCTAGGAATGGTTGCTTTAGAATGTGAGCTTGTGATTATGGGGATAACAGTTACCTATTTTTGAGTGTTATTGTAAGGATCACTGATCAAAATATTTGAAGTGTTTCAAACATGTGGATCCATAAAGTGTTACTGCTGAAACCTGTTGTTAATAGAAACCACTTATATATACGTTATTGTTACCAGTACTACTACTACTACTACTAATTATTGTTGTTGTTGTTGTTGTTATTACTAACCTGTTTCTCCATATGGCTGGAACAACAGATTAAAATACGGCAACAAATGGACACATAATACATTTAAAAACATGAGCACCAACTAAAAAGACATAATCTGCATAGTCTTGAAGGCTGTGCTTTACTAAGATCTTGATCTTTGCCATGCTGAGCTAGTGTAAATTGTTCAAAACTGGCTCACTTTAATTACATATTAACTCCACAGCATCCTTAGGAGATTTCTTTATTCCTAACTCAGATCAGTTCTTGAAATAAAATGTAATTTATGTGTGTCTTCCATAATTAAAATTTGACTAACTTGAGTGATTCAGATGTCAACAAAGCTTCCAAAGCCCATATTATTATCATTGTCATTATCACTACATTTATTTATATCTTATCTTTTTCCAGTTTGCGATTCAAGGCAGCTAACAACAGTTAAAACAAACATAGTTAAAAACTCACAGCATACAAAAGTTAAAAAGCAATTTAACCATCATAACATAATAAATACATATTTATCTAGTGTATTTTTTTTACCAAAAGTGCATATACATCAGTGATCTCTATATGATTCATAAAATAGAATCTTTCTAGATGTTTCAGTGGGCTTTGCCAACAGTTGAAATCTACTCTAGGTGATGCTGTTTTAGTTACCAACACTGGATGCTGTATTCTGCAATTATGAGCATTGTGACGTCAATACTTTCCAATGGCTCAAATCAACATTTTTTTTTAAAGTCACTCCCCAAAAATTGAGAATTCACTAGTACTCCTGCTTTCATGTTGTGGCTCAGCTTCCTCTGTAGAGAAGCTGCAGATCCATTTTACTGAACTGAGCACCAGAAGATTAAACATTTTCCAAAAGATTTGCTTAAAATGTAGTTAGCAAGTTCCATTTGATTTTTTTTAAGAAAAAGGAATCAAATATGGATTTAAGGAAATCCATATTCATGTAGATGTCAATCAGTTAACGTCTTTCTGCATAAAGCTGCATGCTAAACTCAACATTATTCTCCAGGGTAATACTTTTAAGTTAAATGCCATCGTTTCGCATATATATTTTATGCAAGACCAACATAGACCCAGTCACTTTGCTTTCATGAAATATGAATCCATTCTCTCTAATTCACACAATGTCTGTAGTGTTTATTTTTATTATAAAGTCACTTTGAATGTAATGTATTTTTAAATGAAAAAAAAAACCTTTAATCATTTCGCTATAAGAATTCGCTCAATAGAATTTCTCCCCACTCTCTCCCTCTCTCTTTTTTTAAATGGGGCTTTCTGAACAGGGTTCTTTTGATCTCCTTGACTGCTTTCTATATTGTAAGCCTAATCCTATACTTAAACATTTTTCCTACATTTCATCAAACACTTTGATTTAAATTTTCCTTAATCTAGCTCGTCATATTAATCTACACCATGTTGTAATGCATGTCATTCCCTTTCAACTGGGGGTGCTGATGGATAAATAAATAAAAATAAAAAAAATGCTCATTGAAAGAAAGAAGAGGGAGAAGAGAAGCTACAATACAGTCAGAAAATGCTCTGCAATGTAGCATCACACACACCCACATAAGTGAACATTTAAGGCTTCGGCTTTTAAATGCCACCCTAATTAAAGGAACGTTCCCTTTTAAATGTGCTCCTTTTTTCCCCCTGCATGCAGAAGAGGCCTTATTCAAATGAAGGGGGAGACCTTTCACATACACGAGGCTATAATAGAGAGCTTAGCATAACTTCTACCTGATTTTCAATGCAAATGGCAGAGGAGAAGTTAGTGTGTTGATGCAGATTATGGGTTATCCTTCTCACACACCACAGACTCCTTCACGCTCTGGAAATATTTTGCTTATCAGTGAGAGGCAATGATCAACACCTCACACTCCCAATCCCAGGGAGACTCGGAAAGTGAGATCATCAATATTCAGATATAGTCAGATTCTCACAGTTCCAGACTATTAATTTGCTCCTGAACTGGAAGATTTACTGTACGTTTTTGTAATATAAACATTTTACTGCCACATATCAAATATCAGAGCCGAGTGATTAAGAGACTGTTGAACAATAATATGGAGGTGAAAAGAACGTCCTTTATGGCCACGCAGGGGCTCGATGCTCACTTTATATATTAAAAGGGGGCATATTTTGTGGTGAAATACTCTGGCACTTTAAATAAGCACTAAGAGCAGCCATACTTCTCATCTCGGCTTAGTTCATTTGCTTTGTGTATGGATGCAACAGTAGTGCTCTGTGGCAACGACAACAACTTGCCTGAAAACCTCAAGTCATAAACAGCTCTATCTATGCACGTTCCCTTTCATTTCACATTAATCTAATGTTTTCAAAATTAGGCCGAAAAGAGGAAGGTCTACTCCCAAATTAGCGTGAGTGCTTAGAACAGTGCTGAGTGACTGGCAGTAGCCTGATTAAGCAGAGCTGTCTTTGCTTGGCAACAAACAGGGCAGAGTGTTTCTCACTGTGAGGGACTGTCAGCTTATTTTACAGGCGAGATCAAACTGATACGGACAGCTCTGAATGCTTCAATAGGAGGGGGGAAAGGAAGGTGACAAGAGCACTGTCGTCAATTGATATTGACTCAGTTTTGTTTGCAGAGGTCCTATGAGCATTTAGAGGGTAGCCGCCTGTCCCTTTGTGAGATGGGTTGATGCTCTTCCTTGTCTCTCATGAGCCATTTTTTTAAAAGGACAGTTACAAATGGTGATTCTCGGTATCTCTTTTCTGGACTGGTAGTGGACAAGGTCCATAACCTAAATGGCTCTCCTACTGTGCAGACAACAGTCCAGGGGCCTAGATTAGTCAGAAGTGCAATAAAGTGAACACCATCTAACTGTAAGGGCTTCAGTGTCACACATCAAGTCTACTCAGACACGGCATTACAAAACTTTAAGCATGTTTGTAGCTGACATACCAAAAGCAAGACAAAGGCCATTTCCGCACTACACTCTTACAGCACAATTATTCCACTTTCAACATCCTATGGAATCTTGGGGTTTGCAGTTTAGAGAGGGGCATTTAGAATTCTCAGTCAGAGAACTCTTTGGCCTCAGTAAACTACAAACCCTAGAATTCCACAGGATATTGAAAGTAGAATAATAGCACTACAACAATGTAGCGCAGGAAGGCCCTTAGTCTACATGGAGTTATTATTGGACCCACCCGCCCACATACACACACACACACAAATCCCATATTCAGAAGATAAAGCTTATTATTCACCTTAACTACTTTTTCTCCAGTGTAAATAAACAAAAGCAACAAGTAACTTATTCCTCTCCTTTCCCAGCAAGTTTTCTGCTTATAGACTTCAGTTATGCATACATCTCCGGCACAAGCCAAGACAAAGGCAAAATGAGCACATGTCACATAAGGAAAGAACTCTGCACAATCTACACTGCTGCTTCTACTGAATTACTTTTTGTCCTGTGCCTCAGCTCACAGGGATGTCAAATGGCAAGGGCAGCACTAACTAGCTCACCAGACTTGCTCAATAAGGAATGTCCTAATTTAAGAGAGACTTGACAGACCAGTCCCTACAAACATGATTTTCATCATCATCGCCATCATCATCACTATCACCATCATCAAACTATTTGCTGGTTTTGTGTATACATCATTGTGAATCAGCTTGGGTGTCTTATTGGGAGAAAGGTGGGATATAAATTAATAACAACAACAGCAACCCCAAAATTGTAGGGGATATTGTTTAATGTAAATTCATTAGATTTTTGGAGACCAGTGAGAAATACCAGAAAATTAATTTATCAGTAAAGGACATCATTTATCATTTTATTTAAATTCAGTTCCTGACACTCATTGGTAGATCCCAAGAACCACCTAAGGACCATTTTCATATGTTCTAACATAATTTATTGGTAAATAAATGAATTGCTCTTTAGTAATTTGCTTTCTTGTAACATAGTTTCTCTAAAGTAAATACTATTGAAATAACAAATCCAGTTCGTCTATTTGATCCTACCCTGGCTTTTGTCTTTCAGTGACATTAGAGCTAGGGTGGGAATTATGTTTCCTTCCCAATATTGAGGTTCTGCTCCCAGCATTCCTGGCCATTGACTATGCTGGCTAGGGTTGATGAGAATCACAGTACAACAATAGCAAGAGGTCCATACTATTCACACCCCAACACCAGAGTGAAATGATCCCCAAACTGGCTCTGAACATCTTTAGCACCGCTCCTTTTATTAGGACAATGATTCTGGCTATAGTTATTCATTTTTCCTCTGGAGTAAATTGTAACTATTAATGGAGAAGAAGGGGGTACTGCATTTGGGGACCCCTTATAGAGAATGTGGGGTAAATCTGTTCCTTCTTCCTGGGTACATGAACCACTGAATAAGCCTTCCACAGTAGCATACAGATTGCACCTAGAATGTTTCTTAGTCACACTGCAATGTGACAAACTATTTAGAAGTGAGCTACAAATGCACACATCACTGAATTTCAGCCCCTTATTGTCTCATATGCCTTTGATATTACTGGGATAGGGCTTCTTTATCTAGCCAGTCATTTAAATTATAGCAGTTAAATCTGGGCATACAAATTTATGAGTTGAGTAGAAGGTTCTGATTTTGGCACATCCCTAAATAGGAACTCCAGGACTCAATGCAATAAACTCTCTGCTGAACACAAAGGTTATGACAGTATGTATTAATGGCCATGCTAAATACACTTTCCAAACAAGACGAATTATGCAGCAATATTCAGTATACCTGGAAAGGTCACCAGAGAACTCATCTGGAAGCAGAACCAATAAATTATTTGTGTGATAAAAGCAATGTGTTGCCTAGAACAAAATGCACTGTTTTTTAACTCTGACAATTTATTTTCCTCATAAATAAAACATTAACTGTGGTAAAACAATGTAGTGTGCAGAGTACAGAAATAATCTGAATTTTTTGCATGCACTTCCATAATGGCTGGTAACAGTGAGACAGCTTAAGCAGTAGATGGAGACTAAGAGCCAGCTCTACAGGTAGGAAGGATAAACTTTAGCTACAAATGCTCCTAAAATTCATGTTTTCTTTGACAGATACCACCGTAGTATAGATCGCAGAACTTGACTTGGGGAGATCTGGGTTCAGCTTTTTAGTCACAGATCTCAATATCTGGTGGGGGGCAGCATCTTCCTCTCTGGAGCCAATGTGGTGTTAGTGGTTTGAGCATTGGAATATGACCCTGGAGACCTGCGTTCAGTTTCCTGCTTGATCATGGAAACCCACTTGGTGACCTTGGGTGCATCACATACCCTCAGCCCTAGAAAACCCCGTTCGCCTTAACGGGTTCTAGGTTCGCCTTAAAGTCACCATAAGTTGGAAGTCACTTGAAGGCACTCTACAACAACAGATTTCTCTCTCTCTCTCCCCCCTCTCCCATTCTGTAGCCCTCCTTCTCTCTCAGCACCTTGAGAGGCAGCAGTATGAATGTGATTAACAATAAGTCTGGATGTTGCAATAATAAATGGGGATTTTTTTTCCCTCTTTGATCTGATACCTGGTTCATTATTTTCTACATTGTATTATTTTGCATCATTTAGGTTAGTTGTGTGTGTATGTGTATCTTTCTATCTGATCTTATAATGTTGCATTGTCAACAGAATTAACAAAGGCATTAAAAATACCATACAGATGAAGGGAATGACTGAGCAGACCTGTATACATCAATGTGTGTTTTGTATATTTGGAATAATAATTGCCAACTTCTGCACATACCTTCCCACAAATGCTAATCTAGAATGGAGCCTCGGATGTTGGCATCTCTAGAGCAATCATCTAAATTGTAAAGCCTATCATCCATTTTAATCTTGGCCCACAAACAATCTGAGACAAAATAGTCAGCCCTATGACAAGAAACTACAGACTGTTTAGTTCATAATGACACACATACACATTCACTCTTGCTCAGTTTGCACAACTATGAGGAAGTTTGGTTAGCTATACAGCTCAGTAAGGGACAGGTTTCTCTGGTTCTAGTTCCACCTTATAGAAATGGACAGTTGTTGACATGTTACAATGACAAGTACAGAGTGGCCACATGACTGGGCACTGAAGATAACGCATCCCATCAATTTGTGCTTGTTAGGACAGACACTGAGAAACCAAAGCTTCCCAAGAGAATCACCAGTGACATCTATAATTCTTGCTATGGCTCCCACACTTAACCCTATTCAGTAACACAAACACAGATTCCCTGGAAAATAAAACAGTGTCTATGTTCTAATATAGATTCCAGAACTGGTAAGGATTGGGCAGCTACTGTGTTCATCTGAAGAAAAACAAAACAAAACAGTCCAGTCAAAACCGCAACTGCTTGCAGGAAAACCCACTATATTGGACACCTTAAAATGTAATCAGAGTCCTCTGAATGACTTTCCCACCACCTGTTCCTGAGAGCAGTCCAACCTACCAAAGATATCCGAGGGACTGCCAAGAGTTCACCAAATGCCACAGCAGTTTAAACTCCTCATACAAGTGGGAGCCATTTCAGGATATACTCCTTACCTTGGGAAGGTGGAGTCTGGCTTTTTCTTCTATGTGTATCTGTTGTTGTTGTGTGACTTCAAATCATTTCTGATTTATGGCAATGCTAAGATGAACATCATGGGGCTTTCTCAGTAGAGTTTGTTTAGAGAGGGTTTTCCCTTACCTTCATCTAAAGCTAAGAGAATGTGACTTACTCAAGATCACTCAGTGGGTTTCCATGGCTGAGCAAGAATTCACACCTTGATTCATTATTTTTCTACATTGTATTATTTTGCATCATTTAGCTTAGTTGCATGTGTATGTGTATCTTTCTGTCTGATCTTATAATGTTGTATCATCAACAGAATTAACTAAGGCATTAAAAATACCATACAAATGAAAAGAATGACTGAACAGACCGGTATTTATCAATGGGAGTAGTCTGTATACTGGAATAAATAATTGCCAACTCTTTAATTTAATTAAATTTAAATTGTCCCACTCTAGCACTCAAACTACTATAGCATGCTGACTCTACCAGCCTAGTCTCCCGCCAGTTACTGCTGGAGCAAATTATCAGTCTTGGAGCTGTCCATGATCTTGTAGCAGATATCCAGCCCCTCCTTTGACCAGGTCATGTGGCTATGTATCACCTGTTAGTAATACACCATCTGCTGGCTTCATATGGCAGGGCCTGTTCACCTCATCTTTGTCCCATGCTCACCTACCTCCAGTGCCTGTGGCATTATTTTCTGAAATGCTGACAGAAGTCTTCTCAAAGTCCTGCTGCAGAACTCTTACATGTTAAAAAGGATTTTGGAGAAGAAGCACATGAGGGCCTCACTATTGTCCTGCATGAACTACAAATACTCCCTCATATTCTTCATCCAAACGTTGGAGTCCCTGAGCAAGTTCAATTTTCTGACAGATGAAGGTGCAGGTATTTGTGCCTCTTTCCAGAAATGAGTGGTTAAGAGTTAATTTGATTTCCCCTAAAATGACCTGTCCTCTGAATCAATGATTTCAGTGAATTCACAGACAGTGACATACTATCATAAACTAAATGTTTTGATAGAAATGTATTTACTTTAAGAAGTGCAGACTTCAGGAGCCCTCTGTAGGTGGTGTCTGGAAATTTGTTTTTTCACATCTCAGTAGGATCTGAAACATGTCCAGCTGCAATTCACATCCTCTTGCAAGCCTGGAAACATTATTATTATTTTGATGAGATTTCAGTTAGAAGCAGGTCATCTTTTATCTTTGATTAATGGCCACTTTTCACAGCTGAGAAGGATATTTTGGGGCACCAGCAGTACATGTGCTCATTTGGCGGTGATTCCCATTACTGCAGAAACATCTTCATAATCACACAAGTTGCTGTATGTATCATCAGTGCACATATAATATGCTTCTTCATGCTGCTCTGTTCTCAAATTAGCAGCCCAGTTTGTAACTGAGATAAGAGGTGAGGCACTTAATTTCAACTCCGCAGGGGCTGGTGGAACACCAGTCCTTAGCAGATTTATTTGGTGCGGAAATCAAGGTGTTCAGACTTGTACCCACAGAAGAAACTGGAGAAACATCTCAAGATTCTGTAAAAGATTATTGTCTGACTAGTAAAAAAGCTGCTGCTTTATGACTTGTGTAAACTTTTAAGTATTTTTTCAAGAGCTATATAAAATCATAACAAGCCAACATATAAACACATAATATATCAATACATAATATAATGTTATATAAAATCACTATTCTAGTTTTACAGTGCCTGTAGTTTGTGCATACCTATTTAGAATCTAACTTCAGAAACTTCTGGACCAGGAGCTCTGAGGCCTTTTTACTAATAAAATAACCATCCTCTGAGCATTGTGAGATGTGTCTCCAGTTTTTTTCTGCAGATTTCATTGGATGCTCCCTCATTTCTGCCTCTTTTGTTTAAACCTGTAGAACAACTCCAATGAGAATAGCCACCTTCGTTCTGGTATTTCTGTTTTCTAGGAACTACTGCACTGTAATGCATTTTGCTTCTTTTTTCCACATCTTGGAAACTGATGTACAGGGTTAAGCTGATATTTGAACTTCGCATAGAAAAATTATGTTTTAAACACATAGACCAATATCCAGTGTAATACCTCAATGGTCAGTGAAGATACTCCAGAGATGCTGCTCTAGAGACTAGAACATGAAGCAATGGGTTCAAATTATAAAAAAGAGATTCCACCTACACATCAGCAAGAATTTCTTAACTGTAACTGACAGTGGAATAGCTGCCTTCAGGTGGTAGACTCTCCTTCTTTAAATAGACGTTAGATAGACATCTTTCAGGAGTGTTTTCGTTGTGTATTTTTGCATGGAAGGGGGTTGGACTAGATTCCTTGTATGAAAGTGAAGGGATATTTGGATATTAAATTTTGTTTAAATATTAAATGTGAACTGTACCTGAACATGTGCTGTTGAATCTTACAATATTCCATGGAGTTGTTATATTAAACAAAAAAAAGGGGGGGTTAAAACAAAAGCATTTCTATGTCCAGCCAATTGTATTTGTGACTGACATATAGTCAATTACTCACTCAATCAAATTAATTATTTTCAATTTGTTCCAGATAAAGGCACACTGGTTCACAATTTGGATCTGTTCCTGGATCTGAAAGACCATCAGAGGTTCAACTAGTCTCCATGACACAGAGTCCCTTTTACTAGCTTCAGCTGTTGTGCCTTCCTAGACAGCCTGATCTCTGTTGATCATAATCTGGCAATCTCTGTTTGGTCCACTGATAGAGTGTAGAAGGTACATCCCTTGGGCCACATACAGGTCCCAACTCCATTTTTTCTGGCTTCAACCCAGAAAATTAATTGAATTTATATCCCACTTTTCTCCTAAGATGAGACTAAAGGTGACTTTGCCATGACACTGTTTCCCACCCTTGAACTATTGTACAGTGCTGCTCATAGGCTGACCTTTGAAGACAGTTATGAAGCTACAGTTATTGTTAAATACAGCATATCATGACAGTGCTGCTGCATCAGCAGCAGCATCTCCCAGTCTGCTTCCAGGTTCATTTCAAAGGAGAGCTACTAAGTCTCTTGAAAGCCTTTCACAGCTTAAGACTAGAGTACCCGATGGCCCTTCTACTGGTGTCCTAATATTGCTTGTGGGTAGCAACCAGAGAGAAGGTCTTCTCAGAGTCTTTATGGAAACTCCTGGTGCCTATTTCAAAATCATTTATATACCAGGTATAAGCCCTTTTAGTCTCCCAGGTACTTTAACAGTGGTTGTTATTCCCAGCATTTGGGTTTTAAGCTGTTCTTTTATCTGACGCTATAGATTTTATTGCTTTCATTTTGATGTTTCTTATTGTACAGTTGTATTTTATCTTTACAGAAAACTACCATGGGACCAGCCATTGAAAACTAGGTTGTGAACACTTTAGAAGTGGTTAACTTAATGATTGATTCAAAACACTGCCCTCCAAACAATCAGGAAATTTAAACATGGTCTGCTTTAATAAAAGTACTTTTCAAAACTGAAGGCTGCAGATGCCCAGAAAAGATATATACCTTAGAAGATGCATTCCTCTTTCTCTGTCATGATTAAAATGTCTCTTCTAAAGTAGCATCTCCTGTGACATCTTTAAAAAGAAGGATTTTCCCTTTTCAAAGTAGTGTTTTAACTGAAATATAAGTGTATGCAGATGTACTTAATTTGATCAATCAGTCAACGATCAGATAATTAACCAAGATTTCTTTAACTGGGTGAAAGCCCTATGTACCGCTATGGAATAAACTGGAAATAATCGATATTAGTGAAAGCAAGAATGCATAGGAAAAGGTAAGAGATAATATTTACTACTCCATTCAGAGAAAAGTATTTTCAGTTGTTTTGAAAACTGGTCTGTTTTCAGCTGTATAAACCCAATTTTGTCAGGAGAGATTAGACCTAGAAAGGGACCAGAAATGTTACCTTCAAAATATAAATCTGTGCCTTCAAACTTTTTTCTACCTCACATTTTACTCTAAATCTGACTAAAGAACCTATCAAGAGACTTAGCAAATCATCATGTCTTACTGTAAAGTAATTTACGGCTGCATTCACAGGCGAGCAACAGCAGGCTCAAAACCCATTACAGCCAAAGATAACAACATTAACTTAATCCTGACAGGCAAAATATTCCAGTCAATACACTTGCAGGTATGGTATGCTGAAATTTCCAACTGCAAACAATAATGTGGAAGGTCAGTGCCAAAGATTTTTGTGTTTTAAAGAAAAAAAAAGGTTTCAGGATGGGGAGTGGATTTGCAGCCCTAAACCCATTTATTCAAGGGTAAACTTGTATTGGTTCTGAGGGAATGTGGGCCCAATTTCAATGTGAGAGTGGGTGGGCAAGAAGAATTGGTAAAAATTTGCATGTAACAGCATCTCATTTGTAACAATGACCAAGCTGCTACCAGTGCATAGAAAAGTTACTGCAACCCCTAGAATCCCTCAACCAGCATGCATAGAAGTGAAAAATATAAGACTAGATAATCAAGAAAAAATAAGCACTGTAACACCACCAGGCCTAGCAAAGATACCTAGACTAAAAGTAGTGCCAGAGCCATGCACAATGCTGCAATGCCCATTTTGGATTACTTGTTTGATGCTCTATTCAAACCAGACTTTACTCTTCAACTACAGGGAGACCCACCTAGATTAACTCTGGTTTTCTTACCATGGCAGGCACATCCAACCCCAATCCAAGGAGCTCAGTAAACATCCTAGTTTTGGTGCCTGCTCAGGACTGGAAAAATAGGGAGAGTGTCCAGCTGCCCAGGAAACTACAATTCAGAGAGATCCGGGGGGGTCTAGACTAAAATAATTTTACTTAGTTCCCATCAAAATCATTGAGAAATGTATCTGCTGTATTGGTCTCCCAAACAGTACTCTTAAAACTCCCTGTACTTGGAGATTAAGGTCTGGTTTGAAACTAGTAAGAATAGTCATAACTAAATTTTCATGTGGATATCAATGGAACCTAAATACAGCTAACTTAGGCCCTTTCTGCACCTTATCTTTTTCCGGCACAGAGGTGCGGGGATCGCGCGAGCAGCCTCCAGCGAGGGGCTCTCGTGTCCCTGTTGCTTCAGCTCTGCATGAGCTGCCTGCTCACATGAGAGCCCCACCTCTTCCTTCCGCAGTGCAGCCTGGGAGTTTCCCAGGCTGCACTGGGGCACGAAGCGTGACCGGTGCAGCTCCGGAGGCTCCACACGCCTGGTAAGTGAGCATGGGGCCCGGGAGCAATGCACGATCATGCACCATTTTCGGCTTCCAGCCAAAAGTGAAAAGTTGTGTGATGGGCGCCTGCTGGCCCCTGGAGCGTCGTGCGATTGTGAGTGCGTCATGCAGATCACTCCTCACAATCACACGACACTCCAAGTGCCCTTTCGCATGGCAAATGCTGTGCAAAAAGGGCCTTAGTATAGATAAAACCCAACATCTGGTAGATCTGGAAGCCGTAAGATGCTTTGGGAAAATAAATGAATGTATAAATTTGCCTTTTGCCAATTATCCATCTACCCCTACCCCCACCCCAGTATCACTTATTTCAGGTATATCAGGGAATTTCCAGAGTTGCATGTGTCTGTGCTAGGGATGGAATTGTTGATTAATCTCATTCTCAAAGAAAGCAATAAGTAATTTTGGCAATTTTCTTCACTTTGTGAGCAAGTCTTCAAAGTATGCACAGTTTTCAAGTCTATTCGCACTTGAGGACCTATCCTATGCAAAATTGCACATGATTTTTTTTTTACAGAAAACAGTATTTTCTGCACAGAAAATAGTAATTCTGCACAGAAATACTGCTTCCTATGCTGAAAATGCTGATTTCTGTACCAAAAAAGTAAATTTTGTGCAGAGTAAGTCCTGAACTGCAAAGATCCTTGTTAGTCTAAGATTTCCTTCATCATCATTTTTGACTCTCAAAAAACATATTCTTCAGCCATTTTTGATTTTTTTAAATATTTTTTCCATCCACATGGCTGTTGTTGTTACTGTTACTGTTACTGCCAACATTCAGCAGCTGCCAAGAATTCCACACTACTTTTGCCATTGAAATTCAGCAGCACTAACAGTGGTTCTCTGTGGTTCAGTGTTGGTGCCAAAGTACCTTCCTGCACCATAGAGTATAGCTAGACTGAAAGACAGAGCATTTCCTGGGAGATATCTAAAATACATGAGGATTTTGCACTGTCGCCAATTTTTGACAATGTAGCTTTGCCTGTGGTGATATTTCCAGAGCAGCAGTAGCAAATGAGGGCATCAAGGCCCACCTCTGGTCAACTTCAACAGGCAACAGTTCCATAATATCTCTGATAGTGTTCTACCCCCAGTCTTGTTACCTCTTAGGAAGAGAGAGACTGGGTTCTGTGTCTAGGTCTTTCTAAATACAAAGCATATATTCTTCAACTGAACAATCCCACAAAGGTCACTGTCAGAAGTGTCTGTGAACTGGGCCACCTCAATCAGTTCCTTCCTTTTTTTACTAGTAAGATTTCAACATGGTATCAGAGTAATGCATTTTAAACTAGCAGCTATAAATGCTGCTACATTTAAGAGAGCGTGGTTTCATTTCTGGAACTTTAGTATTGTAATTACACAGATGACTGGGGCTTTGTGATTTTGTGCAGTAGCAAGACAAGTCTTTGTAATGGAGGTACCTTATTTACAGCAAGTGAGAAGTATCAAACTGTGCCTACGATGAAGTGGAGAATTATGACTACAATAATAATTAACATGTTGCTCTGACAAGACTCAATTTCCAGGAGAAAGCAGATTCTCCTCAGGGAAGTACAGTCTAGAAGGTTAAGTCAACCATGCATCATTAAACAAATGCATGCCACTCGATCAACTTCCAATAATGATATGACTGCTGTACAGCCAGGGAGAGGTTTAAGCTATGACCGACCTTCTTTCTTCCTTTCTTCCTTTCTTTCTTCCTTTCTTTCTTTCTTTCCCTTCCTTGTTCCTTCCTTCCCTCCTTCTTCCTATGTGGTTTTGTAAGCAACTCTGCAAAAACTGGATATGTTTTGAGGAAGAAAACAAGTATAAGCGCATAGAAATGTGCAGATGGTGTTACAAAAATAAATAAATAAAGAGGACTATTCGAATGGAAGATATCTGACAGTGGATGGAAAGGTAACAAAATGAATGAAAACACATCCGGAAAAATGCAAAGTTCAGTGGTGGCAGTCTTGGAAATGGCAAAGGGGGAAATGTGTTTTGTTTTGTTTTAAAAATACACTTAGCTGAACTCACCAAGAGTACTTTGGGCAAGCTAGTTATTCTAACTTTCAGTATTAGTTATGTGGTAGTTAAGTCTGGGCTGTAGGCAATCAACCACATGAAGAACAAAAGTCCCACCATCCCTGGGATGGGAACCTGGGTGGTTAAGGAGTAAAGCAATTATAGGCTAGGTTCTGAGCTGAGATGTCCACCTAAAATGAAATGAAATGGGGATACAGGGAAATCGAAGGTAAAAGGGCAGAAAGATGAATAGCCTAGGAAGACCATGGAGTGGGGGTAGGCAGGTAGTGACATGGCTGCCTTATTCATTAGGCATGTTAGGCACAGTGCCTAGGACCTATGAAAATTTTAGGGTCTACAAAAACAGGATTTTAGGGCCCTAGTGGTATGCTGAGTTGAGGCAGGAAATCAAATACAAGAGTGTCTAGGGCCTAGGAAAACCTTAATGCAGCCCTGGATGGGGAGACTAGAGATGGCTAGATCTAAGAAAACTTAAACATGATTCTCCTGTGAAATCAATGGTATTTCCACTTTGGCTGGAAAATTCTGTTCTCATTACTTAGTAGCATGCTTTCAACACTGTACAAAAATGTTTTAATACATTTTTAGTAGCCCTATATAATCTGTCAAAGTTAGCTGCTCCTTTGAAGGATCCTGAAAGCTGGGCAAGGCAAAGTTTGGCAGAATCTGATATTTACAGTCTTGTCCAACTTCAGAACTGAAAGCATTGTTTTATGGTTACTGGCTGATTCACAAACCTATAATGAAACTATGTCATTAATGCAGGAGCTGAATTGCTGCTTCAGGTAATGTGTAAGGGTAAAGTATTTGTTAATATATGAAAGAAAGTGATTCATTGAAAAGCCCAACCATCTCCTATTTCTGTGTGAGCATGGATGCATAAATTGATAGGATATAATACAACATTTTGCTAATGTGTTTAAACTATAAAACAGAAAATAAGATTGTGTTATTAAATATGTGTGTGTGCCCATATGTAGAGGGAAGAGACTGAGGATTCAGAGTTCTTTCTGTTAACTGAGAGCTCCATTCTCAGCTCATGAACATCTGTGAAAGCTTCACTGTTAACTTTAATGGGTTTAGAGGCAGACCAATAATGTCTCCTATATTTCTTCTGGAAGTTTCCAAGCAGTTCATATTATCATCATTTTTTCCTCATAAAAGCAACATGAACTTTCTGCACAGGCTAAAGATTAAGGTTCCATGAAGATTTTGAAAAAGAAAAAGAAAAAAAAAGGAAAGGAAAAAAGGACAATGTTGCTTTAGCAGACAATTTGTCACATAGCTTTTAAGTTTTACTAGCCCGGAGAGGTATCCAACAACTAAATAGTGAAAGGAAAGTGAATGATTAGCTGGCAGGCCTTCAGGCTACTGAAAGATAGTTTTAGTAGCCTGTCATGAAAATCTGTGGCCCGAGGCTCCAGGGCTACTTTTTATTTCCAAGCCTGTTATTGATTTTGGTATGAAGAAAAATAATTTGGTATTGTTGCTTAAGGTGTCACTGAGGAAAGAAGTGGGGGTGGGGTACAAAATGCAGCTCAGTATCATTTGCTAACTGTTTTCAACTCCTATTTACATTTTATTTTTTTTACAACAGGGGCTGCAATGGTAAATGAAGGCATTTACTACTTAAAGGTACTACTGTCTTTATGAAACATGGCACCCTAATCGAAAACACAAGTAAACTGAAAATTAAATTTAAAAGCCTATAATTTAGTATCTTCCTTGCCAAGAATGATGACTTTCATTTGCGACGGGAATCCAGAGCTGCTCAGGGTCAGCCTGGTGTATGTGCCATTTCCAGGTCTCTTGCAAAGGCTGATGGTGTTGATTAATTTCTAAGGACTCCGCTTTGTCTTCTCCAGCTCACTGAACAACTTCATTTCAGCTGATGAGTTCAAACAGGGGTCAGAACAATCCTCATTTCTGACAATTCCACAAAATGGGAATTAATTTTATGAGTTAGTACTGCCCGCATTTAAAACTAAGCAGAAGAACTATCGGGCCAAGTTAGCATGGGGAGGGAAAGAAGAATCTGTTTACAAAGCCTTACTAGGATAACCGGTTTGATTTAAAAAAAAAATACAGATGAGTATTTACTAACCAAGCAGGTGGTTAAATGTATCACATGATCAAATGCCTAGAAACCAATCAGCTAGGACCCTTATCTTTAGTAAATAGTGGGGGCATTTGTGTTGCTTTTGATGACAATTCAGCAAACAATGTGAGTGATATGTAGAGCTTGACACTGGTTTTTCACTCAGAAGTTAAGATTCCAGCAGGCCAAAAGACTTGTAGGTCACTCACTACATCCTGCACTGTTTTGGAATTAGATAGTTGCAACAATTAACTATATCTTTTTGTATCACTGCTTTTTTGTACCACTGCTTTAATATAAGCTTTTATCCCCTCCACCTCCCCACCCCACCCTTCAAATACTGAGGGAGGCAGGAATAATATTTAGGGTATAAATTAGTTCTATATTATATTGAAATCTTTCACAAATGTCAAAAGTCATATACTCCTCACATTCACATTTTTAAAAATGTACAATGGACAATTTTCTTGGAACATCTTCTATGTAGCAATGTTGAAGTATCTTCTTGATAATAGCTTCTAATTCAGTTGACAATGACCAGAACCTCAGACCCACAGACCAACTGAGAATACATACCTCAAGTTAGTACAGTACTTTAATATGTATCAGCCTCTGAATTTTACTTTCATAGGTGCCTGACTGGAATAGAGAATCATTAACTGGTAACACAAAGATTATATTTTCAATGGAAAACAAGAATTGGTAAAAGAAAGAAGATATTTTCGGTGTAAAACCATCTTTTTTAGGGAACTAAGTTGCCTTGGTCTCCTTGATAGACAGGGGTGTATATGTTTGCTGATCTACAATAGAGCTCTCTACGGTAGATCCTCTCAATCAGAATATCCTCTTATAACTGGGCTGGAAACAAAGCATAGTACTGTGAAGAGTCTCCAGTCCCACCTGAGGTTTACCTTACAGAAGGTTATGCTGGGGAAATGCTGCTCATCATCTTGCTGTTGGACTATAGATTGCTATATGTTCCATTTTTGTCACCAACACTTCTTAATATCTACATGAGCAGTGGGCAACTGTGGACCTTGAAGTGCTGTTGTCTCATAAACCATAGCCAACACAGCCAAGGAGGAAGGATTTGGGGAGCTGCAGTCCAACAGCACATGGAGGGACACAGGAACAGAATGTGGCTCTAAAGTTTCTGACGAAAGTTGCACATTTAGTCTGTGACACTAATTCTGTCTCAGCTTCAACTGCAGTTTTCACTACTTTGTTTTGACTATTCTGTTTTGTTGTATATTTTACCTTTTGGGATATATTTTTACTGTTAATTTGTATTGTTCTGGATTTTATATAAGCCCATGTAGATGGTTATAATGGGATGGGGGAGTAGGAGAGGAAGAAGAAAAAGACATCAAAATATTTATTTATTTAGGGTACCATCTTCAGAACCAGTCCCTTATCTGAAACCGATACTACTTCAAGACCATGGACCAGTTCCATGAGTCATCAGCTGCCGGTTCCTGCAGAGTTTCTAGGAAAGCAAGAAAGAGTTATAGGTAATGGGCATAAATATGGTACTGGAACACTGGAAAAAAACTTGCTGATCCCCCACATCAGATAACTTAAGAAGCTTTGATCTATAACTCTGTGGAAGGATGGTATAGCCTATGTACCAAACTTCTCACTGCATGTGTGATACCAATTGGTCTAACATTGGCACTAACTGCAGTATGCTTGGCAACACATTGGTAAAGGACGCTAGGGATAACATATCATAGCTCAATCAAGCATTGCTTTATGGAAGGGCTGAGGAGAGATATTTGAGTATTAACTCCACTGTACTTGAATATGCTGAAGTCCATCCATACCTGTCTACATGTGCAGTCAAGGGGATGTAAATGTTTCAAGCAAACAAAGACAAAATATGCTACAATAATGCTCTTCTGTGAAGACTGGAAAGAATATGATTTGTCCTTGAAAATTAAATTTTATTCAATTTGTTTTACAAAAACAAGTGTAAATCACAGGGTAAAAAAATTATGACAGTTACTGTAATAAACCAATGTACTTTGTGTTTCTCAGCACTTGTGTAATATGAAGTTCTCAGCTAAACTTTGAAATTGTCCATATGTATAATCATATATAGATCATATAATCTCTATTGAATGAAGTTTTCTGTTGTGCAACAATACATTAAACCACTTCATCATATTTGTACCTGAACTCAAAAGATATGAACACATGTTTTAACTTGGTTTAAGTTGCTGGAGAAAGACACTGCAGTTACATCCACGGTTACATCCTCCAAATGTTTCACATGAAGCCATTATCTGAATAGCTTCAGCCAGGATTTCACTGTTTTGATTATGTTAGTGCCTGACAATCGGAGGTAACAAAGTACCCACAGAATGAGAACTGAGCTACTTGAGGGACTCTTAGAGAAGTTGAATGGACGTGGCTGTACTGTGTATCTAGAAACATATCCATTTTTTCCTTTTGGATATCTGTCGATAGGATTGTCCTGTAGGGTTGGCAGATGTTCCTCCCGTTGTGGCATTACTACCATGCGCAGCACTATCCTTCATAGGAGTTAATGGACATGAATTTCTCATACAGGAAAGAGCAGTTGGGGAGCACTCTTCACTTGACCTTGAACCAGGACCTAGAATAAGAAGGAGGCATTTTCCCATTCTCACCTGTACTCTGAGTGCATCCTACTTCCTTTGCTCTAAGTAACTAAGAGGGAAACAACTTTTCCACATAGCCCCACTCATTCATCCGCATAGCTCTACCCTTGTTTCCATGTTTTGATTGCATGGTCACGGCTGTTATGATGATTATTCACCCTGGGCAAAATTGATGTTTCAAAGTAAACCTACTATTCACAGCTGCTGTGACTTAATTTATAAGCCTGACTCACCGAGAACCAAGACTACTCTTCCAAACTCAGCTTGAATTCTTCACGTTCATTCTTTCATTTTCTTCATTCAAACCACTTGGCATTAGAGCTAACATAATGCCACTTGTAGTTTCAGCCTAGTCTCTCCAGCATTCTTCTCTTTGACCTTTGAAGGAACACATTTAGAGGCAGAATGGAGTGTTCTCACTAATCCAGCAAGCAATATGTGAGCAATACGTTCAGCACCAATGGCCACATCGGAAATGCATGAGTCAGTGACTGCAGCTCGTTTTCTTGTCTTTATTTACATTCCATTAGTGACATTTGCATTGCCAGTAAATGGTAGATAGCCAGTTTTCTTTAAAAAAAAAAAGTGTGTAAAAATTATTTGTGCAGCTTCTGGTCAGAAGCCAAACCTTGCTTTTTACAGAATGCTTTATATAGCTGGTCCACAGCTAATTCAGGTTCCATTTTAAGTACACATCAGTTATAAAGTTCTGAACAGATTGCTGCCCTCCAAGGGAGATAAAAGAGTACCTTGCAGGATGTGATCCCTGAAGACCAGCCAGGTTGCTTGGAGTGAGTAGTGAAGAAGTGAAGGGAAAGAATAAGATTAATTAAGAAAAGTAGTAAAAGGACTAAGCAGTGATTTTCTTCCTCTTGTTTCAAGTATTTGAAGTATTTGAAGTATTCGAAGTATTCAAGTATTCCTGGCATTCAGCTAACAGCACCAGATCCTCAGGATGCATTTTTCTATTATACTTTGCAAAAGAGAGACTTCATATCTTCCTATATATAGCAGTAGTGGGAATCATGTGACTCTTTGGGTGTCACTGGAGTGAAAGTCTCTACCTGGAACAGCCAATGACAAGGAATCCTGGGAGCTATGGTCCTAAGACAGCTGGGGATGGCTTGTCTAAAAGCTGTTGAAATACTTAAAGAATGATTCCAATGGAAGGCCATGACAGCCAGTGTTGAGTAGTGATTTGAGCACTGGACTACAACCCTGGAGACTAGGGCTTGGTTCCCCATTTGGTCATGGAAACCCACTGGATGACCTTCAGGACATCACACACACTCAGTCCCAGAAAACCCCATGATAGGTTTGCCTGTGGGTTGCCATAAGTTGGAAATGACTTGAAGGCACACAACAGCAATGGAGGGCCATTATCTCACATGAGTGAGGAAGAGGTAGGAATATGACTGGTAGAATTCCTAATGAAGAAGCCATGCCTGTAATGGAGGACAATGTTAACAGGCCTCAGCCTGAGGAGAGTTACACTCAGCTTTCAAGGCACACTTCAAGCTTCACCATCATCTATATCTTCTGGCCTCCCCTTTCCTGCTCCCAAGCCAGTGAGAGAGAGTAGGTGTTGACACTATACTGTCCCTTTTCATCTAATAGGAGAAATGCTGTTGTCTGCAGAAGTGAGGAGGTATACAGTTCCTGAAGATGATGGTTAAGACTCCCAAGGGCTGAAGGCAAGGGGCTGTGAGGTCAGAGGGCAGGAACCTGACCCTGTTACAGACTGCCATTTGGGAATAGGAGTGGGGACAGCTGGCTGAATGTAGCCTAATATATTCTTATCTGATCTGGCACCATGCAGAAACAGCCATAGCCGTACTGTCCACTGAATATTTCTAGTTCTTTCCAAAACAAAAAAAAAACAAAACCAACAATGACACATTGTTTCTTAAAAAGAAAAATAATCACTTTGGGAGAAACCAATCAAAGGAATAGTATCACAGCATATTTACCTTCATGACCATTTGTCAGAAGTATTTAAAGCTAAAACAGCAATTCTGATAATAGAAGGCATGGTGACTCTGAGCACCACCACAAGCAGTGAAGGAACAATGAGGGAGCCCCTCTAAGGAATCTGGCTGACACTTAGAAAGTATAGAATTAGGTGGACCCTCATTTGGATTGAGGCCATCTAAGGTTCTTTTAAGGTAGAGGATGCAAGGAGCAGGGGACACTTTTCATTCATGTCACACATACACCCTGCCTGCCGCCACATGCCACACTATTATGCTTAGCTGCACCAGAAGTGATGTCATGTGTGTTCTGAATGCCATTTTGGCCAGTTGGGGAAAAGTTTTTTTTTTCAGGGGTTGTGGTGTAGGGGAGATTTTAGAGGGATGGGGAAGTTTGGGTTCACTATGGGGCTTCCCTATGGGACTAATGGGCAGCACTTTCCTCATGCCTGTTTTAAAGAATGCTAGATAACTTATGTAACACTGTCTGCACATGTAAGATTTCACGGGCTACCATCAGATGCACAAAGTCGATGATGATTTATTAACAGGGTAGAGAGGACTATTTGTTTCATATTTTAATGTGAACCTGCCGAATTTGTACTTGTCCAGCTAATACACAAACTGAAAGACAGTTATTCTTCCACAGTCAGGCTTCTCCAAATGTTGTAATGGAATTCTACAGTAGAAAAAACACACACACACAATTCCATGGCTTGAAAGGAACTATCTTAAAAATGTTAAATTCATATGTAAATGGACACTATTAGAGAAATTGGTTGCAAACATTTGTATATTAGACAAATCACTTCTAATTGGCACAGTGTGTGTGTGTGTGTGTGTGTGTGAAAAAGTATACAAAATTTCATACAAACATATTTTTTAAAAACACTGGAAACTGATGCAGAAAGGTGCAGAAGAGAAAAGACAAAAATGACAGAAGCTAAAATGAATATATTCACTTATCACCATCCTATGAAGTGCATACTCCAATTAATTTTACTGGTTTTTAAAGTGCCACAAAGATCTTCATTGGTTTTGATGCAACAGGTAAATGTGGATTCTCCTCTGGGAATCAGCATGCATGATCTTTCAGGAGCATCATAAGCAAATGAAGGGTAGATCTCTGCTCCCAAGGAGGTTACAGTCTAAAACAAAACATTGAGAAGGTGAAGAAAGGGAGGACAACTGATCCTACTACAGATATGTAAATCTGATTATCATTAGTATGGAAGACTAAGAGGATAATCCAAAGGACTTGTGGAATTCAAGGGCAAACATTCCAACCAGTATATTCATGTCACAACAAGCATCAGAACATAAGCAGCCTGTTTTTTGTTTTAAATCGAATGTAAATGTGTAAATTATAAGCCACCCTGAGCTTTAAAGTAAACCCATTCTGAGCCAAGAACTCTTGAAAGATAGATATATGGGAGTTAGGCAGTACAACTCCAGCAGAATATAAAAATAAAAATAATACAAATGTTGAATCTAAAGGAGATTCACTTCTACAACTACCAACAGGGTCACATTACCATGAGGCCTGGAAACAAATATGCAAAAGCTCTTTGTTTAATATTTTGCAATCCACCACTGAAATGGACTATTAGCCTATGTCAGCAGCACTCATTAATTAGTTGTCTTCATTGCAAAGGCACTCATATATAATCCCTCCTTGGGGGAAAAATACCCCCCCCCCAGGGAACAACATGGCTCCAAAGGCCCAGTGTCACTTGGTTTTGAGTTCCTTTCATGTCTTTAAAAATAAGTCTTCCTTAAATGCTTAATTCTCAGAGGTGGGGGGTGACTACTTATTGGATTATAGAACCTATATTGGCTCTGTACAAATTGTGAGCCACAAATTCAGATGTGTTCCTTTCCAGAGCCGAAGAGGGCATACCATGAGCTTAATAAGCCCTTACTTTCTTTCTTCCTTTCTTTCTTCCTTCCTTCCTTTCTTTCTTTCTTTCTTTCTTTCTTTCTTTCTTTCTTTCTTTCTTTCTTTATTTCTATCACTGAAAACCAAGGGAGGCATGAAGCACCTGGCAGATCACAATAGATGGTTGATGGCTGCTCTCTACTTGATCATTGAGTGGTGGGGAAGAAAGAAGAAATGGCTTGGTGTTGCCATCCCATCTGTTTTCCTACCATGCACCCCACCATTCATCAATGAATCCATTGCTTCAAGCAGAGCAAGAGACTGAACAAGGCCGTTCTTCTCCAGGCCTGTTCCTGCCCTCTGTCTTACAAACCAAACATGCCCTCCATCTTTGACTGAGCAAAGGAAGTAGTCTGTCCCACCCAGTGCAAACTCATGCAGTCAAGGTAGCCCTATCTGAATAATCCTGGCCTAGCCTCTGTCCTTTAGTCACTATGTGACGGTGGTCTCGTTCAGAATTTACCACCATACACACTTGCACTGAAGTAACTTCTGAAGTAAGAGCCTTGAGCTTTTTCTGCTCAAACGGGCTTCCCGCATGGTTTACATCACTATTTATGCAGATATTATTTCTTCAGATTGTGGAAGACTATGGGGATGGGAGATAAGGACCCCATGGAAGTAGTGGAGCAAAATGGTTACTCCCTACTTTTTCCCCTCACATGATTTTAATTACATGGGATGTGGAAGTTAAGGCAAGAGAATAAAACACCTTATATATATATTGGAGATAAGCTGTTGGTTGAGTTTAGATGTAATACTAAACACATCCTTCCCTAAGCTGGATCCCCATGAGCTATTGTTGCCTACAGCTTCATTGACCTAGAGATAATGTGGAGCTTGTAGACCCCATCTGGGCAAGGATGGATTAGTACACTGTGAATTAGTCTACTCTCCTTCTTTCCCTTCCTCTCCTCCAGTGCAACTGGAAGGAGGACTTTGGAAGCTTTTATTTTCGCTTAAAACTACAATTTATAAAGACGGATTGTTGAAACTAACCATAGTTAGCAACAATATACCAGGTTCCAATGGCAAGGGAAGTTGTGGTTCATCAAATGTGGAAGCAAAAGCTTCTAAACTTCTTCTGACCAGGTGAAAGAAGGACAGGAGTGTGGTAGCCTGGAGCAAGGCAAATATATTTGTGTCTAGTTGAATCATGATTTCACATGACATTCAAATGCAACCTTTATAAAATAATTGCACAGGCGTTTGGTAAGTCACAAGCTCTTTGACTCTGATCTACTAAAAAATAAGAAAAATTTTAAAATGACATTAGTTACCAAATCTATTAGCTATATAACAAAAGAAACCATAAAGAACCAGTCGATCCTGGTGAAAAACACGCAAAAAAAATGTAATTAAAACGCAACTCACCAGACCTTAAGAAGTTATTTATTTAACAAAGAATTATAACACCAGGATCCCCCAAAGTAGATAGCTACCATTTTCTGTTTCTCAAACATAGTTGCGCTTATGTTATTTCCTTTGAAAATATAAATGCTACAAGCCACTAACCCGGAATAGAAATTGTATTCTCCTCCTCTCCACCTCAATATTACCTCAATATCCACAATAGAGCATGAAGTACAGTACCAGCTAGCAACTGATCCATGTTCTTCCTCCACCATTCACCATTCACTACCATCCTTAAAATTATAAAACCCACTAAAGTTACACTGCAGGGGAGTGGCATTAGCCCTAATAAAGTTATAATAGTATTGTAATATAACTGTCTTACTGAAAAGGGATTAATTCCCAGAACTTAATTACAAATAACTAGTCACTTTTATCAGACCTATCCTTCCAGTTAACTATCCCTTCTACCTCTGTGGAATCTTTTTCCATGTCTCTCCGCTGTGTAGCCAAGGTCATGGCTAGGACAACTGAAATTGCTGCCACAGAGCTCCACCTGATAATATTAAAGATGTCGATTTAGACTTTATCTTGTAAGCCATCTTGAATTTTTTTTTCAGTGAAAAGGGAGTGTAAATTGGTCAAATAAATAAATAAATGCATGACTGCTGCTCAGCAAAAAATTGGCTGGCTTTTGTGCTTCTCTTGGGAGGATGTAGATGTTTCATAGGGGAATGGGGATAGCACTGAGCTTCTAAGGGAAGGTGGTTGAACCCAATGAGCAGGCAAGTTTGTGAGGAGGCTATGATGCCTGATAAAGAGCCCAAAAGTTACAGAAGGGGATCCCACACTTACACTGCATTACAGAGGCCCTTGGAGAGAGGAGGAAAAAATGACAAAGGAAGGGTCATCATCCTCATCAGAACACTACAGGCAACTGAGTGTAACAAAATTTGTTTTTCCAGGTGTTGTTGGACTGCAAAGTACCTCAAGATTTTTACTGTACACATTCCCCACCAGGCATACCACTCAAAAAAAAATCAAATAGTGAAGGAAACACAAAGTATGTTTTGCTCTTTGCTTATGCTCAGTATTGTTAGCAGTTGCTCCACAGGAATCGGTAGCTGTCATCTATTATACAACAGTGTTTCATTTATGAGTCTGCCTTAGTTCCTAACCCAACAAGGCAATCCAAATGTTCATGCACCAACATAAATCCAAACGCAGTGTTATTCGCACTAGTGCAAGGGGTATTACTGATGTTTCATCAGATTTGTGCCGACAAAATTGGTAACCTTTCAAAACTGGGTTTTTCCTGTTTTCCCCAAGATTGCTTGATAACTCAGCTGACAGATAAAAACTAGTTCATTTTATGCTGCATTCAGTTGTGCAGTTTACAGTTAAGTGAGAAGAAGGCTTTGGCCAGAGGGGGAGATGGTATCTTAATATGCATTGGGCAGTTTCCTTCAAATTGAGTGCTCATTTGTGTGCATACTCTCCATGTCCTTTAAGCGCATAATAAACACTTAATAAGCTCAAGGTGTCTTGTTTGTCTCCCATTTTTTCAGCTGCACATTTTGTATCTCACTGCACAGTTTGTATCCAACTGCATGGTAAAACAACTCTGGGCATTTCTGTACTACACTGTTACAGTGCTTTTATTCCACTTTCAACATTCTGTGGAATTCTGGGGTTTACAGTTTAGGGAGGGGCATTTAAAATTCTCAGCTAGAAAGCTCCTTGGCCTCAGTAAACTACAAACCCCAGAATTCTACAGGATGTTGAAAGTAGAATAATAGCATTATAACAGTGTAATGTAGAAATACCCTCTGACTCCCATCATACATCAACACAGGCTACGTTGGTTATCACTGATTGGAGAGGCAGTCCAACAGCATTTGGAGGGTCACTTATTCCCCCTCCTGGTCTTACACACTGTGATAGGCTTGACAATTAGCCATTACAAAGCACAGAAGAAGGCCAGCAAAAACAAGAGCCAACTTGCACTTTTGAACTCAACATACGAGTCACATATGCTGTGATTCTCCTGCTTTGGATTACTCATGGGGAGGTGCATTTCTAGGACTCTCTGTGGTGGTGATAGAGGATAGAGGAATCTCTCTTTTGCATGAAACAAAAAAACTGACACATAAGGAGAGATTTCCCATATGGCATGCTAATTTTCCAGAGTTCAGGGGAGGTTTCATAAGTAGCCCCTTACTTGCACCACAGAGTGGTATAGTCCCAACAGGGCTGTGCCATATGATGACTCCAGAGATGTAGTTGGGCCCTTAAGACTAGTCAATGACTGAGTTGTGCTGATCGTATCCGCAAAACAGTCATCGCTGCCAAAGGAGGCCTGGGACCATCTGCCCTTCTCTTGGCAGTGATCATCATGGCGCCTGACATCCGTGAGATAATGTTAACGCCACTGCTGAAAGGGGATATGAACTATGATCAGAGATATAGCCCCATCAATAGACATCTATTTTCTGCTTTGCCATAAATGTCAGCATCCATAGACTCACTCACTTATTCAGAGCTCTGCTGAAGGTTAAAAGGCCTAGGAACAATTTTATAAGCCAAGCTTGACACTTATTATTGCCTCTGACCACACACACTAATATAAACCTGGAACTTTGTAATAAAAGAAGAAAATAGGTTGCCTTTCAGTCGATATTTTGCACCAGTGACACAAAACAAAGTCTCTTGATGTCTAAAAAAGCAGCTTTCAAACAAAAACAAAAAAAACGTAAGGATCTTTCACCCCACAAAAAAGGCAGAAGAGCAATGGCACTGAGATGTTTCCCTTTTTCACTCTTCCTTCCCCACTCACCACCTAGCCCAGCCCAGCCCAACGCCACATTCACAACCTACATTACACTTTTATGATGCACAAAGTGGAAAAATTTCCAAAATGTCAAGTTTTGAGAAAGATTACTATGAATAATGTATCTTGATACAGCTTTGTCAAACTGTTCAAACGTACATACATTTGTAATTTCTTAACACTGAATTTGCTGGGAAGTGACACTAATGTGCTCATGTCGTTCACACTTGTTTACAAATGGAGGCAGTCGGGCTCAGAGCTTCACATGCAAGTGTCCAGACGCTGACGTGACTTGCCAGAGAGCACCGGCAAGTGAGGGGGAAGGGAAAAGAAGTGTGTCATGTTAAAAATTCATAAAGAACACTGCTTTTTATTTCAAGAGTAAAAAGGAGCAAAAGGTTCTTTGTGGTGCCCAGGGAAACAGAAAGTTCAAATATTGTGGAGTTGCAGGAGCAGATCAGAGCTGTGGATTCACAACTGAAACCTACAAGGCAGGAGGTTCTGTAAAGTGTCTCGGGTAAAACAACTGAGAGAGAACCCAATGAAGGCTTCTAACAAAGGGCTGGCAGGGTGTGCTCTACTGTACTTTTTTACTGATGTGCTTTTAAAATTGCTTTTAATTTGGTTGTACAATTGTATTTTAAGAGTATATCTTCTGGGGGGGTTATTTTTACTTCTTTTACTTCTTTTTTTTAAAGTCTTGATATAAGTCACCTTGAGTCTCATATTTTGGAAACTGTGGGCTATAAATTGAATTGATTTAATATAAACAAATATATAAACTCAAATAGCCCACTTGCTGAATTTACTTTGATTTTCAAAATGAGATGAAACTACTACAACAATGACAATGTGTTGTTGTTGTTGTTGTTGTATAGATAGCCATATAAACCTGGCTGTGAATTATAAATCTGACTCTTATAACTTACAAATAATTTATTGTGGTGGTGGTGGTGGTGGTGATGATGATGATGATGATGACAACAACATGGTGACAGGATAGAGTCTGACACAGAAATGTAGGCCTTGTGTTGCAGTGTAAACCATTCTTGCGCAGAGTTCTAGCCAGCTGGTTAGAGTGCCATCCTAACTCAGAAATATAAAGCTATAGGGGTTTGAATTAGGTGGAAGTCTCTTCTTCTAAAGGAAATGCCTGCCTGCCAGTAGACCTCTTTCTGGTAAGCTGATCTCAAGAGATCTATACAGAGTGATCTGCCAACAGAATTGCTCTGCTGACTATGATCTATCAACAGAGAAACTGAGGGTGGAGAAGGGATGGGGCAAATAAGAGTGAAGTTATGCTAGATTCAAACCTCCTCCAGCCCAAGGACACAGCCACAATGACAACATAGATAGGCTAGTGGCAGGGTAGCTCTAAATGATTTCCGGTTCTCTAAGCGGGGAGGGATTTGGCTTCAGCACAATTTCAACAGGCCTATTTGTGGCTCAGCTGGTCTTTGACCATATTTACCAATTAGGATTGTGCTATAAGACTGCAGTTTAATACAGGATACCTGGAGTTAAACCCCACTGAACTCAGTGGGACTTACTTCTAAGTAGACAGGTATACAATTATCCCATAAATTAACTTTGTTTTCTTTGGGTTTCTGTTAAGTTGCCTTTTTTGAATACCTGTCTGTTTTCAATGGCACCTTAATTCTAAAGTGTACTTGATGAATAATTTGCCAGCTCTGCATAGGGCATCCATCCCGCCTCCTTAAGAGTCATCTGACTTGATATTCCTGGTTTGACGTAAGTTTTTTAAATGTCATGTTTGATTGTTTGAAGCCACCTTTTCCAATATGTGAAACATCAGACAGCCTTTCCATAACTTTTTGTTTCCACTGTGTATGCATAGGAGTCTCTGTCTACACTTTCCTAAGAACTACCCAGACTGTTTTCTTTGGCTGCCTCTTGTTTTCATTGAGTTATCCAATTATGCCTAGAGCTTTTTCCCAGAGTTGTTACACTTAATTTAGAACCCACCAATGCATGAGATTAGTTCAAATGATTCTTTCAAATGAGTATTACCTTGCTTTTGTCAACAAGGAAGATCATCTGCCAGTGAGAACCCTGCTTGCCTGGTTTTCCAAGCCTCCGTGGAGCTCCCACCTCTCTGCCCCCTTGGAACAACGTTACATCCTTCTCCAGTCAATTAAGAAAAACAACACCTTTTAAACCTTCAGTCAGCCTACTAGTTAATATCTTTTCACATTTAGAGTTATGATAAACTAGTCCACAGTTTGAATCAGCTTTTCTTTCCATTCTCAGCCTGTTGCATTACTATTAGAGATTCCTTATTAAAAGAAGCAGCATCATGCTCTTTCTAGTAATGACCTTCCCTTCACAAATCACATGCTATTCATATATATAGATATAGAAATATTTGGCCTTTCCATCATCAGCTGTCTACCCTTGATTTCTTCAAGTTTTTCTGTCAAATATTTCCTCCTTTGGTTGGGGACTCTATCCAGCCGCTTCTGCTTTAGGAGACCAGGGCACAAAGGAGTTCCTTTCTCCCAAACTGGCTGGCATCTTTCTGATAAATTGCAGGGAAAACAAAAAAAAATCTTCCCCAGGTAGCACAATGGGTGGTGTGCTATATCAAGGTATATAACAAGCAACCAGTGTGGAACAATAAACAGATAGACAGCCTGGTGGACTTCTGCATCTGGTCCCCTCTTGACCTTTCTGAGTAATCATTCATTTCATATGTGCATTGCTACCTTTAGGTATACTTCCTCTTTCTTTTTGGAAGTTGATCGATATTTGTTTTCCACTCCTTAGAAAGGAGTGGTCACACGTGAGATCTTCTTTCCATGACGATACCCACATATCATTGTGCACAGAAGCCAGATTTAGCACTTTCTCTAACCAAGTTTAGCTTCTTTTATTCATTTATTTCCATGTCTAATGTCTGATGGGATTTCCTGAAATAATAAGCGTTCTAATTTTTTTGTCTATGTTCCTTCTTATAAACATCCAAACTAGTTAGAGTTGCCAGGCTGAAAAAATGGAGAAGGCTGCTGTGCTTTTCATATTGTTGTACAGAAGATGGAATTTCAACTGATGTTGCTTGTCAGGCAACCAGCTAGGAAGCAACACCTGCTGAAACTACCTCTTCTGCACAGCTGTTAAGGGTGTAGGAGACCTCTCCAGATGTTGCTCTGGCAAGCCCAGCTACTCCTGTTTCATGGTCAGATGGCATTTCTGCATGATGTTGTTATAATGCTACAACAGCTGGTTGTTCATGATCCAGGAGCCATGCTACCACAAGACATCATTGCTATCCAGTGCTTATTCCATTCCCAAACATTGCCAAAATGCTTTGTGTTATTTCCAGAAAAAATCTGTTAAGTAGCTCCTTCAGTGCTTCAATCCTCTCAGTTGGCTCAGTGTGATACCATAATGGTGCTTGATAGCACTTCCTGTCATTGCGAATCCAGGATTGGGTGGGGTGTGGGCAGAGCTTCTCCCTCCCTCAACTACTCTCATGGTGTGGAAATTTTGAAACCTATCACCTCTCCATGTATATTTTAAATTTCTCCTCTGAGTTAAAACTTTTTAAAATACATTTTTAAGCATTATAGCATGAAAATGCAATAGCGTACTGCCTTGTAGTGAAGTTACAATAGTGTTGCACTAGTACAACTTCCAAAGAAAAACCAAAGAAATGACCAATCAGGGACGGTGGGTTGGGGAGAAGGCAGGGACAGGGAGTGGCCAAGGACACTGTAGTGCAGAAGGAACACTGGTGGGCAATACTGCTACTCATCCACTTAAGGCAGAAGGTTGAGGAAAACAGTGTTCTTAACCTGCTACCATCATGTGAGTGGCAATGCTGGGATTATAACGGTACAACCTGCTAATGGCAGTAAGTGCAGAAATGGCCATAAGCTCACTACACAAGTCCACTAGCCTAAATACCAAACATGCTTACCTGCAGATGGTGAGTGCTTCAGTATAACAGATCTCTGGGGTGGGGTGCAAGAGTGGGGGAAGGCTTACCAGCAAGAAATACCCAGTGCAAAGATCCATGGGACATAGAACTTGCTAGGCATTCTGGTAAGGACAGTAAAGTCCCTGCAAACTACATTTCCCAAAAATCTTTGGTATGGGAGGCTCCTGTTGCTGGGGCTTTTGAATCCAGTGACAGCCCAAAAAAAAAAAGTCCTTCCATGTCATAGAATCATAAAAACTTAGAGTTGGAACAGACCACATGGGACATCTAGTCCTTTCCATTCGGGAATATAAAACTAAAGCACTCTTGAACGATCCCCATCCAATTTCTGTTTTAAATACCTCCAAAGATGGAGAGTCCATCCCCTTTCGAGACAATCTGTTTCACTGTCAAACAGATCTTTCACTTAAAAAAAAATCTTCTTATTGTTTAGGTAGAAACTCTTTTCTTGTAATTTGAATCCATTGGTTCATGTTCTAGGCCATTTCTGCACTACACTGTTAGTGCTATTATTCCACTTTCAACATCCTATGAAATCCTGGGGTTTGCAGTTTAGAGAGGGGCCTTTAGAATTCTCAGCCAGAGAGTTCTTTGGCCTCAGTAAACTGCAAACTCCAGAATTCCACAGGACATTGAAAGTGGAATAACAGCACTATAACAGCGTAGGGTGGAAATGGCCCTGGTCTCTAGAGGAACAGAAAACCAGCTGGCTCCATCTTCTGCATTACGTCCATTCAGATATTTAAGGATAGCTATCATGTCACCTTTTGATCTTTTCTTCTCCAAGACTAACATACCCGGCTTCTTATAAGGCTTGATTTTCAGACCTTTGACCATCTTAGTTGCTCTTCTCTTCACACATTCTAGCATGTCCATATTTTTCCTGAATTGTTATGCTGAGAATTAGGCACAAGATTCCTGGTGAGGTCTGACCTAAGCAGAATACAGTGACACTGCTGCTTCCCTCACGCAGGGCACTATGCTCCTTTTGATGCAGCCCAGAATTGCCTTGGCTTTTTGGCTGCTGCATCACACTGTTGACTCATGTTTAGTTTGTGGTCTATTAAGACCCCTAGATCCTTTTCACATGTACTGACATAACTTGTCTTCTGGAGTTGGAAGATTCAGACACAGAGTCAGATTGCCAGAAATCTTCATTTACTGATGACAGTGGATTCTCAGAGTTCAAGGAGCTGGAGAGTAGGCTGAGGCAGAGTTGGGGGGCTATACCCCAGCAGGAAGTGGCAGGTGCTGAAGACATGTTACCATCATTTGCGAAGTGACATAGATACCAGAAGAGATTACACTGACCTCAGCGGCTGTTAAACAAGAGATGCTGACTAATTAGGCACCTGATGCCTTAAGACAATTGACTATAAATCTCTCAGCAGCTCTGTGGCAGCTTTGTTGCTTACAACTGTCTGTCTTGGTGACTGGCAGTGTTTGTGTTTTATTGACCTTGAACTGGCTTTGATTTATGACTCTGTTTTACTCCTTGCTGGCTTTGTTTTATTTGGACTACTGACTTGCTGTACAACTTCTGGACCAGCTATGACCACTCTCTTGCTTTTTCCTTCATCCTGCTGGATAACCTATAACTGACCTGGGCTGGATTAACTACCTGACAGCAATTGCATTCCAACTACCTGCTTCCTGAAACACTTGCTGATTGGAGCACAGGACATCTACCGTTTTCTAGCCAGGTGTCACACATCCTAAATTTGTGCATTTCATTTTTCCTGCCTAGATGTATACCTTACAACTATCCCAGCTGAAATTCTTTTTGTTAATTTTGTGTCAGCTGTCCAATCTGTCAAGATCATTTTGAATTCTGCTCCTGTCCTCTAGGGTGTGAGCTACTCTACCTCCATTTGGTGTCACCTACAAATTTGAGAAGCATCTTTCATTCCATCATCTAAGTCATTTATAAAGATGTTAATCCACATCAGACCCAAGACAGAATCCTCAGGCACCCTACTAGTTGCTACTCTCTACTAATCATTTCTTTCCCTTAGAAGGAACACAAGTCTCACAAGGGGTTAAGAAGACATATTTCTGTGGTGGTAAGTTCTCCTGGTTGCAAATCACAATTCAGTTTAAGATAAAGCTACTGTACCTTCTCTGTCAGGGTTGCTTGACACATATTCTAGGTAGAAAGTTGCAAAGGGACTAGTAGACAGAGCAAGTCATTTGTCAATATATAAGAAACAGAAAAATAAAATGAGATTTGCTAAGTTAATGAGTACTGAAAAAAAAAGGAGGAGAAAAATCCCAAATTCGAATAAAGAATAAAAGTCTAAACCATAAATGAGGAAATCAACCATAGTCAGGAAATGTGACACAAGGTGGAATCATACAAATGAAGAGATAAAAAAGCCAGTTCTGTTTACCATGGCTCCCATTAAGTTCGGCAGAAGAACCTAAATGGACTACTGCTAGTTATATGAAGCTGAGTTAGGAAAATCTGATCCTTCATCCTGCATGTTACTAATCCTGTTAGTATTAGAGAACAGATTATGATATATTTTGCTGCCTGAGGAACTGCAGGGACTGGTCCCACACACACACACACACAAAACAAGATGTACAGTATTCCACAGTCAGGCAGATGAAGCATAATATCACAGCACTGCTTTTTTCCATCATGGACAGTAAAAGTACAATAATAACAAAGTAAATAGTTCACAATATGGTTCTCTTTTCTAGACACCAAAAATCTCTTGCCTTGAACAGCCTCTTCCTCCTACCTGGTAGGGTAGATTTGCTGCATGTCCAAATGGTGTGTTTTATCTCGTCCTCCATGATGGCTACCATTCACTAATGTGAGCGAAAGGAAAGTGATGAAATAAGTTTACAATCTCTTGCAAGAGAGGAGGATCTTTGTACGGCTTAATCTTTACCAATGAGATCCTGTCCCTCTGAATCTTTCCAGCATACATAGTCCTCCCTACATGCATCATCATGGTTTTGTTAGTACACTATGCCTGACAGTTTTTGACACCTATCAAATTACAGCCTACAGCCAAAATCCTATATGGGAGTTATGTCTTTGTAAGCGGACTTATGTATATGGGAATTAGAACTGGTTAGTTTTGTAACATCCATATTCAGCAGAGAGCTGCCAAAGTGCCCAATATCAATTGTACGCCAATGTGGATCACACAGCAATGAGCACTGCACATTGACACACATCAGTCCTAAGGCACATCAGATACTCTTGCTGGTATCCCAATATGCATCTTTGCAATTTGCTAACAGCGTTTCTTAGCACCTCTGCTACTGACTTAAATATATGTGAGGTTACATAAAGTAAAAGGTAATAATAGGATTCCAGGGCACACCTCCAAAACCAGGAAATGCATAATATACATACAAAAGAGGTGAAGAAAGTAACACACTTGTCATTTTATTCTGCCAGCCACAAGCTTAAACCAGCTGAGGGGGTGGGGTCCTTTAAAAGTTAAAATTTCCTGTGATCTTCAGAATTGCCTGAAACTCTACCCAGAAGGTGTCCCTCCACTAACGGAAGTCAGCACGACTTATCACATCTATTTTTGAGTCTTGCTCTGCATTAAGTGCCCGTTGCTTAAGATGCACTGGCTTTGCTAGCTTTTACTATCAGCATATTTATTTCAACTTCTAAATGAAATCCAATTTGAAGCTATTAATATTAATGCACTGAGATAATTCTGATGATGAATTAATAAAACACTTGGCCTCTCAATATGCTGTTTGCTCTTACCGTTTAATGATGCTCTTAACGGGCGGGGGGGGGGAGAGGAGGAGGAGGCAAAGAAAAAGCCAAGTCCACCAGGAGCCTGAAAATTAGAAGCCTCTTCATTGTTTTAGCTTGCTGCTTTAATGGCAATCGATGGCATTGATTTTGGACTAGAAAAGTATTTACTAAATCTTTACCGTATGCTGCAATCCCCATTTAGATTCCTGAAGTATCATTGGAATGTTACACCTGCTTAAAGTATTTTAATTGCCAGCAAGTAACAGAGTTGGTGATGCAAAATGCATTTTAAAATAAACAAGTATATTGAATCTTTACCATTCATTTCTTTTCTCATCAATGAAATGTTTTTTGTTTCTTAAAAAAAAAAATCCCAACGCCATAAACGGTGGCATTATTAAAAGGCCCGAGTAATAGATACTCTTTCGCCTCCCTGCAGACATCGTTTTTCTCTAAGAAAAAGCAGATGTCATTGGTAGTCTCATTATTTTACAAGAACAATCCCAAGACACTAAACCATTTGGCTGAGATAAGACTAATTCACGTACTTTATACTCCTGAATTACATACCTGCTTGAAGATAGGGACCTGAATTACACACACGAGTTTTTAACATTTGTCTTACAATGTAGGCAAAAGGAATAGTAGAACAACAGGAGTTTAAAATGATGCCTGATGTTAGCCAGCAGGACTAACTTCTATAGCAAGAAGTGGGTGGCACTGTTACTTGGTATATTCTTAATGTGGATAATATTCTTTCCCATCCCCTCCTATACCCCCATTTCCTCTGTGCACCCATGTCATTTATCTCAACTTCAATCATCAAACATATTAACAGGGAGCACAACTCTGTGAATATTTAGGACAATAGCTGTTGGCCCCAATCCAGAATCAACTAGAAAAACTTCCTCAGATAACCCAGCGCATGTGATGATCCTATGTAAGCATGCAGAGACAAGAAACAGCAGGTTAGCTTGTGGAATCCAAAACCCTTTAGCTGAAAAATATAATATCCATTTCTTTTTAAAAAGTTTAATTGGTAGACTACCAGTATTATATTTGATTCCAGTGTTAGGGTTCAGCAATAAAACAGAAATAACAGATACTACTATTAATAACCACAAATGTCCTGGCTTCTTTCTCTTCCTCCCACTTTCTCCCTTTATCTTTATGCCTTACATTAACTGCTACAAATTGAATTCAAAGGGCAAAATTTAGTTTGCACTCAGTTCAGCAGGGGGAGAAGAGAAGAAGGGCTACACCCTCTTCTAGTATGAAACCGAATATCCTGTGCTATGTCCAAATTGCTCCTTGTGATAAGCAAAATTAACAAACACAGCTCGCAAAAAGCAGGAAGAGAGAGACAGCCCTGCCAATTAAGGAGATCCTCTTTGAATCCCAGCACCTCCAGAACTGTGCACACATGTCCCGGTTGTTATCTGTCAAATATTAGAAGGCTTGAGGCACTGGTTCCCACTGGCCCTGGAATATGGCCCTTGTTGCTATAGTGCTTGTCCCTTCTCCTGATGGCAATCAGCTGCCACATCCTGTTGTCTCTTCCTGCCCATGCACAAGAAATATGCCACTCTGGGACTTGTAGAATTCAAAGACACAGCTGTGTTAGTCTGGATCAGTATGCAAAGGCATCTTGTACCACCTTTGAGACTAACAGAGAGAAAAAATTGGTAGCATAAGCTTTCGCAGACTAAGCCCTTTCCACACCATATCTCATTAGCACGTTCTTCCATTACAATCCCAGCATTGCCATTCTCATGATGGTAGCAGGTTAGAAACACTCTCTTCTGCACCCTTCCGCTTTAAGAGGATAAGTAGCGGTATTGCCACCAGTGTCCTTCTGCGCTATACTGTTCTTGGCCACTCCCTTTCCCTGCCTTCACTCCACCCCACTGCCCCTGATTGCTTTTTTTTTAATTTATTTTTTTGGAAGCCATACTAACATAGCAATGTTGTAATGGGATGACATGCCAGTACACTATTGTACTGTGCTATAATGCTTAAAAATGTATTTTAAAAAGTAAAAAGTTTTATCCCAAAGGAAAACTTTAAAACAAACACAGAGAGGTGATAGATTTTGAAGTTACCACACCATGGGAATAGCTGAGAAAGGGACAACTTGGGAATGGTCAACCCTGCCCTCTCCTGGATCCAGGAGGACAGGAAATGCTATCAAGCCCCATTACGGTACTTCACTGAGATGGCTAATAGGATTGAAGAGCTAAAGGAGGCTTTTAATGGATTTTTTCTGGAAATGGTATAAGGTAGTTTTGCAGCGCTTGGGGACAGGATAGCAGCTGGATACTAGTGATGTCGTGCAGCTCCTAGACCAGAAACAATCCACAGCTCTTGCGGGATAGTAACATTTTGTGGAAATGGCCTGAGTCTACTTCATTAAATTCATCTGGGATTTGTGGTTCTAGAGTAACCATGTCATATGAGGTGACACACTTCTCCCCCTGCCTCACATTACAAGTTCTAGAGTATCCATGTTCTCCCCATCCAGTTTTTCAAGACATTTTCCCTCACAGTAATGTAGCGCATACTGGGTCACTCTGAAACTCTGGACCTCAGTAGTTCCTCATCCCACTTTCCCTGCTAGCTTGGGCCTTGCCACCAGCCCTGCATTGTGATTGCTGCCAGGAATAGAACAGTTCTCTTGGTTCTGTTACCTGTCTCAGGACTGAATCAATATGATAGCCAAGTATTTTGAGCATCACAGTACCTGGCTGGTGGGCCATGTACCCCAGCTATGCATGGAAGCTATCAGATGATTAGCAACTCCCTTGGTTCTGCAGTCTGGCGCAGATAGCAGATACAAGAAATGTGCTAAGCCTCCAAAGAGCCTCAAGACACTGACTTTATTTGGTATGATGAGTCATACGTTCTGCAGATCTGGGCTAGGGGGACGCTGTGTCAGAAGTCCTTTGATTAATACATTTCTGCCTCTTTTCTGTTTTGCACCTTTGTTGTGAAGAAGAAGTACATGCCATAAGAATGAAATATCTATGCAATAAATTACAAGGCACTTTGACATAGTCCATGCAAACCAAACATCACAAGCCAGCTTCCATCTGGTAATTGCATTTTTAAAAAAGCCATGAATACTACTTGCGATAAGTGTACTTTAAGTTGTTGGAGGCCTGAGACTGAATCGAACAAAACTTTTTAAAATTCTTTAAAATGCTTGTGTGTGCATACATAACCAGCTTTCCATCACTTTGTACAGCAAAGCTTGGCTATACTGAAAATAACAATATAATTGTTTCAGGCTAATTTCCAAAAAACACTGAAATGTAGTTATAAGCAAGGTACATCTATAAGAAACAAAGGGCTTTCTGCCATGGTTGTGACATAAACCCTGTAATTAACTGAGATGTTTCCAAAGTTTATGGAATTTCTACTTGAAATGAACTGAATGATCAGAAAGTTTGCAACCTAGCTTGCATGAGGGAAAAGGAAGTTGCCATTTTGGCTACAGAAAAGATCCTAAACACAGGAATGGTTTTGGAATCAGGGTCAGAACTGGAAAAAAGGAAAGGAACAAGGAAACCCAAGTCAATGTGGTTGAAGGAAGAACTCTATTATGCGTTATATGTTATGTTGAAGCAAAGGAAACTAAGAAAGGAGAAAACATGAAAGCAAATTTATAGAAAGGGAGAGGGGTTGTGAAACTCAAACAAGACAAATATTTTAAAAAGGGGGGTATTTGGAAAAACTCTCCCAGTGCTTAAGATGGGGTACATTTTGTGTTAGGGAGACAAGGCCAGATGACTAAAGAAAGTGATACCAATTAGATATTGAGCTTGGACTTGAGCAAACAGTGGGTGCTCAAGTGCCCAATTAAGCACTAGCATTAATTGTTTCTCTTTAAAGTTTAGTTTGTTATGTCGCTTTTTGTTTCTCAGTGCATATGAGAACCCACTTTAAGCATGTAAGGTGTCTCAGCTTATTTATTTATTTTCTAACAGGAAAGCAAGGGTCCCGTAATACTCAGAACAAGACAGGACCCTGTCTGTGGTTTCTCCAGTGACCACATTTAACTCAGCAATGTGCCATCTAGCTTTTCCAAGAACTGTGGAGTCAGCCATTCACACTGGTAATTTTATTGTCACATCACTGGCAATTTGAGTGTCATATCACTGGCTGCCACTTCAGGAAATGTGGATGAAATCCTCCTTCACTTCCTGTCATGTGAGACAGCATGTTGCTAAGTAAATTCTGGTAGTCAGAGAAGCAACAGACAGGGAGTAGTAGTGCTCTGAGCAGCATGGGATCCTTTTTTTACAGAGTGTGGCAACTGCATCAGATGATGGATACTGGAGGATGAGAAAAGGTGGTGAGATGTTGGAGGGAAGAGCTCTTCTGTGTAAATTATAGTCTTACTTCAGCTACCCTGCTGTTTTGTGAAGGACACCATCCCATTGCCAGTATTAAGATGCAATTCAACCAACAATCTAGTCAGTTTTTCTACATGGAAGTAGGGAAAGGGAGGTGAGAGATGGAAAAGTAAAACTGCTGCCTTTGGGGACTTTTGTAAGCACCTGAGGCCAGAAATTAGCCTGGTAAAATAGATTGGGGCTACAGTAGATTTGGTAGACTGCCAGAAGGCTTCAATGATCAAAAAAGTGAAGGTCAGAGACAACATGCTGACATGTGCATACCAGAAGAATAGGTACAGATTGAAATGCAGGAATATCATTTGCTCCTCACCAGAGCAATCCTATTCAGAGCTGAGCTTCACCCAACCATTCAAGGAATTGGAGGGGGACGCTCTGGTGGAGAATGGGAGGGGGATCATGGAGGGAAGGTCACTTTCAAGTAGGGTTGTGCACGGAGTTACAGTTAGTTTCAGACCCTAATATGGTTGAGAATCTGATTTAAAACAGATTGATCAGTACCTGATCTGGAGCCCAAATCCAAACTAATGCCATTTCCACACTACACTCTTATTCTGCTATTCCACTTTCAACATCCTATGGAATCCTGGGGTTTGCAGTTTAGGGAGGGATCTCAAAGGCCCCTCCCTAAAGTTCAAACCCCAGGATTCCATAGGGTGTTGAAAGTGGAATAATAGCACTATAACAGGTGGGAAGTTATTCATGGTTTTTCCACTTTCATGAGGGTTCTGCACCCTGAACCCTTGTGAATGTGAAGGGGGCACTGTATTTACGTTAGTTACTTACTGTTAACTCCTCTCTCATCATGCCTTAGTTACTCCTTCTCTGGTGTTATTCCCCCCTTCCATTTTTTTTATACAATGAACAGGTTTGCAATGCATCTTAACCAGATTGGACACTCAGGATTAGCACTGTCTGTTTAGCATTGCCGAAAATATTTGCTCCAATAACTGGATATGTTTGCCATTGCTCCAAAATGCAATAAGCTGTTAAGAACCCTTGCTGTAGTGCTTGTGCCAATGTAATTCTATTTGAGAATCACTTCTGTCTTGTTTTTGTTGGATCTAGTTTTATGTCTTACCATGAAAAAAAAAAGTGAAAGGGAAGTGGAAGTAAGCATCCTCACAGCACATCAGTGCTATAGCTGATGTGTATAAAAGTCTTCCTCTCTGCTTTTAAGGTGATGAAAAGGACAACTCGATTGTGTCTAAATCAGAAGAATCTGATATGATGTCAAAGCCTTTGGCAGAACACAGATTGACTTAATTCTTTCAATAATGAACTTTGGTCCACAGCATTTAACAACCACAAGAGGGAGAAACCCAATATAAAAGAGAAAATCTCCTTGTTCAAGTTATCTTGACTCTGCTGCAGGCAAAACGTAGAAACATTTTTTTTTAATCGAGATTCTCTGCAGCAGCCCTTTCCCAAATGCCAGTATCCATCACCGATGACTGGATCAATAGCTGTGTTTTGGCCCCAGTCTCCTACGAGAGATGGCATGCCATCTCTGACAGACAAATATCACAGTTAAGCAAAGTATCCAGCCAGACCTAGTAACATTTTTATTGATTTTTGTTGTGCAAATAATGTCTTTTTGGGCTGAATAAATGGCTTTGAGCCAAACAGTCATTGTTTATGATTCCAAAATGCAATAAAAGGACAGGAAATATATTACAGCCAATGTCTCAAGGCACACAACATAATCATCCTTTGGTGGTGAAAAACTATCCAGCTGAACCCTTGAGTGCATATTTATCCATGCTTAAAGGTACCTGTAGGACTTGCAAATCTTACACCAACTGTCCTGTTAAGAAACAGATGGTATTGCCCTTTAACCTCCCAAATCATGACCAGGGAAAAAAGGGTGGGGGGAGAATAACTGCTATATTTCTTCAATCAATACAAAGAAAACACTTTATTATATTCCCTTTAAATGAAGTATCAGACTTCCTGGAACTGCATTAATATGCTCTGAAATCACACGCTCAGACTTTTTGCCGATACAAGAGCGTGATGAGGGATATCCTGTTTACATGGAAGTGATGGTGATGATAATGATAACTGGCTGCAGCTCGCTCCAGTCTGGATCTCTCCAGACATTTTGGTCTGCAAATCCCATCAACCCCAGTCAGGAAAATTAACAGCTAAGTGTGATGCAGGCTTGCAGGCCAAAACATTTGCAGGGACCCAAATCAGGGAAGTCTGAAACAGAACCATCATTATATATAGTGGGGTTAAAAGAAAAGGAAAAAAAGAAGCAAACAGGCAAATCCATGACCTAGGGAGCATACAGTCTAAGACAGCACAGGCCAGCTTATTTCCTTTCTCACCATTCAGTTCTCCTTCTCCAGCATAGTGCTGTGGCCAGGATTTTACCTGAGTTTGAAACCTTGTGTTGGAAACAGATGGCTAGGAAAGGATGCTGACCTCCTGTTCTCTGTACTGACCATGTCTGCCCCAGTGTGGTACTTCTTAAGCCATGTGATGTGGTGAACAAATGGGGTTTTTTTTCTCAACATGCTAGAGACCAGTACCCTCTTTGAGTCCATTGGCTACAATTCTTTCTTTCTTCCTTGTAAACTTGTCATGGACCAGCACTGGTCCAAGAACCACCATTTAGAGTAGCACTGCTCCTATAAGGCATGCAGATGCGTGCCCTCATTGTATGGGAGCACTCTGCTCCACCCAGCCACTTGAATTCTATTTTGGTCACTGGTTACCAGCTTCTTCTATGAACCATTGAAAGAAATCACCTTCTTACCCAACCCTCAAGTTTGTAAGTTAGCTCATAATGTTTGGGTACATATACACACAAAGAAAACACTTTGTTACATTCTCTTTACAATGAAGTATCAATGGCATTTAGAAACTGGACTGTACTGGGGTTGGGAGAGGAGGTCAGGGACTAGCACCTTGTCTAAGCAAGGGGTTATATCCCATGGAGGGTGCTTTGGGACTCGTAGAAATCCCCCACCTTATATGTTGCTGTACTCAAGCTGAGAGGAGAAAGAAATTTCAGCGGTATAACAGATGATAAATGGAAATAAGGAAGAAGAAACAGGACATACTCAGGTATTATCACATAGTTCCTTCGTTCCTTTACGCTATTGGATTTATATCCTTCTATTGTCTCAAAAACAGAACTCAAAGGGATTCACCATAAAATTGAATGTAAAGAAACGCCATTCAATTCCAGAGAGTTTGAGGTGTGTGTAAATGCATTTAAATTAAAAACAAAATTTAAAACACATCAGCAGAGAAAATAAAGACAACACAGTGACCTCTCACCTAGCAGAAAGCCTAGGAGAAATTTTGGCCACAAATTCAAATGAGTCTGTGTCTTTGTTTTTGTTTTGCTTTTATGTGGCAAATAAAAACTTCTGAGCACCATCCATTTGTTCCACAGGGAAAATTAACTGGTTGCTCGAAAACTTTGAAAAACAATGGACTTTCAAAGTGTTTACTTTGGAGTGCATGTTCCATTGATTTTTTTTTCCTAACAAGGATACATTCTGAGTGATAAAATAAAGTAATTTTAGATTCTAGACTTAATGCACTTACCTTTAGATGGCAATATAATATTTTTTAAAAAATGCACTTTATTTAAACAGTAACAATTTTAAGGTAATATATATTAACTTATTGGTTTTACTTGTATTATCTGGACTCCTGCTCTCAGAGATGTAGCTGCTGTGGTGAGATGATCATGATGATGATGATGATGATGATGATGATGATGATGATGATGATTTATCTTCCTCCTTTTTCCCCATAATGGGAGGGAAGGTCATTTAAAAATTATTAAAACCCATACAGATTAAAACCATACAAAAACATCAGTAGATATATATTGTTTAAAATACAGTTTAACCATCTATACAGTTAAAATCATTTAAGGTTGATTAAAAGATGAAATATAAAAAATCAACAAAACAGCATACTATTAAAAGCCCCACACAGTCAATTCATGAAAGCCTGACAGAATAAGAAAGGCAGAAGGCATTGTCTCCCAAATAAGATAATGCTCAAATTTCTGGTGTTGTAGTAAATTCAAGTTAATGCAGTTTAGACATCCAAGGAAAATGGGTTGGCAAAGTCACCAAAGGAATGTGAATGCACTGAATATCAAATTCTTTTTTAAAAAAATATTTTTATTGAAAAAATTAACCAAACAACCAATATCCAATATGAGATATTATCCAATATCCAATATAAGATATTATATAAGATAATATCAGAATTCTTGGTGTGAACAATTTTCAATGTCTCGCTCTCTCCAGTGCTAGAAAATTGGGGACTGGAAGAAAATTTCGTTTTAGGGGAGCAGAATTCATAGCAATGCCACCATTCCTCTCAAACACACCATAGCTACCCCTCTGCCTACTCCACAAATCCTGCATCTGGTTAGAACACTATGTTCACATTTTCTCCATTATTCCCTTGATTAACAGCTGCCAAGAAGAAATAAACTCTGTGTGAGGCTTCTCTAGAAGTCCTAGCATGTGGGAGAAAGGTAGGTACAAAAAATATCTCAGCAGAAAACATGCAGAACTTTGAGATATTGTGTTGCAATGAGCAGTCCACTGGCAGCCTGGAAAATATTTTTACATTTCTTAAATTGGAAGCCACATACTGAAGCCCCTGGTAGACCAGACATTATTTGTTTTTCTCCATTAAGGAGAAATAAACAGAAACAAGCTAGCTTCCTTAAACAGCTATTAAAAGGATTTCCCTATAATTCCACGCTCTGATTTGTGTGTGGGAAGTATCAATCATTCAAACACTTTTCAGAGAAATTCAAGAGTATTTATTTACTTCTTGAGAAATGACCAATCAGCTGTAGGAAGGTGCTATAACAATCATTTGCTGGGTTGGATTCTGCTATTCTCTTATATCCTTAAATGTCTAGATAATCTTTATCAACTTTCTGCTGATAGCTCTGGCTGAATATAGTGTGTGTGTGTGTGTTTAAAACCAGCAATGAACCTTAAAAATAAACAGAGGGAAGGTGTATTACTTCATTTCTAGTGGTAACACAAATATAAAATTCTGAACAGTAACATTTCACTGAATGAATGAAAGCAGGATTGCTTATTTAGTTAAAATATTTTATTTCAACTTCATCAACATTTGACTCAGACTGGCTTGCAAAATTACAGTATAATGCAACCCCAGCAAAAATAAAGATGTTAATCCCATACTCTATACATAGCTGTGTTCACAAGAAGATGGGCCACATCCTAAGGTTCTAGCCTTTATGGCTGGGAAGATTAGCTTGAAAGTAGGTAGACAATTTCAGCTGGAACTTCACAAGCTAGAAGTATTGCTTTCTAGTTCTTTGGAACTTATGACTCTTTCCCTTCTTGAAGATGAGGTGGAGTATAAAGTTTTCAGCACAGTTAAAATGTGAGAGTATTCAAAATAAAATCTGCATATATGTTGAATCAGCATCATTTGTCTTTCTCTTTGTGAAGATTTGGATTGCATGGACGTAGCCTCCACTCTTTTACATGGAGAGATTGCACAAAGCCCAATCTATGCTGCTACCAGAAGTTATCCAAGACGTCAATCTGACTACTACCTTATATGTTCTTCTGTTTAAAACAATATTGAGCACCTTTCTTGTCACTTTTATGGAATGCTCAATGAAGGGTTTTTACCTGATGCTCAACAGACTGAGTGCATCAAAGAGCTCTCAGAAGAGGCACAAATTCCCTGGTCTGTTAATGAATACAGTCAGGATCAAGACATCTACAACTACAAAGTATGGTTCAATAGGCCTAGGGATCAGTACATGTGAAATTTTGGTGTACATGCAGACACACCCAAGGTCACTCAGTGGGTTTCCATGGCTGAGGGGGTAATCAAATCCTGGTTTCCAGGTTTGTAATCCAATGCTCAACATCAGTACCAAATTTCAGAGTTTGAAATACATGTTAGATCAGACCTGGATCTACTGGAATCAGAGAAAAATCTAAATAAAGCCAAACAGAAACCTAGGGCTGTTTGGAAATGTCTAAAGCAGGGGTTGGACACTCTGTAAATTGTTTTGGCTTTCAACTCCACTCACTCCTAGCCAAGAGTTCACAGATCTGATGCCCTGGCCTTGAGTCTCAGAGCAATCCTGTGGTCTTCAGAATGAGGAGAGGAATCACAGAGAATGCTGTCATGAGAAGAGAATGTTGCCCCCTCCCGCTCTGTGCTCTTGGCTCTGTTGTTGCAGGCTGCTGTATCATGGCTGGACAGTTTCCAGATTCCACTTCTCCTCCTTCCTCCCCTTCTTCCAAGTTTCACAAACTATACCCAACACCAGGGTTCGGGGTGGAGGGGGAGAGGTCAGCACAGAAAATACTCTCAACCGCCAGGAGTCACTGAATATAGCAATACAAGATTTCTGCTTTGTGGCTTTTCTTATGTTATTGGCCCTTTCCACACGGGGCAATTAAAACGGTGCAGAGCGACCTCCAACGGAGGTCGTCTGCACCATGGAGTGGACTGGGTCGGACTACTTTTCATAGTTCCGCACCTCAGTTCGCTCCGAAGCGACCAGAAGTGGTCGTACAGCGTGCTTTTTAAAAACCTCTTTTAAGAGGTTTTTCAAAAGCACGGAGCACGCGACTCCGTGTTGCTCTGTCGCTGCGCACAGTGCAGATTTGCAGGCGCTCACTAGTGCGTGCCTGCAGATCTGCTGGGGGAGGGCTTTAGGCTGGCAAGCTTCTCTGGTTGGTGGAGAGCCTCCACCAACCGGAAGCTGCCATTTTGGACGCCGGAGCAGTGCAGAGCGACGAGCTCGCACTGCTCCTCGTCCCGACAGACCCGATCGGACCCAAGAAAAAGGCGGTAAGTAGCGTTTTTATGCATTTCCTTCCCCACATGTGGAAAGGGCCATTGTTATCATTCCCAGTTCTGCCCCCATCTTCACTTCACAGAATCACAGAATAATAGAGTTGGATGAGACCACAGGGGCCATCCAGTCTGCACCATCACCACCCCGTCATGCAGGAACACACATCAAAGTATTCCCAACAGATGGCCATCCAGCCTCTGTTTAAAAACCTCCAAAGAAGGAGATTCCGCCTTACTCTGAGGCAGCATATTCCACTGCTGGACAGCCCCGACCATCAGGAAGTTCTTTCTGAGGTTTAGACGGAATCTCTTTTCCTATAGATTGAATCCATTGCTCCTTGTCCTACTTTCTGGAGCAGCCCGCTACCTCCTCAAAATGACATCCCTTCAAATATTTAAACATGGCTATCATGTCCCCTCTTAACCTTCTCTTCTGCAGACTGCACATACCCAGCTCCCTAAGCCACTCCTCATAGGGTATGGCTTCCAGACCCTTCACCATTTTGGTCGCCCTCCTCTGGACATGTTCCAGCTTGCCAATATCCTTCTCGAAATGAGGTGCCCAGAACTGGACACAGTATTTCAGATGAGGTCTGACCAAAGCAGAATATAGTGGTATGATAGTATTGCGTGCCTGCATGTTATTTCTGTTTTATGGTGACTCTAAGGTGAACCTATCAGGAGTTTTCTGGGGCTGTGTGTGTGTGACGCACCCAAGGTCACTCAGTGGTCACTCAGTGGGTTTCTATGGCTGAGGGGGTAATCAAATCCTGGTTTCCAGGTTTGTAATCCAATGCTCAAACCACTACTATACACTGGCTTCCTTCATTACCTTACTGCAAGTGGTTGAAGCCACAGTGCAGTTCCCTTTTCTGTCTAAGATCCATGTGGGTTGCTGCTACAAATGTTTTTCTTCTTCAAATCTTCTTACTCAATTTATTGTTTTCTCTTTTAACTCTTTATTTAACCAGTACTTCTTTCTTCTCCACTTTTCCTTCCCCTCTTCCTTCAACTCCTAGCTGAATTACCTTTCCCTTCTTTCTTTCATATCCTCTTTCTCCTTCTCTCCCTGTGCCCAATCTCCTGCTTATACTAACCATTTCCCTTGTTCCATTGTCTTCTTTCTCATTCTCCTTGTTCTCCCCCCTCCTCCAACCACAGTTTCTGGTTAAACATCTTCTCCTTCCCTTTCCTGCGCTCTCCTTTCATTCTTTTTCTTCTTATGCCCTTCACTATTTATAACTCTTGGCTAAAAAAAGCTCCTTCTTCTCTTCTCTGTCTTTCTCTTTCTTCCCCTCCTTACCATATCCTTTCATAGCTTCTCCTATTTGACTTCTCATCCCTGTTTCTTATTGTCTTTGTCTTCCTCCTGGCACCCCAATTCTCCTTGCTACAATTGTCTTTTTCCTCCTTCCTCACATTTCTCTCACTTTCTTTTTCTTCTTCGATCCTCACTTCTTCCACTACAGTCATCAACCTCCTGTTCCTTTTTTTATCTTTCGTTCCTCCTCAAAGAAAATATTGAAACCATGACTGGTATATATTAGATTGTCAGCATTCTAAGTTCAGCTGCAGCAGCATCGTTATTGCTTTGTGCCTTCAAGTTGTTTCATTGTTATTGTTGTGGTAGTGGTATGCCTTCCACCCACTGCCAATATAGTGACCTTAAGGCATACTTATCATGGGATTTTCTTGATAAGATTTGTTTGGAGGGGTTTACTTTTTCTTTCCTCTGAGGCTGAGGGAGTATGGCCCTTTCCACAGTATCCTGGATCCCAGTGGCATCCTGCAGGGGTCCCGGGAGAGCCTCTCCCAGGAGGGGAGCATGACAGGAGGGCTCCCCTCCACACTGGTTGCCTGCTGGAATGGAGGAGGTGCAATGGCCACGCCTCTTCCTTCCACAGTGCAGTCAAGCACTGTCCTAGGCTGTGCTGGGACAAGAAGCATGGCCATTGTGCTTCCTGATCCCTCTACAGCTCAGGTAAGTACAGGAGGGCGGTGGAAGGGCTGCATAAGTAAAACCTCTCAATGATTTGTGGTGTGATCACACCGCCTGGGGACAGAAGAACAACAGGACCCAGACAAGGTCCCTTTCCACATGTGGAAGCGAAAACGGGGAAAAACGCACCGAAACGGAGCTTACCGGCAGCCGGGTAAGTCCGTTGCAATGCGGAGCAGCACGAACTCGCTGCTCCGCAGTCCTCCGGCGTCCAAAATGGCGGCTTCCGGCTGGCGGAGGCTCTCCACCAACCAGAGAAGCTCACCAGCTGGAAGCCCACCCCTGGCAGATCTTCAGGCTAGTGCGCGCCTGCAAATCTGCACCAGAGCCCGGCGACGGAGCTGCACAGGGCTGCACGCTCCATGCTTTTTAAAAACCTCTCAAAAGAGGTTTTTAAAAAACACGCAGCCCTGCCAATTCCGGTCGCTTCGGAGCGGACTGAGGTGCGGAACTACGAAAAGTAGTCTGCCCCAATCCACTCCATGGTGCAGACGACCTCCGTGGGAGGTCGCTGTGCACCGTTTTAATACCCCGGTGCAGAAAGGGCGAAGGTCATGCATAAGTGTCATTTGGGACCTGTCCCTCTCCTGTCCCCAATGTGGGACACCAATGCTCTGCGGAAAGGGCCTATGACTTGCCCAGGGTCACCCAGGATTTCCATAGCCAAGCAGGGATTTGAACTCCGGTCTCCTGGAGTTATACCACTACACTGTGATGGCTTTTGGTAACTATTAGCAGGATTATTTTGATTCTGATGATTTGGAGGGAGGGGATTCTTCCACCTGACTGGAAAAAAGATCAATAACGGCATCGGTTGATGGAATCAGCCCATTAAAACAGATTTTTGAAAACTGAGTTTTTTGGCTTGAAAATGTTTCATTATTTGGACTGCAGCTCCCATGTGTTAAAATCAATGGTTTTTGAAGTTCTATAAACAGCTAGGTAAATATTGTGGGTTTTTTCAGTTCAAAGCAGAAGAAAACTTAAACTGCAACATGTAGAAGCTGTAGGGTTTTTTTCCCCCCATTTACTAGACTGCATATGCTTTATTTGCATGATGTGTTCTATGATATTTAATGTATCTTGCTCAAGGATATCTCCAGGGTTACCTGCCTCAATGTCAACAATGCTCCTGTGTGTTTCAGCCCTGAAGTGCCAGAGCCTGCAATACTCCTGACTTTGTAACCCTAGCCAGCATAGTCAAGTGTGAGGGCTTATGGGAAATGCACTCCAAAAAGACTTGAAAGACCATAATTTTCCACCAATGCTTAAATCCTGCTGAATGCTAGAGTTTTTCACCCTGGACAATTAGGAATAAAATTAAGAATGACCACTCATTGCCATTAATTATTTATTTATTAAATTAATGTCCTGCTTTTTTTTTAACCAAAAATATACTCAAAATAGCTAAGAACAATAACATACAGATAACAACAAATTCAGGTTAACCCATTCAAAATGTCAGCTGCTCCACGGTCTCTGTGTGTTTTCAGCACACAGAAACTACAATTTCTATGGTGCTTTAAAAAAACAAACCTTTAGTAGATGAATTCTGTGTTCTTTTCCTATCCTTAGCCAATAACAAGAAGGAACAATGAATGTCTGTAGCCCGCCACTGGACTGAAGTCATAATATTTTATTCTGGCTCTGTTCTGCGTTAGGCAGTTCTTCCTCATCAGCAGCAAGAGAAATCTATGTATGTATTTGGAACATAATTCAAGGGGACATTCTCCTTCTTTGGAATGAATGAGTATTGTGGAAGGATCATCATGTATATAATACATTATGTGCATCTGACTATATGTGTGTTGTGTTTGGGTTTCCATATAGCTTATGTATACCCTATAAGGGATTCACAAACACCACTCACCACACACATACACACTACCTACAATGCACAATGGTAAACAAATAACCTTGAAACAATCTGCCTCACAGCCAGATGGGTGTAGAAATTTGAATGTTGCACTCAAGAGATCCAGATTCAAGTGCCCCACTGAGACACAGAATTCACTCATGGACTAGACATTCTCTCTCAGCCTGACCTACCTTACAGAGTTGTCATGAAAAAACAGTAAAGGCAAGCCCTGTGTGCTGCCTGAGCTTCCTCTAAAAAAAAAGGAATTTTAGAAATATAACTAATAAATAGTTAATCAATAAATGTACATATCCTGTTTCCAGAGGGTCCACCATACAAACTGGCCAGTAATGCACAAACTGCCTCTGAATGTTTGCTTTCTCTTTTAAATGTCCCAGCTCTTCAAATGGCCTTTTCTCCAAAGTTGAAATGGGAAAAGGGAAAAAAAACTCTGCAAACTCTGTTGTTTCCTATTTCTCTCTCATATTTCTGCTTTTATTTATTTTCCCTTTTTCCCCTTTAGGGGCCCAGGTACAGATGTGAGAAGGAAAACAGAAAGGCTGCCACTTTAGATGATGGGAAACCTTTCTATAAGACTTAACCCACTAGAGTGTTGGGGCTGTGACATGGAGATAATAAAGAGATGATTGCTACAGAACAAAATCACTTTTTCTAACTAAAGGAGAGTTAGATAGACTTTTTTCTTTCCTTTATAAACCTGCTACCACTGCAAGGTATTTTCCCTGGAGTGCAAGCAATGCTCCTGTTATCTCCCAGGTCAGATCCTCTGCCCCCACCTTCCCCATCTTCAAGTAGATGGATGCCAAAACAAAGAGGCAGCTACAGACACAGCCAAAGACAAGCTGGCTGGTGGTCTTTTGAAGCCAGTAACATCAGTGGCTGCTAGGGCTCTGTGCTTCGGCTTCATGTAGAGTTATGCTAACTCCAGGCTAACTTATGCTAACTTCTGTGATGTTAACTTCTTGAAATGCTTTCGTTCGTTTGTTTTGAAGTCATCATTTGTGATAATTGTCCTATCCTTGCTTTTAAGAAGAAAACAAATAAATGGCAAAGAGTTTCTGGGTTAGAGGGTCTCATCCCCCTGCCAGCTGACTTTACTGCAAAGCAAAAAGTAGGTATGCATCTTTATGTCTCACTCTTGCTTTGTCTTAAAAGATATTCTTTCCTGTACTTAAAATACTTATAGCAGGGATAAGTAACTTCCTGAGGTGGGCAGTGCATTGGACCCACCTCTCTAGCCCACTGGGGCAATACCACAGCAATGCCTGTAAACATCTGTGCGATGGTGGTGCCGCAACTGTGGGTCCAGGATGATGCTAACATGTTCTCCTCCACCATAAAGCCCTATAGGGCATAGACAGTTGAGTAGGGACAGGGGGAGCGATAGGGGTAGTTTGCCCCTGGCGGCAATTTTTGGGGGGCATCCTGGCTCCTTGCTTGCCCTCCTCGACGCACCATAGCCCCACCCCATCCATCCTAGCCATGCCCCATGCACTGTAGCTATGCCTCCATGTGCTGTAAGCCTGCCCCCACACACCATAGCCAAGCCCCCTTCTGTCCCCCCACCATGCACTCCAAGCTCCACCACTAGGCATAGAAGGTATCAGAGAGCCCTAAGAGATCCTATTTTATCCCATTATTTCAAGTTGGATATGGGATATTGCTATTGTTACTGTATTCCTGATCAGATTGTGGACGAAAACGAGGTACTGTAAAACTCAGTCAAGGGAGACAAAGCACCAGTCCTCTCTTAGCTTCCTAAGTACAACCTTCAGCTATACCCATCCCTTCCCAACATGGCTCTTGTCCCACCAATGGAGAGTAGGGGAGGCATCAGTAACAAAACAGAATTTGGTGTTCTTCCATGCCCTTCCTCTCCCTACCCACACTCTCCACTAGGGAGGCAAAAGCCCTGTTGAGCAGGGACTGGTGTGACTGAAAGTTGAAGCTTATAAATAAGAGAAAACGAGTACCTTCATCTCACTTGACAGCCCACTTTTACAGTAGCTGGTCCTGCTCCACCATCTTTTCAAGATTAAATTTATAGGAGGCCCATCAAATACCCCAGCAGCTGGAGGAGGTTGTGGTTCTAGCTCTTTCTCCTAGACTCTTTTCAGCTGCAGGGATTCCCCTGGGACATCCTGGCTGCCCTTGCTTACCCATAGAAGATGGATCAGCCTCTCCCCCCAATGTAAGTCTGCTACTTTCTCCCCAGGTACAGCCACAACGCACTGGGCACACCCATATAGCAAAGCAGAGGATGGAGTGCAGCCAGGAACATACCCCCCAGCTGCTGTTTCACAGCTGGGGCAAGGAGTATTGAACAAAGAGATACAGGATACCGTCTTCCACAACATTTTTGAAAATAAATACCCTGATGTAACTCAGGTTACACCAGAATATGTCTCCTACAAGATCTTGTCCTGTGTTCTCCCTTCTAACATATATGCTGTTTTACTTATAGCAGGGGTAAGTAACTTCCTGAATTATACATACTATTGAACAGCAAAGCCACACCTATGATTGAACAAGGAAAGAAAATGCATATTTAAACAAAATGGCAAATGTTAATGATAGAACAACATATATTTACTTATTTAACTATAAAATCTGTCAAATGTCTAATAAATAGTCTTATAGTTCTTATGGAAAATATTCAGAGACAGGCTCTTCCTTTCATCTCCAAGCCAACTGCTGAAAACAGCTACCCAACCCCTTCTCCTCCTGTCTCCCCACTCCACTATGGTTAAAGGGCTGTAATTTGGTGACTTTTGTCATCCTCACATGCAACTGCTCATGAAATAAAGAGCCTTTGAATGGGGTGTGCTATACTATTATCCTTTATTATGTTTTGCACGTGTTTTAAACTGTTTTAAATGTATTTTTTGTGGAACTGTTTGTTTCATTTGTCTTTTAACTTTGATATTCATAAGCGCTTTAGCTGTACTTAGTAAGGTAAGCTGCCTAGGGGCTTGTGCTGGGAGAGAAAGGAAAATAAATAAATAAAGGAAGGGTGGGGAAATGGACAACATGATGACATCACACCACACAGGTTTTAGCTTACTGAATATTATGGGGTAGGGAAAAGAAGGAAGAAGAAGAGAAGCAGGGCTGCCACTTTTGGTGGCAGCTGCATGTTGATGCAGACTTATTTGCAACAACCATGGATTTAGGATATGGGTTCAAGATCAGCAGCGAAGCATATCAGTGATAGATTTGAAACTATAACAAAATATTTAACCAATGCCCCATCTCTTCTGAGCACAGTTTTTATAAGACTTGAGAGAGTATCAGATTTTTTTCCTTTTTTTTCTTGCAAGACTGGGAAAAGTCTGTGGCACTGTGTGGGTTGGAGGGGAGAAAACACTCAGCCAAACTATTTGCAACAATATTGTCATAGTAACCTATTCCTTGTGGAGTGTGATTATAGGAACTGGGTAGCAAGTGAAGCAGTAGCAAGGAATTTTTTTTTAACAGGGTTATCTAGCTTTGAAAGGATCATGTTCAAAACCTGAAGAGATAAAAGCGAGACTATACAGAATGTAAGCTGGACCGTTAAGCATTTCCATATGACAAACTTCTCTCTTGAGATCTGACCTGCCTGTAGATTCCCCAGTTTACAGATCTAAAGAAACTAGACCCACCCGCTCCTGCCCTAAAGAGAGGAAACCAACTCGGGCTTGCTTTTGAAAACTCATTTAAAATTCTCTCTAGAAAATGCCCCCAATAAAAAAAAAGAATATATATCCATGAAAATTCAAAAGGGGGAAAAAAACCTATCAACCGAGGTTTTAGAAAGCTTCTCTTTAGATACAACCATAAAGAGAATATCGTACGCAGACATTCTGAGAGAAGTTGCTGCCCTCTACAGAAGGCAGTTCTTCCCCTCTTATTGGCCAGCAATATCCACAGGCATCAATTATTTTGTACATGGTTTACGGCATACAAGCCACTTCATGGATCGGTATGCTCCAGATACCAAATGTGAAGTGAATGCAAAAAGAATGGATTAATTGGAGGCTTCACTGCCATATCACTGGATGGCCATAAAAGATAAATATATGAAAGTAGAACCACAGAACAAAATATATGGAATAACTATGCCACAAACATGTGTAACTTGGATGTAGTCTTACACAACCTGTACTTTTTGCTTCTTGGTTTCATAATTTTTTCCAAAGGCTATAAGAAGAAGAGCACTTGAAAGAGATACTTCCAAAAGTCCTTTGCTGGGGCTTTCCCACAAAATGCCTATCTCCCAGGATCATATGTGGCAAACTTCTGTTTTTGGTTGGCACAAAGTAAGCCAAAGAGGAGGTGAAATTTTTGTAGAAGGAAGATAAAAGAAATAAATTTGATAACTAGCAGTAACAATTTCCTTCCCAAATTTCTTCTCTGTGACACTATGAGTGTCTGCTGGTTTTACTGGAGTCTAGTGTCTCTGTGACAGTTAATATTTGTGACACAAGTCGTACTGTCTTCTCTGTGACACTGGCTCATAATGTTTGAAAGACGTTGTGTAGCCACTCTGAATGTATAGATTTCAAATGCATAGTGTGATGACAAAGAAAAAAGAAAAAAAGGAAGGTCTTAGTGTGCATGGTAAAAACTCTGATTTATGTAGAAGTATCAAAAAAGAGTTTTTCTGCACTACACTGTTATAGTGCTATTATTCCATTTTCAACATCCTGTGGAATTCTGGGGTTTGTAGTTTATTGAGGCCAAAGAGCTCTTTGGCTGAGAATTCTAAATGCCCCTCCCTAAACTGCAAGTCCAAGGACTCCATAGGATGTTGAAAGTGGAATAATAGCATTATAATAGTGTAGTATGGAAATGGCCTAAGAGAACAAACTTTCCAAAGAAGAAAGGAAGCCCAAAGAGGGCTCATTCCAATGAAGGCAAGTTCAGTAGCCTTTTTTAGCTTGTTCAAAAAAAATAGTAGAAGAAAGGAATGGCAGTCTTCTAAGACTGGGGAAAAGTGCTATTTAGGAACCACAGCTCCCAGAATCCTTGAACCAGATTCTGAGAGTACTGGTCCAAAACTGACTTGTCCAAGCTCTGGCCTTCTTGAACTATCAGCTTACAGTCAGAATGTGAGGACAATCCTGGATTGTTATAATTTAGGTCCTCCCTATTAATTTTAGAAGCACTAAAAATTCATTTGGCGGTATAGGAAGTGATGCTGCAAGAACCATTATGTGGAAGTGTTCCCCAAATAAGAAAATATCCTTTTCGTAAGTGAGACTAAGCAAACATCTTGATAATATGTAATGAAAACTATCACAGTGAAACAGAAAGACAACGTCACTTGTGGTACATCTCAGTCCAAAATAACAGGAAGATCAGACACCTACTTTCTGCTGTATGCACCACTGGGGCTCCTGGGCCAAGCAGAAAACTGCAGAACTTTCTAACCAAGAGACTTATTTACCAGACCATAATCCATGAGGACAGGCAACATACTTTCAGCAAATATAAAAACTCCCCAGGAGAATCCTCAGTCTGGTCATTTCATCACTAGAGGATGCAGCTTGGTTTTCCCTATGTGCATAAGACTGAACCTTCAGATAGCCCATCTGCCGATTATTTGCCCCGATTGGTCTGCCTGTAAGCTGCCTTTGGCGTACCATCTTCAAAAACCCCATAGGTCTAAACAGAAACCCTTTTTCCTCCTCCATAACTGGGATACATGTATGTACACATAAAGAAGGTAGTCTAGGGTACACAAAGTCTATGTATCTTCCATGCCCCCCACCCTGTGAATTCGAGTTAACAGAGCTTTAAAAGTTACATCGAAAAGTAGTTAGTTACTAACTAATAATTTCAAAAACCTTCATTGCTGTAATTGTTACCATTTTAAAATAATTATTTACTTTCTTATTACTCAAGAGTAACTAAAGTAGTTACTTATAGTGAATTCCAAATGCTACAAGCTACTAGGCTGTGTCGCAATCAAATACCTACAAAGTGAGATTGCACACACTATTAAGGTAACTGTTACTGTTGCACCAGAAACAGAGTGACATTACCCCTTATTGGATTGCAATCATACTGTAATTTAACCATGCTTTAGTGCTTGCAAAAGGGAATTAATTTGATGCAACTTGTTATTGTCCTAAGTTACTTCCAAACTCAGCAAATTGCTGAGGCTTTGGAACTGCTCCCAGTTAGGCACAGAAAGATTCTGAGTGAGAGCATTGGTCTGTCTAATCTAGCACTGCCTACTCTGGCAGGAAATAGCTGTCTGAGGTCATGGTCTTTCCTAACCCTGCTACTGTCTAATATCTTTCAGATGGATATATTAGTGGCTGATCTGTGCAACTTGGTTGCCATCTACTCCCACAAAGCAACCGTCCCTTTCTCTCTTCTCCCCAAAGGCTGGCTAATTAAAAGGCTTGCTAACTTGAGGAGTGCCAATTATATGCAGCTAACATTAGCTCGGCTGTGGACTAAAGTTAGGCCTGCTATACCCTATGGGCCTATTTGGCAGTCACAAAGAAAGAAAGAAAGAAAGAAAGAAAGAAAGAAAGAAAGAAAGAAAGAAAGAAAGAAAGACTTCTGAGAACTGCCTTAGTCAATTGAAGAATCCTCTACATATTTCCCACCTGCTTTCTATATGCAGAAGGAAAAGAAGGTACTCTGGCAGTAAGTGGATTCACTTCAGTTGGGATTCACTGGAATCTTCAGAGCTCATAAAGATCTGAAATGTGCTGGAGATTGGAAGAGACTATTGTGAATAAAGCCTCCCCCTGCTCACCTGCCCACCCTGGAAAATTTGTCAAGCACTATCTTTGCTAAACCAGTATGAGGCTGGCTTCTTTAACATAGCTTGGAGTAATTAATAATTAATACAGGTATAGGTCTCAAGCCTCTGCATGGCAAGCAACTTGTTGGTGTTGACATAATATAAATTTTAAAAAAATAATTATTTAATTGTAAATTTAAAATCTTTACAATTTGTCAACATGGGCTAAAACTGATGTTTTAGATTTTTGAAAAAAAAGATCTGGCAGCTCAAAGTACATATAAAGAAGTCTAAGGAGGCAGAAGTAACTTGAATAACTTACTCTAAACACACTGACCTGAGATTAAGTCCCATTAAGTCAGAGAGGGATCAAGTGAAGGGTACAAAGTCTTCCAGACAAAGAATCTACTTATTCATCATGGTAAGTAAAAGTTACAATTATGTCTCTTCCTAAGGAAGGCACTGAAACTCTAGTTGGCAAAGCCTAGTGTGCGTATGCATACGTACACTGCTGGCATAAGACATTCTGATGTCTGCAAAACCTTTTCCAGGTGCTACCACTCACAATGAGTAGCTGCCAAAGAAAGAGCCTTCTCAGTTCCCATCCTATCTTGCTGCCTGTGTATGGAATGCCATCCCAAGATAAATCAGACTTGCCTCCTCATTAGCAGCACTTAGATGCCAGGCTAAAACCTTCCTCTTCCATCAAGCATTCCACAAGACTTTGGTCTTACTATTTCAGTGTTATTTCTGACTCATTCAAAGTCTTAATGTTTTAACACAATTTTGGCTGAGTGCTGTTGCTGTTTTTATGGTAAAAATTGTGATTTTGTTGACCGCTTTAGATTTTTTATATTTCTAAGTTGGTCCAGTGGCACTGTCACTATCTAAACGTTTTAAATAAATAAATATAATTCTGAAATGGAACTCAGAAGGTGCCCCACTCGCTCCCCTAGAGCCAACAGTTTGAATAGTGTGGCCACACATTCAGACACTAATTCTATGCTCTCCTCGTCATACCATCTAAAGTTGGATCTATTTTCATGACCTGGCGATTGGCAACTGATGGTATAAACTGATTCAATTAAAAAGCATTGTATCTGAGGTCATATAAAGATTCTCACTGTCATGTAATAGCATTCACGTGTGTAAGTTATTGCTTGATCCTGTGATCATCAAGACTGAAATGATAAAACACGCATGTGTGGATCCACTTTTAATCCTCATGTTTTTGCCTTCTGTTTCCAATGAACTGCCACAGCTCCCAACAGGTATTGCTGGTTTTATTGGTATTCGGTCTGGGAATCTCCTGTTATTTCTTACAATCCATTCAATCTGAATTTCTTTATCTTCACTTTGGAAGGCTGTTCTAATTTGTTAAATTAGCAGTAGAGTTTAAATGATCTGAAGGTAATATTTAAATCCTTTAGTAGAGAAATTGACTTATATCTTCTATCTCTCAATATTTAATATTGCAGTAGGAAATGGAGGGGGGGCAGCTACACATGGTACTCACTTTGTGTTTTATCACCAGCTACTCAGTCAAAGTAGAATTCATAACAGATAGAGACAAATCATCTGATGGCAGAGGTTAAAAGAAACCTGTTACTATGACTACAGATAGGGTCAGATAACAAAATGAACAGCCACTTTTGATCTTCAAAAAACCCTTTTTCCTTTGCTCTCTCCTCTGTTATCTGGACCACTCCATCAAACACCTAGCAGATAACAGAGTTGAAAACCCAATCGACCTTCAAGGAAGACCAGACAAGTTGGAAAGTCTGTGTAAAGGTTACTCTTACAGTGGAAAGGCCTGTGATGACATTTTTGTATATGTGTATGTGTCTGCGTCTGTGTATTTATGAATTTAACTAAAGCAACAGGCAGCAGTTCACAAGAGGTTACCAGTGCACTTAACATCAGTGCAGAAATGTAGCACTGACAACTGGGCACCTTGAAGGGAAATAAAAGCCAAAATAAAATGTGGAGAGGAGGAAACCTTATGCAAACATCGTATGTTTGTTGTTGTTATTGGAGGAGGAGGAGGAGGAGGAGGAGGAGGAAGACTTAATTCTTTTAAGCATTCAATCAATTAAAATATCAGAAAGTAGTGAGTGAATTTTGGAGTTCTTTTGACCCTAGAAGTGTTCTCCAAGTTGAATGTCACACAAAGGCAGAGGCAGAGCTTGGAGTGTGTGTGGGGGGGTGTGGGGGGGCTACGGCATGCATGTCAGGGCTACATGCTGGGACATCCCCCCAAAAATGCCACCCTGGCGAACCACCCCCGTCGCCCCCCCATCCCTGTGCAACTGGGTAGAAGATGGCATATGGTGCAGAAAGGAAAAAAGACAGGCAGGGCGTGATGCTAAATCCCAGATGTTTGTCATTAGCAGTAGTCTTGGACCCAGCTCCAACTTGACACAGGCAAAACATTAAGGCCCACGAATGCGCCTGGATGAAAGTCTGAGAGGGTGATAGCTACCAGCTAGATGACAGCAAGATGTGGTTTTACCTGGCACACCCCCCCACAACCAACCAGTGGCTGTTCAGCTTGAGGGGGCTGAGCTCTGCTCAGGCATCATGAATCAGCTATTGCTCAACTAGGGGAAACCCATTGTGGAAGGAGATACTAGATTCTATTTATGTATGCAACACTGGAAAAAAGTACTACTTCTGCCAGCCGAGGGTTACACTAGTGTAAGTCACCAGGCAGATTCCAATCTTAAGAGAGCAATAAAAGGACTTGGATTGTTTCTGCAGCCTCAAAAAAGGAATGGAAAAAAACAAAGGAAATTGTTTTTGCATCTGGAAGTCCCATTTAGGTTGTGACCAATATATATATGTACGCTGTATTGAAATATAATCTAAAAAGGTGAACCCATTGGTTCTTCAAAAACTATTGCTACTGAGTGTATAATTTAAAATATACATGACATAAAATGTTTAAAAAAGCACATCCTTACCCCAAGGAATTTAAAGTTGCTGTTTGAACATGGGCACCGTAAAACAGATGTGGGCCACTTGTGGCCTTTCAGATATTGTTAGATTCTAATACCTACCACTTCATTTCCAGTGAAGATGAGTAACAGAAGTCATAGTCCAACACTGTCAGGAGGGCCATAAATTCCCCATTGCTGCTATAAAGAGAGAAGGATGACTTGCAGCTCAGAGTTAACACACTGACTACAGTCCTCTCTTTACATTCACAGGTTTGACCTTCACCAATTTGATTATTTGCAAGGCGCACATGTGCCTTCGTCCCCACCATTCTCCTCCTCCCATTCCCTTGCATTTTGCCAGGTGCAGAGAAGGAAAGCAAGCACCTGGACAAAGGAAAAAAAAGGAGAGGAAAGCACACCCAAGCCTTCCTTCTCCCCTCCCGAGCACCCCCTCCCATTCTCTTGTCTCTGGCCCCAGCTCTAAAAACTCATACTGAGGCAATAGGCAAAGGAATGTAGGGGGAGGCTCTCATGAGGGGAGGGGGATCTCAGATGGGAGTTAGACATTGTTTTTCCACTTTTGCAAGAGTTCTGCACCCTGAACCTTCTAGAAAGTGGAGGGGCCACTATATATCTAGGCTTTGAAAAACTGATTCCAGCCTTCACAATAAATAAAGGTGTGTGTTTGTGCCTTCAATTTGCCTATTGATTTATGGTGACCCTATTAATTCCATATGGTTTTCTTGGGCAAGGAATTTTCAGAGTTGGTTTTACCAGTTCCTTCCTCTGCAACATAGCCTATAGCACTTGATATTCTTTGGTGGTCCCTTCTCCAAGTACTAATCAGTACCTAACTACCCTACAAGGTAGGATCTGGTGCCTTTAGAGTATTTAGGCAAAATAACTAAATAGGTATCACTAAATTTGATGTTTTTCTTCTACAAAATAGTAATGAGCTTCATGTTCACGCACCCTAAATCCTATGTCTGCTGAGAAACAATAGATTTGGTCAGCAACCAGAGAAGAATGCTGGATATGTTGGAAGGCACAATTTTGTTTCATGGAATGACTTCCAATGAAAATAGATTGACATCGAAGAAAACAAACAACTTGATTGGTAAGTGCAATGTATCATTCATCTCTGAAAAGCAAAAACTAAACATATATTGCAAGCAAACGTGACTTATAGTGTATGACCTTCTCGAACTATATATAATACAACTACTACTTATAGTACTTTCCTACTTCCCCTTAGTTCAGTTTATTATCGTCATCCTTGTCAATCCTCACTTCACCTACTTACATGCATTCTGTTTGGTTACTATTAGCTCTGCGATATCTACTGCTATGAGCGTGTCTGCCGTATATTGTATCCTTTACCTTTAATTTGTCTTTGTAAACTGATTTAAATCGATTATTCCTTTCTTCTGTAACCCAAAGTACAATAGACAGTAGTATTTTATCACGTGAACTAATCTATTTGTCTTTATCAGCGTTTATCAACGAATTGAGAACCTACTAAATTATCAGTATCAGATTCAGATTTCTTTTGGACCATTTTCCAGCTTAAAATATAATCCTCAATAGGATTCCATGTCTAAATCTCTGACTTCTATGAGTTTTAGTAACCAGTCTTCTATTTGTGGTGTCTGTTTGTTCTTCCATAATTTAGCATATGTGACTCTGGCGGCGGTGATCATATATAGTATTATTCTCCAAAATTTAAGTTTTGCAGATTTGTCCAGTCTATGGAGCATATTTAATAGAAAAATTTCAGGTGTCAATGGGATGTTTATTTGCAGCATGTTGGACATAGTTTCCTGGATCTTTTTCCAGTATGTTTTGGCTCTTGCACAGGACCACCACATATGGTAAAAGTTCTGTTTCCTGTTCCACATTTCCAACAATTGTTTTCCTTAGTTTTATGTATTTTACTTAATTTCACTGGGTCCAGATAATGGTATGCATCATCTTTAAATAGTTTTCTTTTAATGGCTGAGCCAATGTGAATTTCTGTGTTTCCATTCAACTTTTTTCCCATTGTTCAAGGTATAGTTCGTGACCAATGTTTTGGGCCCATCTGGTCATAGTTCTTTAATTTGTTCGGATTCTAATTCTCTTTCTAGTAATATTTTGTAGAACTTATTATTAACTGTTTTGGTGATTCAAATATAACTTTCTCAAATTCATTAAATTTGGAGGTAGATTCGAACCCTTCCAATTTCAAGTCTGTTTTAAATCTTTATTTCAGTTGTCTATAGAGAAATTTAAATCCCACTGCTTCAAACTCCTCTCTCCATTTCATTTTGTAATGTTGATTGTTTTCTTCAATTATTATATCTTTATAGCAGATCCTTTGCTCAATAGTATCCTTCCATCTGCCATACAAGGCATCATGTGGGGATAGCCACTGTGGAATTTTTCTATAGATTTTATTCTTGAATTTTAACCATATTAATAACAGTGATTTTCTTATATAGTGGTTTTGGAATCCTCTGTCTATTTTGGCTTTGCCGTACCACATATATATGTGCCACCTCATACAGAGTTCTGAACCTTCTAAATTAAGTAGCCTTTCGTCCCGAAGTGTTATCCATTCTCGAGTCCATGTTAAACCGTTTGCATAATAGTAAAGTTTTAAATCCAGAAATCCAAAACCTCCCTTTTCCTTTTTCTCAGTCAGAATCCTCCACTTGATCCTGTTTTTTTTCTGTTCCCAAATAAATAAGCCATTCTCGAAAAGGCTTATCATTTGTTATAAGTGGTAAATTTTGGAAAAGAAAATTTAGTTTGGGCGGGATGTTCATTTTTATAGCTGCTAATCTTCCTAGTAATGATAGCTTTAAAGTTTTCCAATTCTGTAAGGATTTTTTAATTTCTGGCCAGGTTGATATGTAATTGTTTTCAAACAGCTCATTCTTTTGCTTCAAATTCTGGCTTACCTGGGATGAGGCAGAAAGCAGGACAAGACAGAAAAATAACATCCAGTCTGTTCTTTGTATCTCCATCTTCTTGAAGAAAAGACAAGTCAGAGTGTTAGATTCAAAAGTCGTGATAAGGAAAGCAAAGTCAGGAACTTTGTCTACTGTCTACTCCTGATGGATCCTGCTACTTTCTCCAGAACTGCTATTTTTCTCCACATTTACAGAGCACCCATACTCCCAGCAACCTACTCTAGGACGCTTCCTGGAACAACACCACTGATAGTTAAAGTGGAAGGAAAAACAAATCCCAGTGGTGTTAGATACATAGGAAGCAGCCTTATACAGAATCAGCCAACTGATCCAGCTCTCCCAGTATTATCAATTCTGATGGACAGTGCCTCTCCAAGGTTTCAAGTAGAATTGTTTCCTAGCCTGGTCTGATCCAGCCGGTGGTCCCTTATCCAAGCATTAACAAGACCTAACCCAGCTTAGCTTCCAAAACAGATGAAATTGGTACAATGGGAGGGGCTAAAAAAAGATGTACCTTTCATCCATGTTCCAAGAATCATCATTGTACATTCATTGTAGCAACAAACCAGAGTAACACCAAACCAGCCTGAACAATTGCAATGGTAGTGATTGAGGAGCATGCACCAGCAGAGTACCTCATCCCACAATTTGGAAGAAGTCTGGTGTAACATTTTGTGTAAACATGCCTAATGTGGTAATGATGATGATACTCAGTAGTTCCCCATGTGAACTAGGTGTGCACCATTAAATAAATCACAGAATTATCCATAATACAGAAGGGACAGATGACAGCATAATCAATGTAAAGTGTCATTCCTGAAGACAGAGAGTTAAAACTATAATACTATAGTATTGTTAATCAACTATCAATATTGTAAAATTCTCTATACCATCACAGATCAGCTACTGAATGTCAGTTACTCTCTAAATATGAGGAACTGGCAGGGTTTGATTAGATAACATTGGGATCTTTTCCAGTTCTGTAATTCTATGAATCTATGATTCAATAAAATCAGATATGAAAATAAAGTATAGCTTAGCATAAAATATTGTGTTGTGGTGTTGTGCCTTCAAGTCATTTCTGACTTATGGTGACCCTAATACAAACCTACCATGTGGTTTTCTTGGCAAGATTTGTCCAGAGGGGGTTTGCTTTTACCTTCCTCTTCAGCTGAGTGTGACTTCCCTGAGATTTTCCATGGTTGAGTGGGCAATTGAACCTTGGTCTCCAGAGTCGTAGCTCAATGCTGAGACCACTACACCAGGCTGCCTTGAACTGTTGTTCAATAACAAGACATTCAGAGAATATCTAAAAAATATTGGACGTCAGTATTTGCAAAAGAGAATTTAGAGGGAGTAAGAAACCCCGATAAAATTCATGGGGACTCATAAGTCAACAGGCAATTGAAGGAACATACACACAAATTTGTATTTGTATGGCACCAGAGAAAGATTTGACCATTATGTTCGTAATAAAACTGTAGCATTATTTCCCTAGAAGTGAACTGAGTTTGGTTGTTAGAACAGCTATCTTATATACTCCCAAAAAACTGAGTCTTTTTTGTACTTCAAAATGATCCATCAAATGAAATTACCTTTAAGAACTGCCACATCAGCTTGAAAGTCAAATACCATGATCCTATTGTATTGCCAATGTGTTGCAATTGCTAAATGTGCCTTTTTAACAAGATGAAAATGCTTCAGTGGGAACTGCATTGGGTGTCAATACCTGGAAAGGAAATAAATGTTAAAACAAGCTAAATAATTGTCTAACAGTACTTGTACTAATGACCTTAAACTTCTACTATGCTAATTTTTCCTCTGCACTTTTAATTACTGATCAATAATACTTTGCTGTTGACATTTAAAAATGCTGAACCACACAGAGAAACAGTGACTGGATAGAAATATACAATGTGGGGTGGAATTTGCCAAATCGATCAGTGTTGCCATTTAACAAACAATCACATGTACAGCAGTGACCAAGATTAGCAAGCATAAAAGACCCTACTTCAGCTCCTTAATTATTCCTTAATAACATTAAGCCTTATATCATTGACAAAATTCTGTAGCTGTGAAAACCAATAGGCTTCCTTTGTCTTCACAGTGAATCTTTTTCAAAAGATTTAGAGTAGCACTTTTGGATCACACTGACAAACCTTTGCATGATCAGGCATTTAAAAATCTGGAAACAGAAGGGAAGGCAGTTAAGGTTTGTGTTTTTTTTAAAGATGTTCACTGTTTTCAATGGATGTATTGTGATTATGTTTATAATAATATGGCTAGTACCATGCCATAATTTTAAAAAATGCCTTGGGGTCACCTTATCAAAACCTCTTACAGAGTCCCTTTCCGCAGGATGACACTCTCGCTTGTCATCCCATTGCAATCCCAGCAGCACCTCTGCTGAGATGGGAGTGGATCCCTAGCGTTTCTTTCCACACCCATCTACTGCCTGTGGAAGGGAGTATGAGGGACATGCCCCTTCCTTCCACACTGCAGTTAGCCTTCTTCCCATGCTGCAGTGGGAAAGGAAGCACATGATTGTGCTTCTGGACCTTCTGCATGGACAGCTGTTTGTGAGATCAGGGTCATTGATGGAGTTTTTCTGTCAATGATATACCCCACAATCGTGCTGGTGGGTGACGTGAGAAGCCTGGGACTGCAACAACACCATGCGGAAGCATCGTCACAGTTCCACTCCTCTCGTGTCCCCACACCAGGAGGATGCTGTCCTGAGGAAAGGGCCAGAATTTCCAGAGGAACTACAGAATTGGTTCAGAATTAAAACCGCTTACATGGTTGATACAGATACTCAGATTTGGCTACGTGATGATATAGCAAAACCAATTCAGAGTGAAGTTGATATTTCTTCTCATCACTCTGAATGTGTAAATATTTTGCTTGTTTTCATATACCCCTTCTCCACAAGTCACCAAAAACAGAGGAAGCGTTTCTTGTAGGTGGTTAAGTATTCACACAAATTATTCCCCTAGTTTGCCACAACTTTCTTAATCAGTATGATGCTATTATTGTATGATTATTTCTTCCTATTTAGTCCTCCTTGGAATCGCCTCCCTGAGGATTTGTGGATTGTTCCTCCCCTTATTATTGTTAAATATCAATTAAAAACATTCTTGTTTTCCAAAGCTTTTAGTTTAACTTTAGTTTAATACATTTTATAATCTTGTATATTTTGAATATATGCATTTGTCAGTTTGCCTTATATTATATTTTATTTTTTTGTATTTTATCTAGATAATTTATTTTGCAATTGTATAGTTTTATATTTTTATTATTCGTTCCATTGTTATTCCACTGGAAAAACCCTATCCCGGGGTCTACAATTTGGATATTAAACATGATTCTGTGTGCCTGAGAGGTCGCCCAGATACACACGTGTGCAGTCACGGTCGAACGACCGAAAACCAGGCCAGGCCAGTAAAATCCCCAGTCACGTAGCCCCAGAAAACCTCAAGATGTGTAAACCCATAATAAACAAGGGGTCCTCAGCCCTGAGAAGCCGACTAGAGGGGATTAGCGTGTTTGCCCCAAGTTGAGCAAATATCCTATCAAGCGAGGACCATTTACGCAAAGTCACACTACAACCAAAGGCAGCCGAAGATCCTGAGACTTTGGCAACACCTTGTCATCCCATCACACAAAGAAAGTTACCACTGTGGAGCTTCATTCTCACTGCAACACCCATTGTTGTCCCCAGGAAAGGATTAGTCCTCCAGGTATTTTTTCCCCTACAAATAGTCCCGGTTTTTGAGCATTTCTTCAAATCGCTCCCAGTCATCCCAGCAGACCATTGCTCCATCTGTTGAATAATCCCCTCAGCCCTCTCCATGCTGAGCCCCACTTCTCTGCTGCCTTCCCAGACCCATGACTTCAGGAAAAGGTGCAGTATTACCCCAGCCGCACCCCTTCAATACTCCCCTATCCAATTTCCTCTCTGTTGTTTCTTAATAGCTCTTGGGTGCGTGTGTGAGTGATTGCGTTGGTGCGTGAGACTTTCATTCAACAAAATCATTTATTGGACATTTTTGTTTGGTTTTTGGCTTGGCCTGACCCCGTAAAAACTGGGTAAAAGACCCCGCTAGGTTACCCTGCCTCTCGCATTGCTATTACTCATGCTGTGGCTAGTTTCCATTCCCTATCATGTGGAGCACATTGAGGTATCCCCAAAGGGACCCCAGAAATCAGGGTAACACCTTCCTTCTGTATATGTGTATGTGTATGTATGTATGCACGTATGTATGTATATATGTATGCAAATACAATATAAATTATAGGTCTTTGGCAGGACCCATGTTTTTGGTTGGTTGTTTTATTCGTCAAATACCATGTACATTGATGGTGCTATACAAATAAACAACAACAACAATAATATATGCACAACTGTATTAACTTTGGCTGTTGTACACACTGGAGAGCATGACTCAGTCTACATATATAGTCTGTGTTAGCATTCTAGGTAATATACATTTTTCATATGAATTAAGAAGTAAGAAATGCAAATAACAATTTATGTCATTTGTGAAAACAGATTAAATTTACACCCTGTTACATCATCGCTCATTCTAAATAGAAAGGCAAGATTATATGTGGATTTATGTAGTCCTCATCATTACTATACGTAAACAAAGAACTGATATACCAGTTCTTCCTTGAAGCAAACTAATCTAAACTCATCTTAAATAGAAATTTTGATTTCATAATATAAGCAAGACATGGATGGGTTTCTGTTAGACCTTGAAAGTAATCTGTGGATGGAGTTGAAAGAATATAATTCAATTTAGAACCAGTAATTTGTGTAAATAAATGTCTAATAAGAAAGAATCACTGCAGGCAAAAATTAGTTATGTTAAATTTTTATGACACTTATCAAAGGAACAAAGAGGTCTTTGTTAGTGGGTTTTTTTAAAAAAAAAAGAAAAGAAAATTAAAAATAGCAAGCCTTGTTTTCTTCTGATGATTTCATATGAATTTTTTATTTTCCATTTTAAAGGTACAGCTCTGCTGTACGCATGTTTTACACTTTACTCATGGACTGAATTCAAACTTTTCTGCTGAATTATTAAGCACTGCTTTGATATGCTCTGAGGTGAACAGTTTAGAGAGTATTGGCTTGTAGAAAAATGTAGAGATAAGTGTCAAAAGTGATAATTTTATTGTCTAGAATTATCTAGTGAGGGGTACCTTAAAACCAGTACTCTCCCAATCTATCTTTAGTTTGATTCCGACCCTATTCACTCCTTCCACTCTTGGCCAGCAATAACCTATAATGTGGATGTGGGACATTGAAAGTCACACTGCAATGTCATCAGGATATGGGTAAGCTGAATGAAAAGTTGATGGAGTCAATGCTGGCCTTTTCTTTTGGCGACAGCCTTGTTTTTTTGTACTGTTCAGTTTCTCATGAAGACCAGACCCACAAAAATGGGACATAGCATAGGGGCAAAGGCTGGAACACTAGGTCTGAAAATTAATTTGCTAATGCTAAATGCTGCAAATCTAGGTGTTGATTCTTTCATATCTACACAAATAGGGTGGTTGGTCTGGCTTGTTAAATAGACATAAATAATTTGTTACTTAGATGTTAGTTTTGAAAACAGAGCGTGGGTTTACAGAAATGACATGGAGGTTGTCACTATTTATCCGTAGGATAGGGGTGGGGAAAATGTTACCTATGGTCTTATGTGCTCCTGTGTCTCTTTTTTGAGGCTGCTGGGGTGCCCCAGTACCCCCAAAAATGCTCTGGCATTTTTTTAACTAAAAATATCCCCTATGATCCTTGAGAGGTAAAGGGAAGCAATTTCACCATGTTTGGAGAGAGGCTGGGTTGTTTCAACCCCAGCTTCTGTTTTTACTTTCTTGTTGAAAAAGACCCTTTGCTGAGCTTACAAGATCACAGCCAAGCCTTTAAAATGGCGAAACAACTTCATGCCCCAGCACGTAGGATGGGCTTTCTCATGATATTTTTTAAAAAAACAAAAATGAGGCATACATTGATAAGTGGTCTGACTCTCCAAGGTCCCATGTGAGTCCCCCAACTTTTTTTTCAGCTGTCTACTGCTTCCCAGGGACACATTTTATTATTGGTTCCTTCAAAGGTGCTAATTTTGTTAATTTAATGTTGCCTTCTTCCAACTTAGCTATCTTTTTTCAGAGAAGCTAATGATGGAGTGAGCCTAACATTTCTGAAAACCATAAAGTTGGGAAAGACTACCCTACAGCATGGAATTTCATCTTACAACCTATTAAGTTTCCTTCATCATTCTTCTTTTCTCCCCCACCTCCACCAATATATACACTGTTCCTTTTGGACCCTATACCTTTTGGACCCTATACCTTTCAGACACCTTGGTTGTTAAAGGTTAATAAGGAGTGATGTTAAAGGCTAGTAGGAAAGTATCTGTTAATTTTAGCTAGACAGATCTACTGCAAGTGCAGCAATAAGTGACTATTTACAAAGATCAGTCAGTCAATCAAGGGTGAAGAATTCTTAACCAGAAATGTTTTTAATGGCTCTGAGTTTATGCAAAACATGTCTATGCACAAGTGAATCACTGCATCCCCCAAACCAGGGGTGTTCAAACTGGGGCCTGCAGGCCACATGCATTCCCCAAGCCATTTTTGTACCCCCAGTGCCCCCTTTTTAAAATTCATGAAGTTATTTCTGGTCACTTCCTATTGTTAAAAAAGCCATCTCCTTTTCCGAAGATAGCCAGGGGTGGCAAAAATCATGGAGAAATGCCAACCAATACTACATGAAGTGTTTGGAGGCATTTGGGAGCAATTTTAAATTGATTTTTACTTTTGTGGCAGGGTTATAGCCCTCCAAGGAATCCTGGGGGGATAATGTAGCACCCTAGCCTCCCACAATTGCCCATCCCTACACTTCAGTATAGTTATGGAGAAGGGCATGAGTTTAGCTAGTGGGACATTTTTGTTTCCAAAACTTAACCAAACCATACAAAAAATGTAACCAACTGAATCAGGTTGGAAAGCAGAATGGGGAAGGGAACAGAGAAGGCAGGGTTGGAGTGAATGGGGAAGTAGGTGGTCAGGGAAATTTTTCATTTAGTAATAAGTATGCTTAAAGGGAGTACAAAGGGGTTCATTGCAGACCAAGCCAAATAATAATATACAAAAGCAAAAATAAAATCCATAAAATATGAAGGAGGAAACTTTAAAAGACCACCCCACTTGCCAGCCAGAAAGACTGCAATTTCCACACAGTCCAATAGCTGAAGATGGAGTAACCTACAGGGCTAATGGGCCTGGCATTTTGGAAGGGCCATGTCTGCATGAAAGCCTTGTTCTGACCAAACAAATCTCTCCACACACATGCATATGCATCCCATCCTTCCCCTCCAGTCAAGTTCTCATCCATCATTTTCTAGCAAGCAGATTAGAACAAACTAGCCCACACAGAGCCATATGATGTACTTCATCCAGTCCTAATTCTTCTCCTGGGCCCTCCTATCTTACTGAATCTGGTAGAGAAGGGGAGAGACACACATTCTACTTTCAAAAAAATTCTGATGATCTAAATAATGAATTTGTCAAAAGGGAAGATTTACTTCAGCATTTATTAAGAAATCTGTGGAGTTCACTCATGTTAGGGAGTAATCTGATGAACTGATGGCTCAATTGGTTGTTGTGGGTTTTCTGGGCTTTGAGGCCGTGTTCTATTAGTATTTTCTCCTGATGTTTCGCCTGCTTCTGTGGTTGCTATCTTCAGAGGATGCTCTGAAGATGCCAGCCACAGAAGGAGGCAAAATGTCAGGAGAAAATACTAATAGAACAGGGCCTCAAAGCCCGGAAAACCCACAACAACCTATGGATTCCAGCCGCAAAAGCCTTCCACTTTACATTGATGGCTCAAATAATTTATTACCAAGGGTGTTGATTTTTTTTCAAGCTTGGCATGGGGGTCCTTGCCATTCAATCACTTCTCCCAAACAGCTGAGCCAATACCACATTTTTCCAGTATCCATATTCTGCAAGATGGTGTTTTCATATTAGGGAGGAATATGGTTTGTTTAGAGTAGCAAGTTTAAGATGGCCCTATGTGTTCAGGTGCGCGGCCCTCTCCACTTGAAATAACACATTAACACACATGTGTGAATGGAAGAGATAGGTCACAACTTTTATTGGTTACAGCCACTGATACAGTTGGCACACACATGGGTCCAGTTCCAGGCATCAACCAACCCCCTGTTGATTGACAAATCTGACCATTCAGCCTGATGCTGGAACCATTGGAATGACAGGAGGGATCCATCTGGGGGGATGCCCCAGCGTGGTCCCCCTGCCACCAGGGGCAGCCGTAAAGGCACCAGGGGACCTCCATTCCTTACTGATACCTGTATGTAATCAGTAACTAATGTCCTGGATCTGGGACCCATGCAAACTGCCCCAAAAGGTGTGACAAGAAAACAGTACAAAGTACATAGATGGCAATACCCATATTACACAACATAGATTACACCCATCTGCCCTGTTTAGGAAGCCAACCAAGGTTCACAGGCCTAAAGCAGAGTCTATATTTGTAGCCACAGTTGGGTTTACAGAAGCTTATCAATCAAACAATGACCATTCTCATTTAAGCAATCCAGATTAGCAATAAATCCAGGGTGTCAGTTCAAGGCAGTATCCAGTCGCATACTCCACATACAAAGTGAGGTTCAAGGTCTTTCAAGGACATAAGCCAGGGATCAAAAAATGCTGCTTCAATCAGAAAGGGCAGTTGTCAGCAATGGACTTCTCACAAGAAATTATGTGATATTTATTGGCCAGCAGCCTCCCTTACCTGTTGCCTGATTGATCAGCCTTTCTATATAAGTGCTCTGAGCATCTCATTTTCATCTGTGCTGGTCTGCAGTAGGTATTGTCTCATTCATGTCTGTATACTGTGGCTGTTGGGAATGGTACCTATCTGTGGGCATTTCTTCACAATGGGGCTGTGCCACTTTGGGGCCAGGATGGCTGCAATCAGCTGGTCATGCTTCTGTATGACGTCATTGCCAGCCCACCACCTTCTTGTTCATAAGTGATGCACATGTGCAGTATTTGCAAAATGGAAAAAATCCATTTTGCGCTTGTCATTGCACAGTGCTCTCACACTTCCTGGCCATGTGGAAGGGCCAGAAGCACACTGGTGACACTTCCTTCCCCAGCTCAGCAATGGAAATTGCCCATCTGCACTGTGGAAGGAAGAGGCGGAGCTACCGCACTCCCTTCCACAGAAAGTTGGTGAGGTGTGGAGGGGAGCCTTCCTGGTGCACTGCCAGGACTGTGACAGGATGACACATGGGACCATTGTCGTGCAGAAATGGCCTGTGTCACCATCTACATGGGGCCCTAGGACCAAGGCATCACAACATCAAACAACCTAATTAGAGGGACAGCGGGCAGGACAACACTCCAAACCAGATTGTCTGGGTGTATGAGGGAGTCAATAAATAAATCCCTTTCCTTGACCAGAGTGAAGCCTGTCAGGTAGAGATCTGGGCTAGCCAGGGCTGTGACAGAGCAGGCCTGCTTTTTATTCTCCCTCCCTGGAGAAGCAGCACCCTGTTATATGATTACCACCCCCTTGCTCCCTCTCCACTCTTAATCACACTTCTGCTTTCCCTAAGCCCACAACCCTTATGGATATAGGGCAAAGCATTTTTAGGTTTCTCCCAAATGAATGTGTCACTTGTGGTAGTGTGTGTAAATGAGCTTAAATGGAAGAAACACTGTATCGAGGCTGCTTTTATTAAAAAAAAAAAAGAATAAAATCTTTATTAAAAGAACTAACAAAGGCAGATATTGGGTAAATCGATATTTTCGATAGCCAAGAGCTTCCAGACATTCACAGGCATATACTTCTCTAGGTTAACAGGCCTTTGGCTTTCCTTCTACACCTAGACTTATTTTATCAAGTACAGGTCAAATCTTATGATCTATTCCAATATTAGTTTGGTCTCTCCTCTGTCTTTCTCTCAAGAAACTTTGAGCTGACCAACACTAACCCTCAGCCAACTTCTATTTCTCTAGTTGACTGAAGCTTTATCTCAACACTCTCCCTCTCTCTCTGAATCTCATTGAAGGAACTCCTCCTGGATCTGGTTTCAAGTATTTATCTGCTCTGCTGACTCACCCACATAGCCCCTTCCTCTGGCTAAAATGAGTTCATCCATCAGAGAACCAATCAGATTAAATTACCCTCTGTTGCTAGGGCTGATTGATTGGTCACTGCCCTCTAGGGTTCATCACAAAGCCTTCCACTGGAGCACTACAGCTGGGCATCCCAGCCAATAAGTTTAAACCACAGTTTAAACTCATTGTCTAGCAGTTCCCACCTCCTCAGAGGTTACACTAAGCTGCACAGGCCTCTGGGAAGAAGGAGCCAGGATGCCACCATGCTGAAAGGACCACCAGCACACTGCTCAACCCTGAAGCATCAAAAATCAGTGCACAGTGCATGCAGCATTCTTCCCAACATTGTCTCAATGTATGTCCTTCCAGTGAAGGAAAACTGAAGAACTCAATGCTATTGAGAGACACAGAGAAAGGTGTCTTATTAGAAAAGGAAATGAAAAGGCCCAGTAGTCCAAGATCCAGCAGCTTAACATATAGATGAATGAAGAGTACTATGCAGAACACTATGGTCAGTGATCACTTGAAGATTCATTTGAGATGTTATTCTCAACCTTTGTCTGTAGAGAAATTTGTTTCCATGAAAGCATCCCTGAAAATACTGGTCCTCAGGTAGAAAATGCAGACCACTCAACAACCTGCTGTGAAGAATTTGCATGGCACTTTGCTCAGATTGACTCCAACTTAGATGCTCTAGTTGATACAGTTCCAGTGGATATAGTCTTGGCTCCTGTTTGTTCAACGTTATTGGATACTTTTCAGTTTGTATAGCCTGAGGATGTGGAAAGGATCCTTGGAGAGGTGAAAGCCACCACATGTGGGTTCACCCCTTACCCTTTCTGGCTTATCAAACAGGCCAGAGGGCTGAGTGGGTGAAACAGGGAGTCAATGCATTGTTACAAAAATGCAGCATTCCAAGTTGGCTAAAGGAGGCAGTTATGAAGCCCCTATTCAAAGATTCATCCATGAAGACCTCTAATGGTTCCAGCATACCATTTTGAGCCAAGGTACTAGAGCATGTGGTAGCCTCCCAACTCCAGGAATTTCTGGATGAAGCAGATTATCTAGATCTATTTTAATCTGGTTTCAGGCCTGATTGTGGGTGAGAGAGAGCTTTGGCTGCTTTGGTGGATGACCTATGCAGGGAACTGGATAGGGGGAGAGTGTCCCTGCTGGTTCTGCTGGACTTCTCAGAGACTTTCAGACTATGGTATCCTTCTGGGCCATCTCACCGGGATGGGACCTAGAGGCACTGGAGGAGCAAACCCAGAAGGTGGTGCTGGGGGATCCTGTTCAACCCCTTGGCTGTTGGTCTGTGGGTGCCCCATGGTTCTGTTTTGTCCCCCATGCTATTTAACTTATATATAAAACTGCTGAGAAAGGTTTTCCAGAGTTTTGGAGAGCAGTGCCATCAATATGCAGATTACACCCAACTCTACTACCCCTTTCCAGCCCAATCTAAGGACACTGTCCTGGTCCTAAACCAGTGCCTGTCAGCAGTAATGAACTAGATGAGGGCAAACAAATTGAAACTTAATTCAGACAAGACAGAGATTCTCCCGTTCAGTTGGAAGGCAATCACAGAATAGGAATTCAACCTTTGTTAGATGTGGTTACACTCACTCTGAAGATGCAGCTTCACTGTTTCAGTGTACTGTTGGACTCAGTTTTGAATATGGAGGCCCAGGTTTCTGAGTTGGCCAGGAGTGCTTTTGCACATGTAAAGCTTGTGCACCAACTGTAGCCATTCCTTGAGATGCAGGATCTGGCCACAGTGGTAAATGCCTAGATTACATCCCATTTTGACTACTATAGCATGCTGTACTTCAGGCTGCCTTTGAAGAGTGTTCAGAAATGTCAACTGATCCAGAGAGCTGCAGTCAGATTGTTAACTGGGGCAGGTTATAGAAATCATACTACATGCCTGTTGAAACAGCTCCACAGGCTGCCAGTTTGTTTTGTCAAAAAATTCAAAGTGCTAGTTATGACCTATAAATCATAGAAATGTAGAGTTGGAAGAGACCACACGGGCCATCCAGTCCAACCCCCTACCGTGCAGGAATACCCTCAAAGCACTCCCGACAGATGGCCATCCAGCCTCTGCTTAAAAACCTCCAAGGAAGGAGACTCCACTACTTGGCAGACCATACCTCCCTGTACGAGCTGATCTGGGATCTGAGATTATGAGGAGGGGCTTTTCTCTCAGTCCTACTACCATCACAAGCATGGCTGGTGGGGAAGTGAGAGAAGGCCTTCTCAGTGGCAGCCACTGGACTCTGGAATTCCCTTTTCAGGGAAACCAGAATGGCCCCCTCCTGCTTATCCTTCTGGCAGCAGGCTAAAACCTTTTTATTCAGGCGGGCTTTTAATACAGAAGGTTTTTAAAGAACAGGCTGGGTTGCTGTATTGTTTTAGCTTGAACTGTTTTTAAGCTCTTTTTGTCTTTTTATTGTTTTAATACTGTAACTAATTTCATTTTGTTTTCATTATTCCTTTTTTGTATGTTTTTAATTGTATTTTTTAAAAAATTCTGAGTCACTTTGAGTCCCAATTTTGGGGGAAAAGTGGGATAAGAATAAGATCACACTAACCTTTTTGGCAGAGTCAGAGATCAGAGAGAAGTACTTTCCGGAGAATATGGCACAGCTAAGGAAAAACCTTGTGAAATTCCTTGAGCACAGGTGCTGATTAGGTAAGTAAACAATGACTCTGCTTATACTGGGACCTCTGTCTGGTAAGAGCAATGTAACTCCTTTCCCTCTATCACACATGTGGTGCAAAGCATAAGAAGGGAAGGTCTTGCAAACTCCTGGTCCTGTGATGGCCTGGTCATGACTATCTCTGTCCCTCTTCAGTCAGGGAACGCATCATACAAATGGGTCCTGTATGTGTTTGGGCTTTCATATGGTTGTCCCAGCTACAGATGGAGGGAACTCCATATGGTCCACATTTTAATCAGAACGCACCAGTTTTTACACATTCAAGCCAATGTACAAACTGAAACTCAAATGATCGTTCAAAAGTCATACTACTGAAAGAAAAGTATGCATACACAGCTGTGTACATTAATGGAAGTAGACAAAAATACATATGCATGAAACTGAGGCCATTTCTGCAAGAGGCGAGGGAATCGCTCCGTGCCGGTACTTACAGGATCTTCTGAGCACGGACCAGTGCAGACTGTCCCTTAAGCCCTTCCAGAGGGCTCCTCATCTTGTCCATGGTGAATTGGAGCAGCACCAGGTCTTAGATCCGCACTGCTCCAGCTTCCAAACTGGTGGCTTCCAGTTGTTCGTGGGTCCTGACCAACCACGAAGCTTGCCACGCCTAAAGCCCACCCTCCGCAGATCACAGGCTCGCATTGGTGTGAGCCTGCGAATCTGCACAAGGGAGCAGGTATGCAATGGCATGCTCCGAAAAATTAAAGAACGGTTTTCTACCGTTCCTTAAAAAGCATGCTGGAGGACCAGTTGGGGGCGTTTCGGAGCGGACTGAGGTGCAGATCTGAGGTAAGTAGTCCAGACCTAGTCTGCTCCAAGATGCAGACAACCTCTGTGAGAGGACGCACTGCGCCATTTTAATTCCCTCGTGTGGAAATGGCCTTAATTACATTAGAGAGAACAGTATAAAAGATTTACATAAGGGAAACTATATACACAGTTGTATATATTAGGAGAAATAGGTAAAAAATGTGTGCAAATGTTCATTAAAAACTTTTTTGTTTATATTTTATAGCACTATATACTCATTATTGAAGTTGTTATTCCAATGAAATAAAATACAAGTATCCAGCATATCCATCATGAAATATACAGTACATTTTACCTATTTGCCAAGCATGCTTCCAATCTCCTCTATTTGTCTATTCCTGATATTTCATAAAAATCCAGTTTATAATAAAAGATTTTTAATACTCTATTTGCTGTTTACAATTTCTTTCATTCACTAAGGCCCTTTCCGCACCTTACCTTTTTCTGTCACTGGGGTGCGAGCATCACGCCAGCAGCCTCCGGCAAGAGGCTCTTGCATCCCTACTGCTTCAGCTCCGCACGAGCTGCCTGCTCAGGCGAGAGCCCCACCTCTTCCTTCCACAGCACAGCCTGGGAGTTTCCCAGGCTGCGCTGGGGCAGAAAGCACAACTGGCACAGCTCCAGAGGCTCCACATGCCAGGTAAGTGTGCACGGGGCCAAGAAGCAATGCGCGATTGCACACCATTTTTGGCTTCCAGCTGAAAATAAAAATGTGCTTAATTGGTGCCTGCCAGCCCCTGGAGCATTGCGCGATTGTGAGTGCATCATGCAGATCACTCCTCACAATCGCGCAACGCTCCAGGCTCCCTTTCGCATGGCAAATGCCATGCGGAAAGGGCCTAAGCGTTAGCGTATTACCCCAGTACTCTTTCAAATCCGACCTTTCTCATCTTGTTTTTCTATGAAATCTTTCTTTTTCAACAAGTCCTATTCTGTTTTTGAAAAAAGATCTACAGGTGCCCATTCATTATTCACCTTATCATCTGTTGACCATTTAAGTCTCTAGGTTAAGATGTCAAGGGCTTTGATTTCTAATTCCTAACTGCATTTTATTTCTTTTTTTTTTTTCATTTCATTTTGATTAAAAACTTTTTAAAAAATCAGAACAGATACAAAAGCAGGATGAACTGAACAACACTGGAGAAAAAAATGAGAAAATAAGCTAAATGATAACTGACAGTTTTGTCCATCTCCTGTACCAGACTACGTGTCACTCCATCTGTATGGCAAAGAAAGATATGCCAGTATCCCTGTACTACAGAAAACTTTCATATAGCTGGCAAACAATTTTACAATAACTCCTAACTGACACATTTTAACTATCAGAGCAGTAAAGTGTTGATTAAGTCCCTTCTCCCATATGAAATTCCACATCACCCTGCTTTTAAGAATGTTTGGGAAAGGTCTGTCCCAGACCTGCCTCCTTCATCAGATAAGTATGGGAGCAAGACCTTTTTTAGGGTAGCATTCTATCCATTGCTAATTTATAACTGGGAGGGGGATTGCATGTTGGACTGTAAACCAATATATGCTATGCTCATTAATAACTAGGAAGTCTATAAACCTCAATGTAAGTAGAATTTCTTCCTCTATAGCAACTTCATTGATTTCAGAGACATTACTTATTACCTTCAGGTTTCAAACTTACTTTGTGAATGATAGACAGCAGTAAAAGGCTAGAAAATTTACTTGTTGACTCACTCCTTGAGCCACTCAGCCAGCATGGGAATTCTTAGAAATATACTCTGAAAAAGCTTTGGCAGGGCTTCAAGATCTGGGCTTCTGGGAGCTAGATGAGACAACATTCTCATTTGTACAAAGTACTTCCTGTGGACAGCCCATTTATCAGATCGTAATACTGACATGCCTCTTCCACATGTCCCTCAAATTGAAATTAAAACTTTAAATCATGATTTTGTTTGCTTGCATGTTGAATAGTGCTGGAAAAAATACATAAAATGCTCACAAATAGAGAAGGGGGTTGAGTAAGATTATGTGGGTCACTCGGTCTGAACTGAAGTTGCCTAGCAGCTGTAGACCTAACTTGCAAGCTTGGATAACTTACTTCTGACTACAACATTATGACTAGAAATCAGTGGAATTGTTATCTTAATGGAACTGCTTCTGCCAATGAAACTTGGAAAGGGCAATCCTCTTCTTTCTAGAGCCCCCCATGTACCTTCAAAACCAGCACCAGAGGGCCGGACAATATTCCCAATGGTGGAGTTTGGTGTGTGTGGAGGGGGGTGGGAGAGGGAGGGGCTACAGCACAAATGGCCTGGCCACTGTGCATGGGGGCATGGCTAAAGTGTGTGGAGGTATAGCCAGGACATGCAGGGGCATGGCTATGGGTCAGGATGCCCCAAAAACATTGCCGCCCAGGGCAAATCGCCCACCTCCCCGCCCCCACTTCCCTATGTGACTGAATATTCCTAAGCAAGGCCCTTTTCGCACAGCGTTTTGGAAGCGAAAGAGCCCCTTGAGCGTCGTGTAAATGTGAGGAGCGGTCTGCATGACGCACTCACATTTACACAACGCTGCAGAGCGTGACGTGCAGCGCATACGCACTTTTTTATTTTCAACTTTTAGCCGAAAATGGTGTGCACTTGCGCACCGGTCAGGGGCCTGGGGCGAACTTACCTGCCCTGAGGAGCCTCTGGAGCCGGGCCGGTCGCGCTTCCTGCCCCAGGGCAGCCTACAGCTCCCAGGCTGCACTGCAGAAGGAAGGAAAGGGTGCGGGCAGGGTGCTCACGCTACCAGGAAGCTGCTGCGCAACCCAAGCAGCAGGGATGCGAAAGCCTTCCTCCGAAGGCTTCTCATGCGAGCGCCGCCCATCACCTCCGCGAAAAGGTAAGGTGCGAAAAGGGCCCAAGTTTCCAGACTGTGTAGAAGGCTCCATGTGGAAGGGAAGAGGAAGATGGTACCACTGGTCGTCCACTAATATGACATTACATTTAGTCTTAAAAGTTCCCTTGGATGTGTATAATGGGAGAACAAGTAGTTTTATCCTTTTTTTCTTCAATTACAGCTTTTTTTACTTATGGTTCTTTTGAACCCTTGGGAATAACCTCTCTCTTTTACTTTTTTTTTTATTGTACATTATTGGAGGCTGCAAATAAAAGTGTTTGAAGAAGTTATCATAGGCAGAAAAGTGGCATCGCTCAGTCCCTTCAAACACATTTCAGTAGGATCAGTTTGTATAACTTCAATGGCTGCTAGTTATCCAGCATAAAGTAAATCTGATATGAAGAACTCAAAGGCAGGATCCACAGAACTGTGAAAGTAGTTTCACCATCATACATTCCACATGTCTTTGTGAGTTGTCCTGGCAATTTTATTTACTAAAGACTGGTATATTACGTTACTATAAAAATAAATTAAATAAACCAAAGACTGTTTTCAAGTGTTTTTTTCCTCAGACAGCATCTGAGCACCTACCATCTCATTCTACCTAGCCAATTTTGAAACCAAGAGCAAAAACACTTCAGGAAAATGGCAGGGCCTTCATTGTTCAATGAAAAACAGTTGTTCAATGAAAAATAGCAAGTACCTAACTTACTGTAGTTTTGGAATCCTAAGCTGCTGTTTGATATAAGAATGGGTGAGAATTTCAATTATTTTGTGTTTTTTTTAAAGGAATTACCACAATTCGCACTTCTTTCATATCTGACATGGAAGGAATTTGAGATGTTTAAAAATTCAAATTGAAGACAAACCAAAATTGATAGATTTTCCCATTTGAACCCAGAACTTTGAGTGCTTAATTATTAAAAATTTGGGATTGAGTCTCTGTGCATTTCATCACGTTTGTACTGATTGCCACCTCTTTTTTCTAATTGCCCATTTTTTAACAACTGCATGACAGACAGATAGATCAAATAAGGTCCTCTCTACGCTTGGAATAATTGTGACTTTTGAATTTGGCCAGTGCAGATGAGGGATAATTTCAATTTCAGTTTACTTTTGAAGAATTTATCAGTATTCGCAAATTCCTTCACATTCAGGATAGAAAGAACTAGTGATTTAAAAAAAAAGATGAAAGTGAAATTGCAAGATGTCTCCATCCCTTCACTGAAGCAATACACATGCAAGTGTAACCCAGGCCTTGCATACCCAGATGAGATAGTTATTTGTTCGTAGAGAGTGCCATTTCAGGGGTCAGGTGGAAGGGACAAAATACATAGCAATATATTTTCCAGAGAATGTACAACTCGTCCTACCTCCTTGAGTCTGTCTAGGACCCATTCACACTGTATAATTCTAGCACTATGATGCCACTGTAATTGCCTTGGCAACATCCTATGGAATCCTGGGATCTGCAATTTAAGCAGGGCCCTTTAGAATTCTCTGCCTGATAGCTCCTTAGATGCCTCCCCAAACTACAAGCCCAAGGATTCCATAGGATGCTGCCATGGCAGTTAACGTGGAATCGTAATTGTGTGGTGTGAATTGGCCCATGATATCATCCAGGAACAGTGTTATCACTTCATTTGAAATATGTATTTGAGCCTCTTCTCAAAAATAGGAATTAGAGTGATCTACCTCACAGGATTTCTTAAGGGAAAACACATCAGACTTCATAAAATACTTTTTTTTTTTCCTTTTGGAAAGCAAAAAGCAATATCCACCTTAGACAAGCACACCCTTTCCGCTTGCGTTCTCATGCATTCTGAAAAGCTGCTTCTGCCATTTAGACTCCCCCAAGTCTCACACTCCTCCTGCGCTCGTGCTCTGTGAATGTAACAGATTGTTTTTTGCATGTCTGTTTAATTTTCAGAAAATTGTCCCATTGCCTCCAAATTGCAAGTGTAAGGAAATCCAGCTGTCAGTTCCCATTAAACGGAGCTGACTTTTCTATCGTTAATTCAGTTGTCTTTCACAGTCTGGCTGCTCAAGCTAAAGAACTCTTTAAAAAACCAGATTTATGATGGATGCCATCTGGCCTGATAGAAGGAAACAGATATCGATTTTTAATATTTTCTCCAAACTTGTTTACTCTGGGATAATACAGCAGCTGTGTGGCGGCTTGTCTCAGAGTGGAAAGGATTATTACCCCTGCCTTTTGATGAGATAAATTACCAAGAATGACTTGAATGGCTAAAGGGTATACTTTGATGTTCTGTCGCTTCATTTACCCTTATGACTAAATGATTATTGATTTTATATTTTTAAGCTCTTGAAACGTGAAAATAAGTTGGTCGAGAAGCCTGGCTGTGTTAGTTTTATTAATTTATTTCTGCAGGGCATAATTCACTTTGGACCAGGTTGTGAAGGTTTTTGGGTTCATGACCGACTCCAGATACAGTTGCAAAGAAATGGCTTATTTATATAGTCATTGCAAGTAGTTCCAAAATCAATACAGTCTGGGATTGGATGATTAAACCTAGTCCCTTTGTGGGATTCATTCCTCTAGCTACCTCTGAAATGATCTTGAGTCTCAAACAGATTCATGTGATCCAGTCTTACAAAGGGCAAGTTGCTGAAATATTATTAATAATAATAACAATAATAATATTAATAATAACAACAACAACAATGACAACAACAACTACTACTTCTTTTCCCTACTTTTTTTAAAATCTACGTGGCTCATTCAATGACATTTGAACAGTGGGGGCGGGGGTGTGGAGAGAAGAAAAAAACACAGTTGATTGACTACTTCAATGAAATTGCTAATCTGCATTCAAAGAGTCGTCTCCAAAGACTACTTAGATTTTCCATGGATAGATTTAACTACTGCTTTGATCAGTTAGTCCCAGTATGCAGTGGATTTAGGTCTCTGTACTTATGTAGACAGCAGGAATCCAAGGTGTACACTAAACCTTTAAATAGTTTTCACAGTTCAAAACAGCTGTTTGCCTTTGGAGTACAGCAGACACCTACCTTTCCCTCTGAAGTACTGCCTTTTCTGTCATCATCACTTAACACATTGGAGCTATTTAATGTTTGTCTGAAATGGGGCCTCTTGTCAATCTGCTGAAGTATTTTGTAGACAGAACAAGTGCAGAAACGTTATGCAAAAAAAAACCCTAAAGTTTTTGCCTCTCTGTGTCAGTGTGTGCGTGTGTGAGTGTATTCACTTTATATGTGAATATCTGCCTTTTGAAAATATCATATAATTTTAGGAAAAAACACTGAATTCTTTCAAAGCTACCATCTATGTCTTGTCTAAAAATGCCACCAACAATTTAATGTGAGACCTACAAATGCATGTATTGGGCTCCATTTGGCCAAAATCAAGTTTTTGTTAGTCACATTAGAGAGTTATGCACACACGGAAATCTCTCCAGTAAAAATCAGTAGGATTGAAATGTGCTGGATCTTGCCAATTGCTTTGATATTTTGCTGACCTGAAGGCATATTTCTGACTCTTTTTTGAGATCTTATCAATGCCAAGCTGGGGCAGAAAAGACTGCAGTAGGAAAGAAGAACAAGAACAGTAGTTTGGACCAAGATACAGTGCTATCCTGAAAACCTTCACAGGAATAAGGGAATAAAACTCACCAATCCTCTCACATTAAATGGCTTTCTTAGTGGGTGTAACTGTTTTTTGTCTGCAGTTTCCTTTGGCCAGAGGCGGGTGAGAGTGTACATGTTAAATTCCTATCTTACACAGATCCAAGAGTCAAATGAAATGTTATGGGGAATAAGTGAATATTCCTCCCATGGTGGGAATTCTTCAGAGATATGTGTCTCAGCAATGAAGCTTTCAGATTAAGTTCACATTTACCTATCAAAGTCCTATCAGAAAACAAAACACACTAATGCAAGATAGACAGGTGAGTAAAATCCCCATACTGTGAACTCATCTTTCACCACTTGAGGGAGAACCGCTTCTGAAAATGTGTTGGAACAGAACAGCTAAACATATTTGTATAAATCTTACTGTTAGTCCCATTCATTAATGGAAACCTGGTAAATCAAGACTTCTGAAAGTTTCATTGATTCAGTGAGTCTACTCTAAGCTGTTATTTAGTTTGGTCCCAGGTCTGAATATCCATTGTACCCAATTCTTGGTAGGCATTAACTGAAAAGACAAGAAGAGATGGAAATAAGTGAAGTACAATTGCCCAGCTGCAGATTGCATGCTTTCTATCCAAGAAGGCCCAGACTTAAGTCCAAACATCTCTAGGCAGAAGCTGGGCAAAACAGCCATCAGAAGTCTTGAAGAATGTTGACAAAACTGACCAAACTGGACTGATATCTGATTCACGTGAGGCAGCCTTCTCTGTTCCTTTTGAACACAGATCTTTTGAACTTTATGACTCCCAGAAACCCTAGCCAGTAAGGTCAATAAATAGCAAGGGATTATGTGTGAATAAGTTCAGAAAGGTTCCCTAAGTCTGTCCTAAATGAAGACACACTATTGCAAATTATTCCAAACACCTAACAATCTACTGTGCAAAGTGTGCAAAGTGGGTCACCAAGAGCGTATTTAAACTACACAGTTGTATCAATTTGATAGCAACCATGGTGGCATCAAGGTTTGTAGCTTAATGAGGTACGTAGAATTCTCACCTAGTGGTATAGTTCACAGACGCAGGTTAGAGAATTCTAGTACTTCCCTAAACTACAAATCCCAAGATTCCACAGCATGGAGTCTTAGCAGTTATAGTGGCACTAAATCTCAATAACTATATATTGTAGATACATTGGAGGACACAGGTTGGTCTGGATAGCTTACTGTTATGGATGTGAGCTTTCAGGTAAGAATGAGAGACTCCTCCTGACCCACCCCAATCCTGTGCAGAATCCTAGGCACCTTTCTAAATTAGACACATTATCAATCACCTCAACACCCAAACATTTTCCTTTGAGAAAGGGGGAAAATACTGTCTTTATGAGTAAACTCTACAATTATTTACTCAAGATTTAAAACCCTTATGCTCATTTGAAGTCAATGCAACTGAGAGGTTGGTGTATTTTTTTCCTGTATATTTATGTGTGTTTATTTTCAAGGGAAAAAGAATCAAAGCTGTTCTCTATACCTCTCTGGAGCATTCCCTGAATTCAAGAACACCACTTGATAATTCTGTAGTGTGTATTAATTTCTCTCATGTCTGACTAACCCCTTAACTATCCTTCTTCTGGTTCTCTTGAGCCACATGACTAAACATTTAGGAATTGTTTTCAACAAATAATAGATTTCTCCAGCACCTAAAGCATCGCATTGCTAAAGCATGCTGACATTACTTGAATTAAGTCAAAGGGAATTTTATTTAATTTTCAAATTACTCTGCTTAACAGTCAGGTATATTATTACAGGCATGGGTTTCTTTCCCCGCAAGTACTTGCCTTACTTTATTAAACACTATGCAAGCATGCTTTACAGAGTTTTTTGGGGAAAGGTGTAAAATACTTTCTCTAGCCACGGGAGATGTATAATTAATCTGCAGTAAATTATATGACTGAGCTTAAGGCTTGTTTAAATGCATAGAATTGGAAGGCGAGCACAGAAATAAACTAACTTTTGGACTAGTGTAATGTAATATGTTGATCCATTTTACAGGGTGCTGGTGGTGGCGGTGATTATTTAATTAATCACCTTTTGACAATTATTCACACCAATCCAAATCAAGGTCTCTATTAAAACCAAAGAATGGCTTCATTACAAATGACCCATAAAAGTGTCAAGTGCTGGCAGCAAAGACAAGTAATTTCCTTCCCCTTTAAAACCATTAGTTTGGATGATGGGGGTGGGGAAAGTGATGAAGTGCGTAACCGTGTGATTACAAAGAAAAATGTAAACAGTAAATTTGACAGCTGTGTTGAAGAGGCTAGGAGATAAAGGGCATAAAAGTTTGGGTTTCATGCTTTCAGGAGCCCTTAATTTTCAGAGGAAACAGAAATGAGTATAATCACAAACTTAAAAAAAAAATACACTCACAAAATGTTCTCCTTTGCATGCTCATACGTAGTGGCATCTAGAATTAGACGCATGTTCATTCTAAAATGATGACTCCCACACCTCAGCCTGCCAAAATGTGTGCTATCAAGGCACAGGAAGCATTGCAGAGTTTCACGTGGGAAGGAGGAGACACAGGGGAAGAAAAGTCCATGGCTGCAAGGAGCTTACAATATAAAATTTGACAGTATAGAAGGCAACAAAATGGAAGTGGGATTGGCTGGTGACAAGTGTCTATAAATATGAGAAGCTACAGTTCCAGCTGAAATTATTACAGGTGAGGCAAGGATTAAGAAACTGAGCCAACGGTTTCATGAGAAGCATCTTGTGAGGAAGGAACTGGAGACGGGCCCTGGATACACCAGAGATGGGGAACATATGGCCCTCCGCATGTGGCTCGACCACAGTTCCCATGTTCTTTCACCATAGGCTATGCTGGTTAGGACATAAGGGAGTTGCAGTCCATGGCCATTTCCACACTAGAGTGTTATAGTGCTATGGTTCCACTTTCAACATCCTATGGAATCCTGGGGTTTGCAGTTTCGGGAGGGGTTGCCTGGCCCCTCCCGAAACCGTAAACCCCAGGATTCCATAGGATGTTGAAAGTGGAACCATAGCACTATAACACTCTAGTGCGGAAATGGCCCATCACTCAGGAGGGCCACATGAAAGCCCACATGAAGGGCTTCTCTGACACAAGTACTTAGAATGGTATTCGAAGCATAAGAGGGAACTAAGGGGAATCATCTGCATCCTTCAAGGGGATACATTTGGGCAACTGAACATGACAATCTTAATATATGTCTTAACTTATGCCTTAATATAGATGTGTTTACAGTTCTAGATGCAGTTCTATAGATATATTTACAATTCTAGATATCTTTAATATTTTAAAAGATTTCCCTAATTGAGCTGTATTACTGCTATAATACAGAAGGGCTGTCTCTCTGATGCTGGTAGGATAGGCTTTGGTGGATGGCTCTTGTTGAAAAATTGACAATAGAAGATCAAGTAGCAAGTGGAGAAATAGCAAAAGTTAAATCTGTGAAAACATGGAACCTGTTTGTATCTTACACTTTGAACTTAACAATGGACTCAGGCCCACCATCGGTACATATGGCATTTTGACATAATTGTTTCTAAAATCAGTAGCTTTTTGAACACAAGGACTGTTATGAATTAATCTAGTCATGTGATACTGTATGTATTTTTATACCCCATCTTTCTTCTGGCACAGGACCAAGGGCAAAAGCAATTAAATAAACAATTCTATTAAAAGCACTAAGTTAAAACTGTTTAGAACTAATTTATAGCCTAGGGGGAAAAGACAAAGGATGGCGCATATCACTAAAAGCCCCTTCTGTCCCATGAGTTAGAGCCAAACCCTGCCTAAATTAAAAGGCATATAATTAAATAGGTTTAAATAACTATCTTTAAGAAGCATAAACAACGTGATGTCTTTCCAAAATACAGATCTGGTACTTGATGGCTATGTGCAGTGGTGGCCCATGCTTTCAGTAAGAGGGGCACCTAACCCAACAGTGGTAGGATGAGTCCTCACTCTGTCCCTCTCAAACCATGTGGAGCATTCCTCATGTATCAAATACTTACATGGTTTATATCCTGCCTTTCTCCCAACACAGGATTACAACAAAGGCAAAAAAGGATACAAATAAAGCCTGTTGATACAGATGTTAAGAAACAATGAAATAAACAACCTTACTGAAATGACCACTGTTTTAAAACAGTGTAAAATCATATGTAAAACATAACAACAATGACAAAAAAACAACAACAGGACAATCTCCTCCCCGCCATTGATACACTCCCCATTGCATTGCTCAAGGTGAGTGGAGACCTGTTCTATTTGATGCTCTGCCTCAAATAGTAAAATGTCCCAGATCAATCCTGGTGTGCCCAAAACAGCACATACAGTCTCTATTGTCTTAGGAAAAAGGCCAGCTTAAGTTGTTTGCTGCCCAAAGTAGCAAAAGAGGAAAAATGCCGCTCTTCCAGTCCATTTGCATAGCAACCAAAACTGGCCAAATTATTTTGATACCTAAAACCATGGGAAAAAAAAATCCTTTAAGTGCCTCTCTCTAGGAGTAAACAGAAGCTAATCATAAATAACTCGCAATGTACTGTCCTTTCATGTTGTGTAAAAGCAGCTGCCTGAGGCAGCTGCTTCATTTTGTCAAACGAAAGGACTGGCTCTATCTGGGTGTCATATGACTGGCACCATGGAAGCAATGCCTTCCAGTGTTGCATGTTGCAGTTGTGTTCCAGTATTTCTAGTGTATCTGTAGTGTGTATGACCTCTGAAGAAAAATACCATAGTAAATAATCACAAAAGGCCCATTGATCATTGTTTGATATACTTGAATCCATCAAGGGCATCATTATAAATGGATTGTGTCCAGTAATTTTTTTTTTAAGGGAAGAAATGGAGAAGAAAATAGATCAAACTGGTATGCCTGGTACCACTTTTTCTTGTGAAAACCAATCTACCTCTTTGCTTTTCAAAGAAATATCAAAGCCTTTTCCCACACACTTGGTTGTTGAGTCTATTTGTCATTCTTTCTTTGATATTCATTTTTTTTAAAAAAGAAACCTTGTACCCACAGTTAGATTAGTTATTGTGAAAACAAATAACCCCCAAAGTTCAAGTGCTGCTCCTGAAAACAAATAGCTATTGACTTTCATTAGGAGATCTGTGATGTTATCTAACCCTGCAAAGGCATTTCTGGTATGCAGTTTACATTGTATCTCCTGATTGTATAATCATTATTGATTTTCCTTGTGTGTAGTACCTATGTCAAACAACCTAATATATTTAAATGGTGATTATTTTAGCCATTTATCTATTATTAGATAAGATCAAAGGCAGTTAAGCTCACAGTAGATTGTGATAAGATAGATGCAGCACACAACCCATCAAGCCCTGCTTCTTGTGTAAGCTCTACTCATTTTCTTGAGGCCACGCAAGAGAACTTTCTACAAACTCCAGTAGAGGTTGAAAAACAGTGTTTCTTTCTGGGCTGCATAAACAAGCAGCTTATCTAAATCTGGGCCAAGAGTGTATCTACACTACGCAGTTATACCAATCTGATGACACCATTCTAATTCTCATGGCTCCATCTTATGGAATCCTGGGCTTTGCAGTCTGGTGAAGTTTGTAGAATTTTCTGCTTGAGATCTCTAGTTCTGTAGCTCTGGAGAGTAGACTAGATCTCTCTAGAAGATAACTAAGGACCTTGCCAAAATACAGACCCCAGAATTCTGTAGGCTAGAGTAATTGAAACAAACATTGCTCCCCATCCCCGTCTCTTAAGAGTGAGGGACTGGGTGTTCTTTGCCATTTGTCAGCTAACCAATATCTGTCTGAAGGTCCCACTCATCTTATTATTACCTACATTCTTTATCACTTTATTTCTTTCCCAACTCCTTTGTTTTGACTTCGGTGGCTTCATGCACAGAACTAGATGGTCAGTCTACACTCTAGTATTTTGCAGTCACCCAGACATCTTACTTCATACTCTAAACAGGAACCTTTATTTCTTTAATATTCAGGCTTCAGGGTTTTACATTTTAGAAAATATAAATCACTTCTCAGCCTGTATTAATAGGCCTGATTGGGTGGTTCACTTTTGCATTTTGCTGCTTTTCTCTCACTCCTTCCCCCTCACTTTCCTTTCTCACTCTTTTTTGAACATGTGACTCCTATAGGCCACTTTGTGCCACACAACTATGCCATAAATGTTGTAAGCCACCTTGTGGACTCTAGTCAGTGAGAAACAAACAAACAAACAAGCACTCTTTGCCATTCCCCTCTCTATACACGCATGCATGTGCACCTGCACACACACAGCAGAATGAAAACACAAGGCAAGAATTTAGAGAAAAGGTCACTTCACTGACTTACATCAAAGATCTGCTTTGAATAATAAACCAATGGATGTATGTGGACATCCATTAGCTCCAGGAGATATCTGAGGCCCTTTCAGCACCTTACCTGGTCACAGAGACATCCAATATGGGTCCTGGCATCAGTTTTGCCAGGAGGGGAGCACAACAGGAGCACTCCCCTCTACACTGGCTGCTTCCGTGTTCCAGGAAACGCGATGACCACGCCTCTTCCCACTGCGGTGCAGCCAGGTAGTTTCCCAGACTGTGCTAGGGCAGGAAGCACAGTCATTGCACTTATGCAAACAAGGTAAGTCCATTATGACAGCACGATCGCCAGCCATTGGCAGGAAAAACTCATCAATGATTTACAGCGCAATCACACCACATGGTGGCAGGAGAAGGATGAGACCGTGATGATGTTGTGCATAAGCATTGTCATGGTCCCATCCTTCTCCCCTCCCTATGGTGGGTTGGGAGGGTGGAGCAGAAAGGGCTGTGTAGTTATGCAATTTAGTCCTATTACCTCTGCTGTACAGTTGTGCAATTTAGTCTTGGCTGTAAGTGATACATAGTCATGAACCAAACTAGGCTTTCCATCATCTATTCATTTCAACACTCCAGTATGCCCTTGTGAGTCAGTATACAACAGGCTAGAGGCCGACAAAGCTAAAGGCTTGCATCCTCCTGCTATCTTCTCAAGATGGAGAATAGGACAGGACACCTTCACCTCCCACGTACCTCAAAGTGCTCAACCTAAGTAGCCTGTTTACCTTTCTGAGTGGCTGTACTCCATGCCATATAGGTGAGCATATGAGAACATGCCACTCAGTTGAAACAAACCATCCCAGGAAGACAAACAGTAGGCCAGAGGTTGTACCTCATCAGCAGAAATGCATACAGTTAAAGCAATGCATCCTCAAAAGCCCTTGCAATCAGTTCCCAGCAGCCTGTGAGAAGAAAAATATTTTCACTTGATGACAAAAGGACAGCAAGAAGGAAGCCATCCTAGCCTCCCTAGAGAGGAAGTTTCAAAGCCTACCAAGAATACCCTCTCTCGTGTTGCCACCAAATGTGCTTGAGAAGGTAGTTCATGCACACAGCACATGTGTTATAGTCAAAGTGAAATGCAAATATATTGCAGTTGAACCAGACACATGTTGCACTTGGCATTAACTATGACAGAGGAAAACAAGGATGGATATACGTTAGCTTCTTTCTGCTTAATTTTTTTAAAAAAGTGATATTGCTAGTATTTTGCTCCACTTGATTCACACACCACAAGACTATACTTGTTATACTACTTTGTGTCAGAGGTGGAAATACTTGTGTCCTAGGCCATTTCCACACGGTCTTAAAGAAACGGTGCAGAGCATCCTCCAGGGAGGACGTTTGCGCCTGGGAGCGGACTGGGTCAGACCTATTTACTGTAGTTCCGCACCTCAGCCCGCTCTGGAACGACCGGAAGTGGTCGTTCAGCGTGCTTTTGAAAGACCACTTGAAACAGGTCTTTCAAAAGCACGGAGCGTGCCACTCCATTCCCATGCTCTGTTGCAGATTTGCAGGCTCGCACGAGTGCGAGCCTGTGATCTGCCAGGGGCAGGCTTTAGGCTAGTGAGCTTCAGCAGTTGGTGGAGAGCCTCGACCAACCGGAAGCTGCCATTTTCATCCCCGGAGCAGTGCGGAGCGGCGGCCACACACTGCTCCGGACCAGCCTGGACCCAAGCGTGGAGCCAAGAAGTCCGGTAAGTACCAGCATGGGGCAATTCCCTCGCCCTGTGCGGAAATGGTCCTAGATGTAGTTAGAATGCAATTCCTATCAGTTTTAGCTCTCACAGCCAATGTTGCAACATCATGGGAGTTGTAGTCCAACAAGATGTAGAAGTCTACATGTTCCCCAGGCCTGCTTTGTGTAAATATCTGTCTGAACCAGGACTGAGTCTTTTTACATCATTTTTTTTCCTACTTGCTTTTCAAAGAATCAGTTATTGATTGATTAATGATTAAAACCAGAATTATTCTTTTCTCAAAATGCAGAACCTTTATGTACATTACAGATCAGGATATGCATCAGCTATAGATTATCTGTGTGCTTTATAGGTAAGAAAATAGTTCATAGTTTATAATTTAATGTAGACATAATTTTGTCTAAAGGCAGGAAAAATTTTAGACATACCATAAATGGCAGTCACATTGAGCAGATCCAAAGTTGTAAATATTTTGATATTTGTTTTTTTTTTAAGAATTTCTTGAATAGCCCTTTCAAACTTTTACAGCTAAAGTTGTGGCAAAAAAAAAAACAGCATCTGAACATGCTTGTTCCCGTGGACATTAAACAAAAGTCCAAGGCTTTCAGCCCTGTGATGGTTGGAGATTGCAATATGGATTGGAAGTATTGGATAGCTTGCGATGGTAGGCAGACACTCTTCTTCTAGTCTATTCTTCATCTTCCTAAATGTGCTGGAATTTCTCCTCTTTATCCAGAACTTGGATTCCAACCAACTAGATTTAAGGCCTGGCTTGGTGCCTTGAACCTTTGGGTTTAGTCATTCTGTTTCTGTAGCTGTAGGAGGTGTTGGTTGACTATGAAATTATATCTACGTTTTTCAGGATGCAAACTGTTCTGGAATAAGATACATGTCCTGGGTGTTTCCCTTGGGATTTTGATCATAAGGGGAACTAATCAGGGGGAAAATATTACTGTCTCAGAGAATTAGGGACTTAAATCTCCAAAATATTTAATCTGACAAGCAAATAGAACCTGCTGCCCTTTATTTCTAGGTGTGAATCACAGTTGCAGTTGAAATAGAAAGCTATTCAGAAATGTTGAATTCTTCTAAATGTAACTGTGCTCTAACAATCAGCAAGGTTCAATGTTTTACCTTCCTTACCATTACAAGAAGATTTAAAGGTGCAACCTTTTGCAGCATGTTTATAACCTTTTGGGATCAGAAAGGTTGACTCTGTTAACACATGATCTTATTATGCTGTCCGTTTTACACAGAAATCAAAATGAAATTATTGTCAGATTTAAGGACATATTGGAGTAAGTTCACTGGCTGTGTCATTTGTGTAAATGACAGCCGTCTGATTAAAGTTTCTGGGGGAAAAAAGACGAAATGTAGTGAAAATAATATTGGAGAGTTGGTGGTTTAATAATTTAAATTCTGGGTTTTATTGTACTTATTGAAAGATTGATTACATTTCTGTCCTGTCTTTCTATACTCAAACAATTGTATTCAAGATGTTTAATGACATCATTACAAACAAAATTCAAAACACAAAAAAAGCAAATTAGAAACAGATAAGACACTGAAAAAGTATCAAAATCATAGGCCATTTCCACACTATAGCGCAACAGCGGCGGGTTGTTTCCAGTCCAGGGGCCATGCTACCACACAACATCATTACTATCCAGCTGCTATCCCACCCCCAAGCATCACCAAAACACCATATTCTATTTCCAGAAGAAAAAAAAAAGAAATCATTAAGAGCTCTCTTTAGCACTTCATCCCCATCATCCCTCTTTGTATGGTAGTATTAGAGCACTTGATAGTGCTTCCTGTTATCACTGATCCAGCAATGGGAGGACTGTGGGCATGCCCAACTCATCTCCCCCCAGCAACTCCCATGGTGTAGTAACTTTCTATTGCCTCTTCATGTTTATTTTAAATTTCTCCTTTGAGTTAAAACTTTGAGTTTTTTAAATACATTTTTAAACATTATAAGGCAAAAGTGCAATAGTGTACTGGTGTGTCATGTGGTTACAACATTGCTGTGTTAGTAGGGCTTCCAAAAATAGAAAACCTACCCAAGCAGCAGCAGTGACACAGAGTGAAAGTGGCAAGGGAGTGGCCAAGGATGCTGTAATGTGGAAGGAACACCGGTGATAATATTGCTACCCATCCGCTTAAGGCAGAAGGATGTGCAAAAGATCTTTTCTAACCTGATGGCATCACGGGAATAGAGATGCTGGGACTGTAAGGCTACAATGTGCTAACAGCATCTAGTGCAGAAATGGCCATAGTCATACAACTAAAATTACTGTGATAATCAGTTAAATCGTTTTAATTACCAGAATGAAAAGACACATCTTCACACCCTTCTTAAAAATGGAGCGGGGAGGGGGTGTCTCATCATAATCCTTGGGAAAGTGCATCCCATACTTTCTCTCCTTCTCCTTCCATTGTTCCTGTGGCCATGAAGTGGCTCTCCACTGGTGACTGTACTTTCAAAAGGACTCCTCCAGAATGTCTATGTGTCCAGGCAGTTTCATAAAGACAGTAGTGATCCCTTGAGTAGCCAGGCCTCAATCCATTTAGAGCTTAAAAGTGTAGAATCAACACTTTGAACTAGCCACAGAAAGCAACTGGCAACCAGGGCAGATCTTTCAGTATGGGGGGACATGATTTCAAGGCTATGCAACTTAGCTGTGTCCCTGAAAAAACTGAAACTCCCATAGACTTTCAAGGCTAGCCTCATGTAGAATGCCTTTATTCTGATTTGTTTATGCTAACCTTTGATGGCAGTAAATCTGTGATTCAGTTTAAGGAAAAGAGAAGGTAACTTTATTCTGTAGGAGGTCACCCAATATCAAGTCACATCCATGCTTTGCAGGCAGGAAACATAGCCTAGCATCCTGATAGTGACATATGCAGGTGTAGATGCATCTTAGATTTGTGTATGTCTTTTTTTATCACTGCAGAGGTTAGTATTGTCTTCTACCCTCTACAACACTGTTTAATCTCTACCGGTCCCTCACAGCCGTTTGGTGGCTGATAGAGAGTAGGGGGAAGGTTCAGAGAAGTGACTAACTATGTCTCTGTAACCAGATGCAGAATTACATCATCTGCTAAGACCTCCAGAAGGCCCTGCTGGATCTTAGTAGATGAAGTGATCAGTCTACATCTGGCTATGGAAGGATAGACAGACACTCTTCTAGTCTCTCCCACCCACCTGCCACTGAATGGTTGTGGGGGTCTGTGACTCTGTGGGGATGTGGTCCAGTGTAGCATAGTTCCACTCATGGCATTTCTAAGTTATACTCTGCCATACACAATCTTGGCCATAGAATGCAAAGAGTATTCTGAAACTACCTATATAGAAAAGTTTGGAGACGCCATCAACTGTAGCCTGAAGTTCAGCATCCCATAAGAAGGCACTGCTATGAACCAAGCGAAAGCTGAAGGCCAGATGTCAGAGGCTTCATGCCATCTGGCAATCACAGGCACTGCTATGGCACAACAGTGCTTCCTGCTCCCTGTCTAAGGACTCTGGGATCTAACTAGTGTCTGGAGTCAGTGTGTACTTTATTTGACTACGTCTCAGCAATGGACTGTGAGGTTCTTGGTTCATCTTGGAGTCCTTGATATGCCCTTATAATAGCTACGACTATTGTGTGTGAAAGTGCAGTTCATAGTTTTTAATCATTAAACTTTCTGCGGCATGTTTTGATTTCTGTTCTAAAGAATAAAATATGACAGATGGATGGGGGGAAAACCCATCTGAGAAAAAAGGCACTGGAGTTATGTAAATGTAACACAATTAGATGAATTGCTTCTCAAAGACCATGGGAAATCATTCTATATACTCCACTTCTTGTTCCCTTACAAGTTCTTCTGAAGAAAACTCAAAATGGATTTAGAAAGCACTATGATTTCCCAGAGGATATAATCACTGTTAATCCCATGAGGACTATTTTAACGAAATAACTCACCCCCAAGCAGCCAGTGGTTCCTTGGGCTAATCTCAGGAGCAGAATAGTTATCGTGTTTTATTAGTGATCAAACAGTATTCTACTTAAGCTACAGTCAGAAAGTAACTAATCTGATGCATTAATTTAATATAAAAGACAAGAATACTGTATATTTGGAAACTTTTATTATTTGAACTAGCATAATTTGATTAGTATGCGTGTTAGTCAAAATAGAAAGGCTCATTTGTATGGAGTGCAAAAACTGAACATAAACAGTAATGAGTCACTGCCGGTGAGATGCCCTCAAAGGAAAGGAATATGAAAACTGGGCTTACTGGTGGGTGGGTATTTCTACACTACAAATGATTAGGGAGACACCCCTGGCTTTCCAGAGAGATGAACTGGGGCTGGAATAAAAATTCACAAAAATTCAACAGTTTTTCAAATTTAGCATTTTATGTCAAAAATACACACACACCAATATACCAAATCAGAACAGAAAACCTAACATCTAACTTTGAAATTAGCACAAAGGGCTGAAATAATTAGAACATTTGCATTTATTGTTGTGTGTCTTCAGGTTGTTTCCAACTTACGGTGATCCTAAGGCAAACCTATCATGAGGTTTTCTTGGCAACATTTTTGTCAGGAGGCGTACCTTTACCTAAGGCTGAGAATGTCTCCCAATGGATTTCCATGGCTAAGCAGGGGTTAAAATCCTGATCTCCAGAGTCATAGTCCAACATTCAAACCACTACCCCATGCTGTCTTAAAAGAGGAAAACATCCTGATTTCAAAGTGATATCTGGCATTCTCTCTCCTGCACCCTTCCCATATCTTACTTAAAATACATCCTGGGAAAGCATTGTGGAGAACTTGGAAGCTTGGTTACTGTTTTGTGGTAATTTAGTTGCTAATAAATCTAGTATATAAAAGTCAAAAGTCTGTCTGTTTGCCTGTGTCAAGTGAAGACCTCAGATGATTGGCTGCCTAAGAAGACTCTATGAAATCCTGCGGTTTGCAGTTTAGGGAAGGGCCTTTAGAATTCTCAGCCAGAGAGCTCTTGGGCCTCAATCAACTGTGTCTGTCTGGAATAGGCTGGTTGCTATGGAGACGAGGTCTAGCAGCAAGAAGAAGGAGGGCAATGTATTCTCTCAGGAACCCAACCTCTGTATGTTACTGCCTCTGAATATAGATTGGATTGGGGAATATGGAGAAAAGTTACAGGTACTGAACAAGAGAATTTGGAGAATTAAAAACACAGGATCTCAAATCTTTCTAACAAGTATTACCTATAAGAAAATAAAATCCCGGGAAATGCCGGGTATATATGCTAGTCCTTTATAAATCTTAGGCCTTTTCCGAAAAACAACGCTCTCGCACATCTCCCGTCACAATCCCAGCAGTGCCTCTGCCACGATGGGAGTGTGTTCCCAACACTCCTCTCCACCTGTGACTGGCTGCCTGTGGAAGGGAGTGCGAGGAATCCTTCTGCCTGGTCAGCTGCAATGGAAGGCTCATGCATTCGGGGGTCATTGATGGAGCTTTTCTGCCTGCGACTATGTTGGCTGGTGACACAAGAAGGGTGGGATTGTGACAACATCATATTTTAGCATCATCTCCTCTCACGTCCCCATGCCAAGATCCCATCGTCATGTGGAAAGGGCCAAAGATCCTAATCCTAATAAAGGTCTAACAAACCTTGTAGTGACTTTTAAAAATTTCCCCCTGTGGACCAACATGGCTATATCTTTGATAAATTCTAAAGTTTCACACACCTCATCGTGCAGCCTTGCAGATGTTGAACTGAAACCCCCGGCAAGGATAGGAAGCATATTAGAAAATATTCAAAATATATGGTTAAAAACATGCTTCACGCATGTCAGGAAACTCTGATGAGGAGCATTTTGGAGTGACAAGAATCCACGTAGTTCAGGACTTATTCTGCATAAAATTCATATATTTTGGTGCACAGAAAGCAGTTCCCAGTATAGAAGATTCTACTTTCTGTGTTTCTGTGTTTTGCACTAGTAAATCCCCAGCACAGCGTTATCTCTAGGGAAAAAAAAAACAGCAATCTTTTCACATAAATAATATGGCAAATCTTTGAATACTTGGAATAGTCTTTGAAAACAGCATAATTTTCTAAGACTTCCTCACAGCAAGAAGAAAATTGCTAAAAAAATTACTTCTTACTTCCTTTGAGAATGAAATCAGTGAAGAACTACATTCCTAGAGCCCAATGTCCCTCATCAGGGTTGCTGTGATGTGTGGTCCAACAACATCTGAAGAGTCATGTGTTTCCTACCTCTGATAAAGACTATTGGAAGTCATGAATCTAGGTTATTTGAAAGGCGACCCCTCCTATAAAAATCTTCTCATATTTTATCATATTTTTAAGAAATTCCCTTCTTTATGTCTTAAAAATACCTGAAGAATATTTGGCACAGAAATGAGAAAGAACCTTATCAATGGCTATGCCAGTTCTTTGGAACTCCCCTCCAAAGGACGCCCACTTCTTCTCCTTCTTTCATCTAGTGAAGACTTTTTCATTTAGATAGGTCTTTAGCCTGGTAAAACAATTTTCTGCTGTGATTTGTAGTTATTGTGGTGTTGTTATTGTCAGCTGTTTTTAATTCTCTCTCCTGTTCTTAATCTACTGCCATTTTTATTTATTATTGGGTTTGTATGTTGTTATCATTGATTTACTTTTTTTAAAAAAAATGCTTTTATATGAAATTTGCATGTTTTTCATGTTAGCTGCCTTGGGAGCCCCACCATGGGAGGGCAGGGCATATATTTAAATGAATAAACAAACAAACAAATTATATCTAAAATACTGATTGCTATTGCATGTCAGCTGTCAGATAATGTATGTCATTTAGTATAAGATGTTGCCAGTTATTTACGCCACTTCTTGAATGCTGTCAAAAATTAATATTTTTTTTTCAGATGTCAAATGTTAGAGTAGCCTAATAGCCAATATTTGGCAATGTTCACACATCAAGTGAATATTCACCATCAAATTCTGCAGAGGAAACTGTATGGGTGATATAGATTCATTTCCATCCAGTTATGTGTTCAGACAATAGCTGGTCTAATTGAGAATGAACTTCACTGGACAAATTAAAGCACAGCTTGCAGTTTGCCTTTTTATGTGTTAAACTTTATTTTTAAAAAGGCATTTTGCATCTATTAAGACTACAGACATATTTAGGGTTATAGTCATTACTGCTACAAAATATGATCAAAAATAAGGAACAAGCTCACATCTTCCTTTTGAGATTGCTGTACATAAAGAAATTGGGTTATCGGCAAATGCTTTGTGAGCTGGAAATGTGTTCTAAATACGTGAATTAAAATATTTTACGTTTTGTGCAAATTGGATGATTCAGAAAATCCTTTCATCAGTTTATAATTAATTTGGGGCCCTCTGAAGAAGTTAGACTTTCTCACATAAACAGGGCTTCAACAATGATTTAGCTGTTATGCCATCTTTACTACTGTGCTGTTTGGAATTTTTCACTCAGAATCAAAAAGGTACTGGGCCATATTTGGAAAACAAGTTATTTTACAAGGATAGCTGTTGCTGATACTGTCATTGAAAAGTCTCTTAAGATACTGAGGGGAACCATCAGTTTCTCACATCATGGTTTAAAAATGATGGTGTTTTGCTTCCACAAAGGCAGGGATGGGTGCAATGCAGCCTGTGGCTGTACATAGCCCTGCCGCCATTTATGTGGCACCTGACCTCCCTCCAACATTCCCAATTAAAAATGTTCAGGTGTGATTTTGGTGACAAAATGTATGCAACAGCTGCAGCAGTTTCAGCTGCTTCCACTGGAGTTTGGATGGGTTGTACGCATTTCCTTTAGGGTGGGGGTTTCCAAACAGTGTGCCACGAGATGTTAGTATGTTGCCTGATATGTGTAGGTGTGTCGCCTGCAATCTTGGAAATGCATGCCATTATTTATAGATCATATATTTTTAAAAACATATGAAAGATTTTCATGAGATATATTGTATCTCCATACATTTTGTTATTACAATGCGTCTGTATCTCTTATAAGGGGTTAGTTTAACCTCCGGTTTGCTAGTAAAACTGAATTACTGCGTCGCAAAATGATGCATGTCTAAAAAGTGAGTCACCAACATGAAAAGTTTGCAAAGCTCTTCTTCAGGGAAAGTTCTCAAAATGCTTATCATTCAATTTCTGCAAGTACCCCAGAGCGCTCTACTACTCCCACATACCTTCGTTATCCTCTTCAGTCCTTCTCAAACTTGCAACAGGAAGTGATGCAATATCACTTCCATTTGCCCTTTTGAGAGAGACTGAAGAAGAGAATGGAGACATTTGGATTTACTGTGGGGGTGCAGCTCATGGCAGTGGCCTAGGGGTGGGGAATTGGTCCCTGGCTTCCATGCAGTTGTCCACTTGTGCTCTACAGTCCTACCATTTTGGATAATCTAGTGGCTGCCTCAGAGAGCCATTTTCAGTTACCACAAAAGGGTAACTTGGATCCAGACTTAGTCACAATTCATGTAGGCCTATTTGAATCAACGAGATTCTTTTTCTTGTGATCTAGACTTAGGGCCTTTCCGCACCTTACCCTTTTGCGGAGGTGGGGGGTGGCGGTCGCGTGAAAAGCCTCAGCAGAAACGCTGCCTCTTCCCTGCTGCTTGAGTTCTGCATCGGCTTCCTGGTCGCGCAAACGTCGCGCAAACGCCCCACCCCTTCCTACCACAGCGCAACCTGGAAATTACGGGCTAGCGCTGAGGCAGGAAGCGCGACCGGCCCGGCTCCTGACGCACCGCACAGCAGGTAAGTGCGCGCGGGCCCCGGGAGCATTGCACGACTGCGCACCATTTTTGGCTTAGAGCCGAAAATAAAAAGGTGTGTGTCCGCTGTGCGTCCAGCTCTTGAGCGTCGCGTAAATGGGAGTGCGTCGCACGGACCGCTTCTCCCATTTACGCGACGCTCAAGGGACCCTTTCGCTTTAGAAACGGCGTGCGAAAAGGGCCTTGGTCACAACTCATAAAGGCCTATTTGAATCAATAGGATTCTTTTTGTTGTGATGTGATTGAATGTTATTGTAGACAAGGAAGGAAGGGAGACACTAGTGGGATTTTGTGCGTCTAGTACCAAAGTAATTAAGCCTACCTTAGCCACTGTGTGCCCAGACTGGGAGTAGGTAGCCTTAGGCAGCTACATGCCTTCACCTGGACCTACCTATCCCAACCTAGTAGTAAAAGGAAATCAGATTGATTTATTTTGTAACTTACTGGTGAGTTAAAGAATGACCAACATCTGAGAAGATCAGCAAAAGGCTGGCAAAAGGAGGATTATCAGTCAGATATATTAGGATCAGGGAAGTGATGAGGAAGTGAGAAAAGTTGCTCTTAATGCTGGAGTGAGCAACTGTAGCAGGGCAGAGGGCATATTTCATCCCAAAATACCTCCCAAGGCTATAGCCCCCCTCCACTAAAACACAACCAATTTGCATTTCTGTGTTTTTTGAAGGACAGTGAGATGGTTTAGGGTTTGGGTTAAATTAAGTACTGTATATACGTGGTTATAAGTCAATCTCATGGATAAGTCAAGGGCAGTCTTTGGGCCCAAAATTAGGGAATTTGCTATAAACCTCCCCCCCTCCCCAGCAGCACGGGCTCACTAGAAGCCCCTGAAAAAACACCCAGACCTCCAGGCAGCCTGTGCTGCTTGGGGTAGGGGGTTGAACGAACAAATCATTACAAACTCCTCCCAGCGTGAGGCATACAGATACCAGCCACCAAGCTCCGGGGAAAAAGGTGAAAAGGCCCTAGAGCTCCTCAAGCTGGGAGGAATTTGTAATGATCTATATCCTTAATCCTCCCCTCCCATATATCCTCAATCCTCCCCTCCATCATCATCATCAAATATATAACGACAGCAGCAGCAGCAGCAACAACATTTTTCACTTCTCCCCTCAAACTGGGTGGCCAGCTTCTGCATGCTTGAAGCCAGGAGGAGTTTGTGGTGATCCACTCCCTGAACTCCCCCCTTCCACAAGGAGTACAGGCTCCCCTAAAGTCTGAAAGTTTTTTCAGGGATCTCCTGAAACTCCTTTCTGACAAGTTCAGCTCCTATGGAGTGGCATTGACTCAGGGGAAAGTCAACCCAGGTTTCTAGGCTTGATTTTTTGACTAAAATCCACTGCTCCTCAGGGCCTTCAGAAACAGCACTTCATAGTTTTGAGCAAATTGCTCATCTTTCTTTAGGAAAAAAAAAAAGGGGTGTGGGTCCTTCTGATGGGTCAGGGAGACCTGGGGGCTACAAGAAAAGGAGCTGAAGGCTTCATGTGACCTGCATGCCACACCTTCCCATTCTGTCTTATGAGTCTGTTGTGAAAGTTACTTCTGATGAAATCAGTCTAAATTCCTTAAATTTGAAATGTTATCATCCAAATTGCACTGGATTTGAGAGGATTTTTTTCCCTCTCATCAGAATTTACTGAGAAATCCATTTTAAAGTCAAGATATTCTGCTACTTGAGGCAAAGAACAAAATGGTATTTTTTTTCCCACTGTTCAAAAGGTAGTTAGATGGGCAGTTGAATTTTATTTCAGCACAGCTGATGTGCCCTCAGGTTGTGTGGCATACAGAAACCATTATCCTCCAACAGAAAGAAGTGGCTGGCAGTCTTAGGAGGAATGCATAGGACACCGCTGCTGCCCCCCTCAGGATCTTTTCCCTGAAGTAATTGCCTCTCTTTCTGTCATATTGGGAGGAAGAGGGAGAATCTTCTGATCAGTTATAGTGTTTTACAAAATGAACCATTTGTGCAGGTTACCATATCCTTATCCACAATGAAAATTTCACTTAACAGTAACATGTATAAGATTACGGCCCTTTCTGCAACTCACCTTTTTGTGGAGATGGGGTGCAACAATTGCACGAGCAGCCTCTTGCAAGAGGCTCTCACATCCCCATTGCTTCAGCTCTGCAGCTGCTGCCTGCTCGCACAAGAACCCCCTCCTCTTCCTTCCACAGGGCAGCCTGGGATTTTCCCAGGCTGCACTGGGGCAGGAAGCGCAAGTACCACAGCTCTGGAGCTCTGCATACACAGCAAGTGTGCGTGGAGTCCCGGAGCAATGCGTGATCATGCACCATTTTTGGCTCAAAGCCAGAAATGAAATAGTGTGTGATCAGCACCTGCCAGCCCCTGGAGCATCATGTGATTTCGAGTGCATCGTGTGGACCGCTCCTCGCAGTCGTGCGATGCTTCAGGGGCCCTTTCATATGGCAAATGCTGTGCGAAAAGGGCCTACCTGTAACCTTTCTGAGTGAATGTTCAATTCAATACACACTGGTGTGTGTATGTGTGATATTTACACACACCCATGTATTTGCTCAAATACTATTATTCTTTAACTTAATTGCATGGCCATACTTCACACTGAGCCGAGAAGGCATACTTGGCATTGAGCCACATAGGTAAACGTTAACTGTTGAAGCCAGAAAGGTTTGTTTTGACTGATCCACACAGACCCAGTTTAACAGCTTCCAAAACTTTAATTGTTTGAGGCATGAAGGAGTGTTTGAACTATTTCTTGAACCTTAATGACATCCTTGAAACCACTGGAACCTTTTCAGAATACTGATGGAATTTATCAGCACATCAAACCCATACACCAGTCAGAGGCCATTTCCTCCCTATACTGCTATAGTGCTATTATTCCACTTCCAACATCCTATGGAATTCTGGGGTTTGCAGTTTAGGGAGGGGCCTTTAGAATTCTCAGCCAGGGAGCTCTTGGGCCTCAGTAAGCTACAAACCCCAAAATACCACAGGATGTTGAAAGCGGAATAATAGCACTGTAACAGTATAGGGAGGAAATGGCTAAAGTCTGGGGGCTTGTTACACAATCACAGAATCATAGAATCTTAAGAGTTGGAAGGGATCCCCTCCCATACAGGAATACACAACTATGGTCATCCAACCTCTGTTTAAAGATATCAGAAGAAAGAGAGTCTGCAATGTTCTGCCATAGTCCATTCCACAGCTAAACAGCTCTTAAAGTTCCTTCTATTGTTTAGGTGGAATCTCTTTTCTTGTAATTTAAATCCATCGGTTCATGTTCTAGTTTCTGGAGAAGCATAAAACAAGTTTGCTCCATCTTCTACATGACATGCCTTCAGATATTTAAAGATGACTATCATGGCTTCTCTTCTCCAGGATATACACACCAGTTCCTTCATTCATTCATCATAAGGCTTGGCTTCCAGACCTTTGATCACCTTAGCCACCCTTCTCTGGACATGTTCCCGCTTTTCAATATGTTTCTTGAATTGTGGTGCACAAAACTAGGCACAATATTCCAGGTGAAGTCTGACCAAAGTAGAACAGATTGACACTATTACTTCCCTCAATCTGTACTCCTGTTGATGCAGCCCCGAATTCCATTGGGCTTTTTTGGTCATCACATCATACTGTTGACTTTTGTTTAGCCTGTAGTTCATATTACCTGGCAGAAGGTACACTCTACGTTATCTGGGATGTTGACAGGCAGTCGCATGGGAGGACTGGCAGACTATGAAACAGATGACTAGATATGGGTGTTTCAAAAACAAGTTGCTCAGAAACTAAAGAGCCATGGCAGGCATTATAAGACTAAATGCAACATCAGTGGCTCCTGGTGACATCTGACCTCTTCTGAACAGGTTGTTACAAAACCATCCTCTGGCCATTGCCCTGTGTGGTGCTGAAGTGCAGCAGCACCCTCCTCTGGCCACTTGCCAATGTAGTATAAGATGTAAGGAACCTGAGTCCTGCTCTGAAACTCTCTAACCTCATTATCCCCTCCCCAAGTCCTTACATTATACAGAGAAAGACCAGCCACTGGTTTATGCCCTTGCAACTGCAAGCAAGGGTGGCCTCACTTGGGAGAAAAAAAATGGAATATACCCGGAAGAATGGTCCCTTCATTCTTTTCATCCAGGAAAAACTAATTTGGGTGAGAGGAAGCTGATGAAATTGTCTCTGCTTGCTAGAAAATGTGGTACAAGTGAAAAAAGTGAACTATTTTCCAGATTGGCCATGTGCTTGATGGATATACTTCTTTTGTTTTGTTTTTTAGAAGACTTTGGGTGTTAAAAGTTAAAAAATAAAATAAAAAGAGCAAATAAAATTCATTATTGTTGTTGCTGTGTGCCTGCAAGTTGTTTCTGACTTATGGTGACCCTAAAGCGAACCTGTCACAGGGTTTTCCTGGCAAGATTTGTTCAGAGGGGGTTGCCATTGCCTTCCTCTGAGGCTGAGAGAGTGTGACTTGCCTGCAGTCACCCAGTGGGTTTCTCGGGCAGAGTGGGGATTTGAAGCCTGGTCTCCCAGGCACAAACCACTACATCATACTGACTCTCTAGAATTCATTATAAATTAAGCTGAATTCATAAATGTTTAATAGACTTAAATTTAATTGCTATGACACAGAATATCTCAATCAGTGGTGGTGGCAGTAAAAGCAATAGCAGCAGTCTATGGCTTGTGGAGCACAGATAGTCCCAGGAAGTGACAGTATTTTGTTATGTGGAAGAGCATGACTCGGACTCAAAAATACTGGGAGGGTGGGGGCTAGTAGGTTGAAAAATGTAGCAAGGCTCCCATCTGTCAGTAAACACAAAAGGGATTGTGATGCACACCTTGTTTGTTTCCAATACGTGCTTACTGCGTGGAGGGTGGGCATCTTCTCCTACTCTACCACCTTTGTTAAGCTCACCAAAGCTTTCTGGCCTGTGAGCAGGCAGACAGGAAGGAGCAAGGAAGATTCACTTGTGCTGCTTCTCCTTCCCTGCCTGCCTGCCTGCCTGCCTAGTCACCACTGGATGAAGACTTTGGGCAGGCCTGTGAGCCATAACTTCACAGGGAACTTGGCAGGTGGGAGCTGCATCATAGCAGCATGCAGAGCCATAGGTTAAGGTTTTTGTAGGCCCTAGGCACTCTTTTGTATTCAACTCCCCGCCTCACTTTGACATACCACTAGGGATGTTTTGTAAGCTCTAAAATCTTGCTTTCATAGGCCCTAAAATTTCTGAAGGCCCTGGGCACTGTGCCTAAACTGCCTAATGGATAAGATGGCCCTGGAAGCACTTACTTCGCTTTCCCACTTAAGATTTAAATACTTTGCTTTCGGGGCTACAGAAGGCAAACCCTATTTCTGCATTAAGGAAGAAACACAAAGGATTCCTCACTTTAATTCCATACTTCAACACAAACCTATTGCTATTAGATATTTTGCCACTGTGGCATTTTAGTGCCAAATTTTTGGCTTCAAAACACATTACCCACCTCCAGCTATATATCACACCTCTGAATTTTGGTGGCTGCCTTTTTTTGTCTTCCTCTTATGACAGGGTGGGGTGGCTTAACAAAGGGATTTAGGGTCCTGCCTCCAAAGTGCACTTTTCCTGGCTCTGCTATGTGAGGGACTTTGCTGCTGTGATTGTCCTTATTAGTTATCAGAGTCAAAGAGACCAGCATAAGCACAGTGGCAGTTCCCACATGTATCTGTCCACATTACAGAGCCAGGCTGACATCCTGTTGATTGGTCTCAGCTAAAATAGATCTCTTCAATTAATTGTGGAATGGCAATTTGATATATAGGTAAATCCCATCTATTCATTGAGTCTACTCTAGTCATGACTAACAACAGGATTTAGACCATAATGTGTGGAGTGAGCTAGCCCTTAGTGTCAGTTCATGGTTGATGACAACAATGATGAGGATGAGGATGAATATGATGACTATCATGGTGATCATTATCATGATTTATATCCTGACTTTCTCCCGGTCCAATCTTTGGGATTCTCCCACTCTAAGCTTCAAACAGAAATTAAAAGAGATACTGCTTTAAAAAAATCACACATGATATCACAAAAGATTATGATTATGATATTAGTCTTTCCATACTTTCTTACTTCTATCATTTTCCCCTTTTCACATTCCTCTGTACTTTTTAGAAGAGTCATATGGCTTTTCATGAGCACCTAGGCTCATCAGTTCAAACAGCAGATTTGCTGACAAAAGTAAACAGTCTGTTGTACTACTTGCATTCTATTTGGGAGAGACAAAATTTCCTGGAAGACAATCCTTGTATGAAAAACAATGGGATCTGGAGGAAGATGTATTCTTGGTCATTTTTTCAGGTGGGTCAAGCAGAGTCATCAGAAATTGTATCACAGCATTGTTAACTTCAAAAGTGGGGTGACGTTACAGAAAAAGATTTAGATGAGGATGTGAAACGATTAGTCTACTCCTGTGGGACATTTCATGGTCTGGCAATTATTTTTTTATATGTGTAAGTGTGATAAAAGCATAGATTTATATTTAAGTTATGCATAGAATCTCCTCAAAAACTTTTTCCCTCCACAACTAAGTAGGCAGAATTTGCTTTTACACCTCAAGCCTAACAGACTCAAGATGTTCAAACTCTCAATCTGCTTGAAGGATTTGTATCATTGTATCATCTTATACAACTCTTCCAATCTTTTCAGTAATCAGGCCCAGTTTCCATTTGGTCCTGCTTTGCTGTTGTTCCTCCAGTGTGTGGCATTCTTAGGCCCTTTCCGCACAAGGCGAGGGAATCACTCCGTGCCATTACCTACCGCTTCTTCTGGGGTCCGAAGCAACGCAGACTGTCCCTGAAGCCCTTCCGCAGGGGTCCTCCTTGGTCCAGAGCAAATCGGAGCAGTGCGAGGTCTGTAGATCCGCACTGCTCCAGCTTCCAAAATGGCAGCTTCTGGCTTCCAAAATGGCGGTTCCAGCTTCCAAAATGGCAGCTTCCGGTTGGTCATGGGTCCTGACCAACCACTGAAGCTCGCCACGCCTAAAGCCCACCCTCCGCAGATCGCAGGCTCGCATTGGTGCGAGCCTGCAAATCTGCACGAGGGAGCAGGAACGCAATGGCGCTTTCCAGGAAAATAAAGATCTGTTTTTTGCAGTCTTTAGAAAACACGCTGGAGGACCACTTGGGGTCATTTTGGAGCAGACTGAGGTGCAGATCTCCGGTAAGTAGTCCGCTCCTAGGTGCAGATGACCTCTGTGAGAGGACGCACTGCCCCATTCTAATTGCCTGGTGCGGAAAGGGCCTTAGACAAGCTGTCCCATTAAAAATCAGTTTGTCATGCAAGCTATGGATGATTTATTCAATGTATGTAGATTTAAGGCAGGGGTGGGCAAAGTGCAGACCCTAGGGCCATTTCTATGGTTTCCATGGACCACTATTATTTTACAAAAATGCTCTAGAATGCCCCTTATTGCCCCCAAACACATTCTAAGGGGTGTGAAGGGCATTCTCCTTGTGGTCAAAAGCAATTGTTGAAAAATTTTTGAGAGAAAAAAAACGTTTTTGTTCCAAAATGCTCCAACATGTCCATTAGGGGGCAAGGGGCACTTTTCTACTACATTTCCCCCTCCCAACCAATTTAGGCCCAGGAGGGGTGTTTTCTGAAACAGAAAGTAAACAGGAAATGACTTCTGCCTCCAAGGTCTCCTGGGAGGCTACAGCACTCCTCCCCAAGATTTCTACAGTTGCCCAGCCCTGATCTGAAGAAATTCCAACATTCCTAATATTGAAAAGCATTTGTCCACTGTCAAGGTACTTACTTAAATAGCTTACTTCATGCACTGAAATGCCCCTTTACAACAGCATGGGAAACATAGTTCTCCAAATGTTGTTGGATTCCATATCCCATCAGATCTAACCATTATGGATAAAGGTTAGGGATTACAGGCATTTGAAACCAAAATCTGGAGGGCCACAGGTTCACTGTACATGCTGTACAAGCTATATTTCTGTGTTTGTTCTGGAGAATTAGATCAAAGAACAATATAGGCCATTTCTGCACCAGACTGTTATTATTCCACTGCCAACATCCTATGGAATCCTGGGATACGCAGTTTAGGGAGAGGCCTCAAGGCATCCCAGCATCAGCATAGCATCTCCATGAATATCATAAGGGTGACATGAAGCAGCAGTCTTTCCCTAAGATCTAAGCCCAGCATGTAATCCTCAGACATATTCTGTTGGATCTGGATGTGAAAATTTTATTTAGCTATCACGCCCATCAGCTTCAGATAGTTCCATCCTCCATACATTTTTCCAAGTCTTAACAAAAAGAAAAGCTCTGTGACAACAGCTACCATCTAACAGTAGCATACAGAGGGCAGTTACCATGCCCCACTATCTTCTTGTCGAAAATTGGGTGTATAAAGTGTTCTGTGGATGCAGAACTGCTTTCATTGGTCTGCCCTGAATCCACCGTCAAGCAGTTCTGCTGGAAAATTCCCCAATCATAGTAGGAGCAATGGAGGGACAATGTGTTTCTACCTATTATATTAGTTCATATATTACCAATCTGATTGGATGACTTCCTTGAAAAGTAATGAATGACTCACCCATAAGTGTCTCCTTTATCATACAGTATTGATTTTTTTTTCCCTTTCCAAATGGTTGGTTGCATCTCAAGGTGCACTGTACTACAAGCAGTCAGAATCCTTGTCACGGTGGGAAAAGGGAGTGGTTATTTTAAAAGGAGGGAAAAAATAGGGAGAATATCAGGGACAAAGTTTTAAAAGAAAAAAAAAACTGCTTCATATTGGCTGTTCTAGGTATGTTCTTGGTCGGTCTAAGGAGATGAAGAAAGAAAACTTCTGCCTTTAAAGTGTACCAAATAACAACAGGACTGTGACTTGGAACAATCATAGGGCTTTTCCACACTACACTGTTATAGTGCTACTATTTGACTTTCAACATCCTGTGGAATTCTGGGCCTTGTAGTTTACTGAGGCCAAAGAGCTCTCTGGCTGAGAATTCTAAATGCCCCTCCCTAAACTACAAGCCCCAGAATTCCACAGGATGTTGAAAGTGGAATAATAGCACTATGTCAGTACAGTGGAGAAAGGCCCTTAGTATCATGGGTACAAACTACACAGAGAGTGGAGAAACTACACAGAGAGTGTGGTAATTGTACTAGTGTAACAGTAAGGAGAGGGAAAGAAAATCATTTCAGTTTGTTTTTTATTCAAATTTGCCAGAATTCCAAAAATTTGCATGGGGGAGAAGGCAAAATTGACAGATTTACCTGTGAGTGAGTGTGTGTATATGACTTCAAACTGCCTGCCAACTTAAAAAAAACGACACAGATTCCATAGGGGTTCTTTTTAGTAAGGAATAATCAGAGGTGGTTTGCCATTGCCTGCCTCTGAAATTTAGCCTACAGCCTCTGGTATTCCTTGGTGGTCCCCATTTGAATAATAATCTGGCCTGACCCTGCTTGGCTTCCAAGATGAGATGGGATCTGTTGTCCTCAGGGTGGTTAGGCTTACAGATTTGCCTATTACTTAGGTATGGATGGAAATTCCATGTGAATTAATCTTTTATCTGAATTTACCAAAAAGTTGACTGTGGGAGAAAACAAAGCTGGGAGATTTAGTCACCTCAAATCATAGTTATTACACAACTATGTAACTGTGTTTTATATCTTGAACTGGATTTTTTTTATTCTGTGACTCTTTTAATTGTATTTAAAATTATAAATGCTTATTCTTTTATGTTTATAAATTATTCTTTCCTTTTTTTTTATTTGGGTAACGTTTGTTGGCAGCTCCCAAATATGCTTGTAGAAGAGTGGAATGATTGTTACTGTTGTTGTTTTTGTTGTTGCTACTGTTATTTCCAAACTTCCTGCAAGGCATATTAATGTGCCAAAGGAGAATTGCTAATGTGATGTGAGAAATTATTTAATTAGCATGTTGTATCTCCTGGGCAGTCGCCAAAGCTGTATCTTCATCAGTAGAATAGCAGATTCCAGCATGATCAGTTGATGGAGTGACACACACACATACACACACCTTAAGCAATCTCAAAAACAGCTCTAAAAGTCTGGGAAGCGCCCTGCAGCCAGTTTTGAGAAAGCATGGAGGGATATTGGGGGAAAGAAAGGGTCTGTCCCATGTCAATCACCGGCAGAATGTTGGATTTCACTCCCTGTGAGCCTTCACAAAAGGTTTCCTGTTGCATCTCTGCAGGATTTGCTGTTCTGGATCTTGCTTCCTTCCTTCCTTCCAACCAATCACTCCTGAGAACATGTAGTCCTGCTTCATCTGAATGAAAATATGATTGGGTCCTTCAGTGCCAATGACGAATCACAGCAGCATTACCTTCCCTCATTTGAAGCATCTCTGAAGAGTAATTCCTGCAGAAATGGAAGATGTCCTTCACCTTTGATGTGATATTTTTAGTCACAATGTAAAGATCAATTGTTTGTAATGGAAGAATTGTGTTTCCAGTTTCAATACAGATGGAGTTACCGCAAGTATGTCTCATCTACCAGTCTGGAAAATACACACTTTATTTAAATAACTCTAAGTAAAATAACAAAGACACGGTGTATCAATAAAATGCAATACAGCATAAAAAAATTAAATAGTTTAACTCTAAGTAAAATAACAAAGACACAAGGCATCAATAAAATCCATACTGAATAGAAACACAGCTTAATAAAATATAAGAAACATGTTTTAAAAAGGGAAACCACGAGCTAGAACAGCTAAGAAACCACACCCAAGGTACTAAAATGGTAGCCCTTAAATGGGGAAAAAAACCTGCAACACTTTAAATGGCTAAGACACCCAAAAAGTCTGGTTTTGAGGAAACCAGGGAAAATATTCCGAAGCTAGAGGGCCACCACTCAATAAGTACTCATTCTCAACATCAGAATGAGGAGATACTCAAAGAATTATTACTGTAGTCGTTCATTTATTAAACACTGGGACTTTATACGTGTCTTCTAAAAGTCCCACTGAACTCACTCAATGGTAGTTGGTGCCTTCCAGGTCAGTGAACAGCAAAACAACTCTGGGATTCAGTTTGAACTTTTAAGAATCCGTCCAAAGTGCTGAATCTTATTCCAAAATAGATTTAGCACCATGGATACTTATTGGAAGTTCTGATTACATTCTAAAAGAGCTTGAGGCTTCCCTGCTCTTATGTTCAAGAAAGAAAAGGGAAGTAACAGCTGTAACTAAAAGTAATTAATTACTGTGTTGGTTCTATTGCCCCCAGTGACTGCTGATGGCTTCCATGTCTGGCACTCCAGGTTTTAACTTAAATTTTAAATGAGCTTCCCAAAATGGTTTCAGCACCTTGGAAAGCTCCGTTCACTATAGGGCTAAAATCTGGGCATGAAAACTACCAGCCCCCACAGAATGCCCTCCAATAAATTACTAATATAACAGTTGCAAGTTTTTTTTAAAAAAAGGAAAGAAAGAAAGTTAGTTTGCTTTCCTGGTTTTTTATTTATTGAGAAACAACCAGCATTTGAACTGTATAATATTCCTCCATTGTCCTTTAGTGAGGCCAAAAGCCCATACCTATAAATGTATCTATACAGTTGCGGCTGTTATATAGCTGTACTGCACAATGAAGTTACTCGTCATTAAAGTACAATGCTAAAGTGAAGAAGTTTCAGCTTGTTGGAAATAATGGCAAGTAAATAATTATTTGCAACAAGAGTTACAGCTGCCTAGCAAGACTTTCTAACTGGAATGAAGTGAACTTTAGTCTGTGTCTGCACATGCACACTTTCAATTCACCTGTCCACTTTCATAAGGTTTTCTTAGACAAGGACTCCTCAGAGGTAGTTTTTGCCAGCTCCTTTCTCTGAAATACAGCCCCCAGCACCTGATATTCATTGGTGGTCTCCCATCCAAGTCTACCCAGGGGTGACCCTGCTTAGCTTCCAAGATTAGACAGGATCTGATACCTTTATGGTATTTAGGCCTCTTAAACATGAGTCTAGGAAAGCATAGTGACATCATCAATGCATTAATTTTTTGAAGTGTTTTTGCTGCCACAGTTACCCTGCTGGAAAATGACCTAGTGGTCGACTTTGACATTCAAAAATGAGCACATCCTTGTCTGGGTGAATTCACATTGAAAAGGATGTTACTATGCTCAAAGAGACAGGGTGATGTAGTGGTCTGATCGTTGGACTAGGACTTGCGCTTGGCCTTAGAAACCCACTGGCTGGCCTTAGGCAAGTCACACTCTCTCAGCCCCATAGGAAGACAAAGTCAATCCTGCTCTGAACAAATCTTGCCAAGAAGACCCTGTGATTAGATCCACCTTAGGGTCGCGGAAAGGACTCCAAGGCATACAAGGACAGCTCTCAGCTAGCTTCCAGAAACTTGAGAAGGGGAAAGCTGGCTTTGTTGCGCGTACTGACAGCCGTTTTTTCCATTTTCTGTAGCCTCATTTCCCCGAAAGCCAGCGAGCTCCCGACTACCAGGGACGCGTGAGACGGGTTCTCACGATAGCGGGCGGTCTCGCCCAACGCTGAGGTACCTTTCACGCTTCCCCCCTCGCCGTCTGAAGCGGAAGGCGCAGATAGCAGGGGATCAGATGCTCCCTAGCGTTAAAGCGCGATATTAAAACTGGTGGAGGGAAGGAAAAGCACCTCTGCGGCGGTGGGGTGGGGCGGGGAGGGTGTCTCGCCGGGCCGCGGAGTTCTCGGTCACTCACTGACGACTAAGCCTTTGACCCCGGAACAGAGTTGATCCTCTTGCTATGCCTACGCCCATCACCTAGGCTATTATAGTGCTATTATTCCACTTTCAACATCTTCTGGAATCCTGGGATTTGCACTTTGGGGAGGGGCATTTAGAATTCTCAGCCAGAGAGCTCTTGGGCCTGAATAAACTACAAACCCCAGAATTCCGCAGAAGGTGGAAAGCCGAATAACAGCGCTATAACAGTGAGGAAAAGGCCCTAGAAAGACTTTCCGCTGCACTTACCCCCTCAGTTAAGCTGACAAGGGCTGTGTGAGGTGCCGCCTGCATGGCCTGGTTGGGGGCCACGGAGTCCCCCCTCCCGCCTCGCGCAGCCCTTGTCAGGCATCTTGCCTCCACCTCTCCCCCAGGCCTCAAAAACCCATGGGCCGGCTGGAAGACGGGCACTGATCGCTTCGGCGCAACTCCCTCACTCCGGACGGTCCTCTTAGTCCCGCCCACGCTCAGGAGCTCCACCACTGGCGCAAGCCGCGAGTTCTCGTCCAAAGAGGGGCCGTCAACTTTCTCCTGCCCCCCCCCGCCCGAGAAAGGAAGATTTTGCGCCTGCCACGAAAGAGAGCTCGCCCGAAAGAGGAAAGAGGTTGCCTCTGAAGAGCGCAAACGTCCACTGTTTCCCTCCACACACACATTCCCTTTTTCTCCAAGAAACTCCAGAAGGCGTTTCTTGAATCCTCGCTTGTGGAATGCCACCGGCTCCTGCCGACATGGTCCTTTTTGAAAGAAAGGATTTTAACAGGAATTGTCTCTCAACACTTTTGGCGAGAACCGGTGACATTCCACAAGAAACGCATTTTAAGAGCGAGACTAAGGTATCGGATACGTCGGTTAAAACGGATAGAGAACTACCCGCAGTTTTGCAAACTCAGATACTTCCCAGGTATGACAGTTGCCATCTCCCCGGCAGAGCGCTGTGTGGTGAATGTGCGAGATGGAGGGACGTTTCCAAAAAAAAAAAAAAAAAAAAATGTGACTCGTGCGGTGAAACTGGGATTTTAGAGTCGCTTCTTTGACATAGTGCCCCTCCTGGGGAAGAAAGGGGAAAGGGCGAAGGAGGCTCAACCAACATTAAACACTGTTAAGACCTCCTGACTTGATGAGCGAATGCAAGGCAGCGATTAATCCGGCAGCCCCCTCTGGGCTTGCTATGGCGTAAGGCCGGTGGAGAGCGTTGCAGCTTACTTCTGCTTACTTGTCTTGCCAGGATGGCGGCGAGCAGCTGTCCCATTGAAAGCGACGGCTCTAGAAAAGCGTTTCCTCTCCTTGTCCCTGCCGATACTTTCTGCACCTCTTTCTATACTGAGTATATGATCTCTCTCTCTCCTCTCTCTCTGATGCAACGATAATACCCCTCAAAACCGAAAAAAGGCGTGATATCGTGTGATAATGGTTGGAGAAGGTGTCCGGTCCAGTTTCTAAATCTCTGATCTATTTTCTGAAGCGACTTCCTTTCTCAAGGGACGGTAGAAAGGAGGGAGGGAAGGATGGATTAATGCTTTGGCCACGAACATTAAACACTTTTCACGGCTTTTCATCGATGTCACTTTTCATCGACGTCAGGCGGACGAAAAGTTTCGTACTGGACTCAGTGGGGACTCAAGTCTCTTGCTTTGGGTGGGAGTTGGTTACTATTTTTAAAATCTTTTTTTTTTAATCTATACTTTTCCAATGATAGCTATCTTAAACGAACTAATCCAGTTTGAAATATTCTTTGAGGCTGATATATGTGGAGAGAGAATGGAAGAGAAACTTTTCCGGCACACAACTGAATTAGCTCAGCAAGATTAGGAGTGAAACGCCAGGAAAGAAAACGACAAGGGGAGCAGATTTTTTTTTCTCCTACTGGTTTTGCGTTTGTGTGTAGGGGGGTGGGGGGGTGCCTATATATACGCAGACCAAAACCTTAGTGATATTTTGCCAGGACAGTTGGGGGCAGCTTTGTAGAAGAGGGCAGAACATGGCTGGACAGGATGCAAAACCAAGCCTAGTCCCCTTCTTATTGCTCTGTCAAAATTAAAACCCGCAAACTTGATAGGACCCGGCACGTTCGCGCACAGAGCATGGTACGTCTGGAGAACTGCCTCCCAAGAAATATGGGAACCTTTCAACGGGTCACTGGGCAAATGAATGGAACCCTTGAGTCATGACAGGTGACCGGAGCCTCCATGTTCAAGAGCAGTACATCTCTGCTGGGAACAAAAAGACAGAGAGAGTTTCCTTCTATGGTTTGGAACTTCGTGGGTGGCTCTTTGAAAAAGAAAACTAAATTAACAGTACAAACCTAGACATGCCTACCCAGAAGCAATGAGACCTCAATGAGACTTACTCCCAAGTAAACTTGTAGAGGTTTGCAGCCTAAAGCAGATCTCTACACATTTCGAAAGTCAACAAGACAGAGGACTTACTTCCGAACCTACTTGCACGGACTGGGATGCATGCCTGCCTTGTATTCAAACTAGTAAGTACTTACTTGAGCGTTAGAAATCGCCAGGATTTACAGCCCAGCAGTGCTTAGTAGGGCTTGCAAATGAGCCTTTGACCTGCGCTGACAGAGTTCTTCGTATGTTCATATTGTGGAGCTCAGTGGGACTCACTGAGTGCCTAGGATCGGGCAGTTCACAGGTGTTACCCTAAACGTGCTTACTTTAAAGTAAACCGATTGGATTCAGCGAGGCTAGCTTCCGCATGCGCGGGAACGGAAGGGATATGTAGATGATGCCTTGACCAGCACAATTATGATTGGGAAATAAAAATCTCCTCCCAGCAGAAAATGTTTTTGTAGTATTTTGGTAATACTTTGGTAGATTAAGTACTTTAATATTTTCTTTTCAGGATGCGATCGATAAGGCTTAATTAGGGCAGTATGCCAGTCTTTGCCCAGTCCCTACAGCCTGACACAGCAAAGCACATGCATCCATTGAAAACCGGTCAGCAGGGTGCCCAGAGAAAAATTCCGAAACAGGTCGCTGGACACCAGCAGGCAACCGCCGGGGTTTGTTTTAAACAACGGCTTCTTGTTGAGGAGCAGTCTATCTGAGCACTGAGATTTGGGTGGATTTCAACAAGAATCACAGTTCTTAATCAGTTGACTAGATAGAGATGGATAGAGAAGAGCCTGTCCTGGTCTTGGAAAGAATGACTAATTGCAGCATTAGAAGCTTTATAGCCGGTTGTCTGGGTTTGCGACCTCTCTGTCCATCCCAGATTCTCCCTGGGCTTCACCTGAAGCGTTTCCCTTCCTCCCAACCTCCCCGAATCGCTTCTTCCTTGCCTTACAGGGGTTAGGTGTAGCCCCAGTACTAGCTCCTCCAAAATGTCTACATCCAGGTTTGGACCATTTGGCTCTGAATGGCTCTAAACAACGTCAGAGTGGACTGTCTTCTCAACCAGCTTCTTAGGAAGGATGCAGCTCTTTTAGGATGCGGATTCGGGTCGTAGGGGGCGCTGATCTGGGGTTCCCTGCCCTCAGTTTAAGGGCAAAACAACTCAAAGATGTCTTTGTTAAGTTGGCTGGTGGGGAACGTCCCTACCAGTTTTCAGCCCCGATCTCGAAACCAGAAGACGTTCTGAACAGACTACCTACCGTTGGAAAAAAATGATTGGATAATTCACACCCGCCACGTCTCCAACGTAATAGAAGCCCACTGGAACATGCGTATCATCACCGGGTGAACACCAGAATGTGTGAACAAGGCATTGTTGTTGTTGTGTGCCTTCAAGACGTTTCCGTCTGAGGGCGCCCCTAAAACGACTCTATCACGGGATTTTCTTGACAATATTTCTTCAGAGGGGAATTGCTCTTGACTTCCTCTGAGGCTGAGAGAATGAGCCTTGGCCAAGGCCCCCCAGTGGGCTTCTATGGCCAAGCGGGTATTCGAAGCCTAGTTTCCAGAGTCATAGTCCAATGCTCAAACCACTACCTCATGCTGGGTCTCCAATTAGACATTATGGGCCTATTACTGAACGTCTCTATTATGCCATGTTATTTGTTTGGTACAGGTGGCTGCCTGTCACAAAGCGTACAGTTTTCAAGACAGCATATATGTTGTGAACCAGTCTCTGATAACTGAGTTCCATACCAACAAAGCTAACATGGGCTTTTTGAGGTTCCCACGATTTTGAAGTTCCCACGATTAAAACTATCAACCTTCCATTTGTGCTGCTCGGCCACAAGTTTGATATTACTCACCAGTAGACCGGCACCTTCAAGATACACCTGACTGCCTTGCTTGAAAGCACATGCAACGGATTTCATGGCTTATCTTTCGGGATTGCCGTAAGGATTACTGGACTCCTGTTGTATGAAACGCTTCCGAGTGGCAGCTGGTGCTTTAAATGTCAGTGGGGAGGTGGTTACTCCAGAACTTTAAAGTCTTGTCCAAAATGCAACGTATGCGCTTGGGACATAAGATTCAGCATGTTAGATAGCTCCACCTCGGATAGGGCGGGGAATGGCTGGACCAAAACCCGGAACAGATGTGTTGCTCTGCTGACATAGAAGCCACCAGTCTGACGTATTGACTTCTTCTCCTTTGTATATTAGGCCACATTCCTCGGGAGCATCCAGAGCTCTACAATGGCAAAATCGTTCTACAGAGTGCAGGAAAAATGCTATTAAAACATGCTTGATTGGGAGTGGAAGTGTTATGTTTTAATTTTGAGCATCTCTAGGACAAGGCCTTTAAATGCTGCCCGGAACTTTACCCTCCCTTCCGACTGAAATTCTTTGCATTCATACATATTAAAATCCTGAAATACTGTCCTTTCTTATGCTAGGCTCTTCCTATGTAGTTTTCCTCGGAAGTAGGTATGACTGCGTTTTAAAAAGTTCTAAGGAAGGCTAGAATCCTATGCACTATTAGCAAGAAGTAGGCCCAGGTGGGGCAGACGTGATCTTACTTTTCCAGGGGGCTTCGCAGCGCCAACCCACTTAGGATTACTCCCGAACAAAGGCCCTCTCATTTCAGAGAGTCTTAACCGGGGGGGGGGGGTCTTAACTGTTGACTTGGAGCTGAGCCCCACTCTGTTCAGAGAACTTTACTTATGAGTAGATGTGCATAGGATTCCAGCCGTGCAGCCTGGATTTATGTTTAATCAGAGTAAATGCCACAGAAACCAGTGGGATTTGGTTCTCGATAACACTGCGATCCTATGCATATTCATTCAGAAGGAAATCCCCCCCCGGGCCTTGCTCCCAAGTAAGTGTGCACAGGAATGTCGGCCGGGGGCTTTAATACTGCTTTCTTGAGACGCTTGATAGGAAGACGCCAAGCAGAGAAGCAGTGGTCTGGGGCCTTCTGGAAGGACTTGGGTTTAGGAGCAGAGACAAAGTTTGGAAAAGTGGCATTTAGGGGGCAAGTCTCAAAACTCATGCTGGATGACTGGTGGATTCTGGAAACCGTCGTCCAAAGAGTCATTTTCTAAGCGCTCATGAGGTACAGCTGACAGTTTTTCGACCGAATTGTCCAGCAATAGGTAAGGCAAAAGCTAAAGGTTCTTCCTGGGGCAAGAAGCCCCGGAAAAAGGTCCTTCTCCCGGTCTCTTCTCCTGCGGCCTACTTCCTCCAGAGCACCATCTCCAAATCTCTCCGGGAGCGGGGAAAAACGTCCCCACGATTACAAAAAGGCCGAGGACCGCAATTCCTGATGGTCCTTTCGCCTCCGGACAAACATTGAAACAGATTCTACGCCGCCCTCCCCTCCCCCCCATTTGGAAAGGCCGTAAAGAATCGTCTCCTAGCTATATCTACTCGGATGTAAAACCTACCGCGCTTATAAGAGAGACTGTTTATTTCCAGCCAGATACAGAGGTGCATAGGGTAAGTGTATTCTGGCTCTCCCCGCCCCCCGTGAAAGTGGCAAAACAACAACAACAACAACAACTGTGTGATCTCGTCAAACCAGACAAAAAGGACAGGCAAGCAGGGCGCGATCCAGCCATGCCGCCCGTAGTCTGGTCTCCGCCATAGTTACTCCGGAGGAAGCGCCATTGATTTCCACAAGAATCTCTTCACGGTAAGTGCGCTTGAGCTCGCTTCGTTAAATCCCATTGATTCTGTGGGCAGAGCGCTTCCCCCCTCCCTTCGAAATCAATGGGATTTAAAAAGTGATTAAGTTGGCTGGATCCTGCTCGTAGTGTATATCCCTGCACACCGGTTATAAAGTCATCCGGAGGATGGTAAGAGTGGAGAGGGGTGGGGTGGGCTGGGGGGGCAGCAAATGACAGCCTTCCCCTTACTTCTCTCCCCACTAAAAATAGTTGCTTTTGGGGAGGGACCTCACACTGAGGAGAAAGTATTCAGCTCGATCCGCTGTAGCTTCCACTTAAGGCCAATGGGACAATACGCTCCCTTAATAAATATTCCAATAACAACGAGGTTGCGCCTAGAAACGACAACGCGACCACGCAGCCGTTTTCATCCGCCCCCATTTATTATCAGTAATAAGCGCGCGTTAGACAGCCGGGCTGTGTAACAATGCGGAATCCACTACTGTACGTTGAAAAGAAAAGAACAAGGCGGGAGGGGGTGAAGAGAAAGTACTAACAGTTGTGCAGTGCCAAGTGTGTCAGAGAGTCCAGAAGGTGAAAGAGCCTGTCATTTATGGGGAGCGAACAAAAAAGGGACCCCAAAAACAGGGGTAGAGGGAGGGAGAATATCAGCGCCCAGTTTCCTCGCCTTGGCAAGCCGACTCCAGCCCGACTCTGGGCAAGAAACGGAGCAGCCTTCGAAACCGACAAAATGTCCCGTTTGTAGCTAAACGCTCCGGCTCGTTCTTCCGCGCGGAGTCAAATTAGGAGGGACTCTCTTTGTCACACAGCCTGTGTATTATGTTCCCTCTTGGAAATGCATGACAGCAATGTGGTGTTGCCTTTTTTGAAGCCATACAAAAATTATGCAAATCGACCCAAAAGCAAGGACTCGCCTTTTGAAATGGTAATGCTCTATTCATTAAGCACTTATTGGAAAACTAGCCGCTCTTCCCGCGCTCTTCTCCCCCCTCCCCGCATCACAGCGAGCCCCCTCCCCGCTCCCGCCTCTCAGCCGTCCCTCTTGGGTGTTTCTTTTTTTAAAAAAAATAATAACAATAATAATGGAAAATAACTCTGTATTCGGAAGAGGTAAAAGTATTGGGAAAGATATTTTTAAAAGATAAACTTTTGCTCTCTCGCAGCCCGGCTGTCGCGATTCCCTATTATTATATTATTATTAATGTTCTAAATGCATTTAAGATATTCACCGCGGCTACACGTACACATACACACGCATCCCTCTCCTAAGCAGAGAACTTGGAGGCGCACGAAAGAATCTTATTGCAGATCCAGCAATGGGAAGTCAGTCCCACAGCGATCCACGGAATTTCCTTCCAATCTAAATCGTGGACTTCGGCGTGGCTCGGGGGAGAACGAAGACAATAGACCGCCTCATGGGCGCCTTCTGCAGAGAATCTCGCACGTCTGGACTCTCTCCCACTGAACCCACTCCGAGTGGAGGGGGGCCTAGAGGAAATTTTGTATGTTTCCGATGGTACAAGGCAATAGTTTAAAAAGAAGGTGAGGGATTCTCTTTTATTCCCCATGTGTCATTAAATAGTTGCTTACTTTTGTTGTTGTTGAGGTTAAAATCATCTCCTGCCCCCAATATGGATTTCCTTCAGCTTCCAGACATGGATGATGATGACAATGGAAATAATAATTATAATAATAACAAAAATACGAAAGAAGCCACATTTCGCCTCCACTCTTCACGATGCCCTTCTAATGAATTTTGCACTCTCCAATTACCAGATGCTTCAAAATAAGGAAAACATTAGCGCTGTTAGGGGTAGACCGTACCATGCAGACGTTGGGCACTTCAATTCTAAACTTTTTTTAAAAAAAGCTGTAGGTAAGTCCCACTCGGTATGGAAGTGACTTCTAATCACTGGTGCTGACTCCAGTTGGAGGAGGAAATATTCAGTGGCGGGCTACATTACATCCTAATTCTACCATCAACTCCCTATTGATTATTTGATGCTCTTCTTTACATAGAAATGGAAACTGCCGAAACCCTCCGTTCTGGCGGCCGGCTCTACAAGCCCAAATCCGCCTGACATTCAAACAGCATGGATTCGATTTGCGCCAAGTACTAAAAGGGCTATAGAGTAAAAATTCTGCGAGAGGCTCTAATTCCACCTCTCCTTCCTTCCCCTGGTCCTGGATACGATCTCTGATTCGCTTTGCCCCTTCCCTCGCCCCACCGAAAGAGGGCAAGTCGTTGCTGTGAAAGAGATTCGACTGCCGAATTGACTCGCCTTCTTCAGACTATTTCACTGAGTTCCATAAAAGTTCCGACTTTCACTGGCGAACCGGGCAGAGGACTAGCAGTGGGGTTTTATATCAGCAGAGACTTCCATCCAGACGTCTATGTTTTGTCAGCCGGAATCATGATTAAGGGCTTTCCTCATCGAGGTCACTTTGCATCTCCCAGGCCAGATCGATGCCCGAAGAATTTGGCCCCTAAGCCAAGGTCCTAATTGAGACAATGGGATTTGGGAACGATCGCTTAGGTTTAATAAGCCCTAAACGGCAGCAAGGCCTTAAGGCGCGCCCCGGACCTGGCTATATAACCTGAGAGGGGTGTGGAACGGAGCGGCCCATGGAAATTAGAGTACACGGAAAGGAAGGAAAGTCAGACACCAACCCTCCCTCTTTCACGGAGCTGGATGGACCTCCGCATCCCCAGCGTGATTTACTGTTTGGCGAGGGCTATTTGAGGTTTGCGCGTGAGTGAAATTTAAACAGGGTCCACAACCGCTGGACTCCTCCAGGTTCGCTCTCTTGGGTAAACAGAACCGGTCATGATCCCCAAGGAGCAAGAATCCTAAGAAAGGATTGGCAACATTGCCCTTTGAGCCATTTTTAATAAATGATTACCATAGTATAAAAACTAAAAGCACCACCTTCTCCTCTCCCCCACTACCCTCAGAACGAGGACTGCTACCTGCGTATTTCTCTACTCCACTTTGTCTCTCTACCTACAAAATCAAATTTCAAGCTATTTTCTTGATCCAGACGGCGACTCTTGTAAGCTTACGCTTTCCCGAAGCAGTTTGATGACCTTCTCCAAAAGACTCTTTGCGTTCCGATCGGCCATGCCACCCTGATCCTATGCCCGTTTATTTGGAAGTTGATTTGGGGCGGAGGGCATTTTCACTGAATAGGGCACCCCCCCCCTCCAGGAAAGAAGCAAAGCTTCGCGCGGCAACCACGATCAGGATTGCAACCACTAAAGCGCTTCCCAAATATGTGTGTGTTTTCCCTTATTTGTATACATATGCCCCCGCCGTCTGGAAAATCCTATTCCCAGTTTCTCGGCATCAAGCCCCACTGAATGCAAGGAACGCCCCTCCCCGCTTTGAGCACTGGGTTACCACTCCTTTTCTTTTCCTAAATTGAGGCGCGGAGGTAAGTCCGTGGCAGGCCTCGGAGACACCTTCACCGGGGCTAGCCTGGTCCCAACCTGGGCGGCAAGTGTCAGTGGCGAAGCCGGCCGCCTCGTGCCAACCGGGAATGCCTTCACCCCGGCGGGCCGCCGCCCGCCTTCACCCCTCCCCCAGCGCCCTCCTCCTCCTCCTCCTCCCCGGGGGCCAGCTCTGGGAGGACGTGACGCTACATAACCTTCAGGGCTGGGACGAGGGCGGCGGGGAGTGGAAGAGAAAGGGGGTGGAGAGACAAGGAGACAAGAAGACGTGCCGCGGATCGGCGTCCGGCCAGCTTCTTCAGTCGCAGCTCCGCGCCCCTGGGCCTCGAGCCACGCGCGCGCTCCGCTCTCGCTCTCGCTCTCCCGCCCGTCTTCAGGCGCAGAGCGCGTCGGAGCTTGAGGGGGCGGGGGAGTCATCCCATCTCCTGCCGCTTTCCCAGAGTCCCGCCCAAGTCCTTCCTTCCTCGCTCGCTTCCCTCTGGGAAGAAGCCGGGCGAAGGGGCGTGTCCTCCTCATATGCAGATGAGCTGTCGTGACAGACAGCTCGCTTTGCCAATGTCCCTCCGAAACTCCTTTCCACACAAAACTCTTCGCCTCACGGGTTCCTGTATGCCTGCTCCAAAATTCAAGACTAGTCGCGGGCGTTGGTGGGGGGCAAAGCTTGCCTCGCCTCACTGGCAGGCTGCGAGAGAGCAGCGGGGAGGGAAGGAGGGAGCGAGGGCCGGGGCCAACTGCAGCCGGTTGCCGGGTGCAGCCTGGCCTCGGCTGTTTTTTTTTTCCTCAGGCACCGGTTCGTCTTTATTTGTTTATTTTTCCCTCTTCCCTGCCGGGGCTCGGGGAAACGCCTCCTCTTCTTTCTCTTCTTCCCGCGCGCTCTTTTTGCCCAGATGCCCACCTCCGCCGCCTCCTCTTCCTCCTCCTCCTCCGAGAGTGGGTGACTCCTTCTGCGTGGGAAAGAAGGGAAAGCGCGCGGGCGCGGGGGCGCGCGCGCCCAGGAGGAGCGAGCGGCTTTCCCTCCGCCTCGCGCCCAGCTTTCCTTTTGGCTCGCGCTCCTCCCGCCTATGGAGGGGACGCTGTGAGCTCCTCAGCGGCTGGAGCGCCCGGCGGCGGCAACGGCGGCGGCTGTGGCGGGGGCCGAGGCAGCTGAAGCGCCAGCGCTCCTCCTCCTCCTCCTCCTCCTCCGCCTCCTCCACGGCCGGCTCAGCGCAGGCCCCCACCTCGACTCCTCCTGCCCGCTGTCTTGCCCGCCGCCCGCTGCCGCCAGTCGGTTGGCCGGCCAGCCATGTCCTACCCTCAGGGCTACCTCTACCAGCCCCCGGGCTCGCTGGCGCTCTACTCCTGCCCGGCTTACGGGGCGTCCGCCTTGGCTGCGCCCCGGAGCGAAGAGCTGGCCAGGTCGTCGTCCGGCTCGGCGTTCAGCCCTTACCCGGGATCCGCGGCATTCACCGCCCAAGCGGCGGCCACCGGCTTCAGCAGCCCGCTCCAGTACTCCACCGACCCGACCACGGGATTCCCCTCCTACATGGTGGGTAACGGGCGGGCGGGCGAGCCAGCCGCCGCCGCCGCCGCCTCGGCGCCAAACCTTCACACTCCTCCTCCTCCTCCTCTTCCCCCTCCATCTTCTTCCTCGCCGTCCTCCTCCTCCGCTCCCCCCACCCGCACTTTCGAGGCTGCCTGGGCTAGGCTGGGTGGTCGTGTGGAAGCAGCTCGGCCAAGGCTGGGCAAGCCGCTTTAGGTACACAAACTGTGAGGAGGAGAGGGGGGCACGGCAGTAATTTTTTTCCCCTTCCAGTCTTGTTATTTCGTTCTCTCCCTCCCCCCTCCCCTCCTTCCTCGGTCTCCAATCTTTCATAGCTTTCCTTCCTTACCCTTTCTGTCTCTTTTCGTCTCTCGCTTTTTTCTTACCGATTCTTCTCATCCTGTCTTTTGGTCGTTACTTTTTACCTTTTTTCCTTCTTCTTTTTTTCAGCTTTATTTTCTTTTGTTTTTTGACTTTCGGGTGTCTCTTCTCTCCGGCCCCTCTTCTTTTTTCTATTCCGGTTCTTTCGCGTTCACCGCTTCCTGTGTAATTTACGGGCGGGGGGATCGTTCTCCAGACCGAAAGGCATTTGAACAGAAATTCGATTAAAAGTGTGTGTGCGCGCGCGTGTGGATGTGTTTGCGCGGAACTCTTAGTCGCCGGTTCGGACGGATTTCCGCGATCGCTTCCAAGCGCGTTGGGCGCTGGCGATCGTGCGTGTAGCCGGTGCAAACAGATCGAGGATTAAAAATACAAGAGGCACTTGGTCTTGGGAAAGTGGGGCAAAGGCTTCGTTTTGTTTCACTGCACAAGAGGTATCAGTTCGAGCGCCTTTGGCTGGAGTACACCCCCCTCCCCGCTGCGGCCGCTTTTCTCCCGGCTTGGCGATCTTTATTTAGTATAATGGAAGCCGTTTTCAAACGCTCTTCTGTTTGACTTTCTCGTGACAGAAGAAAAGCAGCCGCAAGCTGCCAAGCCTGATTGTTTGGCGGTGATTTAAGAATATTAGGTGAATTTAGAGCGCCTTGTAGCTTCTCTTCCTGGGCTGACGCTGAAAGTTATCAAGTTGCTCGACTAATTTCAACTGTCCCCCACTCCCACCCTGCCCCGCCGTCGCCGCCTCTCTCCATACCCCGGTATTATGTAGACTTTAAATCAGCGCAATTTAAACGTTTAAAGGGTGAATTAAAATGCTAATTATATCGCATTTGACCAATTCGAAACGGTGCATATCTTCTGGTTTGCAAATTGGATTTGCAATGCATTAGCAGAGTGAATTGCTAAGTGGGGGGCTTTGTTGTGTGTGTCTCCCTCTTCTTTCTCCCCCACCACCACCTAGGAAGAGGGGAGATATCCTTGCAATGATATCTGGAGAAGGAGAGGGAAAATAAGGGGAGGAAATTAAGAAGCTACCTGTGCGGCCTTTGGAATGGGAATCACTGCATTACAGTATTGTATATGGAAAGGAGTAGATGAAAACTCAGCCGTTTTTCAGTGGGGAGAAGGAAAGTTGATTCTAATGCCTTTTAGATGTCCTCAAAAATAATGATGATGATAGTAATGATGATGATTTAGGAATATTCGGCACTTAAGCAATGAAGAAACCAGACAGTGTATAATTCGCTAGACAGTATACAGTGCACCCAGCGCCATCGGCCCGGCTGTTCTGTTGCCTTCTGGCTCCTGACTAGCAGAACGACTAACTCGCCCTTCTGTCTCCTCTGCTTCTGTGCTTGGCAGGGTTCTCCTTACGATGCCCACACGACTGGCATGAGCGGGGCCATCAGTTACCACCCCTACGGCAGCCCAGCCTACCCCTACCAGCTCAACGACCCGGCGTATCGGAAGAACGCCACGCGAGACGCCACGGCCACGCTGAAGGCCTGGCTGCAGGAGCACCGCAAGAACCCCTACCCGACCAAGGGCGAGAAGATCATGCTGGCCATCATCACCAAGATGACCCTCACGCAGGTCTCCACTTGGTTCGCCAACGCCCGGCGGCGCCTCAAGAAGGAGAACAAAATGACCTGGGCGCCTCGCAACAAGAGCGAGGACGAGGACGAGGACTTGGACGGCGGAGGCCTACGGGGCAAGGAGGAGACGGCCTCCGACAAAGCCCGCGACAGCAACGAGACCTCGGCCGAGGATGAAGGTGAGAGAGGGGGACGGGAAAGATCGCGGGAGGGCAGGGCAGCGGGGTCGGAAGCAGCCAGGCAGCCGCCCGAACACTCCGGCTTCCTTGGCACTTTCTCTTAGGTAATCGCGGAAGAAGGGGTATGTAGCCTGGGGAGGAATGGGACGAACTAGCCCGCTGGCAACTCTGTCCACCGAATTGCCTTGCAGGCTCCGCTCGGGGCCGGGAACCCTGTTTTATTTGTCCCCAAAGATTTTCCGCAGCTTCCGCGATTCTCCTTTCAAAAACGCCACGCATTCATTAGCCCCTTCTTCCCTGCCAGTGCTCCCTTAGGTGGCCGGCAAAGGTCCCCGGAAAGGCCAAACGAACCACAGGAGCGTCTCCCGGCGTTTGAAGCCTCCGGACGCTTCGAGCACTTGGTCCCAACTATTCTCCCACCTTGATCTCCAAAATCCTGAGATTTTGCGTTGTTGTTGTTAGTGATCCTAGGCGGGTTGGGCTGCACGCGGCAGCCCACGGCGTTTGTGACCGAGGGGTTGGGGCCTGAGCGGGCGCTCCATTGCCCCCGGTAGTCGCAGGCAGGCCAAGCCCGACACCGGCTGGCCCTGGCGCTGAGTAGCGGTGCCCCGGGGAGGGAAGCCCTTTAGGCCTGTGGAGGGCGGAGGGGTGGGTGGGGTGGGGTGGGGTGGGGGCGGGGCGCGTGCGTCGGAATGTTAATCGGGGATCAAAGGCCTGTCGGGTTCCAGCTGTTTCTTGGAGAACGGAGCGGGGGGGGGGCGGCTTGCGCCTTTCCTGGCTGCCGGGTTTCCTTGACGGCTGGGCCTGGTTTTCTGCCGCCCTTGCAGGGATCAGCTTGCAGGTAGATTCGCTCACCGACCACTCCTGCTCTGCCGAATCAGACGGCGAGAAGGCCCCTTGCCGGCCCGGGGGCCCGCTTTGCGAGTCCGGCTCGGAGTGCAAAGCGAAGTACGAGGAGATCGAGGAAGACGACGAGGAAGAGGAGGAGGAAGAAGAGGACGAGGAGGACGAGGCGGCGGCGGGTAGGGGCCTCCCCGCCAAGCCCGTCACTTCCTCCCCTCTCACGGGGGTGGAGGCGCCCCTCTTGGGTCACCCCCACGGGGAGGACGCCGCCCGGAGCGCTAACAAAGCCGCCTTGGACGCCCGGATCCCGCCGGCCTCGGTCTCGTCGGCGCCGTCCCAGGGCACTCAGGCCAGCAAGCCCAAGCTCTGGTCGCTGGCGGAGATCGCCACCTCGGACCTTAAGCACCCCCAGCACCAGCACCCTCCGCACCACCCCAGCCTGGGCCAGAGCTGCCCGTCCTCGGCCCCGCCGCCCTCGTCTTCCGCCCCGCACAACGCTGCCTACTCGCCCTCTTCGCTTCTGGGGAGGCATATTTATTACACGTCGCCTTTTTACAGCAATTACACAAACTATGGGAACTTCAACGCCCTCCAGGGTCAGGGCATCCTGCGGTACAACTCGGCCGCCGCCGCCGCTGCCGCCGCCGCTGCCGTGGCCTCGAGCGACGGACTAAGCCAGACTGTGATCAGCAGCAGCCACTGCGGCGGCGGCTCTGCTCACAAGCCGCCCTCGGAGAACTCTCTGAAAAGCATCGCCGGCCACCTCGAACATTACAAGCCCCCCAGTACAGACTCCAAGAAAGGTAGGTGGCTGCTCTCTGGTTTGGGTTCCCAAGGAGAAAAGGGAGTCAGTTCAGGTTATCTCGGGGGGCTCACGCACGGGGTGGGACGATTACCGACATCAGCATCACAAACTTCACCCCATCAAACAGTGTTATAGTGAGGGGCTGTAGAAGGGGGAGGCTCCAGATCCTGTGATGTGGAGGCGCACACTCCTGTTTTGTTTTTAGACAACAATCTAGCACGCAGCTGGGTTGCTGGAAGTCCCTTAAGATTTCAGCAGCGGTTTTGTTTTATTTTGCCTTGCATTAAAGGAGCTCTTATCCCTGCAGGATTGCGGCTCAGGGGCTGTGACTTTAACAGGCTTCCTTGGAAGTAAATTTCGGGGAAGACGCTGAGACCTGAGATATATTACATTATATATTATAAAGATACATTATTCAGTATTCATGTACTGTATTTAATATATTCATTATTCACTATAAAGATACGTTATACACTGTGATACGTTATAATACAATTTGTAATTAATATCAAAAAATAGAAAACCCAAAATGTAAATCAGGAAATCTGAGTAAGTGGAGTTACTGAAAAAAGAGATGAATAATTTTCATGGTTGTCAGGAGTGGGAACAATGTAGAAATAGATGCAGGATACTGGTCTTTCATGAAAATGTTTGATTTATTATTTGCAAAGAAAGGCTATTGCAGTTTCTGAGAGAAAAACAAAACATACAGTTTGATTAAAATAAGGTTTTAACAAACAGAATGTTGACAGCCTGTTCCTCATTATGTTTTTTTAGAGTTAAGCCCTAGTGAGTTCATTAGGACTGATTCCTAGGCAAGTGTGTATAGATTTATTGCAGCCTTATTCTAAACTAAGTGTTAACTGGATAATTGCAATGCCAAAGATTTAGTGTCATTTTAAGAAATCATCACAATTCATTCAATTAAAAAAAATAGTGATAAGAATGCTTTTCTCCATCCAAACATCCTTCCCCCCCACCTACCTATCTGATCTTGAAGTTAACATGGAAATGCAGCCTCAGGCATAGACCTTCAGAGGACTGGGCTTCCAGTTTTGTGCAAGAGAGAGCTAGGCCATGCCCAGGGTGTATAATCTAGTTAGCCAGCTGTGTCCTGTGACTAACTGACGCTTCTATTTTGACAGACCCCACTGAAGTGTGCACAGTAAGAATACAACCATACCTATAGAAGTGCAATCACAGCAGCCAGGCAAGTAAGTGAGACCAGTTTCTTTTTCTTCCTCCTATTCTGTTACACTGTTAGAAGGATCATTTGGCATGTGTGCCTAAGATATACTGCTCAGCCTGTAAATTTGCTTAATGTTAATGTTTTGCTCCATTACCAAAGGAGCATGATTACAGAGAAAAAAAAAGGCTATTGCATTTTCACCTCTGTTTTGTTCTGAGAAAGCAGTGGAGTTGTTTCACACAGAACTCTGACTCTTTAAAAAAAAAAATATCTGGTGTGTTCAGTGAAATATTGAAACAGTTATCAATTTCCCCCCAAGTTTTTATTCTCAAAAGGACAAAATCCAGATGGGAAGTTCTCCTGCACCGTACCCCACTGAAATGAATGGGTGAGAGGGAGGGAACACATGCTCACTTTGGAATCCAGCCAGAATTCATCTCATTGTCCCTGTCTGCTATTTGAAATGCATATAAGGATAGCAAAGAAAAGGAGTAGGAGCATAGCAGCTCTCAATTGGGTCGTGCAGAGCTACTTCCTGCTCACTAGTACCGTAAGGCATTTATAGGAACCTAAAATTCTAAGCAGCACAATAAGAACTTAATTCATATGGTTATGCTCATGTACATTTCAAACACCAAAAACAACAAGATGCATCCTGGGTGGATTCCAAGAAGTGTAATATGAATTGTCTTGGTTCCCTTTCCCCCCTCCCCTACTTACAAAAAGCTACTACAGTTAGGATTAAAGAAAAATCTTATAGCCAACTATTTCATACCGCTTCAAAGAATAGCAAGACCCCCGCCCCCAGCCCTAGTGCTGCTGTGCTGAGAAAGGAGAATAAGCATTTTTAGTGTGTCTTATATTTTTTACACCCCGCATGTAACTGAACAATGTGGATGATCTGGTGTTTTCCTTGGTCCACAGGTAGGTGTCACAATTGCTTTGAGAAAAGTCAACAAGCCATCATCTCTCCCCAAGCTAATCTATCTATCTCTATGTCTATCTCTAACAAAAACTCTAAATCCGGATCACATCTTGTGCCACTGTATAAAAGAAGACCACAGAACACTATTAAAACTACAAGATTCTCTCTAATTATTAAACCAGAATTTTGTTGGACATTATGTGAGTTCGCTGGTATAGTCTAGTTTCCCCCATGTATGTGTGACTAAAAAAAGGAAGAAAAAAGCTGTTTTTTCCCCCCTCAGGATATCTTGAAATGATCACTTCATTGCCACGGTATATATATATCTATATTCTGTAGGTGTGATAGGATTATTGTACAAACTGTTTGTAAAAGATGCATACAGTAGGGGTTAATTAAAGAAACCGTGACTGAAGAACTTGAGTACTTACAAAGTGGAAACAAATTTGATATTTATTTTTGTAATGATATAAGAGCTTCTAGTAATTTATGCAAGTTGTATTGCAATGGAATCCCAACTCTTTTGTAAATAAATTATGCCTGGTTTTTATTTGAGACATTGATGGTTATACAATCCCTCGTTGTTTAACGAGAATTCTTTACTAATTTATATCTTTAATTGTAAATAAAAACAGATTAGTCTACAACAAGGTGGTGGCTTTTTTTATTCATTTTCAGCATGTGGAAAGATAAGAAATGCAGTGGTTGATGATAGCTTATATCACTGACAATATCTTAAAGTAACTTCTTAAATCTGTAGAACATATTTAGCAGTGTTGCAAATTAGTTCTAGCTGAATATTTACACAAAGAAAACTTTCAGAGTTATCTATGGGGTGGACTATATTTACATGTGTACATCATTAAGGTATATACTGTTGTCTTTAGTAGTAGCATGTTTAATTTAAGCCATTCTAACTCACATTTTAAACAAATATGTAGTTTTTATTCAAAGGAATACAACAATTTTAAAAAAAATGTAAAAAAAAAATCCCAGTTCCATTTAAAATGCATTTTGCTAATATCTGTAATGTGGTAATCACCTTAAAGAACTACCCTGAGCACAAAAATATAGCTAAATAATCACTTCATTTTCTCCACCCAGCAAATAATGAGAATTCCCATATAATATAATTTCAATAAAGCGACAAACAACCATTTATTTTCTTCCCCAAAGATAAATTGAGTGAATATAACTTACGGTTATGAAACAAGAATAATAGCTTCTTAGATTGCCCTTTAATCAATCATACACTTATTTTTCAAGAGCCTCATCTATTTTATTCCATGATTAATAATGTTCCAGCGTGAGAGCATTATTAGATCCCAGCAGGGGAGATCCTGGATGCTTTTAGCTGCTTTGGAATGGTCAGTTGGGGTTCATTATGGGCTGATATTGAACAATTTATAAAATCTTGTCTAAACATCTGCCAGCTCAGATAGGCCGATGTGTCTGAAGATGGGAAATTGCTGGACCAGTTGATATTGACAAACGGGGCTCTCTCCAGTGGCTTTTTGTTCACTGAAAATTAGTGGCCTCTTGCTCAGGGGCTTGTTAGAAAGGGCATTTGAAAGTGATCTCAGATACTTCAGGCTTCAACCTAGGGAATGTTAACTGGATAAAAAAAAATGGTGTGTGTGAGAAAGAAAGAGAGAGAATGAATGAGTGCTGGAATTACATGAAGCTTAGTGAGACTGTGTTATTAGAAAAAATGTATTTGCTTCTTATGTTTTTGTTGCTATTGCTGCTGTTGTCCTCCTCTTCTTCCTGCTCTGCATACTCAGAGTAGGTTAAAGGCAGTTCTCCATTAAAAAAGTTAGGAAATTCATTAGGGGAAAAGAAACAAGTTTTTCTAACTGTTGAGGATCCATTATCTAAGGCTGTGATCCTAAACCCCTTAAGTCCTGCTCAGATGAACAGAATGGATTGCAGAGAAAATATGCTTAGGATAATATATATTTTGGAAAGCCTCATTTTCACAAAAAGAAAAGAGAAGAGGTTGGATCCATTCCTTTAAGCACTGAAGCTCTTTCTTTGTCTTTTTTTTTCTTCTACCAGAAGTAAAGAATGATATTCCAATCTACTGATCACATGTATCTTCTTTAGAATAATGCATATATGCAAATGATCATTAGGTAAAAATGATTCCAGCCTCTAGCAATAAGTTTAGGCCAGATGTGTGCATATGTTTCCACCTTTATGTTCTGAAGGTATTATTTTTTTCCATCTATGCAATCTCTTAGACATTATTTCAGAGCGTTCAGTGCAGACTATGAGAGGACCAGACCAGTAAGAGATTCCTTGAGCCCAAGCCTCAAGCAATCGAGAGTAGGTGCCTGCACAAGGTGCCTTCCCTCCCTTTCAAGGAAGTTTGTAGGGTTATAGAAAGAGCTTGGAGTATTCTAGTCCACCTCCCTTTTTTTTTTTAAAAGGAGGTGTGCACAGGAAAACTTCCAGGTGGGCTGTGCTCTAAGCAAGCTGCTGACCATTCTTTCCCAGGTTGCAACAGACCTTAAAGGAGTAACTTCAGAATTTGGGTCTGTGGCTATACTTTGACAGTAAACCATCCCTCTTTTTTTCTCTCTCTCTCTCCTTCCTTCCCTCCCCCCACCTCTCTCTCTGTCTCTTTTTATATATACATATATATGTATGTATATTTGGGAATGTTGAGGTTTTATTTATTTTTTAAAACATTACCCAGTGATACTTTCTAAAAAAATGTTCCAAGCTTAAATTCCTTGAAGGAATATTTTGCCTTTCTGCAAATAGGTGATGTTTATTCAGTTTATATCACACTTTTCTTCTAAATGGGACTCAAAACAGCTTGCAATATAAATTAAAATAGAACATTTAAAACAAAAATGTTTAAAATATTTTTAAACAAAAGTTTTAAAAAGCATTCAATTATACATTCAGTTAAAACACTACTTTTTAAAAAAAATTTAAAAAAAGAATTAACAAAGATTAAAATATACATTACATAATAAATATAGTAAGGCACATTCATGTATTATTAGCTTTTCAGTTCATGGAGAAAGTATCTTCAGCAGTCTGGAAGTTTAAATGGAATTATATATGGTATTTATTATCTTTATTGTGTATTAGGATCATTTGTATATTATATTTCAACCATGCAAATTATTCCATTCTTTTTAGTTAGTTTATTATAGTGAGGGAAATTGTGAAATTATTTGGTCTGTCTCCCACACACACCTTTTTTAATCTCTTCTGGGGCAGGAATTTCTTTCCACTGTTGATGAGATCATTCCTCCCCTCCCTCCCTTTTTCTGTTCCTCTCCCCTTATTATAACCAAGGTTCTCTACCGGGGAACGTGTACATTTCTGTTGGCTTTATTTTCTTTCTTTTTCTTTTTCTTTTTCTTTTTTTTAAAAATCCATTCTGTGGCAGAGATTAGGAAAGCTAACGATTCTCCTTTGATGTTTATACGCCCAAAGAATTATCTAAGATTTCCATAATTTACTCACCCCTTGCTAGAATTTAGACCTGGGATTTCTTTTTCTGGAAAGAAAAGTCGAAAGACTTTGGGCAGCTGGCTTTGAAACATTTTCCCTCTTTGCCTGTCAGATCCAGAGGGTTTTTTATAATCTCAGAGGGAGGGAGGGAGGGAGGAGGGAGGGAGAATACGAATTACTACCGGTTTCCAACGGGCACCCTCTCCCCAAACCCGCTCCCCCCTCCACCACTGCTTTGGCAAACCACCCTTTTCCCTTAAATGATAATTAAAGTGATTCCATTGGGAAGTTCTCCTGCGCAAGCACCCTTCACCGAAAGGAAACGTTTTATTTACTTCTATATCTGTGAGAGTGAGTGAGTCTCTCTCTCTCTCTCTCTCTCTCTCTCTCTGTGGCACATTTGAGCAGGCAGTTCTCCCGTGCCAACCCCTCATTAACTGAGCATGAGCATCCTCTTGCTCAGCTCGCCACACATTTTCAGGGAGATTTGGCGCAGGGGCCCTTCCCTGCTAGACAGGTTCTCTTCTCGCCCGCGGGACCTTACGCAGGAGTACATCCGGTGACCTTCCATAGGCAAGGAGAGATCCCCTTGGGTTTCACCCTAAATTAACGAGAGTCTTTACGCTGTCCAAGCGACCGATGATTATGATAATAGTGTCACTAAGAGAATGCAAAAAAGAATCGCCAACATCCTGCTCGCCTCCTTCTAGAGCTCACTTAACACGGGGATATTTAAATCTTTGTGGTGTCTTATAAAAGCCAAATGGACAAGCTATTTATCCTCGGCAATGGCCCTAACTCTGCAGCAGAGGCTCGAGTCGTTTTGTTGGGATAAAATCCCAACCAACCTATCCTTTCCCATTTCTCTCTATCGCTTCCAGCCTGCGCTGCCGGTGGGCCGCTTGCCCCTTGGCTTTCCCCGAAGCTCAAACTTTCGCGGGTCAGGGGGCGGCAGGTCCCTCTTCCCCCCACCCCTGGCTTGTCGTCCAATGAGGGGCAAAGGATTCCTCCTCTCCGCACCCCCCCTCCTTCCATTCTGCCCGTCCCCCTTCTACAAGGTTCGTGCATTTTGCTCGCTTGTTTCCGAGAAGCTCTCCAGGGGACGCGCTCCACCTTTGTTCGCCTGCAAGGAGAGGCTGGCTGGCGGGGCGGGGTACCTATCGCACTGCCCGCCCCCTATGACCTCTCACTTCACCTGTCAAAAGCTATGGGTCCTTCGCGGGGGGGGGGGGGTTGGTACACTTCAAAAAAAAAAAAGACTGGAACGTGCTTCCTCCGGCAGGTTCATGGTTCCCCAGAGAGGACTGTATGTAATCGAGCCCACTGGGAACTCTCCTACCCCTGAAGTGGCTTAGGAGTCGCTGGTTTGTGAGAGAGGGAGCCTCTTGGCTGATCAGGAGCTTCTCAAAAGAAATCTGATTTCCTCTTCCCCTCCCTCCCGGCCGGAAGCCAGAATTTGTTTCCTTGTTGCCCAAGAAGCGAGCCACGTCTCAATGAATTCAGCCAGCTCAAAGAGCGACCCTCTCTGCCTTTTTCCTGGGCGTGTGTTTGTGCTGGACAGCGATCCGCTGGCCACCTTCTCGGGAGGAAGGCCCAGCGAGAGAGACGGGCTGCCTCGTAGGCAAGGGTGGGATCGGGCGATAGGAGTGCGTCGCTCGGGCTGGATCGTGTCCATGGGTTGGAAGCGTCCCCCTCCCGGTCGGTTTCAATAGAAATTACTATTGTTCTCCAGCAGGGCGACGAAACACCAGGAGGTTAGGTAAACAGGAGCCGACGTTTGCCTTCCTAGCCAGGTTTAAGAGGAGACTCCCACTCCGCTTCCCTCTTCTTGCGGGAGGAATTCCTCAATGGGGGAGCGCGTTCCCCCCCCCCACCTTGAGCCAGTCACAAAAGAGACTAGGCCTTAGCACATTTTTCCATCACGTTTGATAACCAGACGTCAACAAAGAAGAAAAGGAAGGGGAGGAAAAAGTGAATCCTCAATCCAATTAGAAGCTCAAGGCGCTCCGCCACCCCTATTATTAACACTGAAGGAAAAGATTAATGCTGAAACCCCGAAGTACCCTTTCACCCTGGAGTAGGTCCGATTTCTCTAGATAGGATACCGTTAGGTAGCTCCGCAGCTGACGGAACTCGACGGCTGAACAAAATAGCAAAAAAGTTAAAGAAAAAAAGAGAAAAAAGGAGCGCCCTTTAAAATCAACCCATCATTCGAAACGGGATTCTTGAAGGCTGCCAAGGCTGGGTCTTCCCAGTTGTGCAAGTCAGACGCTGCGGGCGACCTGCTATTTCGCGCGAGTCTTCGAGGCGCGTGCGCACGTGCCCGCGTCTGGCGCAGCGAGTCAAAAGCGGCCCTTGCAAAGGGCGAGAGGCGTTGACAGCAGCAATTGCTGTCGCTACGCGGAGGAAGGACTTGCCGGGGGCACCTCCAACCCTTTCTCTCCCCAGTGCCTGTTTCTCGCGAAGCGCTGGCCTCTTCACCTCGGTTTTCAGCGTAGAGGCCAGTCCCGGCTTCCTCTCTGCTCCATTCACATCTATGCGAAATTTGTTATTGGGAGGAAAAGGGGCAGCGCTGCCTCTTTCGGAGCCTGGAAAGCGCTGGAGTCTCTAGAGGAGGTTTGGCAAACATGCCTGGGTGGGTCAAGCGTTAACTGCCCGATTCCTCCAACAGATCCAAATCACACATACACGCTTCTTTTACCGGGGTGCCCCCCTGGACCGTTGCGACCCTCCACCCCCACTTCCGGTTAAATTTCCATTCTCTTACATCAGCCTGGAGGAAAACGTGCGCATTTGATGACGATGATATTGATGGTAATTAATAACAACAACAACCCCTGCCCAGAAAGTCTCTCCTAATTTTAGGAAGCGGTTTTGTTTCCCAAGAAAGAGTCAAAGTTAGCAATGTCAGCACTGAGTGAAATCTGAGTCTCGATCTTCCAATCAAGTAAGGCCTCGGGATGATGATGATGATTAGTAATAAGACGATCGAAATCGAAGACGTCCGGTCTTGAGGGCCTCGCGGGAAGAAACGAAGAGGCTTCCTTCGCCTTTGAGGCCAGGGGTGTATCTATAAGCACCATGTTTGGGATCCGGCTCGGGGGTTTTCTCCCTCTGCCCCGCTTTAAAAGGAATAGCCATATGGACTTTCAAAGGAGAATAAACTGACATTTCAATGTGTAGAACATCCGATCAATTATTAATCGTTAGCGTCAACAATGGGGTTATAATTACTTTCGGTTACTTAAAGGCATATTTATTTATTTTTCCTCTTCGCCTGTCTGTCTCTCTCTCTCTCTCTCTGATCTGGTAATTAGCTAATCCTCTTGTGTAATGGATTCCACGTTGATTTCATTAGGATGTCATCGCTGTCCTCCTCCTCCTCCTCCGTTCCTTCCCTTTCTCTGGGCAGATCTTTTTGGAGGCGGCCCCCTTCTCCTCCCTCCCTACTCTCACTGGGGTCTTTCCCTCTCCCTTCCCAGAGAACGACTGTTGAGAAGAAGGAAGCGGCCGCTTCAGCGGATGGAAGGGGAAGAATTCGTCCCGGTGAGCCGCGGAGGCGACGGCAAAGTCGAGCAGCTCCGCTGTTCGCCTCACTTCTTCCTCCAAGAGAGCCAGCGAGACAATTTCAACCCCGCAGCCTCCTCTGAGGAACGCGGATTCGGAATTAACTGTAACGGGATGCTCCGGGGACGTTAGAAACATGCGCCTTGATCTGCAGGGACTGTTAAAACGACAGAGTGCGGGGAGAGCGGGTGACTCTGTCCGATTCTGGCCACGTTTAACGAAATCCCCTCGGGAGTTTACTCTAGAGTAAGGGTGCACAGGGCAGCCTTTCAAACAACGATACTGTGACGTGAAACTGCGGAATTTGACAATAAGAATTACCCCCCCGCGCAAAAAAAAAACCCTAAAGATTTTGAACTCAGGGTAAATGATTCTGCACTCAGGTGCGCTCCTTTTCCCCGCAGAGGGGGAGATGAGGGGGTCAGGAGTTAAAAAGAGCCCATTGCCAGGGTGTGGATGTCGACGCCCTTTTTGAGCTGGGTATATTTTTGTGCTTTAGAACATGCGTTCAAGATTCCCCTCCAAACGACCTGGCCGTTATTTTGTAATCTTTTTTGGAATTATAGCCCGGGGAAAGAAGGGGCAAAAAAACCCCTTCCAAATCTATCTTGGCCTCTGTTCCCTGCACCGTGACCAGGCGGAGTGGGTCGTCCGAGGATTCAAAGGTGAAGATAGGAGAATTGAGCCTCCCAAGGGTGGGTACAGATGAGGATGGGAAAGAGATACTTCTCTGGGGTCAGGCTTTGAACGAACAGAGTTCTTTCAATCCAGGACGACTTTACGTCCCCGGGGGGCAGTCTCAGACGTCAGAAGCTGGGAGAGGACACCGTCACTGCCAAAGAGCGACTCCTGGAGTGAGACATGGTGCTCAGCAAGACTCATGAATAAATGGGAGCAATGTTTGTTTTTAAAGAGTACTAGAATACTTCTGTTACTTCATCGCTGGGGCGGGAACGTTGCTCTGCCCATTGGATGTTTCATTTTCAACGAGTTCGGCGCAACATGGTGAACGGACCCGAGTTGGTTGGTTCTTCCACCTCCCAGTCCCCAACATCTGCGAGTTAGTATTGATGCCAGAGGTATACACGCTGCATGTAAACCAACAAGATTTGTGCCTTTGCCGCGTTTTGTGCTGGGTTACCTGCTGAGCGGGGGAATCTGGCGAAAGAAACACAGGGTCTCCGCCCGGAGAGGGAGGGAAACCAACTCGATCTGAAACCAGGAGTCCTAAATCTGTAGGGCAAGCACTTCCAAAAGAGAAGTGTCTTAGGGTCACGGAGTTCCTTCCTGGTCCCTTTGATTTATCGTCGATGCTTTGTATTTTAGCTGGCCTAGCTAGTCTTGGGCAACCTCCTGTCTCTCAAGGACTTTTCCGGCCAAGACGCGGTAAAGTACTCAGCTTGGCCACCAGCGGGAAAGGCAACTAGCCGAGCTACCTCTCCCTCCCGTGGCCAAGCCGAGGTCTTCTTTGCTGGACCGGAGCGTCTCCGAAGGGTGACTTTGCAGGCTTTCCATGCGGGGGTCCCAGTTCTCCTGTTGAGAGGGCGACCTCTACAACCTTCGGCTGCAGTGCTAGATGCGACTTGCAATGGGGGAAGCGATGTTCAGCGGGACTTACATCCATTGCTTCCTTGGGACTTACACACGAGTGGAAATACACACTTGTGTGCAGCCTACTCCAGCTCACGGGCCCTAGAACAGCAATGAGAGAAGCCGGCGAGAATCACTCCTGCGCGCAATGAGTGACGTTGCACAGAAACGGAATGAAAAGGCATCAAAATACTCCGGAATAGAAAGTGAGTGGAAAAGAGGGAGAGAGAGAACAGAAGTCTTGTGCAGCAAAAGTATTTCCCCCTCTGCTTCTGAAAAAAAACGCCGTGGCGGTGGAATCACGGGGGGGGGTTGTTTTCCAGGGCAAAACGCAAGTCCCCCCCATTAATTCAGCCTGACAGCTCTGCCCACCCCCTGCGCCCCCGTCCCTGGCTCACCCTCCACCCATGAATACCGCTTTTCAGAAGGCTATGTTTTAATTTGTCACATCAAGGCAATAAAACGCAGCAATATATACTTAGCCGGTTAACATCCTAATAACAGGTTTAAAAGGAGCAATTAAATGGTCGCGAGTCGCGCGCCCGATTCCCCCCTGCCGGCGCGCACACGTACTCATTACCACATCGGCCAACTTCGCCCCATTGTCTCACTTCGCGCAGCTCGTGGGGTTTTATGGCGAACTCTTTGTGCAATAATTGCTGTTTTTACGCAGGCTGAGAGAGGCAGGTCTGTGCTTAAACACCAGGGATCTCCGAAGTCTGAAGAGCCCTCCTTCGTAGTAAAAGGGACAAATACGCCGTCTTCCTCCGGTTTCGAGGCGGCTTAGGTCGTGTTTTGTTTTGTTTTTTAAAGCCGCTTTACACGCAGTCAAGCCTGTCAATGCAGTCTTTTATTAAAGAATAATGATATGTTATTGTGTGCTTTCAAGTGGTTTCCGACTTATGGCGACCCTAAGGCGAACCTTTTGTGGGATTTTCTTGGCAAGATTTGTTCAGAGTGGGATTGCCTTTGCCTTCCCTTGGGGCTGAGAAAGTGTAACTTGGCCAAGGTCACCCAATGGGTTTAACATGGCCCAGCGAGGATTTGAACCCAGATCTCCAGAGTCCTAGTCCAACTCAGACTGGGTCTCTAAAGAATAATATAGCAGTCATTGTACCTTTTCAAGCTACACACTTTTCAAGGAACACACTCAAAAGCAACCCCAAGGCTGCCTTCCCATACATACTTAGCTGGGGAAGAAAGATGCATTGAACTTAATGGTGTGTGTTTCTGTACAAAACAGACAAGGGGTTGACTGCCTAACCGTGTGTGCAGCACTGTTCCATGTCCTTCTGTGTAGATTCTACATCGGTATTCCTGTTGATGATATTTATAAACAATATCTAACTGACCTATTTCCAAAAATACTGTAGTGACAAACAACAAGTTGGCAAAGTCTTGTTTATTTGGGGGGGAGGGGGCCTTCCTGAGTGTATATCTGTCCTCTGTGTATATCTGTCTCTCTCTCACACTATATATATAAGGTTAACATTTAGTCCCTTTGCAGAGAGTCTGGTTTCTCTTTGGTTAATTTTGTCATTCACTGGCAAAGTTAAGGATTGTTGTGTTTTGTTCTATGGCAGCAGAATCAGACAGAAAAGTAACAACATGGTGATTTACAGGTGAGTTCTTCTCTGGAGTGAGTCCTGCTACAACCCCACCCTGACACTACATATACGAGTCTGCCTGAGATTTGAAATCCTCAGCAGAGGCCCCACTTCATGTCCCAACACCTTGCCAAGCCAGGTTGGTGTGTCTGCTTCACAGGGCTTTCTCTGTAGCAACACCCTTGACTGTGGAACTCCCTGTCAAGTCAGCTTTACAGGAGGTAATTTATCCAGTGGATTTCATCAATAGAACTCACCTAAATCATGTGAAGTGATCAAAATGCTTCACATATGCTACTGAGGTCCTCCTCAACTTGGCACCCTCCTGGTGTGGACTTACAGTACCCACTATCCTCAATCAGTATAGTGGCTGTGGACAATGAGATTTGTAGTCAAACACCTATGGAAGTTGGGGAAGGCCGCTTTAGTGTGTGTCTATGAGGGAGAGAGAGTGTCAGATAGTAGGTTCTGTCTTTTTAACCCCAAGCAACAAATGCAGGGGAAGTAAAGGAAATGCCAAAATCATTTGGCAGTAACTGATTTGAGACTTGAGATTTGAATCAAAGACTTTCTGCGTCATACAGTGCATTCTTCCATGGCCTATGGATTCAGTGTCAATTCCACAAAATTCACTGAACATAATAAGTGTATCTAGAGTTAGAGGCTTCCCTAGAACCAAGTGCCACTGAAACAAAATGATTGCTTTTCCCAGCTGATAAGTTTTTTAAAAAAATGCACAAACCATTTGCAAGGATGTTCCGTACCATTCAAGGCTATGCATGCTAGCATGACACCTCATCCTCACTCTCAGGTAAACAACAATTTAAAATACTCAAGATTGGGTAATACCTTTATCAGATCATGTGTCGAAACCTGATCCTTCATTGTGGTCATGGACCACGTGGCTGTATTTCTTCTTGTTTGTATAAAACAATAGTAGCCACATCCACCTTAAAAAATAATTAAAATTCCATATTAAGGTAAGAGCTTTATCTTACTAATAAAGTATGTGAAACACTTTATTACACCTTTTTATAACTGGGCAAGCTTTATTACCCAACCCTCAGGTAAGTGTTGTGTCTAGAGCCATGGGTTTCATGACCTCATTTGACCTTGTCTCACTGCTACAGGTTAGACGTTTACCTCAGATTCTTCTGGCTTTGCACTGGGCTCTGGGCCCTTTTTATGTCACATCATTAAAGCACTATGATTACACTGTGACTGCCATGGTTGCATCCTATGGAATCCTGGTCTTTGCGGTTTAGGATTCTTAACCAGAGAGCTCCTCTGGTACTTCTGACCAAACTACAAACCCCAGGATTCCATAAGAGGCAGCCATGGCAGTTAAAGTGGAATCATAGCATTATAACTGTGTAGTATGAAAGGGCTTTGTGTTACCATCACTTCTACTTTGGGCATTTTGAGGTCTCTAATATGAAGGAGGAGACAGCCAGCTTGGTTCTATGTTCTGAGCTTTGGACTATGACCCTGGAAACCAGGATCTGATTCCTTTCTCAGCCAGGGAAACTCACTGGATGACCTTGGGTGTATCACACACTCTCAGCCCCAGAAAACCCTGTGATAGGTTCACCTTAAAGTTGGCATAAATCTGAAGTAACTTGAAAAGATACAATAACGTATGAGAGAGAGAAGGCATAAATCCTCCCCTTTCCATCTGAACTGGCCTGGATAGCTGAGAAGGAGAAGAACCTCTTGCTCCTAGATAAACAAAAGGCTTCCTACCGACTGATGTGTGGAGCCGGAGGGCCAGATTTAGTCAAGGAGCAGAAGAGAATGTTTTCCCTGGAATAACTTCTGAAAGCTTAGGTCAACTGACCTTTGAGGAATGCAACTCTGATAATCTCTCCACCATTTGACCAATGACTGGGTTGGAGGGAGGAGGAGGTTCTGAGAATCTTAGTCCAAACAGTCACTTCCAGGGTTTGTCAACCAGAATGTGGGCAATGCTTTGGCTATGCAGGGGGGAATGGTGAAGAGGGTGTTATCTCAGTCGCAACAACCTGCCCCCCGCTTAAACAGACTTGCAACTCCCCATTTGTGGATTTGCGTTCTTCCACCATCCTTTTCTTCCTCTTCTTTTTTCCTGTGAACACATTACATTTCAGTCATGCTTTGCAGCAGAACACAATATTCCCCCAAAGAACCCAAACGAAAGAGAGAGAGAGATACCCTGACAGCAACCATTAGTTAAGAAAAAGCCCTCGCACAAGAATATCAGCACTAATTAAAATTCTGTTTAGCAGCCCTGGATGGAATGTTAATGTAAGCAGGGAAGAGGGGGAGAAAGGGAATTTAAAAAAAAAGAATACACCTACCTCTGCTTCTGAAGAGGAATGCTGGGGTTGGGTGATAACATCTACTGCTTGTGTCCAAGGTCTGCCCAAGCCGGTTAGAAAGTCATTATCTCAAATTACTCCTGTACTTCATTTTCTCTCCTTCCCTCCCTCTCCAGGGTTTGGGGCTGAGCTAGTCTCCCTTGGTGTTGCAGCCAGGCCTGGAGCCTTTGCAAAAGCTAATACTCTCTGAGGGGAATGGAGAAGCTGAATCAACCTCCCTCCGCCCCCATCGCTCTTTCACTCCTCCGCTGTCTTGGAACATTTGGCCTGCTGTCCCAGCATCTTGGACAAATACAGCCCCAAATTGCTGCAACCCGATTAGGATCTTTTTGCTGGCGTCTCAGCCTAAAATCCCCAGGGCCTTTGCTGACCCTTTTGAAGTTCCTTCCTCTTTTGCTTACACAGAAGTTGACATAATTAAGGCAGGGTTTTACAAGGCTCAACAAGGCAAATCTAGTCAGCTCCCAACACTCAACACATGGGGGAGTGGGGTGGAGGGAAAGTGGGGGAGGGAAGGGCCCAGGTTGAGTCCCTGTTCATTTCATTGCAGAATTATTCACCTTGCCCCAGGTGGTAAGGGGTAAACTCATGTTTAGCTATTCCTTTTTGGACTGAGGATTGATACTGTCATTTGAAGAAAGGCAGCTTCATAAAGTCAATCAAATAAGAAAACATTTACGGATGTAAAGAATATTCCAAAATATTTGGAAATGGTTAGAAAAATGTGTTTCCTGAGTGTCAGGAAGCCCTGATGAGGAGAAACCTGAACTGACAAGAATCACCACAGTACAGGACTTATTCTGCATAAAATTCAGGCATGTCCTAAATTTTGAGAAATTGTTCTGGGGAAACTATTATCTCATATTCCCCTGCACTCACCACTTTGATGAAATCTGTCCCTTTCCCCCCATACAACAGTCAGAGGGAATCGTTTTGTTTCTGATTCTTGCTGTGTGCCTTCAAGTCACTTCTGACTTATGGCAACCCTAAGGTGAACTTATCACAGGGGTTTCAGTGACTGAGAGTATGGCCCTTTCTGCACGACAGTCTTATAGCGCGATTATTTCACTTTCAACCTCCTAGGGAATCCTGGGCTTTGCAGCTTCTGGAGGGGCCGGCTAGCCCCTCCCGAAGCTGCAAACCCCAGGATTCCCTAGGAGGTTGAAAGTGAAATAATCGCGCTATAAGACTGTCGTGCAGAAAGGACATTTATGACATGCCCAAGGTCACCCAGTGGGTTTCCATGGCCATGTGAGGAATCTAACTCTGTTCTCCAGGGTTGTAGCCCAATGTTCAGGCCATCGCACCACACTGGCGTTTGTTTATATGTGTAAAATTTGCACATAAAACAGCACAACTCTGTCTTGTGCAAAAAATGCTACTGTTTGTGCAAAATTGCTATCTGCGAATTTTGTGCAGAATATTTGCAACTGCAAATAGTTGCAAAAACAGCAGTTTTTGAAGACTACCTTGGAGCAGAAAGAAGGTTGCTCAAATTACTCACTGCTTCCTCTGAGAATGAAATTAGTGGAGAATTACATTCCCATAAAACAGAAAATAAGTAGATCAGAAGAAAGAGGTCTGCCCTCATATTCTCTCCAACATGTTCGTTTAAAAAAAAAATAAGGAGGGACTTTTGTTTTGTTTCGAGGTGCCTTTCAAGGCATAACTCTGGGTCTGCCACCTACACTCTGAAGTGGTACAGTCCTGGCAGATGTTGCTACCTGCATGAGAGCTAGCCTGTGGCCAGGTACCAAAGGTGAAAATACCAATGGAATGATCTAGCTAAATTAAAGCACTTTTAATCTCCTTGATTGCAATGCAGATGGAGTTAAATGAATGTTTAACTTCCTCACTGAAAGCAAGGGAATAGAAATTGTTTTATATTGAGTGGCTTGATGCCTTTCCCTCCTCCTCCTCCTCCTCCTGATAGTTAAAGACTTAACAGTCCTTCTCCAGACTGATCGAGGCTCTTTTTGGGGGGTGGGGGGAGCTTTTGCTTTTTGCTTCATCCCATATAGACTTAATGTACCTTGCCAGTATTGGTACCTGTAATTCAACTGCAGGAGAGGCTTAGCTGGTAGCATCCTCCCCCCACCTCCTGTGTCATGGTCTGCCATCACTGCCCAGGCCTCTTTTCTGCAACGATAATGACAAAAATGAAATAAAATAGTGATAAAAAAATAGGTGTTCAATGAAAAAAAATCACACTTCAAGCATACCAGGCTAAATGTTAATACAAAGCGTCTGAATACCAGATCAAATATTCTGTATATGTTGAGAAACATATGCATACAATTACAGCATTAGTGACAAAATTCAAATCTCACCTCATCTGCAAAATCATCAGGTAGTTCTGAGGAAATTTCTTCTCTCCCTCTCTCCTTCCCTTTCTTGGCTTCAGTATTCTGTCTCTATATTTTTGTTATTATGAAGTTAGTAATTCCAGCCCTGCTTTATTGGGCTGTTGTAATGATTGCTGGGGAGACCATGGCGCATGCAAAGCACTTTGAACTTAAGTGATCTTTGACAGTAAGTTTTACTACACAAAAATAGCAGCAGTAGCAACAAGGTCATCAAGTTACTTTCCAGAAAGCCCATTGCAGAGAGCTTCAGGGGATGTTGGTTTCATAATGTTGTCAGTGTATTTGTACCTTATTAATAATTCCTTTATGCAACTTCAGGTCTCCACCACCAAGACAACACTGATTGAGCTTTTATAAAATTTTCTCATTTAAAATGTATTTATTTTATTTATTAGTTGCACATGTTCCTTGCTTTTTTTTCCTAATGAGTTCAAGGTGATGGACAGAGGGTTTTCCCTGCTTTCTCCCAGCAACAACCCGGTAAGGTAGATCAGTCAGAGTTCCAATGCTCAATTGGGACTAAAACCTAGGTTTCCAAAGTCCTTGTCAAGCATCCTAGCTGCTCTGCCAACATTTCCCCATAGTGTATAAAGAGAAACTTGGCACTATGCCTCTATCAAAGTCACAACCTCAGAAACCTTGTCCTTTGGAGGCACAGTTATTCAGTACTAATAGAAATGCTCTTTGCACTTTATTGTGAGTCTGAATGTGACTTTTGAACTCTTTCAAACACATACATTAATAATTAATATAATATTAATGAATTAATATTTATTCATTCATAATGACGTATATGATAACATTAAATATTAGTCTTCTGTGTGTATCTGCACATGTATCTGCACAGGTATTTCCCTCAATTGTGAATAATTACCCAATAATATCAGTCTTCATTTAGTTTTGCCAGAAGTGGAGAGCAGTGAAGACATGCAGTTTAAGGGTATTAACAGCTAAGAGGAAGAAGAAAAGAAAATGGAAGGTAAAAAGTGGTGTGGTGGTGACAGAATGAAAAATCAGTTCATGCTTGCAAAACTTATAATGAGTACTCTGAGAGGAGGGCTGTTGTGGGGGGGAGGATGGGGGAGGACATATATTCTGTCCCCTGTATCTTGTATATTTATTCATTTATTCAATTTATATCCCACCTTTCTCCCTATGCAGGATCCAAGGCAGCCTACAGCATTTAGAAAACAGAATGCTGTTAAAATATTTACTCAAAAGTTATAAAGGTTATAAAAGAATTAAACAGCAGTTCAGTTACAAGCAGAAGAAATGAAAGCACAGATCATAATAAAAAAAGATAAAAAAAATACTGTTGGAAATGAGAGTTTCCCAGGGTGTTAGCCCTATTGGGAAATTCTATGGAAGCTAAAACTGTCAGGGTTCAGCCTCCTTTTAGCAGAGTAGTAGAAGAAGCATGTCTAAATTTTATGTATGGCTTTTCTGATCTCAAACTGACTGAAGAAATAAAACAAATGCAGGCAGCTTCAGATTACAAACTTAGAAAAGTTTACTAATGGCTTCTACATTTACATATGTATTGGAGAGCCTACAACCTAACCAGCTAATGAATAGTAGTAGCTTCGGTCTTAACTCACCATCTTCTGATGGAGATGCGAAGCATGGTCGGAGAGGAGGAAGTGGAAGCAAAAAAAATGGAGGAAAAGAAAGAAAGCTAAGAGGGGTCTCTTTCTTTTATAAGACCGATGACCCAAGCAACTGTCCTGGGTCACATGATCTGATCACCTGAACACCAAAGGTATTTATGATCATGCATTTAAATGACAGAAAGGCAAATGGTGGAGCTTTGGCATGCAAAAGAGAAAGGTAGCCCTATGCTAGCTATGCCCACTTGCTCTAAGAACAAGATGGGGGGGGGGAGAATGCTGGAATTTTCCCAACAAATACAACCCCTCACCCCACAAACCCTTTCTGTTAAATAGATTTTCAAACCAAGGCCTGCCTGAATAAGAAGGTCCTAACCTGCTGGTGAAAGGAAAGGACAGAGGGGGCCAACCAAACTTTCCGCAAGGCAGAACTCACATTCTGGAAACGGCCACTGAGAAGGCCGTCTCCCACATCCACACCAAAAGTGCCTGGGATGGTGGTGGCGTGTATATGAGAGACATTTCAATTTCAGAAGGTTTTCTTATGCGAGGAATACTTAGAGGTGGGACCAAGAAAAAGCCTTCCTCTGAAGATCTTAACACTCAGGTAGACTCATATAAGGGAACACAGTCTTTCAGATGGTGTGGACCCAACTTGTATAGTGTGTTAAAAGTCATAACTGGCACTTTGAATTCTGCCTGGAAAAGACTGGTAGCCAGTGAAGCTGTTTCAATAAGGGGGTTTTAACCAGCCCCAGTCAATAGCCTGGATACAGTATTTTGGATCCTCTGAGGTTTTCAAACAGTTTCCAAAGGCAGCCCCACATATCATGTGTTAAAGTCATCCAATCAGAATGTAATCAAGGCATGTGCTACCATGGCCAGATCTAATGTCTCAAGGAGTGAGGATAGGTGGCACGCTATTTTTGATAGTGCAAATGCACTCCTGGCTACCAACAAATCGTGAGTATCAAGGCTCAGAGTTGAGGAATATGCCCAAGATGCAAGCATGAGTTTTCAGTGGGAAGTATAATTCCATCATCCAGCACAGGCTGAATCGCTATTTCCTGATCTGCCTCTCAACTAACCAGGAATGCCTCCATTCTTTTAGGATTCAGCTTCAGTTTGTTTACCCTCATACAGTCCGTTACTGACAATAGACACTGCTTTAGCACCAAAACAGATTCCTTGGTGTTAGGTGGAAGGGAGAGGTGTCATCACCCCCAGTGGCCGAAGAGAATTCCCTAGCACTACCCTCTGAGTTCTTCCCTCCAAGAAGGACTGAAGCCACTGTAGAACAATACCCCCAAGTTCCAGAAGAGTACCATGGTCAATAGTATCAAAAGCCTCTGAAAGATCCTGAAAAACCAAGAGGAATACATTCCCCTTTCTAGTTCCTTGCATAGTTCATTCACAAATACAACCAAAGTTATCACAGACCCATAGGCAGGCCTGAAGCAGATTGAAATGGGTCTAGATAATCTGTTTCATCCAGGAACCCCCAGAGCTGAGAGGCCACCACACACTCCAGAACCTTGCTCCACAAAGGAATGTTGGAAACTGGATGGTAGTTCTTTAAGGCAAATAGGTTCAGGAAGGGTGTTTTTTCCCCCAGCAAAGGCCTCACCACAGCCTCTTTCAGACATAACATTTCAACTGGATCATGTCCATTGGCAACAACCAGTGAAATGCACCTTTTCTGTTTTTCATACTCCTTGGAGACACTGTACAGTAATAAATAAAATGACTGTGCTATAGAGTAATAAAATGCTTTGGCTTGGACCTGTTGTTGGACTAAAGCATTTCTCTTAGCTTCTTTTTTTTAAAAAAAAAAATTGTAGCGTGTGTATGTGTGTAAGTGGCGGGTTCTAGTTTTCAGGATGGAGTTATACTATTCTCACCCAGTTACTTTCCAATGATTTGGTCAATGCTGTTTTTCTTCTTTTTTTCTTTTAATTTTTTAAGGCCAGCTGGTAATGTTCCAAGGTATAGCATACTCCCAGGAATGATATCATATCATTGCTGGGGTGAAGGAAATATGACATACTCTTCTTGAAAGTCATCACCCCGTAGAGTTGCCAGATTGAAAACTGGAGGTGTCTCTTATACCTTTATTTGTAATATAGAAGAGAAAATTTCAGTAGGTGTTGCTTGTCACATTAGTATATTCTTATATAATATTTATATTATATTTGAATCTTAGGCCATTTCCACCCTACACTGTTGTAGTGCTATTCCACCTTCAGCATTCTGTGGAATTCTGGGGTTTGTAGTTTACTGAGGCCAAAGCTGGCTGAGAATTCTCAGCATTCTCTGGCTGCGAATTCTAAATGCCACTCCCTAAATCCAAACCCCAGGATTCCATAGGATGTTGAAAGTGGAATAACAGCACTATAACAGTGTAGCACGGAAAGGCCCTTCCTTCCTTCCTTCCTTCCTTCCTTCCTTCCTTCCTTCCTTTTATCTGAGGATGGAATGAAAATAATGGCTCCATATGCCATTTATTATCTGGCTGTGCCTGTCCCATAGATGGGATCCTCCTATTATATTTATTCAGAGGTAAGTCCAGTTCAGCTTAGCAGCAGTCCTGCTTTTCCCTGCAATTGTGTCTTTAATTATTGGCTTCTTTCCTTACTTTTAAATTGGCTAATTAGTTACTTCCTGTTTCATGTCCACAAAATTCTTAGATTTCATAAGATCATATGAAAGGCCTGCTACATTAGAAGAAAGGCATATCTGTTCCATAAACCTATTTCTTGCAGTACCTCAGTGCCTCTGGGAAGCCCACAAACAAAACATGAGATCAGTAGCTTTCTTTTGCACATATTCCATGGCGTACTGCCCATGAATCTTTAGATGTGTGGTGACCATCATAATTGCTTGCCCCTAGTTAGCAGAATAAATGCATTTTAGGTATTGATTACAAGGTTTTCCCCACTTATCTGACAGGTTAGAGACTGGAGCACTGTCAGAAAATGGAATTGGTTGAAAAGCAGAAGCCATCTCCTGTACTGTAGGGAGCATGAAAGACTTCCAGAGGCTCACTTGGGACCAACTGTGCAGGTGCTGCTTGCAAAGTCTCTCAGCCGGCTTGGTGCCTCCCCAGCCAACTCACTTTCCAAGCAGTGCACACAAGCAAGCAGTCCCAAGGGAACCTCTGTAGGCAAGAAGAACTAATATAAGAGTGGAACCCCCATCAAATTTCCAAAAGTTCCCCCATCAAATTTTCAAAAATTTTCAAATTTTCAGAAGTTCCATCTAATGGAACTTGTCCTCAATCTGAAAGCATTGAAAAAGTGAGTTGTCAGATACCAGGGCATCAAAAGGCAGAGGCTTCCTATATTTCTCTCTAATCTAAACTGTTGCTCATCTAAATATCATTTATTTTCATTCTCACAGTCATAACATTGCATCTTTATGTGAAATGAAGCAACTATAATCCTCAAGGTGTTCTAGCTCTAACTGCAAGAAAAGCACTAATTCAAATCCAACTTACCTCCCACTGAGAAACAGGCAGTGACTAACAAAGAACAGCTGAAATGATTTGCAGCCATAGTGAGTGAACAGGAAGCAACTAAATAACAACTTTAAAAAAACCAACAACAACAGAGAGCCAGGAGCCCTGAAAATCTTACCAGGGATTGGGTAATCCACAGGGATCTCTCCCCCTCATCACTTCAGACCAGACTGAAGATAAGTGGTCAAGATGTGTATAATTGTAATGCAGCACCCTAGTGAACATATAATCAAGATTCTCCATAAAAAAAACTAAGTGAACAAATGATTACTACTCCAGATTAATGCAATAACCACAATCACAGTAAATGTAACAGTCTTTTAAGTGAGTCTTTTATTATCATACTCATATAACAAATGGAGTCAATTTGCCTAAGGCCATCCAGTTAACTCATAGTTCAGATATCATCTGTCCTGTAATCTTCCCAGCTTCTGGCTTATTTTCTTATACCATACAATAGGAACAGACTTGACTAAAAAGCAGTGAGGTCACAGAGAAGAGCTGTAGAGATATCATCGTAGACAAGGGAGGGTTTTATATCCAATCATGTAGCCTACCGCCGAACAGCCACAGCCAATACTGACATAACTCTTTATAGCAAGGTAGAATCAGAAGATACTAATAGGTAAGCCCAACTAAAACCAAAACCACAGGGAATAAGGGCTGAAAAGCAGAATAGATATAAAGAAAGGACTGCTTTGAACAGCAGCCTCAAATTTTCTGATGATACTCATTCACTGCCCCCATTTACCTGTGATAAGTTTTAGATATATTAATTCATTAATTAACTGACTAACGTGCATATATCCCACACTTTTTGTCTCCACAGTGAAGCAATGAAACAAACTGAGTGGTCATATATGTCCAATTGAATCAAGTTATAGATTCACCCAATCTGTATAAACAGGACAACCTACATAAACAAAGCCCTCCTTAATTAAAGTTCCACCAGCATTTAATGTTCTTTTGTAGAACTCTTCTACCAACACAAAAATGGCCCCCAAATTTTGCTGATGGATTTTATTTATTTCAGGATTTTGTTATATCCCACTGGGCTTGTTATACCTGAACACACACTCCTATATCATTTTAAAAAGTCTATTCCTGGTAAAAACTGAGTGGATGGACACAATTTCATAGGTTGTATGAAAGTAAAAAAAAAAAAAATCCTGTCATTGAATCTTTGAAAATAATATTAATTACTTGTTATTGTAACTTCCACCTAGATTCCAAGATGAGTTGGGGAAAATAGTTCTGAAATATGTGCATTGCATCCTCTTATTTCACCTACTATCACCAAGTATTCACATTTGTTGTTGTTGTGTGCCTTCAAATTGTTTCCAACTTATGTCAGCAACCCTAAGTTGAGCTTATCACAGGGTTTTCTGGGGATGAGAATGTGTGATGCATACTGGCTCTGTATTTACATTTACACAGAGGATTTTTCACCTACATTTCACTAAGATATGTAGAGAACTAAGGGGAAGTTGGCTTTGGTGGTACAGCTGAAATAGATGGTTATAGTGGCAGCTTAGTAGCAGGAAGTATAGCAACAGTGAAAATACTCAAGAACAGCTTAAAGGTGAATGGGAACTTTCTGACATCAGATTATGGGGCAGGTGAGGAGACCAACCTTTGGAGTTTCCTAGTGCATGTTCTCCTGAAGGGATATCTGGCCTAGGATCGTCTTCCTTGTGGGGTAGCTGGCCTGTAGCAAGCTAATAGCTATGGTTTCTTGCTGGGGCCATGGCATGGCTGAGACAGTGATCCAGATCGATGTCAGCTTCAGTCTATACTTCTCCTGTTTTAGCCCCTCTGCAGATCATTGTAAATAGTTAATAAAGTGTGGCATTAATTTACTCAGCTCTAGCATCCTGCTTTCTTCCTCCAAATAGGTGCGCAATCAGTAGAATATTGTACATATTTCTGAGACAGGCATGGTTGTATTTTCCCCCAAATTGAGCTGTTGGTTTGGCCAGATTTCACCTACTTTTTCTGATCCCACACCCTTTTATTTACAGCATTTGACATACTCAAAAGTCTTCCCAAGTGCATGTTTGAATGTGCTCCCTTCAGTGGTACTTGAAGGCCTGTGCAGGAGAACTCTATTTCAGTACTGGATATGTGTATGTGGAGATGAAGTACTAAAACTATAGCCTATGTTTTGTTATCTTCTTTGTACATGTGAAGAGTTAATTGCCCTTTCATTGCTATGTCACCAACGACACGCAATTTTCTCCTTCAGGACTGTGATCCAGTGGTCACAATAAAAACCACAAATATTTTTTAGCAATGCTATTAAACAGGGGCTACGATCAAATCCTGAGTTTTAAACTGTACATTTTTTAAATTATTTCAGTCATTTTATCTGCTTGCCAAGGTCCACTGATCATATTATTCACATCGGTTTCCATACCAAGGATATATTTTTGATATATGCCTGTTTTAGAATTAGTGTTAGCACTCTTGTCAGTTCATTGGTTTACATTGTACTGATTAAAACTGCAATGGCAATTGACTTAATGCAAACAAAAATTTGACTTGACTTGGCTTGGCTTGAGTTTTGAGTTACAGAAAAGTGCTGGAGAGCAAAGGGTTAATGACATGCACCTCCAGCACATTTTACTAGTCTTTTGCTGCAAATCCAGGCCCTCTGGCTATGTTTGTACAAAAATTAAAAGGGAGGGTAAAAACTGCAGGTATTTGAGCATCCCAAATAATTATTCCCAAATCTCTGTGATTTATAGTCCCACCTGCAAAGGAGGTTTTAGGAAATATTCTCTTCTTCTTGCTATAATTTGGACCTTAGATAAAATAAGGTGCTGTTCCTCCTTTTTCTGTAAATAAGATCTTATTTATTTCCTAGTAAATCTTATCATTAATCCTGACTAGAGTAAAGCCATTGAACCAATTGCATTTCCCTATGTGTTGACTCTCCATTCAATAATTGATTCAATGGGTCTAATTTACTTTGGACTAAATTTTACTCTGCATGTTTATTTTGCCTTTGCTTTACAGTTATGCTGTAAATGGTTAAACTCATTATCATTTGACAAATCTCAGAGTTAAGATACCGCTTTCCATTAAAAAAAAACTGAAAAAATGTCTTCTGGCACAACGTATAATTTCCCTGCATTTGTTTATGCTGGAGTTGTTTGATCTGATAATACTGAAACTGGAGTGGTGGCCCCTTCTGAATTCAGGTGGGTACTGTACTTTTCCATTTTCAATAAAATCTTCCATTTAAGTCATATATGCCTTTTCATGTCCAGTGGTCTTCCCAGAAATGCAGCTTGAAGCTCATGTAAGAGAGAAATGATAAGTCAGAAGGATGGAATCAAGAACCTCTTTGCTTTTGACCCACAATTTCAGAACAGCACCACAGCCAAATTAATTATTTGTGCTTGGAATAAAGCCTTTTCCCTCCTTAACCAAAAATAGTGGTTGTAATCTTATCTTAGCATATATCTGCTCTGACTCAAGCCACACCTTATCTCCACTCCCCAATTGCCAATAGCACTTGATTACATTCATCCCTATGGTGTTCCAGCTGTGCTGGGCGAAAAAAAAGAAACCCTTCACCTTGGGTGGAGCACAGCTGCAATGATCTGCGAGTTCCATACCTTCTGCACTCCAGGACTGTTTAAAGTTGGCCTTGGCAATGATGTAGGTCCAGGTGCTACGATGTGAACAAAGTTTAGTTTGCTGCTACCATTACATCTTCCCTCTCCTTAAATATTTATATTGGCTCCTGGTAATGCTTCACCTCAACTTTAAGCAAACTGTTAGTTTTAAGCTACCTTAATTTCCCTCCTTACACTGCCTCTGATGTCTCTACTTAATACTCTCTCACTGTTCCTTTTCAGTATGTGCTTATCCATGCCTTGTCCCAGAGTGTTTTTATCTCCCTTTTTCTCTCCTCAGTTCCCATCTCCATAATTTCTGCCATGCTGTATCAGCATCCTGGAACAATTTTGCCTTCTCCCATCATTAGGATTCCCTTTCCCACTTTTCTTCCACTTCTCCATGTTTAAATAAAAATGTTAACCAAGCCATGCTATCTTCACCTTGTCTGTTTCTGCTGTACCATTTGATCTTCTCCATTACCGGAAACAATATCTGATCTCCCTGCATTTTCTTTATTGTCTTGCTCAACTGATACAGATTATAAACTTTCTGGATAAGAACTGTTTCAGTTCTACACTCTGTTCAAAGATAGCTCTTGCCACAGATACCCATGTTCTGGTAGCCGCTAGATAGAAGGACTTGAGTGTGTGGATTGGAAACTTCAGCGGGTACGGAATGTAGCAGTTGGTAACTGGGAACGTATGTCAGTGTTAAGAAATCTTTACTGGCTTCTTGTTCTTCCAAGTACAATTTAAACTGCTCATTCTGATAAATTTGTCAGCCAGGAAAGCCCTGAATTCTAGGGAGCAGAGAATCCAAGTGACCATTTTTTTTCCAGCAGTGGAGGTGAACACCATGAGGCCCTTGGGCCAAATTTGCTTTCATCTTTCAAAAACCCTTTAAATGTAAAAAATTGGGAATTGCGTTCCTGGCATGTTTAGGAAGAATGACTCACTTTCAGAACAAGGTACCTTTCCATGTTTTCTTTTTCCTTTTTTCCTTTTTTCCCCCTTTTTCTTTCTTTCTTTTTTTTTTGGGGGGAGGGGTGGAATATTACAAAAGTTTTTAATCAGAAGTGATATTCTGATCCCTTCTGATTTCATTGGGGGGGCGGGATGGTGACTCTTGAAGTTTCTCCAGTGGGTGGAGCAGGAATTGATCCCCAGGCTCAGGCCATTTCCACATGTTACCTTGCCCTGTCATCCTCCAGTCGCAATCCCAGAAGCATCTTTGGCAGAAAGGGAGCATGACAGGTATGCTCCTCTCCATACTCAACCGGCTCCCTGTGGAAGGGAGCATGAGGGACACGCTTCTTCCTTTTGCATTGCAGCCGGGCTCTTTCCCATGTTGCATGGGGGCAGGACGCATTTCCATCGCACTTCTGGCCTTTCCGCATGGCAGGTAAGTGCAGGAGCATCACATGATCAGAGACCAATGACACAGCAATGATTTATCCTGCAATTGCACTGGCTGGCAACATGAGAAGGATGAGACCATGATAACATCTTGCAGAAACATTGTCACTGTCCTACTCCTTTCACGTCCCCAAGCCAGGATGCCACCATTGTGTGGAAAGGGTCTCAGTGAACTTTTCCACCCCTCTTCTGACAAAAATCTGTGGACATCATAAAATCTTTTGGGACCATCCTATGGGTGCTTCCACCTTTAGAAGTTAGATGAGTGGTGACCAGGAGAAAGTATTTCTAGGGAGGATATTCTACATATAGGGCACCAGCAGGAGAAAGTGTTTTCTTTGGTGGTGTCCTATCTGTGGAATAGTCTGCCTAGGAACATTTTGCTTGACAACTTCTAGCTTTCAGGCACCAGGTCAAAACATTAGTATTTGCCTTAGCCTTGCAGGGGTGATCCTGTCTCTTTATTCTTTTTGTCTCTGGCCCTCTTTGAAATATTTTATTTTTATTATTGTTGCCTCTGATATTGCTGTGTGCCCATGGATTCCATGGTCAAGGTGAGTGCTTTTTATTCAATTTTATGTTTTACTGATTATATTGATATTATTTATTTGTTATCTTTTGTTGTTATCTATTGCTGACTTAGAGAAAAAAGCTGAAAGGTGAAGCGCAAATAAATGAATAAATGTGCGTTGCACCCAGTACATACTTGCTGCTAAATAAATCTTTACAATTCATGCAAGTAGTAGAAATAGTAACATAACAGGGCTAGCACCTTTATGTACAGTAATAACAGTATCATCTTCTTCAAGTGTAACAAAGCCCAGCGCTGCAGTCCTATCCACAATTACTTGTTCTGAAGTTCAGCTGAACTCAGGATATAGTAAGGACAGGCAGATCTCCCAAGTCTATATCTGTATATCTGTGATCTTCTTTCTTTTCCTATCTGTAAAACCAATGCAGGATTTTTATTATTTTTATTTATTTAACTTTTTTTTTGTTTTTGAATGGGTATTACTGACATGTCAACAAGTGTATTAATGGGCACATACTGCTACTGAGCACAGCTTAAGTGTGCATTTTAGAAATATCCATTCGTGTTTTTGTATATTTTTCAAATATGTGGCAGTTGTTGGATGCAATTTTTTTCTAGTGGAATCCATTGTAGAACTGGAAAGATACATTGGTTTCTATCGCAGATTGCATTTGCTTGAATGCTTAGTCTGGGAAGTGTGGATTGGACAAATATCTCTATATAACATTTAAACAGAGCAAATTTCTCAGTTATCCCTAGTCTATACAGTTCCCTAACCTATCTCTGTGAATGCATGTGAAAATGTCAATCCACATGTGCATTGCTGTCGCTAGGTTGGGCCATAACTGTAGATGCCTGTTTTAACACAAAGAGACAACTGGGATTGCAGCCTAAATAATTTTAACACTTCTATACTCCCTTACAGATGGGATCAAGGGAAGAAAACTACAGTTTTTGAATAAGCACATTATGGTAAATAGTCTAGGAAAAATTAGAAGTAGTATCATGTTCATCTTCCTTATGTGACTCATCTGGCCACAGCAAGGGATGCTCACATGAGGAAGCAGCAGGATTTGAGCAGATGGAGAGCTCGGAAAAGAGATGGATCAATAAAATAAATGGTGATAGAAGGGTTTCATTGTCAGGCAATCCCGAATGAGCTCCAACAAAGCATTCCTTCACAGAACACTCTCATCTACTGTGCAAATAATCTGTTCTGAAAAAAGGAAAGGAAAAAGAGTTTCACTGGAATCCTAAACTCAGTTTCAATGAAAGAAAGAAAAAGCTCTCAAAGCGCCCATTTACAGTTAAAGTTAATATTCATTAATATTTGAAATTCACCAAAAATGCTTAACTGTCAGAGTAGAAATCTGAATCCTGATTGAGACATTTACATTTGGAATTGTTATGTATTTACTTGCTGATTACTTTTTGATATATTTAGTTGCTGCTGCTGTTGTTGTTGTTGTTGTTGTATGCCTTCAAGTCATTTCTGATTCCGGGCAACTGTAAGGTGAACCTATCATGGGGTTTTCTTGGTGTAATTTGTTCAGAGGATATTTTCCCTTGCCTTCCTCTGAACCTGAGGGAATGTGAAGCAGGTTTCCATGCCCCAGTGGGCCTCCCATTGTCCTAGTCCAACACTCAAACCTATAACATGTTGATTGTCTATATTTATATATTGTTTATCATATCTAAAATAATAATTCAAAAAGGACAAATCCACGTACTTTATGCTCCTGCTCAGCTGTCAGTACTTTTAATTACTTTATAGCATGAATAATGAAAACTGAAAGATAGAGAGATTCAGTGGTGTACTTCACTACGCAGATCCAGGGACTTTCTTCTCCTGTTCCTCCAATGTAGGCCTCCGTGGCACCAAAATTTGTTCTAGAGGATTTCCCTCCGGAGTAATTGTTAGGGTGATAGCAGTGCTGCTTGTAGTTTTTCTCAGAAATATTGGGATCTAGAAGAGGTCCTCTCCATAATCTGTCAGCAGTTTTTTAAAGATGAGTAGGAAAACATGCGCATGTGCACGCGCACACACACACACACACACACCTGTCCAGTGTCAAATACTGTTCGTAACAAGCATCACTGTATGTCAGTTTTCAAATATGGAGAGCAAATAAGTATCACTGGACTTCAAAAATCAAACACTGTGAAATATTTCAATACCCACAAGGTATTCAACAGCAAAGGTCACTATGAATCTTGAGACTGAATCAGTTTGGGAAGCAGTCCCAATGATCTTAGTGAAACTTCTTTCCAAACAAGCATGATTCAGAATAAACTATATCCTCACATATGAGCCTAATCAAAGAAAGAAAAACAGGTGAAGATGGAGAGAGAAGACTTCTACTATGATGGAAATATGAAGCACTGGAGGTTGATCTGAGCCGCCTGATTTGGGCCTAAGACCACTAGCTTTCGTCAGTACAGATGAACTTGTTGTAAGACGCAAGCTGTGTTTTTTGCTCACTCTCACATATCCAAAATGAAGCAGCAAAATTCCTATCTTTGGATTTTAACGTGCAACAATTTTACTAAATTTTCAGGGCATCTGCAACAGGCTGTTGTTTGGAATAATATTATCTACCTCTAAGACAGATACAGGGCATTTATTTATTGGATTTATACCCTACCTTTTTTCCATGATGAGATCTAAGGTTAGAGATAGAGACAGCTTTCTCTCTTCGTGGGCAAGCTCTGTTGATTCAGGACCCATTGCTATCACATTATATTCATGTCCATAGTTTCTCATGGTTCTCACACTCATATACCAAGGAAAACATGCCCATATCAACACCACCTGGGCTTCACCAGGTTGAATGGATTATGATGATTACTATATTTATATCACCAGCCTGGGACTCCAGCTGGCTTATGACAGTTAAAATAAACATAGGTATAAACTTAACTCATGCATAAGTTTAAAAAGGTAATTAAACTATCAATAAAATTAAAACCAGTTACAAACATTAAAAAGAAACAACAAAAAATACAACGCATTATTCAAGGCCCTTTCCTCTTATGCAGTCAGTCTTCAAAGGCCTGCCGAAACAAAAAAAATATTCCTGCACAGCAGAGGGCTGAACATGATGACTGTTGTGTTCTCTTCCAACTCTGTGATTCTATATACTATTCACTTTCCTGCAGAAAGATATCAAGGAGACCACAAGTCTAAACTTGCTAGGAAGAGAGTTCCAGATCCTGGGAATGGCTGTTGACAAAGCCATCTCCCTTTTTCCTACCAGACGCATCTGTGAGTGTGATGCAACAGAAAGAAGGGATTCTCCAGAAGGTCTCAAAACATACATGCTCATATGGGAATGGTCCTTCAGATAACCTGGACTTGAGCTCTATGGATGACTCAGGAAGTCCTCAAATGGAGAAACTTTCCCTGTTCCTTCTAACGTCATGATCCTCAAAGGCAGCTCTGCAGATGCCGTCTTTCTCGGTAAAAAGCTTCCTTATAATGACCACTATATTACTATTCTCTATTTTCTTCTCCTTGTATACAATACTATACCAGTCATAACACAGAACTAACCTCTGATACAATTTTTTAATCTCCACTAAGATCCATCAGCAAAAGGTCATAAATCTCATCAGAAAGGGGTACTCCAACTGAACATACACCGACACAACCCCCCAATGCTTGTACAAAAAAACCTTGGATCTGGAACTGTATAAGCAAGCATCAGAATGAACAGACAGGAGGCTGCTGCTTCTGCACTTTCTGATTCTACAGCTGCCACCTCAATGTCATTCTACTCTTCCAAAAAAGCAGGAACAGCCATTTATAGGAATGTATCATGGTACCTCAGGTAGGCATGGGGAAGAAATGATAACTATACAAACTGCTCACTTTCTAACCAATGTATAAATTAAGCTCAACTACCCTTGAAAATATATACTCACTTGAATTTTGAGACAGAGTCATCCAATCAAGAAGTCCACACATAATAACATACATTAAACAAAAATCAGACAAAATAATGAAAATAATGTTCAGAGTATATTGCATTAGGAAAATTGCATTTAAAGTGTTTCTATTTGGCAAAATTACCAACAAAATCCCTATATAAGGAGAAATACATACAAAAGACATAAGAATATTCATGTAAACATTTAAGGAAACAACCTCAAATTCTCATAGTTTGGGACAAAGTGAGTTTAGAGTGAGAAAAATGAGAAACTGTCAGAAATATTGTTGCCTGATTGATTGATTTGTATCCACATGTGTCGGGTATGTATGTATATGTGTGCTGCTTTTGAGATATAAGGAGGAGGATGGCAAATCTGAATCTCATTTTGTCTACCTCTGTCCGATTGCTAGGAAAGATTGTCTCCAAGCGATAGCCCATGGACAAATGGAGGTTTCCCTTCCCTTCTAACTGGATCTACACTCTAGAGATGAGAGCAGGTCAATTGGTTCATATTTTACAGTGTATTTAGTTTTGCACTTTTGAATCCAGAGGTGAGCTGACGTTCACTTGTCCTTCAAGGTTTGCGTTTCTCTGATTTTTGTACTGGCACGCTTTGCTAAAAGATGCAAATAGAAGTGTGTATTTTAGATGAAAGTACACATAGACAAGTCTATATGAGTAAATCTTTAAACTGTTTTATTTTAGGAAAATTTCTTGTGAAATTTCTGGTAAAAATGTGACCCAAAAGTAAAACTGTATGTGAAAATGCATTCAAAAATTCAGATTAATTTTCATGTAATTTTTTTTAAAAGGCTTCAGCGTTTGGGACAAACTGAATTTAAGACCAGGAAAAGTTTCAGTGCTTAGAATGAAAAATAGGTTTGGGAAAGAGAGAACACACATGAATGGGTTCATTTCTGAGTAGACATGCATACGTTTGCATTATTAGAGAAAGTGTTTCACTTCTCAGGGTTTATGATGGAAATGCTGTGACTTGCACAAGAAAGGACAGAGAAAGTTAAACAGGTGTCCCACTGATTTCCAACAGGTATTTATGGAACTCTTTAAATCTCTCCCATGAAACTCTAGGGAATTTTAATGTATTTTAGGTTTAGCTGGATCAAGCTTAAGCTTTCTGAGTACATCTACAGTTGAAATACAGAAAAATCTCTGTCATTCACAGGGAGATGGAATTTGTAAATTAGACAAGAAATGATAACCAGGAATGTTTATGAATTAACCAGGACTTGTTACAGCCCTGAGCACCCCCTACAATTGGCATGGTTTAATCTGCGATATTATTTAATTGGCACTATTAATTGGCATTGATATAAATTATACCTGAGGGGACTGGAAAGTCAAACTGAAAGAGGCAGATTACTGTCTGTAAATGTGGGATAGCAAGGCGGGTAAATGTGGTATAGCAAGGCCACATCCACCTCCTTGGCAAAAGCCCAAGTCATTGTCAGGCTAATAGCGTGGCTGCTCTTGAGACAATAGGCTTATGCTAATAAGCTGGACATCTCAGAACTGAAAGGGGAAATCCCCACCAAATTGTGATTGTCTTAACTCTGATCCCACACACCTGGACATTTCTCTATTGTCTTCCCAACCTCTCTACAATACAGGGCTATTACAATAGCCATTACCCTTTTGTCACCTAAACATTAAGACCATTAACTTTATCCGAAATTCATTGTTTGCACTTACAACTCCCATTATCAACTTGGTTGGGAGAGCAATTCACACTCATATGGCAGGATATTTTGGGGGGTATAAGAACCTCCAATTTTGAGCAGTTGAGGGCAGTCTCTCTCTTTTTTGAATGCCATGCTGTCTGATTCCCGAACAAGAACTGTACTTCGATGCATACCTGAGCCACGTTGCTGCCTTTCCTTGCTGCTCTGCAGACCGGTAAATGTTGCCTCAACTCTGAAAGTCCTCTAGCCGCACTTTCCTCCCTTTACCTTTGGTTAGCTCTTGTGTGCATGAATGAGTGTTTGAATCTTAGCGTGCTTCTGTGAATTCCTCTCAATAAAACATATTTTGTTTTACATTTTGAATCTCTGGATGGTTCTTTCCTGTAAGGATTCTGTAAACATAGGTGGTAAATCTTGTTAAGTTACCCTCCTCTTGCAGGCTTCCTTATTTTTCAGCTAATTAATTCCTCATTGTCAAGCAGAGTATTGGTATTGAGGGTGGACCCCTGAGTCACCCATGTTTGGTGGTAACAGACTCTGTTCATTTTCTTGTAAGAGTATGGGGCCATTCCTGTCTACATTGTGTCCTACTCATTATATTTATCTCTTGTACTTTTTGTACAACTAAAGAAAAAGAACTTTTCCAAGTTCTGGCCAATGGAGAGCTATAATTCCTTCCCACTGGCTCAGCTGGCCACCTGCCCATTAGCTGACAACTTCTCCTACCTGAGCCCTGGCAACAGTTGTGTCCAGTGGAAACACTTTGTTAAAACTATTCTCCAATTTGCACCTAGCATTTAAGTCTCCCAAATGCCATCATTCTAAAAATGCTAGCAAAAAAGAGTGATTAATACTGAACATTTTGAGAGATGATTAAATGTTTTAAATCTGAAATGTACTCCTTAAGAAATTCCTCAGAAACCATGTGCATAAGGTATGCTGCGCAGATACTTGTAAATTTCAGTTGTAATTAATGCTAAACTGGAAAAGCAGCCCATCATCCTTGGGTATTTGTTGCTGGCATTCCCACCCGCTGGCTGTTCTGCTTTTCCATCAATTCAAAACAGTCCTGTTAAGCCAAAATCATCTTTCTCTCCTGTTGCTATGATTAGGACACATTCCTGTTCTTAAGTCTCAACACAGGCTCCATGCTGCTTTCTGCATCTGCTTTAAGATCTTTAACATTAAAAGTCTTTGGATTTCTGGATTTCACTATGGTCAGCCAGCAGAGGACTTTATCTGTTCATTGTCCACTTCTTGTCTAGGAAGTTTTCTACCTTCTCCCCATGTGCTACCTACACATCTACCTATATCATGTGGTTTTCTTTTCTTACCCTGGACATATCAACAGCAGTAATCTTCCAGATTCTTTTTCAGACCTCATTTTCATCACTGAACATATACTTTTCATTTTTTTTCCCTTCCTCAGTCCCTCTTCTCTTCCCTGTTTTCCTCTCATTTCCTTTTTTGAAAGGGAAAAAAAAAAGAGGTGATCATTCCTGGGGAACCTGGTAAAATTGCTTCCATATCGCCAAAGGGAGCAAGGAACGTTTGTTTGTTTGTTTGTTTTTAGAGAATTGCGAGTGTGGGGAAGAACTGTAGAGATCTTATAGGGGGACAGCTCCTGAAGCTTGGGGCATTGTTCACCACTGTTTTATAATAGATATATTTTCATCTCAAGGATTGAGCATAATGAGTCTGCTTGTTGGAAAATAAAATACAATGCAGCAAAGGAACCCATCTATGGCAAGGTTTATTCTTTCCCTTTTGTTATTATGCTTAGGGATGAAGGGATTTGCAGTCTAACATTATCCAGAGGGTCACACATTTCCCAACTGTACTGTGTGGAAAGTACTTATAGTCCTTTTACTTTCTCAAATGATGGGGCGGGGGCATTGCCCAGGGCCCTGCACAACAGCTGGCTGCCTTAAGACCATTGTAAAGGATGAAAATAGGTTCTGTTGTTGCTCTCCCAGAGGCATGAATGGGAGGGACTATGCTTTTAATCTTTCAGCAAAAATGGGAAAGAGCACAGACCCCTTTCCCAGCAAAATCCACCTTGAGTCATACCCTCATTGTTGTGCATCCCCATCAGCTACCAGAATTACCTGTGGCAGTTTGCAAGCACCTCTGCATACTCTGCATCCTGGTTCATATTCGCACAGGGATTTTCTTTCCTGGCTCAGGCCAGTCTTCTTTAAAAATGTGTAGAAGGTATATGAACAACATCACAGAGGGGACCAAGGAAGCAAAGTTTATGGTACTTTCTTCTGAAATAGTGGTGCAAAACATGTTCTAAATATGCTTACATCATGTTGTAACCCCACATTGTGAAAAAGAAGATATAAGCATTAAAATATTTGGGTGACAGTGGCTTGGAAGTAACTCTTTGGCAACCAGATGCTGGCTTGAAGGTTATACCCTTTGGAAAGCTTCATATCGCATCGCATGGTGCTTCCCTTAAGTAACTCCTAAGGCATTGGAATTTATTTCATTACAATGCTGGCGAAGGTTTTTGACAGCAAAGTCAGTCCATTTAAACACAAGTTCATTTGTAGATTTTCAGTGCCAGGAACTAAAAGGAAAGTGAACAGCATTTATCCTATGGTTTATTTATTCCATGGGCATATGTTTTTAAAAATGATTCAAATAAATGCAGTCATTTTTGGAGAACAGAAGGGCCACAACTATAATTCTTATACACATTTTCCTAGGAGAATGTCCAATTGAATTCAGTGATGCTTACTTCTGAGTAGACACACCTAGGATTATGCTGTGACATGAGCATGCCTATGCACACTTCACAGGGACTACTGAATAAAGTGAGAGACACTTTTGAGTAAATACTCATAGGATCACCATGCATACCTTCTGCACTGGATTGAATAAAAGGAGTCCCTCTGGTAAGCCACGTGATGCTCTCTAAGCCATGCCTGCCTTTCAGGGCAGTTGTCTTTCAGCAAACCCACACAGGAATATTAGTCTTTTTGCATTTAATCACCAAACACTAACAATGAACTATTCACTTCATTAAAGGCACTCAGAAATTCTGGCCAGCTGTTCCATGCCACTTGGCTGAGGACAAGGTGGAGAAAGACAAGCAATCCAATCCTCTGTTGCTCTCACTTGTGTTCAGCATGTAATTCTGCTGCATAATTAGATTTTCATCATTTGACTGCTAAACTAGACTTGGAATCCAAGACAAAGTTGGTCTCCATGATGTTTCCAGGGCATAAATTCTGGTATACTTCAATTCACTATTTTAATACACTAACATTTCCAGAGGCATCAGTAATAATTTCAAATCAAATTTGTTATGATAACAATCCTCCTTTCATCTTAGAATTACTTAAAATATTTTCCTTTGCTGTCATCATTCTCCTGAATATTTGGAGATAAAATTATCTACTTTTGTTAATGTTTTGGGCAATACAAAAAACTTTTGCTCTTTTTTTTATTTTTTTAAAAAACCCTCTTTGTCAATATTTTTATACTTTCATTTGGCACGTCCTGCATTACAAAATAAGTGATGATAGAAATTTTGTTTGTTTTATTTACTGATAAGTCCATGACATCAGATATAGCCTGATTTCAGACTAGCAGGAATCTCTCCTGTGGCTAACTCAGGAATGAGGATGAGGCATTAGCTAAAGAAGATAAGGGTGTTCACCAAACAGTAGTCAAAAGAAATGATGACAGTGACCAGTACCTCAAAAATGTGAACATTTGTATAGTCTAAACCTGAAGATCTGAGCCAGAATGGTATAGTGATTTGAGTGTAGGACTCAAAGGGACGAGGGTTTGAATTTGTGCTTTGCCATGAAAACCTACTGGGTGACCTTGGGCAAGTTGTATTATCTCAGCCTCAGAGGAAGACAAGAGGAAATCACTTCTCAACAAATCTTGTCAAGAAAACCCTTTGATAGGTTTACGTTAAGGTTGCTATAAATTGGAAAAGATACAATAGGCATACAATAACAAAAACCTGAAGGCATAATCTCACCACAGTGAACACTTAATGCTGTGCAATGGTCCTCCAATTTGTTTTGGGATTCCGGTCTGATCCTTCAGATTAGGCCTTAATTCAATTTGCACTGATTCAACTCAGATCTGTTTTGTATCCCAAATCTGAACTGAGATGCAAATCTGGTTCTTCAGGCCTCCCATTGACTTACTCTGGGAAGCCAAACCAGCATTTACCAGTTTTCTCTGTTTTTCACAACTAGATGAGATATGAAGATATTATAGTCTCTTCAAATCACACAAGTCCTGCCAAATTGCAGGTAGGTAACTTTAGTTTTTTTTTCTGTGCTAGTCACCTTCAAATTTGTCTCAGAAAATTAAGCGTGTACAGTCAGCTGAGTACATACTCCTGCCAGTTCATACTGCTTCCTGCATGGTTGTGTCTGTGATGTGTGCCTGCTACTTGTGCAGTCAGAGGCTAACTGTGCTGGAGTAGCTGTCATGTAAACTGAATCCAGTCAGACACAAGGGGAAAAAAAGGAGAAAGGAAAATAAGCTAGACACTTTCCCAGGAGGGCACTGGTCCTCACTGGATCCAAATTGAGCTGGTCTGGCCCACTGTAGACCTGACCTAAAGTACCCTATATCAGCCAGATTCACTACAGAATTTGAGAGTCATCCAAACGGGTTGCACACCCTTCTTTTTAAGTCCCATTGACATCAAAGGAACATTTCTTCTTTCCAAGGAATCTGCCCTTCCAAGATTACTCATTTTAAGTCTATCCCACTAAAATTGTTAATTTTTACTTTAAAAATATAAATAAATATAAACATTCACAGTAGCCATAGATATGACCAATAGATAACCAGATAGTATTTCATCTCTGAGGCCCTTTCTGTACCTTACCTGGTCCCGACATGGGCATGCGGGGATCATATGAGCATATGATCATATGCCTCTTACAAGAGGCACTCACGTCCCCTCTTCTTCTCCGCAGCAGTTCCCTGCTGGCTGGAAGGAAGCGGGAGAACTCCGCCCCTTCCTTCTGCAGCGCAGCCGGGTACTTTCCCAGGCTGCGCTGGAGGAAGAAGCACAAAGCCAGGTCACTGGAGGCTCCGTACGCAAGGTAAGTGCGTGTGAGGCCCAGGAGCGATGCGTGATCACGCATCATTTTTGGCTTCTTGCCAAAAATGAAATATTCCACAATCCCTGCCTATTAGCCCTGGCAGCGTCGCGTGATTGTGAGGACGTAATGTGAAACAGTCCTCGTAGTCGCGCTATGCTCCGGAGGCCCTTTCACATCTGAAATGGTGTGCGAAAAAGGCCTGAATAATGGTATTTCTGTTTATATCTTTCAGGCTGCAATCTTATATACACTTCTTTGTCAAATGTATATTCCAAGATGGGATCCAAGATGGCTTACTCTAACACTAATCTAATTTTTTTTTTAAGATTTAAAACACAGTAACGAAGATAACAGTATAGCACCCCAGTTAAAAGATTTTTCCATAGCAACCAGTTAACAACAGAATGCCTATCCAAATGAAAAGGTCCTCATTGGGAGGTGGAGTTTATTTCCAAGTAGATATGTATAGGTGGACACTCTAAAGTTTCTTTGGCTGAAATCTTATGCAGCTAGAAGTCAGAGTCCTTTAAGACAGTGGGATTTATTAATGAGTGAACATGCACAGTTCAGTTCTATTGCATGCATATTCACAAGTAAGCCTCATTGATTTCTGGGAAAAGTGACCATAGAATCCTTCTCTCTTTTGACATGTTTTGCTTCCACTGGCTTCCCAGTTTGTTCATGCTAAAAATTAAATTATTGCAGATATTACCTGGAGTTAATCAAAGCTAATTCTCATGACTATGTCAATGCTTTTGTTTATGACCCCTGCTGAAATTTCTGCAAAATCAACATGCAGTCATTTATTGTATATGTTTCTATTAAAAGTTGTGATGAATTTTTCTAAAAACAGTTTATGATCTGATAATAAGTCATATTTGCAAATGAAATGAAAAAGTAAAATCCTAATATATCAGAGATGATGATGATGATGATGATGATGATGATGATGATGATGATAGAATAATAGACCTTGAAGAGACACCATAGAACATCTGATCTAATCTCCTGCCATTCAGGAATATACCATCAAAGAACTTCTTAGAGATGGTTATCCAACCTCTGTCTGAAGACCTCAAATGAAGGAGAACCTACCCTTTGAAGCTGTCTACTCCATTGTTGAATGACTCTTACCATAAGGAAATTCTCCCCAGTGTTTACCCAGAATCTTGTTTCTTGCTATGTGAATGTAATGGTCTGTGTTTTAACCTCTGGATTAGCAAAAAAACCCAAAGTCCCCTATGTTCTTCATGACATCCCTTAGGTATTTATTTAATGGCTGTGTTACCACTGTTTCTAGCCCAAGCTTGTGGGATATTAAGATATCATTTGATATCAATAATTTGGCCTTCTGTACCCATTCCTCTCCACGTGCTTGCGAGGCCCCCGGACAAACACGCACACAGACATGGCTGACAGTAGCCTAACCATTCAAATCCCAATCTAGGCAGGCCAGTCACTGCCAAATGCAGCTTCAGGAGACCTCAAGGCAAGTACCACATTATGTATGCACGCTAATTACAAAAGATCCCCTGCCCCGCGGAGGCAGCTTGATGAGCGGACTATACAACTCTCAAGCACTCCGCGTTTGCATACTGGCTACTCTATTGACAATCTGGTCATAACTCAATCATCTAAAGTACTGACCTTTCGGAGGCTTTGTCTCCAGCCCCAAACTCATTGTTATCCCCAAGTACGGACTAGCCTGCGGCCACAATTTTCCCTATAAGAACCCCTGACTTTGAGCGTCTTGTTGGATCGCTTGTGACTTGGCTTCCGAATTGCCATCTCTCCGTTTGACAAGCCTCCCCTCAGCCCCTCATGCTGAGAATCCACGCTCCCTAGATTCTTTGCTTTTACCGGGCTTCAGGACAGGTATAGTATTTCCCATACCAAACCTCCTCTCAAAATTCCTCTATCCAACTCCTACCTTTTATTTCTATAGTTCTTGTGTGAGTTTGTTGCATACACGTGTTTGACTGTATTTCAATAAAACAATTATTATTATTTTCAGCTTCTGCCTTATCATTGACTCGGCCTGACCCCGTAGACATAGGACTCAAGATCTCGCTACGTTACCCTGCCTCTCGCATTGCTAACTAGTGCTCTTTGCTAATTCCCTGCCCATTGTTGTGAGCACATTTAGGCGTCCCTCCCGGGACCCCCAGAAATCAGGGTAACAGCTGTCATGTCACCTCTTAATTTTCTCTCCTCCAAGCCAAGTAACCCACTTCCTAAAGCCATTCCCATCAGGCTCAGTTTTCAGACCTTCCACCACCCTGGTCATCATCCTCTGGAACCACTGCAGTTTATCAGCATCTTTCTTGAACTGATTACAGTACTCCATGTTGTTTTTGTTGTGGTTTATGAAGATCGTGATGGTAACAATACCATATACAATGCTCACATGTGTACATAGAGATCCATAAATCATCTCCACAGCTAAATACTTAAAAGAAAGCTTGTCATGATTTCCAGGAAGTTGCATCCCAGATGTACCCACTAAAACCAATCCACAAATAAAAGAAACTTGTGCTTTTACTTACAAGGCTGTTTTAGAGCATCTTGCATGTTTAACCCTATGACATAGAATAAAGGGATAGCTAAGCACAAGCCGTGTTCTATTAATGGAAAGAATCTAGCTTCACTTATAGAGCATTTGATCTGTGGAGGTCATGGGAGATAACAGGGATTACTTCAGCACTGGATAGTCAAAAACTGTAAGATTTTATAATTTCCCATCCATTGTGCTGTGTACACTATAGTTCTTTGGAATGTCTTTAACTTTGGTATATATTCAGCCCTCCACGTTGACTAGGGTTGGGGTGTAGGACCCCTGCAAAAGTAGAAAAATTGGAAATATCAAAATGTGTATATGCCTATTTGTGGGAAGAGGGTTGTGGCATGGTGGGGAGTATGGACGCCCAGGGTCCAAATCTGGTCAGGGAATGGAGACAGCAAAGAAGGTGTGTTGGCATGGTGGCCCTGTATTTCCTCTCTTGCCCTCCTCTTTCCTTGGGTGGTGTGGGCATTGGGAGAGGATTTGTGGCACTAAGAAATCAGGCTGCAACCCATCCTTAGTTGGCCAGGCAGTGGCTGGTGGAAGAGGAGGAGAAGCAGGGGTGAGTTTTTAAAGGGTTGCACAGCCTGATTGAGAAGGAAGATTGCCCTGCAAAAGAAGCTCCCAAGGCGGGGGAGGTAGGAGTGGAGAAACTCTCAAATAATCAAATCTGTGAAAGTCAAACCCATAAATGTGGAGGGTTGACTGTCATTTGAGATCATAACTATATTTTTAAGCAGTTGAGGAAAAAATGAAATAAAGTGTATATTTATATATCATATTGTTTATGATCTCTGCTTCCCTGAAGAACAAACACATATGACAACAAACCAATGTATTTTAGAAGGTGACCACTGCTGAATTAGTATGAAGTGGTTGGCCCTTATCACTTAAAAATAATAATAATAATGAGTTACAAATAATATCATTAGTTTAAACAGGTTACTTCCGAGTTCTGTTAAAGCCAACCTGCATAAATTTTCAAAGCAATAACTTTTCCATTTTCCTTTCTTTTCTTAGGGAGCCTCACACGGAATCAAATAGCTACACATTTTCTTCTGATCTCCAAACTAAATTTATTAACAGAGAATTTATAGCCACTGGCTCCTGTACTCACATGCGCCTTTAACCTCAAAGACTCTACTCCTTTGTTGGGTTAACCCACAAGGTGGCAACACAAAAGCACTTGGCTCAAGCCTTTAAAAGGAAAACTGCAGTTTTAATAACTTCAAAAGTGAAACTGCTCTGGGGCAGTGTCCATGGAACTAACAAGCTCCAGGCTCATCAGGCTCCTAATATCAGCTTTTGACACATTTGAATAGGCATTTTGACTGAAATAATCACTACTCTTGCCTATAATAAAGATAAGAAATTGGTTGTTGGCTTAAACCTGAAAGGATTTCATCATGCAAATGGAGGTTAGCAGATGTATAGGCAGCCAGGGTGTAAATATGCCAGGTATTGTACTGTGCTGTTGAAGATGCTGAGCACTATGTTATTATGTAGATTTATGGTGCAACCCTTTGTCAAAGCTGACAACAAGACTTGTTGAATGTACAGTCTTTTTAGTCACTTTAGGTAGAGATAACTGTAAGAGGTTGTATTCACACTGCTCTTAATACAGGTCAATAGGCCAGATAAAAATAAGCTTGTGGGCTTCCTTCCTTCCTTCCTTCTTTCCCTTTTAATATATCTTTTACCCTAATATTTTCCTGGAATATACAAGGCTGGCTTAAAATATTTTGCTGCCTGAAGTTTTCCCCCATTCTACCTAGTGAAGCCAGTTGAACTGGAACTTAAAATTCTCTTTGACAAAACTGAATGATGAGACAAGATAGTACCCTCCACCACACCTAAAGCAGCAGGCTCACTCAGAGCATACAGGACAAGCTAAAGGAACACAGAGCTGTACTCTAAAAGATCGGGAGGGGACAGTTTTGGGGCTGCTGCCGTTGGGCCTTCCACATGATGAGGCATCTGCCATCTGAGATCACTGGATCACCCCACTTAACAGTAGCAGATTTTTCGCACTATAGTGTTATTATTCCACGTTCAACATCCTATGGAATCCTGGAGCTTGGAGTTTAGGGGAAAATTCTCAGAATTCTCAGCCAGAGAGTTCTTTGGCCTCAGTAAACTACAAACCTCAGAATTCCACAGGATGTTGAAAATGGAATTATAGCACTATAACAGTGTAATGCAGAAAGGCCCTGGGACTGGACTACATATTCTGGCTGTTTATATGCAGAAAGATAAATGTAAGTTTGTTTCTTGATTCCCAGAATAGCTGAAAGGGTTCTCTGTGTGCAACTGTACAATAAATCACTTTTCTCCCTCTTCCGAATTTCTCTCTTTCTCTCTCTCTTTCCTGCCCCAAAGGCTAGGATCTACTGCTTTCTGAGTAGCAGGGTTGCTCAAGGGTCACGCTCTAATCAGTCACAGCACAGGCTGTATCATGGAATTCCTGCCCGGTTCCCCTACATGCCTTATGAGGATGTTGCTATCAATAGAGAGAGAAGAGAACAGTATTGTGCAGTGAGACGTCCTACTCTGATGGATGCATCCAGAGTGGTTGATTTTTATTGGTTAGTCAACATTATTTTATGTGATGGACAAGAACAGCAGAAGACCTTTGTTTGTTTGTTAATATCATAGGGCATCATACAAATCAAATCAATATTAACAGATTCCAATAATTAAAAAAAAATCAAATAGACTAAAACATACAAAACAAATGGACAAGGTGAAAACAAGCTAAGAAGGCTCAAACAATTTTAAAAAATGTCCATAAATATTTTGGAGTAACTCATTCATACCCTTCAACTGCCCTGATTTGGCAGGGACAGTCCCAATTAATCCTCTGTCATTCCACTTTTTCAGTTATTTTGAAAATTCATTAGTTTCTCTCTCTTCCTCCCACCATCTCATTGGGGCCACTTCCACATGAGACTATTATAGCACTATGATTCCACTTTCAACATCTGATGGAATCGTGGGATTTGCAGTTTAGGGAGGGGCCTTGAGGATTCCCCAGGGTTCCTATTGGACATTGAAAGTGGAATCATAGCACTATAACAGTCTCGTGCAGAAATGGCCTGTGTCCTCAGCTTACTTCAGTTGTTGCAAACTGAATTCAAAGTGCAAAAGTAGCAATTAATTCAGCAATAGGGCGAGGATGAGGCAAGAGGAGGCTGAATCTTGCCCTTCCTAATATGGTCACACCGAAAGAAACTGCGACAGCCTTTCCTGGCTTGTCCATTCTTCCTCATTAACAGCCTTTGCTATCTTGACTACTCATGTCCTGCTTTTCTTCTATGAAATGATGCAGAGCATGCTCAGTTAGGCTCCAAAGGTTTTAGTGGATAGCCATGTTTTTATTTTATGCCTAAATAAAACCCAGTGCTGGTACCAGTCAGGCCTCCAAGAGGAGGGCATTCAACAAGTAGGGTGCTACAACCGTGAAGTCCCTCTCCTGTCTCCTCACATGGCATAATGCCTCACTGGTGGAACATAGAGGAGGGCCCCTATAAAATCAATCCTCAAGCAAACATATAGAGAGAGAGCCTTTTCTTCAAGTATCAAGGTCTTAAGCTATTTTGGGATCTAAATGTCATTGCAATTACTTTCAGTTCAGACTGAAAGTCTATTGACAGGCAGTTCAATTATTTTAGAGAAATTTAGAGGAACTAAGGACTGATCATCTGTATTAGTACAAATCTCTTGATTTCTTTTGATAAACCACAGTTGAATGTATGAACAGAACTGCCTCCTCCCAAAACCTGGTTCTAGGCTAATCATACACAGAGAGGACTTACTGAAATCATGACAGAGCTAAATCTCACTGATTTTGGTAGTTAAGTTAGTCATATTTCAATAGCTTTATGCTAAGCAAGGCCAAGCCACTGACTTAATGAGATTTCCCCATTCTCTCCTCCTCTTGCATTCTTCAGCATATCTCCCTTCCAAATTTGTCCCTCATGCCTCTGGGATATATTTGTGGCCTGCATTAGGAGAATTAGGAACATGCTATAATGAATCAGAACATTCTTCCATCAAGCCCAGTATGATCAACTCTGATTGGCAGCAGTCTTCCAAGGTTATACAGACAAGATTCTTTCCCAGCACTGTCCTGAAAGTGTTTCTTATCTCCTAGTGATCTCCCACCCAAGTGTTACCTGGACTCAGCTCCTATTTGATTAGAGATGGTCAGAGTGGTGTGGTAGCTCCAAGAAGTAAAGAGAAATCTATTCCTCTGCCAGTTTGTATTCTGCTGGAGGAAGAATACTATTGGATCCAAACCATTGTGGGAAAGTCATGTCAGTGCAAGTCATAATTCAATTGCACAGGATGTAATTGTAAACCCATTGGCTATAGCCTTTCATTTTTAAAAGAGATTTTATAGCACTTTTTTTTCCCTAGGTGCTTCAAATAATAAAAAAATAACAATAACAACAATAACTCAGTATGAAGTCATTGGCTGATACTGCTTTTATCAATTAGTAACTGTGGCTTGGAGGCTGAACGAGTACTAAAAATAAGATGGAGCTGCCACTGAAAAGCACATTCCTGTGTTGTTTTCTTTCTGTTCCTCTCTCTGAACTTGTGTTGTGATGTTATCACTTTGTTTGTTTACTGCAGAGCTTGAGAAAATACTCTTTAAAAAATTATTGTTATCCTGTTGTGTTTTTCATTATAATGGTAACCTTACTTCCTACATTTTTATTGCTTCCTTTCTAGTTCCTTTTTCATTCAGAGGGATCCAAGTTTGGTATAAAATGGGTGGAAAACCACTAAAATGCCCCAGTGTTCCCCAATTAATGAGCAAATAATACTTGTTACATAAAAATCACAATAATATTATAGATTATTATATCAGTTTGCAAAAGTAACTTGTTACGTCCTTGTTATGTCAAATCAAACACATTGCAGTTAACTTTGTTACTTAAATTCTTTCCAAGTTCTGGTTTTCATACTCCACAAAGATGTGGAATATGGACAGAGAAGTACATATCATGTTGATGTCATAACACAATATCACTGCAACCACAGGTCACAGAGACTCAACAGTGAGATGCCACTTTTGGTAACAAACCCTTGACATGCCCCAGTTGGGTTCCACTCTTATATGGTTAGTTCTGATCTTCCTCTTTCACCCAGTTTTTCTGGTGAGTCACTCACAACACTTCTTTTATATCTGATATTCATGTTGGGTGGCCTCTGGGTGATGTCACATTTCCTGTTTTAATTGCCTAAGTTGTTGTTACTGTTATTAAAGTTTTAGAAATAAATTAATATGGGTAGGTTGTTATTAAAATCCCAATGGCATTTTTCAGTAAATGTCCAATTATGTAATCTCATGGTGGTTGGATTTGAGACCCACAAATTGCCACTTCTGGCAAAAAGGTGGTATGGATGACCATGTCTATGAAGACTATTTAAACCACCGTTCATGTGTACCAGGTCTGCCTTTGTGATCATCCCTGCCACTGACCCATACGTGCCCTACTTAAGTGAGATCTGTTTACCATTTGCCATCTTCTTTGCTTTTGTACCTCTCTCAGCAACTAGGGATCTTGGCTGGACTGGCATATAAATGGGTGGGAAGTGCAGTGTTCTGTGGTACCTTATTACTGGGATGGGTGGGTGACCAAGGGTCTAATTCTTGTCTTGACTTAGAGCTGAAACAAATCTGCAATTCCAGATTTCAGTTTGGTTTAATAGTTTTGAATGAACATTTAAAAAAACAAAACCAAACCACAAACATTGCAATATGCTGAAATAGTACTTCTCAATAAGGTTTCCCATATTTGTGCTCTCAGGAAGAAACACAGGTTGGGAAAAAGTAGCACATGTGTATACTCCCTGAATTCTGAGGAAAGAATGGTATTCATTTGCATATTGCTAATGGGCACATCCCATAATGTGAGCATGCAAAATAGATGGAAGTTTAATAGCAGAGGCCTGCTGTGATGTCTCATGTTAGTAATAATTACTTACACTGCAGAACATCTACTAACCTGCTATAAAGCATTATCATAATTAAAATAAATATACATGCCAAATCCATCAAATGCCTTTATGTGGCAAGGATTCACCCTTGCAATCCTTCCCAGAGATCTCTGTTATTATTTGTGTTGCTTGATTGGGACGTTATGACTTGCAGCTATGAACCTGATGATAGTTTTATGCAGTCTCATGCTATTTTAACAGGAATTCATATAGGGAAGGTTGAAGCTCAGTTGCAGAGGGCCTGCCTTGCATCCACAAAGTCTCAGCTTAATCCATAGTGTTTCCAGGAAGGGCTGAGAGAGACTCCCTCCAGAAGCTGTGAAGATCTGCTGTGAATCTGAGCAAGAAGGAGCAACAGTCTGACTTGGTATGAAGCTACTTCCACTCTTTGGTGAGCTGAAATACAAAAATGTTTTAAGAAAAAGGTAAGTTGGCCATAATGTTAAATCCGTTGACAAATTTCTCTGAAACATATTGTTACTTTTAAAGAAAGGATGAAAGCTTGTGGTGAAAGGATGTGGAAACTTCAGATAGTCCAAGCTCCTGAAGGCTTCCCCAAGAGACATATGGGCATAGACTTGGGGATGAAAACCTTTGACCCTTTAGATATTTCAGGCTTTAGCCCAGATGCCCCATCCACAATTGCAAGTGGTAAAAAATTGTGGGAATCATAGTCCAAAGCATCTGGAGGGCCAAACGTTTCTCCACCCTGCCCTGGATGGTGGGTTTCTGCTTCTTCATAGGTGGCGAAGTCAACTGGGGCGGGGGGGGGGCAACAAAATTCTCTACATGTTAAATGGAGAACTCTCTAGATCTCCCCAACTGGCCGGCAAAGGCTTCCAGAGAGCCTCTTTTCATCTTTCAGAAACCTCTCACTTTCCTGGAACACAGCTCCATCAGAGAAGAAATACAGAGTAGAAACATATTCTCTAACTGGGCTGTGGCCTCCACAAGCCCTCCACAAGACTGTGGCTTGGCTAGCTTTGCCCCTTCCTTTCGTGTTAGTTATTGTTGAGTTGACTTGAACTTATGGCCACCCTACGAATGAAAGATCTCCAAGATACTCTGTTATTAACAGATCTTGCAAACTCAGGGCTTTTCCAAACTAGGAAAGGCAAGGGAAGGGGCAAAGCCAGCTCTGGGATTGAGTCAGCACTCTCATGAACAGATCCTAGAACTGCCACTTTAATCTGCTTCTCTTTCTTTTCAACAACCTGCCCATTGGCCTGGAGAAAATTACTGTTTTACAAGGAAAGGACTTCTTGTAGTCTGCTGTGCTATTTTAATCTTTTGTTTTTAAATGGGTAGGTTTTAAACAGGTTAAATTCTGTAGACAATTTAATGATTTTAGTCTATAGCTTTTAGTATGTTTTTCTTTACATGCATTTTTACTTATATTTCTTTTTTGTATTTTGTAAACCCTATTGAGCCCTAATTTCAAGGAAGAAAGTGGGCTATAAAGAAACCAATACAATATAAATGACATGGGAAGGTAAAATGAAACCATCTCTGAGCTGACCCTATGCCTGGAGGAGCATTCTTCAAGGTGCTGGCTTATCCTTTTTCCTTCTTCATTTCCCCCCGCCCTACAAAATAACACACATCGACAGTGGTTTTTTTAAAAAATCGTTTACTGACCCAACAGGTTTCCAGTAGTTCCTAACCAAGAAATATATCATAAATAACAGTCAACAGCTATCAGATGCCATTGACCAAACATTGCCTGGCCAAAGGAACTTACCATCCATTGACTCCTAACTATGATAAATCACTGGTTTGGAAAGGGATCAAAGAGACACAGTTGGGGTTGGAAAATAACTAGCAAGGGAGACAGAGGTCTGAACTTTTGCATCTGGCAACGGGATTCTAAGGTTATGTTGTTTGCTGTAGAGGAAACTGATGCTGCTTTCAGTGCTAATTCAGTACATTTTCTTCCAAATTGGAATGCTTCTCTGCTCTCCTATATGCTCAGTCTGTGGCTCAGAGAATGCTCTGGTGGCACCTGATGCAGCTCTATTTCTTGATCTGGCTATTAGGCTTCCCTGGATAAGCAATATAACTGAGGAAATGCCTAGGACGACTCTTGCCTCTGCCATGAGCAGTTACGGCTCTCATGTCAGTGGGCATGGTGAATCCAGTCTGGTTTTGGTCTGATTTTTAAAGGAGATGCCTAAAGTGCTGAAGCCTATCCACAAAATAATTTCAGCACCTTGGACAGATCCCTTAAACTTTGGACTAAAGCCCAGAGCAGATTCACTGAAATTAGAGTTACCAGCCACCACTGGTCATGAACTCACAAGGTTGCCTTTAAGAAACCACATACTCTCAATCTCAGCTTCATGTCTGCAATAAGGAGACAACAGCACAAGCCTTCCTTCAAGTGTTGCTGTAAGTATTACAAAGAGTTAGTATATATGGAGCAATCTGAACATCCAAAAGGGCTAAAGTAATTGTTAAATATTCTAATTAGAACTGGAATGGGGAAGAGACTGGAAATACTAAGGGTGTTGCATGATAGTGCCCATTATAAGCTAACATCTCCTATTTTCTAAAAATGCCACACTTGCAGTTACAAGAAGGGTTGTGTGAAATCATTGTTGCCTTCTATCAGATCTTCACAAATACATTTACATTTTGATGTCCAGATGTCTTCCTTTTGTGCTTAGCTTCAGAAACAACATCTGGAACACCTTATTAAAAGAAGGGTCCCATTGTTCCCTGAAGTAAGAATGACTTGATTAAAAATATGACACTCCAAAACACTAATGAAGGATGCTTTGTTTATATATACACATTCTCTCATTTTTTAAGGAAGAAAATTGACTGATACAAGCTGGAAGGGTGGCACAAAGGAGGTCTATATGGTAGAGAACATTCTGACTCTTAATGTAATTAAATACAAGAAAGAATCTTGTGGCATTCTAAAAGACTGATGTGTTTTATATCTAATAGTTACAAACACACTCCTTCTGTCCAATGAAGTGCATTAGAGTCCATCAAAGTTTCTGCCAAATAAAATTCTATTAGGTTTTTAACTGTATACTGTATGTAGTTTGTGATCTGTAATTGGCTCAGAGGCACTAGAGAGCCAGGGTAGTGTAGCGGTTTGAGCATTGGACTATGGCTCTGTCAATCAGCGTTTGAATCCCCACTCAGTCATGCAAACCCACTGAGTGACCTTGGGCAAATCACATACTCTCAACCTCATAGGAAGGCAAATACAAATCCCTGCTGAACAAGTCTTGCAAGAAAACCCTGTGATAGGTTTGCCTTAAGGTGCCATAAGTCAGAAAATACTTGAAGGCACAAAACACCAACAATAGAGGAATTAGAGCAGCTTTCTGGCTGGGAATTCTAAATGCCCCCCCCCCTTAATTGCCAGTCACAGGACTTCATAGGATGTAGTCCTGGCAGTTAAAGTGGAATCACAGAACTACAACTGTGTAGGCCACAGTTCCCAGCATTCTCACCATTGCCTATAATGGCCAAGGCTGTTGGGATTTGCAATCTAGCATCTGAAGGGCTGCATGATTCCCAGTCCTGTTTTTTTTAAATTGCTCCTACTGTTTTATAGTGACTCAAATGGTTTACATTACATTCTGTCTGTAGGTAATCCACAAATCTGATGATAGACAGTGAGATATAAATGTTTAAATAAAGAACAGTAAATAAATATATAAAATATGCATTGTCTCTGAATGTTAAGAGTTCAGTGACTAAAATTTGAGTAAGTGAAAAATGAATTGCCACTACTAACGACATTGGCATCGTGAACTTAAATTTCAGTTAATAGTTTACCAATACACTGAAGGAGGAAATCCTGTCTAATCTTGGGAACTAAGCAGGGTCAACTCTGGTTAGCACTTGGATGGGAGACTGCCAATGAATACCAGGTGCGCTAGCCCAACAGTTTTTAACTTGGGGTCCATGGACCCCCTAGGGAGTCACAATGCCCTCACAGGGGGTCTTTAAATGCTAGAAGAAATGTTAGACACTTTTACAGTTAAAATAGAAAGAGAGGAAGAATGGAAGAAAGATAGAGAAATTTGTATGGAATCATTCCAATAAAAATATTATAATAGGAGTGTGTGCATATATTCATTTCTTCCTTTTCTCCAAATCTGAAAACTCTTCATTAGCAACTTTAAATAAATATCTGATGCACTTTAAGGTTTTAAATCTTGAGTTAAGTCTTATTGGTCCATGGCAACAAAAGGTATTTAACGGGGGTCCATGGTAAAGAAAAGGTTAGGAAACATTATCCGAGACTATGTTTCAAAGGAGGGAATTGACAAAACCATCTGTGAATATTCCTTGCCTAAGAAAACCCTAGGAAATTCATCCAGTCACCGTAAGTTGGCAGGTGACTTGGAGGCACCTACACACACAAATCACCATTTATTTTGTTATACAACTAACATAGTCAAGTCACATTGGTTCCCCATAGAAGAGTTAAGGAAGTCTATGTTAAGTTGCATACATTAAGTTTAAAAAAAAAAAACAACCCACCAGATTCTTTATTTTAAAAAGTATAGGAAAAAGTACTCCAAAACTCATTCACATTGATCCAATTCGTACAGGCCATTTAGTTATCTTGACACTTTCAACCATGTGGGCAGGGAGAGGACAATACAAAGGCTTAGATCCAGAGTAACACTTAGTGAAGTTCTACTTAGGCCATATTTACAGATAATTGGTCTGATCATGTATGTCATTCCTAGTATTAAAGGAAGTTCTAAGTCAGGAGTGGGGAAAAAAAGAGATATACCTTTATGAAATAGTTCTCTGTCTTCCAGTGGAGGGAATATAAAGAGTCTCAGCAGTGGGTGTATTTTAATATGATTCTTTCCATTCAGCATCAAGCGAGCAGAGACCTTCTTAACACATTTCATTTGTGATCTTTTAAAACTGTCAGACCAGAATGATTTTCAGTCACTTCAGTCTGGAGTGGATTTAAAATCCTGTCCCAAAGGTGGTAGATTAATAGATTTAAAAGGCAAAGTATTAATCTAATGCACTGATCTGTCTCCCAGCCCATAACTTATAGCATAACTGTCACAAGATTATGGCAGTTCTCCAATGAAACAAAGTACTTACATTTGATTTTGCAATAATAAAGCATTTCACTGACCATTACAATTGCTACTTTAATACATAATCTTCTGTGTTCTGTGAGGTAGGGAAGCAGATACCGGAGGGAGTTTTAAAGACTTAAAGGGCATGTAATGGTTCATAGTGCTTATATTGGACATATTTGGGTTTGACTTTAATTATGAGAAGTAAATCCAACAGTTGGTTGAAAGAGACTTTGGCTTTTAAGGCTATCTTTCAGGAGATAGCCAACACTCTGGAAGTAAAGAGCCATTCTCAGTGATGAAATTCTGGACAACACATGGCAATATCACATTCCTCCTCCTTCTCTTCTTCCTCTTCCTCCTCTCTCTCTCCTCCTCCTCCTTTTCTTCTTCATTAAAAAATCTTTCCCATATTAGAAAAATTCTCCTTGAACATAAAGATCTTATAAAGATCTTACAGAGTAAACTTAAAGTGATTGCATCATAGTGAGTTATCAGAGCAATCGAAAGCCTGATTATTTCCAAAAGTTCAATGTGTGGCCTTATGCTAAATTACCTTTTGTCTCTGTTCTTTGAACATATAGGACTGTGTATCAAGAAATAGAATCATAGAGGTGGAAGGGACCTCATGGGCCATCAAGGCCAGCCCTTTGCTCAGTGCAGGATCTCCAGCTAAAGCATCCTTAGTAGGTAGCTGTCCAGCCTCTTTTTGAAGACCTACCAAGAAGGAGACTCCACTGCCTCTCTAGGCAATTGATTCAATTGCTGAACTGCTTTTACTACCATGAAGTTCCTTCTAAGATTCAATCAGAATCTACTCTCCCGTAACTTCAAATCATTAGACCTGGTCCTACACTCTGGGGCAGCGGAGAATAGGCCTGTCCCCTCCTGTCTGTAATAGCCATTGAGGTATTTAAAGGGTGCAGTCATGTCACCTCTCAGTCTTCTCCTCACCAAACTGAACAAACTCAGACGTAGGCTAAACTTCCATCCACTCCACACATTCATGTAAATCAAATCTTCAGCTTTCTTGAAAAACATAAGCTGAACAGTCAATTACTAAACTCAGTGGATCAGGATTTAGCTAATGAACAGAGCTAGTGAGTGTCTAGAGAACCATACCGAACTAAAGTTACTGCTGAAGTGAAACCGTTCTAAACAGACTTGAAATATGACTGATATATTAGAGGGTACTGATATAAAGAAACATTGGAGAATATTACTATATATGATAACGACAGCTCGAATTGAATATGCAAAGTTATGGAAAACTCAGCAAATACCCACAAAAGAACAATGGTGGGCTACGCTTATTGAAAATAAAAATGCGGATATGGTATCCCAGAGACTAAAAGGGAAATCAGACGATGAGATACAGAAAGAATGGCAAGTTATAATGGGTAATTGCTGGGTTTTATCAGATGGAAATACGTAGTTCATGATCTACAGGATTATTTCATGAAGCAGAAATATGTAGAATGAAATGTAAGAACTAGCAACTAAAATAATTGTAAATTGTCGTACAGTATCTAAGACATTTAGAAAACTGGAAAATGAAATCTAGATCAATGTGGAAGATCGGTTATATTTCAATTATGCTGACTGTTAAAATAATACGTTTCATATGAGAATTTTGAACAAAATGATTTATAAAAAAAAAAGAAATTCTTTCTAAGATGAACAACCAAAATGAGAGAACAAATAGGCCTGATTCTTGTGTTTAAAAAAAAATTGCAAGGAAAATTAAAATAGTTCTTATTGCAACTTTAAGGGGCAATATAAACAAAATGCCAAGTTGAGAAAAAGTAACAGTCTCTCTTAGCTCCATCTACAGCTGCAACATGAGGATAATAGCAGTGACATAATAATACATGATAATACATGAAAAACTCTTTGAACAATATTAAGGGCCAAATCTAAATATTATTTATATACTAATTTACTACACTTTGATTTTTTTTAAAAATGTGGAAGGGTGTTTAAAAATTTTCTTTTCTTTTCTTTTCTTTTTTTTTTGTAAGCTGCCTTGAGTCCCCGGTTTGAGCAAAAGTTGAGGTATAAATAAAGTGATAGACTGATTGATTGATTGATTGATTGATTGATTGAAATGCATCACTTCCCTCCTTCCTCAGGTCTGAAGCTTTACATTCTAGCATTCTAGTATCTCATTCTATGTAATGTGTAGAACAGCTGTAAGAAATCCCGTACGCAGATTAGAGCAAGTTGGATGATCAGAAGAAAACCAGCTACATTAGATTGATTAGCCTAGTAAAGAGATTTCTAAAAGGATAAGTTGATGAGAAGAGGGGAAGCACTAGTTGGCAGGAGGCTGTTGGTGAGAGGGAAGAGTAAGGGGAGTAGGAGAAGGGTGAGCTTAAGAACTTAACCCCACACACACACACCCTACCACTGTCTCCTTTTTTCTGTTAAAGTTGGCTCCCAGATTTGAGACTTGACTTGAGACTTGATTTGAGTTATCTTGCAAGGATTTGAGACTTAGTTTGAAACTTGAAGGTAGGGACTTGAGACTTGACTTGAGGCCCTTTCCACAACTTACCTGTTCTCAGCATTGGGGCATAGGGATTGTACGAGCAGCTTCTTGCAAGAGCCTCTCATGTCCCCGCTGCTTTGCCTCTGCAGCCGCTGCCTGCTAGCAAACAGGCAGCGTGAGGGCTCCTCCTCTTCCTTCTGCAGCGCAGCCTGGGATTTTCCCAGGCTGCGCTGGGGTAGGAAGTGTGAGTGCCATGGCTCCGGAGGCTTTGCACGCACGGTAAGTGTGTGCGGAGCCCTGGAGTGATGCACGATAGTGCACCATTTTCGGCTAGAAGCTGAAAAAGAAATAGTGCACAATTGGCACCTGCCAGCCCCGGCAGCATCATGCAATTGCAAGGATGTCATGTGGACGGCTCCTTGCAATTGCGCGATGCTCCAGTGGCCCTTTCACATGGCAAATGCTATGAGAAAAGGGGCCTGAGACATGGAGTAGAAGACTTGAATACTGGCAGCCCCTTTAAGACTAACTGGTCTATATTTTATCATGAGCTGTTGAAATAAATTGACTTCCTCAGATACAATGACTGAGGAAGTATATTGAAATCCACAAAAGCTCATGCTCAAACATAAATCAGTTAGTCTTAAAGGGGCTGTAGATTCCTTCCCCCTTCCTCCTTTTTGTCCTTTTTCTTCTTCAGTGCCTTTTTTTCCCCACAAAATGGTGAGTCCAATGGAGATTTTCAAGAGTGGGGGAACATTATCCAAAGCTCATACTGTAGGGTTCCCAATGTGAGTGGATTGGCATTCTACCAGACATCCTTTACGTCCATTAGCTGACCTGGATTCTAAGTTTTCATTTTTTAAAAAATGTAAGTCTCTAGCCCATCTGGAAGAAGAGATAGACTGAAGAAGAGTCCTCTAATTTGGGGGGGGGGAGGGGGGGAGAGAACTACTATAATAATGAATGCAAAGAGATAGAAGATAATAAGATACCTCATCTGCAAGATCCAAGAAATTGAAGGGAAATTTAAACTAAAGGTGGGAATTCTATATGACCAGCAGGAGAACACACTACATGATCAAGAAGAAATAAAAAGATGATAGAAACAATACATTGAAAAACTATATACAAGAGATGAAAGGATGACAGACTCATTCAAGGAAAAATAATTTAAAGATGAACACACAACTTTGGAAAGTGAAGTGGACTCTGCTTGGGAGAAATAAATCACCATGAATGGATGGCATACCAATAGAGATGCTTCAAGCTAGAGAGAGAGAATCCACTCAAATTCTAACTAAAATGTACAAAGAAATGCAGAAAACAAAACAATCCCCAGGACACAGGAAACCAGGGGCTGAAATCACCACTGGACCATTGGACTAATCTCTCATAATTGAAATGTATTAATCCATTACTTTTTGTAACTGTAATTTTTTATTTATTCTATTTATTCATTTTTTTATTGATTTTTACCGACCTTATTATATATATGAAGTTCAAGAAAAGAGAATTTTCACTGCTTTTGTTTCTTTTCTGGCTATTGTTTCATTACATGATTATTAATGAAAATAATTTTGCTGGGAGGAGTGTTAAAATAATTATCTGCACCAGGAGTCAAATGTGCTAGGTGCCACTGTTCATAGATGGTTGAGCAATTGTTGCAATTGCAATGGCAGTTACATTTCTATACCGCCTAGCAGTGCTAAGCACTCCCTAAGCAGTTCACAATATGTTAGCTAATTGCCCCCAATAAGCTGGGTACTCATTTTACTGACCTACAGAAGGATGGAAGGCTGAGTCAACCTGGAGCCCTGCAGGATCAAACTTACAATGTTGTGGTTGCAGTACTGGTATTTAACCACTGGCATTTAACCACTGTGCCTTAATGAGTGATGAGAAAAGACTCAGCATCCCCCTGGAGAGAGTTTTTGAAGGGAGTGCCACACAGCTCTGGGCGTTTCCACACTACACTGCTATAGACCTATTATTCCACTTAGAACATCTCGTAGAATTCTGGGGTTTGTAGTTTACTGAGGCCAAAGAGCTCTCTGTCTGAGAATTCTAAATACCCCTCCCTAAACTGAAAACCCCAGAATCTCATAGGATGTTGAAACTGGAATAATAGCACTATAACAGTGTAGTGTGGAAAGGACCTCTGCTCCTAGGCATTATGAGAGTTGCAACTTTTATGGTACAAAGGGTTTGGTTATAAAATTTGTGAATGTCATAAAGCTAAGAGGATAGGTCCGTCAAAAGCAAGATCTTGACTCAAAGGGAACAATCAGCTGAATTTACAATGAAACCCAACAGTGAAAAATGCAAAATCTTACACTAAAGTTGCTTCTCTCTCTTACCCCCCAACACCAAAGAGGAAAAAAAAAATCAAAGAAAGAAGTATAAGACAGGGAAAACTTAGATGACTTGTGGATGAATGTGTGAAATGTCTCCAAAAAATGCATTTCATGTGAGATGATATGAAAACAAAACCTGTGGTGTTATATCAACAATAGCTCATCCACATATGTGAGCTGTCCCTTAACAAGCATCTGTGTCTCAGCTATATGTCTACTAGTCTTCGTATGTTTTAAGAAACACGGAAATCTATATGGAACTGTGGATGAAGACATAGTGACTTCTCTTTGATGTTTAAAAGTTATGTTACTTTTTCCTGTGGTTTGAGTGTTCGAGTAGGATTCTGGGAGACCAGCAGCAGGAGGAAACTTTTCCTGTCTCTAAATATTTGGTCATGAACCAAACAAAAGTAAGCATTTTTCAGAGTCTCTGATTTCAGTGGGAAAATTCAATACATATTACATGTGTGTAATTGAGGGCTCGGAAAAGTTAGGTTTTTGACTGTGTTCAAAAATTCCAATGGCCTGTATTCTTGCTAGGGATGGGTCAGTTCCAGAATTTGAATCTGAATCCAGATCGGAATCCCTGAAAGGTTCTGGAAATCCACAAATCTCACTGATCTCGAATCTTTTGAATCCTTTTTTTAAAAAGGGTTTTAAAAGCAAGGGAAAGAAAGCACCTCTGCTGAAAACTGTTTTTGAAGCAGAATTTGACATCTTTGTTTAATGAAAAACAAATAATAGTTTTCACTTTCAGGAAAACTTTCAGGATCCTAGGCAGGATCATGCCAGTGGGCAGGAGAGAAGCAGGGAGCATGGAATCATGCTCCCCACCACCTCCTCCTGCCCGCCCTGGCCAGATCGCACCAGCAGCAGGCAGCCGTGGGCCAGAAAAAAGTAGGGAGTGTGGGATCGCTCTGCCTGCCACCTCCTCTCACCTGCCCCAGACCAGATCGTGCTGACAGTGGGCAGGAAGACATGTGGATTTGAAAGATTTGATTTGCCTATTTTGGGGCAGATCCGCAAATCTCAAATCCTTGCTAAGGATTCGAGGATCCGAGGATTTGGTTGCCCAATCCCTAATTCTTGCAAATTCCAGCTAGAGTAGACTAATGTCATCTAGATAGGCCCTTTCCACTCCACCCTCCAAACCCACCATAGGGATGTGAGAAGGATGGGACCATGACAGTGCTTATGCATGAAGTCATCATGGTCCCATTCTTCTCTTGTCCCCAGGCAGTATGATTGCACCACAAATCATTGATGGATTTTCCCCATCAATGACTGACGATTGCACTGCCATCCTGCTGTGCGCCCACACTTCCCTTAGCTGCGGAAGCCCTGGAAGTGCAATGGCTTCATTTCCTGCCCCAGCACAGCCTGGGACAGTACCCAGCTGTGCTACCTCAGGAAGAGGTGAGGCCATCACTCTTCCTTATGCAGCAAGTGAGCTAGTGCATAGGGGAGCATTGGTGTCCACACTCCCATCCTGGCAAAGCAACTGCTGGGACAATGTTGGGACAACCCAGGTAATCTACAGTAAGGACTGTACAGTTTGACTTAACATTCAGCAATTGATTCAATGGATCTGATGTAACTGAGTTGAGAAACTGGATTTAGGCCTTTCATTCCCAGTATCCTCCAGAAGGCACAGCCTTGTACCTAAGAGATTCCAAAAATCAGTCTCAAAAAGTAACGTTTCCAAGTTAAGCATAAATTTGACTGGCTCATGCCTGTTCATTTTTAATCTTTGCTATTTTTGTACTATGCTTTGGGGGTTGTTGTTTTTCTAATGGAAAATTAGTTTCGAATAAATGAATAAATATCCTTCCTCCACCACCCAGCTTCAAAGACTTCTTCAACTTTTGCTCTCTTCTAAAATTTTCCCTGTGCAACATTAAAACCTGCCTTCCTTCCAATGAAAGGAGACTTTGGCAAGCTTGGGGGCTTTGGCAGTGCATGTACATAAACTCTTCACAAGATGAAGCACATGCTATTCCTCACAAGACTTTTACTTGTACCCTCCCCTTTTTCCTTCCTTCCATGATCAGAGGCATTTCATGATTATTTCTACCTACTACAAACAGAACTGCATGGCTATTTTCCCCTTTAGCAAGCTTTAAAAAAAAACTTGTAGGAAAAGGAGGTAGGGGGAGTAAACAGATTGTATAACAAAGTGTTCTGTAGCTGTCAGCAAGGGCTTTGGAAATAAAAGATTTCCCTCGCAACTCACAATTGGCTGACAATTGGCACATAATGAATAATAGCTCTTGGGGATGAGCAGCCAAAGATGTGTGGGAAAACTTTAATTAAAAGCTTGTCAGTACAATTTTACCTGGGTGACATCATCTGACTGAAATCTCGCTGCCGGGCTTTGTTGTCTGTTGAATCACAGGTAGCAGGCTTGTTTTGCTGACAGCAAACAATGCAAAAAGTACTTTAGAACAGGCAAGGAGGTGGAGGGGGGGAGAGGCTTAGCTGCCAGTAGAATGCAAGTCATTTACCGTGGTGTAATTTTCTAATTAGCAGTTGCAGAAGACTCATGCTTACCATCACTTGGGAAAAGAGCAAAGTGACAACTGAATCTGGGCAGGAGCAGCCTTTTTTTCTGGGGCATGTGTTTCCAGCAGAGTTCGGAAGACCTGAGTGGCAAACCATGACATTATCTGCCACGAGTTACTTTTCTTTGATAAGGTAATGAGGAGCCAATGAAGTTACATTTCAAAACTAACATGATGGGTGGAGAATGAAGCCACTCTGTTGGTGTATAGAGCAATGGCTGCTAGTTTCTTTCCAGCTTAATTTTCATTGGCAATTCAAGGATTTTCCACCAGCATTTTAATATTAATTTTTCATGTCAGATGCCATTTTCTTATCAATCCTAAGACACTCCATCACTAAACAATGAAAAAGTAACAGAAAATTGAAAAAAAAAATCCTAACAGATAAATAACAGTGGCCATTTCCACACTAGACTGTTGTAGTGCTATTAGTTCACTTTCAACATCCTATGGAATCCTGCAATTTGTAGTTTACTGAGGCCAAAGAGCTCTCTGGCTGAGAATTCTAAATGCCCCTCCCTAAACTGCAAACCCCAGGATTCCATAGGATGTTGAAACTGGAATAATAGCACTACAGTCAGCCCTCCACATCTGCAGGTTTCACTTCTGCAGATTTGACTATTCAAGGATTATTTGCTGTCACCTCTGCTGCCTCGCTCTGCCCTTTTTAATAGGGACCGCAAGCCTCATGAGACTGAGAAACTGCAAATGAGGCTTGTAAGACCTTATTAAAAATGGTGTGGGGCAACAGTGGAGATGGCAGTAAGACCTGCCAGCCGCCCACTTCTGCCTTGTGAAGGAACCCTGATGCCTCAAAGGAATCCACGGTGAGTTGAATATACTGATCATATTTTTGTGTGTGTTAAATATGGTTTGGGAGGGCCTTTAGTCACAGTTTTTCCACATTCACTGAGGTCCTGTGCCCCTGACCCTAGCAATGTGGAGGGATGACTGTATAACAATCTAGTGCATAAATGGCCAGTAAAACAATGAAATGAGCAATACACTGAGTTACTTTCCCAACACCGTAAAGAAAGTGATGAGATTCTTCTCAATCACTGTAACAGGCAATTGGTGTGATTTGCTTTTAAAAAGTGACTTTCCAAACTCTAGTTTTCATTAACAAATGTCCCTAGGAAAGTTTTGAAAAGTAACATTTTTGAACAACAACTTTCCCAGCCAAGATGAACAGTGGTTATATTGGTTGGGGAATTCTAGGAGTTAAACAGGTCTGAATCCTGTTGTGAATTCTAACTACAGTAGACCAATCAAAGCAATGGGACTGAGACCCTTTCCGCAACTCACCCAATTTCGGCGCTGGGTTGCAGTGCTCGCCCGAGCAGCCTTCAGAGTGAGGCTCTTGCTTTCCTGCTTCTTCTGCTCCGCACAAGCTTCCTGCTCACACGAGAGCCCCACTTCTTCCTTTTGCAGTGCAGCCTGGGACCTTCCCAGCCTGCACTGGACAGGAAGCGCGACCGGCCCGGCTCTGGAGGCTCAGCATGCCAAGTAAGTGCGTGTGGCGCCCAGGAGCAATGTGCAACCCCGCAGCATTTTAGGCTTCAAGCTGAAAATTTGGCTTCAAGCCAAAAATGAAAAAATGCTTGTGTGGTCTGCGTCAGGCCCTTGAGCAAATGTGAGTGCATCGTGTGGACTGCTCCTCACATGTGCGCGACGCTCAAGGGGCCCTTTCGCATCAGAAATGCTGTGCGAAAAGGGCTTTGCTTAGAAATTGGCACAACATTCAAAACATGATTAGACAGTACTTTGAGGTATAGCTCCATAGTGAAAAGCACTAAAATGAGAGGTTTGAAGAGGGAAAAGGAGAGAGGAAAGGAGGAATAAAATTTGTTTTGAAATTATGGGAAAGTGGGAATATTATTAAAGATGTTCTTCTTCATTTTTGGATGTGTTCTAATTAAAAATTAATTTTAAAAAGTGATTGAGTAGATTTTCCTGAGTGGGTACTAACCAGTAGAACTGAGACTAGAGTCCAAAAAAGTAATTTTTCAGAACTCTATAACTTGGTGTTAAAAATATAAAATCTGAACAAAAGAGATTCCATATGATTATTAGAATCATAGAATCATAGAATCATAGAAATGTAGAGTTGGAAGAGACCACACGGGCCATCCAGTCCAACCCCCTGCCATGCAGGAACACCCTCAAAGCACTCCCAACAGATGACCATCCAGCCTCTGCTTAAAAACTTCCAAAGAAGGAGACTCCACCACGCTCCGAGGCAGCATATTCCACTGCCAGACAGCCCTGACTGTCAGGAAGTTCTTCCTGAGGTTCAGGTGGAATCTCCTTTCCTGCAGCTTGAATCCATTGCTCCTTGTCCTGGTCTCTGGAGCGGCAGAAAACAAGCCCTCTCCCTCCTCTACATGGCATCCCTTCAAATATTTAAACATGGCTATCATGTCCCCTCTTAACCTTCTCTTCTGCAGACTGAACATACCCAGCTCTCTAAGTCTATCCTCATAGGGCATGGCTTCCAGGCCCTTCACCATTTTGGTCGCCTTCCTCTGGACTTGCTCCAGCTTGACCATGTCCTTCTTGAATTGGGGTGCCCAGAACTGGACACAGTATTCAAGATGAGGTCTAACCAAAGCAGAGTAGAGTGGTACCAGTACCTCCCTCGATCTAGACACCATACTCCTATTAGGAAGAACCTCTTGACTATAAGAGCTATTCAGCAGCAGAATAGAAGGCTTCAGAGAGAGGTAGGGTCTCCTTTAGAAGTCTTTAAACAGAGACTAGAGAAACATGTTTTCGGAGTGTTTTAGTTGTGTATCTCTACATATCAGTGTATTGGACTGAGGCTATTTCCACACTAGACTGTTCAAGCACTATTATTCCACTTTCAACATCCTACGGATTCCTGGGGTTTGCAGTTTAGGGAGGGGCCAGCCAACCCCTCCCTAAACTGCAAACCCCAGGATTCTATAAGATGTTGAAAGTGGAACAGTAGCGCTTTAATGGTCTACTGCGGAAATAGCCTAGGTGGCAGGTGCAGTCCCTTCCAGATCTATGATTCTACAAATCTTGCTGCCTTACAAAGTTGTGTTCAGCTTTCTTATTACAACAGTGTACTCTAGATTCCTCCAGGGAGGCCACAAGCAGGAGCCAAAGACAAAAACCTTCACCTACTGTGCATCCTTGGTACCTGATGCTCAAATTTATATGACCCCTGAGCATATAGGTTCTATTTAGCTACCAAGGATGGTCATTGTTGATAGATACATCTTTCATGTACAATGGGAACCTTCTTCTAGAACTGTACAGGCTAGTGGCTGTCACAGTATCTTGTGTGGGAGTCACCTCTATTAATTAGTATTTCATTGTGTGACTGCCTTCTTTTGGCCTAAATCTTGCTGTTAGTCCCAAGTGTAGTAGACTCAGTGAACCAATCAAATTTATTTATGTGTTTGTTTGTTCACCATTGAACAATTTCTTCAATGGTCCTATCCTAGTTCTGGTTTACAAGCCTCACTCTCCATATCAGGGAGAGAATTCAAGTGAGGGGCCACGTAGCCCTGTGGTGGAGCACCTGCTTTGTTTGCAGTTGGTCCCTGGCTCAATCTATGCCATCTCCAGGCGGGCTTGGCAGACTGGAAAAATGTTCCTCGGGTGTGAAAACAACTGGTACCTAAGAAATTTGAGTTTATTCAGTGTTCAGACACAGGTGCAGAGCTGAGGCAAGTAACTTTTTTGAATTTGAACTTCCCAGCCAACATGAGCACTGCTCAAACTGGCTAGATGATTCAGGGAATTTCAAACCTAAGAAGGAACTTTTCCCAGTTCATTTAAGGTGTTCTCTTGTCTAGTAGCTGGTGTAGTTTGCTTTAGGTAAAATTATGCATCCTGATTTTTTTCTATAAATTCACTGAGTCTTCTGGAATATTTTGCCTTGGCACTGTTTGTCATTCCACAGTATTCATCTCCTTCCCTTGGGTCTCCCATATGTTAAATCTATGAAGTCTGATTGTGGATACATCTTGTTTCTACAGCCACACTATTTTAATTACAACTAATTTCCTGTAAGACTTGTTGCAAGCCTGTGTGAGGTGTGTGGCATTGCTGTGTCAACTTCTAGTGAGGAGGTAGAGCTGAGTCAGAAATCTGTTTTCAAGTTTTCCAAATGTTTCCTTCCCTCCTGAAAATGCTGTCTCATTCTGAGGATTACTTTAAACTTCTTCTGGTGGTGTATATAATTGTGAGCTGGCCAATAATTATGCTGTGCATGTGTTTTCTTTCTATTACCTGACCCTCAATCTCATTGCAGCCTCTTTCAGTGTCTAAATTCCCTGATAAGGAAAAGGCTTTAACCATAGTGTGGGAAGGCAATGAGATGGCAGCATGCTAGAGAGCTGATTATAAAGTAAACAGGACAAACACACATTCCTTGACCACCTCATAGGAAAGGTAAGCATTACAACTCAACACCCTGCTTATGATAATTTCTCCAAACTATTCTTGTCCTTCAAATGGTATTTGAAAGCAGTTCTGTTTCTATCCAATTGAGTGAAAATGGTTGGGAAAAAATGTGGATTTTTTTTTTTTTTGGTGCACAATACACTCTTTTGATACACACTTGATGTATCTCAAGTAATGATATGAGTATGCATGCAGTTCATTTGCAGCTCACTATCAGCAGCTGTATACCTCAAGAATGGGTACCACCAGTATCAGCATGATGGCTAAACTTAGGAACCCTTCTTTGCCAAACAGGCTGGCTACCAAAACTCAGTGAACGAACCCATCCTGAGTTATTAATAATAAGTAAAACGTGGCCATTGTGCAAAGTCATTTGTAGTAATTAAGGATAATGCTTAGCAATTAGAGACTAATTAACATATTATCATATGATCCAGCTTAGCAAGAAGCATTCTATAAACTTGAATGGGTGTGGAAAGTGTGGGAGCAACCTAATCAAACCTGTAAGTTCAGAGAGCAGATTTCCATAGACAGTTGCTCTAGTTTGATACTGAGCCATTTTTGTTTTGTTTTGTATGTGTGCAGTTTTTGGCTTTACTTGCTGTGTGGTCTCTGAATGCTTAACTTTCAAAACAAGGAGAACCTTGAAGGTGAATGAGGTACAAACCTTAAAAATGACAGAGGAAAGCAACAAGCACAGAGGCAGATGGGAAGAAATGGGCTAGCTAATTTACACAAGATGACTGTGAAATCAGAATATTTGAAAAATGTTGAAATCAAGTGAATTCTTAGATTTCAAAATCCTTCTTGAATGTTGATACCTGGTTTTTAAAGCATAATGTCTGAATTTTGGAATGAAAATTGGCATCTGTGCTTGAAATCTATGCCTTTTTGTAGGCTAAAGGTGTAGAAGGTAATATAAAATTAACTTCATCTCTTCTGATGATCTCTGGTAATATTTAACTGCTGTTTTTATGCTGTATTTAACCGAGTATTATATATGTATTTGAATGCGGAACAGATGGAGATTTCATTTTGTCAAGAGGCATGTAGGTACCATTAACAAACAAACAAGCCAAGAGCAGATCTGTATAGCTTATCACTAGCCATGTATGGTGACTTATCCAAGATCCAATAAACATCATGTTTGTGAGATAAATAGGCCTAGTAAACACTGTGCAGGGCACCACAATATAGGGTGGGTGAACTGTGATAGATGAAGGACAAACTGGGCAAAAGAAATGACCTGTGGAAGAATAGTGACTACCTAGGCAGACAGTCAGTGCCAGGATAGTCTGTACCAATCTGCTCTTTCAAGTTTTGTGAAATGCTGAAAACAATGCTACCAATGTTGGAGAAAAGACCCTAATTTTCTGTGGAATGACATAACATGCCAACAGGAAGCACCCAGCAATGGAAGGTCAAGACATTTGACAAATCTTGAAGGAACTGTTTAAAAGAGATAACTGGTTCCTATTTCACTCTCACAGCAACTTTAAAAGTAGTTGAGTAAAGAAATAATAATTAGCACAGTGTCATCAATTGCCAGAAGTCTGAACCCATGTCTAGGATTTATGTTTAGGATGGTCATAATGGTTTATTCCACTCTATAAATGGCTCCTTGGAGAAACACAGTGTTTTGATAAATGAAAAGCAATGCATACATGCCACGTTCTCTTGTAATTACACAAAACTGAATGGTTACTGAACTGAATTTTGCTGCTGAATACAACTGAACTATTCATAGTCACAGCTATCACTTTTCTTATCCACTGTTCTCTAAAACAAATCCTGAAATGCTGCTATTCTCTTCCTGGTCTTGCAACATTAAACATGATGCATGGTATCTAGTATTCCTCATGGCTTTCTTGAACTTTATTTCCTTCAATCAACTGAGGAATCCATTGACTCTGTAATTTACGAACAGGAGAAACAGAACTTTTATCACTGCATTGGCTTCCTGTTAAGATAGAGCTTTCCAAACAGAAAGATTTTCATTTGCTCTTTGTATCTGTTTTTTGCTTGGAAAATTACACCCATGCTCCTATCTTGCCAGATGTGAGCTCTTACATCATTTTTAATGTTCTGGAATTTGAGAGAGACAAGCTCCATAGTAAATCTGATGAGCAAAGGCACAGAAAATGAAAAAGAAGAAAAGGCAAAATGCTTGAATGAAATAGGATTGGGTTCAACGAAAATTTCTAGATGACACCCAGAAGAGGATCTTGGTGATTTTATACTACATGCTAGGGTACACATGATGTAATACTGGTGTGGAAAGCCTATGGACTTCCACACATAGAATTACAATACCCATAATTCCCTGGACCATGATAGCTGTGGCTGATGGGAGCTGAAGTACAATATCATCTGGAATATCACAGCTTCAACATTTCCTACCATAACTCTTTACTGATCAGTGGATGAATGCCTGTACTGAACACAAATGGTCCTAAGTCAAAACCACAGCTTTTCCCAGGTAGGAAAATACTCTGGTCTGAAGCCTTTAAGAAAAGCTGCCAGTCAGAGTAGTCTGACTTGCTAAAGGTATGCAACAACTTCTTATTTACAGGGAGAAATCCCACAGATTTCATTCCCCAGTAATGTAGCATTTCTACATTCATTGCAGACACTGACTTCTTTACCCTCTTCCCTTGGGGCTTAAACATCAGGTGATGTTCAAAAGCTTACCTTTTGAAAGATTATTTATGTAATGCAACAAATACCTCAAAAGCACAAACAGGTGTTCTTGCTGGATTGATTCTTGAGGGGGAGAAACCAAAGGTGAAATTTCCCAGAGACCTGAATTTTGGAACACAGTTGATGTTCCATGGCAGGGATAGGAACAGTGTGGACTTCCAGATGTTGCTCAACTGCATCTCCTATGATCCCTTTCTAGCATGGCTGTAGTATGAGGGCTGTAGTTCAGCAGCATCTAGAGGACCACAGTTCTATGGTTTTGCTGCCTTTCTGCAGAACAGGGGAATGCACACAGAACATTTGTCTTTTTCATTCTCAAGGGAAGAATCCTCTTTTAACACCAGGAACCTCTTCACAGTACATTATGATTCTACTTTATGGCCCTTTTCGCATGGCATTTTCCATGCGAAAGGGTGCCTGGAGCGTCGCACGATTGTGAGGAGCGATCTGCAAGATGCACTCACAATTGCACAACGCTCCAGGGTAGAGCAGGCGCCAATTGCGCACCTTTTCATTTTCGGCTAGAAGCCAAAAATGGTGTGCAATCGCTCATTGCTCCTGGGCCCCATGTGCACTTACCTGGTGTGCGGAGCCTCCGGAGCCACACCGGTCACGCTTCCTGCCCCAGCGCAGCCTGGGAAATTCCCAGGCTGCGCTGTGGAAAGAAGAGGCGGGAATCTCGCTCAAGTAGGCAGCTTGTGCGGAGCCAAAGGACCCTGGACACGAGAGCCTCTCGCCAGAGGCTGCTCGCACGATCCCCGCATCCCAGTGCCAGAAGAAGGTAAGGTGCAGAAAGGACCTTTGTGTCATGGAAACATTCTACAGAATCTTGGGATTTGCAGTTTAGGGAGGGGTATTTGGACTGCTCAGCCAAAGAGCTCTAGTGCCTCACCAGGTTAAACACCCAAGGATGTTAACATGACAGAGTGGAATCATATTGCTAAAACTGTGCAATGTGAAAGGGCCCCTGTCATGCAGTCATGTAGCATGATCCTGTAACCTCTTCATGCCTTGATTATCACACGTTTATATTTCTAAATGCATTTTTATCCCACATTAATATTTAGCCAAGCTGTTTTCCCCCTTTTAGGCTTTTGTCTTAATAGAAGTATCTTTATCACTAGGGAAAATATCTCAGCTTACATTTCTTGATCTGCAACTTATGTGCCATTTGATCATAGGAAGCTGTGTATCCATTAGGTGTGGATGAGGTATGCATATCTGCCATGCCTTTGAATTCGTTAAGGGGAACGGGGTTGAAGTCAAGTACATAATAGGTGTTTGCAGTACTGTACAGTTTTGATCTGTTTCTGCAAGATCTAAGTCATTCCCTCACAAAAAGAGGTGGGGGAAGAATTATGCTTGAAAAGGAAAGGGGGAGGGAAACAACTCTGAATCTAAGACCAAAATTATTTCATAGACACATTTGATAGATGTCGTAGGTTATGTTTGCAAAAGGAAGAATAAGGAAACTATTAAATAAGGAATACAAGCAAGGTGAATGGTTGTTGGGCTTCTTGGCTTCTTGGAGAGCAGAGTCAGATTTCTACACAGCACACGTTGTTGCAGTTATGTACATACAAACACACAAGGGTCCAGTTCCTCAGCTCACCTCACATTCACAATTCTGCTTCCTTTTCTGTTCTAAGGGAAATTATCCCAGCAAGACAATACAAATACTATTAATGACATATGCTATCTTCTACTGGGATTCAGAGCACCACATCAGTGATGGGACTGGTTACTTTTATTGCAGTTGAAGATTTCAGCGCATCATCTATGCATTTATTCTGATGCACCCTCTTTTTTGTGTATTTTGTAACGATTAGTAAACATTTTTGTGCCTTTTGGATTTTTCCAGTGGAATGCTGTTACTTTTAGAGCATTCAAAGGATTGAGATGGCTAACTACATCCTGTGGAGCCCAGTGGCAAAGGTGAGAGTGATGCCATGGCAAATAATCCACAGATACTTGCAAGTTTGCATTATACAGCCCACCACTTTTTTTTATTACAGTTAGAGAAGACTGAGCCCAGATGGGATTGGATCTCACCATTGGCCAACTTGACTGTTGCCCAATGAACATACCCAAGCCAAAATGCTGATAATCTTTGGAGTGACAGAAAAGTGGGTGGATCCTCTGTCGCCTGGATGTGACTCTACTTCTTATACTACTACTACCCAAGGTGCCTTAATGGAACCTCCAGTGGATATGAGAGGGACACAGGCCTCGTCTGCCCATAAAACTGGGTCTGAGCTCATGCTAAACTGCCACAAGATGAGGAATCCCTCCTCTCACCAAACCTTACTGCAGCTACAAACAAATCCCCAGTTAGTAACATACTGCATGCAGCTAGGTATCCATGCCAAATTCTGAGAGGTGTACTCCACCACTCCACTTCATAACAAAATGAGATTTCATGATATTGAATGCAACAGAATTAAAAAAAAAAAGCACTTGTCTTTCTCCTGGCCAAGCCAATTCTTTCAGGGTGAGCTGCATCACCCTTGCAATGACATTCGAGAAGATCTGACCACATGATAGTAATGATCGGGAAGGTGGTGTGAAATCTCCCTACATCTCTTTTGACTGCCAAGACCAAGTCTATCCCACTTTGAATGTATAAATCATTCTCCTCCAACTGCATACTTAAGGTATCTGGCAGTCCCATCAATTCTATGTGCCATAGGGGCATCAGGATGAGACTGTCTCTGATCAATCCATGTGATGGTGCTGTAATCTTCTAGGCCAAAATTCTGTCCCTAACTGTTCTTCTTGACATGTTTCCCAGCCCAGTATATAATATTGTGCCTGTAAATCCATTCCAATCTCCCTTTTGGGCTGAAACTGAAATAAAGAAACATACCCTTATGTCAGAACACATGCCCATCAGGCCCCAGATGCAATCCTCCATACCACCTTAATTTACCACCATCCCCACTTTATGAGAAGTTTTGGGTAGGGCAGTTATGAGGCTTAAATGCAGCAGCCCACCATCTGCCAATAGCCTTGATGCCCTTGTTGACATGCCCCACTGTGCCACAGAGGTGGCTGCCCTGTCCTAAATGAAACGCTCCTATATTTATTCAATGACAGACCCAGTTTTGACAAGTATAGCTGAAAGACTGCTATGAACTGGTTTTGGAATTGGGAGGAGTGGTAGCATCCTTGTGTACTAAAAAAATAGCTCATTGCAGAGGTGGACTGCAAGAAAAACCCTCATTGTCTGGACTTGGCAGGGGAATAGCTCTTTGATGACCTCTATCATGCTCCTTCTTTGCTTTCAATTTGCATAGCAAAACTTGACCCTCTTGGTGGCAGGTGGACACATCTTCCTCCTTAGGAGCCCAGCCTGACTGACTGGTTTGAGAATCAACCACAAGTTTGCTAATCCTAAATGCTCCAAAGAAACCCAGCATGAACACTGTCTTGAACAATGTCACCTCAAAATCTGAGCTGATCTGAGATGGGGGAGGACTTGAAGGGGCCAGTCACCCCCCCCACCTGAAACTCCCTCACAGTCTTTACTATATGGGGCAACTCCTTCACTGACCTCAGACTGCTAGATTTTGTGGCTACTTGTGGCCTCACAAAGGAATTCTAAAACCCTATAGAAACCCTTCCTTTATATAATTGTCCATTGTTCTATTGATGTATTCTGTGAGGAGAGAAAGAGGAACCTTTAGCTGCACAGCAGTGCGTTCCAGCCCCTGGCGTAACTGGCTTGAGGGTCCACTGCCACCATCTTGCAGCGATGAAGGCAGAGTCAGCTTCACTAGCCCATCTTCTCTTTTTTAGCACCAACTATGATAGGGGGTCTTCCCTCACAAAAAGGCTGCCTACTACTATTATGTTCACATGCCAGTCTAGGGTGAGTCCCAAGGCAGCTGTCACAGTTATGCTCATATTTGCAGCAAGCCCTTGATTATACTCCCTGCTGTAAGGCCTCCCTCTTTGGCACCCATGTGGCTGGTTTTACAGCCTCTTCTTTTCCTTAATTTGGGGACCTACCAACAGTAGCCAAAACTAGTCATTGATTAGACCTCACTTTGCTTTCCCATATTGAGATGCCCTTTTCTTAATTGCTGTGTCATATTCTAAAGTTGCCACATGGCCTGTTGAGCCTTGTGCCTTTAGCACGTTACTTAAATGATTTGTCAGACGCCACCCTCTCCCCATTTTGCTCTCCCCATTTTTTCTTCCCTGTCAAGGATGCCTTTACAGCCCTCATCTGCCTCTGCTTTCAACAGCATAAATACATAAATGTGTTGCCCATTAAGAATTCTTTGTCTCACCTTGTGACCCAAATGCATGCCTGAGGTGCATATTGTCTACCTATGTGGGCACAATAAGACACAAAGTTTTGAACAATTTTTTTTTTAGTTTGCTGTAAGCCACTTAGAGTCCCAAACTAGGAAAAATGCAGGATAAAAATTAATAATAACAATACTAATAACACTAATACTACTACTAATAATAATAAGGAACAGGAGGAGGAGGAGGAGGCCGCGGCGGCGGCCTTGTCCTGGGCCCTTTTCACACCTTACCTTGATAGCGTGACAGACTAGAGCCCTCACGATATTGCCAATATCGCAAGAGGCCCAGTAGAGAGCCCCTTGCAGTCTGCACACGGTAGGGCATTCGCAAGAGAGCACCAGTCCTGGCCCGGTGCCTTGTCCACATGTCGGCATCCTGGGCCATGCCCAGGTCCTGCCCTGTCCCCGCCGCCTCTGATTGGTCGGTGGTTTTTCTTTTTCTTTTTATTGTTTCGTCAACTATAGTGCTAACATTAGCTCAATAGATCCTGCCAACAGTCTGTTTCGTACTACGTTGGTAACGTGTAGCGCCAGGTTTTTTTTAAAAAAAACACAGTCAGCTGGACCCCGGGGGCTGCTGTCGTCTCGAGTGTGAGTGGCGACGCAGCCCCGGGGTGGCCTTTCATGGGGACGTGTTGTGCAGTATTCCCTGCTGCAATGGGGGCAGCGGCCAGCCTGCTGCTGGGCGGAGCGTCCCCTGTGAGTTGCTGCATGAGGGACAGGCAGCAGGGAGTGCCCACACCCCACCCACTCCCGGGTCCTTCCCGGAAGCACACCGGACGAAGGCTCCACAGGCCCTATGGTCGCGCGACTGATGCGTGAAAGGGAGGTTATTTTTGCCTTTCATGCGAAAATAAGAAAAAGCACTATCAGTGCTATCTGTGGCCGTGATAGCACTTGGTTCGCCAGAACGTCATGCAGTATGGTGGCTCATGAAGGGGGAGGGAGCGTACCTAATACGCTTTAAAAATGCCATGCGAAAAGGGCCCTGGAGTTTCCTTTCCAAACTCCTTTCAGGTCTGACTCAGTCTGTTTGTCCTTTGCCCTTCTTTTCAGGGCCCAGGCAAGTAGGCCTGGTATATCAGCCCCTGCCTTCCAATAATCTATGTTCCCATTGTCTGATACATGACTAGATGGTTTAACTGAAGTTCCCATGCTGTGTGACTTCTCTGTCCTCTTGTGAAGCCTTTCGCTGCTTTTTCCTGCTTGGTTTTGCTCTTCTTCTTTGCTGGCTCCTTTATTCTCCATGGAGGGCTCTCTTTGGAAATGCTACTGGGTGAGGAGGAGCTTGCAGAGGCATATCTAGCATAAACAATGAGTAGGGCAAGCATGGAAGTTGTGCCCATACCTCTGGGGCTGCTTCCTCTCCTCCTCCTTCTCCTCTAAATCTTCCAGCACAGCTTTTTTGCACACCCCTGGCATTGGTGCCCAGGGCACATGCCCTACTTGCCTCACCCTAGATACGTCTCTGGGAGCTTGAAGGCTTCCCTGCACCTGGGTCTGTCTCTTTTCTGGGGCCCCTCGGATCCCTGGTCCCTTTTTTTTCCTTTGCGGGTTTTTGGTCTAGGCCTCTAGCTGCTATGCTTTCTCTATGAGGTGGTCCAGTGTTTCAGACAAACCCTGAAGAACCAGAACCTTGGGTTGCTTTCCAGTCCCCTTTGTTCCCCTGTTGCCCCAGTAATCATATGAGCTGACTTTGTCGCACTTGTAGAAGCCAGCTTAGCCCAGGATTTCTGGCTCCCTTGTCTGGCCACTGGTCTTAAGTGGGGAAGGCTGCCTCTTTTTGGACCTCTGGGCTGTTTGTTTGTTTGTTTTTTCTCTCTCACTCTCTCACTCTTTTTGGGGGGCAAGCTTCTCCCTCCCCCAGTTGTGTTTCATACCTGGCAATTAGTCTGCCATTCCAGCTCTCTCCTGAATATTATCATGCAAGGGGATGTATTAGTGTTTGAGCTGCAGGCGCTCCATTGATCATTTACTTGCTACTCTGTAGCTACTAGCCCTCCCTGGCTAGTGGCTGAATTTTGAATTGCTCCTGGTAGCTGTTGGCATGTCTCTTTCACAAGGCTTCCCAGATCTGCTGCCCTCCATCCAGCCACCTAGTGATGTACTCATAGCTTCAATAAGTCTCCTTGCTAGATAACACAGATAAGGGCTATTGGATCTAAGCTGTCAGCCATAGCCAGCTCCATTCAGTTTGATGAAGCACTGGTGCCCTCTGGCTGAGAATTCTAAATGTGCCTTCCTAAACTTCCAATCCCAGGATTCCATGGGATGGAACTACGTCATTAAACAGGAATAATAGTATTACAATTATGTAATGTGAGTGGATCTGTTTAGATGACCTAAAGAACAGAATGCACTCTGTTTATGGAGGGGGAAGCAGAATAAGGCAAAGAATGTGCCATAGTCCAGTTGTAGAGGTGGTTTTGAAAAGGAGGGTGTCTATGGTTTGTAATAGTGGACAAGTCTATCCTGAACAAAGCAAGGCTGACTTGCCACATTTTGAAGGAAGTATGAACATTATCAGCCAAAGAGGGCTAAGCCCATGAAATCCATATTTCAAAATTGCCTAACTGTATCACTTGGGTTATATGAGGAAGTTATTTGGTATTAGGTTCTGGAATTACAAGAGGAAATATTTCTCCATACTATGAATTATAAAACTTACTATAGCCAAATCAAAGCTTGGAAAAGTAACATACACAGTGCCATATGGCTCAGGTCCAGGCTACTTGACAGACCATATCTCACTGTATGAACCTACCTTGGCTCCAAGATTGTCAGGAGAGTCTCTTCTCTCATTCCCACCACCACTGCAAGTGTGGTTGTTGGGGATGCAAGAGAGGGCCTTCTCGGTGGCTGCCCCTAGACTGTGGAATTCTCTTCAGGCCACAATGGCCCCCTCCTTGTCCTTTCAGTAGTAGGTAAGGACCTTTTTATTCAAGTGGGCATTTTAATACAGAAAATTTTTAAGGAATGGGCTAGAGGGGTGTTGTACTTTTTAAATTTTAATTCCTTCTTTGAAACTCCTTTTAACTGTTTTAATTTGTTTATCGTTTAATTCAATTTTAATATATACTTTCAATATGTGTTTAAATTTTATTGTTTTAATGTCACCCACTTTGAGGTCCCTGTTAGGAAAAAAGCAGCATATAAATAAAAATAACAACAAGAACAAGAACAACAATTGTAACCTCCCTTTCCCACAATTCCCCAGTGAGCTTGGGCCTGAGGATTCTGAGAGCTGTAGAACCAAAAGTAGTATTTCCAGGCTCTGAATCAGATATGTCTAGAGTATTTTCAGAAACAACACATTACAAACCCTTGACTGAAGCTGAGTAGTAGAATTTGGTTCTGGTCAGTGACTTTATGGGAGAACACCTAGGAATTGTCTGTAAGTTATAATAAATCTTATTATAGAAGAAGAATGGGATGAATTCAAATTAAATAAATATGACAGTGGCCACTTGCCTACATAGCTTTAAAAAAAAAGTATAACTTAATATATACAGGCAGGCTTATCAAAAGCTAAATAGCAGCTGAATTAAACCTCCATGTCCAGAGGGAGTTTACCTTTGAACATCACAGATTGGATCCAGACCCACTGGCTCCAGTAGATTTCAGTGGGTATAACAAATCCTGGATCCATTCTAACATGCTCTGCAAAAACAGGAGGGGAACAAAATGCTGGGCAATAACTTTAGTGTAAATCTAAGGCATTTGGCAAGCTAAGGATTCCCCATAGTTTTACTTTGTCTTTTTGTATCTCGTTTCTGCAAGTATATGTCTATTTAAAATGCATGTATTTATTTTATAACACCATTGGGAGGCTCTGCCTACCACTCATAAAACAGCAGTCAGAATGAAAATGTCATGCTCCTAATTCTGCCCACAGACAGCTTTGTATTTTTAAAAAAGATATAAACAATGTATTCAATGTGCAACATATGGCTGTCAAAGGAGGGTCTCATGCATCAAAAGCTTTTACACAACTATTTATTCTGCTATGTGGAGGGGGGAGTTCCCATGGCAACTGTCACAGCAAATTCAATTTTCCTCTCCATTGCTAAACACTTAAAAATCAAGCATTTTCCTGTGATCATTACTGCCACATCCTTCCTTTCAAGTTACAATAGGCCAGTTACAATATGCTTTGTGCACGAGTTAATCCAGCACTCTGGTTTGATGATTCCTCTTTCAGAGACTGTCCATGACAGTGTCCAGAAGATTACAACCCAGGAAACTAGGGTTGTGTTAGCAAGCCAAACAACAGCCCACTGATACCCCATTCCTGTGCCCATTGATTTGAGCTTTTCTTGAACTTCTCTTCTGCCAGCCTGGTGACTACTATCTCATCCATAAAGATTGGAAAAGTTTCTTTTATGCTCTATAACTCCCCAGCCAGGATAGCCATTGGTAGTTGTGATTAGAGAGACCATCCTCACTAGGATATTGTAGGAACTGTAGTCCGAAAACAAAACAAAAAGCGGGGGGGGGGGACTCTTCCAAGCTCTGTTTGTTTATCCACGTTCTGTGCTGTCAGCCAGCCAAGGTTCACAGCTCTTCAATAGAGTCTTTAACAGCAGCCACAGCCAGTTACCATTTGTTGTTTCAGTAGTCTGAGTCAGTAATAAAATCCAAGTGTCAGTCCAAAGGAGTATCCAGCAGCATAGTCCACACACAAGGTAAGGGTCAAGGTTTCCAGGAACAGGGATTCAAACAAAGGACCTGTTGTTCCCACTGGGAACACCAGTTGTCTGCAATAATTTTTTCCCCATCTTCTCCCCTGTATTTATGAACTGACGACACCCCATAGCTGTTTGCCTAATTAATGAGTCTTCTCTGTGTGAATGCTCTGAGTCTCATGAGCTCTCTCTTTTTCATCTACACTGGCTACAGTGAGTATTATCCTGTTCATGTCTCTGTGTTGTGGCTGTTAGGGAGGGTCCTGTCCTGGGACTGGAGCATGACAATCCAATAATGACCAGAATAGACAGATCTTGGCCAAAGAAAGCGACCATCAAAATTTCACTTATCATGTTACTTAAGGAAATTAGATCTCACTGATATTGGTGGGACTGTCTTCCAGGAAAACCTGCTTGCCTCCTATGGCCCAGCAACACCCATGGCAGCAATGAATATCTAGTAATATTGGGGAAAAAGGAAATCATTTTCCATAGGCGATAGTTTGATTTTTTCACCAATACAAACTTTGGAGATATGATGTGATTGATGCCTCTTGTTATAATGAAGCCCAGTTTTCATCAGAGCTTGAAAAAGAGAATTTTTTTGTACTGCAGTCCCCCAAATCCCTCAGTCAACATAGTCAGTGGTGGTCCAAAGAAAGAAAAAGGGAAAACGTTGAAGCTCTGGTTTTCATATGTATCACATCACCTCAGTCACAAATACATTTCTATGGAGGAAGATGATAGATTTAGCTTTCACCTACAGTGATGGAAAGTGAAGCATCTATACGGGTGAACCTGGTTTTACTCATTTGAATAGTTATGGTGCAGTTAGGTGATATGAGCTCTCCACTTAAACTGCAGTTCTGCTTAATTCAGGACTGGGGATCATCTGGCCTTCCAGATGTTTTTGGACTGCAATTTACATCTGTGCTCATCACTGGTTATTCTGAGGCTAAGGGAGTCCAAGATCATGGAAAATTGATATGTACCATACATAGATATATAAAGGCCTGAGGGGAAAACAGAAACATTCGTATTAAAAATGGGTTTTTATATTTTTGACGTCTCTTTTTCTAGAAAACATTTTTTTAAAAAAAATGCATTGTGGAATAAATATCTCTTAGAATACTGTTGTGTCCTGCTTTCAGGACCTAGACATAGTCTATGACTCAGAGACTGAAACAGTGGAATCTGCTGAACAGGAGGAGACAGTACCGCCCACTCCAAAGACAGAATAGGGGGCAGTACCAGCTCAAGCAAAGAGTCCTGTCCCTTCTGACACAGAAGATAACTCACCTATACCTACATTTGCCAAGTGTAGACATCAAAAGGAAAGCATAAGCAGATCTCAACAAATTTATAGCAAACAGTAGTTAATTAGGCAGCGGCTGGGTTAAGCTGTGGACCTATAAAAACCCAGCCATTTCCCTCCAGAACTTGCTGGTGATTAACTGACTGTTTCTCCTGCCATGTTTCTGAACTCTGACTTAGAATTGTATTGACTGTGTTTGATCTATTGATGTACCTGAGGATGTTACTATGCTTTGTATTTGTCTCAAGTCTGTTTGCTTACTAGATTAAAATAAAGAAACACATTTTGTAACTGTCTGCTTGTTACCTGCCTTATTAGCTGCTCGTTGGCTGACTGCCCCAATTGAGAGTGGATGAATGCTGAACAATATGTGTAAAATAAAGTGTCCATATATTTTTTCCACCCAGAATTATTTCAAAAAACTATTGCTGGCATTCAGTTAGTGACTTATGATGATGTAAATTGAGCCAGTAGGATATAATGGTTTGAACATTGGACTATGACCCTGGTGACTGGAGTTTGATTCCCAGCTTGGCCATGGAAACCCACTGGATGACCTTGGGTGTGTCACACACTCTCAGGCCCCCAGAAAAAAACATGATAGGTCACCTCAGGATTGCCATAAGTCAGAAACAACTTGAAGGCACACAACACACACATGAATTCAACTTACACTATTGGAACTCTTTTATATTTCTTGTGTAGGTCAGAATTCTGTCCCAACTAGGCATTGAGCAAATGCCCCCACAAACTACTTAGCAAGCAATGTAGCTCCCCAGAACATTGCTGGGTTTCTGGAGAACAGGGAGATGAGCATGGATGCATTTCCTGGAGCTGGACATGCTGCAACAGACATCTGCAGAGACCTATGGGAGTCCTTGAAAGGTCTCTGCAGATGGTGTCCTTGCAGTGTGTCCAGCTACAGGAAAATAGCTGGATGTACCTCTGCTTTCCAACAACATGGAAATGCCCATATTCAGGGGATGTGCTGCTTACAAGGTGAGGTTTTGGAAGCAGCATTGGGAGGCATGGATATAGATATACATCTTACTGATGATATAGTACATGTCCTGATGCAAGATCTCACATTCCATAACAGGAAGACTTTATGTAAGAGAATGTGTTTTATTTGATCACAGCAATTCCTGATCTTGGTATAGTTTTCCCAATTCTCTTTTACAGGAATGAATAGGGATGAAATTCTTTACTAAGTTTCTTCTTGAAGGCAGCAACAAGTAATTCCAGCAATTTGCTTCCTAGTGGAAGGAAGTCTTCAAAAACCACACAGTTTTCAAAGGCTATTCGCAGTTTGGAGCCTATTATGTGCAAAATTCAAATGTGATTGTTTTACACAGAAAATAGCATTATCCATGCAGAAAACAAGCATTTTCTGCGTGGAAAAAAATGTTCCAGCACAGAAGCATTGATTCCTACACAGAAAAAAATCTGTTTCCTATGCAAATCACCCATGTGTGATTTTTGTATATAATAAATCCCCAATTACAGCATTTTCTATACCGAAAACAGCGTTTTCTACGCAGGAAAGAGTACTTTGGCATTGAAATATTATTTTCCATACAGAAAATGCTGTTTCCTGTGCAGAAAATGCTGTTTTCTGTGCAAAACAGCCACATGCAGATTTTGTGCAGAACAGTCCGAAACTGCAAAGATTCACATCAATCCAAGATTCTGCTTATCAGGGTTTCTCAAAGCTGGAAAAATATGTTTTTCAATTATTTCTTGGAATATTATGCCTGTTCCTAATAAAGTGGCAAAAGCAAGGAGGTCTCTTACAGGTCAGAACCTTTCAGTTCAGTTTGTAACAAAATAAATAAATAAATAAATTTATATTGGTAATTGTTGTCTGAATACACTGTACATGGGGCCGCAGTGGGGGACCAGGAATAGGGGGTGCAGTGGCAGGTGAGAGGGTTGCTGCTGCCACCCTCCTCCCAGGAAGGACTCCAGCAGGGGAGGGGCTGTAGCAGTGGGGGCAGGGTTGCAGGGGGGGCAGGGCAGCAGGAGGCAGGGTGGGGTGGCAGGCCAGGCCCAGGTGGGAGGTTGGGGGGTTCCACTTTTGGCTACCCCCGACATTGGTGCCTGGGGCTCATGCCTCAGTTGCCCACCCTAGATATACCTCTGCTTCCATCAACTCTGTTTCTCCAAATCATGTAGCTGATTCTTTCAACATCCACTTTCAGCATCCTATGGAGTCCTCTGGTTTGAGACCTAGGGAAGGATCTCTAGTGATGTCACAGTGGGCAGGCTCTAATGACATCACTCAAAACATGTCTTTCAATTAAAAAAAAACATAAAGTTGAACAAATTAGAAGACACTTCTCTGAATAAAATTAAGTTTTCCAAGATCTGCCTTGAAAAGAAGAAAAAAAATCCCCAGACATGTTTTTAGCACTTTTTCAAGCAGTGGTAGTCCAACCAAAGATTTTTTTTTTAATGTTAAAACAAAGTTTCTCAAATTCATATTTTAGTGTGATACTCCATTTTTGGTCACCTTTTCTTTTCTTTTCTTTTCTTTTCTTTTCTTTTTATAGCCGCAAATTCTCTCATCATTTTTCTAATAATAACTTAATATCTGGGGGATGATGATGATAATGATAGATCAAGAGGGCAATAGAGACCAACACAGCAGTCTTATATACGCATGCCTAATTTGAGGCAAGTCCAATAGAGTTTAACAGAATGTACAGATTTAGAATGCTGAGGGTGTTGGGGTTTTTTAAGAACATTCATAATATAGGCATGGTTTCAAGATTATTGCTGTGGGGCGGGGGCTGGCAGGGAAGGAGCTAGGGAAGGAGGGAGAAGATGGGGGCAACCATGAATGTCTTAGAGAAAGAAGAGGAAAGGGGAGGGAAGGGGAGGGGAGGGGACGGGAGGGGACGGGAGGGGAGGGGAGGGTGTTTACACAGGAGTTACCAGATAAAGTGAGATAAAGAAAAAGAGAGAAGAGGAAGAGAGAAAAAAATTAAGAATTAAAAGAGAAAGATGTTTGTGCTAGGCTTTTTATGAACAGTGAAGCAACCTACATGAGCCTCAGATCAAGAAAGGAAAGTGCACTGTAGCATCAACACTTTAGAGTACAGTAAGATAACTGGGAACAAGGCCAGGACTGTTAACAGTGAAATAGGACAAACCATAAAGGGCAATCCAGTTGCCACATTTGACAACTTATAAGACAGCAGATATTGAGACAGATCAGTATGTTTCCGAACTGACCAGTCCTTCCCACTGAACCTTGGTGCCAATTATAATTTGAGAGGAAAAAAAAAATGAAGGAGGAGAGAGAAGAGAAGGTGGCCTGTCTGACCCCTGGAGAGTTTGCAGCTGCTGCTCCAAAACAGCCTGCCACAGCAGAGCCCAGAAGCATGGGAGGTGGAATCAAGTCTACATTATAACCCTGAGTGTCTTCCACCCCTGGAAACTTGGAGGAAAGTGGACAGAATCTGAGATTCAGGGCCAAGCTCTAGAGTTTGAGATACCCACCTAGCACAATTAATCTCTGATTCCACCTACTCACCAACTCACAATCTAAGATTTCTTTAAAAAATCCAAAGATCTGGAGTATTTCAGGAGCCAATGCTATTAAAAATAGGGCAATGTAACTACAGAGGACATTTTCTTCCGTAGTTTAGCTGTTTAAAATTTTCAGCAAAAGTTCTTCAAACATCTTTTTTTTAATCCCAAAGACAATTTAACATTGTTCCTTTCAAACAAAACAAGCTACTACAGGAATGATCACTGACCTGGGTAAAAATGGATGTGTTCCAGTATATGCCCAATAATATTGTCCCCCATGGGGGAGAAAACAAAAAGCAGCTGAACTATCTGAGAACACAAAATCATAGCTACTTTGAATTTTCATTGAAACAAAACTGAAACAACATAGTCAGGTGGGGGAAATGACTGACAAGTTGTCCTTCTCAGTTTGGTACTGTACAATTCTAGTACCTTCCAGCATATATATTCCAGCGTGAATAACTGGCAGGAGATGGTGGGACTCATCATGCAACACAGGTGAACGACAACAGCATAAGTAGGCTGTAAAATACTGATAGTGCTATGCAAGTAAGCAACAGCACAGTTCTGTAGATTCCTACTTAGAAATAAATCCCACTGAGTTCATGGGGCTTGTTCCTATCCTAAGTAAGCACATATAGGTTTGTAGGTTTTGTTGTGAGTAGATATAACATATCAGTGTGCTGTAAGTTATTTAATCAGGTTGATCATTTCCTGAAGTATGACCTGTTTTACTCTGGATTGGGCTGAAAACCTAAGGGAGACCCCAGTTTACTTTGGAGTGATTTGGAAGACCTTGGTTTGATTGTGGAAACAGGCCAAACCTGTTTGAATAAGCCTGATTCAGTTTGGGATTGAGATGTATCATGTACACCTCAACTAGAAATGTGTTTGATGTGTGCAAAACCAGTCTGTTAGCTAAAATCCGTCCACTGTACCTGTATAGCATCAGAGAACCAATTACACTTCAGCAATTATGATAAAACATTTGTTGGACTGTTGGATTCCATGTTGCACACGCATAGAAGCCTGCATGCCAAAATCCTTGCCCATGAGTCCAAAAATATGTCTGCATCTAGAAAGCTAGCATGCCAGGAAAGAGAGCCTGGTCAAATCTCTCCAATCAAATCCATATGATGCATATTTGTCATGAAAGTTAGCACTCAAGGCTGGCCTGAATGCTGATACTGGTACTTCGGTCTCTCAGAATCATGGGAGATGTGGTTTCCCACCTGCAGGGAGGTACCTTCAGCCCCATAACTGATTGTTGCTTAAAAGGCAGAGATCGAGCCCTCTGCATCATCAACGGGTCAAGACTTATTCTTCACAGTTAATGTGGACTCTTCCTTAATATCTGAATTAATTACAAATCATAATGAATTTTTTAAAAATAGAATTAATTACAGAGCAAATCTAGAAGGTTCCACCCATCTCACCTTTTGTGTATGCATGGCCTTCATCATCATACTTGTAACCATAGTAACACATGTTTTTTGTCTTAGTACTTGCCAAGTGAGATCAAAGATCCACATACGTCCACACTGTGTGGTCCTTCAGTATAAGGCCTCCACCCATCCATCTCTTCGCTTAGCACAATGATGGACATTGTTCTAATTAAGATAAATTTGACCCCATGGCTAAGATCCAAAGATCGGATATGGATATAAATCTCTGTTTTCTTTCCTGTTACACTTCTAGTATGAGACAAGAAAATGGCTGCACTGGGAGAGAAAATAGCTTGACTTGTTGGCAGTGGGTATTGATGCAATGAAAATAACAAGGAAAATTTTGCTTTGCTACATAGGGTCCTCCTGAATATACATGTTCTTATCAGAGCTGGAAAGTAAGGTGTTAAAACTGATGCCATTACTCATGACCTTTTCTGTTTCTAATGTTTTAAAATGCCATTAGCTTTATACTTTTTGCACAGTGAGGCCAAACGTAAGAATACATAATATTTTACATAATATTTCAAAAGTATTATTTTGGGAGTATGGCTAAACCATTTTTATTTATTTGGGGAGGACTGAAAAATAACAGGAAGAATCCTGGCTCATTGAATCCATTGCTGAATAGCAACACAACACACAGGTAAATGAGTCTGCTCTAGTTGGGATTAAAAATAGGATTTAAGCCACTGTCCAAGTAAGATACACACCTTGACTGAGATCCTGCAGTTGCATCAGGTTGCCTTCTGGTCCTGAGGAAGCTAGCATCTCTGGTGGCAGAATACATACCCCATGGTTCATACTGATAGGAAGAGGGTATCCAAGCAGCAGCTGGCTGCATATCTTCCAACATTTTGCAGATGAAGACCAGGACTTGTGAAGACAAGCAACATCAGATGGTGATCAAGAAGTTATTAATGAAGTTATTATTGAAGAGGAAGACACAAACTAGGAATGGCTGCAGCAGTTTATTTTTGCCTCAGTCTACAGGGAAAGGCAAAGATGCCACCTGTCCTCTCCTCTGTTCCTCTGCTGAGTGAATGGAGTACAAATCACTTTTGCACTTTGAACTCAGCTTGTAGCAATTGAAATAAGCCGCAGACAAAAGAGGAAAGTGGGAGGAGGAGAAAGGACTTTTTAAAACAAGCTGGAAAACCAATGTAGTATAGCTATTTGAGTGTTGGATTAGGACTCTGGGAGACTAAGGCCATTTCCGCGTTAGACTGTTATAGTGCTATTATTACACTTTCGGCATCCTATGGAATCCTGGGGTTTGCAGTTTAGGGAGGGACCTTTGAGGGATCTTTGAGGTCCCTCCCTAAACTGCAAACCCAGGACTCCATAGGATGTTGAAAGTGGAATAATAGCACTATAACAGTCTAGTGCGGAAATGGCCTGAATCCTTACTCAGCGATGGAAGCCCACTGGGAGACCCTGGGCAAAGCGCTCATTTGCATCTGCTAAGAAAGGTAATGGAAAACTTCCTCAGAATAAATCTTGCCGAGAAAACTCCATGATAGGGACTCCATAAGTCAGAGTTTGCTTGAAGGCACATAACAACAAGACTAAATAATTTTTCACTAAGATATAGCCTTTTTGTTACTCATTCTGATGTTATTTTTCCACTTCAGGAACTGTTTGTAATAAACACAACTATGAAAAAAAAAACCCCACTAGCTATACCAATTGTGGATAAATATCCTTATAGAGATTACAAAGAAAAGTCTAATGTAGCTATCTTTTATCAGAACTTTGATAATTTGCTAGTCCCAGGAACAGTAAGCTATACAAGTCCTGATAAAAAATTATCTACCTAGGACCTTCCCTGACAGAATGAAGTATTTTTTCGAACATAGGGTATTTACATGATCGTTATCACTTGTAACCATTACTCATTGCTGTAAATTAGTCAGAAACTTTGAAAATAACACCTGGGAGAGTGTTTCTCCATCGGACTTGTTTAACCTTTTATTATTTTTTTTTTTTCAGTGTCAGAGTGGAATTTATGATGTTGAAAGACTTGGAGCACCTGGCCTGTGATTTTTATCAAGTGCATAAGCAATGCCCTGGAGGCATTTGGTGTGGAGAACAGTTACAACAAGAATTGCCATTCACTAAAGGAGGGTGTGGTGTGTGTGTGCATGTTTGTGTGTGTGTGTGTGAGAGAGAGAGAGAGAGAGAGATTGGTAAGGTTCATTTTGGAAGGCACCTTCTTCAGAAGTCATTTTGACACACAGTGCTTAAGGTGTTAGCTGCACTTCTTGTTAGACACTCCTAATATCTCTCCTGGGTCTGAAGTTATCTATAGCATACCAGCTCCTCATCACTGTAACAACTCAATCTTGTGGATCAGTTTAAGCTGCAAGGGCTCAGGTTGTGGCATGCTTTGTTGCAGCTGTGATTGCCCTCAGGTCTGATTCTGAATCTGAGAACTGTGACTTGTGACCTTCTTAAGAGTAAAATCCATGGATTTTCCATGCTACTGGTAGCTGGGCACCATTCTCTGCAACTCCTGTGTGTAAAATTTGAATGAAATCCAGGTGAGGGGCAGTTCATGCAAGGCTGTACATCAGAGCTGGTGTCACCATCAGGCAGAAAGAGGCAGCTGCTTCAGACAAAAGATCTTCTGTGGTGTGGAATGTATAGTTTCATGTGCCACATATCTTGTTCTGCACCCCTAAGTTACTTTACTGCTCTCAGTTGATGTGACGCATGCAGCTCAGCTCATACATTCAGCCATGAGACATCATGTGTAGAGAAGTCAAATACTGCAGTATGCATGTGTCATCTGTGAACCAGCCCCAAAACAGTGGAGAGAAGAATCTGCCCCCTTTTGACAGTTGCTATCCATTTACATTTTGTACAGATTGTTGCAGAGCTGAAATAAATATCTGCAAATATACAAACTTTGATACTTTCTCCAATTTTACTTTGAAATGTTCATGGCAAAATCTCAAACTTGACACTTGCATTCACATTTGAATGGGAAATTATTACCTCAGAACATGTGTGCTTAAACTTGTTGGCACATCCGGATTGTTTTGATTTGATAGGTATTAAAATATCAGCTCAATGATGTCAAATACGATAATACCATTGTAAGTGATTTGTCAGATGTTTTCAGATACTTATCCCTTTGCATGTCAGCAATATAACACAGTCAAACACTAACATTATTACATGTTAGCCATAAAACACTATGAAAAATTAAATAGTGTTGCATGCCAACTCTGAACAGTCAAACATTAAAGAATGAAATCAAACATTAGTCAGATTCTGAAATGAACTGGATCTGGAAAAGTCTCCCAGAATTGTTTTCCTAGAATGTGGTTCCCAAATTGGCATTAAAAAATGAAGCATTCAGTCATCTACCCTTACTTTGTCTAACAGTTTCTCTCTACCATGGCAGTGGACCACTGTGGTTTTCTAGATTTTTTTTAACCAACCTACAATTCCCTACAACTCCAGTCAGCATAGTCAGGGAAGAGGTATTAGGCAACTTCAGTCTAAAAGTCATGTGGAAGACCAAATTTGCTCCTTCTGCTCTGCCATGACAAGCCATATTAGCTTAGTTCAAGCCCAAACAGATGCCCCCAAACCAGTGAGGGACTATCTTTCTTCAGAAACTTCTTAGAAGTTAAAGAAACAATCAGTTTTTTTATTTGGGTATGAATGAGAAAATACAACCAAAGGATGGAATCTGTCCTCGCTCTCAGGACTCTCAAAATCTTTAGACAATAGAAGGTAACAAGAGAACTTAACGTCCAAATTTAACCTTATATGAAGAAAGACCTACTATTGCTTACTTAGACTTCTGACCTGGTCTTGGCTGAGCCAAACAGTGCATTATCTGCTTGATGCATTCTCAACCCTTCCAACTGATTTCAGAATCTTGAACACACAGCTTTGTGATCTAGATCTGGATCTGAGTACAGCTTCAGCCACTACAGCCCCAGTCTGGCCTTCGCAGGTTGCAATCTGGCTTGATGGTGTGGGATTTATTTTGCAGCTCACTCTCCTGGCAAGTCAACAGGCATCTGCAATTGAGATGAATTAGCATATGCAGATATGTGGTCTTTGTTGTTTTAATTATGGGAGAGGCTGCTACACTGCAAGAGATTTCCCTATCTTGTCTGATTTTCAATAGCTTGGGGGCAAGCAGGTACTCGGTGGTTCCTGTTTGATATATTTTTTGTAAAAGATTTGCTTTAGAATTCATTCCTAAGCCCCCTCCCTGAGTCTCAATGGACTAAAAGATGGCTGAAAAATAGATGCATGACTGAAATATATTTAAAGATATATTCTTGGCATGGATTTCATTTATACTTTGGTTGTCCATATTGCATATGGTCGTAAATCTGCTATCGTTCTGAGCTGCCAAATGCTGTGCTCTAGCTCCAGATTGCATTTAAATGGCTGGTTCTTTGCCTCATTGAGCAATCATGATGACAATTGGACATTCTCATTGGCAATTAAGCTTCCCATGTTGAGGCATTGGAGAGCTGGGATAGATCAGCCAACACCACATTATTTCAGTTGGGTACAAGAACTAAAGCCTACATAGGCGCAACTGCAGCTGAGGATGTTCTTTCCCAGTGACCCTTACAGCTGTCTCCTTTCTACTCCCTCTGTTCTCTCACCAGTTAATAAGTCAAACATTATCCATTCACAGACAAGCATGTCCAAGCTAAAAACCTTCTTAAGGCTGTTGTCCCACATACTGGACCAGGAACTGTGTGGGCCTCCAGATGTTGTTGGACCACAACTTTCAGCAGCTCTAGCCTACAAGAGGACAGCAATTGCAGTTGAAAAATAGCTGGAGGGGCAGTACAGTTCCCATTTGTGCTGTATGTATATCCTAGAAAAAACTTTCATTGACCTAAGCAAATAAATATCTATTTTTAAAATAGATATCTATTTACCGTTGATCAGATGAAATCAGTTAAGCTCTTTTAAATATCTATTTTATTCATACCAAACAAAACATGTGTGTGTGTCTGTGTGTGTATAAAATAATTGCAGGTACACACAGACAAAATATACAATTATTCTGTACATCATACTATCATTTCAAAAATAACCTAAAAACAATGTGTCAGTGGCAAACACACAAACAAACAAACAACAACAACAATGTAATGCTTCAGATGTCTACTTAGAAATAAGTCCCATTGCGTACAGAAGAACACATGCTCAGGTAAGTGAGTGTATCGTTGCAGCCCTATATCTATTTTAAATCTCATTGAGCTCACTTAATGAGACTAGCTGCTCTGAGTGAAATTACCACATCTACCACACAAAAGTACTTAATTTTGACTGGAGAGTCTCCAATATTATTGTTGTCCAGAGGCCCATCAAAGCACTAGATGGATAAGTTCTGCCAGCCTAGCCCATAGCCATTTTTGTATTGGATGCAGGTTCTGCAAGATCTCCTTGGATAAGAAGTCACTATCAGTCCAATGTCAAAGGAATCATGGGCTGGGAAGGCTGCTGTTTACAAGTGCACAAGTTACTTTGAGTCTGAATTTTTGAATGAAACAATTCACTGTGCAAGGAAGAAAATATTTAATCACACACACACATGATCTATGAATGTGAGTGACTAATCTGGGTAGTGTAAGAAAGATGGGTTTCTGCTGTTGATAAATCAACTCATTTTGTTTTCTTTCCATCTGTCCTCTGTGTGAGGCTGCCCATATGAACAATTCTGTTTCATGAAACCCCCATAGGGATGACATTCATATCACAGGCAGAACTGTGGCCATACATCACGCTGGTGCCTCAGCTAATTTTGAAATAACCATGGCAGGTGCACTTTTCTTAAAGATTACTTCGAGCCACAGCCTGGAAAATAAGGGATGATATTCTTTCCTGACCAGCATTATTCATATTCTTCAGTGTTCTTCAGAGAGCTTACTGTAGGCTAAATATCACCTGAATTTCAATTCAATATTTTGACATACAACCAGCAATAGTTATCAGCAGCTTTCTTTGAGGTGTTTCTTTGCAGCTGGGGCTTAGAAGCAAAATGAATGGCATCCAGGCAATTCTCAATCAAGCCAATGCTTTTGTTGAGTATCCAACTTTACTTGTTTACTTGTCTCCTAAAACCTGAAAGCTCCAGCTGAGCATGTGTGCATGAGCACACACACATCACAAGCATACAATTTAAGATGAGATACAACAACTAAGAAAAATACTATGGAAACAAGATAAGCTTTCACTCTTCTTGAAACAGAGCCAGCCCTAAATGGATAAGAGAGCTTCTTACTCCAGTTCAACCTGATCAGGTTGCAATTTGAACCTGACTTTGACATTGATGATGGCATAGCATTCTGAACTGCTTCTGAAGGCAGCAGGGAATCTCTTAGGGGTGGCATAGATAGTTCTGTCTTCCAATATCTATCCATCAGTCACTGTTCCACAGCATTTTATGGACTGGGGAAACTGATTTACACTGGTCAATGATAAATCTGGCTCATCCTTAAAAGAGCAAGGCACATGGATGGGAAGCACAGAAGAAGAGGATTCTAGTAATAATGAGTCATTAAAGGAAAGATAGGCAAGCAGACATTCAGAGCTTCTAAGAAAGATTGGTGGCAGAGAACCAGAAGTGATGAGGGAGGAAAAATAGTGAAAGAATAAATGTTAAGTAGAAAAGAGCAAGTTGTGATGTGGGATAATTTGGGTACAGGGAACCAAAGTGGCAACTAGCCTGGGCAACTGAAGTGGCTTTGTTCACACCCATACACGACTTCTGATATCAAGCGATTCGTATATGGAGTGATTTAATACTAATGTGCTATAATGGTTTGAACATTGCACTCCAACCTTGGAAACCAGGGTTAGATTTCCTACTCAGCCATGGAAACCCATTGGATGACCTTGGGCATGTCACACACACTCAGCCACAGAAAACCCTGTGATAGGTTGCCATAAGCCAGAAACAACTTGAAGGCACACAACAACAACCACACATGAGACTTCAAAGTCACCTCATTTCAAGTGCATTTCTTCAAGTAGACCAATTCAGGCAATCAGCTGCCATTTGTCAAACGTATAATAGATGTTATTTACCCATGTGAATGAAGACTGAGGCATTCCAGTGATTAAACATGTCAACAGAGTTTGAGGAAACATTATCTGTGATGCCTATGGAATCATCTGTGTATATCTCTACTTTTCACACTTTGTTCTTCTGATATTTTATATCCCCTGCTACACATACAAAACTATCTAGAATTCTTTATAAAGCAATGCTATGCAGTCAAGTGACAGACTTGTGGGTCTAGGACGAATGCTTCCAAAAACCCCTGTGCCCAATTTGCTCCCTGGATTTTGGAGTTCAAAGTATCTGGATTTCCACCCTTATTGTTGCTGGGATTTCATTTCCGGATATTGCAAGGAAAATTTCACATGCACATACAATCTGTTTCAGCTTGTAGTTTCCTTCAGTTCATTTGTCTTACCTCCCCCCCACCGCCATTAGTGATGAACACAATACACACTGATAAAACACTGCCAAATATGCAAACAAACATGAGGTATAATTTGTCACTTAATTTCATTATTGATGGAAGCAATGAATAATTTTAGCAATTTTTCTTCCTACTGTTAGCAAATTGTAAGAAACAATGCTATTTTTGAACATTATTTGGTTTGGGAGTAATGCCATGCAACATTCACACTGTTTTTTGTAGAGAAAACAGCATTTTCTGCACAGAAAACAGCATTTTCAGTACTTGGCAGCTATAATGGACTGAATGAGGAAAGTACAGGGCTGTATCTTTCTGTATGGGCCTACCTGCACTTTAAGATCTGTAGCGGGTGCACTTCTCTGTATCCCACCAGCATTGGTGGGAACACTAGAGAAGACCTTCTTTGTGGTTGCTCCCACATTTTGGAACTCCTCCCCTAGGGAAGTTAGGATGACTCCTTTGTTTTCCTTTTAGTGGCAGGTTAAGATCTTTCTTTTCCAGCAAGTCATTGGCAATTGATTTTAACAAAAACAACTATTACTATAGCAGCAGAAATAACGACAAAAAGCACTTTTTATGGTGCTGTATGTTTTTAATCTTTTTTTTTAAAGTAAGCTTTTAATTGGTTTTAGCTCTTTTGTTATTTACCACTGTTTTAATCTGAGTTTTGTATATTTTTATCTGTATTTGTTTTATTATATTCTCTGCCTTTTTGTAAGCCTGCTTGAGTCTCAGCCTGGGAGAACAGTGGGCTATAAATACAGTCATGGCTGGCTGGTGGACTGGCTGGCCAGCTTTCTGTACAGAAATATTTTCTGCACAAAATTCTGTTTCCTGCCCCTCACAAAAGCTGTTTCTTTGCAAAACAAATATGTGAATTTTGTGCAAAATAAGTCCTGAACTACAAAGATCTTCATCAGTCCAGGATTCTTCTTGTCTGGGTTTCCCAATACTTGAGAAAATGTTTTTGGAATATTTTTCAATATTCTTTCCAAACAAACAACAACAAAACAACAGTAGCCTCAACATGATCTTATCTATGATGACAGATTCACAGAACATTGCAGAAAACAACCTTGAGGTGATTATGTCTTCAATGACATCAACATTCCTTTTGTGGAGGGTTTAATCACTGGGCAGGAGCTCACAGATGCAGGAATTCCATATCACAACTGCCTACGATATTATTCAAATATATACATGAAGTTGTTGTCAATATGCTCATGCGGTGTGCGGAAAAGAAGAAGCTGCCCCCACCATGTACTTTTAATGGTACCTCAGCATTCAGAGAATATCTTATGATGCTTTCGGGAGCACAGAATTCTAAATCCCAGGTTCTAAATCACAACAAAAGATATGCATTCAGATAAGCTTCTCTCACCTTCCCTCCCTCTCTTAGGTTGCTCCTGGCTATGTTGGGCTGAATCTCACACATTTACAGGTGGAGCCACATTGTAGCTAGTGACACAGACAGATGACATATTTATTAGCTTGTCAAGGCCTCCCCTGTTTATGGAAGACTCACCCAGCTAAAGCAAACAGTCTGCTTCCCATTGGCTAATTGAGATGCCCCCCCATCAAGAGCCTCAGCAAAGTGCTTGATGAGGCATAAAATGATGATTAATTAATTTACTGCACAGTTGATCATCAAACTGAGAGGTTTATGATGCTCACAGCGGTCAGCAGTCTTTCTTCAACATACAACAGCATGAGCAGCCTTTGCTCTGTCCTGCTGCTGCTGCCTTTGCTATGACCTGAGCTGGGATGCTTTAACTCAGGGGTGGAGATAGGGCCATGGTGGGGAATAGGTAAAGGAAAATTTCAGACTTCACACAGTCTTTACGTAGTGTGCAATGCATTTTGATTGTTTTCTGGGTCAGATCCAAACGTTCTCCTCAAAAAGTTCTGTTGTTAATCTTAACACTGAATATTTCCTCTGTACTTTAAATTATTGGTATTCACAACTGATTTCGGCAAGGTTGGCACAAGACCTTTGGCTGCCTGAGGTACAGAACTAAATGACATCCTCTCCCCAGTCCACATACAGAAGCAGTTGTTTTTTTTATTATCAGTAATCAGTTTATTATTTATTTATTATTACTATTATTTGGTTATTGTTCTTCTCTCTTTCTGAAGATCTCAAGGTAGAATAAAACACTGAAGATAACTCAAAATAATTAAAGGACAATCTAAAACCAGTCAGCATAATTAAACAGATGGGGGGGGGAGGTTAATACCCACAGATTCTTATGAGAATCCAGTTTGTTTGTTTGTTTGTTTAATATCCTGCCTTTCTCTCAAATGGGATCGTAACTGTGGTTGCTGGGGACCAAAAGCTAGGGTAAAGATCTTTTAATCTGGCAACAAATGAGGCCACTGTCAATGCTAACCAGGTCTCCAAGGTGAGGGCATTCCAGTTGGCAATAGGTATTTTTTGTCCTCCACCACATCTGAGGGAAGCAGGCTAGCTTAGAGCGCTTAGGGTGGTTGCGTAGAATACAGAACTCTGCCGTTGAACAGTGGAAACAGCCAGGGATTTTTGAGAGGAGCCTCTTAGAGGATGCCTCAGTTGCCTGAGACAGTCCCCTTATTCTGAGAATAGCCCTGGATTTCAGTATTTGATACTGGGATTGTGTTTGAGAGCTGACTATGTCAACATCTAATGATACTGGCAATCTAACTGTATTTGCCAAGCTGAGAATGTATCTGAGAGCAGAATGTCAACATACATAGTCCAACATGGAATTGGTTATATGATTTTATTTGAAGAATACCATACAACAAGTGTTTACATTGGTCTTTAGTGCTTTGCATTTAGTGTTTGGTAGAATTTGGAATATGGCATTGAGCAGTATGTTGCAACATTTGACTATGTGGGCAGCTGTTTTGATTTCAGATTTTATAGGCCAACAGAAGTCTAAGAGGCTTGGCTTTCAGATTGTTACATTACATTACAATAAATTTTGAATGACTTTTTAAAGACTTCTCCCAGTGGTAAAAGCAGACATTTTAGCTCACTGGTTGAGCTTGAAAGGGCTCTAAAAAAATACAATTGCCACAATTTCCCAGCCAGTTTGCTCACTTTCCAAAAAAGTAAAATTTCCAAGCTCTGCCCAGGACCACCTACTCTGCCAAAATGGCAGAGAAGAGGCCATACTGTCTAGCCACACAGTCAAGAGAACCATAGGAAGATTTGGGGATAGATACATTGATGTGGGCTAATAATACACCTTGAAGAAGAGATCAAAAATGAAATATTCCTAGTCCTTTTCCATGTCAGGTTAAATCCAAGCAGGAAAAATATTTCTGGATTCTCTGAAACATAGAATAACATCAGAATATTAAAAACAGAACACAAACAAAGCATTGTTTCAAAAACAGATTTAAGCAGTTTCAAAATGTTGCAAAATATAACAGTTTTATTAATACTGCCAGCTTGAGGGAATTCCACAGTTATACTCTGCTGAAGAAAATTGCACCAACTTCTAGGAAAACTACATTTCCCAAGGGCCACTTGCATCTTGGAATGCTGCCAGTGCTCCAAGTGCTGGAAAAGGAAGGAAGGGCCTCACTCTTTCCCCTCTGTGTTTAGACTGCACCACTTCTGTTGCTGCTGTTACCAGAAGTCTGAAGTTGGATTTCAAAGTTGGAGTAGAAGTTCAGGAGACTAAGAGTATAACTTCTGATCTCGGAAAACTAGTTGCATTAGTTGATAAGTTGTTTTTTGTTAAACAACTGCAGTGCAAGCTTATGTGAAGTTGCCCATCCCTAGTTTTGGCAGAATAGTTATGATGTTGGGAACTTTGACTTTTGGAAAAAAAATTTTTATTTTTTTTGGTCACAAATCACCTGTTGTTTTCAGCCTTGTGCTATTCAAGGTCCTGAAGCCCATTTCTGATGAGTCTACTGGCGTGACCTGCTACCAGATGATCTGAAACCTTGTCCCACCATATGAAGTCCATATATGCTTTGCAAAATGAGTCACAGGTTGCCTTTTGCCTGTTCCTACTCCCCAACCCCACCTGCCAACGTGTAGCCAGGAATGCACATATTTGTGAATTTTCAGTTCAGCAATATGCACTACAGAACATGATTTGCATGCAGAAAGTTCAATCCTCATCATTTCCAGGTAGGGCTGAAAACACTACTGCTTGAAACTTCGGAGTTCTACTGCTACCCAGCACCTGTAACTCAGTGCTTTGATGTGTCTAGCTGTGTTAAAGTCTGATCTCCTAGTTTTGTTAGCTTTCTGCCCTTTCAGAAAGGGACTATTGTGTATGTTCATGTACATAATCAAAACAGAGTTTGGCAGATTTATTTTATTGGACTATAGTTCCCACCCAGTACAGGCACTGGACATGCTGCCTATGAAATTCTGGGAATAGATCCTCAAAAATATTAATTTTTCCAACCTTTGTTTACTGGCCTCTTGGCAAATTATGGAATGACATGAACATGATAATCAATTAAGCTTTCTTTGAAACCTCATCTAAGCTACAAACTCACCTAGTGGCTAAGAAACCATTCTTTATCTGTCTCAAATCTATGATGAGGTTAACCATGATACTCTGTCTTACAGGAGTCTTTAACAGTTTGGTGGGAGAATACTGAGAAATGTTCTAGATACTTGTATTGGGGAAACTCTTTATATTGCAGAAATATTAATTTTCACAAATTTTTTTTGAATTTTTTTTAGCTAAAAGAAACATAGGTATGATTTAGGCAAACCTAAAACATACCTGTATGGAATCTCTCCCACTGACATCAGAAAGAAAGTAAAACACTTAACATGGCTGTATCATGGTGACAGAACACTATCCAGTCAAGGGCGATTTGAGGTCCACCTAAATCAACTGAGTTTTTGAATCCCTTGCCCTCTTATCTGGACATAAAGACCACCCAGTTTTGTGGAAATCACTGCTCAGAAAATACATACATTTGCACTGAAAGCTTTATTAACTATGGCCAAATGATGCTTATCATAATAAGCCACAAGTGCTCATGTTAAAAGCCTAAAATCTCACACTAGTGGTCTGAAATAATCAATGAAAAGTCATATAGCCCCATGGGCGGTAAGTTATGTGTTTCCTGAATAAGGTAGAGTTTGAAAATTTGTAATCCATAAGTATATCCCAAATCCAATTTTAGATATTCAGCCCTAGTCCCATCAAATTTTGATGTATACCCTAGTGTGATAAACATGCAAAAGTCAAAGATCCAAAGATGGGCCTATTCAGAGAGGAGTAGGGTGGATTTTTCACTGGTTATTGAGGACAAGCAAGGAACACTTTTAATCTTCACCCCAATTAAGTGAAGCCTTTAATTTCTCTAACAGGAGAGTATGCCCCTGTCTTCAGTGGGAGAGGTGCATTGGATCACTCCAGGGGCTGCACCATTGCTGTTGCCAAAAATTAGTAGCAACCACTGAGATTCCCACAACTGCATTGGCTCTGTGTGGTGCACAAGGATACAAGAGCATTCCACCATAACATAGATCCCTACAGCCTAGCAGAGCAGATTGTCTCCTTTTCTGATAATGAAGGGAAGAGAGAAAAAGTCTCTTTGTTTTAACATTGAGAAATGTTAGTGAGTGACGAATACCAGCTGCTGCAGGCTGTATTTCAGAGGAAGAAACTGGCCAAGCCACTACTGCATATTCCTTGTCTAAGAAAACCGTATGAAGTTCATGGGGTCATCATAAATCAACCCATGACTTGAAAGCACACGTATACATACAGATGCTTTTAAGAGTAGCATTGAAAGAAAATGAGGCCAGTAGGGTCTATAAGAATGACTGGAGGTACATTCTGCTCATCTGCAGGGCCCATGTTGCCTGTTGTTGTGTGCCTTCAGGTGATTTCTGACTTATGGTGACCCTAAGGTGAATTTATAATGACGTTTTCTTGGTCCAATTTATTCAGAAGGGGTTTGCCTTTGCTTTCCTTTGAGGATGAGAGAGTGTGACTTGCTCAAGGTCACCAGTGGATTTCCATGGCTGAGTGAGGATTCAAACTCTGGTGTCCAAAGTGGCAGCTGAACGCTCAGACCACTGCAGTACTCTGGTTTATGTTGTAGACTCATTGCCTACTACTGGTCTAATAGAATGAAATGGTTCTTGAGTCTTATATTTTATTACTCTGGGAAAAACCAACCATACTGGTAGGCACTTGTGTTATGAATGAGACTTGTCCTTTGGCCATAGTGCCAGTGTCTGGCTGGCCATCCCCACCAATGATTCTACAAAAGCAAGGGAACCTCACATCTCTGGGTATATAGCATGCAAAAGACATATTGCCTTGGCAGTATGCAAATCTTCTCTCTGCATGCACCCCCTCAGTTGCAAGGACAGGCATTTTGTTCACTTCCTGATATAAGCAATAGCAGAGAACTGCTCTCGTCCCAAAGGAAAATAGACTTGCTTCAAGACTGCATTATTATTTTTCTCAAAATCTCATTGTCTGGCAAGCCATCCAATTGCATGCAAAATGCATAAAAGATAAAAACACCCATTCTTTGTTATTTAATTATTCAGCATGAGTTTGAATAAATGTGCTAAAAACTGTGGAGGGTTTAAGCTGCTTCATGAAGAATCTACCCCTCTCTCTCTCTTTCTTATCCTTGGATAAATCCATAAATTATTTATTTAGAGATAGGTGCAAAGTGCTTTCTTGTATCAAGGCTGTCCCTAGAATAACCAGCCTCATTTACCCTTAGCCTGGTTGGCTCCTGAAAGCACAGTGATATGATAGGCGGGAAAGAACAAACTGAGATTTAAAAATTATTTCACCTGCTACCGTCTACAAGAGCTCTAAAGAAGTCAACAGATGCTTCCTCATCTGATAAATCAATATATTTATTTACTGGATAACACAATTTTGATAAATTTGTGCTATTCATATTCATTTGCTTTGTCTGGGGAGTACCTGAAAGTTCAGGGAGAGGTCAAAGGCATTTGCTGCCTGAGACAAAGAACAAGATGATGCCCACTACCACCCATATATACAAAAGCCAATAGGAAAGGCAGTTGAAGTTTACTTCAATACTGCCAGCAGAAAAGCATCTTCCATTCAGTCAAAAGGCATTAAACTAACTCAGGGCACACATGGAAAACTGCTTAGCCTACTGTTCTTTCTTTCCTCTAACATGTGGCTGCCATCTTCCAGCATCTAATGTCTATGGTGAACATTTCACTCTGCTTAATGGTAGGGCCAGGGCCAGTTGCAGGTCAATTGATTTGTACAACAGCTGACATTGGACTTGTACAGTAGATGGTGTGTTTTCTTTGAGAATCGAGCTATAAACAGCCAAATATATGGGAAATGACTAGCTGGTCACAACAAACATTTCAAACAAGAGTTGTGAAAGATCAAGTAAGTCAACTGCAAGTAAGGTCCTGGACTGAAAAAAAATCCACCTGGAGATTAACATGGAACAAATTTGGTTGATAATAATCTTTTCTCCCCACCATGGTACCAACTTTCCACAGTGGTGGGACTCTGCACTCCTGTAAGGCAAGAGACTATGCTGATGGTAGCAGTATTGCCAGTATGGTCTCCCATGTCAGACAGGCTTTTATTGAGAAGCCAAATTAAATGTGCCAAATAGCTTATGGGCAGCAGCAGTGTGCATGCAGGGGTTACACTGTGAGGATTGCTCAGAGACAAAGGCATTGGCATCCTAGCTAACACTTGATAGTATTGCAAAGAAGAAGGCACAATAAATCCCTTTTCTCTGTCTTTTACAATGAAAAACCTATCATAAGACAACCCAAAATGGAACAAGAGATAGTGCCAGAGGATAATGTCTCCCAGGTCAGAAGGCATACAAGAAGCTACACGAAGCACTGTGGCTAAAGATGCAACTGGATTCAAATTGAAAGGATGTTCAGCTGTTGACACACTCAGACGTGAAAGGAAAGTCTGAAGCTGCACAACACATGTTATTGGAACATGGAATGTGAGAAGCATGAATTAGGGAAATGAGACATAGTAAGACAAGAAATGGAATGTATAAACATTGCAATACTTGGGGTGAGCAAGCTAAAATGGATAGGAATGAGATATTTTCTCTCACATAATTACACAGTATTTTACTCAGGAGATGAAAATCTAAGAAGAAATGGGGTAATGTTAATAGTGAGGAGAGATGTGGCAAAAGCACTCAAAAGATAACAATGTAAACTCTGACCCAAAAATATCAATAAGACTTCAGGGAAAGTCCAGCAGTATAACCATAATCCAAGTTTATGTTCTAACTACAGAGGTAGTAAAAGAAGAAACTGAATGATTCTATGCTGGATACCAAGAAGAAATTGATGACACATCAAAACAAGAATTTTTGTTAATCATATGTGATTGGAATGCAAAAGTAGCAAAGAAAAGAGAATTGAAAATTGTAGGAAAATGTTGCTTAGGATCAAGAAATGAAGCAGGAGGCCAACTGGTTGAATGTAGTGAGGCCAACAGTTTGTTCATCTCAAATACATTCTTCAAGCAACCAAAGAGGTGACTGCACACATAGACATCACCTGATGGTCAATATAGAAATCAAATAGACTACATAATGGGAAGCAAAAGATGGAGAAGCTCCATTCTCTCTGCAAAAACGAGACTAGGAGCAGATTGTAGCACAGACCATGAAGCGCTACTATCAAAAATCAGAGTAAAGCTTCAAACACTTAGCCAACTATTATGCCAAAATATAATCTAAAGAACATCCATGTAGGATTTAAAGATAATATTAAAAATAGATTTGCACTTTTAAGGCTAATTGACCAGGAACCAGAAGAATTATGGACTGAAGCCAGGAACATTGTCGGAGAGGAATGCAAAAAGACACTATTGGCAGCAAAAAAGAAAGAGAAGCCTCAATGGATGACACATGAAACTCTTCAAGCTGTTGAGGACAGACAAGAGGCAAAAGTAAAAGGTGACAGAAGATGAGAAAAAGGTAAGAACCCTGAATATAGCTGTTCAATGATTTGTGCACAGGGGCAAAGAAAACCACTATAGTAATCACTGCAGAGAAATAGAAGATGATGACGACATCATCATCATCATCATCATCATCATCAACAACAACAACAACAACAACAACAACAACAGGAAGACCAAGAGATCTCTTTCACAAGATCTGAAAAAATTAAAGGGAAATTTTAACCAAGAGTGTGGCTGCTGTATGATATGCAGGGGAATACACTACATGACTGAGCACAAATAAATGTCTGACAGAACCAGTACACTGAAGAACTATGTAAAAGAGATGAGAGCATGACAGATGCATTCAAAGAAGAAACATTTGAAGAAGAACCTACAATTTTAGAAAGTGAAGTAGAAGCTGCACTCTGCACTCAGGAGAAATAAATCATCAGGATCAAATGGCATACCAGTAGAGCTGCTTCAAGCTACAGGGACAGAATCTACTCTCATTTTAACTAAAATCTGTCAACAAATATTGAAAACAAAGCAGTGGCCCATAGATTAGAAATGCTCAATATACCTTCCAATCCCCAAGTAAGGGAATACCAGGGAGTGCAGTAACCATTGCACTAATTTCTCATGCAAAGTCATGCTCAAAAATCTACAACAACAACTTTTACCATATATGTAGTGAGAAATGCCAGATATCCAAATCAGATTCAGGCACTAGGGATCATGTTGCAAACATAAGTTGGATAATAAGAGCCTTCGTGGCACAGAGGTTAAATACCAGTGTTGCAGCCACAACATTGTGAGTTTGATCCTGCCGGGATCCGGGTTGACTCAGGCTTCCATCCTTCTGTAGGTCAGTAAAATGAGTACCCAGCTTGTTGGGGGCAGTTAGCCTACACGTTCTAAACCACTTAGAGAGTGCTTGCACTGATAAGTGGTATATAAATATACATGCTATTGCTATAATGTCTTTGTCCCTGATTGTAGACATGTTGTTGTTGTTCCTCCCTTTGGTGTAAAGGGCATTATAAGTAAACATTATTATTATAATTAATAGAGTGCACCAAGGAATTCCAGGGGAAAAAATCAGCCAGTGTGTTATAGATTATAGCAAAGCCTTTGATTGTGCAGATTATGAAAAATATAGATCATTCTTAAAGAAATGGGTATGCTACTACATTTGATTGTCCTGATGTGTAATCTGTACTCAAGACAAGAGGTTGCCATCAGGACAGACTACAGAGAAACATAATGGTTTCCAGTTGCAAGGAGGTCAGGCAAGGCTACGTTTTATCACCTTGTTTCTCTTGTATGCTGAACATATTATATATAAAGCAGGATTAACTGAGGGGAAGGAGGTGTGAAAATTGGAGGAAGAAACATCTATGTTATTGTGTGCCTTCAAGTTACTTCTGACTTATGATGACTCTAAAGTAAACCTATCACAGGGTTTTCTGGGGGCTGAGAGTGTGTGAGGCACTCAAGGTTACCCAGTGTCTTTCCATTGCCAAGCAGAGGATCAAACTGTGGTCTCCAGGGTCATAGTCCAACACTCAAATCACTACACTATACTGGCTTGATATCATACTACTAGAAGAAATAGCAAAGACTTGAAATGATTACTGAATGGAGTCAAGGCAGAAAGTGCAAAGGCGGGTTTACAGCTGAACATTAAGAAAACAAAAATAATGACTACAGATGATTCACATAACTTTGAAGTAGAAGATAAAGATATTGAAATAGTTAAAGATTTTCCATACCTTGAGTTAGTTATTAATCAGAATGGAAATTTTAATCAAGAAATCAGAAGAAGACTAGGACTCGGAAAGGGAGCTATGAAGGAACTAGATAAGATATTAAACTGTAAATACTAAAGTTAGGATTATCCATGCCATTGCATTTCCAATTTCGTTGTATGGTCGTAAAAGCAGAGCAGTAAATAAAGCTGATAAGAAGAAAATCTACTATCTTGAAATGGGGTGCTAGAGAGGAGTTCTACGGATACTGCTGATAAGACAAATAAATGGGTATTGGAACATATCAAGCTTCAACTCTCCCTAGAAGCCAAGATGATTAGACTGAGACTGTCATGCTTTGGACATATCATGAAAATATCTGACTCACTAGAAAAAGACAGTAATCCTTCGTAAGGCAATGGGAAAGAGGAAGGCTTCATTACAGGTAGATAGACAATCAATGATGCCACACTCTGAACCTGCAAGACCTGATCAGGGCTATTGATGATATGGTGATTTGGACATCTCATTCATTGGGTCACCATGAGTCAAAATCAATTTGACATCAGTTAACACAACAGTAGTAAAAACTTCATTTTGCCTAATGATTCTCAGGCCTAAACCCTCCTTCACTTCTAAGAAAATACTCAGCTGTATTAAGCAGATAGCAGGGTAAACAAGTGGATGAAGAAGTTGAAAGAGGATGTGGGCTGACAGGCAGCAATGTATCAAGCAAAGTTGGGAAGACACACAAGGAAGACTGCGGTATGACATTTGGACAGACCTTAGTCTGAGCTGGAAATATTTGTAGCCAGGATAGGCAAGGTCAGAGACTGGAGAATTTTCTTTCAGAGACTATAGTTCACAGAATACCCCACCCAGCTCTGGATGATTCCAAATAAGTAACTTTCTAAGCTTTGGGCCAAGAATGCTAGGGATGGGGTTGGAGATATGCAGACATCTTGAAGAGCAAAACTGCTATTTTTCCTTCACTCAGTGTGAGCTGCCAAAACACATGTAGGTATGTGAGCAGGAAGAATAGAGAAAGTTCGAGGCTGGAAGAAGCATGTATGATCCTGTCCTCAAAAGGTTGCATTTGGAACCATAAGAGAAGATTCCTTGCCTTAGCTGTCAACAGGGAGTTGCCAATGGGAGACACTTAACCAGCAAAATATCATACCTTCCAACTGTCCCAGTTTTATAGAGGTTCCTGATTTCTCCTTTCCCTCACTTCATCCTTGGCTTACTTCCATTGCTGGAATGTGTGATAGCAGTTTACAGTCATTTAATTCACCAGGAAGGAGAGTAGAGGAGGAGGCTGTCTTGCCCATCCCAATCAACTCATTTGTTTGTTTTCTTTTCCCAGACTTTTTCTGAATTCAGGACATAAATTTATATAATACTTTGGTGTGTTCTTCCTCATTAATAACTTTTGTCCTCTTGTTGCCAGTCCACACCCTTTTGACTGCATTGATGTTGCTCAGCCATATTTTCATCTGTGAAAGGCTGGATGATATGAAATGCAAAGTTTTCCTCTCACAGAGTACCTTGATTTTTCTCTAACCCTCTCCTTGGAGTCTGTGAAGAGTCGCTACAGCTCTGTGTTGTGGTAAGCTCTGATTTTTTTCCCCCTTCACTTTGATAACTGAAAGTGGTCTGAACCTAGTGACGATCAGTTTGGTGTAGAGATGGGTTCAAATTTTGCTTGGCTCATTTTATAAGAACATTATGCAAATGTTTTCAAAAATATAATTAAAAGAACTCTAGAATTTTTTTTAAAAAAAATAAATGTAGGTGTGGGAGTGAAGCAAAACCTACAGAGTCATCTATCCCTGCAGACAGTTTGTAGCTCTTAAAAGATGTCTTTGAATCCCTGTTTATTGAGCTATATTTTTGTCAGGTCAAATATTATTGCCACAATTTTTTTTCTGACAAGTTCTTCATCTTTAACAGCTAGATGTGAAGCTGGTACCACATGCTCCTTTCCATACTGGGAACAGCTATACCTGTTGAATTTGGCTACTGCAAATGGGAAGACCTCAATAATTTTTTAAAAAAATTATTGTGAGACAAAGCATAACTGACAGATTTGTCCATGCCTAGTTAAGCATATTGGGATTTAGTTGTCTGTCATCTGGGCACTCAGCAGGTCCATACACATTTAATTTCAGCATCACTACAGCATCAGACCAAACTGACATTGGTTTTATTTCAGAGTCATCCTTAAAACCCACTGGTTATAATAAGAAATACTTATGCACTTGTTTAGCTCACCCCTTGAAATCAGTGGGGCTTCAAGGTGCTGAGCTTTCACTGGTGCTGGTGCTGGTACATCTTTTTTTTAAAGTTGTACACAAAATGTCTGTCCTGTGAATCAAGGGGAAGAAAAGATCCCACTCCATGTTTGTGCCATGTATATTGCACAAATTGCCTAGTCTTACTCAATCCATATTGTTACCTCAGTTTCAAAGGTGGTACTGAGTAGAGTTTTGGACCATCATGAATTCAGATTCTATCTGAGAATTTAAGAATCAGTGAAGTATTGTTGGATAACGTGGGATGTTCTGTGTAATGTCTTTTTGTAATTTTTTTAATCAAACAAATAGCATGAAAAGAAATATTTTAAAAATGTGACTACAGATAATATTGGCCATCTGTTATAAAGAAAAAGATGAAACTATTGACACATATTAACTTTATTCGTATGTGCAGCAAAATCACACAGGCTGACTAAAAGATGGTAAAGCAGCTGCAAAGGTACATTGGAGACCATGCAAAAAGAAGATTTACCATTGTCAAAGAAATGGTAGGAACATAAGCCTGAAAAAGTTGTTGAAAATAATGAAGTAAAAATTACTCCTCCTCCTTCCCCTCCTCTCTTGCCCCTCATCATCATGATCACCACTATCATCATCATCATCATCACCACCACCACCACCATCATCATCATCATCCAATCACTATCATCATTATTTTGAAATCCTGCTTATTCAGATGTTGTTAGCCACAGATTATTCAAGGGATTCTTTGTTGCTATGACATCCCAGCCCTGACTCTTCTCTGGAAGTCTTGTTCTGCTACCCCTCCGACACAAATCTTGGATTTGGTTGGTTGGTTTTTGGTGGGGGAACAGCTCCAAAGTCTCTCATCTTCAAACAGTCTTTCTTTCTCTCTCATTCACAGGCACTCCTCTTATCTCATCCATGGGTCTTCTAAAGTATCAGGCACTGCATGAGTTAAGTCATGAATTAGAAGCAAATTGACCAGGTGTTTCTTGAGCTGTTTTATTGACATGAAATGCAAGTTTTATTGAGGAAAGGAAACTTGCCTTAAGAGTCAGACTGTATGACAAAGCAGTTGTTTATGACAGTGATTTGGCAATGATTCACATTAGGTATAAACACCCTTCTGCTCCCCTCATATGCATTTTAAATGCATATTTTTTGGGTGTGACATGTTCTTTCAGTGATGAATTCTCCATAGTCCCCAGTACTATAAACCAACCATGTTAATTTTAACTAATCTATAGATAGCTCAAAAACATTTAAAGAAGAAGACAAGACAATAGTCCACTTCCTCCCACTTTGTGTGTACAAGAGCTGACCACATCAGTGGCTGAATCTCACTTCCAAGCTAGGTAGTACATCTGAGGTCAGCAGACTAACCTAAGGGCAACTGCCAGGTTTAAACATAAGGATCCAGCACTTCCAGGCTCCCAGGCTTTGCTATTTGAAGAGGCTATCTCATTCTGCTTAATGATAAGGTCAGCTCTGACCTACTCACTATAATAAAGACAATTCTTAAACAGTTCAATGTGTTGTAGACGGAGAGTGGCTGAGAAATTATACTGTGGTTGGTGCCATCAAATCAGCTAATGAAACAGCACTTTCTTGGGTACAAATCACCGTTCTTACTTCTTCAATCACTATGCTGTGATAACCTATGAAAAATAGCCTTGGTGTAATGCTGGCCATATTGGTGCTCCCCACAAAGCATATAGCCGGCCTGTACAAACGTTGTCCCACCAAACTGCAGCCAGTCCAGTAGCAGCTACTGTATATGTGTATTTTCTTCCTGCCCTTTGGTATGTGTATAAGGGAGGAAGGGTATGGGAGCAGGGCTGACCCAAAATATTTTGCACTTAGAGGCACAGTAGCAAATGGCATGTGGCAACCACTCAAATCAAGATACATAGTACCCTGAACTAAGAAAGTTGTTTTGACACCTCATTCAGAAGATTAGACAAACACCCCTCATTCTCACTGGCAATAAAAGCACAATAATGATGAATCAAATGAGTAATGGCCTGCTGCTTTCTCATGGCATGCAAAATGTAGTAGGACCAGCCTACTACCTGTGTGTTTGTGTTTGTATGTATGTGCACATATATGTGTGTGTGCAATATTCATTAGGCCACAATAAATAACTGAAGTTAGCAAAGCTAGTCATAAATTGTGCAAGTCCAACTCATGAATCCATGTTAAGAGTCATTATGGGGTAATATTCACTCTAGCTGGAATCTTGTATGACTCAGTGTAGCATAGTAATTGTGCATATAAAAACTACACTACAAATGGGCATTCACTATCCCACAGAATTACTGTAGAGTTGCTGCAGCACCCTCCCCCCTGCTATTCCATGTGTAGTGAAAAGTGTGAGTGGGGAGGATCATAGAAGCATCTGGCTATGTGCCTATGGACATCATCTGTTGAGTTTTGTCAGAGTCCTCTAGAGGTCTCAGTGGATGGTGTAATAATTTCATGTCTGGTCACAGAGACATAAATAGATGCTTTCCTGATCCCTCTCCCACTTTCCACTTGGTACCAAATGGCCATGGATGAAGGCTGCATTAGTTCAATGGTAAGTCCTGAGGGGAGGGCTTTAGTCACTGCAGAGGGAAGAAGAGAATACCAGCCTCCTCAGTGACAAAAAACCAAGACATACAAAGGCATAAGGTTGGCCTGGGCCTGCGTAGGAGTCTAACAAGATGCCAGGCACTGCTTGTAAACTTCTGGAGGGATATGGATGACTGTTTCATAATTCTTGACCAGAAAGACTTTAGTCTGATTTGGCAAGGCTATTCTTATCTGTTATGACGGATTTGATGTGCTGAAAATATCTTCCTTTTTAAAACTGTTCTTCAATTTGATGGAAAACAAAGTGCTTTCACATATAAAACAGATTATTAAAAATGGATACTAACATTTTGGTGTCATACTTGCAGGGTTCTTGCAGTTTACCTTAGGATCAAGGTGACTGAGAGGTTTTGTATGAGTATTCTGTTTTCACTGTGAAATAGACTTTCAGATATTCTGCAGCCTCTCAGGCCGCCCACACTTCTGTTGATACTAGGTAAAGACATCATGTGGTAATTCCTCCCCTGAGGCTTTTTCAGATTAGGAAGCAGCTAGGGAGGCTGTGGGACAATGGAGAAATGAGAACATAATAAAAGCCATGCTAGATCAGATCAAGCCTATCTAGTCCAACATTCTGTTTACACAGGAGCCAAACAGATGGCTGTGGGAAACCCAGGTGCAGGACACAAGGGCAGGTACGCCCTCTGTCTACAGCGACTGAAATACCAAGGCATACTGTCTCTGATACTGGAAATGATATGCCATCATTCTGACTACTAGCCATTTATGCTTCTATCATCCATGAACTTATCTAATCCTTCTTTAAAGTCATCTCAGTTGGCAGCCATCATCATATCTTCTGGGAATGAATTGCACAGTTTAATCTGTCCTGTGAGAAGAATTAAAGATCTGCCACACAATGGTTTAAAATAACAACAACAACAACAACAATAATGTGAAAACAGTAAGCTAAATTCAAAAACACTACCAAAGAAATTCTAAAGCACTCTGAGAATGAAGAAGGGGAAAAAAATTGGAAATCTTGTTTTCTGGAGAAGAAGTTGGAAGGTAGATTTCAGGACAGCACTGAACTGACAGGGGCTATATAAGTTGTGTTTAACACGCAGTTTTTCACACAGCAGGAACTAGATTTAACTCATTTCTACTTCAAAAAACAGACACCCTGACCTGGAGAAGAATCCTAATAGATTCATTATGGGTGTCATATTACATTACCTTTCTCCATATGGATTGAATTATATTATGTCACATCTCTCCTAATCTCATGTGATTGATCAGAATGATACTTCAAAGGGGCAAAACTGATCATACTCTGGTCTACATCTCATTGATCTGGGCAACTTTTGTTTGGTAGTATTGTTTCCAACTGCAACGTGAAGTTGATTCACATGGTTGAAAGTTCTTTGGTACAAAAGACAAAGAAAATAAAAGAATATTAAACTGCACATGAAGACAACTAGATGTCAGGGAGAAAGGTTCAAGCTTTCTGTGACATACTTGACCTTATTATGCAGGGATTTGATGGGGTATAAAGAAGCATTACCATGTGAGGTCCACTTTCTTTCTGAAATGGTACAATCTTGCCACAATTTGACATCACATTGAGAATTAATTCTTAGTCACTAACTGGACTGATATCTATAGTCTCAATCTAATAGTTCTCAATAGGAAATGATATAGGCTTTGACTTGCCACCGATACACTGTGTTGCCCCCTTGGTGAACCCTATCCTGGGGTCTACAACTTTGATATAAAAAGTTAATCGAACCCACCGGGTTAGATTACAGTAATTATGTTAGGTCACCGGGATGAGCATGTGGGCAATAACGGTCTTACGATCCAATGAAACAGGTCAGGCCAGTAAACTCCCCAGTCACATAGCCACAGAAGACCTCAAGCTGTGCTAACCCACGGTGGACAAAAGGTCATCAACCTTTAAGGAGCCAGCTTGAAGGGAGTAAGAGTTTTCCCATAAAGTTGGGCACTGGAAGCAATAAAATCTTTTCAGGCCAAATCTATCTCCAGAAACTCACAGCACAGCCTCAAAGTGGTGGAAGATCCTGATACTTGGATAACACCTTGTTATCTTCGAATATCAAAGAAGGTGCCGGTGTGAAGTTGTTTTCCATTGCTGTCCCCTTTGTTCTACCCGGGAGAGGATTTGCCCTCAAGGTAAATTTTTCCTACAAATAGTCCCTGTTTTTAGACTAGTTAGAAGAGGATGCCTCCCAGTCATACCAACTGACCGTTCCCCCCTCCTGATAGCTGTGCGATCTCCTCAGCATCTCTTTGCATTTCTTTCGCTGCTTCCCGGATCAAGGACTTCAGGAAAAGGTGCAGTATTGCCCAAACTATGAATCCTTCAACAATCCCTCTATCTTATTTCCACTCTTTATTTCTTTTAGCCCTTGGATGCATGTGTGTGTGTTTGCATTGATGAGAGCTATTACTGTTCAATAAAGTCATTCATTGGACCTTTCTGTGTGATTTCTGACTGAGCCTGACCTGTAAAAACTGGGTAAAATATCTCGCTAGGTTGCCCTGCCTCTCTCATTGCTGTTGCTTGTGCTCCATTGAGCTTACTTTCCCCATCATTTGGAGCATATTGAGGTGTCCCTCTGGGACCCCCAGATTTTCAGGGTAACAGCTGGGACCATTATAGTTTGGACTAACAGTTGGATTTATTCTGGGGTGTGAATCATGTGGCCCTCCACATATTGTCAGACTGTACCTTGGAGGATTCTTCACCATGGGATCTACTGCCTAGGACTGCTGAGCTTTGAAGTTCAACAACATTCCAAGGGCCATTTGATCACCCTGATTTATATTTAGCCACTTCATTTTTGTCAGCTGATATATTGGCTTTGACTTATGGTGAGCCTGTGAACGGGAGACTTCCAAGAAATGCTGTCACTGACAACCCAGCTTCAGGTCCTGCAAACTCAGGGCCATGGCTTCCTTGATTGAGTCTATCCACCTGTATTACAGTCTGCCCATTTTCCTACTGCCTTTCACCTTTCCAAGCATTATTGTCTTTTCTAATTAATCATGTCTTCTCATGATATGCCCAAAGTACAATAGTTTCAATTTAGTCATTTTGGCTTCAAGGGACAGTTCAGGCTTGATTTGCTCTCAGACCCATTTATTTATCTTTTTAGAAGTTCATGGTATCTCCTCCAGCAGCACATTGAAATGAATTGATTCACTTCCTGTCAACTTTCTTCACCATTGAGCTTTCACGACCATACGTGGAAATCAAAAATAACAATTCAAAGAACTAGATGGATTGGTTCCTCTCCATATCAATTTTGCATTGTATTACTCTGTATTTTTACAAAAACAAACCTTACAACAAATTGTATTTAAATATGCATATTTGAACATGTATTTTCCTAAAAACGTATACATTTCTAAACACATTTTTGAAACATATTTTTTTTTAGAGTAAGAGAGAGAAAGAGATTTCAAAACATATTCTATAATAAAGCACACAGTTTTCGTAGGTATATTGTTACTTCTGTACGTTTCCCAGTTTGCATCTAGTGATGCAACCAGTCATTTCATTAGGCTGTTTGTAGCATGACTGCTAAACCTCACTCATTAGTGAGTAACACAGATCATCCTTCCCAATATGCTTGGCATCCATTGGTGGGTTGCTGCTAAGCTTGCCCCCTTCCCCAATCTGCAACTTTTGGAGTAGTTTCAATCCAGCAACTGTGGCTATGTTTCTGTGAAGCAGAGGTTCATGGCAACATTCTGCTGTTGCTCTGCTAACTCAGCTTAAAGTCAGGGTCCTTCAGCCACCTCATCCCATTGGTAGGTGACTCGGAAACTTTAGAGACATCCTTGATCTTTCCTATCAGTTCTCATGTCTTGTCCCATGTGTGGGAGGTGTTGCTGCAACTGCTGTTAGTGTTGACCAGCAGGGCTTCACAGACACCACTGAAATGCTCTGAAGATCTTCAGGGGACCCCCACAGGACCTGCAGGTTAAGAACCACCGCGTTAGAGCTCTTTCCTTATTTTCAGCTTTACCGCAAATGATGCCTACCAAATCCTTGGTGTTACAACTTTGATCAGCCAATATTGACATATGACAAGATGTATAGTATGCAACATCCGGAGGGTACTACACAAGGTAAGACTGTTTTACTGGATTGTGACATTATGAGTCTCTAAAAAAAAAAAAAGGCCAAATATATGTACGAATGTATGTGGAATTTAATTATTTGATCCCCATATTATTTCCCTCATGCTGTGGGTGGGAGTAGAAAGGTACCATAATGTACTGGTTTGAGTATTGTACTAGGACTCTAAGAGAACAGGGCTTAAATTGCCACTTGACCATGGAAACTCACTGGTTGATCGATGGAAAATCACCCCCCTCATACTTAAAGAAAGGCGATGACAAACCATCATTGAATAAATCTTACCAAGAAAACTTCATAACAGGGTTGACATAAATCGGAGTTGACTTGAAAGGCATAACAACAACAACAACAAAACAACAACATAGGGGAATTCATGAATCCGTATAGATCTTGTTAGATCTTGCCTCCAAGTATTGCCCACCATTTGCTATTCTTATGGGTGCTGGGATCTGTAGCCCAAGAACATGTGGAGAGTCACACGATTCCCACTCCTGCTTTGATATGGGAGAAGCATGGGATAGTTCCCGGAATCAATCCAAGGAAAGATAGCAGGCCCTTTCCCAAATGTCTCCAAGTACTTCAGTCACTCCCACAAATCTAGTATATTACTGTCTTGTACAGCAGAGATTCCAGCCTTGCTCTCCTAATTCATTGCCATCTCTTTGCTTTCTCAAATGCTCCTCACGCAGATTTTGAACTATTTTTTTCTGTTTGTTTTTTTTCCTTTTCAGTGATCAAGCAAGAATAAAAGTAGAGTTACAGAACAAGTGTGTGGCATAAATTAAAAAGACATAAAAAGATCCATACAAAGGAAACACCACCTAACCGTCACTAATTCTGCTTGAAAGGAAGCAAAAGCTGACACAATCTTATAGTAACTGAGGTTGGTATTTTAAAACAAGTTGAATAAAAATTGGGAAGACCGTCCAGTTAATGTTAAAAGCAATTTTATACCCTACTGATTTTTTATTTTATTATTGTATTTTATTATTTATTTATTTTAAATATTTATAGGCTGACTCTTATGAATAAGAAGAATCCTCCAAATGCTTAGCCACAGAGAAGAGGATATAAAGAGGTAGACACAAAGACTTGGTTGAACTCAGGCTACAATTTGTTATATCCAGTGAGAACAATCGGCAAAGGGGAACTGATGTGCAGTGGCAACCTACCCCAAGCTAAATGCCTACAGCCAGTCTGATTAGAGTGAGAACTCCTGGTGTGTGGGAAGAAGCAAAGCAATGTCACCCCGCTGGCATACCCTATCCCAGGGACTATAAATTTGATATCAGATATAACCACCACGCCAGAGAGGTTACCCAGATGGGCACGTAGGCTCAGAGGTTGAATGACCAAAACTAGGTCAGGCCAGGAAAATCCCCAGTCATGTAGCCCAAGGAGACCTCAGGCAATACACATCTACATAGACAAAGGGTCCTCAGCCAAGAGTAGCCAACTTGAGGGGATTAGCATGTTTTCCCCAGGTTGAGCAACTGTGATTCTGGAAAAATCCTATCAGGCAAGGTCCATCTACATAATCAATACTGCAACCCACTTGCCATTGTATGGCATTTCTTCCTTTGTTTTGGCCATTGCTCTTCCCAGGAGAGGGCCTACCTTCGAGGTACATTCTGCCCTAAAAGTAGTCCTAGTTTTAGAGGGTTTCTTCGGAGAACTCCTCACCATGTGAGCAGACCAGAAATCTGTCCCTTTTCGTATGGCATTTGTCATGTGAAAGGGCCTCCAGAGCATCGCACGATTGTGAAGAGTGTTCCACATGACATCCTCACAATTGCATGATGCTACCGGGGCCAGCAGGCACCAATTGTGCAATATATCATTTTTTGTTTTTGGCTGAAAATGATATGCAATTGTGCGTCACTCCGGGGCCCCACACGTACTTACCATCTGTGCAGAGCCTCCAGAGACGTGGCCCTCGGGCTTCCTCCCCCAGCGCAGCCTGGGAAAATACCTGGCTGCATTGCGGAAGGAAGAGGCGGAGCCCTCACGCTGCCTGCCAGCCAGCAGGCAGCTGCTGTGGAGCAGAAGCAGTGGGGACACGAGTGCCTCGTGGAAGAGGCTGCTCGCTTGACCCTGAGCAACTGCACCGGAAGAGGTAAGCTGCGGAAAGGGCCTCTGTTAGTTGAGTGATCCCCTCAGCCGTCTCTTTGCTGAGCTCTGTTCTTCTCGCTGCTTCCCGAACTGAAGACTTCAGGATAGGTGCAGTATCACCACCTCTACATTCCCTTTGCTATATCCCCTATCCATTGTTCATCTCTTTTCCTTCTCAATAGTCCTTGTGTGCATGATTGCACGAGTGCATGAGTGTGTGGTACTACATTCATTTAATAAAATTCATTTATTTGGTACATTTGTTTGGCTTTTGCTTGGCCTGACCCTGGAAAGTTGAGTAAAAGATCCTGCTGGGTTACTCTGCTCCCTCATTTTGCTATTGCCAGTGCTCTGCTAATTTCCCCAACCTTTATAATTTGGAGCGAATCAAGGTGCTGCCCACAGGACCCCCAGAAGTCAGGGGAACAGCAGCACTTCCACTCCTTTCCCCCCAGCCACATCATAAAGAGTGGAGGATGGTCTTCCAATAAGCACTCCCTCCCAGGGCCTCAAAGTTCTGGACAGTCGCTGATGGCTGATCAACCATATCGTGCACATATGGACAGAGGACAAGACTCTGGGCTGGGCAATCTATGGAAAGGAGCCTTCAGGAGCACACCAACATGATCCAAATCTAATCTCCATCACTCACACATCCCTGTTAAATTGTGACCAATTCATCAAGAGAACCATCATGGTATAGTGGTTTGAGCATTGGACTACAACCCTGGAAACCAGTGTTCGTTCCCTGCTTAGCCATGGAAACCCATTGAGTCAAAAATTGCTAATCAGCCTCCTGGGATGACCAGCTAACCTTGCACGGAACTGGGGTGGGAACAGAGGGTAGCCACTGTGGAGAAAGAGGCCTGAACATTAAAAGGAGCAGGCTTAGATAACCCTGGCTTCTCTTTGCATGTGGTCTGTGCCAGTATACAGAGCCTTTCTGTATCTCTTTCGCTTCCTGTACTCCCTACAATAAAACAAAGAAATCAGTGGGATGCGAAAGTGTTCATCTGGATCTTGGTCTGAATGGACAATTAAGCTGCAACCCCAGAGTTTGGGAGTAACCCACTAAAAATAATGTGTCACTTGTAATTTGTTTTTGCAGTAATGAAAAAATAACTAATTATTACTGTAACTTCCTGGCTGGCATCCTGTTAGTGACATACTCAAGCGTAAACCAAACATACACCTATGTATGGCTTTTTCCCCCCCCACTGTGGAGGGTGATATTTTGTTCTTCACCTCACAATCATCAAAATCCCATAGATTCATCATTTAGTGGTTGTATCCCCCTGCCCTGCAATGACCATTCATCGGCTGGCAGAGAGCTTGGGGGTTCAGAGAAACAGCTACCTATGCCTCCCTAGGCAAATACAATATGATTACATCATCCCTCAGGGTCCTCCAGAAGACCTTGGCAGACCTCAGTAGATTATGGCTGGAATTAATCATTCCAGTTAGAACAGTGAGATGCAGCACCTTTAAAAATCAATGCAATTCTGGGCTGCAATGACAGGAGTATAGTATTCAGGTCAAGGGAAGTAATACTGCCACTCTATTCTACTTTGGTCAGGAATCAGCCTGCATACCATGTCCAGTTGTGGGTACCACAATTCAAGAAGTGTTTTGATAAGCTGGAATGTGTCCAGAGGAGGGTGACCAAAATGGTAAAAGGCCTAGAAATCATGCCCTATGAGGAGCTTAGAGAGGTGGGTATATTTAGCCTGGAGAAGAGAAGGTTAAGAGGTGGCATGATAGCTATGTTTAAATTTTTGAAAGGATGTCATACAGAAGATGGAGCAAGCTTCTTTTCTGCCATTCCAGATACTAGGACATGGAGTAATGGCTTCAAACTAGAGGAAAAGAGATTATACCAAAACTTCAGGAAGAACTTCCTCATGGTAAGAGCTTTTTGACAGTGGAATATGCTGCTTCAGACTGTGGTGGCACCTCCTTCTCTGGAGTTTTTTAAACAAAGGTCAGATGGCCATCTGTCAGGAGTGCTTTAATGGTGTGTTCCTGCATGGCAGGCTGTTGGACTGGATGGTTCTCACAGTCTCTTCCAGCTCTGTGATTCTATGGGCCTTTCTGCACTATACTGTTACAGTGCTATTATTCCACTTTCAACATCCTGTGGAATTCTGGGGTTTGTAGCTTACTGAGGCCAAACAGCTCTCTGGCTGAGAGTTCTAAATGTCCCTCCCAAAACAGCAAACCACAGGATTCCACAGGATGTTGAAAGTGGAATAATAGCACTATAACAGTGTAGTGTGGAAAGGCCCTAAGATTCTAAATGTGTAACTTAGAAATGGCACACTCATAACTTATTCATATTTACAATCTCTATGTATTCAAGGGCATAGGGAATCCATAGGGATTGTAAATCTCCCAATCCTGGTTTACCAGGCAGCAGCTACTGCACGTAAGAGGAGTCTGTTCTTCCTGCTCAGGCAACAGACCTCCCCAGCAATATGGCTTCATTTTCTTGGGGATGTCTATGCTTTTCAAAGAAAGCATACTGACATATTAGTCCTAAAATATTTCAAAGTTCTGTTTGGAAAAAAAGGTGCCATTTTGTGATACATTTATTAGTGCAGATGCAGATGCAACACTGTCAGTGAGCATTTTGTCAATTGCACAAGTAAATCAACATGGACTTGAGCCAACTTAAACTATTATAAAATTGGGTGGGTTGCTTAAATATGAAGTAACCAAAGTTAAGAAGAAAAGTTTGAGGGGAAAGAAGCCCTTAAATTCCCACTGGGAATTTATTTACTATTGGTCTCACTGAAATGAGTGGAGCCATATACCTTGTGTGAGGAAAGGCTTATGAAACTGGCATTTTTCTCTGAATATAAACAATAGCAGGTTTCAAACAGCAAAGGCATATATTCGATTTTGAATCTCAATATGTGACAGATCTGGGTCATGCTAGGTACAGTCCCATAGGATTACAATCAATGAAAATTTTGGCATTCACCCCAACAAGTTGTGCAAGTAGCTCCTCTTGGCTCAGAACAGAGGCTAAGACAATCACCTGTGGTTTGGAAAAAGGATGTTAAAAAAGTCACATCATATTTCAAACCCTGACATTATCACATTGCTGCGGCTGCTAATAATAGCGGTAGTTGTAGCAGAAGTGGTAATGGTTTATTTTTTTAATTTTAGATATCACTTTTCTCTTCCAGTATTCAAGGTTGCTGCCAAAAAGAAAAAAAAAAAAGGACAAGCGAACCAAAACAGCTGTAAAATATTAAAAGAACAGCAGGTAATTTATACAGGAAAGATATCCCATGAATCCAGAGTATTCAGAGTTGCCTGAAGGCATGAATATGAGAGTGAATGAGATAGGGAAAATATCACAAACTCCTCTCCTCTCTTTCTCTCCTTCTCAATCTCTATTTTTTTAAAAAGAGGAGAATCACGTATTTAAAGAGAAATTTAAACATGCATTTTTTCCATTGACATTTGCAATATTGTGGTCTGAGCCAACTCTAGACTTCATAAAAGATATTTTGCACACCAGACTGTGGATTGGGATGCACATGTGGCTAAGTATCCTATTGAAAGCAATGTAGTACATATTGGCATTAATCCTAACATGCACATTGAAGACACATTAGAAAATGCATCAGATTTGTACATCCTGTTTCTTAATTGGTGATAGATATTTGGTATTTAGTCCTCAATCCTATTGTTAGTCCCAGTTACATGAGACATACAGAATTCATGGGATTTGCCTAAGTGTTGAACCAACATTCAACAATTTCTTCAGTATCGCTGGTACCTTACACCAGAGAAATTAGCAAAGATGTATAAAGAGACTGAAAATAAATGTTGGAAGTGTCAGGACCATACTGGGTCCCTCTACCCCTGTGGTGGACATGTGATGAAGGTAAACAGTTCTGGATGAAGATTCAAAATATGATGCAAAAGATATCAAAGTCTCAAATACCTAGAAACTTCAATTATATTTATTAGGAATTTGGGAAGAAGATACGACTGTGGAAAAGAAACAACGTAAATTGGTCCAACATATGGTGTTAACAGCAATATTAGTATATGAAAAGTTCTGGAAGAAATGGACACCAACAGAAGTTGAGTGGTTAAGTAGATTGATGGGAATTGTTGAAATGGACATCTTATGTACAGGTTAAAAGGCACAAAATGATCCTTTTTTTCTGAGTGGAAATGGTTGATTAATTTTTTAAAGAATGAAGGTGATCTGATGACCACAGGTTTTTAAACTTAAAACTTTAAATTTATATCAATATATGAGAACTATTAAGCTAGAATTTAAAGATGCATTCTGTTTGTTGCTTTAAAAAGTTATCTTTTATTTTTTATTTGGATGGTTATTATTGATTCGTGATGTTTATCATTTTTTAAGTTATCAATCATTAGTACTATTATTTTGTTGAATGATTGTTAGTATAGGATAATATTATACTACTGGAATTAATAATTTGTGATGTTTATCATGTTTTTAATTATCGAACATTAGAACTATTATTTTGTTGAATGATTGTTATTACAGGATAGTATTATACTGCTGGAATTAATATAGAATAATTAATATAGAATATAGAATAGATTAATTAACCTGGAAAAGTAATTCAGTAGATAATAAGTAAGTGGATAAGTAAGCAAATAAGATAAATAAGAAAATAATTATAATAATAAATGATAAATGATTTAGTACCAACTAATAGTTATAGTATAAAAGTTGGATTTAATATTTAGGTGTAAAGTGTTTAAGTAATATGGACTATTTCCAATGGGGCAAGAAACAACCTTTTTAGTTATTTGCAGTTAGGTCATATTATGTTATATGGAGCTACGTGTTGTTTTTATTGTTAGTTTTTGTTTTAATTCCATGTAGATTGTGTATATTAGGTTTCTTTGTTTTGTTGTTTGCTATGTTTGTGTTTAATGAGATAAAAAATCATATGAAAAATTTTCTTCAGTGGATCTCCTCTAGCAGGGACTACCATCAGGATTCAGACCAAATAAACCTGTTTAAACTTATGAATTTCCTTAACGAAAGTGAAATGTTTTCCTTCACATTTCCGCTTTGGTACCACTTTGGAATTCTCTGCCACAGGAATTTTATCTGGTCTCTTTCCTGTACTTATTCTTATAAACACCATCTTATAAACTCCATAGTCTGTATAAGGTTCCGTAATCATGTCCATTTCAACAGAGTTAAAAGAACTCCCATGATGAGGAACCTTGATTTATCGTCTTGTAAATATCTGGAACTTTATGAGGCTTGTGGGGATGTTCAGAAGTGGGCAGTGGCATTGAAAAGCCTTCTTTCCACATTCTAGCGGCCACTGTTCTGGTCCCTGTGAGTGACAAGAGCAGCTAGGCATAGGTCCATTGTGCCTTGATCCCAGTGGCTGATGAGAAGCTCTCCTTCCATGTTCCAACTGCACTGCTGTGGCCTTTGAGGGAGAGAAGAGCAGGCAGTGCCTGCTTGTCTTAATCCCTTCCCCACTGTCATCCCTGTTTCATTGTGCATCTTGTCTTTCTTCATAGTAAGCCTGAGGCCAGGGAGCAGTCAAAAAATAATTTGCTCTGGGAGTGTTTTTGACTGGAGGATGAAGTACAAATGCTCTAAATAAATAAATGAACTGGTGGCTCTTGTATCAACAGGACAGTGAAATCACTATGGGTTTTAGTCTGAGCTCTAAAAGATGCATCCAAGGTTCTCAACCTATTTTGGGGGTCAATTTCAGCATAATTCCCTTAAAGTTTAGACTAAAACTATCTTAGCTGTATCTTATTTTTAATCCATGCTGTAAGCCGCCTTGGGTTCCGCATTAAAGAAGGGAATAATATAAGCTAACCAACCAATCAACCCAGAGCAGATTCACCACTCCACAGACATGGAAATCGCCAGTCACCACTGGAGGTCCCGTATCCCCATACAGAGGGAAATAATTGCATAGGGGTATACATAAGAGTCCCCCTGCCCACTGCTACTGCAACTGATGTTGTTCTCCTCTTTTTATTTTTGTCCTTGCTGGTGTAATTTCAATTATTTATACTGATTATTATTTTAATCCAGTGCATTTAAATATGACATTGACTGGCATCCTATTGGACAGTCTGCTAGAATTCATGGAATCTACTGTGGAATAGTGAGTCGGCTCCTGGATACATCCCATTAATTCAGTGGCTTCCCTCTAGTTGGGAGTAACAGTATGATTGAGGTTATTTTTTAAAAAATCTTAAGTTATTTAGAGAACTTTTTAATTTGATAGGTTAGAAGAACAGAACAAATATCATGGGCAGAGCAACTGCAGAACCGCAAAGTGCTCTTCAAAAGAGGCAGCTGGAATATACAGAATTGGTTGGAACATTATAGATCTCCTACAGTGCTGCCTGGAAGTAGTTCTGGGTGATGACTGTGGAGTACTCCTCCCTGCCCTACAGAGGGAATTCATGAAGCCCAGATGTCTATGAGAGTGGCCTCTGCTGTGGCTCCATCCTGTGGCAGCGATAATTTTCAGGTAACTGGTGCAATGGTGTGGAAGAAAGAGGTTCCTCTTGCATCATCCCAAGCTTTTTTCAAGCTTCCCCTGGTGGTGGGAAGGCACAGCATTGGTATGTCTGTCTTATCAAAAAAGGCAATTTCCACCCTATACTGTTATAGTGCTGTTATTCTGCTTTCACCATGCTGTGGAATTCTGGGGTTTGTAGTTTACTGAAGCCAAAGAGCTCTCTGGCTGAGAATTCTAAAGGCTCCTCCCTAAACTGCAAACCTCAGGATTCCATAGGATGTTGAAAGAAGAACAATAGCACTATAAGAGTGCAGTGTGGAAAGGCCTAAAGTAACATGCAAACCAGAACTAGTTCCACTCAGAATGTGGAAATGATAGCTAGAATTTACAAGCACGGTTACAAATGCATAACCTTTAGTTACACACTCATAACTGATTTATATTCACAATCCCTACACAGTTGATATTGTAGAGAATATGTAGGGACTTATTCACCTTACTGTAAAGTCCTCCAGTTCTGACTTACTGGGCAGCAGCCACTGTGAGAAACAGGAATCTCCTCTCTTGTTAGTTGGAGTACAGCAAACTGATGTTTCCACCCCCTCCAGTGCCCTCCAGTGGAACAATCAGAAGCAGGATCACTGCCACAATTTCTCCTCATACCAGAGATCAGACGCAGGAGGGGAATGGAAACCCAATCAACAGCAGATCAGATTCTCCTGTTGCTTGCAGCTGTTCCTGCCAGGTAAGTTGTGATGGGGTGGGTTAGGCCAAGAGAAGCTACTTACTTCAGTATACTTAATGGAAGATCCAGCAGTTAAGTATATTTAACTAACTAGTTGATCTAGAATCTTGGCTGATATTTCTTTAGACTACAAGTTCTGGAATCCTCCCAGGCAGCGTGCTACTGGTCATGTTGGTAAAGAGATTCTGGAAGCCGTGATCTAAAAAAAGTAACTTTTCCAAACTTTGGTGTTACTGCGCTAGAATCTACTTCCCAGTACTTCATCAGAGAGAGCTATCTCCCTTCTAACAATAACAACACTTCTATTAAACACTGTGACCCTTCCCAGATATTATAATTTCATTTGTATTATAGTAGCCTCTCTTGTATAACTACTGCTATAGTGTAATTAATTCAAAAAGCCCAGCTTTCAACAGGCACATTCTAAGTGCCACTCTAGCCAGTGGTCAAGCGCAATGCCACTACGCGTCAGCTTTTACTATTGTTAAATATCTACTGCTAAATATAAAATAGTGGAATCAAGTGTCAGGGATTTGCCTGTGGTTATTCCGCTGCAACTCTGTGGGGCTGAAACTCCTATCATCCCCCAACATCAAGTACCATGAGACATCAAATATTAAATACAGAGAGAAAGTCCAGTGAATATCACAATATCAGCAGTCAGGGAGGAGAAATTTTGAAAGTTTCTTTCAGCTCTCATTAAAAACAAAACAAGAAAAGCTGAGGAAAGATAACAATATTTTTTTTTCTCTCCTCTCTGGCTTTAAAAGAAAAGAGAAAAGAAAAGAAAAGAAAAGAAAAACCAATGTATTTAAAAGAGGCCTATTAAAAATTAAAATCACTTTGGCTACATGCTGAAGTGATTGTGCTTAAGGGCCTCACAGTGTAAATGAAGCGCACAGCCAAAAACAATACAGACATTTAGCTGCTGGCTTGAGCCAGTCTCTTTCAGTGGCAGATCATAATTGCTTCAGGACTTTCGGAATCCACTTTTGAATTCAAAGCGTCAGACAAATAATTGGATTTCCCACAAACATGCTGAGCTGTGTTCCTCTCCCTGTCTTCCTTTATGTCCTCGGGGCTCCCGCTTCTGCTTTATATCAAGCTGCACCTAGTAGGCTAATTGGAAGGATGGGTAGATCGCTTTGCCTTAAGATGTCCATCTGCATTAAGTAAAATTTCCTCCACAGTCTTTATCACTTTTTATGGATATTATTCACATTACGGCCAGAGAGCCAGGAAATCAAGTCAGAATGGCTTTGTAATTTACCAATAGCCCCAGTGTCTTCTTCCCACAGCCTTGTGATCCATGCCAATTACATTCCAGCTGACTTATTTTTTGACGTTGTATACTCACTTGATGTGTCTCCGTGACTGCAGGGCAGCCCTAAATACGCTTTGGGCTATTTGCCTAGACAGTTCTTGCTGCAGGTAAAAGCTGAGCTGAAGTGCTGTTTTAGTCTGATCTGGGAGCATTTTTAACTGTGGCATATCAAAGATTAAACTCTTCAACTCCCTTATCGCTGTGTCAAATAATCAAAAAGGTAATGCACTGATTACAGAAGGTGTATACTTTGGGGGCAGTTCTTTTCAATTAGAATCAAAATTAGGATCAAAAGGGCAACAGACAAAAACCTTCCCCAAATGTACCCCAAACCTTGATAATTCATTATATTTACAAGTGTCTGGATCACATCTGAATCCACACAGGCCATCCACTGATTCCATTTATTTATTTATATGACTGCCAATAAATAATAATCTTGATGCAGCTTATGAAGTAAAAGTTACCCAAATAATTCAAACAAAAAACAATATACATATAGCATAAAATACAGCACAAAATTTTCTTTCTTGAGAGGTGAGAAGAATTCATATATCAGATTTCGATATACCCTAAAGCAGCAAGAATCAAAGATTATTAAAACAAAAGTTCGTTTAAAAGGTCAAAGTGAACAAGAGGGATTTCACCTGATGCTGAAAAAATACCCACTAAGGTCTCAAGCAAACCTTTCCAGGGTGCTACCACCACTAAGGCCCTCCCTTTAATTACCAGATACCTCACTTTGACAAGGTACTCTCAGGAGGGCTCTGAAAATCTTAAAGCTTCAGTAGGTACATATGAGCAGAGGAAGGTAAAATGGGCACATCAGAGCTGATGTACAACGAATAGGTCTAGAGCATGAAGTGCATGTGTGAGCTAGGACATTTCCAGTTCAAATTTTATCTCAGTTACCCATTCATTACTCAGCCTCAGACAAGCCATTGTTTCTCATCCTCAACAACAATGCATAAAAAGAGACCATAACAAGTGATGTAGGTGAAATATTTTGAAGTCTTGAAACAACCTGTATGTTTCTGAGAGAGCATTCTTGCCAAGAATCAAATGTGGGGCTAAACTTTCTGAGTAAAAATCCAATCTCATGTTTTATAATTAGATAAATATGGCATAAACATTCTTCACCTGATCCCATGATACTATCTGCCTATCTATCTATCCCACCTTTCTCCTGATATGGGACTAATGGCAGATACAGATTTAGGAGAAGTTTTTTCACTTGTTCTTGAACTTGGAGCTTCAGGATCAGACCCTTAAGAAGTAATGTGTGCCATTCCAGAAGCTTCACCAGATGCTAACTCCCTGCTACCAATGTAGATGTCACTTAAGGACGTGTGAGAAGCTCAGGGCCTTTCTGCACTACACTGTTTTAGTACCATTATTCCACTTTCAACATCCTATGGAATCCTAGGGTTTGTAAGTTAGGGAGGTGCATTTAGAATTCTCAGCCAGAGAGCTCTTTGGCCTCAATACTCTACAAACCCCAGAACTCCACAGGATGTTGACAGTGGAATAATAGCCCTATAACAGTGTTGTGCAGAAAAGCCCTCATTTTGTTAAGGTTCCCCTCCCTTTTCTATCCACATTTAGCTACTCTGTGCATTTCAAATAAAATGGAAATGGACACAGGGTGGAATTCAAAACCTACATTTTCAAATTGGCAATGCATTCCACAAAATAATAATAATAAAAATAATAAACAATAGGCACACTTTTGAAAAGCCACAGAAGCTACTGTGTGTGCACATTTCCAAATATGTTTTATTCAATTGGGACATAAGCCCAGAGCAAATGTGGGCAACTGGGGTGGCTCTGAGGGGTAATTTTCTGCCCCTCCCCCCAAAAAAAGAACAATCCTTGGAAGAGACAGAGATCCTTTTGTGGTTTTGAAAAAAACTGCATTTTTAACTGTTAAGAAGAGCAAGACAGCCTCACAACTTATTTTAAAAAGGTGAACCACTGCTTCTGGATGCTTTGAGAACAGATAGCTCATTGTTTGTTTGTTTTTTGTTTTTTGTTTTGTTGGCCAGACAAAGGGCAATCCAGGGAGTCCTAATAACTTTGGCTTCCCCCAAAGGAGTTGAGGTCCACAAAATATAGCCTTGGGGGCTATCTGTGACCCTAGAGCCATGTTTTGCCCACCCTAGGTATATAGATTGCTATATTCCATGTTCTGTTCTTGAATTGGGAAGATTGAATTTTGTATCTTGTCTTAAAACAAACAAACAAAGATCCCCACAGGGAATGACAATCTGCTTTGAATAGGACTGATACACTGTTATCAGCTTTTTTTTCCCTTGTGCTGGAAGGTTTAATAAGGTACCGTTAATTAGGCAACAATGGGGATCCTGTTCAGGTGGATACTTGGAAATCTGTTTATAACCAACCAGAGGAATTTCTTTTGTATCCCAGCTACCAAAACAATAGAAAAGAGACACAGGAAACCATGCAGTGACAGAACTTCACAGCTGCCAGTGTTGGTAAATGGAGCCTTTGAATCTGCATGGCATTAGTTTTGAAGAAGATTTTTTTTTCCTGAGTCTAAATTACATCTGATTGATAATATGTAATCAAAAGATAATCTTGAAACAAAAGCAGGTACATGTCCCCTCATTCCCTATTAAACGAAACCTCTGACTGAGATGCAGTAGAATTCTTTCTGCAGTGATTTCCTTGTTTAACTTCATCCAATATGACTAGAAATTAACATTTCATATATTTGTAATAAATAGCATCAAAAGATTAGGAACTCGAAGGGGGGAAATTAAAATTTCTCTTCTCGCCCAATTCAAATATTGTTCTTGTCTCACACAGATTACTCATGTAAAGTAAATCCATACTCCCTTCTTCTAATCTGTATAAATTAGCACCACAGCAGCTAATGACATAGTGAAAATGTTTACATATGTGTAAGCATTAATCACTTCCAGAACTCATTATCAAAAGAAATCTCTTACAAGATATTCACTGTTATTAGTCTTTTGGCAAGATAGCCAGCTTCATTTAATTAAGGTGTTAAACAAATTAGAAATGACATTTTTTGAGAGAAATTGATGTTGGGTTGGAAATGGGTCAATGGCCTTTTTTTTTTGTGCTACAGAATCCTGAAGAAGTGCCTAAAGCAGTTCTTATTACTGTATTAATTAATGCAGTTGTATGAAATATGTATAAGATCTGAACAATTGAAATAAAACATACATGTCGAAGTTTAAAAGTCTGGAGTCACTATGTGTGTCTGTATGTCATAGGCCCTTTCCGCATCTTACCTTGTTCTGGCGCTGGGGTGCGGGGATCACGCAAGCAGCCTCTGCTGAAAGGCTCTCCCTTCCCTGCTGCTTCAGCTCTGCACGAGCTACCTGCTCATGTGAGAGCCCCACCTCTTCCTTCCGCAGTGCAGCCTGGGACCTTCTCAGGCTGCACTGGGGCAGGAAGTGTGACTAGCCCAGCTCCAGAGGCTCTGCACACCAGGTAAGTGTGCGTAGGGCCCGGGAACAATGCGTAATCATGCACCAGTTTCAGCTTCAAGCCAAAAATGAAAAGGTAAATGATCGGCCCCTGCTGGCCCCTGGAGTGTCACATGATTGGGAGTGCATCATGCAGATCGCTCCTCGCAATCACGTGACTCTCCAGGTCCTCTTTCGCGTGGCAAATGCCATGCAAAAAGGGCCTAAGTCTGGGTCCAGACTTAGACATACATAGATTAACTATGAGGAATTTTTTCCTTCCCAGATGATTTGGACTACAGTTTTCACAGTCCTTCACCATGGGACACACTGAGTCAGAGTAGTGGGAGTTGGATACTTAACCAGGTGGAAGATAAATGTTCCTCACCCTCAATACATACTATTAAGATCAATGGAGCTTACACTGACCATGTTTAAATTCCATTGATTTCAGTTGGGCTACTCTTTATGTGTGACCAGAACTTGAAAAAAAATTCTCAGACACCTCCAGCCACATATTGAGCTAAGTGTTTAGCACAGAAGAAACTGGAAGTCAGGGTGAAGTTTGGCAGATGAAAAGTAGAGAACTGGTAAAAGATGGAGGTTCTTGGCTATTCTAACTCAAATAAGGATTACTTGTCAGGTGTTTTACAGATCAGTGAAACACTGACCAATTGGCAACATTATTAATAAACTGGAAATTAGGGGGATGCAAAAACTTTGGCTTCTCCCAACTCTGAAGCAATTTAGACCAAATCATTCCAATCTGGATCACATCCAAAGAGGGTCAGATCAGCCCAATTCATATATGGAATGAACTGGGCAATTCTGACATTATTCAAACTGAGTTGGACCCATTGGATGGAGAGCAGCAGCAGACAATGTGTCTCCAACTACCTCATATAAGGAAAATGCCATGGTAACGAGGAAGGGGAAGAAGAAGCAAGGAGCAGAGATGAGAAGAGATGGACTTTGCACAGTGAAGGCTCCAGGCCCCAATCAGGGCTGAAAATCTCACCAAAAGTTTCCAATCAGTGATTGGTGGAGGTTGCAGGGGAAGGGATGTGCAGATGCAGAAAGTAATATACTTAATTCTTTCATCTTGATTTAGATGGTAGCAGCAGATCTCTGCCTGCCTCTCTGCTTATGTGGCCTCTGCTATGGTTCCTCATAGGTTGTCACTTTACTTTTAACCACTGTTTCCCATCTTTAGCTGAAAGTCTTCATCATAGATGAACTTAAAACTCTGAACCTTGAGAATATTCTCCAGGCCTCTAGCATGATGTCTGCAAAAAAGGAGGGGCTGTGGCTTCCTGGAAAATGTGTCCTCCTTGCTCACTTCCTCTGTTGCTTAAAAAAAAATCCTTTTTCCCCCCTTTATATTTCCACATATCATTAGTCTCTCACTGCACATGCAGCAGATATATCACAGATGCTAGAGACCAGAAAACAGTGTGAACTGGCAAGATGGAGCATTCAATGGACTGGGTACATCTTTGAAAATGTATTTCATTTAAACCAAAACTAATGGTGGCTGGTACATGTTCCTTGTCTGCAATTTGGCAGAGATTCATGGTTTAGGAGGGGCTATCATATTTCCAAACTTCATACATTTGTGTAAATAGATCAACCAAATTTGAAACATTACACATGTTTTGTTTTATAAGCAGATCAGTGCAAAACGCAGAGATTCAGTTTTCTCAGGGCATTTCTGCCCTGGACTGTTATAGTGTTATTATTCCACTTCCAATATCCTATGGAATCCTGGAGTTTGCAGTTTAGGGAGGGGCATTTAGAATTCTCAGCCAGAGAGCTCTTTGGCCTCTGTAAACTACAAACCCCAGAATTCCACAGGATGTTGAAAGTGGAATAATAGCACTATAATAGTGTAGTGTGGAAAGGCTCTAAATTTTGATTCAGATTCAGGATCCAAAGTAGATCAGATTGGGTCCACATATGTCAAGATGAAATCAGGGACCAAATCAAACCTTTGAATCAGCCTCCAGACCAAATCGAGTTACATGGTCCTCCTGGAAATTTTTCAGTGCACCTGGAATATGGGAATGTGGATTAGTTTCAGTCAATAATATAAAAGATGTGTCCCCTGACAATTAAATCGAAAAACAATGAAAGTGTATCATGTCTTAGTGAAGAACGAAGTGGCAAGCACACAAGCTGAGCTCCATCTTCTTAGCAAAATTCATAATCTTCATATTAAATTCATCCACATGAACGAATTTAAATATGAAATCCCCTCACACATTTTGAAGGCCAAAGGAAAATACTTGTTAGATCCTATACACACTTGCCTATGAGTATACCTTGCAGAATATATAAATTAGAGGTGGGAAACATGCAGCCCTCCAGATGTTGTTGAGATCCAGCTCCCAGCAAGCCTATCCAGCAAAGCCAATGGTTGGAGTGATAGGAGAAGTAATCCTGTAACATCTCGAGAACCATAACTTCCCTATCCAATACAGATAGTTCTCATTGCACTCTTTGCTGCTGGGTCTAACGTCTGGGGGAAAAAAAATTCCTGCCTGGAGAATTGCTGCTAGTCAGGGTTGATAATATATTATGTTAGATGCACCAGTAGTCCTCTTCAGCAGAAGACAGATTCCTTCATTTTTAATCTTCAGCTCCATCTCATTCTATATCTATGGAACTGAATAATGAGTGAAAATGTTTTCATATCAGTTCTAATTTCTAACATCCTCCTCCCTTTTCTTTAGCATTCTATAAAATTGGGTTAATTATCCAAACAAAAGCATTTGTATGACACGTTTCCCCCTTGCACATGGCTCTCAGTCAAATCATTCATCTCCAAAGCAACCCTTTGAAATGTGTGATTATTTCTTCTCATTCAGGGACAGATCAAGGTCTTATTGTTCAATTGGCAGCACTTTGTACTCAAAACTTTTAGGGCCCATGCCCATGTAACAGAAACGTGCTTAAAATATCCATATATTAATACATACCAACAGCATAAATGCAAAAAAGATCCAGGTCCATGGGAACTATACTAAGGTTTCAGACCTAGCAACATGCCCACCTCAAGGAATAGCACTAGCATGTGATGAAGTCAGCTAGCACCCACAGAAGTTAGTGCCAAATAAAACTAATTCATCTTTAATATGCTGAGAAATTCTTTAATATTACAAATAACTCTATATGAACTGTCTATGTCAACTGTACATTAAAACAATGAAGAAAAGTCTTCATTTAAGTCTAAAAATTCAGAGAAACAAATAACATAGGTGTCAGTTGTATAGCAACAAATTGGTGATGCAGCTTTATGTGAGGATTTGTCCCCAAAGGCTGACCAATTGGATCATTAAGACAACTTTCTTAATCTATTTTACACATTATATTGTAGTAAGCATTTTCACAAAGATTACTCACCATCAATTTACAAACCTTTTTAGCTTAAGATCTTTCATAACTTAATAGCTGCATAAAAATCATTATTACCAAGTTTAACAATATTGTTTACGGCTGGCTTGTGCTGCGATTTTTAAATTTAATTAGAAAATACATTCTAGCATTTTTTAGCTCAAAATGCTACTCAAAATAATTTGTTATTTTTCATACATATTTTTCACATTTTATATTGATCTTCAGCCCACCCACCCCCAAAATACCCTTAATGGTAGTTTACAAAAACAAGAAGAGAGTCTCTGTTCCCTAGGCTGACAAGCTAAAGGTATAGCATAAAAGGAAAAGGCACTGGGAGGGAAGAGGAAGAAAGTAAAATTAGTTTTTACCTACAAGTTCTTATAGCTACCAGCTGGAGTACATAAAGTTCAAGGAGAAAGAGGACAAAAGTTGTCTGTTTCTTAGTGGAGCTGAGGGATTGGCCTTCCTTCCCTGCCTCCCCACTGCAGAGAAGTGGAATGGCTGCCACTGGGTGACAACCAACGGAAGGAGAAGCCTAAAGGAGTAGCTTTGCTAACCGTGGTCCTGCTTCTTTTCTCTTCCTTGCCTCAGGATTATCCCAGCTTTTCTCTGTCAGATATTAATCAAATTCCCTAATGGCCTTCCCAGTGTCTTATAGTAGAACTAAAGGATTTTTCAACTTCATTCATAGAACTGTATTCTATGTCATCAGACCATTTTCTGTATATTTGGCTAACAATTAGTCTGCTTGGTGTGGCTGTTGAAAAAAGGCCTAATGCCTAGTTCAAAAAAATCAATCTCCACGTAGCATATGGGTTGTATGGGCTATTGGGCAAATATGACAACAGTGAGCGAGCATGGAGGCAACAGAATAAGCACTGGTAACAGATGAGACTGCCTTGGCTAAAGGAGTGGTCCAAAGGACTAAACCCTATTCCACAAATATGTTCAGCACCATGGATAGCTCCTTTAAAATCTGCCATAAACACCAGAATGGTTTCACTGCTGGAGGGATGTGGGAACCAACCGCTGCCCCATCCCTTCCACCTTCCATATCCATGGGGAATGGGGGAGCAAAGTTTTCTCACTTTGTACTTCCAGGAGTCCCTGTCCCATCCCTGATGGATTAGAAGCTCAACTTGTCAATCAGTCAAGCCTGCTCACTTCTCATCCCCTTTGCCCCAACAATTCATACAGAGAGAGAGAGAGAGAAAGAGAGAGAGAGAGAGTTGGTTAGTTAGTTGGTTAGTTAGTTCCTGGAGATAAAATGGCTTGGGTTCAGGTTATCTGAAGGGCCATATGAGCCTGATTTTGGGGGAGCCCTGCTGTCAGTCCTGCTATCCTCACAGGCACATCTGATGAGGACATAAGAGAGGACCTAATCAGGAATTGCTCCTATGCTATGACATCCCCTCCTCAGTGAGGTTAGAGTGGACCTCTCCTTCTGTCACATACAAAGACTTCTTTATTTTGACAGGCTTTCAGGAATAGGCTGTTAAGAGAGGATTTTTAATACTATGTTGTACTGCTTCTTGCTGCTTTTTGTCTTTTTTAAATTGATGCTTCAAATTGTTATTAGTGTTTAAGATAGAATAATAGAGTTACAGAATAATAGAGTTGGAAGAGACCACAGGGGCCATCCAGTTCAACCCCTTCCATGCAGGAAAACATGTCAAAGCACTCTGAACAGATGGTCATCTAGCCTCTGTTTAAAAACCTCCAAAGAAAGAGACTCCACTACACTCCAAGGCAGCATATTCCACTGCTGAACAGATCTGACCATCAAGAAGTTCTTCCTGAGGTTCATGTGAAATCTCTTTTCCTGTAGTTTGAGTCTATTGCTAGTCTCTGGAGCAGCATAAAACAAGCCCATTCCCTCTTCAATATGACATCCTTTCACATTTTAAACATGGCTATCATCTCCCCTCTTAACCTTCTCTTCTGCAAACTAAGCATACTCAGCTCCCTAAGATGCTCTCCATAGGGCATGGCTTCCAGATCCTTCACCATTTTAACATTTTAATGATAATCTTTGGCATCTTTTCTTTATATTGGCTGAGATTCTGTTTGAGGCTGAGGAAGTATAATATTCTTTCAGCACAATAAAATGGATGTCCAGGAGCCAGAGAGTAAGGGCCAAGGTGGCCAGCTTGGCTGCAGCACAGAAGAACTTTCCTGGTGTACCCATGTGGCTGACCAGTGGCTGTTTGGGTCAGGGAGGAGCTGCACCTGGACATGTCATCCTGGGTCTTCATTCTGGTTGGAGAGATAAGATATAAATAATAAGATAAATAAAAAATAATACTACAGTAGCTGTGATCCTGTATTGCAATGGGAAAAAGTAAAATTTCACCTGGCACAGTTACACTTCAATTCCCTCCCTGAACCACTCTCCTGTTTTTTGTCTGGGCACCCCAGTCCACCACCATTCAGTGGTGATGGGAAGACAAGAAGAGAATGAAAGACAGCCAGGCAGCCATTTAGCTGATGATGTCATACCCTGGAGAACCAGAGGATGCCTGGGAAGCCCAGGAGGATGCTCTTTTTTTATTCCTGTAGACAGTTGCATGAATGGAGCCAGCTACCTACCTGTCTGTCCCTCATCTTCCCCCTTCCTCTCATAGATATTGAATGGCCACAGAGGAGGACTTCCAACCAGGAAACAAGTAGGTGGCTTAGGGAGGGAGTCAGTGCAGATGGATGTGTTGCATTTCTCCATCTGCCATGACCAAAATTAGTTCAATATACAGTAGTCTCTCTTATCTGTGATTTCATTTTCCATGGTTCCAGTTATCCATCATCCAAAAATATTAAATGGAAAATTTTGGCATCCAGACAATGACACCTACCCATCCCACTCTGGATCCTGCCGCCCTCGCTTTGCCCACCTGCCTCCCCCCCCCCCCGCCACTTCAACTGCATCTCCACCAACACCACTACAGGAAACAGCTCTTGTGCCAACCATAACTAGCCTAGCTTTATAAGGTACTATATACTATAGGATTTGGTATCATCCATGGTTTCAGGCATACACAGAGGATCTTGGAACAAATCCCCCAAGGTTAAGCGGGGACTACTGTACAGGAGTAACTTTCAATTGCTTTCAATTACTGTCACCAACAGAGTATTAGCTAAAGTCTGCCATTCCAAAGTGTGAAATGATCATGAGGTCTAGCTTCAGATGACCTTTCAGTGAAGCCTACTTCACTGCAGAAAGGATGAGAAGTCTTCTAAAGGGACCTGACCTGGCCAGGCTTTGTCTGATGTACATGCCTACTATTTTGTACAAGGTCAGCCATGATAGGGATTTGTTGTTGTTGTTTTTTGTTTTGTTTTGTTTTTTGCCATTTTACTTGTTCTCATTAAACTATTAGGAGTCAGAAGTCCTTGGAGGCCAATGGCAAATCACTTAGAGATCTGCTAGTTCAATCCAATCTGAATTCTAAGGCACTGGTTAGCTTATAAACAAAGTGTGAAGGTGATGAAACTCTTTTGCTTAAAGCTTCAGTGTTTTCACAGTTCACAGATGTGACTGTGTACTCTAGGGGATTCTTATTTCAGATTTTGAATCCCTTTTGGATAGTCTGCTGCCAAGGGAAAACATTTTTGTTCCTTTATTCTGGAAAATGTATATTTGTGTCTCCCAGCTTCTACAAGAAACTTCAGAACCTGGCTTTGGATAATAGACTTTTAAATTAGAATACCATAACTAGACCAATATTTGATGAACATAGCATAGAACATTTAAGAATCTCTTCCTTTCTTTTATGTTTATCTGATCTTATAATAACTCTAAAGGAAGGTATGGTGTTAATTTGCCTGTCAATTTAAACCTCCACATGAACTATCCTGCTTAAAGGTTTTGCTGATAAGCAAACTTGTTGGACAGAATTTTTTTTCATATGAGTGAACTGAGGCACCCTGAATGCTTGAAGGGAAAGAGAAAAGTCTGTTTGCAGAAAACCAGCTGATGACCACCAATCTGGTGATTTTTAACTATAACAGAACAGAATTTAACAGAAAATTTGCTAAGGGCACAGGTCTGAGGTAGTGGCAAAACAACAGCAGCCTTCTTCATGTCCCTTGATTTCTGACCCAAGAGGCTGGTTAAAGGCAGATAACTGTGGAACTGGCCCAGGACCAGTTCAGGGAGGGTGAACTGGAAGGAGGGTTGGCCCCATGGCCAAGCTCAAGAGAATCATTTATTTGAGCTTACAGTATCAGTGTTTGTGAATGTACTGAATGTGAAGGTTCTGGGCACCAAAACAAAACAAAAAAGGGAAGACCTTCAGCATTCTACAGGTTCTTTCTTTTCCAATGTGGTACAGGAGAGGTGGAGTTCATGCCATCACCACAAGCGTTGAGATTGCATCTCTCATCAGTCCTAGCCAGCATAGCCAATGGTGAGACATATTAGAAAGAGCAGTTCAACCACATTTGAAGGGTTGTGTGATTCTCAACACTGCTCTACAGGTTGTTTAGATACTGAAGATGACAATCAATGCCTGCCATTTAATTAATTAACAACTTAATGTTGGAATTTCCAACTCCATTCTTCTAGTTAAGAAATAAATATAATTACATTGCCCTTTTTGTTAGGAAGTTTCCAACTTAATTGACAATTGATTTTAACTAGATAGTTTCTATCTGATCACAGTGCTGTTTGAACTTTCTGCCTTCCAGGGAATGCTTTCCAGATGGCCTGTTGGAGAGATCTGTTCATTGTAGACCTGTTTGTTGCAGAGTGATTTGGAAAGTGTTCTACAGTTCATGATGTTTATGTCACTTCACCATTACTAAAACAAGACACCCAAGCTAGATCATAACCATTATTGCCCTGTGCTTGTGTGTTACAGGACATGGTAACTCTGCTTGCAGGAGGCATTATGACTTTTGTGAAAGCTTATCCTTAAAACTGACATTTGGAATCAGGAATCTCACAAAGATTCTATAGGTTGTCTGCACTACACAGATAGACCCATTTAACAGCCATAGCTCTATCCTGTGGAAGTCTGGCCTCTGTCTATAGTGAGGTATTTAGAATTCTGTGCTATAGTAAAGGAAACTACACTACAGCAGAAAATTCTAAGATGCCTCCCCACCCCCGGAAAAAACGTACAAATCCTAGTATTCTGAAGGATGGCATGAGTAAGATGGCATGAAACTGTGTATAGCTGTGTAATACAGATATACACAAACAGTCCAGGTCTCTGGTATAAACCTTGAAAACTATTATATTTTCCAGTATTTTCCAAGCAGTAGTATTTCATAGTATTTTAATAGTATTTCATAGCTGACCTGTAATGTGTGTGCATGTGCTTAAACCTTTGTAACATTTGATATACAATGGACAAATGTACAATGACTTTTTTGCTAATCAGAACCTGACAAATCAAAACAACAAGGAATTGTAAAACAGTTAAAGCACTTGAATTTCAAAACATGCATGTGCAAAATGCAGATACAATATGCATGCAAAATGTACAGTTTGAATCCTCTGTATCTCATTTGAAACGTGAATGATAAAATTGGGAAATTTAGTGCATTTTGAATATTTATGTACATAGTTATGTGTATATACTGTATTATTTAACCCTATTGTTAAGTAGGTCTCTGTGCTTGTTTTGCTTTTGTCCTTGCTGTATAATCTGGGGTGTAGGTTATTTCAATGTTCAACAGCTTTTATTGATCTGGTATTGTGACTTTTTAAAATGAGAACATTGGAGAACAAAATACTTTTTTGCAAATCAGGCTGTCTCAGTGCACAGTCTTAAGAAGTTACAGTTTGATCTTTCAATCATACTCAGCCACATTGCACTTGGCTGCTGCCCACCAGTGGTGTATTATAGGGAATACATGAAAAAGGTGAATATAAACTTCTGTTTATCATTTCAACAGTGAAGGATAACCCCATTTTTTTTGGCAATCAAATGTTCAATGCTCAAAGAAATTAATTACAAAAGCTGACATGTTGTGTGCCTCCAAAATAAAATCTTGATGTTTAATTTTGTGTTTTATTTGCAATAATATTATAATGGAAACTTATTGAAATTACAAACTCATTCTGTCTGATATGTTGACAACTTTTTGGACAGGTTACTTCCAAATTATTCATATTGCCACAATTCAACCAAACATATTCTAAAGACTCAACTACACCAAATAGAAGTGTTGATTGTATACTTAAATACTTACCCCTACCCGGATTATGTCCAATGGGTTTTTTTTATGTGTTTATGAGTTATCCTCTAATTGAATATATCCATGTCTTTTTTTTTTAAAGGACCAAAATCCTGCATCATAAGAGGTAACTATGAGGATGGGGGTCCATCGTCATAGCTACATATCACAATGCCAGCCCCCTTTCAGCTACGTAGCACTGCAACTAAAGGGTTTCAAAGCACTGAAGACTGGGATGCTGAGAAATGATGTCTTTAGTTTTCTCCTGGTTATGGGGTACATTGAGGACAAGCAACCAGAGAGACATACCACTACTTGAAAACCCTTTTATTGGGGCACTTCTTGTGATCCTAACTCCTAAATCCAGCTTACTATCTCATAATTACTGAACAGGAGGCCAGCTCAGTTTCTATTTAGGAAAACTTTACTTCTAGTAAACATTTTGAAAGATCAAGTATTAACTAACTCTCATGTTTGAAAGCTACTGTGTTAGAAATTCTGAAAAGAGATGTGGAAACTGGAATGTAGGAAGCTTCCTTGTGATGACCAGGACTGTTGGTCCATCTAGTCCATTAATGTTTATACTAACTGTCAGTGTTCATATTTCTTGTGCTATGAATAATGAGTGGCTTTGAAAGAAAAACCTTAGCAGCATTATATAAATTAAATGTCTGGACAGTCTGTTCCTCCCTCAATGCTGGTCCATAAAATGAGGGTCCTCTGTCTTGAAACATGCCATCATATATTTGTGAAGGATTCTTATAGCATTCTAGTTAAATTTATGGCAGTGAAATGACTGTTTCTTTGCTTGGCTGGTGGGTGATGGGTATACAGTGCAGACCCTGGACTATTTTTCTAGCAAATTTCACTAAAATCATCCCGAGACATGTTCCTTTGGGTTGGCCCACGGGTGTTAAGGAATCGCTACTGCTATCATACTTTACAATCAGCCAGACTGGCTAGGACTAATGGGAATTAGAGTTCTAGAAGCTCTGGAGGGCTACATATCCCCTAGCCCTGAATAAAAACCTTGAAGCAATCAAAGGCAGTACTGTGAAGAGTGTCTGTAGATATTCTCTCACATTGGGAGCTGATGGGAAAGAAAATTATCCAGGGATCCTAGAGGAAGAAAAAATGATATTAATGATATTTTAATAAGTAACAATACTGTTTACTGGGGAGATGATCACCCATTGACAGGAACAGGTAAAATCTGCAGTATGCTTCACTAGTCAGGACTGTCAGATGAAGAAAGGACTGGCCATGTAGCTGCTTGTTTCATGGTGGCCATCAGTGGCAACTACTCAGAATGGCTGCGTATCACCCCTAGTATCAGAGACAGTGTGCTTCTGTATATCAGTTGCTATAGAACACAAGATGGAGGGAGCAGTCTTCTCATAAGCAACTAATTGGCCACTGTGTGAACAGAATATTGGATTAGATAGTCCTTTGGTCTGATTCAACATGGTTCTTCTTATGCTCAAAACTCTTATGAATCTATTTTATTCTGAATGAGCAGAACATCAGAACTGAGATTCTTCCAAACACACAGTTAGCTTCCCTTTACCCCCATCTTTCTGATGGTGCCTGTGCAAACTTTGGTAAACTGGTTCATTGAGAAGTGGTCAGACATACTTGCTCACTGAAATTTGGATCAATAAATAAGAGAACGGCATATAATTTACCATAGGGCAGTTTAGGAAAGTTGTGAGGAATCTTTGGCTCACCAAATGTCTGGACCTCAACTGCCATAAGTCCTTACCATTAACCATGTTGGATGTGGCTGATGGGAATTCAAGGCAAAGACATCAGAAGGGTCAAAGGTTGTCTTTTCCAGTTTAGGCAGTTAGCTATACCTAGTCTTTCCGTATTTTAATTCATTTTCATTTTGTTATTTAATATCATGTTTCTCAAAATCTGGCCAAACCTCCCACAGTTGGCACAGGCAAGTTATGTGCTGACATATTTAGCTACCTATAAGGCATATCTCTCTTTTTCAGAATTAAATGTGTATGTATTTCAATTGGATGCCTGCCCTGGGGCCCAGAAACTTTTCTAAGCCCTCCATTCTGTTTAAAAATGCTGTTTAAACACTCGGCACAAGGTTTCCTTATGCTTGCCTCAGCTCTGATGTACAGATGGAGCTTTTGTGCAAGATCCTTGGTCCCTGGTCACTTCATTATGGAAGCCAACCCAGACCACACAAGTATTTCTCTCAGTTGAGAAAGCCACCACCTCTACTGAAACTGTGAATGGGACTTTGGATGGGAGTTGTGTGTCCAAAACCGCTGAGAGAGATCTCTGAGCAAAAATGGGGTTACTTTGACAGATCCTCATTATCACAATGTATAAGTGTGTCATATTCTGTGAATCCACTCCTTTTCATATACAAAGCCAAAACTGAAACATCAATCATTTTACATGCAGAGATTTCAAACACACTAGTGAGTGAAAAACTTCTTGCTGCACACCTTGGTCCCTGGATTAGGGTCACAATATTTAATATTAAATACACACATTTTATTGCTCGAATGACAACAAAAATCATTGCATTAGACTATAGTAGAAGGAAAAAGGAAGCATGCTGAATCCACTAGTATTTCTGGAAAAGCAGCTCCATCAAGTTCCCTCCTCAACTTTCAACAACCATTCCAAGAGACTTCAGTAGAGGGAGGTGGAGATCAGGGTCAATCTATAAACTCTGCTGAAAGATCAATTTCATTGAGTTCATTATCAACAGGCGGCTGACATTCCATCAGACTGCAGTACAAAAAGATGGGAATATTGGCCATTTCAGCTTTGCTAAAGGCTGCTCTATCGCGGCTAGATGCTTTGCCCAAATTCATATTCTATGTAGTTTCCCTTCCCTTTTTACTTCTCCCTCCTTGTCTCTTCTTCTTCTTCTCCTTCTTCTTTTGTTTCTTTTCTTTATAGTTATATTTTTAAATTCCATTTTTTAAAAAATCAACAGTCATTCCATCAGATGGCAGCCAAAGGAGATAGCAATCGGGGCCATCCTACCAGCTTTGCTGAATAGTCATCTTCAAATAGTCCAGTGGTTCTCAATCTTTGATTCTCTGGGGGGGGGGGGGGGGTTAGTTAGTTTTTTGTTTTTGTTTTTTTGTTTTTTTGGATTACAACTTCAGAATCCATTGCTATTAGTATGCTAGTGGGGATTCTGGGAGCTGAAGTTCAAAGCATCTGATTGTTTTCATCCTTTCCTCAGTTGCCAATAGTCAGCAGCCATTCTGCAAGGCAGTAGCAAAGGGAAATTGAAAGTAGGGCCATTCCATCAGTTCTGCTAAAAGATCTGCTCCGGAGGGTTCTGCATCTCCCTGATCTATTTCCATTCCAGTTAGTTATTATATGAACAACAGTTTAAGAAATGTTTCTCTCCAACTGTCCTAGTTCTACAAGGACAGTCCCAATTAATCCTGTGTCATCTCACTTTTCTCAGCTGTTTTTAAAACGTCCCAGTTTCAATCTCCTCTTACCACTTTCAACTATTTCATTTGCTGCAAACTAAGTGCAAAGCACAAAAGTAGTTTGCACATAATTAACTCAGCAAAGGGAGAGGAGAGGGTAGAATCTTGCCCTTCCCAGTAGGTTCAAGCAAAAGCAAAAGTTTGCATCCTCTCCTAGCTTATGTGTACTTCCTCACTGATAATTTTTGCCATCTTGACCACAGTCTGATGTTGCTTGGCCACACATGCTTGGTTTTCATCTGTGAAAAGTTGGAGGTTATGCCTTCTTTCCTCTCCCCTTCCAATCTCTTCTCCCCCCTTTTTTAGTTGTATCTTTTAGACTACAAACCTGTTTGGTGTGATTTGTATGTTCATACTATTTGCATTTAAGCTACTCTGAGAGATATCTTCAAGGAGGCATTTCCTAAGATGAGGCAATAAAACAGAATGAATGCCTCCTTTAAAGAAGTCTCTGTAGTCTGCTTTGTGGTGAAAAAGGAATTCAAAACAAGAATTTAAAATGCTATTATTCAGTGAATTTGGAGGAACTTGATTTATTGGGTGCTTTAACCAATTAACTAACTATTGCTCATATCTCTAATTCCAATATATGCCTAACTATTCTCTCCACATCCTGGTAAATTGTGAAATAAACAGTCATTCCTCAGTCCGATCTTGTTCCTTAATGCAGGTGTGATTTACAGATAAGAGTTGTGGTTTTTTTGTTTTTTTGTTTTTTAAAAAAGAAAACTCATCTAATTATGTTATTTACTACTTACCTATAAATGAAATGACAAGAGAATTGAGACCTAGGAGAGGAAAAAATCCGCTATTCCTTAGAATATGACAAGGACAATAGCTACACCATCTGGTTGATTTTTACAACTAATTCACTCATTATGATTGTTCAACATACATACATAGATACACACACATGAATGCTGAACTTAGCATTCTTTATTGTTAAGCCCGAGAGATTTCTGTGCTGATGTCTCTTTTCATGCAAATTCATCACAGAGGCTTCTAGGTTTTGGGTGCTTGATGCTCCCCTGACAACCTGGCTCATAGGGCAAGGTTACAATGATCACTAAAAGGTTTTAAGAATACACTGAACCCAGGCAAGTTGTATGGTCACTGTAGAAGAAAAATAAATTATTGTTTTTAGCAATTCCTTTACAAGAATCATTTACAGAGTGTAAAAATATATTGCACAGGAGATAATAATTAAATAGTGAAACATGCCTCAAGTCCGATGACGGGAGGAAGAAGGGATACAGCTACTGGAAAAAAAGGGTATTGTCCCTCCAAATAAGAATGCTGCCACTCACAAATGGAATTTTTGTTTGGTCCCCAAATTTCTAGTATTCCAGAAAGTGAGGCACTGAAAATTATCCACATCTACAACTCTAGGATTTGCATGAACCAGGACTTTATCTATCATCATCATCATCATCACCATGACCACCACCACCAGCATCACAGAGGTGACTAAGGAAAAGAAGGAGGATTATTTCTTTTATCTCTAGGAAGGAACATCCATTAAAAAGGACTGATACAAGTTAAGCAGTGTTACTTCAGAACATGCTGTACCTTTCCCATTCTGATGTATTTTCTGCCACTACACAAAGCTTTCTAAACTATGAATCTAGAAAGTTCGGCTCATGGATGTTTCAGCACTCCACACCTCATCCCATCTTAAATAACTCCTGTGTAATAGGGTTATATGCTTGGCATGGAACTGAAGCCCTGCAGAGTCAGGCTCTGGTGTAATAACACACCATAACCTTGATTTCCCCTCAGTTCACACTGTATTAAGTGCCTGACAGGAGAAGCCCAGTTACATCTTGTCCTCAATACATTTTGCCTCATTCAGGTATGCAAGTAAGAAGCAAACAATTGTCTTCTGGATTGTTGTTAAGTAACTTGGAACTTCTATACAAATGTAGTGAAATCAGCAAATAATCAGGATCAGAAATTGTCTCCATATGTATTTCTATCTGTTACACTGACAATGAAAAAGTCATGAAGATGAGTTACTCGCAATCAATAAGTGCTAACAAGTCTGATTCAGTCTGAGGCTTATTCATTATGCAGATGACCACAAGCTGGGGCTGCATTAGCTAGTAAAATGTCAGGGGATCCAAGTTATCAGGAGATTCCCTAGGCTAGAAAACTTTCAGACATTGAGGCACATAATTTTAATTTCCTGAATAAAAAATTAGAGGTACATTTGAATCCTGTATCTGAAATCATTATGCTTATATCTGAGTACAGTGTAAGCATAGCAGCTCACGTAAGACACCATTCCATACCCTCCGAAGGTCTCAGTTTCACAGGGACAATTCTAATTAATCCTCTGTGGTTCCACTTCTCCAGCTATTTTGAAAATGTCCCAGTTTCTTTCTCCTTCTCCCACTTTCTCCTTTTGTCCTCAACTTGAATTGGAGCAAACTGAGAGTAAAATGCAAAAGTAGTTTGCACTCAGTTAAGTCACCAGGAAGGAGAGGAAGGGAGGAGGTGGAATCTTGTCCTTTGCACTGGGCTCAGGCAAAAGCAAACTACTCTTCTAGCTGTTCTTCTTCTTTAATAATTTTTGTCTTGCCATGCTGACCACACTCTGATCCTGTTTGGTCACATGTGTCCCAGGTTTCATCTGTAAAACATTAGAAGATATCCATTCTGGATGTGCCTCTAAAATGAATTCAATAGGCAGAGTCCTGTGAAAGCAGTAAAGACAATTCTGCAGTAACTCTGGATTGGGTTCTCTGTGTATCAGTCAGAAATGGTTGGATCTGTGTGTGACTATCCCATGCGGTGAGCTATTGAACTGCATATGGCAAATTCTTACTTAAGTATCTTCAGGGCCAGGGCTGACTCTACCCACTCAGGCTGGCCACTAGATTCTTCTAGACAGGAAGTATATAAGGTAGTTTCCTATGTCAGTTTACTCCTGTTTGAGCAACATGACCTTCCTGTGTTTCATCTGTTCTTGTACCTTTATTCTTCACCCCTACCTGCTGGCTTTTTCTTTGGCCTTGAACTGTTCTTCATTGCAGACTGCTCCCGAGAATTTTGGCTCCTGCCCTCTTGTTCATGTGAAGTCTCATGATCCTGCCTTGCATTATCCTGCTTGCTTTGGCAGATCTTACTGTGCTGTGTCGAGTTTTAGCACAGTGAAGTGGTCATAGAAATAATCTAGCAGAATAACTCACTAATCTCAGCAACTGCTGACTGGAAGAAGGCAAATCCAAAGTACTGAATCAAGCAGAGATACACTGGGCAACCCACACTATGATTTTTTTTATAAAAAAAAAAACTAAAAGGAGCTTTAGGAACTTAGTTATTTTACTTCTCCTGGCACTGTTTCAGCTCTGACACATGGTTTTTGGGATACTGGACTAAACCCATTTCTTCACAGCGATGTTCTTCCATGTCATCTTGCTGCAGTCCTGGGTCCAGAAGGGAGTGCATCAGCAACACTGCCCTGTGCACCCGCTCAGTCCATGCAGAAGAGAACACAATGGTGCCATGCCTTCCTTCCAGAGCAGCTGAGCTTTTTCCATTGCTGCAGTACTGAAGGAAGAACCACCAATCCACTTCCTCAGCTTCCGCAGCTTCCTCATGGCCAGATGTGACAGGCGCGCTGTATGATCACAGCTGTAAAATGGATACTTTCCATTTTAAGAAAACTGCATGAGCACAATGCTCCACGACAGGATGGCAGCAGGACGGCGATGACATCATGCAGAAGCGCAACCTGCCAACCGCTGCCATCCTATGGCAGAAACGAGACAGCGACGTCGTGCAGAAAGGGCCTAAGGCACAGATGAGGAAAGTGCAGCCTGGAGAACGCATGTGGCCTTCATTGGCTCCAGCATGGGGCCTCACTCTCTCTATGCCATTTTTATTTGCATACTTGCCAAAAAAGGCATTTAGAGGCTGGGGAGGATAGTAGAAGGTGTGAAAGGTCTTTCCAGAAAGTTTTTTTTAAAAAAAAAAAGATGTGAAAGTGGGCATGAGGAAAAACATGGTCCTCCCAGATTCAGTGAGAAAGTGCTCCACATATCTGAGAAAGTTGTTGTCACTTTAGCCTAAAGGAACAGCATATCACACTCAAAGGTCACTGAAGCAAAGTTAGCCCCTCCATGATTCTTGGAACAATGTAAGTTGAGCTGTGAGGGTCATTTTTCTCTCCCCTCCCTTCATTTTGAATACTTCAGTCCCTTATCTCTCATGGAAAAGAAGTATATTTTTATATTTGCTTTTAGATTTATGTCTCATACCTACAACCCTGAAATGGGTTTCCAGAGTGGTTGGCATATCTAAAAATACATCACATCATATAAAACTGCTAATACTATAAACCTAATTAGACAATATCAGGAACCTGCCTTGCATCTTGCCACATCATAAAATCCTTATAACAGAAGGCTTACAGGAGCAATAACAAAAATAATAAAAAATAATCAGAGACCAGAACCAAGCCCTCTCTCCAAAACCATGCATAAACAAGACTGTGATTATTTATATGTTATTTATTCAAGGCTGGGGTTAGAATCATGAGATATTAGACTGGAGCTCACAGAAGCTCTGCCCAACACAACCAATGTTGAGAAATGGAGATGCAATTCAGCCTATCAGGTGGGGTGCCAGATTTCTCTGCCTTCAACTGGCTGTCAGCTTATGGTGACTCTGTGAATTTCATAGGCTTTTCTTAAGCAAGGAATACTTGGAGGCAATTTCACCAGTTTCTTCCTCTGAAATATTGCCTATAGCACCTGATATTCATTAATGGTCTCCCATCCAAGTACTGATCAGGGCTGCAATATACAACACACAACAGCAACAACGACAGCAATAATCATAATATATATTGGAGAGGAGAAATTTTAATCATAACTACAGTGTGCAAGAATCGAGTGTTAACCCCTCCCTCTCCTGTAGTAAATTCAGTGAAAATCCTCCCTCAGCAATTTGAATTGGAAAGAAAGCTTCCATAGGCCATTTCTGCACTAGACTGTTACAGTGCTATTATTTCACTTTCAACATCCTATGGAATCCTTTGGCCCTTCCCTAAACTGCAAACCCTAGGATTCCATAGGATGTTGAAAGTGAAACAACAGCACTATAACAGTCTAGTGTGGAAATTGCCATAGACACCAATGGGAGCTGTGATTCTAATGCTAACAGAGATAAGGGTGGGCTTGTGGAGCCACGGTTGGGGAGAGGAAGATTAAGTTTACTCTTCCTGTTCACTGCAGTCAAGATGAATACAGCCCACAACAATGCAAAGCATGAAATTAAGAACAAAACAGGCAAACAATCACATCAATGTGCTTTGGCCCCAAGGAGGCTTCTTCTTTAGGAGAGTGTTGGGGATGATAGGAGTTTCAGCCCCACGGAAACGCAGCAGAAAAACCAGAGTTCAGCGAGCCAACAGCAGCAGCCTTGTTCCCCTGTAAGGATACTCACACACGGAGGAGTTTCTTCCAATACAGGAGGCACTTTATCTTGCAGCAAAGTTCCATTATATACAAAACATAGGACAGACAGACAAAAGCTTGCGCCAGGCACCAAGTTTGGTCAACAGACAAATACATACTGACGTTGCTTTGTTATACACATATCTACAACCAATCAGGTAGAGGTTTGCACACCTTCCTCTACCATCTGCACACGACCCCAGTTTCTTATGCAACCTTGCAGTTACCTACAGCTGGGGCATGATGCAATGTCTTTGCAGTGGGCTGATCATTTTCCCAGGGTTCTCTGCCGGGAATCCCTGACAGAGAGGACTATAACAGAGTGGGAGAACATATGCTTTGCATATATAAGATCCCAGATTCAATCCAGTTTCTGACATCTCTAGGGAAAGCAAGAGTTCACTGGTAGGTAGAGATAGGGCTAGTGACTCACTCCCATGTTTCAGGTATAAAACCCTAGTTTGTCATCTCTCAAAACAGAGAGCTGCTGTCATTCAGGATAAAAAATACTGATCTAGATAGACCAATGATCTTACTCAATATAAGGCAGGACTTATGTTCCTGCCCTGACAGATCTCCAAGGACAATGGATTTCTATAGTGCAGGGCAGGGGTACTGAACACTTGGTTCTCTTGATGTTTTGACCTATTATTCCCTCAATCCCTTGTTATTGGCCATGTTAAATGGGACCTGTGGTAGCTGAAGGCTACTACAAAGTCTAGACAGTGTCATGAGAATGGATCCATCTCAGATCTCCGCCTTCTATGGTTAACAAAGGAGTGGATCACAAACCAGAACTTCTCTTGATAAGTGCAGTCAGTCAGTCAGTCTCATGCTCAAAATGTTTTGGGCTTAGACATTGAGTTCTGGGTCCTTAAAAGTTACATTCTGTGTCACTGTTTACTTATGTGAAACAAGAAGCTTCAATAGGAATTGCAACTTGGAAAATCTTTGAGGAGAAATACATCTCTGGCCCACTACATAAAACAAGAGGCAGGATGGAGGGCAACAAGATAGCTTGAACCAGCCATGGAACAAAGTTGAAGATTCCAGACATGAAAAGCTTGCAGGGATTTCCAAATGGTCAGCCTTATAAAGATCCAGCATTTTATTTTTCATAAAGAAAAATACCTAAGAACTTCTTACATTCTGTCAGGTAAACGTTTCCCTCAACAGAGCTGCAGAGCTTGTTGTTGTTTCTTGATAATGCTATCCACCCAGGAAAGCAAGGTGGGGTAAGGAAAAACAAAGGAAGCGAAGTATCAGTTTTTAAGCTTTAGGGTTATGTTCCTGATGCTTGATTCTCCTGAAGATTGAAAAGGTAACAAATAGCACAAGGTAGAAATGAGTTAAAGGATTAATGGCTAGGTACTCATATTAAGTTACAATTTTGCAGTTCACCTCTTGAACTTGTTCTTTTCTAATTCTGAACTGATTCAACAGAAACTGTTGCTGTTTCCTAGAGTGATGGATTGCCACAGAACCAGAAATGCATGCCATTTTGCCCCTTATGATATAGCAAGAAACATTTGCGAAACTTGAATAACATCCTAAAACTACATGTGGCCTCTTTCCAATGTGGCGTTGTGGGCTCTTTCCAATGTGGCATAACTTTGCCACTCAATTATTTTAGCATATAGTCCAGTCCTACTACTGGACAAAGGGCAATCACTAGTTCTTTGTGTCTGTTTCAGCTATTTCACCATGTTTTCTCCACCTTTGACCACTATGCTTTCTTAGGCGTTTTTGAGTCCCCTTAATGAGTTTTATCTTTTCTCCTTCATCTCTAATGCTCTTGCACCTTCTTTTTTAGTGTTTCTAATGACTTTTGGCATCTCAGTTCCACCCTACAAGTTTCTTTTATATTACACATACAAATACATAAGAAAACATGGTGACTAGACTGAGCCAAAATGAAAGTGTTGCCACATTGAGTGTGGGGACCAGTCAACAGGTGATTTGCTTTCCCGTCAGACACAGAGCCAACATTTTCATTTTGCTGGGATAGCATGCCCTGCCCCTCCAACATGTCTGTTGCATTACACGTGATGCAGATGAGAACTTGAGTCTGAAGGCAAAGTACAGAAGTGTATGTAAATTTAACTTTCATCCTTGTTGGTTTTGCATGTGTTCATTCATAAGCTTGCTCCACCTAGGGATGTAAATCGTTGTTTATTTCATTTTTAAGTTTCCAAGTTTCCTCCCTGCTGGACAGGACAATGATTTGTGTATGCTTTGAATATTTTTCATATTTTGGACTTTTTCAGTGAAAATTTCATCAAGGTTTTGTACAGAAAAATTCACAATATATTTTACTATTCCTGCTCAAATGAAGAAGATACCAGTCTTTTAGCTCTTGTGAAAGGGTGAAAAAAATCACAATGGCTGATATGAGGTTTCTTTTCTTGTTGAAATACTGAGATTTCATTGTTTACACTGCACACATGTTCACATTAGCTGCACATAGCTATACATAATCTCTGTACTTTTGTTCATTCCTGACAGATACCCCAATTATTGTTATTTATTGTCTTGATTTCAGATTTAGTACAGAATATAAATATTTAAATAAATCTGTACATACATACATACATACTTACAAGAATCTTCTTCATTCAAAAGTACAAATCAAATGGGCAGCTGTACCTGCACTAAATGAAAACACATATGTTTATATGCATTGATGAACACATGTAAAAGGTGTTACCCAAAACATGGGTGACTCAGAGGTCCACCTGCAATACCAATACCTCCATGAAATGGTAGAGAATATTAGCTCAAAGAGGAGGCCAGCAAGAGGGGGGTAACGTTACAAGATCTTTTACATTTATGTCTAAGTAGAAGAGAAGAAGTACTAGTGCAGAGAAGAAGCAGCTGAAGATCCAAAGGTAGGCTATTTATTGAGGGAATTAATCACACACATAAGATGCTAGTAGTCTTGCAATCACACAAGGCTAACTGAAGGAAAAGGTAGAAAAGTTTTGGATAGCAAGATTTTCAGGGTGAAGCGGGTGATATTTATCAATCCAGAGAGCAGCAAAGAAGCAATGTGGCTTAGATGTAGGGTCTAAGGATGGTACACAAATGAAAATTGGAGCAGCAAAGTGGTAACTAGGAACCAGTATGCTCCAAGTTGACTAGCCAAAAACTAGGATTTGAATATTCTTTTTATGCCTAGAGGATGAAGATGCTAATGGCTCTCTGGCAAAGTAAACAATAGAGTCTGGAGAGTGGACAATGGGATCCAGAATGAGCTAATGATCTTCGTGTGAGATGACAAAGAGCTAATGGTAGTCCTGATAGCCCCTTAATTGCTGGACATGTGTGAGGACAAAAAGGGAAGATCACTGATCAGAAGAAGAGGGGATAAGACAATCAGCCTCCCTGTGGGAATATCGCAGATGCTATTGTCTCTAAGAGGTTGAGTCATCGAAGGCTAACTGTAAGTTCATTATTGCTAGAGTTTCCCAGTGATTTCCTGACTATGACCTGGTTATGCCTTGAGGTCTTTCCTGACCCATTGCAATGGACATGTTCATCCAGCTTTTCCTTTTAGCCAGCATGGCCATGCAGCCATAGCTACGTATAATTTATCTTTATTCCAATTGAATATTCACCAATTAAATATATATTTTGCCAGTTAACCCCTATCAAAGCATGGGGGTGTTTGGTCTACTTACAAACGTAGCTCACTGCAGCTAACATGGGGCTTAATATATTTTGACCCTAAGGAGCTGACATAGGAAATTCTGAGGAACTAGGGGCCAATTCTTTGGAAGAGTGAAAGAAGTGAGAAATGAAAGGGGCTGAGCACAAGGACAGGGTGAAAATAAAAGGCGTCAGTTAAAGAATATTGTGTAGTACAGAGCTATAGCCGATACATTCAACAAAACCTTCACACAGCAGCATCAAAGAAGCCAGAGAGTGGTTGGATAAGGTCTACAGCTGCATTCAAGCCCATGGCTGGGTAGTGGCAGACAGACTTGAGACCCTAAGTCGATATCTGATTTAGTGGCTGCCGTGCCATGCCATCTCATCTCATCCCATCCTATTCTATCTTTCCTTTTTTTAAGTTGGATTATACAGCTAGCTGAATTTTTCCTAGTATTCCTTTCTATTCTTTCCCCCTTCTTATTAAATAAGTTTTGTCAGTAAATATTTTTTGACTTTCATTAGCATTTCTATTCCATTTTTCAAAATTCTAAATGCCCTATACAATTGATTTCCTTATGTTTGTACTGAGCTAAGTGGAATTAGTGATTGTTCTGGAAATTGTAATCCTTTCTGAGTTCCAATGACCATTCTAGACCTTTTGTCTGTGCAGGGTACTAGCGGAAATTTTACCAAAAAAAAAAAAATGCCTATGATGAAAAAAACCCACCCTATTTACACAAGATATCAAAATCCCTTGTTTAGATTGTTTGTCAAGCTAAATCAATAGACTTCTGCTGTTTTAGAGATTGGAAAAAAATACTTGCTATTATTTGTTTTCTGACTGAAAAGTAGGTTTTCTAACAATCTGGTAATCTGATCAGGAAGATTAACACAGTGATAACAACTTGATACAGTTTTCATCTGGTATTTGCACATCCTGAAGTTTTGGGGAAATTTATTCTGTGCAAATTATTCTGTGCAAAATTATTCTGTGAAAAAATACACCTGAGTTATTTGCATGAAATTGTGTTTTTTTTAATACAAAAGATGTATTTAAAAACAACAACAACAAAACAACCCTGACTGATTCCAAATAGACATGCCTAGGAGTTTTGTTTTGGTTTTTTTCTTCAAAATTGCATGGAAATCTTTCACAAAAGAAAAACCATACATGGCTATATGGAAACAGTGGTCAGTATTCTACATCAGTTACTTAGTTAAGTATACAGCCAGCCCTAAACTTTCACAGGGGTTAGCAGTTCAAGACCCCTGCAAAAGGGGAAAAACTGAATAAAAATTAAAATTGTAAATGCTATTTTTTAAAAAACCTGAGAACACTTCTGTAGGAAGTCTTGTCTGACAGAAATGATCATGAAATCATGCTGGAGGAGCTAGGGATTCCTAGAGAAAAATTTTTCCCCCTGGCAGGGCAAATACAGTAAGATAAAATAAAATAGTCCATCAAATCTGCAAATGCTGAACCCACAAAAGGAGAGGGCTGACTGTATTTTAAATGTACTTCACTAAGTAAGCTCTCCTGGCCTGACCCTGAATGATGGAAACATCATTCATCTGTGCTCTGATCACCACCAGAGTGGATCTCCATCTCCACATACAATTGATGCCCAGTGAGGTGAGTTACAATCATGGCAATAGTGTCACAATTGTGATTAAGCAGTGATCATGAATACAGAACAGGTACAGAGGAAGAATGGAGTGAAATTTTGTGCATGAAAATTTAGGTACATTTAAATACTGTGTGTTTGTATATATGTGTTTGTGTGTATACACACACAGAGAGAGACATACACACACATAAATGCACATATATAATTAAACACACATTTTATACACATTGAGCATAAGTACACATTTTCATTCTATTGTTGCATAAAGTAAATATTTTGTAAAATTCCAGGCGCAGACTGAATGGAATTTTAGAGCAACTTAGCATCAATTTTACAGTGACCCTTTTTCAAAAAAAGAAAGAAAGAAAGAAAGAGAGAGAGAGAGAGAGAAAGATTTGAATGAGAGAATTTTAAAATAATTTTCAGTTCAGCAATTTATCACCTGGAGAGGATAGATTTGCTTTTGAAATCTGTGCCTTAATTCAAAGTTGTGATTTCTAATTCAGTCAGAAACATTCTTTTGGACTAGTTAACATTTAGGTTAACTAGTGAGCCAAATCACATGGGTTAGGATGTAGGGGTATTTTGGGCATGCTGTAACTGGTTTTTGGACATTTATTAACTGTGCATTTGGAGGGGGGCATACATTAACGATGCAATTTTTTAAACAAGTATTAACTTTCCAGGCATAAATTAACTATTAGGGAAACTGAGGCCCAATTTTTGTGGGGCAGAACTTCTGATGATATTAGCTGGACTTCTAAACCAATCCACCCAATTAAAGTTGAAAGTTTGTCCTCAGTTAAAACTTGCTGCGTTGTTTACATTGGAAATCTACCAAAATCAGTTTCAGCTGCAGCCTGGTTAATTGTTCAGTAGAGATAGCACTATTAAAGGTGATGTAGATATATGGATGTCATTCCATTGGGGAAGCTTGTTTGTAGGGGCTTCTAGGATTCTTCAGTGGATTATGTCCACACCTCTGCATCCTCTCTGTCATATGAGAACAGGAGAAATCTTCCAGATTCTCAAGAACAAATATCTTTTCAAGACTTAAAGTCCTGGTCTTGAAGTAAAACCACATATTATGAGTTCCCAGCCATGTGGCAATGGAGAGAAGTGGCTTTTAGGGAACAGTCAGTAGGTAGTAGAAACATAGCTTCGTCCTCACATGGATTGTCAATTACAAATCCACTGCATCAACATTTCCCCAACTATTTCATCCTAGCCAGCTGTAAAATGAGAAATTATCCTCATGGTTGTCAGGAAGAAAAAGGCTGGGCTGCTGATCCTTCCCCATACATGCCCCCTGCTATCACCTTTCATAATTTCTGTGAATGTCAGTGTTTAGTCATATGCATTTCTTCCCCCATTAGATACAATCAAGACTGAATTTGAAAAGAGGAATGTATTTGGAGAAATGGATCAATACAGCAGCTTGCAGACTGTTCAGCCATTATAGTCTTCTGAGCTATGTTGCAGGAATGGCTGTTCAGGCAGATAATTATATACTGATGGTAAATGGCCCAAATGGGAAGGAGAGAATCTCACCCAAACATTCAGAGCAAGGGACAAAAATGTTGTTATGTTGGATGGGCACGTTCATGGTGGTTTTGACTAAGTACCACCAACTTGAGGATGATAAGCCCCACTACCTCTTATCCATCCCCACAGAAGCTGTGAAAATGTGTGGATGGCAATTTGGGGATGGACAAGGGGAAACAATCTTAATCTTTCTCGAAATAAGACTTTCTGAAACTTTTTCCAGATAATGCCCAGTATTATGCTTAGAAAAGTGACCTTTTCCTACTCTAATTCCCAGAATCCCCAGGCCACATGAGTGATAACCATGTTGGCTAAGGAGGGTTCTTGGAACTTCAGTCCAAAATAAAGTGCCTCTCTCAAGTTTTGGATGGGAAATCTACAATTCTAGAGGCAGGCTTGAAATTGGTTCAGGATCAATTGGCAATGCCATCTCCACCGCCAAAATGACAAATCTGCAATTTGGGAGAAGGCACAAGGGGAAGGAAAAAGAATTTACTACCTATTGTACATTGCATTCTGTTCCAGTGCTATTCAAAGTGGTGGCCCTGGACTGGTGCTGGTCCCTGAGCCAGTGGCTGTTATTCACTGGGAAGTTTCCAGGAAAGAAAGAAATATTTGTACCCAATGGACACAAATTTAGTGCTGGTGCCTGCCACATTTTAAAATAATAATTGCTGGTCCCTCACATCAGTCTGAGAAGCACTATTTTATTCCATTCCATTCCACATTTGCTTTTACATTTAAGGGAGTCCTGACTTAGGGCCCCAAGCCCAGCACTGCTCTGGCTACAGGTCAGGAGTGGACAAGTGACTCTTGGTTCACTTTTTGGGTTTGGAAAAGACCTCTCTTGAACCTAAAACTCTATCCCCCTCAGGCAGGAAAACATGGTGGAATTATTCCTCATGCCTGATAGAACAATTGTACTCAAAGTGGTCATCAATTGACTGCTGCCAATCCAAAAGACATACGTTGACATCCCCTGGAGGGGTTCCAGGAAAGAATTAAACAATGGTAGCCAGTGGGTCCAAATATGGTGGTGGTCCCTGGGACATTAAGACAAAAACAACAACAGCTGGTCTCCCACATCAGAGAGCTTGAGAAGCTTTGCCGCAGAGGATGCAGGAAACTTTATGAACAATTTTAAAAATATATTAAAAAATGGAGTAAGGGATTATGGAAGGTCCTGTGAGGTGCAAGTGGTTGCCCAACTCTTCTATAGATTGTTTTTGCATATGTTTAAATGACACATTTCATCCAGGGGACAGACTGAGTTGCACTGTATATTTCTTTATCCTCACAACTATAAAGGTGTGTGTGATAGAATAGTATGAAAATATTGTGCCCAAGACAACCAAGTAACAAAGTCTGTGCTTCAGAGCACATGCAGAATGATTTTCAGGTTCTTGCTGCTACAACCCAGATTCCATGGTAGTCCTTCACCTCTTCTCATTTCTAAGACATGAGGGAAAAGTTAGTTCTAGTCATCTTTTTTAAAAGTGGAAAACTACTAAGAGCCGTTAATTTCATTTAAGGAAACAGCATCCCCCCCCCCCCCGCTCATGGAGATACAGACATGGCATCTTCCTCCCAAGCATTCAAAATGTAACACGAAGGGAAATTAGTAGGCAGAAAATGTATAAGAACCCTCTGCCCCACCATAGGGATGGAAAATAAATTCATTAGATTTGCCTTTCCCTATAGAAATATCCATTTCATACCTTCTGAGACTGACTGACACATAGACGATTTAGTCAATGGGGAAAATGCATATAAAACCGCTTACATTAGAAAAACGCATAAAAATGAATACATCTTGAACACACTCACACAAATACACATTTATGTGCAGGGAGAAAAAAGTCTTAAAACCAGACATAGAGCTGGGACAGGACAAGAATGCTGTTTGGATCCTGGAATATACAATGAGAACATCACTAAGAGTAACAGTGAGCAACATTTCTCCTGCAAAAAAATGCTCTCTTTGTGGTGGAAAATACACAGATGGGAATTCCATATTTGCTGCATAACATCTAGCTGCATTCTGACTTCCCTTTTCTGAGAGGAGCTGTTGTGGGGTATAGTGTGTGCACTCTGGAATTGTAGAATTTGTTTGCTCATTCATACATTCATTCAGATAGATAGATGTACAGATAGATAAGAGATAGAGAGATACCATGTGTTTTTGTGCACATATGCCACAATAGCTATTGAGATGATGGTTCAGGTTAACACATACACACAAAAAGGGTAACACTTCTTTCTCTGTTAAGACAGCCATTGTTCTGGCTGCAAAAGACAGCACATTGACCTCTGCTTAAAGATCTTGAAGTAAGAGGAGTAGCCAGTGGAAATTATTTATAACCTGACCAGGTCATTTCATTTCATTCTCTCAAACCTAAAGTGTCTGACTGACACAGCAATAATGGCCAGCGAACTTTTGTGCCAATTAATTGTTAATGAGAGGTTTGATTAGCAAATAAAGTGCCTATTAGGTGAACTGATTGTCTTTCTTTCATAATACCAGAGGTCAACTTTTTTTAAAACTAGAAAAAGGCACAACGTGTACAGCAAAAGCAAGGGAAAAAGAAAACTGTTTAAATTTTAACTATATGTCTTCCTAGGCTGGATAACATTGACAAAACTGGAATGAGAAAATCAGGTCTGCAATTATGGTCAATACACCATCCTAAATCAGTACCTTGTGATTCTTTTCAAGAGATTCATCACCCGTTCCTCACATTGCAGCAGCATTTTTCCAGATTTTTTTGGTACTTGTGCAGGTTTTTTTTTTCTGAGAAAAACTGGAGACACAATTCCCTTTCACTTACACAAAACAGTGTATTTTTGTTTAAAAAAATCATTTTTTTGAATAAAATTTACATAGAATAGAATAAAAATTGAATAACATATATGATGAAGAACCCACTACAAACTACAAAGAAAAAACAAAAACAAAACTTTCCACATCCCACTCTGCTCCTTGCACCCACTACTATACATATATCACAAACTACAACTGACAAAAGATTACTTCCAAATACCTTTTCTGCAGTTAAATTTTAACTCTTAAAATCTGCTTCTCTCTGTCTTATCTATAGATTACATTTCATTGATATATGTAACTCATATTAATTTTTAAAAAGATCAGCAATCATCAGATTGCCTTCATTATTTTTTCAAAAAGTCAATCAGGGGTTTCCATTCTTTCAAAAATATTGATAGCAATTTTTTCTTTAATTAAAATAGTCAATTTAACAATTTCTGATAAATCATTAAGTTTTAGTAACCAATCTTCTTTTGTAGGTACTATGTCATTCTTCTATTTCTGACCATATAATATCTTTGTAGCTGTTATCATATATTGTAGTATTCTTCTATTACTCTTGTCTGATCATCCATTAATCCCCAAAGAAAGAGTTCAGGTTTTAATTGAATATTTACCTTTAAAATTCTTTGCATCATACTGGTTATTTGGACCAAATATTTTTTAGCTTTTTCACAAGTTCACCACATATGATAGACTTCTCCTGCTTATTGCATTTACAACATACATTTGAAGATCCTATACAAATCTTAGATAATTTGTCTGGTGTCAAATACCACAAAACAGTGTATTTATGGGAAACAAGGATTTGTGTACTGCAAGGACATTTGGGAATATAGTGCAGTATGTGTAACCAGACTGGGCATATATATGGATATATATATGAAGATAGATAGATAGACAGATCAATCAGTATACAGAAACCTCTTGAGAAATCTGTCAGTGAGCACCACACCAACCGCTGAACTCTAGGAGTAGAAGATTACTTTTGCCCCTCCTTCTTCCATGTTCATGTCTGGAAATCATTCATTTCTATGAAAAGATTTTGGATGTGAATTATCACTTTTTATAAGAATGTAGTTAAATTTGCAAAAAAACCAAAAAAACCCTCTTCATATATTTGAGATGAAAACAATTTGAGAGCAGGAACAAATGAATGCGAGAGAAACCAAAACTATTAGATTCATTCCTGGCTATGAGTGCTTGATTCTAGCAGCTAGGTGTGAAGTTCTTTGCATCCTGAAGGGTTAAGGTCATCATCTCTCTCTTTCTTTTTCCTGTTAGACTCTTCATTTTTAAAGGTTTGGTTGCAAGTAGGCAAAACATGATCTTTCCCCAGAAGGAAATATTGGTACCTTCTAAATGTGGCCACAGATCCAGCATGGTGTAGTAGTTTGAACACTGGACTACAACCCTGGAGTCCAGGATTAGATACCCTGCTTAGCCACGGAAACCCACTGGGGGACCTTTGGCGTGTTTCACACTCTCTGCCCCAGAAAACACCATGATAGATTTGCCCTCAGGTTGCCATAAGTTGGAAACAACTTGAAGGCACAAAACAACAAAAATTTGGCCACTGTATCAGGGTGACAATTTTGGTTCAGTTTGTTTTCAGCCGGAATTTTCTAAAATGCACAAGTTTCTTCCCATTCAAAATGGAAAGAACTTTTCATTTTAAACTGAGAGAAAAAAAACTGTCTGATTCTTCCAGCTCTACTTTTTTGATGGAAGCAAAATGTGCCCCTTGTCCCTATGGACCTCCAAAACTGAGAACCAAGGCTGCAGTTATCTCCATAGCTCTCTTGCAGGTTCTGTTTCTTGGCTATCTAAGAACATGGGTGGGCAAGTTTAGTAAAATCTGGGAGTCATATTTAACCCTCAGTATCTGGGGAGGCAAGGGAGGGCTCCTTGGGGGAACGTAAAAATAGCCTTAAGCTGCACTGTACCCACCTCATCTTAGAATGTGAGGAGATGCTGTGAAAATAAACATTTGTTATGTCTGTACTATCAGTTACATGATCAATCTCACAAAACAGGACAAATAATGGCTACTGATATAACTTATATGTGTAAAAATTAAACACAAAACAGGAGATTGGATCAAGAGCAATACTTTGCAGAACTCCGGTCTTGCTGAAGGAAAGGGGAAGGAAATCTTTACAATCTCTCTGTCTTCAGATAAATACCCGTTCTGGGGAACCTTTTGGAGAAGATACAGGAGGAAAGGGATATTGTAAAATATCATCTCTGCACCTCTTTACCCAAGGAGGAGCATCCAGTGGGTTCTGGTGGCTTGCATGTATAGAAGGAGAGCTTTGATAAATGATTCCAACACTGTGGGTGGAAGGAAAACCTTTGATTACTAAAGAAGACAGAAAAGATAATTTAAATAAGCAGAACTTTAAATAAAGATTTTGATGTTGCCATTTTGATTGATTGATTTTTTTTTGTTTGTTTATTGATTGACTGAAATGTTTGTATCCTGTCCTTTATCATGGGATTTCAGGGCAGACTATAGATAAAACAATAAATAATGTAAAACAATTCCAGAGTGAAATAATAGAACAGTTTTAATGAGACAGAAGCATATTGAACACACGGTAAAAGCAGGTTAAAAGGCTACAACAGTTTAAAAATATGTACATATACATTTGAAATAAATTAAGCCTCAGAGGCTTTATTTTAAAAGTCATGTCCTCTCTTTGTGGAGGAAAGAAACCAATGGGCATTCCACAACTGTGGTATAACAGCTGAGAGGGCAATTCCCCATGTTCTCCCACACTGTATTGCCCACACTGGTGAGACACAAGAGAGGGCCCCTCTTGTAGATATCAGTCCTTCAGCAAGTATGTACAAAAATTGTACTGCATTCAGCCAGTTCTCTTCTTTAGAGCAAATTCTGTGAATATTCATGGAAAAAAGTCTCCCCTCAGCCTTTGTACTTTATCATGCTTACCGAGATAAATGCTAGGTTACCACTACATGACTACCAGTAAAATAGGAAGACAGTCACATTCCGTATTTACAGAAACAAAATCAATAAGGATTTTTTTAAAAAACACACACACAACCCTTGGATATGAAAAACAAGTTTATTTTTATTATTTAAAAGTATACTCCTTTGAAAATATCCCTCTTGAGGTCTTCTGCATTTATATTTCAAGGGCCACCTTCGATTAAAACATGTAAACCATAATATTCATTTAGGAATACACTTTTTTTTTGGTAAAGACATGAGTTTTGAAAATGTATTTTATAGTTAATAGTTCATAATTAAAACACGTGCCATCATGTGGGACTCTAGCAAAGCCTCTTTTGTTGTTATTAAACAGTTGCTCATTAAAAAACACAGAGGAAGGCCCAAGGACTGCTTTACAAACTGTGGAAATGGCTGAGTGCAAAACTGTTCACTGACTCATGAGATAACTTATTTGAAATGTATGATACATTGTTACTGCCCTGGCTAGCCCGAGCTTGTGGGATATAAAAAGATATCCCTTGATATCAATAATTCGGCCTCACATACCCATTCCCCTCCAAGTGCTTGCAAGGCCCCTGGACAAGCACGCATACAGGCTCACCCGATAATCGCTGTAATATTCCAACACAATACAGGCAGGCCAGAAATAGCCAACTCGCAGCTTCAGGAGACTTCAAAGGCAAGTGCTCAATTATGTATGCACACAACTTTCAAAAGATCCTCCGCCCTACACTGGCAGCTTGACGATCGAGCTGTACAACGCTCAAGTACTCTGCATTTGCATACTGGCTACCCGACTGACAATTTGGCTATAACTCAATCATTCAAATTCTGACCTTAAGGAGGTTTTGTCTCCAGCCCCAAATCCATTGTTTTCCCCAAGCCCAAACTAGCCTGCGGTCACAATTCTCCTTATAAAAACCCCTGACTTTCCTTGGATCGCTGTTGGCTTCCATACCGCCTTGTTGTCGCTTTGTCCAGCGAGCCTTCTCCTCAGCCCCACGTGCTGAGATCCATGCTCCCCAGCTTCTCCGCTTCTAACCGGGCTTCAGGACAGGTGAAGTATTACCCAAACCAACAACTCCTCTAAAAATCCCTCTATCCCACTCAACCTTTATTTCCCTAGTTATCTGTCTGAGTGTGCTGCATACACTGTTTGATTGTGTTTTAATAAAAATCATTTATTGTTTCAACCTCTGTGTGCTTCTTGACTCGGCCTGACCCTATAAACATAGGGTTCAAGATCTCGCTACGTTACCCTGCCTCTCGTATTGCTAGGCTGTGCTCTTGGCTAATTTCCCCAACTTATATGATTGAGAGCACATTTAGGTGTCCCTCCTGGGACCCCCAGGAATCAGGGTAACAACATGTAGTTGTCGTCCAAACATAAAATTAAAGTATGTGTACTGAGATTCCATATGAGATAAGTACTAATGGGACAGAATTCTGCTCCTTGAAGACATCTGCTCCTATTTAAAACAAGAAACAAAAACAAAAAACAAAGCAAAACCAAAAACATAAGTTTCTAGCCTTTATAATTGCAATTATATGCTTGAAAGTTCACGAGTAAAGACATTCAAGAAGTCAGAGACATAGGTTAATAAGATTTACAAGGCCTAATGTGATTCAGTTCTTTGAAAAATACCTATATCAGCTCTGAAACAGCCTGATCCCCAACAGATTTTGCAAAATAGCAAGTACTGCAAAATACATTCTTTAAGTACACATTGGCACACACATAAAAGGTTCATAGAATCATAGAATCATAGAAATGTAGAGTTGGAAGAGACCACAGGGGCCATCCAGTCTGACCCCCTGCCATGCAGGAACACCCTCAAAGCACTCCCGACAGATGGCCATCCAGCCTCTGCTTAAAAACCTCCAAAGAAGGAGACTCCACCACACTCCGAGGCAGCATATTCCACTGCCGGACAGCCCTGACCATCAGGAAGTTCTTCCTGAGGTTCAGGTGGAATCTCCTTTCCTGCAGCTTGAATCCATTGTTCCTTGTCCTGGTCTCTGCAGCAGCAGAAAAGAAGCCCAGTGCCTCCTCTACATGGCATCCCTTCAAATATTTAAACATGGCTATCGTGTCCCCTCTTAACCTTCTCTTCTGCAGACTAAACATACCCAGGTCTCTAAGTCTATCCTCATAGGGCAAGGCTTCCAGGTCCCTCACCATTTTGGTCGCCCTCCTTTGGACTTGCTTCAGCTTGACCATGTCCTACTTGAATTGGGGTGCCCAGAACTGGACACAGTATTCAAGATGAGGTCTACCCATGGTGAAGCTGGAGAGGTTTTTTTCCTCAGTTTGCATGCTTTGTGTAAATTGCAGAATCCAGCCTTTTTCATCTCAGATACACTCAGAAATTCTGTTACCTCCTTATGTAGTATATCTTCTGGATGGAAGGTTTAATGTATACTTCCCACAGTATATACTCCCCAGAATGTGTTTGGTGTGGTCTGGCCCTCCCCCCTCCTTCTCTAGAAAGCTGTGTCTGGGCCCATCTTAGGCCCTTTTTGCATGGCATCTTAAAACCACAACAGCCACTCTTTGCTCCTGCTCTGGGAGCTACCTTACTGCATGACACTGTCACCAGTCAAGTGCTATCCTGGCTGCACTTGGTTGTAATCCTGCTGTTTTTCATTTTCAGGGAAAACTCAAAAATAACCAGCCTTTTCTACAGCAATCACGATAGCTAGGCCCATGCAGAGCCTCCATCCGGTGTCCTTCCATGAATGACCTGGGAGTGGGCAGAGTGTAGACAGTCCCTGCCTGTCCCTCCCTCAGCAACTCCCAAGGGAAGCTCCACTCAGCAGCAGGGAGACCGCTGCCTCATTGCACTGGCAAACACACAAGGAGACGTTGGCCAGGAAGGCCACTCTGGGGATGACATCAGCGCCAACCCCCATGATGACATCAGCCTGCAGAGTCCAGCTGAATTTCAACTTTTTTTCTTAAAGCCAGTGTCATCATTAGCACATTAGCATGATAGCACCTGCCAGCCTGAGCTCTTGGGTATCAAGCGGCCCAGCTCCAAAAGGAGAAATGGCCGGGAGCTATCACAAGGATTACCTGTCTTCCCCCCACCCGTCCATCCCCAGTGCCATTTTGGAGACAGCTGAAGTTCTGGTGCTGAATTTCCTTTGGGGCAAACCACAATAAACTGTTACCACTATCTTGGATGCTAACGTTTGCGCTGCTACTGGCAAAAAATAAAAAATAAAAATAAAAATAGACCAATCAGGAGCAGCGGGGTGGGGACAGGGCAGGACACGGAAGTGGCCAAGCACGCCGAGCTGTGGAACACGCACCAGCTGCAATGCTGGTGCTGTCCCATGAATGCCGAGGTGCCTATGGAAGGAAAGAGGCTGCATACCGGATCCAATCCACAACTGGCAATCCCATGATGGTGCCAGAATACCGCACGATTGAGGTATGCTGCAGAAAGGACCCTAGTTTTGACATCAAAATTGTGGCAGCAGATCCTCTGATCTTTGTTTTTCTGTTTGTCTTCTTCACTGTTCAATATTCATAGCAACTTGAGTGGGCCATCTGTTCTTCCACTACAATTTTCAATATCTTTTGGCATATAGAAGGTGGTCCTTGCTAGCGGAAAGTCTGAACAATAAGGAATTAAAGCCAGATAGCTCAGACAAGACAGTTAGATGATTTGCAAGGATACTGAAGATTTTGAAACAATGTCAGAATATGAATATTGATTCAGTTGCAAAGAAACTGGCATGCAGGAATGAAAATAATTCTGAGAATGAGAGCAAATCTGCAGGCAGGAAGATGTTCAGTGGAAAATACACATGTATCAGATGGAGATTGGAAGTAAGTACATGATATTTACAAACATCAGATTTCCAGTTGGTGCTGATTAGCTGAACCTCAGTTTGTGACCCACCAAGATCTGTGACAAACCAGGAAAGGAGGCCTCTAGCTATAAACTGTGATATCTGATAACCCAATTAGAAGTTTCAGACTGGCATCAACAGCACTTAATGGACCTACCATATAAAGCTGCTAGACTGTGTTTAACTTGTTGAAAGCCATGCTGTGTTGCCCACAATTCAGCTCATGGTTTGTTCTGGTATGTGATGATGAATAGTCATCAACTCACATCTCATTAGATGAACAGAAAGAATTCTATTGAGCAGGTAAAAGATATAAATATATAGTATTCAAATTGTATGGCTGATGCAGAAATCCACACTGAATCAAAACCAGTTTATTTCTTGTCATTTGATACAGAATCCTTGCATTATAACTTTTCTAGACCTTCACTGACGTATGTTTACTTGCACGCACAGACACACACAGGAGTTAGTTCAATGCACTGTACTAGAATTTGAGCAAATTGGGAAGTGCCAATTATGTGCCTAAATATCAGAAATGGAAAATGCAAAAAGTGATTTTGTGTGTGTGTGTGTGAGAATTATATATTAAATATGACTGGTAACTTACAATGGTTCAGAGAAAAAAACACTGATTTGAGAAGAGTTCTGACTGGTGTTTGTTTTGCTCTAAATTAGCAATTTTCTTATTGACCATAACCGTTAGCATCTCAGCTGGAACTATATTGGAATCTGAGCTGCCAAAAAAGATCATGAAATGAGGAATAAAAAGCATATGGAGAGAAGAAACCCACAAAGTTTGCCTTGCTGGTATAATGGAAGGCGTTCTGGCGGGCGGCCATCTGCACCCGCTGAACAGAGGGATCCTGGGATGACATTGATCGATTTAACAGTAGGAAAGTATTAATGATATGCGGCTCTGATGGCTGAGCCACTTCACACTCATTTGCATTTCCATTCATCATCTCAGCATTTATCATTATGAGGCGAATGCCAGAACTAATTAAAGTCTGGGCTAACAGGGTGACATGGGGGACCAGCCAGTACTTCTGTGGAAGAAAACATGGGAAGGTCTCCAGCAGGAAGTACACCAACCTTATACCAAACCCAATTAACTTAATTCCTAACTAAACCCATTAGAAGCTCCTTCATTTGAACAATCTAACAAGATTGGCTTTAAGTTCCATGTGGGTTTTTTTTTCTCCATGATTTTCTAACATTGTTTTAGGTAACCTTTTCCTTTCAGATGGAATGGAAAGCATCTATAACATCTCAGCATTCTTTTTTCCTCTGACTGTGAACAACAGACAAAAAGAACTATCCGATCCTAGCATAAAGGGAACATTTTAAAGAATAACATCTATGACATGAATTTCTCCTGCAGGTATCTCCAAATGAGTGTGCAAGTGCCTCGTTAAGGGTAGTATTCTCAGAGATGAAAAATATAAAAGAGACATACTCTGAAATAGGTATTTCTCCCTCTGGCAAAAGAAGTAGGCATATTCAGGACCATTCTCCAGATACCACATACAAATTAGAGATCTGTCCCCTGTGATGTAAGACAAATGTTGGGCCTGATTCAGCCAAGTAATGTCAGGGCTGAAAAAAAAGCCCACCTACTACTGCCTGGGAGTAAATCCATTCAGTTCAGTGTAAAGATGTTCACATTTCTCTTCAAAGAAGACAACAGAGGGCCAGATCCAAACTAGCACTTACTGAAGTTCTGCTCATGTCAGAGAAAGTGGATGGGTGGGGGTGATCTTCATTATTTTTCCTTCTGGCTGGAAGCTCTTGTGCCCCCTTAATAACTGCTATGGAGGGCTGGGATCCCTGCTTCTTCAAAAAGGGCAGTTTTAACTGGGTTATTTCATGCTTTAACAGTCTTATTCTCCTGTTCACATAGCTCAGGAAAAGTGTAGAAGAAAGATCAGTAGACCATAATGTGCTGGATTCTATTATCTACCACACAAAACATCAACATTTTCAATGTATCAGGCACACGCATAACATAAAGTAGCACCGAATACTTCTGCTAAAAACTGTCTTGTGAATAAGACAAAATATATTTTTAGAAAGATAAAATATAAATTATCTATCATTCCATTATGCAGTAGAATTCCTAAATGAATCCTCTAAACATGCTTGAAATTGATTGTCACTGATGACTCAAATATCCAGTGAATGAGTCGCGAAACAATCCTATGAATGTTTTCCCAAAAGTAAAAGTCATTGGCCTTAAGAAGGTAAGTGGCTGCCAGATTGTAACCCTGCTGTTGAAGCTTATATAGTTTCCAAATCAGCATTGACTCTGAAATTCCATGAGTGCCTCAAAAATGTAAGATGCTCAAAGAGCAAGCTCCAGTTCTAAGAATTTGTAAGGGTGAGCAGTTTGTATGTGATTAGTCTACCAAGTCTCATTTTAGAAGACTTCTTAGTGTCAACTCTGACTGGGGCCATTTCCACACAAGGATGGCCCCTCCCGAAACTGCAAACCCCAGGATTCCATAGGATGTTGAAAGTGGAATCATAGCGCTATAACAGTTTTGTGTGGAAATGGTCTGGGAGCAGTTCAACAGGGTTTCACACAAGATTCGTTGCTGTTCCTACCTGGATATTTCTGGTATTTCGTGGTGGCCTCTTATCCAAGTATTGAGCAGGCCCAATCCTGCATGTTTTCCAAGTGAAATGAGATCAAGCAAGCTAAAACGCTGTAGTCTCTGCAAGTGGCCCAGTGAATACCTACCCATTGTTAGGAGAAGAGAGACAATGGTGAGCCTGTCATTACTGCCTTTCTCACTGAAGCAAATCTAGTAACCTTCTACAGAAGCCTGTGTGCTCTTTATAACAGAAAGTAGATACTACACCTACAGGCCCTGGACCTGGGACATAGTATGGCAGCACCAAGAGCATCCTAGGGACATTTGCTGAAGTACATGACAATTACAATCAGGAGCTTTCTAAAAACTATCAGATAGATTTATATTCCAGACTTGGCCTTATCTGAAAAAAAAAATGTGTTCAATATGAACTCTTTCTAACCCCCAAATGCTCTACTTGTTTGCTTCCTTTGAAAACTTTGGAACAGTCTTCTTCAAGTGATCAATTTGTCTTTTTTACAATTGAATGGAGAGCCATGTTGAATGGTTTCAAGTTGTTTGTCCATCAGGCATTAAACATCTTATTGACACACCTATGAAAATCATTCTTCTTTTTCTTTTGTTTTTTGAGAGATACAAGGCATACTTGATTTCCATTTGGAACCATCAAGTTGTGACTGTTGTCGGCTTTTGGTGATTGTCTGATCCAATTATCATCACTTTTGCCTCTGCTGCTGCATCTTTTTTTTTGCTACAAAGTGTTGCTTCTCCTCATTCTAAATTTGACCAAAAAGGGCTTAGTAGCAGGACAGTGATGCCATAAAATTTCATACTAATAGAAGACAAAAATCTCGCACTGTCATTGATGACTAAGGACATGGCAACTCTATTCTGAACATAACACAATGTCAGTTTCTTCTGTTGGAGATCCAACAGTGCATTTATTAGAAAGACAAACACTGGGTGTGGTGCTGCATGTTGTTGGGTAATGTGTCATGCCCTGCCTTGGAGACTGTGGTAGCAAGGAGGAGGATTCTAACTCCAAGGCAGAGGCTTCCCCAGAGTCTGAAGTGTCCCCAGAAGTTGGTCCAGAGGGAGATAATGCACAACAACAACAAGGGCCTGAACCAAGGGAACAAATAGAGGGAGACATAGCTGACACACCTACCTTGCAGCAGAGACTCCACGAAAAGGAGGGCCTGTGTCACTTGACCCGTTTAAGTAGCAAGCGAGCCCTAATGAGGGAACACCTGTGGTGACAGCATCCATAGATAAAAAAGGGATCCAGCTGGCCTTTCTTCCCAGGGTCAGTAATTGGTCTCTTTGACCTAGAAACCCTGTGTTGGTGCATCTGGTTGTCTTGGAACTCTGCCTGTTTGGACTATAGTCTGGTTTTGCCCCTTCAGATTTGTTTGCTCTAGGCTTCCTTTCTGTTTGGACATTCTTTGACTCTCACCTTGTAACTAGGAGCTGTGCTGCTTGTGATTTATTGCCTGCTCTGCTGCAGACATGACACAATGGTGTTGTATTGCTGTTGCATATGTAAACATTGGGTATTGAAAACCCCAACCCAAACCATTTGAATGATGTGGGAGATGGCCTTTGCTGTTTTATTCATGTGTTTACTCACTTTCCTACTACCAACTTCAGGAGGTCTTGGACAAGATATCCCAAATAGGTTTTCTTCCAAAGGCAGGACAGGCAACATGAAAGTTCTTCCATGGTATCTCCAACTTTTAACTATTTCAAAATGTATGTAATGTTCAAGGCAGTTTATAAAACTTGAAAACAGTTTATAAAACAATCCAAAACATCTGTTAGCCCAATATGTAGACCCAAAGAGCATCATAGCAAATGGCTTCTGGGACAGTGCAATCAGAGTGTTTTGCCAAAGACTATGTCATGAGTGCTTCTGCAAAACTGACCTACTATTGATCATAAAAAGAACACTGTGTGATTTACCACATGACCATTTTATAGGATCAAGGCAGGTAGAGCACTGGTGGGTCACCAATAACAGGTCTAGTAGGCTGCTCCTTCCTAGGGGGCTGTGCCATTTGGCAAGGACCTCTGGAAGACACAAAAAGTTCAGCCAATGAATTTCAACCTTGGTTTGTATACACTGCCTGGTATATCCAGCCTGAGTAAGCTGCTCACTGTTTTAACTCAGGTGGGGCAAGGGGGTTTATAGAGGGCTGTTCTCACACATACTCAGCAGTTTTTTCACTGTCATCCCCCCCACCCACATGCTTTATTGTGGACTTTGATGTATATTGCATAGCTTGCATGGATTTCTCAGTTATCTTGTTCTTTTCTTTTGCAGTGTTACTTTATCACAAGTGATACTTTAAGGGGGGTTGGCGTGTGTTCAGGATCCAGAACATTAATTACCAGTGCTGCGGAAATGTTGGTAAAGTATGAGGATCCCCTTAAGGGGCTCAGGGATGGAGGGCAGAAGTTGTCAGGCCTGCTCAGGGGCTGATGCATTCCTGCACCCCCTGGTGGCTGTGGAACCACACTGGGTATCTACCCACATGGAGCCCACATCAATCATCCCAATCATATGGTTTCAGGCCTGAGGGCTGGGCTCATTGATCAACAGGCAAGTTGGTAGATGCCAAGATCCAGACCCAAGTAGGTGCCAACCCTATCAGCAACTGTAACCAGTAAAAGGTGTGGCCCTTTCCTTCCAATATTTGTCTGTTGGAGTCTTATTTCATGCATAGCTGGACTCACCCCTGAGCATGCAACACCAGTAACTTTTTCTTTTGTGGTGATGGTGATGATGAAGTAAAGCAACAACAACTGTTTCTTTGTAGTAGTGGATTTTATAAAAATGACTTCATTTAAGATTAAGATTCTCCTGTATGCTGTATTCACTTTTACTGGCTTTTCTCTTTCATTCAGGATTTAAACCCCTCACCGTGCTCTCTTTTTATATCTAATATGGAAAAGACATTTAGAAAGGGGAAAAACACTTACAGATTAAATCAGTGGTATAATCACAATAGCCATGTTTAAATATTTGAAGGAATGCCATGTAGAGGAAGGAGAGGGCTTGTTTTCTGCTGCTCCAGAGACCAGAACAAGGAGCAATGGATTCAAGCTGCAGGAAAGGAGATTCCACCTGAACCTCAGGAAGAACTTCCTGACAGTCAGGGCTGTCTGGCAGTGGAATAGGCTGCCTCAGAGTGTGGTGGAGTCTCCTTCTTTGGAGGTTTTTAAGCAGAGGCTGGATGGCCATCTGTCAGGAGTGCTTTGAGGGTGTTCCTGCATGGCAGGGGGTTGGACTGGATGACCCGTGTGGTCTCTTCCAACTCTACATTTCTATGATTCTATCAGCCCTGCTCAGTGAGGCCAGTGGTAAGGAACTGTGGGAAATATGGTCCAAACCACCTGAAAGGGCAGAGGTTTCCCATCCCAGTTTAAATAATGTTTTCAAGGTTTTTGAGCTTCTGAATGTGTCATATTGTTGTCAATTTTACCATAACCTTGTAAGGCAGGATCAGTATGGTCATTCCTATGTTACAGACATGTTGCCAAGGCTCTAAGCTATAGGTCACCTGAAGCCGTTTTATGACTTCATGGCAGAAGGGAGTCCAAGATGAGAGAAATTCTGATTTGTACTTCATTTTTGTGACTAGAGTGGATGACTTCCCATTGACAATAAAGGAGATTTTGTGTAACAAGTCAGCATGTTTGTGGAGATACTATTATGATCCAGTGGATGCCTTAGAATTTTTATATTAAACATCAAGATATCTGCAGTTCATTTAGTGGGAATTAGTGAAGAATGCAATGTACCATATGGGACTGATGAAAACAATACACTGCAGTATTTCAGTACATGACACATTTCATTCCAAATTCAGAATTCTATCTTACCATTTTTTTCTTTTATGAAACCACTGCAGGCCTGCAAACATAATCTGTGATTCTGCCAGATAGAAATGCTCCTCCATTGCACGCACACCCATTTAAAGCCAAAATGGGACAATTGATAGAGAATACAAGTGACAAGGAATGGTTTTCTCTGCAGCCATCAAGTGAGAGCTACAATTTACACACACACACACACATACAGAGGGGGAGGGGGAAGAGGGGGAGGGGGAGGGAGAGATCATTTAGAACAATGCCAGATGATGACATAGGATAATGCTCAAGGGACTTTCAGGTTGCTGATTGGTACCAGGAAGAGTACTCCTTGCTACTGTTGGGAATCTACCACCATCAGTGTTCCAAAGAAAAGTGCACTGTGTGACTTACCCATGGTGCCATTACAGGTTGTGATACCCACAATGATTGGCCTTTCCTGTTTGTCATGTGGAGGCCATTTCTGGCAGGCCTCAAGCCAGGTAGTCAGTGAATTCAAAGTTTATACTTTGAATTCATTGGCTGCCTGAACCCAGCCTGAGTGAGGTATTCAGGCTTCACTCAGGTTGGGTTCTAGAGTATTTAAGCGAGCCAACTGCCAGCACTAGCCATCTTCTTTGTGGATCATATGAGTTTTGGACCCAGGACTGGAGGTACCAGGGGCCATGGTGGTATGGAGGTAGCAATTGGTTTCAGAGGGTGTATAATGGTGGCAGATGTGTCTGACTTGAGAGGACTTGGGCATGCGCACCCTGATGGTAGCAGGGTAGGTATGGGCTGTTCCCTCCTGTCATTCATGACATTCTGGTTTCAGGCGGAGACTTGGGCTTATCGGTCAACAGGCAGATTGATCGATGTCCAGATCCTTATGCATGCATGCGCCAACCCAATATGTATCTGTAGCCAATAAAAGCTGTGGCCTTTTTCTTTCAAACTAGTGGCTTGTGTCTTTTTGTTCAGAGTGTTTGTCACCCCTGATTATGCAAGGAGGGTAGAACTGAGCCTGTTCTTTTGAATCCAAGGTTCATCTATTAAACATTTGGCTCAACCCTAATTTGTGGCATATATAGCCCCCCTAAACTAACTATTTAATTTAGAAGGTGAACTAGGCAACATAACAGAAGTTTATAAAATGGTTTAGAGTAGAGAGAAAATAGATATAGAGAGGCCATTTCTTCTTTCTCTTTCTCTTAACACTGGAACTTGGGCTCATCCAGTGAAACTGAATGGTGAGAGATTCAGCACAGACACAAGACAGTAATGCTCACATAGCATAGCACAGTTTTTTCTTGTTTATTATTATAAGTATTGTTATACAATATACATAATATTATATACATTATGAGTACGCTTACTTAATATACATACTTACATACAGATCCATATCATTTTGTCTTCTTTAAACTGAATGGTTGAATAACTGTCTGAATTTGCTAGTCCTTCCATATGATAATTGATGAAGGACCCCAAATGTTCTCCAAATCATTGTATACACATATACAATTGTGTAGCACAGCACAATTTTTTTAAAGGAAACATAATTCATGAAATACACTGCTACATTGCATGTTGATATTTTCAAAAGGGGACAGTAATTCACACATAGCATAGCACAATGTTTAAAATGAAACATAATTCATGGAATTCACTACTACATTGCATGTTGATATTTATTTGTCTGTTGGAAGTTGCCTTGGGTCCCACTCTGGGAGAAAGGCAGTGTACAAATATAATAAATAAATAAATGTTTTCAAAAGGGGATTGGATAACAACATGTAGAATAGCTACTGATCATGATGATTGTATGAGATCTCTTTTTGTAAGTCACGTTGAGTCCCAGTCTGAGAGAAAGGTGGGATATGAAGAAAGCATAGCTGGATGGGTGTCTGAATTTCAATGACACTCTGCTGAAGAAGGCCTGTGATAGAACATTGATATCTTTACATTCTGCTTGTATGATTCCCAGAGGGGCCACTGTGGAAAACCAGATGCTGTAATAAGATGGGGCAGCAGAGTTCTTTATAGGTTGCTGTACAAACTTTATGCAGCCAGCTTATAGCTTATTGTGGCCACATGGCAAACCGAGAACATTCTGAATCTTATGATTTTTGCAGACAGGCAATGATATACTGAGTTTCTGTGAGCTAAGATACAGTGTTTGGGCGGTGCACATCTTAAAAAACTAGAGGGGTAAATTTTCCTTCAAGAAACTGTAATGGAAGCCGAGGTTTTAAAGCCACCTTGTACAGTAGTTAGTCGCTTCTGGGACAAAGCTGATTTAGGGGGGAAATACCAAGCCAGACCAACAGAAAATGCAGAATTATAGTGGGCAATATCCTCTGTGGCTGATAATTTGGGCTTACATCAGTATTAAGATCAGACTCATTTTGGCAGTGCAGAGTTTGGGAATGATGGTGCTAAATATTGTTATTATAGCACTAGCAAGAGGTGTAGCACTGGGAGAAAGGGCAAAATGAGGCCATTACCCCTACAAATATGAATTCTACCAATTAAATTTTCCTTCATGCCCCAAATTTCTAGCATTGCAGAGAGAGAGAGAGAGAGAGATTGAGAGAGAGTCCATACCTAAAACTCTTACATTTACTGTGTCTTACTCCCTTGGTAACTTTTCCAGCTCCTTTTCTTTGGTTTCCTGAACTATATTTCTTTCTTTTTAAAAAAAAAAACTTTTGAGGTTATAAATGAAACATAAAATCAATTCAACAGTACTAACTAGGGGAGTATACCATTACAAAATATTGGGATGATTATTCTATCTTTCCAAAAAAGATGGTTTGTGTTGTTCCTCATCCAAACGCATTTCTCCAGATACATCCATGCGATGTGGGACAGTGGCTAAGATTATCCGCTTAATAGTTTGCATAGCAAATGAAGTTGAAGTTTTAAGTTACTGCAACACTACAAATTTGGGAACAGAAGAAAATTTTCACTGGAGAAAATATCTCATGAGGGGTATGACTTCATTCCTCCCATTGCCCCATAGCTACACCCCTGGTTCTAGCTATTTTGATCTAATGAATAAGCTTTTATATATTCCATTGTAAGTGCTTATTCCATGGAATATATAAGTGCTTATTTCACTAGATCAAAATAGCTAGAACCAGGAGTGTGGCTATAAGGGAGGCAAAATAAGATCACTGTCCACCCCATAAGAAATTCTTCCCCCACTGAATGAATTCCCCATTTATATATTCTGTTGGAGACAGCCAGAACGGTGTAGTAGTTTGAGTGTTGACTATGGCTTTGGAGACCAGAGTTCAAATCCCCATTTGACCATGGAAACCTACTGGGCAACTGTGGACAAGTCACATTCTCTCAGCTTCAGAGGAAGGCAATTGCAAGCCCCCTCTGAACAAGTTTTGCCAAGAATACCTCATGATAAGGTTGCCTTAGGGTTGCCATAAGTCAGAAATGATTTGAAGGTACACAGTAACAACAACAATATTCCATGGATTTCAGAGGAAAAGCAAAGTACCTGTTTCATTCTGCTACAGACTTCGCTTTACACTATGGAATTTTGGATGACATGATGATGATGATGATGATAATACTTCAGTTGTCATTTAAAAAATTCAAGCAATGTAAAGTAGAAGATGAAGACTTTTTTATGGTTTCATTCTACCATTTTTATTTATACTTTAATTGATAAATCTATACTGAGAGAAGAGGAATGCTAATATATTAACATTCGCAGAATCAGGCTGTTTAAGTGAACTCTATGGAGATGAAATCAGAACTCTCCTGTATAGCAGCATTTATTATTCATGCTCAAACTATAACAGTACAATAGCTAATAAAACAATCTAAGACAAAGAAACAGCATATATTCCCATTAGATTGGCTGCTGGAATAATGTTTTCCTTTAATGCTGCCTGAAAGTCCCTTCAAAACAATAACAGCAAACCAGTTGGCTGACTTACTTTTAGCCCTTGCGTAACTTCTCAGCTGTTCATGTGTGAGAGTGTGTGTGTCGTGATGAAAAACTAACATTCACATAAGAATGTTTTCCATTCCAAATGTCCCCAGAATCATAGGTACACTGGTAAATATCAAAAGTCACCTAAATATGATTTTAAGATCAACAAATGTATGGCTGAAAATTGTAGATACACATGTGAGTGTCAGACAGTGACTGCAGCTTGCACATTCACTATAATATATGCACACATGTACACATATTGTAACTTTGGAATACATATGCATAAAAGGGATACAGAGAAAGTCCAAAAAGAGTATTCCTCTTATGCTTTCATGTCTACATCAGTACTTAGGGGAAAAAGCAAGCAAGCAAGAGGAAGACCACTGGGGAGGGAAGAGATATATTGAATGAAGCATATACCCATCATAATTACAGCTGATGAAAAAGGAGGAGAAATTCAGTGTTGTTAAGTACCATGTCTGTCCGCACTGAACAATTGTAAATTACCTTTGCCCGTACACCACATTGTAGGTGTACTGCTTGTGTATTCATTAAATATAGAAAGGCAGGGTGGAGGAGGGAAAGTACAAAGTCGGACTGATAAAAAGAAAAGAGAATGAGGAAAAAAGAACAGTGAAAAGAAACTTTAAACAACTTTCTTTTTCTTTTCTTTTCTTTTTTTAAATTGATGCTTTCTATGTAAGGGAATAGTCTCGTGAACATTGTCAGCCTTGTGCCATATGTTCGAGGAAACCAGGGACCCTTGAAGAAGAAGAAGCTTTTGAATTATTGATCAATGATTAGCAAATGCAATCGAAATTGTAGACTTGATGTTGTGCAGGGATTCATAATTTATGAGTGGACAAAATAGGAGGTAACAGAGGTAGCGGTAGGTGATTTCAGCCCCCATATTGATTACTTAAAACAACAGGAGGTACGTGTAGTGTGACAGATGGAACAAAAACTGACAGCTCGCTGCCTGTCCATCACTGCAGACTGGGAGCTCAGGGAATAAAGTGTACTGTAGAAGCAAATACATTTCTATTGTGTGTCTTTGATCATTATGCTGTTCGACTAGACCAAAGGACATATTTGTTTATAATTTATGTATTCTCTTACTATAAAAGATTGATGGCTTCCTATTAGATACCATCGGATCTAAATATCCAGACTCTTTGTCCCTGTAACAGCCAGAGAAGTGCCATTGTGAAAAGAGTTTGCTTAGCCGCACAGTGGATTTCAGCAGCTGGGATCCTCAAAGCACACTTTGATAGAACTATGCCTAGCTATACAGCACTGGTGAAAAAGTAAGCAGCCGCACCATTGTCCTCTCTATCCTGACTGTGTGCAGAAGGTCATTTCTAGGGAGAAAGAGGAATAACACCCTTTCAGTGGTGTCATAGGATCAAGCCCTGATCCAGAATTGCTATGTGTCATGAGGCTGAGGTGTGGAACTATGTTGTGGAGAGAAAAGTCGGTAAATTCCAGTTCAAGAAATGGAGCTTCTCCTTTTCATGAGTGAAATAAATTATACAAGCATATTCTGGTCTAGTTAATTTCTTAGCAAGCAAGAGAATTTTCAAATGTGTCTTGAATGTCCAGACAAAACTTTTATCCTTTACACTGTTAAAAATCTCATTAATGTACAGCAAAATGTACATTGGGGATGGAGACAGCAGGAAATGTGTTATTTTTCAGTGAAACTTCCCCAAAGGTGAATGTAACGAATCTGGTATATGCTACTGTCCCACTCTTGCCTCTGCTCAAATAAGCTCAATAGTCTCCAGAACATAAGAACCTGTTAAGCCAAAGTGAAAAGTAGCAAGAATGTGATGACTCTTGCAAACTCTCTTCAAGCAATTTCTGCCCCAACCAATGGCAACCACCGTTTTCAACAGAGTGTAAACAAATATTTACAAGTATCCAAAAACTTGCTGAATTGTTCAGCTTCACCATACATATTTTGGATGGGCATTCTGAACTGCAAAAAGAATGTGCATGTTTGGTACCTGATATTTTCACTCCATGCTTGGGCAGCAAATGTTTTAGAAGTCCTTTGAATTTGATGTGCTCTGTTTTGATCTTTGTAGTTGTGAAAGATCATCACATCACATGTCAACTGTGCGTGTGAAATACTAATTCCTGCTGCACGTTATCTGTCAAATGCTGTCAGATTAGGACCATTGCATGTCAAATACAGGTAAGTATTAAATACTGTTGTTGCAACATAGCCACCAAAACTGGCCACTATAAAATCCTGAGGCAACTTGTGGAATCATGGTTCCTTGGAAACCCACCAGGACTTTCTCACTGTCAAGACGAGCCATGGTGGATAAGCTTCCTTGAAATATATTTGCCTAACACTAATTGAAAGTTCAGTGAAAAGTGTGGCCACTAGAAGTATTTGACACATTCCAGGAATACCTTCAGGATCAAATGAGATCTTAAGGGGAATATACATTCCTTCTAATTAACCAACTGACTTTTTCCCTCCAACAGTGAGATTTCCTCAGAGATGTGTGTCTCAGCAATCTGACTTTTAAATTAAGACCATATTTTCCTTTCAATAACCAATCATGAAACAAGGCATACTGAATGAAAGATACATAGGTGAGAAAAATGATGTACCATGGCAAAAAGACCTGTTTTACCACCCGAAGAAGCATCCCGTCTAGTAACATGGGAAACCTATCATTTAGTTGGGTCCTCAGTTCACAGTGTGTGATGAGACTCACATGAATTGATAATACAGTACATTTTAAGGCATGCCCCTTACCTCTGTAACACAATAATGGTTTTCTTGGAGACTAGCCAATGTGGAAAAACCTGCTGAAAGAAAGAATATTTGAAAACCAGTGTGATATGCCATTGTAAATCACGTGCTAGTAAACATGGAGCTGGCACCCTGTTAGTCAGTTATGATGTCCTGAGTTAGGCTTATGATCTTGTAACTGTTTCCTATTCATATTGATGCTCATGGTACCATTGCCATGAACATAAATGCTCCACAAATCCACCTTGAAATCCAGCTAGCTATAACAAGGGATGGATTCTGCAGTTCTGACAAGCAGAGCACTGAAGGATGATGTGTCCAGCTCCGTCTTGCCAACAAGACACAGTTCACTGATGAGTTGCAACAGGATTCTGAGGGTCTCTCCTGGCAGTTGGTACACTGTTGCTCACTGGTGGGAAGGGTTTGGATGTCTGCCACTTCACTGCCCCACTCACCAACCCTGGAGAACTCCATCCCTCAGTGTGGCTGGATGAAATTTAAGGTGGGTTGAGGGGGGTTAGATCAGGAGACAGAACCCAGCCAAGGCAATGTGGGTATGTGTCTGTTACTGGATCTTGCCTGAAGTATTTGTATGCATCAACTGGCAAATGCTGCAAAATTTCAAATAATACTGGAAATAAAAAAAAAATACAATAAAATAGGACTGGATGTCTAACAGGGATATTAAATATTCACCAAACATCTGGTGAACATCAGAAGGACATGTGCAAAAATGTCCATTTTTAGGATCAAACCCTTGTTTTCAGATTGATAGAATTTATCAGCTGAAAGACAGTTTTTCAGTTCTTGCTATGCAACTGGGAAAAAATGCTAAGGTACAGTGAAGCTTCCCTTTCAAATTTGCCTTAGTAGTCATTCTCTTCTCCATGCTTTTCTTCTGAGATTAGAAGCATTGGGCTCCCCACTTCTGTTGCACCTATCCAGTTTCAAGCACCTCCTTCTCACAAGGATAATCCTAACTAAAACAGAAGGTCAAGTTGAGAAATCTCTTAATAATCCCCATCCTAAGTCCTTCAGCTAGCAGCAGTCACCTTGCAATGTTTATTCCCCACCCAATAAGCTTCTCTTTCCCTTAAAAAAGAGAGAGAGAAAGAGAGAGAGGTGTATAAATAGAATTACAACCCAATTGCCTCCTTTTATCTGATGAATACGAAGCAGCGATATTGTGTTAGTGGGCCTTTTTGGAAGATATATTGGACTTTAATAAAATTTGATCAATGCATTTAAGTCAAATTGAATTATATGTAAGTGGATAGGGTTGACATATGTTTCAATATCTGCGAGTGATACATTATTCTCCAGTGAGCATAAAATTTAATGAAATATAAATACCCATTAATCCTCATGTTTCAACCAATCAGTCACCAGCGCTCCTGCCTGCTGTTAGCAGAAGCAGGCCCAGAAAGTCATCTGTTTTATCTAAGCAGGAGATCCAAACTGGAAAGACATCAGAAAGCCGGAGGAAGAGAGAAAAGCAGTGGCGAAGAGGAGGCACTCTGCCAGCTTCCTTGCTATTATGAGCTCTAAAACCTAACAACACAGAGATCTGTTTTCTCATCTGATAAGATTCAAGGAAGAAAAAAAAGAGGGAGAATTTTTGTTTTTACTCAGAGGTATCATTTTTATTTATTTTGTGATTGTTTGGAGAAAATCATAACCAAAGCCTCACATTTTTAAAATTAATTTGAAGACTGATCTAGTTGCTTGCCACATTCTCTCTACTCCTATCCCTGGCATTCTCTTCAGTATGTGCTGGAAAAGTTACTTTGCATAGACTACGGCTCCTAGCAGTAGAGGTTAGCGGCTTTAAGGTCAGTGGGGCATTCTCAGTTTTAAACTTAGAGGCGCCATCCATGGTGCTGAGCCAGATCAAAAATAATACTGTACTGTTGGACAGCTCCTTTAAAGTTCAGACTGAAACACAGACTGGATTCACTACTTCAGTTACACCAGAGCCATCAGCCTCCACTGGTTGCCAGGATCCCCTAGCCTATATAATCTAATAAAGGTAAAGTGCAATCCAAAAAATTAAATTTTTGCTTAATCCATGGAAAATGATATATGCCTAATCTTATGTGAATGAGTTAACTGGCAACAGTAGCTGGTGTACATTGGGAATGGCAGGCACAAAAATGTCCAATGGGAGATCAAGCCAGAGCCAGTAGCAGAAGAAGCCAAACAACCCTGATTTTGTCTCCATCTTCCATTCAGAACATTCACTAAGAACACTCAAACACAGTAGTACAACTTAAGAATAAACCATTCACTTGGTTCAGAAGGCTTCCACCACGGCCAGTCCTACGAAGAGGTTCAGATGTAAGATAGGGGAGGGGGGCCTTCCCCTACCATCCACAAAGTCATCTGCTTTCCATTGTCATGACCATGCCTGCCTAAATGGCCAATTGTTCCTTCTGCCCACCCACTCATTCCACCCAGAGTGATGCCACTGCAACATGTGTTGCTGTAAGAAAGTAGTTGAGTTTCTCAGAGAGCCCATCCCATGTCCTACTTTATACCACGGGTCCTTAGAACAAGGCATTGTGGAAAACATTTTCCTAGACAGCCCCTGTGCCACTGTCATTGTGGCAAGTGACATATACTAACTAAAGTTACTTTAAAATGTAAAGTTACTTTGAACAGCATTGACTGATGGCAATGCAGGCATACCACTCACTTCAACTCTATAGGGCTATCTTTTAATAAGGTTTGTAAGTATAATTTACAATGATTCATGTTTTAAAGCCACGCAAGAAAAACAGCAACAACACCTGCAAATACTGTAAGCTGAATATCACATTCTCCAAATTCTAGGGACTGGTTGAGAAACTGTCCCATATAGTCTCTATTTCCAAAGTCCAGAAACCAGACTATGGCATTCTATTGTCCAAGGATAATGTCACTCAAAATTATCTTATAAAGTCCAGCACACAAAAAGCTCAGTATCTGCAGTTTGTCAAATCTGGCAAGAACCAGCATAGTGTAGTGGCCTGAGCATTGAACTATGAACCTGTTCGGCCAAGGAAACCCACTGGGTAACCTTGGGTGTGTCACACACTCTCAACCCCCAGAAAACCCCATGATAGGTTTGCCTTAGGGTCATTATAACTCAGAAACAACTTGAAGGCACACAACAACAACAACAACAACAACAACAACTGGCACTATAAATATATGCCTGTTCCGTTGTTCTATATATCACAACTGCATAACAGTTTGTGCAACAGGTTCCATGGCCTTGAGCTCACCTGTTGTTCTTTAGTCAGTTAATTCCCCAATAACAAATTTAAAAGTATGAGAGGAAGCTCTAAGTCTGTGCATTTGTGAAATGATTGACTGCATAGGAGATCACATTTATGCAATCTCTGACAAAGTGCAACTCCAGGAATAACTACACAGTTGTAGGAATTCCTGCAACGATAGCAATCAAAGCCACTTCAATATTTTTTTTCTGCCTGAGACAACAGACAAAATGGCATTCCCTCTCTTTTATATGTACAGAAGGTGACTGCTATGGAATCTTACCTAACCCTTGATACCTACTATGTTGAAATCCTTCAGAGGAAGGAATTATGTTCCACATCACCTAAAACAGCAGCCTACTTTATGGACGGGAGCAGAAGAAGTTGTGTGGCATGCACATTACTGTTCTCTACCAATGAAGATGCCAAAAGCTCAAGAGGAAGAGCCATGGTGCTACTACCTTTCAGCATGCATGAGGCCATTACCTCATGCTGGCTAATGGTAGGGAAGGCCCTGGTAAGCAGTGCTTCCTCTACTTCAGAATTCTCAATGAAGACTTATACTTACTTTAAGGTACCATTTCACATCAGTGTATGGTTGCCAGGTGTCCTATACTACACATTTGAGGTCTGGAAAGCTTGTACATTACAGGGTTGGCAGGTTTCCTTGTTATAAGGCAACCCCTTGTTTCCCTTGTTCATGGGTGGAAAGCTGTCCTTTCTTATAGAATGAACAAGATGTCCAAACTCCCATATTTTGAGGTGTGAGCCCTTCACAAAGACAGAAGTGTATGCATCTATAAATATGAACAATATGTTAATTTTATAGAGAAATATATGGCTAAGTTAGTGGAAATCAGCAGTTTCACTTGGTATTTAGGTAGAACAAAATTTGTTAATAGCTACCTCCTGATTGTCAACCCCATATTTCATGAATTTTGGATGTTTCTTATTGCTATATTGAGGATCTGGCAACACTTCATCAAGTGGAGGCCACTACCAAGTTTGAACTATTCTGATGTTACATTGAAAACCTTCTTCCTTTTCTCTGACCTGCAAAATATGGTAGTAATTTTTTTCCAAATCTATTTTCTATATATTCCCATGTTTACTTTCAAATATACACCAAAATCCATTAAATTATATAAAAAGTGTTTAGATAAATGACATCTGTCCTTGAATGAATCCAACCGTTGCTCCCTCCCTTTTTCTCTAACATTGTTGTGGGCTCTGAAGAAGCAATTAACTAATAGGAGCTCTCAGCCCATGTCACTGCCAAGCACAATCATCTTAAAAGCTGCCTGACAGGTTTGTAGTTAGCTTTGGAGATGACTGCGAATTGCAATCACAAAAATTTCGTACAAGCAAATGTAATGTCATCCTGGCGATAGTGATGTTTTTTCTGGAACATTTTGGCTTCTGTGTAATTTGATAGATGTTTCCAGTGTCAAGCATGAACCAAATTTCATTTTCAAGTTATTTGTATTAGGTCTCACTTACTTGTGTTGAGTAATGCTTTGTGATCCACGAAAGAGTTGAAAGCAAGACAAATCTGCAAAAGTTTGCCATTAGTTAATTGTAAAATTAGTTTATTAAGAATGTCCTGCAAACGCTTTCTATTAAAGTTAACCTTTCAATTTCTTAATAGACTGAAATTAATAATGCAGTTTAATTTGGAACTGTGTTTTTCTGCCCTTGAGATTTCAGTGACAGTATGTAAACTGGTGTGTTATTGGTTTTAAGTTTTCAAAATGACTGAATGCACTTGTCTTTTGTAATCTGAAAAAGATACACATTCTAGACAAAGCAAACAACTTAAGTATAATGCTAGTCCTATTGATTTATCACTGAGTATGAATAAGTTTGGGCTCTAACCCATTCAAATGCCAAAGATCATTAACAATCTTAGAAAGTTACTTTTAAGAATGATTATAATAATCTGTTGAAAGCATCTATAACTCAGCAGGAGTAGATGCACTGAGTCTCTAAACTGGAAAGCTTTCTGTACATGTTCAGAAGTAATTGGTTTTCAGATCCATTTTTGAGTACAGAAGACAACTTCTTTCTCAGAATAAAAGTACTTCACAGAAACATTATTTAATTCTATTATGCAGTGTCATTACTAATACTGATGACTAGCATTTTTAAAGATTTTTGTTTTTATTTTTCCAGAGTTTAAAAATATTACTGGTTTGGACCGCAATTCTCAGTCATTCCTGTCCAGAAAGGCCAATGGCAGAATAATACACACTTTAAAACTCTCTGTGAAAGATGAGTTAACAAAATCATCTGCACCAAAAACAACAAAGCTAACGACAGAAGAGATGGTCAAGATTGTCTTGAGTCACGTTGAGAAGCCAAACTTTCTACCCTTTCTTAAGCTGACAAAGTCTTCAATTTTGCTGAAATGTAGTATGAATTATGGAGAAACACTCACAAACCGGATTATTGGATGAGAAATAAAGTTTTCAACCTCCTAAGGAATAGAAAGATGAGTTGACCTCTGTTGGTTTAGACTTTAACGACTGAGGCCTTTCTGATGGGAAAAAAAATGGCATAGAGCAGAACTTTAAAATATTGCTTTCTTGCACTACAGCTCCAGAATTCCCCAGCTACCATAGTGCCTGGTCATATTGATTGGGGGGGGGGCAATCTGGGAGTTCTCCTCCCAAAAGTAACATTCCTATTTTCTGGATATTTTTTAAGTATATAAAACACTTTTCCAACATTATTTCGGTAATTCTCTATGCAACACTAATCCTAATTCAGGTTGCTATCATTGCTCTCATTTTGCAAGTGGGATGTGGGCATGCAACCAAGCATAAGTGCAGTTAGGCAATTTTAGATGCCTCCAGCAGGAACCCAAACTTTGTGGAATTCTTGTTCTTAGGAAAGATGTACGTGTTGAACATCTGCATCTCATGCAGATCTTTAAGGCACAGCTTTGTGGGTGATGAAAAATGGTGGGAAAGGGGTGTCATGGGGCATATACAAAACATCTTGGGCTGTGTGTTATATATACTGCATTGCACACAAATTCAACCACCTGTTTCCTATCTGTAAAGCAACAATGAATCAAAAACTAGTGATGTGCATGTGACCCATTACTGGATTTGTATAGTGAATGAATAATTTGCATAGTATGCAAATATGTCTGCCTTGATCTGGGGAACTAGAATATGGTAACTGTGGGAGAAATTGCAAGACGGAAAGAAAAAGAAACTCTTGGTGCTTGATAAGAGGAGGTTAGGAGAGGGAAAGGCTGAATGGATTTCTAGGGGAGAAAAAAAAGATCAACAACAAAGAAAAAGGCTTGAGCTTGAGAATAAATACTGTGCAGAGAGAAACAGAATATGCACTAAATGGAAAAATTACAAAGGAGTTTCTAATCCATGCAAAGCTGGTACAGGCTTAACAAGAGCTAGTGTGGAGGAATATTGAAAGACCAGCAAGAGGTGGAGGGAAACCGAGGGAGGAATTGAAATAGAACAGGGATGCAGGTGAAATAAGAGGTTCTGAACTCAGGTGACACTGGGTACTGCCCAAGCTGGCTTTGAATTCTAGATCTAAAACAAACACTGACAAATGTTTGACATTGACAGAACTTTTCAGGTTTTGAATTCAAAATGCAGATGTACACTTTGAATGTGAAAATGTTTATCTCAAAATCTGAGTGTTTTGTTGGGATTGCTTCATTCTTTCAAACTTGGCAGATTTCAGAAGATGAGATTTCATAGACTGTCAACTGTTCAAGACAAATTACCTTTCCATGTTATCTATAAAGTATAGCCAGATAAAAACCATGTTAAGTGTGGTCAGTTATCAAATCCTGATGGAAGAATCCATTCAGTTTCTCATTTTTCCAGTCTCAAATCTGTTCTATCCCATTGCTACATCAATTTGCCATTTTCAAAAGTCCACATACAAATTTAAACTCAATTTGTGAACATTGTCCTAATATTCACTTTGATATGCCTTTTTTGCCATGCCATGTAAAGTGTTCCATGAAAAGCAAGCATGGAACACTTTGAAAAGCAAACCTTGGAAACCATACCAAAAAAGCCCACTATATGGTTCCATTATGTAGATGACACTTTCACCATTTGGAGCCATGGAGAAGAAGAACTGACCATGTTTCTGGACCATCTGAACAACATCCACCCGAACATGGAAAAAGAAAATGAAGGAAGACTACCATTTCTGGATGTCGTGGTCATCTGCAAACCTAACCAACAATTGGGTCACACAGTTTACAGAACACCTACACACACTGACAGATATCTACACAAAAGCTCCAACCATCACCCACGACAAAAAAGGAGCACAATAAAAACTCTGGTAGACCACGCAAAAAGAATCTGTGAACCTCACCTCCTGAAAGATGAATTGAACCATCTAAACTGGCCAATGGTTACTCCAGTTCAGACATCAGAAGAGCCTCAAGACCCGGAAAAAAACACAGCAGTGAAGATAAGCAGCCAACCAAAGGGAATGTGTTTTTACCTTACATCAAAGGGGTCACTGACCATATAGGGAAACTGATGAAGAAACATAACCTCCAAATAATCTATAGACCGACCAAGAAAATTCAACAAATGCTACGTTCAGCAAAGGTCAAGAGGGATCCTCTAACTTCTGCTGGAGTTTACTGCATACCTTGCAGCTGTGGGAAGGTCTACATAGGGACTACAAAACACAGCATCCAAACATGAATCAAAGAACACGAAAGACACTGCAGACTGATCCACCCAGAAAAATCAGCAGTAGCAGAACATGTTATAAACCAACCTGGACACAGAATGCTTTTTGAAAGCACAGAAATTCTGGACCATTCTGACAACTACTATGTCAGACTACCCAGAGAGGCCATTGAAATCCATAAACACATGGACAATTTCAACAGGAAAGAAGAAACTCAGAAAGTAAACAAGATTTGGATACCAGTACTAAAGAACACTAAAATCAAGACTCAAAATATGCCAATGAACACCACCCAGACTCTGGAGGTCCCTCTACAGGGAACAATACAATGGGTTGGTAGTGTACTTAATGCACGGTTATGCATATCCCCTGACTAACAATACACCCTGGGGGATATCCCATTTAACAATAGGCCACCACACAGGCCAACTGTATCACATGCAAATTGCTCCCTCCCACCTGGGGACTGCACAAGTATATATAATCTGTCTCACTTCCATGCCACCAGATCCTCTGAAAATGCCAGCCACAGATGCAGGCAAAATGTCAGGAGAAAATACTGATAGAACACGGCCTCAAAGTCCAGAAAACCCACAACAACCTATGGATTCTGGCCGAGAAAGCCTTCAACTTTACAAGCAAGATAACTGTTTTCTTTGTTGGCACACTGGTTCAGAAAATACAGATTAGGTAGGCTTGTACTGAAATGAGAACTAAACAAAACTTTTCCCAGATCTATTATTAAATACTGCCAACTACTAAAAACTAACACACCTATGATTTTCAAACAGAGGTGGGAATCTTCACTTTCTTCATTTTCAGATGGAAGGATGACTATTCTTTGTAGAATGTTCTCCACTTGGGGGGGGGCCCAAAGACTTTTGTGCAGTTGAGATGTAACTGCACTTCAAAAAGTTCTTCGGGGAATTATCCAGAATGGAAGCACATGTAGTTTTTTGGGAGGCGGGGAACAGGAAAAGGTGTATGCTTAGTGAAAGATACCATCTTTTGCACAGGAAATATGTGCAAAACCATTTTTTTTCTGTGCCAGGAAATTGTGAAGTTTATTTTTACACAGAATTTTCACCATAGAATTTACCCAGAATGTTAGAAAGATGTGATGCAGTGTAGATATTGATAGAATATTTATAAATATCCAAATGCCAGATGAAAAAATGGATTATCTGAGTGTTAGAAAACCTTCATGAGGAAAAACTTGGATGACAAGAATCTTCATAGTTTGAATCATATTCTGCACAAAAAGCACCCATTTTCTATGCAGAAGAGGCTGTAACGGTTATTTTCTGCATAGTAGATATCTATTCCCCTTGGTTTTAGGCAATATCTTTCCCTACCACCATTGTTAAAACTGAACTTGTCACCTGATCACCCTGCCCATAAGTTTTGCATTTCTATTGCTATTCACACTTATAACTTGCTCATTCATAGCTATAAAGATCTCTTCCTAGGCCCTTTACTCCATGCATCTGATGCAGTAGACTCAAGTCTACGAAAGCTTATGCTACCAATTCTTTTTCTCATTAGCCTCAAAGGTGTTATAAGATGCCTTTGCATACTGACCCAAAGTAACATGGCTACATTTTTTAAAAATTCATTAAACTAAACTAAATAATTGTATTGTTAATACTTTAATTTAATTGGCCTTTTTTAAGCTGCATTTTTTTAATGCTGTTATTTCTGAGCCAGATAATTTCTCATCATAGAGTGGTCTGAAAATGTGTGTGTGTACGTGTGTGTGTGTAGGAGCCTGTCCAGGATGTTGGTATCACTTCTTTGAATTGTCTGTGGCCAATGTGTTGTCATATGCATGTCTACTAATTTTGAGGCTCATATCTGATCCCATTCCCCACTGCCGCTGCTGCTAAATTTGCATCTACAATGGCAAAAAAAGGACATGATTTCTCTGTAAAACAAGGTGCCTGCTCTCCACAGACCTTATTTTAAAGGGAATTTGTAGAGTTTGGGTAGATTTTATATACTGTGGCAAATTCAATGGTATGACATTGAGTTCCACCCACAAAGCAGACCCCAACACTTGGAAGGTAGCCAGCCCTGTACTAGAACAATTTTTGCTCCCCAAGGTTGGGGAATGGCTGGATATTTTGGAGTGGATCATGTCCATGTATATGCACAGCCATTGTCACAGAGAGATAGGAGATAGAATGATAGACATAACTAAAAGCAATGCTTGTAATCTACAGTTCAGGCTCTACTTCCAAAGCCTTATCATAAGTGCCTACACAAAGCTTCATGATCTACAGATTAGCCATGTCATCCTGATTACCAAATATTACCTCTGTTTCTAGTAGCATCCCAGCACAGATGCTGAGAAAGATAAGCGAAAGGCCCAGATGAAGCTATGTTCTTGTTGCACAACTAATTACAGCATTTAAAAGGAAAAGGTTTTGCTTTCATGGCTGCTGACACTTTTTCATTTCAGTGAGAACAAAAAGCTGTTATTATGGGAGGCTTTCAATTAACGCTTCTCCCCCCAAGCTTGACCTCCCTGTTTCCTAGGTGTGGAATGCTTCACGTTGCAAATTTCCTCATGAATTGAAGCCTGACATAACTGAGGCCCTTGGTGATTTAGGCAGGTGAATGTAAAACAGAAATCCTGTACTACATGACTTGCTGGGGGAGGATCATTTTAAGGAGTCTTGGTAAAATACTTTGACTGGGTCTTGTTTCTTCTATACTGCCAGTAGTAGACAGAATATAACACACACGGTTTCTCCCTCCCTTGTAAATATTGCTGTTGCATTCAGCTGAAGCATTTTTAATCTTTCTGGAATTAAAAACCCACTTGGCCATAGGGAAAATGAAGGGCCAGGGCTTGGAAAGCTAATTTTAAAAATGTAATTCATTACGGTTCCAGCACGAAGGCCACCAAAGTGGTTAGTTACAATTACAGTGGTAATGTAATGCTTCTCTCCCCATAATTAAGAAGTAACTAAAATTATTCCCTTTAGGTTACTTTTTTGAAACATTAGAATGCTACAAACTACCTGCCCGTATTACAAAACACATCAAAGTTATAAGAACACTCGCACTTTCTAATTCTAAAGCTAATTGTAAAAAGAGTGATGTCATCCCTCATTACAGTTGTGGTAGAATTTAGTCATGTCTGTTCTTACCAAAAATAATTAATTACGTGTAACCCTTTATTTATAAACATTTGCTGTCAAGCATTCTAAATACCTGCTTGGGAGTAAACAGATGATAAAGCTTTTTGTAGAATAAGGTCACCCCATAAGAAGAAGCTCTGTGTCATTCACTATACTTAGTGAGAGGAAAAAAGAACTGTGCCAAAAATACAAACCTCTACAAGTGGGGAACTGCCACCTAAATGGACTGGGCCCATAATTTCAGAACTAGGTTCAATTTTTTTGTGATTTTTTTTCAGTACTACACACTCTTTCTGATGAATTGTGTGCTCACTCAAAAGGGATAAAGATTTTATACTTACTGTTGGCTTTTTGACAACTACTTTAAAATTTCCATGTTTTTATGTTTTTTCTTCTCTTTATTTTTTTAGATGCGAAGCTACCTTTTCTTCCCATATTGTAAAATTTGGCTTTAGAAAACCTCCAAAGATTATTAAGTGTGTGAACTACTGCTAGTATAAATTCAAAATAATTAAGACTGCAATCATGCAAATCATATAGGAAAGACTACATTTCATTTTAAATGGTGAGCCACTGTGCTGCTAATTAAACAAACCTGCATTTTAAAGATATAATTACTGAGGTGTAACAACAGTTGTAACAGAAATAGATTAGCTACACATTTCCCAACATTCAATAAATGGTTTCAGATAATCAATGGCATTTTAATTAACCTGTAATAAATACCATTGAAGGATTCAGTGGAAAGAGACAAAATCCTTTTTTGCTGAAAGAAACATCAACAATTGAACTTCATTATTTAATAGGCTGCAGAGTTGAAATTGTGTGGGTCAGTATTTCACTTCTATCTGTGTTGTTCGTAAACGGCACCATTCAAGTTGCAAATGGTATAGCGTATGATGTCCTACTCCTATTTACATTTGCTCAGTGCTTGGTAACACAGCGAAGGGTCATTACCTCAAAATGGAGAAGTCAGAGGTATGTCACTCTGTAGAATAAGTTGCTATGCTTTATATTTTTTTTACAAAAACTGTCAGTTTAGGAGTAGAGAGTAGGTTACCTCATGTTGGTCCAATCTCTATAAAGCCAGGCAACTGGGAGCCAAGACTGGAATCCCCTAGACTAGTAGTACTGGCTAACCAACATCCATGTGGATGTGGCTGTCAGGATTTCATAGACCATTTCCACACTATACTGTTACAGTGCTATCATTCCAGTTTCAACATCCCATGAAATTCTGGGGTTTGCAGTTTAGGGAGGGGGCTTTAGAATTCTCAGCCAGAGAGCTCTTTGGACTCAGGAAACTACAAATCCCAGAATTCCACAGCATGTTGAAAGTGGAATAATAGCATTATAACAGTGTACGACAGAAAGGACCATAGTTTCTACAACAATCATGGTGGTCTCCCAAGTGTTATCATGCCCCATTATATAGTGGGACTTTTTATTATATTTTATTTTATTATTTTCTATTTTATTTTGTTATGAATGAGATGACAGTAATTGCTGTGTACAGGGACAGTATATGCTATAGTTATAAAGGATATTTTAAAATATTCAATAAATGTTTTAAAAAATGTGTTTCTTAAGTTTTGAGAAACAAAAAGAATCCTTGAATGATGAGAATCTTTGCAGTTCAAGAGCTTACTCTGCTCAAAATTGTCATGTTTTATTTTTGTACAAAAAATAGCATTTTTCTACATAGGAGAGACAATTTTCTAATATTTTTCCACAGAAATATTATTTGCTGCTCAGAAAATGCTGTTTCCTCCATAGTAAATGCTGTTTTCTGTGCAAAAAGTGACTTTTTTTCACAGAATGTTTCCCCATCTAGATCATTTTCTGTGTAGAAAAATCATTTCTGCACAGAAAATGCAGTTTCTGTGCAAAAATACTACATGTGAATTTTGTGTATATTAAGTTCCAAACTGTAAATAGTGTTTGAAACCTGCGTAGGTTTTGAAGACTTTCTTGAAGTAAGAAGAAAATTGCACAAATTACTTGTTGCTTCCTTTGAGAACAAAATTAGCAAAGAATTATCCTTTTAGTATTAAGTGGCAAAGAGATTAGTATCCAGTCCTTTCCTAACCTTGGCAGGGTTAAGGAATTGTTCTCTGTCACAGCAAGATGAATCTGCTTTGGTGGATGTTCCTGCTACCCCATTCAGCAATTCCAAACTCTGATCAATTTCTTGAATACAGAAATTATCTGGAGCGTTGACAAAAATTTTCCTGAGCAATTTTTCCCTGCTGATGGAACTAGTTTGGCTCTCTGGTCTACCAGAGAGCTGAGGTTCATAAAACATCTTGGGGAACTAAAAGAATCTGGTGATCAAAGCCAGACTAGAGCCTCAGTTGAAGCTTTTGCTCTAGCACTGATGGCGGTAAATAAATTGTACCTTTTCACTCTGACTGTATCTGCCCTGTATCATCCAATGGAATTATTCTGAGATTTTAAATGTATACTATAAAAAAGACTGGGGAAAGCTGGAGAAGAGAACTAAATTATTAGATATTTAATCTAGATATTTTTCCTTCTTTCTTTCTTTCTTTGGATAAAATTGCCAGTCCATGTTGGGACTGCTTATTTATAATCAGGTACCTGACACCTGCTGGTCCTGCTGCAATGGATAATTATACTAAGTAATGTGGGTAGAAATTTTCAGGAAATGTTTCAACGTTTAATTTTTTTATGAGAAACTGTCCAATTCTACATGTATTATTGTTTCACAAAGCTCACCAATATCAACACAGTATGAATTCTACAGCTGTGCAAGTGATTCTACAGACAGCGATTGTGGATCTGGAACTGGCTGAATGATCACAGTGAAAGAGAGTTAAACCCTATTGAAAGCAATTGTAGATAACCAATTATGAAAACTTCGCTGGATATACTAAAATGAATACATCAACAGTGTTCTGTATCATTCAGTCTGAACAAAGTGAGGAAAGTACACGTTGTTATAAGACTTTAAATAGAAGCATTCTTATAAAACTAATAATAAAGGCTGGCATCTGTTCATGAATTACAATGGTGTAATCAGATTTAAACTGTTCAAACACATCTTTGGTCTGTGTCAGAGTCACAATTTTGTCCTGAGCACATGATGACCCAAAATCGTCCCCCACAAGTGTAGATTCGAGTTGACTGACTCGGACTGAAGTTGGACTTAAATCACTTTAGTGACTCAACTCAGACTCAATTTGGCAATAAAAGATGCATTGACTTGACTTGACTTGAGACTTGTATATTTTTAGTGACCGACGTGCTGTCCTTGGTTGAGTAACATAACATAAAAAAAACACACAACCTTGTGAGCAGTGCATCTCCTTCAACATGGTCATTTCCATGATGTTGGAGAGTGGTGGATTCAGTGGGGATGCATTCAGATATTTCCCTGTAACTGGAAGTCCTGAAAGGATGTTATCTATAGGGACCCCCTGAGGATATCTGCAGGTGCCAGGATATATCTGTCACGGCATGTCCAGCTTCAGAAAAATAGCTGGAATCTTCCCTGCTAGACCTCCCTCTACTCTCTGACAACATAGAAATGGCTATATTGTTGGGGAAATATTAGGAGATATAGCTAAGGAAAACTAGCTACCTGATAACCTACATTTCTCCCAAAGCAGGATCTCAATTAATTTGACTTTGTTTCAGATCATTAAATGTGGGCTTTTTTTCTTTTTGTTTTTGTTTTTGCCTAATCAAATATTTCCGTTTGTATATGTAATATGTTGAACATTAGAAAGCTTTGTTTAGTAAATACAAATGAACTGAAGATGTTTAATGAGATCATGCTCTGTTTAGGGCCTTGAATACTTTGCCAATTCAAAATTTTCCATAAAACCCACATCACTGATTTATACAGATGTAGACAAGAACCTCTGCAGAATGAAATCAGCAGTGTAGCTGTTTGGCCATTGGCCTTCTTGATTCAGAAAGTTAGAGAAGGATGCTTGAGTGGATAGAGTAATGCCTCTCAGAGAAAGGATTTATGCCATCCAGCTTTGAGGCAGATGTTGCGAAACATTTCCTAAAGAAAGTCATTTTGGATCCCATCATATTACATACATTCCAACCAGTTGCCAATGTGCCATCCTTGGGCAAGGTACTTGAGCAAGTGGTGGCCTTTCAGCTTCCAGAGTTCTTGAAATGAATGCCTCCATTTCGAACTGGCTTCGTGCTTGGTTTTGGAGATTGAGACAGCTTTAGTTACCTTAGGAGGCTATCTATGACTAAAATAAACATCCCTGTTGATTCTATTGGACCTCTGACTGGCATTTGATACCATCAGCCATGGTATTCTATATGCCTAACATACAGAACTACCTAGTGGTTTACAACAAGTTACTCCATGCATAGAATAGTCAGTTGCCTTTAAATATAGAAATATTTCTGAAAATAATTGTATGTGATGTGAAATATGGGGGAGGCAGTCCTCTTTTATTCACTAAATAATACCCCTGGGGGAAATGGGAGAGGCAAGGATAACCTGAAGAAACTTGGAAAGCAGCATATAAGCTCCTCATGTTTATAATCAAAATGAAATAAAGTTATTTTGAGGAGTGAATTTATTTTGGTTTATGTTTTTATCTACCATAACTTACGTGCATTATGGCCAGTTGTATGTGTATGTATTTATTTTGTTTAGCTGAGGAACATCATCTGTTGGGGGTGGGAATATAATCATTAGACACAAGTCAAACTAAATAGGAAAGCATGTTCAGGCTTGAGCAAATCCTTTCTCTCTTTTTCTTTTTTGAAGGCAGCTGTTCAAGGACTCACTACATCTTTTCTGATGGAATGTGCCTTAGATCTTGTTCATGAACATGTTTACATTAGTTCTGTGTGAACCACAGTTTGAAACATTATCTCCCTGGAACCAATTTGCACATGTACAGCTTTGTACAAGAATTTCTTGTAATTAAGGTAATTGTCAAGTGCTTTTAAACCTCATACAATAAGCTCCAAGAACTCTCTCCTTTACTGGAGCTCCATCCTTTTCTTCTCGCCTTTTTTTAAAAAAAAAACTAATGAAGAATTTTACACTTTGCTAGTGTCAGGGGAGCCCCCCACGACAAAGCTTCTCAGCCCCAGTGACTAAACATCAAGGTAAATAGACAGGTGAATGAAGCACACTTAAAAGGAGAATAAGGAATAGTGAACAACACAATCAGTCCTCCTCCTTTTTCGAATCATCTAAATCACCAGCTTCCTAAGTGAACAAACATAATAAACATCAAACTATTTGGAAGACAGAAAGCCAGTGGGCTATGGGTGCTATCCCGTGTATTGCAGAAGGGGTCATGGGTTTGCTTTTCTACCAGATGGCAATGTGCCTCTGGCTTTTAGGGTACAAATTCACTTTCTTGAAAACACGGAAGTAGAACTGGAGAAACTGAAAGAGGCCAAGAGATTTGTGGGTAAGGCCTTCAAGGACACGGTAGCAATGTTTCATTCTCTGCTGTTATACAAAACCAAACCTCAGAGAAACGAGGTCATTACTCCATGGTCCCTTAAAAGGAACTCTTTCTGTTCAGGATGAACAGAAATACATTTGTGTCAAGGATATACCTGCAGGTTGGAGGGCGCATCTCTGTACCATGCAATGATTTACTTGATATCATGCTTCATCAAGTAAACTGGTAAGTAGTGCTGGAGAGGTATTATGAGGTATCATGATACATGTTGGCACCAATGATGTGGGGAAATGACACATCCTGTGATTTTAGCAGCAGCATTCAGGTTGCTGTTTATTCATTAATTAAAGTTGTATGCATTTGGTATCCTGCCCAAAAGTGAAAGTAGCTGGTAATGTTAAACCTAAAATATAAAGGCATTACAACTAAGCACATAACAAATTACTTACAAATACAATTTATAAAGCACACCAACAGGATCTAGTACAAGATTTAAACCCTGTTGAGTCAAATGTCATCTGCAACCATGTGCAATATACACATAAGTGAAAAAAATTGCCAAGAAAAACCAAAGATACTCACCTTTGACTTCAGAAGAGGAAACATATAAACCAAAATGGAGGAACTGGTTAAAAGCAAGTTGAAAGGGAAACTGAAGATAGACAAAACTCTTCAGAAAGCTTGGGGCATGTACAAAATCACAACAGAAGCTCAGACAGAATGTATATCACTTAGCACAAAAGGTACTCCCAGGTCCAAGAAGATGACAGTATGGTTAATGACCAGAGTATGAATGTGTATGAATATATATGAATATGAATATTAATATGAATATGAAAAATATGAACATAGGGAAAGGGAGGGGAGGTGGAAGTATATTGCTTAAAAAATTAAGGCCAGCAGTTAAAAAAGAGGCAGTCAGTCAGTTTATAGTATTTTAGTAACCAGCCATTATACAGAAATAGAGAAAAAGGAAAAGGAAAAAGTCAACTAAATTAATTTACATGTAGTAGTTAGTCTAAAATAGATGAATCCCTTCCCATACACTTTATAGCATGTAACTGTAAGGCCTTAACAAGAAATGTGGAGGCTCTAAAGGATACGTATTTCACAGTATCAGATAACAGAAAACAGACCTTCATAGAAGAAGAACTACCCTTATAAGATTTCAGTAAAGAAAAAATATAATTATTTCTAAGATCATTGTAGATAGGGCATTCAAGCAATACACAAGTTAAATCTTCTGTTGAGACAGACTTGCAATCGCATACTCTGTCCTTCATAGGAATACTCATATATCAGGCTATCTGAACTGCCAATGGAAGAACATTTAATCTAATGTGCAGAAAGGAGAACTTCGTTTTAATATTTGGAAGGTCCACCAGGTAACTTGGAAGAGAGAGATACAGTGGGGTGAAATTTTTGGATTGGCAGGACTTGATATCAGTCATCTGAGATTTCATCTCAGTATCCTTGAGTCTTTAGAGAATTAATACTTTTGCTTTGTCATACCCTTGAGTCAAATAAAAGGAGACTGACAAGCCCAAATTCATGGCAACCAGTTATAATTTATACACCCATGAATTGGATCCTACTCTTCAAGAGTCAGCAGAAGAAGCTCAGATGCCTGCTTAAAAATGATTTTTAGCCAGAAGAGCAGGACTAATCTGAGACCCTCTGCTTTACTTGGCATTACACCTAATTCTGCACAGATCATTGGTAATTTTGTAGAAGTGGGGAGTCTTAAGAAATACATGTGCACCTACACACTGGTGCAGCAATGCAGATTATAACATTTTTAAAAATACAGTGTGGTTCTTTCAAAGCTGTGCTGCTGTGTAACAAACATAAAGTCAAAGCCACACCCCCAAATAATAGCTCACAAATAATCAACTTTTCTAGACATGAAGGAGAGGATAACCATGGATTTCCTGTCAACAAGTTCTTTCCATCCACCTGAGATTAAAGGTGAAGGTGAGGAAAAATGTGGTAAAAAAGAGTTTTACAGCTTGGAAGTCATTATTCCTTTAAGATTTATTCTAACATAAAACTAAAACATAACTCAGCACCACATGGAATCAGCAAAACAGAGCGAAAAAGGGAGAGAGGGTGAAGACAGCAGGTTGGGGAATGTTTCATATGCTGCTCAAGTAAGCCAGATTGTATTGCTTAAAAATGGGACAGGAAAGAGGACTGAACAATCGGGGATTGAAGAAATTTGTCTGAAAAAACCTGACAATGTTTGGGACCTTCCGTTCAGAAAACAGATACGCAAATGAGAAAGAAATGTAGAAAGTTAGGGATAGTGACAGTGGGTACAGAGAAATTCCACTCTCATATTAGTGTACTCAGGCTCATCTAATAAAGCTGAATGGTAGGAGATTCAGGACAGACAAAGCAAAGCACTTCATAAATCACATGGTTAAACTATGCAATTTACATCATAAAGATGTGGTCATGGCCACCAATTTATATGGCTTTAAATAGTGATTAGAGAAATTCAGGAAGGGTAAGACTTTTGGAGGCTTCTTGTCATGAAAGCTATGCTACTTCTAGGGTGAAAGCTAGTTGTTGGGAAATAATACTGGAAGAAGACTGGTTCACATAAACATGATGGGAAACAAATGCAGAACTGAAGTAGCCTTTGGCCAAATTCAACAGGGTTTCTCTTACACATCCTCTTCTACACTGTCAGTAGTTTGCAGCTACCAAAGAGCTTCCTTCAGCCTTCTGACTGGTTTTATCCAAAGCTAAATGCCCCTCTAGTCTGCAGCTAAACATCAAGGGAGACAATTTAAGGAGGGCCATGTACAGAGTGGAGAGTTATGTTTGGAACTGAAGGCAGAGGCCTCTGAGGGTGCCAATATTATTGTCATCCCAGACTCATTGCACATCTGACTGAGGGTGAGAATATATTCATCCGTTCCTGCCTGTCTTAGGCAAACCACTGTTCTTTCATTTCTACATGTGTAGAATGGGAATGAGACTGACTTATTTTACAGTGCTGTTGAGTTTATTCATATGAAGCTGTTCCAACAAAATGTGTTATAGAAGAAGGAGAAGGAGAAGGAGAAGGAGAAGGAGAAGGAGAAGGAGAAGGAGAAGAAGAAAATGATAGTAGCATAGGGCTTTACCTATACTATTTGTACTGATGCTGCTGCTGCTAATACTATTCATCCTCATCAATATCATCTTCAACAACATCAAAATAATCCTGTTATTGTGCATCACTTTACAGTATATATAATTTTTACACTGAACATCATCATGATAATTATAATGATTATTACTGCCACTACTGCTACTCTTCTCACTATCACCACTATTGGACCTGTCTCTAGCTTTGGTGAAACTCACTGTGAAGGGAGGAGTAGGGCAAGCCTGGTTGGTGCCAGCCAATCACAATTCAGGGAATGCTGTGAAGAGGGACCTAGAGGAACGAAAGGAAGCCTGTTTCTGACAGAAGGCAGATGGGGAAAAGATGGCCTAAAGACGGGGATAAAGTTGCAGGGAGATAGTTGAAAGATGGCCTACAGATAGGGGAAGCTGTAATAGAGATAAGACAGGCAGTCATGGGGAAGAATTGAATAGGATTTGGGATAGCTGTGAATGATTAAATAGTCCAGGGATTATTGTATTATCCAACTGAGTATTAATACACTTCTACTCATTTATTCTATTTTACAACTTTTGTTTAAACTGTTAAGTTTTGATAGAGAGTCTGCTCATGCTTATTACAATGAACCCACTGAATAACACATCGATTTGTCCATACTGGGATCATCTTGAGGCCCAAGTACCCAATCCAGGGAGGGATCTTGAAGAGAAAAGGGGCAAGGTGAAAGACAGAAGCCAGAGGTTTTGGAAATGCAGGGCCACCCTGGAAAGGGGATCCATCACACTCGCCATCTTTACACATGATTTATGCCCTCCTTGAGCATAGAGTGTGTGTTGAAGCTATGTTCCCTTTATTCACTGCAATCTCCAGTTCCTCCTTTTATGGAGGAAAGGGTGCTGGCTAGCCATGAGTGTTTAGAGGTACACATCCTTCCCAAGAAATCTTCCCTTGATTCCAGATTATTTGCCAGCTATCCTCCGGTTTCTAATCTCCTATTTATAGGAAATATAATTGGAAATGCCATAGCAATACAGCTGGGTTTCAGCTTTCCTATGGGGTAAAGACCAAGACCTGTCAGGGTGATGAATGATCTGCTGATGATATTACATCAAGGACAGCTGGTTATTTTTGGACCTTATGGCAGCATTTGATATGATGGACTATGGGCCACTCGAGCCGAGGGACATTGGTGCTGCAGTGGGAGCTGCCAGTAGATGATCTGAGACATCCTGCAAGACTGAAATCACTTGGTGATAAAGGACAATTGAACATGAAATTCTGCATCCCTGTAGGTCTGTTTATTTCCAGTGTTGTGCATTGAACAAATATATCTAACAGCTTCCATAGGCTGGGAGATATTGACAAGATTCCAGCTGATGTGTGCTTGCATTGTTTCCATATTTCTCACTTACTAGGGGAAAGGCAAACGATTGGCTTCATATGAGATGGCCAAGTATGGCACTGCAACCCAGTGCTGCACTGTTAAACACTTCTGCTCAAGGTTCTAGACATATTAGCCCTTTTCCATACTTTATTTGCATATACCCAGTCTCTACTTTACAACCTCTCCAAAATATATAGCTGATAAACAGCTAGATATCTCATGCCCTAGGCTTCATGAAAGCTCACTGCCAATGTAATCAAGCAGTCCCTGCTTTGCATGTTAAAGAACAATAGGAGAAACAGAATCATGAATTACTTTGATGTGATCTTTAAACTATTTCCAAACTGTCCAGAAAACTCCCTCATTGCTCAGGAATGCTCTTCTTAAGACCACAGCCTGGCCAGTTCTCCTTGTATGCATTTCAGTGTTTATTTACTGCTGGATCAAACTGGAGCAAAGATTCTTGTTCTGTCTTTGTAGATGGTGCAGTACGACAGCTATGTCACTACACAAGTTATGTCCCTGTAATTGCATGAATGATGTAACATGTAAACTGGATTTCCCCAGTGCCAGTATGAAAAAAGATTGCAGAAGTCACATTTGTTAATATGCAAAACCCACCTCTCATATGACATCAAAAAGAAAACAAAAGTACCTAGACTTATATCATTGTTTATACAAAGCTTGATAGAGAGTAGGCATTCCATTTAGAGGTAAAAATTAAAGAATCCCTTTACAGCTACCAAAAATTCCCTTCCAGATTGCCATATTATGAAAAAGCTGCATTATACTTAGGCCATTTCCACACTACACTGTTAATAGTGCTATTATTTCACTTTCAACATCCTATGAAATCCTGGGGTTTGCAGGTTAGGAAGGATTCCATAGGATGCTGAAAGTGGAATAGTAGCATTATAACAGTCTAGTGCAGAAATGGCCCTAGATTCCCTTGTGTTCATTTCCACAGCCAGCTGCCCTAGAAGCAATTCTGCCTTTCCTTTCTCAGCCCTTGCTTGCTTACCATCTATGACATCACAAGGACATCCCTCAGTGATACTACAAGAGCCAATCCCATGAGATCACAAGAACTCATTCTGTGATCTCAAGTTTGACCATGAAATTTCAGAAAATGATATGCTCTTGAGTTGGCACATGACTCTAACCCCTCCACATGAGGTGGATTATTGCTCAAATGCAAACACCCTGTACTGTTTGATTCTGTTCTCTCTTCTGCCCCAGAATACTTAAATATGAAAATGCTTATGAGCAGGGCAATCCTATAGTTCAGCTGAAATGCTTCAATATTTCCAAAGCTCTGGTGGCTCCAACCTGGGAGGTAAAACAAAGAGAGTAGCAGCAGTAATCTCTCTTCTCCAGTTTTTTCCCCTTTGAATGGAATAAAATCATTCAAACCAGATCCAGAACTGGTTTAAATAATCTTCTGTACTGAAGATCATGGTTTCGTCCTTTGGATCCAAAGCTTTGTTGGAAATTAAAGCACCAGCACTACATGTGGGAGAACATGTGGGAGAGAAAAGAGGGATGGACAGACCCAACTGTCTCACCTCCTTGTCTTTTCTGGAACCATAAGTAAGTTCCTGCACATAAGCATTACTTTTCCTTTTTTCTGAGGTCATTTCCTGCTGCTTCTTTTCTTACCTAGGCAGAAGCAGGCAGCAATATGGAATCCCTGTAATAAGTGCCTCAGTAGACCTGCATACATGTGGGGATTTCTGTGACCATATTAGAGATTTAGTGCTATCTTTGAAGGATTTCTGAAACACTGAAAGTTATTGTTGTCTTTTAACCTTACCACAATCACCTGGAATAGTTACTACAGTTCAGTAGTTATACCAACATTCTTACAAGCTCCACCTGATCAACTCACATCACATTCTTCATTTCTGCACTACTCTGTTACAATACTACTATTCCACTTTCAACATCCTCTGGAATTCTGCGGTTTGTAGTTTACAAGCCAGAGAGCTCTCTGGCTGAGAATTTTAAATGCCCCTTCCTGAACGACAAACTCCAGGATTCCACAGGCTGTTGAAAGTAGAATAATCTACTATATAAAAGTCAAAGTTTGTATGTATGTTTGTGTCAGGCAAAAACTCAGACAGAGAGCTCGTGGGCCTGGCCAGTTGCTATGGAGACAAAGCCTAGCAGCAAGGAGGTGGGCAATGTATTTCTTCAGGAACCCAACCTCTGTATGTTAATAACTGCATACAAATTGGATTGGGGAATATGAGGAAAAATTACAGGTACTGGACAAGACAGTTTGAGGGATTAGAGACACAGGATCTCAAATCTTTCTAACAAGTATTACCTATGAGAAAATAAAATCCCAGGCAATGCCAGGTATATACACTAGTAGCACTATAACAGTGTAGTGCAGAAATGGCTTAACTCTTTCCCCTTCTCTGATATCAGAAAGATGAGGGGCACATTTTTTTTGTCAGAAGGAAGGAGAGTAGGTCTTCCCCTCCAACATACTGAAAGGGAAATGAAAATGGCTGCAATGAGCAAGAGAAAAAGGTTGTACATATTATCATGGAGTATGTACCTTTGGGCAACCTGAGAGATTACCTCCCTAACATGATGTCAGCCTGGCCCTCCCTCCCCATCAACACTAGATGCAGAAGCCTTGTGGGCTGGTATGATTCCCCTGTCAACACAATTGACTGGATCACATATTTGCTTCAAATGGAAGGCAGGGTGTCTTTGTTTACATAGGATTTAAATGTTGCATGTAGGCAAATGACACTACACAAAGAATAGAGATCCATATGGAGATAATAAGAAAAAGAAGTCCAAAAGGCCAAAGAGAATGTTAGAAGACATCCTGGAAAAAAAATTGATTTGATGGATTACCTGATGGGGTGGGGTGGTGATGGAATCTGTTGGGTGGTGACATCAGACATTTGATAAAGTAGCTTATTACATGCTTAGTTGTTGTAATCCTAAAACATGTGAATATTAATATACTTTGGATGTGAAATCCTATGTGTAAAAATACTGCTGAACAGTTAACAAAAAACGTAAGACAACAAGCTTTTGATGATAACTAATGAATTAAGTAAGACAGAAACAGACTAGATTTCAGTTCTTTATACTGAAATAGGGGAATGAAGGGGAAACAAAGATGGATTCACATGTGCTAACCTCAAAGTTCTTGCATCTCTATTATTTTTGTATCATGGCACTAGCAAAGTTCTTTCAAAAGAACAAGTTGACACTGTGGGGGTTGCATAGCATATTTTATTGCATAAAACATCACAAAACTGGTTGTGCAGCAAAAACTTGGGAGTGATTGTTACCTTGCAAGAGGCAATAGTTGTTGTTGTTTTTAATTTTATTTCTATTGAATTTGTTAGCTTCATGGAATTTTTCTGACACATGTGCCTTGCTACGGTAACTTGGCAACCCTGATGAACTATTTTAGAGTATAAGAGCTCAGGGCTCTCATTCTCTGCAGATACTGGTCTGCCAGGATGAGAGACAGAAATGTAATTATTCCCCTAAATAAGGTTGGATCTTTGGCCATTTCTGCATGGGGTGAGGGAATCGCCCCGTGCAGCTACTTACTGGGTCTTATTGCTCCCTGGTTTGGTCCAGGTTGCTCCAGAGCAGTGCGTGCTCGTCGCTCCGCACTGCTCTGGCGTCGAAAATGGCGGCTTCCGACCAACCACTGAAGACCCTCGACCAACCACTGAAGCTTGCCAGCCTAAAGCCCACCCCCGGCAGATCACAGGCTTGCATTGGTGCGAGCCTGCAAATCTGCACAAGGGAGCAGGCTCACACTGGCGTGCTCTGTGCTTTTGAAAAACCAAAAGAAACAGGTTTTTCAAAAGCACACTGGACAACCACTTGGGGTCGTTCCGGAGCAGGCTGGGGTACAGATCTACATTAAATAGTCTGGACCCAGTCCGCTCCCAGGTGCAGACGTCCTCCCTGGAGGATGGGCTGCACCGTTTCAAATACCCCGTGCGGAAATGGCCTTTGATTCACCAGGCCTGATCTTCTAATTTCTCCTAGGCTTACAAAGGAAAGGAAGTCCCATTTAGATCTCCTCTGAGGTCTGAAAGCCCATCTCTCTCTCTCTAGCTTAATTCCAATTATTAGTCCCAACCAGAGCACAGACATGAAATCAATGGAAACTTTGTTCACCAACATGTATGTACATTTCATTCATTCCGTGGATCTACTCTGTATGGAGCTAAGAATTGGACTCTAAAGAAAAGATCCAGTCCTTTTTATGGTAACTGGGACATCTTCTGAAGCATGATAGGGTTCCACCTCTCTCCCCTACTCACATGTATGTGTTTGTGTGTACGCACACATACACACATCAAGCACACCAAATGCCTGGAAACGGTACTCCTACAGAAGGATTATACTCCAGGCCAGGGGATCAACAAAATTACTTTCTGACAGCTAATTTTTCTGATAGTGATTGAAACCCATAATTAGAATGACATGTTTAAACAAGATGCCATCAAAAGAAACGTTTACCCACACACTTCCTTTCACATGAAAGCTGCCAAATAAAACTGTCTTAAATCACATAATTTGAGTCTTGGCAAAATTATTCAAATGTAACAAACTATCTACCTTTTTATATAAATCACCACATAAACTCTTTAAAAAGGCAGTGATTTAATCTAGAGCCTTGAAGAGGAGAATTCTTTCTTCTTAACAAGTTAATGATGACAATAAAAATAACAGGAATGTTTGGGCTTGCTGAAAAGATAACTCATAGGGGATATGAGTTTCAAGCCAATTCAGTCACATGTAGTTATCCTTAGAGAAGGAGCCCAAAGTCTGGATCAGGGTTATAGCTTCTGGGAAAAGGGTTGGTGGCATTCCCTATAGATCCTACCAGGGAGTAGGGTGAGGATGTTACATCATAGTTTGACTTCTAATGAAGGTATATAGTTTCTCTTCCTAAATATGGAGTACTACTTTCTTGATATTAATTTTGTAAATGAAGTCAAGTCATGGGGCACTCTAAAAACATTTGGTAAGCAAAATGAACCGCCAATTGAGGTTCAGTGAAACAGAAGGACTTTTACTGCCACCACCCCCTGAAACAAAATGGATAGGCATTTTAATTTTGGGTTTGTTCTTCCACCAATACGAAATCTATACACATTTATTCCAGATTAGCTTTCCCCTTCTCCCTCACCACTTCTGCTCAGTTTTACAGGCCAACCTTTCCATAAAATCAACTTGAACATCCATACAATTTTCAGTACCCCTCATTTCCAGATAGCCCCACAATTCCCTCCATTGCATTACTTCCCCCAGAAGATTTGTCTTAAATCCAAATTCTCCCACAGTCTCTTCCTTATGTATGGCAATTCATTATCTCCCAAGAGTAGCTTTCAAGCAAGAGTTGTTGTTAAAAAAAATCCTGATAAAACACCATTTTTCTTCAGTCTTTACTCAGTCCAGCATTCAAGCAGTTAACAGTCTAACTGTTCCCTCACCATCACTCAATTACAGCCAGTCTTATCAGCTTCAAAGAGATAGTGCCTTAGTAATTTCTCTTTACTACAGTTCAGTTTGGTCATATAAATGAAGAAAATCAAATCCATCCACCAAAATGCACCAAAATTATATCCCTTTAAGCATATCAACCTCCAAACTTTTCATATAAGTCCCAAACAAACACACTTACTCAGTTCCCAGTTGCAAAAAGAAGGCAACTTGACAAGATTCCTTTCAACCGTCTTAATCAGAAGAATTCTTCACATGTGTGATAACAAGGTTTTATTTGAGAATTTTAAGAAAGCAGGTGCCAACTTAGTGTTAGAACAGCTGCTATTCATGGGAAGGGCAAAGATGTGACTCCTTGGTCCTTTTTCATTCATTATGCATTTCCTCATGAGTAAATGTGAGCAACAAGAATTCTAGACCTTTAGGGGAAATCCTCTTACTCCCCCATTAATCCTGGATGAATTTCATCAGTCAGAGACCTCTCTGGTTGGCTCTTTAACCATGAAAGACCTCTTCATTGCAGAGGGCCAGCAAGGAGCATCAGTCCACCATCTCATTCAGAAGTGGAAGGCTGAACGGATTTCTGAGTATAGGGAGAGGGAGAAGGAAAAAAAGACCATTTTAAAAAAAAAAAAACCTGAGAAGAGAAGAAAGTGCAAAGGGAAAGGGAACATCAGGGGATAGGTGAAGCTTGTAGGGACTGAATAAGTTCTGGGATAGAAAACAAAGAAAAACAATATGAAGGAAAAAGAATAGTTGGAGGAGAGAGAAATAGCACTGGAGTGGTGTTGGGATAAATGAGTCTGAAGCCCAGCAAAGCTGAGTATTTTTGCCAGTGTGCAAAAAAAGGATATTAACGAAAGTGACATGTATCCCAGTAATTTCTTATCATAAGGAAAAAGACATTGTAGCACTTACTTCTGTGACCTCTATTGCTCAGGGAAGATGTAATCTACATGCATACAATATACCTATGCTTTGCAAGATGAAAAGTATTAATTTAGCTTTACGTAGTGCATTCCTTTTGTCATTGGGAATACCAGACAGATAGCTATCTCCAGATCTTTCTAGTATGTGTCCTGTGTGAATGCGCACTCACATACACATCTGTAAAGGGTTAAGGTACTTCTCATTTCTGCTTTTTAAGGTAGACATGCGAAAGTCAGCTATGAGGGGAACCAAGTGCTCAACTGTGCAGCCTGCAAAGAATTCTTGCAGGCACTTGTGACCTGAAGTGGGACAGCACAGCTGGATTTCAACATTAATTCCTCAATAATTGATGGCTAATCTATTAAAGTTTAATGGTGAGTTGATAAGTGATGGTCTGGCTGCCATGTCGCTAGTTGTAAATACACAAGTTGTCTGGAAATCGCTTTAGCTTTCTCTTTTCTCTGTAAGAAAATAATACAAAAATCATGATAGAGAGTAAGAGAGGGGGAAGGTTGTGCAAAAAAGCAAATCTGCCTCTTGGCATATGCCCAGCAGCTGTAACCTCCTCCAGCAATACATGAATCCATCACAGCTGGGAGAATGTAGGCTTTCTAAGGACACACTAGACACACAGATTTTCACCTACTTGACTTCACTTCAGTATAAAACAAATCTTTTCCTAATACACAGTGGCACAGAACAGATTGTCAGGGCAGCAGTACCCAACTGCAGTGTGTGTTAAGCTCATGTTTTAGTAGTGTATTTTTACATTTGTATGGTAGGAATTAAAGTACATGAGTTGCCCACAGCAAGTTACTGTACACCAAAAATGATAAGTAGTTTCTTATTAATTCTCAAATGATCAAAATTGCTGTGGTTATCACATCGTGGAATTCTTCCAAGCATATCTTTCTGCTGAAGGTGGGAAAGTGATTCGGTCTATCCTGTTCTTTGCCTCCTCTTTCTTGTACTCTCACCTCTACTTGTTTGTTGTTGATTTTCTTGGGTTAGAATTAAAATAGAATATATAAATTCTATACTGTTCAGGACTCTAGTGTTCTTTTCTTCCTGGATTTATGGATTAGCCTTCTGTCAGTCTTCCCTCCTTAAAGCCTTTATAGTATTTCTAGACAACAAGTTGCATCTCCCAGAAAATGAAGTGATTACTCCATCATTAATCTATCAGTGGAAGCCCATGGGAGCTGGGCAGCTACTGTTCCGTTTTCCGAACTGAATTCACAGCCTTTTGTTTTCTACCTTCTCCAGAAGAGGCAGGAAACTGATCCTTCTCAGTGGAAGCTCCCACTCTGTGATGAGCCTTTCTCTGTTGTCCTTCCAGCAGGTGGCAAAGACTTTCTTATTGAGTTTTCAGCAGTTGGCTGACTGTGAAGGACAGGGCACATAATGGCTGAGTGTCATAATTCTTAATAATTAAGAATAATTAACTACTTTTATTTTAAGTGATACACTTTTCAATTGTTTATAATGCCACTGTGTTTTAATATTATAATTTGCTGAATTCTGATTAATTATTAGCCTGAATCCTACTGCTGAGTAGAATAGATCCTCTGAATCAATGGCATTTGTCCACAGGTTAACTCACAATTCAACAACTGATGCAATGGGTCTACTCAACTGGGGAATAATCAATCAGAGCCAGTTCAGTATGTTTTATTTGTGCTTCACTAGACTGCATTGTGAACTGGCTTGAGTTCTCAAAGACAGCTTATAAATTAAGTCAATAAGTAAACAAACACTCCCCTTTGAATTTATTTCTTTTCTTTCTCCTGATATTCTTCTGAACCTGTCTGCCTTGCCCATCATGTGACCAACTTTGAGTCCCTGAAGTTCATGTCTTCCTTTTGGCAGATAGGACTTTAAGCCCCTGTCTGCCCTGAGCCTAGTGTCTTCCTCCCCTCCCTTCTTGCTTCGCAAGCTCTAAGTCCTCATCCATCTTCTCTTGCTCTGTCACTACAATTTGGAATCATAAAGTAATAAGCTGCCAGAGCACTGCTAGTGGGAGTGATGAAACTAATCCTTTATTTATGTAACTCTATCTTGGTAAAATTAGCATGTTCCTCATGCCTATGTTTGGTATGTGCTTTTGAGTCAGTTCAGCCTTGATTCAGCCTAGATGTAAATCTTCAACTGTTTCATCTTCATGTGACGACAAATAATTATAGTAGTGTTCTCCCTACTATGGGAGAAAACAAATGTTCCTATGGAAAATTCTTCCAGTATTCCAATATCCCAAAGCGTGTAGAGGAATTATTCTGCAAAGAAAAATGTGTCGATGTTGGCGGGTTTATGCAAAGAACGTGATTTATTCACAGAAAGCACGTTTCTTTTAAAGAAAACCCATTTTCTGCTGAGAAAACAGCTTTTTTTCTTTTCTTTTTTTTTTTGGCACAAAAAATATTGTTTCTTTTTACAGAATAATTCCCTTGCAACACTGTGAGACATTTGAATACCAGAAGAAAACAGCACAAAATTCTCACTGGTTTATTATTCTTATCAAAAATATTTCCCAAACTGTTTTTCCAACCTAGGAATCAATTGTTATGAATATTCTTTCTATCCCTAATATATAGGCATGTGTTTATTATGTACATGGAGGATCAAGGACAGCATCTTAATTTTTTTAAGACATAGAAATTGCCTAAATATATTTGTTTTTAAAAATTAACAGTACATTGTCAAAGTCAATCCCAGCAACAGGAATTTCCACACTTGGAACCCAATGCAGACCACACAATTCACTCTCACTGAAACTGGAAGTCAACCCAAATCTCATTGTTTTTCAATCCCCCCTCCCCACGTTTATTAAAACAAGGCATATGAGGGGGATTGCATGCCTTGTTTAAAAGGCAAATCAAATTTTCCAACAGTGTGAACCATCTTTTTTTGTGTGTGGGAAGGAGATTGATTTCAATGGCAGGTTGCAAAAATAGTCAGGGTGCCCAATGAATGATGTGATCCCTACCCCTACCCAAGAACGTAAGAAAAAATTGCCAGATTTTCCTCTCAACTTTGCAGATATGTGAAGTTAAATTGCCTCCACAAGGGGGGAAAAAAGCATTCAGTCATGATTCAGTCACCATTTTCAAATTGTACACAAGACATTAGAAGACACAACCAGCCTGAAAAAGTTTATGAAAGATATGGTTTGGATTTCAGCTGTAAGGCCACATAGTTGTACAGCAGAATCCACTGTAGCAGCATATGAATCTTTCATCATTAGAAATGACTTAGAAGAAAACGTTTCCCAAGACAGTACATTATAGCAACAAAGTTGGCTTCTAGAAACCTTACGCTTCCTGTTAACAAGAAAGGTTAAAGACCAACAAGAGTGAGATGCCACTTTTGGGAAAGACAAATCCATAGCTTGGCATCTGGGTTCTTTTTCTGCCAAGCCTGTCCCTTGTGTGGGTAAATTGGCTCTCTTCTGCCTGTAGTGTGAAAGAACAAGCCAAATGGGTTTATACTTGACATCAGCAGGCAGGCTGTGCCAATGGTCTCCTCAACTGTGCACACAAATTCAGTTTAGTAAGAAATACAAACCAGCACAGCCTAAACATCAATGTATTTCTTCGAAAATATGTTTTTGCTGCCGAAGGGTCAGAGTAATAATATCCATCATTAATTTTTTTAAAAACAAAAAGCCTCAAAATCCGATTCCTACTTCCATTTAGTAATTATATTGGTTTAATAAGTGGAAGACCAACATCTATTTAAATCTCATTGATTCAATGAGTCTGCTCCAACTGGGACTTACAATAGGACTAGCCATTTCATTGCATTCCTTTTTCTGAATTTTGAGTCCAACTCCCCTCCCCACATTCAATGATCACTAAACCTATTCTGTCCATAATTAGTTGTTTGGGGTTGATTCCCCCAAATAATTTTTTTCTCTAAACTTTTTGACACTTCTGTGAAGTACTCCCAAGTCTGATGAGATCACTGTCTTGTTTATGGATGATACCATTTTGGCTTCAGAAGCAATGGCAATTGCAACTTGAGCATCAGATAGAGTTGAGGTGATTTAGCTACCTCCACCAGAGGTATACTCATAGTTCAATCTCCCTGTGAAGGTGCTATGTTTATATATTTTTAAAAAGAGCTTCCATAAAATTTCCAGCAAAAGCAAAAGGGATGCACTTTAGTATGAGCTAGTTCCAGAAAGCAGAAGCTGACAACTGTATATAGGGACAATGCAAATTTATGGGCCAGAATCTTGTTGCTGACTTATGTTAGTTTCCCTAAGCAGCTGGATATTTTTATCTCATGTATGACTTGAAGTGTTCATCCCAGGACATACTGCAGTAAGCAACCTACAAATTACCTATTTAGTAACAAACTTGTAAAAAGGATAAATTTGCAAAACATATTTCTGCCAAGAGGATCGCCAAGGTCACATCCTAATCTTACTCCATAAACTTCATGAGAAAAAAAAAAGAGGGAGCGTGCAATTTTAATTCTGAAACTATATTTTTCCACATTTGTAAACAGCTCTATAGCCCACATCGAAGCATTTCTATTCACGTTGGAAAACACCCTTGTCTGCCACATATTTCTGGCTATTTGTTTTGATACCTACTTAAATGCATACATTTAATAGACACACAGAAAAAGACCAATACAATTGATTACATTTTTATATATAGATAGATTCATTTTAGAAATCCCCCATTCATCCTAAAGTTTAAAGCTTGATTCTGGTTCATCTTTTACCAACAAAATAAATAGGATAAATTTACCAACTGAAATTCTGTAGTTTTCATACCATCAATCGCTTAAACGCCATATTTCTTTTCCCTCTGACAAATAATATGGCAGTATCAGCAGGCCAAGGAAAAGGGCAATTTTTGTAACTCAGGAGTGTTCTAAAAATTTGCATAGCCAATGATCTCTTCTTTCCAAAGGAACAGCAAGAAGATTGAGTGTAAAGAACAAGAGTCTTAAATAATGGAACGTCCTATTAAGTGAATTTATTGAGAAACTGCAAAAATGTTGTAACAATAATAAGTACCCTTCAATACGTTCTTACTTACTCAGTGAATATGTATGTGGTGTTGAATCATTTATGTCTACATCAGGAAACTGATAAATTTTGAACAAATTTAATTGAAATCACCCCTGGAGTGAGTCTGAAGAAAGGATTAAATTTAATGGCCTCACAGAGTGGCATACTTCCAACTTCAAAAGTCTATTCTTCCTCCCTTCCCCAATGGACTCCACTACTTATTTGATCCCTAAACCTTACCATGCAAGCTTGTGGATTTAATAATAGTAACTCTGAGATGAAAATCTCTTCAATTTGCCTTGTAATGAGACTTAAAGAAGATGTTCAGTGGGACAGATTGTAACATTCAGCTTCACTTAGCCTGATTTAAATGGAGCTTACCTAAGAGATGGGATATTTTTGTTCAAAAACTGCAAAGAGCATTCAACTATGTCAGAATTCTCTAAAATGGAATGTATGTGCTTTATTCTCAGGGTAAAGTAGAGGCAGTTCATGCTCCAGGACAGGGAATCTACACTAGGTTTTGTAGGAGCTACTTCCATCTTTATGGAAGCTATCCAAGATATTCCACCTTTATATGGAATATAGGTAAGCACCTTGGATAGCTCCTCTAAAACCAGGAGTTTCTTCTCTGCAGCTCACTGAAGGTTTACTGCCCCAAAATAACAGAGCTACTGGATGCTTCTACAGTAAGGAGAACAGTTATACAACCTTCCAATATGGTTCACTGTAAAATAAGAAAATTTGGCTGGCATTGGTGTACTTTTGTAGCACTGTTACCTTAAGCAAACTGCCAGTTAACCATCTGGGATGGTCAGAAGACAAGGAAAAACAATTTTACAATTTTACAATTCTCTGAGCTACTAATAAAGGTTTCATAAGGTTTTATAAGCCAGGAATGAACTGCTTCAGTGGGTCTAGGGCCAATTTTCTGTCCTGGAAACCTCTGGAACCCATACAGACTGCCACAATTGCTGAAAAGGGGGAAAACAAAACCAGAAGTTGCCAGAAGTCCAACTGGGTTTGATAAACAGGCATTTTGATGTTAAACAGAAAACATGGGTGCAACCTGTTTAAAAGATGAATTGTTACTCCTGGAAGATTTTTTTTTTTTTTTTTTTTTTTTTTACAAAAAACAGATGCTCTAGGACAAGGTCAGATGCCACAAAAAGAGTCCTGGGTCATGTGCAGCCCCAGGGCCAAACATTGCCAACTTGGATATAAGACAGGCTCATGTCAGAACAAGAAAGAATATGGCTTACACATTTTATATACTATAGGCTTCCCCCCACTTATCTCACAGGCTAGAGACCAGAGCAATGTGAGAAAGCAGAAATGGTCAAAAAGAGCAACCCATCTACTGTAGGAAGCATGAAGGACTTACAAAGGCTTGCTTGCAACTGACCACACACTGCTTGCAAAATCTCTCAACTGGCTTGGCACCTTCTGCTTTGCAAGTAGCACATGCATGGTCCCAAACAAGCCTTCATGGGCAAGAAGAACTTACAGAAGCCCACTGTTTTGATACTTGCAATACATACAAGTTTCATTAATTTGACCAGGGGATCTGTTCTTTCCACAGATAAGACTTGGGACCATGCATGTGTGGAAGTGATCCCATGCAAGCCCCCATAGATAAGAAGAACTGACGAAAGAGTGGACCCCATGTCAAATTAATGGAACTTGTCCTTAATTTGGAAACATCAAAAGAATGAGACCGTTTCCTCACTAGATTTGTTATAGTGCTATTATTCCACTTCTAACATCCTATGGAATCCTGGGGTTCCAGGTTAGGGAGGAACCTCAAAGGCCCTTCCCTAAGCTGCAACTCCAGGATTTCATAGGATGTTGAAAATGGAATAATAGCACTATAACAGTCTAGTGCAGAAATGGCCTGAGTCATCAGATAACGGGGTGTTGAAAGGCAGGGGCTTCCTCTATTATCTTACATCTGACCATCTCTGAATTTCTGGCCAATTTGCAATAACATCATCAAGCTAAATTTAGACCTTTGTAAAGTTTTCAATAATATAAGTGACTTGACAAGATCCTGTCCCTCTGCCAGAGCTGCTCTCTTACCCCCCACCTCAACCCCCAACATTTTTTTTCCTCTGAATGTGGTGTTAGCTAATATGTGGGTAAAACCACTGGGCCCTCAATGTCATAGCAAGAACTGGCTTCCCTGATCATTTATCTGTAATGAAACCTGTAATTGATACCTGTCGTGTTTTGGCCAAGTGGGAGATGGTCTAATCTGATATTTTACACTGTTATCATGTAAACCTGTTTCTGGTTCTTTAGATGCAACTTCTACCTTCTTATCTAATCATTATCCACTTTGTCAGTATCATCCGAGATCTCAACTCAGTTATTATGTTACTTACTTCAGTTATTATAATCATTTGTCACATTCATTTGGAACTTGTCAGACTCTGTGATGTCTGCTGTGTTCTCTTTTTGTTGTAACAAATAGCCTCACTTTCATTATCATTATGAAGTTGTGACTGGTAGGTTTCAAAACCATCAGGAAACTTTATTAAACTTCTTGACTCTACAGATCTGACGTCTGGCTTACCTCATGCTGCGATACTGAGGCCAGAATCCTATTGCTGACATATAAGTTGTGCTGTGCATGAAGAGTGACTTTTTGTACCATGTGGAACAAACATTTCTGAGGTGATAGAGAAAAGAGTGGAGTCCTGCATGCTGAACCATTGCAGAACACAATAATGCACCTAGAATAGTGTGTCAACAATCATTGGACATTGTACACTGCCTCTATACAATAAATATGGCACATTGTACAATAAGGTGATAGCTCTGGAATTCGCTATTTTTCATATGTTATGGTGGTATTCAGTGGGATTGTACAGTGGCAACATAGTGTAACTTTGCTTTAGGACATTCACATGACAACGTGGCATCTCAGCCATAATTAGTAGTTGCAGGCAAATATTATTGCAATTTTATTTTAGAAAGTGAAACCATTCAACCCATTTGGATCAATGGGAGAAGATGTGGTCAAAGGGATTGAAATTTACTTTAAGTTCTGATTTGAAAAAAAAAATTACAAGATGATGTGCAGGTGATATCTTATTCCTGAAAAATTTTCTAAAAAGCATACCGTTTCCATGAGTAAATGTTGGAAATGTAATCATGTAGAAAGGACATTTTACCATATATGCTCGAAATTTTGGATGATGATATGTCAATTGATAGAGAAGATCTGAAGACCAAACTGCAATTAAAGAACAGATTTTTTTTCTTGCTGGGACTAACATATAATCATATAGATAAGAACTGTGAGTTATACAATATATGATCACGGTGGCAAGATTACTGTACACTCAGAAGTGGAAGGATCCCATGATTCTATCTCAAGAAGACTGACTGATTAAATTGTTGGACATGGCAAAGATGGATAGGTTAACAACTTTATTGAGGAATGCATTGCTGACTGAGTTTAAGAAGTAAGGGGAGGGTTGTAATATATTTAAAGATAATTGAATTGAATTGAAGAGAAACAAGCAGTAAGAGATGTTGATTAATTGATTGACTGATAATGGTATTTTGTCCGTATATAGGTAAGTATACTTAGGTATACTTAAGTATACTTCTAAGTATATTTAGGAAGGAATAGTAACCATTCTATAGGGGAGAGGGAAGTCAAAATCCAATGTTAGCGCTATACAGAGTAGACCCATTGCAGTCAAAAGGACATACATTTTCTGTAAACTAATACATCCCCTTTATTTCAGTGGGTTGCATTGGTTTTAGCTCCAGAGCTCCAACTTTGAAGGATAAAAACTAGATAAGGAATATTGGCCAAAATCCTCTATGGCAGACACAAATTTGTAACCTAGAGTTACACATTCATGACTATTATGAATTCATGATTCCTATTTAACTTCTCATCCACAAGCAATCTCTGGCACGAAGGAGAATTGCAGCAGGGGTCCTGTCTCTGCCTGTTGCACTGGAGTTTGTTCATGGAAGGACATGGAAATGGTAGCCAACTGCTTCCCTATTGATGAGGGAACAGACCTCTGTTGATAGCACCAGCTGCTGCCCAGAAAGTGGGGACTGGGATGGGTGCCAGTGCTTATGCGTCCATAAATCTCATACAAGATTTCGGATATCATCTCTTCTTTCATTCAGAGATAGGGGAAAATAACATTTCTTATCTCTGATAAAGTCTTTACCACTTGTTGGAGTCTAGGACTATATATAGTGTCAGACCTGTATTTAGAAACTTCCTTTCTGAGGGCAGACCTCTCTTTGTCTTCAGAAAGGGAGATCTGATCTACCCTATTGCCTGTATTATCATCCCTGGAATCACAGGACTGCATTGTTCTTCCATTCTCATTTTTACTATTTCGTGATTAAATAAACCCACCTAGTTCCTGAAAAACGCAGTTTATCACTAGTTAAACTAAACTAAACTAAAATAGTGGATATAGGGCAGGGTGAATGTGGTAGATACAGAGTAGGAATGCAGGCACAGTTTTCACTGCTCTCCCCTTACCTTATGCTCTGCTTGAAAAAAGCAGCTTATATAGGCATAATGGGTCTTTACAACAGAGTAACTCTCTCTAGAAGCCAAGATGGCTAAACTAAAGCTGCTGTACTTTGACCATATCATGAGAAAACAGGACTCACTAGAAAAGACAATAATGTTGGAAAGGTAGAAGGTAGCAGGAAAAGAGGAAGACTGCATTATAGGTGGAGAGACTCAATCAAGGAAGGCCCATCCCTGAAATCTGCAAGACCTGAGCAGGGCAGCTGATGACAGAGTGGCTTGGGGATCTCTCACTCACAGTCATATATAGCCAAACAATTCTGATGGATTTTAAAAGGTCTAGGAGAAATTCATAGAACCATAAAATTGGGAGGGACCTCATGGGCCATCAAGTCCAACCCTTGCTTAATGTAAGACTCCCTGCTAAAGCACCTCCTGCATGAAGTTGTCCAACCTCATTTTGAGGACGTTCAAAGAAAAGAGACCCTATCCCCTCTCTAGGCAATTGGTTCCATTGCCAAACTGCTCTTACTGTCAAGATATTCCTTCAACCAATATCTACTCTCCTGTAACTTCTATCCATTACACCCGGTCTGACCCTCCTGGGCGTCAGAAAACAGGCATGCCCCTTCTTCTCTGCAATAGTCTTTGAGTTATTTAAATAATGCAATCATGTCCCCTCTCAGTCTTCACCAGGTTGAACATGCCGAGGTGCTTCAACCTTTCCTCATACTTTTTGTTCTCCATACCTCTTGTCATTCTTGTTGCCCTTCTCAGATCCTATTCCAACTTTTTATATTCTTCTTAACATGAGGCACCCAGAACTGGGTTCCAGACAAGTCCTGACTAGCACACAATATAGCAGGACTATTGCTTCCCTCAGTTTGGAAACGATGTTTCTATTAATGTCAGCTTCTTTGCTGTAGCATTCCACTGTTGGCTCATGCTCAACTTATGATCAGCAAAAATTCCAAGGTTCTTTTTGCATGTAGTACTGCTGAGCTGTGGATTCCCCATCCTATACTTACATTTTGGTTTTGTGGCCTAAATGTAGTTTTGCCTTTGTCTCTATTGAATTTGGGGGTTTTTTTAAATTAATTTCTGCCAAATTTTCTAGTTTATCTACATTCTTTTGCATTCTGTCCCTATTTTCCAATGTGTTAGCCACCCTTCCCAGTTTTTGTGTCATCTGCAAACTTGATTAGGATTCCTTTGACCTGACATCTAAGTCATTGATAAAAATGCTGAAGAATAAGACAGAACCCTGAGGCACTCCCTCAAAATCTCCTTTTAGTTTGAAGCACAGCCATTGATGATGACTCTTTGAGAATGATTTTCCAACCAATTATGGATCCATTGGACAGCATTACATGCTCTTCCACCATTAATCAGTTTGCTAATCAAATGTGAATGGCTATTCAGGGCATTGTTGCAGCACGACAATGAATCCTGTGGGTGGTGAATGGAGAACTGTAGCGAAATTACACTTGCAGAATTCTTATGCTATTCTGGGTAATGAAAGATCTCTGCCTCAGGCCCTTTCCGCACCATATCTCAATAGCAAGTTGTTCCATTACAGTCTCAGCATTGTTATTTTCATGATGGTGTTGGATTAGGAATGCTCTCTACAGCACCTTTTCGCCTTAAGCAGATGAGTAGCATTATTGCCACTGGTGTTCCCTGCACACTACAGGTCATTGGCCAGTCCCTTTCCCTACCTTTTCCTTGCTCCACAGCTCTTGATTGGTTGGGGTTTTTTTGTTTTGTTTTGGGTTTTTTGTAAGCTGTACTAGTGTAGCCATGTTGTAACCTCATGACACACCAGTACACTATTGCATTTGTGCGCTATAATATTAACAAATGTATTTTTAAAAAATTTAAAAAATTAACTCAAAGGAAAAATTTAAAATAAACATGGAGAGGTGGTAGGTTCCAAACTTGCTACACCATAGGAGTCAAGGAGGGAGAGACAAGCTGGGCACGCCAACACCCCTCCCACTCCTGGATCTGTGATGACAGGAAGTGCTATAAAGCACTATTACAGGGACACACTGACTCAGCTGACAGGATTGTAATGCTAAAGGAAGCTCTTAATTGACTTCTTCTGGAAATGAAACAGGGCTAATTTGCAACAGTTGGGGACAGGATAGCAACTGGATAGCAACCAGTTGCTGCGGCAGATGATGATATTGTGCAGAAAGGACCTAAGACTACCAATCGGCCAGAAAGAACACCAGTCTTGTCTTTTTTTATGATTCTGACAGCAACTTATTTTGAAGTAGTCAGCAACTGCTTTTCCCAATGTGGAGATGAACATTACCAAATTTAGTATTTTCATTTCCGTTCAATGTCTATGGGCAAGAGACCACTTAAGCAGATGCAACAAGATTTTTCTACCTTCCCCACACCTCAAAACCCACACTTCTATCATGTTTTGGGCATGTTCCATAGAATTCCCTGGGGCTTAAGCAGATGGAGCTAGCTAAATGCTGAAGAGATCAGCATGCAAATCATGCCATAATCTCAAGAGGATTTGGTTTTCCCCATATGAATTTCCAGTTATTCACCCTGTCTGAAGAATTGAAATGGGGTGGGGCTGGGAGAGATTGGTATAACCATTCCCATGAAAGCTGTCTTCCAGGATTATCCATCTTAAAAGTCCTAGATGAGACAGTTTTACATTGCAGGGAAGGCCCCAGTGGTGTTATGAAAGGTTCCCCTTCTTGCATCACAGCTTGGAGGGCTTTAGTAAGAACCAGAAAATTCAGTTCCTTGCATCTGAATTTTGCAGCAGTTGAAAGCAACGCGGTGGTGTTCTAACTACTACAGAAATCAGGACAACTTATACAGCCTGACCCAAGGTCCTCCACTAAGTTTCATAGCTCACTGTGGACTGAGACCTGGCTGTCTCAAATCCAAGGCCCTTTTAGGATAAGGAACATTCTGTCAGAATAAAGTAGCAAAGCTTTATTCCAGGGTGACATGCTTGGATATTTCCCAGGCTGCTCCCATGCTCTAGGAGTCATTTCCCAGAGAGGTCAGATTGGTACCCTCTCTGCAATCCTTTCATAGATAGGTAAAGACTGTTTTGTTTCAGTAGGCTTTTGATGGTTGATTTCTTGTGGGGAAACAGCCTTTAACAATATGCTGCATTTTTTTAAAGATCTTGCTTTTAAACACTTTTAATTATATTGTTGATTTAATTATGTTTTTAATATCAGTATGAATTAAAGCTGTATGTGTTTTAGACTTTGGCAAACTCCTTCTGAACAAATTCTTCCAATAAACCCCCCTGATAGGTTCACCTTAGGGTTGGCATAACTCAGAAATGACTTGAAGGCACACATCAAAGCTGCCTTGAGCTCCAGAGTGGGGAAATGTGGGATATAAATAAATATGATATTATAATAATGATATCTCCTATATATCCTTTCATGGACAAAGTCAGGCAGAAGACACAAGTCTTCAACCTGTTCTCCTTATCTTTCTACTGCAGAGAGAGCTTTCCATGGGGAAGCATTCACCTCCCTGTTTGTAGCCTGATATGATGTAGCCCAGGACTGACTTTAGCACATAATTCTCTTGAATGTATGAATAGCACTAGTGAGCATAAAAGAGAGAAGAAGAAAAAACCATTGGTCCCTCCAGCTCAGTACTGCCTGTTCTGACTGGCAGTGGGTCTCCAGGGTTTCAAGCCGAGGAGGGTCCTTATCACCTGCTACCTGAGATCTTCCCACCACATCACACACCCTTTGATTTTTCAGTAGCAGAGATTGGCTTCTGAATGCAACATGCCCCAGGTTACTTTGTAAGTTTTTATGAGTCTGTGATCAGGAGCACACCTGACAGATGCAGCCTTCCTCTCTTGTCACCTTCGTGTGATCCTTCATGTTTGGTATCAAAGAATCTCTCCAGTAGTTGAAAGCAGATTTATCCTCAAAGGAATTTATGACAAATACCATAATTCCTTTTTTCAAGCAGGGCCCGTTTAATCCACCAACTCATTAAGCACAGCAGAGCTCCAGCAAACAACCATTATGTCAACGATAACCATATTGTACTTAAAGAATACAATTAATCTCTTAATTGGAGTATAAAATACATGGTTTCCTCTACACAGCACCTCCGATAGTAATCAAATAGTACAAGGTAGTTATCCAAATGTTAATTAAGAGCAAAATGTTGCTTTGGAACTGTGTGTTCCTCGGCCTCCTTGAAAAGTGTTGAAATCATTTAGATAGAGGAAGGAGGGGGAAGAAGGGAAGAAAACAGGAATGAAAATCTGCAAAGTCTACAGGAGGTTTCCCCTCCCCCTCAAAATTCCCAGTGAGATTTGAACTGCAGGGACAGATACAAGAAGTCTATCAGGGAGAGTTCACCAATCACAAGGAAAAAAACATTGCTGTCTTTTGAAATTCGACGAAATGTGAGATGTGAGCCAGACCTTCCAACTCTGGCTTCTGTTTGAGACGAAAAGATTTGCTGGCAATTCTATGCATGTCAGCACAATCAGTCACCTGTTGTTCTTCTGCAAGTCCCTCATTCCACAGTACCCATCGCTGGGAGTGTATGTAGGGGGTGGGTAAAAGAGTAAAAGAACATTTGGCAAGAAAATTTGCTGTAGAATTTAATGTCATACAGCCTCAGGGCTAACAGGCTTTCTGGTGTGGTAAAGCGTCTGCCATAGTACTGGGGTAAACGAAGAGGTCAGATTTGTAAGAGAGGCCATCTGAATTCCAGAGAGAGCATAGGAAGAAGAATCCCATTTTCAAACGGGCAGCCAAGTCAGTTCTTGCAGCTAAAACAAGTCCCTAAAGGCAAACAGAACTTTTGGGAACTAATTCTAGAGATGCATGAAATATAATCTGTACTATTTAAGGAAATGGTTAACCAAAGCTTATGTTATGACACAGTTAGCTTTAAAGCTACCACAAAACTTTTTGGGCAGGAGGGGCTTAGTTGTTGATATTTCTTAAAATGTTTAGTTAGTAGATAGTAGTTGTAGGCCGTTGATTGAGTTTCATACTGAAATAGTTTAAACTACTTCCAAAGAGGCTGAACCCTGCCTTGAGCCTTGGGGAGAGGCAGGATGACGATGATGATGATGATGATGATGATGATGATGATGATGATGATGGATTCCAGAGAACACCAGTCAATCTCTGTTACAGCACTTGGGGACAAGGAATACCTTCTTTTGCATACACCTTTGCTTCTCTCATTGTTACCATAGTTACATTTCTTTGATTGGTCTCATTTGATGAACAAGCTGTGGCCCACCATGTCTGTCAGGATGGTGGCATGAACTCATGGATGGGGAACATGGCAATGTTTACTACCTTTCAGTTGCTGGAAATTCAAAATGTACAGTAGAAAGAGTTTTCCATTGCAACATACAAAATAATTTTCATTTCATTGGTGTTCAGTGTAACTGGTCAATTGTTTTGAGCAGCTGGTTGAAGAGATCCTTCAGAGATTAATTTCCATAGCTGGGAGCAAGAATCATGTATCAAAGATCTTGTACTTTGGGTACATTAGATGGCAAACCTGTTTTGACAGGGAGTGTCTGTAGGCAGGGAACGGAGCTCAAGATGTCACTCCTTGAGAGAGGGAATGCAATGAGAATATAGTCTTCCTGCCAAGTCTATGGGAGAGTGGGAAAAAAACCCACAATGATCTCAATGCCATCCCCAAAAAACCAATCTGAGATCTTGTCTCTTAATTTATGTGTACATGAAATAAAGCTGAAACACATCTGATGTTTTGAGATGGCTGGAGGGAATAGCTGTTTGGGCTTGTGCAAATGTGTACGTGTGTATGTGTGTGTGAGAGAGAGAGAGGGAGAGGGAGAGACTTTAATATCATTTTAATGACATTTCTCATTTTAGTAGTGGTGGAGAATATAATTGACCACTTCAAAGGCCTTTGAGAGATCAACAATTGTGGTATAGTTATCGTTTCCAGTACAGATGGGCCAACCGAATCCTCGAATCTTTGGCAGGGATTCGAGGTGCCAAAATAGGCAAACAGAATCTTTCAAATCCGCCACTCAAACAGTTTGTTGGAGACCGGGATGCCTGAAAACTTGGGAGACCAGGACACCTGAAAACTCGGAAGACCAGGACGCCTGAAAACTCGGGACCAGGATAGGATCCCACTCCTCACGTGTTTCCCCACCCAACGTGGGTACGGGTGATTGGCCAGCAGATTGGCATAAAGCCTCACATGCACTGGAGGCCACCATTTCTCCCTCGTGCTGCCTGTGCCCCTAGTGCTCCCTCTCCCTGCTGCTGCCTCCCCCTGCAAGGTAATTTTGGAATAAGGATTGGGAGGTGTGGGACAGAGGAGCAAAACTGAGTTTGTGTGGGGGTCTAGGAGCTTGTGGGAATGTCCCAGGGGGTTCCAAAGACTGCAAAAAGGGGTTCAGAGGTTCCATGCAAGCCATGCGAGCCATACTTTCCCCTTCACCAGCTTTCTTTGGTCAATTCTGAGACTAAGATTGTCATGATGCCACTTCCTCTCTTAATTTCTGTGTCTTGATTACATGAATACTTCAGTTAACCCATTTTGAAGCTCCCTTTTAGAAAGTCTTTTTTATGCTTCTCAACCCCTTGTTCTCTTTTCCTCTCTCTAGCTGCAAGTTTATAAGCAGCATTGCCATTGGAAAGGTTGCAAAGGAGAGTTGGCGAAACACAGACTTTTGGTCTTGTGTTGCAGCAGCATGTCTGTGGTAAACAATGAATGCCAAGAAACTTGAGCTGGGAAAGAATGGGATTCTACTGTAGCTGATTCTATAGGAGGAGTGTGTGTTGCCTACAAAAAACAAGGTGAACAGTAGCTGCCTTCAGAATTGTTTATTGAGCATGCATTAATCTGTATTATTTTTTGATTTGAGACTGGAGGGTAGGGATTGGGAATTGTTGAGACAGGCCTAGAGATTTGACTTGAGTGTCCCTCACAGGACTTGAAGGTAGAGAACTGACTGGCTTGGAGGCTTGTGTGTGTGTGTGTGTGTGTGTGTGTGTGTGTGTTTAAGTGCTTTCTTTGTTGCAGGACTTGAGACTAGACTCTTGAGACTGCAGGGTGCAGAATTGAGATTGGACTAGAAGGTGTTTGTTTGTTGGTGTGTTTTAAATGCCTTCCTTGTTGCAGGACTTGAGACTTGACTGGAAGGTACAGTCTTCTTGAAATTTCAAGGACACCTGAACATCTCTTTGCATTGCTCCCTTGCAAAGCTCTTTCAAACACAATTCTGGGGTTTGTAGTTTTACAAGGTGTCACAGCCTTCTCTGCCAAAGTGTGCTGGTGCATCATCAAACTACAAACCCCAGCATGCCAGAAGGAGCTATGCAAAAAAAGCTAGTTTTGATCTGGATTATCTCTGTACTGTAATATGTGGTCCTGTTTACACAGGCAGGAAAATGTGGGATTAATCCACATTTCCCTGCCTGTGTAGAAAGGGCCTTCATGTCAATCTGGGGAGATCCTGAGGCAAAACTATGACAATTGTCCTGGCCAGATTTCTTCAGAGGGAGGTTTGTCTTTGCCTAGGCTTTTGCTAAGGCTGAGAGAGTGTGTCTTGCCCAAGATTATCCTTCTTCCCCTTGCTTTTTAAACCCTTTTTTAAAAAAGGATTCGAAAGATTCGAGTTTCATGAGATTCATGGATTCCCAGAACCTTTCAGGGATTTGGATTTGGATTCGGATTCAGAAAATTCCGGATTTGTCCCATCCCTAATTTCCAGTTAATCAGAAATTACTATCAAGACATCACCTGACATTTTATTTTCTTTACACACAAAAAATGTAATGATAACATTAATCTGCTTTATAGTTAGCAAGGATCTGAGGTGTGGTTTTGTGTCAGGATTGACATGTTCCTACACATGTACACATCCATAATACACTTTTTGCAAATAGCATTACATATTTGCTTGTGGTGTGATAGCAACTCCAGTGGATGCAAAATATTGGAGGCTGCCTAAAATTTCAGCTTTAAAAGAATGAATAGCAAATGGCCAAGCTTCTATCATATATAAGGACAATCTGTGACAGTTCTACAGTTAAGTGAACAGTTTATTAAATTTTGTACAATTAATTTAATAATGCCTGATTTGCATTTATGTTTTCAGAAGGTTTTATTGGAAAGATTCCTATATTGTTGTTCTTAAACCAATTGCTATACAGTGTGAAGAATGTCCAATTTTGTGAAATTTGTGCAAAAGAAATTTTTAAAATTTAATGCAAATATTGTGTTGCTAAACCTAATGAAATCACGTTTGCAAAGATGGATAATCATAAAAATGAAACAAAAAATAAAAATGATTCATCAAAGTTACTCTAAAAATTATTGACATTAGGAAATGTTTTTCCCTTTCTTTAGTTATTTTTTTTTTAAACATTAAACTTTACTATTTCTTGCACATCTCTATAATAATGCTAACCGAGACCCTTCCCCTGAAATAGCACTTTAAAGGACAGGGGGATTTTTTTCCTCATCATGTAAGTTGTTTAAAGAATGATACTTTATCAATTTCTTTTCTCTTCCTTCTCCTACTTCTCTGGTCTCCCCAGCTGTCTCTATAATTGCAACATGACAGAGAGTCTCTTCTGTTTTGATCTGATATATTTCACTTCAGTCATTCTGTAAAGTACAACAATTGTGGTGCTAGGCAAATCATAATTCTTCTTGCACCACAGATGACAGGATGAGAATGAATGACAGTGGTGCCTGGGCACAGTGGTAGACTGGATGAGAACTACTAATCTGAAACTCAAATCCTGAAAAGATGGTAGATGTTCTTCTACTCAGCTAGAAGGGAGGGAGCTGCACTCCTCTAAAAAGAGATAAAGACTGGAGAAACTCCAGCCTGCCTTCTGAATTGGGCCTCCCAGGTCCACACAGACCCCTCCACAAAGGTCTGCTATTTGAAAAGAAGACAGAGCTGGGGAATGGCTATTGGCGGGCTTCCAGCTTCAGTTGGTTCCTTGGTCTTCTTCTTTCCCTGCCCTTCTATGCAAAGCAAAGTGAGAGAGTAGTGAAGCTGGCTCTCAGTCAAGGACAACTTCTTCAGATGATGCTTTCACCTGGTTTCCCAAGTAGGAAAGGTGGGAGAGGGGGAAACCAGCCAAATGGCCAAACTGAGAAGCCAGCATCTCAGTCTTTATCTCCATTGCAGCACCTTGCACAGGGAAACTGAACCTTCCCAGCAGACTATGAAAGGGATAAAGATCTGCTCCCTCTGCCTTTCAGCTGATTAGCACAAGTCAGCTGAAAAGCAGAAGAGGTCTTATATTTAAACCTCTGTACCACATGTGATGATGGGAATGCATGTTTCTGCATATTAATGAATGGAGCGCAAGGAAGAATGTGTGTGTGTATGGGAGAGAGAGAGAGATCGACTTTGGAAATGCATCTTATCTGCAGTCTCACCTACTTTGGCTGGTGGCTCTGACTATAATGCCTCCTTTGTGAGGAGATACTGCATCATTAAATAATATGCTTTCCAGAGCATGGCAAAGTTTCTTTTTTGAACTACAACTCCTTGAAACCACTCATGACCAGTGGTCGGTGAGTGGTAGCCAAGCTGGCTGGGGGATTCTAAGAGCAGAAGTCCCCCAAAGTAAGTTTCTAAGCTTTGAGGGATGGCTATCCATCAATTTTCATGAGACCACAAAAATTTGGAGCCATTTTCTTCCATTTTTCACACCCTGTAGAAAACTTGTCCATGAAGATTAGATTTCAACCCAGCTTCAGCTGGAACCTCTCCTCTGATGTGCTCATGTTGTTGTTGTTTTTGTTGTTTAATTTACAGGCAGTTTTTACTTTCAGACATCACTTCCTCCCTTCGCAATCTCATGTACCATCTCAGGATGCATCTTTTCCACTCTACCACATATATAAACAATTCTCTAAACAGTGCCTGCCCTACCATAAGGCAGAGTGAGGTAACCACCTCAAGCAGTAGATTTTGCATGTCAAGACAAGGCAGCAAATTGTTTATTATTGTGATACACCCACAAAAATGCATACTGCCAGGGAAGTATCCTTGTGGGATTTTTCTGCCTCATATGCTAAAATAACTTGGTTGGGGTTGAGTGCTGTGTACTTTAATGGGGGGCATAATTTTCTGTTCTGCCTTGGGTGGCAAAATAACTTGGGTTAACCCTGACTCTAACACCATACAATAAAAAGCATGCACACATTCAGCTTGGATAAACAAGCTATATATCTGCATGTTTAAACCAGTCATGACACCTTAGTCAGAAGAACAAAACCAAGATCTCTGTGTTAAAGCAACAAAGTAAGCACTTAACAGATTTGTATTTTGCCTGACCAAGAATTAGCAAAATCAGGTTACATTGTTTCACCTTCTGTACAGAACATTCTTTGTGTTCAACAAATTAGTTTTTGCTTATTAAAATTAATCATCCTTTCTTCACCTTTGATTTTACTGAAGGAACCTGCAGATCCTGTTTCATGTCAGATTAAACAAGCAAGTTCTTGCTGGCATTAAATATGCAGTTAGATTTCAATCTTTCCAATTAACTGACTTACCATCTGGGTTTTAAAAATCCTTGTCTTAAAATGGTTGATGGAGGAGGCATGCCTTTCAGCAGTTTCACATGCAAAGCAGGGGTGTGTGTGTGTAGCAATAAGAAAGGCAACAACTCTCCACTGGAGATATTTCGTTGGGAACATATTTACATCAAATCCCTGGCATGTTTATTCAATATATTTCACCCAATTAAAATCAGTTTTATATTACTAGTCTATGTGTGACAACCATGTTCCCCTAATACCATACAATATCTCACTAGAGATAAAGGCAATTTGAGGCCCCATTTTAAGCACATGCAACAGGAGATCAAAAACTTGTATGGGAAACACTTAGACTGTTATCATGGACCTCTGAATGCCTGAGTCCAAACCGAGAACACGTGGCAAAACAGAACATTACAGGACTATGAAGACATATGTAATATATATGTTCTAACCACCTGAGCATGTGGACCATCTTGTAGAATTCATTGGGACTGTGAACTATGATCCAATCCACAGAAAAAGTCAGACAGTGGAAATTAAGAGAGTTCAGAATTCGGACTCAGCCCCACACCAGTGTTAACTCAGGTTTCCTGAAGACTGACACTAGCATGAAGAGAAGCTTCAGCATAGGCTCCTCCATCTGGCTGCTTCTCATATTGCCCCAGCAGCACTGGAACATTAATGCTCCTGGAAATTCCCACAACATTGTGGGAACATGGATACCACCCAGAAAGGTGAAGACAGAGCCATCTCCACAAAACATCTTGTTTCTATATACAGAAGTATCCAGTCATGCAGTTCTCTCATCTAGAGTCTGAAGAGGTACATTTCTTCATGAAGAATACACCCCAACTGCCACTGAAACCAGATCACTGCCTAGAGCTTAAGCTACTTGGTGGACTAAAGTGCTCAGACACCCCAGGAAGCAAGATCACTAACTTTTCCAAGCTGTGCCCCAGACTTAGATTAACCTTCAATTTTTAAAAAAATAGCAAACAGAAGTTGGGCTTGTTGGCAAGCAGTTTTCTAGTGCTGTAGGAATACCTTCTGAGTTGGCACTCTTACATAACTTATGTGTGAACTATGAGATCAATTTATAAGTTCTAAACATATGTACTCCATTCAATCTTAATGTGGAAGATAACTGTGCTTTCTCCCATTTGCTCCTTTTGTGAGTTCAAGGTTATCTTTGAAAAGAAAAGTGAACCTTACACACCTAAGAAAATTCATGAATGCTTTTACTGATTTTCGCACCCTTTACTTTCACAGAAGATTAACATTCAATAGAAAAACCATTATCAGGAGACACTGCCATGCTCCTCCTTGCTCCTCTGGTTAATGTTTGTTTTGTTCTTCAAAGAGTGCACATAAGGACTCTGTACAAGTTGGTGCATCCTAAATTGATGGTGTTTAAAAGGAGGGGAGGGAGGATCAGTACTACCACTTGGGTTTCCAGCTGTGATTTGAAAATACCTCCTACCCAGTAGGGTAAGGTGATAGAACCAAGGCAGACAGATCAAAGGCAGAACCTGGTGATTTAGGGCTGTCCCTTCTCTCTCTTAGACAGCTGCAGGGTCAAGAGCAATACCTTACCAAAACAGATTTGACTCAGGACTTTTCAGGTCAAGGGACTCTATTGGACCTCTTGAATAGAGTCATCCAGGAGCATAAAAGTATAATACCTTTATTTCCCTGGGGATTCTCCATACAAAGGTCTGAAGTTTCTGTATTCTAGATCTGGGAGCAACTGAGGGCAGAGTATCCCATGGGGTAGACAGATATTTGTATACATGGTTCCAGCCTTCTACTAATTACATGTATACCCCATGAAATACACAGATAGTTCTATGCACGGTTGCAGCCTTCTATTAGTTAGTGATTTTCAAAAGAGTTTCAACAAAGTTTAGTTTTATTGGTTTAACCAGCTAAATTAGTATTGAGCTAAAGTTCCCTCTTCATCGACCTGAGAGCATTCTCTTTCCTCCCTTCAATTCTTCTGGCCAAATAAAAGGGCCAGGCTGACTTCCCCACCCTAGACATCAAGAACTTCTCCTTGTGAAGAACAAACGCAGCAGCCCTCACCAATGAATAAAGCCAGACAAAGCTGCCTTTCAGGGAAGTATAAATAACATAAGCAACTCTTGTCTAAAATAAAAGTTACAATTCAGGAACTACTTATCACAAAGCAGTTCTTTGGGGGTAGCTACAGTATAAGAAGATGAGGTGAGAAGATGCTGTGGCCACTAGAACAATTTGCCATAGAATGGCACTATATAGCTCAAGGGGCACAGAGAGGGCCAACGTTCCTCTTAGCAGAGGCCCAGCTCCTGAGTACTGGTCATTGTGAGAGAAGATGGAAATGTTTCATGCAAGTTGTCTAAGATAACTCTATGCCCATTGTGAAACACCTTGGATATCAAGGGCTATAACTATATTTATCTTTAATAAGTGACTCAACCCCTTCCCCTTTTTTTTCTGTTTTAAATCTTTTTATTCCACAATAAAAGAGACACAAAACAAAGATCGTAACAGATATCACTACATAAATGCATTACATTACATAAATATAACTACAGAATTGTATGATATAAAATAAACCAATAGAGGACAAGTAGGAACATTACATATAAAAAAAAACCAGAAAAAAACCACCAAAAATCTTCCCTTATTTTCTCTTCTTGTTTTGTAATCGGTGATTTCATATGTAGCACTTATCAACAATAAATTATTAAAAATTCTCTTCCCTTTTAATTGTACCACCTAAAGCTGAGGTGGGAATTCTCTCTGTCATCATGTTTTGTCTTAGGAGGTTGGTCATACTCACTGGCATACACACATGTATGTTTTCGCTTGTGGATCTGGAGCCCTTTCATGCTATGTAATTATAGTGCAATGATTCCGCTTTTCCAACCTTCATTGTACTGTATGGAATGCTAGGCTTTGTAGTTTGGTGAGCAGGGGTGGGCAAACTTCAGTCTGTGGGATACATGGAGCTGCCAGGACCATTTTTATAGCTGCCAGGAGGGTGAAAATGTTTTTGCTCCAAAATGCCCCAAATTGATCTCTAGGGGGTATGGAGGGCATTTCTACCATGTTTTGTGGGCCACCAGACATCCCTGGGTTCTCTCTTTCTCTGTATGTGTGTATGTGTGTGTATGTCTGCATGCAAAGTTTTCAAAAAAAAAATTTCCCCAAAAAATGCCTTTTAGGGTTACAGAAATGCACCCCGTATCCCTTAGAGGGCATCTGGGGATCAACAGTTGTGTTTTTTTATAAGCATGGATGCAGTGGGTGATGCAGTCCTCTAAGATCTCCTGAGGGGCTTACGCAGCTCTCTGGTCTTCCACAGGTGCCCACCCATCCACTACAAGAACTCTCTGGTTAAGAATTTGAAATACTCTTCCCATAGGATGGAACCATGGCTGTTAAATTCTTGACAGAATGAGGGAACCAGAGGATGAGTCACAGCCATTAGAAAGTATAGATAAAAGTGATCTTATTTGAAGATCTAGAAAAGAATCCACCTATCCTCTTTGATTGTGCCATTTCTATGATCATTAAGAGAGGAATAGATGTTACAGGATCCAACAAACCCCTTCAAATAAAGAGCCTGCTTAAAGGAGCAAGACCATATTGGAAGAGTGAATTTGCCTGAGATCCATCCTTCTCTTCTATGAACAAGCTACGGCACACTGTGATATTTGTGACTATGGAAGAGGTGGATCCATCTTCGGTTGGCTTGTGGAAAGTGTCTTCAGCAGCAATTTAAATAAGAAGAGATTTTATTTTTTTTCTTCTTCTGCTCATATGGATGAGGATCAATATTAAAATAAAATTAACTTACCAATAAAAAAAACAAGTTAAAATGACAAAAAGCAGTCTAAAACAGTATAATTTAGACAATAAAAGCAGTATATACCATCCTCATTCAAAGCCCTCTCTTTAAAACTTTCAATTTTGAAAAACTTGGAGAATTAAAAAAGAGTTTTGATCTGTAGGCAGCAGGACTACAAAGAAAAGACCATTCTAGCTTCCCTAGGAATGGGATTCCTGAGGCAAGGGGCAACCGCTGAGAAGGACCCGTCATCGCAATATAATTGTCACAGTAGTTGTCATCATGGATGCATCAGCCCAGATTTCACTCCATGTTGTGACTTTATACGCCACACTTCCTTTGCGAAATTCATAGAATCACAATCAGGCTTTAGGCTATTATACCAAATTTCAGTAGTATGTATCTAAAAGAAACACTTTAACCAATGGTAATATATGCAGTATGCTATACAGAGAGAAATATAGGGAGGAGAAACACGACAAGATGATTTCAGGGTGGGGGAGAGACAAGATTTGTCCTACATATTCTGAAAGAGAAACAGGTCAGTAAAAAACTGATGCGCTAAAATAATAATTTTGCCATTCCTTGACACCAGTAACTTTGTTCCATCTGCTCAGTGTCATTGATTTTGAAGAAATCCAGAAACTCCATATTCCAGTAAGAAAAAACCTCAGAAATCTTTGTTCAGTTTTCAGTCAAAACAAAGACCACGAGCTCTTAAATGTATTTTAAGATCTTTGGTTTGTTTGGAAAGAAAGAATATGCATTTAAGCTGTAAATGGACAATCAATATATCTGTGTGTCACGAGGGAGAAGCAGAGTGACTTCTTAGTTGTGTCCTTGAACTCTGCTGAGATGTCACCAGGTGCATCTGCTATTCTTTGCTGGATAGTTGTCTGGTTCAAATTCAAATTGGCAAAAAAATGGCTTTATTCTCTGTGTGTGTGTGTGTGTGTGTGTGTGTGTGTGTGCATGCATTCATGTGCGTGAGATCGTTTTGCCTTACATCTTTTTGCCTTTATTTCAAAGTGCGGGCAAAGTATTTTGCCTTTCCTCTTGCATGTCCTCTGGATCATTACACCTTACTCACCAACTTTTAGAAAAGAATGGTTTACCATAACTGTTGATATGTCTTTGTCATAGTCAAGAAATTAACTGTGAATATGCATTTTGATTCTTAGTTCTGTCTGGCACCAATGCTTTCTCTCTCTATATATATATATAGTTGAAAATAGTCAATTCATTAGAAAATAATAAATAATTGAAGCACCAATTATAAAAATTTTTTTAAGCTCACAAACAAATCAACCAGCAATTAAGAAGACTGACTCAAGATACCCAAAAGCAATTCTAAATGTATATGTGTTTAAGAGAGAGATAGAACTTTTGTATCTCCTAAGTTAGGGAATTCTATCCAGGTTCCATTACAAAGGTGCCACCACTGTGAAAGCCCTTGTCTTGGTTGCTTTTTGCTGCTGTTTAGACAGTAAAGACTACCCTAGATAGGGAAGTGGGATGCCTATAGATGCAGATGCTTTTTTCTTATGGCCTCAATACAAAATGTGGGAATTGCTGTTTTCATGCCATTATGTGAAGCAGATTTGCAACTCACCACTTTAACCTTGCAATGACCCCAGGCAGTGAGGTTCAAATGTCCCATTCAGTGTTATCTTCAAGGGAGTGAGCTTAGCTTTCCCTTCATGAGGAGATGATCCCCCTGACAGAATCAGTGATCATCAGGTGACCAGAGTCACCACGTTCCTCAGAAAGAATGGAATTGCTAAAGCTAATAAAGAAAATCTATCCTGTGCCCCTTCTCCTCTCTCTCTATTTTTTAAAGTAGAGATTCCATTGGTAATAAAATTTGTACAGCGAATAAAAGCAACAATTGTGTCTTCCTCAGCACTCTGCATGGGCACATCATCATGCATTAGTAATATGCACATTCAATAAAGCCCTCATCTGCTTTCAGCTGACAATTGTTTAACTTTTCTTTACACCGAGGCTCATGTTCTTTTGGAGGATGGCAAAGCTTGAGAGAGGTGTCGTGAAATGCTTTTCATTGAAGCTTGGCTTTAATTATGGATGTCCTGCGTGACAAGTTCTTCTTTAGCATATGTTTCTTCACTCAAAGAACACCAGTTTAAGTCAGCGATCAAAGGGAGCTTGAGAGAAATGCTGTGTATGAATAAATCCCACCTTAACATCTACTGAATGTGAATGACACCCTGACCCAAACTGACAGGTCTCCTCATAAACAGGCTACCAAAATACCTGCTGTCAGAACAGGTAGGATGATTATGATGGGAAGGCTGGCAATCTCACCACACAAGATGTCCACCAGTGAGGGCCAGGCCACCTTGTGTCTGGAGTAGAAGGCAACTTTTTCCCTCACTGTAACAGTTGACCCAGTTGTCATACTTCTATCTGCAGAAGAGAGTGACAATCATATGGGAGAAAGTAAAGGGGAATTTGAATGCATTCCCTCAGTGAATTAATCATTGGAAAGACTGGATTCTACATGTCCTTTTGCTGCTAGAGACATGTTTACTAGGGACATGAGAGAAGGCCTTCTTGGTAGCTGCTTGCAGGTTCTGAAATTCACTGTAAAAGAAGGTTAGAAATGATCTCTGTTCTCATTCAGCTGCCACATGAAGACTTGTTTATTCAGGCAGACCTATGCCGTGTGAAGATGGTTTGATGTTTAAGGGAGACTAACAGGTTGGGTACCAGCTCCCTCTTATCAAGTTTTTCTTTTACTTCTTTTTATCAATATTTTGTTTTAATCTGTGCTTCATTATTTTAGTCTCAGAACTCAGAACTACAGCAATAACCAATGACTTTTAAGAAGTAACTTCCCAAAATCTTCTTAAGCAGCCAATTATATGAGGTCTTCGCCTGGCTGACACAGACAGACAAACTCACTCACAAACTCACAAACTTTGACTTTTATATAGTAGATATAAAAGTGAAAGTTTGTCTCTCTGTGTCAGGTGAAGGCCTCATATGATTGGCTGCTTAAGAAAATTCTGTGGAATCCTGGGGTTTACAGTTTAGGGAGGCGCCTTTAGAATTCTCAACCAGAAAGCTCTTCAGCCTCAGACAACTGTGATTGTCTTGAATAGGCTGGTTGCTATGGAGACAAGGCCTAGCAGCAAGGAGGAGGACAGTGTATTCCCTCAGGAACCCAACCTATGTATATTAATAACTCTGAATACAGATTGGATTGAGGAATATGGGGAAAAGTTACAGGTATTAGGCAGGGCAGTTTGGGGAATTAGAGGTACAGAATCTCAAATCTTTCTAACAAGTATTACCTATGAGAAAATAAAATCCTGGGCAATGCTGGGTATGTACGCTAGTATGTTCATAATATCTTGTTTTCCTATTGATGGTATTTGGAGAGAAGTCTTCTCTAATTGTCTTCATGCACAGACATGTTAGTAAAGTTCTTCATTTGTCCATAATTACCAATGGCCCACTGTTTGACTCCACCACTTCAGAGTGAGATGCTGTACCTGTTCATATCACAAGCCACTTTTGCCCATAAAGAAGGCTGCTGGGAACTAACTCACTCACATCAGGTATTAAAAATCTCTGACTAAATGACCATCTGCTCAGGAGGATCATGAAGAAGGCCTTTTTTTTCCTGAACATTATTGATGATATCGCATCACTGTACACATTTTCTAAGGTCAATGAATCTTGGATCATTCATTGGTTTTAACAGTGGAATTGTTTTCCATTTGTCTTTGAAGAAGCTATCTCACCAATACCATCAATTTCACTGAAGCCTCACACCTCATTTGCTACTAATTTATGTTTCATTGATTTGATTGATTCCTAATTTGTATCTATTGCTATCAGTTTTCCCAATGGTAAAATGTTCAAATTTTCTGTTTTGGTTAGAACTAAATCTCTCAGGAAATAGTGCTGCGCGCTGTGCAATGCTATACTTCCAAGTACTACAAAAATCAATAGTAGACCATTTTTATAAATTCCTGGGGTGTGTCAAAATCCACAGACAAAATGATGCTTTAGAGGAACAGGCATATAATCTAGTTTTACTGCTGAAACTAATCAGATATTGCCTAGAAAAAAAGACTGTCATGATTGGAGACCAGATATGAGATATTTGAAGGGACAAGAGGGTTCACGTTATTATCTGTAGTCTTTTCAAAGTCAAAGCTTCTCAAACAGGGGAAAATGGCCTAGAGAAAGGGATAAGATTGCAGAAAGATGGGGAAAGATGACACAGAGATATGGAAAATCTGTAATAGGATAGTTAGCCAGGGGAAGAACTGAATAGAGTTTTGGGATATTGTGAATGAATAAATAGTGCAGGGATCTAAATGTGCCTCAATAAACTTCTATTTGTTTATTCTTTTTTTTACAACTGTTCTTGGCTATTTCTGTTTAGTTTAGATAGACAGTCTGGTCAGTTTTACCACTGTGAACCCATGGAACACATCTACTGGTCCACACAGGCATCACCTTGAGGCCCAAGTCCTCCATCTAGGGAGGGATCTTGAGGGGCAAAGGGGAAAGATGACTGACAGGAGCCCAAGGGTGGGAACTGCAGAGCCAGCCTGGAGAGGAGATCTATTACATATATTTGATGGATTCAGTTTGATATTTTAGAATCAATTTTATATACATTAGTCTGCAAGAGTCCAGCTACATGACCCACAGAATCATGTCTTTGGTGAACTGCATACATGCAAGTGAAGGACTGTATGTGCCAACGCTCTCCTGTGGCCTGTGTGTTTTGGTGTGCAGAAAACTGAGGACAATTGAAACATGTAATTCTGCGCTCTGAAGTTCCTGCCATTTGATAAGACCATAGCACCTGAGTCTGCTAACTGCAAAATGAGTCATCCATTTCACCTGGTCTTTGAGACACATGGGATGTTTGTTTCTATAAATTTCTCCAACTGTTGAGAAAAATTTCTAGATACAAACAACGTGCTCAAAAATCTCCATTGGTCAAATCCAGTATTAATCCCATTTAAAACAGATGCATGGAAGTAACTGGGACTTTGCTGGCTTTTAGGTCAATGGATTAATGAATCAGCTTTGAACTTTAGTCGGGACTTTATAGGAAGCTGTCCAAGGTGTTAAACCCTATCCCCAAAATAGATTCAACATTTTGGATAGTTCCTTTATATTTCAGAACAAAAGCCAGAGCAGATACACTACCCCACTGGCAAAAAAGCTACCATCTGCTACTGACTACAATTTAAGTCTCATTGATTTCAGTGGGTCAACCCTAGGTAGGACTAACATTGGATCTAACCCCATGTTAGTGCTTGTGTGCATGTACAGGCTACCATATTCACTTCCAGGTCTGCTTCATACTTATAGCAGAACTGATGAGATGAATTCTCTGTATTATTGAAGTGGGTGGAGTGGCTTTTGTGTCTGTGTATGGGGAGGCATGGAAACCAAACATACCACAGATTTTTGCTCAGGGTAAAATATGGTCTAGTGCTTTGAGCTTTTTTGAGAGTTTCATACACACTTCACAAGTCCTGTGCTCTGTGCAATGTATCCAATGCAGGTTAAATACCATGGCTTAAGCTGCATCGAAGTCTCTTGAGGAATTTTGTAAGATTTATCCATTTCCAGTATTGGCACACTATGGCTTTATCTCTTGGCTTCTTTCTCATATTTAGTTGCATATTTCATCTAATTTTCAAGTTACCATTTGTAACAAGAAATCCCTGGGTAAGTCTGAGAAACTCCAAACTGCTTTAACAAATTTTGTGATCAAGCTGAAAATCAACTTGCCATTGGCACCTCTCATTGTTCAGCCTCCACCAAAACTACTCCTGAATCTGTGTGCGATGTAGACGCAGACACTTGAAAACCTGACCTCATGAGCCCCATGTGTTAGAAGTCTATGTTATGTCATAACCACTTATTGTATGAGCACCTTAAGCATTAAACTTGTTCAGGCAAAGCAGTCCTACAGTAACTCAGCTAGGCCAATGCCATTTTTAATAACTATTTCAGCTAGCTTTCCTAATCCTATTTGATACTTTCAACAACACTTTAAAGATTCCTTTGTAGAAGTTTTCCCATCTTGCTTCTGGGTAACTTGCTGAAAATGGAACCTGACAGCCAAGTGGAATATGTCTTGGTTTCCTTACATAAAGGGATCAATAGCACTTTACACCTAATCTTTATTTCAGCTTTTAAGCTTTTAATGCATCATTTGCTCCCTTTTGACACATAAGGAAGGCCAAGGATGGGGGGGTGGGCAGGTGGAAGGAAGCACAACAGAACAACAAGATAATTTTTACTTCAATATAATAGTCAGAAAACTACCCCTCCCTCTTTAACACTGTGAAGAAAAAAAAAGGGAAGAAAAAGATGTTAGGGTCTCAGGAAAACATTTTATTTTACTTCTCAGTAGACTAAGCAAAGGAATTGACTTTTCAGTCAATAGAAAGCGAGTCAATCTGCATGGGGTGGAGGAACAAATAATGGAAAGAAATGCTGTAAAGGAAATTGAAGGGCGTCTTGCACCCTGCACACAAAGGTGAAGAAAACACTTTCCTGAGACCATGCATGACTAAATGCCACACTAGTTGGCTGTTCTCCCACCCACCCACCTGCTGTGCAAGTCTACAAGTGCTACCATGGGGAGAAAGGGAGACAAAAGCATGTGGAGCTCATGGAGTTAACCAGGCTTGTCCTTGTTAAAGATTCCTGCTTAGTACCCCTCCCTTTCCCTACAGGCCACCAGGACTGCTATCCAAAGGGCAGTTGACATTTGAACTACATCAGGGCACCGTGGTCTGGGAATTTGTCGAAAATAAAAGTGGTTCTCTCATTCTACTATATTCTCATTACTTTTTTTAAAATTACACTGGTTTCAAAAGTTTGCATATTCCTACTTCTAATATTCTAGATGAACATATGTTATTCTAAGGAGGTTTCTTTACAATATAAATTCCAATAATTAATGAATGAATTCAAATGATGAACAAAGTTTTGCATTTTTGCCCTTCAAACTGTGTCCCTTTATTTTTCCATTTCCAAGACATCTACACTATTTTCAATTATAAGACTGAAGGAAGATCTAGCATTTTCCTGTATCTGGCATACTATGAGTTTATCAACTGCAACAAGAGTTGCAGTGTAGGGCTGGAAGTGTTCTACTAACCAAATGGAATTATCAAAGATATTTAACATAATAGTGGTCACTGTTAACATTTACTTTATCAAGGAGGTAGATGTTAGAGAGAACCTTGGGCCCTACTGTGCTGCTAGGTAACATCTGGTTTCTATCCAGGCCTGTTATTTAGCTTTGCACCTTGTATGCCCACTTTTAGTACCTGGGCTACTTTAAGATGATTGGGGCAGCCCCATCAGCATGCTTACTTGCCTCTGCATGCAACCAAGCGAGGTCTATTTTAAAAGTTTAGTTCTGCAGTGATATTTGCTAAAAATTTGTCTGCTAAGAGCACCAAATCACTGTTCGGTGATTTACAAAGATCCCTACTCATGCTTGGAGGTCTGTGAACTTCGATTCTGGTTTGGAAGCTTATAGACAGAACTGTGGCTCTCTTTTAAATATTATTTTTAAAATTCATGGATATTTCATAAAATCAGCCACACAGGAAATGAAAACAAACCCACTAAGAGCATGAAATGAAATAAACAGGGTGGTTTGGTGGTTTTTAAAATGGATTTATGCATTCATACTTCAAACAAATAGAAAGCACACTAATAGCTTATTTGCAGCATTTGTTTTGTGCACATAAACAAAATTTAGAAGGGATATGAGGCTGGCACTAACAGCTCTCCATTACTCGGAACACTATAACACAGCGGGCCTGCTCAACATATGACCCACCAAGCAGAACACAACCTACCATTTATGTAAGGCAACTTACCATAATTTTTCCCCCCAATCTGTCTATACAAAAAACAGACCTGCCAGGCTGCATTAGAGAAGAGATGGCTAGACCGCAATTTCTTGGTGGATCACAAATTGTGAAGATCAAGATTGCTGGAAGGGTTTGCTTGTTTTTTTTTAATAGTCTGGTAGATTCTGGGAACTGTGATCCAGAAGTAATATTTCCAAGTACTGTTCACCACAAACAAAAATACATCTTGGTTTCCTTCCGGTTTATGCAGATATATTACCTGGAAAGATATTCACCTTCAATTTTGCTTTAGGTGACAGTGCACAGGGAGGGACTATTGTATTGCCCAACCTGGTTTTGTTTGTTCGTCTGTCTATCTGCTTGTTTTGATAGTTTGGCTAGCTGACAAAGCTGCAATAACAGAGATCAAGAGCCTCTAGGAACTGTCCTTCTGTCTACTCAAAATTCCTCCCATGGAACTAGGGCTACTTCCATGTAAGGATATCTACCATAGACCATTTCCGCCCTACACTATTGTAGTGCTATTATTCCACTCTCAACATCCTGTGGAATTCTGGGGTTTGTAGTTTACTGAGGTCCAAGAGCTCTCTGGTTGAGAATTCTAAATGCCCCTCCCTAAATTGCAAACTCCAGGATTCCATTGGAGGTTGAAAGTAGACTAATACACTATAACGGTGTGGTGCTGAAAGGCCCATAAACGTTCCTCTGGCCTCCCCTTTTTGAACCTTTCCACACTACACTGTTATAGTGCTATTATTCCACTTTCAACATTCTGTGGGATTCTGGGATTTGTAGTTTACTGAGGTCAAGGAGCTCTCTGACTGAGATTATAAATGTCCCTCCCTAAACTGCAAACTCCAGAATTCCATAAGATGTTGAAAGTAGACTAATAGCACTATAACAGTGTAGTGCAGAAAGACTCTTAGAGAGAAGACAGATTAGCCATTGATCTTAATGAACTGTACTTGCCATGCCTGTCTGCATATTTATTTCCTGGTAAAGCCTACTGAATTATGTATTGCAAGTACTCTTTCTCATCAACTTTTCATTGAACTGTATTGGTTACACTCATTATATTCTGGCCATGCCACCACAAAATTGCTGGTTACAGGCCTTGCTGCTTCCTGTTCTAAAAGATAGGGTTGCCAGAGGTCTGGGGCCCAGTTGGATACTAGTTTTTGTCTTTTGAGTTTTGGGCTTCAGGTGAGGTGTCAATTCTCCTGCTCTTTGGCTTTTTGCCACCCTCACCCCCAGTCAAAGCTTGTTCAAATCAAAGCCTGCCATTTGCAAAGTTTGGTCAGGTCAGTGGACTCCTGCATAGACTCTCTGCAGATTCGGCAACTAGCTTGGCTTTCTTAGTAAGCAGAAGCAAGCAAATTGGAGGCCATGGCAAGCCCTGTTCTTGTGCGTGATGGCCCTGGCCAGTGCAGCAGCCACTACTGTGCTGGTTGATTTCATCTAGACCAGGCAGATAAGACAAAGCAAATAGGACCACAGATGCTGGACTCAGATGAGGGAGAAAGAAACCACAATGATTATTGGCTTTGGAGAGGAGACTGGACTGCAAAAGAGAGGTCTTTCTGTCTATGTACAAACACATTCACATACATTTTAAATGGATGTTTATTTAACTTCGGTGGGAAGGAAAGAACAGCAGGTGAAAAGAAAAGATTGGGAATTTTTGGTGCTGACAAGAATGGGTGAGGGGAGCTGTTGGATGGAGTGAGTTGACTGTAATAAAGAGGTGGTGATAAAATGGGCATGAGTAGAGATATGCTGCCTGCTGAATTTAGTCTGCCAAGCAAAGAGACTGAATTAATTTGTACAGCACCAAAAAGTTCTTTTGTGAAGGCAAACTCTACCTCTCATGCAGTACACAGTCCTGCCAGGCATGCTTGTTTAAAAAAGTGGTTTTGACATGGAGTCTTTGGTGCATAAAGTTTACGTGGAATTTTCAAGTGGCACCCTTAGAAATGAGAAACTTAAAGAATGTTTCTGGGAGATAGGCAAGCAAGTTCAGTTCACATTTAGCAGTGGAAGAACACATCATCCTTCTTTCTCCTCTCAGCTTTTGAGAGGCTACTCCAGCCATAGCCTGCTGTAAAAGTCTATTTCCTAGAGCATGGGGAAAAAAGGAAACAAGTGACACAATCTGGTAGTAACCAGGCAGATGAGGTAACCTGTGACACAACTTCTCAAATGTCCCTCTCAGAGAGCTACATCTTCTTTGCATATATCATTTCATGTACATTTTTCTTGAGGCATTTACTATTTTGGGAAGAAGAAAAAAGTACTCAGTACGTCCATAGTAACTCTGCTTGATGTGCACATTGAGGAAGAAATTGATCATTCGCAGGGACTGAGGGTTTTTTTATTTTTAATGGTTCTCATGTCTATAAAAATACTTCATAGCCTTTGATCTGGACACAAATACAGAGGATCTATGCCTGCCTGGACCATGTCTGTAAAGTGGCTACATATCTGGATATAGAAGTAAATGTGGGTGATCTTTTTGATGAGTTCAACATGGTTGGAGATGAGTAAATCAGACCTGAACTTAAATAAAAATGGGCAGAAATACTGAAATACATGGAAGTTACATTTCTAATGCAAGTTGTCAACACTGTGATTGCCATTCCAGTAATCAGTGCTTTTATAAAGCAGGAGAAGGGGTATCACATGGACAACGTTTAGAAGGACAACCGGAACTCTACATTAGCTCCTCTGCTGAAAGCAGAGCTTGCGTGTGTGTGTGTGTGTGAAATTTAACTATGCAATGAGCTGTTGTCAGTTTTTCAAGTGGTGATCACAGCTGCTTAGAATTTGTATTTTTGGTGTGAAGTACAAATTTGGAACACTGCTGTCAAAGTGATTCTCTTTGCTAAGTTCACAAATATCCAAATGCCTATTACTTCAGTTCTGAAGAGAAAAAAATAGCCTAAATCCAATTGCTTTTCCCAACTAGAGTAAATGCATTGAATCACAGGACCTCAGTAACTTGCCACTTATGTGAGTTCTACTGCTTCAGTCTCTCTGTTGTGACAGGGACTAGTAATTCAATTGGTAATAAAACATGGTTATATAACAGCAACTCTTATAGTGGTCAGTGCTGCTCTTTGTAAATTTCCAGATATCCAGATGCCTATTGCTTCTGCTCTGAAAAGAAAATACTAGCCTGCCCAGATAGAATAGATATATTGAACTACATGAACTTGGTAAGTCAGCAGTTCTTTTGAGTTCCACCATTTTCTACTTTGTTTGGGATTAGTTTTTGGACTGACAAGGAAATTCTTTTTGTTTTAGCAAATGTATGGTGCCTGACTGGTGATGTGACTTCTGCTCCTTTTGCAAAATAAAAGAGGAGGGTTTTTTTCCCGGGTATTTCACTGTTGGTTCTTTTTTCCTCTCCTCTTTTTATGTGTAACTGTTATGCCTAAAGTCTTTTTTTATTGTGATTGCACTGTTTACGGAAATACTGCCAAAACAAAATGAGATGCTCACTATTTACTCATCTCAGCATGATGCAAATACTACAGTGTAGTTGGCAACAGAAGAACAGCACATAAAATGAGTAAGTAGAAACAACACTACATTTACAGTACTACAGTACACATATGTATAGCAAACGTGGCTATGTTGAGTTACTTACCCCAAGAGTTGGATGCTATATTGCAATATTGCTGCCTATATACATTTTGTGAAAATAATAGTTAGTTTTCTTAGAATACAGACTGATCCATAAAAGGAGCTTCACAAGACTATGGATAATTTTTGAAGAGTCCTTACATCAAGACTTTCCAACAGCAATACTGTTTGAAACATAATGGCTCAGATGTAAGTCCTATTGAATATTATGAGGTTCAGTCCCCAGTGTGTGCATATAGAATTGTATTTCTCATGGTATTGATGTCTTCTCTGTCGTGAGTTCCTTTTCTAGTATCTCTACCACACCAAGTTTTCTTCTTATCTACAGTGGCCCTCTGGTGCCCAGCCTGAGAGTACTCTAACCCTTCTGGCTAGAAGCAAATAGATTAAATGTTATTTATCAGGTCCCCCTATGTATGTAAAAGAATAATCCCCTCATTTCACCTTGATCTCAGCTTGTTAGCTAAGATTTCTGTCTTAGTTTCCAAACAGAGAAATATGTTCTGTGTGTATGTTTGAATGACAAGCTGTGAGTGACTATCGTTGATGCTTAATACATAGTGCTTAATGCCATCACCAGGGCCTTCCTCCCTGTGACATGCCAAAGACCATCCCCAGATCTCAGGTTTTGGCTTAGAAATCCCAGGACTGGGGATAGTCCTGACCCATCGACCCTACTAAAATATAAGAAGAGAGGAAAGAATATTTTGGAAGGTCCTATAATGAAAGAAGGAATACTAAGGGCAAAGAATAAAAACAGATGAAACAAAAATACTTTTAAAATATAGGAAATATTGTATGTTTTATCAAAATGAATAAATGATGGTATCTCCCATCACCTCAAATGTTTAAAGAAAGTGTGGCAAACATCAGGTAAACAAGGTGTAAGTCTATTTAATCTTCACTAGGGTGGGGTTAACTAGATAAATCTTTCATTTTCTTGCAGACCTAAGATGTTATCCAGCTTTATAAAACCCCACCAGAAGTACTAGCCTGTAAACATTTTTTTTAAGAAAAATATGAATACCATGGGCTATTTTCTAGGTGATCTAATTTTCAATATGTGACAATCACTACCAGCAATTCAGACAGAATACTGTTTTAGGAATCTTATTCTCTTTATCTTATAGAATCCTGGAGCCTATAGGTTGGTCAGAGGCACTAGAGAGCATTCTAGATGAGAATTCCAAATTCCTCTCCCTAATCTGCAAATTCCAGGATTCTATAGGATGGAAACATTGCCAAGAAAGTGGAATTATACTGCTATAACTCTGTAGTGTAAACTGTTCTTCAGCTCCCTCAGATTTTCTAAGAATGTATGAGAACTGTGGTTCATTTCGTTTTGATAAATACACAATTTTCTTCATATTCTTAACAAAAATACAAAAATCTAGCACAACAAAAAATTTAGAACAAAAAAAGCCCCAAGCCATCTTGCACCAAAAAAATCACATAGCTATTTTTTTGTGGGGGTGGAAGTTGCTAGGCTTTGTGTAAGTTTTCTATGTAATATTTTTGTTGTGTGCTATTGCTTATTTTGCATAGAAAACAGCACTTTTGCATGCATACACATAAACCACATGGGGCTGTCTGGAAACAGTGTCTTTTCCTCTGAACTCTATGCACAAACCACATATGTATTGTAGTGCAGAATAAATTCCTGAAACACTTCAGGATATCCAAATACCACATTAAAACTTCTCACCACTATATTATTTTTCCCTGCTGGGTTTCCTAAGTGTTGGGGAACCCCCACCTTTTTTTTTTTGTCTCAAAAACAAATAACAGAAAATATTCCTTTCAGCCTTAGTTCAAGAACCTGCTGCTTAATTCTCATTGTATATCTTTTACACATGCACATATATACATGCTACTGTTCTCTCCACCATTTTGTACCTGGTGAATTTTAGAGTTTAAAGTAAAACAAAACAAAGTAGATTGAGAAACTCAGAAATCTAACCACCTCTGGGCTAGACAATATGAGCGATAAACACTTTTATTCAATGGAAGTTTCTACAAGATGATAGAAGAAAATCACTAGTAAAATCCAGAATAAAATTTTATTCAATTGCCTCAGTTATCAGTTGAATCATTGCTTTATCTGAAACTATTTGAAAAAAAAATAGCAACAACAACGGTTGAGTTAAACAAGGAGGTCCATTAATTATGCAAAAAAAGAGTTCTAAAACATAAGAGTTAAATAAGGATGATAATTTTTGAAGGACATGGCTAATCTAAGGTCATCAGTATAGAAGAAAAATAATAATGTAGGTTGTCTCTGCTCATGTGTTCTTCAGGATGAAGGTTGAAAAGCAGTAGACTACCCCTGTACATACAACCTGTGTACATGCAAGCATATATAACATAAAACTATGTAAGTATTTTTTTCACATAGGCTGTTTCAGACATCACAATAAATATGCATGGATAACAGCCATGAACAGATATGATTCAACTCCTATATATAGATACACATTTAGACAAGTGTCTGAAGACTGCTAGTGCCTAAGGTTTTTCTGATTCTTCTCTGGCTGTTTCAAATCTCTCTTTTGTTCCTCTTCAGGAGAGAATTTCAACACTAACTTTATTTGTATGGTACGATAAAACAGTAGCCAAGTGTTTGTATCATGTAGTGGGCACTCAGCATCTGCTAGGGTTTGGTTTCAGGACACCCCATGGATACCAAAAGTCATAGATGCTCAAGTTCTATTATGTACACTGGCATAGTAAAATGATGTCCCTTGTATAAAAAGGCAAAATCAAAGTTTGCTTTCTGGATTTTTTAAAAAATATTTTCAGCTCATGGTTGGTTGAATCCATGGATACAGAATCTGTGTATATGGATAGCTGACTGTACCAGTACTGGACATATCCTTTGGCCTAAAGTTTCCTTGCGTCAAAAGCTTTTGTTTTCTTTGTTCATTTAAACTGTGTGACTAGAGTTTTTGGTGGATCAGGTGTTTTCAGACAGAGAAAAGAAAGGGGAAGAGAATGTCTGACTGAAATGGACAGGGCAAATAATAAACTGACCAGTTTTAGAGAAGATAGTCCTCTATCTGAAGGGATTCAGAAGACAGTCCTCTGAAGGTGACTTGTCTTTGAAAGACTGTTTGGCATTTTTTTTTACATTTGGCTTTTTTTTTTTAATTTGAATGGCATAATCAGGCAACTGTGGTTGATACTTAATGAATCATGCTTAATGGTATTACCAGGGACCACTCTTTGTAACATGACATGTAGCTGGAACCTTGCCTCTGTAATAACACAAGAGGTTGTCTCTAGGTCTCACATTTTGGTGTTGAAATCTCAGGGCAAATGAATGGTCAGGAGACAGGGAAGCAAAGAAAAGATACCAAGATGAATAGGAAGAGGACAGAATGAAGTTTTGGGGGGGAAAGTAGGACAGAAGGGAAATTGTAAGGTGTAAAAGAAAAGACCAGAATCATGAGAACAGGTAATGTAGTTTATGAAGGATTTGAGACATACAAGCATTTCAAGCCCTGTTCACAGATATCAGTTTTAAAATGGATTCTGTCTCAAAGGGTCAGATGGCCATGGAAGCATGTTGAAAGAGGACAGAAATGTAAAATAATATCTATCATTAGTCAAATTTAAATTTCATTGAAGAGAAAAAGACTTCAACAAATTTTCCTCCTGGTACATGAAGCACAGGAGACCCAGCATGGCCTAGTGGATTAGATATGTCCACACCAAAAGGAAAAACAAGGAAATGATAGGATCACTGCATGGAGAAGGTGACCAATTAATAATGGGGGAGGGGGGGAGAGAGAAGGCAGAACTACTCAATACCTTCTTTGCCTGAGTTTTCTCCCAGAAGGATAGAAATACCCAACCTGGGGCGTGGGAAGCAGGTGAGGAAGGGGGGCAAATGCAGCACAGAATAAGTAGAGAAGTAGTACAGGAATATCTGGCTAAACTAGATGAATTCAAGTCCCCAGGGCCAGATGAATTTCATCCAAGGATATTAAAAGAGCTGGCAGAAGTCATTTCTGAACCACTTGCAATAATCTTTGAGAACTCTTGGAGAAGAGGAGAAGTCCCAGCAGACTGGAGTAGGGCAAATGTCATCCTCATCTTCAAGAAGAGGGAAAAAGAGGACCCTTATAATTATCACCCGGTCAGCCTGACATCAATTCCAGGAAAGATCCTACAGCAGATCATTAAACAGTCAGTTTGTAATTACTTAGAAAGCAATGCCGTAATCACTAAAAGCCAGCATGGATTTCTCAGAAATAAGTCATGCCAGACTAATCTTATCTCTTTTTATGATAGGGTTACAGGCTTGAGAGATGAAGGGAAGGCTGTAGACGTAGCATATCTTGGCCTCAGTAAGGCCTTTGACAAAGTTCCACATGACATTCTTGCAAAGAAGCTAGTAAAATGCGGGCTGGACAGCGCTACTGTTAGTTAGATTTGTAATTGGTTGAGCGACAGAACCCAAAGGGTGCTCACCAATGGCTGCTTTTCATCCTGGAGAGAAGTGACTAGTGGGGCGCCACAAGGTTCTGTCCTGGGCCCAGTGCTATTCAACATCTTCATCAACGACTTGGATGAAGGAGTGGAGGGCATGCTGATCAAATCTGCAGATGATATCAAATTGGGAGGGGTTGCTAATACACCAGAGGACAGGATCAAATTTCAAAAGGACCTTGATAGATTGGAGAGCTGGGCCAAAGCTAACAAAATGAATTTCAACAGAGAGAAATGTAAGGTCCTGCACTTAGGCAGAAAAAAATGAAATGCACAAATATAGGATGGGGGACACGTGGCTGGATAGCTGTACATGTGAAAGGGATCTAGGAGTCTTGGTAAATCACAAGCTGAACATGAGTCAGCAGTGTGATGCAGCAGCCGAGAAAACAAACGCGATTCTTGGTTGCATCAATAGGAGTATGGTGTCTAGATCGAGGGAGGTAATAGTACCACTCTATTCTGCGTTGGTTAGGCCTCATTTGGAATACTGTGTCCAGTTCTGGACACCTCAATTCAAGAAGGATGTCGACAAGCTGGAACGTGTCCAGAGGAGGGCGACCAAAATGGTGAAAGGTCTGGAAGCCATGCCCTATGAAGAATGGCTTAGGGAGCTGGGTATGTTTAGTCTGCAGAAGAGAAGGTTAAGAGGAGACATGATAGCCATGTTTAAATATTTGAAGGGATGTCATATTGAGGAGGGAACGGGCTTGTTCTCTGTCGCTCCAGAGACTAGGGCAAGGAGCAATGGATTCAAGCTGCAGGAAAGGAGATTCCACTTGAACCTCAGGAAGAACTTCCTGACAGTCAGAGCTGTCTGGCAGTGGAATATGCTGCCTCGGAGTGTGGTGGAGTCTCCTTCTTTGGAGGTTTTTAAGCAGAGGCTGGATGGCCATCTGTTGGGAATGCTTTGATGGGTGTTCCTGCATAGCAGGGGGTTGGACTGGATGGCCCCTGGGGTCTCTTCCAACTCTATGATTCTATGATTCTGTGATACTACCCTGGGCAGCAGGATTCGATTCCCATGGAAACTCACTAGGTGACCTTGGGTCTATCACACACTCACATGATAGGTTCATCGTAAATTGGAAATGACTTGAAGGCACAGAGCAGCAGCAGCACAGCAGCAGCAGCAGCAGCAACAACAACAACATGAAGCACAACATGGCAAGAATCCTTTCTTTACATCCACAGGCCTCTGATTCAGAGGCGGGCAACTTGCTTTATGCATGCTCAAACCAGTTACCTGTTACCCTGGAGGTTCTATATCTTGTCCAGGTTAACAATTTTAGGTAGTAGTGTCTGATGTCTGTCATGCCAGTTAAGTGGTGAATCCAATGGTGTAGCAAGAGCTTTTGCTGCTTGGGGAGGGGGGGTCCCTGAGTTTGCCGCCCCCTCAATACAATTAAGGTGGCTTTAAAAATGAAAGGATGGTACTTGGCCTCCCGATTTACTAACTCCTCCTCTTTCGACTCTGCAACTTCTCTGGATGCTAATTCCCGTCACCCTACCACTACCAGGTCCCCCTCATTCCACCCCATTTCTTCACATTTCCAGAATCTAAAATTTCCCATTTGCGTGTAGATCATCAACCATCTTGGCAGTTTCCTCCCTACCCGGAATGGCTTGTTCTATAACAAGTCAAGAACTGAGGTTTTTAAAGGTGCTCTTTCCTTCTCCTTCCTTCCTTGTGACTTTCCTGCCTAGTTCTTCCCTTAGCTGTTAGGATGGTTGGGTCTGGATCTGAAAGTGAAAGAAGAAAAGCAGGAAGAGGGGAAAAGAGGGACAACATAAAGGAAAAGTATTGAGAAGGAGGGGAGGAAAGAAGACGGGAGATAAAAAAAATGAAGGAGTGAAAAAAGAAGAAAAAAGGAAAGGGAAAACAAAAAATAAAGAGGGAGGGATTTTGGTAGAGAAAAGCACAAGAGGGAAAGCAAGGCGTAAGGGGGAGGGAAAAGGGAGAGGAAGAAGAGAGAAAGGGGAACGTAGGAGGAAAGGAGAGGAAAGTGGGAAAGGAAGAGGGGAATGGGGAAATGAAAAAGAGGGATAAAGAAAAGAAGGAGCAGGGAAGAGGGGAGGCAAAGTAAGGCAAGCTGGAGGCAGAGCCAGAGGAGAGTGCACCTTAATCGCTTTTGTTCCTTTCCACTTCGGTGGCTCAGCTTGGACTTTCCCCATCTAAACTCTCACCCTCACAGCCTCGATTGGCAGGTCGAAGTTGCCCTCCTGAGCTGCCTCACTTCATATTTATATGAGGGAGGGACTGAACGCAGCCTGTGGTTTTGGCTGGCAAAAAACAAGCGTGGCAAGTCACAGCTCCTCATCTCTGTCTCTCTCTCTCTTCTCTCTGTCTCCCCTTCCTTCTCCCAAATCTACTTTTATTTTAAGAAGGAGAAGGTCAGAGAGACATTTCCGGGTCATGAGAACTTGTGAAATTGAGGCGAGAGGGCAGGCCTGTGGTGAGGGAGGGAAGGCCACCACCACGGTGTGTACCAAAAAGGAAAGGCAAGTGGAAGGTAATGTTGGTAGACTATGGAGGGGAATTATGTTTGATTTGGGGACTCCACAGTGACGACAGCCAACAAGTGCCGCCTAGGGCGGACCGCCTCTATTGCCCCACCCAGTCCACCGCTGGGTGAATCCACTCCAGAATTTAATCTGAACTTTAATGGACCTATCCAGTTTTGGGACTAGATCATTTAAAATTCAGACTCAAACCTGGAAAAGACTCACTACTGACATGGAAGGTTTTAAGTAAAGAGAAACAACCTTGAACATTTTAGGACACAAAAAACCAAAGACCTAGGAACCTTCTTAGCTGCAGTTTAGTTCAGTGAGAATGAAGCACATCAGACTTTCTCTGAAGTGGCATTATTTTGGAATCACTCCAATTTCTTTTTGTTTTTTCTTTCCTGCTTCATACATGAACCCCCAAGCATCTATATCATTCGATGATGATGACCAGAATGCAGAAATAAATACATACTCTAGACAATGCAATAGGAGTGAAAGGTAATATTGATATTGTATAGACTTCACACAGGTCCAGAGACCAGATTGATTTCTTCTGACTTATTAAAAAAAAAACTCAGTTCATCCACGCTCAGCATTTTCACTTCCAAAACAACTGGATTCAAACACCTTGGTCTGAGGGTGAAGGGCAGAAGGGCCCCTACCAAGCTCTAACTTATTTGGATTATTTTCTCTTCCATTTAGGTATTTCTTCATTTCAGACTACATGGGGTAAGGGCAGGAAAAGAAACAATGAGACAGCCTCAGTTCCAGGCCTCAGAGCAGACCCTCTGACCGTGGCCTCGGGCTCTCTTCTATTAAGCTGACCTTCTGCCTCCAAGCCCACTGACCTGTGACACCATTCAATTGTTATTTAATCAATTCAGTCAAAATTAAAAAGTTGTATTTGTATTTGCCTCCCCTTCCCCCCCCCCCAACACACCCACACCCACCACTTCTTTCTGGTTTAATGTTTTGGTGACCTTTGTAGTATTTGATCTGAGCTGTCGATAACACACTATGGCCCAGATTGCCTTTTCTTTTTCCATCTGATACATAATAAAGCAAGTTCTATAGAGAAACAGGGATGAGATGCAGCTGCTTAGGGGTAGCCTATGTGATTCATGGCCCAGCACATCAAAAACTTTACTGCCCAAGCAAATGTAAGATGTTTGAATTCTGTGACACTTTAGATACTAAGGGCACAGTCCAGAAAGAAGTACTTCTGTTCCATTCAAGCCCCATGGACTTTATAGAGCTGGCTTCTTCAAGTGAACCAATGACAGGACTAGTCACCTGTGATGTTATGCCATTTTGAGGGAAAATGTTGTGGTGTTCAGTAGAAAAATTAAGTTAAAGTATGGTTGTGTGTGTGTGTGATATATGTTAAATGCAATAAGGCAAATGATCTGCTGAGAAGGAGTAAGAGTATGAACTGGCTGGTGACTGAGGGCCCTGTCACCCTACACTGTTACAGTGCTGTTTTTCCACTTTAACTCATTTTATAGAAATCTGGGATTTGCAGTTTAGGGAGGAGCACTTAGAATTCTCAACCAGAGAGCTCTTGGGCCTCACTGAACTACAGACCCCAGAATTCCATAGAATGTTGCCATGGCAGTTAAAGTGGAATAATAGTGCTATAACAGGGTAGTGTGATAGGGCCCTGAATGTTTAATGGAATGTTAAAAATGCTAGTGTTGTGTGGCAGTTAGTCAGAAGGAGAGACAGGAATTAGTTATTCTCAGAACAATTAAATTCAGCTAGGATTATGAGTAGACGGGGAAAGAGTTATTTCCGCACTAGACTGTTACAGTGCTATTATTCCACTTTCAACATCCTATGGAATCCTGGGGTTTGCAGTTTAGGGAGGGGCTGACCGGCCTCTCCCTAAAGTGCAAGTCCCAGGATGCCATAGGATGTTGAAAGTGGAATAATAACACTATAACAGTGCAGTGTGGAAATGGCCTTAGTGAGAGGTGATAGAATCAGTTAGGATTTAGATGCATTAAATCACAGAATCATAGAATAGAATTATTGAGTTAGAAGAGACCGTAAGGGCTATCAAGTCCAACTTTCTGCCATGCAGGAATACACAAATCGAAGGTCTCCCAACAAATGACCATCCAGCCTCCGTTTATAAATCTCCAAAGAAGGAGATCCACCACACTGTGAAGCAGTATATTCCACTGTCCAACTGCTCTTACCATCAGGAAATTCTTCTAATGCTTAGGTGGAATCTCTTTTCCTATAGTGTGAAGCCATTGCTCCATGTCCTAGTTAAATAATCATGAATAGTTTGTTGAAATTCTATTTAATAATAAATTATTTTCATATTATCCTCCTGTGCCTCTGGGAATGCTACAGTAGTCTTATTGGAATGCTTGAATTCAGACACATGGTCCCTGTGGTGGCAGCAGTGGTTCAAGGGTGGTAGTATTTGGTGCCAGAATGCTGGGACAAGTAGAAGTCTCCATGTTTAATGCCACATCAGAAAGACAAACAGTCCTCATAATTGGTGTTAGCAGTGGAATTATAGGAATAAAATATCATACAGGAACCATGGTGGCAGTAGTGGGACAGGTGGAGGTCCCTACAGCATCCTTTTAAATTCAGGCAGCATACTAAATTACAGTTAAAGTAAAACAAAAACTAAAGCTGATCTCATCACTTCTACTCACCTGAGAAAAAGAGGCATGGGAAAGACCATTTCTGCATGATGTTGCTATCCTGCAACAGCAATGGGTTGTTTCTATTCCAGGAGTCATGCTACCACATGACATCATCACTATCCAGCTGCTATCCCATCCCCAAGGGTTGCAAAACCACCTTATACCATTTCCAGAAAAAAATCCATTAAGAACCCCCTTTACCACATCAATCCTGTCAGCTGGCTCCGATAGCACTTCCTGTCCCCCTGGATCCAGGAGTTGGCGGAGTGTGGGCCTGCCCAGGCTGTCTTTCCCTCAGTTACTCCTATGGCATGGTAACTTCAAAATCTATCACCTCTCCATGTTGATTTTAAATGTCTCCTTTGAGTTAAAACTTTTTATTCTTTTAAATACATTTTTTAAGCATTATAGCACAAAAGTGAAATAGTGTACTGGCATGTCATGCTGTTACAACATTGCTGCACTAGTATGACTTCCAAACAAACAAATGAAAAAAAATCAATCGGGGCAGTGGGGCAGAGTGAAAGCAGAGGAAAGATAGTAGCCAAGGACACTGGTGTGGAAGAAACACCAGCGACAATACTGCTACTCATCCACTTAGGGCAGAAAGGTGTGGAAGAGAGTGTTTCTAACCTGCTACCATCACACGAATGGCAATACTGGGATTGTAACGGAAGAACGCACTAATAGGGTATGGTGTGGAAAGGGCCAAAGAATATGAGTTTGAGGCCTTCTAAATTTCCTTTCATAACAAAACTGTTGTGTTGACAATACTAAAAGATGTATACATTAAACTTTTAGCAACTGTTTTATCTAATTCTAACAGAACTCATGACATTGCTTTTTCACATGCTCATATTCTGGATCAGCTGAGATTGATTGATTGATTGATTGATTACTTAATTTTACTTTCTTCTTTATTCTTTATTCCCTATATGGGACTCATATAAATTTGCAAAATACAAAAGCTGTTCTCTCTAAAACTATTGAAGCACAAGTGGCATAATACAATATAGGTAATGAATTATAATAACCTCAGAATCATTCTCATTCATGAATTATTAAGGAATCCAGTTTGCAATCCAATTTGTTTGGGCCTTTCATTCTGATTCTACAGCCCAACATTCTAAATATTTGTTCAGAAGAAAATCCTACTGAATTTAGTGTACAGGAGCTCCAGCCCCGTATACAGACAGACATCCACATTTGCAGGCTTCACTTTTGAGGAATTGATTATTCATAGATTATTCACCTCTGCTGCCTCTCTATGAGACTGAAAAACTGTGCACGAGGCTTGTAAGTTCCTATTAAAAATGGTGCGGGGCAGCAGTGGAGATGGCAGTAAGTCCCACCAGCCACCCACTTCTGCCTTATAAAGGAACCCTGATATCTCAGAGGAATCCATGCTGGGTTGAATACAGTGATCATACTTTTTTTCTGTGTTAAATATGGTTTGAGAGGGCCTAGAGTTAATCACAGTTTTTCCACTTTCACAGGGGTCTTCTGCCCCAACCCTAGTGAATGTGGAGGGATGACTGTATACTACACCAGGTGTGGGAAAAATGCTCTGACCCCATCCCCAAAACCTCTAGGCCACTCTATTTTTAAAAAAGAAATGAGTGTAAAAAATGCTCCCCAATGGCAAGATGTGGTAGCTTCCCTTTTTTAACACCCTTCTCAACTGGCTGGAAAATATGCAAGAACTCAGAAGGTGCAAATCATATATAGATTTCTGATTTCAGCCAATTTTGGGCCAAAACATTCTTAAAAAGGCAACAGTGTAACCCACTGCAGGTTGTAGGGATGAAATTGGTCTCTGCCAAAGTGCACAGCCCTGCATTACACTCACTTACATGGGAGTAAATCTAATTAAACTCAGTGGGACATACCTCTTAACAGACATCCCCAGACAGTAATTCTTAATAGACATGTATAGGGTTGAACTGCTAGTGTGTACACATAGCCTTGTACTCTAGGGCTGTAATTGCAATCATGTATATTTAGAAGCTCATCAAATAATGAGATTTACTTCTACCAATGAACCTGGTTAGGAGACGACTGCAATGTTACGCACACTCGCTAGAGAACAAACACCACTCAATTCAGTGGGAGTTACATCTGGGAAAGTCTGCTTCATATACACGTAGCATGCAACCTTCCCCACAATGTGCATGTGAATCTGGAAAAAGTGCTGCAAAGGGAGCATTTTAAAAATGCTCCTGTTTATTTTTCATGGTTGTGGAAAGATGCATAACCTCCTTTAAATGACTGGGTGTTTCTACCTCACACTTGAAACAAACACTAAATTTCAGCAGAGAAGTAGTAGTACAAGTGTAAAAATTGCCTGTGTTAGGGACAAAGTTGTTACTGGGCTGACTAGATTAACCATGGTAATTGGCACTGTGTGCTGCTTTAAAAAAAAAAAAAAGCCTTGTGCTGTGCTTTGCAGGCGGTAGTAATAAATAATGTGCACTTAGCCGCACCATTGGTCATTCACAGCCCTATCACAGCAACCTCCCCCTATTCAAGGAAGATAAATGTGATTTAAATTAATAGCTAGTCCTAAATAACTCCTCAGCTGGTAAACGATCCATTTATCTGGCCCAGACAGGCGGTGTCCTTTGATTCATAGTCCCCCCTTACAATGTGAAGGGTGCGTACAAAAATTGTTATTACTTTTTAATAAAGTGTAGCAGTCAGTCTTCTGTCATTTATCAGAAACGGAGGCTTTCTGACAAACGGAAATATCTTACCAGTGGGATGAATGAGAGGGATGGAGGACACATTTCTCAACAAAAATAATCACTGGCTAAACAATCTCATAAAAGTCAGCTTCTAAGTACCTTCAAATAAATATATGCAACTGAAAAGACATGGCCTTGATATGTTTATTGAACTAAAAAAAGAAGGGGGGAGGGGGAAGTAACTGTTCTGATATTTGCTTTCAGGCCAAAGGGAGCCATTCTTATTTACATTCTCTTTTTTCATGGCAGGGATGTAAGGAGGCTGAAAAGCTAGCAAATACTAGTTTGATAAATACTTCATACTAAATTTCCAGTTTGATTGCTAAACAGAAGGCATGCTTCCCCTCTCCTCCTAAATGCTCCCTCTTTCAGAAGAAGATTTTTGGATGGGGGAGGATGAGACTAAGAAAGTTACAGTTTGGGTCGAAAGATGCAGAAGTGGAAGAAAGTCTGGCAGTGATACTGTTCTGAAAACTGCTAGGCAAGAGCTTGTGGATCACCATCCACAGCACAGATTTGGCACAAGCAAACCTTTTGAGATAAGACTCTGTGCAACATCTTTTCCTCCAGCATTTCACAGATGAAAATGGGGATGTCTGTGACCAAGCAACGTCAGAGCGTGGCCAAGACGGCAAAAGCTATTAATGAGGAAGGACACATAAGCTAGGAGAGCCTGCAGCCATTTTCTGTTGCTTGAACCTACAGGGAAGGGCAAAAATTGGCCCCCTCCCTCCTGCTGTGGTAACTAAATACAAACCACTTTTGCACCTTGAACTCAGCTTCCAAGAATTGATGTAAGCCAAAGACAAAGGGGGAAAGTGGGACAGGGAGACAGAAACTGGAAATTTTATAAAACAGCTGAAAAAGTGGGATGACTAAGAATTAATCAGGACTGTCTCAGTCAAGTTGGGCCAGTTGGAGGATGTGCACCTTGTTGAAGAGATTGTGCAGTACTTTGTATAACTACAGAACTAGCCCACACTTAGATTTTCAGTTCTGATTTCAGAAAGGCACCTGAGGGACCAACCCAATAAAATCAAAGTCATTTTCATTTGTAATACTTGTATTTTGGCATTTTGAATCGCATATTACTAGGCTTAGACCAAGCAGGCTGCTTCAAATTTGTCCATGTAATTTTTGTGTGTGTTCAACCGTACATCCTCTCATTCTAACTTATGCATCACACTGTTTTTTTTTAAAAAAAAAGACTGCATTTGCATTTATTTCATATCCATTTTCCTCTATCAAACATATTTTATACACAACTTTCCAAAGTAATCACATCATTGTATACCACTTTATCTAATATTGTTGTGTGCATTTTTTTAGGTGAACGTTATAAAACTTGGAGAAGTCTGCTCTGATCACTTCATTAATCCATGAATGTGACTCAGTGTGATTGACTGTTCAAAACACAGGCCAAATTAAATCCTTCCTTATCCTTATGTATGGTTTCCTATGGCTCACTGACAGCTTTTGTATATTCAGTTACTAAATTGTTAGAACTCTGACCACCTGTCAAGTAGGGATGAGAAAACCTATCAGGTTCCTTTAAAAAAAACCCTCAAGTATTTTTGATCCTGAATATAAAGGAATTTGCAAATTTGGATTGTAAACCAATCCAAAATGAACAGAAAAAAATTCACTCATTTACATCATATGTAAACAACTGTTGCTAGAATGGAAGAAGCCATTATGGTGCTTTTATTCCACTTTAATTGCCATATTTCCATCTTATGACCAAAGGTGTTGTGGGAGGAGAAAAGTGCAACTTATCAAAGGTAGGAAATACTGGAATTAGATCTATGCTGGACCCTAAGGATATTTATGGAAATTTATTTCCTCTTACCTGTGTACCTGTTTTTCAGGTCTTGTGAGATTTCTAAAGCCAATCAAAAAAAGAAACAGCTTTAGATCAGGACAGGCAGTATTCTGACCAGTGAGTTTCCGGCTGCTCCCCTGCTCTAGAGTGTTTGAGATATGCTGAGTGCTGCAGACTAACAATCTCAGCAGGGCCACACAATGCCTACCCCTGAGGTAGAAAGGTTTTGTTTTCCTATGTGACATGCTTTCCCAAGCCCCAGAGTTCCTTGTGCATAAGGAGTAAAGAAAGACAGTTGTGGTAGAGACAGAGGGTTGCCAGTTTGGGATCATCTCAGGCCCCGAGGTTTCTTGACCGAAACCTGACACTAGAGACAATTCCTGACAATATCACCAAGTTCTTTGCATTAAGTACCAACCACAGTTCCTCACATCTTGTCATTCAAACGTATACACACATACACACAGAGAGAACATATTTTCCTGTTTCAAAATTAAGACCAACATCTTAGCTAAAGGGGCTGTTCCTTGACCAAAGTGAAATGAGGGGACTATTCCTTCTCACTTATTTGGGGAGATAGGATAAGGACCATTTAAACGGGGTTAGTTGTCTCTTGCCAGAAGGTAGATGCAAAGCAGAGCAGAAGGTGAGCCAAGGCATCACAACAACTGGGTGGAAAAGAGGAAGCTAACTAGGCAAAAGCATAGACTCTCTAAAAATGTGTTTGCAAGTCGCACCATCAAGTAAATTGAGACTTTCAGACTGTAGCAAACTTCTGATTAACCAGTTGAGCTGGAGATTTACAAAGAACCCTTTTTCTGTTGCTTGGAGATGAATCCACCCTCAGTGGAAACTTTGCACCATCATTCCCCATCAATAGATGACCCATAAAAACTGCAGACTTACTATCATGTCTGCCTATAAATACAAATCCTGAGTTGATCTCTATAGGATGCGATTGTAGTATGGATATGGCAGTGTACGGTGCTCCCTAGCACCAATAAGACCAACAGAGTTTATACTGGACCCCAGACAAAGTATACTTGAGCCCTGAATTTGTTTCTGCCCCAACTAACCCTGCTGAGAAGGTTCCCATTACCAAGAAAAACATTGACCCTTCTCTGGGGAAGGGGCATTGAGGAAGGGGCATAAAGTTTGGTATTGAGGAAGAGGCATAAGGTTTGGAAATTTCTTTACCACCCAGACAATATTGGTAGGCACAGAGAATTACCAGACCCATACTCCCCAGCAAGAAATTGCTTCACAGGCAAAAGATGTGTACTTTTATCTGCCTTCCAGTATGGTTCACATGCTAAAGAAAGTTCCTAGCCCTGTCTTACCCAGCAAGAAATGATGACCAGGAACATCATTTATAGCTAAGGCAGCCCCTGGGAATAGTGATCCCCCTGCCATTATGCAAACTGAAGAAGTTTTCCTCCGTCCAACTTGTAAAAGAGGCAGGGGCCCTTTCCACATCATACCATGATCCCACAATGTCCCAGTGTTATTCTAGCAGTGCTACTTTCAGGATGGGAGCAGGACCTGAATGTTCCCCTCCACGCCCAACTGGCTGCCAGTGGGCAACATTCCGGACGTGGTCCTTCCGTCCACAGTGCCGGCAGCCTCTTTCTGTGCTTCACTGAGGAAGGAAGTGATTCATAGCACTTCCATCCTTCCCGCATGGCCACCAGCAATGCAAGTGTTGTGCAAAGGGAAGCCATTACTGGATTTTCTCCAGTAATGTGCAATCGTGACAGCTTGGGGATGCAACAGGAGTGGGAGCACAATGATGTTGTGCAATGCCCCATGTCACAGACCATGTTGGGATGGCAGCATCATGCAGAAATGGCCAGGGACTTATGAACAAGAGAGGCCATGCTTCATCAACTTTTTTTTTTTCCTTCTAGTGTTCTGATCAAATGCTTGATTCCACATTCCCTTTGGGGCCTTCCAAAGCATTCAGCAAGAACACTGTCTGTAAGTATGACATGATGATCCAGTAAATTTTCACCACTTTTTATACCCTATAGATTCTAGGTGGAAGGAAGGGAGATCAAAAAATACAGTTAACTCTCCATTGTGAAACCAAATAATTTTTTGGTTGTGTGGTTGGTTATATTTTGTATCCTCCAAAAAGCTCGACCCAGAATATATTAATTTCTTCTTCTTTACCTTATCCTCACAACAATCCTTTAAGCAGGTCAGCCACCCAAGATCACTCAGTTGCTTTCATGGGTCAATGGGGACTGGAATCTGGACTCCTCTGTCCAAAACTCTAACCCAGTGTGGGGAACATGGTACCTGCAGACTGCATGTGGCCCCCAAGTACACTTGGAGCCCTCCAAAGTCCCCAGACTCTCAAAAACATTTTTAAATTCGTTGGTGATTTTTCAGCAAAAATGGCCAAGAAACCTGCAACAAACCAAGAAATCTGTTTCAGATTTGTCCCAAAGCCTCCCTACAATACCCAGTGCTCACCAGCCAAGCACTCCCAAAAAACAGCCAAAAATCACCCAAAACTGAAACAGTAAGTGATGGATCAGGAGTGTTGGTATGGCTCAAAGCATTGGGCAGAGGTGAAAAATGTCCCCTGTCCCTCCTCAGTTGCCCACCCCTGCTCTAACCCCTGCAACCACAGCAGCCACATAAAGCTCATAATCTATTAAACAATCAGTTTGATCTTGTGCAGTAATCCCAAAATGGTCTGACTTGGCATGTCAATGTCCCCTAAAACACAAACAAACCTAACAGTTAAAATCTCTTAAGAATGCCAAGCAGTCACCCAAATAAGGAGGCTGCCTACTGTACCTCTGCATGATTCAGAGTCCTGGCTTTGCTTCTCTCCATTCAGCCTCCATTGCAAACAAGCTACTATTATGTATCATCTTTGCATCATGAGCACCATATTAAGCCTTCCCAAACACAGCAAATTTTGCTACTTAGGAGAACTTGACTTAAAGAAAGCCGTGGTTCACGCAGAAACGCAGGAAGTGTACCTCTTTTGCAGATACGTTTTATTTCCTATCTTAACATGATGTAAAAGTGAAACATTTCACTTATGCTTTTGTTTTTTTCATTCAGAAAGTGTGCCTTGTAACCCAGTCACATGGGAAATATTGACATCAGAACCAGTTGGATTTGTTCACAGTGAGTAGAATACAAGCTAGGTTGATAATTCTAAACATTTAGATGATTTCCTCTACATTCTACTTTCCACAAATTATCTGCTTATAATCTAAAAAGAAATAGGGAAATATCTCCTTAATTTTGTATGAAGATCACCATTCCGCCCCACCCCCCACCCCCAACCATGCACACTGACAAATACACACAGTGTTATGCTGGAATAAATTAGCTCTTTAATTTAGTTTCCTCCAAAAGGAATGTAACACTGAAGCAAGTCCCTTGTGTACAGACCAACATTAAGCTTCATACCCAGGTAACAGTCAATCCATTAACCTTTGCTTTCCATGTAACCTGTGTGCTGCTTGCATCACAGTTGTGTTCCTCTTTTTAATACCTTTCTCTTAATAGTTGCACACCCACAACTGAAAAGGGCAGAGCGGCTCCTCATGACATTGACTGTACGGCTACAATAATAAGCTTCCCTTTTCCTCCTCCCTCCCGCCACCACCCCGCTCTTTCCTCCTGACTCACTACGGGTGTCAGCAGCCATTTTGGGAAGGTAATCTAAAAAGAGCTGTAAAGGCAGAGGTCATGTTAAACTGTAACACAAATGTTATTCCTCGATTATCTGGAGGGGTAAAGGTCAACTGCTTCAGGCTAAAGCAACTGCAAAAGCAGAGTGTGTGAATCTAACAAAGAGAGAGGGGTGGGAAGGAGGGGTTGGTTGTTGGAGGAGAGGATTTAAGCTGGAACAGGCTTTGTGGCTAAGCACGTTAAACTAAGCTCTTCTGAGTTTCTCTTATTTTATTTCTTCAACCACTATCATAGGTTCTACACCACACAGAAGCTGGGATGTGACAGTGACTAATTTTCCAACTCCATTCTTTTATGATATACACTTAAAGGAGGAAAAGCTTTATAGTAAAATGGGGGGAGGACAGATTTCAATAGTGCCACTTGCTTGATGAATAGCTTATGATCACATTTAATAAGAACAATGCAGAAGGAGCATTAGAACTGCCCTACCTGATCAGACTAACTGTCCGTTGGTCTCATCACCCTGTTTCCAATAGCAACTAGCCAAGTGTTTTGAGGGCATTCCTATAGATAGGGCATAGATGGAGCCAACAGGCCCCTCACCACTAATAGATGTCTGTCTCTACTGGTACTCAGCAGAGGAATGCTACCTATTGTGCAGAATCATGCTTGAAAAAGTTATTTAAGACTGAAGCTCCAATCACCGTCCTCTGGGTTCCACGGCAGGATGTGGAATGGTGGTCCATAAAGCAGGGAAAAGAATTGAGTGGCTCTCCAAATGTCGTTGGACTGCATTGCCCAGTATCTCTAGCCAGCATAGCTAGTGGTGATTAATGCTGGGAGTTGCAGTTCAGCAGCATCTGAAGGGCTGCATGATTGCTTCTCCTACCATAAAGCGTGGCAATTTGTCTTATATGCGAATGAGGAGTAGGTAGAGGCAGTCTTGTGCCAAATTACATTTGAAGTATTCAGGGAGTAACGCAACACCATCTTCATTCTATAACACAGCTAATCTTTATTTTTTAAAAAACAAATCCTAGATATCCAAAACAAATTGATTAAGCCAGGCCTGCACAAACTGAAAGCTATTGTGTCTGCCTAGAACATGGAGGCCAGGCAAGAATTCAGCAAAAATTTAGTTTTTTGTTTGCCTGCTTTGAATTTCAAAACTGGGAGAGGCTGTACAGTACATAGAAGATCAGAGCACATAGGGACTGCATTCAGCTCAATCAGTTGCAAGTTGTCTAGACTTTACATGAATAAGAATTAACAATGTAAATAAAATGAAGTTTCTGACTGAGGCCATTTCCACACGGGGTAAATAAAACGGTGCACTGCGTCCTCCATGGAGGACGTCTGCACCTTAGAGCGGACTGGGTCTGGACTACTTACCGTAGATCTGTACCTCAGTCCGCTCCAGAGCGACCCCTAGTGGTCCTCAATTTTTAAGGTTTTTCCAAATGCCAGCGCGCACCATTGCGTGCCTGCTCTCTGATGCAGATCCGCAGGCTTGCACCAATGTGAGCCTGTGATCTGCGGAGGGCAGGCTTTAGGCTGGCGAGCTTCAGCGGTTGGTCGAGACCCACGACCAACCGGAAGCCGCCATTTTGGACGCCAGTGTTACCGCTGTTTCTAGCCCGAGCTTGTGGGATATTAAGATATCATTGGATATCAATAATTTGGCCTTCTTTACCCATTCCTCTCCACATGCTTGCGAGGCCCCCGGACAAGCACACACACAGGCGCGGCCGACAATAGCCGAACCATTCACATCCCGATCTAGGCAGACCAGTCATTGCCGAATGCAGCTTCAGGAGACCTCAAGGCAAGTACCACATTATGTATGCACACAACTTACAAAAAGATCCCCTGCCCCGCGCAGGCAGCTTGATGAGCAGACTATACAACTCTCAAGCACTCCGCATTTGCATACTGGCTACTCTATTGACAATCTGGCTATAGCTCAATCATCTAAAGTACTGACCTTTTTGAGGCTTTGTCTCCAGCCCCAAACTCATTGTTTTCCCCAAGTACGGATTAGCCTGCGGCCACAATTTTCCCTATAAGAACCCCTGACTTTGAGCGTTTCCTCGGATCGCTCTTGGTTTCCATCCCACCTTGCTGTCACTTTGTCCAGTGAGCCTTCCCCTCAGCCCCACGTGCTGAGAATCCACGCGTCCCAACTTCTTGCTTTTACCGGGCTTCAGGACAGGTATAGTACTTCCCATACCAAACCTCCTCTAAAAATCCCTCTATCCCACTCCTACCTTTATTTCTATAGTTCCTTGTGTGAGTGTGTTGCATACACGTGTTTGATTGTATTTCAATAAAACAATTATTATTATTTCAACTTCTGCCTTATCATTGACTCGGCCTGACCCCATAGACATAGGGCTCAAGATCTCGCTATGTTACCCTGCCTCTTGCATTGCAAACTTGTGCTCTGTGCTAATTCCCTCCCCATTCTTTGAGCACATTTAGGTGTCCCTCCTGGGACCCCCAGAAATCAGGGTAACACCAGAGCAGTGCGGATCTATGATCACACACTGCTCCTCCTCACCCCAGACCAGACCCAAAGAAGATCCAGTGAGTAGCGGCAGGGAGTGATTTCCTCGCCGAGTGCGGAAATGGCCTGAGTGTTTGTTACTGCTGCTTTTGATTGCTGCTTTCTCCTGAGCCAGAAGAAAAGCAGGGCAAAAACTGAATAAATGAACAAATGAATTTGCTACCTGGGCCATTTCTGCACTAGACTGTTATAGCGCTGTTATTCCACTTTCAACATCCTATGGAATCCTGGGGTTTGCAGTTTAGGGAGGGGCTGCTTGGCCCCTCCCTAAACTGCAAGCCTTAGGTTTCCATAGGATGTTGAAAGTGGAATAATAGCGCTATAACAGTCTAGTGCAGAAATGGCCATGGATAAACATCAAATTTGGAGAGTGTCTTTGTGATGGTCTGACACAAAATATAGACTACGTGGCATACATGAAATCCACTTTAGGGAGGTTCTGATGGGACAACTCAGAAATTAACCCAAGTGACACTGGGGAATTTTGCTAGCATTTAATAAAGAAAATTATAAAGCATTTTAAAAAAAACATCATAAGCAGACTTCAGGACTTCCTCCAGTTTCAGGAATGAATGCCAGTGTGGTTAAAAAAACCCTGAGTAGATCTCAAAGGTAAGATTTCGAACTGGATCGTTTGGTTGCCTCCTCTTCAGACCGTATGAAATTAGATCCAGGCTTTTTAGAAATGCAAATTCAGCTTTGTATGAACATGACTTGACTTCTCCATTACTGGCCATCACTACCCTGGTCTCTTTCCTTGACCCCAACCTATCCAGCAGTTGTAACAGCAAGAATTCCAAGTAGGCAGCATACCAAGCTTCCCTAATGTGGCACCCTCCAGATGTTTGAAACTATAGCTACCATCAGTGTTAGTCAGCATAGCCAAGAGTAGGGGTGATGGGAATTGTAGTCTAGCACATCTGGAGGCACCAGAATGAGGAAAGCTGCTGCATGGGCTCTAGAGGAGACTGTAGTACTTTTATGTGCAAAGAATAATTCTGCATGAGATGCACATACACTCACATACTCTTGAGGGACTCTTCTGAGTGAGGGTCAACTACAGAATGCCAGAGATGGGAAGTTTTGTCACCGTATCAGTACCTCCAAGTGGAGCAAATGGCAGCCATTTGTTCCTGGGGGAGGGGGACAGAATAAGGAGGTGCAACTTGGCAAGACGAGCCCCACCATTAGGCAGCATGAGGCAGCCCCTTCCAACAGCATATTTTAGGTGTCATGAAAGGGCAGAAAATAATTAGTTCTTTGATGCTTTTGTTATTGAATTTTCACTGCTAGAGGTGGACAGAGGGCTTTGAAGGGTGTTCTTCTTCCAGTGCCAGAATGACTTGGCTGGTTTTACCCTGGGGTTGGACGGGGGGGAGGACCATTTGCTGCTTTGGCTAAGGCAATAAAATGTTTTCAACCAGCCCTGGCATATGGGGACACTATTTGGGTTGGGGAAGAGAGACTGAAAAGCAGCAGGCAGTTTATGGCAGAGTAATGTCGAGATAATGGGTTGGACTACTTATCTTCTACCTTGCTGTGCACACATCCTTCCCTTTACCACTTTTCCCTTTGCCACTTCAAATTATCCTCACCCCTACCCCACCAAGCTACTCTAGGGGTCTTAGCCCTTTCTACACCCCACCCCAACCTGCAATGGCCATGGGAACACGGCAACAGTTCTGCATGACATTGTTGTGATCCCACTGCAATCCCGTGGCCACCCATCGCAATCGTGGATTAAATCATTGATGGATTTCTCCAGTCAATGAACCGTGGTTGTGCATTCCTTTCATCTCCCTCCTGCACTTACCTGTCATGCAGAATAGCAGGAAATGCAATGGCTGTGCTTCCTCCCCCACTGGGAAACTACTGGGTTGTGCTGTGGAAGGGAGGAGAGGAGCCATCATGCTTCCTCCCATCCAGCAGGCAGCCAGTGCAGAGGGGAGTCCTTCTGTCACACTCCCCTCCTGGGACAGCCAACCCCAGGATCCCCATGTGATGGCTTCAAAAACAGGTGAGGTGCAGAAAGGGCCTTAGTAGACCACAAGCTGAAAATGAGTCAACAGTGTGATGCAGCAGCTAAAAAAAGCCAATGAAATTCTAAGCTACATTAATAGGAGTATAGTGTGTAGGTCAAGGGAAGTAATAGTACCAGTCTGTTCTGCTTTGGTCAGACTTCACATGGAATACTGTGTCCAGGTATGGGTACCACAATTCAAGAAGGATATTGACAAGCTGGAATGTGTCTGGAGGAGGGTGACCAAAATGGTAAAAAGTCTGGAAATCATGGTCTTTTGAGGAGTTGGGTAGGGAGCAGAGTGTGTTTAACCTGGAGAAGAGAAGGGTAATAGTTGATCTAATAGCCGCGTTTAAATATTTGAAAGTACGTCATTTTGTAGATGGAGCAAGCTTGTCTTCTGCTGCAGAGACTAGGACATGGAAGAGTAGATTCCAACAGCAGGAAAAGAGATTCCACCTAAACAATTGGAAGAACTTCCTGGTGGAATACACTGCCTTGCAGTGTGATGGAATCTCTTTTTTTTCGGGGGGGAGCTTTTTAAACAGAGGCTGGATGGCCATCTGTCGAGAATGCTTTGATGGTATATTCCTGTATGGCAGAAAGGGTTGGACTTGATGGCCCTTGTGGTCTCTTCCAGCTCTATGAGTCTATGATTCTATTTTTTTCCCTTTTTTAAAAAAGGATTGGTGTGGTTCTTTCATATGTTTTGGTGGGTAACATATAGTTAGACCTATAGTATTTTAAATGGATAAAGGCTTATGCAACCCCTGAAATGTTATCATTAATACTGTGGACTTCTGTCATAGGAGCCCTGGAAAATATTTATGAAAGTAACAGGTAAGAGTTGTTCCATTTTATCTATCTCTTCTTCCAGCCCTAGTGCAGCCTAATTGAAATACAATAATTATAAATGGGTTTAGCTTCTCAGTTTAATTTCCTTCTGAGTTGTTTCATTTATTTTTTTCCTAGTCTTTGTTAACATATTTTAATTAAAAGAATTAACAAGGCTAAGAACAGAGACTAATGCTCAACTTGGCACCAGCATTCCTTTAGTGATATTTGCAAAATAAATTACTTTTTTCCTTAGTATACGGTATCCACTAGATTATCACCCAAACATGGGCTGAAGTGAAATTCTGTGTGGATTTCCATAGGCAAAACAACTAGGAAAGAGTAGGGGGACTGAACTAAAGAAAGCAATGACATTTCTTACAATAAGGTACAAAACCACATGTGTAGCTAGATTTTCACCAAAATCATCTATAATCTGAATTTAGAGGGGGGCTTTTTAGGGGGAGCACGCCTAATAGTTGGCAATTTGAGGGGAAGCCCAGCATTGTGGGAAGTTAAATGAAGAGTTTTGTCCATCCCTACCATTAATTCATGCCACAAAGGCGACACTGAAGCTGAATTTCTATACTAAATTTCCTTTTCATAAGCCCCAGTGATGTAGCAGGGGCAGGACTCACAAGATCAAAGTGACAAGAACATTCTAATTAATAGAGATGTTTACATCATTTGCTTCCTCCATCATGCCTCCCAGTAGTATGGGGAGAAAATAGATTTTCCCAGAAACAGTATATTATTCTGAGCCATCCCTGTCACAATGCAAAGTATTTTATGGTGGCTTGGTTTTGAACAAGTAATTAGCACACTTTGGCTTTACAAAAGACCTTTCTGATTGGACCGTAAGCACTGATTTGTTGTTATGGCTCAATACAGCTGCCAGCATTTTTAGATGCCTCTTCAGGGTGTGGCTATGAGGATTATCAACATTAACAGATATACGTCAAAAGTTACCATTGCACCGTTTCAGAATTACTGTTTTAGATCATAAATCCCAGAATCCCCTGACCAGTAAGGCTATTAGCAGAATGAGAGATTTAGGGAGTTGCAAAAGTAACTTCTTTAGGCTCTGCCACTGATAAGCCCTATCAACCTCAGCAAGATTTACTGTTGAGGAGCCATGTATACTTAGGCTGGGGTCCTGTGCACACTTACACAATGGGACTTGCTTTCAATTAAGTTTGATTTGCAAATGTCAGGTCGGCAAGAGGAAAGACACTCTGTACACTGGAAGCATAGATCTTTACTCTCATTTCATTAATAACTGGATGACAGGTCATCCTTATCTTTAAGAAATCCACACCTTATTAACATCAGTGGCAAAATTCCCTTTGATTCCAACGGAGTTGGTAGACAACAACAGAAGTGTAATTTCTTTCCAGCTGACCTATAACCAGAAATATGTTCCCCAGTCAATGTCACATTGAAAAGTGCTGTAGTTGATGGAATAATACTAAAATGTGAGACCCGCTGCAAGCAGCCTCACCCAGCAGGCATTTTGCTTGTGGGTGGACAGAGCTAAGGAACTGGAAAGAATGAAGCCAGCCAGCAGAAGGATCCACATGGATAGATGACCTTCCTTGCTGAGGACAACAAATACATTTCTTACCTCAGCAGCTGGGATTTGCAGCTGCCAAATGCAACTCAGATCTTCGTCTCCCTGAGATAAAATGTCATTGTGAAGTACGCTATTCTAGTCCAAAAGCAAAGTGAGCTTTCAACCCAATCTTATGCTTCTTCATTTGGAGGAATATTCCACTGTGATTTAGTGAGCCTTACTCTCAAGAAAGTGTGCATAGACTTAGGCCCTTTCTGCAGGACGGCAGCATCCTGGCATGGCAACGTGAGAGGAATGGGACCACAATGACATTCCACACAACATTGTCACAGCTCCACTCTTCTTGCATCCCCAGCTGGCGCAATCAAGGGGTATATGATTGACAGAAAAACTCCATCAGTGGTCCCCAATTGCGCAAGGCTTCTCTCACCACTGGCCAGGCAGAAGGGCCGGAAGTGTGATCATGTACTTCCTTCCCCAATGCAGCATGGGAAGAAGGCCAGCAGCAGTGAGGAAGGAAGATGCATGTCTCTTGTGTTCTCTTTAAAATTCCCAGGCAGACCCCAGAATTCCAAAGGACGCTGAAAGTCAAATAATAGCACCATGACAGAGTAGTGTGGAAAGGCCCTCAATGTCCTTTGTGTTTCTTTGTTAGAGGAGAGTAATCCCAATGGAGTCACCTTCATGATGGCTACTAGCACATTTGCATTCATAGAAGCCAGTATTAGGGGATTTCTGTAACCAAATCTAGAAATATTTTTCTTGCACTATATCTGGACCGATTCCTGAAGAATAAGTATGTTGGTGTCTCCCCTCCTTTTCCCTTATTACAGGCTTCTACTGTGGTTACTCTTTTTCAAAAGCCACATAGTGTACTGTATTCTGCTAGACTAAATTACCAGCTTATTCTAATATAGTCAGACTGTCCATGCTATTGTATTTCCATCTTCTATGTATGATTATGAAAACTGGACAATGAAGAAAGCTGACAAAGAGAATCAAGTCATTTGAAATATGATGCTAGAGGAGGGTTTTATAGATTTCATGGGGCCTTTCTGCACTACACTGTTATAGTGCTCGTATTCCACTTTCAACATCCTGTGGAATACTGGAATCTGTAGTATACTCAGGCCAAAGAGCTCTCTAGCTGAGAATTCTAAATGCCCCTTCCTGAACTGCAGACCCCAGAATTCCATAGGATGTAGGAAAGTAGAATAATAGTACTATAACAGTGTAGGGCGGCAAGGCCCATGGACTGTCAAAATGAGCTATAAATAGGCATGAACTCCCCCTAGAAAACAAATGATCAAAATGAGGCTACCATCTTTTGAACATATCGTGAGGTGACATGACTCATTAGAAAAGATTACAAAACCTGGCAAAGTGGAAGCAAGTAGAAATAGAGGAAGACCACATTACAGGTGGATAGATTCAATTGAGGAAGGAAGTCATAGCCCTGAGTTTACAAGATCTTAATGAGGGTGTTAATAACAGGATATCTTGGAGATTTCTCATCCAAAGGATTGTCATAAGTCAAATCTGACTTAAGGGCAATTAACAATAAAAGAAACATACAAAGTTTCCTTATACTGTGCCAGACTTTATCTAAGGCCCTTTCCACACCAGGCAATTAGAAAGGGGCAGTGCGTCCTCTCACGGAGGTCGTCTGCACCTTGGAGCAGACTAGGAGGGGGCTACTTACCGGAGATCCGCACCTCAGTCAGCTCCAAAATGACCCCAAGTGGTCCTCCAGCATGTTTTCTAAAGACAACAAAAAACAGGTCTTTATTTTCCTGGAATGCGCCATCGCATTCCTGCTCCCTTGTGCAGATTCGCAGGCTCGCACCAATGCAAGCCTGCGATCTGCGGAGGGCAGGCTTTAGGCGTGGCAAGATTCAGCTGTTGGTTGGGACCCACGACCAACCGGAAGCCGCCATTTTGGAAGCCGGAACCGCCATTTTGGAAGCCGGAAGCCGCCATTTTGGAAGCCGGAGCAGTGCAGATCTACAGATCTCGCACTGCTCCGATTCGCCCTGGACCAAGGAGGAGCCCTGCGGAAGGGCTTCAGGGACAGTCCGCGTTGCTTTGGACCCCAGAAGAAGCGGTAGGTAACAGCATGGAGCGATTCCCTCGCCTCGTGCGGAAAGGGCCTAAACTCGCTATCGTCAACACTGACTAGTAGATAATTTGTAGGGCTTAATCAGCAGGGACCTTTACTAACTTGATCTGGAAGTACTAGTGCTTAAACACACAAATTGTATTTATTCAAAACAGCTCTGCAGCAAGAGTTCTGCCTTTTGTTAGTGCACTTCCAAGAGGAAAAAGAACTTAAGTTCTACACTTGTGGCTGCAGTGGCACCAAAGTGAACAAGGCCTTTCATGTCTATAGATGAGCCATTTAAGGGAACTGACATGCATCCCATAGGAGGCCTTACAAGTTCTGAGCTAAAACCATTGTTAATCTCTTTCTCATAGCTTGTTATGACACTTTAACTGGTTGCATCCTGTGGAGTCCTGGAATTTGTAGTGTGGTGAAACACTAGAGGTCTCTGGCAGAATATTCTAAATACTAAATACTTTACAAACTTACCAACTGGATCCAGGATTCCACAAGATGCTACCATATCAGTCAAAGTGGGAAGCTAAAGCAGACGCACTCAAAATGATGGGGCCTGTTACTCACCACTTAGGGTGTCCCATTGATTCGAATGGGTCTAGACAGGTGGAACTACAAAACACAGGTGTGGTTGTGCTGACCAGAAGGCAACTTCTGAAGTCCATTTTGTGGCAACAAGGTCAACTGAAAAGCACAAAAATCTCTGTGTAAGCTTTCAAGGCCACAGGTATCTTGCTAGGCAAAGATTTTAGAAAAGCAGGCGGGAAAAAGTAGAGGAAGAGATGGTGATCTACATGTAGCCATGTAGTCTGCATGCTGTATTGAGATGTTGTAAGAGGAAAGGTTGGTAGATCACCAAGCTAGAAACAAGTGCCATTTCTGTACTAGACTGCTATAGTGCTATTATTCCACTTTCAACATCCTATGGAATCCTTTGAAGCCCCTCCCTAAACTGCAACCCCCAGGATTCCATAGGATGTTGAAAGTGGAATAATAGCACTATAACAGTCTAGTGTAGAAATCGCCAAGAAAGGCGGCAGGCCTTGATTCTCCCATTTTGAAAATGCAACCTCAACCTTATATCACTAAATTCACTGCAAAGCTCACAGATGAATCTGAGAGCTGGAACTCACAATTGGATTTAGCCCTCGGTGTCCAAAACACAAAGATACATTTCATTCTTCAGGTTTCTTTGCCATAAAAAGCCTTCCCTCCACACATCCTTTCTCAATCATAATGTAGGACATGAGGAGGATTCTTTTTTTAACTCTATTAGGGTTACAAATGGATAGTAGATTGATCTCAGCAGTTTATTTAACAACACAGTGTTGGGTAGGCTCTGGCTTGTTAGCCCTGGGTTCCATCCCAAACAAGCAATTAAGCTAACTTTATATGGAGTCCTGTTACCCTGATTCCTGGGGTCCCGGGAGGGACACCTAAATGCACTCTCAATTATATAAGTTGGGGAAATTAGCCAAGAGCACAGCCTAGCAATACGAGAGGCAGGGTAACGTAGCGAGCTCTTGAACCCTATGTTTACATGATCAGGCCGAGTCAAGGGGCACACAGAAGTTGAAATAATAAATGGTGTTTTATTAAAAATACAATCAAACAGTGTATGTAGCACACTCACACAGATAACTACAGAAATAAAGGTTGGAGTGGGATAGAGGGATTTTTAGAGGAGTTGTTGCTTTGGGTGATACTTCACCTGTCCTGAAGCCCGGTTGGAAGTGGAGAAGCTGGGGAGCGTGGATCTCAGCACGTGGGGCTGAGGGGAAGGCTCGCTGGACAAAGCGACAGCAAGGCGGGATGGAAGCCAAGAGCGATCCAAGGAAGCGCTCAAAGTCAGGGGTTCTTATAGGGAAAATTGTGACCGCAGGCTAGTTCATACTTGGGGAAAACAATGAGTTTGGGGCTGGAGACAAAGCCTCCGAAAGGTCAGAATTTGAATGATTGAGTTATAGCCAAATTGTCAATACACTAGCCAGTATGCAAACACAGAGTGCTTGGCAGATGAGGATTCTTCTAAACAAGCTGCCTGCTTGGGACAAGGAGTTCTTTGTAAGTAGCATGCATATATAATAAGAGTACTTGCCTTTGTGGTCTCCTGAAGCTGCGAGTCGGCTATTTCTGGCCTGCCTGTATTGTGTTGGAATATTATAGCGATTATCGGCCGAGCCTGTGTGCGTGCTTGTCCGGGGGCCTCGCAAGCATGTGGAGGGGACAGAAGGCCAAATTATTGATATCAAAAGATATCTTTTATATCCCAGAAGCTCGGGCTAGCAAGGGCGGTAACAGTCCTTCCAGGGACATGCAGGGGCAGCAAACAAGCTACAAAAGGCTATGACGTATATATACCAATAAGGAGCAAACAATGTTCCCAAACTAAATATGTTAAACTTGTTCTTTGTGTCTTATTTCAGAAATCAAATGTTATCATAGAATCATAGAATCATAGAAATGTAGAGTTGGAAGAGACCACACAGGCCATCCAGTCCAACCCCCTGCCATGCAGGAACACCCTCAAAGCACTCCCGACAGATGGCCATCCAGCCTCTGCTTAAAGACCTACAAAGAAGGAGACTTCATTACACTCCGAGGCAGCATATTCCACTGCCAGACAACCCTGACTGTCAGGAAGTTCTTCCTGAGGTTCAGGTGGAATCTCCTTTCCTGCAGCTTGAATCCATTGCTCCTTGTCCTGGTCTCTGAAGCAGCAGAAAACAAGCCCTCTCCCTCCTCTACATGGCATCCCTTCAAATATTTAAACATAGCTATCATGTCCCCTCTTAACCTTCTCTTCTGTAGACTAAACATACCCAGCTCTCTAAGTCTATCCTGATAGGGCATGGCTTCCAGGCTCCTCACCATTTTGGTCGCCCTCCTCTGGACTTGCTCCAGCTTGACCATGTCCTTCTTGAATTGTGGTGCCCAGAACTGAACACAGTATTCAAGATGGGGTCTAACCAAAGCAGAGTAGAGTGGTACCAGTACCTCCCTCGATCTAGACACCATACTCCTATTGATGCAGCCGAGAATTGCATTGGCTTTCTTGGCTGCCGCATCACACTGCTGACTCATGTTCAGCTTGTGGTCTATTAAGACTCCTAGATCCCTTTCACACGTACTGCTATCCAGCCACGTGTCTCCCATCCTATATTTCTGTATTCCATTTTTTCTACCTCAGTGTAGGACCTTACACTTCTCTCTGTTGAATTTCATTTTGTTAGCCTTGGCCCAGTTCTCCAATCTATCCAGGTCATTTTGAATTTTGATCCTGTCCTCTGGTGTACTAGCAACCCCTCCCAATTTGGTGTCATCTGCAAATTTGATTGGCATGTCCTCTATTCCTTCATCCAAGTCATTGATGAAGATATTGAACAGCACTGGGCCCAGGACAGAACCCTGTGGCACCCCACTAGTCACTTCTCTCCAGGATGAAAAGCAGCCATTGGTGAGCACCCTTTGGGAACAGCCAGTCAACCAGTTACAGATCCACCTGACAGTAGCCCTGTCCAGCTAGCTTCTTTGCAAGAATGTCATGGGGAACTTTGTCAAAGGCCTGACTGAAATTGAGATATGCTACATCCACAGCATTCCCTTCATCTATCAAGCTAGTAACTCTATCATAAAAAGAGATAAGATTAGTCTGGCATGACTTATTTTTGAGAAATCCATGTTGACTTCTCATGATTACCGCATTGCTTTCTAAGTGATTAGAAACTGACTGCTTAATGATCTACTACAGGATCTTTCTGGGTACTGACATCAGGCTGTCCGGGCGATAATTATTTGGGTCCTCTTTTTTTCCCCTTCTTGAAGATGGGGACAACATTTGCCCTCTTCCAGTCTGCTGGAACTTCTCCTGTCCTCCAAGATTTCTCAAAGATTATAGCAAGCAGTTCCGAAATGACCTCTGCCAGTTCTTTTAATATCCTATCATAACAACAGATCATGTTAAGCTCTTTTGGAACATGGCTCAGAATGCTTTTTACATGTTTAACTTAACTTGATATCACTAGGAACTTACAATATCTTCTGTATCCAAGCAAACTACTGTGCATACTCAAATATAAGTCTATGAAGTTTAGTCTAAAGATTTACCCTGGAAACCTGGGTTGATTTATCCATGGGTTAATGCTAGTTTCCACAGGAGTTGAGTCCAGGCCTCCCAGCTCAGGGGAGAAAGAAGGAGGAAGATGAGGATGCTGAAAAGTCTCTAGAGCCCACATTTGCTTGTCCCAAGTGAAATAACTTAAAAATTACAGCAGGTGTAACTATTCATGGTCACTCTAAAGGCTGGACAGATGAGGAGCGAACTAAATTGTGGCTGCACAATGTGAGGGGTAAGCAACCAGGTTTGGGACTAAGATCATGCCCATCATTATTGGTGTGAGATATATTTTATCCTCAACTTATCCACAGTCATAGCAAATTCTGTAATTTTGGGCCCTAAACCTGCCCTGGATTTATCCACAAAACTGCATTATAGTCAAGTATTTATGGTATTTTCTTTAACATGATTCTATCTTATTTAAGCCACATGGTCACATTCAGCCTTTTCTCCTTAATTCTCCCCTTTGAGTCTCTCCTTTTATTATAGGTCTTTACAGCCATCCATATCACTCATCTCAACCATATCACAAGATCTGAATCTGAACCATGCCAGTGTCCACTGCCACAGAGTTGCTAAATAAACTGCAAAGTTTGGTTGATCAGTCTCCATTCATGAACCAAAATAGTTTTTTTTAAAAGTCCCTTCAGGCATTTTTCCCATTAAATATATATGGACAAAATTAGACAATTAGAAAATTAGACAAAATGTTAGCATGATCTAGTGGAACATGTATGCTACCCTGACCTCATAGCAAGCTAGCCAGATATGGACAAACTGGGAGACAGTCAGAGAGACAGACACAAAGACGATAGCTATAGACAGATAGATGATAAAGCCCACAAGGGCAGCCTAGGTAAAAGGAGAAACCCCAGCCCCAGAAAAAAAAAATGTGACCCTTCTGGAGGTGTTAATGTCTAAGGAATATGAACTGGGTTCACATCAAGTTCATGAGACTGATAACCTGGAGGAAAAGAAAGAGAGAGCCTGCATCACAAGTTTTAAATATTTACTTACCTAATTATAAGGCAAGGTATGACATGTATAACCATGGCTATAGATCCCAGGGAACAAAAGATTAACTGGAGAGGTTGCACTTAAATGAATGCAGCCATAGTGATTAAGGTAATTAGCTTGCCTAGAGAAGCAGATCCTAGACTCTGGAAAACACCATCTTTGATTCTGAACACAAAATACAGAACAATTCAGTAAGGATGTACATCTTCGTGTTCCGCATCCTCCAGACAAGAAAGAATAATTCCTGTAGTATTCTAGATGAGCTTATTGAGATTTCTGAGCAGTTCCTGATTATTGGTCGCGCTTCAGAAATTATTTGTCTGTAAAGAAATACACATTTTCTTTTAATGCAAGAACACACTTTCTGTGCAGAATTTTTGTGTGTGTGTGTGGAGAAATATATGTAGTTTTTCTGTCAAAAAATACATGTTTTCTGTGCAGAACTATACATGTTTTTTTATGTGCACAAAATACATCTCTGTGCAGAAACACTACAGATATTTCATATAGACAAATACTTTCTGAGGTGCAAGGAATTTTCCCATGGCCTCACAAATGGCTGTATTCTTCCCTATGCATCAGGTGATCCCTTTCTAGGCCAAGAAACAAGTAGCAAAAGAATATTATTTCCTTGTCTATCATTCAGTGACCCATTGTAACCTCATGCATGGTATACATGAGGACATTTTCATGTGACTATAGAAGAAGGCCTACTCCACTAGTGCATGGTTTCTCCAGCCCACAGAAGTTGCCAATCTCTGTTTTAAATTTTCTGTAGCCTAACCTTTAGGATTGGAGTACTTAAACTGCTCAATCAGAAAGGAGAGGGGAGCAGCAAGGAAGAAGATAGAAAAAGGAGAAAGAATTGAGCTCTGGAAAAACAGAGTGGATAGTAATTACATTGGAAGTAAAATATCAGACAGCAGTTCTTGTGCAACTCCAGTTCACTGCAGTGGGGGTTGTTTAGCAGAGTCGACTAGTTCATTGTGTCCCAGATCTGTGCAGCATTAGTAGAAGCAGTAATTAATAGTACCAATTAATAATTAATTTTAATCTAGATATATAAATTCTAGTGTTTGCAATTTTGCTACGTAGCTTCTCATCCTCCTGGTATCTAGTGTCCCTTACAATATAGTCTCTTTAGTATCAAAGTTTTATAGGGCATGCATATATAGCTAAATAATTAGTCTCTATTAATGTAACAAATATAGAGGGAAAGTACACACAGAAACACAACCACAATTACAAGTTCCTTTCCAATTAAACAGTCATAATTACATCCAGAGATCTTGGAATGTCAATATGATCTTTTCCATTGTTTGGAGATTTTATTAATTTTATTTTAATAACTTTCCTCAATGTTACATCCATTTATTGCCAATAGTTCATGCTTACCATTAGTCATGATAAAAAGAGAGGGGACAGAATTTATATAATCAGGCTGAGAACACCATTTTCAATTAACACCTCTTCTACATTCACTGTAGAAATGCTAGTAGACATCATAACAACATTGTCTTAATGAATGTCTGGTTGGAACTCTGTTCTGATGTATGTTCCCCATTATAATGGCTGAGATCTCAATAGTGTATCAAACGAAATGTAAGTAAAATTTTAGGGTGCTAGTTGGCCATTAATGCACTAACTTGCTGATGTTGTTCTACGAGGCCAAATGTTTTTAAAAAGGGAAATTTAAGGAGCTCCTTTTAAGTGTCCTTGTCAAACAGTCTCCTAAGAGTTCATTCTCACTTGTTTTGCACTTGCAGATGCATGCCAATCAGAGTGTATACTACACACATACATTTTGACAGCAAAGAATACGTAACAGGATTCTTTCATAGTGTTCCACTTTACAAAACACGTAAGTGTGAGGTTCCCACTCATACAATGGGGCAAACATTACACCAATAAATTTATGCTTGCAGTTCTACATGTACTTCTCTAGCAAGTAAGCCCAATTGAATTCAATGGGACTTACTCCTGAGTAAATGTATAGACATGAGTAGATATTGCATTTTTAGACACATACAGGCTTTTTCTCACACCCACAGAGCAAAAGAAATGTTCTGTTGGTAGCCCAGAATCATATGCAAATCATAAAACGGGAGAAATTTTTTTAAAAAACTTCATCCATGACAGAATTATAGAATTATAATTTTCTGGGTTAAACTTAAAAGATTGGAAGAAGGCAGTAAGCCGATGTCAGGCTGGGGTGGTGTCCATTTGCAAAATGAAAGAGGCTTCATGTAACACTTGTAGCATAATAGAATCTGACAGAATGAATATTATACTTAAAATATAGCTATCAATGTAGTGATGGTAACATTGTATTTGTTATATAATTAATATATGTAATTCTCGTAACCTCCAAGATTTCACTGTTGTTTCATTGTTGTTGCTCAGAGTTCTTTTGTATTGTTGTTGTGTTTGTGGTTACTTTGCCCAATTCATCATGTGGTGGACAATCTTCTGATAAGCAATTCAAATCACATTTAAAATACCACATTTTAACGTGCAGATATGTAGAAGAAGAGTGGGTACCTTCAGAAGATCTGGAGCCAATTTTATGCCCTGGGACTCTCTGGAAGCCATACCAGTTGCCAAAAATGCCAGGAAAAAAAATCCTTGAAAACAACACAAAAAGTGTCCAGAAGTTAAACAGGAGAGGGGGCCACTGCCACCTAGTTAACAAGTCAATCACATCCTGCACTGGGAGCCAAGGCTTAGAGCTGTCTAATTAGGGCCTGTTATTAATAGCTGGTGAGCAAAGTTTGTCTTAGGTTGCTAACAAATTACTGGTCATGTTTGAGTTCACAGTAAATCCGGTGGCAAAATCTATGCATGAGGTGAAGTTCATGGGTTCTAGGAGCATGAGCAAGGAATCCAAATGTAAACTGGGTTACTTCCACCAACAGGAATTAGGCTGCAACAGCTTCCTCCCATTCTAGTCCTTCTTTTCATAGGTTTAGAGTCTTCACAGCTGTTGGACTAATTAATGAGCCCTTATTATATAAGTACTTTGAGAGTCCTGGGTTCCCCCTTTTCTCCCTACACTGGCTACCATAAGTATTATCCCTCTCATGTCTCTGCATTGTGGCTATTGGGAAGGGTCCTGTCTGGGTGCTGGGGCAGAGGCATGACAAATCATTGCTCCTGGATGTTTCCAAGAAAGGCTCCAGGTAGGGCAGAAGAGGGGTCGTCAAGGGGCACTGGGGGCTACAAAAACAGCCAGGGGGGTCCATGCAGCCCCCTAGCCAACTTTTGGCCATCCTGGTGTAGAACACTCATATATTTTATACTTCTTCATATCATCAGACAAGAGTAACAATCCACAGCCATTACTAGTTTACTCAGACTCAGTTCTGCACCTGATTACATCAAGATCCCCCCCTCCCCAAGGTCATAACTATCCCTCAGTAACAAGCAACCAAATCTAACAAAAGTCACAAAATTTCATAACACTATTAAGGTAGGGTCCAGAATTCCAGAAACTCCCAGAATGCATGAGAACCATTTTTTAAGTTAGGGACTTAGCTGGCAATCTAGAAAATATACAACTGGTATTTCTGTCATTTAGTCCACCAAGTGTCCATCCTCATTGTTGGTATTTTGATATCAGTGTATAGCTACAGAGGTCATCTTCAAGATGGCTGCTCAGTTCTTCAGTAACTTAACTTGAGTACATAGGCACTGAGCAATCTTGGAGTTGAATATAAAAATTTGTCTTCGATATGCATGTGTGGCTTCCCTCTTGAAGCATTTTAACATTTAATTCTCTGAAATATTTTAATTTGTTTCCACATATTTGCAGAGGTTTCTTCTGAAAGTTATACTCTCAATTCATTTTCAAAGTTGTTTTGAGATTTTGTGAAGAAAGTTGGAGTTAAATTAAAGAAGAAAATTTAGCAAACTTCTCAAGGTATGATTAGCAGCCTTTAAAATTATGTGGACCTTATGTATAAGTGGGTCACTCCAAATTTGCCTTCTGTTACTGTTTAGATTAAATTTGTGGCAATTTGCCAAGAAATTCCACAAATGTTAGTCGGGTTCTTTCAGAATTTCTACAGATGCTTCCGGTCAGCAAGGTTTTACAAATCTGCTTAAAATCTCTCAGTTAATACGTTTCAATAGCAACTGTGACCATTTGTTCTAGAGGATGGGTAGGAACTACTGTCCCATAATCTCAATCAATTCAGCCCATAATGCCTTTTCTCATAAACTACTGGGTCACGTCCCAGGACCTACACATTCCTGGTGCTTGGCCTAAAAAAAAATTCCCCACCTCTACTTTAGAACAGGGATGCAAAACTTGCAGCCCTACAAGGCCTTAATTAAAGCCCTCAAGGGTGCCTTGGCTCCATCGCTACCAAAACAAATGTGTGCATATATGTGCCTTCGAGTTGCCTGTCAACTTATGGTGACCACATGAAATTTCATAGGATATTCTTAGGCAAGAAATATTGAGAAATAGTTTGCTATTGCCTTCCTCTGAAACATAGCTTACAGCACCAAGTATTCCTTAGGGCCCCATCCAAGTACTAACTGGGTCTAACCCTGCTTAGCTTTCAAGATCAGATGCAGGATCCCCCCATCAGTGTCCTAGCAACTCCATATGGATCATTCTGTCCTGCTGCTGTTGCCAGTGAGGAAAGAGCAACCTGTATGGGGCCACTGAGACAAGGATGGGCAGAAGGTTCTCCACTCCTTCCCTAAGAGAACAGAGATGAATTCGGATGTATGTGTGTGGATATGTGTGCAGGTACATGTACCTCAGATATATACAGAACATTCACAAATTGTCCTGTGCTTTACAAGAAAGGCAGTCTTGAGACATTGAGATACCCTCCAACGAATTTTTGCCATGGTGAAAAAGCAAAAAGGCCAACACCTTTTCTACCATGACCACGACCACCCCCAGCAGCCCCGCCAAAATGCATAGAAACTTTTAATTTAATTTATGTCCTATCTTTCTCTCAATATGAGTTAAAACAATAGATAATCCAAAAGTTAAAAATTAAGGAATCATGTTAATATTTAATTAAAACATATTTAGTGCAAAAAAGTATTTTGCTACAAAAATTAAGATAATTTTTCCAAAAAAATCCCAAAATGCTAAAAAAAAAATAAGTTGTGAAAACGCATGATCTCACTTGCTTCTTTCAAGAATTAAAGAGGAGGTGTGCAAAGTTCTGGCTGTTCTATTGTTCTGGTATACAGCATTGTCAATGTATTAGGAAGAGAATCTTGGTGTGCAACTGGGAATTCAGTTAGTGGAATTACACAAGTAGCGCACAGCAGTAGATATTGTTTCCCTTTATGTGTGCACCAAAGGAGCAAACTAAACAATAAATAGGAGATGGACATTCAAATTCCCCTTCTCTTCTCTCCCCAAAATAGAATCAGAAGCTGAAATTATGAAGCAGAGAAATCAGAAGAGGAAGGTGCTACTTAACCCATCCCCTTACCCAACTTTTCCATTCAAATTTCGCCATTCCCCTCCCCCCCCCCGATATTTCCAGAGTAGGAAGTAGGTTGAACTTCTACTGCATAAATGATCATGGGTACCTTTCTCTTTCCTGTCGATATGAATACCTGCCATCCACTTGTGTGGGTATATGTATGTCTGTAAACACATACACTAAATTTAGGAAAAATGTTGTAGCACAATGGTAGGCAACCCTTGGAGCTCCAGGGGCAATTTTCTCCCCGGGACCTTCTGGGGGCCACGGAGACTGCCAAAAATACTAAAAATAGGGATGGGGGCAAAACCAGAAATGGGCAGAAATCCACTGCTGCTTTAAGGAAAAAAAGGCATTTTTATGTTAACTCCCGCAAGGGACTCTCCAATCAATCTATTTAGAAATTGCCTAATGACTCCTGGAGGCTTCCTGGAGGGACAGTTCACCCTTTTCTTGCAAAGAAAGTGAGGTCCAGAAAGGTCTGAGGGAAACAAGGGCCTCAAAAACAGTCAGCAAAGGGTGTTATGTGTTGCCCCAGGGCCACACATTACTCACCCTGTTTGTAGCAGATGCAAAAGCACCTTCCCTTCCCTGGCAGGAGGTGGCTTGACTTCTTCCAAATGGAACATCTGTTCTTGTGTTTATCAGTAGAAACTTAACAGTCTTGAAAACTGAAGTGTACATTTATCCTATCATATAATGGCACGGACATGTAATGTTTTGTCATCCGTCACCCTTCATAGGAAGGAGTATAAAGTATTTAATGAAAAGGATTGACTTGAGTGACAGCTGAGTGCCACAAAGGAAAGGGCAACTCTGCATGGCACATGACTGAAATTGGCTGCTGCTGTGATTTAGTAAGATTTCCCCCCCTTCTGCCAGGAAGTGGATATTGTAACTCACAAAAGGTAACTTAGAGCAACAAATTGAGCTGAATAAAACCTAAACTAATTTGTGTTTTATTGAGTGGTTGTCGTGTCAATGACAGCCAACAGATAATTTGAAGGGATCACTCCAATAATCACTCACAATGACGTACTGCCAGCTTGAAAACTCAGGGGAATTGTGTCAATGAGGAAAAATTGCTTAATTGAAGAAGAAAATGGCCCCAGATCAACCATTTTGAAAAAGATGAACCAACACCTCACACCCTCAAAACTAGAAAAAAAAAATGCTTTAACTTCCTAGAGAGGTGCTTATATTCCAATTCAAGAAGAAGAAGAAAATATTGCTAACATTGCAATTACTTTGCATAATCCAGTCCATTTAATTACACTTACATTCCCTTTTTCCTTATATGGGCTGAAGGCAGCATACCTGGGTTTTCTTTATCTTCACAATAGCTCTCTGTGGCAAATCGGCATGAAGGAGAGTGACTAGATGAAGGCCATCCAGTAAATTTTCTAATTCAGTGGAGACTTCAACTGTGATCTTCCAAACTGTATCCAATGGTTCTAACTGCAGCAACACACTGGTTCTGTGAGAAAAGACTAGAGACTTCTGGATTCATTGAGGTATCTCAATGTACAAATTGACAAGCAGACCATGTTGAAAAAAGCAGTCCTAAACAAAGTGGCGCACTAGTAACAATAAACTGGATTTCCAACATACCATCATAGAGATTCACCCACCCATCTGCTACCTATTAATAACTAGTTACCAGAAATTTGTTCCCTTTCCCAGTAAACAAGTGTTACATCACCTAACCCACTTAAAAACTATGTCTTGAGGGTCCTAATTATTTTATATCAAACATAGTGAGCCATAGAGATCTACTGGAAGGGCACGTAGGTAGTGGAGCCATGGAGACAGATCAAAAGAGTAGCCTGTTTTCTGTCACACATCCTAGGTGAATCTTGCAAATGGTTCACATAGACCATCCCAGACTCACACAGACCATTTGAATGGATTTTCAGCGATAACAACACCAACAGGAGACAACAGGTCTCTGGGATCAACTCAACATGTCAAACAGCCAGGGATATGACACCTTGGTGGTATGCATCCCCAGATGAGAAACTCGTCTTACAGGAAACTACAAGGACGCCTGGCTGTATTTTCTTTGAACTACAAAGCTGAAATCCATCTTCATAAAAATGCAATCATCTGTTCCCCAGGACATATTTCAGCTCTATAACTAGCCCCCTTTTTCTCCTCCTTTTTGGAGTTCTTCCAGACCCGCAAACAATGCTGCTGGTAAGCTCCCCTCAGCCTCAAAAGGTGTGGCTGAGATCGGCTTTTCACTCATTTTGTCCCAGCTGAAGATTTCTGGATTGGTACAGTATTACCCCCAAACCCTCATGTCTCTCTCTAACTTAATTTTCACCTCTTCCTAAATTTCTGTAGTCTTGTATGCTTGTTGGAGTGAGTTCAGCTGAGTGATTGTATGGATTTTAACATCTATGTCAATAAAATACCTAAATTTGAACAGTTAGCCTGATTCTCTGTGATCCAGCTCTGTAAACACTGGGCTAAAGATCCTTAATTACCCTGCCCTCTTTGCATTGCTAAAGCAGTGTTCATAGCTAATTTTCCCCACAAGTGATAATTTTGACAGGTGTTGGGAATCCCCCTAGAAAGAAAGAAAGGTAACACAAGGTGTAATTATACTGTATTAGGCCTAAATACTCTAAAGGCACCAGATCCTGTCTAATCTTGAAAGCTAAGCAAGGTCAGCCCTGGTTAATACTAGGATGGGAGACTGCCAACAGATATCAGGTACCCTAGGCTATAGGACCCTTTCCGATCCACCCTTCCAACCCACCATAGGGATGGGAAAGAACAGGACCACAACAAGATTTGTGTGCAACATTGTCACAGTTCTATCCTTCTCCTGTCCCCAGGTGGTGCAATTGTGCTGCAAATCATTGACAGGTTTTCCACATCAGTGGCCAATGATTGTGCCCACCATCATGGACTTAGCTTGTTTGTGGAGGCCCTGGAAGCACAATGGATGCACTTCCTGCCCCTGCACAACCTGGGACAGTATCCAGCTGTGCTGTGGCGGGAAGAGACATGGCTATCACTCTTCCAGGAAGACAGAAGCAGCCGCTGCACAGGGGAATGTTCCTATTGTGCTCTCTTCCCAGCAGGGCCAACACCAGGACCACACCAGATGTCTCTGGGACAAGGTAAGGTGCAGAAAGGGCCTATTTCAAAGGAAGGAACTGGAAAAACTGTTCTGTGCTGGCAGCCAGCCAAGGTTACTATCAGGAGCTAGCATGCAAAGTTTGTCTTAATCATTGTGCAGTCCGAGTTCTCAGTAGGTTTAGAGAGACAGAGTCTGAGTTTACTGTAAGTCCAGAGAGAGAGCGTCCAATGGCAAAATCCATAGTCCAGGCGAAGGTCAAAGGGTTCTAGCAGTGCAAGCAAGGAATTCAGGAGTAAGCTGGGCTGCATCTAGCAATAGGATCAGTTGGCTACAACAGCTTCCTCCCTCCCTCTAGTCTCTTGTTATATAGGCTTAGAGTCTTACTCAGCTGTGGGCCTAATTAATGAGTCCTTCTTACATAAATGCTGCCAGAATCCTTGGCTCTCCATTTTCCACCTCCACTGGCTGCCATAACTACTGTTCTTCTTATGTCTTTAGGGTGTGGCTGTTGGGAAGGGTCCTGGGACAGTGACATGCCAAAAACCATCTCTGAGGATTCCTTGCCTAAGAAAACCCTATGAAATTGATGGGGTCACCATATATCAAGAGGCAACTTGAAGGCACATGCACACAAGTGTGAACAAAGATACGAGCAGACTTGATTGGTATTACTGATGCAATCAGCTGGCTGATGTAATCTGATGGAAAGCAGCCAAAAGCCAAGATCTAACTATACTCTGGTTTGTTTGTTATTTTCTAGAAGCTGATTGGAGGAAGAGCACTCTTATGTCACCTCCAGGAGTGGATACTCATCGCTGACACAAACAAAATTCACTAAAGGCTTCTTATCTCATGGGATCAGATAGGACAGTTGATAAACTGAGTGGAAGGTGAGGAGAGCATAAAATAAGATGAGAGGAGGCCGAAGTCAGACTGTCTTTGACAGTCTGCAACACATGAAGAAGGCTGTTTGATTGCAGCTGCACTATTCCAAGCTGATAAACTTCCAAAACATGTTGATGTAAATAGTTACTGCTGGCAAGAAAAACTATTAGGCAATACTAAATTGATATATTTCCCATTATGAATGTAATGGATGTCCACTGTGGATGTTTATGGGTATGCAACAGATGTTTCTAGTGATAGCAGTGCTCAAGGATTTTAACCCTTTGGAAGCCTATCTGTTCACAGATGCCTGTTCAGAAATCTATAGTTTCTTAATAGACGAGATTGTGTTTCTTAATGAATCAATGACTGAGTTATATTGCATAAGATAATAATGTTCCTGTATGTGCTAACTGTAGAGAAGCCTGCTAGAGACATGCAGAGATAAAACTTATACAAATGTAACATTTTAATTGCCATATACTAAAATATGCTATAACATAATGTGATGAATGACTTACATGCAATGTGATATAATACAATGAAAGCAAAGTCCCCAAAGATTGTCATGTTTGTATTTCTCCTTAAGGGAATGTATATGTTTGTGTATATCAGTGACTGCACATAATAAAAATTTCCTGAAAGATCACTAGAGAGCCAGCTTATTCTCACATAGAAATATCTCGAGATCCCAGTACTTAAGAATATGTAAGTAGAGTATTCATGTTAGCTCTTTATCACCAGAAGGTGATAAAAGGATCCCTGACAGAAAAAGATTAGTTGACCAATGGCAAAAGGCCCTTAATCCCTCAGTCTAAAGAGGCAGAGGTGGGGAACCATGCCTGTTTCAACACAGGCACACACACGTACATGTTTGTGTATGTGTGTGCATGCATGCATGCATATCTATAATTGCTTATGCCACAGCTCAAATTAGACATTCAGTCCATTGCATATTCCCTACCACTTATGACTGAACCACTATCTTAGCCACTGGAGGTGACTGAGATGTCTATGGCTACCATGGACTACCTAAAAGACAAATAAATGGATCTGAACATTAATCAAGCTTGAACTCTCCCAAGAATCCAAAATGGCTAAACTGATACTATTATACTTTGGATATATCATGTGATGATATAGTTCATTAGGAAAAAAAGATAATGCTTGGTAAGGTGAAAGGGACGTAGTATAGTGGTTTGAGTTGCAGACTAGGATTCTGAAAGACCAGGTTTGGAATCTCTGCTGGATCATGGAAACCCACTGAGTGACCTTGGGCAAGTCATACTCAGCCTCAAGAGGAAGGCAAAGGCAAGCCTCTTCTGTACAAATATTTCCAAGAAAACCACATGATAGGGTCACCTTAGGATTTCCATATGCCAGAAACCACTTGAAGGTATACAGTAACAAGCAGAAATCCAGTACAAAAGAAGATGGTAACTGGACTAACTCAGCTGAAGAAGTTACCTTCCCAAGTTTGTCAGAAATGAGCTGGCCTTTTTGCATCAGGGTATTTGGGGGTCTCTAATTCATAGGGTCATCCAAAGTCTAAAGCAACTTGATAGCAATTAACAACAACTTACCCACAATGGGATTTCCTTAGAGATATGCATTTAAGCAATTAGACCTGCAAATTAAGGCTGTGTTACTGTCTGAACGATCACAGTCATGAAACAAAATACGCTAAAAGCAAGATGAGTGAGTGAGGAAAATTGTGTGCTACAACCAAGAGATGTTTTTTCTCCACTTTCAGAGATACCTCTGCAAAATAAAATGCTAAATCATGAATCAAATGGTTGAGTCCATTTAAACTAGTACAATCTATTCTGAGTGGCAGCACCTCAAATATTCTGTAGGGGATCCAGAGTTTGGAAATGTTATTTTTTGAGGCTGTAGAGTTTTCTTTCTCTCTGTTTTTTATTTGTTGTATATAAATCCACATGTTTGATTATGGAGTCAACAAATTTGGTCTGTTATCTAAGGTAACAAATGAAGACCACAATACAGTTTTAAATCCGTTTGTGAACTACTCCTGAAAAAACATTTTTACTTTCTGTATTTTGATCTATAATGTATATTATGAACCAATTTGAACCCAACTTATTTTCACTTTGACCAACATGCTGAACATTTTCATGCAAGTTCAGGACCAGTCAGTGACCTTTGGCATTTTTAAGAGGGAATTATTAATCCATTTTGGTTTACTTTACTCCATTTTGCACCAAACATGATATGAAAGAAATTCTAAGGAGTGCAACTGCTACCAGACAAACCTTTATTTCATTCACATCATAAATGAAGTAATAAATGAACCCAGACAATACTAAGTCTTTTATAGTTTTTATGTTTGCAACATTTCACCCTCAGCCTAGCAGATGCTTGGGGCAACGTACAATGAAAATATTAAAACATTCTGTAAAATCCAAAGACCAAAGGAACAAAATCGCACAGTAAAATTTATGGGTGTCATTAAAATTACTGAGTAGCATAATATTAAATCTGAAAAGATTAATGGAACTGGCCCTCTAAAACTGAATTGGGAAGAAGCTGATCTCAGTTTCCTGAGATAGCATTTAACAATCTGAGTGTTGCCATGCATCCTTGTCAACCAGGCTTTCCAAGGTGGTGGAACATATAACAAGACCTCCAGCGATGGCAGTAGGCTGCAGGCACTTTTTACAGATATCCCAGACTCAAGTAGTTTAGAGCTTTGTTGGTCAAAACCAGTACCTTGAATTGTGCATGGAAAAAAACAAACTGGAAGCAAATGACATTTGCTTGAAAACTCATGTAATGTCATCAACAAAGGACATTCCTGACAAATATCTAGCCACTGTGTTTTATGCTACATGTTGTTTTCAAATACTTTTCAAGGGCAGCCCCAAATAATCTTAGCAAGAAATACAAAATAAAGTATGTTTTAAATATAGTCCCAGTACAGCAATCCGGTGATGGTTTGTGATTTTTATGGTTGCTTCATGTATTGGTCATCATTTGTATTTTTTTAAAACTGTAATGTACTTACAGAAATATATTAGGTGAATGTAAGTCATTCTAAATTGAGAAAAGGAAAAAGAAATTAAAGAACATAAACAGAGAGAAAATAAACTGAAAATGAGAAACCATAGATACATAAACTTCAAGAAAGAGTTGCCAAATATCTAAAATAGTTTCTGCATGGAGTTTTGTGCAGCAGAATTTGTTTTGTTCTGCTGCACAAAAATATTTTTGTGCAAAAAGCAAGGGTTTTGTACAAATGAAATTGCACAGGAAAAGTTTTGAAATGTGAAAAACCTCACAATTGTTGACCCTTTTTCTGTCACTTTTTCATGTTGAAAATGAAAAAAAAATACTACTATTGTTTACATTCCTTATGTGTATGGACAGACTGTATTTGCTATGGATAGATATATGTGCGTTTGTGTGTCCAGTTATCTCTATGACTTATACACACATACATGTGTGTATTTTCAAAAACAAACATGAATACTGACTGCATCTATGAGAAATATTTCTACCAGTGTGAGACCTATTGTAGGAACGTAGGAAGGTTGTTGCCTAAATAACATGTAGGCAACAAATAAGTTAGGAACTTAAGATTGCTGAGTTTGTTGGTTTGTTTTCTATGATTGTATTTATAAAAGATGCAGAACCACATTTATTTCTGCAGTAGCATCACTAGTTTTAACAAGGGTCGATCCTGGTCTTTGTGTTCAGGAAGATTGCATCATCCATCCTTCTCAGCATAAAGGCTTCCTTTCAGAGTGACAGCAGTTTATCTGGTAATCTCATAGCACTCATAGAAGGACATTGTCATCTTGTGTTTCTTCAGAGCTAATAACACCAGCCAGCTAACCTCTTGCAGAGCAGTGAAACAAGTCAGGGTGCTGAAATGGAGATGGAGGAGGAGGAGAAGGAACACACACTACATACTGAGAATTAAACATGAAGGCTTTGACCTGGTAAACTGTTTATCTCCTAAACAAATTGACAAATGTAGCTAACCATCTCCCACTTACTGCAAAAGCAAAAGGAGGCTGTTTTTATAAACAAAATGGAGAAAATTGTGCCAAGTTTGCACCTGCGTTTCCTTTCTGCATTTGACTTATTTGTGTATTTCATTCTGTATTCATGAACATCCTTCTAAACAATTGTAATGACTGAAACCATTAATACGCATGAGATGCACACTATTATTTGAAGATAGATTTATTGTTTGTGGAGTACATTAAGAAAATGCTCAACTTATATTTATTTATTCAACTTACTTTTTGTCTCAGCTATCTACCATAAAGGTGTATCTCTTTGAGCTTAAATAGATCACCTGATGAAAGAGAAAAGCCCAAAGACATATAGAAGTAGTAAGGGAGCACCTAGCCACATTAAATGAATTCAAGTCTTCAGGACCAGATGAACCGCCTTCTAGATTTCTAAAGGAGCTTGTAGAGATTATGTCAGATCCTCTGCCTATAATTTCTGAAAATTTGTGGAGAATCAATGAAGTACTGAGACAGGAAGTAGAAAAATATCCCTACCTTCAATGACTAAGCGACATAGTGATAATTCCATACCAAAAAGCATTACCAAGGAAGATAGAAATTGGATGAGATGGGTGTGAAATGTTTGGGGGGCATAAGGGAGGGGTTTTTAAATTTATTATAATATGAGATTGATTGATTGATTGATTAAAAATGGTTATTTTGCTTTTTTGTGATTATTCTTTTAATAAAAAAATTTTTTTAAAAAAAATGTCCCAATCTTCCAAAGGGGGAAAGAAGAGAGGACTGAGACAGCTGCTGTCAAGTTATCTGGATATCAACACTTCAAACATTTACAGAACAAATCGTAAAGAAGTAAGCCTATGAGTATTTAGAAAACAACACTCGTTCTGCAAACAGCCAGCATGGATTTCTCAAAAACAAATCAGGCCAGGCTAATTGTATATCCCTTCTAAACCGAGTTACTCATTTCACAAATCAAAGGAATTCTATGGGTGTAGGATGTCCTGATTTCAGTAAGGCTTTCTGTTGTACCCTCTTCACTAGAGTCTACTCCTCAGGGGCAAAAGAACACTTTTAACACAAAAACACAATTTATTTCTCCCCTTACTGGTAATCTGCTGCTAGCATATCCTAAAATATTTTCTTCTTTCTTTCTTTGACAAAGGCTTTGACAGCCAGGTGTGATTTAACAAACAGTTTTTCTTAAACAATGTTTAAAATAAAGTTGACTAAAAATGTGTTTACATAAGCTTGTGATTACACTTCTTTATTCTTTGTGTTTTGATAGAGCATCACAAATATACTCCCAATTTAAGCCCTGGTCTAGTCTACCTGCTGTTCCTACCCACCAGAACCACCTCTCATTTACACATACAAACTTTAACTCTCCAAGCTTCATTTCTCATTCTCCTTTTCCAGTTAGCACATCTCCTCCAGACCACCAGGATCAGGCACACTCAAATATTCTGCCTCACCCACTTACCACTAACTCTCTCCTCTCACTCCTTGCCTTAGTTATTCTAAAATGCCAACATATACCATATCACAATCATTATTTAATACAAACCTGTAAAATAAAATAGTAAAACACCATAGTCTACCAAACTATTCTTTTTGGCTAGATGGTTGTCTATGTGATGCTATTAGGTGGATCCATAGATGATTGATCAATCATGCCCAAAGAGTGTTCATCAATGGTCTTCATCTATCTGCAGAGATGCTGTTGGGTTCTGTCATGCACCCAAGATTGTTCAACCTGGTCACACATTACCTGCGTAACAGAAGAGAAAGGATGACCTGGTATTCTCTACTGAATACATATTTCCACTCTTATACTGAATAGAGAAAGTATACAAGGTGACTGGCAAGCCACCGTTTCTCCTTTCTAGATTACAACACTTGGTGCCAAAGCTAAACAAATCAAGACAGTGGGAGCCACCAGTGATTCATCCCTGCCATTCAGCTGTTTGGTGGTAATCCTCTTTCTCTTTTTCTATCCCATCTTCCACATCATTGCCTGAGAAGGATGAAGGGACAGAGGATGGTGTAGTGCTGTTTCATGTGCACAAGGCATTTGAGATGGTGAGAGAGATGATGTAATTTCCTAATTTACAAAACAAGTCATTTCTAAGAAAGGTATATCCCTCCCTAGCCCAGCTCAGAACTGGTTTGAGAGGCTGATTTGTTTTATCTGTACCTATGATGTGTGTATGCTGAATGCACTGTGTACTCCCATTATGCTATTGTCAAACCAATGATTTACAGAATGTTGTGGGAGAAGGAAACGTCACTTTAAATCACTAGACACCAAACACCAATTTGACACCCAGTGACTGTGTAGTCCTACTCTGATGCTTGTTCCAGCCTTAACTATGGGTAAGAAAAAGGTCTGATTGCTAGAAAAAGTCTGATTGGTCATCCAGAAAAAGAGATAGTTGGATAGCTACTTCACCCAAATTCTCCCCCACCCCTTGTAAATCAAGTAAAGGAAAGTGTATATAATCATTTTGTTATTAGGCCTTAAGGGCAAAGCATGGAGATAATCACTTCCTTAATCAGCCATCTATGTAGCTCTAACTATACTCAGTCTTCCCTGAAGATTTTGAGATTGCCATTTTTAAAAAATGAAGATGGTGAACAGGAAATTGAAACTGTTATTATACAGGAAATAACACCACTCAGTCAAAATCTACACAGAAAAAACACCCTATGTACAAAGTTGCTGTCAACATCTAACATATCTGATCAGATAGTGAAAAAGTGCAAAATTACAAGAGTCATTACAATATCATTCTAGGGCAAAGTTCTGTTCAATAATAAATGTGTTCACATTAAAAGAATGGGAGTTTAAGGTTAACACTATCTGATGCCAAAGGAAACCCATAATCATTTCATATTCTGCTAGATCAATAGGCAGAAATTCTAGTTGCTTCTCCATACCCTCATTACCACTAGCAATAATTAAAACCCAATGCTAATACCAAAGTGAAAATGTTTCTCTTTCTTTGCCTGTTACAAATACAGAGAGATCTCAAGATTATGCACTTGATTGATTGACCGAGTCTTGCTTTTCTGTAATCAGTAAAACAGGTAGTGATCTTAAGTTAGACCATTGGTATAGTTAATGCTGTGCTCTATATACATCTGAACTCCTTTTATTACGTTGTTGTTATGTTGTGAGCACTTCTATACAAATCTTTTATCATGATATTACATGGGTTCAAATCAGGGATGTAATGGAGGGGGGGCAAAATGAGGACACTGTCTTTCCTATAAGAATTCTGCCCCCTCATTGAAATTTTCCTTCATTCCCCAAATTTCTAGCAGTGCATTAACTTAAAACTTCAGTTGAACATTTAGACATACACTTTAACCAACCATAGAAAATTGAGGATGGCAAAGTTACCAAGGCAATGTAAAAATAGCAAATGTAAGAGTTCTAGGTGGCTTTTTTTCCCAGTATCTCATTCTCTGCAATGCTAGAAATTTGGTGATCCAAGGGGCCAATTTTTCATGCATCATGTGTGGGCAATTGAAGTGCAAAACGCTCTATCCCTCATTTCATTTGTAAAACAAGATGCACGTGGAGTGCTCACCTTGTTTTGAAAGACAATCGTAATCTGATGTAGATTAATAAGGTGTGGAGTTGCTATGTACCATGTTTTATAGTTAAAATGTGGGGGGACCACTGTTACACTGCCAAATCTGGTATGGACTGTAGGGACAGGTGGCAGTGGCAGGTGGTCCCAAATAGGCAAGCCTCTTGTGGCCCATGACCATGTGTTGTTCACACCTGCTGTACAGGAATAGTCGTTAAAACAGTATTTAGTGGCTCTATTCTTCTTCTTCACCTAAGTCATTTCAGCTGTTTCTTTAAAAAAAAAAACCTTTAATTTCTTCACAGCAGCTAAATATGGGTGCCAGTGTGGTATAGTGGTCTGAGTGTTAGACTAGGACAGTCGCAGACCAGGGCGTGAATCCTCATTTGGCCTTGAACACACACTGGGTGACCTTGGGCAAGTCCAGTACTCTCAGCCTCAGAGGAAGGCAAGGGCAACCCCAATCTGAACAAAGTCTGGGAAGAAAACCCCCATGATAGAGTTGCCTTAGGTTGCCATAAGTCAGAAATGACTTAAAGGCATACAACAACCAGCTTAAATGTACATGTGCTTTATTGGTGGATGGGTAATCTTCTCTAGGCAAAGAGTTTTGCATCTCAGACACTACCACCAAGCAGGCTCTAGATCTTGGGACATTCACTACACCTCAAACAGTAGGACTGATGGACATGCTTTCCTAGGACAATATGAATGCACAGGAAGATATATGTGTGAGATAGAGAAAGTACACACACACACACACACACACACATATGAAAGAGAAAGACAGAGAATTTCAGATCAGCAAAAAATAGTAAGTCACTTTTAAAAACCAACAGAAAGCAGGCAATTGTGCCAATCTTGTAGAACTCATATTACATGGTGCCTGTGTCCTCTTCCAGCTAAAATTCTCACTCACTGCTCACTGCTTTTTTTTTAACTCTATCTAGTTCCAAAACATTTTCATTAGCCATTGGTATACTGTGGATCTGTAGCTCCCTCACCTGTACACAACAAACACCCTCACAAGCGAAACAGTTGTCATTCCTAAGTATAATTTTAGTGTAATAATTTTAGTCCAAAAAAGTTTCTTTCCTGAACTCTGAAGTTTACTCATGAATCCTCTTCTCTTGTTTATATTGTTTGGTTTTGAACATTACTGGCAATCATTTCTTACTGACTCATTTCTTACAGTTTATTTCTCCTATGAAGATATAACATTTTATTCAAATTTTGTTTTTCTGCTCCTGTGTGATTTTTGTTTGTTTGTTTGTTCCCAACATGATACTGCATGTGACCATGGGATAACATGGATTCCTGACTAGTCCTTGGAGCTGTGATGTCTTTGTCTTTCTTTGGGAATTAATCCATCAAAGAGATTAATCATCTTTGTATGAGAAAGTCTAATCCATAACAACCAGTCTTCTATAGAAAGAATTTGTGTAGATGCAAATTTGGAAAGAGCTAGTCTTGTGTTTGTGTGTGTGTGTGTTTGTGCATGCAGAAACAGAAGAACTATTCATAGGTGTTAGGGATGGAAATCTTTGCTAAGTTAGTTCACGAAGGCAGCAATTAGTAATTCTAGCTATTTTTCCTTGCTCTGAGAATGTCTTCGAAAAGTATAAATGTTTCAAAGACTATTTGCGGTTCAAGGATCATTCTGCACAAAATCCACACATAAGTGCCCCACCACCAAAAACAGCATTTTCTGCAAAGAAAACAACATTTTCCATGTTTGAGGTGAATCCAACTCTGCTTAAATAGCACACCAACAATGAATGTGAAGAGAAGAAGTAGGCCAGAACTTTTATTGGTTACAGCTGCTGATAGGATTGGCACACCCATGAGTCTGGATTCAGGCATCGACCACCCGCCTGTTGATTGATGAGCCTGACCATCCAGCCTGCTGCAGGAACCACCAGAATGACAGATAAGGGATCCACCTGGACACCCCATCATGCCCCCCCCCCGCCACCAGGGAGTGCGGGAAAGGAATTCATCTCTGATCAGGGAGACAATATTTGCCCCACATTCCACAAGTCCCACACTCCCCAAGTCCCATAAAGGTACCCCTATTCCTACACATGCCCAAGGAATCAGGAATTGATATCCTGGATCCAGGACCCATGCTAATCATCACAGAAGGCAGGGAAGTGGAGGGGGGGGTCTCCTAAAGCCCACCTTCCACCAACCCACCTCAGCTGCAACCTCTTGGCTTTTCCCATTTTCTTATACCTCCTTGCCCTCTTCTTCTGTGATGGTTCCTCCACTGATTCTGAAGTGCTGCTGCTGCTGGATGGCAAACATGGGCTATACCACCCCCAAGTCTTCTCTCCTGACCCCTGGACCTGGGCTCCAGAACCACTGTCCCCAGAACTTGAACTTGATGAACCAACCACCACTGCTACTTGGTAGACTAGCTCCTCTATCTTCTTGACTAGCTTCTCTAGAGTTTGGATCAGGCCTGCTAGCACTACCATGCTGTTGGATCCTACCTGGGAGTTGGCTGGCTGTGAAGTCTCAGTGCTGATGAAGATCTTCTTCCACCCACTAGCTGGTGCCAAGTCCATCCACAATTTGCATGCTCGGCCTGCTTGGCCCCACATTATGGTTAATGGCTGCCACAGCACCTTCTGGGCCTTCTTGAGTAGCATCATTTCCACCTGCCTGAACACAATAGAGAAAGACAACATGACAGGAGCACCCACCACCTTACTCCCCAACTGCAGCACCCAGTAGTTACAAATATGCAGAAGTGACTGGCATTTTTTTTTATTTTTTTTATTTTGATATAGTGTGAAAAAATGTGCCCACAAAATGCAGGCACCAGTGCCTATCCATAAACAGGGACCTCCTCCCTACTGCATACAACTCTATGCCCTTGCTCCCTATGATATATGGCCCAAGAGCATGGTAATACTAGAGCTGTATCTGTGCAATTAGAAATATTCCTTAATATTTGTTTGCTATAAATTCATTCATACATATATACATACATTTCTTTATTTATACTGGGACATAGGTCCCGGCAAGCCAGTTCCCTGGATGACTTTAACCCCTTCAGACCCAACTACAACCTCCCTCAGGGAGAGCAGAGTTAATGAGAAGCCAGAAGAAAAGAAAAGAAAAGAAAAGAAAAGAAAAGAAAAGAAAAGAAAAGAAAAGAAAAGGTAGAGGGGACTAGGCTCAGCTCACTGATCCAGCTGTAGTGACCCAACTTACTGCCTTGTCACCCAGAAGGGGCTGGGCACACACCCCATCAGCCACTATGGGGAGAACCCTGAAAATGGCCAGTCTCTGATTACCACCCTTTTTGTTGAGTGAAAATGGCCACTGTTTGAAGGAGAGACAGTGGCATGAACAAAGCTGTTGGATGAAGGAAGGACTCTCAAGCATCCACTGCTCTCCCAAGGAAGGACTCACAGCTCCAAGAAGGTTGAGTCCAAGTTTTCATGCATCGATAGTATTTGACTTCAGAAAAATTAGCCAAAATGCATAAAGATATTTCAAATAAATGTTGGAAATGTGAACAACATGAGGGAACTTTTTACTGTATGCACTGGACATGTGACAAGGTAAAAAAAAGTCAAATCCGACTCATGCTTTAAAAAAATGTTGAAGGTAAATGTTCAGAAGGCTGAGATTCAGTGAAGGACCACTGGAAAAGAAATACAGGAAGATTCTGTCATACTTGGTGACTGCTGAAAGATTGTTATGTGCCAGAAATGAAATAGCATTGAGATTCCAATGGACTGGTTAGTCAAGTTACTGGACTTAGTGGAGATGGAACAACAAATGATAAGAGAAAAGACTATGCAGGCTTTTGTGAAAGAGTGGGATCTGTTAATCTGTTTCTTGCAAGATAAAGAGAACAGTGTGTTGACTATAGGATTTATTAATTACTATTAAGAAAAATAGCATGTATGTATTGTATGTATGTATGTGTTTATGTATTGTGAAATGAATTTAGATAGTCTGTTTCATCCATGAACCCCTGTAACTGGAAAGTCACCACATACCCTAGAATCTTGCTGAGAAAAAATATTGATACTTATCCAATGTAGCTGAGTTCAGGAAGGGTTTGATTTTGTTTTGTTTTCCAGTAGAGGCCTCAGCATAGCTTCTTTTAGGCAGGATGGAACTCTGCCTCGATGCAGTGAGGCATTCACTACTCCTGTTACCCACTCAGTCAGTCCCCTATTGCCTGCTTTTATAAGCCACAGAGCACAAGAGTACAGTGCAGATGTGGTAGCTCTCATCTCTCTAAGGATCCTGTCCACATCCTCACGCTGCAAAAACTGAAATATATCCTTTAACTTGGGAGAAGCTGGAGCCAAGATTACACCCTCTGGACCCATATCAATTACAGCATCCAAGCTGGCGCAGATCTGAGTGATATCTGCAAAGTGTTGTGCAAACTCTTCACAGAGGACTGCCCAGTAGTCTACATGATGTTCCTGTGGGGCAGAACATAAAAGACCCCTGACCAATCAAGACAGCTCCACTGGATGGCACTGTGCAGACACACTGATAGAAGAGAAGAATGATTTCTTGTTGCCACGGAACAGGCTTTCCAATGGGCTCTAGCCCATATTCAAATACAACTCACTCCAAGTTTTCTGCCATCAGTGTTCTAGCCTCTGTCCCTGTCATTGCCATCAGTTCCCTAGTATACTAGGTGCTTGCTTGGCTCCAGTCCATGGAAGGGGACAGTTAGGAGCAATTGTGTCTAGCATCCTAGCCATTTCCCTGTTCTAGAGATCAGCCAATCACCTGAGAAGGGAACAGAGAAGTCCCAAAGAACCATCAAGAACCCATTTGGAGCCCTAAGCCTCCTGGAGCAGATCATCTTCATTGGCCCATCACCCCTGCAGGAGCTCTGAATCCCAGTAGGTGTAAATCCCACCACAGCTGTCCATGACAAGAGAACTATAGAAAGCTTTTAGGCTGCATTCTAGGCTGCATTAATAAGAATATAGTTTCTAGGTCAAGAGATATAAGAGCACCACTCTATTCTGCTTTGGTCAGACTCCACCTGGAATAGTGTGTCCAGTTCTGGACACCACAGGAAAAATATTGACAAGTGGGAACATGTCCACAAGAGAGCAACCAAAAAAGTAAAAGGTCTGGAAACCATGCCCTATGAGGAGTGGCTTAGGGAGCGAGTTATGTTTATGATAGCTAGGTTTAAGTATTTGAAGGGATGTCGTATGGAAGATGGGGCAAACTTGTTTTCTGCAGCTACAGAGACTAGGACACAGAGAAATGGCATCAAACTTCAGGAAAAGAGATTCCATCTAAAATTTTAGAAGAACTTCCTGACCACAAGAGCTGTTCTACAGTGAAATATACTGCCTCAGAATGTGTTGGTGTCTCCTTCTTTGGAGGTTTTCAAAGAAAGGCTTGATGGCCATCTGTTAGGAATGCTTTGATTGAGTATTCCTGCATGGCACCTGTTTCATGAATGTTTCAGCCACTTAATAAGCATTACTTGTGACCACTGGTTGTCGGGGAAGATGTCAATGTTGGTTTAGATCCAATCTTAGGCAGGAATAGATAGCTGCCTAAAGTTTATTCTATTATGCACCTTACAGCTAGGGTGCATAATAGAATAAACTGATTTCAGACTGATGGCTGGCTGGTATATTCTACATCCAACTAATAGAGATTATGCTATCTATGCATCATAATTGTTGTTTTGATTCTTTCTGCTTACTTGTTTGGTTCTTCTTTGTTACCTCAGATTATGTATGTAATATAAATGTTACATCAATTTCAGATCACTCTCTGGTTATCCTAGGTCTCCAGTTTTCAGTGGACGAGAACACCTGGTCACTGGTGTTTTAACATTTATTTGCTGAATAATGAGACTCTCAAGACACAGACAGTTGCTGAATTATCATAATATTTGAATATTAATGAGGGATCATTTAGTATTTGCACTATTGAGTGGGCAGCATATAAATCTTTTATAAGCAGGAGGATCTTCTCTTTTGCTTCTTATAAGAAGAACAGAAGAAACCAACTTTGAACAATAAGCTGAAACTTTTGCTATACCTTTCATTTCTGATTTATACTGAGATCTGCAAAATATTAAACTTAAATTGCATACTTTCTTTGAAAGCAGAACTTCCTTTAACTTGCTTATGTCAGAAATATAAGGAAAGTAGTGAGAGAACAGAAAATATTTTGGCACACCATTTTAAATAACAACAGAAGAAAAATCTTGCTGATATCAATTTTACAGTTCTATTCTAAATCATATAATAAAGGTAAAGAGATACTCAAGTGTAATCTAGAAGTTTTTTTCTCATCTTAATCTCCCAGGCTTAGATTATTTACAACTGGAGTTTTTAGTGCCCAATTATGTATAAAGGAAATTATGGTGTAATTATGAAATAGAAATACCAGGAAAGCTCCAGAATCAAATGTACTTCCTATTGAATGATATGAAGTGTTTGCAAATCTTTTAACTCCAAAATTTTACTGTTTATATGAAGAGATTTTTGACTCAGGTTCTTTGCTATCTTTGCTCTAGGATGCTTATAGAATATTACCTAAAACTAGCAAATACCACACCCAATCCGCACATTATAGACCTACATATTTCTCTTATAAAAGACATAAACAGAATGCTAAGATATTAACTGCTATCCTTATTAATGGCCTCAAGAGGTTGTTTCTTCACTCATTCATGCAGACCAGGTGAGACTTATCAATTATAGGGGGATGAAAATCTTAGTTTTTGTTTGTTTGTTTGTTTGTTTTTACTTGATTGCTTTGCAAAATGGAGGTCCTGATCAGGTCAATGTGCTTTCACTGAATGCTGGAAGAGCCCTTGGCAAAATATCTTGGAAATAATATTTGTTATTTTTTTAAAAAAAAATGCTTTTCTTCAAGAGTTCTATTTCTTTCTAAAATTTAGAATATAGGTAGTTTGTTCTGCACCATTTGTCTTTGGGACACCTGATGGACAGAGATGTCCACTTTCCCCTTTGACATCTGACTTATGTCTAGACTCTTTTGGGTTTTTCCTCCTCTCCCCAGTATGATACAATAGGGCACAATAAAAGTAAATTGAAGTGAATAATATTACCAGTTTAGAAGCTAAAAGAATCAGCTGTGAGAACCATATCCCTTCTTCTTTCTTGGCTTCCTTACATTTTCCCTTCATTGAGATTGAGCTTGTGAGAAATTCAAAGCATTAGCAGTTTGGGGCATGGCAAAATGGAAATTTATTATTCTTCCAAAACTTTAGGGCGAGCTCCAAAGCTTTGGAAACAGCTCTGTTTGTGTTGTTTGTGCGGGACTGCCTTGGACAAAAACTGCAACCTTTTAGTTGTCTAAATACCTCTAACACATGCCATTTTGATTTGAAAGCCAGGCCTCACCTGAACCCAGAGCACACCTGTACTTTGCAATATGGAATGGAGGGAATGCCAAATAAGGAGGAGAGTCAAAAACAACAGTAGCTGGACCAAATGGGTGTTTAGATCTTAAATTGGTAAGTAAAAACCCATCTAAAAATTATCGAATTGGTTATCAGCCCTAAATTGGAAAGATGAGTGGTAGATAGATGCTGTGCTATGGGTGCACTAAAAGAATGTATTTGAATCCTACCATGTTGGTTATCTACCCAATGCAATGGGATATAAATACAGCAAACTTGTGCCTTTCATTTTGGTGAAACTTATTCATAGCTAACCTAAACTGACTAAGGCCCTTTTCGCACTGCATTTTCCATGCGAAAGGGCACCTGGAGTCATGCGATTGTGAGGAGTGATTTGCATGATGCACTCACAATCGTGCAACACTCCAGGGGCCAGCAGGCGCCGATCACGCACCTTTTCGTTTTGGCTAGAAGCCAAAACTGGTGCGTGATCGCGCATTGCTCCTGGAGCCTCCGGAGCTGCACCGGTCGTCCTTCCTGCCCCAGTGCAGCCTGAGAAGGTCCCAGGCTGCACTGTGGAAGGAAGAGGTGGGACTCTCACACAAGCAGGCAGCTCGTGCAGAGCCAAAGGACCCCGGATGCAAGAGCCTCTCACCAGAGGCTGCTCGCGCGATCCCCACACCCCAGCTCCAGAAGAAGGAAAGGTGAGGAAAGGACCTAAATGTTTTAGATGATTAATCATCGATGATCAATTTTAATTGGTGAAGTAATATAGTAAAAAGCCATCCAGCTAATTAATAGTGCACTTACATACTTTTAAAATAATTTTGGTTTGGGTATATTGCTGTGAAAAAATCGAGTAAGAAGGGTTTTCTGTGAATGAGTGGGATAGCTCATTTATTAATTTCTAAAATTTTGAACACTTCTGCCAGTATCTCCAAAAAAAAAAAATTCTTATACTGACATGTGGGTAGTGTGAAAATGAATGTCCAAAATATAGTGAAGATATTTATTCACATGTGAACGCTGGTGATTCCATACAAAATTTTATGAAAGTCTGAAACTGAAGGCATATACTAGTGAAGACTGAGTCACATAAATTTCTTTTTTTAGCATTAACTAATGTATGTAAGACAAACAAACAAGTATGTATTTGTTTCCAGACATTTAAAATTCCAGGATCGTCAGCATTCATTTGAGAGTGTCTATAGTAAACAAATCCTAGACTTCCCCACTATAACAATATCTTAAAATAAAATAAGAGAGATTTCTCTCAGACAGAAATAGTACATCTACATGCTTATTCACCAAACACATGCTTATATACCTATTATTAGTTTATTAGCAATAACATCATGAACCTCATAAACTCTTACAGGATCTCTGATACTTTCTTCCTCACTACACTCTATATAAAATGAAATTTTCTTCTGGTCTAGATTGATGGTGGTGGAATGCCCCAAGCTCCAGCTTTCTGACTCCAGCCACCTTGCATGATAGATGTTAATGCCTTTCTTTAGCAATGCACTATATATAAATCTTGCTATTGTCGAAGGGAGAAATAAAAGTTTTATTTGTTAATGAAATATGATGTAGCCTTTGCCGTGCTCTACTTAAACACCATCAAGGAATAGATCATGGAGGCTTTTTTAGAAGTCAGGAGCAGCCCCAGGCTCTCTATAATTCTAATTGATGTAAATGAAGAAAATAATGAAAGCTTGTGTGTGCTGACCCTGTTATACAGGGTGGTTCACCTCAATTAATCAAAGAACCTTTAGAGGAGCTGAGAGCATCTGGCTGGAATAGAGAGTTCTTCACTTATGGATGCTCTCTTGGCTATGCCTGACTGTGAGATGCTGTGCCTAGATTTCTGGGAAAGAAGTATGATTACAGCATCAACATCTATAGCACATTTCAAAAATAACAAAAGGGATAGGACACAGGTCCCTGTTTCAAGGAGGTTGTGATCTACAGTCCAACAGAGGAACAGAGAAAGAGAGAGAAGGAAGAAAATGAGTGGGAGAGGAAGGGGAAGAAAGAGAGAGAGAGAGAGATGCAGGATGGGTGAGAACATGCCTAATATATGTTCTATTCAGGCATTCTCAAAAATGAGAAAATATGCGCACAAAATTTTAAAATCTGCACAGATTTGGAAACATTAAAATCAGCACAAGAAGGGAAACATAACAGCCCACCACACTCTACCATGTAGAGAAGGACAGTCTGAAGAAAACTCTCTTCTAGGCAGACTTTAGCCATACAACCAGGAAACTTTATTTTTCAGGGTTTCTGATTCTATGGAGAGACCCCACTTAAACTGTAGAGATATAAATCCTTGCTTTTATTCTTCTCTTCTTTTCTGTTCCTTTATTTGTACCCCACTTTTCCCTAGAGCTGGGATTAGGGATGTGCTCTATTAAATTATCTATTCCCACAAGGGAGAATGAATATTTTAATAAATTTTCTCCACACTGCCATATTTCTTTGAAAAGTGTGCAGTTTTTGAAGACCTCTCAAAAGCTGGCAGGATAAACTCCCGCTGGCCCTCACATAATACTGAATGGAGACAGAAGTTAGGCAAGGATCAGGGAGGCTATAGCCCTCCATGATCCTCTCTTGGTTCCCACCTACTTGCCCCCGTCCAGTGTGACAAGGAGAGAGTGGGTGGAAAGTCAGGCAAGGACGAAAGAGATTTTAGCCTCGCCATCTGTGTTATGATACTGGTTCATAACAATATAGATCTTACTGAGGGATACCAGTTGTCAGAATATAGCCTTCGGTGAGTCTCCTTGTTGAGTTGCTCTACCCCATCCTTCTTGCAGGTCAAAAGATAGGTGGTCTGGGTTGGGAGCAAAAGAAATCCTTGTCTTATCAAGGACTGGGGGGGGGGCAAGAAAGGAGCTTAACTAGATTTTCGTTAACTGTATTTTTGGATGCTTGAAAAGCCCCTTTCCCATTTTTCCCTTCAAGTATTCAAATGTTTCCATCCCTTGCTGGGATTCAAGAGCAAAATAACAAGAATTTTAGGTTTAAAAAAAGTAGTTAAAACCATATAAACATTGATTCAAATGTGTGTGTTTTTTTAACAGTTCCCAAAAACCTGCAGGAATAGAAAGTTGTTTAACTTTTGGCCAAAACACAGCAAAAGAAGGAACCAGCCAACCTTCCTAGGAAAAAGATTTCCAGATTTGAGAAGGGAAGACCCTCTCTTGTATCTCCACTAAATGTGTTTGCAAGAATGATGGGATCGAGAGAAACACTACTTTGTAAATCTTAGAGCTCATGTAGGCTTAGAGGGAAGGATACAGACTTTCAGATAGTCTGGACCTAAGCTGTCCAGAGCAATATTGGTCTTAATCAGCATTTTAAATCAGCATTTTAAAATAGATCGACAGTCAGTGAAACTGTTGTAACAAGAGACTCATGAGCTCACATGATCACATTCTCAGATGCCCAAAAAAAAAAAAAAAATCAAGTTTCTTTCCTTTCCCCACTGCATGAGATCACAAGTATTTTTAAAAAAACATTTTTCCCACCAATCTTCATGCGTTAGGACTTTATAGTGAAAATTTTGTAATATTTTCTTTGGCTCAAAATACAATAATGTTGAAAAATATGGTATTTCATGCAAAAAAAATTGTTTTTCAAGCAAAAAAAAAAAAGACTTGGCAAATTTTTTTTGCAAAACAAAAGTCCTGAAATACAAAAAAGAAAATCTCCTATTTTCCTTCCTATTGTCCTTCCCCCTCCCAATTTGTTATTTCGACACGTGAAGACACTCTTTTTCATCAAGGCGGTAAAAATTCAGGAATATTCTTTGCAGCTGTGTTTCTATGCGTCTCTCCTCTTGAGACTGTTATCTCTGTACATGCAATGAGAAGACAAAGGTGGTGGGGCTCACAGGTTGATTTTTTATTTATTTATTTTGTTTTGTTTGTTTGTTTGTTTTGGTCATTTTTGTCAATGCCTCAGACCTGGAGCCAAAATAAAATTCCTAAAGACTGGCAGAATTCATGGGTTTCTACAAGTAAGCTACCATTTATATCCCTTTTGGAGAGAGAGAGAGAGAGAGAGAGATAGGCAGGTAGGCAGATAGCTAGATATAGATATAGATATATCATTTCACACACTTGTCTGCTCTTTTATGTTTTTATCTTTTTTTATTATTCTTTCTGTTCCTGATTTCAACTGTTGCTCTTTAGTGCAATTTAGGCCTATCCCGTCACACAGAGATGCTACGAGGTAATGGTCCCCTGGACCAATCTTGTGAAACTACCTCCCCTGACTAGCAAGGGCCAAGTTGGGTAAACATTCCCAAGCACTGTTCACATCCCCTGACCATATTGAAACTGATCTTCCACCACCAGACAGGAATCATATCAACTGTGAGATTACATTCCAGGTGAATATATTGTACCTCACAAATCTGATCACACTTACCCCCCCACACACACACACACACATTCACCTCACAGCAGATTGATTTGAAAATATGTTGAGCTACTTAACAAAAAGAGAGCCAGCATGGTGTAACATTTTGAGTGCCGGACTGCAACTCTGGAGACTAGGGTTTGAATTCCAGCTGGGCCATGGAAACCGGCTAGGTGACCTCAGGTAAATCATACTTTCTCAACCTCAGAGGAAGGCAAAGGCAAATTACCTCTAAACAAATCTTGCAAAGAACACCCCATGACAGGTTCACCTTAGGGTCACCATAAGTCGAAACAACTTGAAGGCACAGGACAACAAACTTGACAAAAATGCTTTGCCAAGTCAATTCAACCTTGGTACCAAAGTAATACCATGCCCTCAACCATTCCATAGATGAAAACCAGCAGAGGTTTAGGCAAGTATCATCAGAGTGTGGTCAAGATAGCAAATATTGTTAAGGAGAAGGAACTAGAAGAGGCTGCAGCAGTTTGCTTTTGCCTGAGCCTATGCCTCCCTCTTACTTTCCCCACCTGCTGAGTGAATTGCATGCAAACTACTTTTTCACTTTGAACTCAGTTTGCAGCAATTGAAGTAAACCAAGGATAAAGGGGGAAAGTGGGAGGAGGAGAGAAAAACTGGGACATTTTAAAAGTAGCTAAAAGACTGGGATGACAAAGGATTAATTGGGACTGTCACTGTCAAATCAGGATAGTTGAAGAGTATGTAACACTTACTCCACAAGCCCTTCCCACAAATGGCTCAGCCCATTCTCATCTCTTCCTTTCCTCCCCATTATCACGAATGGCTGCAAGTCCTGTGTAGAAGAAAGAGATCTCAGTAACATCTGTGCTGTGGTATCTAGTGTGCTTCATTAAGATGCCAGGCTGCAAAGCCTTTCCGTAATCCATGAGAAACCTAGGGATATTTTTCCCCCCAAAGCTACGTTAATGCAGAGAGGGGAATGAAGGGAAAAATCCCAATGTTAGAAGGTATACTGACATTGGAGCTACATCAGTGTTGACAACCGGGGTTAAAGCAGAGGTAAGCAATGCATGGTTTTGGGGCTGCATGCAGCTTGGGTAGCCAAGGTGCAGTAGCTGGTTATGTAGCACTCAGTGGCTTGAGGAGGATGGTCTTATTTTCCCTCAACCCCTCGAAGGATTCAGCTATGGGAAGGAGTAAGAGTGGAAATGGCATTTGGTGGAATTTGTCTCTGTTCAGATCAAAATCCAAGCTGGAGAAATACTTCAGGGGTAGACAATTCACATTGTTGGTGATATCAATATTACTAGGCTCAATATCAGGCATTGCCAAGCCAAGAAGCATGTGCTTAACATCATGTCTGAAACCAGCGCAACAATGTTACAGGCACAAAAGATCCACTTTGGTATCACATGATGTCTAGTTTGTTAAATTTGCACCAAAGAGAGTCAGATTCCCAAATCCTTGCTCAGGCGTGACTTTAACAAGGTGACCTTGGACCAGAATGAACTCTATTTTCTGTCTCTGCTGCAGGCCGTATGAAATCTAAAATGGCATCTCTTACAGAAACTCTTAACGGTCATCATTCTGTAGTCCTAAAATTAATATATACAGGAATTTAAGCATAAGTTCTCTTGACTGACTGGTAGCTTGAAGGTGGGGGCTTCTTTGCTATAGTTGAATTTTTCTTTCTTGAAATGTAGATACTTTGGTTGCAGGTTACATTTGTCACATCTGATATGTGTATTTTCCATAAAACGACCTTTGCGCCTCACATCTAACAATGCTCTCAAGTAAAACTTGAAATTAAATGAAGGTTTGTAATAACATACAGGAAGGTTATGTATACTGATTTCTGGTGTGTGTGAGTGCGTATGTGTTTCCCTTTTTGGATAGTGATATTGCTTTGTTCTGAAAATACAGCATTCATACATTTTAAACATACTTAAAATTGTTTTACAAATGTAGTCATTAAATTTTTCAGCAAGGTCACCATGTGGTCAGTGGCGATGTGGTAATTCTAACTATAGACTGCCTGCAGATTGGATATACAATTTAAAACAAAAAACCTTGTGGAAAATTTACACCCATATGCTGCTCATACAAATTTAAAACCAACCTAGTCTCTGCATAGTAAATACTGTCTGATGTAACCGCTATGGGTAATCTTTCTGAAAGGAACATGGCCTCCAAGGGCTAGCAGTATAACACAAGGGAAATGTTTGGTGAAGATGGGCAAGAAACAAAAAGGCAATGAGTGGATTTAAGAAAGTCAGCACTGGTGTCTATAAAGAATACTTACTCCTTTCCCAGCCTGTGAGGGAACCATATTGTCATGTGCTATTTACCAGGAACGTTCCTTTTCTCCCCTGGTACTGACCCACCTATCCATAATAAGTCAGATTTCCTTCTTTTTATGTGCCTCTTTTAGAGGAGATTTCAGAAACAGTCTTTTAAAAATGTTGGTCTTGGATATGCCTGAATGCCAGACAGTTCTACATTCCCTTTCTTCTCCTGACTCAAACTGCCTGTGCTGATGTTGCTCTGAATGTTCAAACTGCAATGATTCTCTTCTGCGGTCACAATACTAACACATCTTCTTTGAGATTAAACATGAGTATCGAGATAGGATTCCTTTCTCTCTTGAGTTCTCATGAAACACTGTGTGCCTTTCTTTGCACATTTTCAGATCATGGAAATGTTTACTTTTTTGGACTACTACATCCAGAATCCCCACCCTCCAGGACCCTACTCCAATATTAATGTTTCCAAGATGTGGTGCATTTTTCCTAATATGTTCATTTTTGTATGTGATTTTGTTTTGAAATTGTTCTGCTGATGATAGGGATGTAATACATGCTTGCATCTTATAGTCACTGACCCTGCATATTTATGTGTACTTTTCTTTAATACATATATCTTACAAGAATGTCTCTTTTTACTAGAAAATACCTTCATAAAATTTAGAAGTGTGAATTTTTTTAGGATAAATGGATTTTGATTCACATATTAGGTTAAGAGTGTGAATCATGTAAAAGTTTGTGCTAAACTCAGAATCAAATACATTTCTTTCTCATTCCTACTTTCTTAAAGTTGCAAAACATAAAAATGCATCAACCCAACTGAGGGTCAAATACATTTATAAATAAAATAGGAATGAGATCTTATCATAAGGCACACATGCTTCAGAAACCAGTATAGAAGTAAATAAAAAGGAAGCTCCTGCAAAATTTAACTGGGAAGAGAGACAGGACCAGGCAAGATGATTCTCAAGAAGAAAACATACATTGTAAGTAGCGAAGTGTCATTCCTTTGGTTTGCATGATGGATGCAAAGGACCCGCACTGAACAGGTCAGTCTCAATGATGGTAGCATTTTCATCCCCAAGAGGCCTGATTCAAGAAAACACGCACCTCAGCCTGAATATATGTACATTTACTTGGTTTGCAGGGCATGTGGGGGGAAAAAGGTGCGCAGAAAACAGTGAGCATTTTTTAAACATGTGAATAACTAAAATGTGCTTAATCAAAGAAAAAGCCACAGATGTGCATTTGGTCAATGTGGAAAACTTGGAAAAGTTAGGTGAATTACATTATTAAATGTGCATGCTTTGAAAAATACATAAAAATGAATACAGATTTCAGAGTGGAAGGAAAACACTCACAATCAGGCTGAATCTATATAGGCTAAATAATGCTTTCTTACTTTGATTCCAGTCCTGTTGGAACATGTGACTTTCCCCCCATTCTGATGTAAAAACAATTCTTTTTTTGATGCCTGAGGGCTTTAAGGTGATTTCTTTAAACCCTCTGTTTTACTCTGCTGTTTAGGGGAAGAACTGTTATTTTAAAATGTGTGGTTTGACCCCCAAATGGGGATTGAGGTGGAATTGGGAGGGGGAGGATACAAGTTGGTGGGTGATCACCTAGATCAGGCCGTCATCTAAGTCATCTAATCATTTGTAGGGTAGCTCTCTTGTTTGTATTAGTATCTAGAAAAGGCAGTGTTGCATTTTGGGGGGCGGGGGGCGGGGGAAGAATCTGGTTTTTGTATGCAAACCTTTGCGTACATACTTTTGCACATATTCACAGGTCAGCATGTCATCCTATAGAAGATGGGCAATCAGAATTATGAGAAACAGAGAAAGTCTGTTTGATTAAGCAGATATGTGCATGCAAGGCAGAAACCCAGAAGAGCCCCCTGCAGCTGCTGTGGTCATGTGACCAAACATAAATCAATATGGCAAACTCATGCACGCAGTATAAACACCCCCTTCCATTGATACGGAAGTGTAATGTGAGTCCTATGTGGCTTTCCAAACCCATCTCAGTTTGAATTTAAACTGGTATGCGTGGAAGTAAAGAGGTCAAACTAAAGCATTGATTATACACAATGGAATTGGTATACAACACTTATGTAGATTCAGCATCCGAAAATGCAGGTGGGATTTGAAGAAACTCAATAAAATCAAGACCAAGAAATTTTCACACCTTTGTTTGCTAATCTAACTTGCAGTTCCCAAATAAATATATGAACTGAGATACCACTGAATATTGATATTCATAATTTTTCAAAGCCATTATCCAATTAAAAATGCATAAAAATATGTATGGGACAAAGTGTGCACAAAAAGTGAAAACAGCATGTAAATGTGGACTACACAGGAGAAATGGCTTGGTAAAAATGTATATATTCCAGAAAATTACAAACAAAGTATATATATTAGAAGAAAAGTAAATGAAATACAGGGAAATTTTCATGTGGTCTGTTTTATCCACTCTTGTGCTTTGACGAATATTTGTTACAACATCAGGGAGTACCAGTTTTAGTTATACACTAAGCATATCACTCACATGGTGCAGAAACACTGCTACAAATGTCAATCCAATCCATTTTCAGATCTGGACCAAGTTCAAGAGAGATGTGGATTCAATCTTGAAGACATCTGACGAGGTTGGATTAAAAAAAAACCTCAGAACTATCCCTTCTTTATTGGTCCTGAAGCAGAGCTTGGAAATAACCAGTTAATTAATTTGTTTCACTAAATCTTTGTAGTGATTCCCTGTTTGTCAACTAGGTTGCTTGATTAACATAGAATTTAATCCCATTCCATAGCAAGTTGATTGATCTTAAAACATTAGAGTTAATTACAACGCCTGACTCTTCTCTGCCAGACTGAGTAAAGAAGGAATGCCTAAGAAAAAAGAAGTATGAGGATGGAAGAAAATGTATTGTGTACATCTGCTGTTAGGCAGACTACTCTGCTTGCTATGTCATTACTGTGTCATTCTCAAATAATGAGAATGAGAAAGTTCTAAAAATTATGGGAAAAAAATTGGATATGTAGCCATTAAAGAACAAGGACAAAGGACTTAAAAAGAGTTCCAGTGCGAAATGGAATGGACTGGGGGACTGTTTTGTTTGCGTAGCATTCAAGCAATCACAATCCTTGCAGAGTGTCAGACCTTTTAGGCCAGGAAGGCTGGTGCCCTATCTCCTCTCCATTGCCCTGCTCTTTCTGTCTTCCAGTATATTGTTGGAGGAGTGTATATTGTATCTTTCCTTAGTTGACAGAATCAACATCTTCGTTCTGTCAACATACTAGTTTCTACTGTATAACATACAGTGTGCAAAAGTCTCCTCAACTCCACTCTCATTTTCTCCTCTCTTGGCTTCTCCCCTCCTCTCTCTGGCTTCATGTATTTTCAGGTGATTGGTGGGGCTAAAGTTATTAGTTTGGAGCCAAAAGATTCATTTAGCCAAAACAATGTCCTACCCATATCTATTCATAAGTAAACCCCATTGACCCTTTTACTGTGTTTATTATTGCTCAGACAATGCTGGACAGTTAAGTGGGAAGTTTCCTCACGCACGATCCCACTTCCTTTTCTCTCTCATCTTTTCTCTCTTTCTCTCTCCACTCCTCCACTCCTCCTATTCTCTTTCTCTCCTCCTCTGTCCCCAGTGGATCACACATTTTTATGTGTTTTCTAAGGCTGGCATTTGAAGCCAAAAGACAAAGCTAGGTAAAATCACACACTCCCATCCCTGGGGAAAATGTCTTTTTAAAAAAAAATCTACAGAGAAGTAAATTCTATTGATTTAAGCAAGAAAAACACATGCTCCACCACTGATCTTTGTACATCACATTTCTTGAGAAGGAGTGGAGAGGCAGAGAGCATACAGGGATTTAGGTATGCAGAAAAAATGTTCTGCATATGCTCAGAGGCATTCCAAACATTTCTGATTAAGAATACTCCACCTTTGATTCAATTAGTATTCTTTATAGCCACCCCTTACTGCTGAACTTGCAGTGGATCAGTGCCTCCAGCTGAAATTAACACAAGGGTGAAATTATGTGAGCCTCCAGATAGCAATAGCAATAACTTTTATATTTCTATACCACTTTATAGTGCCAAGCATTCTCTAAGCAATTTTACAATGTGTTAGCTAATTGCCCGCAACAAGTTGGGTACTCATTTTACCAAACCTATGGAAGGATGGAAAACTGAAGATGGAAGAGAAATTAAATGAAGACCCAATTAATAAGGAAATACAAAAAGATTTAAGGATATTGAAAAAGCAACTGGAAACAGAAATAGATATGGAACTTAATGAAAAACTGATACATTTTAGACAACATCATTTCGAATGGGCGAATAAGGCAGGAAAATAGTTGGCAATAAGATTAAAGAAGAGAAAAGAAAGAACCTTGATCAACAAACTAAAGAGTGGAGAGATGATATATACAGAACCCCAGAAGATTAAGAAAATCATCACAAATTATTTTGCAACGTTATATGTGAAACAAGAGATCAAAGAAGAATTAGTAGGAAAATATATTTCGTATCAAAATGTAACAATCTTATCAGAAGATAAGAAGGTTTCACTGGCGGAAGTAAATGAAGCTATAAACAAGGTGAAGAAAGGGAAATCCCCAGGACCAGATGGTTATACAGTGACATTTTACAAAACATTCCATCAAGAAGTGGCACCTATATTACAGAAAATTATGAATGAGGCATTACAAGGGACTATACCGGAGTCATGGAAAGAAGTGGATATAACATTATTACAAAAAGAAGGAAGAGATCCACTTAATATAAAAAATTATAGACCAATATCGCTATTGAATACGGACTATAAATTGTTTACAGCGATATTAGCAAATAGATTAAAGAAAATCTGAAGAGCAAGCAGGGTTCCTCCCGGGAAGACAGATAAAAGATAATATAAGGAATATTATCAATATATTAGAACTTTGCAAGAACCATCCCCAGAGAAAACTGATTGCTCTTTTTTTGGACATAGAAAAGGCTTTTGATACAGTAAATCAGGAATTTCTAATTAAAATATGTCAGAAAATGGAGATGGGAGTAAATTTTATAAATTGGATTAAATCCATATATTCCAGACAATATGCACAAAGAATGGTAAATGGTCAAAAAACAGAGAAAATTAGAATATATAGAGGAACACACCAGGGATGTCCTTTATCCCCACTTTTGTTTCTATTGGTAATAGAGGTACTGATTATAAATATTAAAAATGCTAAAAATATTAAAGGAATTACGATAAAAGGAAATGAATATAAAATACGGGCATTTGCCGATGATTTGGTGGTTGCTTTAGAAAATGGTTGTGAAAGTTTAATTGTTTTGAAGGATATTTTTAGAGAGTTCGGGAAACACTCAGGCTTGAAAATTAATAATGAGAAGACACTTGTTTTGACAAAAAATATGGAAGAAAAGGAAAGAAACCAAATATTACAGATAATGGGCTATACAATTGCTAACAAAGTTAAATATCTTGGTATCACAATTACGAATGAGATTTTGGATCTTTTTAAAAATAACTATGAAAAATCTTGGAAAACCATTTTGAAAGATTTAAAGAATTGGAGTAATTTAAAATTATCATGGTTAGGTAAAATAACTACGGTTAAAATGTCAATACTTCCAAAAATTCTTTATCTTTTTCAAACGATCCCTATTATCCAATGTGATAAGGTGATTAATGACTGGCAAAAAGAAATTGGTAAATTTGTATGGGGTGGAAGGAAACCAAGAGTCAAAATGAAAATATTAGAAGATGCTAAAGAAAGAGGGGGGTTAGCTTTACCAAATCTGAGGTTGTATTATCATGCATGTTGTCTGCATTGGGTACAAGAATGGATTAAATTAGAGAATACTAAATTATTAAATGTAGAAGGAGATGGACTTTGGATGGGATGGCATTATGATTTATGATATCATAGAGGGAAAAATAGCAAAGAATTCAATTGTCACTATTTAAGAAAAGCACTGCTAAAAATATGGGGAAAATACGTCATAAGAGCTTGCGTGAAAACCCCGCAGTGGGTTTCTCCCCATGAGGCCTTTTATAAGAAAGAAAATATAATGTTTGGTAGTTGGATAAAATATGAGGATATGGTGGAAAGGCAGAAAGAACAAATTAGAATTAAATCTCAACAAGAGATAAATGAATCGGGCATTAAATGTCGGTGGCTTTTATATAGAAAAATCAGGGAAAAATTAAGAAGTGATACCGGACTTAATGGATTTCAAATAAAAGATGAAGAATTAACTGCAATATTGTATCAAGGAAAATCGAAAGCCATCTCCTCTATTTATAAAGTGTTACCACGATGGTTCACAGAAGAAGAAACAATTAAAATATCTATGATAAAATGGACTCAAAATTTTAACCACCAAATTCCAATGACACAGTGGGAAAAATTATGGCAAAAAAGAATAAAATATACCGCTTGTCAAGATATAAGAGAAAATCTATAGAACATGTATTTAAGATGGTATTTAACACCGGAAAGATTGGCAAAAATATCTAATAAATGTTCAAATAAATGTTGGAAATGTGGTATAGAAATTGGAACTTTCTATCATTCATGGTGGACATGTAAGATAGTAAAAGAGTTTTGGAAGCGTATTCATTTACGAATAGAAAAAATGCTGGATATAAGATTTGAAATGACACCAGAGTTATACTTGTTATCAATAATGGATGAGGAATTAGATAAGAAAGCTGGGAAACAATTGTTTTATATGGCAGCGGCTGCAAAAATGGTTATAGTGCAAAAATGGAAATTGGGGAAAATGCCATCAATAGAAGAATGGGAATTAAAACTATATGATATGATTCAGATGGATAGATTAACACATATGGTAAGAGGAGAGAGCAAGGAAAAATTTATAAAACAATGGGATAAGGTAATAAAGTACTATAAGAATTCATGGAAGGTCGTAAAGATGGTAAATATTGATATTTGAAATACTCTAGAAAAGAAGATATGATAGAAGATTAAGAAATATAAAGACCAAAAAGAAATGGAATATGGAAAATCTGTTCTTATGTCGGAGTAGGAAGTAAAACTTCAATTGTTATAATAGATAATTAGTTAAAAAGAAGCAAATGTCTTTACTGTATGTATTTTGTAAGATGTCAGGATGTGTAATTTGTCTACTTGTGTACTTGTGAAATTGTTTGTATTTGTTTTGTATGTTTCTACATTTTTTTAATAATTTTTTTAAAAAAGAAAAAAAAAGAAAACTGAGTCAACCTGGAGCTCTGCAGGATCAAACTCACAGTGTTGTGGTTGCAGTACCGGTATTTAACCACTGCGCCACCGGGGCTTAGGCAGTTGGACTACAATTCCCAACAGCTTTAGCTAACACAGCCAATAGTGAGAAATGCTGGAGGCTGCTGTTCAACTACATCTTAAGAACCATATGATTCCTACCCCAGTTTTAACATCAGTCACTATTTTTTAATAAACAAGGGGTTTTAAGGGGAAAATGAACAGTCTATGTATTGGTGAGGATGGAGAAGATTTTGAAAAATAGCAGAGATTCATATCCGTGAGAAAACTTAGCTGAACAGTTAGTGAGATGATGTCCTATTATTTAGAATAGCCTTTCCAAGTCTGACAGTTTCCAGATGTATTGAAGTCCCTCTATTCAGCAAGCAACAATTGTACTCTGAGATTTGTAGATCATCTGAGGGAAAAATTCAGACAAGTAGAAGATAATTTTAAAAGTTGAAAAAGAGCCCTTTTAATGATGCAATCGCAAAATATGACCCTAAGATCAATGGTGACAACATCCATGCCATTCTCTTTAGATCTCCTGCTCTGTCCTGAAGATTAACGATAAATTAACAATAACAAGATAAGTTAAACGCACTCAATTATTTGGTGGTAATGAATTCCTTTCCTAATTCCAAATGTTTAATATGACCAAATTAATATTCAGAACTAACTTTTCAAGCTCTGTCCTGAAGTTTCGATCACCAATAGTTCAAAAAATATTGTTTGGTAGGACAACAGCAGCAGCACCCATTGCAATGAGATGGAGAGCAGAATCATAGAATCGTAGAGCTGAAAGGGGCCCTATGGGTCAGAAGGTCCAACCCCCACTCAATGCAGGATCTCCAGCTAGAGCATCCCCAGCAAGTAGCTGCCCAGCCTCTTCTTGAAGACATCCAATGAAGGAAACCCCACTCAACAGGATGGTGCAAAGTTTTACACAGTAGCATAGTTGATTCTATAAGCACAGCCCCCTATTTCATGCCAATATGTGTTTTTCACACAGAAGATAACAACTGAAATAAACTTATAAATGGCTGCCAAAATCTGCCGTCAAGCTGTTCATACTTGCACCAACCTCCAAAAAAATGTATGTGGTGTCTATCTGTCTCTATTCAGCAGGGATGGTTGAAAAAATTGTTTCAGGTCATTGTTAATAAGAATTTATCAAAACTTGCAGATTTCTTCATATATGAGATGGGGGGGATGAAATATAAGAGGAACCAACATAGATTGATCCACCCAAAGGTCTGAGTGCTTAGCATTTAAAGGTCAAATGTGTTGACTGTTAAAATTGTGAAAATTCAAATACATAGGGATTTGACTTCACATGATTCAACATTTCTGGTGCTAAATCAGGATTGTCACTTCTTCCTTTTTTTTTCTTTTTTTTTTTGTCTGACAGTCTCCTATTCCTTACACCAATATGGTAGGAAGTGCCCTCTGTGTTGGAAATAGTTTTAAATACTGGATTTGGCTAGTGCAAATGATGAAGAATTTTGTTTCAGTTTGTTTTTGGGAAAACTTCTTCATATTTGGAAAAGGAAAACTTGAGGGTTAAAAATGCTGAACATCAGAGAAAGTGAAAGTAATAGATTTTCTGATGCCTATATAAAAACAGATATTAGGTAGGAAGGTACATTGTAGAGAGATAGCCAAACAATCTCACACTCCTTGACAGTTGTACACAGAAGCATATTTGTGCATTTCAGCAACTGTATCTGATATTAAGGGATGAAGAATTGTTTACTTCTGGTGTACATTACACAAATTGACTCCAGCTGCCTCCTTACTCTCATCCTGCCAAGCAGTTCCTTTACATTTTTGTGTAGATCAAAAGGATAATGCACATTTCATTTTGTAAGATAACAGACCAGTGGCAAGAAACATTGCCACTAGTATGGTGTTGGTCGTGCAATGTATTAACTCCTTAATTCTGTAAACTTTCGTGGCACGTTTCCTTTGCAATAGGTTCAATATCAATATCATCTGCATTATGATGAATTCATCTGCTAAATGTTTGGAATTCATGAAGTGGTTAAAATTACAGCTCAAGAGAAGCTGTTGTTAGACATCTCTCAATTAGAGTATCTCAAATATGTTAAAGAAATTAGTATTACCACCAAATTTCACATAAAATAAACCTAGAGGGGTACAGGTCCTGCTTCCACAAATACATGTAAAGTGTTCAAGGAAAGGAAATCACTCTGAAAGCAGCAGTTTTCGTACATATGATGCCACTGTGTTTTGACCAGTTAAAGCTCCTAGTGCTAAGTATGGTGGGAACTCAGCTGACATTCATTTTCCTCAGTAAATAGCCCAGGAGGAAGAGAGACTTTAGCCAGGGACACTGAGGGAGGGAACAATCATATATCATATTGTCATTAGAGGCTCAGTAGCCTCAGTGACTCATAGTGTTTTTAGATAGCTTTGGTTGGCCCACTAAGTAAGATAGTTCATGTACAGGGATAACCTGGTGGTGCAGTGGTTACATGTGGGTACTGCAGCTACAACATTGTGAGTTCGATCCTGCCAGGCTCCAGGTTTACTCAGCCTTCCATCCTTCTGCAGGTCAGTAAAATGAGTACCCAGCTTGTTGCAGGCAATTGGCTAACACACTGTAAACCGCTTAGAGAGCACTTAGCTGATAAGCAGTACAGAAATAGAAATTGCTATTGCTAACCTGGCCAGTGTGGTTCATTCTGTGCAATGACTAATGTGTCTAGATTACTGCAATATCATCTACATAGGTCTGTCTTTGAGAACGACACTGACATTGCCTAGTGAGATGGTAGCATTGCATTCACGTCCTTCTCGTGTGCTTCCCACAGGCAATAAAAGAACACGATATTTGATTTTGTGGGGCTTTGGTTCAGTCTAGAAGAGCTCTTCTAGTATTCTTCTTATAAGTAATCTGTAACTCCTTACTGCGAAAAAAAAATGTGAATATTTACTACGCAGTGGTAGTTTTCAAATTGCCATGGGAAGAAGTTCCAGCAAACAACTAGCCCATGGAAAGCTGTAAGGAGTGGTTTATGGGGGAAAAATATAAAACCACAGGTTTGCCTGGTAAACAATCCTATAGGGCCAGTTAGAAATAGAGTTAGGTCCAGGCAGAAGGAGTGAAAGGAACAGATAGGAATGGATTAAATCTTCAAGACGATCAGGTGAGAGAGGATCAGTTAAGAATAGAGGAACTAATAAGATCTGAAGAGGGAATTTTGTTTTGATGGGAGTCAAAAGTGTGCAACAGGCCGAAGGAGAAGTGTTACTTTATCTTACACTGAAGTTTTACAGTGAAGTATATGTGGAGCCAGTGCAAGAGTATATATTTAATTTACTCTTTATACAATAAATCTTTGTTGTTTTATTATCTGTACCTCTGTGTGGGTGTCTGTAAGAATTAAGAATGAGGATTGGCCGTGCTTTACCACACTGAACCCAATGATCAGCATGTCCTCTTGTTTATTATAAATTCCAACTGGGTACCCAAAAATCAGGCCCAGAAAGAGGGCTAAGGGCAAGATGAGTGATAGGAGCCCAAGGGTTGGAACTGTGAGGTCAACCTGGGATCCTTCACACTGCACACATATAGTGCTAAATTCCATTTTAACTGGCCTAGCATCATCCCATGGAATCCTTGTAGTTTGCCATCTTGGGTGGTACATTTAGAATTCTCAACCAGAGCACTCTAACACCTCACCATACTACAAACCACAGGATTCCACTGGATGGAACCATAAAAATAAATGCAGAATAATAGTACTATAATTGTATGATGTGAATAGGCCCCTGGCTGTGTGATCTGTCACAGTCTCATAATTTTTACATTCTCAGAAATGAGAATTTTTACATTCTCACAGAAATTATAGATATTCAGGGGCAGATATAACACCTCATAATTGTTCCTTAGGTGTAATACATTTGAAAAAGTACAGAGACAACATATTTGAGAATTTGTGTTTCTCTTTGTAATCATTGTTACAAGACTTTTTTTTTAATGTATTCCATTCTTCTTCTTTTTTAATTAAACACTTCATTAGTTATGGTGTTCATTTGCTGAAATTAATTCAGGAATGTTTCAAGTCCTGTCTTACCCGGTAATAAGTCCTACTGGACTCAATCAGAATTTCTTCTGAGTTGCATAGGATTGATTGGTTAGTTATTCAGATCAAACAGTCATTCCATTGCTCATATTTCTTTCCTGAATTTATTTATTTATTTGTTTGTTTGTTTGTTTATTTGTTTTGCTACTGCGAAATGCGATCACAGCTGCAAAGCCACCACCTGACAACTGCCATCTTCTCAGAATATTCAATGCATACTATATTTTAGGAGATGAGCAAGTATAGGGCTGGGGGACAAATTGGCACCTGCCCCAAATGTAGTAACCTTCCACTGGCTAACCTCACTGGCATTCACCTTTTCTTTTTTTCCCCTGAAATGATCTGGAAGATACAATGTTTGAGACATTTCTACAATGTAAAATGGCAATGTAAAATAGCAGATGTTAGGAAGTGCCCACTATAACCGACAGCTACCACTACAGAAAAATAAATCCTCCCCACTCTGAAATTAACGTTAAATGGGTAAAGATGGAATGAGTTGGAACTAACCCACTTATGCCCATTAATAAGTCATAGCAAGCATTTCCTATTTAATGAAAGGGCCTTCTTGGTAGTTGCTTCTAGGCTCTGGAATTCTCTAACAAGGAAAGGCAGGTTGTGTCCCTTCTGTTGTCCTTCTCTTAGTAGACAAAGATCTTTCTGCTCAAGCAGGCTCAGAACAAGTGACAACCAGTTGAGGATGAGGCTTGTCTACGGATGGTTCCTGCAGTTGTCTTAGGGACATATTTTAAAGCTGTGTTCTTATTAGTTATACTGGCCTTGTTGATTAAATTGTATTCTTTTGAGCGATCATATTTTATTTATTTATTTAATTGATTAATTTGATTTATATCCCACCTTTCTCCTTATGTGAAATCCTACAGCATTTTAAAAATGAAATTTAATAAGAACATTCTTTATACAAAAGTTTAAAATAATTAAATAGCTGAATTAAAAGTAGAAGATTAAAACATCATAAAAACACAGATCATAATAAAAAAGATTAAAAAATGCAACCCCACCATAAACCCTTCTCTTACTTAGATTTTCAACTTCTCTCTTCTTTGAGAGAAAGGTGGGCTGGAATTTGAGTAAACCAGCAAACAAATAAACCTCATGCCAAATGACATTTTATTAACATCTTTGGAGCTTGACAGTTTTGTCATCTGTACAGGTTCATTATTTTAAAGTGCTTTCATTTTGTTTGTGTTTTAAACTGTTAAATGTATGCTCTTGACTGGTTTTAATTATTATTTCCTGTTTAAAATTTTAGATAGTTTTAATTTTAATATGCCATGTGAAATCTTGTGATTTACAGAAGGGTAGTAATGTTTTCATAAGTAAATACAGTGATGTAATACAGACAGGACTCATGGGGTCATAGCTCCAAAACCTTTTGACTATGTATCTTCTGACATCCCATCTTCTCTCCGATTATAATAGCAGCCTCCAGAATAACTGGGGGGGGGGGGGATTAATTTTCCCAGGAATATCCTAATCCGCTTTTACTCCTAAATGTTTGGGAGCAGCTTGGTCTTGAGTTGGCAAGAGCCATTAGCTTTAGAAGAGCCCTGCTCCTGGTACAGACTAAAATGGCTAGAAGTTGTTTTTTGTTTGTTTGCTTTTTCTTTTTTAAGAACAGAAAGCCTGCACTTTTTGATTCTTCAGGAGGTTGTTGCTATAGAAGCTGTCCTGGTGAGGCCCTGCACTTCAAAGTTTACCATTACCCCATTGTAAATGAACAAATATATTTTTAAAAAGTTGAATGAAATGGGTTCTGATGAGTTCTGTTTTCTATTCTTTAAAGAACAAATGAACACTCTGGATGCTGGGGCTGTGAAAGGGTCTTTATTCTACCTATTTCATGAGTTCATGACAGACCTGAAGAGAGGTTTTGCCAATTTAGAGTTCATCTATAGTTGGAATTTAAGATCATAAATACGAACTTACACTAGATGAGTTTTTCTATCAAAGAATACTTTCTGCATACACTTAAGCATTTTAATAACATCTATAGCATTCTAATTGATATCTTAGTGGCTTGGAATTTTTTATTTTATTTTTTTAAAGTTCTTTGCTCTAATTGGTCAGGCACACTGAAGAAGATATAAGCCATTACTCCTAGAATGAGCCATATTTACTTGAAAATAAAACCTCACTAAGCACAATGAGACTTACTTCTGAGTAAACACCCATAGGCTTCAATGAACAAAAAGCATCACACTCATCATGACTGACAGCTGAGATTCCAGGAGGGAGAAAAATTATCATAATGACTGAGGAAGTCAAGACATTTTGAGCGTGGAATCCAAAATCATGTTGAGCAGGGGGGAAAAAAAGAAAGGCAAAGAGTTTCACCAGGGTGCCAGTGCTAATAATGACAAGATCGTTTGCTTTTCACATCTGTAGCAACAACACTTTAAAAAAAAAAAAAGGAGAGGGGAAAAAAATTAGAAGAGAAGATAGAAGAGAAGTCCTGGGATGCACCAGCTGCTGCTGTTGCTCCTCCCTGCTGAGTCCTGTGCCTTGTGCCCCCACCGGAAGGCACAGCAATCTGTTGACATCTTCAGCTCCTTTGCTAGTTCAGGACACTCCACTGAATCAAAGACAACCATCATCTGGTCGAATGAATGAAAATCAGCACCAGTTGTGTGAAGAGGCGAGGACAAATGCACCAAGCAGATGGCCGGAGGCCTGTTTGTTCCTGTTTTTGGAGCTGTTTACATTCTTAAGTGACTAATTTTGACATGTTCTACCACTAATGAAGTTTTTTTGTGGGCCCATGACCCAGCAAACGGCAAGCAGGGCACACTGGGACCACTCTAATTTGGCTTTGGAGGCCCACTGCTATCTCAGCTCTACAAGTAGTCAATTAAATTTTACTGAGCCTGACTAATCATTGTCAGGGAGCTACTGAAGCTTTGTCTCAAAAACACAATCCTTCTCCCTCTGGTTTTTGTTTTGTTTTTTCCATCTTGGAAAACCATTAATGAAGTGGGTGGGGTGGGAAGCAATATTTGAAAATTAAAATATGTTATCAAAGAAGTTGCATTTCTTTCTGGCATCCACAGTGGTTTCTCAGGTGAACCCCTGAGATCTCCATTTCAAATGAATTTGTCCTTTTGACTGAACTCCATAATAGAGGGGGTGAAGAAAGAAAAAAGAATGGGAATACCTCCAAATCTTTTTGCTCAGCTGGCAGAAGCATGTGAGGAACCAGAATTTTCTGCCAAATCTCCCGGCACTTTAGAAGAAAATGGAAGTCAAAATGTATTTCTTTGCTAGCAAGTTGCCCACCAAATTATAGGAATGTGTATAGGGCTGTGACTTTAACTTCAGACTATAGCTTTGTAAATGGTGGGTGGGCCAGGCCAGGCACGTCTTTCTTTTCTTCTCATTGCTCCACTTTTTCTTCCCATGGCATCTGCCCTATCTTTAGGCTTCCACCTTTCTGTTTTCACTTGGATTTCAAAAAGGAAAGATGCTTCTAACTGGCAAGTACTTCGCTACTGCTGTGTTCCCAAGTTACACAGAAGATTCCAAGGACTTCTGGTACCACAACTGTCCACACAGCAGAAAGAGTAGGCAGATGAGATTGGTTGACTGGCCACTGACATAGCAAAAGCTTAAGGCCTCGCAGATTTGGGGATCCATGAAAGGCTAGTTATTTTCTCAGTTTCCATTATTTTGTTTTCACTGACAAAGGGGGGACATTCTTACAGTGGTTTTGTACTTCATTTTCAACCTGTAGCTTACCATGATGGGAGATACTATTTGCTGCTCTGTCTTTGTCAAATGTCTTGGTCAATCACTGAAGAATCCTTGGCTTTGTACACAGAGGGAGAATTTACTTCTTTTCAGGAGGTGAGCATTTCAGACCCTAACAGATGAAAGGTCACAACCACAACCACAACCAAGGAAGCAGGATAGGAGATGGACATGGTACCCAGACAGCTGGAAATATTATTAAATTGTAGAACAGAGAAGAAGAAAGAGAGGGAGATAATATTTCCTCCAAGGAGCTAAAGTTTGCACATATGGGTTGTTGCTGTTGTTATTGTGTGCTTTCAAGTTGTTTCCATCTAATAGTGACCTTAATGCAAACCTATCACAGGGTTTTCTTGGCAACATTTCTCCAGAAACACCCGCTGGGTTTTCCATGACCAAGTGGGAATTTGAGTCCTGGTCTCCTGTTATCCTAGTCCAGCATTCAAACCACTATACCACAGTGGCTCTACATATGGGTTAACCCACGTTTATTCTAAGAAATACCCTGTGAAATTGATTAGGCTGAGAAATAGTTCTTGGTCCAAGGTCATTCAGTAAGTTCCTTGACTGGGTATAATGCTTCATTTGAACATTCTAAAGGGAAGCATTTGCTTTAAAAATAAATTGTAGAATTCTGGCATTTAGGCTAAACATGAGGAACATAAGGGATGAAGATGTTATATGACAGCTTGGCATGGACATATTGGCAGCTGGGGGCATCCATGTGAGTAGAGTGGTTTTAGTCTGGATTTTAGTTGAATTTTTAAGGAGCTATTCAAGGTGTTGAACCCCATTCTCAAAAGAAGTAGGAGATTCATTGTCCCACTGACATGAAAGCCACTAAGCTCCATCGCATGGAAAAATAGCTTATGTCCAACAATGCTTTACCAATAAGAATTATCCAAGACACAGAAACCATGTTCCAGAGAGGATCCAGCCATCTGTCAGTCATGACTGAATATTGTCATGCTGTCTCCTCACCTCCCCAGTACTACTACCATTAAAATGCCCATGAATACTTGAAGTCCATGGGACATCCTGGAAATTGGTTAATGCTGTTGGAAGGGCATGAAAAGTGTCTCCTTGACTGCTAGAAGAATGCTAGGAAGAACAGGTAGGAAGAGTGACCAATATTTTACAAGCTAACGACCCTTGAAAGATCTAAGGGTAAATTTAAAAACAAAATTTCAAGGTCCATTCAAATACAAGACTATCTACTCTGAGGTAAAAACCAGGTGTTAGGAGAGTTTTTTGTCGTTAGCTGGTAGTGGCAGGAGTAAACTGAAATGCTATCCCACTAGCAACAGAAAAGGAATGTATATATTGTCCTTTAAAAGATTTGAGGATGTATCTGCTTGATAAGTAACCATGCATGGAGTGAGATCTGAGGTGTTCCTTCTCTCTCTAGAACCAATGACATCACTCTAAACTTACACGAAAATGGCAGTGTCTTAGAAATGGATATTGATTTAGGGAGCGGTATTAAGGATTCTCAACCAGAGAGCTGCTTTAGTGCCTCACCAAACTACAAATCCCAGGATTCTGTAGCATGTAGATATGGCAGTTGAAAGGGAAGCCTGGTCCTACAACTGTGCAATGTGAAAGGCTTTTCTTCTAAGTTGTAGAGGAAAATACTCTGCATCCCTAAACTGACTTCCTGGCATCTCCAGGTAGGGCTGGGAAAGGCCTGTATCTGTATCCCTGAAACCACTGCTAGTTTGTATAAAGAGCACTCAGTGGATGGACCAGTAGTCTGATCTGATATAAGGCACTGGGCTTTCTAGGTTTCTAAACCTCTCTGCTGCTGTTTCTCCATGAATAATCAGCTAGCTTGTCCTAGCTGTGGATTCCTTGTATCAAGTATGGACTAAATACTGCACAAGATCCCTTCAATCTATAGGTATGTACATCCTCAACCACATCCATCAATAACAAGATTCTTCTCTCTCTCTCTCTCTCTCTCTCTCCCTCTTTCTCTCTTTTTGTAATAATGCTGATTCATCAATATGAGCGAATGCAAATAAATTAAGGGAACTGAAAGCTGTGAAAAACTGTGCTTGCACAATGCTCTGCACAGAAAACATGAGAAGTTTAAGAAATGACTAGGATCCCACTCGTAACATTGGTAGTGCTCCACAGAGAAGAATTCTGCACTCCAAAGAAAAATTCAGTTGCAGGGAATAGTGTAAGATTCCTTATCTCAGCAGAGGGATAAGAAAAATGTGAAGACATGGATGATTCTTACTTACCTCTCTCTCTCTCTCTTTTTGTTGTTGTTGTTGTCTTGACACCTTTACAAAGTGTCATCTAAGGATATGGACGGTATATAGGAAAATAGATGCATATACATCTTCGCATCTCAGTGTTTATGTTCCTTATGAAGAGAAAACACTGGCCAACTAGGAATTATTCCCAAACAGTCAGGAGTTCTAAAATAAAAGTCTTTAATTCCACAGAAGCATAGCAAGAGCTGGAGTCAGAGTGTGGGTATCACTGCCCTCTACTGTATGGAAACTCAGATCTGTTCAGCTGTTTGTGGCAATCTCACATTTTAGTTCCGTTCCAAGAAGATATGCATAAAATGTCAGTGAAGGAAATAATTCCATTCTAAGTTTTATAGCTTTTTTTTTCAGAATTTGACAAGAAATTGAATTTTGTCACATGGGCTGATGTATCTGCTTTTTGCTAAGAAGGCACACTTGTCTGCTCAGAGTCATTATTGCAGGGATTGACCAAGTGCACACTTTCAGGTATTGTTAGACCGATGCTTCTAACTGTCCTAGCTCATGTAGACAATAGTGAAGGATGCTGGGAACTATAGTCTGGCTATACAGAGAGGGCCTGACCTTGCCTTACAATAAAGTGCTCTGGTTCAAACCATATCATAATTCTCTTCTGAGAATTGGCAGTTACATTCATGTCCCTATGAATAAGTATTTGACTTGGAAAAGCCTACTTAAATCTTCCAGGTACTGTTTTAAGTAAGGTTTCAAAGCTCAGAGGAAATTTCACTATGGGCTCCTCCCTGAAGAGGACAACTGGAATACTGCATAAGCTATGTAGTTAAGTACTTAGTAACCTCTCCTGGCCTGACCCCCTCCAAAACTGGGGGAAATGTCATTCACCCATGCTCCAGTTACCAACAGAATGGACTTCCTAGATTGGTGGACAGTTACGACCATGGTAATAGTGTTGCAATTTACCAAGCTATTGTAAATGTGAAGCCATTGCAGATGACTAAATGTAGGTAACTGTTTCATATACATTGTCATTACCTATTTATGATTGTGGCACTATTACCATAATTATAAGTCTCCTCCCCAGCCTCCTTTACTGGGCATTACCTGCTTGGGTAAAAGGAGATCCATTCAGACAGTGACTGACATGTGGGCAAATAATGTTTCCAATGGGCTTGGCGGAGGGATTGAGCCAGGAAAGTTTCCTTCATTAACTTAACTACTTAACTAAGTAGCTGATGCAGAATTCCAGCCTACATTAATAATCTTTGGGATAGAACAGACCAAAAATGCCTCAAGACTTTATCCTGTCTGAGACAGAGCAGTAAATAGCACTCTAACCACCCAAGTTGCATAGTATCCCAAACCAGTCACTTTGGCACATTGGACATAAAACCCCATAAGCCCTGGAAATCTCTGGCAATTAAAAAAAAATGACTGTGATTCTAGATCAGCTCCCTAGCTATGAAACTCCCTCCATTATGTAGCTAAGTAGCATCTCTTGGCCCAACTCTCCCCTCAATCTGGACTTACCAGGCAGCAGCCACTGTGAGCAATGGGGCCTGTTATCCTGTCAATCAGGAGGCAGTAGACTGACATTTCTGCCCTCTCTTGCAAACAATCTCTGGTTGGAAGCAGGATTGCTGTCATAATTCCTCTTTGTATGAGAGACTGCTTGTTTGAGGGGATAGAAACATCAGGCTTCTGACTCCCAATCAATCTGACCCCTGTTGCTTGCAGCAGCTGCTGCCTGGTAAATCCAGATTTGGAGACTTACATAATCCCTGTGAATTCCCTACTATATTGAATATGTGGGAATCATTAATATGAACCAATTATAAATGTGTGACTCTAGGTTACACATTTATAACTGCATTCTTTAAGCTCAGCCCTTATTTACTAATGTCGCTAGTTTTTTACGACTTTCTTTGTCTACTACATGAGGTGTCTGCCTCACTTTGTGTTCTGGAGAAGCCTGGATCAGAGCAAGACCACTTTAGCCCTATTGTAAGCAAAGGTCTTCTCAGGACAAAACTATGAGGCAGAAGTGGTGACTCTACTCAGCTAAAAAATTTGTGCAATATATTTTTGTGCAAATGAGAAAAAGTTTGTGCAAAATATTTCTGTTTTCTAGCTATTGACAAACATAAAGCACTAGTCTTTTCACTTTTGCACAGAGAGGGAAACTCTCAAGGACATTGAAAAGATCATTTACTATGGTTATTCACTGTGTTGAGACATATTTTCTCATTGAGGGTGAACAAATTTGAAGCTATTCTTTACATCCTTATGGTAGATGTCTCTGGGAAGGGTAGAAAATCTGTTTCCCGAAGAGAATTATTCTGCCACTGTAACAGAGCGTTGATAGGCTTCATCTACATGAATTTGGCCAGAATCCTGCAGGTGTCCTGCATTAGCAGTTGCACTTTTCCCAGGATCATGGTGTGAGAATTGTGATGGAAGGGAGACAAAATGTGGCAGCATCTTTTTCTCCAATGCCTGCCTTCCTTCATAGCCCAAAGACTGTGAGCTTTCCTGTGTGTTCTCAATGCCTACACCAGCAGAGGTGTATCAGTGTAGCACTCTAATAGATTTCTGGATGTTCTGTTCTCCTCTTAAGTCAACCATGATAGTGGCCACCATCACAACTTTTGATACATTAACAACATATAGTGTTAAAAGAAGTCCTTCTTTGAAGGATAATGACTGAGTTATACTGTACAATGAAGAGCTATATAGTCTGTTTATGGAGGTAATCTTTGCCCCCAGACCCAATCTGGCCACTGGCAGGTGGGCATGGGAAACCATTCCCTCCCTCCATGCCTCCTTCCCCTTCTTGGGGAAACAACAAAGATCAATAAATCAGAACTGCACAGCACGGGAGGATTCCTGCTGGTATCTCTGATCAGTGATCAGAAAAAATGGCAAGATTCTTAGCCATGCTTTATTCCTCTTCTCTCTTCCTTGCACTGGATGAGAACCAATGATGTGGTAATATAACCATTAAATTGAGTTTTAATGAGTCAGCCATCTGTAAAAGTTCCCATAGTGATTTACAGACTTTTAACAAAATATAGCCAAAAATAAAATGTGATCAGAAAACAGCTATCAGAAGGAACATAAAACAGATAAAACATAGTCCCCAGTAAAATCCTTACTGGGATTTTTACGTTGTCTCATTAGGATCTTCTTTGACCCTTCCCAGGGTGCTAATGATAGTGACAATGGGCAGGTTTTCCCTGGAGCACAACAAAGCCAATGAGTCACACACCAGTGGGAAATTCAAAATAAAAAAAGTAATCTTTTATTCAGTCCAAGCCAAAAGAAAAAGACATCTAGGAAGATTTTCACAAATCAGACATGCCAGAACAAAGAAAGCCATTCACATTTATACTTGTCCATAAGATAATGAATTAATGTACTAAGTTACATCAATTTTATGTCAAATTTGGTGGGCTTCATGTGGGTGAAGCACTAATAGCCCTAATCAGAAGCTCACTCCCCGCTATTAGAAAGATATGGAGGGGACTAGAGAGGAGCCAATTGGCTCCACCTTCTCCACTGCATTCTCATCACTTCTCCTTGCAGCTCTTCATGCACTGGGGCTGAAGATCTGCACCCAGGATACAACGTTGAGCACTTCAGACAACTCCTTTAAAAGTAGCTAAAATCTGGAGTGGATGCCTTTCCCCACTGACACGGGAACTACCACTGTGATTTGACCCCTCCTGCTGCTCCTAGTTTTATTGCCAAACTCCACATCACACACAATGAATAGCATGTGTAATAACCCTCTCTTTTTACTTTTTAAGGGGATAATCATTATCTGAAGTTCAAGGTACATATCAGGGAGATCTATCTCTTGTCAGGGATTCCAGGCAGGGAACCCTGGGAAAATGATCAGCCCACTGCAAAGATGTTGCATCATGCCCCAGCTGTGGGTAGTTGAAGGTTGCATAAGAAACTGGGGTCGTGTGCAGATGGTAGAGGGAGGTGTGCAAACCTCTACCTGATTGGTTGTAGATATGTATATAACAAAGCAATGCCAGTATGTATTTGTCTGTTGACCAAAACCGGTGTCTGGTGCAAGCCTTTGTCTGTTTGTTCTATGTTTTGTATATAAGGGAACTTTGCTGCAAGATAAAGTGCCTCCTGTTTTGGAAGAAACTCCTCTGTGTGTGAGTATCCTTACTGGGGAACAAGGCTGCTGCTGTTGGCTCGCTGAACTCTGGCTTTTCCATTGTGTTTCCGTGGGGCTGAAACTCCTATCATCCCCCAATATCTCTTACCCTCTCCAGCATAATCAGAATGAATAAGTTCTCTGCCCGAATTCAGCTTAATGAAAATATTCTCATTGGTATCATTGGTGGGTAGCTTGAGTGGAATGATGCCACTGCCCTCATATACTGTTTTCCCATTATTTGTACACTCTGGACTAGAGAAGCATTCAATCAGATTCTGCAGGGTGCTCCTTATTTTCCTAATCTCATTAGTTTGTGACCATTGCACCTAAATTTTTCCACCTGATTTGTAGGCAATTAAATTGGATGTAGGGGCCTTATAAAATATACCCCCCCCCAATTGTCCCACAGCATGAGTTTGGGGCAGAAAGGATCTTGAAAAAGAAAGAACTCGGAGAACTTCTCAGAACGTTCTTGCCTTGAAATTTTAGCCCAGTGCTGCCTGGCCGCTGTGCAACCATTCTGCAGTTCATCAAGCTTCCACACTGATATACCTTCTTTATTATGTCTAATGTTATTTTTGTTTGATATGTTGATAGTTGACCATGTACCACAATTATTTACCTGAGGCCTTCACAGCTAAGGGGATGCTAATGGAAGGCAAACTCCTGAAATAACTGTTCCTGTCTATCACATTTGAGCTATCCTCAGCTATTGTCACAGCCTATGATGTTTACACAGGGTGTGGCAATTACGAGTATTAACATGTTTTTAATTGTAACCTACCTGAGGGAAAAGGCTCAGCAATTTATACAGGTGGTGCTTCTGGGGAAAAACAGGAGTGTGAGAAAAATCTGAAAACGTGGAACCACCACAACCAACACAGCTCCAGAGTGGCTGCTTGCCAGTTCACAAAGTAAGGGGGAAGTAATCTCTTGTGTGCAGGTGCAGCTTAAGTTATTTTGGCTGCCAATGAAAATATCAGTTGGTTAGCGAGGGTAGGCTTTTTTTGTGTTGCTGCGTTTTTGGTCCTGTTGTGGCATGTTTTCCTCTCCAAAATATATGTTAGAATGTTATTGCATAAACTCAAAGGGAAGGCTGATGAAGGGAGGAGGGGAGAAACAAGATCAGTTGTTTTTAAAACCAACTCTAGGACAAATCATACCATTTAATCCTATTGTTTAGAGTGTGAAATAAAAACACAAATAGGCTATGAAGTGCTCCAAAAGGAGAAAGGTGATAAAATGTAAAGAAAATATGATGTACCTGCTCTCACACATCTAGGTTCTTATCAGTCTTAGAATCATAGAATCACAGAGTTGGAAGAGACCACAGGGGCCATCCAGTCCAATCCCTGCTACATAGGAACCCACATCAAAGCACTCACAACAGATGGCCATTCAGCCTCTGCTTAAAACCTCCAAAAGAGCAGACTTTGGCAGCATATTCCACTGCCGGACAGCTCTGATCAGCAGGAAGTTCTTCCTGAGGTTCAGGTGGAATCTCCTTTCCTGTAGTTTGAATCCATTGCTCCTTGTCTTAGGCCATTTCTGCACTACACTGTTATGCTACTATTATTCCACTTTCAATCTCCTGTGGAATTCTGGGGTTTGTAGTTTACTGAGTCCTAAGAGCTCTGTGGCTGAGAATCCTAAGTGCCCCTCCCTAAACTGCAAACCCCAGGATTCCACAGGACATTGAAAGTGGAATAATAGTACTATAACAGTCTAGTGCGGAAATGGCCTTAGTCTTTGGAGCAGTTGAAAAAAAGCCCTCTCCCTCCTCAACATGACATCCCTTCAAATATTTAAACATGGCTATCATGTCCCCTCTTAACCTTCTCTTCTGCAGACTAAACATACCCAGCTCCCTAAGTCGCTTCTCATAGGGCATGGCCTCCAGACCCCTCACCATTTTGGTCACCCTCCTCTGGACACACTCCAGCTTGTCAATATCCTTCTTAAAGTGAGGTGCCCAAAACTGGACACAGTATTCCAAATGAGGTCTAACAAAAGCAGAATAGAATGATACCATTAGTTTCCTTGATCTGGACACCACACTCCTATTGATGCAACCAAGAATTGTGTTGGCTTTCTTGGCTACCGCATCACACTGCTGATTTATGTTCAGCTTTTGGTCCACCAAGACTCCTAGATCCCTTTCACATGTTCTGTTATCCAGCCATGTGTCCCCCATCCTATATTTGTGCTTTCCATTTTTTCTGCCTAGGTATAGCACCTGACATTTCTTTCTGTTGAAACTCATTTTGTTAGCTTTGGCCCAGCTCTCCAATCTGTCAAGGTCATTTTGATCCTGTCCTCTGGGGTATTAGCAACCCCTCCCAATTTGATGTCATCTGCAAATTTGATCAGCATGCTCTCTATTCCTTCATCCAAGTCATTAATAAAGATATTGCATAGCACTGGGCCCAGGACAGAACCCTGTGGCACCCCACTAGTCACTTCTCCCCAGGATAAAAAGCAGCCATTGGTGAGCACCCTTTGGGCTCAGTCAGTCAACCAATTAAAAATTCACCTAACAGTAGCACTGTCCAGCCTGCATTTTACTAGCTTCTTTGCAAGAATGTCACAGGGAACTTTGTCAAAGTCTTACTGAAATAATGATATGCTACGTCCACAGCCTTCCCTTCATCTACCAAGTTTGTAACTCTATCATGAAAAGAGATAAGATTAGTCTGGCATTACTTATTTTTGAGAAGCCCATGTTGACTCCTAGTGATCACAGCATTGCTTTCTAAGTAATTACAAATTGACTGTTTAATGATCTGCTGTAGGATCTTTCCTGGTATTGATGGCAGGCAATAATTATTTGGGTCCTCTTTTTTTCTCCTTTTTGAAGATGAGGACAACATTTGCCTTCCTCCAGTCTGCTGGAACTTCTCCTATTCTCCAAGAGTTCTCAAAGATTATTTTGAATGGTTCTGAAAATACTTCTGCCAGTTCTTTTAATATCCTGGGATGTAATTCATCCGGCTCTGGAGACTTGCATTTATCTAGTGTAGCCAGGTATTCCTGTACTAATAATAATATCAGTCAGTATCAATAATTGTTATCAACAGGAGGAGGAAGAGGAGGAGGAACAATAGTAGTAGTAGTAGTAGTAGTAGTAGTTAGTGCTTGCTTATGTTTCTGCTTCCTACTCTTTTGTGAGTGTTGAGCTGACAATGAAAGAAATGGGAGCAGAGAGTTTTGCATACCTGTCCAGGGGCAAATGGTGGTTTTTAAATCAATCATCTGGTAAATCAGCTTTGAGTTTTAGCCTGAACTTTAAATGACATATCTAAAATGCTGAAGTTTCTTCCTAAAGAGTTTCAGAACCTTACGCAGCTCATTTCAAGTTCTCACATTTCCCACTGACATCACTATGGTTATCTAATAAAACAGGTTATGGTCCATGAAGTTTCCTGATAAACAAAATTTATTAGTGTTTCAGGTGCCATGGGACTCCTTATTGTCAATGTCAGTTACACAATCCACTCTTCACAAAAGGCCTAGTAAGGCCCCCTGTTGCTCAGTTTAAGGCAACTGATTCATTAAAATGTTTCTTTTATCATCATTTCAAGACAACATTGGGTACAAGGATTAATTCTCCTCTCTCCTATGGTCACTGGTAGCTTCTATGTGAGTGGAGTGGTGAATCCACTCTTGATTTTAATATTTACTTGAAAGAAGCTCTTCAAGTACTGAATCCCATCTTTAATATAAGTCCAGACTGTTGGATGCCCTTTTAAAATTCAGAGAAAACCCAAAGCAGATTCACCATCCTATTGACATTGGAGCCACAGCTTACTCTGTTCCTGTTTGTAGCATTCTAAATTTTACTTGTTTTTATATGACGTAGAACAAATTATATTACTCATTTTTAGAAATGGGGGAAATGGAAAGTTAATTTTTTAAAATATACCCATAATTGTAGCTAGCTGCTGGGGGGCTTTGGGGCTATAGCTCCTTCATTTTTAAGAGCAACTTTCTAAGTTCAAGTGTATGCATGTGTGCACCAAACAATCATCTGCCTGAAATGAAGATCAGAATGGCCTTCTGTCTGTAATATGGGGTCCACAGTTCTATATCTGAGGCCAAATTTAAATATGCCATGGAAATATAGGAAGCTGCCTTGTACTTTTTTCCAGTGGTCTATCTAACCCAGTACTATGACTGGCTCTCTGGAATCATGAGCAAAGATTTCTCCAAATCCTGCCTCTTAGAACTCTGTACGTTCTAAGTACATGGAAGGTACATTGTGCCCGCTAGAGTTTGATGAAGTACTCCCATCACACCTTGCAATTGGCCAGGATTGTCAGGGCTGATGGAAATTAGGGTTCAACAACCTCTATACAGCCTCTCTATACAAGTGCACATGTGTCTTCAAGTTGCCTGTCAACTTGTAGTGACTCCATGAATTTCATAGGGTTTTCTCAGGCAAGGAATATTCAGAGGTAGTTTTGCCAGTTCATTCCTCTGAAAGATAGCCTACAGCACCTTGTATTCATTAGTTGACTCCCATCCAAGTAATCACCAGGGCTGACCCTGCTTAGCTACCAAGATCGGATGGGATCTAGTGCTTTTAGGGTATTTAGGCCTACCAATAGCTTAAAAGGAAGCCCTCACCCATGGTACCAAAACATTAAGGTGAGAGCTTTGGAATTGAATTGTGACATAGAAATTCATGTTGACATGACCTAATTCAAATGTTCAAATATCTGGCATTGGAATGCAGCTCCCATCAGTCATAGCCAACATAGCCAATGCTGGGGGATTAGGAGAGTTAAAATGTAGAAATATCTGTAGACTACCAGTTGTCTATTCCTGACAGACAATAGAGTAGCACCAACTTAAATCCATTCTTATGTGCCATCCAATTGACTTCTACTTATGGTGACCCTATGAATGGGAGACCTACAAAAGCTCATCATCCACAGCCTTACTCAGGTCTTGCAAACTCAGGGGTCCATCATCCTTTATTGGATCAATCTGTCTGTAATGTAGTCTTCTTTTCCTACTTCCTCCCTCTCTCTTGAGTATTGTTGTCTTTTCCAACAAGTCATATTGTCTGATTATATGTGCACAGAGCTGAGAAAAATTGATTTTGGGGGCTAAAACTCACAGTGTCCATTCTGGTTAGGAATTCAAGGAGCAATAGTCCATAAAACTAACTTTTCTTAGCTCTGAAATTTCACTGGGTTCCCTATGTTTTATTTCACTCCTGTCCAGAGATAGTTACCTTCTGTGTTCTGAAAGGAAAAGCCAAGCACAGTATTTTCCAAGCAATGATCCACGGGCTGGATGCTTAGTTCTCCACGTAACCCAACTCTGTAATTGGTTCCATAGGTTCTGCCATATCACCTTCAAATAGCTATTCATTTGGGGCATCATGTGCAAAGGAAATTGTAACCAGAACAAGCACTTCAGAAAAGCAAAATTCTGAATGATGTCAATGGGAAGTCAATAGGAATATTGATGAGACTCTACTGAAACTTCTCAGAAACATTCTGTAAATCTCTAAGTTGTCACCAGTTTTCTTTTGCAGTGAACTTCAGATCAATGTGAAGAGTTCTCAAGCTGAGTCTCCACACCTCTGCTTAATCTAAGGAATTTTAGAAAGATGCCAGAAGATTTCCATGAGATCAGTGAAATCACTTAGACAATGCTGACTGAAGGTTGCATGTCCCTAAATATGATGGAAAAATGCAGAGTGACCAATGCTACAGTTTCTGAAGACAACTTCCATTTATTCCTTCAGCCTACATTTTCATTTAAAAAATTTGTAAAGTTGATCTGTAGACAGCATCTAGCCAAGGGGATGCCAGATGACCATCCATGGAGTCTAACCATGATGTTAAAAGCCCACAACATCCCATCTAGTGACTTGGAGTAATTCAGTTCAGTGCTGCATTACTTTTTCTCCTCCAAGGCATTCTTTACATGTTATGCCTGAAAACCTCTGTGGCTCTTATACTACAGTCTCTAATCTGGCTCTCCTTGTATCCTGCTCAGTGTGTCGTAGCATTTTGTGTATGTAATTACATAGTTCTAAAGTAAGACAAATTGAAATGTCTATTATGGAAACATCTAGTTGTAACTCTCCTAAACAATAAGCCATGTGTAGGAAGTAGTACAGAGAGAACACGCTTAATAACCTAGAGGCTGGGTGCAGCTCCATAGCGCTTCAAAGGATTTTCTATTTTAAATCTTAGTACTGCTTGAAGCTAACAACTGACTTTATTACAGCTCCAAACTCCAAACACAAACAAAACAAAAAAATGAAAAAGGACCTGTTTTTTAATAAGTTTTTCAGAGAAGCTGCCAACATTTCTAGAATGAATACATTGTCAAAATCATGCCATCTGTTATGCAACAAATGTGCCCTGGAATGAAGACAGGGGTTCCAAGTAGTGAAAACACACAAGATATGCACAGAGAAGGTATCTCAGCACTTGTTGACCATTTGTTGTGCAGAAGCTGGCCCTGCTTGACAACCTGGCTTAGATCTCCAGTCAACAGAGCAGCTTGAAAACAGACCAACAGGTGACTGGAGACCTTCTTGTGACCGTAGCAGGAATCATCAACAACTGAAGCCTCAATTCCCCCTGGAGAAGCTCACAGACAGAGACTAGCCCTCTCATTTCTACTGCCCACTCAAGCTGCTGCTTGTTCATTTGCTCAATCACTCATGTACTCATCCTCAAGGTCTGGCTTCTTCTAACAGAAGAATGGGAATCATGAGTCCTTCAAATAGTGTTAGATTGAAACACAGAGCAACTCTGCCAGCACAGTCAACAGTGGTAAATTGTTAGAGAGCCATGGGATTCCCACTCATGTTTCAACAGCAGAAGAGAACATGGACTGGAATCCTGTTCTTGTGTGCCTTCAAGTGGTTTCCAGCTTATAACCTCTCAAAAGGTTTTCTTGGCAAGATTTGCTCACGGAGGGTGGTTACTGTTGCCTTCCCCTGACACTGAGATTATGACTTGCCCAAGATCACCCACTAGGTTTCCATGGCTGAGCGGGGATTTGAACCTTTGCCTCTAGAGCCCTAATCCAAAGCTCAAACCACTACAGCATGGAGGCTCTCACTTGAATCTTAGTAGCAACTAAAGTAGTACCACTAAATCAATGGTTACAGCAAGTTTTGGAACAGTTTCCAGAGAGTGTTTCCAAAGAGTGTTTCTTTATCAAGTTATCAATGATTCAAGCAATCTTGTGGCTGTGTACTTTAAAGTCAGTTGCTTCTGACTTATAGTGACTCTAAGGTGAACTATCATAGGCTTTTTTTGGCAAGATTTATTTAGAGGGAGTTTGTCCTTCCCTTCCTCTGAGGCTGAGAAAATGTTATTTGTCCAAAGTCACCCAGTAGGTTTCCATGACTGAGCAGGGATTTCGACGTGGTCTCCAGAGTGATAGTCCACTGCTCAAACCACTATACCACGCGGAAATTTAGAACATGGAAAGGACTTCTCTTTGCTGCAACATCCTTGTTTCTCTTTCCTGTTAAACTAAATTGAGCCCCAAAAGAAGAAATGCTCTGCACTAAGATGTCTGACATGTACCTCGAACAATGAGAACACACATACCTACAAGGCCTTGTTTGTGCCAAAATTATATTCAATCTAGGATAATTTCATTATTCATTCAGTCTGGTTTTCAGAATGGCTCTGAAACCCAAAGGGCTACTATAAACATTAGCCTGACTACAGGCTCCCACAAGAGATTGTTGCCCATAGCTGCCAGAAGCTCATTCTCCAGACTAATGCCATAAATTAGGAGACCACAGGATTGATTGATAACTATAGTTTATAGCAATGTATCCTGCCTGCTGAATATACAGCTGCTGCTAGTGTAAATGCAGAGGTCACCCTGGCTTTTCCCCTGTGGCTTTTCCAGGTGTTACAGACTCTACAACATCTGGGAGAGAGTGAGTATTTTTGCTCAAACTGTCAATTGTTCTATTAGTTGAAAATTAACTCTTGTCAGTAAATTGTAGATCTGTAGTAGCAGCAGAAAAAGCCACTTCCCCCATTTCTCCTCCCCCAAAGAAAACATAGGAGGAGAATCCTAGAATATTCAGAGGATGACTTAAAGAGGAAATATTGTTTATGCAAAATGTGTTGCTTATCTTGGAGCAATCTAGAATAGGATACACGGCTCAGAGTTTCAGTCCCTCTATGCTGGTCCTTTGTTATAAACAAATGAAAGTCAATACAGGTGGAGGGGTGGTCCTGGCTTGGACCAGGAGCCTACAGCAAAACACCAGGTAGCCCAAGACATTTTGCTGCCTGAGGCAATGAAGCAGACGGTACATCCTTACCATTCCACACACAAAAAACAAGTGGACTAAGAGCTGGATCTTACTTTAACATGCTTGATGGGGAAGAGCTTTCCACCACACCTCAAGGCAGCAAGCTACTTTAAGGGATGCAGGCCCTGTTTTGGGCACACCCCTGTCTCCCTCCACATCTTGTTGCCAGCTCATAGCAGCACCTGCTACCACAGGCAACTGTCTCATTCTGCAAAGCTAATTTTGATAGTAGCAGGATAAAAAAGAGGAAGGGAGCGGGGAGAAGGAAAAAAAGAATGTGGCAGCACCTTTAAGACTAAGTGGTTTTTATTTTAGCATGAGCTTTCATGGATATAAAACCACTTCTTCAGATGCAGTATCCAGTGATACTGGAAGAAGTCTCATGTCACTCATACATTCTGTGGATGCCACAGAACTTGAAAAGCTATTGTCAAAAAGTAATTTCTTACAATTGTTGTTTCAGTGTCTTGTTAGCTGTTATGTGCCTTCAAGTCATTTTTTGACATATGGTGATGTTAAGATGAACCTATCACAGGGTTTTCTTGACAGGATCTATTCAGAGGAGTTTACTGTTTGTTGTTTGTAGGTGTATGCTTTCAAGTAGTTTTTCAACTAATGGCGATCCTAGGGCAAACCTATCACAGGGTTTTCTTGGCAAGATATAGATTCAATATCTTTAAGGCCCTAAAAGTAGTTAGTTGATTTTTTCAGAAGTAACTCTCCTGTTTCTCAAAAGTCACTGAAGATTAGGTATTTTACAGAGTTTTTGCAAGGATTCATGAAGCAATCTTTGTTTAGTGCTTTGAACAACCTGAAGCACTATAGCCAAAGCAAGTGTTATTATTATACTGCAGCCTACAGCTTTATTGCAAAAATGCAGCCTTACGTAAATGCACACCAAACTGTAGAAATGTATGTGCACACACATGTATGTATAGTAGGGAGCTGTTCTGGTTTTTGCTGCTTTCTTCTGTGTGTACAGACATCCATTTTTAACCCTTTGTCTCCAAATTTCTTAAGCATGAGTACTTACCCCTTTCTTTAATACAGGGTATGTTGGCTGCTAGTTGTGCAAAAAGGCTTGAGATGAGAATGAGGATTGGCATAAATCATGCCAGTGTCACAAAGGAATCAATGTCTAGTGCTGTTTGCGCACTAAATTCTTTGCAAGAAAAGGACCTTTTGGAGATTTTGTCCCCTATGCAAGACTGCACATTCCTGAAATGCACTATATGAATTTCCCAACCGACTCAGCTTTTCATTTATGCTTCTCATTTAGTGATAATTCTCACGCAGTACTAATGTGGTTCAGGAAAAGAACAGAGAAAGAGACTAGCAAACAACACATAACCATAATGGGAGTTTTCTGCATTTCCAGGGACCACTCTGCTTTCAAGCCAGTACACTGTGGTCTTGAAGCATATTTTAAATGCACAAACTGACCCCCTCATGAGTGGTCTGATGTCATAATTATATTGGTGCTGATATCTCATGTTTTGATGGCCTGTGACTGTGCATTAAAAACATACAATATTGGTACCATTTAGCAATATCATCACCATCATAAAGCATATGTATTCGTGGACAGCTGGATCATAACATTACAAAATCCCTTGGAGAGAGAAAGCCTGAGCCACCTTGGAATATGAGCATGTTTTTCCTTTGTTCAGAGTACAAACGAGGAGCCAACATTGTAAGCTATCCTTGATTAAAATTTGATAAGGCCATCAAATCAACTTCAACTTATGGTGACCCTTTGAGTGAGAAATTTCCAAGTCTCCCTGTTATCAACAGCCCTGCTCAGGTCTTGCAGATCCAGGGCCATGGCTCTCTTCACTGAGTCTATCCACCTCTAATGTACCCCCCTTACTTACTGCATTCCACCTTACCAAATATTATTCTTTTCTAATGAGGCATGGTTTCTCATGATATGTCCAAAATGAAATAGCATACTCCTCCCATCAGCCACTCCTCTGATAAAAGATTTTTACAGAAGACCCTGGCTGTTTAAATTTGAATTCCCCAAACTGATCGTGGCTTGGGCTGATGGGAATGGCAATCTAAAACATCTCAGGGCATACCCTCCGTCATTAGTATGTGACCAAGCAACATCAGAGGGTTGTTGAGATGGGGAAAGTTGTTAAGGAGGAAGAACACATGTGCTAGACAGCAGGAGTCAGTTTTTGTGTGAGTCTACTGGTAAGGAGACATTTCCACACTATTTTCTCATTATCACCATTTTATTGTACAGTCACAGACCCAATATAACAAACAGAGGAATAGAAGCGTGGTCATTAAAAACATTAGAAGCATGGTCATTAGATGTATAATCATGAAAATATATGCATCTTTAAAATACATATGCTTCTTTAAAATGCATATTGTTACAATCAGTAGATCCATGGTGGGGGGAGGGACTTGAAAGTAAAACAAAACATGTACAAAACAGTTAAGAAGAAAAATCAGAACAGTAAAAACAATCCTGAACTGTTATCTACTACATAGGGAGCTCTGATCCTGGCTGCCTCTGTGAGAAATTTTGCAGCTTCAGTCACTTTTAGAGACTTGCCTCCCAGCAAGAGCCTGATATAAAATTGATCTGAACTTCCAGGAAACTTTCTCAACAATAATTAAATCATGGCAGACCTTCTTATAATAACTACAGACCAAAAGAATGTGCTTCATCGTCTCAACTTCTGTATTATTGCAAGGGTACCGTCTTTCCGGATAAGGGATACTAGCAAATCTTCCTCTTAGCACTTCAGTAGAAAAAACATTACATCTGGTCTTTGAAAAAAATTTGCAAAATTTAACCACTGACAGGTTCTTTAGGTAGTCTGCTAATTGAAAAGGCCCTACATAGTAACTACACACCCTTTTTGCCTCTCCCTTCTGCTGGATTAATTGAATGTAAACTACTTTTGCATTCTGAATTCATAGTTTGCAGCAGTTGAAATAAGCAAGGGATCAAAGAGGGAAAGTGGAAGGAACAGAGAGAAACAGGGACATTTTTAAAGCAGCCGAGAAAGTGGGATGACAGAAGATTATTCAGGACTGTACCTGCCAACTTGGGACAGTTAGAGGGGATGTGAGAGGGAGCAGCTGGAACCTTTCAGATGTTCTGGACTGTGACCATTAGCCCTAGCCACCATGGCTAATGATCCAGAATGAGGCAATTACTGTATACAGCATCTGGGGTGGACCAGATTGGGGAAGGAATACCTTTAAAGTCTGCTAATCTTTAAAATATCTCCTATGTTTTTCCAGAAGAGGCATATCTCTTTACCTGAGCATGATATATAGTATATGAAAATAACCCTTTGCAAAGGGAGTGGTTCTTTTGCTAGGGGGTATTAGATGGAGCTCTAAAGATTAGTGAAGGGAAATTCCTAGATTTATTTTACAATTAAGAATAATGTATAAAATGCCTTCCCTGGGCAAAAATCTTTAAAAAAAAAACATAACAAGGAGCAAAAGCATGCTGTAGCTTCAAGGAGCAATAATTAAGATTAGCCACAAACCAACTAAGCCTTCTCTTACGTAGAACAGAGTTTTGTTTCACCAAAATGACAAAAGGGGAGGGAACATTTCCATGGGAAAAACAGAGATGAGTACTGATGGTACAATCCTTTGGGAATTGCCTCAATCTCATCTTTTAAAAATGAAGATTTTCCCTCATTCACGGTCCTTTCTGACAACTACTCTATAGTCCAATGGAGTTATAGCTGTTTATCATATAAACATCTCTCCCAAAAGTTTGACAGGCAACATGCTTAACAGGCTTAATCTGACTCCGAAGACCTCCTTGCCTGGCCCCCTGACATAGTCACCTCAAATTGGCATTTTTAACTTATCGTACACTTATGGTGCATTTTGTCTGAAACAGGAAACCCAGGAAAAACTCTTTTTCCTTCCTTCCTTGGAATAATCCAGGCTTCTCCCGTGGGTGCTCAGAGGCAGAGCTTGGAAAAAACTTTTGGGCTGTAGTTTTCAGACTGCCATCTCCTAGCCACCATCTCCATTGTTTCTGTTCTCCAGAGCCAGTTCCATGCCAGCATCAAGCCTTGCTTATTGCTGGCCTACACTGTCATCTGCCTCTCTTAGGGCCTTTCTGCTTTACACTGTTATAGTGCTATTATTCCACTTTCAACCTCCTGTGGAATTCTTGGGTTTGCTGAGGCCAAAGAGCTCTCTGGTTGAGAATTCTAAATACCCCTTCCTAAACTGCAAACTCCAGGATTCCCCAGGATGTTGAAAGTGGAATAATAGCACTATAACAGTATAGTGCGGAAAGGCCCTTAGTCATTGAATTTCTTCAGAGAGTTGGGGATTGAACCCAAAGTGACCCAACTGTATCAGTTTATCCATTCAGTCACCAGCTCTGCATAGAGGGTTTTTTTGTGGGGCCCATGTCAGCTGCAATATTGGGGATCTTGTCACTGTCCCAGTAGTGGCTGGTGGTTTCCACCTCAGGGATTTGGTGATTCACGCTGGTTTTTATCCCAGGCTTTAAGGGAGTTGTCCAAGGTGCTGAATATTATCCTCCAAATAGATCCAACATCCTGGATAGATCCTGTAAAGTCTGGACTAAAACTGAGAGCAGATTCACCAACATTCCAATTAACTACACTAACACTCTACCAGTTTTCTGGCATGTGTGAGGCTTTAGAGAACAATATAACAGGTGGAGGCTAAGGGCAAAATTATCACACAGTAGCTGAGTAAGAGCAGCCAGCATGACGTAGTGGTTTCAGTGGGAGACTATGACCCTGGAGACCATGGAAATCCAGTGGGTGACCTTGGGTATGTCACATACTCTCAGCCCCAGAAAAAATAATGATAGGTTCACCTTAAGGTCACAATAAGTTAGAAACAACTTGAAGGGACACAATAACAACAATAACAACAGTAAGACATTGCTTTGTAGGGGCCACTGGGAAAGTGGGCTGCCCTATTCATAACACCAGCTCTCAGTAGATACTTCTCCGTTATATTTCTTGTAGCCTCAGCATTAACCTCTGATTAGTTTAGTATTTCTTTGTGGCAGGATCAAGCATGTTTGCCTACAAGTAAGTTGCACTGAATGCAGTGGGGCTTATATCTGAGCACAAAACACTGCATGTACTTCTAAGCATCCCAGAAAAGAACTAAAACAGAGTGTGAGAAACATCTTGCTGAACTGCTGAAATCCTACCCCTTTTTTTGTATTAAAACCACTTAAAAACAGAAATCGTAACCTAAAAAATTTCCAACAAGATGGCAGTCAACATTTCATTAGCAGCTCTGATAGCTTTGATTGCTCCACAGCAACCACAGATAAAATCAGTGTAGGGAAAACAAGCTGGTGTCTTTTGAACTGCAGCGTGCATAACAATTACTTACTGAAAGATTAAAAATTATTAATTACACCACTGCAGGTAGGCCTTGCAGGGTTTAAAGAACATGTGCTGTTTGCACTCATATGTGTTCATTAATCATAGTCTATTACTGTAATTTTAATGAATGTTTATCTTATTTTCTTTGTGTAATCCAATTACTTTTGTTTTCTTAACCATCGTCAGGGATCTCTTTGTCTCCGGCATCCTGCCAATCAGTTCCCCTTACAGTGTACCCAATTGAATTCGTTATCATTAAGTTTCTTCTATTTCTTACACTTCTGGGGGCTTCAGTGAAAGGGAAACTGGGAACAGAAGTACTCTCACAGCAGGAGACTTTAAATGTGGATGGAACACCTGAGCAATTAGGTGCTTTTTTTCATGTTTCCCAGAAAGATGCTTTGGTGTCTTTCTAAATTTGTACCATATTAATGATTAGAACATCTGGTGTGGGTTTTTTTTACTGATAAAATTAATAACACCATTAAAAGGACACCTTTAGAGAATGAGAAACTGTAACATCATTTTGGATTGGATTCAAAATGTTCTATTCCTTAGTTGTTCTTGGCAAAGTTGCTGTCTTGGACTATGTAGCTGTCTGGAGTTTTCTGGGAATTGTAGCCCAAAAGTAACTTCTACCACCTTCCTTTATAAGTGTCCCTTGTAAAGTGACCATATTCTTATCATGGTACCATGTGTTAGTTCCTGACAGTTAAACCAGCCAAAACGGGTGCTTGCAGGATTGGACACATTTTCTACTAAGGAGGGAGATCAATGCAAACATAAGTCTGCCATCAAAAACAGCAGTCATGTATCAAGTTTTCCTTTGCTCAGGGCCAGCCCTACCTTTAGGCAGATTGAAACAACCTTGTCAGAGAGCTGGTGTAGGTTGTCATGAAAGGGAAGCAAATTATTAGTCTTTTCACTTGTTGTTACTTAGTTTTTTCTGCCTCATGTGCCAAAATAACTTGGCTGGCTTTAGGTACTAGGTATATTCAGCTGGAAGGGTAAGTATTTACTGTTTAGCCTCAGGGAGGAAAATTCTTGCTTTGGCCTCCCCTTTCCTCCTTCGTAATGCCTTGTTTAACTTACCTATGTGCTCATCTCATTATTCTGTATAACATCTTGGCTCTGGCAGTAGGAGTGAATACTGACCTGTAAGGTTCTATTTGAGTGAAATTTGTTGAAAAATCAAGTCCTTATAAATAACTTTCTGATAAGTACACCTCTGATGCTTGTCAGATCAGTTCAATTTATTGAATTGTCTACTAACCATTTTAGGCACTTACAAATAATACAACAATACAATTATAAATAATACAATACAGTTATAATAAAAACATTGCTTTGTCACATTAAGTTAAGGTTACATTGAACGAAAATAAAAGTATACCATCTGGTATAGTGCAACACTATTCTTTCTTTCCTCCTCTGATTTTTGTCACAATACGTACAGTTGCTACCAAAAATTGGTTGCTAATACTGTATTGGAGTGGTGCTTTTTGAGGAGGAGGAATGAAATAGACCAATTTAGTGTTAGGGCTACTTCATACATTTTATTTTGATTTTATGTGCATAATATAGTTTTAAAGTATACATTTAAAAATTAATTTTAAAAGTGCTTTCCTTTAAAAGTGTATATCATGAGAGACCTGAAACAGTGCTTGCTCCCATATCAACTTGCTCCTCTATTTTTTTTTCCTTTCAACCTTTTTTCTCCAGAAGACCAAAGACCTTCTCAGTGAAAGCACTCTCATTATGGAATTTTGTTCCAAGAGACTTTTACCCAATATCAACATGGCTATCTTTTTAATGCTAAGTGTGTGTATTGTTCCTTTATTCTACTCTAACTGATTGCATTTTATTTTTATCTTATTTTTGTTTTTAAATTCTGTTTTTGTAATCCTTCCTGATTCTCTTCATGGTGGCTGAGGCCATTTCCGCACTTCACTCTTATAGTGCTATTATTCCACTTTCGACATCCTATGGAATCCTCGAGTTTGTAGTTTAGGGAGGGGAATATAGAATTCTCAGCCAGAGAACTCTTTGGCCTCAACAAACTACAAACCCCAGCATTCTGCAGGAGGTTGAAAGTGGAATAATAGCACTATAGCAGTGCAGTGCAGAAATGGCCTGGGTGAAGTAATTTGTCCAAGGTTGGCTGTTTTCAACTTATCTAGTCCTTCATCTGTCTTCAGGCACTTTTGAAGCCATGCCCTATGAGGATAGACTTAGAGAGCTGGGTATGTTTAGTCTGCAGAAGAGAAGGTTAAGAGGGGACGTGATAGCCACGTTTAAATATTTGAAGGGATGCCATGTAGAGGAAGGAGAGGGCTTGTTTTCTGCTGCTCCAGAGACAAGAACAAGGAGCAATGGATTCAAGCTGCAGGAAAGGAGATTCCACCTGAACCTCAGGAAGAACTTCCTGACAGTCAGGGCTGTCCGGCAGTGGAATATGCTGCTGTGTGTGGAGTGTGGTGGAGTCTCCTTCTTTGGAAGTTTTTAAGCAGAGGCTGGATGGCCATCTGTCGGGAGTGCTTTGAGGGTGTTCCTGCATGGCAGGGGGTTGGACTGGATGGCCTGTGTGGTCTCTTCCAACTCTACATTTCTATGATTCTATGATTCTATGTTTCACCAGAAAATGAAACAACTTTGATATAATTAATACATGTGTACATTTGATTCAAACTTGAAATGATAATAAATGTATATTTAATAGTATAGGAATGCAGATTGAAACCAAATATGACACTGCATTCCTTGGATTGCAGGGAGATTTATAATTTCAGTCCATTGTTCAGTGGTTCATCTAGTAGCAGCCAGTGGCTGCCAGATCAGTGGGGCAGTAGATACACTCCAGGTTTTGGTCTGAACTTTAAATAAGGTATCCATAGTACTGAACCTATTTGAACAATCAGGTTTAGCACCTTGGATAGTTCCATTAAATTCTGGACTAAAACTGTATGTTTTTCCCTTAAGATATAGTAAACTCACTTGTTTTCCTGCATATTAATAATACCAATTCAGCATCTCTGCCCTACATATAAATAACAAGCCATGGCTTCCAGAACACTGCAGGATAGTATCATAAAAAATAAGTAAATATATCTTTCAAAAACATGTAGATGTATGCCTGCCTGAGGTCTGCCAGAAGGGCCATCCTCTATATGGCATGGGAGGACTTGGAAAAGGCCTTCTCAGCTATGATGCCCTCGTTGTGGAACATTGTCCTCTCGAAGACCCATCTGGAACCTCTGCTAGTATCATTCTGGCACCATGACTTTTTGCTAAAGCCTCTAGGGTCTACTTGACTTCATCCAAATATTCACATGTGTGTGGTTTTAAATTCTCTGAAGCTGTTTTAGACAGTTTAAAACTATCTTATTTTGACTTGTCACATTGTTTGATATGCTTTGTTTCTTTGAATTATTTTGCGTTGTTTTGTTTTAAATTGGTCAAATTCATTGTATTGCAAGCTGTCTCAATAACTTTATGTATAGACCAGAATATAAACATTTTAATCAAATAACATAAAAGGAGACAAATCTGAGCAGTGATGCTTAGCATATAGAAATACTATAAATAAGACCCTATTTCCACTTATGAAATATTTGGGGGGAGGGGTATAAATCTATTCGGATCCTGAAATCTTCTTCCTGATGTGACTCTGGTCCCTTTAAAAGAGATGTAGCTGTTTGCCTTCCCATTGTCCTTTTTTTAAAAAAGTGGTTTGGAAATGTGTGTCCTCCAGATGTTGTTCAGCTGCACCTTCCACCAGCTCTAGTGTGTACATAGCTTATAATGAAGGGTTATGAGAGTATAATCATTAGAACAAATGCATCTTTAAAATACATATACCTCTTTTAAATGCATACATGTCTTAATGTACAATATAATACAGAGTATAAAAGCACGAGATACAAATTTCTGATTAGGATGGAAAAATATTGTGAGACGGTTGACCAAGAAGAGGAATTTAATAACTAAATCTGAGTCAGTCATTGTTTATTACAATCATGGGTGGGGGGACTTAAAAAAAAAACAAGACATATATAAAACAGTTAAGAAGAAAAAACAGAACAGTAAAACAATCATAGTAAGCTCTGATCAAGGTTGCTTCTGTGAGAAATTTAGCAACAGCCAGAGTCACTTTTGGGGATTTGTCTTCCAGAGAGAATAAAATTCATCTGAGCTTCCAGGAAACTTTCTCAACAGTGGGGTAATTAAATCGTGACAGACCTTACTATAGTAACTACAGACCAAAAGAATATGCTTCATCGACTCAACTTCTGTATTATTGCAAGGGTACCGTCTTTCCAGGTAAGAGACACCGGCAAATCTGCCTCTTAGCAGTTCAGTAGAAAAAACATTACATCTGACCTTTGGAAAAAAAATTGCAAAATTTGACCACTGCCAGGTTCTTTAGGTAGTCTGCTAATTGAAAAGTCCCTACATAGTGATTAGACATAATGATTATACATCTAATGACCATGTTTTTAATGTTTTCAATGACTATGCTTTCATTCCTCTGTTTGTTATATTGGGTCTGTGACTGTACAATAAAATGATGATGATAAAGACGAGGGTTATGAGAGTACCAATCCAGCAACCACATCTACCATATATTGTCCATGATCCATTCCTTCCTTGTTTCCTTACAGAAACAACAGGGGGCACTTTCACACTAATGCTACAGCAGCAGCATATGGAATTCCGGGTGTTTACGGCTTGGTGAAGAATTAGAGTACTCTGACTGAGAATTCTAAATGTACCTCCCTAAATTGCAAATCCTAGGATTCCATATGGTGCAGCCATAACTGTTAAAGTGGAGTGATGGGGTATAACTGGCTAGTGTGAAAGGGTCTAAAGACTGAGAAGTAGTATAAATTTGGAATAAGACAGTGGGCAAAACAGTAACTTTGTTTGTGGTTCCCAAACAGTATCGGACTATACCTCTGAAGATATTTCACTAATGCCCACACTGACTAGAGCTTCTGGGAACAGTTTTCCAACATCTAGGGACCCAAGTTTGGAAACCACTGATCTAGAGGGATAAGGGAAGTGGGACTTCTGAGTGCACAGAGAAAGAGAAGTGGTAGGACAGGAGGCAGCAGTAGACACTAAGACATCTGCCCCTTAAACCATGGAATTTCACAGGCCTTTAGAGAGTTCAGAAAGAACTGCCATGTGCCAAGAAGTCATAGGTTACTGACTCCCTTTAGTCTGAAACGTTTCCATTGCTGATATTTTTTCCCCCTGACAGAAGTTCTGCTTCACCATTAAATGGGATGAAGCAATTCATCTATAAGTCTAAAGGAAGTTTTCAGTCTGCAGTGTGTCCCATGCATTCATGATGCCCGATTTCTGTTTTAATGGCTTTCTATGCCTCACCAATAGCACTGCTGGGGATGGGCATGGAGGCTCCTGTGAAATCAGTAGCCCAGCTGTTTGCAAGGCACTGTACCAGAGTCATGTCAAGAAAAGCCACCAGAGAAATTATTTTCCATTGCCTGACCTTTGCATAATTGTATATTCTTTATAAATAAACCACAGGAACAAGGAGGCTCCTTTTCAGCCTCCTTGCCGAAGAAGGGAAAAAAGTTTCTTTTCAAGTGAAACAGCATTATTGATCAAAGGCAAAGGTAGCACCACATGTAAAGAAGGAACAGCTGGCAGTCACCTCTCTGTCACTTGCAAACACACTTTGCGCACAAACCCACACTTATTAAAAACAGGTCAGATCGGATTCCAGGTTCACCCTGCAAAATTAATGACAACCTTGCAATAAAGTAACAGCATGAATTTGAGCCTTGTAATACAACGTGATTACTAGCATTTTTATTAGCCGGTCTGGAGCAGCAGGCAAGGCCGGCTGGGTATTTGACACACAAACAAGGATGTTACCAGGTGCTCAGCTCTAAAATGTCACATCAAAGTCACAGGCCTGCCGGCTTGGCTTACACCTGAGCCAATTAGCCAAGGAGATCAGAAGGGTCTCGAAAATGAATCAGAATCTTTATTTTTGCACAGAACAGAATCACTTGATCCTAAGTAAACTGATATAAGTGGAACAATAGTTGCTAAAATATGGCAAAGGAGAAAAAAATGAGGACATTCCAAGAATTCGCAGAAAACAAACAGCAACAAGCAAAAGCAAGAACACGTAACAACACCTGGCCTCTCTCTCAATGTGTTTGTCAGTCTTTTGTTGGCAACAAAGGAGCTAATTGAAATGAAACAGTCCTCAGTCTGTTTGTTGGCACATCAAATATGCTGTAAGATATGTTGATTCTTGCTCCTCTTGAATTATTGAGTATCATGCCTTCCAGACAGAAGACAAGGGAAAAAACCCCTCCAAGAAACACTGTAGCTGAAAAAGTATGCTCTTTCTAGGTTTTGCCAAAGTTTCTTTTGGTTAATGCTATTTAAAATTAAGGATGTCACTGTTCTGAGTAATTAGTACCTCAGATCCACTGCTTCTGAATTTCTTTGCCACCCCATCACACTTACATGTTTCTATCAAATAGAATAGAAAAAGCATTCTCACAGTCCGGTCAAACACGATTTTGTGTGTGTGTGTGTGTTTTCTCAAACGCAGGAATTAAGCTATATAAACATTTTTTGAATATGTGAAACTTTGCAAATGCAAAGAAAAACTTAGTGCCAATAATGTAATAATTCCAAAAAAAAAAAAAAGGGCAAAAGGCTTAGGGAGAGGTTATTATTGTTGATTTTGTCCTTTGGGCAAAAAATACCTTTGCCAGAAATGCCTTTGCTTTAGTTCATTTTCCAAGTACTCTCATAAAATACAAATCATTTGTAAATATTTGAAGGGAAATTCAGAAGAATTCTCAGGTGGGGAGAAAAACATGTCTAAAAGATAATTTACAGCCAGCACTAAGACAGATTTTTTGAGGGGGGATTTCTTGAACCGTGTTGCACTTGAGGGGTCCCTAAACCACACATCTTGAACTACACTATACTCTAAATTGAGTCTACCTTCACTCATGAAATGCTGCCACCAAAGCAGCCCCTTTGACGAAATAACATCATACCCCATGTCATGTGAGACTCTATGTCCGGATAATGACACTTATGAACATACGAGATACAAAATGATTCACAACAGTCTTGTGAATCTGAACCAGGAAGCTGATCTTGTCAAAATAGTTGGTCTGGGTATGATATTTTTCCTTCACAAAGACACGCCACTTGGACATTGTTAAAGCATCTGACTTGTTGCATACCTAGACCTAAAGCCAACCTTGTACTCGAAGTCATAACAGAATGTTCTTGCCTTCTCACCACCTGCAACATTTCTTCCCAACTGAAAGCCAGCTCTGAAAGATATCCCAGTCCTCCAGAGACAATATTAGAGGGCTGAAGGGTGTTACCTATTAAGCATGAACAAGCACAATTTTGGCAGCTTGTTTGAACTGCTACAACTGTGCTTGCACTGCAAATGCAGCACTGTTTCCATTAGGAAATAAAAGACCTACCCAGATAACAGTTATGGAGAATCTCTCAAAGGGCATTAAGTTATTTTCTTATTTAGTATATTATTAAATAGCTGTTCAATGTTTCTTTTATGATGTGAAAACATCATTCAGGGGGGAAAATAGCAAATAGAAAAGAATCTACTTCTCCCTTCCTTTAGATAGAAATGACCTATCACTATCTTTAAGCCTCTCAAAAAAAAAAACACCTAACCTTCTTTTCTTTCCCCTCCTCCAATTCATACTTTCTAAAAGAAACAACATACAAATATTATCTCCATTTTTTTCTATCACATTCTGTTACAACATGCTTGCATAATAAAGAGTATTACCTAGTAAATAACTTTAATACTGCTAGATAATTTTAAAGCTACTAATTTTTTTAATTGCTGCTCACTGACTTAATTATTATTTTCACTACTTAATAGTATAAATCTATCACATATTTAATAGCATCCTTACATTCAAATATTTCCATATTCTTATCAACACAATCCAATATCACTACCCCAAATCTGCAACTATATATTCACTAATTAAAACTGTGAACCTATTACATGTTCTGTAGCATTGCTAGCTTCCAAAAACATCAATACTATTTTATGTTCTAAAAACTATTAAAGAATTCACAGATCCAAACCACTTATCATCCAAAATTTGTACCCATATTACCCTAATTTGACCAGATCTTCATCATGAATTTGACTCTCTACTTCCCAGGAAAACATCTTTTCCCTGATTGTTTTTCATATAACATTTTAAAAACACTATCCTGAAATAGCACTCTTGTTATAAACATCCTTCCATCTCCTTCAGTTTCACAGAATAGATCAGCTCTCACACATGACTTTATAGATTCACAGACTTGGGACAATATCCTTGATCTTAACATCCTTCTCGCTCATAAAAATAATTCCAACTTGGTTTCATTCAGTTTTCTTACAAGTTCCAATTAAATTCATTCCCCTCTTCTTCCCTCCTTGGGGTGTAATCTTCCTTTCACAAATCCAATCCTCCTAATCATAAATCACTTCTGAGGTGGAATCTCTCTCTATGAACTCTGCTTGTGCTTGTCTCACCATCTGGTTTTCATCTTGTTTCACTTCCATGTCCAATTTTATATGTCTCACTATATCTTCTGTTATCTCTTCCCCTTATCTCTCTTCTCAGTTCTTGGAACTCTTGCATCATAATGTCAATCATGCTTTTGAATTCTCTGCTTGTTTCCTCCAAAGTCCTTTATAGAAAAGCCTCTAGCTTTTTCAGGGAAGATTCCAATTTTTCAGTTAATCCAGAAATTACAGAGTTACTTCCGGGGCATCTAGCTAGAGGCAGCCAAGAAACCACATCCATCTGATAACGACAGTACTTTCTCACACTATAATTTCCTTGTTAGAGACCAATGCCTTCTTCCAAGTAAAATGCACTTCAATATATTTAAAAATATATGCACTTAAATTCTTAGTTCTTCTCGTTTTAAAATTTCTCCTCTCAGATTTTAAATCCAGCTGTCCCAGTCTTGTAGGGCAAAGAAACTTACTGGGCTCTTGATTGCAGAAAGAAGGGAAAGCTGTTCTTTGTTCCACCTTAACCAGAAGGGATCTTTGCTATTGTCCTTTCAAAGGTTAATTAAAAGTTATTTTTAAAAAGCAGATTGTTGGCACAGGGCCATTAGATCTTCCAATCTTAACAGCTGCATTTCACAGCAAGGGCAAGATGTCACTAAAAATTAAATGCATATAATGGGAATTCCAAGACCCAAATAGGTAATCCTCTGCTCTCCCTTTATGAAGGGGAATTCCAGCCAAAGATCCCTCTGGTCAGCACTTTATCATGAAAGCTCTCCTGACTCTGAACAGCTTCCAGGAGCTGTGGCACACTGGCATGCCTGATATTATGACAGTCATGGATATTGTGACAGTCATTTAAATAAGAATGCAATACATCTTTCTACAAGAGTGGGAAAGCAGCCAATTGTCTCAAGTGCCTTCTGCTCTGCTATCTAGATACTTCCAACTGTGGATAGACAAACTGAAGTCCCCTGTGATTCCTATGCAGTGCTCTAATGATACATTTTGAAGTAGAGTCACTCAACGTAAGAGCCAGTAGGGAGGGAGCCAGTACAAATTACCAGTCTGGAAAGGGATCTTGGGCCTATGTTATTTTTGTCTTTGAGGCAGAGCAGCTTCAAATCCCCCCCCTTTTTTTTGTTTTTGTTTTTTGTTTTTTGTTTTTTTGATCTAGTGAGAGCAGGCAGAGCAGGCACCAGCCTGTGACAACCAAGCCTCAGATTCTATATCAAATACTGCAGAAAGGTCTATCCTTTGTTAGCACTACTGATGCCTGCTCTTCCTTCTATTAGATCTACAGGTCCATGCAACTGAGTACCATATTAGAAAGCCTATATAAAGCTTACCTTATGTCTTGTGAAATTGTTACTGCCCTGGCTAGTCTGAGCTTTGAGGATATTAAAGATATCCCTTGATATCACAATTCAGCTGCACTTTTCTATTCCTTTCCACGTGCTTGCGAGGCCACCGGACAAGCACGTAAACAAGCTCGGCTGTTAATAGCTGTAATATTCAAAATACAATACAGGCAGGCCAGAAATAGCTGACTCGCTGCTTTAGGAGACCTCCAGGCAAGTACTCTAATTAAGTATGCACGCCACTTACAAAAGAGCCTCTGCCCCACAATGGCAGCTTGATGGGTAAACTATGCAATACCCAAGTACTCTGCGTTTGCATACTGGCTAACTCAATCATTCAGATTCTGACCTTTCGGAGGCTTTGTCTCCAACTCCAAATCTATTGTTTTCCCCCAAGTACGACATAGCCCGCAGTCACAATTCTCCTTATAAAAACCCTTGATTCTGAGAACTTCCTCGGATCGCTCCCAAGTTTCATCCTGCCTTGCTGCCGCTTTGCTTGGCGAGCCTCCCCTCAGCTCCACGTGCTGAGCTACATCACACCCCAGCTTCACTCTCTATTTTTCTGGGCTTCAGGACAGGTGAAGTATCACCCAAACGAACAATCCCTCTAAAAATCCCTCTATACCACTCCAACCTTTATTTTCTTTAGTTATCTTGTATGAGTGTGTCACATACACTGTTTTGCTTGTATTTAATAAACATCATTTATTATTTCAACTTCTGTGTTCTCCTTGACTCGACCCGACCTCATAGACATATGGTTCAAGATCTTGCTACGTTACCCTGCCTCTCGTAACGTTAAGCAGTGCTCTGAGCTAATTTTCCCCAACTTCAGTGGAGCACATTTTGGTGTCCCTCCCAGGACCCCCAGTTCACAGGGTAACAAAATGCCCACCTTGCATGGGCTTTATATAGGTCTGTCTCATGGGTAGTGCCCATGACAGTGGGCTGTCCTGGTTTGCTGTTTGAAAAAACTGGTGATTCTAGCTTGGGAGGGGGCAGTGAAAAACTTTTTAAAAAATTGGGGATTGAACGTGCTTTTGGTGGTCCTGGTTATCCTGATGGTCACCCTAGACATACCCCCAAGAAGAATCCTAAAATACAGGCAGCTGTGTTGACCCATATTAAGGAAGCACTTCTTCCGATTTTCATCATGAAAAGGAGCCATGCATTGTTTTGTATTTTGGTAATGCTAATACTTCTCAATTGCCCACTAAAGACCCCACAATGATTTCCATTACAACAAGAATAGCTCACATCAATATACTGGGGCAGACAAAATCAACTTGACCCTCACTGTGAGAATTGCAGATAAGGTCAGAAGGAAAAGGAAAACCTGGGAGGGGGGTACATTAGATCATCAGCATCCCTGCTGATTAATCAAAAAGTCCTAATATCTCCACTCTGTGAAGAAGCCAGGGCTCAACGGCAGACAGTGGGTCTGCTGCTTCAAGGGCAATAAATCTACTTCTTGTAGCTGCTTCAAGTTTTATGGGAGTTCTTCCAGTACTGTAACCAATCCCTTCAGCAGTTTCAGTACTAGGAAAGCCTAAGTATTACAGAAACAGCTATGGGAAGATATCATTGAGATTAGATTCACTGCCCTGTGACAGAGTAGCCACTCACCTCCCCTGTTGTGGCTTCCTTATACTGCCACATTGCTTATACATAAAAAAAGATAGGCCTTTTGAGGCATAACACAAGAGTAAGAGAAGAGTGAAATAAGAATTCTTCTCATAGCTGTATCCCCTCTTCTCCCTGTTTTTGGGGAAAGGATGGAGAACTGAAATTACATTCAGCTGAGTGCAACTACAGAACTTACTGCAATTGAAGTCTTATCGGGGTGTGAGGTCATATGTATGGCATTTCCTAAGTGTAATTCGACTTCTGCTTCAGTCTTTCCCCATAATCCACAGGAGGTGGAGAGGGCAGGTCCACAGCATACATCTCCACAGAGCTTGAAAAAGGCAGTTTTGGACTATAGTTCCCATCATCTACAAAGACAGTATAACCACTATAGGCTGGAGAATTTGGAGATTTGTCCTCCAGAAGTAACTTTTCTGGGCTCTGGTTGTTTCCATTAATGTCTTCAGCCATATTGCCAATAGAAATGCAGCATGTCTGAATATTCAGACAATCTGTATTTATTTCACTGAACTTGCACACCAAAAAAAAACAAAGAAATATGTTGCTATTTTTTTAAAAAAAAAATCTTTTTGCTTTTTAGTTCAAAAATCTAAAGTATCTGTGCAGACATCATATACAGAAGTAAAGACTTTCTCACTCCACCAGAAGCCTATCTTAGAGATATTCCACTTCAGACTTTGGGGAGTCTCCTGGAAGGATAAAATTATAACTATGGGATAGCTGCCAAAATCATTTCCCGATGTGACATTTTCTTATAGCCCAGCCTGTTGTCCTGTATTTAAATAAACCAGTGGCTGTCCAACTAGGGAATAACCTGAAAGCACCATATGTGAGAGTGTTATTGAAGCTAAGCAGGAGTATACTTATCACTTCCTGGATGGGAGACTAGTGGAATCTCTAAAGAAGCTGTTCTGGGTGTTCTAAAATAAGAACAAGAATTAACAACATAAATAAGCCACTGTCATTTTTAACCAGATGTGTCAAAAACAAGGAAAGTACTGTAATGGTCTTGATTACTGTGCTTTCCTTGAAGAGATTCCCCCACCCTGCCCCATTCAGAGCGTGATGTGGTTAACACAGTTGCTAATACACTTGACTTCCTTTTTCCTCTCTGGAGCATATTTCTCTTCAACAGATGTTTCCCAAATAATTAAATGGTGTTGAGCATGCATTATTGACAATCTCAATGCCTTGTTAATGTACTCCACACTTAAACATTTTTTTCTAGCAGTGGGACTGAGTGTTGAGGAATGTTGTGCTTATTTACAAATAATTGCTGTAATGGACTTGGATTTTTAAATGGGGAGAGTCAGAAACTGTGATAATAAATAAGTAATCATTTATTGAAAGGCTGCTTTTGTCCTTCCTTATTCTGCTGAGATAATTATGGATGCTTAGACATGCTGTATTGGACTGAAACTGTCACTTAAAACATGAGATGAAACAACACATCTCCATTACTTAGTATTAATGAGTTTTGGACATTTCTGACAGAAAATATTAAATGTCTCCTGTGGAAAGATAGCTAGATAGCTAGATAGCTAGATAAATAGATAGATAGATAGATAGATAGATAGATAGATAGATAGATAGATAGATAGATAGATGGGTTTTAGCCCCTTTTCTGGGGAAAAAATGAATGGCTCAAATAAGACTGAGCATCCTTTAGCAGGGTTCACAAGTAGAAGCATGGAATATCTTGGGTCTCTTAAGATGAACAGGCAGTACACAAACTTCACAGTTAAAAACTTTACTAATTACATTTAAAGGCACATTCAAACATAGATACATTCAGAGCCTAAGCCCTGGCTAATAACAGGAAAGTCTCAAAAAGCAGAGCTTGCACTCATCTTCTTGATGGAGGAGGAAGGGAGAAAGAGGAAGAGAGGGAAGAGTATTTTATGTGCTTGCAAGCAGACCTGGACAGTCCTCTGGTCACATGGTGTGGTTGCTTAGATACATCCACACAATGGGTAAATGGGAGAAGGTCTAGAGACAGCATGTATCAGATCTAAAACTCCATTCCTCTAATAGCAAAGGGGTGGGGTGGGGGTTAAAGAGAATGCTTGGTTGGGAAGCCTCTTCCAACAATTCCCCTGCTCATTCTCTTGCACCCCAATCAACGACTCACATCCCTTCTCACAGTCTCTGGAAGTGGTCTTTTGGGAAAGGCTTAGTGAAGATGTCAGCATTCATAATGTCTTTGTGGCAGTACTTAGCTCAAGGAGCCCATCTTGACATATTAATTGCACCTTGTGGAAGATTGGTCACCTGGGAGATTCTCTGCATTAGTAGCCTCTTGTGGCTTAGGTGGTCTAGAAGTGTTGGGAGTGCTAGTAGGGTAGAAACATCTGGAATATGGAAGAGCTCTCCATGTTCTGGTTGCTGGTGGTCATCTCCTTCAACTGCAAAAAAAATCTGGATAGACATCTTGGTTTGGATTAGATTTGGAATTTGGTTTTTGATCAACAAAAACAGCACTCAGTAATTTTATTGTACACCTATTAGGTTCTAAAGCCTTGTAAACATTTCTAGCATAACCTATAAAGGCTTCCTCTTCATTTCTGCAGTCAGGTTTGTCTCTCTTCTGCTTGGGAATATACTTACACACATTACTTCCAAAAACTTCGAGGTTACTTAGATTAGATCTGGCATCATGCCATAACTGATAAAGAGGTGCATCTCAGGACTTAGCTGGCAGTCTGTTATTTGAATATGTTGCACTCAGTACAGCTGCAGACCAGTAGCATTTGGGCATATTGGCTTTGAAGCGCACAGTCATTGACATCTCTTTCAGAGTTCTGTTCATCCTGTCTGCTACACTATTCTACTCTGGGCTATAAGCCTGTGTGGTTTGATACTCTATAGCATGTTTTTTAAAATTCATCAAATTCAATAGTGACAAATTAACTGGCATTGTCAGTGCACAGGTTCATGGGTTTGTAGACAAATTTCTTAGAGACATGATTAAAATTCTCTTTGAATTTTGAGAATGTTTGACTTTTCTCTTTAAGGAGGTAAGTATATTTACTCTTTAAGGTGGTAAGTGTAATTACAAAAATCACTGGTAATGGTTACAAGATATTTCCAACTGCAGATTTAATGCTGAATGGGTCACAGAGATCAGTATATAGAAGATCAAGTGGTTTGGTGGATTGTCTTTCAGTGACTGTGAAATATGGAGTCCTGGTTCCCTTTGGCTTCAAGCAGCTTATACATCTCTCACTGTTAGAGCATGCTTTGAAATCGACATCTCTTGCAAGTTTCTGACTGGCCAGTTTCTTAATGTATTCTACACTGTGATGGCCCAATCTATTGTGCCACAAATTCAAATAGTTTTTGTGGTTGCCTTGAGTCACATTATTTGCAACAGGAGTAACAACATTTATTTCATAACAGTCGTTCTTCAAAATGCCTTTCAATATTAAATGTCTCCCATGAAAATCGAAACAATTCTTCTTCCTAAACAGAATATAATTACCTCCAGCTGTTATTGTGTGAACACTGAAGAGAGAGGCTTTTAGATCTGGCACACAGAAGGCACCAGCAACTTGTAAAAATCCTTATTTGTTGGTACCAAGTCTCATTTGTAGAACTGTGCCTTTTCCTTCTCCCTTAATCCTTCTGCCATTTGCAAGGTAAATAGGGACTTTTAAATTTGTGTAAAGGTCTGTGGAAAACTCCTTCTGGTTAAAATAATGACTTGTTGTCCCACTATCAACAAGAATTGCAGTGGGCTATGCTTCTCAGAATCAGGAATAGTTTTTCATTGATGAAACCAACATCAAGTTTTGGAATTTTTATTTTTTATTTTATTTATTTATTTAGTTAGTTAGTTAGTTAGTTTTGAGCTGAAGTCTCTCTTCTTCTTGTCATTTCTAGCTGCTTGCCTGTCATGTGGCCTCTTGCTGGCTCTTGGCCATCAATATGCTAAATTTCCTCCCCATTGTTCTGGATATTGTGGGTTCCTCAACATGCAAATTCTACTTAGCTAGGTGAGCTAGTTCCTCTGCAGTCTGATATTTTATTTCATAGAGGTTCTCCATAACACTATCCTTTATTGATATTCCAATATTTCAGTAATTGCTGTTTCAAGACTTCTGTTTCCTTTCACTTTCAAAGCATTAATTATTGGAAAATGATATTTTGGAAGATGGGCAATAAATAGTCCAAACTTCCAAAATTATGGGAGAGATTCTCCAGGAGTTTAAAAATCTGCCATTATAGGCATGAATGTATTAATATGTTCATTCCAACATTGAGGCCTCTTTAATTTTGTATTTACAAACCCCACAACTGCTAAAGTCTGGGTACTTCTGCTTGGAGAATTATATAATTCCTATAGCTTGTCATGTACTGTTTTTGCAGTTCTTAGATTCCAAATGTGATAAACTAGGCTGCTATCTACAGACACGGACATGTAAGTTTTTGCCTTTTCCTTGTTCATTGTTTTATTGGAATTGCTTCTAAAATGCTGCTACAGGTCTCTGTTTTTTCACATCATTAAACACATCCACTGTAGTTAAGTACATTTCAATATTCCAAGTCCAACTTTTGTAATGACTGCCTTTTAGCTTCTTCGTTACGAGAACTAGGATGGGATCAGCAATGCCATTGTTGCTCTATCACCTATCATAAGGTAGGAATGCAATTAATATTTGCAGTTTTAATGAATCGGCAGCAACAGCATGGTCTCAGAGGAAACACTGGAAAATTCAGACTGGAGCCCAAAATCCAAATCTGTGGGATTAGAAGTAAATCCTCAGGGTGTTAGCCCCCTTTCTTTCTTTTTTTAACGATATTTTTACATCTTTATATATATTTTTATTAAATTTAAGAAAGTATTAGTAGAACAAGAAAACGGAAAAAGAATAAACACTATCTATAATTAAATTTACATATCTTCCAATAAAGATAAAAAATGAGCAAAGATTTTAAGAAAGAGAAAAAGGAAAAAGTACTTCTGATCTGCATATCAATAGTTACATGTAGCAGCCATCTCAACCTCTCTGTTTTCTCTATTACACACTTCTTTCTGTTATAACTAATGTACTAGTAGTCAAATCTAACATCAATCAAATCATCTTTATATTTCCTCAAAAAGTCCAAAAGAGGTTTCCACTCATCAAGAAATCTTCCTAAAGATTATCTTGAATTGAAGGTGTACAGAAATTTTGGCAAATGGTGTTTAAAGCGATAAAAGAAATAACAGGAACTGATTTACAAATAAGTCCGAGTATAGCGTTATTATCTATATTCGATAAAGTTAATTGTACCCAGACAATGAAGGAGTTAATTACAAATTTATTAACTGCAGCATATCTAGAAAATGGAAAACTCAAGAAGACCTTCAAATAAAGGATTGGTATAAAGAAGTGTGGAAAATTGCAATTAATAAGTTAACATGTCAAATAAAGGTTTAAAAAGGGATAATGAAAAGGAATGACTTTTAAGCAATATGGAAAATATTTGTGGAAAAGGCTTTAATAAAAGAGGGAAGTGTCACACCTCCACAAGAAGAATTACAATTTTGGAAAGTAGAGTAAGCTGAAATATAATTGGCTCTGGGAATGGGCTCACATTTAGGGTTAGAGTTTATGGTTAATAACTGGATCATATATAGTATTAGCAATAGGTTAAATATACTTGAAAAGAATAGATTTAAGAATGAAATTATTATAGCAATAATGAGTACAAGGAGAAAGAGATTTAGATACAGGAAATAAAAATATATAATCAATGTGATGCATAATATGTTGAATAAGTATATGATGATAAAGGATCTGGAAGGAAATAGTAATGTAAGCTATTTGTGTTGTAATTTTTATCTTTTTCACATTTATGTTATTCATGTGGTGTTTTTGTTTTATTCTGTTATGTATTGTTCTTTTTCTTTAATAATAATTTTTTAAAAAAAAAATCATCTTGAATTAAAAGTCCATTTCTCCATCTCAGCTAAGTCCATCAGTTTTGTCATCCGCTCATTTGTGCTTGGTTTTGCCAAACAGTTTCATTTCTGTGTATAAGACAGTTTCACTGTGGTGATCATATATTGCAATAATCTTCCATGATTTTTTCAAACTGCATATCCATAAGTCCAAAAAGAAAAAACTCAGGCTTCATGTGGGAATTTCTTTTCAAATCCCTCTGTATTTGCATCCATTCTTTTTTAGCTTTCTTGCAAATCCACCAAACATGATATTGTTTTCCACACTTCCAACATGTATTAGCAACATCTTATACATCTCAGAAAATTTCTTGGGAGTCATAAGCCAACAATATATTTTACAGAAATTCTCTTTAAGATCGTAACGTAATGTAGATTTTAATCCTTTTATTCATGTATGTTCCCATTGTTCCATCTGTATATTATACCCAAATCGTTTAGCCCATTTAACCATATTGTCTTTAACCTCTTTTTCCTCCATATCATATTTCACTAAAAGCTTATACATTTTAGCAGTAGCTGTTCATTATTCATACATAACTGCTTTTCAAATTGTCCTTGTTCAAAATCACATTCCTTATTATCTGTTTTAAACCATTCAAATAGTTGTAGATATAAAAACCACTGAAAGGTAAATCCCTCTGATAGCAATTGTTTTTTTATTCTTTAATTTTATATTGGTCTTGAGATTTCACCAATAAATCTTGATAAGTTAAACATTTTTATTTTCCCATCCTATCTCTTCTGTAAAACACTTCTTGTTTCTTGCATTTTTCAGACCCATAAAGGCAACCTACTTTTATGTTTAATTCATATTCTTATTATAGTGTGTCTTACAAAATGATTCTTAAAATTGACATTCACTTGAACTTCATCATACCATAAATATCCGTACCACCCAAATGTAAAGTCATGTCCTTCCATTTCCAATAACCTTCTATTTCTTAATATTATCCACTCTTTCAGCCAAACCAGCAGCAAGAAACAAAGTACAATTTTCCAACATTAGCAAATGTTCTCAATTTAAACACTTCTTTTCTGACTTTTATATTTTGAATTCTTTTGTCAGCTCTCATATTGCTATTCAATACTTCCAACACCAAAATAAAAAACAGTGGTAACAATGAACACACTTGTCTTGTGCCTCTCAGAGTTTCACACTTTCTGTCAATTCTCCATTCACTGTTATTTATGGACTCTGTAAACTGTAAATTGATCTAACTCAGTTAATACAATTATCTCCAAAATCCATTTGTTCCAGCACCTTAAAAAAGAAATATCCAGTTCAGATCATCAAAAGCTCTTTCAACATCCAACGAAATCAATGAGGACTGTTTCTCATTATGACATTCTAGATACTCAGTAACACCCAAAACAAGTCTAACATTATCTTATAGTTTTCTCTTAGAAAAAAAAATCCTTATCAATAAAGTTCTGTAAAATTATTTTCAGCTTTTCCAGTAAAATCATTGTGAAAAGTTTATAATCATTATTCAACAATTAAATTCATCTCTAGTTTTCAGTCATTGTCGAGTCCTGGTCCTCCTTAGGTATCAACTCAACATTTGCTTGTCTCCCAACTTTCTGGTATCCGCCCTTTTTGCAAATAGAATGCATCACTTATTGTACAAGCAATAATATTTCCTCCTCAAAACATTTATAACATAATGCTGATAGTCTATCTGGTCCAGGATTTTCACCCTTTTTAACCTTATCAATAGCTTCTGTAAGTTTTCTTATAGGTCCATTCATATTCCATTTTTGCTTCTTTGTGATTTTAGACAAATTTTGTTTTACCAAACATTTATCTATTTTCTGCATAGAAACCTCTTGATTTTTATACAGAGAAGAGTAACATTTATTTTAAAAAACTTTTGTATATTTACATCACCAATTATTTCTTCTCAAGCCTCATGTATTTTAAAATTTTCCTCTGCTTTTCCTTATATAACCTATAGGCCAACCATTTCCCTAGCTTATCTGCAAATTCAAAGTTTTTTTTGTCTAACATAATTAATTTTCTTTTCCATATAATTTACAGTTAACATTGATAACTGTCTTTGCAACATTTTGATACTATTCAAAATAGATGTCTTTGATGGAAACTTTATCAACTCCTCCTCCTATTTCTTTATGTGATCCATAATCAGCTGCATCTTTTCCAATTAACTTCCAAATTATGATGAATAAAAATCCTCTTATGAAGGCTTTACTCACTCCCAAACTACCTTAACATCTGTAATGTCATCCAAATAGTCTACAAAAAAATTCTTTTAATTTCTTTTTACAATCTTGAATCACCAACTCATTTTGAATCAATGTCTTATTTAACCTCCATTTGAAAGTACTCTTAATTCTCTTAATAGTCGATATAACATTATTGGAATCTAAAAAAGTCTTAGGTAAGATCTCTACCTTAGAGATCTTACTCAGCAAAGTCTTAGAAACTCAGATCATATCAATTCCTAAGAAAGATCTATGTCTTTCATAAAAAATAGGTAGTCTCTCTTATCCCCTTTTTAAATCTCCACATGTTAATCAAATCCAAATTATCTATCATCTCAAAAAAATATTTTGAGAGCTTACCCTGCAAATCTTTAATACCTTTCTTCAACAAAACCCATTCCAACCTTCCCAAACATCCAAATTTTTATAAGATAATCCTAACAATTTATCAAAAACTGACTTATTTTGATTTGGTGCATAAACCTCCATAACCGAAGTCTTCAGTCCTTGAATATTGATTTCTACTCCCACAAACCTGCTTTGGTTATCCACCGAAACAGTGCAGAACCAAATTGGAGGTTCATATATAAAATCACCCCTTTTGCCACCAAACGGTTACAAATTAAATATTTCTAAATATTATTTTCTAGCAAGCAAATCACATGATGTTCAAGTTTCTTCAAATAAGTTATTTTTATTTTATTTTTATAGTTGGGCGGGCATTTGCCCATCTACATTCCAACAAAAATATTTGAAATCCATTTTTAGGCAGAATAATCAGAAATAGTAGTCCCAGAAATACACATCATTGAAGGGGCCACATCTTCCTCTTGCTGCAATCATTGCTCTTTCTTAGAGTTCTCCTTGCTGTCATCTTGCTGTCATCTCCTCCTCCAAATCCTTCTGAAACGTTTAAAAGAATTCTCTGGTCTTGTACAGTGAATCCATTCTAATTATTTGCTGTTTACAGGTAACAACAAATCCCTCTAATTTATCCCATCTGAATGGAACTCTTTTTTGTTTAAACTTCTTTGTTTAAACTTCTCAGTCAAGAACACATATCTGTATTGGATTTAATAATAATAATATTTAATATAATAATATTTAATAATAATAGTCCATCGATCATCAGTCTATTTTCAGTGTTGCCAAAAAATATGATCCCTTGTCAGTTTCTTGGTAAAGTGAGTTATAACATCCTTTAGCACCTTTTTCAATCTCATGCAACATGAATTTATTCTGTAAACATGAACCATTTTTGTCACCATGTCTGATACCTCCCATTCCAAAAACTTTGCCAAGGTTGTAGTCATCTTGCCTTTAATGTCCTTACTAGAACTCTCCTCCATATCCCCAAATCACAAACATTCAAAGCTCTTTTTTTTTCCTCCAAGATCTGGACCTTTTTTTAATTTTCATTCTACTAAACTTTATTAAAATACAAAATATATAAAAATAGAACAAATTAAAAACAAATTAAAAACAAATTACAACAAATAGATATTAAAAAAACAAACAGAAAAAGAAAAAAGACAAGAAGAAAGAATACTTCATCCTAAATACTAAATACTAATATCAATTAATTAAACACAGTAAAAACAAGAAGAATAACTAAATAGGTTGTTTCCAACTTTTCAAATACAAACTATTAATAATTCTGTTTAAAAAACAACTTCTCTCACTGGGAATACTTTTCAACCACTTCTACTGTTACTTTTCCCACAATACTGATTCTCAAATCCTATTGTACTTTTATAACATTCTTTTTCTTGCAAAAAACATATTAATGATTCTCAGTCTTTTGTAAAGATCACTACTGATTTTTTTTTCTATATCATCAATATGCCCATTTCAACTAAATTCAACAATTTGATCACCCTGTCTTCTTTTATTGGAATCTCTGTATTTGTCCATTTTTGTACATACAATAGTCATGCTGCTGTGGCCATATATCATAATATTTTATAATATTTCTCTTCTAATTAATATTCTATTAATCCCAATATATACAATTCAAGTTCTAACTGAACCTCACTTTCAAAATTTTATGAAGTATATAGTGTATCTGATTCCAGAATATTTTGGTTTTTTCACATGTTCACCAAATATGATAAAAGTTCCCACTTGTTCACATTTCAAACATCTATTAAAAACTGTGTATTTTGGCCAATTTTTCTGGTGTCAAATACCAATGATATATCATTTTAAATTCTCTTTAAGATCACAACACAGAGTAAATTTAATTCTCTCCAACCACATTTTTCCCATTGTTCCAACTGTGTGTTATGTGCAACATTTTGTGCCCACTTTATCATACAATCTTCAATCAGCATTTCTTCCAACTCAGGTTTTAGCAAACATCTTACCTATCAGGTCTTCTTTATCTGTACACAGATCTTACCCATTAGATCTTCTTTATCTGTACACAGCTGTTTCTCAAAGTCTGATTTAATCAACACACACAATTTTCTTATCCTATTTATACCTCTCTACTATTTGTCTCTTTTTAGAAACCATTGAAAATTATAACCTTCTGACATTAATCGTCCATTCAGTTTGCTTCTGTGGTGTTCCCATTCAATTTCTAGATGACCTTGGTAAGTCACCCATTTTTCCTTTGCTGTTGTTTCCTGCCTATAAAAGGCCTCTTGCAATGACAACCACAAGGGCATTTTGGAACATAACATTAGTTTATATCAGTTCCAAACTCTTTGCAAAGGTTTTCTCACATAATGATCATTAAAATCTACATTGATTTTAGCTTTCTCATACAATAAGAATCCATGCCACCCAAACTTCAATTAATGTCCTTCTAAATCCAACGGTCTCTTGTTTTTCAACAAAATCCATTCTCTCAACCAACCCAGACAGCATGTAGAGAAATACAGTTACAACCCACACACACACACTTTGTTTAGCATCCTGTAAATTTTTATATTTTACTCTAGGATGAGATAAAACACCTTTCAAATCCTTAATCTCATTCTTAAATTCTCTTGTCAGATCCAGTCTCATTTGAGCCATTTCCTCCCTTACAATTTAAATTCATCCACTACTCTTTGGAAGGCCTCAACAGATCCAGATCTATTGCCAGATAAATCACTCAGTCCTTTCCTTTCTCCCACCTTGGCTATCTTCCTTATCAATTATATATAAGGTTATATTCAAATATATACAAATACCACATTTAAGTCCTGGCTAACAACAGGAGACTTTCAAGAAAAGAAGCAGCTTAGCAGAGTCTGCATTCACAACCTTGAGGAAGAAGAAAGAAAGAGTCTTTGATGTCTTTTATGTGCTTAAAAACACAACTTGAAAGTTTTCTGGTTAGATTGTGTGGTGGCTTAATAAAGCAAATGAGAAAAGTTCTAGAGACAGCATATATAGGTAGAGGCAAGAAGGAAACCTTTTGTCTCTAAAGCTCCATTGCTCTAATAGCAAACTAGGTGAAGGCGATTAAAGAGAATGCTTGGTTGGAAGCATTTTCCAACTATATTTTATGGATAATATCTTCTGTCCCCTCCTCTTTGTTACCATACCCACCATGAGAAGGGCAAAATGAGACTTAGAAAATACTGTACCTTCTGTGACGGTCTTTATTAACTAAGGAGTGGACATGTATTCTAGAACCTACCCATAGGAATTTTTGTGGCAGGGTCCAATGGGATTGTTCTATTAATGGAGTTCTTTCCATCAGAAGAACTGGGAGGGAATCATTCTGCCCCTGCAGCCATACCACCAGTACTTCTATGTGCCCCCAAAACCTGCATTAGAGTACTGGGAAAATTTTGGAAATGGGTTTTGGGATGATACAGGGGGCTATGAAAGAGAGGGAATGGGAATAAAAGTGCAGCATGGGGTTTAAGCTGTTGAGAATTTCATGTGCAAAAGCTCACTGCATCCTGTCCTATGCAGACCTATATCTTTTCCCAGATGCAAAAATCATCTGACCTGTCCCCTCTAAAGTGTCTGAATTCCACTGAGTGAAGAATTCATTGGTATATTTAACTTCAGGGGTTTTTCTTCCTCTGGTTGAAATCTGCAAACATGGGAATCCACCAAAATTTAACACAACTTCAGACACTGAGGAACTGGACAATCTCAGAGATTGCTTGGGACAGGAACGGTTAATTCTTATAAACTAGCTTGCAGGCCAGGAATGGGCAAAGTGTGTCCTCTGAACCACATGAGGCCTCAAGACTACTTCTCCCACTCCCTTCCCCAATTCCAGACCACTCTGAAATGACCATTTTCTACCAAAGGTAAATCTAGAAGTGGCTATTCATCTTTGACATATAGCACAGGGTCCACTGGTACTATTTTTTTCCAAAATCTGACATGGATTTCTGGAACACCACTTTTTTTTTCTTGGAGGGTTTTTTTTAAAAAAATGGAGATTCCTATGCAGCTATCAAAGAGTCCCAGGAGCAGATAATTTCCTGTCAGACCTACTGATGTTGCCTTCCCAAAGGGTCAGACTTGAAGAAACCTGCAACCTCTCAAAGTTCAGAGTCCACATAGCTCCCTTGAACTCAAAACTGGGCTTCCATTTCATTGCCCAACTTGTGACCTCCAGACCTCAATTGAACCAAGGTTTCTGTCCTTGATGGCCATTGTAGTCTGCAGTTACAGGCAAAAGTTGTCAATTGCAAGGGAGACCACACTCATGATGGAGAGACTTTTATTCAGCTTAGTTTTACAGACCTGTACAGTGAAGTTTATGACCAAATGAGGGTCTAGACTTGAATCTCTGCAGTTCTGTTCTGACGGTCCATGCACTCCACCATACTAGCTGCTAGTACAGTTGTGTCAGCCAAGTCTTGAGTCATAATTAATAACCGAAGGAGTTAATTAACTAGTTCTTCCAAAGATCTGTTACTAACACTCTAAAAGCTTCATAGCCAATTCAAGTATGTGACAGAACTTTCATGAATGAACATTACATTCCAGTCTAGTTTTGCTTTCTCTGTGCAATCTGAGATAAATTTCATGTTCTGCTCAATCTTATGATATACATTTCATGTTCTAATTGATGAACACTAGATGTCCATTTATCCAAGAGACAGTAAGATGGGCATCTTGGACTACCTCTCTGTACCATGTCAGCCTTCTAGATCAAGCAGAAGCACCTAATAGGCAAGAGAGACAGACAGCAAGGCCCGGAACACAAAATAATTACTTTTTCACTATAGATCCCAGAATCTTCTAGCCAGAATGGCTACTGGTCATGCTAGCTTGGCCATTCTAGGGGGTCTAGTCAAAAGGGTCATTGCCAACTTTTAACTGCTATGTCCTATATGCTTTATATATCATGTAATGAATGAACACTGTTTTAACTGAGTCATCTGTTTCTGTCTTGGAGGGAATATGATAGGTGTTTCTGTATGCACTCTGAAAAGTTTGCCAAATATAGTATAAAATTCATATGAAAATAATTGAAATCCAGATGCATTACCGAAGGTGGAAAAACTAATCTTTCAAAAAATTCAAGAGAATATTACCATTGTATCAGAGGAAGGAAAAAAAACCCTTACCCTTCATATATTAGGTGGCCAAGCTAAAATAAAATGAAGCTGCATTTTTCTCCTCATTAGGATTTTATGATATTATTATTATAATTAAGCTTCCCATTAAATTTTGCTCATGGTTTTATTGAGTTACTGCTCCCTACAGATTTGAAGCATATTTAACATATAATTACAGCAGTTCATCTCTAGATGAGGATTTAGAATGCAGGGTTGTGGGCTCACACCTCAGGTTCTTAGAAATTAAAAAATCAGCTGCCAATTGCAAAAAGGGCAAGTTCCTAGGAAACCTATTAATTAAACCAAGGCTGAAGGAAGGATATTGTTCTTGAATTTAATGGAGGGAACAGAGGTGCCACAGGGAACTGGCCAAAGTAAAATTAACATGTATCACTGAAGCCATAGCATGCAGCCCCTGTGCTATTCATGTTTCAAAGGTCTTGTGCTTTGGAGTATTGAAGGAATGGGAAGTGATCATGGTGCAACACATCAGACTCAGTTTTTCCTCCCACACTCTAGGTGTTTTGGAGTACCTCTCCCATAAGCCCAGCCAGCAGGGCTAAAAGTCAAGAGGGATGGAAGTGGCACTCTGAAATATCTAGAGGAGGCCAGCTTGAGAAAGGCTGTTCTAAGTGATGAGCTCCTCAACTGCATTGTGAAGCAGTTGTGGAAATACACCTTTTCCAGATGTTGTTGGACACCAGTTCCAAGCATCCCTAGCAAGCACAGCCAATGGAAAAGAATACTGGAAGCTGCAGTCCAGCAACATCCAGAGGGACACACAATTCCCACCAGTGCTACAAAGGTATAGAATAAGAAAAGAACCTCTACTGGCCTAGGGATCTCTTCACCTCAGTGCTAATTCCTAAGGCATTGACTGGAATGCACTTTTTAAAATTAGTTCATTATTAATGGACTACAAAGATGCCATTGTAGTTGTTGTTTTAAAGCTTAAATATTCACTTTTCTATTTCTCAAAACTAACCAGAATGATTACCTTTTACTTACTTTTTAAAACATCTGAATGCTACAAGTTGCTGGCTTCTGATAGAAAACATACTCTACCCCATCCAGCTCAACAATGCATAAGGTCCAGCATAAGCTGGCATTTGAGTCATGTCATATTCCTCCACCACCACTCAGCGAGGCTACACCTCAAAATTAGAATGGCACAGTGAAAGAAGTGACATTGTCCCTCATTTCATTACAGATATACTTTATTTACATCTTCATTTTTGGAAAAGGTATAAGTAGAAGACAAGTTACTAGTTATTTCTAGCTAGTTTGTCTGCTTCAAATGGCCAGAAATTCAGATTGCCTGCAAAGTGAAGTGGTTCTGGGCTGAAGCAGTATGAAAATGAAGCATGACCTGACAGCGATTTTAGTTGCTCCTTATGCCCAACTTGAAATAGTTTTGAACCTCTCACAGGCAAATTCTCCATAAAAAGAGAGAAGATTTCATGTAAAAGGGCACGGAGGCACACAACACTTCTATTTAAAATTAAGGAGGCTTCATCTCCTGAGAAGAGGCTATGAACTATGAGTACAAATTTAATCTAGTTCTGTCAAAAGTAAAAACCTCATACTATTTGTCTGGAATAGAGCAGGCTTTATTTCCTCAGAAGGCGTTTAACATTCAGACCATTTCCACACTAGCCTGTTATAGTGCTATTATTCCACTTTCAACATCCTACAGAGCCCTGGGGTTTGCAGTTTACGGACGGGCCTCAAAGGTCCCACTTTCAACATCCTCAAAGGCCCCTCCCTAAACTGCAAACCCCAGGGCTCCATAGGATGTTGAAAGTGGAATTAATAGCACTATAACAGGCTAGTGTGGAAATGGCCTCCATTCTGACAAAAGATAAAAGGTGCAGATTTCCCAAATATGACGAATATGGAGACTTCCAAAGCTGTAAGAGGTGCTGAACCTGCACCCAAGATTTCAAAGTAGGTGCCTGTGTAGGCACATGGAGTCTTTTATAAAGCAAAAGAGGTCTGCATTAAAGTCTGAATATAGTGAATGGTCAGGAACCATGCAAATGTTAGAATATCCTTCAAATTCCTCTCCACCTCCCAAAAAAGTTGGAAGTTTTTAATTGTATGAAATATTTGAGGAATGTTGAGAGAAATACACAGAGATGTAAAACCTTTTCAGGAATATTCCTAATATTAGTGCTGTGCTGAAGATTTATCTCGTTTCTTTTCTTTCTGCACTTTTTTTTCTGATAGGAGATAAACATCTTTCAAAAATTGTTTTAAATAAGAACATGTCAGTGAAATTCTTGGGAGAGGACAGGATTCTTGCATTTTATATTATTTACAAGGTGGATCAGGTGTGAGTGTGTATCGTATCATTTATTCTGCAACCATAAATGTGGTGGATAGGCATTTGATTGGGAGAATCATGAAAAAAAAAAGAGTTTAGTGTGAAACCAAAAGCAAAAAAGGGTGTAGTGAATTGTCTTAGAGGGAATTATTACACATTTCTGCTGACAAATAGAGAGAGAGAGAGAGAGAGAGAGAGAGAGAGAGAGAGAGAGAGAGACTAGGAAAAAGAAATCTCAAAACTCAAGTGACAAAAAAAATCCCCCTCCTGGGTCTGATATTCCTGAAAAGTGTAATTCCATGAGTTCAGGTCTCTTTCCCTTGCCAAATGTTTTAGGGTTAGATTAGTAGCAAGAATAGGTTCAATTACCCGCATCACGATATCTCTTTGAAGCCAATTACCAGCCAAGTTGCATCCCAGCTGCTTTTTCTGTAAACTGGCAGAAAGATTCTTTAATAAACATTTATGAGCTCATTAGATGGAGCAATCCCTTTCCCTCAGAACAATATGGCTGCCAGGGACTGCGCCTCAAGAGGCGTTCTACCTGAATGCACTTTGCCAGAGTGATGAGCCTCGTTCCGACAGTTGACTTTTTACGTTGAGAATTTGCTTGGCGTGCCCAAGCTGCTCACATCAATATATTATTAAAGGGGGAGGGGAAAACAGACACAAACCTGTAATACTACCACAGCCTTTGTAGCTGGCATACACATTGTGTCTGTTTTCTGCATTGTTTCTACCAATGAAGCCCATTCCCACATCATGTGGAATCTTTTATCCACTTTGCTAAGACATTTATAAATTCTCATTGTAGTTCAGGAGATGATCCTTGTGTCCTCAGTGCCAACCTCTTTGCCTTCCTCCAACATGCATATCCTAAATAGCTACCCCCGCAATCTTTTTTTGAAAAAAATGTCTCAATGGTCCCTTAGTATAAACATGCATCAAAAGGTTACTCAACGGGTTTGCATAGTAAACACAAATGGATATTGTTTTTGACATCTTGTGAACTTGTCTCTCTCCCTTGTACCTTGAGAGAACATAGGACCTTCTGGGCCTATATGAGGCTTGCTGCATTTTTAATGGTGGTCCCTGAAATGCAGAGCAGCAAGATCTTGTCACCTTGGCATATTTTATCCCTGATCAAACATTAGTTGGCAGCTGTTGGGAAACTTGTAACACCGTCTCATTGACGCCAGCTGCCGGTTTGGTGGCAAGAGTGCAAGATCTCACCCAGCCTATTTTTAGTTCATATTTCACCATTGCTATCATCTGAAGAGCCCAGATTCCTGCTTTTGGCAAGACTAGCATGATTAAAGAATATTATATTTTACTAAAAGCTTATATTTAAAAAACAATCCAAGGCAGGCAAGGGTTTGCTTGTATTTAGTAACAGTAGCCTTCAATAACAATAAGCAGTGTTCTCATAGAGGTTGGCAATGTTACTTTTTTGGACAACAACTTCCAGATTCTTCTGCCAGCTTGGCCATTTGCCTTGCTGGCTCCAAGATTCTGGGAACTGTAGCCCAATGAAATGGATTTTCCAAGCTTGCATTCCTGTGTATGCAGCATTGAATGCTTAGTATCTAAAATGAGAAGTTGAGGAACCTGAAATTTGGCCACCAATACAGGTAGCAAATTTGTTAGTTTTCCTATCTCCTGCATTTGAATTTTATACATTTTAGTCCTAGTTGATCAAAACCAAACCAGAAAGAAAATTTTACCCACCTCTAACTATCAATCATGCCATCTCACTTGGAAATCATCCCTTCCACCATGACATCATGGAATATTAGTACTATTGCTCTAAAGCCAAGAACCCTTGGCTTCTTGCTTTAAAAAATACTTAAATCATGTGCTTAGTCTAGGAGCAGCTGGTCACTTTCATGTTAAGAGTGGTAAATCAGCTCTGAGTTTTAGCTTAAACTTTAAAATGCGTGCTGAGCCTATGTTCAGCACTTTGGATAGTTCCATAAACATCCAGACCAAAATGTGGAGAAAAATCACTGCTCCACTAACATGGATACCACTAGTCACCATTGGATAGGAGTGTAATCTGGGGTTGAGTTTTGCTAGGGCATGTTCTGGAGGTGTATGTATGTGTAAAAATTCATTTTAAGGTGGGGCAAAGCTTCCAGCAAATTAAAAATAAAGCCATCCCCATACAGAGATTTGTATGCTTTATCCTTTCTGGAATGTATTACAAATCTCAGCAATGTACAGATTTCCAAGGCCAGAAGTGTCCTATTCCAGTGGCAGTGTTGGGCAGAGCTTACTTTTTTTGGGCTGCAGTGCCCTGCCGAGATGACCACTGGTCTTAGATGAAGGAAGTTTAACGTGATAGAGAACAGTGCTCCTTAAAGTGGTGATCCATGGAGGGGTGTCAGTCAGTCAGCTATCACTTGTTGGTCCAAGGCAAGTTTCCAGGAAAACAAGAAATAGTTGTAACCAATGGGTACAAAGATGGTACCATCCCTGGCATGTTAGAAAACACAGCTGCCAGTTCTTCACTTCAGATAGCCCAAAAAGTATTGATATAGATAATGAAGTCAACAAAAACAAGAAAGTAGTGTGTTTGGACACCATTCAGTCATTGGCAGCTGACACGTTCCATGTCAGTCAGGTGGTATATCCATTCTTTGGCTCCCCCCACCCCCCCTTTATAATGGTGCTGGACCTGTTTGTGGGATAGTGTCCATCACCTTGGAGATCTCCTTAACATTCAGGCTAAATACCGGAGCAGATTTATCATGTAATTGTTATGGAAGCCACCAGCTGCCATAGCATTCAATAATCCAGTTCTCACAAAGAAAAGTAGAGTGGAGAGAGAGAGAGAGAAAGAGAGGGAGAGAGGGAGAGAGGAAAGAATCAGATAATCCATTTTGAATATCTGAATTATACACATTTATCTGTGGAACTTTGATGATGAACAGTTCTACATGCTGCCTGTCTTCTCATCAACTGATTCTGATTACATAATTTTCAGTGTATTTTTAGAGGACCTCATGCTTAGTAAATTAAGTGAACATTAAGTGAACAGAAAAATTATATATCTGGAAACAAACATAAAAAAGCAATGATAACAGGATCACAGAGGTCAGAATCTCTCTGTAAGGAAGTCAGCACCTTTGTACCAATGTCAAGATATTGCAAGAAATATTCTGCTTGTAAAAGGCCAAGGATATGTTCATGAAGGGTATATTATGATTACGAATTGCTTTGGTCAAAATGGGTAGCAGGTTCTTTTTCTCAAACTGTATTGAAGCAGGGAGGAAAGACATTAGAGTACTTGAAAAGGTAGCAGAGGGCAACAAGGCTAATCCAGGATTAAAGAAAATGAGCTTTGAGGACAGTGAGGAAAACCCTTAACCAGCACAGCCTAGAGGGAAGAGAAATTATTTTTGAACTAAGACGCTTGTGAAATTCAGCAGCCTGACAGGACAAAATGTTTTTGGTTTGGGGACAAAAATATTAATCTGTTATTTGTAACAAGTTTATAAGCATCAGTTAAAAATAAATAAATAGAAATACCCAGAATGTTATTTCATCCTCAGATACACAGTATTACATATCTATCTGAAAAGGAGAACATAGCTCAGAAACCTTTCTACTAGAGGATTCTAACAAAGCACAAGAGATAAAAATCCAATGGTTTCCCCCAAAATCTCTTCAAATTTTTAAACTGCTGAATGTTCATCAACCACTGTCTGAAATATTAATCAAATATTTCATATCTGTACTTGAAATCCAACAATAGTTAAATAGAGTATTAAAATTCAGCATTTAATTCACATTTTAGTGTTTAACATTATTTGATAAGTAACATGCGGTGATATTTCATATTTGATAATCTCCCATTCAGACAAGTGCTGTGTGTGGTACATGGAATCGCCCTTGAAGACATTCCAGAACCTCAATTTGTATAGAATATGGCAGAATATGATAGGAACCAAATATGATCATACTAGACTCATGTTACGTCGCCTTTACAAGCTCCTATAATGTTTGTAGTAAATCCATTTCTAATCCAGGCTAGATTTGTTAGAAAGTCCTGGACTAACTGTAGATAGTCAGTCAGGGATCCTATGCTACACAATTATAGCCCTTCTATTCCAGGTTAACTGCCATGGCAGCATCCTATGAAATCCTAGGGCTTGTAGTTTGGGGAGGTGCTAGAGGCATTCTCTGGCTGAGAATTCTAAAGGCCTCTCCCTAACTGCAACTGGATGGAAGCATAGCAGTTGAAGTGGAAACATAGTACTATAACTGTGTACTGTAAATGGGCCCAGGATTTGCCTCAGATGTCTAGGAAGGCTAGAACAGTTGGCTGGTGGCCTTGGACAAGGAAGTACCTATAGAACAATAAAATCTGCATCCTTTAAGCATCTGATGAGTCTACATTCTTTCTTCCAAGAACTTTAAGGCCACAGGCCAACTCATCTAGCCATCCCCTACACCCAGTGAGCTTCTTGCAAGTCTAGGAACCTGTGGCCTTCTAGGTGTTGATGAATGCCAATTTCCATCACCCTATGCCAGCTTGGCTAGTGCTGGGGTATGATGGTAACAGCTTTAGAGTATTTTTTTTCTCAGTCCCCTCCCCTTCCATCATTGCAACAGACATTATAACACTAACACTACCTCGCAAGTCTGCTGTTGTCAGTTACTCTGAGCTACCATATGTGAGCCATTAAAAAAAACAGGTATAAAATATTATTATCAAATACTCATCACATTGGCAGCCTCTGGGGCGTTTTAAAAGACAACTTTGATATATGATTGAAGGAGTTTCTTTCCCCCACAGGTTCATCTAATGTATTCACCTGAGAAGTATTTCCACAACGGAAGTAAAACATCAAAAACACAGGCATCCAGTAGAAGCTGCACAGATGTGAACGATTCAGTGATATGCCTTCCTGCAGACATCTTCATACTTTCCCTGGAAGCATCAGTGGTCAACCTGAGCGGTTTGTCTATTTACCCACCTTTTGATGGAGATTTTCCTTCCCCCCCAATGCAGCATCTAGATCCCAAGCTGAGTTGCCTTGTTGGCAATGATTGATTACCCAATTTCTAATTAAACCTGATCCAATCACTTATTATGCAGAGTGGAACAAACAAACTGAAGTCGACTGTCAGCCCCGTGATTGATGATACTGTCAATCCAGCTTTTGTTGTGTCTAATGTCTTGACGCTTGTTACAACCAGCCAAAGCTGTGCTGGACAAAGAGGTCTGTCACTTTTCACATGAATTCACACCCCTGCAAACACACCCAATTTTTTTAACAGCGAAAAAAATTATTGAGTACAGCGGAGGTTTTGTTTGGGTTAGTTTGCACAATGAGATCAAAGTCCCCCAGAGACCTGGATTTCTTCAGTAGCAGAGAATGGGGGAGGAGGTTTAGATTGGCAGGGGAGCTCTTGGTATGGTAATAAACCCACCTTGGGGAGAGTGACGGATATGACATTAAAGCAAACCTAGCAGGATAATAATTTATTTTCTATTGTCTGCCAAGCAGGATTCTCTTAGCAGCCCTCATTTATAAATTTTTCAGTTTTAATCTTTTAATTATTTAAAATGCAAATAGGAGCAGAAAATACAAATTCCCTAAACAGATTCAACTTCTGAAGTCACATTCACACATTGCAAATCTCTTCCTCTTTTGTTGTGTTGTGTTTTGGGTTTTATTTTTTTGTTCTTGAGTTCTGTATTTATTTAGAAAAAGGTGAGCTGTGGTTTGTTTCCCAAAGGCTGACTCCCAGTTTGTTTCACCGCATGATTATTAATTTCACCCTCGTTATGTACACATTTCTACAGGAAAGAGCCGCAAGAAACAGATTTGATCTCACAGAGGTATTTTTAATGTCAAAAATATACATAGATATTTATATGTGTTGATTTGTTCTCTACTGTCATTAAATGTTTAGGCTTGTATCTGGGTGTTTTGCATGTGCCTCACTGATATAAATCCACATAACAAAATATGCTGTAAGACACTTTTAAACTATTTATATGCATCATTCCATATATGGAGGAACAAACAATCCATCTTTGTTGTCAGGATATTAAAAAATATAGGGCACACTCCCTCCATATTTAAGCATTGGAAGTCAGTGGGATTTAACTGATTCACCCACATTGACTTTACTGTTGACATCAACGAGACTTCTGAGTTCTCTCTTTTGGCTGGATTGTGCCCAGCATTATATTTAGCGCATTTATATCATATTCTCTTTCAAATATGAGAAACAGCATTTCACACAAACATCTTCAATTGCTATTATTTATTAAAACCTCCTGGAATATAGACTCTACCTTGTCCTACTCTCTGAGGTGGTGATACGGGCCCCAGTTGCTCTTATGATATACCCCCCAACATTTCACAGACGAAAGCCAGGACACGTGTGGCCAGGTAACATCAGAGTGTGGTCAAGATAGCAAAAGTTGTTAATGAGGGAGAACACACAAGCTAGGAAAGACTGCAGCAGTTTGCTTACTGAGCTTGCTGGTAGGTACAAGATATGTCCCTTTTCTCTCTCCCCCATGCTACATTTGGGTGCAAACTACTTTTTGCGTTTTGAACCTAGTTTGTACCAACTGAGGTAAGCTGAGGACAAAAGGGGAAAGTGGGAGGAGGAGGAAGAAACAGAGACATTTTAAAAGCAGTGGGACAACAGAGGATTAATGGGGAACTTCCATGGCAAATCTGGATAGTTAGAGGGTATGCTATGAATTTCTGCCGCAAACCTGAAAAGCTCCCTTCTATATAAGAGGCTTCCTACCAGAGAGGCCTTCAAGCCTTCCCTCTTACAGTTAGGTTTACAGCATTCTTATGTCCACACTATCTGAAAGCTCATATTTCCCCATATGAACTTGGTCAAGTCTTACAATTTTCAGAGGAGGACTTTCTTTCTATCCTATCATCCTCACAGGGTTGTTTGGTGAGGACATAGGACAGAGCCTTCTCAGTATCTACTTCTAGGCTATGGTACTCCCTCCTAAGGGAGGCTCAGTTGGCCCCCCTCTCTGCTCTTTTTCACCAGCAGTCAAACACCTTTCCTATTAGAACAGGGCCTCATCCTTTCAATGGTTGGGATAGGAGGATGTGCAATGGGTATGCTGCTTTTTCTGTGTAATTTGTATTAAATGTACTTTTAGTTATTTTCATACCGATGTTTTCTTTGGCTTGTTTTTTTAAACTGTGTATCACATACTGTTTTAGCATCAGATTCTGTATTAGAAGTAAAGGCAGTCTTATACAGTTGTTCTGTCTGACATCACCAGTGCATAAGTAACCAAGGTGAGGTCTGACCTATCATGATATGGCTGAGGCTGCTTAATACAGTGGAATGGCTAGTAATTGACTAACATAGACAGAAAGGATTTACTGGCTGCCTCAATGACTCTTTTAGAAGATTAGGAAGCATAATAAGGGCTAAAAGTGGGTCATCACCTCACCTTCCTACCTGTTTCCATTCTACGTAGCAAATGCACACTGTTTATTTTTTTTTCTTTTTCTTGCCTCAGTTGCACAGTTTCAGTTCCAGTACATCTTTCTTCTTTAATTTGTTTTGCCACAATTGTGTAATGGTGGCATGCCAGTAACCACAATGGCAGCACAATTGTGCAGTTACAGCAAAATGCACCCACACCCACACACCAATGTAATGAGAAAGGGAGTAAAAGCAACATAGCTTCTCTTTATTTTTATTTATTTATTGCCACAATTTCACAATTCTGTTTCCCTCCAGGTATTTCTTTTTTTTTTTAATTTGTTTTTTGATAATTGCATAATTGCAGCATGCTGGCAACCACCACAGCAATATAAGTCCACAATTATGGCAAAACAACAACAACAACAACAGAATATGTATCTGGAAACAAAGTAAAAGTAGCATTGTTCTTGTGCACCATGATGTCCTTTTTGTCTGGATTCTGGAAGTGAAATGATTTTACCCTGTTTGGGGATAGGGATGGGGGGAAGTGAAGAACCATGCTCACTCACACCACATGACTGCTGGACTATCAGGCTTACCGTAGATGCACCAAGTAATTGCACCAAGAAGAAATAGCTGGACAAGCAGCAATATTGAAACAATTGACCGTTTTTCCCCATCAATGAAAAGATGCATTCCAATAACCATGGAAATGCAATGCAACAATGGGAGAGTCATGACACTGTTTGATAAGGAAATATCAAACACAGAACTAAGCCAGTGCAATCACACAACAAACCTATCATGTATTGAAGTCCCTGTCTCCAGAGTTGTAATCAAACCACTACACCACACTGGCTCTCATAAAAAAAAATGTATGACCATAATCTATTATCTAAGATTTTTGGCCAGAAAAAGAAGGTAGCGGTATTGTCCAAACTAGAGAAGGAGTGGCTATACTGTAGGGTAAAAGCAAGCAACAGGTCTTCAAGGTGCACCGTGGAGAAGTCCAATCAGAAGGAAGCAGGAGTGATTGAGGCTCTTGTGTGTTAAGAGCCGTTCACAAAAAAAGTTGGTTCTGAGATACCGTTAAACTAAAACGGAGTTTGTGAAAGCTATGAGACAAAATTTAGCATAACTTTTGTTATGCCTTTAACATCTTCTGGTTGTGTTTTGTTTTGTTTTGTTTTGTTTTGAGGATTTAAAATTCTATGGTCAGTCTGCACGAACAGAAGAAGATATTCTATTTTGAAAGGCACCCTGGAAAAGATCACTGATGCACCCAAGGAGGGGGACTAGGAATTAGTTTAGGTCTTGTAATCAGACTCAGCAAGTATTGTATTGGTCTAGCAGCTCATCCAATATGAGAAAAGGGATGGGTAATGTTTTGCCCTTCAGATCCTTTAGACTACTGCTATCATAATTCATCATTGAGCATACTAGTTAAGGCTTCTTGGAACTGAAACCCAAAACAGTGGAAGGGACAAAATCTCAATAGGTTCTAGCCAGTATTTTACTAGAGCATTTTACCAGGGACAGGCAAACTTCCAGAGGTCTGGAGCTGCACATGCCCCCTCCCACACACACACACACGCGCGCAGACACCAGAACATGGAAACCTGCATCTCCTTCCTTGACCCCACTTTCTATACTGAAAAGTCAGAATTCACTTCCATTTTGAAGCAAAGCTTGCCCATGGCCTGAAACAATCAGGAGCCAAAAAACAATGAATATGCCCCATCATGCTCTATAGTATGTGAGGAAACTGTTTTTTTAAAAAAGTCAGGTAGGAACACTGGGATTTGGGGCCCCTGGGGAAAGCATGGAGTCCAGGGGCTACATTTTGTCCAACCTTGTGCTAGACCAACAGCAAGTTTCATTCCACGTTAGGGGTGGCTGATGAGACACTGCTGACCCACAGACAGCTGCAAGTATGGTCTCACACAGCACTTAATATAGTGCTAGATTGTTACCATACTAAAGTGCTTGTCTTCATGTGCTTAGAATTGTTAGCTGTAGGTGGCCAACGCTCCCCTGCCTCAACTCGAGCCCACTTTTGGGGATTTTTCTTGTTATAAGAATCTTGTGTTGGCTAACCTCCCCAAGTCAACTTGATGTACGCGTGAGAAATCTATTTGCTTCATTTATTTGTATTTGTATCTGTGCCATTGCAGCACAATAAAAGCTAAATAAAAGGCAGATATGCCCCCCTTCTTCCTTCCTTCATGCAAGCAAGGCAAATTAGAATTTCTATTTCCAGCACTCTTGACAAGATGGGGAATATTTTTGTTTCATCTGCATTTTTTAGCAAGCTCATCTAAGGGCCTTTTCACACTACCCAATTATAGAATTATGATAGCTCTTTCACTGCCATAGCTCTCTTCTCCAGTCTTCAGGGCAAGGGGGAGAACTCTCAGAGCAAGAACAGTGCCTTGTGTGCATGTGTGTGTCCATGCACATGCCCACAAGCATGTATACGTGTGCACATACATATTACAGTGTCTTACTCACTCTGCCACAGACTGCTTTGGAATGGCTGCCATAGGCCCTTTTCACATGTGGGGGGCGGGAACGGTGTAGAGCGACCTCCCATGGAGGTCATCTACACTGTAGAGTGGACTGGCGTGGACTACTTTTAGTAGCTTCACACCAGAATCCACTCAGGAGCGGCCGGAACTAGCCGGGCTCCGTGTTTTTTAAAAACCTCTTTTAAGCGGTTTTTAAAAAGCACGGAACGCGCAGCCCCGTGCCGCTCCGCCGCCCAGCTCTAAACTGAATCTGCAGGCGAGCGCAAGTGCGTGCCTGCAGATCTGCCGGGGGCGGGCTTCCGGCTGGCGAGCTTCTCCAGTTGGTGGAGAGCCTCCACCAACTGGAAGCTGCCATCTGCGATGCCGGAAGAGTGTGGAGCAGCGAGCTCACGCTGCTCCACGCGGCGATGGACTTACCCGGCTGGAGGTAAGCTCCGTTTTTGGGCGTTTTCGCCCGTTTCCTCCCCGACATGTGAAAAGGGCCATAGACTCCTCAGCAGATCTAGAAGCCTACCTGGCTCACCTCTATCCTATTTCCTCCCCCTCTCAAACATAACTAAGGACTTTCCCTAGATTTCAGGGTTTGGTCCCTGAAATTTCAGGGCTTGGGATATTCCTGTCCTGGCAATTCTGAATGGTATCCTCTGTACCACTGTACTTGATTCATGAAGCATCATGCTTAAGAACATCACAAGAGGCTGTTCCTTGTAACATCACCTTCATAACCTCAGCAGGGCCCAGTGCTTATAACATCACAATGGATCTTGCCTAAGTCGCATGTTTGGGCACTAAAATCTCAGGTCCTGGAACAGTTCTGACCTGGCAGCCCTACGTCTACCTATAATCAGTGGAAGCTGGTATATTTTAGCATACTAATTCTTTTTTCAAGGTAAATATTTGTAATTTTCTTTTCACTCCAGTTTATCTTCTGTTATTACTATTAAGAATAATGATAATTGTAAAAAATTGAAAAAGAGAAATTGAAAGAGACCTGTGCAAGGCTTTGCATTCACAGAACAGTGTGGCTGGCAAAAGGAACTGACTAATCACTAAGACCATGCCTCCACAAAAAATTGACAAATTGACAAATGGATGAATAGAGTTTTGTTTGTTCACATTGGAAGCTGCCACTTAGGGACAGGGACGTCTGTCAGTTTCTTTTCCAGCCATTTCATCATCATCATCATCATCATCATCATCATCATTGTTATTGACTGTATTTATGTCTTTCCTTTTCCCCAACACTGGGATTCATGCTTACAAACAAAAAGATTACAAATAGAAATGATTATAATTAAAAACATACAAAAAGTCAACATTAAAATAAAATGAAACCATTAGCCATATTAAAACAATTTAAAAGACTTTAAATCCACTAAAACAGGACAATTTAAAGCAATACAACACTCAGGTAGAGGCCTTTCTTACAGGCCTTTTCTTAAAAGCTATCTGTTCTAAAAGCTGATCTGTGGAGAAATTTGTGAATCCTTCAAAAAAAAAAACTTTCAACTGAAACTTTTTCTCCATTTGCACCAGCCAAATCTAATTGCTAAAGCTGAACAGTGAGGACCATGCTGTACCTGGTGCCTGCCTCCTAGCGAGTAAAGATGAGGAACCTCTCAGGAAAGAAACCTGGGACAGCCTCAGTTCCGCATCATAAATATAACCAAGGAATCAGAGGTTCAAAGCTAGATTTTGAAGATCTAAGCCCTTAAAGCACCTGGCCTGAATAAGCATATCCATCCATTTCAGTTCTTCCCACCTTCATTTAAAAAAAGAATTCCCAAGTGCTTTCTGTCCAGAAAATCAAAGAATTTTCATAAATTCGTATTTAAAAAAAAAACCAGAAGGGAGCAAAATTCTCACCCATCCCTATTGCCACTACAATTGCATGGAAAGTCAAGAAGATCACCACAAAGAAAATATGCTCCTACTCTAGCATTGCCAGTTAAAGGACCCTGTTCAGCTTTTCCAGCTTTTCCTCCTTGACAGATTTTCTGTGGCAAGGTAGGAAAACATGACAAATGACCCAGGTCAGCATTTGGACTTCCTGTAAAATTCTGTGAATGAAGCAGAGTGATGACAAATTTAAAATCTTATCTGGAAGCATCCCAGATCTGAAAAAGAACAATGAAAAAAAGAGGAAAACATGGAAACATAGGGTGAAGGAGAATGGAATGGCTTGTCAACAAAGTTGTTTAGATTTTCTGCATTCACTCAGTCAACGTACAGTGTCAACTGCTAAAGAAAATATTGCCAGGATCCTGCATCATCAATGAAGCTATGATGATGGAGTTCCATTGTTATAGTTCTGTCTGACAATGTCACCCCCAGAAAAACACCTTTCCATCCTGACAGCATCCCATCCAAAGCATTTCTAAGGCACTGTAGATTGGAGTGATGGGGAATGACATCTGTAGTGCTCTCTCAGTCATGGAACCCATGAAGAACAGGCACCTGGAGAGACCCCCTCAAGGTCCTACTACAACTGTTCATCTTAATACATTCCACAACTGGGAGAGACTACAGATGTCCATTCCCAGAACCCCAATCTGCAATGACATGGCAACACTTCAGTTAGGATACTGGTCAGCTGCAAATGTAGTTTTTTTGGGGGGAGGGGGGGTCACATTTCATTGTTCATGACCAATTACAAAATCATAAATCCAGCATACAATCTCATAACTCATAGCACAGCAAAGTAAATATGACATGATGGCTTCACTGAAACCTAGTGGGGTGAGTTTCATTATTGGAATGTAGCAATAACCGATTTTTATTTATTATCTCAGTATTATTTCAGAGAAATAAGAAAGGAGGAGCAGAAGCACTATATGTTAAAGATGTTTACACCTGTAAAGAGACTCATAACTTAAATCCTGGAACCCAAGTTGAGAGAATCTAGGTAAAAATTAAGAGAGAGAGGAATAACAGAGATGTCATTGTGGGGTCTACTATAGACCCCTCACCCAAGCCAGACTGAAGACTTGGATAATGCCTTCCTGGAACAAATGACAAAACATTAAGAAAGGAGAAATATGGTAGTAATGAGAGATTTCAACTGTCTTGATATTTGTTGGAAGTAAAACTCTGCCAAGAGTTTCAGGTCAAACAAATTCTTTACTTGCCTTGCAGACAATTTCATAGTCCAGAAGGTAGAAGAGGGAACAAGAGGAAGAGCTATTTTAGATCTGATCCTAACCGACAGCGATGACCTGGTTAATGAGGTGAAGGTAGCAGGATCCTTAGGTGAAAGTGACCATGTTATCCTGGAGTTTATTATACAGTGAAAAGGGGAAGTCAACCATAGTTGGACATGCTTTCTAGATTTTAAGAAAGCTGATTTCAGTAAACTTAAAGAAATATTAGGAGTGATCCCATGGTCAAGGAAACTAAAAGAGAAGGGAGTTCATAGCAGATGGAAGTTTTCTTAAAAGTGAGATATTGAAGGCACAATTTCTAACCATTCAAATGAGGGGGAAAATGGGAGGTGTCTAAAGAAACTGGAATGCATATCTAAAGAACTTTCAGTGGAGCTAAGATTTAAAAGGGACATATACAAGAAATGGAAAGTGGGGACAGGAAATCACTAAAGTGGAATTCAAACAAATACCCAGCGAGAGTAGAGAGAAAATGGGAAGTGTCTAAAGAATATGAGATGGATATCTAAAGATGGTGAAATGCTAAGAGGGGACAGAGAAAAGGCAGAAATATTCAACATCTCCTTTGCCTTGGTCTTCTCCCAAAAGGAAAGCAGTGCTCTACCAGGTGAAAATGGAGCAGATGATGTGGTAGGGGAAATGCAGCACAGTATAGGTAAAGAGGTAGTATAGGAATAGCTGGCTACTCTAAATGAATTCAGGTCTCCAGGACCAGATGAACTACATCCAAGAGTATTAAAAAGACTGGCAGAAGTAATCACAGAACCACTGGCAATAATCTTTGAGAGTTCCTAGAGAATAGGAGAAGTCCCAGCAGACTAGAGAAGGGCAAATATTGTCCCCATCTTCTAAAAGAGAAAAAAGGGGACACAAACAATCACTACCCAGTCAGCCTAATATCAATACCAAGAAAAATTCTAGAGCAAATAATTAAATAGACAGTCTATAAGCGCTTAGAAAGGAGCACCATGATCGCTGAAAATCCATATGGGTTTCTCAAAAACAAGTCAGGCCAGATTAATTTGACCTCTCTTTTTGATAGAGTTACTACCTTAGTAGATGAAGAGAATTCTGTGGATATAGCATATCCTGACTTCAGTAAGGCCTTTGCCAAAGTTCCCCATGATATTCTTGCAAGCAAGCTAGTAAATTCTGGGCTAGACAATACTACTGTTAGGTGGATTTGTAAACGGTTGATCAAGGATTCTTAGTGGACCACAAGCTGAATATGAGTCAGCAGTGTGATGTGACAGCTAAAAAAGCCAATGCAATTCTGGGCTGCATCAATAAAAGTATAGTATCTAGGTCAAGGGAAATGATAGTACCACTCTATTCTGCTTTGGTCAGATCCCATCAGGAATATTGTGTCTAGTTCTGGGCACCACAGCTCAGGAATGATATTGACAAGCTAGAACACATCCAGAGGAGGGCGACCAAAAATGATAGAAGGCCTGAAAACCATGTCCTATGTGGAACAGCTTAGGGAGCTGTGTATGCTTAGCCTGGAGAAGAGAAGGTTAAGAAGTGACATGATAGCTATGCTTAAATATTTGAAGGGATGACATTTGGAGGATTGATCAAGCCTGTTTTCTGCTGCTCCAGAGACTAGGACATGGAGCAATGGCTTCAAACTTCAGGAAAAGAGATTCCATCTAAACATCAGGAGGAATATCCTTATGGTAAGAGCAGTTCAACAGTGGACTACTTGGCCTCAGAGTGTGGTCGCACCTCCTTCTTTGGAGGTTGTTAAACAGAGGCTGGATGGCCATCTGTCAAGAATGCTTTGATTGTATATTCCTACATGGCAGGGAGTTGGATTTGATGGCCCTTGTGGTCTCTTCAAGCTCTATGATTCTGTGATTCTATGATTTGAACTGCTGAACAGGATGTTATTTAGCTCATGTGGCAGCAACCTACATTATATTTTGATAAGTAATCAATACTCTTAGTTTGAAGAGCCTATACAATCTGGATTCTGCCTAGCTCTACCCAAGATCCACCAGGCTCTAAATATAATCATAATAGGTCTTGACCTCACTTTGTCCCGACCCAGAAGAATGTGCTGCTGTCTGCCTATTCTGGCTCCATGCTCTCCTGCCACCTACCCAGAAGAACAGCGTTCTTGAAATAAAACAAAAGCTAGCAATTCTGCCCTGAATGTATTAATCTTGCTGACATGAATGCATTTCAAAAATGCAACAAGAAAAATATGGTTTCTAGAAGCATTTCATATAAACGTTTTACACCAAGGGCATTGGGAGGCTAAGCTTACCCTGCCCACCACAAAAAAAAAGGCTAAATTTAGCCCATGAAAAGGTTAGTTCAGGCCAACACTTAACAGAACATTCAAGTCCTAAATTTTCACTTCAATTAATCTCTTGAAATTCAGTGTCTGATCCCGGTGACAGTTGCCTCTGGCTTCTTCAGAGCGACTGCCAAGGAAAAAATTATCTGACACATATCAAACAAGCAAGAAATGACACTGGACAACATTAATCAAAACTTTCTCATTTCCCGAAGAATTAAGCATTAAATAATTAATTCCAGCACTACAGGCAGCTGTAAAAGAGGCTTCGCGCCTCCCCGCTGGTAAGAATTTGTCCTTGTCTAAAAGACTAGATTGATATATTTATTATTTATCAGATTAATCATGGCCAGGAACATTATAGATTGGCAGTCAGGCCCTGCCAGTTATATTGTAGGGGGCCTGTTATTGGAGATTGGAAAGAACTTGGTGTATCAGCAACATTGAAAAGGAGTGGGAAGAAGCGTTTGCCCTCTAGCAGTTTTTTAAAAAGATTTGAAGATGCTCAAGCACTCAAAGAGAGAGACTGACACACAGAGAAAGGGATACTGAAGAAGGGTCATTGATCCAGTGCCTTAGTGGAGGTTGCTAACACCTGGGGTCATTTTTATTTCTGCTTGCTAAGGAATGATGACTGTGGAAGCAATTGGGAAAAGGAAATTCCCACCCACTGGTTTACATGAAACAGTCAGTTTCTCCCACAGATTCTATGTAGATTGATGTAATTGGATTTTCAAGCAAAATTTCTCTATTCTTCCCAGTTTCTTTCCTTCTTTCTCTTTCTTTTTCTTTTTTTTCTTTTCTTTTTTGTAACAGAGAAATGCCAGGCTATGTCCCCACAACCAGATGCTGAATGATTACATTGTCTGCCTTAGAGCCTTTCTATACTACACTGTTATAATGCTATTACTCCACTTTGAACTTCCTATGGAATCCTGGGGTTTTCAGTTTGGGGAGGGGTATTTATAATTCTCAGCCAGAGAGCTCTTGGGCCTCAGTAAACTATAAACCCCAGAATTCCATAGGATGTTGAAAGTAGAACAATAGCACTATAACAGTGTAGTGCAGAAATGCAGTAAGTCCTCTAGAGGATCCTAGCAGATCTCAGTGAATGGAGTCATTGGTCATTATTTTATTTTATTTTATTTTATTTTATTTTATTTTATTTTATTTTATTTTATTTTATTTATACCCCACCTTTCCCCTAGGTCCCAGTCGAAGGTGGCTTCCAGAAGTGTAAAACAACATTAAATCAAAATCTTGTTTTACAAAAGTTTTAAAAGTATCAAATAACAATATATTAAAAACCATAGTTAAAACATGTCTGAAATATAATTAGTAAAAAAAAAAATTTAAAGTAAAATACAGCACACCACTTCAGACACACTACTGGTAAATAATTTACGATTCAATGGCCTGCCCCAATAAAAAAAGGTCTTCATCTGCCTGTGGAAAGAGAGCAGGAAGGGGCTGACTGGAGTTCCTGTGGAAAGGTATTTCAAGCCAGGGAGCAGCCACTGAGAAGGGTCTCTCCCTGGTCTTCACTAAACATGCCTTTGAAGGTGGTGGGATCAAGAGAAACCCCACCCCTGCAGATTTTAAAGTTCTCACTGGTTTCTACAGGAAGGTATGGCCTCTTAAATAGTCTGGACCCAAGCTGTGTAGGTCTTTAAAGGTCAAAACCAGCCCTTTGAATTGTGTCAGGAAATGAACCGGCAGCCAGTGAAGTTGTTTCAACAGGGGAGAAGGTGTGTCACATGATCTCTGTAAATAGTCCTAGTCAACAGCTGCAGCATTTTGAACTCACTGAAGTCTCCAAACAGTTTCCATGTTACAATAATCCAAACAGGATGAACTCAAGGCATGTACGCTGTAGCCAGATCTCCCATCTCAAGGAATGTCCACAGCTGACACACTAGTTTCAAATGTGCAGATACAATCCTGGTTGCCACCAAAACCTGGGCATCCAGGTTCAGTTCTAAGACCAGGAATCTGCCCAAGTTGTGAAACTGAGATTTCAACAAGAGTGCAACCCCCTCCAGCACAAGCTGAATCCCAGTTCTCTGATCTGCCTTTTGACTGACCAGGAGCACCTCTGTCTTATGTGAATTAAATTTAAATTTGTTCACGCTCATCAATTCCATCACTGACAGCAGACATTGGTTTAGTACAGTGACAGCTTCCTTGAAATCAGATAGAAAGGAGAGATAGAGTTGGATGTCATCAGTGTATGAGTGAACCTGACTCCCAAAACTCCAGGTGACCTCACCCAGCAGTTTCATATAATTTTAAACAGCATGGGGAAAAGAACTGAGCCCTGAGGGATGCTACTGGCCAGCACCCAGAGTGCCATCCGCCATCTCCCAGGACTACCTTTTGAGTCCACATTTCCAAGACTGGAACCACTGTAAAACAGTTCCCCTAAGTCCCATCCCAAAAATGCAATCCAGAAGGATACTATAGTTGATTGTATAGAAAGCTGCTGAAAGATTCAGCAGAACCAACAGGGACATACTTCTTGTGCTTAGTTCCCTGTACAGGTCATCCACAAAGGGGAACAAAGTTATCTCTGTCTTATTGCCAGGCCTGAAACCAGATTGAAATGGATAATCCATCTCATCCAGGCACCTCTGGAGCTGCAGGGACACCATATACTCTAGAACCTTGCCCAACAAAGGTTTATTGAAGTTCTCGTGTATTAGATGTCCAGGGAGGATTTTTTTCAATCACGGCCTCACTGCAGTCTCTTTTATGCAAGATGAAAACCTGCCTTGCTATAATGAGGCATTCACCACTCCCCTAACTCACTCAGCCAGTCCCACTCAGGCTGCTTTTAGAAGCAAGCAAGAGCACAAGTACAGTATGCACATGGTGGCCCTCACCTCTCCAAGGATCCTGTCCACATTTTCAGGCTGCGCAAATTGAAATGTGTTGAAAAACACAGGCCAAGCAGAGGCCAAGTTTACATCCATTGGACCTGTATCAACTACAGTATCCAAGTCAGATCAGTTCAGAGTGGTTTTATCCACAAAGTGCTGTGCAAATTCTTCATAGTGGGCTGCTGAGTGGTTTGTATACTGCTTTTGCGGGGCAGAGTGTGAAAGGCCCCTGAATCCTCAAAATAGCTCCAGTGGACAACACTGTGCAGATATAATGGTGGCAGCAAAAAAGGATTTCTTTGCCAGATGCTTCTCTGACTCTACCCTACGACCCTACACCATCCAATGAATGGCCTTGGGGATTTGAAGCAGTTAAACAGTAAATCTAGAAGGGTCGTGTAGTGCCATCTGTAGCATGTTTACCTAAACTGTGAACCCCAGGATTCCATAGGATGTTGAAAGTGGAATAACAGCACTATAACAGTCTAGTGTAGAAATGGCTTATGAAAGCAATCTTTTCATGAACTTTCATTTTCCTTCCTGCTGGCTACCTATGGATCTGAATGGTAGAATTCATGCAGTGGCCAAGCAAAAAGATATAAAATACAAGGAATAGGTTTCCCCTGGCAATACCTGCACACCGAACAGTGTCAGTTCCACAATGTGGAGTAGGGAGATGTTTAAGCAAAGCAAGGCATACCCTGTTGGCCCCTTTAACTATAAAGAAGCAGGACATGCACACCCAGGATTCTTTTGTGCTACCTCAGATTTTCTTGGATATTGAATGAATGGTGACAACAGTGGTGCAATTAGAGCAGCAGATCACTGGAGGTACCGACTGTTTCTTTAAGACACTCACATCGATGTGAAATAGGTATTTCCTGTTTTCTTCTCAAACCCTGCTAAATAAGCTAGGTTGAGGGACTAGCCCACTGAACTCCTTTACTGAGTAAGGTACCAAAACAAATTTACTTTAGCCTGCAGTTTACTATAGCTTAGCTTGTGATCGACCAAGTCAAATAAAATACACCATGCGTGTATGCCAGACCAGCATTTCACTACACCTTCTGCTTTTATGGTTTTCCTAAGGAGCAAAACCAGGGATTTCAGATCTGTCTGTTTCCACTCCATGTCAGTTTTGTGTGTGTTCATGCAAAAGTCTGTGCTGTCCTGTTTCTGTAGTAATGTACATTTTTCTCCAGATTAAAATTCATGTGCAAATATCTAAATACGTGTTTTTGAAATTACAAAACACACATCTATAAACATATAACTGAGATCCTACATTGCCTGGTGGAATGCAAAGTTCTGCTACCGGTCCCCTTCCCATGCATAAATAACACCCCTTCCTCCTGTCTCCCTCACCTCATGAAAATAGAAGCGTCCTCCAAGACTTATTGTGGGTCCTCCTAAGGTCCCAAAAGATGCCTTTGCTATCCTGGGTCTGGCTGTAAGAACACAGCCAGATGCTCCTTTGATTCCCCTGACCCCCTCCAGCCACGTTAGGGGCAACTGCAGGAGGAAGGCGAGTTCTTTATGGGTTTGGCCATTGCACAATGGAGTGAATACTTCCTCTCACAGTGACCAAAAAAGGAGATACACTAGCATAATTTGATATTGTGTCTGCATATGTCACTATATGGATCCCATATTTCATCTAAATGTATACATTTCTGAAACTTTTACCTTGAAATATGTGATTTGGTACATTTATTTTGACTTTTTGATGTGAGAATTGCATTGCACTTTGAGGTAAATGTGCAGTTCAAAGGATAAATATGTTTATGTCCACACATTAATCTAGAAGATGCAGATTATAGACATTCATACTGGAATTTGCAAAGTGCAAGTTCTTGAAGCATTCCTAACAAAATAAGGTGGGTAAGTGAGAGGGGGTGAGACTGAAGGAGACTGATCAGGCATCTGTTTAAATCTGGCAGGCTATGTACAGCTTTTTGTATTTGAAGTTGCGCAGATCTGCTCTGTCGACTACATCACACTGCTTCTACCACACCCTACCTCAATGAAACCAGGAGTGTAACACTGCTTAACTCCTCTGTCATTATCTTTCCTTCTAGGAAAAAAAAATGATTTTGTTGTCTTGTTATGCATCTCAGAGTTCCTGAGTATCAAGAGACAAACTGAAACACTTTTGTAGTCAATGGTGTCCTTCTTCCTTTCCTGGTTCTGCTCTGCTGCTGCCTCAGACCTTTTATAGAGCTCTAACCTCATTTTGATGTGCCTTAATCACAGACTACAGCAACCTGCTCCAATTGGTCACTTGACTCACTGTTTTTCCTTCAGGAAAATCTAAATATCTAATAAGATAGCTTATAATATCCTAATGTCATTTCACAGAGTTTCTGATTTTCTGTCTCCAGCCCCCTCTTCTGATCTCATAAGAAATAATCTGATACAAACTTTATTCATCAGACAGTGAGATGGGAAATATTCCTCTTCTCTCCCCTTGGACTTTACAATGTCTGACCCAGGCCAATGCAAGGTGGGATGCACCAAATGCATACTCCTCACCAAATTTTTCCCCTGCCTGCATGCAGATGCAAAAAAAAGGGGGGTCATCAGTATAGAATCACAGAATCATAGAATCATAAAGTTAGAAAAGACCACAAGGGTCATCAAGTCCAACCTCCTGTCATGCAGGAATACACCAGCAAAGCATTGCCAACAGATGGCCATCCAGCCTCTGTTTAAAAACCTCCAAAGGAGACTCTGTCACACTCTGAGGCAGCACATTCCACTGTCACACTGCTCTTACTGTCAGGAAATTCTTCCTAATGTTTAGATGGAATCTCTTTTCTTGTACTTTGAAGCCATTACTCTGTTTCCTAGTCTCTGGAGCAGCAGAAAACAGGCTTGCTCCATCCTCCATATGACATCTCTTCAAATATTTAAACATAGCTATCATGTTGCCTCTTAACCTCATCTTCTCCAGGCTAAACATATCTAGCTCCCTAAGCCTCTCCTCATATGGCATGGTTTCCAGGTCTTCTACCATTTTGGTCGCCATCCTTTGGACATGTTTCAGCTTGTGAATAGACTTCCTGAACTGTGCTACCCAGAATGGGACACAGTATTCTAAGTGGGGTCTGATGAAAGCATAAGTACATAAGAGGCACAGGCCTGATCTAATTCAGTGGCAATTCATGCTGCTTTAGTGGTGGTTATGTGGGGTAATTCACATAAATATGTTTTATTTCTGATCAAAAATCAGAATCATAGAATTGGAAGGAAACACAAGGGTCATCTAGTCCAGCCCCCTGCCATGCAGGAATACACAACTAAAGTACTCCCAAAAGACATCCATCCCATCTCTGTTTAAATATTTCCAAGGAACGAGGGTCAACCACTCTCTCAGACAGTCTTTTACTCTTGAACAGTTTTTATACTCATAAAGTTCTTCCCAAAGTTTAGGTGGAACCTCTTCTCTTGTAATTTGTATCCGCTGGTTCTTCCTCTAGTCTTTGGAGCAGCAGAAAACTAGTTTGCTACATCTTCTACACAACACTCCTTTAAATATTTAAAGATGGCTATGATGTTATGTCTGGCTCTTCCCTTCTTCAAGCTAAACATGCCAAGTTCCTTAAACCATTCTTCTTAGGGCTGGGCTTCAAAATCTTCTACCATCTTGTTTGCCCTCCTCTGAACACATGCAAGTTTGTCAATATTCTTGAACTGCGGTGCCCAGAACTGGTAGTCCAAATGTAGTCTGACCACAGCAGAATAGAGTGGTACTAGTATTTCCCATGATCTAGAGCCTATATTCATGTTAATAGCCTAGAATTGCATTGGCTTCTTTGACTACTGCTTCACATTGTAGACTTGTGATCTACTAAGACACCTAGATCCTTTTCACATGAACTGTAATCAAGCCAGGTATAGTGCATCCTATGTTCATGCATTTCATTTTTCCTGCCTCACTGTCATACCTTATATTTATCCTTGCTGAAATTAATTTTGCTAATTTTGGCCCAGGTCTCGAATCTATTAAGGTCATTTTGAATCCAGTTCCTGTCTTCTGGGGTATTAGGTGGTGGTGGTTGCGGTTGTGTGACTTCAAGTCCTTTCTGACTTATGGTAACCCTAAGGAAAACCTATCACAGGGTTTTCTTGCCAAACTTTGTTGAAAGGAGGTTTACTCTTGCCTTCCTTTAAGGCTGAGAGAATACGACTTTCCCAAGGTCATCCACTGAGTTTCAATGGCCAGGTGGGGATTCGAACCCTGGTATTCCAATGCTTTTGTCCAGCTGTCAAACCACTACACCACGCTGGCTCATGGGTATTAGCTATCCCTCTTAATTTAATCTCATCTGCAAATTTGTAAGCATCTTCTCTATTCCAACATCCAAGTCATTTGTAAAGATGCTTGAACAACACTAGGCCTAGGACAGAATCCAATGGCACGCCACTGTGATAATGGGGTTTCCCATTATCCAGGTAACAGAGATAGTTCCCCTCCAAGCATACAAAGGGTTAATGAACTGATAGGGTTAGGTTTATTGGGGTTAGTATCATAGGTCATGAGAGATAGTTGCCCAATCAGGGGGAGATAGGTGAGAATCTTTGAGATGATTCAATGGAGAAGTTATAAAAAACCTTGAGAGACCATGAGGTAGAGCCAGAACATAGGAAAGATCCCAGACATCAACAAAGAGGCAATATGCTGGTGGCAGGTAGGCCACAGGCCTCATCTCCTAGCTGCCCAGCATACCATCTCAGAAATGACCAACTGATGCGAGTAGCTTAGAATGTTATCTAGTTAGCTGTGTTAGGTTTTTCTGTTATTTTGGAAGTTTTGGCTAATCTGAGGAATCTATCTATACTGTAACTACTAAGTGTACCTGGGAGGAGGAGCCTCTCATTAATTATATTTCTCTTGTTTACCTTGCATGTCTTAGAATAAATACTTTTCTGTAAAAACCTCTGTTTCCTCCCCACAAGTTCCTCAGCAACACACATAGATAGGATTTCTCTCACCCAGAAGGAGGGGGTGGGGGAAGGAAAGGAATCTCTAAGCATAGAGATTAGCAGTTCCCAGGCAACATCCCACTGCACTGCTGAAGCTTTGGGGTAATTGGGTGGGTGGTGGCAGCTTGTAATTAAGAGAATTTAAGGGAAGTTCCTGTCTCCTGTTCAAGGGCAGAAGTCAGCACTGGGTAGGAGAGGAGCCCTCCCACTCTACACCCACTACTCTTTAGGATAAAACAGAAGCATTGGTGAGCACTGTCTGGATTCAATCCATCCACCAGTTACAAATCCACCTAACAGTAACATTATCTATCCTACATTTACTAGCTTGCCTGCAAGAATATCATGGAAGACCTTGTTAAAAGACTTACTGAAATGAAAATAATCTACATACACAGCATTCCCATGATGTACCATGACAGTCATGCTATCAAAAAGAGAAATAAAGCTAGTCTGGCATGATAATAAGCCAGAATATCACAGAATACATTTTTTAAAAAAATCAGAGACAATTTCTGAATTTTTCTCACCTCCTCTTCCCAGTGCCCACAAAAGGAAGGTGTCTTTGGAGAAGCATCTCCAAGTATTTTCAATTTTTTGGGAGGGGAGGTAATAGCCAAAGTCAGGAGGAATGTGATGGAAGCAAATGGTGGCCATTCTGAAACAGTTTTTATATTTGCAACATTAACCATATTTTTTTGGAAAAAATGCAAATTTAACCATTTGTAGGGGCAGCCAGAAAGGGAAGTATCTGTGTTATTGTTAGTGATGAAACCCAATCACAGCTTCAAATATCTAGAGAATCTGCCTCCAAGAGAAATGCATTGGCATTGCCCCTGCCTTACTTCTTCTTTCCACAAATGAGGTGAACAATTTCCAGGGTCTGTTGTCATCAGTTCTAAATGAACTGTGATCATAAAAAGAATTTTCATATGTTGGCTTAGGTTTAGCTGTCAAAGGAAAACGTCTTTTAAAAGATAACCATTGAAATGTAATGTTCTTCTTATCTCATTGTCCATTATGTTATTTCTAAATCATGGGTTGGATATTGGGCTATAATTCTCAGTAATTGTTCCTCACCAATGCTGGCTTTGGCAGCTGGGAGCTGCCCTCCAACACAGTGATGGCTGGCAGGTAATTTCCATCTCAGGAATGTAGTAAATCTCATCCAGGTTTTATTTCAGAGTTTAAAGGATCTATCCAAGGTGATGAATACTAGATTCAGAACCTGAGCTGCTTCTTTAAATCCCAGAGAGGATTCTGTTCTTCCCTGACAAAGACCATTGGCTGCCACCAATCCGATAACATCTAGAGGGCTACATGATTCCCACCACTGCTTTAAATGTTTATATGCCCACATATAGGAAAATTCGTGTACCAATAATGTAGTGCTGCCGTCCTTCTACTGACTTCCACTACCTTAGAGGACTTTCTAAAGGACTGGAAAAATTCATGGACGAGCCTATCATTTGCTATTAGTCATAATAGAAAAAGAAAGCCTCCATGTTCAAAAACATTGTTTCCTAGATGCTAGTAAAGAAGAAAAGAGACCTTTTACTTTTATGCCCCACATCTAAGCTTCCTGGCACATTTGCTGATCACTGTTAGAGGAAAAGAATGCCAAATTGCTCAGATAAGACTCCATACATATCACTTTTGATCCGAGTAAGAATCGTGCAATTCTACAGAAGTGACTGAACTGCAGCTTCCAGCATTCTGCACCATTGACTCTCTCTCTCTCTCCCCCCCCCCGTATAAATAATTACAAGCTTGGTAAATTAGGGGGGTGCTGTGGATGTAGTATATCTTGTTTTCAGTAAGGTTTTTGACAAGTGCCCCCGTGATATTCTTGCAGGCAAACTGATGAAGGGTGGGCTAGATAGTTTTACAGTTAGATGGATATGTAACTGGTCGACCGACTGAACCCAGAAAGTACAAATGATTGCTCTTCATACGGAGACAGGTGACTAGTGGGGTGTCTCAGGGTTCTGTTCTGGGCCCAGCATTGTTTAACATCTCTACAAATGGCTTATATGATAGAATATAAGGCACATTTATCAAATTTGCAGATGATACCAAATTATGGGGATGGGTAGCTAATACCCCAGAGGACAGGATTAGAATTCAATATGACCTTAATAGACTGGAGAACATGGCCAACAATAACCAAATAAATTTCAACAGGGATACATGTAAAGACTACATCTTGGCAGTAAAAATGAAATGCACAAATATAGGATAACTGACACCTGGCTTGAAAGCCGTACTTGTGAAAGGGATACGGAGTCTTGGCAGAGCACAAACTAAACATGAGTCAACAGGGTGATACAGCAACCAAAAAGAGTCAGTCCTGTTCTATGCTGCATCAACAGGAATATAGCATCTCAATGGATGGAAGTATTAGTGTTATTCTATTCTGCTTTTGTCAGACCTGTGTCCAGTTCTAGGCACTATAGTTCAAGAAGGATATCAACAAGCTGTAATGTGTCCAGAGAAGGGTGACTAATATGGTCAAAAGTCTGCAAGCCAAGTCATATGAGGAATGATTTAGGGAGCTGGACATGTTTAGCTTGGAGAAGAGAAGACTGAGATGTGACTCAATAGCTATCTTTAAATATAATAATATAATAATAACAAGTTTTTATTTTTTACCTTCTTCTTCCCAAGGCTTGAAGAAGGATACAACATAGATTAAAATACAATATATAACTAAAAACACATAAAACCATTTAAACACATAAAACTAGATTTTAAAAAAACACAGCTGCTACAAATTAACCTCCTCTCTTAAAAATATATCAATTTCAAATTCACAGTTCAAAATCGACTGGGTAGGCCTGATGGAAGAGTCTTCAGTCCTTGTTTATATTCAGACAGCAAGTTTACTTGTCAAATCTCTTCCAGCAGGTCATTCCACAGCCAAGGGGCAGGTGATAGAAAGGTTCTCTGGGTGACCGTTGCCAGTCTAAATCTGGCTGGTTTAAGTAAATGGCCCCCACAGGACCTGAGTGTGTGGGCTGGATTGTAGGGAAGAAGGCAAGCCTGCAGGTAACTTGGACCCAAACCATGTAGAGCTTTAAAGGTAATAACAAACGCTTCATACTTTGCCGAGAAACTGGTTGGCAGCCAGTGGAGTGATTTTAGAATAGGTGTGATATGCTCACTCCTGAATGTGCCTATAACCATCCTGGCTGCTATATTTTGGACCAGTGGAAGTTTCTGAACTTGGTACAAAAATGGCCCAGTGTACAGCACATTGCAGAAATCCAACGTTGTGGCTAAAAGCATATGCACTGCCATCTTTAAGTCTTCCAGTTCTAGGAAGGGGTGCAGCATTTTGGAGGCCACAGTTTCCCACCTTTGATTTGAAGCCTGCATTTGTACAGTGAAGCTTCTCTCATCTTAATTTTGGTTGTTTTATGTATGGGTGTGGGTGTGGGCATAAATCAATTCAAAGCAGGGATGAAAGAAATGTGGCCATCCAGATGTCTTTGCAGTACACCTTTTGTAACTATGCGATCTCTCCATTGGCTATGCTGGCCAGATGGAAATCACAGTCTAGCAGCATTTTGGAGGCCACAGTTGATTTGAAGCCTGCATTTGTACAGTGAAGCTTCTCTCATCTTAATTTTGGTTGTTTTATGTATGTTCTAGATGTCTTTTTTTTTTAAGTGTACATATAGCTCCTGGTTAGGGTGGCCTTGTGCCCGCTATTTAAAGGGCAATCTAATCTAAGTCTGTTTAGAGAGAAAAAAGCATGGGAAAGAAGAGAAGGGACATCGAAGTTGTCCATCCACCCTTAACATCTGGACAGGCACTTACTGAGCACTCACTTACAACGCCTGGCCAGAGACTCCCAACTATTCTTTGTACATGAGCTAGAGTAAATGTCCAGAATCCTGTTGCGTAGTTATGAATACATAATCTACAGTTTCGCATTCATGACTCCTATGTATTCACCATTCCTATGTAGTCCCTAGTCCAGAAGCTACAAAAATAGTGAAAGTCCCGAAAACTGCACTTACCAATAAGCAGCCACGGGAATCAGTGGGGACCCATTCCGCTATCAATGAAGGATTGGCTGCTTGATGTTCCTCCTCGTTCACATGATCTCCAGCATGAGGGGGATATGTGACAGGAGTCTTTTGCTGCCTGTCACACTGTAGACCACTTACGGAAGAGATAGGAAAGTCAAGCAGCTGCTCCTTTCATTGATTCCAGTGGCTAATTACCAGTAACTGGGGTTTGGGGGACTTTCATGCTCTCTATGTAGCACCTAAACTAGGGGCTGTGCAGAGATCATGAAGATGCATTGGTTATGAATGCATAATTGTAGGTAAGTGCTATACAGTTGTTACAGTGCGTACAGTAGTGTTTATACAGGCCTCTAGTGAAAATTTCTAGCTGTATCTCTACTCATATAAATCAGCATATATAAATGTCATGCAAATCTTGGGTTTTCTCCCCCTTTCTTGGTGAAACAGTAGCATTTCCTATTGTTTTCTGGAAAACACAAATGACCTTGCTAGTTCAAGGTTAATTTCTGTCCAAAAGAACTCTCTCAGCTCTGTACTGCTGGAGTGCTATCATTCATGAAAAGTATCTCAAATTGACACTTTTTTCCCTCTCTTTTTTATCTAAATCTGCAGAAACCATGGTAATGAATTTCGTATTCCAACCAACTAAGTTAAAATACTTAGATGTAGTTTGCTTACTTGCTGAATATTCTCTTTGGAGAATATAAGGAATGAGTGCAAATCAGGAGGGTAAATATGGGAGGGAGCTAAATGAGCCTCCCCCATGCAATTTTCTCTTAGTCTCCAAATTTTCAGCATTACAAAGAGTGAGACACTGAAAATCACTCACACCTAAACCTCTAACATTTGCTGAGTTCCCATTCCCTTGGGAAACTTGCCTGTCTCTTTTTGTTGGAAAGCTAAACTGTAGTTCCAAATGCTTAGTTGAAGTTTTAAGTTACTGCAATGCTACAACTTTTTGGAACAAAGGAAAATTTCATAGGGGTAGACAAAATTCTTAATGCAAGGCATATATCTTCTACCACCTCCAGATATTAATTCTCTAAGTATGGAAGTATAAAGATGTAGATCAGTCTTATGTGATTCTCCCCCTCCAAAAAAAAAGGGGGGGGAGAGAGAAAGAGAGAGAGAGAGAGAGATCGAGAGAGACTGGGAAGAATACACAAATTGTGCTTTAAGCTCATCTCTTTGTTTAGTGAAGTGGACCACACTCAACCTCTCATTTTACCTTATTTTATGGGAAAGAGGAAGGCTCTCCTTCACTACACAAAGAGACTTTTGGTCTGGGTGAATATATGATCCAACTCATATGGCTATATAATTTCAACCTTGTTAAAGTCAGTGGTCCTAATCCAGTTGTGATTTGTTCCATGAGCTAGTGTCATTCTCATCAGAAATGTTCATCATGCTATATGTCCTCACACCACCACAATTCAATGTATGGTCCCTACATAGGTCTGAATTCTCTTCCACTCATGCTTTTTAATAAATACATGAAACTGCTGGATGAGATTGTCCAGAGGAATGGAATAAGGTGCCTTTGTATGCAGAAAACACTATCTTCAGCTATAAGCCAGCTTGAGCTACATACCAACTACACCCCTGCTTGACAAAAATATCCTGGATTTAATTCTCCATGCACTGGTAAGTGCCTGCATGAATTACTGAAATATGTTCTGTGTGGGACTACTTCTAATAAGGGTCCAACAATGTCAGGTAGTACAGAATGGAGAAGTAAGATTGCTTACTAGAAGTTGTTGTTTTGAATATATCTCCCTGGTATTCTGTCAACCACATTGGTTAACAATCAGGTTCTGACCCAGTGCAAATTTTTGGTGCTGTTTGCTCTTATGGGTTCCTGACTGTTTACCCAGGTCATTTGGATGGTCTTCTCTGAATGCTGCTACTTAAGACAGTGCAGCAGGTGGCTCTCAATGAAAAAGTAATATGGAATGTCCTTTCAAGAGACATCTTCCTGGTGTCCCCATTGGTAGCATTCAGATCTCAGACAAAGTCAAATATATTTGCAACTTCTGAAGATAATACTCTTCTGGCAGACCTTCAGTCCTTGAAGTATATTTGTACCCTGTTTCTTGTATATTCTTTATATTTTATTCCTGATTCTTACCATACTACTATTTTAATAGTAGGATCCGATGTATTTATTTGTGTTGCAAAAACTGTGATTTTATTGATTACGTTTACCTTTATATTTGTAAATTGTGTTACAGCCATTTCCATTTGACTGGTATATAATCATGTTAAATAAGGGAACTATATAAAAGTTGTTACATGTATTTTCAAGTCAGTGAAATATGATTTCTCTCTCTTTCTCTCTCTTACTCATCTTTCTTCTTTCTTTCTTTCTTTCTTTCTCCTTGTTGAAAGCTAGAACTGTGATTTTTTCCCCCACCTTAGAGGCAGGACCGCCATCTACAGCACATGGCCTCTGTTTGATATTTCCTCAGTTGTTGATAAAAAAAAAAAGCGCAGCTTTTGTTTTTTATTGTCCCAAGAGGCAATTTTGTCCAGTTTCACAATAAGCACTTTTGCCAGTGTTCAGGTTACCTGTCACAACAAATTCAATTATTTTCCTGTAAGTGGAGGCTTAACTTAAGTGAACAAGTGTCATTACCATTTTTAAGCAGCAAAGAAATCATGACAAAGATAATAATCCTGACATTTATTCAAAGTCTGTAATTATATTTTTAATGTAAAAAAAAAAATCCTCACTCTTTATATATTCCTGCTGCATCAGCAATGATGCAAAAGCAGAATGTTAAAAGGAAATCCAGAACATTCATTCCTTCCGTCTATTGTACATTAAAACAAAAACACAAAAAGGGGATATTTGACTATGGGTCGTTCAAGTAATGTCTTTCCTTTGATCTTCCTGTCTTGTCTATAATAGGTATGGAACTCTTTACTTCCAACTGTATCATGAAAGGTTCCATTCTCTGTTCTGTTTCTTTCTTACCCTCTGCTGGATGGTAACCACTTTCCCTTAGGGATGAAAAGGATTTTAATTGAGGCAATCGGAGGAAATTTGTAATCCTTTTATTTGAAGCCTTTCTTCCCCGTTATGTATCTTTATAAGTTGCAAATATATCTGGCTTGTAATTTAAAATGTAATTGTACTTTGTGCGGAAGATACAGGGATGAAAAGCAGAGGGCACCCTATCACATGCAAACTCTTTCCTACCACAATAAAAAAAAAATAGATAGAAAAGAGAAGGAGGAAAAAGAATGAAAGGAACAAAAACAGCTTGTGTCAGTCTAAAAAAATCCATTTGTGATCACAAATGAAACATTTCCAATCTTATAATGGGTAGATTGCTTGGTTTTATTACCAGTCATGCAAAACAAGACCTCATCAAAAGGAAAGCTACGCAGAGGTCCCATCTTTCCATTAAAATAATTCAAAAAGCCTTTTTTCCCACTGAAAGAACCCATTTTGCAAGATGATTTAGCTCAAAATCTGCTGGGAGTAACCCTTTGACATAAAGTCATATTGTGTTGGAGTTTAGTCCTAAATTCATACATCAATTATTTACTGTCAACGCAGATTGTATAAGTGTAGAAAATTACTAGGAATGATATTTTCTCTCAGGCAGAAAGAATGTGATACAGCGGAAACATCCCACCTAATGTGCTGTCCTACTGTCCACAGGCCAGAATTATTTATGCATTAGAAAAGAGTGTGCCCGGGCAAAAGAGAAAGGGGGGGGGGGATAGGCAGGAGAGAGACAGACACATTATTTTAAACCTTTCATAACATCCATAAATATTTCATAACAAATAAATAAAGAATGTCGGGCTTGTTTGGAAGACAGCTGTAGCAGCACGGTTCAGTGCTCTGCAAAGCTCCAGAGACCCCGCACTTACCCCACACTTAAGCCCCCCATTTCTTTTTAATCATCCACTCAGGGCATTGTGGGTAAGGGGAGCCCACCAGGTGAGCCGAAAAGGTGGAGGTTATGTATGTGAAAACTACTTTCTTCATCTCTCCTTCCTGTTTTATTTCTTTCTTTAAAGAGAACAATAAAATGACTTCTATTTTTTTTTTTCTTCCACTTCAACTGTCCTTTTGGTTTTGTCTCTTTTATCTTTAACACAGCAGGAAAATAGTAACCTTTCTCTGCTAACCTTTTCAAAATCAGCTCCAACTGGATTTTTTACAGAATGTTTTAATCCACACTGTAATATAAATATTACAATGTATTTCCTTTGTAGATTGTATTTTTATATATTTATTCAGCAGTTTTTAAACACCTGCTTTTTCAGAGAGCTTTATGGGGATTCCACAGTTATAAACCAGTAAAGTTGCACAAGGGGGTACTTCCATAGTTAATTTATTTTTTAATATAAATGCTATCTTTTTCTGTGAACTCAAGGCAGAATGCATGGTTCTCCCTTTCATAATTCTTCCCTCACAACAAGTTTGTGAGGTAGGTTAGGCTGAGGAATAGTAACTTGCCTGGCACTGGTATAGACACGGGCCTGGTGAAGGCCTGGACCTCAGAATTTACCATGACACAGCTGATTAAAGATACATGAGTCCTGTCCTTCCAGCAGACTTGCCAATGCCCATCATCAAGAACTGTATAACCATAAATGCATCTGGAATCCTCTGTTAAAATACAAGGGCCATTTCCGTACTAGACTGTTATAGTGCTATTATTCCACTTTCAACATCCTATGGAATCCTGGGGTTTGCAGTTTAGGGAGGGTCCTCAAAGGCCCTCAAAGGCCCCTCCCTAAACTGCAAACCCCAGGATTCCATAGGGTGTTGAAAGTGGAATAATAGCACTACAACAGTCTAGTGCAAAAATGGCCAAGGTTTCTCCAGAGCCAAATCTGTGTGGAACTCTATCTCCCTGACAATAAATAATTATTAAAACTCTCATTCTAGTAGCTGCATTGGTGGAAGGTTGGCTTTCTCCCCATGCTCCAAAATCAGATTCTTCAAAAAGGCTCAGAGTGACAAGTGCTCCTTCACAACAGCATTGTTGGGAAGCTTATACTGAGAATGGCTGGCGTATCATCAGGTGGAGAGTTTCATAGTTAGTTAGCTATTGGTGTTTATATCCCTGTGCCATCCATGTCTGGCACTCTCTCCACTGGCTCTCAGTGCTTCATGATAAGCCTGTTCAACCATTGGACAAGATTCACAAGGTAGACTGAGGAATCCAGAATGGATATTTTTATGTAAAGAGGAAATTTCAACACAAGTCTAAGCCTGCCTACAATAGCTTTGGTAACAAAGGTCTGGAGGAGAGTAGAAACTAGAAAAAAGATGGCAACATTTAAGCCATGAAACACAGGAAAATATTGTGGTAATAGGTGGGGATGGTAAGAGTAGGTACAATGAAGTTTTGGTTAGCATTCCTCATACTGTAATACCCAGGCCAGCAGGGCCTACTGGCACTGATAGCAGCTGTGAGTTCTTGGCAGAGGGTGGTACCACCAAGCAGCCATTTTAATTTCCCACAATTCTTCTCATGTGGCATCATTCCAGAAATAATGGGAATTCTGAATTTTAGCCAAGGAGAGTTGTGTACCCTCTGTGCTCATCATCCAAAGCCTCTTTCTATATTCCACAATCACTGTTGATGTGGTTGGCAGTAACAGAAGTGATAGCCTTCTTGCCTGTGGCATGCACAGGGTGGAACTCCTTCTGTAAAGATGTTCAGCTCACCTTTGTCTTACCAATTTTAACTGAACGGTTAAGATCACACTGTTGAGACATACTGTTATTTTTTACCATGCATTTTGTTGATGCTGATTTTCCCACACAGTGATGATCATGCATTTAATGTATCTGGATGTGCTGATGTTGCTTTTAAATGTTCTGACTTTAGGCTCTCAAGATTTATTATATTATCTGTATATTTCATCCTCATAACTGTAAGCTGCCTTGGGGGTTGTTTGTAAGGTTGAAAGATGGGCTGTACATTGTTTAAGAAATAGAATAATCCCTTGACACTTCCGAGCAGGCAAAAGGCTGTACAGACCCATTCACCTTGCATTCATAATACATCAATATGCATCAGTTTTACAACATCCACTGGCCTTCAGCTGCTAAAGTTTATATGTTACTCTATTAGTCACAATGCTTTACTGAGATAATGGAAAATACAAGGAGTTTATTGATCAAAATAAATGATTTTTTTCATGGCCATAGAAAGGAGAGGGATAAGAGACATCATAAATGTAAATCTGAATTGGGGATAATCTGTGTTGCATAAGATTACCATAGTGTAGTTCACAAGCTAGCTATTCTGCAAGGGTACAAGTTAATTTGCCTAAACCTAAGTAGATTTGAGATAACGCATAAAGGAAACTCATGTAGCCTGTCTACTTGGTCTTGTAGAAGAGCTGCATAACTGGATCCCAGCATGAAAGCTGTGTGTGACCTCCCACTGCTATCTATTTGATCAGTCTGGTGAATGGATATGAAATGGGGTTGCCAGATCTCAGGGCCTGGTCCTGAGTCTCCAGTTTTCATGGGTCATCTCCAGGTGGGAAACAGGGGTACAATTTCTCCAGTTTTGGTGGGATCATCTCTAGGCAAGAGAAAAAGGCTGTGTGTGAACCTCCACCTCAGCTAGTAGACTAGCAACTTCCTACAAACTGAAAGCCTGAACTGATATGTTGTTGAAACTTGCAAAGATTCTCTGGGAGGTGGGGGTCCTATGTATTTACATAACTTCCTCCTTCACTCCCAGTCATTATGGCACTAGGACTCATCCGCTGCTCTGCTTTGCATCCACCTCTGTGGCTAGAAGCAAGTAGGCTAGATTAAATGTTTCTTATCTTGTCTCTCAAAGTACATGAGAGGGAATAATCCACTCATTTTACCTTCATCTAGGAATAGATACTTTAGCTAACATTTCTACCTTAATTTCCAAACAGGAAAGTAAGTTCCTCCATGTCTGTGTGTTTGAATGACAAACTGCAAACAACTTGATGGATACTTAATGCATAACATTTAATGGCATCACAAGAAGTTAGCCCTAGGTCTCAGGTTTTATCATCAAAAGCTCAGGACCTAGAATGATCCTGAATGGTAACCCTAGATATGAATGGATCTTCAGTTATTTCATTAAATAAGTGAAATCCAACATCATTGTAGGCAAGAGGACTATGAGAAACAAGAAACATAGTGTATATCTTGTGTCATGTGTGTTGGTTATTATTTTGGCAAAGATCAATAAAGTTATTCCCTCACTGCAGAGCACTGTAGGATTAAACAAATGGCTGCCAAATTGCTTCCAATTCCAATTTAAAATAGTAGTCCTATCTGTTCAGGCCATGAATGGTCTGGTTTAGGGCTCAAGATGAGGATATTTTCATGGCTGTATCTTTCTATACAAGCCTTTTTAGCACATCCATTAATTCAGGGAAATAAATATTCATTTATTTTGTTCTTACAAGGAGGAACAAGAAATTTCAAGTTTTCTTCACACTGGATGAGATTTCAATATTCCTCAATTCCTCAATTATTTGTACAAGTGATAACTTTATATGGAAATGTCATTTGTGCTCACCTCTGTGCTCCTCACCTGAGGCCTCTTTCTATATCCCACAACTTTTTTGCACAAAACTTTTTTGTGAAACATTGTATTTTGCAGAAACCCCTTTTTTAATAAAGCCCACTGAAAACAAACAATGGCATAGAACACTACTGGTTTTGGCCTCACTCAAGGACTATAAAAACATATCATGACAGTAAGGTTTTGATGGGATCCCTCAATGTGCTAAGATATCCTTTCTCATTTAGGACAAGGAACATGGTGAATATTCTTTACATAGGATGTTGAAAGTGGAATAATAGCACTATAACAGTATAGCGCGGAAGTGGCCATAGAACCATATGCCACAGTTGGAAGGAGCCTCATGGGCCATCCCCTACTCAGCTGAAGCATCCCCAGCAGCTAGCTGTCTAGCTTCTTTTTGAAGACATCCAGAGAAGGAGACCCCACCACCTCTCCAGGCAATTGGTTCCATTATCAAGCTGCTCTTACTGTCATGAAGTTCTTTCTAATGTTCAATTGAAATCTACTTTCCTGTAGATTTCAAACCTGTAACTTCAAACTTGGTTCTACCCTCTGAGGCATCAGAAAACAGGCCTGCCCTCTCCTCTCTGTGACAACCTTGGAGGTATTTAAAGGATACAATGACACCCCTCAATCTTCTCTTCATCAAGTTCTCTTCATCATGTCCTTCTTCAACCCTTTCTCATTTGTTTTGTTCTCCATACCTCTTATCTTCCTTGTTGCCCTTCTCTGAACCTGCTCAAGCTTGTCTATATCCTTCTTAAAATGAGGTGCCCAGAAATGAATGTAGTAGTCCTGAGATGAGGCCTGAGCAGCCCAGAATACAGTGGCACTACTACCTCGCTTTACTTAGAAACAATGCTTCTGTTAATGCAAGCTAAAATAGCATTTGCCTTCTTTGCTGCACCATTCCAATGCTGGCTATTATTCAATAATTCCAAGGTTGTTTTTGCATGCAGTACTGCTGAGCCATGTATCCCCCACCTATACCTGTGCATTTGGCTTTTTAGTGTGCAGTATTTAACTGTAATATTCATTATGTCAGGAGATTTACAGGTGAGCTCTCATCCAAGTACTGCATGGACCCGAACCAAGAAGCATAATTTACCCTCAAAACATAGCGAGCCCTAATATTAGGCAGGGCAACATGGTGGCCTAAGATAGCATGCATATAGAGAGAGAGAGAGAGAGAGAGAGAGAGAGAGAGAGAGAGAGAGAGAGAGAGAGAGGTATGTATTTTTCATTGTATTTTATCACATACACTGTTTTCTAAATGTATTTGCTACCAAAATACAGGCTTCCACCACTTTTTTTAATGGGTTAGGGACCAGAGCACTGTCAGAAAGTAGAGTTGATTGAAAAGTAGAATCCAGTCTTTCACCAGTTCTCTTACTTTCTTTCTGTAAGGAACATGAGGGCTGTTTGGGACCACAAGCACGTGCATGATCCCAAGGGAGCCTTCATAATTCCCTCATGTTCCCTTCAGGAAAAAGACAAGAGGAGAAGAACTGCCAAAAGAGCAGATCCCACACTGAAGGAAGAGTACATGCCTATAATTTACAACGGTTGAAAGAGTGGAATATTGAAAAAAGAGTCATCAAAAAGTGGGGCCTGTATGCATTTCAAAACACCTTTCCCCATCTAAAATATATTCTTTAGATATATTTGTATACATTTTCTAGCTGAGATATGCACTTTATATTTTTAGGAAACATGTGAAATGTGAACAATAACTGCATTCTGATCCAACCATTAGTCTGGAAGGCACAGCTCACATCAGTTTGCTTGCAAAAATGAATGGAATAACATCTTGGAGCATTCCTAACTATGATGTGAGCTAGGATTTATTAGCAAAGCTGAATCTATTCACATGAAAAAATAATTGTTTCAATTTAGACGTTGAATACCATAGCAAGAAAGGCAGTGCTGGCACCAATGACCATGGTCCATATCTTAAATATATTTGGCTGTGAATAGAAATAGGATTGTTTTAATGGTATACTCTTCATTTTGTACCTTCTTCACCATACTTTAAAAGCTCTGTACATAAAAGACAAAGAGTGTAGAGGGAGGCGAATAGAGAGATAGATAGATAGATAGATAGATAGATAGATAGATAGATAGATAGATAGATAGATAGTATTAGATAGAGTGGATAGATGACAGATAGATAGATATCTTTAAACTGAGAATAATACTTCACACATCTGATGTAGTATGAACTCTAGTCCACAAAGGGTCTACCACAAATAGAGCTGTACACAAATGACCTTTAAAAGTTACTGATGATATCTATGGGCAGACAATTTGAAGAGACAATTTCGACTAAATCCTCCAGGGTGAGGAGAAATTGTCCAATAGTATCTTGATGGTAGGATTTGCAATTAGCTGTGGTAGTTCCATAGTTTTCTTCTTGTCCCTGCCCTCAAAGGGCTTTGGATTTGTTTGCTTTGCTGCCACTACAAGCACTTGTCCTCTGACCACTATTTTAAATCCCCTACAATGCCCCAAATAGAGTGTTGTACCAGGGCACTGTGGGAGAAAATGAGAGCCACCACAAAAATGAGGGGAATATTCAAAGAAAATGGCCTTTCTAAAGAATTACTTTTTTCTTCTAAAGAAGTAAAAAAGAAAAAAACATCGACAATTTTCCCAGATAAAGGTTTTCTGAGAAACTCAGCTCTATTCCTAGAAAATGGTCAGCCTTTTAAGTACTGCAAGATTCAACAAGCTAAATCAGCCAGCCTTCTGAAATATCTAGGAAGAAGTTATGGCACAAAATGTATAGGACTGCCATCTACTGACTTTCAACACTACTTAAAGGAATGCCATACTACAATTAAATGCCAGGTAAATTTACAGTTCCAAAAACATCGCCTGCAGATTGCATTAGAAGCCGACTGCCTGATTATTTATGTGAGACAATGGGAACGACTGGCTGTGTGTTGCCCTGCGGTCATAAAATACATGGAATGAACATCTGATGTTGCTATAACCTCTCACCTAGGCATAATGATTTCTGCTTTCCTTTTATATTTGTGGGTGATGTTCTGGAATATTCTGTTGAAAATATTAATACACAGCACTGCTATCTTCAAACCAGATGGGCATTAAAGGGCTAATTAGTCTTTGTTCCACATGCTATGATTTTATAAAGTCTTTGTCAGCTAATTATTTCCCTTCCACCTTCTATTTTTCCTTAGTTGTAAGCTTTACTGGAATTGTCTCCGTATGCATGCTTGTTTATTCTTCTGTTGTCAGCCTGCCTTACACCCAAAGACTCGGATTTATACATCTTTATACGTCATCATTAGGCATTGAACTACAAAGCAAGGGGCGAAGAGAAGGAAACAGAAAGGCCAATTTCACACATATGTATTTTCTACTTCCAGGTGTTGCATAGGCCATAGTTCCTGTTTTTCATCCTGCAGGGAGAAGCTGAGGAAACTGGCAGTACGGAGGCAGTGCAGCGGGGAGCCAAAGCTCATGTGTGATGAGGAAATTTGGGGCTAGTATTGATTGACAGCAACTTTTGATGCTTGCCTGCCACTTTCAGTAGTACAGTAAGTAAAATATCTACAGAGGACAGGCCTGTATTTGAGGAATCATCAGAAAATAGTTCTCTGTTTGGAAACATTCTTTGACTGAAGGGCTGCCCAGTCCCTGCCCAACTGTACACTGAATGGTCTTAAAAAAGGGAGAGGAGGGCCGTGAAACTCTCTGTCAGCAATGAACAGCTGGATGACAGACTCAGCAGGTATATAGGTCACTGATTACAGTCTTCCACACTATGGTGAGATGCACTGTAATTCCTTTTCAATTATGGTATTTTTTTCCCTCAATTTGCATTTACACATAAAATAGCATAGGCAATTTTTATTCAAATCTCATTCCTCTTTTGCTCTGATGCATCTCCTGTGTTTTTGGAAATGTCCAGGGTCTGACGCATAAGGGAGAAGATAAGGCAGACAGAGTCAGCTTAGAACCTATCAAGCCAGCACTGAGGTTAGGATCTGTTGACTCAGAGGTGAGATCACAGTAGGATCTGAGGGATCATGGGAGAGCAATTTCTCAGAGGCAGAACTAGAGTCAAATTTATCTTCATATTTAGCCTGACAACGCTGGGAGTTAATAGTTTTTCAAACACCAGAAATGTCAATCTGTGTGTGTTTAAAAGAATTGCTATTGTTCTCATCACAATGCACAACTTAAATGTAACTCACTACCATTGCTTATTAGTCACTGTCCTGAACCCAGTTGTTACACTCCTGGTAGTGTTTTCATTCCTAAATGCATCTAATTCCATCTAAAGGAATTAAAGGGTCCTAATTTGGGCGAGGGGGTCCCAAAATGATCTCCTCAGTGTTAACACGAAAAACTAATGAGCCAATGTCATTTACCACATGCTAAAAGAACTCCCTTTCACAGGAGCTCTGGTTGGCCCCCTCCTTGCTGTCTTCCCTCAGCAGGCAAAGACTTCTTTATTTAGGAAGGTATTTGTTTTTTAACTTGTTACAACAAATGGAGTTTCTAAGGTGGGAGGATAGTTGTGTTTCTATTTTCTAATGTGTTAAATGGTTTTAAGTTGTTTTTAATTGGTGTGTATATTTTAAATAGGGCTCTCTAAATTCGCCTTCATTTTTTGCATTAATAATCTTTTACTAATTTGTTTTAAGTAGTAATGAACCACCTTGAATCCTGTACCAAGAGAAAGGTGAGATATAAATTAAATAAATAAATAAATGTAAGAAGATTACTGATCATTCTGTTGGCCAAAATCCTAGTGCAACTCTCCACAGAGGTAGCTACATGCCTTCCATCTGCTCCAGACAGCTACAAAGTTTAATGCTCCTGCATAAATAGCTATGGAGGGGCAATGGGGGGGAAGGAGGTGATGGGGCAGGGGGGATAGCCTCTTGTTCACCCTTCCCCCTTGTTTACTGCAGTTGATAATTGCTGCCGAGTTGACTTTGACTTACAGCAATCCTATCAGTGAGAGACCCCTTGTTATCAGGAGCCCTGCTCAGGTCCTGCAAATTCAGAGCCATGGTTTCTTGATTCAGTCTATCCATGTATACACATATTCCTCTTTTCCTGACTTCTACCTTGTATGTGTGAGTATATGGCCTGTCAACTTATGGTGACCCCATGAATTTCAGAATGTTTTCTCAGGTAAAGAGTACTCAGAAGTGGTTCTGCCAGTTCCTCCTTCTAAAATATAGCCTATACCATCTGATATTTATTGGTGGTCTCCCATCCAAATACTAAACAGGGCTGACCCTGCTTAGCTTCCAAGATCAGATATAATCTAGTGCCTTTAGGATGTTCAGTTCCTTGCCAAGCATTTCTGACTTTTGCAATGAGTCTTGTTAGAGAAAGGGTAAAGAAGAGGAACAATAGTGTCGTCATTCTTCTGCTGCTCTCATATGCAAATTGCCAAGGCAGTCTCCGCTGCCTTGTTTTCTACCTCCATTCACCACCACCAAAGCAGTGGTTCCATGAGGCTTGGCTGCTGTTGGTGGTGATGGCTTTGGATGTACATGTGTGTATAAAGCCAAAAAAAAAAAATGGAAAAAATGGTTTATTTCAGTGAGGAAGCAATCAGTTCCTACATGGGAAGATAAGAACAATGGTTTTGAGACACAGGTTGGCAAGTATGTTAGGACAGGCAGTTGATTTTTGCCCCTGCACCACCACCCCCTTCATCGGCTACTCATTGGTGGCAAACTAGAAGAGATGTCACATCACATCCAGTCCCATTTTGGCTAATTTAACAAATCCTAATTTTTAAGAACATTAGAAATTGGAGGGGAGAAAGGAAGCAGAGCACCAATTCTGTGTGTGGTTTTGGTGTTTCAAATGATGTTTGGTTGAAAAATGATCTGGAAATTACACTGAACTCAGCTGTTCTGAGTGTTTTGAATGCAATCACAGTTAGCAGAATTGTGAGAATGTAGCCCTGTATGAAAATAGGTGACCACGTTGATCAGCTGCTTAGAAGAAGGTAACCTCAGTGGGCATTCTGTTCTCCCTACCAGCTCATTGGTGTAACATCTGATTTGTAGGCCTGGGTAACAGCACCATGTAAACTTTGCTCCATCTGCTGCTTTTGCACACACTAGGACTGGATCTGTAAACTGCAAAGATCTTTTAAGAACTGTTGTCATAGAATAATCAAAGGTAGTATTAATCACCTTCATTCCCATTTCCTATAACTTTTTTATTGATTATCAAAGAAACTGGATACATACTGTAGTTGCTCTGCAGTATATGAGGAAATCCCTGGAAAGAAAAATTGTGTGCCTACTAATAAATCTCCAAGGGTATTCAGGACATGTCTCTAGTTGAGGAACATTCGTACAATCTGGTGAACATGTTGTCTGATTGTTTAAAATAATGTTCTTTTTTTAAAAAAATAATAACTCTAAAGGCACGCAAAGATACTTACATATAAGTTAAAGACAAGATAAAACTCTTCTTTTCCTTTGCGATCACACAAGGGGACAAGAATCTTATTTGAAATTTCTGCAAGATATAATCCCCTGATGTTCTACAGAGACCAGATCCCTCCTAGCAAACAAAGGAAATATAAGCAAGAGACAGTGAAGAATATCATGAGGAGTGTTAACAGAGATTTTAACTGCTTAATCACTAAACTCAGTCATTCCATTCATTCCTTGTATTTAAATAAATTGGTATATTTGAGACAATTTGCAACTTAATCAACAATGGCAACAATTAACCAACAATTGCTGGATTGGAAAAGCAGCCTTCATTTTTTTTTTTATTTCTTCCCACAGTAACATAGAAGAATCAAAGTATTTTTCACAAATAAACATATGCCCACTGCACCCAGCTCTTTCTGATTAAAACTATCCTTCCCCATAGGTCATCTAAAGCACTGGGTGAGTGATCTCCCAATGTGTATATTAATTTTTATATTACATATCTCTGTATATTATGTTGCCTGGAGAGACACCACTTTGAAATTTTTGGAGCTCAGTGGTAGACAAATATTTGTAACCAAGTGAATAGTAAATAATTACTAATTAATTATATTCACTGGGACATACGTCCATAAAAATGTAACTAAAGCCCTACTGGATCAGAGCATCTGTTTTCTATCACACTATTTTCTTCCATTGCCAGTCACATGCACAGACATGCATAGGATTGTGCTGGAATGCTTGTGATCCAGCTGTGCAGCTCTGCAATGAATGTAACCAGAAAGGACTCAGCTGAATCTTTATAACAAACCTGTAGTAATTTTAACAATTAATGTTCTAAATAGAGCCCTATGGTCTAGATGAGAATTGCACTGAAACCAAGGTAGAAAACTGCTCTCATTATCTCACATCATTGGCTAGACTAGACAGAGCTAAAAAGCAATGCCATCCTCTCTGTATGATATTGGTTCCATATATTGCAAGCAGCATGGAAGCTCTAAATTTGCTGGGCCTGAGAACCTAAATGATGAGAACTTAGTCTTTGCTCCTTGCCAGGTTCAAATAGCATAACAGAGCTTATCTGATGCCATTTGGACTTGATGGTCCAGGTTCTTCCTACCACTCAAGCCTAAATTTGAAGATTTCCACCTTTAGCCCCAGCTGAATCCTGAAAGCATGCAATATTTGCCAACATTTCAAGTCAGTAAACATAAAGCAGTTAACATCCCTTTTGTTACTCTGATGCTATGCTCCAGATTGTCTCTGGGCCCCCCCTGCCTCTTTCTTTTCTCTCTTATGAGGTCTTCCTTTATTTCTGGCCTCATTCTTCTTTTTATATTTACACCTGTTAATTTCTTTCTGTCTCTGTTATTGGTCTTATGATTGAATGTTTAATTTATTCATTAAGCAATATCTTTGCAGTAGTGTTTTCTATAATTTATAGCATGCATGCTTCCTAGCCATGTTTTATTTGATTCGGAAAGATAGTTTATAGTACAGTGAAGGTACCGTGAAATAAAACCAAATTGTATAACAAAAAACCCCCTGTTGTATAACAACCGTGCACTTCAGAGCTGGGTTAATTTATATTGCTTACTAGTATGTATCTGACTTAAGTCCTGAAAGTTGGAAAACTCATCATGAAGACAGTCACACATGAGGACTTCAGTAAAAATTTTGTAGGGTGGAGTGTCCTAGTTCAAAGAGTCAGACAGACAGACAGACAGACAGGCCTTCTGCCAGAATATTCCTTTGCACTGTAGTCCTTCTCCAACAGCCAACCAGTGTGTTCAGTTCTCACTAGCTGAGTTCTGCCTCCAGCCTGAGAGGTGGCAGGGGAGGGTTCTTCTGCTAATTTGGGGTTTCGATGAACTTGCTGTAACCTTTCCCTCTTCTTTGAATGTTGTTGAGATGGATGGATGGATAGATAGATGATTGATAGATAGATAGATAGATAGATAGATAGATAGATAGATAGATCGGTTTCTTAGAACCTTAGTGTTACAGCATAACAGGGCAAAGGTGCTATTTCACTGGTGCACTATGACAATGTAAAAAAAAATCTTTAAAAAAAAGGAGAAAAGTGGGGAAAGGAGGACAAACAGAGAATTGCCTTCCCCTTTCCTACAGTCTATCTTGGAACCATGCAGCATGCAAACATTACAGTTAATGTGACAATTATAGGAAGAGTAGCAAAGCGAAAACAAAAAAAACTCATAAACCAGAACAGTAGATGTACATGTGTTGCTCAGGACTTTGTCTCAGAATGTTTTTTTTTAAAGAAGCAATCTGAATATAGGAATACAAAGTTGCAGCTATAACCAGGATTTCCCAGCAATTAATCTGTCATAATAACAACAACATTTAGATAGCTTGAACAATCCTGAAAATTACAGGTACAAATACTGGGATCTCCAGCAATGTTTGTTCCAGTTCCATTTGTTTTCTTTCATAAAGGGACTCAGCAAAGCTACTAAAAATGGGGAAAATGAAGTGGGGTAGATTGTGGGTGAGCATGTGCTGTGTATTGAGGAGAGAATAATTATGAGATGGAGAGAAATTCTACAGCAGATTATAAATATCAACCCTAAGGGGTAGGGCGCTCTTGCCAGAAGATGACTCTTACCTAGGTATGTAATTCATGGTGAATTTATCAAAGGAAGCAGTGAGTAATTTTAGCAATTGTTTTCCTACTGCTAGTCTTTGAAAACTGTGTGCAGACTATTCACAGTTTGATTCTTATTCTGCACAAAATTTTACATGGGTTTATTGAGCAGAAAACAACATTTTCTGAACAGGCAACAATATTTTCTCCACAGAAAATATTATTTCTGCACAGATATGTGCTTTTCTGCAGAGAAGATGCTGGAGCTGGGGGATTATTCTATGCAAAATTTTCACATGGAAATTTCTATACAGAAATATTATTTTCTGAACAGGAAATGCTTTTTTTTTTCTGTGCAGAAAATACTATTTCCTGCTCAGTAAATGCCGCTTTCTGCACAAAAAAAGTGCAAATTTTGCAAAGAATAAGTCCCAAATTGCCAAGAATTCTTAACAGTCCAGGATTCTCCTTGTCATTTTTCAAGCATTTTTGAATGTTTTTGAATCTTTTTTCCACTCCTGCTCTTACTAAGATGAAACTTTTCTCTGAGCATTGCTTGCAGTGCATAATTGAATTCTAGAAACTGGTAACAACACCCTCCCCAACCTCATCTCTTTTTAAAACATTTTACTCTCTTGCCCTCTCTTCTTTTCCTGAAATTGCCCTGCCCTGTTCTGTAATGCTACTATTACCTTTTGTTTATATCCTTCACAGTACTTCCACAAGCATATGCTATAATTCTCCTCTCTTTTCTTTATCTTCTTGTTCATACAAGCTGCCCTGAATAAAGAAGTCATTATCTGCAAGCCCACAATGAGACCAGACATCCACTTTCAAGATGTTGTATAGATGATATATTGATCAGTTCTCAATGAGTAATCACGTTCTAATGAAAAGAGCTTACAGGAGTTAATGTATCTGCGCATGCAAACCACAAACGAAGCTTTTGATGGCACAAAAGGTCTGGCTGTGTGAATTATAATTACTCCCTACAACAATAAAAGTCAGAAGTGGCTCTATTTATTTACCACAATCAATGCTTGTCTGTGGACTACTTGCTGAAAATTTGCTTTTACAAACTAGCATCCAGACTGTTTCATTTCCTTCAATCCTCTAGTGAGAATTAACCCCGAAATTCCCAATACTGATGGTGGCACTAGATCTTGCAATCTACATGGAACAGCCATCCCTCTATGTTTCTTTACCCCTTTCTTCCTAGTAAGGTTCACTTTAATGCAACAAGTTATGTGTCATTATCATGTTGCATTTTCCACCATCTTTTCATCATATCTTTGCTGGCTAGGGCAGGACAAGTCACAATGCAGTGGCACAATTACAGTGAAAGTGGTGGTGGTGGTGGCGGTGATGATGATGATTAGAAAGCACACAAACTTCACTTGGGTTCACCCCATTATCCCACTTCTTTCCTATACTATTTCTGTACTCCAATACTCATTCAACTAGTGCCACCTTCACCTGCATTAGAAACCGCTTTGCTCCATCCACCCCCAGGCACTCAGTTGTGAGAGTATGTGTTCACTGGTAGTTGTTTCTATTTCCATCTCTCCCATTTCTCTCTCCTCTTTCTCTTCCCCCAACATAACGGAGAGCAGAAATCCTCACTCTTTCCTTTACTATATACATATCTACACTCCTGCATACATATACATCTCTACGTGCAGCTGAAATAAGAACAGCCAAAATCCACCAGTTAGTTAGGTTACACATAGATAAATGTGTATTGCCTCAGGAGGAAAAGGTGTGTGCCCCACTGAAAACCCCCAGAAGTTTTTGGACAAAATTTGGACAAAATTTCAAGGCTCTTACTCCTGAGGAGTTTATTGTATGCCATCTAGTGGCCTAGTGACTTATTATCACCCAGTAACTTAATGTGGGACCGCAGGCTACCAAGAGTTTTTAATTAATTTTAAAAAGAAAATAGCTCTATGATTACCACTGTTAACAGCAGACCAAGTTAGTGTATACACCAGGTCCCCGTAGCATATACTGTGAGTTTTGAGTGTCTAGATTTTACAGTTTTGGAATAATTGTGCAAACAAAGAAGCAGACAAATATATACACATTTTTATTATGATAAACTTGTTTGAAATACATCCCCACCCAGGCTCATGAGAGTTCAGACAAGCTAACAGTCTGCTAATTATATGCTGACTAGTAATCCAGCAGCTGACATGGCAGTATTAACCTAGATATTATGGGGAAAGGAGAACAACACTAATTCTACAGTCAATAACATTTCACCTTGCCCTAAAACTAAAGATGTTTTCATATACAATAATTTACATGTGTTAACACTGTCAATCTGAGGAAGGGAAATTCAAAGACAAGCATTTATAATGGGAATGTATATTCTTGCCAGTTTCTGAGGCAATTGTATGCAGACATACATTCCACTGCATTCAGAGCAACTTTTGAGTAGACTGGCATATGATTGTACCTTCTGGTTCTAAAATGTACATTATAAAGCGATGTGGCCGAAGTACATATAATAAAATTCCTTTATGAAAACTAGCGATGCCCCACATGTTGATTTTAGCTTTACTTTCATTTTTATATTCATCTGGCAAACATCCATACATCATAACAGAGAAACCAAAGTAAACTTTGAAGAACCACACAACCTAAATATGCATTTGTAATTGAAATGTATATTTTCCTGGCTCTTAATGTCTGGATGATGTTCGTCAGCTGTTCATAATTTAAACTGAGAATGGTAAAAGGTGTGCTGATGTTGCACTTGCAGGGGTATGCATTTTTCATAGCAGGAAGTTATAGCCAGAAGGCACTCTTAGTACATGCTCAGAAGCCGACTGTTTTAACCTTTTACTTTTAACAAAGCAGTGCTGTTATTCCACTTTCAATATCCTATGGAATCCTGGGGTTTGCCGTTTAGGGAGGGGCATTTAGAATTCTCAGCCAGAGAGAGAGCTCTTTGGCCTTTGTAAACTACAAATCTCAGAATTCTACAGGGCGTTGCAAGTAGAATAATAGCACTATAACAGTGTAGTGCGGAAATGGCCAAAGAGAAGGTTAACCTAATCCTGTGCACAAGGCGGGGAAGCCCCAACTGAAATGCCTGGTATGATGCATTGCACAAGCATGGTCACATTACCACAGATTGATGAACTCACTGCTGACAGGGATGAAGTGGGAAGGGTTCTGTTTAGCTTTGATGGGGAACCAATCAGCAACCTATTTTCCATACCTGCTTATTTAATAAAGTAGTATTGCTTACCCAGCCACATTTCACTGAATGCTGTGGGACTTACTTCCAAGTAAAGGTGCAGGAAATTAAAAAGAATTTTGATTGATTCTTCTTTGATGTCCATAATTCATTCATGAGTGTAAAAGCTTAACACATGCTGTATGAGTAGTAAGAGGGAAATTATTTAAGGTCCAGTTACGGTTGTACTACAATGGAGGAAAGAAACAACACTTTAGAAAGAAAGAGTAACAGCAATAACAATGAATTTAAAAGGCAAGTATTTAAAGGTATAGTTTAAGCACTGCATAATCAAGATAGGATGGGGGATTTTGTCAAAGCATCTGTTCACGAGGTTGCAAAGACTAGACAATTTTCCCCCAAATTAATTTTTAATAATGTGCAATAATCGGAATGGCACCAGTCTGCACAGATTAGAATTCTTTTTGACAGAAAAAGAAATATTTGTGCAGAGTTTTATGAGCAAAGTTGACCTGAGGCTTCACAAGGCTGATTGAGAAACAGCTGCCATTGCATCTCCTTAACCCCTTCCATGCTTTGTTTTTTTTTTCCCTTTCACTTCACAGAATAATAGTCTTGTTTTAAAAACCCAGGCCATAATTCACAAGCTAACAAACTGCTGCAATCCACAATAGCTTTCTACAACCCAGTGCCCTCCAGATGTGTTAGAGTACAACTTCCAGCATATTGGGGGTTGCAGTCCAAAGCATGAGTAAAAAGCCAGGATAGGGAAGTTAGTTTTAATTATATATTGCAAGCTATCATTGCACTGCAATTATGTAATCACAAATATAATCATTTTAAACAGCCTATAATTACTCTGCAGGGGATGGGAAAGGTACCAGGGTAGCAAAGTCTGCTTTCTATTACTGCAGGGGACAATTGGGGGTTGGGGAGGACTTGATGTTTCAGATTACATTCAGGTCACACATAATCACTCCCCAGAAGTCTTTAAATGCAAAACATAGATAACACGTATCTCTGAACCAGCCAGGAAGCACTCTAAGCATGTTTAAAACAAATCTTCCCCCTTTCCTTCCAGTATTCTTAGAGTTGCTGTGGAAATGTATTTAATCAACCACACATGTTTTAGGATGAAAAACCTTTGTCTGGGTCCATTTTTTGGTAAGTCTCTTACAATCTCTCTCTTATGTCTATTGCAGCTAACAACCAACAAATGGGAAATCATAAGAGACTCACTATGGAATGGTCCCTGAAGAAATGATCTGTATTAACACATCAGCCTCATCCAATTTATTTCTATAGAGAGTCATCCCTCCCCATCTCAGCAACCAGGGCAATATTCTGTGTTTGGTATGTTGTTTTTGGGTAACAAAAAGTGCAAGGCTAGCCCAAGGCATTTTGCTGTCTGAGGTGCAGCAGCAAATGAAAATATTCCCTCCCCCATTAAGTACATAGTACTTAAAACCAGCCATGTTTTTTTTTCCTCACATGAAGCAGGAAAAAAAATCCCTAGCAGCAAAAACTACAATGGAGTAATAAACACTATATGACACAATAGAATAACAGATAAATTGTAGCTCTTGTGCGACACCACAAAACTGAAGCTAAGGGTGGGTGCCTCATTTTGCCTAACGGTAGGGCTGGCTCTATGAAAATGCCATAGCACAGAATAGGGCAGGAAAATAGTCTTCACTGCCATGGCTGTGCACTTGCATCTTCATCAGAATGTACATTCAAACACACACTGAACTGAATGCACACTCAGCCTGAATGAGCACTCAGTGTGCCTTTGGGTACAACCACCAGGGCTGATGCTCCTGTAAACATCACCAACTGCAGAGGCCAGCTTGATTGGGCCACAGATGAGGACTTTCTCCTGTGTCGCTTTTCAGACTGTGGAGCACACTCCCTTCAGAACGAGACCAGTTCCCATTCTCCTTTCTTTCAGAAAGGATATGAAAATACATCTCTTTAAGTTGTTTTGATTATTGTCATGATTTTCATGGTTATACTTTTGATGCTGTTTTTAGTGATGACAACCACTGTGAGTGGCAAGAGGAGATTAAAACAAAGTAAAGAAAGAAGTACTAGAACTGGGGTGAGGAAAGATGGCAGAAGGCAGAAGCAGATTGAACTTCTGACAAAAGCTAAATTTCAGTTGCTAAAAGATGAGAAGTGAGAAAAAGAGATTGTATGGGAAACATTTCAGGCCTTTACAATAAAATTTAAAATTTGCTGGTTTTTTTTTTTTTTTTTTTTTTTGGTCTGTTTGTCTGCCTGTGCTCTGAATGTGTCTCAGAGTGCAAATTCACCACAGCAGTTGTCCAAATACTAAATCCCTACCTTTCTTGCTTTTCCTTCTGTAGAGAACAATCCCTTTGGCTTGTAGTGCTTCTGGCTTCAGGTTTAAGCCATTGATTGTCAAGATTCTTGAACAAAGAATATTCTGTCTGTAGGTCTAGAAGAATGACTTTTTCCCAGTCTGGTCTTGTCAAACAAGAAGTATCCAGAGTAAAGTATTCGAAGCAAGGGTGGGTAAATTGTGGCCTTCCAGATGCTGGGCTGTAATTCCTGTCAGGCCTAATCAATGGCAAAGGATGCTGGAGGTTACAGTCCAACAATATGTGGATAATTGCACATTGCCCATCCTTGATTCAAAGGGTAACAAGAGAAACTGTTCTGAAAATAAAACACAGAAAGGTAACACAGTCTTGAATACAATTTTGAAAAACCTTGGCAAGAATGTTGTCACTCTCCTATGAAATATCTTTCTCTAATTTCTGGTGCCCACTGAACTCCTGATTTTTAAAAAAATGAAATATTGTTCCTAAATGGGAATTAAAAACATGGGTAACTGTTGGGTTTAATCCACACCCACCACACCCATTTTGGAAGACATTTTCAGATATTTCATCTTTACAAGAAGATAATCACACCACCCTAGTTTCTGATACAGTCTTGAGCTAAATATCTCTTTTGAGCTATGCAGGTCCAAACAACCAGGGGTGGGGGGTGGGCGCTGAAGGAGATGGGAGACCTGAACCAAATATGCATAATCCTTACAATAAGTATGGAGTTAGCTGTCTTAATTCTTCTTCGGAAAAAGCCTGAAACACGGGTGTTAGCAGGGGTTTAAAAGAATATTTATGAGCCTTCAAGATAAAGGCTTTGCTAATGTTGCTGCCTGTTGTCACACATTTCCATTAACCTGCGACAACCCACCAATGAGCCAGCACGGCGGGTGTTAATCTCCGTAAATGTTTTTCATCCAGTCAAACATATTTGGTCAGGACATTGTGCCAGCCTCAAAGCTTCTCCTGTTCTTGCATCACTCATGATAATTATAATTATTAATGATTTCCGGTTACTCAAGGATACTGGGTTTGTTGTGTAAAGAATGCTCTTCGTATAAAGCAAAGTGGCAAAGAACTCCACAAGCATGATAAAGAAAAAGTTCTTGCTGCCACAATTCAGGAAAAGTTTTATAGTAGCTCACACAGGCAAATAACCGTATGGGCAAAAATGATTTAGCTCTGGCAAACAAGACATTGAAATTTAGACAGAATACTTACCTACTCAAATACATTCATACCAGACTTAAAATAATTGCTGTTTTTGTTCACTGAAGAGAATAATCAAAGGGAAAGCAGAAAAATTTACCTAAAGCTCACTATAATTAACCAGCTTTTTACTGGTTCCCAATCCTGTAACTTTAGTAGTAGCTTGCACTAGACAGTTTATTTACAAGTGACAATATTTATCCCCATACTACTGAGTTTGTTGTTAACAGCACAACTGCAGTTTTTTTTCTTATTAATCAGTATCTCCAGACACCATGTCCCGATTGTCTTTTAATTCATTTTTGCTTTTACTGAACAGTACCTGTTATATTACCAGTTGATTTTACCAATGAATGTTCTGCTGTGAGTGTGTGTGTGTGTGCATGTATGTGACTGAGAAATAATCTGTATAATAAAGTGGAAAGGCAATCCATTTTCGTATTTGATGGAAACAACTCAAACACCAATGGGGGTTTAGAGCAAGTAGATTCAGGTTAAATATGAAGTTAGAACAACTATGTTTCCTAATTTACAAAGAACAATGCTGTTTGAAGGTGTCTTCTATTTTAAAAGGTGCCTTATTCCAGTTAATTTTAGATCATGTCCACAGGAAGAGAGCATTGGAATATCCCCAGATTTAGCATTTGGACAGCAGGTTGAACAGGCACACAGATCCCTAGGTCCCGTTCATCTCTACCATGGTGAGTAATGTATTTTTCAAAAAAAGTTATAGAAATTCTTTCCAAATTTACATTCTTATACATATAAATTATTATGTTCATTTTTTTTAAGTACCCTCTTTGGGGGTGATGTATTACCTCTATTTTGGCAATGTGACAGGGGGTCACTCAAATCAGATGTCATATGGATAGAAATCAAGAATCTTCCATATGCAGGCTAGTACAGTTTGTAGAAATATTCCAGAATAACCTGTTTCCAGCAAAGGCTGACTAGAAGACTAGTCTGTGCAGAACACCCAGATATGCAATGGGCAACATAGTCCATGACTTTAATCCCTGAATAAATCCATGAATAAATGTTGGATTCACTGGATTTTTTTTTTAGATTTAATGAATATACTGCTTGTAGCTGACTAAAACTCCTCATGTCATATCTCATGTGTTTCCTAGCATGCAGTTGAGGAATTACTGCCAGTGATGCCATCAGGGATGTTCTTTGGGGCAGAGATCCAGGCCCCCACTTCCAGAATGATCAGGGGAGCTCCCAAGTGTAGGAAGGATGAAATGAGATAATGACCATTTAATGAGGCAAGCAGGAAATGCTTAACTGTACAGTCTAAAATTGCCAGCTGTACTTATGTATTTCCTAAGTCTTAAAGCCCAGAGGGAATAACCAAACTTCTGCTGGGCTGAAATTACTCTCCCATTTTCATGGCTCCATTTTCTGTTGATTTTCAAGGTTGAATGAAACTCACTGGAATTTTTCCCATTCCTCAGATGGTGGTCTCCATTTTGTTTCCCCAATAGTGCTCCTTAGCTAATATTTGAATTAACTAAGTACTAAATCCAGAGACTCAATACATGTAGGTGCAGCCAGAGGAAAATGTGAAATTATGAAATGAAAGGAAGGTATTTACTTACTTTTTTTCTTGGGGAAGGGAACTTGATTGCAAATAGAACCACTTTAGTGTCATGGTCAGACTGTTGGACTAAGACTAAGAAAACTCCCATTCAAATCTCCACTCAGCCATGAAAGCACACACCAGTTACTCATTCTCTTTCACAACATCTACCTCTCAGGATAGTTGTGACAAATGTCCAGGGAGAGGAGGGAACCTGGGCTATACAATGTAAAAACTTAATGGTATTAGCTGGAGACTTCGCATTTGTGAAGAACATTTGGATCACATTGTTTCCTTTTCTCTTACTCATGTAGAGAAATAGCAAGTTCATCACTGAGACTGTTGCAGGTCTCTCATCATAGGACCACCATAAGTTGAAGTTGATTTGAAAACAAATAACAACCACAAAAAAGAAACACAAGAAGATTCACTGTATTTCTGCACATGTTCAGAAACACAAACCAACAGTATCTATGAATCTTTCACTTGTTCAGGAAACATACAAAGTAAACATTCCACCCATCCAAGTGTGATACAGGTGATAAAATGCTATCTAACAGCTAGAACAATGTCACACCACCTCAAATATAATAGTGGAGTCCTTTCTCATATTCTGTTGTAAGCCATTAAGTGTTGAGTGATCAAGTAATGTGCACGTATGTGTGAACTCAACCTCAGTTTTCCTGAATGGACTGCAGCATTCCTTGACTGGCATAAAAATAAAGTAAAACATACCTGTTGTTTTACAATAAGTGTAAATTTACAAAGATAGCTTTTTAAAAAAAAATCCTGTGCAAGAATGAGAGCTGCACAACTGAGGACGTATGCACTGCCCAGAGATGAAATGCTTTGTCCCCAGTGATATCAATGTGAAAGGGCAAATATTTTAAAATTCGAATTTCAGTAGCATTTAGAAATGGGAGTTTATGTACTTCAAAAGAAAGTTCCTGTGACTAGAGTAGCAGGAAAGAAAAAAGCAATGAAAGACATATGGGAAGAACTGTATCAATATTGTTCAAAATCATGATGCAAGACTACAACCTCAAGCTGACCTAGTCAAACACAGCTCTCCAGCCACGGGTCATGGTCTCCCAAATGTCCTAGGTAGTACACCCTCCAACTGTCTCAGTCTGACAGTGACAGTCCCAATTAATCTTCTGTCATCCCACTTTTTAAGCTGACTTTAAAATGTCTCAGTTTCTCTTTCTTCTTCCCACTGTCCTCTTTTGTCTTCAGCTTACTTTAATTGCTGAATACAGAGTTCCAAGTGCAAAGCCAGTTTACACTCAGTTAACTCAGTAGGAGGAGAGGACAAGAGGAATCAGAATCTTGGTCTTCCCAGTTGTCTCAGGCAAAAGCAAACTGTTGCAGCCTTTCCTAATTTGTGCGTTCTTCCTTATCAGTAACTTTTGCCATCTTGACATGGGTGCTACACCACCCATGTCCAGGTTTTCATCTGTGAAATGTTGAAGAGTATGTCAGAAAGAAAAGAACCCCGGTAGGCCAGCAGTTATGTCTGGTGGAGTCAGTTCAGCAGAGTTTGGGAATGTTATACTGGCCATGTTGACTGGGGAGATTTCTGGATTTGCAGTTCATAAATATTGTGGGCTGCAACAGTTTGCATGGGCCTTGCATTTTGAAAGCAAAAGCTACAGCCATCCTGCCTCCATGATAACGAGACCAGAAACATTCCATGGCTTCCATTTGTGCTCCTCTAGCATGATGATTTGCTGAACTGTTTTCCGAACATAATTTCAAAGCCATACATAGAAAAGCATTTTCTCTCAAGCCTTCTTCCCACTCTCTTTATTCTCCTGTTTCTTCAAGGAAACACCAGCTGGGGCTCATCTCTTTAAATGTGCGTTATAGTCATGAGTGATCTCAGTCTTCAAGGGTTAAGTTGGGGCAGGAGGGGCCAGATCAGGTCTAATTGTTGGAATGTGTGCTTAGTTCAAGTTAAACAATGGCTCCTGGGAAGGGAGGGGAATCAGCCAGAGAGGTGCTGAGCAGTGAAAAGAGTGTTGTTTGGGGCCTAGTTTCCTGAATAGACTTGTTAAAGACCATGGCTGATGTATGCTAAGCAGGCTCGGTTGGGGAGAGAAAGGCCAACTGAGTCGGCACATCATTCCCTGTGCCAGGGCGTCCACTTTGATGGCTCCTTTGGAGGTAGGACTGAAAGCCAACCCTCTCCTCCCTGCTTCTTCTCTCTCACTCTCTCTCTTTTTTCATTTCTGCCATGTAAAGATAATCAGGTTTATGTAAAGTATGTGTGCTCTTTTGACAGTCTGCGCTATCTCATTAATTCAATCACACCAAACCCCATTGTTCTCAAAGTGTTTGAAATGCGGATAGGGACAGAGGCTTTTTCAATCCTGTCAATCAATGTTAACATTTTTCTTGCAGTTGCCATGGCCGGGGCCAGAGTTCATGAAAACACAGAAGAAGAGCCAACAAAACAAGAATAAAGACTTATTTGAGATACTCTTTTTAAAGGACATCTACCATGCACAAAACATGAGAAGTAAATGTAGACAAGTTTGGACACTATGGCGCACTGTGAGGAAAAAGGGGAGGAAAATGAATTTGAAAATCAAATAGGCCTATAAAAACTTGACCCAAGAGTTTCTGGGAAAAACCCAGTGAATTGCTCCCTGGTTGAACAATGTTCTTTCTTTCGTGCGTTCTTCAAGAGGACAATGCTCGATATATTATAACACATGCCACCAATGTCTTTACACTGTTGTAAGCCAGCTCAAGCCAACAGAATGCTGATTGAGGACAACAAGAGATTGTGAGGGAGTAATTCTCTTTCTCTGGTTGCGCTACAAACAAGCACTGGGAAAATTATTCATGCATATACAGCCAACAAAACAGAGATGGGAGATTTGTGATGTCGTGCAGGGCAATCATGTGACTCGGATTTTTTCTTAAAGGAAAAGGGGGAAAAAAACAATGCCATTCACTGGTGGAGTCATTGCAACAGTGCCAGTTTAGTTTTCTTTGCCAGTAGAGTAACAAATTCTTACAATACTCATAAAAATTAAAGCTTCGCTTGGCCCTTGTTGTCCAGGGAAAATCAATCTGCATAGCTGAAGGAAAAAAAACTTGTCATGTTGGGTCTTTGCTATAGCTTTTCAGTAGTAGAAATAGTTCATTGGATTCACCTGTCTCATTTCAGACTCTTGAGAGCTTCAAAATACTTCTTTTGAGGGATTGGGGGGGGGGATATGAAGGGGGAATGTCAAATTACATCGCCCTTCAAGGGATAAGAAAGTTGTAATCTTGCAAAATTGGAAATCCAAAACCAATCAACACTTGGATTCAACACCCTTAACACTGGCAGACCATGAAAAGATCATTCTGTTTTATTACAAAAAGAGGAAACATTTCAGACAATTTGGCATGTCTTTCTTGAGTGATATCTGGGGCAAAAGATCTGTGTCGGTAGCAAGTGGAGCATGCCACAGCACAATGAACATCTACCTCCTCTCTCTTTCCCTGTCCTCTCTTCTTTCTCTTTCTCATCTCTTCCCATATCTCCTTACCTTTCTGCTCTCTGTCTCTCTCACTCTATCTCTTCTCACGTTCCATAAAAACTGTACTGTAAAACTGCCATAGAACTGAGAAGAGTGATAGTCAGATGTTAGAGGGAAAATGGGGAGCTGTAATTATACATATATATATAACTGAAAAATAACAAAAAGTGACAAAAGCAGTTAATAACAAAAAGATTAGTAACAGAACTGGGTGAGGTGCTAATGGCTTGAATAGAAGCATCTGGGGGGGGGGGAGAGAATATATTCTGTTCAAATATGTTCAAGGCTGCTAAACAATTTAACCAACCTTAATATTATTCATAGACAGCCAGCACGGTGTAGTCGTTTGAGTGTTATACTATGACCAGGGTTTGATTCCCCACTCAGCCATGGAAACCCACTGGGCAACCTTGGGCACATCACCCTCTCAGCCCCAGAAAACTCCATGGTACGGTTGCCGTTAAGTCAGAAATAACTTGAAGGCACACAGCAACAATGTTATTCATAATTCTGAACTCTCGCAATAAATTAGTTTAAAGATATCACACCTGTGAGTTTGTGGTATTCTGCCTCTACTCAATGGCTACAATTGTTGGATGTTGTAATGAAGAAGAGTAGCCCAAAAATGGGTTTCATATAAAATTGGTGTCAACTCTATTGTGCTCAATAATACCAGGTTACTCTTATAGTGGACCACAGAACACAAAATAGTGTTGACTGTTAAGTCAAATTCTATTGCCATGAGGGCAAGTTATACCACAGAAATGATGACTGGATATCTTTTTAAAAAACCAAAATGATTTAGGAGTGAAAGATTTGGCAGTCCAAGTTGTAGGAGCAATGGCTTTAGAGAGAGTGCAGAGGGTGCCGCTGGTGACAAACAAGAGTTTGAGGGAGGAGGGGGAGCTTGATTCTATCAGATTATTCTCATCCAAACTAGCCATATTGAACAGCACATCACCTGCACAATGGTGGCTAAGAACACAGCTTTCTTCCAGCTGCTATTGTTCCTCCTATATCTTTTTGCATCATACATCCACTCACTGAAAATATATGCTGGTGAAACAGTGAGGATGACTACATCAGTTTATGAGGTGAGAATGTGACTCCAAAGAACACCCATGATGTCATCAGGAAAACCACTCAAGAAAGTAAATAGAAGGCGAAGAGAATTCTGAAATCCAGTTGACTGTACAAGTGTCCAAGAGCTAACTGGTCTCTCATCCTGACAGATAGGTAAAACTTTCTGCCTTTGAAGTGTAACAATCTGACTGTGGCAACAAGATTTCAATAGGTAGCATGAGGCTTTGATAATAACAGGCCTTTATAGGAGCGTCTCATGGCACAGACCTTGGCAATATTTTTGTTGAATGCATCTCTTAAGCCTCTACATTAAAAAGTAATGGTTTATTGTACAAGGACAATGTTGCACAGTATTTCCCACACTCATTCTAGAAATTCATATGTATTTACTGACCAAATGGGTAATTGGCACTGGGAGCTTTGGAAATAGCCTGAGGCCTATTGGAAGAGAAAGTTGTCTACATGGTTGTCTACATACAGAAACACCACAGACAGTTGTGGCTTCACATTCATGGTTCCAATTCAAGCAATGAGAAATTGGTGCTGAATATGGAACCCATTAGTAAGACCCACATACATCATTTTGCTTGAATGACTGTGTTAGTCCTATGGTGGAAACATCCAAGTAGACCTATCAGCTGAGCCAGTTACAAACTGGACAGTCAATACTGCCTTCACAGTATTCAACATCAAAGCAAGGGCCACACAAGACAAAGAGGAGGAGGAAGTAGGCTTTGTGGCTACTACCCTAATGCAAGCTAATACTATTCAGTTGCATTTGTTCATTCTCTAGTGCTGGCTGAACCCCAAACATGCATGAAGCACAGAACAAGATGGTAATCTTCCCATTCCATGGATAAAAGCCATCTAGTCTAGTCCCTACTTTTTTTCTTCTCATGGACAATTGCACAGTCTCCTCCAATGCACTGGAAAGTAGCCAGGCTTGTTTGGGAGCAGGACAAACTGCATGGCACATAGTTCTCTCCTCTCATATCTTCCTGCATCCTCCTCCTAGGATCTGCCAATTGAAGAGACTGCCTTATACTGCTTGTGGGCAGGGCAGGACCTGGTCTTACTTGTGAAGAAAGTAGCACTTCGGAAATCACTCTCCAACCCCAGCAAGCATCCACTCTGTATCCTGCTGCCATCCTTTCCATTGTTCTGAAGAAGGGCACTTTTCCTACTCCAAATGGCCATGTGCGCACATCAGCACTGCAGGCACAGTACTGTTTTCGAAAGGAAGGATGTAGTGAACTGACATAGTCTTGCCTTCCATTTTTACAGAGAGTCCCTAAGCAGGTTGTTGAAATGGATCATATATGCCAGTCTCACCAGCTTTTCCAGATGGCAAGGGATGAGTATGTGTCACTGGGGCTGGACAGGGCAGAATTACATACATACTGTCCTGATAATTTTGTTCTTGAAGGAAGGAACAAGGAATATTAGGAATGTTCTTCTCATTGTGAAAGGCCTCAAAAACTGTGTACTTTCCAAACACTGTTCACAGTTTGGGACTCAGAAAATAATATCTCTGCACAGATATTTAATCATCTGTGAAGATATTTTATTTTCTGCACAGAAAATGCTGTCCTTAGGGTCTTATTCTACACAAAATTTGCATTTTTTTTTTTTTTTGCAGAAGACAGTATTTTCTGTGCAGAAATTGCTGTTTCCTGAGAACGAAATGCTCCTTAGTGTACAAAAAAGTGTGAATTTTGCACAGAACAAGTCACAAGCTGGGCAAATTCTCCTCAGTCCATGATTGTCCTTGTCACGTTTTCCAACACTTGAAACACATATTGTTTTGATTTTTTTTTCAAATTTTTTTTTTTCCTTCACTACACTCAGGGCCAGTCCAATATGTTGTGCTGCCTGAAGCAGAGCGGAAAATGACACCCCCATGTACCCCAATTAAGACACTCAGTACCAAACCCAACCATACGGTTTTGGAATATGAAGCTGAACATCCTACCAGCATTTCTCTCCTTCTGTGTCAGTGAAAATTCTGGGGCGAAAGCAGTAGCAAATGACATGACATCCTTGATGCAGTTGCCTCTAGTGGCAGGGCCAGCCCTATATCCTATCACCAGCAAACCATGCTTCTTCTCAGGGGAAACAATAGTGTTAGAGCCAATTCAGACCTGTTAGGATTGAATTTCCAATGTGCTAGAAGTTTAAAAAATCACAATAAATAGATTGATAGAAAAGCAGGAGATTATCAAGTAAAACGTGGAAACTGATTTTTTAGAACTAACATGATCCAATTACATCTCTTATTCTTTGGATGAATGAGTGATAGAATGGTAACAGTACTAAAATAAACAGCTAGTGAGGAAGCGCCCTGTATTCGCTCAATTCACCTTCAGTGGATTTATTCACAAGCTTTGCCATGTGCGTGCAATGCGAAATGAGGCTAAATGTTTTTGGATTATACCAGCAATCCTTCCCAAGCAAAACATTTGTTTTCAATTCAAGGGACCCTCTTCCCTCTTGACCTGCCCAAATTTGCTGTGTGCTAAATTTATTCTGAATTAATGCATTCCTTTCCTAAGGGGCATCGTCTTCAGTTTTTCCTTTCAGGCCCAAGATGGAACCCAGTGTTGTGCAAATATTAAAAATAGCAGAGGCTGTCCCAGATAAATGTATGGGAAGCAGCAAGAGTGGTGCGTTCTTGATTTACATGGATGTGCTGAGTGAAAGTGGAGATAAATTTGGATTAGCAAGCAAAACTGAGCCCTGTTGTTAACTGGCACTTGATTCCATTAGACTGTGTCGGATTGTTAAAAATGCTAACATTATGTGTGACTATTCATTTTCATCACCTGCTCTTGATTAATCCAGCCCTAAATGGCATCTGCAGACCTTGCAATCTCATACTACTTAATTAAATTAGCAACACATTTGTCTCCCCCGTTTTCCTATCAAAGAGTTGTGCTCAGGAGAAATAAAACCTTTGTTCACTGCAATGCCGTATAATTTACACTCTCCCCCCCTCCGCCTTTTCCTTCTCCAGCTCCTGGCTCAGATGCTAAATTGTAACTGGTAATAGGAAGCTATTAGCTCTAGTGAAGCGTGTCAAAGGAGTCAGAGGAATCCAGGTCTGAAAGGAGGAAGGCCTCAGCTTTCATAAAACAACAGGGTCAGGAATCTAGATTTGGGATTACATTGTACTGAGATTCATTAATTTTTGGAATAAAAACCATGATGACCTTTAATCTGTTGGGGAGAGGGTGAGATGCCAAAAGGGAGATGGCCTGAGAGGCACAGAGGGGAGACGCAGAGAATAAAGGATTGGAAAAGGAGCATGAAAGGGGGTGACCACAAATGATCAAGAAGCTGGAGCACTTTCATTACAAGGAAAGGTAAAAACAAAATAAAAGGCCACTGAATGAGGGACTTAGCAAGGTTTATAGAAGGATGCATGGTGTGGAGCAGGGGAATAGAGAGGTTTCTCTCTCACACACACACACACAAAACTACAATTTTGGATCTCCAAATTAAAAGGACTGAACAAGCAAAAATACTGGTTTATACAGTACAGATTTAACTGCATTGCTGTAGTATGATGTACTATGGTCACAGAGTACTATCTAAGATAACCTTTTTAAAGGATTAGGGGAAAAAAAAGATGGAAGATAGCTCTATCAATAGTTGATTACCTGCCCTGATGGATCAGACCAAATGTGGCATTTTTCATCTATAACAACCTTCTGATTCTAGCATCAGTTAGCCATGCCACCTTTAGAAAGGAGGTCACCCCAATCATAAGTCAATACCAGCATCCATTATAATCTGGATCACTGTACATTTTTGTCCAGCTCACAGTACTTGCCTATAACATAGATCCAGTGTGTTTTCACCCAAAAGTTCTTTTCTGAGTCTTGAAAACTTATTTTGAGTCTACATACTGAATCAACACTACCACCTCCCTCGCTAAGTGCCATCAGCTTTATGTGGATCAACCAAGATTCTCAAAAAGATCTTCTACTGTTACTTGCAGTCTTTTAATTGGAGATGTGAAGTATGTTCTGAACTAGTGGCATCAGTAATGGACTAGATGAAGCCATTAGCTAATCCTAGATATGATGGAGGCACACCTGATCATTTGAAAGACAGATCAGAGAGTGGGGATTCAGCCAGTGCTGAATGGGACTACCCTGTCTCTGAAGATGGAGGTTTGTAGATTGGCAGTACCCTTGGGTCAGCCCTGGACTCAGATGTCCAGGCTCCTACAGTGACTAGGAATGTATATGCATCGTTAAAACTAATGCAAATGTTGTGCAACAATTTTATACATCGACATCAAAGGATGGCCAACATAAAAATCAAATAGACTATGTAACTGGAAGCATAAGATGGAGAAGCTCCATTCTCTCTTCAACAACAAGAGCTGGAGCAAATTGTAGCACAGAACATGAACTACTAATATCAGAAATCTGAATAAAACTGAAGTACGCTAAATAGATTATCATGTTGAAGCACAACTGGAAGAAATCCCTGTAGAATTTAAAAGACCATGTAAATAACATATTTGTATTACTAAGCCTGATTAACAAGGATTCTGAAGAACTCTTGACCCAAGGAGCCAAGGACATTGTCAGGGAAGACTATAAAAACACACCATCTATATAACCCAAAAGAAGAAAGCTTCACTGGACAACTAGTTAAGTTCTTCAAACAAGTGAGAAGCGAAAGTAAAAGATGTCAGAACAGAGTGAGAATCATCCATACCAAAGTATTTCTGATATCTTTGTATGGCTATGAAAACTGTGTCATGAAGAAAGGGCAGACAGAAAATCAACTGCTTGGAAGAAAATCATTTCAGTGGAAATGTGGTACTGGAGGAGAGTTTTTCAGACTTTCAAAAAGACAAAGAGATGAGTTCAAGAGCAAATCAAGTCTGAACTCTCTTTAGGTATAACCTGACACTATTATACTGTGGACATATCATAAGATGATGTGACTTACTGGTAAAGACAACAATGCTTGGTAAAGTGGAAGGCATTAGGAAAAGCAGAAGACCACATTACAAATGGATGGAATCAATCAAGGAAGGAACAGCTTTGAGTTTGCAAGACCTGGGCAAGACTGTTGATAATCAGGGATCTTGGAAGTCTCTCATTCATAGCGTCACCATAAGTCAAAGCTGACTTTACAGCAATTACCACAACAGCCAGCACAGCCTGAGATATCAGACATTTGGGGCTTATTCAAAGAGCTGCAGTGAAACTGTTACCGTAACTTCTTGTTACAAACAGCTCTACAGTCCACCAGTCTGTTTCCAGACACGATTCAAAGTGCTGGTTTTGACTTACAAATCCCTAAATTTTTTTCAATTCAGGCTGTCATATGGACCATACAAGCCCTTCTAATGACCTCATCACTGTCACAGGCACATCTGATGGGGATATGGAAGAGGACCTTTTCACTGGCTGCTTCTAGATTCTAAGACTCCCCTCCAGAGGAGGCTAGAATGGTCCCTTCTTTGTTGTCTTTCTGGTGGCAAGCAAAGGTTGCTGTTGTTGTTGTTCTAACAGACTTTCAAGAATTTACTGCTTTTAAAGAAAGGGACTTAAGAGGGTGCTATGCTGTTTTTCTCTCTGCTTTTAAAATATTGTAATGCATTTTAAAATTGTTTTTGATGGTATTGATAGTTTAATTACATTTTAATGACAGCCTTTTGCATATTTTTATCCATACTCAATCTGGTTTAATTTGAATCCAAATTCTGAAAAAATGGGTTATATAGGAAGGGGATGATGATGTTTGTTATGCCTTAACCTAAGAGACTCTGCTTTGGGTAGTGGCTACTATGTTGGCATTAACCTAGGGAGACCCATTTTGAATCTGTTCTCAGCTGCAGAGCTTACTGTCTTTTCCTGGAAGACCACTCTCTCACAGCCTAACTTCCCTATCAGGGATCTTATGAGAAATTATGAGATCTTCTATTATGCAATGTGAGGGAGCTACCTCAGGTGGCAGATGCAGGAAGGCAGCAATGGCAATCCCTTGGCTGTTTCTTCTGAGACCACTGGCAATTGGCCTTTTTAAGGGTGCAAAATTTTATGTCCGCTGCAGCCTGACTAATTACCTAAATTGTCCTGCTGTGCTTAGCTATAGTGAAGGATGTTATTCCATTGCTGATAAGTATTCAGCTGGCAGTCCACTAAGCTTCTGTATGTGAAATGAGAAGGGAAGCACCATTTTGTCCTCTGCTTCAGCCATTGAAATTACTTGGTCTGGCCCTGTTCAGCAGAAGCGTATCTACGGTGGGGCAACTGGGGCTCGTGCTCTGGGCATCAATGCCAGGTGGTGCAAAAAAGCCAAACCCCTCCACTCTTCCACCTGGCCCTGGTCTGCTCCAACCAACCACCCCCAGCATCTTCCTCTGCCCAGGGCAGCAGTGGCAGGAGAAGCAGCATCTGGGGCACAACTTCCACACTTGCCCTAGGCACTGTTGAACCTAGGTACACCTCTGCTGTCTAGGGCCTTACCACTCCAATTTCTTTTGAGGTTACTGACTTCATAGGCCTGTGGAATCAGTGGTAACTTGAAAAGTCCAAACTTGACATATTCCATTGATTCAACAATTCTACTGTAGTTGGGGCTAACAACAGGAACCAGATGAGATAAGCAAGTGGGATAACTGGGCATTTGCAAGCTGCCATTATCTCTTATTTTATTGTCACAAAATTAGTTGAAGGAAGGCATAGAAACAGTAGTTGCACCTCAAGACTGAATGCATGCACTTGGAAGAAAATCCATCCAAATCTTGTGAAGAAGAGCATTCGTATCATTTCCTCATTTTTCAACCTGACTGGGGCACAATGGAAACTGAGGGGATTACCCATCCCCTGAGTCCAAGGCCCACTGGCCCCTCCCGAAACTGCAAACCCCAGGATTCCATAGGATGTTGAAAGTGGAGTCGTAGCGCTATAACAGCCTAGTGCAAAAAGGTCCCAAGACAAGGGCAAGATTTGATCCAGACTCGCCCAGGTCAGCCCTTCCCTCTCTTAGCCCACAGAGAGATGCCTTATGCATAGAAAGTGAATATTCCTTAAATGAACAGCCTCTGCAAGTTGCACATTGGCAGCTGAATAGAGTTGTTTTTGCTTTGCAGAAAGCCAGGCTGATGTAGACAGAAGGGTGTGATTTCATTTAAATGTCTTCATATCAAGGATGACACGCACAATCAATCTTCCCTGTGACAACTTGGAGGACTGAAATTATTGATGCTTAGTAGCCACAGGATCATAAACAAGGAAATTGAAGGTGATCCTTAATTGACAATGCCTTGTCTGTTACAATATGAAACTGTTTCCCATTCTCCCACAGAAAGAGGAGGAAGGAATCTGAAGTTCATGCACACTGGCATGGAGAAATATTGAATAACTAATCAATCTAAACATCAGATGGGATTTTTATGCAGCTTGTCATTCTTGCAGGGACCCAAATGCATCCATTCTCCTTTGCTCACAGAAGGCACTGTTCTCTCACTGTGAAATTTATTTTCTACAAATGAAGGCCGGCGGATAGAGCAGCTTTTGGGATCATATTTAAATCTGATATCCATTCCTACAATCTATATCTATATATTTTAAAGTCTAACATTTAACACTACAGGAGCACATTCTAACAAAGATTTTTTAGAGGCAGTGCTGTAGGATGTTTTACTGCATAAGACCCACCGGGTAGAATAAACTAGTGCATGAGAAAACTATTTTGTGAAAACCTTTTTTGCATTTAGCTCAGAAACATGTGTTCTGTAATTGCCGTGATCCCGGACTGGCTAAGATCACCCACATGACTTCTATAGGAAGCATCTTCCTCAGTCTGGACTTCACTTAAAATGCAGTGCTCATATAGTGAACCTGAAAAAAGTTATAACTGTCTACACATTATCATGACACTGTAACATTCAGCTAGTTAGTTAGGATCCTTTGAAGAGAAAAGAAACAGGTGGGAGAATGCCCACCAAAGCAGTAGGGGATGGTGGGGGTCTAGTGGAGAATGACTCTAAAACTGAGGGTCCATTGCCCTGACTTCCAACACCAACAGACTTCATTTCCACCCTCCTACTTCCTCAAGCTGGATACTGACTATTGTGGGAAGCAAACCTTCTCCTCTTCTGCAACCCTAGAGCTGTCTTCAGAAGATGGTGGAATTATGGTAGTGTGGTGTGAAACATTAGCTCCCTTGCCTTGCCCTTTCCAAAGAAAGCTCCAAATCTGCAAAGGCACAGAAAATTTACTTTGACTTTCATGTGCCCTGAATTTTCAAAGGAAAGAAGATGAAGTTTGCTACCTTCTCAGCCTGATGACATGAAAGGAGTTGCCCGAAACACTAGAGCACCCTTTAGAGGGGCAGCATTCCTGTTATTGCGTCCCTCACAAATATTACTGTTCTTTTAAAGTTCTTTTCCCCTTTAAGCATATACTTCTCCCCATATTATCTCATTGCATAGGTCTTCCCTCTTCATGGCTGTTAGAAGGAATTTTTGAATTATAATTTCCATGTAAACGTGAATAATTCTCATAATTTGCTCAGCTGTAGAATTTGGTTAGTTTTGTGCAGAACGTGGACTGTCCCATTGGCCTTTATCATTGGTGCATAGAGAACAAACATAGAGATTTGAAAGTCAAGATATTGATCTACAGAAGTCATTTAACTTGATGCAGGCATGATTATCCCCAGTCCCCAGTCAAGTAGTATAATTTAACTCATCAGTGAAATACTTCGTGAGAGACTCTTTCTTCTTTTTGGCTGGCAAAGGAAAGTTCATCAATTGGGGCTGAATGTAAAATGGTGTCTTAGGAAGCAAAGCCAATATCACCTAAGGCACCCCATAAGCTATACACTGAGTTTGGCTGTGCTGGTTGTGGAAGTCTGGGAGTTCACCCAAATTTTTCAGTGGGGTGACCTGCATACACAAATACAAATCTTTGCCCAAGATTCTATGGATTAGGCATACTAAGCAGAGGTCGGAAAATTACTATTTTGGACAATAATTCCAAGTATGACCAGTGGTGGCTGAGGAATTCTAGAAATTGAAGTTCAAGAAACTTTTCCACCTTCTGATGCTAATTTAGACCTAGGGTTTGCATTGTTCAACACTGACTGTCTTTGACAAAACTTCCTGCTTTGGAGCAAATGACCAATCTATCAGTAGATTTTGATCTACTTTCAGCCTGCTGCTGCTGCTGCTGCTGCTGCTGCTGTTGCTGTTGTATGCCTTCAAGTGTTTTCTGACTTATGGCTACCCTACGACAAACCTATCACAGAATTTTCAGGGGCCGAGAATGTGTGACATGCCCAAGGTCATCCCACGGGTTTCCATGGCTGAGTGGGGAATGGGACCCTGGCCTCCAGGATCATAGTCCAATGCTCAAACCAATATCCACACCTACACCTGAAGCATTCTCTTCAGTTTTTAGTACTTAACTAACAAAATATTGACTGCTGTATCAGACCATCCTGTTCTTTGCCTCTTTGCATTCAGCTTCTCATTTGCAAAATGTTTCATCTTGGATAACCCAACAAATTCTTTTTATAATTAATATGTTTATCAATCTGAGTCTCACATTACAGGCTGATGATAGAGTACATGCTGGAATATGAAACTTTATGAGTTTGAGAATAACCTTCATTACAAGGATTTTCAGGGGCTCATAAACCATCAGGATGCTGTATTGCGCTGATCTTATCTGTTGTATAATAAATCAAAAGGCTTCCCGTCAATTGGGATCTCCTGTGTGGGCGCTTTTAGCAATGTTTCATTTCTTATAGCATTGGATTCATTAGAGAATTAACAGACAGTGATTGATTTCTAACTGGAATCCATCAACCAGGGTTAAAATTTTTATAATATTCTCATCAATTAAAATGCATCATTATCTGTTGTCTTTCATTGTGGAGTAGGGTAGGAGAGTCCTTTCTATACTAAAATGAATACAGACTTGAAGAGAGGAGAATGTTAAGCTAAGTACTCCAGACTTCAAAAAAAGACCACCAAAACACAATCAATGAAATGGAATGGAAAAAAACTTCAAAACTGTAAAACCAAAACAATATAAAAACAATATAAACAATATAAAAAGGCATCTTCAAAAATCCAATGAGGATATGAAATCATATAAATAAATTATAAAATTTAACTATTTTTTTTAATTTTAAAAATTCCATGGTGGAAATTATTGTTATTGTTCTTTAGTAAATGGATTCCCTGGAATTGTTGCTTCTTGCACTCTCAAGAGCTATCAGTGGCATTTCCATTTAACTGTTGAGCACAAACCAATCCTTCCAGTTCTAGAATTACTTCATTCCACATCATAGGTAACTCACGTGCCTAGCATTGAATTTTCTCCAAAGAATGATTCAAAATCAAATTTTATTTCATATCCCATGTTTAACAACAAACCATTTAAAGTCATTTCTCTTGATGGGCACTCTAAAACTGCAATGCATTCCAAATATAGGTGCAAATAATGAATTCTGTGTGTGTGTGTATGTGTGTGTGAGAGAGAGAGAGAGAAAGAAACCAACTGTTGCCCCAAACAGATAGAATGCACACATACATACATTAGCTCCCCCATTGCTCACTTCTGGTTATTTGGAAGAAAAAATTTTTCACATAAAAATCATTATTGAATCATGATCTGGAAATTAAAATAAAGCAGACATTCTAAGCATGCTTACCTGAAAGTGAATCCTGTGAAAACAGATTTGCTTCAGACAAGATGTGCATGAGGACAGAAATACACCATTATCTCTTCAGGAAAAAATGTAATGTGAACACAAAGCTGAGACTTTCCAACCAAGAAATGTGGCCTCACTAGATTTTTTGGAACCACCAGACGGATGAGGGGAAAAGCGTGTGCACGCGTATGAGGGAGAACACTCAATTAATCTGAGGAGCAATTGCCATTGCCACATGGCTGGGGAATTCCTTTAACATGCCATCAGTCTTGTGATAGCCCCATAGCAGATCTCTCAAAAGCCCACACCAGCAACTAAAGGCACAACATTATCACCATTGTTCCAGCATCTTTCATTGCTGTCTGTGATGGTCTACTCCAAACAGAAGGGCTGATGACCCTAACCATGAAACCACAGTGAAAAAGGTTCTACAAAGATGGCAGCCTCATAGGGGCTAGGAGAGGACAAAGATTCTGCCTGGTAGTTAATGGAATTTGGTGAGACCACAAAACCAAGAGGACGGTGGGATCAGAAACCTGTAAAACAAGACGTGTAGTGAGTACTACTGAAGTGGCACTAAGTTCACTGAGTTCCAGGGCTGCCATATTGACCACCAGTTTCCTACAATGAATCAGAATATAAAGAGTATGTCCTCTGGTGAAGCTGCTGTTGAAAAATCCCTGCCTAAGGATATTTTATTTGATTTTAACTTCCCTTTACTGTGCTGCATTCATCTTAAAAATGTTGATACTGACTCCTAATTTTTTTTCCCACCATCTAGCATTTTGAATTATTTTTTTAAAAAAATTATTTACTTCAAAATACACTTATTTAAAAAAAGGCAAATTGCACCATTTGCGTAGAAACTACATTTGCACATCTGAGAAAGTCAGCCATTCACCTGAATTTCAAGCAACAAGACAGACTGTCCACGCTTATTGGGTTTGCTGTATATACATTGACTTGGATATGATAAATTGCAGCAACCCCTTTAGAGAGTACTCTGAGCCACTGCTGGTTCAAAAGCTATAAGCTACTCAACTTGAATCTTGCAAATCAAGCAGGATTATTCCTGGTATTATTAATGCAGAGAACAAAGTGATTCAAGACTCAAAGACACTTTTAAATGAATTTAGTAAGCACTGTAGACATCTCTACACATCAAAGGGTTAAGCAGATGATGGACAAATAGTCTGAGGGTGTTTTAAAGAGCTCTGGAAATTCACCTGGCAGCAATTTGTGGGCTACAAAGAAAACATTCCAATCATACAGTGAAGTATATTATTTATTGGGATGAAATGTACTTTTTCCCTACAGAAGTCTGTCTTTCTACAGATGAAGTGTAGGAGGAAGATTGTTTGCTTCTTACAATGACTCTACGTATCTTCCAATGATGTCGTTGGTACCCTTCCATCCACAGCCATCACACAACAAGGGCAGGTACCCTTGTCCAACTCCTACAAAAGAAAATGGCCATGCATTCATGTGCTAATTAGATTATAATTTAATTAAAATGCATGGGTTCTAGGCAGAGCTGGCCATGGTGAAACATCTGCCTTAAGGAGGAGATGCTGGAAGGCAGCAGTGGCAGTCTCCAGGTTCTTTCACCTGAGCCACTCATCCATTCTTCTCTTTTGGGAAAACAGACCCATATGTGTCACATAGCCTACCCATAGCTTGAAGGTCTGTTGACCTCAGGTGTGGTAGAGAACATTGTCCTTTTACCAGTATAAAATCATATCCAACTGCCAGCCCAGTTGGCTTCTTTCTGTCAAATAAGGGGAGGGCAGTGAGGGACAGCATCTTGTCCTTTGCCTCAGGCAGCAAAATTCCTGAATCCAGCCTCTATGGTTGCAAATATGACCATTTTACTTCATGTTTAGTCCCAGTCAAACTGTGTAATGGGAAGAATGTTGACCTTACAAGAAAGACTTGGGTCCCATTTCTGTGCTGGCAAAAAAATACAGTGGATGACCTTGGCTAACTTACTTCATAGAGTTGCTGTCAAGGAAAAAAAATGTTCAAAATGGAGATGCAGTAGCCTGAGTGATTCAGGAGTGAGTTGGATATGTGCCTTCCAGTTGTCTTTTTACTAATGCAGAATCCATGAATTTCAAAGAATTTTCTTAGGCAAGGAATACTCAGAGGTCATTTGCCATTGCCCTCCTCTGAAATATAGCCTACAGCACCTGGCATTCCCCCATCTAAGTACCAACGAAGCCTCACACTGTTTAGTGTACAAGAAAAAACTGACGCCTGTCCCCTGACCCCACCAAAGCCATAGTTCAGTGCTAGACTACATGCTTTCCTACAGAACATCCCAGGTTCAGCTGCTTAAGCACCATTACCAAGCTAAGCACACATGGACAAAGAATCCATGGACAAAGCATAACAGGCAGCTTAATTTCAACATCATTTGCACATGAGACTTTCCCAATGTGTGTTGTGCCCAATGTTAGTGTATATAGCTATTTATATTAAGGTAAAGAGCCAGTGTGGTACAGATGTTTGAGCGTTCGACTACGACTTTGGAGACCAGCATTTGAATCCCCGCTCAGCCATAGAAATCCACTGGGTGACCTTGGGCAAATCACAATCTCTGAGCCCCAGAGGAAGATAAACACAAGCTCCCTTCTGAACAAATCTTGCCAAGAAGCCCTCAAGATAGGTTCACCTTAAGGTCACTGTAAGTCAGAAATGACTTGAAGGCACACAATAACAGCAACAACAACAACAACAACAACAAATCAATATGGAGGTTTAAAAAGGTACTCTTCAGGCCAGAATTCCAGAATCCTTCAGCCAGCATACTCCCTAGTCTTATTGGCTGAGATATTCTGGGAATTGCCATTCAAAAGTAACTTTTTTGTTCCAATAGGCTTTTGAGAAATGAAAGGCTTTAAAGAAAGGGCTTTTAGAAGGCTGCTGTACTGTTTTTTTGCCTTTTAACTGTATTGTTCTTTTAATATGCTTTTTATCATTTTTAATTTCATGTTTTAAATTGCCTTTAATTGTTTGTTGGTTCTTTAACTCCATTTTAATGTTGATCTTTTCTATATTTTATCTGTATCGTATTTTAATTTGTAAGCTGCCTTGGGTACCAGTATTGAAAAATAGGTGAAGTATAAATAAGGTTGGAGGGACAGCATCGTGTAGTGGTTTGAGTTTTGGACTAGGACTCCTGGAGACCAGTTTTGAAATCCACTGAGCCATAGAAAACCACCGAATGACCTTGGCCAAGTCACACTCTCCCAGACTCTTAGGGAAGCAATGGTAAACCTCTTCTGAATAAATCTTGCCAAGTAAGCCCTACGATAAATTCACCATAAATCAGAGTTGACTTCAAGGCACACAACAACAGATGATGATGATGATGATGATGGTGATGATGACGACGACGACTACGACGACAACCCTTCCAGGCTTTGCCCACACTCTTTCTTCTGATTTTGTAAATTACATAGCATCAGAAACAGAAATAATTTTCAACAAATCCTATAACCACAGTAAGCAAGCATGATTTATACACACCCATGATTGCATAAATAATTTCATGCACACTACTTTTACGGCACAGGTCTTCCAATGCCATTGATTCTATAACCCTAGGGAAGCCCGCACACAATTGTCAATAGACTTCCTTTAAATGAAAACATCATTTTTTCCTTCCGCCCATCGCAGGGAAGACTGAAACTGCCTCCGATAATTAATCCACTGAGAGAAATCAATATTGCAACTGGTTGGAGATGAAACAACCCATAGCAAAATAAACTTTTGCTGTGCCATTGCATCAGCTTTTTCCAAATCATATTCTGTCTGCTGCAGATGTGGGTTTAATTTAAAAAAAAAAAAGCCCTATAAGTCACTTACTGCAAACACTTGGACTCTGTGAAATGGAAAACAGAGTCACTGTTGACTAGCTTTCAATGTACAGCTCTGTAGATAGTACGGAATAAGGTGGCACCAAAATAACTCGTAAAAGGGCCGATAGTGCGTGTTTTGTTAAATGAAAAAAAAATCACCCTACACAGCGTATTTATGACAATTTCCTGCCTTTGCCCTGATGTACACTTTTTGGCATTCATCTCAGATTCCTGCTCAACAGGCAATTCATGTCAAGCTTCGGAGAGAAACATTGATTTTAACTCTCTGCCGAAGATGGGTTGGGGACATCATGCACCAGAGAAAGAAATATAGGATAGACTTCTAATTCAAGAAAGCAGCATTCAGAAGTGCTCTACTAACATTTCCCTGGCTGATAATCATATAATAGAAATTACAGAAGCAGCCAGAAAAGTCTGTATCACTGCATTGTATCAGACCTGTGCCCAAAGACCAGAAATCACTGAAGTTTTCTTATCAGCTTCAATCCCCCTGCCCCCAAACAAACAGAAGTGATAACAGAATTCAGAGGCCAATATAGCCCACATCACGCCTATACTACTGTCAGGTCACCAGTACTGTCTGCACATGTAGTACTGTGGCCAAAAAATTCACTTCAAGGCACAACTTACTCATGCTTCCTGTTAATGTATTCAATAACTCTCTTTTCACACATGACCCAAAAAGAGGCCCAATGCTAGGAGTAGGAATAGGAGGATTTGAAAAAGCCTAGAGAAAAATAGAGATTGAAATGCTTCGATGGCAGGCATAGAAGAGCTCATCTTGCACTGCATCTCTGGTACTGGAGTCACTCATATAAGGCAGCACAGTGGGTCTTTCAATGATCTCTGGTTGAAACACTCCACATTTGGCCCTTTCTGCACAAAGGGGCTACACCGCTGTGGGGCCAGGATGGCAGCGATCAGGTGGTAGTGCTTCTGCACGATGTCATTGCTAGCCCGCCGCCATCTTGTCCCCAAGTGGCAGGTGCACGCAGTATTAGCAAAGCAGAAAAAAATCCATTTTACACCTACATTGCACAGCACTGCCACCCTTCCCGGCTGTGCAGAAGGGCAGAAGCGCGCTGGTGACACCTCCTTCCCAAGTGCAGCAATGGCAAGTGCCCAGCTGCACTGCAGAAGGGAAGAGGGGGGGCTAGCATGCTCCCCTCTGCAGCGACCCAGCAAGGTGTGGACAGAAGCATTTCTGGAGTGATCCCCTCCCTGCAAGGGCTGCAACAGAACAACTTCATAGAGACCTGTCATGCAGAAATGGTCTTTGCTTTCTCTGCACAGGACAAACAGTGAAGTAGTTTTTATGTTCCCCCAAAAGGCTATCAGATCAATTTCTTAGGGTTTCTCAAAATACTTCTGTACAAAAAAATTTTGTTGGTATGGGATGTGCTTACTCAGAACTGTCATATCTTAAGATGGGGGACAGTTCTGAATGAGCACATCCCATAACAACAATAACAAAAATTGAACAGAAGCATTTACAAAAGAGAATATACATTTTTATTATAATATACTTCATAAATCTGAATCCGTTTTAAAGCCAGCAGGGTATACATCCCCACTAGCACCCCCACGCTTGATAATACCTTACAACAACCAGCTGTGCAAAGCAATAGTGCAACAGATTGTGTAACAACAGATTATATAACTTCTTACACAACTGGTTGTGCAAGATGTTTTACATCTTTGTGCAAACAGTTGCTCAGTTTCTTGCACAATCAGTGACATAATCTCTTGCACGACACATTTCGACAACCATTTTTCTCAATTAAATGGTACTACATGTAAAATGGAAATCCTACATTATTGAGCATAGTGGTAAGCATAGCTCTGCACACATTTTATGTATTTATTTATTTAATGGATATAAAACCACATTCCTAGCAGGCACATTAGTTGATGGACAACAAAACTTCCACATAAAAAACAAGGAACAAAAACATACAATAGCATTCACAAGTGGCAATGAAATTTAAATAATGGCAATGCTTGACAGGGCAGGGCAGTCCTGCAAAAGCAGAACCAGGAAGAAGTCAATCTCATCTCCCTTGTGAGGAAGTTCCAGAATAAGGAACTTCAAAAAAAACTCTGTCTTGAGTGCTCATCAAGCTGCCTTCTCTGAGTGGTGAAGATACAACAAGGCCTTGAAAGATTCTGTAACCCCTGCTGGCAGACCCAGTCCCAGGGAAGTATGATATATGATATCCAAAGTTATTAATCCAGAGGTTCACTGGTTGGAAACATAGACACACAGGTCTAAAACTGAAGCCTTACTAGCAAGGTCAGACCAAGGCTCCCCCAGTCACGTCTCCAAGAGGGAAACCTCGAACAGCATGCACACCCACACAATGGATCATCAACAACAATGGCACCTTGAGGGAATTACATGTCCTCCTGATGAGATTAATGCTTGTAACAGCAAGAAATACAAAAACAAGGTCCATCTGCACGATTTGGCCATTGTCCTTTCCTGGGAAAGGGTCTGCCCCCCAAGGCACGTTTTGCCGTATAAATGAGTCCCCTTTTGGGACTCTCTTTGGAGAACTCCCACACTTGACTAGTGCCCCATTCTGCAAGTCGAGAGCTCCCCTCAGCACTCTTCCTCCACTGAGCCACCATCGCCTTGCTTCTTCCCAAGCTGAAGACTACAGGATCAAGTGCAGTATAAACCACTCTCTTTTCCTCTGCTTTTCCTGATCTTCATATCTTTCTGACTTATTAGTCCTTGTGAGCTTGTGTGAGTGACTGCTTTGTTGTGTGTATGTGTGTGGATATTTTGCCAATTCTGCTGAATAAACTGCTGATAGTTGGACACCTGGCCTGGCTCTCGTGTAATCTGACTCTGTAGACATAGGGTCTGAGATCTCACTGTGTTGCCCTGCCCTCTGCTTTACTAAGCAGTGCTCCCCTAATTTCCCCAATCTTTGTATTTTTGGAGCAAATCTGGGTGTCCTCTAGGGATCCCCAGAAGTCAGGGTAACAATTCTTATAAAGTATAGGCGTATTCACATGGAAAGAAGTGGATCTTCAAATATCCTATGCCCATTTAGGAAGATTAAAATGTGCAATTCAAATTGTGCCTAAAAAGAAACTGTGAAACTAGTGTTTTTTACTGAAATTGGTGAAATGTGGTCGACACTAGTACTTCTTAAGCTATCTGATGTAGGGGACCAGTAAGTTTTTTCCCCCCAGTGTGCCAGGGACTATCTCCATATTTAGGCCCATTGATTACTAGCAGACATGTCAAATTTCTGGAAATTTTGAAGCCATGGGCAGGGGTGGAAGGATTAGGTTTTTTCCCTTTTTTTTTTTTCTTTCAGAAAAATTGAATAATGCAATGTTAGCACTCTTTACAAATTGAAAATCAGCTCACCACTTAGAAATATAAAATACAATATATATGATTTGGTTTGGCATACACTTATCATTTCCAATATATTAGAATTGTTTATTCAGAATATAATTATAGATATTACTTTTAAAATCTTGAACTGTAAGAAATATCTGAACTATAAGGAACTTCTCTGGTTTTGTCACTTTGAGGACCAGATTTTTTAAAAAAAAGATAGTAAAAGCAGAAGAAACCATGAATGTTAGTAAAACAATATTATTTTGTCTCCATGAGTTCTCCACAGTGTTAAGCAGTTATGATACATTCATTCCCATAAAAAAGAACTGAGGAAAGGAAATGAAGATCAGGAATTGTAAAGGTCTGATGCTGTACAGAGTCTTCTATAAAAGGCTTACTCTTACGTAGTGTTTAAAAATGATTTGGGAGCAGTAAATATGTGAACAGCACAATGTAGTGGTTTGAGCATTGAACTATGTCCCTGGACACTGGGGTTTAATTCCCTGCTCAGCCACAGAAACCTCCTGGGTGACCCTGGGTACATCACACACTCTCACCCCCTAGAAAACATCATTATAAGTTCACCTTAGGGTCTCCATAAGTTGAAAATGACTTGAAAGCACACAAAAACAACAGCAAGTATGTGAACACCTTATCTTAAACATTTTATTCATCATTCTGAGAAAAAAAATCCAGCATCCATTTTTCCAAGGGAAAAAGGCTTTGGAAACAAATAGAAGAAAAGTGCCCCCTCCCTCAAATTTTCCTGGTGTTTTTCCAGACCTTCATATCCTTAGCTAAAAGTATTTCTGCTTTCCTGGAAACTTGCTGTGGACTTGCAGCCATGGCTCATGGACTGGCACAGGTCCACAAACCACAACTATGAGTAACACTGGTTTACACAATGTGCTTTTGACCAGTGTTTAACCACTGCATTTGCAGTAGTTTCTGAGCAGTTTTTCAAGGGCCACTCCTATGGCTGACAAACAATGATTCAATCAAAAATTCATGAAACGTAGGCTATGGTTCAACAAGAACATTTTAGTACGTACTTCACCACCTTGGGAGACCACTTTGGAAAGAGCAAAAACAGGGGGATGGAGTTGTAGCAGCACCACAGTTATGGAACTCCTTTGCAAGGAAAGAAAAGTTAGCTCCATCCCTCCTGAGCTTTCAATGTGCAGGTTTCATATGGCCTTTATCCTGAAAACCAGAATTACTGCCTTTTGTACTGTTTTAATTGAGCATTTTTTAAAAAAATGGTTTTGAAGGAAATTGTTTCAGTTTGTTTTTTAAAGTATATTTTTATTTGTTCTTGTTGCTTCAGGTGCCCTAGAGGCTAAAAGATGCTAACAAACAAATAGCCAGATGAAAATAAATCATGAAAAATGTACATTGAAATACAATATGATTGCTTCATTGATTACAAATCACAACATTTACTTGGTATTCAATTTTTTTTCTCCAAATTTATTTTAATCGATTGCTAAGGGCCTTCATGAAACACCAAAGAGCCCACTCTTTGCATCAACATAGAGGACATTTTGGAGTGGCCACGTCAACCATTTGCCAGTCCTGCATGTCCCAGATCAACCAGAGCTTCAACAGGATCACAATTTCTAGTGTATAAAAAAATCTCCCAATGTTTTCAGGGATCCAAGACTGAATCTATACTGGGCTGTATCCCAGCTGCAGCGCATAGTATCCTTGCCTGGTTTGATTCCTTTACAATCATATGTTGTTGTTGTGTGCACCTTCAAGTCATTTCTGAATATGTGATGCACCCAAAGTCACCCAGTAGGTTTCCATAGCTGAATGAGGAATCAAACCCTGATCTCCAGGGTCATAAGCCAATGGTCAAAGCACTACACTACACTGGTTCCTACAGGTTTGTTTAAAGGAATCCTGAACAATGTATCTCAAGGGTAGACAAAGTGCCTTTCTAGGCCTCAACCCCTCCTAATTAATTAAATAGCCTCCTTCATTTAATCAAATAGCCTTTGTTTTCACATCATCATAGCCTACATGATAGCTGGAATGATCAGGTGACCTAGATGACCACTTGACCTATGCAACCACTCACCAATCTGGCCTCCTATGACTTCCCACATTTTAGAAAACCAATTCTTCCCAAAAACAGCAGAGTAAATGGGAGGGGTTTTTTTTAATGCTTTAATGTTCCCAGGCATTAAAAAAAAAGTATTTTTACATTGCAACAAGAGGAACATCATGTGCTCCAAAAGGACTGGGGTTGAGGAAAAGGCGCAATATTTATTCTGTGTAGATTCAGACCAAGATTCATAGGAAAACCTGTTAAAAAGGTTAAACACCTCCACAAAGGTTGAGCATTCCAGTGAAGTTAAGTCTGATCTGTTATTGCTTTGTCCACAAAAATGTATTTCTTTTGAAAATCCCTCCCATTACTTTCACCCTGAGCAGTAAACACCAAGGTAAGTATATACCCTTAAATCTGCATTGGGCCAGACATTAAGTGAAACAGGTTCATGGCTGATGTGGAAGCGATGAACTTCTGAGCTGCAGTGGGTGAAGGTGCCTCAATATGAATGGGAAATCCTCCAAAATAATCAGTCTAAGGGAAAGCAATGTGCAGAGCAAAAGCAACCTGGGCCAGGAGGTGTAAGGCAATCTCACAATGCAGAACAGTACGTTCAAGGTGTATGAATCAGTGGGAGATAGTTTTAGTGACTGAAATTCAGTTGGTTTCAATGGGTCTGCTCTAAATGTGGCTAATGCAGAAGCAGTCTGTTGCACACAATGCATCTTTTACCAATGTGGGTGGACCGTTAGCTTTATAGATAGAAAGAGAGGATCTGAACAAAATTAGATGGTTCCCTCTACCCCCAGGGAAGTAGCTGATACTATGCAGCATTAGTATTACTGCTGATATGTCTGTTTCTCTTAAGTACTCATCAGAGAATTCTTCTTGTTGGATTTTTTTTTCCTGAAAGTAATATTTACCAGTCCTATATGTGAGATTACTGTGGGTATACCTGTTGGGGATCGTTTTGGGGGGTTCTGGCTTTTATTTCATATTTATAAGTAAAGGTTTTTGTTTCCTGCCTCCTCCTCCTCCTCCTGTTTCTATCTTTCCTTCTAACCTTCTAACTAAACGAGAAAACTAAAACTGTAAACAAAAAAAGAAATAGGTTAGCCCCAACATTTAGTGAATAATCAGAATCCATTCCTTAAAAGTTTACTTTGTTTTTTCTTGTTGTAATAGTTACAACTTATCGAGCTCAGTTCATACAAGGAAAGTCTTGTATTTTTGGATACATCATCCTTTGTTCACTCACATTTTATTGCGAATCCAGACAATGTCATTCACATATGGAAGGTTTTTGGAGCACACTGCTTTGCTTTCTTATATTTTTTCAAACATTTTTATGAGGATTTGTTGAGTTTAATGTTCTTATGACCCAGAGGAAGGAACAAACTGCAGTATCTTCTATGTGTTGGAATATGTTGCACCCCCTCCACAGGACTCCTATGTGTTGTACAAGCCCATTAACAGGACAGATGGAGGTCTGTGCAACAAAACAACAATCATTAAATGTAGTGCCCTATTTGACCCCCATTGAATGAAATGGCAGCTACCAGATATATGGAAGAATGTGCTCTTGAGGACAGCATTGTGCTCTTGAGGGTGCTCTTGAGGACAGTACTTAAGAGTGGGCTAAACTCCCTCCCTGCCATTTGGAATCTCAATGGCTGAGAAATCTATTCTGGGAGGAACATGTTTCTATGGTTTAATGCTGCAAGAGCCAAGGTGAACTCAGTTAAGAGATTCCAGTTGAGACAGAAGTCTTGAGAAATGTCAAGGAAGTAGGGATAGAAAGAATGGTTGGAATTCACACTAAGGTAGTTACAAATGCATAACCTCGAGTTACACATGTGTGACTGGTTCTTATTCACAATCCTTGCATATTTGATAGCTTAGGGAATAAGTAGAGATCCTGAAGTTCCCCAAGTCCTCATGCACTGGGCAGCAGCTGCTGTGAGGAACAGGGATCAGTTCCTCTGTCAGTAAGGAAGCAGGTGACTGACATTCTCACCCCTACTCCCACAAATGAGCTCTGGTGGGAGAGGGAATTGCAACAGTGACCCTAATTCTGACCATTGTACTGGAGATCACTCAGGGGAGGGGTGACAATGCCAGTCAGCTGCTTCTTGATTGAGGAAGAACAGACTCCTGTTGCTCACAGTGTTGGCTGCCTGGCAAGTGGGGATTGAGGCATTCAGCTAGGAGACACTACTTAGCTACTTAACTAATGTTGCTATGTAGCTAAGTAGATGATACAGAATCACAGCCAATATTCATAAATATTCAGATCCCAAATTTTTTAAAAAAGAGGTTTCTGAGTGCCAGGAAACCCTATTGATGAGAAACCATAGTGGATGAGAAGCTTAGGAATTCAGGACCATGTACAAATGTGTATTGAAATTTCTGCACAGAAAATGTCATTTTCTGCACAGAAAAGGTATTTGCTTTGCGGAAAGCAAGTGTCCTGCATAGAAAACATGCATCTTAAAAAAAAATGTGTGTGGAGTTCTCAGTGAAAAAATCTCAAACTGTAAATAGTCAACATTCTCACAGCAGGCATAAAAATATCTAAATTATTCATTTTTGCCTATGAGAAGAAAATGTATGAAGGTTTACATCCTTGCAAGGGAAGTGCAAAAGAATTCATCTAGGCTAGAGAAACTGTAACCTTTGTAATGTTTTGGACTAAAGCTCCTATCCTCCTTAACTACTTGCTATGCTAGCTCTCACTTATTGGAATTATCATCCAAAAAGGAAATCAAATTACACATCGCAGTCAAAACTCTGCAAACTCCATTTAAACCAGAGCCTACATAGCAACCTCAAAGAACAATGAGTGTTGTCATACCACTAGCACTGCTTAGAAGATATTATATCTCCTCTCAGTTAAAGTGTTGTGTTTTTAACCTTCTCTTTTGTCTCTGCCCCCTCCCTCAGCTTCCAACATCCAGTTTGGAATTACGTTTCCACTAAACCCAAAGCTACAACATTTTATAAAAGAGGGATTTTATGTCATCTTCAGATCACAAGAGGATGTGGATAATTCATTGCTTCTGCAGCACTTCGTTTTCCCAGCAAAACTCCTGGAAAAGATATTACTGAGTTCTTCATTGAGCAGTGAGATGGGGGTAGTAGAATGCTCCTGGAAAAGATATTACTGAAACAAAAAGGTTCAGTTTGTTGTAAGAGAGGTTTGGAAAATAGGTCTGCCATTTTTCAGTATTCACATGCACAAGATTTCCCCCTCAAATGGAGTCCAGATTGCAAACACTTTGAAATTCTCCTCTAGGGAGGGCTGTTCTCTTCTAACTTAGCAGAAGTTTTTTGTTGTTGTTATTGGGGGGGGGGGTTCAGAGCCTAGTGCCTTCACCCAGCTTTTTCTTCACAACTTATCATTACCCCTTCCAATCAAAATACTTGCCTTTAAAAAAAAAAAAAGAGCAAACCCACTAATTATGAGGTTCCACCATGCTTTCTCTTCTGGGTAACAAATATAATATTGTCTCTATCCCTCAGTTCCCAAAGACTCGTTATGGAAACGCCAATAGTTTGCAGACTGCACACAAGAAAATAATTTCGTCTGAACAAGAAGACAACAACATTGGTGGTCAACACAAGGTTCTTATCCAACCATACCCCATGCTAAATTTATCTCTAGATATTGAACCCCAGAGCAACTAGGAGATTAAAACTGGCAAAACCAGAGCTGAAAACCAAGGCTGACTTTACATCAAAGTATCAAGATGGCAAGAGATAAGTACAGGGAGGTCAGAATGGTCTAAATTGGATCATTAAGCCAACAGTCCACTTGGCCTTGGCTTCAGCACTCAGTCAGAATTAGCCAAATATGTTCTTCTACCTGAGATGAAGTTGTTTTTTTTCAAAAGGCACCTCATCATCCCTCATACAGAATCTGACTACAGAGTCAGCTGAACTTTGTTTATCAATGCTGTCAATGAGAAAGCATCCACCACCACATCTGAGGAGACAAAGCTAGTGAGATGTGCTTAAGTGTCAATTTCATTTTTTCCCATAGTTGAATGTTGGTCATTTCAGGTTCTAAGAGATGAATTAAAGCTAAATTCTCACCCATATCCACATAGCACCCACAGATCTGCCCTCTTGTGCCAAACTGATCCCCCCACCACCACTCTTAGCACCTTCCACATGAGACTCAGAGTTTGGGACATCCATAACGTAATACTGAAATCAAGAACAACAGTTCAGTGGTATGATAATGCTGATTCCAGAGCATCATCCTGCTACTGTTCAGCTATGGATGACTTCAAGATGTTATTTTATTCCTGTTCATTCTGCCTGATGCTAAGCCCTGTTGGCAGTATTTGTGAACCAGATGTCAGGAAGCACATAAGAAGAATGTGTGGAAAGAGCTCTTTTGTTTTGCCCCAGCTTTTCATAAGCAGAGGTTGTATTATTTAGCTAAAAAAGTGAACACTCTTCATGAATGTATCCAATAGTTTGGATCAATACTTGTAGCAGAAGGGAACTGTAAGAGAAACTGCCCTCCCCTCATTTGGGTTCCATAGGGGAGACACTACAGCCATTAATTTAGCATCATGCCAGATGCTAGCATTCAGCCTGAGCAATCCAGTAAACATACATCTTACCATTTACAGACATTTTGGAGAATCTGCCCAGCAACAGCATACAATAAAGTGTTGCAAATAAGACTACTTTACATATATATTAGCCAATCATTAAATAGCAGTATAATGGAAAATTACTAAGCAAGCACAAAGTGAAAATTACTCATATTGGACCTTTCCCTTATATTTCAGTTTGTTATTCACATTAATAGAAAGTATCAATTAGTCAATGGTAGGGTCAAAATGTTCAGGAAATGTTTGATCTGCTTGTTCTTGAGATTCTTAAGAGCTTAACAACATGGCAGCTTCTAAAGTTTTCTCTGGTTGAGGATACATTTTTCTTCAGCATGACTCTATCTTACTTTGGCCTTGTGGTCTGCCCCTCACATTTCCACATCAGAGTATAAACTGCAGGGGAGCATTTATACTTCTGAGTCCTTCTGTAACCCCCCCCCCTCTCAAAATAAAAGCGCACATCACTCTCCTATTCTTGGTAGTGCTGGTAGACTGCCTGCATCAGCAGAAGTAGTTTGTTTTTGAAGTTTCTTCCAGTTCTTTGATTATATACTTTCAAGTAGAAATCTAAATAAACAGGCATAGTTTTCACCCCACGTATCTTTAAACAGAGGAACTGAGGGTTTTTCCCCATTTGTCAGCAAAGCTATATTATTTTTAGAAAATATAGTTTTTAAAGTATTTATTGACGGATCTTAATATGCATTGGCTTTATATGCTCTTTTTAACTGCTTCTGATTACTTGATCTCCCAACTCATGAACAACAGCATAGTCCAAATCGGCAGATTCAGCATCAACTCACCACTTAAGCACTCTTAAGTATTGGAATTTTGGAATATTTAGTATGGGGAAATGAACAGGCAGCTTAGTAATGTAAACAAAGTGATACACATATATACACACTCCCTTGTGAAGGAACATAGATTTCTAGACATATAACTAGACATGTAACTTATCATTGACTTTACACTGTCTAGACATATAACTTATAATTGACTTTATGCTGCATGTAAAGAATCAAACATCTCACATCATGGTCAGCTTAGGAAGCATCACTGAGTCAGTTATATTGGACTTAAGTTTGTAAGGAATTAAACAGCACTGTAACTTAATCATTTGTTGATTAAATTACAGTATGCAATATATATCTAATCTCTCACACATCTAACAAGAATGTCTATATTAATTTGTAGAGGAACTTAAACATCTGTATGTCATCTGTGGATGAAACACACAGGCATCTGAATAAATAAAAAGCATTGCATTACATCTTAGCATCCATTCTATATATCTGTAACAGGCATTTATTTAACCAGATAAGAATGACTTATTTAACATAATCTGTAGTGGTAGTAATAGTAGCAGTATCCCACCATTTTTCCCAGTTCAGGACTTAGATTTTTAAAAACAGTTTAAAAATCACAAAATACCCAAGTTACAAAGTGATTAAAATATAAAAAAAATTAAAACCCTCATCAAAAACATAAACCATAAAAATACAACAGCATAAAAAATAATAACAAATAGAAAATCCAGCACATCGGGCAAGACCTGTCCTGCCCAAACAATCAGCCGTCAAAGGCCTGTTTAAACAGGAAGATCTTCACCAGTTTGGAGAAAGAACATAGGGAAGGTCCCAGTCTCACCTTGTCAGGCAGGGAATTTCAGAGTCCTGTCTAGAGAAAAGATTGTCTTTCTCTCTCTTACCAGCATTTTAAAGCTATTTACCAGTCAGGAACAACAGAAGCAGCATAAAAGCTGTCAGAGGTAGTTAGGTCTGATCTCACTGGAGGCTGTTGTACCTAACTTCTTTCTATCATAGGAGGGAGCTTTTCTATCATTTCCATCACCTATCTGTCCAATCAGAAACCAGTCTACATAGTCCCTGTTAATGTCAATGAGGATTTTCCCATTCAATAGGAAATAAGATTTTACTGATCATCTATATGAAACCACTAAGCAACCAATCATCTGAGGGTGTTACTATCCAGCGTTATTCTGGCTACCTGACATCAGATGATTGCATGATATGTAATTCATCAAGATTCATCACTATCATACCAATGTAGCACAGGTTCATTTTCTCCATTGTTTTCTGTCACGTCTAGTCTCTCCCTCTCTTTATCTTATATTTACACATATTTTATCTTATATTTTGAGATAAATGACTAAGGACCTTTACACTCAACACTGTGACCGTGCTATTATTCCACTTTCAACACCCTGTGGAATCCTAGGATTTGTAGTTTACTGAGGTCAAAGAGCTCTCTGGCTGAAAATTCTGAATGCCCCTCCCTAAACTGCAAACCCCAGAATTCCATAGGATGTTGAAAGTGGTATAATAGCACTATAACAGTGTAGTGCAGAAAGGTCCTAAACATTCAGAACCAGATGGTAACCCATACTCGTAACACTTTGCTCTCTGACACACATTTTCCTTTCTGCCCCCACAAAGACACCATTCACACTTATTTCCTTCTCATCTCAGTATACAGTCTTCATAGAGTTGAATTTTGGAAAATATACATAAAATATAGCATCCACCCTATAATATCAGCCCAGAATGTAGAAAGGTAAGCCAGAAACTACTAGCAATGAAGAAGCCACTGGCAAGTAAAGGATAAAATAGCAGATGAGTGGATAGGAAAACTGTCAGTCTTGGGAGTAAGAATAGTCTGGCAGAGAAACTTGGAACAAAGAAAACAGCCCCACAAGCAAGGTGAGAGCCATTATGGACAAGCTCCACCTGCCTTGATTCAGGAAGGGCTTCACTAATGTGAGCGAGTTCCTTACCAAATCATCATGCCAGCATCCCAGGTACAAGGACCCCTGGAACTTGTAATCCCTACGACATACTCTCCAACTGTTCCAATTTGGCAGAGATGGTCCTGATTAACTTTCTGTTGTCCTGCTTCTTCAGCTGTTTTTAAAATAACCAGTTTCTCTCTCCTCTTCCCACTTTTCCCCTTTCCCCTGGACCTGCTAAGTCCAGTCCAACACTCAGATTGCAGCACCACATTAACACTTGGCTGCTGCTGTTATATGCCTTCAAGTGATGTCCAGCTTATGCAGATTCTAAGGCGGACCTTATCATAGGGTTTTCTTGGAAAAATTTGTTCAGAAGAGGTTTCCTCTAAGGCTGAGAAAGTGTGGCTTGTCTAAGGTCACACAGGAGCCTTCCATGGCCAAACAGGGATTCAAACCCTGGTCTTCCAGAGTTGTAGTCCAGTGTTCAAACTGCAACAGCAGGCTGGCAATATCAATGCTCTATAAGGTAAACTAATCCACAGAAGTGCTGCCATCCCATAATGCCAATATGAGCAGAGAAGTGTGTGCATGTGTCTCTGTATGTGTGTATTGCGTATGTGTGTGTAAAAGGTGGGCCATTTGGCTAATGTAAAAGCTATTATTCTTCTCTTACAAGTGGTCGTCATGTCTGAGTGGTCCGATCTGTGAAGCTTTGGGCCTGCCTCGTCCACTTAAACAATCATTAATCACTGCCCCAGTTTATAAATCAAGGAGGCCAACTTGCTGAGAGCGATTAAGAGCTCGAAGCTCCGCTGAAGTACTTAGCCAATTCCCAGACCTAGGCTTAGCATCTCTCTCTCTCTGCCTCCAAGAGGTGGCCAATTCATCATCCATCTCCCATTGAGGCAGAATGAATCTGACAGAAGAGTGCACGAAAGCCAAACAATATGACTAAGCTAACAGGGAAAAATTCCCTTTTCTATTTTTTTTTCTTTTCTTTTTTAAACCACTATGTCTTTGGAGTAAATGAACACTTATTCCCATTACAATTTATCCATGCAAACTGTTTCCAGGGATATATTTATTGGAGTTTTGCCTTAGAATTTATTTTCTTTTAAGATAATGATGTTGATGATAAAAAATGTGGGTTTTTTTAACCATCTAGATGAGGCAGACATAAAGCAAAATCTTCCAAGTGGTTTTGGATTAATCTGCTCCAGTGCCAGAATACAGTACAGCAGAAAGTCAAGTCTGGTTCTACTGCTTTCACTTCTGGGCAGCAGGCCTAGAAGGGACTTGCTATTCGAAGCAGATATCTAGATATGCTTTTGCAGAGTCAAAATCTGGTTGGGATAATCTTGTAGAGCTCATCCTATAGTCACAGACAAGGCTTTAACTTAACAGCTTCACACATCTTGATTTGCAGAAAAAATTGTGACTTACCAAGAAACACCACTTTTCCCCATCCTCAAAACTCAGGAAACAACCTGCAGACCTGGAAAACCCCACAGCAATTCAGTATAAGAGCTGTACCTACATCAAAAGGAAACTCTCCTCCTTAACTATTGGCTCAGCTGCTGAAGGGCTTACAAACTTCTGCAAAATATGTTCTGGGAGGAAATATCTGTAAACAAGGGCTGTGGCAGTTTCTCCAACCTAGCACTCTTTAGGTCTGTCAGACTACAACACTCATAATCACACACAAAGAGAAACATCTTTCAGTCTTTTGTGATCTGAACCCCCATTTAATTCTTCTCTATTACGGTACTTCACGATCAGAGATTGAAAACACCTAATTAAAAATATCTAGTTAAGTGCTGATCAGTTACATCTTTCTCTCAACTATGCTAAGCTAGTTAATTTGTTGGTTCAGAGTGTTCTTTATCAGACTTTGGAACAGATTAGCTAAATATAAATTGTGCTGCTGGTAGGGGTTAGGCTATTGAAAACCACTTGTTCATTGCACTGCATGAATAATGAGCGGTGTGGATCAGCAAACTCTCTTCTTATTTGCTTTAGAAATGGGAAAAATAGCCTGGACTTAACTAGTGAAATATAGGACTGCAGGAATTGGTAGTAGATCCCTGGCTTTAGGAGGGGCCATAGCAGATTCCTAGAAATACTGATCCCTGACACCTGACCTGGGTTAGTGCAAATGCCAGAGAGACCGGGTGGTTTACATGCTAGTAAGGTGGTGAATTCACTCCGGATTTTAGCCCACATTTTAAAGGAGTAGTCCAAGATGCTGAACCCATCCCTAAATAGGTGCACCACCTTGGCTAACCTATTTAAATTTGGCTAAAGCCTGGAGTGGATTCACTTCCCAACTAAGATGGAAGCCACCAACTGCTATTAGCAAATGTAGAACTTGCATTAAAGCTTTCAGAAGTACAGGCATTGTCACATTTAATTAAATCTCTGAGAAAGAAGCTCTTTTTCACAAAGTCATTTTACGTTCACTCAGTCCCCGTTTTTCTTCTCACCTAATGGCAAAGGAAGGCGACAGAAACATAGATTTCATGTTGGAGCAGTGTGTCTACAGCAAACAATGCAAGAATGCTTGAGCTGGAAAAGAATGGGATTCTAATCTAGCTGATCCTCCTGTAAGTGTGTGTCCCCAACTAAAGTAGTGAAGGTGAACAGCAGCTGCCTCCAGAATCCCTTACTGGAAATATGTGAACATTAAATTGGAAAGAAATGACATCTACAACTCAAGAAGAAGGGTATGAAATCTAAGGGATAAATAGGGTTAATTATGTGGATTAAAGATTGATGTACAATTATGTAAATATTATAAATATAAAATGTTTTAATTTTGTGATTTTAATTAATAAAAAGAATATTTAAAAAAAATCAGAAAGAAATGGGGAAAACAGATAAGCTGGCCTCACCAACTCCCCGCCCCCAGTATGTTAAATAAAAGCAGAGATCTATAAGTTTGGCCATAAAAATGAAACTCAAAAGTAGAGACCAGTAAAAGAAAAAAAATCACCTCTGGATGTGTTTTGGAAGAAGCTTTCAAGTGGTCTCTAGATGATTCAAAATAATGTTGTTTACTTATTCAAGGTTTACCTAACTTGACCTGGTTGTTTCTTTTCACATGTGCACATTGTTAGTTGTGGATAAAAAGTTCGCCGAAATATGTTGAACTTCTTTTTTTGATGTATAGGAAACTATAACTATTCTTTTTGTCTTATTTCTGCCTCTGGCACCCAATTTTTCTGTTAAATAAGTAATGCCTAAAAGCCCATCTACTTTGTTCATTGAGGATACCTATATGGGGGATTATGGGTGTGATAGTCCAAAAAGGTAACTTTTCTAGGGTCTGAGCAAATGGCTCCCATTTATGAAGAAGGATGCAGCTGTGAGAAAATGAATGGAAATGGACACAAAGAAGGTGCTGCACGAAACACATCTGGAAATGTAAACAGCCTTAACTTGCTTCTTGCTACTCTGTAATATGCAAAATATGAAATGCAGTGAAGCTTAAGCAAAAATAACTGATCTGGCCCAGCAGTGACATAAATCTGCTTTTCTCTTTTTCTTCCACAGTGCTGTTTCTACATTTCTGAAAGAGCACCTCCTTTTTCTTTTTCTTTTTTTAACTAGAAGAAAGGCAGAAGCATAAATGTATCGCTGTGCAGAAAATAGTCTGAGTGACTGACAAATGTAAATAGAATGGACAGTTTCTATTACCCCCTCACATTTTCTGGAGAATAATTTGAGAAGGCTGGGCAAATTGTGTTTTACGAAGTGTAATGATGTGTAATAATTTCCTGTCATTGCAAAAGTTACAAGCGGAGTGAGTCGAATCATTTTGGGAGGAGAGAGATGGTGAGAGGTGGAGAAGAAAGAAGGGAGAAGAGGAAGAAACAAAGAGATCTTTTAGGGTTACTGTCTTTATAAATGAAGTAAACCATAACTGGAGGGACAAAAAAAGTTTGAGCACTGACTTTCAAATATTAATACCCATCAATTACAACACTAATCTTAGTGGAAGATCTCAGCTATAGTGATTCACCCAACACATTAAGTAGGTGACCAATATAAGACTGGCAATTCAATCCCAAGGCGTTTCAAAAGGATGAATTTGCAAACTTAACTTCTAAAAACCTTTGCTCGCTAAGTCTTCTCGGTGCAATCAGTTACTTGGAAAGGAAATTAATTACTCTTTGCAAATAACTTGGGTTTTGGAGGCAAAAATCTCAAGCTTCTTGCACACTTTTTCTCACAAAAGTCCCAAAGAAAAGTCATTAAAAATGTACAAAAACTCTCGTAAGCTTCCTTGATGAGGAGAAAACTTTTGAAATTCTTTGCATTTGCGGATAAGAATGAAACAAGCAAGGATTTACATCCCTAGTGGCTGTTCTGCATTTTCTAGAATATCAGAGCTAGCACTAGTTCAAGATTACAGCTCTGTTCCCATGCTGCAGCAGGTGCTGTTGCTGGCCTCCAACGGTGAAAGGCCAGGTTTAAGTTCATATGGGGCCATTGCAATTGCATGTCAACGGGGGGATCAGAGGATATTTAAGTCCTCTTGCCTCCCTTCACTTGTTCTTTGTTACTTTGCTCTTCAACCCACTGTCTTACCTCTAGTGCAATGTGAGCTTTGCTAGTTGCTCAGGACTTGGGTAAGAAATTTTTATCTGTTTTTTTCCCCCTACCATACACTGTATCCGGAGGGGCTATGACAATAGCCTAAGGGTGGAGTCCTTAAATAGACAGTCACATGGCAAGTAGCCAGAAGAGAAAAACAGCAGGTACAGTGAACACCTTGGCACTCTTTTGGTAAAGTGGAGGGATATGAAACTGCCTCTTTAGCTCCTGGGACCCATGAGTGGGGAAGGAAACTACCATTGGGGCTGCCCTGGGGGAGCTGGCCATCACTTGAAGTCATGCAACTTAGAGGGAGGTTTCCTTGGGTCTGCCTGCCAGTCAATGGCCAAACAGGAAGTAACCTAGCTCTTGGACTCAAGTTTTTCACCTAGGGGAAGGCTGAACAGGAGTCAAGAGGTGACACCAGCCTCAGCTGATCCCATTCTAAGTTTCTCCCCCACTTCTTGCTCCTCTACAGGCTCATTTCTTTTAAATAGCTTTAGTTTAAATAAATTAGCCCTTATTTAACATAGCTTTCTGTGTCTGATCTCTTTATTCCATGGTTGGTCAGCAAACTATGCTGCCTGAGGTAGAACAGCAAATGTCACAAAAATCCAACCAAGTTCTTTTGACCCATGAGGCAAAAAATCCCATTAGCACAACTACTCCCCATGCTGCCGGTAAAAATACAATAATCACATATTAAAGAACTAACAATGAGCTGCCCTTTCATGATACCCCAAATCGACCACCTGAGGCAACTGTCTTATTCTGTCTAATGGTTGGATTGACCCTGATCAGAGATTTTGGTTACATTCAAGAAGCCAGAAAATAAAAGAATTTCATAATCTCTTATGTGACTAACGATGTCCAAGGCAAATTGGGTACTGAATGTGGTTTCTTTAAATGAGACCAGAAGCAGCAATGGTAGACCTTGTAAATGCCATGAAGTTCCATCAAGGTTTTGTTCATCCATATATGAGGAGATGGTGATTTTGAACCACATTGCTGGACTGTCTGGTTTATCTACAAGCCAGCCCAATCTACATGTGATTGTGATGATAGTGGTGGTAGTGATTACTACTAAGAATTCTTGTGGGACTAAGGAGAGCTCAATGAACTTGTGAGCTGCAGGCATAGTGGCCAAGTAACGTGTGTGAGAAATGATTGCTAAATACAGCTAAAATTATTAATGTTCAATTATTCATGCTGACACTATCTTTCTTCCTCATCTCCCCTCCCAACCAACTAAAAAACTCAGCTACCACTTTCAGCTGTGATATTATACTTAGGCCCACAGACAGGCCTAGAGCTACAAATTAATAATTGAACACCAGTTCGTAATAATTACATGATAACTTTATTGACCAAACTCCAGGCAGAATGTATGATGTGCTCTATTCTGATTATTGAAAAGGAATGTTCGAGACTACAGTACACATGTATCTAGGTGCAATAGACAGTTATTCCTTTTTCCTTTTTTAACAATCATTTCTGGCAACCATTTCTCACTGGTTCAAGCCATGGAACCATGAAGGTGGCACTAAACTAGGACATAATCCTTCTTGTAATTTTCTCTTATTATTTTGTATTTATTTGATTTATATACCACCTGTCTTCCAAAACTGGGATTTAATGTGGCTCACAAGAATAATTTAAGAGACACGTATAGAACCACAATGAGCTATATTAAAACACAATTAAACAATTTGTTATATTAAAGCACAATTGAATGCAAAGCAATTTGAAAGAACAACTGGAAATTACAGCACCCACATGTTAAAAGCCCCTCCTTAAGCAACCAGTCAGCTATTACTCATAACTAAAACAAACCTCTATATATGAGTTATAGCAAAGGCACAGAATAGTTTGAGGTATATGTACAGAAATTGGTTATCCTATGCTAATAAAACTGTGGTGCAAAATAAGTTCATGGACAACAAATGCTCTGAAAACACACTTAAATTTTTTGTATCAGAAAAGGTGAGCCTTTAAAGCAGGTCTTTATACATTTCTGGGATTCTTTCCACCCACCCAAATCCAAACCTCAATGACATTCTTGTCATTTCAGGATGAAGGAAGCAAGTGAGACTTAGGGCCTTTCCACCCTACACTGTTATAGTATTATTCCACTTTTCAACATCCTGTGGAATTCTGAGGTTTGAAGCTTATTGGGGCCAAAGAGCATTCCGGCTGAGAATTCTAAATGGCCCTCCCTAAACTGCAAACCCCAGGATTCCATAGGATGTTGAAAACGGAATAACAGCACTATAACTGTGTAGTGCAGAAAGACCCTTAGATATGAAAACAGCAAGTGGCTATACGACTGTTAAACAAAGGTGGGTAAGCATTAGAATCAACAAATTCATTTCAATCTCAAGTTAAACTATGAGACAGAAAAGAATTCCTGTTTTACTGCCAATCCACATAATATCTAAATTCCAACCTCCTCCCACATTTCTCACACCCTCTGACTCACCTGATTTGAGAAGAACAGTCCTGATTAATTATCTGCCACCTCACTTTTCAACTGCTTTTAAAATGTTCCTGTTTCTCTCTCCTCCTCCCACTTTCCTCCTTGATCCCTGACATACTTTAGTTGCTGCAAACTGAGTTCAAGGGCAAAAAATTAGTTTGCACTTATTTTGCACCACAGTTTTTTTAGCATAGGATAACTCAGCCAGAGGGGAAGGAGAGAAAGAGGCAAGATCTTTCCCTTCCCAGTAGACTCAGGAAAAGCAAACTGCTGAAGCCTCTCTTAGCTTGTGGTTCTTCTTCATCTGCCGTCTTGACCACACTCTGATGTTGCTCGGCCACACTTTCCATCTGTAAAATGCTAGAAGTATGTTGCTGTGTGCCTTCAAGTCATTTCTGATTTATGGTGACCCTACAATGAATCTATCCCAGGGTTTTCTGGAGGTGGAGAGTATGTGGTATGTCCAAGGTCACCCAGTGGAATTCCATGGCTGAGCAAGGAATCAAGCCCTGGAATCCAGGGTCGTAGTCCAATACTCAAACCACACATTTCTTTAAAAGCCCCATTTACTGGCTGGGACAGAATGGCAATAGCAACATCACCCTCATGGTTGCAGGAAGATGTTAGAGATGAACCCTCTTTCCTTCCCTCTTTCTACAGCATCTGAGTGCTACTGCCACCCTTGACCAAACAATAAGTAATTTTTAATGAAACACATGCATTGGGAATCAGGGAGCAAAGGCATTTTTTTTTCAGAAGTCAGAAGGCTTTGGAAATTAGGTGAGCTAGTTTCAACATGAGATGAGCTAATAAATGCATGTAATTTCCAAACCAAACCAATATTTGTCTGGAAGAAGTCATCCATTTCTATCCTGGTCCCATGCAACCTATGAAGAGCAATCAAGTTGGATGAGCCCATTACACGGTAGGATAACTGCTGACCTGGGATAGAGGTCCATCCTTCTCCTGACCCACACAGCTTTTATAAATCCTGATAATATAGCAGAAACATATGTTGCCAAAAGATTTCTTTTCTCTCTTGGTTGGAGAAAAAATACTATCAAAAATCTTATGGGTTATTTCTAGCACATAAAGCATGCTTTTTTGTATATTAAAAGCATTTTAAGAAGTACATAAAATATCTTTAGGAATGCATTCAGAGGAGCCCCCACATTGCACTGTTCTTCAGCAGATTTTATTAGTCTGAAGGCAAAAGCAACCTGTTGACACTCTACAGTCAACCAGGGGCTTAATCACTACATCTAACACTTGCCAGACCTGAAATAACACTGTAATACAATGCCAAATGTCTTACAGTTGGTTTCGACCAGTAGTTCAGCAAGTCTGGGGCAACTTGGCAGCGTATCTGAGCCTCCCCAATGAGACGCTCAGTAATGGAGGAGAAGCTACCATGAAAGCCAAGCAAGCCATCATTCAGTACTGAACTGCCCTTCCAGATCATGGCCTTGATGGGAATTCTGGGTAAGTACTCTCATTTTATGCTAGTAGAGAACAGGCCAAATAGCATTATCTCATCTGAATGAGTTTGTGCTGAATGTTCTCAATCAATATTTTTTCAGCACATGAAGGTGGGTTTGGGAGTAGTGAGCTATTGGTGGTGAGGAAATCCTTAACAATCTTTCCCACCCCCATCTTGCTCACCTTATGCACTGTTCCTTCATTATTTGCTTGAACTCACCCACCTACCCTTGCCACACAGCACTTGCCACTTTTACAGTAGGGACTCCATTGCTTTTGATAACAGCATTACCATGAGACTACGAGAGGCCTCATGAGTGGCTTTGTGACATATGACAAAGGCCCCCCGGATGGAGGCCCAGTGCTCCATCCAACTTGTTCTGAATGGCTGTGAGAGAGAGAATTACATTGTGTATGTTTTCCCCATGCTCACAGTCCAAACAAACAACTGACTCTCCAAAAGAACTATACGTTTCATAGGATTTGTGCAGGTGTGTGAAAATGTCAAAGTATCCCCTATTTCATCTTAGGCCTAATGTGGAAACAAAAGGGTGACCTAAGATACATCCCAGCATCCTCTGCAATGCACACAGGTGTTTCATGGTAGACCTGCTGGGCTTCTTTGGCAGGTATATCCATGTGCTGTCAAGGCAGGAAGATTGAAAAACAGTGGCTTAAAAGCAAGTGGGAAGCCCTGGCAAATGATCACTGAGAAGGCCTCTTGCTATTTTTCCCCCATTACGTAATATGGCAATTGTGTAATTGTGGCGCACTGAGCACTAAATGTTCTGACTTCATTTCAAATGCTTCCACATCCGAGAGTAATACTGAAGTCACTCCATGGCTAATCTTTATCATTTCCATAATGAAAATGTAATATTATACGGAAAATATGAATACGTCGAGGCATTCTCCTGAAATCGTAATGGCGTGAACACTGATTTACAGTAATGTTACAGCTACAGCATGGAATCAAGGCTCCAAATAAAATGTTTATAAATGCCATACATTAAGCCCTCTGGTTTGTTATAAGGTAATAAACAGAAAAGCTTCCATCGAGCCGTTTGCAGTTGTTAAATAAGATTCTTTGTGACTTGCAGAAACTGGAACACAATGAGGAATTATCAGTGCATTCTCTACTGAAGTCATCTACATGTGTTTATTTAATAAACAGAAGATGGCTTTATTATACACATTTGATTTCCATATGCAATCAGTGCCTCATCTGTCACTTGTATCTAAGCAGGGTGCTTCGTACAAATCTGGAAATGAAAAATTCAGAGCAGGGTGCAGGAAACTCATTTAACGTCGAGTGCAGTCAAAATCAAGATTTCTTTATTTGTAGTAACAACGCTGTTAAATCAGAAAATTACTCTCCCTTTCTGCATGTCCTTCTTTCTTTACAATTCAGTTGTTTGATCATAAATTGTCGAGTGCAATGGCTTGTCTCCTCCACTTTCCACACTGGTCGAGACAGATTAAAAACTCCGGCACACCACCAACCACTCTCAGCATACCATTAGCATATATATGAGATTTGAGACATTTTCTAATATTCTCCAGCAGAACTCATCTGTCAGCCAGGTGATGAATTATAAAAACTCTTAGCTTGTTTATAAAAGAGAGAAGGAGTGGGGGAGTAAAAGAGAGGGGGGAGAGGAAGGAAAGGAGGAGAAAAACACATTGATCCCTCCCCATTCTTTCATCTTCCCCAGCTACCTTTGCATTTATTCACATAAGCAGGGATAGTCAAGATTGGTATGTTGGGGGGCACCATATTCTCCAGCTTCTAGTCTGAGTAGTCAGTTTTCCAACACCAGCAGTCTAACTATACATTCCTGTTAACCTGAACTAGCACTAAGTGATTTAAGGGCATTCAGATGGTTTGCTGTTATGTGTCTTCAAGTCAACCCAGACTTACAGTAACTCTGTCACAAGGAGGAAGGAACGAGGAGGAGGAAAAAAGAGATGTAGCAGCACCTGTAAGACTAACTGATTTTTATTTTCACATGAGTTTTCATGGATATAAACCCTCTTCTTTCGGTACAGTACAGAGTGATAATAAATATTCAGGTGTAAAGCATATTTACACAGTTGTAGGAGTGGAATGGAATGTAATAGAATCCAGAAAGCTGCAAATCTATGTCTCTTGTCCTAATTTTTCAACAGGCAGGGTAAGGTGATACGTGTCTTCCAGATCTTTATAGTGGTTAGTTAGCGCTGATGTGTGAAAAGTCAGCAAAAATCAGTTTCCAAGGGTTCAAAATTCAAGATTCCTTTTGTTATATGTTGTTTTCTTGGCAAGAATTATTTAGAGGAAATAGCATGACTTGCTCAAGGCCACCCACTGAGTCCTGGTCTCCTAGATTTCCTAATCTACCACTCAAAATACTACACCACTGGCTCCATTCCACCATGCTGGCTCAGATGGTATAAGATTATCATTACTCAGGGTACTGAGAAATCAACATGTCACTGGAAATATCTGCTCAAGAGACAGAGGTGGAGATTTTCCTTTATAGAATGAGTATTAAAAAAAAAAGCAAAAAACAACAACAATAGAATAATACCTATGTGAAATTAAACACAGTGGGGCATGGCTTCTTTCCCAGCAAGTACATAGTGTTAAACCATACCTTGATTAATTGGTGATAATGTGATTATTAGCCAGATGAGGCATCTTGCAATATCAGATCTGGCCCATGGGCTACCTGTTAGTTGACCATTCCTGGCCAAAACAACAGAAGTGGGATCTTACAGTTTTAAAGTGGATAATGGTGATTGAGAATATTCTTAACCAACAGTCTTCAGTTTGTGCACAGATTAATTCAAATATTTCAAAAAAATAATTCTAATATTGCTTTGTTACAATATTGTAGAAAATGTCTTTCATACAATTATCACATCAGCAAGTTTGAACGTTGTATGAAACAATGTCGTCAAAAATTGACCACATAAAGTCAAAGGAAACCACTTTTATAATGTTTTATAAAGTTTTCCCCTGAATAGATCATTACTGCAATAATTTCATTTTTTGAAAAACATAACTCTTTAATTTTCCCATTTCCCATACAAAAGTAATCAAATAGTTACTTTTAATTACTTTTTAAAAATCTGAATGATAAAAGCTGCTGAACTGTGGTATAAAACATTCTTCTACCTCATCGTCAACATCCACAACACAGCATGAGGCAAGTGCATATCTTTGCAAAAGCATGGATGCTCATAACGGCTTTCCCAGAGTGACAACTAGTTTTGAATACCTGTATGTTTTCAGTGATGCCCTCCAAAGGAATAGTCTCTAAAGAATATAACTATTATTATTTTGTTGTGATTTGTAATTACTTATGTTCCATAATTTAATACTTATGATACATTTAGTGTTTTAATAAGCATTAATGAAATCCAAAGCATGAGCCACCAACTCAAGGCATAGCATGAGTCATCACTTGAACCATGTGATATTCTTTCCCACCATGGAAACATCCATTTCAACTAAAAAATGAAATTAAAATGAATTTTATATGTGACAGCAGGAGTGAAGTTATCTCTAGATGCAATGAAGTCACATCTTTGTTATGGAGGAAACTAATTAATTACAAGTAACTTGTTATATTGTAACTAGCTTCTTCCAGACTCTAAACTAACCACAGCTCTTCAATTTTTGTCCACATCACTCCAAAAATTGAGTTGCATCCAGAGCAGTGTTTAGCGTTTAGAGAGACTGCCTACACTCTCCATTGCTCATTTCTCTCCTAGATCCTCCAATAGCTCTTAAAAACCTGTTCTGAATGGCTGGAAGGCCCTCTAAAGCAATATGACAGGTGATCCTGGGAGGCTGCAGAAGGAAGTAGGAACTAAAGAAAGTTGTCTCTTTGTCCTACTCCTACTCCTACTCCTCCCTGTGGAAAGCTTCTGCTAGATCTGAGTGCCTTCTGCTCAGGGACCCAGCCCACTGCCCTCCTAAGGTGCAATTCATACTGTTTTTATACCATTTTCATGCAATGACTTCCCCAGTCTGAGGGATTTTAGATTATTGAGCATGTTGGAGGTATCTATCCTCACCCCACCCTAGACAGTGCTATAGTTCACAGGATGGCCTTCAAAAGAGAGTAACTGAAACCAGTGATTTTCAGATTTTTCATCCTCCAGATGTTTTGGAATTCAGGTCTGAGAACCCCTGACCGCTGTCGAAGTTAACTGGGGCTTCTGGGAGTTGAAGTTCAAAACACCTGAGTTTGAGGACCATTGGCTTACATTTATAGCCTAGATATAAATGATAGCCTAGATACAAATGGCACTGAATCTCTGATGGATTTTGCAGCATTTTGCACTTTTCTAGTGTTGAGCAGTTGGCCAAAATGATGGATGAATTCACTGCTATATAGTATTAATGAATACTCATGTCCCTTCTCATGCAGCATGGCTCCCTGCTAAAGGAAGCATGATGAACATGCCTCTTCTTTCCACAGTGCAGCTGGGCTCTTTCCCAGGCTGCGCTGGGGCAGGAAGTGCCTCTATCATACTTCTGGCATTTCTGCAGACCAGGTAAATGTAGGGTGACCATGCAATCGCGGGTCACTGACACAGAAAACCCATCAATGATTTAATCCGCAATCATGCCACCTGGCAACGGGAGAAGGTTAGGACCACAAGGACATCATGCAGAAGCATTGTCGTGGTCCCACTCCTTTCCTGTCCCCATGTGGAGATGGGAGGTTCCTATGGAAAGGGCCTCCTTTCTCAAATTACTAATATGTGCCTAATCATCTTGATTTTCTTTTATTATTGCTGTGGTGTGCCTTCAAATCATTTCTGACTTATGGCAACCCTAAGGTGAGCCTATCACTGGGTTTTTCTTGACTGTATTTGTTCAGAGGGCGGGTTTCCTTGCCTTCCTCCGAGGCTGAGAGCATGTGACTTGCTTGAGGTCACCTAGTAGGCTTTCATGGCCAAGTGGGGATTCAAAGCCTGGTCTTCCAGTGTCCTAGTCCAACACTCAGAACCTTACACTATGCTGGCTCCTACAGGCTTATTTAAAGGAATCTTGAATAATGTATGTCAAGGGTAGACAACAGTAGACAAAGTATGGTTGTCTTTGTAGGCGTCAACCCCTCCAGATTCCCTAAATTGCAATTTTTTCTACCCAAAGCAAGGAGAGGGTATTGCCTATCCTGGAAACCTAGGGGATGGCAATTCATGTCTGAAATCAGTTGCAGGCCTTTTGCACTGTTCTGAAGACCTCAAAAACAGCTCATAATAATTGTTTGTTTTTCAGAACCACCAGCCACTTACTTGTCTTTGGCTGTTTTCGCATGCCATTTCTCATGCAAAATGGCCTCTGGAGCATCACACTCCGTCGTTTCATATGACATCCTCACAATCGCGCGACGCTCCTGAGGCCAGTAGGCGGCGATCGCGCAATATATCATTTTTGGCTTCTTGCTGAAAATGATGCACAATCGTGCATCGCTCCTGGCCCCCACATGCACTTACCTTGTGTGCAGAGCCTCTGGAGATGTGGCCATCCCACTTCCTCCCCCAGCACAGCCTGAGAAAGTACCCAGCTGCACTGCAGAAGGAAGGGGCAGAGCACTCACACTTTCTTCCGGCCAGCATGGAGCTGGTGTGGAGGAGAAGCAGAGGGGACGCAAGTGCCTCTCGCAAGAGGCTTCTCATGTGATCCCCGCACACCCACATCAGGAAAAGGTAAGGTGCAAAAAGAGCCCCAGTTGTTTGTAGAGGTCAGTCTCTTTGACGCTAGAGACAGAAAATATGCCCCTTGATCCACCACATACACCCATCCCCGGTTTACACAAGGTGATTTTAACATTCCAAAGTGTTCTATAGATATGAAGTAGAATTTGGAGCAGAGATTGGGGATAGGCATATGAATCCTGACTGATTTCATCTTCACGTAGTAAATCAAATAGCTGAGAAAGTTGCACAGCAAAGCAGTAGGACTTTTGGTAGTGATGCTGGTAGCAATTTCAGAGAAAATTTGTGCATCTTTGGTGAGGTATTTCTCTGTATTGCCTTAATATGTAGAGTATTGAATAATGCAATAGTATTTGCCTTGTAGTAAAAGTAGTAACATCAGGTGGTTTTTTGCATCTTTGTGATCAATCAGCCCATCTTGCAGTGCTTGCTGTGTTTATGTTTTCAGCTTCCCAAAGGGAAGAAAGGCACTACTTTTTCTGCAGGCCCAGGAGTCTTCTGTGAAGTAACTTTTTTGCACAAATTGTATAAACTGCAGTGGGAGGAAAGTGGCATCTTGATCTTACAGCAAGATCTCTGCAGGAAGCTGGAGAATCATCATCATCACTCTGCTGAGATGACAAATCTCTCCTAGCATCCCAGCAACGGCAAGGTTTCTACCCATTCTTTGTTAGGAATGCAAGACTATCTGGGTATTATTGTACTCTGATTCCCATCAACCCACAGCAGCATAGCCAATGGTGAAGAGTGGTGGGGCTTGTTATCTAATCACGTCTGAAGCGTCATATGTTCCCTTTCCCAAAAGAGAGATCTGAAGGCCAGAATTCTGTAAGCATTTATATGTATTATAATTGTTTATTCTGGGCATGATGGACTCCAATTTAAAGTCAATATGCAAGTAAACATATCACCAAGCAACTCAACTGAAAGTAATACAGAAACTGACAATAATAGAGAAACTATTCACTCCCATAGTGAAATGAAATTGCTGGGCTGGGGAATATGTAAACACTCTATTATGTTGGGCATGACCTAAGAAATTCAGGCATTTCAAAATACTTAGTTTTAAAACAGAAGAGTTCAGCACATGATTTCTAGCTTTCAGATCAAAGGACTTAAGGATAGCTGGATCATCCTATCATTTAGCATGTTTGTCTTTCTGAAAGGCCTTGCTGTTGCCACCTCTGAAACTTCTACGAGCACCTGAACAACCTTTCTAACGGCAGTTGAAATGTCTGGCAGTTGATCCAATAGGACAAATCCAATTAGCTGAAATGATCTACTATGCTGAATCGATAAGGAGGATTATTTTAGTTCAAAGACTCAAAGGTGTTTCCTTCTGGCAGCCTTTATGATGGATTATTTTGCCAACACAATGAAATCACAGTGCCACATTGTCATTTGGCCACATGGCAATCCCATGAGGCCAGTCTGGAATAACGGCAAGAAATATGTGCTCTCTCTGCATGTGTACTTTTACTTGTGTTCTGTGTTCTTGTTTTGTGTGGGAATGCTTTTTGCATGTACAACCATTAGTATTTATGGAAAGCATCCCAACTATTACCTCACGCTCAATGACACCAAAAGTTTCATCAAACAGAAGGTTGGATTTTTGCAATGGTATATAGGGAGTCTTGGCAACAGTTGAATGTGGGTAGCAAACAAGTGGGAAGAATCAAAGATAAAGTCCAGGGTGTGCAACTGGTCAACAAGGAAGAGTGTTTCTGATTCTTGTCACTGTATCCTAAAAGTATACTGTCTGATCTTCGAAGCTAAGCAAGTTCAGACTTGATTAATATTTGGGTGGGAGACTGCCAATGAATACCAGGTGCTGTATGCTATATTTCACAGGAAGGAATTGTCAAATCCACTTCTAAGTATTCCTTGCCTAAGAAAACATTATGAAATTCATGGAGTCCCCTTAAATTGACAGGCAACTTGAAGTCACATTCATACAGACTATCATGCACAACCATTACTAGATGAACAAAATAATTATATCCCCAGCATCTGTTGAGGCTCAGGAAAGACAAGGAAATTATCCAGTTTCTTAGACTGAAGCCAATCACTCCTTTCCCACACAGCAGCAGAATTTGGGGATCTGTGCTTGGCAGAACACATCAATATGGTGATATTTATAATCATTTTTAAATTTAGCACTAAGATCTTGAGAATATCAGGTTTAAACCTACACTGAAATTCCTATTCAACTACAGATTCATTGTGGGAGAAGGGAGAGGGGTTTTTTTTCCTCTTTACAACAACCAAGTAACCAAGAAGCCACAACTACTACATTGTAGTACACATTCTGTAATGCCTTCTTCTACAAACTCAGTCCAGTGGGACTGAGTAAGGGACTTGAGCAAGTTTGGCTGTAACTCATTATTTATAAGTGCAAGCGACTGCATCTGAGACTGATAATATATTCCATCAAATGCTTTGGTATCAAAATTCTGTGATTCAGTCACTTAACTACTTGTAGAGTGGTACTCTTTCAGATCAAGAATTTTGTTCTCTCTGCTACCAGCCGCTTTTTCCTGGTCTTCCTCTTCCCAGTGACAGGGAAGGACGCTTGGAAGTTAGAGAGAATCAGAAAGGCAAACATCCAGGTAGTGTTGTCTTTCTTCCCTTTACAAGTGAAAACAAGATTGCTGCAAGACATTATTCTAATGTGCATCTGGACGCATTTTGTGCAGTAGAAAATTAAAATATGCTGTAGGAAATAAGTTTTGGCACATTTGGCTATATGAGCTTCAATCAAGAACATGGCTGTTTCTTAAAACACATAGATGAAAAAAGAATAAATAGAAAATTAAAGGACAAACTAGAAAATTTAAATGATTACTATCACCTTTCAGCCTTCCTAACCTTAAATTAGTAGTATATTGTTGGGATCAACTGCCTGACTGCTCCATATGTCACCAAGGAGGATATAGGCAAGAAGATATCTTTATAAGTGCTTTGAATCTAATGATGTTGGATAAACAAAGCTGTAACATTGCTCATTTTCTATTCCAACTTACCAATGGAAACATGAAAACCTGAATGAGGTAAATCCAGTTTGATAGATAACATGGTAGAAGGTTGGAAAGAATGGACTGTGTCACTTTGCAACATAAAATGGGGAGGGATGCCACTTTGAAATACAAATCTAACTATTAATTTCCCACAATGTATTGCTCTCAGGCATTGTCAGAAATAAAATGGTGGCTGCTTTCCTTGCTGCCCAGTGTATGGGGCTCCTAATGGTTGCCTGAGGATACCATGCCAAGCCAGTCCTTCTGCAGCCTAGTACGGTCCCTTCTACTATTTTAACATTCTGCTGCCATCTTTTCCTGGTGTATGGGTAGAGTGGGTGTCATTCTGTACCTGGGGATGTGGGTTATACACTGCAGAAATTCACGTTCTATGGCACTGGAGGGACTTTGCTTTATCAATCCATAATCTAGTCAAAGTTCAGCACTTCTCATTCACCTTTATTTAGGTAGATACTTAAATATGTTCTTTTGCTCCCATTAAAAAAATGAAGGTTACAATTGCATAGCCTTGTGTCGATCGGGCTCTAGAATTTTGCTTATTTCTAAATTTTAGTAGCTTTTACTTCTTTTGAGGTTTTAGCATGACATCTTCCTGCAGTGAAAGACAGAGCCAACAACCATGTTGTGTAATAACTATGATATTTAGTACAGCACTAAACCGCAATAGAGTCAAATAATTCCAAACTGAACAGCAAACATGCTAAATAATGTTATGTACCTAGCACTTAAAAGCAGCTGAAAAACATTTGACTTAATCTGTCTCTTGGCACTTATCCCTATTAAGTAGTCATATCATTTATAACAGTGCCAATAAAATTGATTTGATTGTATTTTCCCCCTGGAGAATTTTGTGCCGCTAAAAGAAGCTCAACAGCCAATCACTCTGCTCAATTTAGCTCCAGAAACAAAAATGCTCTTCTGATTTCACTTTCTGCCATATCCGTATGGAATAAAAATACTAATGTGGCAATCCTATATGGACCTGATTGGATTAAATCCCGTAGAATGTAATGGGCCTAATTTCTGAGTAGATAAGCAGAAGGGGAAAACCTAAGCACAGATACTTGAAAGTAAATTTCACAAAATCAGCGGTTTGTTAATTCCAGATGAATCTACCTTTGATGGCTGTGCTACATGAATATTTTGCAGAACACATAATTGTGGTTATTGTTGTCATAACCACCATCAACATCACCACATACCCTCTAACTTTTGACATATATGGATAAAATACTTTAGTATTTCAACTTTTCTTTTAATCTACATAATGTTAGACAAGTACTTCTCTATGTGCAGTATGCTGCATTTCTTCTGAATTACTTTATCCGCTCTGATTTCTGAAAGAGGGCATGGAAGAGGGTATGGAACTCTTCCAGTTCCTCCTCCTCCTTCCTCTTCTTTAGAATGTGGTAACAGATTTATCCAGGGCTGGTTCTACCAGTAAGCAGATTAAGGTAGTTACCTGAAGCAACAGATGCTGAGGCATGCGGAATAAATAGAGCTGCATGCACCATATGATCTGTTTTGTGACACCTGCCCTCAAACCATCCTTCTACTGTTGATTACAGTGGAAGACACTCCCTTGCTGCCAGTATTGAGACAAGAACCAGGTGCCAATCTACTATTCTGGTTCACGGGATTGAGGGGAGGGTAATGTGTCATCTTGACCTTTGCCTCAGGCAACAAAATCTTTTCAGCCATCCTTAGATTCTTTTCAGTGTGGATTTGATCATTCTCCTTATCAAATAGCCACAATTCAAGCATATTTGGGGCAATTTAATATCAGCAAAAGTGACTATGAAGCTGATGAAAAGGAAGTAGTATGCCGGTATTATACATTTTGATCACAGGACTTGAAAGCCAAACAGGCAGTTGTTCTTTTGGCTAAATCTATGAAAAATATAAACGTCTTATAATATGTTGCCATATGAGAATGAATCCTAACAGCTGCCATGTTATAGAATAGAATATTGTGGGCCACATCTGTCTTATCCGTTATGTGTGTGGACTTACATGTGTTTGTCCTAGAGCCAAAATCTTCTGAATGACAATTCTAATGCATGCTTAAAACAGACATACAAGAGCAACAACAATTTACTAAGAACAATCTACAAGCAAAGACTGCCCTTGGGTAAACAGGAATGACTGGAATGACCATGGCTGTTCTTATACGGGCAGTAGAATTTTCAAAGACCTAAAATGATCTACATGTCTTATTGCTTGACAAACTGACTTCAACAATACGACAGTAATCTAAACGGACTGTGAACAGAATTTTAATTTTGTAGCTTCTTAATTTTCATTTCAGAAGTAGGTTTCAGATTATATGACAGGGTTGGTTATATTTGATCAAATCTTTTTCAAAGATGTTGTTACCCTGAAAATAATCAGTTTGGCTAAGAACAGAAATGGACAGGAAAGTTTCATCCAGGCTGAAATTCAAATCATATATCAAGGCCATTCAAATCTCATATTTAAGCCCAAAGCTGCTTTATCAGAGTGAGACCTTATATTTCAATCCTGAACACATTTCTGTAGAAGAAAGTGCCATTGATTTGAATGGCATTTATTTTTCCTATTAAATGCAATCAACAGAACTTGCTCAAGCTACTGGGAATGTGCAGTGGATCTGTAATGTACGCAGTGAGTATTTTTTAATATTAAAGAAATCTCTACAGTGAGTTCTTCTTAAATACCACAAAAATCTATGCAGTGAGTGCTTTTCAATCTTACAGAGAGAGTGGGAGTCAATTGCCAACATGGAGACCATGTTCTTCATACCTATGACAACTATTTCCACAGAAAGGAAGGGTAGATGAATTGCTGGCTTTCATGCATGGATGTAGTCCTGTGACATTTAACAGCATCAGTATATGACTGTGGATACAATTAGACTGAGCCTTCACACAGGAGGCGCACAATAACTTCATATCTTACCTTTTGCAGACAATCAGCTACTGATATTATGGAAGCTCTACTCGGTCACAAGCCTTACTCTGCAAGCCATATACAGAATATTGTCCTAAACTTACACACTCCATTTCAGTGGCTGGAATTCTCTTGAGGAATTATGCCAGCATAAATCCAAGTGTTTACCTAATAAAAGTACTATACAAGTATAAATGCCCAGTTAAGCTGGTGGTAGCACTATTAAACATTTGAATAAGGAGGTATTTAGTACCCCCATATACAGGCCATTTCCTCAATTGTTTGTAGCACAATGGTTCATGAATGCAGCTCCATTCCTCATCGCTCAACTAGAACAGCCACTGGAACATCTTTGGAACAACGTCTGAAAGTGCTGAGAAGCTATTATTGGGACTAGCTACAGGGCTCATACGGCTCCCTTGTTGCAAGAGCAACATTGACTGCCAGTCCATTTGTAGCCACAATTCAAAGTGCTGGTTATAACATATAATGACCAATATGGCTTGGGTCCTACGTGTTTAAAGGACCATTTCTCCCTATAGGAGCCTGTTGAAGCTCTGAGATCTCCTGGGGAGGCCTGTGTCTTTGTTGCACTACTCTTTCAGGTTCAGTTGATGGGGAAAAGGGAGAAGGCCTTCTCAGTGGCAACTCCCAGAATTTGGAGCATCCCCGCTAGGAAGGCTAAGATGGCATTTGTGCCCTGTTCTCCTTCCACTGACAAGTAAATACTTTCCAGTTCCATCAGGATTTTAGGAATTGACGGTGATGAGGTTTTAATGGTATGTTGTACTCTTTTGTCATTTTTTATGCTGTCTTTTAAATGGTTTTAATTCTATAGATCAGCGGTTGTTAACCTGACATTCAGGGACTCCTGGGGGTCCACAGAGCCCTCACAGGGCACCTGCAAAGCCCTGCTGCCAGACGTCAGCAGCAGCAGCAACAGCAGCAGGGAGATGGCAGCGGTGGGCATTGCAGGTGCTGAAATTGCTCCTTCATTTGCAAATGAGGAAATAGTTTTAGCACGTGAACATGTACTAATATTATTATTAAATATCATTTTTATTTATTGTTGTTGTTGTTGCTGTTGTTGACAGTATTAATGGGAGATACCCCTTTATGTTGTGTAATCAAGGAAGATACTCCTTTATTTTCATCCTCCTTTCTGAAGGCAGTTAGAGTCATCAATCCTGAATTAAGTGTTGAAACATACCCTCAATAAAGCATGCCAGGTACAATATAGATGTCTTATGTGTTCAGTGGTGCTATCACATTACATACACAAAAGCATTCTTATAAATGAACACACTGCTGAACAGGCCATCTGCCTTTTAGGGATGTTGCAGGGGTTACCAATATAACACTTATGCTTTGAAGTTTAAGCTATATCAATGTTAAGCACTATTACTAATAATGCATCATGTTTGTGTCCTTGCTTAGTCTGGAAAATAAGTAAAGCTCAAGTTCAACATTAATTACTCATTACTTTTCCATTTGGATGTTTCAGTCTCCATAGCATGTATTACATTACATCATGGCTTGCACTTTTCCTGCCCTGCTTTGATAAACATTAGGATGGTTCAGCGGGTTTCCAAACTTCAAAAAAAGAATTATATTATAAACAATTTTCTATGGGCTCTCCATCATCAGTGATTTATGGATGGATGGATTTCTCTCTGTTTCTCTCTGCATGCTACTTTTATCAACCATAATGGTTAAAGAGTAACCAAATCAGATTTTGAGGGATATCAGCTTGTCAAAAGAAACCGGAAAAAAAAAAACAGATCCAGAATATCAGGTACAATGACAATATCATGTGTTTCACCGTTCTGTTCACCTGAAAGATATAGTAGAAGCCATTTGAGTTTGGGAGGAGAAAAAGAAGCACTCATCCATTAAAACCCCTGTTCTTGGTAGCCAATAGTTGTTGACAACCCTTTGCCTGTCAGTAGGAGAACAAGGCCAGTCTAAGCTCCTTTGGAAGGGAGCTCCACAATCTGGGAGCAGCCACTAAGAAGGCCCTTCCTCCATCCTCATTAAACATGGCTCTAAGAGTGAGACTGAGAGACTGAGAAAAGGGCCTTCTCTTCTTAGTAAACATGTGTGAGATCACACCATATAAGATCTAAATATAGTCCAAGCTCCTGGAGCCTAAATTGGTATGCATTTTGCTCTCTTTTTTATAATGCACTGCACTGGAGCTGGGATGATATGAAGTTTTTTGTTTTTGTTTGTTTTTTGTTTTAAGTGAAAAGCTTCATGGAGAGTCAGGAAGGACCCTTCTGGTCAAAATGGCAGTTCTGATATGAATGTCTTCTTGCCTGCCTACCAATTGAAAGATTTCATGCTTTCGTTAATTAAATGAACAAAGGAAAAAATACAGCACAGTAGGCTGAATCCTACATAACAGCGCTGACTAATAAAAAGTAATAGACAATTTCCTGCATTCAATTCTTTTGAATACCATTATACAAGGTAATAGAGTTTGGGAAATGGAAGTCCTAGAAGCCTGTCAGAAGGAGCTCCCTTCCACTTTTTTTTATTATTATTATTAAATGACTAAGTGCAGCAGGCTGTGTCCTATCTCTCCCCCTTGCATCTATTGGATTGTATTATTTTACATTTTGATTGAAATGATGTCACCAGCAGATAAAGGCTTGGCCAAGGAATTGTAATTGAATCAGCTGGAGTTGTTTATTCTAGTGATCTACAGCGATGCTGAGCTTGTCCTAACACAGAATACATAAAAGAGCTCCTCTTGTTTAACATGCAGCAGATTAGATCTTTTTTTTTTTCCAGAAAAAAAAGGATTAAATTGAGGGGGGCAAAGGCACCTGCAGTTGGAATCTGTGTGTCCAGAGGGGCAGAAGGATGGGGGGGGCAGAAAGAAAGGGAGGGAGGAGGAAGAGAATTGAGGAGCGGGAATTAGATGAGAGACACCATCTGTAAAATTCTCCATGTGTGACTGAAAGTTTTCAGTAAATAAATTTCACATGGCATCAATACCAGATGCAAACAGATTTGATTTACAATATTTAAATGATGGTTAATGGGAGTTAGTACATTTGAGGATGGCTTTTTTATCCTCATTTCCTCAACCGAGTAGCATCTGTGAGGTTCGATTTTTGGTTGTGGGTTTGTTTGGGGGGTTTTTTGAGAGATAGAGGGTTGGTTTTCCAGTTTAAAGAATAACATCTGTCAGAGGAAAGTTTTGAATGAATAAAGACTAAACATGAATATTATCGATATAGACATGAGGCATTGATTTAACACTTCCATATTGATTTGGATGTGCTGGATGATTTGGTTTTCTTTTATTAATCATTTTGGGCTATAATACAAACTAGTAATACGCAGATCTACTGTTTTGGCCTTGCAGATTTACTGGAATCAGAGAGAAAGACAATTCACAAAGGCTGTCCTGTGTAACACATTCAAACACTGGGCCATTAACCAGTATGTTACTTATGTGCAGTTGAGATACATTTTTCCAGTTGCTTCCTCTGGAGGAGCCTAGTTAGCATAACCGGGCCTGTTCAGGAGGAATCACTTCTGGAATTTCAATGTTTTTTGTTTTCGAGCCTCCTGATTAGCATGAGACATGTTACTTATTCAGCTGATAGGATTCTGCCCCCTACTAACAGCAGGCTTGTTCTCCAAGTGTGATTGTTATGTAGCCATCCACCCACAATTGTAGCATTGTGCACTAAAGGGAGATGTCATCAAGCTCAGTCAAACCTCAAGGTTAACAGAAGTATCAAAGTGTAAGTGAGGTGGGCCAAAATAGCCGAGTGAGAACTGGACAAGCTCAGTGGCCACGGAGTGCTAATGACTGTTGTGAAGATGGGTAATGGAAAATCAGTGGAATGGAGCATCCTGGAAGAGGACATATCTGGTTGGCTGGCTGAAAAGAATCACTCCACACTGCAAAATTTTATTTTGTTTTGTTCTATTTGATAATGAACAAAAAACTAATCTCTCTCATAAAAGCTTGGAAGTTGGCTCAAAATACGCAAACAAAATTGTTATTCATAAATATGTAATTAACTGTGAAACTCAGTTAGAGGGTATGGTAGGCACTAGCTTAGAAGACTTCTAAACATGATTAGACTAATGGCTCCCAGTCTTTGATCTCCAGACAGTGGACTGCAGATGGATTGCTGTCAACCTGAATGGCTGAGTATTCAAGGATGATGCGAAATTTAGTACAAAAACATCTGGGATTCAGATTCGGAAATCATTGAACTAAGTCACAGCTGGGAAAGCATTACATTTTGGACCATAGGTCTCACATTCTCCTGGCCAACATGACTAGCAACCCCAGTGGATATAGGCTGTCATAGTTACAATCCAAGAAAGTAACCTTTCAAAGATCTAGATTAGTCAAATGCATTAAGGAATCATGCATCAATGGTTCCTAACAAAGATAGTGAAAAGATACTTTCCTGTACAGAAGCAACATACTGCTGACTACCAGATGCCTAAGCAGAGGAGCAGGGATATGTCCCCTAACACAGTCATGCCCTCACATGAGTTTCCATGGTCGGAGTCCTCCAGTTGGCCGCTATTGAAAACAGGACGCTCTGAGCTAGTGAGACAGTTCTTATGCTCCTAGGTAAATTGAACTTTCTAGCCCCCGAATGTGACATTGCTGAAGAACCAATCAGGATAGATAATCTATAAGCAAAGGAAATGACACGATTTTAATACAACAAAATCCACAAAAGAGCAATATTTTTATTGATCAACCAGAATGCAGAAAATACATCATGCAAGCTTTCAAAGCTTCATTGGCTTCTTCCTCGGGCAAAAGATGTTTTAAAAATCATACCAAAAAAAAGTGACCACAGTAAAGTCATACGTCTACATTTTGTGTCAGATGTTGTTTCTGTTGTAGTTCAGTTGTTCTGGAGGCATCTTAGTGCAGCCAAAAGCCATTCTCCTTCATGATTTTAAAGGCACCTAGATGTAACAGAGTAGAGGAGCAACAGTTATTCATATTCAGACTGTGATGCCTTATTGACAGTATTCTATTGTCACTACAGGAAAAATCATTGTTTTCTTAGAGTATCCTTGAAAGGAAATATATCCAATCATGGAAACATTCATCCACTGAAACCATCAGGGAATACGAGGTAGAGCCCTATTCTTTCACATTATTTCTGCCTCTGATACAACGTTTTCAGTTAAAGAAATAATGTCTAGAGCACATCTATTTTTTCAACTATATTTCTGGGTGAAATGAGGTCTAGAGACTTTTAAATGATTCAAACCTACTATTTAGAGGTAGGCCTTAAAACAGAAGCTTTGAACATGTCTATGCAAGTGACAGTCCACAGAGATTGACCATATTATCTTCTGGATTATTCTCTGTATAGAGATACTAGAGTGAAATAGTTATGTCCTGTGTCACATATCAGACTGATCTAACAGATTGTTATGTTTCCATTGGTCAATAGATTTCCAGGCAATTTTTACTGTGGATAGCACTAATATTAGATTACAGGCAAGTCCTACATAATATTTATGTATAAAACCTGTACATTTCAAACAGTCACCCATGAGATTGCTCTGGAATCAAATGCCATGTCACAGTTTTGTTTCCTTTTTGTGCCACCATCATTGGTTACAGTGGCGGAGCTTGGAGTGTGTGGAGGGGGCTTGGGAGGGGGGGGCTAAGGTACGTGGGGGTGTGGCCAGGGCATGTGGGGGTGTGGCTACAAGCCGGGACACCCTAAAACCATTGCCACCCGAGGCAAAGCCCCCCCCCGTTCCTAAGTGACTGATTGGTCAAAGCAAAAATTATCAAAGAGATTGCCATTGTTACTTTGTTTCAAATTCAATAGAGGAAAGGAATTAAAAAAAGAGTTTTATGATACCTTTAAGACTTGAAGGTGACAGAAGATTGCCTTTTTCCTTCCTTCCCCCAATTTATGCAAAGAAAAATTCTTACATTACCAAACATGCCAACTCTTTTATTTTTACAATGGGTTACATCTACATGTTTTGAGTAAACCCACTGAAAACAATGAGACTTCAGCTGATAGTTGTGATTGCAGAAATGGAAACTGCTTGCTTCTCTGAACCAGCATGCACTACTAAGTATAATCTGAGACTTTCATGCCTGCCAGTAATTCATTTCTTCTGCAATCTCTGTTCTGAGACTGAATCAAATTGCAGAACTTATGACCTCCGTGTGTTTGGTCTAAAACATGGTATTTTCTTCCCTCAGTCCATACTTTTTTTTACCACTTAGCCCAGGCTGAATAAAATATGGATCATGGGACACACACAGCCCTCTAAGGCCGTATTAGAACCCCAGAGGCCCACAGCATCCCCATTCAAAAAGCATAGGGGGCATGGGGGGCTGGCTTATCACATTTTTGTTTTCCCCATGGGTTATTTTAGTCACAGAGGAGGACTTCTTTGCCATAGTAAGTCAACCAGGTTCTGAGCAAAACCCCTTGGGTCTAAAACAGCTAGGGGAGCAAAATGACACAACTTGTTTGACCATTTTTAAAAAATTGATTTAGAGATGGGTGTATGTATTACCCTAAGAGGTGTGGGACCTTGAGGTCCACCAGCAGTGCCAGCATCTCCTTAGGATTTGAGGAATTATTAGATCAAAAGTAGCTAATACCTTCAGGTATTAGGGTAACGGCAGGATGTTCTCACCTGTATATACCTGTACTAACTGTAGAGAGGACTCCAGTTAAATGTTAAACAGAGTATTTTATTGGAAATTAACAGATACACACAAGAAATCAAGCCACCTCACAAACTGTACAAGGTTATTGAAGGAAGAGGCAAGAAAGGTTGGATAGAGAGAGATTTGGGGTGGAAGGGGTGATATTTACCAGTCCTGAAGCAGAAGATCAAAACAGAGTGGCTCAAACAAGAGTCTGAGTGTAGCATGGAGGAACTGGAGTCTGCGGGACCATGTGCAGCATGACACCCAATGTACTAAAAATTGTGGGGGCTGGTGCTGGGGTTTATATGCCCTATTTCCTACACTGAAGGAGGGTGTATGAATAAAGCAATAATTGCTATCCCACAAAACTGGCAAAGGAGCCCAGAATGAGCTGATTGTCTTAACTTTTGGTGACAAAACATTGGTGGGAGTCATGACAATCTTTAATGTCTGGATGGGCAAGGGCTCAGGGAAGGATTTCCTATAGGGTAGGATCACAGTAGATCTCTGATGGCTTCATCAGAGCAATTTCATTTTCCATTATCTTTGTTGCCTGTGCTTTTGAAAGGATTATTGCAAGCCCATGAGTATCAAGCTTTCCCACCTAATCCTCTCTGAATTTATGATCTGGCCATACTGAGGTCATCCTGACCTGGCTACACGCTTACAGTTAGCACATACTCCAAACATGCTTTCAGCTATAAATATTGTCATAAAAGTTTGGACAAAACCTGTAGTCCGAAGAAAATACTTTGTGATGTAAATTGTCAAGTGCACCTGTGAAAAGTCATGTGACTGTAGCTGAGTCAGGCTGAGTCAGGCTGAGTCAGGCTGATGAGCAATCAGGGGAGAAAGTTGCATCAGATATGGGGAGAATGCAAAGGTAGACCAGGACTGCATCAGCTAGGTGCCTGTATAAATGTAGCCAAGTACTAGTAAACTTTGCACACGGTGCCTGAACGTGTACGCCGGAGGCTCTGCCAGAAAGAACAAGCTGAGGAATGTGGGAACACCTTCTGGACGTTCTTGTAAATATGTATATATTGTAACTCAAGAATAAACTGCCTCCTTGATGGAAGATAACAAGCCGCGTGGGTGAGTTTTTCCTGGCTACAGTACATTGCTGCTAAGATAATCTCTGCTGGGCATGTTTGCATAGCTGTGCGGTCAATCTCTACTATATTTTGGGCATTTTGTACACTTGACTCTGGTACAGCCTTTTGCCAGAGCTCAGTGGTCAGGAGGGAAGTGCTATCGTGGTTTTGTGTAGCTCCCAGCATCCCCAGGACTCCCAGTGACAGGGTGACAAATATATCTCATTTATGAAAAATAGCACACCACTCGAAGTGGGGGCGTTGGGTATGGTAACAAGTGGTCCTCCAAGATCCCTCCCAATCTCTGCCTAGGGTTGCCAGGTATCCCTTATTAGAATGGATATCCTTTATTTGAGGACTGAAAATTCATCCCTTATCAGGCTGGCATATGTCTGTTACTATATGGGATGTCCCCTATTTGAAGAATTGAAAGGTGGTCCTTTGAAACAGACTAAACAAGATGCCAAAAAAAAAAAGTATTTTGAAATGTTGTCTCTTGATAAATGTGCACCCTGGTGGTGCAGTGGTTAAATGTCAGTACTGCAGCCACAAGGTTGTGAGTTCGACCCTGCCAGGCTCCAGATTGACTCAGCCTCCCATTTTTCTGCAGGTCAGTAAAATGAGTACCCAGCTTGTTGCAGGCAATTAGCTAACACATTGTAAACTGCTTAGAGAACACTTAGCTGATAAGCAGTATAGAAATACACATGAGAGACCTCCATGAGACATGTTATTAGCAGCTCTCCTGAGGACTTACAGACTTCCGTGACTTCCTTGATTGAGCCTATCCATTTGTAATGGGGGTCTTCTTCCTCCTTGCTTCCTACAAGCACTACTATCTTTTCTAGTGAGCCACATATTTTCATGATATGTCCAAAGTATAACAATATCAGTTTAGTCATCTTTGTTTCAAGGGAAAGTCCAGGCTCAGTATGCTCTAGGACTCATTGGTTTGTCTCTTTGACAGTGCAGGATATCTGCAGAACTCTCCTTCAGCACCACATCTCAAATGAGTTGATTCTCTTCCTATCAGCTTTCTTCACTAGCACAACCATACATAGAAAATTGGAAATATTATGACATGGACAATCCTTACCTTGATATTCAATTATATGTCTTTACACTTGAGGATATTGTCTAGTTTGTTCATAGTTTATAAAACACCATAGCCTGAATACAATCATCTTGATTCAACCGGAATGCCCCAATGTGCACATTTCACACCCAAACTGGAGGAGTTCTCATATGCTTACATTGAGAGAGTCCATCTTTCTGCATGAATAAACAAAAGTACAGTCAGCTTCCATAAAAATGAATAGAGAATTCAATGAGTGCAAGTAATTCTTCTGTGCAGCTGAGTACACCTTTGGACCAACACAAGATATAGTTTAACATCACAGCACTATCACTTTCTGTTCAGAAAGGAAAACTGAGGAAGAAGAAAGTACAACAGGTTTGTTTCTCTTAATACAGGCTTCACCAGGGAGCAAGGGTAGGGGGAATGATTTAGCTCATGCAAAAGTTTTATTACTGACACCAAACCAGATACGAGTTAGAGGGAAAATATGATGGGAGTGCACATTTAAATGGGAGGGGTGTGGAGGTTACATGCTGTACTCTATTTCACCTGTGCATACACAAGCTCTTTATCTCTAAGGCAACATACATTCCATATGAGAAATGGGGTTGCCATAGCATCTACCTTTTTAAAAAAAAAAACAGTGAATAGTAGATCTGAAAGAAACATAAAATCGATTTAACAAGTTGTCATGTAACTTACTCTGGCCTGTAAGAAATCATAATAATAACTATAGACCTTTTCCCTTCATGAAGCTGTTTAATTTTTAAATATACGAACAGGGTTTTTTTTTAACTTTATGGAAATTTACATTCCAGTAGCTATTAACTCTGCCTTGTTACTATATATAAGTGGTTTCTGCACTCACATATCAGCACCTCAAGAAAAAAATAGTTATTTATGGGACTCTGTATTTTCCCTTATGTGTTCAAGCCACATTACAGGATTAGTAAGGCAATTGCTGGGTCATTTAGTGAAGTAATTGCCAATTTAAACAAAGAAAATTAATAGCACGGACACATACTGTTGAGGCTGGTTCAGAATTGGTAGTAGCCCCCAATTGTGTATCTTAGGAACATGCAGGGGCCACTACCACGGGTATGCCCTGGCCACATACATCCAAGGGCACCACTGGTATAACACAAACAATGACACTTTTGGTGTAACTAAACATGGCCATTGACCACTAAGGCCCTTTTTGCACAGCATTTGTCATGCAAAAGGGCCTCCGGAGCATCGCGTGATTGCAAGGACTGTTCCACATAACGTCCTCACAATCGTGCGATGCCGCCGGGGTCAGCAGGTGCCGATCGTGCAATATATCATTTTCAGCTTCTGGCTGAAAATGATGTGCAATTGCACATCGCTCTGGGGCCCCACATGCACTTACCATCCATGTGGAGCCTCCGGAGATGTGGCCCTCGTGCTTTCTCCCCCAGTGCAGCCTGGGAAAGTACCCGGCTGTGCTGAGGAAGGAAGAGGCAGAGCCCTCACGCTGCCTGCCAGCCAGCAGGCAACTGCTGCAGAGATGGAGCAGAGGGAACACGAGTGCCTCTCGCAAGAGGCTGCTCTCATGATCTCCACGTGCCCACGCCGGAAGCAGGTAAGCTGCAGAAAGGGTGTAAGATTTCCATTATCTTGGCAACTTAAAAAAAAACAACAACAATACAGTGACCTTGGGTGTGTCATGCACTCAGCCCCACCAAACCCTGTGATAGGTTCACCTTAGGTTCACCGTAAGTTGGAAATGACTTGGAGGCATGCAACAACAACAACAAATGTGTACAGCACTGTAATCTGAGATATTTTAAAAGACCATTTGAATGCATTTGTTTCTTTATGACAATCATGTTTTTTTCCAGCTATATCTTAATTAATTGCATTCCATTTATCTCCTTGAACTAAAAGTATTGCTCATTATCCCCCACCACCACCTCCTGAGCATGCTATTTTATTCTAAGAGCAAGTAAATTAGGCTGAGAAGTTATGACTGACTCAAGGTGAGCACACAAAGCTGGGTTTGGGTTTTCCCCTTCTGATTAGGCTTTCCTAAACTCAATACATAAGTTCCAAGGATTCCCTGCTTAAAATAAAGGTTCTGTGCATTCTTCCTCATTAGTAACATTTTCCCTCTTGTTGCCAGGCCATACTCTTTTGACTACACTCTAAGGTTGCTCAGCCACACAACTTCCAGTTTTCATCTATGCCAGCCTCCATTCATAATTTATCTGACCACGCTGACTTCATCACATAACCTTTCCATTTCTTTAAAATATGTATTCTGCTAGTTCTTTCAAAACACCCAGAACATCAAACTGTCAATTAAAAAAAAAATTATACTGAAACAAAAAAAAAGTCACCAAAAGAATCAAAATACACAAGTTGGTGTTGTTGTATAACTTCAAGTCATTTCCAAATTCTAACAGTCCTAAGGCAAACAGATCACAGGAATTTTCTTGGCAAGATTTGGGGTAGGGTGACACTACCTTTCTCTGAGGCGGAAACAGTGTGAGTTCTCCAAGATCACCCTATGACATACACACAAATTCAAAGTAGCTGTTAAAATAATCAGGCAGCTTCCAGAAGTAAATATAGTTCAATACAGAAAATTTAAAACAGAACAGCAGAGGAGCACAAAAATTATTTCATGGCCCAAAGCCTACCTAACCAGGAAAGGTTTAGCCACTTGGTGGAAAACCATGAAGGTCAGTCTCCTTCAGGAGTTAGTTCCAGATCCTGGAAGCAGCCACTGAACAGGCTCTTTCACCTAGTTTCAATCAAGTATACTTCTTGGGACACAATACTGGGATACATTCAAAGGCTTCCAGTCAAGATCTTAAGAGGTGGAAAATTTTCTAGACCCTGTGTGGTATAGTGGTTAGTGCTGGACCAAAACTAGGAAGGCTCAAGTCCTTACTCATACATGAAAATCACTGAGTGACCTTGGGATAGTCATTATTTCTAAGGGTTATTTCTAGGACAAATATGGGGTGGGTGTAAGGCCCCTCTTTGGGGGTCCCTGATATCAATATTGTTTGGATGGGCACCATCCTCAATTGTCATCATATTGGATTGGCAACTGTATTAATTGGTTCTGATATCAAAATTGAAGCCTGAGAGGTGACCAAGAGGTCAAACTGAGTGAGGGAAGAAATATGACTGTAAACTTGAGAAAGAGAGGCTAGTCAACCTAAACAACCTCTAGGCAAGATTAGGTCATTCGCCAGGCAGAAACTGTTGTTCCTGTGGATGATTGGCTTAAGTAGAAGCTGAATGTCGTCCCAGGGAACACAATTGTAAGAAGCCCACAAGGACACTGATTGACAGATACCCATCCTCTGTGCACCTGGACTCCTTCCTCTTGCCTCATGGCACCCACACTAGACAGTTATTGTAACACACATTATGTCTTTGTCATCCAAACACTGCGAACATTAGTGAGTTGGTAGTCCATTGTCTGTGCTGCAACTCCCATTGTTCCACACCTGGAACTGCACATATCTTCCACTGCCACAGGCTATTTTTTGGGTACAAATACCCCTGATTCCAGGATGCCCAGTACAGTCTGTCAAAGGTCTACCCTTTACTCTCTGTCTTTCTGGCTCCTGAACAAGAACAGTCCTTAGGTCCTACCTAAGCCAATTTGCATTTCAGCTTCTTCATACTCTTCTGGGCTGGTAATTATAAACCCAAAAAACCCTCAGCCTCTCTATCCATAATTTTTCCTGCCTTTATCTTTCAGTTACCTCTTATGTGAATGTTTGGCTGTTTGTATTTTATGTGCATGCATGAGTGAATTGCCCCTCCATAAAATACATTTTTAGCTTACTTTTGAATCTCTGCCTGGTTCTTTTCCTGCGTGAGCCTGTAAACATTGGTGGAAAAGGTCTCGTTAAGTTACCTTCCTCTTGCATGCCTCCTCTTTGAGCTAATTCATTCCCCATTTTTGCACAGAGGTGCTAGCCTCACAGAGTGGCCCTTGTGGCAATCATGTTTTGGGGTAACAGGAGACTGACTCAAGTACGCCACCTTGAGCTCCTTGAAGAAAGAGTATACATATAACAAAACAATTAAAATATAGGAAGAGAGTCCTTCAGATATCCTGGTCCCAAATCATGAAGGGCTTTAAAGGTAATTGTCATCAGCATTTTGAATTATACCCAAAATTGCTGTTATTTCAATAAGGGAGTTTGTGATCTTTTTGTATTCATTCCAGTTCATAGCAGGGCCATCCTCTTTGGGACCCCATGTACATTTGTGGTGTTCTTCATGAGATAGGCCTACATGAAGCTCATTGCTGTAATCCAGATGTGAAGTAGCTATACCATGTGTCACTTACCATGACCATCTCTGGAATTTCTAAGAATGGACACAGCTGGGCAAAGGCCCTCCTGGCCAACGCTTTGTTGTTGTTGTTAATTATTGTCAAGTTGACTTTGACTTATGGTGACCCTATGAAAGAGAGCCCTCTGAGTTATTCTGTTATCAACAGCCTTGCTCAGGTCTTGCAAGCTCAGGGCCAGGGCTTCCTTGCTATGAGTCTATCCACCTGCAATTAGGTTTTCCTCTTTTCTTACCTCCTCCTATCTTGCCAAGCATTATTGTCTTTTCTAGTGACTCATGTCTTCTCATGATATGTCCAAAGTACAACAGTAAACTGAGACCATTGTACTTTGGACATATCATGAGAATTCATGACTTATCTTGGCTTTTAGGGACAGTTCAGATATTATTTGCTCTTCGACTCATTAATTTGTCCTTTTGGCAGTCCAGGGTATATGCAGAACTCTTCTCCAGCACCACATTTCAAATGAATTGATTTTCTTCCTATCAGCTTTCTTCACTGTCCAGGTTTCACAACCATACATAGAAAGTCGGCATATGATGACATGGACAATCCTGAGTTTAATATTCAATTATGTATCTTTACCCTTGAGGATCTTGCCTACTTCCCTTGTTGTTCATCCACAGGAACAACAAGTCCTTCTGACAAGTCCTTCCAAGTCCTAGTCTTCTGATTTCTTGACTGCAGTCTCCATTCTGATTAATAACTGAGCCAAGGCATGGAAATTCTTTAACAATTTCAATGTCTTCATTGCCTACTTTAAAGTTATATAAATCATCTCTCATTATTATTTTTGTTTTCTTAATGTTCAACTGTAAATCTGCCTTTGCACTTTCTTTCTTGACTTTCTTCAATAGCCACTTAAAATCTTTGCTCTTTTCTGCTAGTAGTAGGATGTCTTCACAGAATCATAGAATCATAGAAATGTAGAGTTGGAAGAGACCACACAGGCCATCCAGTCCAACCCCCTGCCGTGCAGGAACACCCTCAAAGCACTCCCGACAGATGGCCATCCAGCCTCTGCTTAAAAACCTCCAAAGAAGGAGACTCCACTACACTCCGAGGCAGCATATTCCACTGCCAGACAGCCCTGACTGTCAGGAAGTTCTTCCTGAGGTTCAGGTAGAATCTCCTTTCCCGCAGCTTGAATCCATTGCTCCTTGTCCTGGTCTCTGGAGTGGCAGAAAACAAGCCCTCTCCTTCCTCTACATGGCATCCCTTCAAATATTTACACATGGCTATCATGTCCCCTCTTAACCTTCTCTTCTGCAGACTAAACATACCCAGCTCTCTAAGTCTATCCTCATAGGGCATGGCTTCCAGGCCTCTCACCATTTTGGTTGCCCTCCTCTGGATCTGCTCCAGCCTGACCATGTCCTTCTTGAATTGGGGTGCCCAGAACTGGACACAGTATTCAAGATGAGGTCTAACCAAAGCAGAGTAGAGTGGTACCAGTACCTCCCTCGATCTAGACACCATACTCCTATTGACGCAGCCGAGAATTGCATTGGCTTTCTTGGCTGCCGCATCACACTGCTGACTCATGTTCAGCTTGTGGTCTATTAAAACTCCTAGATCCCTTTCACACGTACTGCTATCCAGCCACGTGTCCCCCATCCTATATTTCTGTATCCCATTTTTTCTACCTAAGTGTAGGACCTTACACTTCTCTCTGTTGAATTTCATTTTGTTACCTTGGGCCCAGCTCTCCAAATCTATCCAGGTCATTTTGAATTTTGATCCTGTCCTCTGGCATATTAGCAACCCCTCCCAATTTGGTGTCATCTGCAAATTTGATCAGCATGCTCTCTATTCCTTCATCCAAGTCGTTGATGAAGATATTGAACAGCACTGGGCCCAGGACAGAACCCTGTGGCACCCCGCTAGTCACTTCTCTCCAGGATGAAAAGCAGCCATTTGTGAGCACCCTTTGGGTTCAGTCGGTCAACCAATTACAAATCCAACTAACAGTAGCCCTGTCCAGCCCACATTTTACTAGCTTCTTTGCAAGAATGTCATGGGGAACTTTGTCAAAGGCTTTACTGAAATCGAGAAATGCTACATCCACAGCATTCCCTCCATCTATCAAGCTAGTAACTCTATCATAAAAAGAGATAAGATTAGTCTGGCATGACTTATTTTTGAGAAATCCATGTTGACTTCTCGTGATTACCGCGGTGCTTTCTAAGTGATTAGAAACTGACTGCTTAATGATCTGCTCCAGGATCTTTCCGGGTACTGACGTCAGGCTGACTGGGCGATAATTATTTGGGTCCTCTTTTTTTCCCTTCTTGAAGATGGGGACAACATTTGCCCTCTTCCAGTCTGCTGGAACTTCTCCTGTCCTCCAAGATTTCTCAAAGATTATAGCAAGCGGTTCCGAAATGACCTCTGCCAGTTCTTTTAATATCCTAGGATGCAATTCATCTGGCCCTGGAGACTTGAATTCATCCAGTGTGGCCAGGTATTCCTGTACCACCTCTCTACCTATTATGTGCCTCATTTCCCCTGCTTCCTCACCTGCTCCCCAACCGCCAGGTTGAGTGCTTGTATCCTACTGGGAAAAAACTGAGGCAAAGAAGGTGTTAAGTAGTTCTGCCTTTTCTCTTCCCCCTGTTAGTAATTCGCCATCTTCTCTGTGCAGCGACCCTATCGTCTCCTTCATTTTCCTTTTGCTACAGACATATTTAAAAAAGCCCTTTTTATTGTTTTTAATGTCTCTGGCCAGCCTAAGTTTGTTCTGTGCTTTAGCCTTTCTGACCTCCTCCCTACATCTCCTAGCTACTTGCTTAAATCCTTCTTTGGTGGTTTCCCCCTTCTTCCATTTCCTGTACATGTTTCTCTTAACACTTAGCTCAACTGAGAGTTCTTTAGTCAACCATTCTGGTTTCTTCAGATGCCTTCCATTTTTCCTCCTTATTGGCACAGTTTTAGACTGTGCCTTCACTATCTCCCTTTTAAGGAGCTCCCATGCCTCCTGAACTCCTTTCCCTTTCACTATTCTTGACCACGGAATTCCAGCCAGCAGCTCCCTAAGTTTACAGAAGTCCGCTTTTTTAAAATCTAAGATGAGTGTCTGGCTACACTTATCTTCTCCTTCCCACTGAATGCCAAATTCCAATAGGGCATGGTCACTCCCCCCTAAAGATCCAACCACTTCTACCTCATTAACAAGGTCATCCCTTCTGCATTTCTTAAATTGTTGTTATTCCTTCCTCCAATTTTCATACCTCTTTGTTCTAATTTTCATGCCTCTAATCCTGCTTTATGTATGATATGTTCAGCATAAAACTTAGAGTGATAAAATGCAGCTTGCCTGACCCCCTTGGAAATCATTCTGTTTCTCCACATTCCATCCTGATGGCAGGCTCTCATCCTGAGTACAGATTACACATAAGGACAATCAAATGTTGTGGCACACCTATTTCCTTAAGAGCAATTCATTGGGGGGGGGGGTTTACATATATATAATCAACACAATCAAAGACTTCACTAATGATATATAAAGTATAGCCTGATTTTCTTCTGAAATTATGTGGTTTGCTCCATTATCCAACATATGTTTGCAACATGATCCCTAGTGCCTCTTCATTTTTATGAATTGATGATAAAAGTCTTTGTTTTAAAATTTTGAACATTGCTTTGCTTTCATGGGAGATTAAAACAATGATCTTGTAGTTACTGCAATCCCCAGTGTCCCCTTTCTTGGGGATTGGAATTTATATTGAGATTTTCCACTCTGTCAGCCATTCTTCTGTTTTTCGTATTTGTGAACAGATTTTAGTTAGAACTTCAGTAGGTTCTGTCTCTATTGCTTGAAACAGTTCTGTTGGTATGCCATTAATTCTGGTGATTTATTCTTCCCAAGTGCTCTGAGTGCAGATTCCACTTCACTTTCTAAAAACTACAGGTTCATCTTAAAATGAATTAATCTGTCATCATTTTCATCTCTTCTACATAGTTATTCAATATATTGTTTCTATCATCTTTTTATTTCTTCTTCATCATGTAATATGTTTTCCTGCCAGTGTTATAGCATTCCCACTCTTGATTTAAATTTCCCTTTGATTTCTCAGATCTTGTGGAAGAGGTCTCTTGTTCTACCTTTTTGGTTGTCACCTTCTGTTTCCCTGCATTGATTATTATAGTAGTTCTCATTGTCCTTGTGCAAAAGTTGCTGAACAGTTGCATCCAAGGTTGTAACTCTATTCTGTCTCTTTTACTTTTGTTTTTTTCCTTTTTTTTTAACTGCTTGAAGACTTTCATCTGTTATCCAATGAAGCTTTCTATCTTTTTGGCTACTGACATTGTATTTTTTCATGCTTTCTTCACAGTGTCCCTGGGTTTGCTCCATAGTTCTTCTGGCTGCTGCTCAATTAAACTTCATAATGCAAATCTATTTTTAACATTATTGTTAAATTTTACAAGGATGTTTTTTGGGTTGTACCTTAGTACAATGATTGATTCAGTGTTCTTCTTTTGCTTTACTCTAATTTTTTATAAAAGCAGTTCATGGTCTGTGCTACAATCTGCTCCTGGTCTTGTTTTTCCAAAAAGAATGGAGTTTCTCCATCTTCAGCTTCCAATTATGTACTCTATTTCATTCTTGCATTGGAATTCAGGTCACATTAGATGCCTAAAGTCATCCAGTTGCTGAAGAATGTGTTTGCAATGAACAAACTGCTGGCTTCACAACATTGTATCAGTCACTCTTCTGCCTCATTTCTTAGAATCATAGAGTTGGAAGAGACCACAAGGATCATCAAGTCCAACCCCCTGCCATGCAGGAATACACCATCAAAGCATTCCCCACAAATAGCCATCCAAATTCTTTCTAAAAGCCCTCAAAGAAGGAGACTCCACCACATTCCAAGGTAGCACATTCCACTGTCAAACTGCTCTTACAGTCAGGAAGTTCTTCCTGATGTTTAGATACAATCTAAAGTTTGAAGCCATTGCTCTATGTCTTAGTCTCTGAAGCAGCAGAAAACAGGCTTGCTCCATCCTCCATATGCATCCTTCAAATATTTAAACATGGCTATCATGTCGCCTGTTAACCTTCTCTTCTCCAGGTTGAACATACCCAGCTCTCTAAGCCTCTCTTCATATGGCATGGTTTCCAGACCTTTGGCTGCCCTGCTCTGAACACATTCCAGCTTGTCAATATCCTTTCTGAACTGTGGTTTCCAGAACTGGACACAGTATTCCAGGTGGGATCTGACCACAGCAGAACAAAGTAGCAGTATCACTTCCCTTGACCTAGACACTGTATTCCTGTTGACGCAGCCCAGAATCTCATTGGCTTTCTTAACTGCTGCATCACACTGCTGTCTCATGTTCAGCTTGTGCTCGACTAAGACTCCTAGATCTTTTTCACATGTACTGTGGTCAAGCCAGGTATCACCCATCTTATATTTGTCCATTTCATTTTTTCTGTCTGGGTGTAGGCCCTTCTACTTCTCCTTGTTGAAATTAATTTTGTTAGTTTTGGCCCAGCTCCCTAATCTGTTAAAATCATTTTGAATTCTGATCCTGTCCTCTGTGGTGTTAGCTTCCCCTCCTAATTAGGTATCATCTTGATCCTGGGTCAAATTCTCCAACAATGTTTGGTTCTGCTTTGTTTCCTACTTTTACATTTCAATCAGTTTGTTTCCTCTTCTTTCTCTGAGCATAAACTTGGATTATGGTTATATTGATAGGTTTTCTGTTACCCTGGCTTCTGGGGGTCCCCTGGGGACACTGATTCACTCCAAAAATGTAAAGTTTGGGGAAATTAGCAGAGCACTAGTGTCACAAAATGATGGGCAGGGTAACCCAGCGAGACCTCCATCCCAATTTTTACAGGGTCAGACCAAGCAAAAAGCCAAACAATCATACTAATGAATGTATTTCATTAACAAATATGTCCTCACACACCACAATGCACACAAGACCTATCGAGAAGGGAAAGAAGTGAAAAATTATAGGAGTATAGTGGAGAGGCTGTAAAGGCAGTGATACTGCACCTGTCCAGGAGTCTTCAGTCTGGGAAGCAGCAAGAAGTAAGGAGTTCAGCAAAGAGAGGTGGCTGAGGGGAGCACTCGACTAACAGAGTGCCAGTCTGCCAGCGTGGTGGGGAATTTTCCGAAGAAAATCTCGAAAACGGGAACTACTTATAGGGCGGAACATACCTCAACGGCAAGCCCTCTCCCAGGAAGAACAATGGCCAAAATAAAAGGAAAAATGCCACACAATAGCAATTTGATGGTTTGCATGATTGGTTCATGTAAATGGACCTCGCCCTTGTAGAATTCACTGAAGTCAGAGTTGTTCATCCTGGGGAAAACCAGGTAATCCCCTCAAGTTTGCTTCTATGTCTAAGGGCCCTTTGTTCATGCGGACGTGTCTAGCCTGAGGTCTCCTTGGGAAACGTGACTGGAGATTTTCCTGGCCTTGACCTAGGTCCGGTCGTTTGACCTATTTGTGTACACACCCACCTGGGCAACCTCTCTGGCATAGAAGTCATATTTGATATTAATTTTATATCCCCCCAGGACAGGGTCTGCCAAAGGGGTAACAATTCCCTGATGTTTTATTGATATTATTCAATCAGATTTTGCAGTATATCCCCTGACTGCTTTTGCTACATCTTTCCTCGCTATTAATGCATTCCATTTCTTCTTAGGTTTTCATTTCTTGAGTAAGATATTGTGTGACCATCTCAAAATAACTCATTCCTGTTCACTTTAGCTCACTCACTTCAACTATTACAACATTTATACATCCCATTTCTTGTTTTACAATGTCCAACTTCCTCTGAGTTATGCTTCTCACATTCCTTGTTTCTATTATCTGCATTGTGAAGCTTTGGACTTTCCTTTCACCTCTGAGCACATCAGCAGGTGAGGGTCTTGTCGGATTGAGTCCAGTTGCACCATTAGCCACAGCACTACTACATTCTTATCCCCTGCTATTCCCCAGTAGCAGCAAGAACCTCCAAGATATGCATGAGTATAAAAGATAGTAACAAAAAGGAAAAGCTAGTGGGGTGGATGGTGCCCCAATGGGGGAAAAAAGACAACTGGGGAGGGACAATGGAGAGAACAATTAAATGGATTATATAGAGCAAGGGCTGGCTGGAACCTGGTCTGGCTGATGGGAATGCTGGACACTTGCAAAGTGTTTTGTTTTTAGGCCTCACAAGTAACATATGTAACATGCATCCTCTATATTTTCTTCTAGGCTTTCAACAGCTAAAGTAAAAGGCCAATGGAGTAGTGTCTGGATTAGGTGAAGTCCTCAGAGACTTCTCCTCCCCGCCCCCACTAAACATATATAGACATAACTCCTCAAACTTCTTGCATGCCCTGCCTAAACATTGGCTCTCTTGTGGAACAATTATGCCTGTACACCAGAGAAAGGAGTCTGTGAACACTAGAAATAAAACCTTCACCATTGGTGAGATACAAATTCATAATAAGCTTCCACAGGTGACAGAAATGACTCAGAGTTTAGCCAACTTTCAGGCACGCATACTGAATAATCCTCCTTGATAAAATATTTCAGTCATGACAATAGTGATGGGTCTCATGAGAGAATAAGAATACTTTCAAAAGCCATTTTTTAAGGAAAGCTCCCTATAATGAGTGAAGGAGATGCCTCAGAGCCTGGCCGGATACTGCTATGCAAAGCTAAAGAGCCTTAGTCACGCATAGGTATGATGATAATAGCTGCCATATTAAAACAGCTGAGAAAAGAATAATCATAAAGAGGAAGGGGAGAGAGATGGAGAAAAAGAATGCCACATGACGTCCTGTAAGTTCTCATACTGCATCTTAAAAATCCTGTAGTGGCAAAACATGAAGATAGGTTAGCATTTTCAGCTGGCTGGTTTGCTATGGTACCTCACCTCATATAGGCTGAGTATCTGGAAACAGCTCTGCATAAAATCTGCCTAAACAAAGAGAACGTTGTACACAGGGCTTTGCCAAGTAACCAGCATAGAATGTGACATGCCAGTAATCTTCAGGTTCTTCCAGTTCTCAATAACTGACCTGCTGGCTTCCCCCCACTCTTGTTTTGCTATCACATTTTTCCAGCTTGAGGTAGAGGGCAGGCAGGCTGTGCCTTTCAGAAGCTGTTGGACTCCAGTTCCCTTCTAGCCTTACCTAACATGCCCAACGGTCAGAGGAGTTTTGGTCCAGCAACAATTGGAGGGGCCACCAATTCCCACGTTGAGGAACTCTCTCCCACAGGAGGTTCAGTTGGCCTCTCCTTCTGCTCTCTTATCACCAGCAGGCAAAGATCTTCTTTTTATTTCAGCAGTCCATTGCACTTGCTTTAAATGAGGTATGCTGTGCTTTTATCTTTTTTATTATATTTTAAATTATTTTTATTAATACATTTTTTTAAAAAAAATAACTTTATAACTTACAGAGTTTTAGCTGTACTTAGTTTCAGTTTGTCATAAGCCACCTTCGGTTTTCTGCTGGGAGAAAGGTGCAGTTTAAATTATCCTGATCAACCAAGCTCTCTACTGGGTCTGCTTGGTTGTCCGATATCTTTCTTAATCTTCCAGGATTTTCCCTAGCTCCATTTTCCTTGACTTCATTTTTCTTGGCTCAAGTGCTAAATATGAACTAAGCAAAGCTGGCCAACCCGATGCCAGTGAAAGTAGTTACAAAATGCTATCTCAGTTATCATGACAAATGTAACAAAATGTAACTGAACACATCATAGCTTTCTCTCCAATTGACTAGTTTTCTGTGCATATTTTTTTTTAAGATGGGCATGCCATCTCTCATGCCCAGTCTGAAGTGGTACTGTCAGAGCAAGAATGATGCCATCAGTCATTTTTTTAAGATATATAGACTGACTGCTACAGGGAAGGATGCATATTGGTCACATCCACAGCATTCTGGTGGAAAAGAAAGTGGGAGGATGGAGTTGAGGGACAAAAACATATGCAACATAGTTGGGTCCCAGCAATTTGTATCAGTTTCACATGCCCCCCCTTGATGGTTGTTTCAGTGTTTTGGTCTCGAAATAAAGGAACAGAGTTGGTGCTCTGGGGGACATAAAGCTTTTACTTAATAGAATTATTTGGTGATGAAGATGGAATTTTACAAGGCTTCCTTGCAAATAAAGAAAAATGGCTTGGGGCCTTATGCTTCCAGTGATCTGAAGCATATGCTTTGCAAAAAGTGCAGTACTGTTTAAATACATGGTAGAGAGCCAGTGTGGTGTAGTAGTCAAGAGTGTTGGACTATGACCCTGGAGACCAGGGTCTCCCCCCATGACCATGGAAACCCACTGAGTGATCTTGGGCATGTCAAATACTCTTCAGTCCCAGAAATTTGCATGGTAAGTTCACCTTAGGGTCGCCACAAGTTGGAAACGACTTGAAGGCACGCAACGACAACAGATATCAGATATCAGAAACCATCACAAGGAAGAGGAGGAAATCAAGGTGAAGGAGAAGAAAAAGAGAAAGAGAAAAGGGAAGAGGAAGAGGTAGTGATGTTTAGCATAGCATTTGTGAGTACTTAAAGTGCTTCATGTATATTATCTTGTGTTTTTTTTTATACCACAAGCCTGTGAGGTAGGTTTGTATTAGCCCTGTTCAGTTGTACTACAATAGGTTAACTACGCACATGAAGATTGAAATGCACCAGTCCAACATTGTCCACTGTTATTTTGAAAAGTTCCAACATATAAAGTGCCAAGTCTGAAAACAAGGGCTTCATCTCCCTGCAGAGACTCTCCACACAAGCCAGAACTCTGAAAAAATCAGGGCTGAGAATTGCATGGAGAACTTCGACATATACTAGAGTCTCTCAGAATCAGATTCCATTCTCTTCAGGTGATCAAAGAAACAACAGTGGGGTGATTCTACCTTCCACTCCTTCTGACTCATTCAGTTCACCTTTTTCCAGAAGGCCTGAATCAGGCTGTTATATCCATATAGCACATAGGTTGTTTCAGCAGAGAGTAGGTTGCCAACAAAATGCCCAAAAGATTTGAGAGGAAAGTATGAGTATTAAGGAAGTTGTAATGCCTATTTGCCTTAGGAAATGCCACCAGGGGCAAGAGCTAACTGTCCCTCCCGAGTGCTGCCATTCTAATCAATCCTGGTGATGTGTTCTGATAAACATATGAAAGCATATCACAATTCTCCTACATCACATTTGTCAATTTTCAGTCCCCATTGAGCTCATGGGAGGGATTATATTTGAATCCAGGATTTCTTACTTTCTAGAATCCAGTCTCTCACTCTTTTTTCCTCATTTCAGCCCCCATGAAAAAGCAACATGGAAATCAAACTGCATAACAATGTGGGTGAATTGTCAACATGCCCACTGAACTCCCTGAAGCAAGTACATCTTCGGGCAACTGTGGGGATCCCAGTAGGTTCCACTACTGCTACGCAGCCATACCATGGGCCCATGAGCTACCTGCCATGGATCACAATGCAACTGCTCATTGCTAACAGCACCAGCCAGTAAGCCTACCAGGAAATTTTACTACTGTTGGGAAAACTGACCAATGAGTCCTCTCAAATCTGAAACTGGCCTTGTGCAATATCCATACTTCCCCATGATTCTTCATGACAGGATACTAAAAACACAGAGAAAAAAAGTGATCTCTCTCTCAGCCCTTCTACCAAAAATGGGACTTTAGACAACAAGTAACAAGACTAACCAAAAAATACAATTGAAACATAAGACTAGTTAAAAAGTTAAAAGCAAGACTAATGGCAGCCAAACATTAGATGTCTGAAGAGAAAATAGACATGTTTATGTGGTAGAGAGCAATACTGGACTAAGTTTTGATTGCAAAACTGGCTGAAAGTAACAGAGTGCTAAGAGGACAAAATGGGACACATTTATTGGAATATGGATGTCATTTATTCAGTTCGTGAGATCTGGATTCAAATGTGCAGGCCAATGAGGATTGTATTATTGAATCTGGAGAGGACTGCTAGATGTGGCTTGAACTCTGAAAAAAAGATGGCACATTTGGATTCTTAAGTACTGAAGAAACAGAAAACAAAACACAGCATTATTGACAACTAAAAACACTGATCAGTACACCAAGCTTTGTGTATCACACGGATACTATTACTTATGAGCTTATGGATGTCTCTACCTGCTAGATTGTGTTATAAATAGTATTTAATAAAAAGAGGTTATTAAAAGCATAATGTAAAAACAATTTAAAACTGGTCAGACACAAGATCTTAAACCATGCTTCACCAAAGAGCTAACATACTTTCTTAAGTTTGTGAACTCTCACCCAGAAATGGTTAAGATCAGAATGAAGGGGATTGGTTTGAATCCTTCTACAAAAGAAGCCAGAGCAGGTGGGTGGAGGATCTGAACAAACCTTTTCCTGTTGTAGTCCCAGAGCAGAGTCTGTTATAATTTTTTCCTCTTGATCCTATTAATTGAATCTCAGATTTTTAAATAATCTGCTATTTTTTAACTTGTTTTTATTCATCAGAGAAATGGTCTCAAGCTTTGGAGTAGGCACTGTATAAAAAAGAAAAAAAGAAAAAGAAATGGCATTGTGTACATACATATGTTTGTGTATGTGCATGTGTAAGAGAGACAGCAATCATATTGTTGATTACACATATAGATTTGGGTGTGTGGTGGTAAATCACCCCTTCCATCACCTCCATTGTGTATGCAACCTGGTAGAAGAACAAAAGAGTTGCTAAAACAGTGGCTGTAAACAAAGAAAATGAGGGGTGTATATCATAATTAAAATGTTATTCTTTTAATTAGTCATTTATTGCACTGAGATCTGGATATAAATATGCCAGTGAATCCTATCTGTAAATAATGAAAAGTATGGATTTTTCCCCCTATCAAGAAGGTTAATAGTTTAATTGTACAGTGTTATTCTTACATTAAAAGCTGCATACCTGGCGAGCTTTATCGGGTAACAGGGACTTTTAAATGTGCCAATGTTTCTACCAAAGTAACACGGGTCAATTGCAAAAGGGATAACCATAATGATTAAATCATTAAAATTTTGTCTATGCTTCACAGAGCATAGAGAAAATTAACTTCCCACCAACCTCATTTTTCTGCTGAACATGAAATAATGATTTTCTGCCAGTATAATTACAAAGCTAACATCTGATAGAGTCAGCATCCAGGGGGGATTATCACATGCATGAGTATTAGACCTCATTACCAGCTTGACTGCAAAATTATTACATCTTGTAATTGGATGGTGAGATTTATATACAGATTGGCTGGGTTCTCTGTAAGATTGTAATTACAAGCTTCGGTGGTTCGCTACTTATCACACGGTGCAGGAGGAGGCAAAAACAAGCAGAGGAAAGACCATTTCATTAAGCCATAACCCTATCAAGGGAGGAGCATTGTAACATCCCGGTATTTATTAGGCCAAACAGAGCTGTTTGCAGAAGGAGAGGCCATTTATTACTGCCTGACAAATGGGATTTCATTTATTTAACCTCGGCGAGATCTATTTCAGTAAAATGTACAAACGAGCCATCCATTTTATGATTCCAGAGTCAACGCCTCAATTATCTAAAGGCTAACTGACTGTTAAAGCACCCATCTGCTAGGGCAAATCCATTGATTTAATTTGCTTCATGCTACTGAATGATTCTTAGCCAGGGAAAACAGGGAGAAAAAGCTGGGCGGTGGGGGCTGGAGAGAGGGAAGGGGGCAGCTGGTAGTTCGGGAGAAAGCAGAAGCGTGATTCCAAGAGTATGTTTGTGTGTGCAAATGTGTGTGTGTGTGTGTGTGTGTATGTGCATGCTTGCACGCATGCACACTCTTGCCGGCATGGATTTAATCCTTCAGCACAATGGAAGAAGGCGATCAATAGCAGCTTAAATTTTATGAGACAAGGAGTTAAGTTGTTCAGCTCGAGCCAGAACACCTTTGTTCTACCATAACAAGTAATCTCTGCGGTGGAATTAATATTGACAAGCTGGCTTCTTTGTAGCTAATTTTGTAGGCGCCTGAGCCAATCAGGAGGCCGGCAGTAATAGAGTTGTTATTAGACTTCATTATAAAGGCTGTGGATCAATGGCTACACTAGGAGGCAGAGAGGACACGTCGCAGCAGAATGCATATGTATGCTCAAGGAAATGAAATCCTTTTAACATCCTAGCAATAATTTATTCCATATTTCTCTTTGACATTTCTTTAAAAAAAAGAAAAAAAGAAAAAAGAAAAATCTTTTTTTAATATAACAAAATTAAAAGTGCTCCCTGGTGAGGTTTTTCAGCTTTATCAAAGCTGCAGGATTCTGGCAAGGAGGAAGTTGTGACAGAGAAAATCAGACAGATAGTGTTGCTTGGCCGTGGGTTTTATTCTGAAGTGCCAGTCTTTAAATGCCACATCAAATCCAGCCATTTAATCCCAGCAACATAGGATGGTTTAAGGAAAATTCAGTTTAGCACTTGTAATGAGTGATGCTCAAGAAGTCTTGTTCTAGATAGCACAATAAATGTCTTGGGGATCTTTCTTCCTCCTTGGACCCACCAAAATGGCTAACTTCAAGCTAAGGATGATGTCGTAAGAGTACCTACCAAAGTCCATGTAGCTTCCCAATGACATCTTTTAATATCATGCAATTTCCCAAAACTCAGGAAAGAGAATCTTACTACAGCATGCTGTACATCTTTCCTGACAACGGGTATGAGTGCTGAGATAGAGTTCAAATTTCAAATAGCCTATCAGCCCATGGAAGGCTAAGAGTACACATCAGACAAGAAAAGAACAGAACAGACAAAGGAAGCTTCTAACTTCACTCAGATACAACTAAGTTTAATGCCACCTAGTGACTAAAACTATAAAATGACACAGTCCACATGCCAATCTTCCTTTTGTTCTCTCATTGTATTTTACAATAAAACAACATTTAAGGTAGACAATCAGGTTAATATGTAACACAAAGGAGAAAAAAACTCTGGTCCACTCAACCAATTAATCTAAATTAAAGCTAAGCAGGGTTAGCCCAGGTCAGTACTTGGATGGGAAACCAGGTGAATAGCAGGTGCTGTAAGCTATATTTCAGAAGAAGGAACTGGCAAAATCACCTCTACATATTCTTTGCCTAAGAAAACTCCAAAATTTATGGAGTCACCATAAGTCAACAAGAGACTTGAAGGCCCACATACACAATATCCTATTTGGGGAAAAAACATAAATGAGGATATTCTTAAGCAACTCTTACATACAAACAAACTGCTTCTCACTGCTTCTGATCCTACCATTCTCACTTTTCTTCTTGGAGTTTGTCATTGTATTAATCTTGAAGAAAAGGCACAATATAACGTAATGATGATAAGGGTAATACAGAGAACATCTGGATACAGTTTGAGGGTCATAAAATGGAATACTTGAACTCTCCCCTTTCATCTAGAGAAGGATGGTCTCTGTCATTCTGAGTTAACAGTTGCATTAAGCTGGCAAGTCATTTGCTGAATGTGCTACTCCAGTGGTTCTCAATCTTTCTTTCTTTTTTTTTTTTGCTAGTGCACTCCTTGGCTGACCGTTTGTATAAACTGTACCCTTCATATTAGCAAAATGTTTGTCATTAATATGGTTGCTGTTATGTCAAATTTATATATTGCAACTGTCAATAAATAGCCCAATAATGGGATTAAAAAGCACTGGAATAATAAAGGGAACAGATCCACATTATGTTTTACCTTTTTTATTTTTGCCGGTTTTCAACCGTTGATCCATATCTGAGAATACATGAATTGAAAAATTAATTTAAAACTTAAAACAAGGACAAAGAGAAGAGATAGAGAGAAGACTCATAAGAACTCAACCGTTCAATATTGCTCACAAGACTGACTGAGGTGCCTACAACATATATGTGTATATATATGACTGAGGTGCCTACAATATATATATGTGTGTGTGTGTGTATTAACAGTATAGGCACAACAGCACTCAAATGTTCTCAAAGCAGAGAGTGAAAGCTGAGATTGTGAGGGGCGCACTATGGAGCATATTCACCATCATGGCATGTTCGCAACACATTGGCCATTTCCACACGGGCTCAAAGAAACGGTGCAGAGCGTCCTCCAGGGAGAATGTCTGCACCTGGGAGCGGACTGGGTCGGACCTACTTACTGTAGTTCCACACCTCAGCCCGCTCTGGAACGATGCAAAGTGGTCATCCAGCGTGCTTTTGAAAGACCATTTGAAACAGGTCTTTCAAAAGCACAGAGCGCGCCACTCTGTGCCCGCGCTCCGGTGCAGATTTGCAGGCTCGCACCAGTGCGAGCCTACGATCTGCCGGGGGCGGGCTTTAGGCTGGCGAGGTTCAGCGGCTGGTGGACAGCCTCGACCAACCGGAAGCCGCCATTTTCATCCCCAGAGCAGTGCAGAGCTGCGGCCACGCACTGCTCTGGACCAGCCTGGACCCAAGCGTGGAGCCATGAAGTCCGGTAATTACTGGCATGGGGCGATTCCTTTGCCCTGTGCGGAAATGGCCATTGTTTAGCGACAGACTCCCAAAATAACAAAGCAAGGGAACAGGGCTTTTCTCAAAGTTAAATAATGATGGAAATCCACTCCACCATTCATCATAACATTCAATTAATTTCACAACTTTTGACTGGTATCTTGTCTTACACTTTTAGTGTATGTGTCTTTTTCTGCCATTATTCAATTTTTTCCACACACCCCTAAATGTCCTGGTTCATATCCCTGGGGGCATGTATATTGCAAGTTGGGGATCACTGTGCTTCTCCATAAGCAGTGGTTTTTCTCCACCGAGTACCTTTGCTGACAAAAGTGGTCCTAGTTTCATATTTCATTTCTCTTAAGTCAGCCTCCAACTCAATACAGTCTTTCCCACAAGTGCAAAATCTAGGCAAGTTGGCCACATCTGAGCTGATCTTCCTCTGCCTTTTAGTGACAGCAAGGTAAAAAGGCATGGTGGCAAATGAAGAAGCTGAGACAAAAATAAACATCATGGTTCTCCTTGGAATATTATGATTTTCATGGCAAAGAACAGAGATGATATGCTTTTTCTTTGTTTTGTATGTCTCCTACCACAACATTCCCCAGAGGTATTTAAAGGATAGTTGTCATGTTTTCTATTTTTCTAGCAGACTTAGCCCTAATTTTTAATTGTTTTTCATTTAAATGTTATAAATTGATTGGGGTTCCAGTACTGGGAAAAAAATTGCATTACAAATGGCAATGGTGGTGGTGACAACGGCACAGTTATTTTTTTGGCCCCATGATTTTCATGTCTCTGTGTGTGTGTGTGTGTGTGTGTGTGTTATTTTGAGGACTATTGCACTTCAACCTGAGTGGCATCACCTGCAGAACATGTCTGATAGCCCTTCAGCCCTACCTTCAGGCTCCATCTTCAATGTTCATTTTTACCAATTCTTGTCCTTAACTTTGTACAACAGTCACCTAACTTTTCTGCCGTTTGTTTTGGACCAAACAATTCTCCTGAATATCTATTTCTTGAGTAATTTGTTCTTTTAGAAAAGGTTTCAAGAAATTTTTCAATGGCTATTTTGCAGTTTACTTGAGGTTGTTTTTCTTTAGCCAAGCTGCCTAGTTGCGTACCATTTCACAGATGTGCACTTATAAATTTGACACCTTTACCATTAAATCAGAACCCAGGTACTTAAAAGGACAATCTTCCCTAATATTTACTTACAGGACTTACTATCAGGTTTGCTTGTGATGCCCTGGAGTAGCATAGTTCATGAGGCTATCACACATGGCAGTACCTTCTCTGTGGTGGCATATTCATTATTAGGGATGGGCCAACCGAATCATCAAATCCTCAGCAAGGATTCAAGATTCACGAATCCGAATCCCTGCATTAAAATAGGCAAAGCGAATCTTTCAAATCCACCAACCAAATAGTTTGTTGGAGACTGAGACGCCTGAAAACCTGGGAGACCAGACACACAAGGGGAGATGGCAAGTAAATGAGTTTTTCCCTTGGAATAATAATGGCCTTTGCTAACAATTTCATAAATTACATCTGGGGTTGTATTCTAAGATATTTAAATTGAACATTTAGTATTTAAGTTCAGCACTTGACTGGAAGGTACAGTCCTGAGATTTCAAGGACAGCTGAAAGATTCCTTTGCATAGCTCCCTTGCAAAGCTCTTTCATACACAATTCTGAAGTTTGTAGTTTTACAAGGTGTCACAGCCTTCTCTGCCAAAGTGTGCTGGTGCATCATCAAACTACAAACCCCAGGATGCCAGAAGGAGCAATGCAAAGAAATTCCAGTTTTGACCTGGATTATCTCTCTACTGTAGTATGTGGTCCTGTTTACACAGGCAGGAAAATGTGGGATTAATCCACATTTTCCTGCCTGTGTAGAAAGGGCCTTCATGTCATTTTCAATCTGGGGAGATCCTGAGGCAAAACTATGACAATTGTCCTGGCCAGATTTCTTCAGAGAGAGGTTCGTCTTTGCCTAGGCTTTTGCTGAGGCTGAGAGAGTGGGTCTTGCCCAAGATTATCCTTCTTTCCCTTGCTTTTTAAGCCCTTTTTTTTAAAAAAAAAGGATTTGAAAGATTTGCAATTTGTGAGATTCACGGATTCCCAGAACCTTCCAGGGATTTGGATCCGGATTCGAATTCAGAAAATTCTGGATTCATCCCATCCCTACTCACTATGGAACTTCATTCTTAATATACAATTTGTGGATTTTTCAGGGAGCTGGGAATAGTGTTAAAACAACTGAACAGTGTAGTTCAATGCATGGTTACTCAGAAGTACATGAGGCAACAAAAAACATTAGCTGATTTCTAAGATATTGCAGGAGGAAGGGAAGAGTTGATGAGGTACTGCACCAGTACAAATCCAGGATTCTCATATATATATAATACATCTTGATTTCACCTAAGAACTAAAACCTTGATCATATAAGCCAGCGTATATAAAGACTGCTGACAGAACAATAAAGTTCTTAACCTATCTTGGTCTTGGAATTCAAGTAGTCCAATTAACTACAGCCAAGAAGAGCAGAAAGAAGCCAGGGCTATGGATAAATACCTCTAAACACTGGGTGCAACTTTTATCTCACTCATTTCAACCGTCCAAATGAGCCTAGTGAATTACAGATTGAGACTCCCATTCTTTTTATATGCTTCTATATTACATTGTTCAGGAAAACCTAAACCAACATCACTCTTCAGGAGTCAATAACTTATTCTTTCGCTGTGTTCAGCACATTAACCCTGAGCAGCTTGTAAATGCATTTTCCATTGATCAGATAAACTGTTTGCAGACTATTGTATTACAAAAAAACCCCATCAATTTAGCCATCTTTTCAAATTGTGTGTGTGTGAGAGAGAGAGGGGGGGGGGGAGAGAGAGAGAGAGAGAGAGAGAGAGAGAGAGAGAGAACTGTTTACTGACAAATATGGAGCTTAAAAACACGTCATACTTTTTATTTTAGCTCCATCAAAAATATTGATACATTTAGTCACTGAAGAATACTTCTTATTTAAGATGCCGCTTTTGAAAAGCCTTGGGAAAGGTTGTGGGTTTTTTAACAATGTCTTTTCTGTTTGAGGGATCCTGGGAATTGTAGTCCAAAAAAGTACAGACGGGGCTGAGGTTAAAAGCAGTTTATCTAAGGTCATCTATGGAGTCTGTGGCAAAGGTAAGAACTGAGGCAGGGAGTTTCATAGCACAGCCTCTGAATCACTATGTTACACCACTTTTTACAACATACTAATCCAGATTCACAACAGTGGAGAGGGAGCAGATCAGTCTTCCTCAGCATAGTGCCCTCCAGATATATTGGACTACAACACCCATCATCCAAGAATAGAACCAGGATCCCAGAAATGTATACATTCCTGACACGGAGTGACTTTCCAGAACTACAGATTGGATCATGTCAAATTATTTCCAGCCCCTCAAAAATACTATCCAGCAATTCTCTTCTTTTCCTCCTCCACTTCATATTTTCTAACAACCAAAAAAAAAAATGAACTTTCTTCTATCAGAGGTTAACATATCTAGCATATTTCAATACTATATCCTATTGCATTTATGTGATAAATGACATCGCATTTTGTAATCTTAATACTAAAAGCTACTTGCTGACTTAATTACATAATATTTTAATCTTCACTACTTAAAACTAAGTCTTTTATGTGTTACATAATATCACTAAATCCAAATGTTTCTATACCTTTTCATTATTGTAGAATCATTAGCACAGTTTATTACCACACCCAGAGTTCATTGTCTTGTATCTGTAACCATTTCATAATCTCATGTCAACCAACTCCCTTTTTGTCTGTTTCATTTTGACTCTCCTTTTTTATTGCATCCATTTTATCCATAAGTTTCTCTTCCCCGCCTTCTCAAACTTCCTTTCTTACCTTTTGTTAATATTGCCAATTCCATTCCATTTGTTATTTTAAAATATTTGTCCTGAAACTGAGCAGGTTGGGGGGGGGTTTCATCTTTCCCTCACCCCCTTCAGTCTTGCAGGTTAATCCATTTATTAAATTAACTTGGTTTCATTCAGCCATCAGTGTAGATTCATTACAGGTCAATTTCAGATTGGCTTCCATCTTCTCTTCCCACATGAACTGTACTGTTCACAAACCAAAACTTCTTGTCCCTTCATATCTCTCAATTCAATAGTTAATATCCCCATTTGCTCAGCTCGAATTTGTCTCTCCATGTAATTTTCAACCTCTTTCACTTCTATGTTAGTTCCACATTTCTTTCTCCTTTTTCTTACAACTCAATTCTTAACTCACCTAGCTTGAATGCATTCAGCAAGTCAGGCCATTTCCTGTGTGTTTCCAATTTCCAATGTGATGTTTGCAAGGCAGTGCCCAGATGTATTCATGTTGTCACCCAATTTCATTTATTTGTTTAATTTATGCCCCACCTTCCTCCAAGGGTGTGATCCAAGGGGAGATGAAGTTTTAATGTAACTCACCACTTTGATCTTTTCTGGTGTTGATTTAGTTGCAACAATTTCCAGACTATACATCAAGACTTTTTTCTGGGGAGCTAGTAAAGATGTACCACACATTGAAATGTGGTATCTGCCTTGAAGAATGAAATTTTGGAAAGAAATGTTGGTAAGCCTGTTCTAGAGGCCAATCTGAGTTCTAAAGTTTGGAAAGTCTTCAATCTATTTTTAAGGAGACCAAGAAAAATGGAAACCATATCATAATGTGATATCGCCTTTGAATACTGAGTGATCAGAGTTAAACTTGATGTGGAAATCTTGTAAACTCTATCTCAATTGAGCTTCACTGGTTTATTTTTCATTTTAAGTACACCTTGGCTAGGCAGAGGTCTCTGTTACACAAATCCAAGCAAATTAGCTCAATTTATTACACTAAAGTATGAGGAATCTTGCTACCTAAACTTTATGGGTGTGGGGCAGTAGAGAAAATCTTGAGTTTAGGTTATACCTTTAAAAAAAAAGTTCAGTGGCTCCACTTTGCCCTGACAAAACAGAACATAAATCTGATCATGAACAGCCAGGATAAAATCACTGTTCACCTTATAGCTATAGTTCACAATCATAGTGGACAAGATCACATAGGGGATAAGGTCACAGAAATTCTTTTGGTGTCTCCCACTCTGCGATATTATCAAAAATTCAACCCTAAAGCAATAGAAAAAGACTGTTAAAAATAGAGGGGAAAGGAAACTGTGATAATAAATCAACTTAACTGCAGAGAGTGTGCCAAGAAAAACAATATTGATTTTTCCTCTTCTTCTCCTCCTCTTCTTTTTCTTTTTCTTTCTTTCTTTTTTTTTTTTAACAAGTTGGTGCACAGATTTGTCAGACAAAAGAATAGAGATGTCAGACCCCATAGAGTCAAACACTAATATTAAGACAGAAAGAACCCCACTGTTTGGTAGTGAGGAAATATTTCAGCTAGCTACGTTTATCAGCAGAAGGTGCTTCATTTCATCATCTTGCACATATGGAATACTCATATAATCTGTTATTAAATAATAAGCAGGCATTCTTACCCCCAGGGTTTGCTCTGCGACACCTCTGCTAGGGTGAAGTACAAAGAGACAGGGGAAGGGAGGGACCAAGGTGGCTGTGACACTCCTCTGCCCCACTGAATACAAAGGAGATGTTTTGCTCTCCACCTGAGGGAGGTGGCTCAGTGGTCATCAGCAGTGACCATGCAGTCACCTCCCTGGGTGGTGGTGCTTCATGCATCTTAGATTCTCATATCAAGCAAAAGGAGCATTGGTTCCAAAATCAGGCATGGATAACAAAGACAATGATTTTAGAAGTAGCAAGGAACCAAAGCATTTACAAACCAGCAATTTCTGTTCTAAAAGGAGCTACAAGAAATTAGAAGGGAGTGTGTCAAGACTGGATCAAAAACCAAGTATCACACTGTGCAAGAATGTTGCCCCACTATAAAATGTGTCCCTCTTAATTGGAGATGTGTCCATGTTTCCTTCCCCCATTTCACAGGGAGGGTGAGGTATGGTGCAGAGGGGAGTTGTACCTCTTCCACATACACACTTATACAGGAGACCAACAAGTATTATATTTGGCATTCAGGTCACATTCTATTCTATTTTGAGCCTTTGCTCAGCTTGAGCAACTTCAGCATCATATTTGTCTTTGTTGATTTTGGGGGAACTGCCCTTCTCTTTCTAAGTAACAGTGACACAGTCACACAACAATCACAGGAAACAAAATACACCTGAAGCTAGTTCAGAGCAAAAGCCATCACACAGGACTGCAGAAGTGAAAGGAAGCACATTCTTGTCATTGCCATCAGCAAAGGGGCCGAGGGTCACTGGAAGGTTAAATGCCCTGCCTCCCAGAAAAAAATATCATAGCATGATGAATGCCAGAGAGTTGCTCCTTCTTCCTCCAATGGACAGAGTAAGTTTAGCCTTCATCTTCATCTATGCTGTTCCTGGTGGAAAGAAAGCTGAAATTAAAACCCACCTTGGCATCACCAGCAACCAGGAAACTAAGAGACTTAGGCTGTTTCTTAACCCAAGGCCAGAATCTGAAATTCCTTCATGTGTATGACTACCAACCCACAGACATATGGTAGCTTCTGTGTGTGTGTCTGTGTGTGTTATGTAAGCTGCCTTCAAATCATTTGAGAAAAAGTGAGACAGAAATATTCTAAATAAATAAAATAATAGATAACAAGGGTTGCATCTAATGTGAGTCCACATTTGATGGAAGATTGTTTGATCCAGCAGAGGCTGCTATCAGCAAAGAGGGAAGAAAGCATTTCAGCAGTTTCCAGTGCCTGCATCATCTACTCACTATAAATTCCTGTGCTATTCTAAAAGTCCCTTACCCTCTGCAAAACAATGGGGACAGAGCATGGTGGAGAGGAAACTCAACAAAAGTCACCTTCCTTTTCATTCTTTTGACAGAAGATTCTGTTGGATCTGAGCCACCCATCAACAAAAAGAGAATGTGAGATCCAGGATACACTTTCTTCACCCTAAATTAGCTTTGTTTGCCATCAACAATTGTATCACCTATCCAGTTCTGACTGGCTGTGTGACTATGTCCCTTGTATTAATATGAAGAAGAGCTAGGAGTCAAGCAAACTGAAAACAAATAGTAAAAATGTTATGTCCAATTAGGGCTGCTATGAGAAGGTGCAAAAAGATAGGATTTGTCAGATCACCCAGGAAGTATTATATCTCTGGGTCCTCAAACCCAGTTTTTGTTCTAGAGCTTTAACTCTAGAAAAATTATATAGGCATTCAAACAATAGTCTTGCGCAATCTTTCCTTTAAGATTGCAAACAGTGATCAAGAAAGATGCCAAGTACATTGTAAAACAAAAATATTTCACTTGAACACTGTGGTGTCCAAATGAAAATTGGTACATCTGTTCAGGACCTGACCCAACATTTCAGCTCTACAACATCAGGATCCCTGTATCAGGTTTTCAAGGAGCTCAGAAAAATCTGAGCACCATATTACCATGTTGAAACTTGGTATGTTTAAACTGGCAACACAGTTCTCTGTTGGAATTCTGAATAAAAGTTCTTCACTTATTTTCAAGGAAGAGCAGAAAGATGTAAAATATTCTGTAATGGCATATGGAAAGCAAGGCATCAACTGAACATCAACAATGGCTACTATTTACTTCAGCCAGGTCATGATAAAATGAGGGGATTATTCTTTCTCACCAAATTAGTGAGACAGAATAAGGAACAACTTAATCTAGCCTATTTGCTTCCAGCCAGAACATAGAAGCAGAACAGAATGGAGGATGAGCCCTGACACCGCAAACACTGAGAAGTAAGGAGGAAGTTAATTAAGCAAATACGTAGGCCACCTAGAGAGTCTTGATAAGCTGCAGCAACAAATCATTTAGACCTTGCAAATTATATTAATCTGCTGCTCTACTAACTGAGCTGGAGGTCTGCCCACAGTCCCTTCCTCTTGCCTGCATCTGAGCCCACCAAAAATGGAGAGCTTCTATCCTAATCTGGGAATGACCCACAAAAGCTGGAGCCTCCAGGCATCCCCTGACACAATGGCAAGTGTGTATGAGGAAGAGAGAAGGGCAACACTTGTTTGCACTGGCCCTTCTATTGTTAGATAATGGTTTGGCAAAGCCAGCTTCTTCTGTGTATGATTTAGAGGCATGAGTAATCATCCTCATACAAGAAGAAGAGGTTGTCCACTCAGACATTCCCTTGAACATGTGGCAAGGGGTGGGATTTAGTGTGATATGGCAAGACAAGTGGAGGTTGCATTCCATCTCACAACCTGTGAGAAAGAAATGCCTCCAAGAGGGCACATACTGAACATTACTCATGGAGTCATGGACTTTTCTCTCACACATACACACACCACTACAATTCTCAGTCAGGAGGAATCTCCCTTTTCAGTGAGTACTGGGGGGGGTGACCGCCTTCACTGACTTGACAGCCCTCTTTGTGCTTCCAGTAGTGACTCAGAACTTTGGAAACAGAGTCAGATGTACAGAAGGGAGGAGCAAATAGAAGGTAAAAACAGAGGAAATTTGTGGCAATAAAAGGTATCAGCAAAAGAAATGTATCCTTTAGCACTAAGCAGAAATGTAAATAGCAATGTACTATATTTAGTAAGCTGAGCAGTACAGAAAGATGAAAGAAAACCAGAAGAAACAGCAGACATGAAAGACCAAGCAAACAAAAAAACCAGAAGAATGGTTTTAGTGAGAGGAAAGGTTAAATAAGCTGAAGCTGACTAATGAAAAATACTGCCATAAACCAGAGAAAAATTGTGGTCTCAGTAGCATAATAACCATGGAACTACTTTCAACATCTCTTTACTGGTCACATTTAAAGAGAGTAGGAGGAAGAACTGCAAGATGTATTAAATGTGTGGGTGTGAGGTGTATTGAGGTTGAAGAAAAAAACACTTCCTGCATGGATCTGAACCTCTTTCCATGTTGCCATTCAAAATATGTCAGTGTGTCTAACTGCAAAATAAGGCATTAGTGAACCAGTCACTTAGATTCTATGGGAGCTCTGAAATGAATTATGTTCATTTTGAATTCAAATAATAAACAGTTGGAGTTTTCCCAATAAGGAAAAAAAAACTTATGAAATTCATGGGATCACCATAAGTCAACAGGTGACTTGAAGGCACACACCAGATACACACACACACACACACACACAAGAAATACATGCAGATATAGATATAGATACATAACAGAAAAAGCACACATTTTCTTCAGCTCAGTTTTTATCACCTTTGCCAGCAATGTTTTCAAGAACTTACAGAAGTAAGAGTCCAATCAAAGAATGTTTTGCAAGCTCTCCTTTGGACAGAAAATAACCTGCAATCCACAGTAGCCATGGGGAGTTTGTGTGTGTGTGTGTGTGTGTGATTTATGGGTTATCTCTTCATAAGTTTTTCAAGGTAGAAGACTTCAGGAGTAGTTTACCATTGCACACTACTAACAAGCATTAGCTATAGTGCCACTGCCTTTGGTTTTTATCACAAAAGGCAGATAAATTGCACCTTCATCAAGCTAATAGGATCTTTGGCTAGGATTTATCACATGATATTGCTCCTCTTCTGTTGTTCTGATATTAATGACCTCTTCTGTAAAAGAATCCCTTTCCAAAAGGTTTCCCACCAAGAGAACAGAAAAGGAATGGCATCATGTGATAAGTCCTAGCCAAAGATGCTATTATCCTGCTGTAGGTGCAGTTTATCTGCCTGTTGTGATAAAGATAAAAGATAATAGAACATGGCCTCAAAGCCCAGAAAACCCACAACAACCTGTGAATTCCGGCGGTGAAAACCTTCGACTTTACATACATTTTTTTCTTGGCTGGAAATTCATCAGAAACTGGCAGCATTCCAGAGACCACTACTTTGAGTAGCACTGCTGTAGACTGTTTTCTGTTCAAAGCAGAGCTTGCAAAACATTCTCATTGTTCAGGCTATTACTTCCACGAGTTCTGAAAAGTAGTGCTTGTGAAGATGATTTAGAAAGACTGGATAAAGTCTCTGCTTTCTCTCCTCATGTTATCTCATGTATCTCGACTTTCTGTCAATATGGGACCCAAGGTGGGTTCATGCACAGCTTGGAAACTGAATTTTCAATTGGAGAAATCTTCTTCTAATTTGTGTTAGACTTGCTGTTTATTATCATAATAATGTACTATAAGCAACTGTGGTTGAAGCTTTGTGTATCATGCTTGATAACATTACCAACCCCTGTCCTTTGGGACACCACCAGGAGATGGCTCTAAGTCTCAGTTTTTGGCCAGGAAATCTTAGGGGTGGGATGCTCCTCATCTGACAAGCCTACCTAGACCAGTATGCAGGGTGAGGGAGTGGGGGCAGGCGGTCGGGGAATAAAATTATCTATAAGGATAGCAGAATACTTTCCAGACTTGCAAAAGTATACTGAAGGTCAAAATGACACCTCTCCCAAAATAGCCACTGGCATTGTGTGCTGGACTATCCCCAATGCCAGCAGTACCACCCAGAAGACCAGGTATCACCACAGGCCACATGTGGCTCCAACCTTTCTTTCTTTCTTTTTCGTTTTTTTTTTAGGCCCCCTTTCCTCCCCTAACAACCCTACTAAAGATGAATCAACAGAATAAGAAGTATCCTTTGTCCAGCCCTTGCCTTATGCAATCCAGCTGTGCCAGAAAAATCTCTTTGGGAGCCACGTGTGCTGAAACTGTTTCCAAGGTAAACGTGTAAGTCATGGGTGTTGAGCTGTTAGGGCTCCTCTGACAAACCTGTAACTGGGCTTGTCAGAGGAGGAGCATCCCAGGCCAGCGTGGTTTAGTGGTTTGGGCATTAGACTGTAGAGACCAGGGTTCACATTCTCTCAGCCTCAGAGGAAGACAAAGGAAAACCCCTCTGATCAAATTTTACCAGGAAAACCCCATAATAGGGGTGTCTTATGGTTGCCATAAGTCAGAAATTACTTGAAGGCACACAACAACAACAACAGCAACAGCAACAGCAGCAGTAGCAGTAGCAGTATTATGGCCCCATATGCCAGTCTTTTCAAACAACATGCAATAGCTTATACCTAGTTCATGTAGTTTATTATTTATAGGTAGTTTACTGGAGCAAATAAAAGACTAATAGGTTTTTAATTTTTTATTAAAACAGTAGTTATTGCCACTTATCCATAAAGCAGATCTTTATTCTTTCATTTCCTTGTCCTATCAACTTCCATGGCTCTTTATTCCAGCACAACGTACACAGAAGAACATCTGTAATCTAGATCTTTCTCCTCCCGTTCATTCTGAACTACTTTCTTGTAGCTTAAAATAGTGATGTTTAAAGTGGAAATGTAGTACTGTGACTCTATTTCACTTATGTGAGCAGCTTCACATAGATTCAACACGATTTTTCTCTTTTGCATGTTTTGTATGAAGCGGGAATCAAGATACCCCACCAGTGCACAGGTGATATAAGTGTACAATGCAGAGCCCAGGCATATATACCAGTATCCACATGGACTCATTTCCTGCAGTCCCTTGAAAAAGGGATAGAAAAGTAATCGGAACAGAGGCTATACTTAACACAAACCACAGTATCACCATGGACAAGGACAGACGGTCAGTGAATTCAGGTCGCAAACTCCACCCTTATGTTATTGATCTTGAATAAACAAAACAATGTAAGATGAAGACGGCTGGTGATTATCACATTTCTCTTCACCCCTCCTCCTCCTCCTCTCTTCCCCAGTCTTCCATATATTCACATGCTTTTTAAAAAATGAACTGAAAATGGTTAATCTGATCAAAAGGTTTTTTGTACACATACACACTCCTAGTTCATTCACCTCTTGACTCTGTATGGCAGGGTTTTCTCAGCGGTGACACCCCAGTGATATGGGATAATGGAATATCTTCCATTAGAGATCTGGCTTTTACCGCACTTCTGTTCTGACAGTTAAAAAACACCTGCTTCTGCAAGCTTTGAGGGAATATTGGAAGAAATTAATTTTTGTTTCTATTGCTGTTTGCATTGTTTTTACAGTATCTTAGCAAATATTTACAAAGTATGACTTTAGCTATTTGTATTTTTAGATGTGTAATTCAATGGTGTTTAGATCTGTGATTTTAGATAATCTGGAGTTTAAAAGATATGTTTCTATGTAAGATCGTTAGCCAACCTGAGTTCCCATGACAAAGGGTGGGATAGTAATAACTTTAGTAGTAATATAATCTTTTCCTTTTTGAGATACTTACCAGGGCGTGAGTGTCAAGCCCTTTCCTTCTGATGAATGACTGGAGAATGACCTGAGGTTCCACAAGCCAACCATGATTAAAAAGCAGCCTATGATAAGGGACCGGGCTTGAGAAAGATCTAGGCTACTCTGGGCCGAGATTCTGGAGCTTTGCCATCGCTGTGCTTTCTGAAATAGAACAGCAGGAAGCTACCTAAGCAAGTACTTCATTTTATACTAGACTATCTCATGTCAATATTTCGGAATACTCGGCTCTCATTTCTCCTTAAGAAAACAAACACTATTGAAGGTCAAATTAAATGTTAAGGGGAATGCCTATTCCCTGCTATTAACATTTTTTTCCTTTCACAAGGGGGGTTTCCTCAGAGATAGCTGCTTCAGCAGTTGTTATTATCTTTACTTATATCCCACCTTTTTCCAGAAAATGGCAGTCAAGATGCCTTACAGTCTAAAACAAACACAGTAGCCTTAAAACCATTCAAAATTCTGACATTAAAATAGGAACAAACTAGTCACAACATTAGAACAATTTAATAACACTGGCCTAAAAAGATTAAAAGCAATTTAAAACTCCTTTTAAAACAGTAGGGCACTCACAAAAGGCCATTTGCTCAAAAAAATTGTTCTCTAAAAGCCTGTTAGGGAAAAAAATTGTCTTTTCCCACTAGCAGAATGACAGCATTCTGGCCTTCCTGGGAAGAGAGTTCCACAGCATAGGGGAAGCCACTGAGAAGGCCCTGTTTCTCATCCCCACTAACCATGCCTGTGAAAGTAGTGGGAATGAGAGGCTTCACTCATTAAGCTCATATTTATCTTCTAATGACTAGCCATAAAATAAAGCAAATAGGAGCTAGACATGCAGATGAGATCAATTACATATAATAAACAGATTTTTTCAACATATGAGGGATCATCTCTTCCAACTATGTATTAAATGTATTACCTAGTTTAACCCTCAGAGTCATGAGAAGCCAAAGAAGGTTGCCTCAGTCTCCTTTTTTGCAGCATGGATCATAGGAGAAGTAGGAAATAAATATTTGTAATCAACACATGTGTAATATGGGACAGCTAAGCTCATCTCTTCAGGAAGAATGAATTCTACCTTATAGCTTTAAAAATTGTCCTTTTCAGCTCTGAAAAGGCTCTATAGGCTTCCCCCACTTATCTGACAGGCTAGGGACTGGAACACTGTCAGAAAATAGATCTGGTTGACAAGCAGAACTCATGTTCTGTACTATAGGGAGCATGAAGGACTTAACAGAGGCTCACTTGGGACCAACCATGCACACGCTACTTGCGAAGTCTTTCGGCCAGCTTAGGATCTTCCCTCATACGCACATCTAGCTTTGCTAGCAGTGCACATGTGAAAGCAGTCCCAATGGGGTATCGAAAGGCAGAGGCTTCCTGGAGATTGAGTGAGACAGAGAGAGATATTCTGGGGATTGGGGTTTTAGTGTTCAACCAGATGCACATAATAGCCCTATCTTAACACTAGTTAACGATGGTTGATGCTAATCTTCCTGTGTTCTGGACTCCTTGTACTAAGGAGGAGTTAGTGTGCGTTAGTGTGCTGTCTCAAGTGTGTAGGGATGTCACCTACAATCTTGGAAATGTATGTTATTATTTATAAATCATATATTTTTAAAAATATATGAAAGGTTTTTATGAGATACGTTGTGTCCCCATACATTTTGTTATTATAATTTATGTACCATATGCGTCTATATCTCTTATAAGGGGTTAGTTTAACCTCCAGTTTGCTAGTAAAACTGAATTATTGTGTCGCAAAATTATGCATATCCAAAAAGTGTGTCACCAACATGAAAAGTTTGGAAAGCTCCCATTTAGAGGGCTGTGTATGTTTCTTTCCTAACTTGGAACTGCACTGTGCTTGGGAGCTGTCCTGCTCATTCTACTGGGTGGGGTTCTTGGTTGGACATCTACTCCCAAAGACCTGGCTTGAATGCACCACGGATTTCCATATTCCATTAAAAAAATGTAACTGTTGCTATATTTGACTATGGAATTTAGTCATAATTTCTATTTCTTTTTTTTTCCAAGATAGGAAAGGGGATGCATGTGCCTATCTTGATTACAACAACACATTGATTACAACAACACACGAGAGATGAGGGACAATGGTAACATCCCCTTGTTCATATTAGTGGCTTGGAAAAATTCCTTTTCTGGCCTACAGCTCCCAAAATCTTTCAACCAGCATGGTCAATTGCTGGAAGATTCTGAGAGGTGCAGTCCAGCAAGGTAAATTTTTTTTTCAGGCTTTAGTTGTTGTGATGGCACAGCAGACCATTTGGCACACCACATTATCTCTGGAATAGAATATATTTTCTCTCATACATGTATTTTATGTATGTATGTAACAAAAGATGTGTGGAAGAATTTCTAGCCCCCTAAAAAGAGGAAAAGTTGAGTTGTATTCTGAGTAAGAGAGGACGCTAATATGGTATCACATCTGATACAACTTGGTTTTCTGGTAGCGGATGCTGAACTCTTAAAATCCTGGAGCTGTGTTTAAAATCAAAACAAGGTCTAGAATGGTTCCTAAAATTAAAGATACTCCTGAGGAAAAAGAAAAGCTGCTTTACTGCCAAGCACAACACCAATGTGGATAATTCAATGGACTTCCAGTGACCTCATCGGAAAAGATGTTTTTGAAACTAATGGAAATTTCAGAAATGAAGAGAAACATTTCTCTTGAAATAGTCACTGCCCTAATATTGAAACAATAATTTGGAAAATGGAGTGGGGGGAATAGTATTATTTCAAATTAGTAAAGAGTATTAATTCAAATTTCCTTTGAATTTTAGGGTAACAGTTCAAGCAACAGTTCACAAGTAACAGCACCCTTTTCACACATTACACCACAATAAACATGAGTTTCTTATAGATACACTCAGGAAGGAGACACGATCATATCTGGCCCTCTTGAGTACATCTGTATAGCAAAATTTATTTCTATTGTTCTGCTTCCTGCATTCACACTGTTGATATTTTAAACTATATAATTACATATGGTAGTTTTATACTTAAAAGAGCTGAGAATGGGAACATGCGAGGGCTTGTTCTTAGCACTTAATAAGGTGTAAACTCTGCTCAGTTCACATTTTAAGTACCCTTCATTTACCTTCAAAGTTTCCTGGAAAACACTTGCAGGATTTTCCCCCATCCCAAGAAAGTTTGAACGGATAAGGGCTACAGCCTTCCTTCCCTGACACTTCCTCTACTATCTTGGATACAGAGATCAATCAATCAATCAATCAATCAATCAATCAATCAATAAAATTCCACATTCACCAGCAGAAGAAGAGGGGAATATTTCCTGTCCCAAGCAAACACCCTTCCATTGGATAGTCTTCATCTAAAATACTTTTTTTTTCCTTGTAAAGAGGATGGAGGCAGAAGTGAGAGACGACTGCAAGCAGTTTACTTATATTTATTTCATTTTGTCATAAAAGCTTGTTTCTTTAAAAAGCAACCATATTGACATTGTCCACAAAACCTTTATTTTTACTTTTTTTTTTTTTTTTAAGAAAGCTGAGGGAAGTTTTCCCTTCACTGACCAAAGAATCAGGCTGAAACGCAAGGTCTGAAGGCTTGGGTTGGGGCTTCTGAAAAATTAATCTTGGGACCTGAGTCCCAGTCAAAGCTGGATTTGGGATACTGGAGCCGCGAAGCAGCTTTGAAAACAGGGGCCCTTTGTGGGTAGGAGTGCTGGCTTCATCTGATGGAACCCCAGCTGGAGTGGGTCAGGCTTGGCAGTCCAGTAGAAGCCCGCCTTGGGATACAGTCAGTCCATTTGAGGCTTTGAAGGAGAAGTCATACTGTCTAATTTGGCAGGGACAGTCCCAATTAATCCTGTGTTGTCCCACTTTTTCAATTGCTTTAGAATTATCCCAGTATCCTTCTCATCTTCCCACTTTCCTTCTTTGGTTTCAGCCTATTTCAGTTGTTCCAAACTGGGTTCAAAGTGCACAAGCAGTTTGCACTCAACTAACTCAGCAAAAAGAAGACAAGAGGAAAGGCAAGAATGCTGCAGCCTCTCCTAGCTTGTGTGTTCTTCCTCATTGATAACTTTTGCCATCTTGACCACACTCTGGCGATGTTTGGCCACATGTTTTTCATATGTGAAATGCTATCAGAAGTGATCCTTGAGACTCCCCACACCTGTATCCCAGCTGGCACGAGTCTCAGATGCAGCATCTGCAACCTATCACCCGCTCTTCCCCATGCTCCACAAATGAGAACTGAGGCCAAAGGGGGGTGATGAATGCTACCAACCTCTGAAGTCAGGGGATCTACAGCCCCTTCTTCCAAGGAGGATTTCCTTCTTGATAACATAAAGGTACAAGATGTGAGAGAGTTTGCACAGCCCCTTATCACTGCAACATTGGAGCATTTCTTCCAGTTGCACCACTGATAACCCACCCTGGTCCCCAGCCAACTTCAGTCCTATTTTGAATGGAAGAAAGATGGGGCACAAATCAAATACATAAATAAATGTCAAGTATAGGATTAAAGTATTCCCCAATTTAATTCAGAGAAAAAAGCTACATCTATACAAAGTCTAGAGGATGCTGTTCTAAACAATTGGAACTGTTCCCCAAGAAGTCCAGTCCAGTTCAAATTTTTTGGGATGCAGCATTACATATATATTTTAACTGTTGCCTTTTATCTCCACAAAGAAAAGCTTCCCTAATTGTATAAGTGAGAAGAATGTTCTCCTTGTTCCAAACAATATAGGCTGCACACACAGACCCACGAGGCTAGCCGAGCACTGGAAACTCATTAGCCTGAGATCTATATGGCAGCAAAATTGAGTCTGAAATATAAAGCTCAACTTGGGGATTGAAGCCCTTTGTGGACAATGTGTTTCAGTGCGTGCTTTCAGCAGCCCAGGCCAAGCTGAAGACACACCTGGCTTTCAACAGCCACTGGAGAAACAGTTTGTGTGATAGGCACTCAATCGCCGGAAGCCACTTGGCATAACTATTAATCCACTGGAAAGATGTCAGCATTGACACTAACAGTAAAATATGTGTGTGTGCATGCACACACATGCTCACACGTGTGCACCTGTTTTATCATTATTACTACTTTCCTCAATACTGCAACTCACTTGCCAGAAGTAAAAAAAATATCCATTTATATCACTTTTGTTTTCTCACCTAGAGCTTTTGCATTTCCTTTAAACCAGTCCTGGAAATGCTTAGGCTTGTGTGGGATCCATTTATTGCTACAACAACAGAGGAAATAAAAACCGGACAAGTCACATTCTTCTGCTTTTGCCAAATGAACACAGATGTATAGGAACTGGATGCAAAAGCAATTTACAGTAATAAGTTTCTTTTAAGTTTCCCAGTGTTGCATAAACTTCTTAAATTGCTGTTGTCACACTGATAAGAGAAATCATAACATCCTTCATAAGTAGCTCATACATCCACAGCTTTTAATATAATTTATTAAATCAGTCACTCAGATTGGAATAAAAAAGTAAAAATTTGTTCCACACCATAGGAATATCAAAGAAGCAGTTGCTACCCATTCTTTCAAAAAGTGGTTTTCCAGATTGTTTCCAAGTTGTGAGGTTCCTTAAACTCACTGTAGAAGGTTATACAATGAGAAGATCAGTAACAAGTGATGCCTTTCCTAGAAAGCCAGGCAAGAGAGAGCTGGCTGCCGGGCAGTACTTCAAAACACACACACAAACAGAAATGTAGCCACTGACAAAATGGCCTGTCTCTGGTTTGGCTCACTTTTGCATAAGTTGACCCACAAATCCATTTCATCCCATTCCTACATCTATATGTGTGGTTTTGTTTTAAAGTTAACCCCACACACACACACACACAAAACCACCCCACCAACCTTTCAAACATATATTTCTGAAGATATGCTTTCTCTCAAAGAACTGATTTAGAAACAAACACATACCCCTGAATATTGTACCATCTAGTCTGAAGTTCAGCATATTTGTGATAGATTAAGAAAGTTTCACAACTATCCTTGCTTTCTTTTTGATGCCAGATCAAAATATCCCTTTTTAACCAAATACTTTAAAACTTACTATACTGGTTGGATGGGTTTTATGCCTCTTTATCACTGTTATACTGTATTTGTTGTCTGATGTACATACACCATCCTAGGATTCCTCATAGTAGTAGTTATGGTGGCAGTCAAGAATAAGAAGGAAAGAAAAATGAAAGCAGAGGGAAGAGGAGGAGGAGGAGCAAGAGCAGGAGGAAAAATGAAGCTGCAAAAGCAGCACTGGTCCAGGGCATAAACAATCAAAAAGCTTACAAAGCAGTTTGGTGCTTTGTTCTCATCTAAGCCACCAATTTCTCTTCACCCCAGAAACCTGAGCAATTTCAAGGCTGAGACGTCAGCAGTACGCACCGAGTTAGATGTGTTGGAGCAAAGAAGCCTTTCATGTCAGAAATAATAGCAGATTTAAGCTGCTGACATGAATTTCTCCCGCCTCGACATTAATTATTGACAAATAGCACAAGCCAAAGGATTTCTCTCCTTAGGTCTGGGCATGCCTTGACCACTACACTAGCAGAAAGTGACAAACCTTACTGGTTTATAAGCACAGCAATGGCAATACAAAAAAAAATGTTTCCAGAGCTAACCAGCTTGTGCTACTTGTGGCCCACAAACTATATACAACCCACCATACTGGGACGTCCACTGAGAGCTGCAGAAAATCCCTGTTTTCTGCTCCTACCTGGGAGTGCAAAAACAGGGCCGTTGCCAAGCATCTGCCAGGATGCAATACTTTTCCCTTATGAGCCTGGATGGCCAAACAGCACCCTCCACAGAGCAGATGTATATGAAGGAATGAAGATTTTGGCTTTCCTTACAGGACTGGGAAACACTAAAGAAGAGAGGCAACTATCACCACCTGGTGAGCAAGCACTGGTCTTTTTCAAAGTGCACATCCATTTACTTCAATAGTGCATGGTTCATTACCAGGATAAAAAGGACTCCAAGGAGTTACAAAAGAAGCTCATTCCTTCCTGATGACCACATATTCCCACAAATCTTTCTTTTAAAAAACAGGGTGAACCTCAAGTAGGACACCAAAGTTTTATATTCACCAGAACAGTGAAAAAAAAAGCACTCTGAAGCCAAACCCCAAAGGTACTGGTGCAGAAATAAATATAATGCCCATCATGAGGTTACTTTACAACTGCAAATGATAGTGTTTTGTCGAGTTCTCCCTCCTGCCCCTGTACTATTTTCCAGGAAAAACATTGTGATATGTTGTCTTAACATCATGTTTTTCCACTCTCACACTCTCTTGGCTGGCACTGGAGGAGAGGAAGAGAAGCAGCTCAATGCACGACACGACCTTTCAGGAGTTTCGTTAACTAAACAATTCAGGGAGAAAATGGGAAACCTGCACCTGGGGTTGCTATTTCTGGTGGCAACTCATATGATCAAACTTACATCTAGGGCCACCTTGGGCTTTCCTCCAGAAACGTTCTGCCAACCTCAGATGTCTGTGGCTGTTAGGTGATTAGACACAGTTTGGACAATGGTGCTTTTAGAAGGACTGACAAGCAAAACTCATCTTGATAAATCAGGAGGTATAACACTGATTAGTTGTGGTTTCAACTGTTTTCATATGTTACAAAGAATAACTCAGGGCAAGGTCCACCAGGGATTTAGATGATCTTTTGGAAATGTATTTTTCAACTTAGTGCACCTCCAGATGAGAAAAAAAGGTCTCTGAAAGTCCCAGCTTTGGTTCCCGAAAAAATCAATTTTATTTTGGAGATTCACATGCTGTTTTCTTCGTCTCAGAGTATTTCCTGGGAGCTCCCCACATTACCAAAGACTTCTATTCCCATTACCCAGGTTGGTTTGCGTTAACCCAGTATATTACAAAATGTAATGTACTTTATACTCTAGCCCTTTCCGCACCTTACCTTCTTCCAGCGCTGGGGTGTGGGGATCGCGCGAGCAGCCTCTGGCGAGAGGCTCTCGCATCCGGGGTCCTTCGGCTCTGCACAAGCTGCCTGCTCGTGCGAGAGCCCTGTCTCTTCTTTCCGCAGTGCAGCCTGGGAGTTTCCCAGGCTGCGCTGGGGCAGGAAGTGCAACCGGCGCGCCTCTGGAGGCTCCGCATGCCAGGTAAGTGTGCACGGGGCCCGGGAGCAATGCACGATCACACACCATTTTCAGCTTCTAGCCGAAAATGAAAAGGAGCGTCATGCGATTGTGACTGCATCGTGCAGATCGCTCCTCACAATCACGCGACGCTCCAGGCACCCTTTCGCATGGAAAATGCCATGCAGAAAGGGCCTCTGTCAGGAACTAGTAAAAATGGCTGCAGCCAAGTAAACACAGCTATAGTTTCCAGGACAGGGATTCAACAGGGACCAAGCAAAAGAAAGAGGAATGTTAGAACTGAAACAAAATTATCCTGACACTCAACTAGTGTAATATTGCTTTGACTAACTCCTGATTTTTAAAAAAAAAAAAAAAAGGCTCAGTAGAAATTGCTAAAATCAGTTTCTGAAAGGTTGCATGAGACCAAATGTTACACATGATCAGTGTGAGGGAAAGGAGGAAAGTGAGAAGAAAAGGAAAGAAACCCAAGATATTTCAAGAGGGAGACTGGATGCAAAACTATAAACATACAGGTACAAACAAAACAAAAGAATCAGAAAGTGTAAATACTTCCTGAGATTTTTTTTTTTTATGCATCTGGAGGCATTCTTAATTGAATCTCATGCAAGTTTGTTGTAGTTTTAATATATTTTTAATCTTTTCAAACTTCTATAATTAGTGAGAGCCAGCATGGTGTAGTGCAGAGCTTCCCAAACTTTTCATATTGGTGACACACTTTTTTAGACATGCATCATTTTGCAACACAGTAATTCAGTTTTACTAGCAAACCAGAGGTTAAACTAACTTCTTATAAGAGATACATAAATTTTAATAACAAAATGTATGGGGACAAAACATATCTCATGAAATCCTTTCATATATTTTAAAAAATATATGATTTACAAAAAATAATATACATTTCCAAGATTGTAGGCGACACACCTACACACTTCAGGCGACTCACTAATGTGTCGCGGCACACTATTTGGAAAGCCCTGGTGTAGTGGGTTGAGCATTGAACTAGGACACTGGGAGACCAGGGTACAAATCCCCACTTGGCCACAGAACTCCACGGGGTGATTTTGGGCAAGTCATATTCTCTCAGCCTCAGAGGAAGGCAAAAGCAAGCCCCCGCCCAAACAAATTCTACCAAAAACCCCCTGTGGTAAGTTCATCTCAGAGTCTCTATAAATCAGCAATAATTTAAATGACTCGAAGGCACACAACAACCATTATTTATTGATTTTAACGTAAGCCACCCTGAGATTTCTGAATAAAGGGTGGGATATACATATTTAAATAAATACTTGAATAAGAATATCAAACTGATTGAAATATATTATTTGCTGTTATGAAAGTATACATGAAATGGTGTCACGGGAGAGGGAAATGGGTCATTATAACTCAAAGAACTAAAATATTAAAAAGCAGAGGAGATCTTCCTCAAATTGTCCCACCAAGGAAAAGCCAAGTTCTACTTCATGATTCACCCTGCCCAGCCCCAGCAAAATTCAAAATCCAGCTATAATGCAGTTTAACCAAAACCACATTAAAAAGTGAAGCCCAAACTTGAGACATGAAACTGAAATTACATTTGGAGAAAGCCTAGAAAGCACCTTGGTAATTAACACAGAAGCAATGTCAATATTCTGTTAGGAAGGAAGATGGGGGTTTGGATTCCAGTAGGCAAAAGTTCCACAAGGGCCACAGCTTCAGACACTGTCTGACTACTACCTGACATAAGGTATCTATGAACACTCCTTAGAGAAAAAGTATGTTAAGAGAACACATAGTCACAAGATGATAACAGATCCTCCAAAGCTAGTCTTCCATATAATCAGAGCCCAACTCAGAAACAGGAGAGTTGTGACTTCCCAAACACTATGGAGTTACAACTCTATACCCCACCATGCACCATTCTGCTCAAAGAGTTTCTTCCTTCCAAAGTGAACACACAAAAGGGATGGGGCAGCTAACACAATCCCAATCTTACCTCATGTATTTTAGAGACACCCTATGCAACATCCACTCAGTCCACAGCATTAAAATAAACATGGGATTGGGCTCTATGGGCCAACTGCTGGCCCCACAAAATATCACAATACGTGATATCACACCATTGTGGTTGAGAAGATACCCTGGTATTACATGGAGTCCAACTGCTTGGCATCCATCCTCTCCAATACTTCACATATCAAAAATATATATATGAAAATAGTCAAGGATCATAGAACTGAGAAGAGGTGGAAGACTCAACATTAGCAGGCATGCGATTTTTAATTTTGCATGTGTGCGGATACTTGCAGAGGGAAGGCAAAATATTTTTCCCATCCATTATCACTGAAAGGTAGTTAAATATGTAGATTCTGACCAGGACAATGCTTACTCCAAAGTGCCATCCGTGTAGTGACTGCATGTAAGTGTGTTTAGGACAGACTGCAGGCAGCCTTTACTATTCCTGGGGTGGAACCCAACAACAATTGCTGCTTTGATATTTCTTAGTATACTTTTGGATTGATAATGCTAGAGGAGGCTGAACTACACTGGAATCTTGGTGGCCCAATTGTTCCAGATCATTTCAAGGAAGGATCTCAACACACACATACCCATCCTTCCATTCCAAGGCCCATGAAAATGTTAGTGTTTTGCCTAACTTGCATCCTGCTTGTTAACAGAAATTGCAGCTTGAATTCCCACTGTTTAACCCTAATTCTACATCGCAGAAGGCTACTCCTTGCTTGTTGGGTGCAGTACTTATTTATTTTGCCAGGCTTTACTTATTTTGCCAAGTTTATTTACTTATTTTGTTTAAGGTGTTATTGTGTTTGTAACATGGTAGTTGTGGAAGAGCCCACTTTCCCCATACAGACTACCTGTAATTTTGAGCTCTGGGGATGAGTTTCTGCTGACCATATCACACTCTAGTGATGATAACTTGGTTGCTTTGCAGAGGAGGGCCTTCTTATGTTTGACATCAAACATTTGGAATGATGCCTCCATTGAGGTTAAGTGGGCTCCAATGTTGGGTGTTTCCACCATCAACAAGACCTGGTTTCTCAGACATTTTTTTTTTTTATGATTTTCTAGATGCTTAAGATTACCAGTTACTCCTTGAGTTGTTTATTTTATTGTCTTACCACTGTTTTATCAATTTTAGCAATTGGTTAAATATTTTGGGGGTTGGGTTTTTCTTCCAGTGAAAATCAATATAAAAGTGTTTGTAACTAACTAAATAGCTAGTCCAGCACAAGCTTCTGAGGCAGGATGTGCTAACCTATCCTAATGGTTTAGGATATGTGATCCACAGTTAACTGGTAGCAACAATTACAGAACTGATGCTGATCAAACATATTCCACAGTCTTTACTGTCTGAACATGTGGCTATGGGAAGCAAAATACCACCTAGAGACCGGAAGGACAGGGCCAGTCCACATCATCAAGATTTTAAAGAGGCATCCTGGACAATGTCTCCCCTCGAAGAAAAAAAATGGGATTTTACCAGACCTTTGAAAATAACAACTGTCTCTGGTAAATCGTAGTACTATAATGCCTGTGTAATTAAAGCTTTAAAAACAACATTTTGCACCAAGCAAAACTGACTTACACACTGGGTTTCAACATTTGCTTGGAGATGGCTCCCTGGTCTTTAGAGTTGACATGCAGAATTTAAGCAATTAAGCTTTGGCCCATCTCTTATTTGCTTGCCATGAAAAGCTTCTCCTGCCTCATTTCTTTGTGCCAAGTTGCTGTTCAATATAACAAAAGCAGGCACAGAGGGGGAAAAGTTGGCAAATCTAATCATACAGAATGTGTGAATGATGCCCTTCAGGAGTTTGGGCAAATAATTCATGCTGCTTCACATCATCATAGAGCTATGCTGAGCACTGATGCCCCAATCTCTCCACCAGCAGAAACCTTAGTTTACTATCCATCACCTGAGCTGTCAAGAAATTCCCCTAAAGCAGCCATTTAAAAAAAAAAAAACAAAAACTGGAGCCTTGGGGGCTTTGGGGTCTCTTGGGAGACTTTAGGAGTTGAAAAATGGGAAGTTAAGAGCTGAAATATGTGGTACATGGTCCACACTCTCTCTAGTTCTGAGACAGTCCTGATCTGGAATTCTGTGACCAGCATCTTTGTGCAAGATGATGCCCTCCAACTGTCCCAGTTTGGCAGGGACAGCCCTGGTTAATCCTTTGCCATCCCGCCTGTTAGGTCTCCTTATGCTGGCCGTGTGCTCTCCCTGAGCACACGGTCTGACTAATGAGGGGGAGGAGCCAGCTAGGGGGGAGGAGTCTTATTAGGAGCTCCCAACGGCGTGCGCCAAAGGTGCGCGCAGTTGAAGCCCTCTTCTTCAAACCTTCCAATTCATCCCTTGGCGATCAGCAGAGGAGACATACTTGATTCAGTTGAATTTTAGAAAGAAAGCCCTGTTATTCTTTCTAGACCTACTCCCTGTACTACTCTCTGTAGTATCAAGGATGGAAGGTGAGGGAGCTGCCGCGGTCACCTGTAGCACTTGTGGGATGTTCCTTTTCTTGCCACAAGATGTTGTTGGGTACACCTGCACCAAGTGCAAGCTGGTGACCTTCTTGGAGGAGAAGGTTCGCCAGCTGGAGGCACGAGTTTCTAATCTTCGTCCTATTAGGGAAGGTGAGGAGTTTTTGGATAGGGCAGAGAAGACCTTCCTGAAGACCGAATGCGTGCGGGAGCTGCCAGATCAGGAAGTCAGCACACTGGGCCAAGAAACGGATGCTTGGAGGATTGTCACATGGAGGAGTAGGAGGACTAGGAAGGAAACAGAGACTCTCAACCTACACAATCGCTTCAAAGTTCTTGGCCTTATGAACAATGAGGAACACCAGGAAGAGGGAACAGAATGTCAACAAGAAGAAATCCAACTTCGGCAACAGGAACTAGATCAACACTCCCAGCCTCAACAGAGTGCCCAGGCAGTCCTAGAAGAACCTGCTAGTTGAGGAGCCCCGGACAAGCCTCAGAGGAGGCGAGTTCTGGTTGTTGGGGACTCCTTGCTCAGAGGAACTGAACCGGCAATTTGCAAACCCGACAAGTTCAATCGAGAAGTCTGCTGTCTTCCTGGGGCCAAGATCAACCACATAACGGAGAGGTTAACCAGGCTGGTCAAGCCCACTGACCATAAGCCCCTCATTCTGGTTCGTGTCGGAACCAATGACACTGCGAGGAGCAGCTTTTACCACATCGCAAAGGACTACGAGCTTATGGGGACAAAGCTTAAGGACGTTGGTGCGCAGGTGGTCATTTCTTCTCTCCTCCCTGTTCAAGGATATAGCGCACAAAGGGAAAGGGCAATAGCAGAGGTCAACAACTGGCTCCGCACATGGTGCCACCGGCAACAGTTTGGGTTTTTGGAACACAGCCTGAATTTCCATGAACGTGGGCTTCTGGCAAGGGATGGGCTACACCTCACAAAACTTGGCAGGAATGTTTTTGCAAACAGTCTTGCACGGAGGATTAAGAGGTCTTTAAACTAAGTTCTGCTGGAGAGGGAGACAATATTATTCAGGGCAAAGACTCGGCGAGTGCAGGGGGAAACGGCCCAGATGATATTGACCAAGTAGTACAAGCGTCCAATGGTGGGAGGAGTAGAAACTATAGTACAGGACTTGCAGGAAGGGCCCGGGGATTTAAGTGTCTCTACACTAACGTGCAGAGTATGGGAAACAAGCAAGATGAGCTTGAACTCCTAGTACAACAAAATAAATATGATTTGATAGGCATCACTGAGACCTGGTGGGATGAGTCTCAGGATTGGAATGTAGGAATAGAGGGGTATAACCTATTTTGTAAAAATAGACTAAACAAGAAAGGAGGAGGAGTAGCCTTGTATGTCAAGGATGTTTTCACCTGTGAAGAGATCCATGACTTAAACCCAGAAAGCCAGGTCGAGAGCATCTGAGTAAGAATTAAGGGAGCGAGAAACAATAGGGATATTCTGGTGGGAGTTTACTACAGACCTCCAACCCAGACTGAGGACCTTGATGACGCCTTCCTCAACCAAATGACCGTGCATTCAAAAAGGAGAGATACAGTAATAATAGGAGATTTCAATTACCCGGATATATGGTGGCAGGCAAACTCTGCCAAGACAGCAAGGTCCAGCAAGTTTCTTGCTCGTCTTGCAGACAATTTCATGGTCCAGAAGGTGGAAGAGGCAACAAGGGGATCAAATATTCTAGATCTGATCCTGACCAATAGGGATGACCTTGTTAATGAGGTAGAAGTGGTTGGATCTTTAGGGGGGAGTGACCATGCCCTATTGGAATTTGGCATTCAGTGGGAAAGAGAAGATAAGTGTAGCCAGACACTCATCTTAGATTTTAAAAAAGCGGACTTCTGTAAACTTAGGGAGCTGCTGGCTGAAATTCCGTGGTCAAGAATAGTGAAAGGGAAAGGAGTTCAGGAGGCATGGGAGCTCCTTAAAAGGGAGATACTGAAGGCACAGTCTAAAACTGTGCCAATAAGGAGGAAAAATGGAAGGCATCTGAAGAAACCAGAATGGTTGACTAAAGAACTCTCAGTTGAGCTAAGCATTACGAGAAACGTGTACAGGAAATGGAAGAGGGGGGATACCACCAAAGAAGAATTTAAGCAAGCAGGTAGGAGATGTAGGGAGGAGGTCAGAAAGGCTAAAGCACAGAACGAACTTAGGCTGGCCAGAGACATTAAAAACAATAAAAAGGGCTTTTTTAAATATGTCCGTAGCAAAAGGAAAAAGAAGGAGACGATAGGGTCGCTGCGCAGAGAAGATGGCGAATTACTAACAGGGGGAAGAGAAAAGGTAGAACTGCTTAACACCTTCTTTGCCTCAGTTTTTTCCCAGAAGGATACAAGCACTCAACCTGGCGGTTGGGGAGCAGGTGAGGAAGCAGGGGAAATGAGGCACAGAATAGGTAGAGAGGTGGTACAGGAATACCTGGCCACACTGGATGAATTCAAGTCTCCAGGGCCAGATGAATTTCCTAGGATGCAATTCATCTGGCCCTGGAGACTTGAATTCATCCAGTGTGGCCAGGTATTAAAAGAACTGGCAGAGGTCATTTCGGAACCGCTTGCTATAATCTTTGAGAAATCTTGGAGGACAGGAGAAGTTCTAGCAGACTGGAAGAGGGCAAATGTTGTCCCCATCTTCAAGAAGGGAAAAAAAGAGGACCCAAATAATTATCGCCCAGTCAGCCTGACGTCAGTACCCGGAAAGATCCTGGAGCAGATCATTAAGCAGTCAGTTTCTAATCACTTAGAAAGCAATGCGGTAATCACGAGAAGTCAACATGGATTTCTCAAAAATAAATCACGCCAGACTAATCTTATCTCTTTTTATGATAGAGTTACTAGCTTGATAGATGAAGGGAATGCTGTGGATGTAGCATTTCTCGATTTCAGTAAGGCCTTTGACAAAGTTCCCCATGACATTCTTGCAAAGAAACTAGTAAAATGTGGGCTGGACAGAGCTACTGTCAGGTGGATCTGTAACTGGTTGACTGACCATTCCCAAAGGGTGCTCACCAATGGCTGCTTTTCATCCTGGAGAGAAGTGACTAGCGGGGTGCCACAGGGTTCTGTCCTGGGTCCAGTGCTGTTCAATATTTCCATCAATGACTTGGATGAAGGAATAGAGGGCATGCTGATCAAATTTGCAGATGACACCAAATTGGGAGGGGTTGCTAGTACGCCAGAGGACAGGATCAAAATTCAAAATGACCTGGTCAAATTGGAGAGCTGGGCCAAAGTTAACAAAATTAAATTCAACAGAGAGAAGTGTAAGGTCCTACACTTAGGTAGAAAAAATGGAATGCAGAAATATAGGATGGGGGACACATGGCTGGATGGCAGTATGTGTGAAAGGGATCTAGGAGTCTTAACAGACCACAAGCTGAACATGAGTCAGCAGTGTGATGCAGCAGCCAAGAAAGCCAACGCAATTCTCGGCTGCATCAATAGGAGTATGGTGTCTAGATCGAGGGAGGTACCGGTACCACTCTACTCTGCTTTGGTTAGACCTCATCTCGAATACTGTGTCCAGTTCTGGGCACCCCAATTCAAGAAGAACATGGTCAAGCTGGAGCAGGTCCAGAGGAGGGTGACCAAAATGGTGAAGGGCCTGGAAGCCAAGCCCTATGAGGATAGACTTAGAGAGCTGGGTATGTTCAGTCTGCAGAAGAGAAGGTTAAGAGGGGACATGATAGCTATGTTTAAATATTTGAAGGGATGCCATGTAGAGGAGGGAGAGGGCTTGTTTTCTGCCGCTCCAGAGACCAGGACAAGGAGCAATGGATTCAAGCTGCAGGAGATTCCACCTGAACCTCAGGAAGAACTTCCTGACAGTCAGGGCTGTCCGGCAGTGGAATATGCTGCCTCGGAGTGTAGTGGAGTCTCCTTCCTTGGAGGTTTTTAAGCAGAGGCTGGATGGCCATCTGTCGGGAGTGCTTTGAGGGTATTCCTGCATGGTAGGGGGTTGGACTGGATGGCCTGTGTGGTCTCTCCCAACTCTACATTTCTATGATTCTATGATTCTCAGCTGCTTTTACAATGTCCCATTTTCTCTCTCCTTCTCCTCCCACTTCTTCCCTTTGTTCTTGGTTTCTTTCAAGTGCTGCAAACCACTTCCACACTACACTGTTATAATGCTATTATTCCACTTTCGACATCATGTGGAATTCTGGGGTTTGGAGTTTATTGAGGCCAGAGAGCTCTCTGGCTGAGAATTTTAAAGGCCCCTCCCTAATCTTCAGACCCCAGGATTCCACAGAATATTGAAAGTGGAATAATAGCAATCTAACAGTGTAGGGAGGAAATGGCCTTAGTTCCAAATGCGGAAGTAGTTTGCACTTAGAGCTTTTCACAGGAGGCAAGTAAATTGCAGCTTCAGCAGGATAATAGTTCTTTTGCTGGAATTTATCACATTACCTCATTCCTCTTCTGTGATAAGTCCCAGGTAAAGACACTATTATCCTATTGCAATTGTGATTTACCTGCCTCCTGTGATAAAGCCCTTAGTTAATTCAGCTGGAAGGGTAGGAAACGAGGGGTGACATCTTGCCCTTCAAAAACTTAGCACATCATTCCAGGATTTATCTGTAAAATAGTAGTATTGTGTGTTCTTCCTCCTTAACAACTTTTGCCCTCTTGTTTCCTGGCCTCCACACTTCTGACAACACTTTGACATAGTGTGGCCACACGTATCCAGGTTTTTATTTGTGAAATGTTAGAGGGTATGAAAGATACTTGATCAAGCTACAAGCTGTGAAATGAGAGGTGTAGGCTTAACAATGTTTCCTTTCTTGGTGTTAACTTTTAATTTAGAACAGGTTCAAATATATACCTTTACTTTTCACTTTGTACATTTTCCTTCATCTTCTCAAGACACAACAAAGGAAGGAAAGGATGTGTTTGGTGTCATGAAACAGGGTACCAAAGGAAAAATTATGAACTGGAATCAGTTGCCAGGTGCTTCAATTCAAAAGTTACTTTGGCATAATAAACTCAGACGAGTCCTTCCAAGTATCAGCGCCCTGTTTAGTATGAGCCACTAATCTGATCAAAAGACCAAGCAGGAGCCTGATTTCCCAGCTGGGGACTGCTTGGCCTCGCTGTTAATAATTTTCACACCAGGGAAGCATAAAAAGCTCTTCTCGAGTTAAGAGTGTTTTGCTTTATTTTAAGAAGGGATCTTCAAGTCATTCCGCCCACCCCCCTTTCTCATGCAGCCACTCACACCAAGTGCAAACATTCCTGGACATTTTTTCTTCACAGCCTATTTCCAAAACAGACAAGAAAAGCAACAGCGTCAAATTACTTTGCCATCTCTCCCACCCCCTCCCTTCCCATCCATTTTTTTTCACAATCACACACCACCAGTATTGGGGAGGTGCTCTGGGGAGATGAAGAGGAAGGCTGAGAAAATGTCCAGGCACTAAAGTTATTCCTCAAAAACAAAACAAGCCACATTACCTGCTCTGTTTTTTCCTAATCAGCTGGAACAGATTGAGAAATTTCTGGAACCTGTTTTCACATCCTGTCTCCTGACACCTCCCCCCAACTTCCCCAAAGTTTTGTTCCAACATTCTTCACGTTTCAGTAGCTGTGGAAACAGAGTGGCTCCTGGACTTTTTTTCACAGGCCACTTATACTGTCAAGCCAGGCTGACTCTCTAGATACAGGTTTAAAGATTAAGGAAAAACTCAAAAGCAAATAGCACTTCCCAGTCAACCAGTTCTTCGAAAAACTTTGCATTCTGTGTCAATTCAGACCTTTTTCTAGTAAACCAATGGGATGCATATATATATGTATATATATATCTGTATGTATATATAAAAAGCAGCCAATGCATAAGATGTATGGCAGGAGTGCAATAGCTGATGGTGCAAGGTCAGTTTTGTCCCTTATGTCCCCCTCCCACCCTGGTATGTCACACTGTCAAAATTCAACCCTGGGACAAAACCAGAAGTTACTGATTGCTTGGTTACATTCAAGGCAAGATCAAAAGTTAGTTGCTATTGGCTTACAGACAAGGATAAAACTAGAAGCTGCAAAAACAAAACCAGAAGTTACTTCTGTTCAGCTGATCTTCTTTGCAGGTGTTTACATCTGGAGGCCTTTGGAGTGATTTCGGATCATTGCAGAGGGCAATTTTCACACACACCACAGTAATAAATGTTTGTTTGTTTGTTTGTTTCAAGGCAGCTTACAATACTTTTAAAAGATCAAGCTAAAACATTAACTTACAAGTTTTTTATTAAAAAAAACATTTTTGCCATGTATGTCTGTGATCTTGGGAAGTCTGGAAGGAATGAGATAGTGTAAAAATGCCCCACAGACCAAATGTAGCATCTGGGCTGCAATTTGCCCACCCTCGATTTATGGTCCATGTACAACACTGGAAAGCAGGCTTTATATGCATCCAGCTTGGCTCTCCCAACTCACGAGGACTACTCTAAGTCCTATTGTCCACTGATGATATGATAAAGATGGTCCAGTCAAGAACTGAGAGTAGGCTTTCAGGCCATCCAGATGTTGATGATCTTCTTTACCCATCATATCTCATTTTTGGCCAGGCTTGTTGGGACCACTTGCAGCTGACGCACAATACCTGATGTAAATTATGAGCAAACTCAAAATGCCAAAATGCAAGAGCAGAGCCATCAGCCCCATTCAGAAGTAGTTCACCTTTGTCTTTTCAGCGCTATTCAGTATTAATATACAGTTGTACTAAAATTAATTCTGTATAGATTTCTTAGAGTGCATATAATCAAGTGCATGGAAGGGAACTGTGGTCATTTTGACCTGCTTGTGCAAGCTTCCACACACAGAAGCTGCATGTGCATTTCATCTGTAGAGTACTCCATATCCTGCATTTTTGTGTGGGGTGGTAGACAGCATGATGCCAATCCCCTCCACATCTTGACTTCAAAGCACAGAACTGCAACTGGGTAAGGGGTATGCCAATAATGCTTAGCGTATAGCACTTTCCTTAAGTGCTTAAAGTGTTTCACGGAAATTAGCCCAGTAATCCTTGCATGGGATTGCAATTACCTCGCAAGTAATCTTGTAAAGCCAATAATTATTCCCTTATTACTGTCTAAGAAAAGAGACAAAATAGTGGTCACTTATTGCTAGGCATCGAAGGCAATGCAGGGGCTGCTGAAATGCCCAGCCAGAAAGCTTCTCTGAGGCATCTGTTTGGGCCACAGTTGGAAAGAATGTGCTCTTCAGGTGAACCAATGAAAGACAGAATAGAATTTCATGTGATTTTTTTTTAACTGAGAACTTACTTAAATGTTCAGATTCTTTTTCTAAGTGTAACAGAACAGATTTTATATCAGGTAAAAGGTACAACATAGTCATCGCCAGGAATCACTTTGTTTGTTGAATATGGCTGGTGCAGATAGCGTAGAATTTCATATGGTCCATTTTTTACAGGATGTAATCAAAATTCACAATTTTTTCATAATGGAAAGAATTCAAGATTTTAAATGTCTGCATGTGGCAGAAATGACACTCCTTAATCCCACAAGGCAATACGTAAATGAATTTTGAACTGATTGCACCTTTCAAATCTACAATAATTGTACCTGCTAAGAGTGAAACTGGAACTCACAACTTATAAATTAACGTGTGTCACACAAAATCACTGTGCCCCAGTTGAAACTTTGTGGGGACAACTGTATTGGCACACCTATGTAGACTCTGGTGGAATAATCTTTTCTTTAAAAATCTTTTCTTTCAGAAAATTTTAGGACGATGTACGATAAATACTTGTCACGTAACTCATCAACTAGGATCAGTCATACCAATCAGAGATCAAGAACCCCTTTATCACACAACTATCTCTGAAAAAAAAAAGTTGAGGTTATAAGCACCTCCACGCAGCTGTGATATTGGTGAGAGAAATTTTTTGTACCATCATTTTTCCAACTAAGAAAAAGTCCTCTAGGCAGGCAGGCAGGCCATCATAAACAGCAACTGTTATTAGCATCCTTCTCATTTAACTTCAGGTTCACCTTTGTAACAATTTAGCACTTTGTGAAATGACAATTCATTTATGATACATGAAACTGAGCATACTGCATCTTTGTTAGGAGCACTATCTACCGCCAGTCTGGAATTTGGGGTTTTGATCAAGAAATTTATCTATAATTACTGGAACTGTGATCAGATTTAATTGTGGAATGTTGATGACACCACTTTCATAATTTGGTAAGTGCATTGTTGGTGATGATGCTGGTGATGCTGAAGCCTTTCCTTGACACGATGTCATCCTTTTGGCTGTTGCTGGAATTCCCTCAACCCTGATTCGTTGGTGTGAAAGTCAGAACTTCTCACAGACCAATATGGTTGTCCCTGTTCTGTCATGATGTCATTTCTTCCATTATTATGCAAATGTTGTGGGTTTTATATTTTTGTGCTATTTAAGAAAAATACCTTTTGGGGTTTTCCTAGTAATCAGAATGATCCTACATGGTACCGATTCCAAAAGTCTGTGCGTGTTCCTGATGTACCTCTTTCTGAATTCGATGGGGCCAACAATAATTAAATACTGCAAATACAATCACAATTTATGTCTCTCTCTCTCCCCGTACACACACACACACACACACACACACACATACAACAATGTATATATTAAATTAGACATCTATGTGCTGTCCTCAAAGTTCAAAGCATCCAAAGAGGTACCAGCACAGGACATGATTACAGGACTCTTCTGCCTGTGCTGCTTAGTTGAACTGCAACATTCGAATGAAAAATTAAAACCCTAAATAATTTAAAGTGCAAAATAAAAAAACAAATGCAACAAAGAAATTACCCCACAAAGAATTTATACTTTTGTTCCTTCTTAAATTTGTTGTTGTGCGCCTTCAAATCATTTCCGAGTTATGATGACCCTTAAGGTGAATCTATCCAGTAGCGTAGGAATGTGAGGATGGGGGGACAATTCACCCTGGGCAGCAATGTTTCTGGGGAGTCCCAGCCCATACCCGTGCCCCTGCGTACCCTGGCCACGCCCCCATACAACACAGCCACGCCCACACACAGTGGGCATGCCCCTCGTGCCATAGCCCCGCCCCCTCTACACACTCCAAGCTCCGCCACTGAACCTATCACCTTTTCTGGGCAAGATTTGTTCAGAGGAGGTTTGCCTTTGCCCTCCTCCGAGACAGAGAGAGTGTGACTTGCCCAAGGTCAACCAGTGGGTTTCCATGACCAAGAATCATAGTCCAGTGCTCAAACCATTACACCACGCTGGCTCTCTCCCTAAATACGTAACTGAAAATACCACTATCTTGATCAAAGTGAAAAGGGCCTGCTCCTACAGCAACTCCCCAGCTCCCCCATCCCTCTCCTTCTGAGCTCAACAGGCAAGTATATTTCTTTCCTTAGGGTCCACAGATCTCATTGTGTCAAACCAGTACCGATGGAGGTTACATTGATATTGAAATTGGCCCCTTTTCTAGATTTAGTTGAAGGCAAAACAACTCTCTTCATCCCTTCTTCACATCCTACGCCTGCCTTAGCCTTTGAATGCTGCCTTCTGTGAAGAAAACTTTCCAATGCCAGTCTCTAGCCCAGTCAAGCCACCTGCTTCAGCCTCTCGCCTGAGATGCTTCAAGGTAAAGCTAGAGGACCGCTGCCTTCCAGATATTGCTGGATTGCGACTCACATGATGCATCACCATAAGCTATACCAACAAGGGCCCACTGGAGTTGCGTTCCAACAATATCTGAATGGCTGTGTATCTCCTAGCTCTGCTCCCAAATGAAGGTAATACCTGCCCTACTTTAGGAGGTGTAATCTGGGAGTGATCTAGGACATACCCATACAACTGCTACTTTTAACAAAAATGCCTTTCTAGTGCCATAGCTGGAGAATGATAGGTGTTTGAACAGCCTACTCTTGCTGGAGTGGAGGAATATTTGCATGGATTACTCTGCTATGCTTCCCTCCTCTTCTCTGGGATACCACTGTAGCCCTTCTCAAGGGCTACTTGCAAGCCAGATATGGCAAAATCGGGCCTGCAGGAGCAGCACCGGTCTAAAACTATGGCGATTTCTGCACTAGCCTGTTACAGTGCTATCATTCCACTTTCAACATCCTGTGGAATTCTGGGGTTTGCAGTTTACCGAGGCCCAAGAGCTCTCTGGCTGAGAATTCTAAACGCCCTTCCCTAAACTGCAAAGCCCAGGACTCCATAGGATATTGAAAGTGGAACCATAGCACCATAACAGGCTAGTGCAGAAATGGCCTATGTGTCTGTCTCCTGTGTATTGTAGCCAGATGGAAAAGGAGTAACGGGGGAAGGGGGGGAAAACATTTCCTAGCGTGGAAGCAGCACCCCTCGGGCGCCTCCAGCCAGCTCCAGGGGGAGTCCCTCTTGCACTGGAAAGAAACCTGGGAAAACGGCCGAGACGGCAACGAAGCCGAGCCCGGGCGCGCTCTCTCGGTGGAGCAGAAATGCCTCGAGCTGCCAGAGGAGGGCGCCCGCTCTGCTCGTCTGCGCCTCCCTCGATTCTTCCGTTCGTCTTCGGGAGGAAGCAGCCGCCCCTCCCTCCTCCCGCCTCCCCCGCCTTTAACTAAACAGACCGAAGCGGGCGCGTTTGGCAGGGGCGGGTGGGCGAGGGCGTGCTTGCTTGCCGGCCGTTCTCGTGCTCTGAAGTGGCCGGGTGGGAACCTCCCGTCGCCGCTCCGTCTTCAGAGCGAGAAGGCTGCCCGGAGTGCAGGGAAAGGGGAGCGTCCGGCTGCTCAGGCGGGCCGGGGAAGCCAAAGGGAAGCGTCCGGGCAGCCCGAGGCGGGCGGGGGGGCCTCGCTCCGCCGCCTTCAGCCTCTGGGGCGCTCCTGACAGCCCGGCTCCCTTGTAATTGAAGAGGAGCGAGCGGCAGAGCCGGCGCGAATCAATATAAAATTCAAATACTTTTGTGCCACCTGTTGGATTTTGTCACTAATTGCATCTGGTTTCGGGAAGAGAAGGGGGAGCGGGAAAGGCGGTGGCTGCCCTTGGCCGTCCCTAAATATTGCTTCCAGTGCTCCTCGTTGGAAGCGGCGTGCCTTTCTTCTTAAACGTCTTGCATCCGTGTTTAAGAACGATTTCCCTCTCTCACCTTGCTATCTGTGCAAAGATAATCACTATATCAGAGGGCTTCTCCCCGATGCTAACTTTTGGCCCATAGGACGCGTCTACATATTTCGAGGTTCTGTATTTCCTTGCCCCCAATGTTTTTTTTTTCCTCTGAAAATAAAAAGAGACGCCCAGATAAACGAAAGAGGACAGCAATTTGAAGGCTGTGGTTAGTGTGGACCTCCTGTAAGCTAAATAAGGTGAGAGTTCCCATTCAAACTCTGGTCGGGAATCTATGCAAAGACAAAACAAGGTTTGAAACCATGTGTGATTTCAGGGCTCTTTCTCATTACAGTTATAGCACTGTGATTCCACATTAAGGCCATTTCCACACTGCACTGTTATAGCATTATTGTTTCACTTTCAATATCCTGTGGAATTCTGGGGTTTGTAGTTTCCTGAGGCCCAAGAGCTGTCTGGCTGGGAATTCTAAAGGTCCCTCCCTAAACTCCAAACCCCAAGATTCCATGGGATGTTGAAAGTGGAATAATAGCACTATAACAGTGTAGTGTGGATACCGCCTAACTGCCACGGCTCCATCCTATGAAATCGTGGGATTTGTATGAACCACTAGAGTTCTATAGCTAGAAATTCAAATTATCCCTCCCTAAACCACAGGCTCCAGGATTCCATAGGATGGGATGATGGTGGTTAAGGTGGAATCATAGCGCTATAATTTTGTAATGTGGAAAAGCCTTCAGTGGAGACCTGCAGCATTCTTGGCTCTTCCATACATTTCCAGAAAGTTCTGTGGCTCTCAAAGACATGGGACATTTTAGAAGGAACATGAAGAAATTCCAACTTATCACAGGTTCTAAAAGAGAATCCTACCTCCAGCACAACAGTGGGACATCCAGTACTTTTTATCGTTATGTTTTACTCAATTTACACAAAACGTTTCTGGAATCCTTTCCTTTTGTGAAGTTGAATGCAACACAAGCGCACATAGAGAGCAAACAATGAAGGAGTGGCTGATTGCTCACAAAGATGTAAACAGCGCATCTAAGATGCCTACTTTTAATAGAATTGTAATTTTAAATTTTGTACAATTAACAGAATTAATAGATGGGCAATTTCTGCCTGAAAGTGACAAATCTTGCCACCTCACGGTGGAGAGGGTGTTTAGTTTGGGGAAGCAGTTGTGCTTTCTCATTTAGTATGTGAGAATAAACCCATGTCACCATTTACATCCCTACATTTGGAGAATATACAATAAAAACTTAAGTGTATATCTTTAAAAAAAAATACTGTGCAAAGTAGCCATCTAAGACATCACAGTTTCAGCAGTTTGTTGGGATAATGTCCGTAAGTGCTTCAAACACCCTAAAGTGTTACTATTTCACATTGTAATAATTTAAACTATGCATAGTTTCAACTCACCTACCACAATTAGGCCTAAGCTCTCACTGAGGTGGTATAACCTGTATCTGACTCGTACCAGTCTGCAGATGGGAGCAGGCTCCATGGATGAATGGTCCTTGTACATTGAACAATAGCCTGTCTGGGAGTAGAGCATGTCAGAGCTTTTCTCCCTCCCATATAGTTGTTTGTGTTCAGTGATTAATTTGCATATTTTTAATTATTTCAGACTGCCTGATAAGCAAAAGTTTTTTTCCTATGTTCCCTACATCCAGTCTCTGGGTACTATACACAAACAATGAAAAAAATCAAAATAAAAGTGACAAAAACTGAAGCTCATAAAATATCTAAAAATACTAAACAATTTCTAAAATGCATATGAGAATTAAAAACTAGAGGTGCTAAAAGATCATAAAGCAAGCAAAAACTAGTTAACCAATAACAGCAAATAAATAGATACGAATAGTGAGTTACATTTCTAATAGGTATGACTACATTACATTACAATTGTAAACCTAATAGGATTATTTCACTTCTTTTGTGGGACACTATAAATTTTTATGTGTGTGTATATATATATGTGTATATATATCTATATTTATATCTATATCTATCTATATATATATATGTATATACATATATAGGTTTTATGTATTTATATATATAGAGAGAGAGAGAGAGAGAGAGAGAGTGATAGGTGTATAGCCTCATTAAATGATGGAGGAAGAATATATAATTCAGCTGGTGACTTGCAATATATATTTTGTGCGTGAAGCAATAAAAATTCAGTGATTTAGTTTACTTTATAGAAACAGGAAAGTCTCCGTTTTTTAAAAAAATGCGTATTGTAACTGTAACTACTTGGAGGAGGCTTGAAACTGTCACAGTAACTAATTACAGTGAAAGTAAGTTCTCATACTTTGAGACTCAAGAGGATACCAAGTAAATCTGTGGCCTCAGTGTTGCTTTCTGGGAAGAAGGGTAGGTTTGGCCCAGCTATCTGTGATGCCACCATGTGCAGCACTATGGTTCACATTGCTGTTGAATATCCACATATTATGAATACACCTACCTGCTGGTAAATGGAAAAACTGCACCAGACATCAAGGATATTACAGTCCCATGAAGAGAGGCCATAGCTCTGTGGGGATAGAACATGTAGCATGCAATGGTTTGAGTCCTCCAGATACCCACTGAAAATGGAGTTCATTTTTTAAATGCTAGATGAACAAGACAGACAAGCACTTGATCTTTTGGCACTTTATTTAGCTGTCTTTTTATGCCTCCCTGTTTGGGCTGTGAGAATAGATGCTTTAACTGCAGATGGGTCAGAATTAACTCCAGTTAAAGTAAGTCCAGTAGCAAGGGCTAGGAGAACTTTCCCTCTCCTCCAGCCCTTGGAGAGCCAACCTCAGTCAAAATAGCAAATACTGGGTTAGATGAACAGCAGAATGGCCAGTTTAACAGCTTTGTTTGTTTCCTACATGAACTCTAGAAGGAAGACTTTAGCATTGTGAGGGGGGGAAAGGGTATTCTTGATATTTAGTAGCAAAGCACCAGAAATGGATCCTCAGTGGCACAAATTCCTGTGGAAAATGTTAGGGAGAAAAAACTAGTAATGGATACATTCAGGCTGGTTGGAGGTTTCTATTTTGCTTTGTTTTACATATGTCCCTGTGGCTTGCTAAATATACTAAATATTAAAGGATGGGCAAAGTGTAGCTTGCTGGCCCCATGTATTCCCCAAAGCCTCACTAAATGAGCTGTAGCCAGTGAGATAGTTAACAGAATAGACAATACCATGGTCAATATAGTACGTTGTAGTTCAGAATCAATAGTCAATGCTATATGAATTAAAATACACTTAAGATAAGAATAATCATTAAGTTATGAATGAGGAATTTTATTAGTTAATAATGAAATGAGGGAATTTTAAAGAATAATAATTTCTAATGAAATATTAATTAATGTCATATGTAGTTAATTTTAAGTATTTTTAACTAAAAAATTTAATCCACCACAAAATAAATCAGTGCAGCCCTTGGATATTTTTCTCAACCTGAAAAGTACCCCCCAGTCCTACAGCAGTCACCCAACTTTGTTGTATATGATGAAAATGAAGAAGGCATTTGGAAACTCACAGAAGCAGCTGAACTGGCTTTAATGTTTATTGGTAAATGATACAATTTTCTAACTCTGCATATGGAACCTGTTTAAATTAATACTAAATGTCAACATTCACGGGGTGGGGAAGCAATTCTTTCTGACGCAATCTAAGCACAAAAAGATCTACATGTGACTAACAGAAACCATTCTTCTCTGCTCTCACTCCTTGGCACACAGAGTGAGACAATATAGTAGATGTACTTTCAAATGAGGCCTTGTTATGCAATCATATTTCCTAAATTACAAAATGTAATGGGGCAGATGTGACATTATGGCCCAGCTGTCCTATGTTTTCCTACTAGTAATATGCAAACCACCTTTAGTCTGTCCCACAGGTTGTCTGGCTAGAAATGTACCTCCATCCATTCCACCATTTCCCAGGCAATCTTACTATATATTTTTCCTTCTTTTTTTTTTCTAACTACAGTTGTTTTTTAATCTTGTACGTTTTTTTTTATGTGTAATCATGAAGATGCACAATAGGTACACTGTTTCACAGACTTCTGTATGATAAAAGTTATGATAAAAGTTGCATGTTCCTCATGCCCTCTGCATCTCACCTTTCCGTCCTATAAATACAACACAAATAGCACTACTCAGCCACCCCCAGGCTTCCAAAAGTGAGTTCAAACCCCAATGGAAAAACTTCACTTCTTCTTTCAAATTGCCTTGAGATGTTGTGGGAATCAGGAAACGAACATACAATAACTGTCACCCACAGAGAGGACGCTATCCCCTTGTACTGGTCTAATATCATTCTTTGACCCTCTGAGTGAGGGTCAAAGTTTCCTGGGATCACCAGGAAACGTTGGGAGCTGCACTTACGGGCAAAGGAGTAGGTGAAGAATTGGGAGAGCAGGTGGTCCAGGCCTTGCAGATAGATGGGCTGCTACTGCTACTGCTACTGCTCCTCTTCCTCCAGGCAGTTGAGGCCAGAGTGGGTTGATCACCTCCAAGTCTCTGTTTTCAGGGACTGCCACCATCATTAAAAGTACTCCCACTTCTGTGGGTTCCCTTCCTCCCATGCTCTGGTGCTACTGGGTCCCTCTGCTCACCCATGGCTTCCTTTCCCTCATCTGGGCCCCATTGTGTGCTCTCTCACAGCAGGGGCAAAACAGCTAAAAATCTTGAATATTTTGTAATGCAGAATCTTTTGCATCATTATTATTTTCTTTGAAATTCATGACTGTACGTCATGTTTTTGAGAGGGGACATGGATGACATCACAACTGTTTGAGTCAATCAGCACTGCCCAGAACCATCTCATGATGGGAATAAAATTTGGTAGTTGCCTTTCTGATGAAATAATGGACCTTTAGATAGATCCCAAGGCAATACAACCATATATTTTATTTTCAGACTTTGGAAGGCAGTGCTCACCATTATGTAGCCAAAACAAGAGTGCCCATGCAGAAGAAGGAGGTATAAGCAGAACCCCAAGTTTTGCAGAAGTACAAAAAAATTGGGTTTCAGGGAGAGCAAGGAAATGTAAACTCCCGTAATACAAGTGAAAGGTGTCCATGTCATGTTAGCTTTTGCCCTATAGACAGGCAGGCAGACAGACAGACTGACTGACTTACTGATGTTCAGAAATAAAATTTTCTAATTGTGTGTAGTCATAAAAAATATATAATCCATTTCTGTTTTTCTTTCATTGATTGTCTCTGTTGACAGTGTTAGCCACTGTTGTATATCTGTGAATATACATCGAGGCATGCAGAGCTTCAAAGGATAATTTTTAAAAGTAGCTGTTTAAAAAATAGAATGCTGCCCTTATTACTTGTTGCAGTGGTGGAGACATAACTCATTACTTGTTGCACTGCATATTACTTGTCAATTACTTTCCATTAATTTTTTGAGAAGAAAACAATTTTGGATTGAAGAAGGAATGCCACAAATCTTGAAAAATGCTTATCAACATGGCTCAAAGAAGAAAGTAACTAGAACCGTTATCTTTTACAAGTTCACTCGTACTCATACCATTATTTTTATTAAGTACTTGTTACGGTTATTTAAACACAAAACTAACCAGTTACAGATAATAGTGTTACTAGTTACTTGTTACTTCCTGTCGCTGGACAGCTATGAGCATATAATGATATGGAATGATATGGGAATCATCATGTCTCTCCTACTGAAATCTCTGGAATATATTAGTTTGGCTTGATCATGCTTCATGTGTTAATGATGATTGTCTACTTTAATAAAATCTGCATGAGAGCCATAAAGCAAAAGCTCATATCCTACAATCTAACGTAGTTTATGGACTCCACATTTGATGACACAAATTACAGGGAGGAGATCCATAGCCAGCACTTGGAATGTTTTGGACTACAAAAATCCTCAAGAGTCCTCCAGCCTACTAGTCTAAAATAGACTAGTCTAACTTACTAGTCTAAAATAGTAACTTTTTCAAACTCTGTCTGTAGTTCCATGGTAGAATACATGTCAGGCAACAGAAACCGAATTGCTAACATCTCCATCTGATATAAATCCCACTGAGCAACAACAACAAAAACAAAATCCCAACACCTGAAAGCCAACATCAGTGCTGGGTTTGACTAGACAGCTTGAAAGAAGGACATTTTAACAAATGCCATCTCCAGTATCAATCCATCTGCTTGCTATTGTCTTCAGCTAAGGTTCCATCTGATCTCTCTGCCATTTGGGAAGTGGTGGATAAATACAGACAGCTGGACTTTTCAATGCTGCACAAATATTACCCTAAATGGCTCACTCCACCCACCTACCCTTCCCTACAGTGGCGTACAGCACCCAGGGCAAGGGGGTGGGGTGAGCAGTGGGGGAGTGGGGCTAGTGGGGGGTGGGGGAGGGGCAAGCAGCAGGGGGCATGTGGGGGGTTCCTCTTTTTTGCACCCCCCTGATATTTGCACCCAGGGCAAGCACCCTAGTTGCCCCATCCTAGATGCACCTTTGCTTTTTCTTCCATATATTTATAGAAGTCAGGTACAAAATAGTCATCTCCATGTTGGGAACACATCTGTCCACTGAAGTTGCCCAGTTCAAATGGGTGAAAGTGTGTTTCATTTCCTTTCTGGAAGAAGTCTGAAAGCCAGGGTTCTATATATAATCATTGTATAACACGGGCCCTATTCTATTATGAGTGTGCATGCATCATCAATAGTAAATTTTGGCAGCCTGTATCAACACGAAAAGTCCATTTCCTGACAAATAATGAAACATGATTGTTGATGTAAAATATTTGGGACTCTGCCAATGTGCCAGTCAATAATCTGTGTGTATGATAAATCATCAATCAAATATTTTTAAGGCTTGGAAAAAAAATGTATAGGGAAGGGAGGAGGGGGATCTCATTGCTGCCGGCCTGTCAATCAATCACAGATTGCCTGAAGAATCACAAACCATTTTTCAGAGAGATTTTTTAAAAAAACAAAATAATAATAATTCTGGACTCTGCCAGTCTGCCGGGCCAATCAATCATTGTGCGCCTGATGAATCATGAAACACACTCAGTGACATGTCAGTGCACATACGCACTTGGTACAGCTCTCATCACCCTGAGTTTGTCTTGCAGTTAAATTGACTGAAGGCGAGTTGCAGAAAATGTTCTTTCTCCCAGCTGCTGACCTCCTCCTCCTCCTTCTCCTCCATCACCAGCCAGTCTCAAATTCCCTCAGTCTGTCTTTTGATTTTAAACTGGAGATTTCTCCACGAGGGTTCAACAAGGCAGCAAACAGACCTTTCCGATGTCAAATTGGCTGTTAAACCATCATTGAAGTTGTTAGACAAATTTAACAAGAGAATGAATTCCTGTAAGGTATGTTACCCTACACACACACACACACACACCTCCTGTTAAACTGATCTGTTTTACTTAACACAACAGCACAATCAATGGTGCAACACCAGGATCACAAGGGCTCTGTTTCAATATCCTTAGAACTCACCTCTTCTTCCTATCACACTGCCTTACAGATGGGATAGGAAAGAAATGTCACTCTGGTTATCCTTCTGTTTTCATTGGTGACAAGCATCAGCCTGTTTGTTACACAATCCACCCACTTCAAGCAGCAAAATGTGGAAATTCATTACAGCTAAGGCTATATTTCAGAGGAAGCAACTGGCAAAACCAACTCTGAGTATTCCTTGCCTAAGAAAACACTATGAAATTCATGGGATCACTGTAAGATGACCAGCTATTTGAAGGCACATACATACACAAAAGCTCCAGAACAGAGGATGGGAAATGCTGGACAATTTTGCCCAGAAAGCTCGATAACTTTTTGAATTTGGTAGCAATAAGGCTAGGACAGACAAATGGCTGTTCAGGTGAAAACAAGGCGTCTTAATTTTTCACAGGGAAAATTCAACACACAATTCAGGTGGGGCTTGAGAAATTAGCTCCTGCAATGGCAGGAACTAACTAATTAAAATCAATTCAGTTCTGAGTTAATTTGGAATTTTCCCAACAGAAAGGGACAACATATATAACCGTTTTAATTTATTTATTATTTTCAGCATGAACACTTCTCCAAAGCTGAGTTATTAAGTTATTAACTAATTAAATGACCCATAGAGCCAACAAATTTCACATCAATTAGTCTTGTGTGTGTATGTGTTAATCCTTGTCCACAAACTTTCCCATCTCTTGTTCTCAATGAGAACAAGTGAGAACTAAGATGGCACCACTGGCTCTTGGTAGGTGATGCCTTAACTGGTCTGGGCCACAAGAAGACCCTGACTCCACTGAACTCTGGCACTGGTCATGGAGCAGCCATAGGGCTTAAAAATAATTTGTTGTGAATAATGAACTACTTGTCGTTAATATCTTTTCTTCACCCCTAAAGCAAAAAGGAATAACATCATTCTTTTTTCAGCCTCTGGCAGTTACCTTGATAGCTACAGAAGGTGGCCTCAGGTGTGCTTTGTACCACCAGCCTAGAGCTTGTGGCTTTCAGGTCTTCTTAAACAGATACTAGTAGCTATTTTAATTTATTTTGAAAAATAGAATTAAAATGTGTACAGAAAATGTGTATAAATTTCCATGCAGGAAGGACAAACAAAGCTTCACAACTGGCATGAACAAAGGATGAGATGAGCATGCAGGTGTGATAGGAGAAATGCAATTAAGTCAAAACCAAGTGTTTTCACAGCCCTACTCAGGACTCTGGTAAAGTATCGGTCTGTTACTTTCCACCAGGTGCTGGGAGAAGAATATTTGTAATCCTAGAACCCAATTTTTGTCATACTCTATACCCCATGCTGCGGGATGTGCTATTTTCATAACTGAACTTATTTACAGCTGAAAACATGATCGAAGGCATGCTGGCTAGAAGAGCACAGGTCAGGCTAACTTTAGATCAGGTCATAAATTCAGGGAGGATTCAGCAGGAAACCCAGATGCTAATAGATTTATGCTAATCCTTTCAACACCTCAGGCTCCATGCACACCCAAAGACAATGGCAGGCAAAACTGCCCAGGTGAAGCAATCAAGGACCATCCCTTGATCTCACTCTACAGAAATTTTCCCTATACCTCCTGCCAAACCAAGACATTAAGAGATTGTCATGACTCCCATCAATGTTTTGTCACCTAGAGTTAAGGCAATTAGCCCATTCCAGATTCCTTTGTCAGTTTCGTAGGAAAGCCATTACAGCTTTGTCTACGCACCCCCTTCAGGGTATGAAATGAAATAAACCCTTGCTTCAGCCCCAGAAAATTCTAGTACTTGGATGTAACACATGGCTTCTAGATTGCTGATCGTCCGTGCAACACTTGGGCACTGTCTGAGCCCCTTTGCTTCAACCTTCTCCTTCAGGATTGGTCACTGTCCCCCTTTTCACCTCAATTTCTCTTCCTATCCAACTTTTCACACCTTTCTTGTATGGTTCTTAGAGTGTCTGATTTCCTCTGTGTTTGTAAAACCAAATAGAATACTTTGTTAATTTTAACTGGATTCCTCTCTACAGTGAGTACTAGCATACATAGGTAAAAATATGCTGCTGTTACCCTCTTTTTGCAGGCCTCCTTTGAGCTGTAATTACCCAAAAATTCTAAGGAGATGCTGACATTGCAGGTGGACCTCAAGGTCCCCACCTCTTAGGGTAACACACTGAAGTCATCTCAATCCCCTCTCTGCCCCCTGGCTGGCTGGTTTTTCTTAGCTCCTGCTGACTCCTTTCTAGAGTGAGTTGGGTTGACAGACTAACTAGAGAGTGAGGATGTAATTCTTTCCTAATTTTGTTCTTGAAGGAAGCAACAAGTAATTTGACCAATATTCTTCCCACTGAGAGAAAGTCTTTAAAAAAAAATAGTTCAGAACTTGTTCTGTGCAAAATTCACATGTGGTATTTTTGAGCAGAAACCTATTTTCTGGACAGGGAACAACACTTTCTGTACAGAAAATAATAAATGTTCTTTTCCACACAGAAAATGTTGTCATTTGGGACTCTTTGGTATCAGTCCAATACCACCTTAGCTTAGCATAAATATCCACATGTGAACACATGCTATGGCAGCGCTACACAACCCCGATGCAGAACAGTAACAGCACTCAACATGTGTCAAAGATGGGGCATCATTTCACAATGTACAATACACAACCAAAATCCAAAGTATAGGGTACACAATTGTAATGTGTAATCACAATGCAAATTATAGCATGCGCAACCAAAATGCAAAGTATAGGATGCACAGTGGCAATGCACAATGTGCAACTTGCAAAGACAAGGCACAGATGAACATGCTGTCTGGGCAACTCCACTTCCCCTGCTATCAGTAGAACAAGTGTGCAAGAGACCTTTTTTGACCTCACGTGTTCTATGACTTGTGCATGCATATGTGCTAAAATGAATTCTGGATGTTATGTGCAAAATTTGCATGCGTTTTTGCAGAAAACACATATAAATTTTGAGCACAGTAAATCCTGAGTTGCAAATAGTCCAGGATTTTGTAAAACTTGAAAACATTCCTTTTCAACTACTTTTCAGTTATATTTTAATATTTTTTCCAACCCTCCTGGGAAGAACATTTCCCTTTTCCCTTCTGCTCCCTTTTGGTCACTATTAATGCAATTAATCACACTCGGGAACATTAGTTCAAAATAATAAAATGTTAGCATTATATATCTTTAAAAGTTCAAGATGTGTTGTTTTTTCATTAATTGTATGAGGGGGGTTTTTTAATTTAAAAATTGTTTTCATTATTTTAACTGTAGAAATAAGGAGAATGGCCCCAAAGCCCATCCCCTCCTAATAAAAAACATTTTGGAAATAATGAGCTAACCTTTTAATTACCAAGAAAGCAACAACATTGCTCTCCTCAGTAACAACCTGTCAATTCCATACTCTCTAGTAAATGTAGAAAAACTCTCCCACTTTATACTGACCACTCTAGCTCTCTGAGTTTCTCTGATATCAGATGATTCCATCACCTTGCTGTTCTCAGGATATGGATGGACCAGTGTGCTGTGCAGAACTGAATTGTTGTCACAAGACAGTGCTAGTGAATTGGGACTGCAGTAGAACAATTCAATTCTCCTCACCCCCACTGTTCTTTTTCAGTACTCAGGTATCTTCAGGTGACCAAAGTCTAGTACATCTGTTTATTCCTGTACCATTTCAGGACCAGATGGGAATATATATGGTGACCGCTGTACCAGCGCCAGCCATTCAAAGGTTTCCTGCTCCCTGAGGCAACTCCATCCATTTTCTTTTGCTGCCTGGAATTGCCTCCCAGAATAACTCAATCCATGGAACCACCTGCCTTATTTATTTTAAAACTCTCATCAGATTTCATTTCTTACAAGAAGCTTTTGGGTCATTCCCCTAGTTCTTCTACATTGTTGAAACTGAGGCCCTTTTTGCACCACTGGGGTGCAGGGATCACGTGAGCAGCCTCTTGCGAGAGGCTCTCGCATCCCCACTGCTTCGCCTCCGCAGCCACTGCCTGCTAGCAAGCAGGCAACATGAGGGCTCCTCCTCTTCCTTCCACAGCGCAGCCTGGGATTTTCCCAGGCTGTGCTGGGGCAGGAAGCGCAAGCACTGCAGCTCCGGAGGCTCCACACAAATGGTAAGTGCATGTGGGGCCCTGGAGCAATGAGTGAGCATGCACCATTTTTGGCTAGAAGCCAAAAATGAAATAGTGCGTGATCAGTGCCTGCCGGCGCCGGCAGCATCGCACAATTGCGAGGACATCATGTGGACAGCTCCTCGCAATTGCACGACGCTCCAGAGGCCCTTCGCATCTGTTGCCACTGCTGTTCAAAAATTGGGAGTCGGGAATCCTCAAAGAACTGCCAGTACATCCAGATCCACTTTCTGCCCATTTTGTTGTGGTGGTGATGTGCTTTCAAGTCATTTCCAACTAATGGAAAGACAAAGCTGTCATGAGGTTTTCTTGGCAAGTTCTGTTTAGAAGCAGAAGTAATTTCACATAACAAAATCTAAACTGGAAAGATATCATCATCAAATCCCACTGAAGAGAGAACGCTGTTGGAAGCTAGGCCTGGAAAACCAGCTGACAAAACTTTTCCGTGGAAAAGGTGGCAATGATTTTGTTTGTTAACCTTGCCTGTTATAAATAACATAGTCTTACAAATTACTGAATGAAGAAAGTGTTTTAAAAATGTTCTTCTACTGTGAATCCCTTTATAGAGCAAATCATTCATAGCAAACATCATGTGAACTAATAGTACAATTGAAATGTCTTTCAAAAGCATGATGTTTGATAATATATTAAAGACATGTAAAACAAATATTGCATAAAAGTTCCACCTTTTAATCAAGCTCTTACTCCATTTAGTTGAATCCCTAAGGAAATACTGGAAATAGTTCTTGAAAGAATGTCCTTGGGTTTAGGCTTTCAACACCTCAAACACTTCACCTGGAGCTTCTTCTAAAACTTATCGCGTGCACAGAAAACATTGGCACAAGAAAAGAAACATTCTTCTCTAATGGGAAGCGGCAACAAAAGAGTTCTTTGAACATCTTCCAAAAGTATAGGCAGCAACGCTTCCAGGTGAAGTTGCAACAACACACATAACAACTGCTTCAGGTGGGTTCAGTGAATAGCTTGAGATCAACTGATTCTTTGAACCAATGACCAAGTACCAGGGCTACCAAGAACATCATGGTGGGGGGTGATTTTTAAACTTTCTAAGACAAGCACAAAAGACCATGATTTGATTCTCTGTTCAGCCATGGAAGCCCACTGAGTGACCCTGGGTACGTCACACACCCACAGCCCCTGAAAATCCCATGAGAGGTTTGCCTTAGGGTGATCATAATTAGGAAACAAATGGAAGGCACAGAACAGGAAGAAGAAAATTCACTTAAATTTATTTAAAGCATTCACAACTTCAAGTTACTGGTGATCCATTCACATTGTCAAAGCCCAACAGCCAGACTCACTTGCTGGGGGTAGGCTGGTAGCTTCCGTGTCAGTGAGACAGTGAATCTGTTTCTCTTTAATCCAAACTTTAAGGAGCAAGGCAAGATGCTGAATCAATTTCAGTGTTAGTATTCTTCATCTTAAATGGTTCCTTTAAAGTGGACTAAAACACAGAGTGGATTTCACTGTTATTGGCAGTGTGCCTTCTTATACCACTGCAAGACTCTTTCAGCCAGGATATAATAGCACTGGCAATGACCTTGCAGCTGCTATGAGTTACCTCTGAACTAGTAATGAATGGGTTCAGTTACACCCTCCTGATCTTGGTAGACCTTTGTGGAACCTACAATATGACTGATCATGAAATATGATGATATGACTGTGTATTCTTCCTGAGAGCAAGGAAAAGTCAAACAAGGAAACATCAAATAACCACTGTTTTAATTGTCACTAGTGGAAAACTGTATTGTTACAGCTGTTGATGTTTGTGCAAAAACTAGGAACTACAGTGAGACCTCCACATGTGCAGATTTGACTTTCATGGATCTGATTATTTGCAAGTTTCTCCAATCCCTGCTGCCCTTCATAGCTCAGGTGCCCTTTTTCCAGGGAACCTGTTACCCTGATTTCTGGGGGTCCCGGGAGGGACACCTAAATATGCTCTCAATTATATAAGTTGGGGAAATTAGCCAAGAGCACAGGCTAGCAATGCAAGAGGCAGGGTAACGTAGAGAGATCTTGAATCCTATGTTTACGGGGTCAGGCGGAGTCAAGGAGCATGCAGAAGTTGAAATAATAATAAATGTTGTTTTATTAAAAATACAGTCAAACAGTGTATGCAGCACACTCACTCAGCACACTAACTAAAGAAATAAAGGTTGGAGTGGGATAGAGGGATTTTTAGAGGAGTTGTTGGTTTGGGTAATACTCCACCTGTACTGAAGCCCAGCTGGAAGCGGAGAAGCTGGGGAGCGTGGATCTCAGCACGTGGAGCTGAGGGGAAGGCTCGCTGGACAAAGCGACAGCAAGGCGGGATGGAAGCCAAGAGCGATCCAAGGAAGCGCTCAAAGTCAGGGGTTCTTATAGGGAAAATTGTGACCACAGGCTAGTTCGTACTTGGGGAAAACAATGAATTTGGGGCTGGAGACAAAGCCTCCAAAAGGTCAGAATTTGAATGATTGAGTTATAGCCGAATTGTCAATAGGGTAGCCAGTATGCAAACGCGGAGTGCTTGAGCGCTGTATAGTCCAATCATCAAGCTGCCAGCGCGGGGCAGAGGATCTTTTGAAAGTTGCGTGCATACATAATTGAGGTACTTGCCTTGAGGTCTCCTGAAGCTGCGAATCGGCTATTTCTGGCCTGCCTGTATTGTGTTGGAATATTACGGTGATTATCAGCCGAGCCTGTATGCGAGCTTGTCCGGGGGACCTTGCAAGCACGTGGAGAGGAATGGCTAAAGGAGGCCGAATAATTGATATCAAAAGATATCTTTATATCCCACAAGCTTGGGCTAGCAATGACGGTAACAAACCGTCCCTCTTGGTGGCTCCAATCAGGCCATGCAGCCCTTTGAAAAACTGCCTCTGGTGTACCAGCAGCTGCCTGGCCAAGTAAAGATGACTTCCAACCTGATTTCTCAGCACCACAAACCTTTTCCCAGTGCCCCCACCATACCTAAGGAAGGAGATGGGTGAGAGAGAGGAAGAACAGGGCCACCATGCTGAGCCAATCCCTTTCCCTCTCCTTTCCCTGACCTGCTTTGGACCCTGGGTGCCCACTCTGCCCACCATGCTTTAACCCCCTTCCCACAGGCACACACACATTTTGATATTTTGTGACTTTTCCACTTTTGTGGGGATCCTGTGCCCCTAATCCTAGTGAATGCAGAGATTATTAAGCAAGAAATGACCTTCAAACTGATAGCAGCAAGTATGTTGGTGCTTAAAACAAAGAGTGGAGATCATTCTACGTGAAAAGAAGCCATTTTTATAAAAGTGAAATAATGTACCTTTCTGCATATAAAGAGAAATGCATTGACCTCTAATACCTATGTTAAAAACCATAGGTTTTTAAGCTCACTCCCAAAGGAGGAACGACACACTAATAAGAAAGGTACATGTATCATTAAAATGTGATACAATAAAAATAATGCTGTCACCACTTGTTCTAATAGCAAGCTCAGGTGATAAGAGCAGTAACAGAAATGTCACCATAGCAGGATCTCTCAATGCATATCTGTATCACCATTTTAGCTGCATTAGTCTATGCTAAGGAATTCTGGGATTCCCTTAATTCTCAATCCATCCTCTCAGAGTGCATTGGGAACTGTAGTTCCAGGAAATGCATTAGAGCCCTCTAGCTGAGGATTCTAAGTATTTAACCAAACTACAAATCCCAGGATTTCTTAGGATGGAACCATGACACTTAAACTGTTATGAAACTGATCTAATTATGTAGTGCCAATGTACCTCCAGGAAAAAAAGCAGTGAGGCCATTTCCACACTACAGTGTTACAGTACTCTTATTCCACTTTCAACATCCTGTGGAATCCTGGCATTTGCGTTTAGGGAGGTGCATTTAGAATTCTCAGCCAGAGAGCTCTTGGGCCTCAGTGAACTACAAACCCCAGAATTCCACAGGATGTTGAAAGTGCAATGATAGCATTATAACAGTGTAGTGTGGAAATGGCATTAATGTGGACTCACAGTGCTATAACTGTAATGAGAAAGAGCCCTAAAATCACATATGGTGTCAAACCTTGTTTTGTCTTTGCATAGATTCCAGATCAAAGTTTGAATGTGAAATCACACCTTGTTAATCATGGAAGTTTACATGAGGTCCACACTGACCATCATCTTCACATTGCTATAACAGAGCAGTGTGGAAATGGCCTGGGTTCAAGCACTCATGGGGAAACAACCAAGGTATAAGGAAGTACCCAAAAAATCTACGCAAAAAAACCTATTCCCGTAAGAACTGAGTATGCTAAGTAACCACAGAACACTGGGTTCAGAAAGAGGAAAAAAATAAAATAAAGGTTGGAACGACATAGGATATGGCCAAGGCTGGTGGAATGCTAAACAGGGGCATTCCTTCAAGTGAGCACATATTGCAAAACTATGTTGCAGGCTCCGCTTGGCTGAAGTAATATACAAAATAATGCCTGTGCATACTGACTTTGATTGATACAGTCCAGAAAAAGACTATGCCACTCAGAACTGCTGGAACAAGGTTTGGATTAACCACAGCACCCCTTCCCCTCACACCCTCCTCAAACCCTCCTGTAGCTGGAAGCACAGCACCAGGCATTCTCCTTGCTCTTCTGGGGGCCGTCAGGAGGTCCCAGAGGATGATCATTACTGCTGCACATCCAGCTATAGGAGAAGAGTGGGACACTTCTCCACCATCACTCTCCTGCCACCTCCCTGGCTCCCTGCTTTTCTCCACCCAGAAACTGCCATATTAGAGAGGCTGCATCAGCTAAAAGGCAAGAGAGGGCAAGGGGGGCAAGGTGCTGTAACTCCTCCTTTTACAGTAATTCTTCCTGTTTGAGGATCTACTAAGGGAGAGTACGGGACAGGACTTCTCATGGGAGCCCTGTCCCATACTCAGCCTGGCAACCTTATCCTGATCTCTCTTTTTGGATATCACGGACATGATCCTTGCTTGCCTGGGATATGTCTCGGCAGCAAGGGCTCCAGGTTTTCCTTCTGGCCTGAAGCACACCTGCATCATTTTTCCCAAGTCAGAGGAGCAGAGCCAACATTGTAATTGTAGTAAATTTACCCACTCAAAGTAGCAACCTGCATCCTCAAACCACTGTTTAATTGCGAAAGAGTGAGTTGGCAGAGTTCAGCCCTGCCTGGAAGTCATCTCTTCTCTTTGGAAACAGTTCCACAATGAGTGGGAGTTAGCTAGAGTGAAATAGTGCTGCCGTACATCAAGCCCTTGCTCCAGGCACACTTCACACTTCCTAGTTACACAGCACTGTATTCCACTTGAACTACCATAGCAACATCCTCCAGAGTCCTGGGATTTGCAGTTTAGCCAAGAGTATTTAGAATTCTCAGCCAGAGAACTCTAGTTCCTCACCAAACTACAAAACCCAGAATTCCATAGGATGCAGCCGTGGCTTTTAAAGTGGAAGTATAGTGCTCTAACTGTGTAGCATGAAAGGGCCCAAGAGTGACACTCTTTTCAGTCTTTATCTGTGATGCCTGAACTCTGCCCTTTTACTTTTTGAACTACAGTTCCCAGAATCTCCTAGTCAACATAGCCAGTTACCTCGTGCCATTCCATGTCATTATTTAATTCATCAATGGAATAATTATTAAATAAGGCACCAAATCCCATCTGATCTCAGAAGCTAAGCAGGCTCAGCTCTAATTAGCACCTGGATGGGAAATCACTAAGGAATATCAGGTGCTGTAGGACAGTGGTTCTTAACATTTTATTTACTCCCTGTAAATATAATTTGTTGCCAGGGACCCCCAAAACTTAAATCAAGATTTAAATACTTAAATTGAGATTTAAATTTTCAAATATTTAATTAAATAATCAAATATTTCTTTCTTTCCTTATTTATTTATTAAAGTCTTCTGGAGATTAAGATTCAAATCCCCACTCAGGCACTGGGTGACCTTCAGCAAGTCACATTCTCTCAGCCACAGAGGAAGGCAAACTCCCTCTGAACAAATCTTGCCCCCCCAAAAAACCTGTGATAAGTTCTCCTTAGAGTTGCCATAAATCAGAAGTGACTTGAAGGAACACAACAACAAAATGCTGCTGACAGAAGGAACTTTTTTCTAACCATCATGTCTCTCCCTTTTAAAAATTGACTTACGGTGACTCTAAGGGGCACTATGGTGATTTCCCTGCCAAGATTTGTTACCTTTACCTTTCTCTGAGGCTGAGAGAATGTGACTTGCTTGAGGTAGCTCAGTGGGTTTCCATGGTTGATTCAAACGCTGGTCTCCAGAGTCATAGTTTAGGTACACAGACACACCTGCCACTGTGTCACTTGCAGGGTGACAGGGTGTGTGTGTGAGTGCAGGTGCCAAAATTGCTCCCTCTTTGCAAATGAGGGAGCAATTTGGGCATGAGCGCAAACCTGCCTCCATGTCCCTCAGTGCCCCCACCCCCTGCTGCTGTGTCCCTGACAAAAGGGACACAGTGGCAGGAATGTGTGCATGCCCAAACTGTTCCCTCATTTGCAAACAAGTGAAGAGTTTTGGCGCCTCTACCCACCTCTGCTGTCTCATCCCTGTTGCTGCTGCTGCTGGTAGTTTTAACAGGGCTTTGTGGACCACCCTCCATGAGGGCTCCATGGACCATAGGGGTCCCTGGATCCCCAGGTTAAGAACCACTGCTGTAGGCTATATTTCAGAGGAAGGAAGTAGCAAAACCACCTCTGAGTATTCCTTGCCTAGGAAAACCCTATGAAACTCAAGGGATCGCCCATAAGTCAACAGGCAACTTGAAGGCATGTACAGGGAGGGACATATGATTTTTCAGCATATCCACTTCATTCTTTGGTTCTACTCACAAAAATGAGTCTCTTCCTTGGACACAACACAAAAGAAAAGAGGATTAGATGGAGAAGGATAAAAAGGAAACTCAGATATCAGATTCTTAATTACGGAGTTCAGCGGCATGTAGTTCAGCATGTTGCTGGATCTAAGCACAACTGAAAGGCTTCTGTTTCCACTCCCTCTGGTGGCTCACTAGTGCCTGATGATAGGCAGAAGGAAGAGAGCTCTCATCTTCAGCTGGATTCAGTCATAATGAAGGAGTGTCCTTGCATCTCTCTCTCCCTCTCTGTATCTATCTGTCTGATGGCAACAGTGACATTTAGTAGCTGGAGTGTAAAAGAAGTGTAAAAGAATCATACGTTCCAGTTACTGCGTACAGAATTCAAACTTCTTTTATTTCTTTTTGCTTTTAAAAAGGTAGATTTCTAAGTTTGATGTCCAAGAACAATAGCTCTGAGATCATATGGGCTTTGTCTAGTGAACTCTTCAAAACCAGAAGGTAGCTCAGTAGCGCTTTCCAAGGAACTGGGCTTCGGTGTCCACCATAATTCCACCCCAATTTCCTATAAATAAACAGAAGCAAATGAAAGAAATGTACTTTTATAGGCTCAGACCATAGCCATAATGGAATTCTGCTTCTCACGGTGCAGAAATGTGCCGGGATTTTTTGTGCAGATTACAGACAGTTATGATGATATGTAATTAGAAATACTTCATAACTTCATAATTACACAGGGCACATATCCTGCTTGGCATCCTCCATTTGAAGGGCCCTCTGGTTCAAGCAATAAGGCAGGAGATCAAAGATCTTGAAGATGCCCATCTACTCTTAACATCTGGCAGCAGCAGACTGAGCCAATACAGCCATCGCTTAATTATAGACATTCTCCTTATGGTGAGAGATATAAATTATAATACTTATTCCTCAAGAGCTCTTGTGGTGTAGTTGTTTGAGTGTTGGAACTAAGACTCCAGGAGACCAGGGTTCAAATTCCCAGTCAGCCAGGAAAACCCAGTGGGTAACCTTCAGCAAATCACACTCTCCCAACCTCAGAGAGAGGCAATGGCAACTCCCTCCCCCCACCAAATAAATCTTGCCAAGAAAACCCTACCATAGGGTTGTCCTAAGTCAGTTTGAAGGCACATAACAACAACAACAACAATTATTTCTAAAATTGTGTGCATGTGTGTATTAGCAATGGAAATTTTAGGCAAATCTGTCTTCCCTTTCAGTTTTTTCTGTGTATATGTGTGTGTGATGCATTTCCTCTTTTTTTGGCATAAGTGGCTCTTCTAGGTACACTTCAGAAGAGGGGAAAAAAATCTTTCTCAGTCAACTTGATGAATGTGAAAGCATTTGTTGACATTTTTAACAGATGGCACCAGGCCAGCTGGAATTAATTCAAAATGTGGCAAGATCTGTTTTCCCCTTCTGCGTAAATATAAAATAATTGTCATGAGGTAATCTTCCCGAGCCCATACTGTAGCTCAGGGGGCAGGAGGAGTGCTCAGCCAAGAGTTCAATCCCATCTTTCCCTATTTCCGACTGTAGAATCAGATTACGAAGACATGTAAATTGTCAAGAGCAGAACCAAAAAAATTCAACACACCAACGGTCATACATAACACTGCTGCAACAAGTAGTAGCAAATGAAGAGAAAATGGCTGTGTTCCATTCCAGGTGGCTTTTAAAGGCAAGCGCTCATACACGTTCCTCCTTTAGCATGCTGTACTGCAAAAGCTTTTGGACAAGGACTTTTGCAGTGAGAGCCACTGGACAGATGAGCTAATTGGGACTGTCAAGAAAATCTGTTGCCACTCTTTGAACTGAGTAACTGTGCATGAAGGCACTGAAATCTGTGCATCTTCCAGAGCCTCCCTCTTGACCCATAAAATTGCCGGTTCAGATATGAGGCTTTCAATGAAGTAGTTGAGGGATGGTTAATCAGTCACTCCGGCTTTTGAGCACTTTTATGTTGCATTTCATAACAATGCCATTCAAAGCTGGGCATGGGACTGCAACCCAGGATTTGTGATGACATATTGAAAATGTACTAGTGGACAGAGGGGGAGGGTGCCTCTAGCTGTTGAGATTGCTCCGACTTTCATCAAATAAGAGCTCACAAACAAAGGATTGCTGCTGAGGACTGGCTATGGTTACCGCACGTATCTATAGAGACCACATCACTTCACTTGGACAGATTCAGAAATAAGAGATTCTGGCTAAGAATAGAGAACCAAGATTATTAAATATAAAGATAAACAAATATACCAGATATAGCAGGAGATAAAATTGAGAGCAGCTTAGGTATACATTGACCTCACAGCTTACAGCCTTCAGAAAGGCCTTGATGAGTAACCTGTGCTATTTTATAAAAAAATGAGTCTCCCAAACTCATTTGGATTGCCATACAAGGGCTCATGAAATTTAGGACATTTTGAAAGCACTCAGCCATTATACTCAGCCATTTTCTCTCCTTTTCCCTCTTTCACTATTAAATAAACAAGAGACTCATCATTCCAGATTCTGCCAGCCTGGAAATGATGTGGTACCTGGCCATGTGATCTCTGGATTAGTGTTGTTACCCTGAAAATCTGGGAGTCCCCAAGGGACACCTCAGTATGTTCCAAGTGATGGGGAAAGTAAGCTCAACGGAGCACAAGCAATAGCAATGCAAGAGGCAGGGTAACCTAGCAAGATCTTTTACCCAGTTTTTACAGGGTCAGGCCCAGTCAGAAATCACACAAAAAGGTCCAACAAATGACTTTATTAAACAGTAATAGCACTCATCAACACAAACACTCACATACACATCCAAGGGCTAAAGAGAAATAAAGAGTGGAAGTAAGATAGAGGGATTATTGAAGGATTCGTAATTTGGGTGATACTGCACCTTTTCCTGAAGTCCTTGGTCCGGAAAGCAGTGAAAGAAAAGGAACTCAGCGAAAAGACACTGAGGGGATCACGTGGCTATCGGGAGGGGGGACCAGCCAGTTGGTATGACCGGGAGGCATCCAAAGAAATAGTCAAAAACGGGGACTATTTGTAGGAAAAATTTACCTTGAGGGCAAATCCTCTCCCAGGGAGAACAAAGGGAACAGCAACGGAAAACAACTTCGCACCAGCACCTTCTTTGATATTGGAAGACAACAAGGTGTTACCCAAGTATCAGGATCTTCCACCGCTTTGGGTTGCAGCGTGAGTTTATGCAGATGGATTTTGCCTGATAAGATTTTATTGCTTCCAGTGCCCAACTTTGTGGGAAAAGTCTTAATCCCTTCAAGTTGGCTTCTTAAAGGCTGATGATCTTTTGTCCACCATGGGTTGGCACAGCTTGAGGTCTCCTGTGGCTACGTGACTGGGGAGTTTACTGGCCTGACCTGGTTCTTTCAATCATATGACTGTTGTTGCCCACATGCCCATCCGAGTGACCTCTCTGGTGGGTTAGATTAATTTTATATCAAAGTTGTAGACCCCAGGACAGGGTTTACCAAGGGGGCAACAGTGTATTGCGTTGAAGTATATGTGGGGTTGCCCTTGAAGATAACACAGAAGGAGCAGCAAGATTGCTGACTAAAACCACTTACAGAAACCATCCAACACACGTTTTAAAGGAATTGCACTGGCTGCCAATACATTTCTGGTCTGAATTCAGGGTCCAGGTAATGCCCTAAATGGTTTGGGACTTCCATACTTGAAGGAGTGTCTCTCCGTATATATGCCTGCGCAAGGAGGAAGGGATGTCGGAGGGGTCCTTCTCTATCCTATGTGAAGACATGTGAGAGGATCTTCCTCGTTATGGCACCCTGTTTGTGTAATGCCCTTCCCTAGGAGACCTAATCAGCAACGATATGGGTTTCTTTCCAGCAACAAGTCCAAACATGACTTTTTATTAAAGTGCTTGGCTCCCTATGATTTCATCTAAAACCATATATATGGTTATAAATTGTTTTAACTGTTTATATTATTTAATTTTTAAATTAGTCAATTGCTTAAATTGCTTTTACTGTTTTAATTTTTAAATTGATTGAACTGATTTTATTGTAAGCCTGATAGAGAAAAAGAGCAGGATATAAATATTACAATAAATATTAATAAATCAATGCTTTATTGCAAAGCTGGAGAACATGTGGCCTTCCAGATGCTTCTGGACTTCAGCTCCCCTCATCCTTTACCATTGGCTGTGCTACTCAGGGATGATGGAAGCTGATGTCCAACAAAAATTGTAGTGTTAATATAATGAAATCCTTCATGTGCCTTTGGAACAAGCAGTCTTAATTTTTTTGTGATGAGCACTAGACTTGCTTATGAACTCACCAAAGTACTGGTGTATAGACTCAGCTTCATCCTATGTAAACTGTGAAGTTTTTGGCACTATTACATCAGTTACAGACCATGAAACCACAATGTTCAATAAGGATGGCAAAATGCTAACAGATTGCAATGAAAAGGTAGAACTACTCAATCTATTTTGCTTCAGTATTTTTTCCCAAAAAAACAGAACTGTGTACTTCCATGTAGCAGCAGAGATCTTGGCAAGGGATCTGGATTGCAAATCAAGACTGATAGAGAGTTAGGAATAACCTAGGTAACCTAAATGAATTTAAATCTGCAAGGCCAAACAAATTGCATCTCAAAATACTAAAGGAACTTGCTGATTATACATTCTGAACTCCTATTATTTTTGAGAAATCTTGAAGAACAGGGGAGGTGCCAAAGGACTGCAGAAGGGCAAACATTGTCCCTACTTCAAAAAAGGCAAAAAAGAAGATCTAGGAAACTACGAACCAGTCAGCCCAACCTCAATAAAAGGAAAAATACTAGAACAGATTATACAAGAGTCTGTCCGCAGGTATCTTGTTGAAAATGCAGTGATCAGTAAGAGCCAACATGGATTTGTCAAGAATAAATTTTGGCAACCTAATCTTACATCTTTTTTTCAATTGATTCACCAGTTTAGTAGATGGTGGGAACACTGTGGATGTCATTTATATAGATTTCAGCAAAGCATTTAATAAGGTGTACCATAATTTTTTGATTAGCAAACTTATTAAATGTAGAATAGATGATAACACTGTCAGATGGATCCATAACTGGTTGGAAAACCATGATAAAAGAGTTGTCATCAATGGCTGTACTTCAAACTGGAACGAAGGCCCTTTTCGCACGCAGTTTCTTTTGCGAGAGGGCCCCTTGAGCGTCGCATAAATGGGAGCAGTGGTCTGTACGACGCACTCCCATTTACGCGACTCTCACAAGCCTAACACGAACCGCGCAAACATTTTTTTTATTTTTGGCTTCAAGCCGAAAATGCTGCGCAGTCGCGCAAGGCTCCCGGGGCCCACGCGCACTTACCTGCCCTGTGGTACGTCGTCCCAGGCGCGCCGGTCGCACTTCCTCCCCCAGCGCAACCTACAGCTCCCAGGCTGCACTGCGGAAGGAAGGGGTGGGGCACTTGCACGACGGTCGCGCAACCAGGAAGCCAGCTGCAGGACGAAGGAGCAGCGAAGAGAGCGCCTCGTGCAAGAGCCTGCTTCCGCGAACAGCACCCCCCACCTCCGCGATAAGGTAACGCGCAGAAAGGGTCGAAGTCTTGAATGGAGATCCTTAGGGCCATTATGCTTCAACATTTTTATCAATGACTTAGATGATGGGGTGGAAGGAATCCTTATCAAGTTTCCAGATGACACAAAACTGGGAAGAGGTGGCATATCTTGGAAGACAGGAACAGAATTCAAAAGCAACTAGATAAACTAGATAATTAGGTAGACATTAATAAAATGAGACTCAAAAGAGACAAATGCAAAATTTTACATTTAGGCCACAAAAAACAAATGTACAAGTACAGGATAAGGAATAGATGGCTCAATAGTACTACATATGAAAAGAACATTGTGACTATTGTTGATCATAAGTTGAACATGAGCCAACGGTGTGATGCTGGAGCAAAATAGGTGAATGTAATTTTAGCCTGCATTAATAGAAGCATAGTTTAAAAGTTGAGGGAAGTAATAGTATGGTCAGGCCTCATTTGGAGTGCTGAATTCAGTTTTTGGCACCTCATTTTAAGAAAGATCTAGACACGTTAGAGTGAGTTCAGAGAAGGGCAACAAGGATGATAAGAGGTATGGAGAACAAAACATGTGAGAAAAGGCTGAAGGAGCTAGCCATGTTAAATTGGTGGAGAAAAGACAGGGGGATGACATGATTGCACTCCTATAGAACAGGCCTGTCAGAGAGGAGGAGGCAGGCCTGTTCTGTAGGAGGATAGAACCAAGTCTAATAGTTTGAAGTTATAGGAGAATAGAATAATAGAAGGAACTTCTTGACAGTAAGAGTTGTTTGACAACAAAATTAATTGCCTAGAGAGATGATGGGGTCTGCTTCCCTGGACTTCTTCAAAATGAGGCTGAATAGCTACCTGCTAGGGATGCTTTAGCTTGGAGATAATGCACTGAACAAGGGATTGGACTCTATGGCCCATGAGGCCCCTTCCAACCTTATGATTCTATGACTCTATGACATGAAACCAGTGTGCCTTCATTTGCTTCGGCTCTCAGTTCTCTCCTGGACACAATCCAACATGGGAAAGTAACCATGACCTATAAAACCCCTAGAAAAGAGATATATGTTAGTGAGTGAGTGTGTTTATGAGACTCTTAAGTCCTTTTTGATAATACAACTGCTCTCCAAGGCTTTACAGACAAAAGTCACTGAGAAATTTGTAGAGCTGTTGTTACTGTAGTATATAGCTATAATATTTTGTATTATGCCATGGTCTCTGAAAAAATCAAATTCCAGGCTTTTAAAAGAAGCCAAAAGAAGCCTTCAAGATTACCTGCTTCTCAAACACTGTAATGAGTAATTGAACTAAATTACTCTTTTCCAGTATTGTTCCATGCTCCATTATGTAATTATATCTTTGCTATTGGGTGAAAGCATTAGTTACAAGTATTAGTTATTTGTTATCTGTGACTTCTAAACACATATACTTCTATCTATGAATTAGAACTGCACAAGTGGCCAAAGTTTTGACCTAAGCTCACACATACAGCCATGCACAGCAGAATCAGAAATGTGAAAACACACATTTGTGGAGCTGCTCTGCCACACATTTCTCTTACCCTTAATTTGGCAGGGTCGTGGTGGGCAAGAATTAGTGAGCACACTTTCTTTGATGTCCTTGTTCACCGTACAGATAGCCAGTCAGTGCCAATTCAGACAGCATTTTATCGGACTTGTGGACAAGCTGGTAGGTAAGATTCTGTCCCAGTTTGGCCTGCTGTCGGCCCAATAGGTCTTTCAGCTGTCACTTCCTACAGGCAACCCAGCGCTGAATTGTTAGTATTCCCATGTTCCTTCTCCTTTTCCTCTTGCCTTCCTTCTGTTTCCACTTTCTTTACTCTGCAACACTTAGGGTTTATTGCTAGTAATAAACACTTTAGTGCTCTATTTGAGAGACAAGCAAGACTCCAGCATACCAGCTTCTAAACTCAGTATATTGTTTTGCTTCCATAGGCAGGTGGCAATTTGACCATGGGGGAGAGGTGCCTGAACATTTCATTGATTTTCCTTGTGAGAAAAACAAGTAGTGTTTTTGTTATATCCGTTGACAGACAACTAGACAGTGTGAGAGAGTGAGAAGTATATAGATGCACAGTGGGGAAACCCTAACAGCACCCCAAGAATCTATATATATCTTCCCCTTACATCATAGAGTAGGGCCATCTTCACCTATGTATTTTGCATTTAGCATGTTTTTGTATGTTTGACTGGACATGGGGTAACCAAGTGCAACCTTTATTTGTACGTCTGATTGCTGAAGCACACATCTCTGAGGAAATTCCATTGTGGGAAGCTGTAGGGAATATGCATTCTCTATAATATGTAGTTTGACCTCCAGGCATGAACAACATGCTGTTAAATAAGTAGTGTGCCATTAAAGGTTACTTTGTTGTTGTTGTTGTTGTTGTTTTAACTCTCATACATAAATGGGAGGCTGATCTGGTTCAGAGCCATCACACACAGATAGGGAAGATTTATAACACCCCAGCTGGGATTTTTAGCCAAATTTTTTACCCTCCTTCCATGTGGGGGTTGGAAAAAAAAGGGTGTTTATTTTCGTGAGGGATTTGGTTTAAAACGCACCATAGCTTGTGAGCTGTGATGTCCCTGTTTCAAATATCACTTTGTCTACAAACTTACTGAGTGGGCTCAAGCAAGCCATTACTGTCTCTCCTACCCCCAGAAATTAGAAAAATAGTACTGGCCTGCATTAAGGGTTATTTTTAAGGATTGGGATAACATATGTAGAGTAATATGAATACTTCACATCTCCTCCATAAAAGCTAATCTCTGTTGTTATTTACCATTCTACCAGAAGGAGTACAAAGGGTCTTTCACTTCTCTACCAGGGCAATGTGTTGAAATTAATGCTTCTTACTGGTGTTAAAGTCGATAATCCTAAATCAAAAGTGTTAACAGGTTTGGTCTCCAGCTCCATGCACTCCTGGTTTGCTGCCAAAGCGGTTGGCAATTTGCAGCCTTCGTCCTGCCAGTTGCTTGAGAGGGAGAACTAGAAAGGCTGGTGAGGCTGGCTGAGCCATCCCTTCATTGTCACTGGCAAGCTATTTATTACTAAGGATCCATGTGACCATGAATGAACACAAGTCCAGAGAAACGCATAAGGTTCGGCAGCAGTGTATCAGTGCAACTGAAAGATGGACCATTGAAAGAGGGAGTTAGGCCATGGTTAATTCCCCCCACCAAGCTCTCAAAGCAGGTTCTGGGGCTGTGGTTAAGTCTCCAAAAGGAGATGTGTCAAGACTCAAAAATGTGCCCTATAGCCTGGAAGGAAGCCCTAATTCCTAATTCTTCATATTGGGAAAGTAGTCAATAGTGGTTTGGAAAGGGATGGAAAGATTCTCTGTACATACTCAGATGTGCTTTTCATATATATTAATATAGGTTTGCAAATATCCACATTTCCTGATCATTTCTGGTAAGTACAAATGGTCACTGGATATGCTAGGACAAAATATGTGGGGGTAGTTCATGTCTTTGAAAGGCTACAGTATTATTAAGATGAAGGAATGGGTGAGTTTAAAAGAATATTAAAGAATTCCTATAGATGGGCCAATAGTTCCTGGAAATATCAGGCTGTTGGGTTTCTGGATTTCACACATTGTAACAGTTGTTTTTACTCCCACTTCCAGTCATACTCTATGCTTACTTAGTCACTTAGTGATGCCCCAAAAACATTGCCACCAGGGGCAAACCGCCCCCATCACCCCCCCCCCCCGGTCCCTAACCAACTGTTCAGAGGAAAACTTCTGCCAGGTGTCACACTTCCATTCAATTCATCATCAGTTGAACCACCCAGAGGTACAAGAGGAATGGAGATAATGCGTACAGACTATCTGTATTGCAGACTCCTCAAAAACAAAAAACACCCTCTGCCCTGGATTTAAAAACGCGTGGCTAGTCTCAGAAATCCAAAGCAGGAGCTTGGGATAGGAGGTGAATCATATGGATATTTTTAAAATTTCCAATGAGTACATGTACATCTTCTTGCAAATTCCAAGGCCTTTGGACAGTTTGGATTAGCCTTAAGGTTAATCAAGATAAAGAAAGAGATTGTTGTGTTTCTCAATTGTTTTTTATTACAATATTTCAGAAGGACTGGAAAATAGTTGTCTAACTGGAAAGTGCCTTTTTTCAATTGGACATTAATAATCCTATCCCCTTGGAGTTTCTGGAAGGACAATATGTTAAAGTACAAAGAGGACAATTCCTCCACATACAGGGTAGTGCTGAAGGTGTTTACCACCAATCAGCTGTTATCCTGTTCTGCAAAGAAATACATTGTTTGGAGATACATTGGAAATACATTGTTCAGGAGATGACTATGCCAGATGAGATGAAATTTTTACTTTTAGGCTGTGACACATTTATTCTGTTCATGGGTGGGCTGACAAATTGTTCAGGCTCAAAATCAAAGGATTCAAACAATTCATTTTCAAACTGATAATCTTGTGCTAGCATTTATTTAGCTTTGCTTTGGGTTTTTATTATGTTAATTTTACTTTTATGTGTTAGATTTTTGTACTTTGTTGTTTTATACTTTTATTTGTACATTGCCAGAAAACATATTCTATATTTATTCTACATTACACATGCAAATAATAAATAAATAAGTTCTAGGGTGGGCTACAGATGAGATCTTGTGGCTTAACTATTTTTCTCATTGGTTCTTATTGTGGAGAAAATATCTTATTAAAAGAAAAGGTAAAATGAAAAGGAAAAAAATTAATTATAAAGGATAAGAACACTAATAACCTGTAAATACACCAGTGAACAACTATGTACACATTAAAAAAAAAAAGAGGGACAACCAAATGAGATGGATATCTATGCTGACAACTCTATAAACATAATGAGTGCCTCACATTCAAATGCTGAAAGAACTATAAGGTCTTTGGTCTGTCTGGAAAAAAAAAGAGTAGGCATTTGTCTTTTCAGTGATGCAATTTAAGTATTTTAGTATGGTTCCTCAAAGGGCACAGAGAACCCACTTCCTTCGGCTGGAAATCAATCCAAAATCTAGGCAGATAATTTAAGAGCACATGCAAATCTGCACAATGCAAAGTTTGGTCCAAAGAAAAATTTAACAATCAAATAAACTTTCTCTAAAAAGAAGCTACCACTGGGAATGGCCAAGTCATATGTTTAAAACCTTAACTTAAATTTAAAGGTGTACAAGGGAAATTAAAACTTATCTGACATATGCAAGTCTTTACTAAATTATTGTCATAGAGTCCAGTATACTCAAAATGAGTTTTACTGTATAACTCCATGTTTAGGATGCATATATATAGTTAGGCACAGTTTAAGATCCATACACAAACCTTTCCATTCTCAAAGTGATCCCAGTAGGAAAAGAGGCATGGGAAATGACTCCTATTATGTGATTTCTTTCTCAGTGCTCCTGCTTCTTCTAAGAAACAAGACATATGAGGGGAGATATCCTCACATGCCCTATTTCCCAGCAGAACTGGATCCCCACTTATCCACCCAATACATGTTTGGCAGACTAGCAGAAATCCAGTTGATGGGAGAAGCCAAGCAGACAACCCACAAGAGGCCACATAGTTAGTGTCTGTGGGCCACACGTAAGCTGCAACTTGCCTACTTTGGTGTTATCTTCTTTATGCTGAGGTGTTATGCTGAGGATTTTGGCTGTGACTTTAGGTGCATAGTGTTTTGTACTTCTTCATATCTCAGTGTTGACTTCAGCATGCCAGAACTGGCCTCTGGTTTCTCACTGGCCCTATTTTGGCTCCAATCCTCTTACCATTCAATCAGCTAAACTTGTTAGAAGAAACAAACAAGACCCTCAACAAAATGAATCCTCATCTCCAAACAGGTGTTGATATTCTATTCCACTTCTCTTTCAGACTATTTTCCTTTTCTTGCTTCTCAGTGTGCCTGTTTCCGCTCCGGTTTTCCTGCCATTCAGCCACTTGACCACTATGAGAAGAAATGATGATATTACATATGGGTAACCCTGAAATGCTTGAATAGCTCCTACTGGCTCTTATCTCCCAGCCACTCAAATGGCTCCAGTCCCTCAGCAGTTCTGATTTCTCATCAAGGTGACCCATCTGGAATGATTTTTGGCTGTCCACACTGAAAACCAGGTGGTAAACCTGAGCTCAGGCTGAACCACTTCAGATTGCAGGTGGTGATACCTTGTCTTGAATGCTCTTTTAGTAAACAAAAATTCCTGCACGTAGAAAACTAATGCATCAGGGAAATAATAAGGAAGAAGCATTTTCTATGACATAAAAGAAATCTCATATGTGAAGTGTGAGCTCTGCATGCACTTAGAATTCTCAGTCAGAGAGCTCTTTGGCCTGAGTAAACTACAAACCCCAAAATTCCACAGGAAGTTGAAAATGGAATAATAGCACCATAAAAGTATAAAAAGTATACAGTAACTTCCTCTGTTCCTCAACCTGTCTACATCCAGACAGAGTTTTGCAGGAGTGGGGGATCTTTATCCTCTCCACTTGAAGTCTAAAGTGGCTGCAGCATGGGTCCAGTTACCTACAACTGCTGTTTGTGTGGGCTCTGCCCTTTAAAAAAAAAAATTCAACAAAAAGTGGCCAGCTGTTACATAAACATAGAATGGGCTGTGTTTCAGTTTACAACCATTTGTCCGATAGGCTCACAGGGAAGCTGTGTGGTTTTCAAGGCGGTCATATGCTATCAATTAACAACATATTCTAAGCCAAAGCTCTTTAACCTCATTATACATATCATCCAGTGTGGAATTTCTCCACAGAGTCTTGTAATGCCAGCCTCTGCTTGTACAGCAGCTAAAAACAATTAAAGATTAGAAAAGATCCCCATTCAATTACCAGTAGCTGTAAGGAGCTTGACACCTTATTCCTGTTTTACTCTGCATTCCAAGTATTAATCCTCTCATATTAGTTTTTACTACTGCTCAGGGAACGCAAACCAAAGAAGAAGGTTTTTACTAACTCTCCCCACCAGTTATTAATAATTAGTTTTCTTTTTTTAAAAAGATCTCTGGTTTCCTATTTAGAAATGAATGTACAGAAATTCCATTATCCCTGGTTGGACCATAATAAATATCTAATGCTCAGTATGAAGTTATTATGTGATATTTATTTATTCTACAGACCATTGGTTAACCCAGTTTCTATGGGATGGCTAAAATCTCACAACAAGGACCGGAAAAAGATGCAGGTGAGACTAGGAGAAACCTAACAAAAGAGCATTGAAAGGATCTTCACATCCATTTAGTGCTTTACAGAGGCATTCACACACATCCCTTTGACTTTTCAACATTTTTTTTGCTACCATGTGGAACTGAAATAAATTTAGCTGGCATTGTTACCACCTGACATACACAAGTTACTCAACGCTGTGAAGGGGCATTGTGGCATAAAGGTTAAGTAAACAAAAACAAACTGGCATTTGTTTCAATATCCGCAAGCAGCAATACTTTTATTGGGCCAACTCCAAAGCATAAAATACATTTATGCAAGCTTTTGAAGCTTTCACTGGCATCTTCATTACGCACAGATGTTAGAAATCAGACAGGAGAAAAATGGTGGTGATGTCAGAGTTACAGGCCTACATTTTGTCAGAGGTGATGACAATTAAGATGGTATTGAGGGATTCCAATGCAGGCAGAGGCCACTCCCTTCATTGGTCATGTGAGGACTAGGGAGATACCCTATTTGCTGGTGTATAAGACTCACTGTTTCCCCAGAAAATACTGTTTGAAAATGGGGTGCGTCTTATATGCCAGTGTGTCTTATACCACTGACTTCTGGGGGTCCCTCGGGGACACCTGGATTTGCTCTAGCAGAGCGCTGCTCGTCAAAGCAGAGGGCACGGCAACGCAATGAGATCTTTAAATAAATGTTTATGGAATCAAACTGCATGAGAACCAGATCGTATATCCAATTATCAGTATTTTATTTAGCAGGATTGGCAAAATTTCCACACCCACACCACACACAGAAAGCAGTCACTCACACAAGCGCACAGGGATTATTGAGTTTGAAAGACTTAAGAGCGGGAAAAGCAGAGGGAAAGAAAGTGGTTATACTGCACCTGATCTTAAAGACTGCAGTTTGGGAAGAAGCAAGCGAGCATAGATCAGCAAAGAAAAAAAACTGAGAGGAGCCTTAAACTAGCAGCATGACAAATGCTAGTCAAAGGTGGGAGTTCTCCAAAAGGGGACTCAATTATAGTGCAAAGTATGCCTGGAGGCAGACCTTTTCCTGGGAAAGAACAGAAACCAAGTTATGCAGATAAACCTCATCTTTGTAGTTCCCACGATTACAATCACTAACCTCATCTGGGAGACACTTAGTCTCTCAAGGTGTCAAAGTTGCGGCCGGCCCATTTGATGTGTGCATACGTGCTTTCCGAGGTTTTCCCCTGGATACGTGACTGGGGGATATTTGGTCTGGCCTTTGCCAGGGGGGTTTCAGCCTTTAGACCCAGATGTCTATGTTTCTGTCCAGTGAACCTCTGGCTTAATAAATATATATGTAATAAATAATTTGTAAATAATAAATAATATGCAATAAATAAATAAATAATTATCTTGCCCAAGATTGGATCTGTCAGCAGATAATAAATATCTCACTCCTGCTGTCAACAGATAGTGAATATCTGTTTCTGCTATTAGCAAAGATTACAGACCAGCAAATAGTATATGCTGACATATAAATGGGGTGCGTTTTATACGCTGGTGCATCTTATATGCCAGCAAATACAGTAATAACATTTCAACTCCGTTAGCAATAGAAAAGTAACTTCTCTTGAGATCCAGCTGTCCCTATCTTGTATGAAGCTAACTCCTCCTTTCATAGGCGGAAAAGACTAAATTTCTCAAGGAGTTTCTGTACTGTTACATCTGGGAAAACACTTAGGTGTTGTATAGGTAAAACTTTCCAAATAGTAGTCCCAAATAGTGGTCCACTGAAAGAGGTTTACATTTTACCTCCAACAAAGGTAAAACTCTTTCATTGGACTTACCTTTCCAATCTCCTGTCAGAGGCAGAGGACTGATTCTGCCCCTAGAAATGGTAGCAAATTGGAAGCCCTATGTAGTTGTCCTAGCAAAGGTATTACATGCTGCCAAGAAGACGCCCCAGTCAACCACCTCACCTCTGCATTCTTCACTTCTGGGGTCTTCTGAACCGCCTACAGGAGAAGTTCCTCACAGAGCATGTTGCAGTAATCCAATCCAGGTAAGGCCATAGCAGTCAAATCAGTTGAAGATGGAAATAGGCACACCTAGCAACCAATCCTACATATTTTTTTTCTTTTTGCTTGGAAATGTTTCTGTGAATGGACTGTAACTTTCCTGCTGAAAGAAGTATTTCCAGAAGTAATAAAAACGTTTGCCTTCCTGTCCAAAACAGAGCTTGTAAAACTGTTTTTCATTGGGTTACAGTTTCCAATGCTCAAAGCACTGTGTGTAGGGAAATGTTTTTTAAAAAAGAGCTAGGGAAAGCTTGCAATTTTCTGTTCAGCGCAAAGCCTGGAAAAAATTATTTCCAACCATATTTTCTCATTTGTTAGACTTTGGTCATTTCTGCCCTACACTGTTATAGTGCTATTATTCCACTTTCAACATCCTGTGGAATTCTCGGGTTTGCAGTTTAGGGAGGGGTATTTAGAATTCTCAGCCACAGAGCTCTTTGGCCTCACTTCCCTGATCTTCTGCCAATGAGGAAAGACTATCAATAACAAATTTTAAATCAAAATTTCAGTTACCAAAATTCCTCCTCCATACTTAATGCTAAAATCCTTTCCTTTCCACTTTATTAGCTACCTCCTTATTCCCATCAACTCTTATAATATCATGACTGTATGCTCCACAAGGTGATTTTTTCCCTTCCTGACACTGAATTTTCCAAAACTGGAAGTGGAAAATTTAAAACTATGGCACTTTTGTTGCAAAATGGATTGCTCACCCTTTGCACCTATTTAACTGCATTTTGCACTGGCTCCCATCTGTTCTCTCCACACTCAGTTACTCCATTTTTATGGTAACTCATTTAAAATGAAGACAAGTCATATTAATAACGTATATCAATCCAGAAGACTTAATCTTTCACTCTCTTTTTTTTTACAAGTCTGCCTTTATTCAGACACAAGCTGATAAGATTACAAGTGCTAAAACAATCTGTGAAATGATGCATGGACTTTTAAGCAAATTAATAAGCGCCTTGGAGCAATGATATATATAATCACTGAAACACCTGAATCTTTCACAATAGATAGAGCCTCAGAGCATCTTTTTATCTGTTTAATTATAGTGAAGGGGATAAATTGTTGGCTTAGCTGAGAGGAAAAAAGCCAACTTAAAAACATATAGTCTAGGGAATTTCTTTTAAAGAATACACTTCCTGCACTCTTAAATATTAAAGTTTGATGCTTTAATATTTAACCAATGGACAGTCCACTGAGACACCTATTTCATTTCCACTGGGGTCTTAGTACAAGCTTCAGCTAGTTTTAATAGACCTCACACTTTTTTAAAAAATAGGCACATTTAAGTCACCGTTCAGCTAAGAGCCATGGGGCACAATATGCTGTGTGGGTCAAAAGCACACGTCCTAAAGGAACCGCTGAACTAGAACTGTGTCTTCGTTATTAATCCAGAAATTGCATTTTTGAACATATATTGCTGACTGTATAAGTCTTCTCTTTTCTCCCCTTGTGGTAATTTTATCTCAAAAACAAGATTTCCTTTTTTCAAAAAACATTATTCCTCCCTCACCATCACCACCACCACCCTCAACAAAACAGCTCTGCAACTCAGTTCTAGCTTTCCAGCTACACATATACAACATTTTATATAAATCTGAATATTTATGGTCAGGCTGGTTCCATGTGTTCGTGCCAGTGCTCATATTAGACACCTTTAATAATGTTCCCTATCTGGATGCGACTGGGATGTGACCCTCTTTATAAATGCAAGGTAACTTCCCAAGGTCGTTCTGAAGACAGACTGTCAGGTCAAACTGAGGCAGTTTAGGTGTGATGTTTGGTACTGACTGTGGTCCAGAGGGGAATATAAGCTCCACATGTCCCACTTCATACAGGACCTTGCTATTGACTTGAACCACTGGTGCATGAGTAGCCAATTTCTTTCCTACATTGCTAGGCAGAACCCTGAGATGTAATGCTGAGCATGGTAGTAAACAACCACCACATAGCGACTTCTCATAGATAGAGCCAGAAAAGGATTGCCTCTATACATTCTTGCCAAACATTTCCATACAAATTTTGATATATTCTCCAGCTATTATTTGAGTATTACAGAGTCTGCAATTCTCATTTGACAGCCAGTTTGCCAATACTGAATCTCTACCCTATTTAAAGTCTGGTAATATTTTATGCAATTCTTGGTATTTAACAATTGATATTCGACATTATTTGATACTTGCCTTTCAGTGGAAGTTAGTATTTGATACGATCGCTGACATGCAACAGTCATTTGCTTCCCTCATAATCTGCCATAAAACTTTATTTAGTGTATTACAGTATATTACAAACACATGAACAAATTAGGGCAAAATGTGTTCAAAATGTGTTAAAAGCTGCACACACATTTCAGTATGGAAGGAAAAAGAAAGTCTCACAGCTTGCATTGAATCAAGGACACAGGTGCAATTCAAAGAAACCCAACAAAATTGCAATGGAGAGATTTACATATCTCAGCATAGATATTGCCAACTTCACCAAGACAGCTGGGGGAGGCGTTGATTTTGGCTTTCATTTGATAGAGGTAGTAACCCTTTATATAGTTCATACTAAACAGGAAGCATGGAAAAATGTAGGAGAAAGAAATGAATAACTTCCACTAGAAGTGTATTTATGGGAGAGGCATTGCCCCTGTAAGAATTTTCTCAACAAGAGATTTCCTCCAGTTTCCAAATTTCTAGCACTGAAGTAATGTAAAATTCAGTTGCATCTTTAGAAATACAGTTTGAGTATCCAAAGAAAAGAAACAGGCAAAGTTAAAATGTGAACACAGGAAATGTAAGAGTTTTAGTTATAAAAGCCATTTTCAATGTCTCATTCTCTGCAATGCTAGAAGTTTGGAGCAGAAGGGAAATTTCATTGGGGTTATTTGGGGTGGAAATGTCCCCATTTCCCCTGCCCACAGCTACACCTCTGTCTTCCACATATTCTTTCCATATTACCATTTCTTTCCTTCTTCCTTGTCCTTCCCTGTTCCCTACACACGCACGTGTACAGAAAGTAATATTCACATGCCCACATATGCACATGTATCTAAACCATCTTTTTTATTATTGCCTGGTAAAGAATCCTACATGGAAATTCTGTTTGCCTATGTATTTTATGCATCTCTTTCATATTTGTGTATTACAGGAAAAATAGAATTTTTATAGATTCTAAAATTCATATTAATATGTTTATTAGCCCAAGACAAAGATAACAAATTTTATGCCGGTTTTTCATTTCTTGCATGTGGAGGGAGGCTAGTATGGAGGCCAGGAAATCTGCATTTAGTTGCTGTCCAAAAACGAAACATGAAAGGTGAAAAAATATGTGGCATTTATGTTATCAGACTGCAACAGGCTAGGGCAATATGAGCTTATAATAGAAACAGGAGTAATTACTCTGGGTGCTGTAGTAAAGGAGCCAGTGTGATGTAGTGGATTGAGCACTAGACCATGACTCTGGAGACCAGAGTTCAAATCCTCATTCATCCTCGGAAACCCACTTTCTGAATTTGGGCAAGTCACATTATCTCAACCACAGAGGAAGCAAAACAAATCTTGGCAAAAAAAACCGCATGATAGGTTTGTCTTAGGGTTGCCATAAGTTGGAAACAACTTGAAGGCACACAACAAAAGCAATGTCGTGCCTTTCATGGTATGTCCAAAGTACAACAGTCTCTATTTAATCAACTTGGCTTCCAGGGATTGCTCAGACCTGTTTTGCTGTAAGATCCATATATCTCTCCTTTGGCAGTCCAGAATATCCACCAAACTTTCCTCCAGCACCATATCTCAAGTGAGTTGATTCTCTTCCTATCAACTTTCTTCACTGTCCAGGTTTCATAACCATTCTTAGAAACTGGAAATACAATAGCATAGACCAGTGATTCATAACCTTTTCTTTACCTTGAACCCCTTGTAAATATAATCTGTTGCTGGGATCCTCTAAGACTTAACTCAAATCCAGGTATTTAGATTTAAATATTCAAATATTAATTTAAATATTCAAATATTTGTTTATTTATTAAATGCCTCTGGAGACTAGGACTCAAATCCCCACTTAGACATTGGGTGACCTTGGGCAAATCACGTTCTCTCAGTCTCAGAGAAAAGCAAAGGCAAATCCCATCTGAATAAATCTTGCTTAAAAAACCTTAAGCAAGTCACTCAGCAGTGACTTGAAGCTACTTGAAGCTAAAGTGCCACTAACAGGAGGAGGCTCTTTCTAGCCATCGTGTCTCTCCCCTTTGAAAAGTGACTTATGACAGGCAAACCTATTATGTGGTTTTTCTTTGCAAGATTCATTGCCTTTGCCACTCTTCGAGGCTGAAAGAATGTGACTTGTCTGAGGTCACCCAGTGGATTTCCATGGTTGAGTCAGGATTCAAATCCTGGTCTCCAGAGTCATAGTTCAGGTACACACACACACCTGCCACCATATCCCTTGGTGCCCACACCTCCTGCTTCCATATCCCTGTTGAAAGGGACAAAGCAGCAGGTGTATGCGGTTGCCCAAACTGTTCCCTTGTTTGCAAATAAGGGAGCATTCACTGCCTGCACACACACCCCACCTGTATGTCTCTGTTGCTGCTGGTGATGGTGGTGTCCAGCAGCAGGGCTTCATGGATCCCCTGTGAGGAGTCTGAGGACTTCCAGGGTTCCATGAACCCCAGGATGATTTTCTTCTGAAATTCTTTGGTGTGGTTCATTATCCAACACATGTTTACAGTTTGATTCCTCATGCCTCTTCCTGCTCTGAACACAGCTTGGTCATCTGGCATTTCTTGCTCCATATATGGTAAATGTCTTTGTTGTAGAATTTTGAGCATCACTTCACTTGAGTGGGAAATTAATGCAATGGTGTAGTAGCTACTGCAGTCCCTGGTGTCCCTTTTTCTTGGGGACTAGAATGTATATTGAGGATTTCCAATCTGAGGGCCATTCTTTTGTTTTCCATATTTGCTGGAAGATTTTAGTAAGAATTTGAGTGGATTCTGTGTCTTTTGCTTAAAGCAGATCTACTGATATGCCATCTATTCCTGGTGATTTATGTGCATAGTTTCCACTTCACTTTTTGCAATTATGGGTTCTTGTTCAAGTGGTTCTTCTGTGAATGACTCCTCCATCCTTTCATTTTTTATTTTTTTTTTACATAGTTCCTCAGTGTGTTGATTCCATTGGCTTTTTATTTCTTCTTCATCATGCAATGTGTTCCTCTGCTGGTCATACAGCATCCCCACTCTTGGTTTAAATTTCCCTTTGATTTCTCAGATCTTGTGGAAGATCTGATCTTGTTCTACCTTTCTTGTTCTGGTCTTCTATTTCTCAGCACTGATTGTTATAGTAGTTCTCCTTGTTGCTGCACACAAGTCATTGAACAGTTGCATTCTGGGTTCTGACTCTACTTCTGTCATCTTTTACTTTTGCTTCTTCTCTGTTCTTAACCACTTGAAGAGTTTCAACTGTCATCCATTAAGGCTTTTCTTTCTTTTTGGCTACAGATAGTATCTTCTTGCATTTGTCCCTGACAATATCCTTGGCTTCAGACCAGAGTTCTTCTGGTTCCCAGTCAATTAGTCTTAATAGTGCAAAACTATTTTTCACATTATCTTTAAATTCTACAGGAATGTTCTTCAGGTTTTACTTTGGCATGATGGTTTAGCGTTCCTCTTTAACTTTAGTCTAACTTTTGCTATTAATAGTTCATATTCTGTTCCACAATCTGTTCTTGGTCTTATTTTTGCAAAGAGAATGGAGCTTCTCCATCTTCTTCTTCCAAATATGTAGTCTATTTGATTTCTATATTGGCCATCAGGTGATGTTCAAGTATACAGTCACTTCTTGGGTTGCTTGAAGAATGTGTTTGAGATTAACAAATTGTTGGCTTCACATAATTCAGCCAGTCACTCCCGGCTTCATTTCCTGATCCTAGGCCAAATTCTTTTAGAAGGTTTGGTTCTACTCTGTTTCCTACTTCTGCATTCCAATCAGCTATGATTATCAACATGTCCTGCTTGAATGTATGGTCAATTTTCTCCTGGACTCTAGCACAGAATTTTTCAGTTTCTTCATCTTCTTCCCCTGTAGTTGGAGCATAAACTTGTATTATAGTTATATTGATGGGTTTTCCCTGAAGTCTTATTGATATGATTCAGTCAGACTTGCAATATGTCCCTTGACTGCTTTTGTTACGTCTGTCCTCCTCAAAGGCCACCCCATTTCTTCTTAGGTTTTCATTTCCTGAGTAAAACACTGTGTGATGATCTGGCTCAAAATATCCCTTTCCTGTCCACTTTAGTTCACTCAGCCCAAGTATTGCGATGTTTATACATTCCATTTCTTCCTTTAAAATGTCTAGCTTCCCCTGATTCATGCTTCTCCCATTTCATATTCCTATAATATGTGTTGTGCAGCTGTGGACTTTCCTTTCACCTCTGAGAACATCAACAGCTGAACGTCCCTTTGGCTTAAGTCCAGCTGCATCATTAGCCACAGCAGTAACTGTATTTTTGTCCTCTGGTCTTCCCCAGTAGCTTATTGAGTGCTTCCAACCAAGGAGTGTCATCTTCTGGCACTATTTCTTGTTTCATTTTGGACTGTCTCATTATAGGGTTTTCAAGGCAGAAGCCTTCAGGAATAGTTCACCATTGCCTTCTTCTGAGCAGTACTAACAAGTGTTAGCTGTCAACTGCCATTGTCTCTGAGACATCCTACACCAGTATTATCCCCAACTACTGCTTTATCCCCAACTACTGCTACACAGTAGCTCTCAGATACATTTGGTCTGTCTTCTCAGCAAAAGCCTGTCTGACATGGGAGACCATACCAGCAGTATGGCTACCATTCATATAGCCTCTTGCCTCACATGCCATCCCATTACCACAGAAAGATAGTGTATTGGTGGAAAGAAGGGAAATAAGCAAGAATTAATCTGTACTTATTTATAGGGTGCTCAAAAACTGTTACCTATGCATTGGGGTAAACTAGTAGCCACTATCAGGGACGGGATCTCATGTGGCTGTCACCTTCTCAGACAAAAGGAAAAAAAGACTGACTATCTTCCTTGAAGAATGTGGAAATTATTTCAACAGGAAGGAAGGAAAGGGAAAGCCTAATACATAGATCTAAGAAAAACAGAGGGGAAAACATAATGGACTATCATTTCACACATACTTGATATATGTACTGATGCCTTTTTTCTTCCAAAATGAATAAATGAATACATGGGGAGTTCAAGCATTCCTAACAAACACACTCCCCTGTCATCATTCTTCATATGTGCAGAGCTATAGGCTGAAGAGGAGAGCTTCTGTGACATGTGGAGGTTCTGTAAGGATACTGAAAGATCAATGTTTCTGATCTCTTGGAGAGTCTCCACTATAGGGGAGGCTCTCCATTTCAGTATGGTGGCCTCCACAAATGGAAAATGACAACAGAGGGTATGGAGCACACATCCCTCACCTCACATATTTATTATGAATACCTGAATATTGCTCCTGTCTGACCTCTCCCTGGGAATTAATCCCATGGTTCAAACCTGACCCCAATGTATCATTTGGATAGAAAGTGTTCAGAGTGGCAGAGAGAACCTAACTACAGTGGCCCCTCCATTTTCACAAGGGTTTGGGATGCAGAACCTTCATGAAAGTCAACAAAAAGTGAATAACTCCCCCCCCCCGCAAGTGAGTGCTCCCCTCCCATTCCCTTCTGGGTCTCCCCCTCCCATTCCCTTCCCTTTTACCTGGACACATGTGCCTTCTTTCTCCACATGGGAGCCCTATGTGTGGAGAAGGCGTGCACATGCCTTCCCCCTCCCTCCCATATGTTTGTTTTTTGCCCAGATGCACATGCCTTCCTTCCATGCACTCAGGCAAAAGGCAAGTGAAAGGGATGGGGGCAGCTCTGGGCACAGAGAGGGCACATGCATGCCTCTCCACAATTCTTCCCTTCCTATTCTCTTGCATTTTGCCTGGGCATGCTGCCTTCCTTCCACATGCCCCGGGCAAAAGGCAAGGGAATAGGAAGGGCTAGCCCTGTGTGTGGAGCAGGCATGCCCTCCCCATTCTGCCCCTCCGGCTTTTTGCCTGGACATGCTTTCCTTCTCCATGTGAATGAATATGTGATTTAAATAATGTGGCCAGTAGATGAGGCGTTGAAAATCTGGCAGCAATGTATACTTGCTTATTTAGGTTTCTTAATGGTTATCAAGTGCAGGATCAATGATAAAGTTCTCATCCTAGCAGGTATAAAGACTGTGGCAGTAACACCATTCCTCTGATGAGAGCCAGATGACTGCCTTAGAAATGCCCACAATGCACTGCAGTATTGCAGTGCAACTACTTTATAGTAATCAAATCAGTAGCAAATCAGTTCAGAGCAGGGATGTCAGTACCAGTGGACCTCTGCAGTTACATGAGGGTGTTGGTTTTTGGAACCAGAATTTGAATCCCCACTCAGCCATAGAAATCCACTGGGTGACCTTGGGCAATTCCCACTGTCCCAGTCTTAGAGAAAGATGATGGCAAATCCTCTCTGAATAAATCCTTCCCAGAAAACTCCATGATAAAGTCACCTTAGGGTTGTCATAAATTGGAAAAACCTTGAAGGAACACGACAGCTACAAGAGGGTCTGGCCCTTTTCACATGTGGGGGGGGAACAGGCGAAAACGCCCAAAAACAGAGCTTACCTCCAGCCGGGTAAGTCCGTCGCCACGTGGAGCAGCGCGAGCTTGCTGCTCCACACTCCTCTGGCATCGCAGATGGCAGCTTCCGCTTGGTGGAGGCTCTCCACCAACCGGAGAAGCTCGCCAGCTGGAAGCCCGCCCCCGGCAGATCTGCAGGCACACACTTGCGCGTGCCTGCAGATCCACTTTAGAGCCGGGCGACGGAGCAGCACGGGGTTGCGTGCTCCATGCTTTTTAAAAACCTCTAAAAAGAGGTTTTTAAAAAACACGCAGCCCGGCTAGTTCCGGCCGCTCCTGAGTGGATTCTGGTGTGGAACTATGAAAAGTAGTCCACACCAGTCCACTCTACGGTGTAGATGACCTCCGTGAGATGTCACTCTACACCGTTCCCCCCCCACCCCCCACATGTGAAAAGGGCCTCCGTCTGCCTGTATCTGTTGGAGGCCCTGATTTCAGGGCTGTGTGCCTTCTGCTTTTCTACAGCCCACCCATCAGCACAGCATCCTCTGTCTTTAATCCTGAAAAGTATATCCCAAATGTTTTAGGAGACACTATGGCAGCATCTTTCTCTAAAGGCTTTATAGAGCTCTCAGTTCAACTTCTCAAGGGCCATCACTTCCTCTAGGGCTAGTCTGGCTGTATTATTATTTGCACATTACAGTGACCAAAGATGGTCTACCCACAGCTAATTGGCCTGCTTTGTGGCAGTGCCACCTAATTAGGGAATCATCTCTCCCACCATTAAGAAGCCCTGCTTCAGTGTCAGTGTGCCCCTTTGCATCTGCTTCTGAGCTTTTGAAGCATTCAGCCCGAGACATTCCGAGAGTACTGTGTGATACACTGAAAACCCAACCTTCATGCATCAGTAGCCCCTGGGTGTTACATGCCTCACCGCCTCACACAAAAGGCCCATTTTCAGTGTGACCATGCATACGTGATTCCTTCTAAAATATGTACAGCCGGGAGATACGGCTTGTGTTCCTCTGTGAAACCTCCTGGCCTTGCTTTAAGTTAAGGTCACAATGACTGATTTAAAAAAGGCAGCCTATCAATCAATTTAAAAGATCTTCTCTAGTGCACTCATTTTATAAATATTCTATATTTATATCTAAATCTTTGTTTCCAATTCTTCTTCCTGTTTCTCATTACCAGCTTCACAGCCTGATCCAATGCACATGCCACCAGCCCTTGGAAAATGTTTTCTACATTGGTTTGTCTGCTGAGGAGGCTGTGTGTGTTGCCATAGATTCTGGGGAGCGTTCTACAATGTGGTTTAAATCAGGGAAACAAACATGTCTTAGGGCCTGAATGTCACCCTGAACAGAAGCTCAAACTAGACAATACCTTTACCTTGTATTTGCAATTGGGGTTTCCTTAAGTGGTGAAAAGTGTCTGTCTGAACACAAACTTTTCCTCAGTTCTGTATCTTGCAAAGACAGCTACTTTGTTGTGTGATTGGTCACTGGAATAAATGTGTACTTAATGTTCAGGTCTGTTTATTGAGGCACGTAGCTGTGGGAAAGACTCATTGTCAGAGACAAAGACATGCTAAAAACAGGAAATATGTATTTCACTTACTGTCCACTGTGACACAAAGGGTGCAAGGGAAGAATGATAATGGTATATATGGGGTTCTTCTGCACTAGTGATGTTATTCCACTTTCAACATCCTAAAGAATCCTGGGATTTGCAGTTTAGGGAGGGGCTTTATAATCCTCAGCCAGAGAGCTCTTTGGCCTCAGTAAACTACAAACCACCAAATTCCACAGAATGTTGAAAATGAAATAATAGCACTATAACAGTATAGTGCAGAAGCCCCATAGTATCATTATAGGATACTTATACATCAGGAAAGCTTCTTTTCACTGAAGCACCTCTAGTAAATTTCTTTAGAATCCCAGGATTCATTGGAGGACAGTTTGAATATCACTGTGAATCCTACAACACAATCCAAGTGAATACAGACCACGTTTCTTGTGAATCAGTGAATTTCGAGTCAATTGTCACTGTTATGCACAAATCCCATGAATCCAGGCCACATTAAGATCTTCAAAATGGTTAGGTTGTGCTTTCTGGCCACCACTAAAGATCAGGCTGGCAGCACCCAGGGACAGCGTCTTTCCGGTGACTGCCTCACATTTCTGGAACTTCTTACCCAGAAAGCTCTGTTAAGCCCCCATCTTTGTCTATTTTTAAAAACATCCTGAATATTTATTTTATTTAGCAATTCTTTGAGCATTCATTGTGTTGTATATAACTCCAAGTCTTTTCAAACTTATGGTGACCCCAAGGTAAACTTTCCATGTTTTGGGGGGTTTTTTGGGTTTTTTGCCTTGGTAATATTTGTTCAGAGGGGCTTTGCCATTGCCTCCCTCTGAGGCTGAGAGAGTGTGACTTGCCCAAGGTCACCCAGTGGGTTTCCATGGCTGAGCAGACATTCAAACCCTGGTTTGCAGAGTTGTAGTCAAATGCTCAAACCACTACACCCCAAAATCTCACCAACTCAGTATTTTTAACTTCATGCTAGTTTCATGCTGTACTGTTATATATTCACTGTATTTATAAAACATATTGGTTATAGTCTGTCTACTGAGAATAGATGGAATCAAAGTGGGATAAAATGTGGTGGCAGTGGTCAAGGAGGAGGAAGAAAAAGAGGAAGAGCAGTAGCCCATGGACAGAGGAGCTAACCTTTCATCCAACATTGGTTTCTCAATGGAAATTCCACCAAGCAGTTGATGAGATAAAAATATTGTGGTGTTTTGGGAATTAATTTGGAGGGAAATTATTGTTGGCCCACCACACTTCCCACCATGCACACACACACACACACACACATACACACCACAATCCCATTTCAAGTCCCAGAGGTGATTTTCATATGCACACCAACTATCCTGATTTGGCAGGAACAATCCCAATCAATCCTTTGTCATCCCACCAGACAGCTTGGTGTAATGGTTTGAACATTGGACTATATCCCTGGAGACCAGCATTCAATCCCTGCTCAGTCATGGAAAGCAACTGGGTGACCTTGGGCATGTCACACACTCTCAGCCCAAGAGAATCCCATGATAGGTTCACCTTAGGGTTGCCATAAGTCAGAGATGACTTGAAGGCACACAACAACATTCCGCTTTTTAGTCCAGTTTCTCTCCTCCCACTTTGTCCTCAATCTATTTCAATCGCTGCAAACTGAGTTTAAAGTGCAAACATAGTTTGAACTCAATTGTTTCAGCAAGGGGGAGAGGAGAGGAGGAAGCAAAATCTTGGCCATCCCAGTAGGCTCAGGCCAAAGCAAACTGCTGCAGCCTCTCCTCGCGTGTGTGTTCTTCCTCATTAATAACTTTAGCCATCTTGACCACATTCTGTTGCTTGGCCACATTCGTCCTAGTTGTCATCTGTGAAACGTTGGGTATGTTTTCAGTGAAAGATACCAAGTAAACCCAATCTTGGATCTCCTGTGTTACAGCCAGCCAGCTCTTAATGGATTGCACCCTTATCCCATAACGTTCAGTTAGGGAGGAAGGCTGTTATGGAAGCAAGAGCTTTGAGATCAAGCATCTTGCATTAGGTGGAAAAAATGACAGGGGTGGTAATTGGTAATAGAAAACTCATAGCAGTTAAAATTCATGATTAGAGACTGTCAAGAAACAAGAACAAAGGCCTATAATTATCAGCCAAGTGCCCCAGGCACCACCCAGGTGTTAGTGAGGCATGTCACCTGGACATGCAAAGGTTATTCTTCTATAGAAAACTCTTCTGAAGTTGCTGTTGCTGTTGCAAGCAATAGTCCCAGCTAAAGCAGTATAATATTTTTAAAGAATTTTTTAAAAAACCCACATACAGATTTCAGCTTGCAGAATCCAATAGAGCTGTTCACAAGAGCTATTTGTTGCTGATCATAACATATGAAAACTGAAAAAACATTAATAACTATTCTGTTTCCCGTGTCTCAAGAAACAAAGCTTCAAGCATATTGTGGAGGAATCTGTAAGTTAATATTGGGTCAAATAAAGGTATGATTTATTTACCCTAGCCTTTTTCTCTTGCTTTACAAGGTTTATTTTACTTCATTAAAAATCCAAAAGTTAACAAATTAGCACATTCCAGTGTTTGCTAGATTGTTGTCTTTTCTTTTTAAATTCAAAGCTCATTTATATCATGTTTTTTTAAATTCAAAGCTCCTTTGGATCATGATTGTTTTGTGTCATTGGTGTTGTTTTGCAATAAACATGCATACTCCACCAGCCTGCCCAATGAGCACAGGTCAAAAGCCATTGAGACATTTAAGGGCTATTGATGCTGCTAAGGACTGCTGGAGTTCCAAAAGCTGTCTTTTTCACAGAGTCTGTCCATTTTATTGCTTTGTGTTCAGTGTAGCTTCAGGATGATCGATTAACTGCTCCTTATTCTCCATTCCCACAGGAGACAGAGGCTTTAATTATTAGTTTTCTTGCATTTTTTCTCTTTTCATTATAAAAAGAAAGAAAAGAAAAAAATAATGCAAGAAAATTAATAACTCAAATCACCATTCCTCCTCCAGTTGGAACCATATGATGTCTAATTAAGGGACAATTGTGCAGCAATTTATTGCTAATCCCCACACTAAATAGGAAGAAATTAAATGGGCTCCGTCTGCAAACAAGGAGCTTGTCATGTTGCAAGAGGACTTTACTGAACCAGGTACACATGTGAGTAAGCACTACAAAAGGATCTTGTGCAGAGGTTGAGGGAGGGATTAATAAATAATAAAGGCACTGATGGATAATATTGTGGAACCCACCAGTTCTACTCCCTGCTACTTTGTCAGGCAGAGGTGCAGCATAAAAGTGTTTAAATCCCAAGCTGTAGTAGTATAGAAAGACATGTGGGATGACCGAGGTGGGCATTAAGTTTTTTGGTAGTGAATTGCAGAAAATAACAAAGATTTGGAACAATTACTGAAGAATTCAAGGCAGAAAGTGCAAAGCCAAGTTTATAGCAAAAACAGTGACCGTAGATGTTTTACATAACTTTACAGTAAACGATGAAGACATTGAAATAATTCAAGATTTCCCATACTTTGGCTCAGTGATCAATCAGAATGGAGACTGCAGTCAAGAAATCAGAAGAAGACTAGGGCCATTTCTGCACTATGCTGTTATAGTGCTATTATTCCACTTTCAACAGACTGTGGAATTCTGGGGTTTGTAGTTTACTGAGGCTAAAGAGCTCTCTGGTTAAGCATCCTAAATGCCCCTCCCTAAACTGCAAACCCTAGCATTCCATAGGATGTTGAAAGTGAAATAATAGCACTATAACAGTGTAGTGCAGAAATGGCCTAGGACCTAGAAGGGCAGCCATGAAGGAACTAGACAGGTTCCTGAATACTAAAGTTAGGATTGCCCATGTCATCGTATTTACAGTTTTTATGTATGCTTGTGAAAGCTGGACAGTGAAGAATGCTGATAGGAAGCAAATCTGTTCATTTGAAATGTGGTGCTAGAGAGGAGTTCTAAGGATACCCTGGACTGCTAAAAAGATAAATGAATGGATCCTAGATCAAATCAAGCCTAACCTTTCCTTAGATGCCAAGATGACTAAACTGAGGCTGTTATACTTTGGCCATATCATGGGAAGACATGACTCACTAGGAAAGACAATAATGCTTGGTAAGGTAGAAGGCAGTCAGAAAAGAGAAAGACTGCATTACAGATGGATGAACTCAATCAAGGAAGACCCATCCCTGAACTCTGCAATTCGAGCAGGAGAGTTGAGAACAGGGTGACTCAGAGATCTCTCATTCATAAGGTTGCTGTTAAGTGAAGGTCAACTTAACAGCAGTTAACAACAACAACAACAGCAATAGTGATTTGCAGAGATAGACTGATGTCATAAGCCGAACAGGCTGATGGGCCATGGTTATGCCTCTCAAAACCTCCATACAGCTAAGGTAAATAGAAGAGCTTAGGAAAGCGGAGGGCTAGGGAATGAGTAAACAGAGGAGCCAAGAATGATGGAAATTCTAAGGCAGGATGGTCTGAAGAGAAAATGAGAAGGGAAGATGCCCAGAGGGAAGAGTCTGAGAATGGAAGAAAACCTGGAAATAGAGTGAACTGGGAGAGGAGGCACTGTCAGGAGCTATGGAGATGAATAAGGTTGAAGTTCATATAATGGTTTGAAATAACTGGCTACGTCTTTGGCTGCAGGCCCTAGAATTCTTTTAAAATCCCATCTCATTATATTGGCAGGGAAACAGGGATTTACATAGAGCTATAGCTAACTCAATTTGATTTTATTTTTTCTTCGGTGAATGGTATCAAATTAGGTTTCTGGAATGCTCAGGTATTTGATTACCATGAAATGCACTATTCCTACTGTTACGTCCCTCTGAAAAAGAAGGATTCAAATTAGTCACACTGTGAATTCTTTGATGGATTTAAATATATGCTTTTATATGCTGGTGTCTGAGAAGGGATAGCAGCAGGGTTTTTTTTTAAAAAAAAAGCACACTCAAATGTTGGAACAGACAAACAAAACAAAATGGTGTAACAGAGGAATGAACAAAGGAAAGAATGATTAACAGAAGGAGTTGGAAATGTGAGTTGGGGTAGGATGAGAAGGTCAAACTAGACAATAGATCACTTTTTTGCAGATGTGCTCCCTCAAGTGGTGAAAAATGTCTGTTTGTCATCTTTCATGACTTTGCTCACATATGTTTCATTTGGCATGCTTTTTTGTTTGTAACTGGTCACTGAGAGATAAACATGGGCTTCACTTCCAAGTCAAATTGCTGAGCCATACCTCTCTGAAGAAATCACAATGTGTGGGAGCGGGAGGGGTTATTTGTTGTATGCATTCCTATTTACATCTAGTTTGAACTATGGATGCCTTTGGATTAGAAAATAGGAAAAAGTTTTTGTTGAGAGCTGAGAGGTTTATTAGGTTGTTAGAAAAATCATTTATCACTGTTTAGCAGGTGAATAGTTGTTCTGGATGTTGAATAATTACCAAAATAAATATATGTTAAATCTTTGGAACATCTGTGTTCTGGTCTGGGTGAATTCCAAGTTTGGTTTATCTCATGCCATGTGCTCTTTCTGAATTGGCAAACAAGAATTCAAAGAGGAGAATTGGTCTTCTCTCTACAAATCAGAGAAAGGAACTTAAATATTGGTGAATCCTAGGCAAAGTCTGAACTCATGAACCAATAGATGATGGAACCCTGTGGAGATCCCGAGGTACATTATCAACAGCCACCTCAGTACATAACAAACATCCTTAGTAAAGCAATCAGATTGCCAGCTAGGACAAAGGAATGAGCGTGGATTCATGGACAGGATCCAAATCAGTCCTTTTGCTGACAGAAGAAACACATTAGGAAAACTCAGAGGCAGCAGATTTGTCCTTATTTGTGCACCCTGCATAGCTCAGGCAGCTATGAGAGAAGGCAAAGAGAGCACGGAGAATGCCTAATGGCAAGCACACAGAGGTTGTGTAGGAGGTGAATCTCCTCCTCCAAGATCTACTAAACGACCTCATTGGATCCTGACCCATGGAATTAATTAATTAACAAACTACTGCTCATATTGCCCAGGTGACATTGGATAGCATGATGGATTTTGGCATAGTTAATGGTAAAAAAAAAAAAGTGGAAAGAAATCCAAGTGCTAAAAAACTCATACCTGCTGTCAAGTCTTCTAAACACTGGTCGATTTACTATGAGTTGCTGTTTGGTCCACCATAGTTGTAAGGAACAGCCTCAATGACCATATTGCTGTCCTGGATAGATGAGATGCAAAAATGGTCATCTTATTCTCAAATCTACAGTTTTAATTACTAAAATTCTTGGGCGCTTTCTCACTGACATCAAAAAAAGCAGGACTGTCTTCAACTTATGCTTATAGTTTTATCAGAAACTAACAAGGTAGAGCCAAGAGTCAGGAGTAATGTTGTGCAACTAATTTAGCTGCTTCCTAAATAATTTAATTGAATTTGGGCTGATTTATATCTGTTCTGTAATGTATTGGATTGTGTCAATTTGGTTATGATGTGGAATGGTACAGTTCAAAGCACTTCAGACCAATCTGGACTTCAAAAATAGGCAGAAAAAGTTGGACAGTGTAGCTATATAAGGAAGATCCCAAGATGTCGTAACCTGGTGTGGGAAGACAGGAACCTGAACTCTGCTCATTGACTGTTCCAATGTACTATCTGGGGCAGGAATCTCACCAGAACTTTGCAGTTATAGTGCTGATGGGAATTGTTATGTCAGGTTGCTGGAGTTATGTATAGTCAATCTTTCCTGATATTTCTTCATTCTGTATTAGTGGGATATTATGAAACAATGGTAGTGAGCAGTTGGGCAGTTGCTGATCCTACTGAGTCTTTCTTTAATTTTCCTTTGTCTTGTTGAATAGGCAAACTTAATATTCTACTTCTACTCTTGTCAATTAGTCTGTTTAATCAGTCTGGTATGCGTGTTTTAGGTAGCAAAATGTATTCTCCTTATTCCTCCTTGATTGTCCGCTGTCATTGTTGCTGCTGCTACTACTAGAAGACACACAGGGAAAGTCCTCATAGAGAAGGCACAGCATTTTCTGGGACCATTTTGAACTGGGAGAGGATCCCAGCATTGCTACCTCTCCTCACTAGAAAGAGCACCAGCAGCCTACTGCAACACCTTAAGAGGTAGAAGCAGAAGGAAAAAGGATGAGGGCAAGAGTTCTCTGTCCCCCACACCTGCAAGAAGCTTAGACAGGCAACTCTAGAATAGATAGATGAGGAGTGTGGGATCATGAGAAGGACATGCTAGCAGTAGTTCAGATCACCAAATGCCTTGGAGGAGCAGAGGATCAAATCATCATAAAGATCTCAGTGCTTGGAGTAGTAGTAGTAATAAATAATAACACATTCTCTTGTCACTTTCTACTTCTTGTGCTGTTTCACTGAATCTCACCAGTTGGCTTGCTGGTAGAACAAAGTAAAAGTACCCTCTGACTATGTAATATATAAATGTTATATATTATACATTGTTATATATTATACAGTATATATACCATTGGCATGACATGGATCTCTACGGAAAGCAATTTTAATTTAGATATTTTGCATGGTGAAATAAGCCTGTTAACCTCTCTATAATACTTCTAATTTCTACCATCAACTGTTGCATTTTTTATTAATTGCTAATGAGTTGTATAGTATTTCTATTTCCCCAGTTTAACTGTATTCACAAATTTAAGACTAAAAAAAGAATGAAAAATTAAAATGATGCAAATGCCTCCTTAAAAATGAATACATGCTTTAGCCTTTTTATGATCTCTTGATTGTTCTGATTCTGGCAGATGTAAAATATAGAAAACATACAATACTGTCAAACCTTTGCATGTTGTTTATCAGAAACTTCACATACTATGTACTGTTGGAAGTCACAGATATTGCCAAATACTAAATACCTCTCCTTGCCAATCATCAAAAATAGCCAAATATTAAATAATTTTGCACGCAGCAACTACTGCATACAGTTAGATAACAAACTCGACTCTATATCAGCCATCAAATTAATAATGAAATATTACTAAGTTCTACTTGCTATTGTGTGTTGCCTACAAAAATATTGTCAGATTCCAAATCTTAAGTAGAAAATAGTGAAATAAAATATCACTGCCATATTAAACATTTGACAAATATTGAAGTATACAAAAGTATGTGAAGAATAATTATCACCAAAATTTGTGAAGAGGAATTGTGGGGAGCAAAGCAGTTTCAGCTCTTATCTTGTGGTAAGGCTGGGCCCCATCCATCCCTTGATCCCATATGTGCCGGTTCTAATGTTTGTTCATGTTCTTTGATTCTTTTGGAACAAGTCCTCTCTTACTCTTAAATTTCCTTTGGGGTCATAAGACAAATTGTATCTGCTCCATCAGGCAACACTACTCTACATCCCACAGCAATGTTGTTCAGCTTAGTACATGTCAAAAACATCCTGTTAACCCTTTGGGGTGTAATGAATAATGTGCTAGAAGATCGATGCATGCCCCACCATTCATTTCAAGAAGGGCAAATAAATGCAAACAGTGCTCAGGTGGAGTTCTCAGTGCACTGCTATGGCAAGCAGGTATCCTAACAGAGATTCTGTAGGGATGGTGAGAAGCCTGTTTCTCACTGGGCTGGCAGCTAGGCAGAAGAAGTAAACAGACACTGAAAAGAAAATGGCAAAATATTCCTTAGGATTCTTAGAACCTATATTTCAAGGATCTTCCAGCTTTGCTAACACACAGGAACTACAAGTAGAAGCGATCCACAGAAAGTACAGGGTTGTCTGCTTTCCTTTTTCTTCCAAGCCTATGACACTTCAATATGTTTTCACCACATGTCATTCTCTTCTGTTCTGTTTCCACATTAACCTGAATTTAAAAAAAGTCTTCTGAAGAAAAATGTGATAGTGTGTATTTTATACATTTATTTTAATCTCCAAATAATGTTATACTCTCATAGCTGGCAGTAAGCCCCTCAAACCTCAGTTGGATGTCCTTACGTGTTTATAGTCTTGTACTGATCTCTAAATGCATATTTTCTCTCAAAATACTCACTTCAGTCAGTGGCAACTGCCATTTCCCATGTTAGTAGAGCAGTGAATCCATTCCAGGTTTTGAATAATATTAAAGGAGCTATCCAAGGTGGTGAACCCATAGAGGGGTAGAATTCAGCCCTGTTAATGACTCCTTTAAAGTCTAGATTAAAACATGAAATGGATCCGCCACCCCACTGACATGGGAACCATGAACTGCCACTAACTTAAGTTTGCAATACTTAAATACTGCTTAAAATATTGTCATAATAGGTGGTTCCATATGCAGAGCCCTTAATATATCAACAAACTGTTTGAATGAATACCTCTTTTTGTGCTTTCACAAATAACAATATTTTACAGAAATTCAGGACGAAATATGCAGATTTATATATTTTTTTCAAAATAAGTATTATTTTTCTTAATCGTTTTTGATTTAACATTCCTTTATGGTAAGGTGAACTTCTCTGAAATCTAAACAGCTATTTTCTAAGTGACTTGTATATTAATTTCACTGCACAACAAAACCCCAAGAGATCTGTAGCATTTTACAGTGACTTTTCTATTTCTCTGTCCTGGAATTGATTTTTTTTGCAGTCTATAAATTCAACTCTTTCCACGGTTAGCAACTTGACTAGACAAACAGCCATATCTGCCATCCATCAAACCAAAGTATTTAGAATTAAACTCATTACTGTTGAGGACAAAGATGAAGTTAGCTTGCAGTCCTATGCACATTTGCCTAGGAATAAGCCCTATTTGACACAATGAGACTTATTCTTTAAGTAAACATGCATAGAAACATACTCCTGGGTACCTATTCCCACTGAAATCAAAGGATCCTAAGCAAAAATTAAACCCAGTGGAGCTTAAATATATTTAAACTGCAATGCACAGTGAATTACTACAATGCACAATACTATATACACAACTCTACTTCTGCTGCTGTCAAGAGAATAATCTTTTGCACTATGGCAAATCATTTTTTTCCACATGCACCGAGTAACGTACACATACATGTCGCACTAGAAGAATGCCAGCCATAGTTTGAATTCAATAAAAATTCTCAGTACACATATATAGGGTTATACTGCTAGCTTGCCAGATTTACCTGGCTTAAATTTTGATAATTCATTTTAAAAAGAATAGTAATTCTGTATCGGACAGCAAAACACCTCTTCCACCTGTCCCACAGACTGGGGAGTGGCAATATTCCATTGATTTACAGACAATTATCACAACTTCTGGGAAATAAAGTTTGAAAATGCAACAACTTGTCTAAGCTGGCCTGTATGATATTAATATGCTATGCACTTATAACTGTCATCTAGATTTAATAGGAAGTTTAGCTGCTCAAAATCCGACAAAATTTAGCCACCTCATGCTTGTTGAAAGCAGGAAATCTGTGTAAGCAAATAAGCCCTGAGAGCTGCACATCATACCTGGAAAAACCATGCCATAATGTTTTTATCCTCCAAACATTGTTCCCATTGAGAACATATTATAGACCCACTGTCCAGCAATGCCAAGGTCGCAGGGGGAGTCCCACTGGAATCCACAGGACACCTAAGAGAAAGGGATCCAAAGCCCCAGCCAGGAGGACTGCTGCATGAAACAGCCAGGAAACAGGTACAGAGATTTCAAATGGGAGGGGGAAGAAACAAATTCACCACAATGATGGAAGGACTGCACTGACACTGGATAGAGTCATGGTTGATTTAATCATATATGATATCTTGTGACATCTAGACTCAAAATGGCCAGGACACACCAACCTAGTCAGTGACCATATCCAGTCTCTTAGCTATGGCTCAATACATAACAGGAATCAAGTGAGAACTGAAATCTTTCAGTTCCTGCCAAGAATCCTTCACCTACTCCTACCCTCTGGGTGAACGTTTTTCCATGGGACAACCTGACATGTAAGTGGGAGAAAGGCCATATAACAGCACTGAATGGCTTGAGCTAAAACAGAAGAGGCAAGTGGCATTGAACTGCAATTCACATGAATCTTGGCCAATGTAGCTAGTGCTAGGATGTTACATAGGTGCCACAAGGGCCACCCTGCAATGCCAAACACCTCCTTGAAAAAGTGGGGAATTAATTAGCTCAAAATCAGGAGGCTGAGAGAGGGGGGCAGCTTAGCGAGATCTTTCCTACCAACGTTTACAGGCACACACAGGAAAAGGACCATCCAGAGATTCAGAAGCAAGCTGAAATTGTGTTTTATTGAGGCAAATTCACTCATGCATGCACACAAGATACACACAACCACACATTCACACAAGAGCTTGCTCACAGAGAAAGGAAGGAAAAATTATAGAAGGGCTGAGGGGTTTGGGGGGATTTATAATTGCCGGTCCAGAAGAGTAGTGAAGGGCAGAAATGTGTTTTGGCTTTGGCTTAGGACCTAAGGACAGTTCTCATTCACGAGCCAGACGGACAGAGTGATGAGTAGACCTTTGAGAGACTGCACTGGGCATCCTGAAATCAGGGGTTTTGGTACCCTGAAAATAGCCTGTAGCAGTGAAGTTTCCAGATGCAAGACAAAGGGAACCTGTTGTGGACAATGAGTCTTTCACCTGTTGAAGGGCTTAGTGCGTGATTTACAAAGACATGATGGGTGTTGTAATAGCTGTCTATTGTGGGTGCTGTGAGGAAAGAGGAAAGAATCCAGGTGTACGAGGGATGGATATCTGTCAATCAGTGTCCTGGTGGGCTCCTCACAGTTGGATTCCCTGGAAAATTCCAGCTTCTGTTTAAGCTTATTATCCACAGGAATGGTGTGTATTTGCCTGACAAATGACTCAGTCTTACCCGGAGGAAGTTTTGAGTTGACCTATCCTTTTCACATCTACAGTCAAATTCTTTCCCTTACTTGGTTTGACCTCTCCGTCACCTCTCAGGCTTGAATTTGATATCAGAGCCAATAAAATGTGTTGCCAATTACATATGCTGCGAATTAGGTATGGTGCCCATCCAAACCATACTAATTTCAGGGATCTCCAAAACGGGGCCTTACAAGGAAACAATGAAAGTTAACAGTCCAACAATATCTATAGAGCTATGTGTTTCCCTTCTCTGAATTAAAGGCTGGATCATGTCCTATATTTACATTTGTACATTTCATTATATGCATATGACCACTATACAATGGCTCCATTGACTTCAATTTGTTCACAACAGCACAGCATCCATCCAGTCTTTTACAAAATGGAAGTGAAAGAAATTTGAACACAGAGACAGTTGCCAGGTGTCTGTACTTACAAAGGTGTCACTATATTGGTTCCTTTCTGTGATTGCTTCAGTTTTTATAAAAGATCATTCTCTATCACTATGACAGTTACATTTTACAAGAAAAAAATTCTGTTTGGCAAAAAAAATGAAATTTTTGAACAAACAATACTTTTAAGCTTGGGTAAAAAAAATCTTGTTCAAGACAGAAGTAAGGAAAGCCATTTTACAAGGCTGCCAACACCTAGAATTTTGTACTTTGCAAATGCAATATAAGCTCTTTTGCCCTCCAAAGGTATCTCTTGTTTACTTGGATGCATTATACACAGAGAAATATTATTTGTAAAAAATGTTCACAAAAGTTCTTCACCACCAAGCAATGTATACCAGCATTTGTCAAATCTTCTACCTTCGAAGAGTCCTGTTTCTACAGCAACTTCATTACCAAGGAACCTTTGCACAATCCAGATTTTTCTGAAAGGTGCTGTAGGGCACATGCTTAGACAATGCAGGGTACTGGCTACTTTAGGACCATCTATGGGCCTCAGTCTCATCTTTGGAGACCAAAAAACATATTCCAACACTCCTCTGTATCTGTGCATTGCAGGGCAGCAGATGGCATCTCCTACCCAAGACAAGAGCTGGTCATATTATTTTGGAATCTAAGTAGGACTGCCAGGTCAGGACTATCCCAGGTCCTGAGATTTCACACCAAAACCTGAGATCCAGGACAATCCCTGGTGATGTCACAGGGATGTGTGCCTCAGTGTTGTTACAAAGGACAGCCTGTGATATCATGGACTTGTATTGGGAAATATTGTTTAATGTATTAGTTGCTGTTGGGAGGAGGGACAGAATGTAATGTTGGAATGAACGCTGATTGGTGGAATGTTTGAACAGACTTGCGTAAGGCTGATGAATGACAGTTGGCAAATGGCAATAGGACAGTTGGTACTTTGAGCTTAGTTAGATGGTTGGGATTACTAAGCGGTATGGATGATTTGTGTGGAAGATTTATGATTAAGAGTCAGTCAGGTTTAGAAATCAATAAATGCTTTTAAGGGTCTGACTCAACTAGAGAAGAGTGTGAGAGAAAATGTGTGGTGTTTTAAATGTAAGGAATAATTATTCTGTCTTGTTATGTTTAATTTCTGTAAATAGAGAATTGTGTTTTGTTTTGTTTTTGTGCACTTTTGGTCTCCAGGAATGCTATCTATATCAAAGGCTGGGCTCAGACAAGGTGTCCATGGTGGCAGCAATAAATAAAAAAAGTTGGTGTCCATTGGGGATAGAAGTTTAAATCCTCATATGAACTTCGAGGATGTTTAGACAGTCCCCACAGTTGGTGTCACACAAGGGAGACAGGACAAAGTCTATGCACTAGTGGCAGAGGTGTGGATCAGGAAAAGCCCTCATCTTGATAACTGCAACACCTTTGAAGTCTTCAAGTTTGGTCATTTAAGAAGTAGAAACCCCAGATTTGACTGCTGTGATGGGATTTCCTGAGAGGACACACACACCCCCATTTGGTGGTATAAGTATTGGAAAACTCCACACAGCTCCCTTTAAATGCTATCAAGTATGGTATTTTAAGCATCAATTACAGTTGCACAGAGTATGCCACTGAAATAAAAACACCAGGGTAAGCAAATAAATAAAATATATGTGCATACACATTTCTAGAGGTTAGTTTCACTCTGAGTTTGTTTCCTCTAACTCTGAGGAAGGGAGAAGGGGCAAGTCCTAAAAACCAGGAGCTATATCTGAGGCAGAAAAATCTCTAGAGCACATCTTACCCTCTCTGGCAGTAAAATATCTTGGCCAAGATCCTGCATTATCATTGTGATAATGACAGAGTTTGATCATCATAGTTAAAACGGATATTACCCTTCCTTCAAAGCCAAAAATACTACTTTCACAGCCTGGCAGCACCCCAAGCAAAGTATTTCTGAGGCTCAGGAGATCAGAGTACTCGGAAATGACATCCATAATGCTCTCCTGATCGGAGGTGCCTTGAGAACAGGGAGAGGAAGAGAGCCCTTTGGACCCTGCAACAATTTCTTGTGCAAAGGCACTCCATGACTGGGAGAGGACTATGAACTTCATTTCCCAGTGCTTTGATCTCCATCACCTCAGAAATGCTTTAGTCAGGGCACTGCCAGGCTGAGAAGGTAGGTTTTTGGGGACACATTTGGTCCTTCATGACTGTAAATGTGAATTCCCGCAGTTAGGAAATCATAGAAGCCAGCATGGTGTTGTGGTTTGAACATTGGACTACAACCCTGGAGATCAGGATTCAATTCCCTGCTTCACCATGGAAGCCCACTGGGTGACCTTGGGCACATCACACACTCTCAGCCCCAGAAAACTCTGTGACACGTTTGCTTTAGGGTTGCCAGAAGTCAGAAATGACTTGAAGGCACACAACAACAAGGAAATTGTAAGTCCAGTTTACAATATAGTAATGCCAGCTATAATATTCAAAATATAATGTTCTGTTTGCTGCACTTTAATGACACCACAAGCAGATTTGAAAGCAGCTTCATGCTTCACAATGATAGCATTGAGGCCAAGTTTCTTTTCAGTTAGGATTGTCTACTACTATTCAGATCTTCTCCTCATGAACCTCCACGGAACCAGTGGTGTTCTTCACAAAGATGGATGGATGGATTGAAAACTATGACCTGTACATGGTGGTCCAGTTAAAACTAGAGACAGATTAATACCACAACCTTAGTTGTGAAAACAAAGGCCACCACAAAAACAAAATGCAGCTTTTATTTTTATTTTTTCTTCTGCCTAAGGATTGATTTTTTTTTTCCAAGCAGGCAGAGTACCACTCCATAAAAGGGAAGTCTCTAAGTGAGAGAATTTCTTGAAGAGCAAGAAGAAGGCTTCACCATGACAGATGGGTCTGGTGAGTACTTTTGTGGAATAATAAAAATAAATATGTCAGCTTGTCATTAAAAGAAATAGGTTGTCATTCTTTTTTATTAGTGCTGCCTGTGACCTAGGGTTACCTAGTCTGTATAAATAGGCTTGACAGATATCTTGATTCTTTTTTTCTTTCTTGAGCAAGAAAACATTTCTATTTCAAAGTGTTGCCTCATTTATAATATATGGGGATGTTAAGATTTGATTTTCCATTGTTCTATTGTTTTAGATAGCATATAAAGCAAGCAGAGTATTTGTGATAAAAGTCTGTTATATCTGTAATAATAAAAAGGAATGTTCGTCTGTCTTGGCAGCCAAAGCCATTGGGCATCATGCTAGATACCTCAAAATTTTACAGAGTGTTTTAGGTTGTTGCCCAAGTTGCAATGCCAAGTTTCAAGTCAAAATTCTAAATGCAGACTCACTAGAAACAAAATGGGGGTTAGCCATAACTCCTTTGAAAATAGTGGCAGATGGCACAAGATCAGATAAAATGTTCCATTTGCTGTTGAAGTTATAATATCCAATTTGAAGTCAAAAATTCAAAATTCAAGCAGAGGACTAGCAAGTTTTAAGTTAAAATATTAGTCAGGGGCTTCCTAGAAGCAAAAGAGGGAGCTGTCTTATTTTATTGGGAAAAAATATTTTAAGGAGTTGGAAAACAGGGGTAGGTTCACTGAAGCGCTCCTGCTAAGACTCCTGGAGTAGGGAGGAAAAGGCACAAAAGCAGGAAAGAGCTAGGGCACTACTGCTAAGTTATTCGTATGTTTTAAAAAAGAAGGGAAATGGGAAAGGGTTCTCTGAAGTACCGCTGGTAAGATTACGCAGGTAAAAAGTAGGGAAATGGGAAAACAGCAGATCCTATGAACAGCTTTAGGGATAAAAGGTACAGACCTGGGAAGCACCCAGTACACTTCAGTTGTATAGAATGTACCCTTCAGTTATATAGCACAGTAACTTAGCCCTCCACAACTGCAGATTTTGTATCCACAGGTTCAACCAACCTTGGCTTGAAAATATTTTTTAAAAAATTCCAAAAAGCAATCTGTGATTTTTTTTCCCCATTTTATATAAGGGACACCATTTTACTACACCATTGTACATAATGGGACTTGACCATCCACAAATTTTGGTATACATGGGGGGTCCTTGAACTAAACTCTAGTGGATACCAAGGTTCTACTGTAACATGGGGATTGAAATGATAGCTATAATTATCTTTAAATGTAAGATTCCAAGCTCTGAAATAAATGGTCCAGGAGATGTTGAACCTTAACCCAAATGCTGGCTTTGCTTCTACATATCCCCAATCTTGCTATAGGTGTCTCTGCTTATTTGTTGAGCAGAATACATATCCTCTGATTGCTCTGATTTCTTTCCAGTCTTCTAGAAACTCTTGTCTACTTTTCTGCCTTTCTTCTGCCTTCCCTTCCTACCCTTCCAACTGCTCTCACACTGACTCTTCCAGAGCCTTCCTGACTCTGCCTTCAGCCTGACCCTCCAGAATTGTGCTTTCTAAGGTCTGGTCAGGCCCACCTATAGGATCTCCATTAAATTTTAACCTCATTTCTGATCCCAAATTCAGTAGTAATAATCCACTAGTGTGCTTTCACCCTGTGGCTCATATTGGCAGCAACTGAACCTGCAGAATTCAGTAGAAATTCAGGGGACTGGGCATTCACAGAAATTAACATATTTTTTCCTGGAACAAGATTTGCTTACAAATGTGTGCCTGAGTAATCAGACTTATAAATTAACCCTGTTCCTCCCTTTAAATGACCAATCAAGAAAACAAAGCATGCTAGGATGCCAGTGGCTTGGAGTGTGTGGAGGTGTGTGGAGTGTGTGGAGGGGTGTGTGTGAAGGGGGCGTGGCCACTGTGCATGGGACGTGCCCACGGTGCATGAGGGTATGGCCAGGACATGCAGGGGCATGGCTACAAGCTGAGACGCCCCAAAAACTTTACCACCTGGGGCAAAGTCCTCCTTGCCCCCCCCCCCCATTTCTAAGCAACTGTAGGGTGCAAGATACAGAGATGAAAGAAAGCACGTGCTGGGATAGCAGAAATCTTTCACCACTCGAACACCACTTCTAAATACACGCTAAGCATATTTTCTCATTTGATCCATAGTGAGTTGGATTCAGAGAAGGAAAACACTCAGCTCCCCTCCCTTCTTTCCCACTTCCCTGCAGCTACCCCCAAAAAGCCTCTCTAGAAAGTGGACAGGATTACAGAATAGTATGATACAGAAAGAAGGGGGCTGTTGGAGGAAAAGCAGATGAGAAACTTTCCTTCCACATGTTTTCTTACATTAATTTTATTTAGGATGCAGGGGTCATTTTTGAGGTCATAAACCTCTTGTGCTAAATTTTAAAAGATGGGGAGGATCTGTAGTTTTCATTCTGTATAATTTTAGGAACACTAATGTTTTGTGCTCATTTCAAAGCCCTTCTTTTACAGAAAAATCATTTGTATACTTAATCTAGATAAAACTGGAAAGGGGTAATGTGTATGTATGTTTGTGTCTGTGTGTTCACATGCACTTGCAGCTTTTCTGTTCTGATGGTCATTCATAACTGCACTGCACTACATTTTTACTGACCACAGCATACCTCTGATCCAAAGACAGATGCTCTGCTGTTAGGAAGATATGGTATTCAGTTTCCAGGATGGAAACAATAGAGCAGGGCAGGAGACTGAGAATCAGGATGAAGCCCCTCTAATAAAAGTCCTGAAATGTGTTTATTTTTGGACATTGTCCATCTCTCAACCCTGGTGCTCCTGTCCCTGATGAGCTCACCGTGTGAAAAGGCACAATGCAAGCTCTCAGACGGCCCCAGTACCATCTAGTGTGTGAGAAGAAGGTAGATTTTGATGCCTGATTGACCTGAACTCCTTCCAAGTAGTTTGCTAAATTCCCACCGGTTGAGAAACTGCAAACCTAGAAGTGCAGTAGATGGAAACCAGAGGTTACGATAATTGTACCAAAGCCTGCTGAGATTTTCTTAACCACTTCCAGTAAAAGGAAAATGTCCCCTAGTAACAGGAGCAAGTCCCACAAGAAGGACAGAAACACTATGTTCACTCATATATGAATAACACTTATTTTATCACATGGAGTTATGGATCCAGGTGCCCTAATGGAAATGTGAAAGGGAAGCCAGGAAGAAGGAAGCAAACAGAAAACCAATTTTTCACTACAAAGTAGCAAACTTCATTTGGTATTTGTAAAATCTTGGTTTCACATTGGCATGAAAAATACTGATTTGGTGAATGTTGGCATCACAACTGCTATATAAATTAGGCCTCAGGGGGGCAGCCCCCACCCCATCTCAGCTATTGCTCACAAGAATATTGTTTTATGAACATACACCTTTATTTTGTTGCTAGGGGAACAAATGCAGCCTTTTATCTTTACCTAATACATACAAATACAAGAAATGTTCAAATTGCTCAGAACCACTTTCAGAGGGAGAATCCCAAGTCTTATAGACTTTCTGGTATAAAAGTGAAATACCTTAATTCTCTAAAGTATTTTAACCAACCACTCAAACTCCACTACCACCACCACCACCACCACCACCACAGTTTTTCATGGAAGAAAACATTCTTCTTTCATTTGCTAACCAGCTGAACCACTATAGTCATCCCTTACTTTCAAAATATTTGTCCTTCAAAAAAGGTAGTATATTTTTCTTCTCCAGAAGGTAACAATTGATTGTTTACGTACTATCTCTAAATATTTCAAGACTGACTTGTTTTTTAAATTCTCCTTCCTTCCTTCCTTCCTTCCTTCCTTCCTTCCTTCCTTCCTTCCTTCCTTCCTTCTTTTTTCCTCTCTCTCTCTCTTCTTTCTTCTTTGCCTTCTTCTTAACTAATCTTCTGATTTTCCCTAAGGTAATGTCTTCTGTCAGGTAGTACTATACTTAAAAGGAGACTTGTCTTAACAAAACTGTTGGTCTTGATAATAATTTGCTGATGCCTAGGAAGAATCATTGTCCTGAATTTGCCACTGACTTAAAATGGGTAGAAAGAAATGTTACATGAGCTATGAAATATACTACTTAGGATGAAGTGATTAGTAATATCATAACCAGGCTTTCAAAAGTCTCTCCCTGTTGCAATACCACTAGCACTCCACACTTCTTAACAATATTCCTCTGTGAATAACAGCATCATGGATGCAGCTTCAGTGATTCCTATCCAATCAGCATTAACCTTGAAAGAATGTCACCTTTGACATTAAAATCCCCATGCTGAAAGCAGGGCTCTGTCATTGCTAACTCCTGGAAACTAAGCGGGAGAAACAACAAAAGGCTTAAACAAAAGCTTGGTGCTGCAACAAGATACATCAATAGGATGGGCTTCTTACCATCTGTATTTTTTCTGATAGTGTCTCTGGGGTTATGTCCAGCCACTTCCATGTAAATATATATGTGATACAACACATCTCATGCAAATTGCTTGCATATGCATGTGTACACAGAGCCAGGCAAACTATTAGACTCAATGAGGAATTTGCCTCAAGAGGAAGACCTGGGATGTCTCAGGAAATGGTAGCCAATAGTTGTAATAATTTATTCTTATTTTCAGTACTATCAGAAGTGGAGGAGGAATTTGTGGGATTTTTTTTATTTTTATTTTTATTTATTTTTTTTGCCTTGTGTGCCAAATAAATTGGCTATAGGTACTATGCTGAGGTGGCCAACTTGACTGCTACTCTGTCTCAGGCAGTAAGATAACCTGGTCAACTCTGCATGTACAGTTTTATGTTGTTGTTTATTTATATAGTACCTCGAGGTGTAAAACTCTTGCCAGAATCGCAGAAGCAAAGGGGATAGCCCCAAGAAGCTTGAAATCAAAATCTCATTGATGAGGGAAACAACAGATGATGGGGATGATAAGAAGGGGGGATGAGGCAAAAATAACAGCCAGGAAAGGATATGAGCAAGTGAAAGTACATGTACTTAAGTCTGCTGGTTTCCATTGGGGATTGCAGTAAAGGTATGAAGCCAAAGGCTTTACAGAAAGGCTGAGTAGTATTTATTTGTTTATTGGATTTTTATTGTAATATGATAAGACTCAAGGGGGCTCAGAATGCTATTAAATAAAAAAAGAATGGAGCTAAAATACAAAACAAGCTCAATCATTATAATAGTTTTGAATTAAAAACTTAATTTAAAAGAATTTAAAATACATGTTCCCAAAGGAAATGATAGTATCTAACTGGTAACAAAACATGTCCTCAGTAATTAGTCCACTGCCAAAGGCCTGTCTAATTTTTTAGAATAATTTGACCTTCCAGTGAAAGAATAACACAGAAGGAGCCAGACCAGAAGCCACTGATGCTTCTGTTGCTTTGGAGCAATGAATCCACATTGGGTTTCACAGGAGTTGCTCTGGCTTTTAATAGGGGACTTTTACAGGAGCGAGCCAAAGTGCTGAATCTTATTCCCAACATAGGTTCAGCACCTTAGATAGCTCCCATAAAATCCATAGCAATTCCTACAAATCCCACATGGATTCACTGCCCTGAAGCAAAAATGGAACTGGATGCCTCTGAGGCAAGTCTGTCCTCTCCTGGTAGAGAGTTGTAGAGCCTGTGAATAGCCACAAAGACTATTTAGCTCTCAAGAGTACTAGCCATGATAACTTTCTCTTCCAAGAATTAGTCTAATCACCATTAAAGATGCTGGTGTCCAGCATTACATCTTGCAATAATGAATGTCATAATGTACATCATTTGACTATATGTTGTACGAATATGTAGTTCTTCTTATCTGTCCTGAATCTTCTATGATTGAGCTTTATCAGATCTCCTTGGTTATGAGTATAAAGAAAGAAAGGAAAAAAGCTGTTCACTTTCTCTATAATATGAATAATTTTATGCACTTCTATGATGCCCAGTTTTTACTCACCAGTTTTCTAAACTAAGAAGTCCCAGATGGAGGGTCATTCCAGTCATGTAATAATTTTGGTTGTCCTTTTCTATACATTGTCACATGCTGCAATATTATTTTTGAGTTGTAGTGATCAGAGCTGTATAAACTTTTACAGGTGTGATCACACCACAGATCTGTATAGGTATTACTGTAGCGGAAGTTTTTCCAGTCCCTTCCATCAATCTGTGATATGGCTTTTTTCCATTTATAGCTGTGCTGTTTGTGGAGCAGTTAATGTTTCTATTGCCCTCATGCCCTGCTGTGGGCTTTCCATTAACATCCAATTGGCCACTCTTGGAACAGAATGCCAGATTAGATGGATGGATCCAGCAAAGCTCTTCTTATATACTTTGGTTCTTATGCTCATTAGAGATTAAACTACTTTGGTCACATAGGCACATTTTTCAAGTAAACATGCTCAGATGGGATTGCACTGCACCTATTTATTTTCAGGTAGTATTTGTACATCATTTATTAGTTCTTGGGATGATAGATTTATTTATATAAATACATAAATGTATTACCCGATAAAACAAGGAGTGCTCTGAAATAGTGGTCCTTTTTTTTTTTTTTTTTTTTTGAGCCAGTTCTTGGGCTATCCCCCATCAACACTGCTATCTTACCTGAAATGAGTTTCAATTTACTGACCCTCATCCATCTCATTATTGCTTTCAAGTAATCGTTCTGGGATTCCTCTGCCTCACTAGGATTGGAGAACAGAGACAGATATAACTGAACACTGTTGGCATACTAAAGAGGATCCTCCCAGAAATGCAGCCTGAAACCCTTATCACAAAAATCCAGCAGTGTGTTATTAGCCACTTTATTTGTTTATTTTCAATGTATGCCCCACCTTACTGCATATTTACCTGCCTTACAGTTTACATAAAGTACTGGAATAATATCACAAGAGAATCACACCAGCAGTTTATGATGGAGGTGGTAGTGGTAGTGATGAGAGTATTAGTGCTAGTAGCAGCAGCAGCAGCACCAGTAGCAGCAGTATTAAAAACATTAACAGTAGATCAAAATTACTATATGTTTCTGCTCAACTATGTTCCATATATTATGCTAAACACTTGTACTGCAATCCCATGTCGTCGGCTGCAGCAACATAGCTCTGATGACACAGCTATGTTGCTGACATGACAACATAACCATGTTAGAAAATTGCAAGGATGTGCAATGGGACATCGCATAAGATGTCCCTTGCACGATGTAGGCTCCCATTGCACAACAGGAAATTGCAAAAGATGGAAAGATTTTTCTATCTCTGTGCATGGCACCCATGACTTTCTATTGCTCTCTGTTCTGGAATACCAGTGTCCCGTAGCTTTGTTGAAGGCCATTGCCCCCCTTTTGCTCTCACATAGGCAGCCGATCCCACAAAATGACACACTGTTGCACATCACAGCAGTTACACAACAGCCATGTTACATGCTGTGCTTGTGCAATAGCTCAATACATTGTCTTCCTCTGAGGCTGAGAGTGTGTGACTTGTCTGAGGCCATGGCCAAGCAGGGATTTGAACCCTGGTCCTAGTCCAGCACTCAAAGCTGTCTGTCTGTGTGAGTAGAGTGATGATAGATTGACAGATAGATGATTGATAGATAGATAGATAGATAGATAGATAGATAGATAGATAGATAGATAGATGATCAAAGGGATGTTTTACTTCTGTGTAATATAAAGATCATGCACATCAACAGGCTTTGCCACCCTCACTCTCACTGCACATTGCCATTCAAGTGTGGCTCTGATGCCCCACACAAAGTAGACTCTGCTTCAGAAAATCCAAAAAAAGTCCTCAAACCAGCCAAGGTTGTCAAAATACAGCCTAAACAGGTCATTGTACAACAGGGAAGGCACTGGTGAGCTAAAGTGCTACAGAAAGAGACTGTTAAAGTAGAAATAGGGATGGCCACAGCTTGCTCCCTATCTTACATGCCTGTTCTTTGCACAACACATTAAACACCTATATCCAGATCCATGAAGCTGAGACAGAGAGACTTAAAAGCAGAAAGACTGCAGTGAATCCATGGACGTAATAGGTATGTCCATAAAAATAAGGAACCTCTGAGGCAGATGGGAAAATAACACATTTTTCCCCTATAGATCCTGACAGTCTCCATTTTTCTAATTCACATGACTTTAAAATTCATGAAGAAGTTTCTGCTTCCTGTCAAATGGCCTTGGCAACTTCTAGTCATTGATTCTCATCTGTAATAAAGCTGTATAAAGTTCATTAGATATTCATATGATAGTGAGAACGGTTTTTGGTGGCAAAGTAGCACTGACAACTCACAGACAGCAGCCACTGATCAGACGAACCGTATTGGTATGCACTTATAAAATTACTTATTCATAATACAGGCATGGAATACAATGAAAAATAAGGTACATTATGTTAGAAAGCATTTTATTGTCTCCTTCTGTATCTCATTTTATGCCTAAACTCGTAAATGGATTTCTTTCTAATGACATAGCCGTGTTATTATCAAAGTGCATATTGTACTGCCCAAGATGAAAGCAGTGTGTTTGGAAATCCAATTACAAATTCTTTCAATCAAAAAAAAAAAACCCTACTGTCAACGCATTTGAGCATTCCTTTAACCCAAAAGGATCAAAATTACAGGTAAAACGTGAGTTTAATGTGGAGTTTCCTCCCCCCCCCCACTTCAATTCAATTGTTAATTCCATTTGAAAAACAGGTAAGGACCTTTACCAGCTGATTCCCAACATGGCATTATACTTCAACACTGGGAAATTCTGTCTGCATTTTACATATGATGCCTCTGAATTGACATTGTTAACACCAGCTAGCTTTTTTCAAATTAAAACAGATAACTTGTCACCCTGTCTCATGTGGTCTGTATTTTGTATTGTCAAAGAAAGGAAAACAGTTTAATAAATTCCCCCCATTCCAATGCAATGGTATAATGAAATCATTACTGAAAACAATTCATTTGTACAATACATTTGTGATGCTGCCAGTAGTCCCCAACAGTTACTTGTTTGTGTGAATTTTCTAACAATGATAAGATAGCCATTACTATGTGCTTTTGACACCTCCCACAACACCTAGAATATAATCCATGTCTGCACTGGAGCCTCAAGGCAGGGTCTTGAAATATGGAACCAATTACCAATAAGCAACTTGCCTCTTTCATCACTAATGCAGGGAATAACTGCATTGCTTTACACTTACTGCCTGATGGGAATAACATCACTCCTATTGTACTGTAACTGTAACTTTTAGTTGGTACTTGGGTGGGGTACCATTCAGTGGCAAAGAACTCAACCAGAACAGAGGCTTCTTCAACCAGAGGACTCAACAGTCTTGTAATGTTCCCTTATATTCTGGTGTTGGTATGACAACAAAGTGGCTGAAAGGAGGGAATGTTTTGTACCACAGGTCAATATCTGGTAACATTTAGATGTTTTCAAGTAACCAAGAAACAACTATTTCAGTTGTATATGAGAAAAGGGAAATAAATCATTACTTTTAAGTATAGCAGTACCTCACTACTTTGCAGGACTTGTGACTAATTATTTTTAGTAACTTCCCAAGCTCTGCACTTAGCAGAAGTAGCTGTCCTTGGAATCTATACATGAGTCACTGGCCTGGTCTTTCCCTTCTCCTAATCAAGATGAATAAGGTGAACCGCCGGGCCTTTCCACATTACACTCTTATAGTGATACTATTACACTTTCAACATCCTGGTGAATTCTGGGATTTGTAGTTTACTGAGGCCAAAGAGCTCTTTGGCCGAGAATTCTAAATGCCCCTCCCTAAACTGCAAATCCCAGGATTCCATAGGATGCTGACAGTGGAATAATAACACTTTAACAATGTAGGGCGGAAAGGCCCTTGGTCTAGAGTTGCTGTTGATGGACACTGTACAACCCAGTTAAAGAGCATCTTCCACAATCGCACTTCTCAGGTGCCTTGTGCAGTAGGCCTGTAAGTGCTTTGCATACAGTCTCCATCCTTCCCCCCACTCCCAAGCTAAACTAGCTATTCATTAACAGATATGGACATAGGGACCTAAGCATTGAGCAGACTCAGATTCCAGTCCTATCCCAGCATGTACACACACTCACAAGACTTAATAATGTTATCCTCTGGTCTTGTTCTAGTACGGTATAGACCATCTTTTGCCACGAATGCCCTGCTGTATACAGGAGGCCAGTTGCTGCAGGAGAGAATAAGCAGACATAAATCTGATTCAGAAATGTCAATATTCCAGTTGGAGAGCTGGCCTTAAAATCAGGGCTTGACCAAAGGAATTTCAGAGGGTAATGGCAATGTCAGAACACTGAACTAGAATACATGAAGAGTTTTAGTTCTATCATCTGTATCTTGAATTGAGAGTATGGTTGTCACTGTCTACAGTTTCTGCACTTCTTTTCCCTCTGACTTTGGTATTCTGCCTCAACTCTGTGTGTTTGTGTGTATGTGTAACACCTGTAACTGAGGCACACACTTCCTGCATGTGATGAAGTTTTCCCTAATCCCCATAAGTTTATGCCATTATACCTCTCCCAAAAGGGTTATTAACCCTACAAATGGGTATTTATTTCATTCTTAGACTAAATTTTCTACAGTCTGCTTCTGAATATGCCAGCACCATCAGTAGCTTATAGTGCCTTTAGTGCATGCTTTGGTTGGTGCCTTTCCATAAGTCCGGAGTCATCCACATACCAGTAATGTTCTAATAAGATTATTGAAATGTGTTAACATATATAGAGTTACCCTCTACCTTACCTTTAGAGTTGTGCTTCAATCTTGCCACAATTGAAAGATGTTCACTATCTGTGAGTTTGGCCATTTCCACATTACACCGTTATAATGCTATTATTCCACTTTCAACATCCAGTGGAATTCTGAGGTTTGTAGTTTAATGAAGCCAAAGAGCACTCTGGCTGCGAATTGTAAATGCCCTTCCCTAAACTGCAAACTGTAGAATTCCATAGGATGTTGAAAGTGGAATAATAACACTGTAACAGTGTAGTACAGAAATGGCCTTTGTTTCTGGGCTAAATTCAGTGATCTAAATCCAATTGCTTGTCTCAGCTAGAGCAGTCCTATTGAATCAACTGCTGAATGGTAAGCCAACTCTTACGTAAATCCAGTTGATTCAATGGATTTCCTCTAGATAGAACTGTAATCTGAATTTAGCCCACACTGATGGTCTTGGCCTACAAAAAGTTAAAAGGTCTCAGACTATGGTATCTTTAGCAGTTGTCCTATTTTAATAGATCGGGTGGTATTTCAGGATTCTAAGTCATCAGACCACTTGACTTTTAATCTGATGCTTTACATGTTATTGTCTTGTTGCTGTTTTTGTTATTACAAATAATTCCTTAATTGCCATGAGGCTTACACAAAAGGTGGGGTATATAGGGCTGTATCAAAGACAGATCACCTGCATAGGCAAGAGCAGAAATCCACTCGTCTGAAATGAGTAATCTTCCCTTCCTATTGCGTCTTTTTTATCACCCACAGGCCTTCTCAAGACTGGAAGACTCTGTAGAGCCATTTTTGGCAGCTCCAAGGACTGCAAGGAAGGAATTTCTATGATGTGAGCTTACATCATCTTGAATTTTGCCCACAATGCTTGCAGACAAACACACTGAGAATGGATTCCTCTGAGAGTGGGTAATCTTCATAGATAGGTAAGTAGATAGCTTTAAAATTTATTTGGCATTTTCTCCAGCTGTTTCATGTAAATAAACATCACCTTTTTGAAGTAGTCTCTTATATTTGTTATGCCTTTTTAGAAAACTGTTTTTAAGAATGTGTGATGCATTGTTCCTTTTCTTTTATTCAAGGATACAATTACTGTTGTATACAGTTGTTTTAATAACTTTTTAAAAAAAAGCTTTATAAAAATAGCCACACTGGAAACATTCGTGCTCTGATCATGAAATCAAATTATTTGCTAAATAAATATAAATATTGACTTGGGAAATGCTTGACACTCCTTTACTTGGATATGCACTTCATGTATCTGACGAAATGGATCCTAATCCATGAAAGCTTATGCTACAATAAATTTATGAAGTCTTCAGAAAAAAAATAATACGTTTTCCATAGTTGTTTTGGGGACTAAGACTTCATATTGTTGCTCCCTGGCCTTCTCAAGAAGTGCACCTTTCCATCCTTGGATCGTTAAATGGGGGTGAGAGCTGATATTTTCATTCATACATGGTTTTTCAATAATAAACATACATGACAGTATACGATCCATAGTGAGAATTCCCTCCCATCCCTCTTCTACAGTTGTTTCTATATATTGCCTACTTAATTATAAGGTACTACTCAACTTTTTCTCTTAACTGCATAGGAATTGGTTCCTTTTAACAGTTATCTGTTTCGTGATTTACAATATAATACAGTACACGGTATCAGAACCTGTTTTACAAGAATTCTAGTTTCAGTCTTGAGAATCAAACCTTTTCAGATGTGAAAACAATTTGTGCCTCCATTTTAATTCAAGGGAGGAAATGAGTTTCAATGAGACATTTTGGGGAAAGTCCCTTAAGCAGTGTTTGGAAAAGGAACAGAAATTCCTGTCGACCTTGCTGGGAAAAGGCATTGTTGCTGGGTTTCTAATCCATACAAATCTCTGCTTTTCCAGAAGGATATTCAGTTCAAGAGGAGTGTTATTTTTAAACATTGCTTATTGCTTGGATGGAATTGGTTGCCATTGCATCTTCAGTGAACTGTTAGAAGTCCTCAGAAAGCCTTGCCATGGTAAACTTTTGAGTGCTGAAAACCTTCCGTAATGTTAACATGATGTTTTGCTAGCATTCTGCAGTGCTGTTCTTATTTTTTTTTCCATTGCTATCTTCTATCCATGCTTGGTCTGCCTCTAGTGGAATTCTCTTATATTCAAATCTTATCATCCATTAGGTCATTGCTTACAATCCAATGAGATCATTGATGTGCTTTAGAACTTTCCCTCTTTGCGTGATCTTTTTCTCCTTGCTTCACCTCCGGCCATGTTTTTTAATGTTTATAAAGCATTATTGTTCTTGTACTATTCTCAGGTAGTTCTTCCTCCACAAAGTATTTTCATTGCTGGAATGTACTGAATTAGAACTCTTTAAAAGTTCATATGGGAAGGTAGAAGAGATCATCATTGTTTGTTCCTGTTAGGAGACACTTCTAAAAATCATACAGAATGAGATGGCAGAACTATATGATGTAACTTCAGGTGGGGGGATCATATTTTTATGGCTCCTTGAGCTCCAGCTGAGGACTTGTTGCACAAGACCTGGTCAAGCCTTTATAGAACACTTCCTGTGAAATTGCCCTAGTGGCCTAACTTTCATCAGGTTGTTGGCAATCCTAAAGTACAACTCAAGGAAGAAAAAGAGGAAAAATAACATGAAAGAATATTAAGGCCTTAACAGAGTTTAGAAATATTACTTTATTGACGGTAACTCCCATAATGCCTAACTGAGGGAATTCAGGAAGTTATATGCCACAAAAGTAATTTTCCTTGCTCTACACAATGCCAATACATTTGAATTTTAATTGCCAACTTTCTAATTCTCTTTGGAATTACTTCCATCCACCCTAACTTCCCTCCAAAAATCTACCTGTAAAGTCAGTTCCCATGGTTCCCATGTAATTCACTATACCCATGTCAGTGGAGCAGTGAATCCACTCTGGGTTTTTGATTAAACTGTAAAGGAGTTATCCAAGGTGCTCAACATATGAAGGGGGTCAGGTTCAGTGACTCAGATGGCTCTTTTTAAATTCACACTAAAATTTGGATGGAGATTTACAGTCCCACTGACAAGGAATCCACCGGCTGCAACTCTATTAAAAGAGACCAGAAATAAATCTTATAAATCAATATCTTGGATATACAATAGAAAGACACTGCTACAGCACACTATTTTCAAAGGTCACCAAAACGAAAAAAAGATAGGCAAAATCCATTGGCATGTTATTCTGTACCAACTCCATTGAAATGAATGGAAGCATCGTGTCTTGTTGATGTCTTGTGCCTAATGACTTGCTGAAATGTCATTGACTGAACCAGAAAACAGAGCTATTTCCATCACTATAGGGGGGAAATGTGGTGTGTGATGTGAATCTTTACCACACTGAACTGAGAGAAAACTCTTGTGCTATCCTCAGCCACTAAGATAGTTTGGAAAAATACTGACACACAAAGTGTCATTCCTTAAAAATATGTCCCATCCTCCCAGGGCACTATGAACCTCAACTCTTCACCAACTGTGACAGTCTCCAATTGTTTCAGAAGGAAAGAAAAGATCTAATTACATCAAGGCAAAGGCCTTTTAAATTTGCAAAAGATAAATGAAATATTCATGGTCATTAAAAACTTGGGACATTACACATGGGAAACAGTGGAGAAAAGAACTAGGGATCTCAGTGGGGGATGGGAACTGGAACATAATTTGGTTCCCATCCCCCATACAGAGATAAAACAGAGATAATCCTTTACAAAATAATTTCTAATTTCTAGCATAATTCATCAAGATTTAAAAAGAGGCAAACATCTAGATAACAATGGTACAGTGGGAACATATACCTATACATGGTGGGACTGTCCAAAAATCAATACTTTCTGAAACATGACAATAAGAATAATGACATTAATGGGACTTAAACTCTCTTGACATATTATGCCCCTTGCATAATGACAGGGGAAGCAGAAGAGTGCAGGGTAACTGTACCACTGATGGCAACAATTTGTATGTTCTCATTGCCCTTCAAATGTTGGGAAATTGAACTGGATTTTGTGAGAAAACTCTGTGAGTAATAAAATCTTCCTACTGCAAAAGTTTGCCTTCCCAATATGTTGAGATGCAACAAGGGGTGTGAGATGAACAGGCTCATTTCCAGTCTCTTCCTCATGAGATAGCATTTTATGATGGCAGGAAAAACATCCAGATAATTCTGTAGTCTGTCTGGAGATCCAGAAACAGTTTTAATAGATAATATTCAATGGGCTAGATCTAGACCAAGCCAAAGTTTAACTTTCCACATTGATTTCAACAGGACTTAACTCCAGGCTACTAAAAGAGATCTGTTAAAAAGAGGAACATTTGAATAGGACTGATTCAGTTCAAGTGTGTGAAGGCAGTGGATCCACATGTGGAGAAGTCCAGCAAGACTAACAGAGGCCCTTTTCACATGTGGGGGGGGAACGGTGTAGAGCGACCTCCCACGGAGGTCGTCTACACCGTAGAGTGGACTGGCGTGGACTACTTTTAGTAGTTTCACACCAGAATCCACTCAGGAGCGGCCAGAACTAGCCGGGCTGCGTGTTTTTTAAAACCCTCTTTTTAGAGGTTTTTAAAAAGCACGGAGCACGCAGCCCCGTGCGGCTCCGTCGCCCGGCTCTAAAGTGAATCTGCAGGCGCGCGCAAGTGCATGCCTGCAGATCTGCCGGGGGTGGGCTTCCAGCTGGCGAGCTTCTCCGGTTGGTGGAGAGCCTCCACCAACCGGAAGCTGCCATCTGCGACGCCGGAGGAACGTGGAGCAGCGAGCTCGCGCTGCTCCACGCGGCGACGGACTTACCCGGCTGGAGGTAAGCTCCGTTTTTGGGCATTTTCGCCCATTCTCCCCCCACCGACATGTGAAAAGGGCCAGAGACTCACATTCTGTGCTGCACTTGTTAAAATTATCATTCTAGGCAAAACACAGAAGATTCAGAGGTGGTAAGATAGCTCCACTAACATTAACAGTGTTTAAGTCCTCCTCCTCCTATTTGAAGAAAACAAACAAGACTTTACCCTCTCTGCCCAGATAGCTGCCCATCTTTGCACTGGAGTAGTTCTGTAACTACCTCCTCCCCCTTCCTCAGGAAACTTCTGGAGGTCTCATCTAGAAAAGGCTTCTGAGCTGGGAATACTTGAAAGTCTGAAAGTGGGACATGTGAGAACTGTAGATGAGGCAGAGAGATGTTGTGTGGATATTGTGTTTTTCTTTTTTCTGGGTACAATAATTGTGCTTACAACTGGCTGTGTTTTCTGGTATACTGTTTGGAAAGAACAGAGATATAAAACTCAAAGGAAAATGCCAAATGCCATTTAACTTCACCAAAGAAACACATTGAGGAGGAAGGTTTATTCCAGTCCCCAGTGGGATTTAGGTTTTAGTTATAATCATTCACCTGTTTTTAATACTACAGAATGCTTGAATGTTGAAGAGCAGAAGGCAAAAACCAGCTGAACCATGAAAAAATATGTACAGAGACAAATATTGATTGCAGGGCCTAGATTCCCTTTCCATTTTATTTCCCTTTCTGCTATAGTTGTACATAATTTCATGGTATTGAACAGTAATGTTCAGAATAGTGTAAATTTTATTTGTGAAAGCCTCTTTTTTTTTTTTTCCTTCTGGGTGCTTTGAGAGGAAACAAAATCAGTTACCCTTCTTTATCACAGCGTTTTTTAGACTTAGCTACCCGAGACACACTTATTTTTGCAATGAGCAAATCTCTCCCTCCTTCCCTCATCTCAATTCTGGCGAACCTTTTTTTGAAAAGGCACAACCCAAGTTTGAGGCCCAAAACATTCCTGATAACATCCTTCAGGGTATAATGGGGCCCAAACACCTTCCTAGACATTTCCCCATGTGCCTTTCAAGCTTAGATCCTGAGAACCCAGGGGCAACAAATGTGCCCCTGAGCACAGCTATCCCTTCCGTCTTCTCTGTCAGAACAGTGACTGAAGTGCAGAGCAGGCAGCAGCAGGACACCCACAATTGCTGGAGAGCCAGAGCCCCCGGAACCATGGGGATGCCAGATCTCAGGGCCTGCAGTAATCCTGACTTGGCAACCTTGCCCAGAGATCATGCCCTTCCTGGTCCAATGGAAGTTATGACCCTGTTCTTGACTGCCTCCTTCTTTTACTCTAAAAGAAAAATGGTGATGTGAGCAACAACATGGGGTGTACTTCAAATAGAACAGTCTGGTACTGAGAGTCAGATCTGCTTAATATTATTGCCACCTTAAGCTCAACAGTAGGCTCCCTAAGAAATGTAGTCTCCTAGGAGTGCTTAATTCTCACTGTCATTGGAAGGATTTGGGGTTCAGTCATAATGGGTTTAGGTCTTCCAACTATAGAGGTATATTTCTCAAACAAAAATTTGAAATTGATGACATTGTTTCTTTTCTTTTTTTCCTCAATTAAAAATGAAGGTATATTTCTCTCTAATGGAGCACCTCTCTCCATGAAAATAAATGTTACTTGTAGATTGTGTAACAGTGCACATTATTCTCCTTCAGAGAAATTTAACCCGTGTGTTTCTGTGTGAGCCTCTTTTCTGGGCATGCTTCTTCTCAAAGTTCATAATATTATGGTATCTCTATACACTTGCATGCTCTTAGCAGAATGTATAGGGCTTAGCTGTGAACAATCCATTCAAGATGACACCAGTAAGTCATGAAAAGATGCAGCCAATATCTTCAGTGTTGATATTTCCATTTTTATGGGTTCACAGAAGTTTTAATTCATTGATTTTGCAAAGCCCAGTGGCATTTTTCTTGTTATGATCATTTACAGGAGCAAGTGGTCTAAGGCCATTTCTGCATGAGGCGAGGGAATAGCTCCGTGCCGTTACTTACCGCTTCTTCTGGGTCCGCAGTAATGCGGACTCTCCCTTAAGCCCTCCCGCAGGGCTCCTCCATTTGGTCCAGAGTGAATTGGAGCAGTGCAAGGTCTTAGATCCGCATTGCTCCGGCTGACAAAATGGCAGCTTCTGGTTGTTTCCAGGTCCGGACCAACCACTGAAGCTCGCCACGCCTACAGCCCGCCCTCCGCAGATCGCAGGCTCGCGTTGGTGCGAACCTGCGCATCTGCACAAGTAAGCAGGAACGTAATGGTGCACTCCGAAAAATAAAAGACCGGTTGTCTTCTGTTCTTCAAAAAGCACGCTGGAGGACCACTTGGGGGCGTTTCGGAGTGGACTGAGGTACAGAACTAAGGTAAATAGTCCGGACCTAGTCCGCTCCAAGGTGCAGATGACCTCCGTGATGGGACACACTGGCCTGTTCTAACTCCCTCGTGAGGAAAGGGCCTAAGAGTCATATTCTGTAAGATTCTTTTTGATGAACCTCAAGTTTTAACCAGCTCAAATGGATTAGAGAAATGTACATTAATACATTCCACATTCTGCAAAACCCTTTTCTTTGGTTCAAGTCCAGACTTCCCAATCTCTAACCTTTCTAACAACTCTGAAGTGTCAATTACTGAGGCCATTTCCACACTACACTGTTACAGTGCTATTATTCCACTTTCAACATCCTATGGAATCCTGGGGTTTGCAGTTTAGGGAGAGGCCTTTAGAATTCTCAACCAGAGAACTCTTTGGTCTTAGTAAACTACAAATCCCAGAATTCCACCAGATGTTGAAAGGAGAATAATAGCACTATAATAGTATAGTGCAGAAATGACATGAAACTTCATAGCTTTATTAATGAAACTACTGCATTTGCTGAACCATGTTAAGTCTGACTTTTGAATAAAGTCTTGACTTTTGGCTGCTGAAAGTACTTCAAAATCAATTCCCTACTTAGGAATATGTTCCCAAATAATTTGGAGATGTATATGAAAGGACTAGAAGATACACAACAGCAACAAATTCATTTGCTAGCAACATGTAAAGCTATCATGATAGAAGTTGATACTTTAATCCTATGGGTTTAAGGCTAAGACAGACTTGTGTAATCTATTTGAGGATTGCTTAGAAACTGAAAATTTCATGTAAATATTTTCAATAAATAAATGAAGGGACATTTTATTTACATATCAAATTGCACATATCAGTGTAGCAAAGCCAATAAAAAGTAGAGGGTCACTTTGACCCTTTCCGCAACTCACCCATTTTCGGCGTTGGAGTGCGGTGCTTGCACGAGCAGCCTCCGGAGAGAGGCTCTCACTTCCCTGCTTCTTCGGCTCCGCATGAGCTTCCTGCTTGCGCAAGAGCCCCACCTCTTCCTTTTGCAGTGCAGCCTGGGACCTTCCCAGGCTACACTGAGACAGGAAGCACAACCGGCCCGGCTCCCAAGGCTCCGCATGCAAGGTAAGTGCCTGCGGGACCCTGGAGCTATGCGCGACCGTGCAGCATTTTCAGCTTGAAGCCAAAAATGAAAAAATACATGCACGGTCTGTGTCCGGCCCTGGAATGTCACGCAAATGTGAGTGCATCATGTGGACTGCTCACATTTGCGCGACGCTCAAGGGGCCCTTTCGCATCGAACATGCCTTGCAAAAAGGGCCACTTCCTCAGCAAAAACAAAATCCAAAACTTGAGCTCTCCAGACCTCAAAGATCAAACTGAATGTATGACAAGCAGAAAACAGGGAAGGACAAACAAAAATATTCCAAAAATTATGTCAGCTGCCATCGCTATTTGGCTAGTCTATGCCCAATCTCAAAATAAAGTTTGGAATGTGAATTCCAGCCTTGTAGAAAGTATGAAGTGAATTTTTAGGTATTTAATTTGTTCTTACTGTATTTTTCCCATCAGGGATTGGGAGAGACGCTTGTCAGATTTTCTGCCTCCTATTTCAAAATAACCTTACTGATCTAAGGAAAGGTACTAGTTTTTGCCCTATCCCAGGCAGCAAAATATCAGGGGGTTATATCCCTGCCTGTACTGGGAGTTGCAGTTCTCAGATTATGCCTCATATTTGGGAGAAAGAAACAAAAACTCGCACTCGTTTTTTAAATATGAAAGCTAGCTGTTTCCTAGATTTGTTGCTTGCCTCTGGCAGGAGAGAGAGAAAGAGGGAGAGAGAGAGAGAGGCCATTTCCTCACGAGGTTCTTACCTCCTATCTGCACATTGTAGCATTTTAGCTTCATAGTTTTCCTCATGGTTCTGTACGTTTTCAGCTCCTAGCACGATTCACTGAGATGAGAAACCACTGTGTGTAAAAACTGAGAAAACTCTGATGTAAATCTCCCAAACCAGTTCTGCTTTGGTGTTTGCCTACATGCAGAAGTGTAGCATTGATTCACTTCGCAGAAGTGGCTGGTTATGGGTGTTCCCAGGCTGTCCCTTCCATCATTTCCATCCCTATCTCTCTCTGCCCATCAAATGACAGGCTGCCGTCATTATTGTCTTCATGCATTAAAGGGACAGAGAGAAGAGAGTGGATCTGGTAATGGACCATTAAGACGTGTTTTCTTTCCACATATCAACGAACATACATACTTACGCACAAACGTAGCAATGCAGACATTTGTTTAAAATGTGGGGGTTTTTTTTAAAAAAAAAAAAGACCAATAAGTGATGGTGGAGCGGGATAATGGAAGGGAATGGGAGTAGCCAGGGATTGCTGTTGCAGATGCACTGTTCTCTACTTTAATATAGTGTAAATTGGAGAGGATGCAGACAGCACAGTTTCTGAATCGGAGTATAAAACACTGCTCTTGACACGTGGTGAACTGCTCCTCCCCTCTCGTGTGGAAATGCCCAGAGAGAAGATTGTTGCTCAGATGGAGAACAATACTAAAGTGAAACATGGTTTTATACTAGGAAATTAATGGATCTTAGAAGGTTTGCTGCCCCATCACTGCTGCTTTCTCCTCTTGAGGAATGGAGAATCCCAGAGCTGTGTTGTGTGGGGTTGCATGGGGAGCAACTAAAGAATGTGGAATCAACATCAACAGATGTAATTTTTGTAAGCAGCACACCTCATCCATCCTACTGCTTGCTGTTGCCTCCCCTTGCTGCTGCCAGAAAAGAAGACCACAACCAACCTCTGTTCATGAGGAAGTGGCTGTGGCAGAGTTTCATTTCTGAAGGACAGGAGGAACCAGGCAAGTGGCTCAAGCATAGCAGCAGTCAGTATGTCATTGTGTTAGTCATTGGTAGAATTAAAAATCAAAATGTTCCTGTTGAGTATAGTTGTCAGGTAGGCACTATCCCAAGCACTGAATTTTCAGGGTCAAACCTAAGATGTAGGGATGACCCCTTGTGATCTCACAAACAGATGGGTTCTGGTGGCGTTAACTGGGACAACAGTACAAGAGGCAGCCCCTGGTGATATCATTAAGCACGATACATTAAATACTAACCAGAGATGCAAGAGTATGCAATTCAAATTTTAGAAACGCAAAGTCTTACCAGTGAAGAACACGCATACACTTTTCAAGATGCTGGTCTCACCCTGAGATTCCTCCCTGTGTCTTTGAGGATTGGAGAAGAGATAATCCTAATGTTGAGCCTCATTTTGGCAAAGTAACTCTCTTAATCTTTAAAGTGGTTTTAACTGCCACTCCTTTTAGTGAAGGAATCTGGGGAACTGCAGTTTTCAGGTAAGGTGTAGGAATTTCTAACTGAAAGTTCTTTATTCTGAATTGCAATCACAAAATTATCTGGTTCAACTGGCATATGCTTCTACACTGCAAAGAATTCCCACACTGTTTATCAAATGTTGCCTTTAGACTCTTTCAGTCTTCCACTAGTTTGTAAGTAGCTTGGAGTAAAACTCAGCATAAAGTTCTTTAATAGCCAAAAAAAATTGTTCTAGTACAGAGGTTGGATCTTTAGTGCAGCCCTGAAGTTACATGTGGCTCCCAAGGCCACTTCTGTAGCTTATAAATGCCACTAGGTTCTCCAGACGGTCCTTTTTCTGGCCTCCAGAAGACTGAATTTTCTCTTGGAATCCTCCAGAAACATCAATTTGCCTTTACGTAGGTTGCAGCTCCCAGCATTGCTTAATATTTTAAAAATAAAAGCTGTTAACTCAACATAAGAAGTGAACTTCCAGCAATTTTTTGTTTTTGTTTTCGGGCATTATTGGCTGTTTATACAGCCCTCAGAGGCTCCCAGGATGTAAAAATGGTCCTTGGATCTACTGCACTTGCCCAACCCCAGACTAGTAGGAAAAAATATCAAGTTATGAGGCTCCTAATGGTCTCCCTCTCTCCATATGGGAAAAAAAGTCTAAGTAATAGGTCATAACACAACATAGCCATCTTGAGTCCTCATTTTGGGGGAAAGATGGGATACAAATAAGGGTCTATGTTCTACATCAGCTACCTCTCCTGGTCCAAACCCCCTAAACCTGATGTAAACATCATTCGCCCATGCTCCAAATGCCATGCTATGACCACCCCCTCTGTTGTCACTTCATTGGTGTCCCTTTTCCATGGTGGAGGGCTTTTACATGAGCAAGAATTCAGGGATATCTGATCTCTTGCTCATGTGGAGAGCCTCCATCAGTAAAAGAACCTCTGCTCTACTCTCAGCTGACCAAAGCAATTATAAAGGAAGATGAGGCTGCTACATGCCCCTCTTCCTGTTAACACGCTTTTAAAAAAAACACCAGAATAGGGCTACTGTCTTCTTTTTATCTGCAATTTAATCCCCTGATCTCTGATGTGTATGTTTCAGTTATGTTTCTTCAGCAGTAAAGATCAGGCAATTTGGATATGCTGAAAGATGCTCTTTTCCTTAACAGTAACTTCCATGTTACAGAGCTAGGCTTTCAACATCAAGGCAAAGACTCTGAGACTCTGAGAAGAGCCATCTCTAGTACACAATTCCTGCAAACAGATCAAACATATGTGGAGACTGGTTATTACAAAGGTACTCTTAGCCAAAAACAATAAAATGGCCCTTGGTAGTGGCACAACCATAAAATAAAGAGAAGAAAGAAAAAGTAATAAATAGAATGACTTTTCCTTAAAAGCCTAGTTCATATGTAAGTGCAATTAAGGTGTGTGCATAGCCATCTACCTTTTATAATTTGATGATTATGTTAAATTACAAAACAAAAAAAACAATAGGGATGTCTTCCAGAGACACTGAAGGAACTCTGCAATAATTTGCCTAATCTGCTGCAGTCCTATCTACACTTGAGTGAGAATAAGTCCTTTTAAACCCATATAGCTCACTTCTGATGGACCCGCATAGAACTGTACTGTTAATAAATTGAAGCTATCAGGCACTGCTGGAAGGAAAGGCTATTTTCATTCCTTATTACTGCAGTAACACATAGGAGCCAAAAGAAGTAATAACTATGTCCTTAATGCACTGCACTTAACACTACCCCCATTAATTAACTAAAATATTTGTAAATTAATCTGTCAATGGAAGGAATGGAAGACAGCAGTCTTATTCGAATACTAGCAGTTTGGAGTAAGATTTTAAAAGCTGTTGGAAAGGTTTGCAGAAGCATTTCTATATTTAAATGTTCATCAAACTGTTAAAAGGGAGTCTGCATTTCATGCGAGTGTGAGAGCACTGTGAGGCCGGTGTGCGCTGCGTCGTCTCTAATGGAAAAGTCAGGTCATTTGCTCAGGTATGATGCACTTCCTCCTGAAAAAAACATGATGATTTGTCTCTTTTTATTACATATTATTCTGATATACTGCTAAATAATTAAGATATTTAGAATTCAGAAATCTGTGACACTGCCATGGTAAACAGAGATGATAATAGGAAAGGATCTGGAATACTTTTACTTAGATTTTATGCAGTCCCTACAGGTTTCACAAGAGACGTTAAAGTTATAAAAGCACCAGAAAATCATTTTTGAGGCTCTGAAAGATTCATTTGATTAAAGGTAGAAACACTGGGGACTCTTTTTCAAAGCAGGCCTCAACAATTGAAAATGGAAAGTAAAAATGTGGTATTATACAGAAATATGAAATTTTCATTGTTTTGTGGCTGAGGAAGTTATTTCACTGTATTAATTAGTAGAATGCACAGGATTTCATACACATGAAAGAATAGACATCTTTGAATTATGCAAGTTAATTATTGAAATAATTGTGTTGATTTTATTTTAAATCCATCCTCCATTACTGAGAACTAAAGTTCGAGAAGACTGACCCAGTTAGGCCAAGACTAGATGTTACAGAAGATGTGAGGCTACCAATGAAAATGGCATCCCCAAACCGAATTATCCACGGCTTCTCCATAATGCCTTCCAAAACTCACTGTGCAACACAGCATCATCTGCCTTGCTTCACATCACTGACTGGTAGCAAAGCAGATGTTGTACAATATGTGAATCAGCCCACTGTCATGGCTCCAACCTATCAAATTCTGTAGCACATACAGCTCTATCTTCTAACAGAGGGGAGAGCCCAGATGGTCCAGAGGAATAACTGAGAGGCTGCCACTGCTGGCCTCAGCATCTGCTGCCTGAGGTGGATGCTTTGCACAGCCCAGTGGAAAGGCTGGACTTGGAAGGTGATCCAGACAGTGGCCGTTTCTGCACTACACTGTTATTTTGCTATTTTTTCAACATTCTATGGTATCCTGGGGTTTGCAGTTTAGGGAGGTGCATTTAGAATTCTCAGCCAGGGAGCTCTTTGGCCTCAGTAAACTACAAATCCCAGAATTGTACAGGATGTTGAAAGTGGAATAATAGCACTACAGCAGTGTAGTGCAGAAAGGCAAGTGACTAAAGAATGTTGTTGTCATCTTCATCCTCACTCTCCCCTCCATTTGTTGCATGAACATGGAATGTACATGAAGACAGAGCTAAAAACAAGGCAGATTCCAAATTTTGGTACATACATAGCCAACAGATCTACAGTTCCTCCATTTCCATTGATAACAGACCTGCCTCTTCTCCTCTTCTTGTCCTCTTTTGAAATCTTCATGCCACCCTTTCAAAAAACATCTCAGATGACAGAGGAACTAGGAAGAAGAGAGGCTACAGGATTGATGGGAGTGTGTCAGGATCAGAATCTTATAGACTGAGTATGTTTGAATGTGACTTATTGTACACTTGACCCATGAATGTAGTGGTATGGGGACAGGGGGCCGAGGGGTGTGTGTGCCCTGGGCAGCAATTTTGGGGGCGCTGCCACTCCTTGCCTGACCCCTGCGTGCTGTCGCCCCTCCCTTGCGTACTGTCTGCCCACCCAGATATGCTGTAGCCCCATCCACCCACACCGTACTCCACCCACATGTGCCATTGCCCCTCACAAGTGCACCATAGCCCCGCCCACACATACCATAGCACTGCCCGTCCACCTCCACCCACACTCCTACCCTGCTCGCGCCAAACTGCGCCACTGCATGAATGAATATTTTAATGTGCTGATCATATTCTGTTGGTAGGCAGAACAATGAACAGCTTTAGATTGCTTTCTAGGATGAACTACACCAGCAGCAAATAAATAAATAAATAAATAAATAAGCAAGCGAGCAAGCAAGCAAGCAAGCATAATAGAAAGTAGTTTACTAAGAACACAGGAGGAGGCCCATCTAATCTAGGATTCTGTTCACACAACTGGCAAGCAGGACATGTGGCAAGAACACCTTCTAGAATATTAAATGATTGCTTGTGTTGCATAGGTTTGGGAAAGGCCACTGCTTACTGTTTGAGCATTTATACTGATGCAGAAGGTCCCAGCTTCTGTACTTTCATCTCCAATTAAGGAAGATCTTACGTGGCAAAGTTTGGAACATTGAAAAACAGCTCTAGAGTTGATGGACCAGGGATATGAAGATGGCTAGCAGAGTAAGTCATGCATGCTCATACAAAACACCATTACAATTTCAACACAGCTATCCTCCCTTCCCCACTCCAGTCCTTTCAGTTTATATGAATGAACAGCAATGGGGAAGGGAACTGGCTGCATTTTATCCATGTTCATTAGTGGTTTATGGATTATCCATTTCTGAAATTTGAATGCTTGTCACACAAGATAGCAAAATTGCCAAGGCTCCCTTGCAGTTAGTTTTACCAAAGCTTGGAAAGGTAACTTTTTTGAACTATCAGAATTCCCCAGCCAACATGCCCAGCTTGAAAAAAGTCAGGTTTTGGACTACAGTTTCCAGGATTCCACCCATCCACCCCCTGCAGGTCAACATGACCAGAATCCCCACAGCCAGTATCCCCTGGCATGGCTGAGAGATTTTGAGACTTGAAGTTTAAAAAGTAGCTTTTATAAGTTCTAACATTAGCTTCTTATTTGATAGTTGTTGGTTTAAATTTGTGTCCTATTGACAAAAATTCTCCATGGTGTTATTTATTTATTTATTTAGAGCATTTATACCCTTCAGCTGCAAAGGCGCCCAGAGCAGCTTACAAATCATTAACTTGACAGTTCCCTGCCCAGTTACATTCTGAAAAAAGAAATGACACACAAAGAAAAGGGAATGGCAGTGTGGAAGAGGATTAAGTCCAGAAGATACTCTCCTCTCCCCGCAAGGCCAAAGCAGTGGCAGTTGAGGTGGAGGGAAGGCCTTGCATCTACTTCTGGGCCGAAGCACGATGGAGCTGTACCCATCTCTTCTTCTTATGCTTCTGTAAATAACAAAGAAAAATTTAAAAATATCCATTTAAAATGCACGAATAAACTACAAATCAGCAGCAGTAGAGCAACATACTGGAAATTCTGGTTATCGATTAAAAACAAAAACAAATGCTGCTTGATTGAGTCAAGGTTACCTAAAGACTGAAAAAAAGATGCCAAAATATAGGCCCTTTTCGCATGGCATTTGCCATTCAAAAGGGCCCCTCGAGCGTCACGTGAATGTGAGGAGTGGTCCACAGGACGCACTCACAATCACACGACGCTTCAGGGTCTGGCAGGCACCGCTCATGCACTTTTTCATTTTCGGCTTTAAGCTAAAAATGGTGTGCGATCACGCATCGCTCCAGGGCCCCATGAGCACTTGCCTTGCGTGCAGAGCTCCGGAGCCGCAGCGCTCACGCTTCCTGCCCCAGAACAGCCTGGGAAACTCCCAGGCTGCACTGCGGAAGGAAGAGGCAGGGCTCTCGTGCAAGCAGCTGACAGCTGCGGAGCTAAAGGAACCAGGACACGAAAGCCTCTTGCTGGAGGCTGCTCGCACAATCCCCGCACCCCAGCGCCAAGAAAAGGTGAGTTGTGGAAAGGGCCATAGTTTTCATTTCTGATTCTGGAAAACAGATGGACAAAGAGGTGGCAAATTTCAATATAAGAAAATAACTTGGGTAGAGGCAGCAGGCAACTGTGTTGAATACCAGAGGATTCAGCAGAGAGAGGTGACAGCAGAAGCTGATGACAGGTAGTGTTTCAATATTAACACATGCAAAGCAGTGCACAGTAGAGGGAATAAATATATTTAACTTCTCAGCTGCTTTAAGCTGTCATCCTCGGAATTTTCAGAAGCTTTAGAGAACTCAGAATGGATTTCCTCTGTGGTTGAAGTGGAATCATAAATTTTAAACAGTCTAGCTTTGACCACAAAGGGCAGGACTACATGTTCCAAGGCACACAAGGCTGCTGAAGAAAATGGCAGTCCCATGTCAATTTCTCCCATTCTTCTCTGTAATGCCTAGCTCAATGTAACCTGTATCCTGACATTATTATAATAGGCATTTTCCTGTTCTGGCTTCACATCATTGGCTGAGGCATCAGGGAGCCAAGAAGCACGTCATGGTTATGTCAGTAAATGGGCTAAATTGAAATAGAAGTGAGGACATTCTTGACTCAACACATCTTCATACAGTGATTTTAAAAAAAAATACTTAAAAAAATCTTCCTAACACAAAATGCTGCAAGACAACAGCATTGGCTGTTGGTTTTGGTCATTTCTGAGAAAAGCTGTGCATTATTGTGAGTGGTCTTTGTACATCTCTATAAAGAGTGCAGTATGGTTCTTCCATATCCCCAGTGGCATAGCTACGGGGGGAGGAATAGTCTGCCCTGGGCGGCACTTTTTGGGGGGCACCGCCAAAGGCACCACTGCCTCCTTGGGAACTTGCTGAGGGAAGGCAGAAGAAAAGAAAAAGCTGAGAGAGACAGAGGAAGAGCAAGGCTCTGTCCAAGGTGGTGACTGGTGGCCCGCAAGCCAGCTGTGAGGGGACGCTCACTTCAGAGCCCAGTGTTGGCCAGGGTTGCTAAGAGGTGAGTTTGGACTGGACGGGTGCACTCACACACACAAGAGTGGGGGGGACAGGTGGGTGCCGTGATGGTTTCTGAGAGTGAAAGCAGCACAGGGGTTGGGGATATAGGAGCTTGACTGGAACTCCACCCAAGAAGGGGGAAAAAAGAGTGAGGAGGGCGCACTGAAAGGCTGAGGTGCACCCCACCACTCCTGGCTCCACAAACTGCCCCAGTTTCATGAGTGGATGTCAAAGAAGGAGAAGGAACTGGAGTTCTTTTTTTTTTCCTGAGGGTGGGGAGGGTTTGCATTTGAGGCAGAGGTGACAAAGGGAAGGGAGAGAAGAAGGGTGAACTTGCTTGCCAGGTTATGGTTGGGTCAAGACTTGGCCACCCCCTCCCCAACCTAGAGATGGATTTGGGAAGGTTCCTCACCCTTTTGGGCACAACCATTATGAGATCAATGGGGGAGAAGGAGGAAAAAGTCCCTACTCAGCATCTGCCTCTAATGAAACCAGCAGCAGCGTCACTCCTGGGGACATTACAGGCACGCCAATTGCTGACCGAAGTTACTTCCGAGGAAGTCATGCTGGCAGTTTTACTTCTAGTCTGCTCAAGGCTCCCACAACACTTTAAAACACTTTAAAAACCCTGAGACTAGAAGACAAACCAATAGATTCAAATACAAGAAAAGAGATTCTGGCTAAACATTAGGAAGAACTTATTTATTCCAAGAGTTGTTCAACATTGAAATAGGCTACCTAGAAACGTGGTGGACTTTCTGTCTTTGGAGATCTTTAAAGAAAGGCTGGATGGGTATCTTTCACAGTGCATTCCTGCATGGCAGGGTGTGGAACTAGACAGCCCCTCTCCTGCTTCCAACTCTTAAGATTCTATGATTCTATGAACGCTGTGTAGTTGGAGTCCCAATAGCTTGGAGGATTCTAAGAGCACTGAAATCAAGGCACAATGTGTGTGTTGTTTTTTTTCCTATCAGTTCCCCCCCCCCCAGTGCAAAAAAAGACCCAAAGAGCTGTGGTCAGGGCACACATTCCCCCTCATCTCTTTCTCCTCTTCAAATCAATGGGGAAAGAGCTTAGCAAGGTTGGAAGAAACTAGTAAATAGTTACTTGTATTGGATTCCTTTTCTAATAACAAAGGCATAAATACACTATATTACTACAGTAACTTAATAATAGCATGACTCCTTGAATGGACGGGATGAGTGGATAAGAAGACAGTACTGCATACCTGTGGCTTATAGCACTTAGCTGCGTTTTGCTGAGTAACTACAAAGTAACTATTTACTTATGTCTCAAAATTATAAGGAGTTACTTTATTAAAATTACAAGTATAACTTATAAAATTATAATTTGGTAATGGAACTTTGTTAAAATTATAAGAGTGTGTACTATAGCTATCTACTTTTGAAGGTCTTTGTGTTATAACTGTAAATAACTACTTTTTTAAAAAGGTATTATAAATTCTGGAAATAAATTTGAAGGGCCTATTGACCACTCCAAATTCCAGGATTTGGGAACACAATGTATATCATCTTCCCATGTAGGGGGTATGTTCTGCTTAGCCCAAGTAATCTAAAATCTTGTAATTTCTTTCATATAGTACTGAAGAAATCTCCTGGCTCAACCAGAGCTAAGTGATTAAACAGAATCTGAAAAATGCAAGACAAGAACGAAAGCCACCTTAAGTCACATAATGAAGTTATCCATCACGCTCCTTCATTGGGAAGCTTCAGTGATATTTTGCAGTAAAGGCTACCCAGCTAGCACTAGTGAAACAGCTTTAACTACTGATGTGCTGCAAGCAGGGAAAGCCTACAGCCCAACAATTCATTTTCAACCCTCTCCTCCTCTCATTTAATTATTAATACAGTAGGTCCTTCATAACCGCATTAATAGTATCCACTGTTTCATGTACCCGCAATCCGCTTCAGGGTCATGGCTGCCACCACTGGATAGGATTCTTGCTCTGTGCAGCCAGCCAAGAGAAGCTCATGGTGAGGCACAGCTGGGCTTCCTACACCTCTCTTGGCTAAGGAATGGGTATTCCTTTGTCTGCAGAGAGAGGCACACAAAGCCCAACATAGCTCTTCTGTGCTTCTTTCCACTGAGCAAGGAGATGGATGCTCCTTCCTTGGTGGACAGAGGCACATGAAGCCCAGCACAGCTTTCCCCATATTTATCTCCACCAAGGAAAGAGATGGGCACTCCTTCCTCAGAGGAGAGAGGAACTTGTAGTCCAGAATGGCTCCCCACCATTCCTCTCTTGGCCAAGGAAGGAGACAGACATTTCTTCCTCCGAAGAGAGAGGAATGTGAAGCCCAGCATGGTTCCCCCCACCCCTCCATTATCCACTTTTTTTCCATCCATGTTAAGTCTGGGAATATATGCCTCACAGCTATAGAGGACCTACAATATATCTCTTACCATTTGGAGATAGGAAATGAGAATCACTATCGTTCACCCAAATTTATTACCAGTAAAACTCTATCTACCAAACTCAAACTAAGGATTTTGAAAGCTTGCACCTTCCCTTTAAAGTGAGGATAAGAGGACAGATGGTTGTGGCAGAATACAGTACACCACTACAAATTAGTTGAGAGTGATTATGCATTTAAAATTTCACTCTCCACCTCTAAATGGTGAAAACATAGCAAAGGGGAAGAAGTGCCTCCAAGGATGTTCAAAAGTTAAGATATTACAAAGTAAAAATAGATTCATAAAGTGCATAAGAACAAGAAGGAGTGGATATTACATAAGTGGGGTTGACTGACTAGCAACTTGAGAAATGCAGTTAAATGCAATATGCCAAATGCAGTTAAATGCAGTAATCAAAATACCTGAATTTTGAAAAAGGAAAACAATTAAAGGTGCAGGATACCGTATGCAAAACTATATTAGTACTTTTAATTTACATAATCTATACAGGCAGCATAACTTTTTATTGTCAGTACATTTGTAATACTTTGGTTCAGAAGTTTACAATGTTCAGTACAGACTATGCCAACCACTATTACTGGTAGCATTAAATAGAAAATAAAGGATACAGGTCTGGCACTGACAAACTTTGGGCAGTTTCCAGGCTTCCCATGACAGCACAGTATTGATATCTGCCATTTAGAAAAAAAAATTACTGCTGGGTATTCACAACAGGGAGCTGCTATTTTAATCTCCCACAGTCCTCCTCATGTAGTGTCAGTCCAAGGCACTGTGGGAGCAAATATGTCAGTGGCTGCTGGAAGGTAGAGTATTTGTTACTGTAGTTCTCAGGAGGGAGTATTTCAGATACCATGGGCCCAAACCACATGGGATTTAAAGGTCACAACCAGCACTTTGAATTCTTCCCAGAAATGAACTGATAGCCAGCTGTTTCAACAGGGGAGAAACCCTGGCCACAGCATTTTGGACTCAAAGGCAGCCTCATGTACTACGCATTAATCCAATTGAGATGTAATCAAGACATGTGTTACTGTGACCAGATCTGATGTGTCAAAGAACAGCCAAAGAACCCTAGTGTAATAACAAGTGGAAACCACAAGAAAGAAAGAAAGAAAGAAAGAAAGAAAGAAAGAAAGAAAGAAAGAAAGAAAGAAAGAAAGAAAGAAACCAGAACCAAATGAAATCAATGATGTCACAGGTTCCATTTTTGAATTTCAGGTGTGATGAAGGCAGAGGAAATCGCAAGCAAACCAAAGATTTTCTGAAGAAGACAAGGAATGAAGAAACCACATACAAAACAGAATTAGGGCTAGAACCATGAAACACTACCTTAATTGTTCAATATTATAAATAAAGTAGGTTGCCTTAATATCTTTTTCTTTAATTATTAAGTGGCCTCTGTTTGCTCTTCTGTATTATGCTGAATTTAACCAGCTACAGGAATACAGCTATGAGGGGGGGACAAAATGAAGGTTTGCCCCCTAGTTGGGAATTCTTCACCTCCCTATTTAAATTTTCCTTCAGTCTCCAAATTTCTAGCATAGCAGAGAGTGAGATACTTAGAAAATAATTCACGCTTAGATTGTCATTGCTTGCTCTAGACAGGCATGCCTGCACTTTCTTTTTGGATGTCTAAACCATATTACTAAATGCTCAGCTGAAGTGTAATGCTAGAATTGTGGGAATTAAAGGGAAAATTCACTTTGAGGCCCAAATATTTATTTGAGGGGGCAGAGCCCTCATCTTGCCCCTCCCCCCACTATACTCCTGAGTTTAAAAGTACATTGATCAATCCTACAACTGTCAACCAATCAATCAATCTTTATTATGGTTAATGACCAGCACTATTTAAAAAGGAAAAATCTTCTTGGTCTTTTGCAAAGATCAAGTGACGTATCTGCTCTTATCAATTTGCAGCTGATAAAATAGCAACAAATGCATTTATGATTCTGACATATATTTTCCATGCACAGATAGTATTGATACCATGTCCTTATTAGTGCAGAACTCAAGTTGTTGTTGTTGCTGTGTGCCTTCAAGTAGTTTCCAACCTACAGGAAACTTATCATGGGGTTTTCTGGGGCTGAGAGTGTGTGGTGCACCCAAAGTCACCAAATGGGTTTCCATGGCCGAGTGGGGAATTGGACCTTGGTCTCGCGGGTCATAATCCAACACTAAGATCACTGCACCACACTGGCCCTCACAGTACTCAGATACCAAATCTGAAATCAAAGGAAGCTGAATTTATTGAGGGGAGAAGGCAGGGGGTAGCTTTTGTTCTACCTGCAAGTTGCATTTAAGGACTGCTGACTGGAATATAAATTAATCTGACCATTTTGCCTTCATCCACTTTCAGTTTTCCAAATTTTAACTTATTTCTGTTGAAAATGTATGAAGAAATTCTTAGGAAGAACAAACCAAACAAAGTTCTCATCTCCCTATAGTGGCCAAATCCAACAGGTAAAACTGTTTCAGATACAGAGATGACCATGTTTGGGTGTTTAAAGTCTCAAGGTCTTTCCATCAAATACACAAAGAATTTGGTATATTTCATTTGGCAAATGGCAAAGAAAGAAAATGGCCTCATACCCTACCACATGTAGGACCACGGGCGGAATTTGAATTGGGTAATCTCAACTGCTCCCTGTAAGCAGTTGCTGGAGCCTAGGTGAAGCCAAGCAGTTACAATGCCAGGGTAGATTGTGACATAGTCCAATTTAGAGTAGAATAGTGACACTGGAAACATCCCACAATAATCTTTTGCCCAGGCTGTTTCCCTCCTAATGTATGGTATCATAATTCCTGTCATCCATTACTACTGATAAGGGAAAAAGTGCTTGGGATAACAGGAAAAGTAGTCTAAAATATCTAGAAAGCTTCAGGTTTGGAAGGTCTGCCAAGGTATTTAGACCAGACCAAAGGATTTGGGTCTCAATATGGTGCTGGGGCTGAGGTTCACATGCAGTATCCTTCCATGCATGAAATGATGGTTCTACACTGTGACACTGACTGAACAAAATACCAGGTTTGTCAGATCTGTTTTGATAGTGGAGGGTCACATCCTCAAATATTCTCAAATGTCTTGAAGAAACTTCAAAAATCTCTCTGCCAGCACCATCAGATACACAATACAATGAATCATCTCCCTAAGAGAAAGGAAGAGGTTTGTATGCAGCAGGATCTCTCAGCCACAGCCAGGGATTGCTTGTTCACATGATTGCAAGCTTTCTATGCCTTTACATAGAATATGCCTCTTTGCAAAAACACTCACAGAAGAAATCATTGCATGGAGTCCATTTCTTTCCCACACTAAATACTCACACTGAATATTGCACCTACCAAATGAGCAACTGGGTTGGATTTCCACTGAGGAGATGTTGTGGAGAACAGAAGAAATCCCCACACATCTTTATACACATGTACACACACACCTCTGGCCTTCCCAATATGGACAGAAAATAGCACTGAGTCTTGCAGCTTTCTCTAATCAGTGATATGAATAGAATCACCTCTCACCAGAGGCACTGACCAGAATCTCTCTCCATGGGGGGGGAGGGCAGTTAGAAAAGAAGGGCTAAGAGATGGGGAAGAGGCCTCTCCAGGTCCCTCCATGGACCAGAGATTCTATTTCCTTGATACAGTCTGAAAATTCCAGTGAAGGGATTAATAATGGAGCACTCTGTTAGCCACTAATAGACTACTGCCATTTCCACACAACAGGGCTGTGAGGATGGCAGCGGTCGGCAGGCCATGCTTCCACAAAATGTCAGCAGAAGCCCACTGTGATCCCGTCCCCAAGCATCACGCTTGTGCAGTTTTCATAAAATGGAAAAAATCCGTTTTGTATCTGCAATTGCGCAGTGCTCCTGTCACTCCCAGCTGTGTGGAAGCCAAAGAAGCGAAAAGGCAACACTTTCTTCCATAGCGCAACAATGGAAAGTGCCCAGCTGTGCTGCAGATGGAAGAGGTGGCACCACTGCACTCCCTTCCACATAGAGTGAACAGGTGTGGGGTGGGAGTGTTGCTGATGCACTCCCTTCTGGACCCAGGATTGCAGCGCAACAACGTCATGCATAAGTGGCCTACTTCTTGCGTAAAAAGCACCATCAGCAGCAACTTGTATTTCAGTCACCTTCCACCCTAAAAGCAGACTTTCAGCAGGGCAGTGTTACACATTGGAAATGTTGTGCAAATTGCTGTATTCAGATTAAAATGCATTAATGCATTTTTTTCTTCTCATGGACACATGGCATTACAATTTCATACAGAAAGCTACCTGTTTTGCAAAACAATGATCTGTATATTTTATAGGTCACTCTTGTGATCCCCTGTTGCTTTGTTCTGCTGTCTGTTGGGAATCACTCTTCTTCCTTGCTGTTTTCCTGGTTTCTAGACAATGAACCATCATAAGACACCTTCCTAGAGTTGACTTTGTGATTGTAATTTGCTGTGAATTTTCCCATTGTTCACTGACCCCCAGCGCTCCCCTTTGCCAGCACAGTTGGTGGGCAGAAGTCCACAGAGTTATGAAAAATGTGTCAGAATAACCCTTAGTTCAAAGAAGCTCACTGGAATTGAATGTCTGTACTTCTGAGTGAAAGTCTTCATAAGTTTCTTTTCTGATGACATGTCACAGTTCTTTCCATCCACCTCTTCTGCTTCTAACAAACCACAGGTGAGTGGTGGCAATTTTTTTCTGGGTCTGTTGAACTTCAGGTTGTGCATGGTGGCTAACAATCCATGAGAATTTCCTTTCAGTTTGTTTTTAATATAAATTTATGAAAATTCACAAATTTCTTCTGATTTGGAATGGAATGAGCTCATGATTCAGGAACTATCAGTGTGGGAGAAACTGAAGTAACAGAGTTAACTACCAAAGTCCACAGCTCACAGTGGTGAACCAAGCAGAGTCGGGGTAATTAAGTCATTCTACCCTCCAATAAGCATTCTGCCTGTGAATGAAATTTCCCTTCACTCTCCAAATTTCTACCATTGCAGTAACTTAAAACCTCAATTGAGCATTTAGAACCAGAGGCCAGAATCCTGTTGAATGATCTCTGCCTGTTGCATTGAAGATTACTCACAGGAAAAGAATTGAACATTAGCTGCTTCCTGATTGACAGGGGAACAGACCATCATTGATTGCAGCAGCTGCTACCTGGTAAGTGGAGATGCTACACAGAGTTACAGTGTGTAGGACTATGTAGCACTGTAAATATGGTACTTACAGATTTGTAACTCCACAACAGGATTCTGGCCAGAGTTTAGGCTTCTAAAGGGAAAGGGCTGGCCAAGTTACCAAGGGAATAAGAACACAGTAATTCTGAGAGTTCTAGGTGTGAACCATTTTTGATGTCTCACTCTTTGCAATGCTAGAAATTTGGGGAGTGAATGAAAATTTCACTGGGGACAGAATTCTTATGGGAGGGTAATACCCTCATTTCCCACCCACCCCCTCATAGCTACATGCCTGAATCCAAGTCTGGTTTTCTCTTTTCAACCATTCTAGTGTTGACTTCAAATTGCTACCTTCTTTGAGATTCCTCATATGGCAAGAGGTGGCTTGTACAGCTGGTAGGTGCAACATGGTTCTCTCCATGGTAGAAAGTGATGTTTCAGTTGAGCATTTAGAAACAGATGCCCTGTATTTAATTTTCCCAGGGTAGAAATTCATTTCAGCGTGGATCTGAAGAACTTACCTGAATTCTCAAATTTCTTTGTGTTCAGACTGAATATAATCTTAAAAAGAAAAGAAAAAGAAAAACAGATGAGGGATAAGGTGAATAAGGGATGAAATGAAGCTGATAGATTCTTCCATCCTTAAGGGGTTTCAACAATTTGTATTGAATTAACTCTTGATTTTTTGTAACTGGTTATAGGAGAAGGTCCTCATGATAAAGTCAGTTTCTTTTCACAATGCACAAATGCTTATGTAGTTAAAAGTTACTCTCCACAATAAAACTAACAGGCTAGAGAATCAGATTTTGCCACTCCAGTCTGCAAGTAAGAGCTCATATTTTTGTTGCTTTTTAAAAATACCTGTGTGTAATAAGGTCTTTTTCATAGCACACAGTTATAGCACTATGATTTAACTTAAACTGACATGGCAATCCAGTCAAATCTTCAGGTTTGTAGTTTGGCTGAGGATTCTAAATACCCCTCCCTAAACTTTGAATCCCAGGATTCCACAGGATGGAACCATGACAATTAAACTAGGAACATTGTGCTATAATTGTGTAATATGTAGCTATCATACCAGTCATACAGCTACCATGCAGTTATACATGTGCACATGCACATATGTGTGCACGCACACGCACACACACACTTTCTGAAGTCTTCTGCTACCAATCCTAAGCATTTTAGTCTGCTAGGTCAGTCTAGATCAGAGATGGGCGACTTTTTTCATTCTGAAAATTGCTACACATTGCCTGGTGGTGTATCACAAGCTATGCCCACACACACACACAGACACTCACAAGAACATTCCTTTCTGACCCATTTCCCTCTCCTCCACCCTAGAACACAGGGATTGGAGGGTTTAAACCATCCCTTCCATTCCACTGTCAGGGGATCAGTGTAGGAAGGGGTTAAAGCCTCAATCAATCTCCAGTAATCCATATCAAGATTGCTCCTCTGTCACTGAGGATAATAGCATTCTTTTCCCTGACACCCAGTTAGTTGCATAGGAAAGAACCATTCTGGAGCAGCTCCCACCCAGCAAATGGAACATGAGATAGAAGAAAATGAGAAGGAAAGGGGAAAAAAAACAGCAGCTCAGAAGTACAATTGGCTTTTTAAAAGCAACAGAGCAGTTGAACAATGGATAACTAATCATACAATTGGTTCTGTACAAAAGTGAACTTTTTTTCTGAAACTATTGCAATGATGTTGTTCTTTTAGGGGGCTCCCTTAGCAGTATGGAGCTGCATGAAACTCAGATCACCACTAGCATGTAGTCTTTCATTCCCTGCCATTGAAAGGCAGCTGCTGATCAACTGGATCTCTCTTCCATCTTGGTCATGGTGGCACTAGCATAATGGGTGTAGCAGGATTGTATTTGGCAATGCTTTTAAATGCTTGGTAGAGAGAGGACAAAAGATTTTCCCCTTGCTATTTAACATTAATTTTTAATCCAATTGCAATGTTCAATGTGACACATAGGCAGAGCCTGGACGTTATTTTTCAGACTACAGTTCTCAGAATTCCCTAGCCAGTATGGCTCCTGGCTATGCTCGCTGGTGGATTCTGGATATCTTGGTCCGAAAAAGTAATCCTCCCAAACTTTCTATACAGGAACATAGTATCAAGACAGTTTGTCTACCTAGCCCAGTTCTGTCTGCTCTGGTTTTTCAGGGACTCAGGCAAAGATTTTTCCACCTCACATTCTACTTGATCTTTCCACAAGGATTGAAACTGAAGCCTTCTGCACGTAAAGCATGTGTCTCATGGCTGTAGCATGAAGTTCATTCATACTTACAGACGTATGAGCCAGAACATATACAAAACACAATAAAGGTCTGGTTGAGGTTTCACTGTGGTCCTGAACATCTAAGTGAGACTTTGAATACCTCATCTTGAGTACACTCTTACCATAAGTTCATTTTGAATCCCTGAGCAGTCTGGTCTGTTCTCAGAATGGTAAACCTGTAGTGTTCCAGATGTTGCTGAACCACAGCTCTGTGCATTCGTGGCCTTTGACCACTTCACCTCAGGTTGACTGGAGCTAGAGTTCACTTATATCTGGAGGGCCTCCAGATCTATATGCCTGGTTTATTTTATATCACATTCAGATTACTGAAATCTGGTACACTAAATGAATGTGAGGGAGAGCTGGGGTCCCAGATCATGATGAGAAGATGAGCACTGTATTCATGGCAGAGTTAACTTCAGTCTCACTTCCTTAAGATGATACCAAGTAACTAATTAACTAAAACATTTATAAAATATGCACAACATAGTCAGACGTGTTCCTTATTCAACGGCAAAATTGGTTCTATGTGTTCTGTTTCAAAGAACAGTTAGCACCAAGGTCACAGCTTGGTGGGGAGGAGGGCCATGCCTACAAGCTTTTCAGAGGGGGGTTATTTGGTTAACTTTATAGAGTGAGTCTGGTGGTACAGCTGCCTGGATGTGATGAAACAACATCATCCCTGAATTGCTCATTACACTTTTATTCCCTTTTATCTGCAACAGCTCAGAGTGATGTACACAGAAGGAGACAAAATGAGAGTACATTGAATAACTCCTTTAAAAAAAAAATCCAAAGACAGGTTTGCAAGTTCTCATATTTTTCATGTGGGCCAGCCTGAGGCTTGCCTCTTCCTCTGCCTTCTTGTTTTTAACATTACCTTCTTCTCATTCCTCCACACTTCATAGATATAAGCCCTATTCAGGCATTCAGAATAGGGCTAGCCTATCTCCCCTAAAGGCAACAGATCCAGTCTGATCTTGGAAGCTGAGCAGGGTCAGTTCTGGTTAGTACCTAGATGACTAGATGGCCACCAATGAATAGCAGGTGTTGTAGGCTATATTTCAGAAGAAGGGACTGGCACAACCACCTCTGAGTACTCCCTGCCTGAGTATTCATGGAGTCAACAGGAGGCCTGAAGGCACATGCACACAAAAATGTGTGAGGAATGGGAGCAGGCTAGCCCTGTCTCTCTCTGTTGTCACTGTCACCCTGTGGAGAATGGCAGCCTGAAGATTACCTCATCCTCTGTGCATGTAACCTCAGCACATGATCAGAAGCCTGGATTTCTCAGAATTCTGGTCTTGTGTCAAAGGCTTTCCTTTTCAGACTGTCACTACTAGGCACTATCTCATGAACCCCTGAGCAGTCTCAAATGTGAAATTAGCCTGCTCCCTTTACTTAATCATAGTTATATAGTTAATATCAAAATTAACAACATCCTCAACAACTGGACAGGTCCACGGGGTGGTAACAGATGTCCAGTGATGCTGGCAGAATGGAGGGACAGTTCTCCAAAGGCAAAGCCAAGGAGTTGCTACAGGTAGATCCATCTTCATGTAGTTTAAGGTCTAGTGGGATCTTGGACCACCTGATAACAGGCATGAATATTTGGGGCTTAAATGGATATCCAAATCAAGAACCACCTCTGGATATAGGTATCTAGATTTGCTGACAGGTGTCTATTCTTTGATCACTTTGATTTTCTTAATTAAGGAATTACTTAATGTTTTACCCTGCCTTTCTCCCAATATGGGACTCAAGGTGGCCCCCAACATGAATGGCCAATAGTGGCCAGTAAGTAATAACACAAAAGAGCATTTTTAAAACCATGAAATAAATTGTCATAGTAAAACCAAGCTCTTAACTAAAACAGTTCCACAATATTTTAAAAACATAGCAAGGAAGAGGGGAAAGTGGACTATAAACCCCCACCCCCACCCCAGAAGAACTTCATATTGCAACCACTTAGTGGACTAAAGCCTTTCTAAATAAAAAGGTCTTTGCCTGGCAGTAGAACTAAAGTAAAGCAGCGCAGGGCAGTCCAGCTTCCTCTAGGAGGGAATTCCACAGCCTGAGAGCAGCCACTGAGAAAGCCTTTTCTTATGTCCTCACTAAGTATGTCCATGAGAGAGGTGGGACTGGAGAAAACCTTCCCCTGAAGATTTCAAAAGTTGGACAGGTTCATACAAGCTTTCAGATAGTCTGGATCCTGGCTGTATAGGATATTATAGGTCATAACCAGCACTTTGAATTGTGCTTGGAGATATACTGGGAGCCAGTGTAGTCATAACGAGGAGTTTCAGTTGTTGCTCTTCTTTGCTGTGTGATGCATCCATCTGTTTCATCTTTCACTCAGCCTTCATAGGAGAGGGAGAGACAAAAAAGAGTGGAGCCTGCCTCCCCAGGAATTCTGTAGGTTCTGACATCAACAAACAGGCCAAACCACACTGAAGGCAAAAAAAGTCCTCCATTGGAAAGGGCCTTCCCAAAGCAGTCCATAGGGCAGCCCAAGATATTTTGCTGCCTGAGGTAGAGCAACAAAATCATCCCCCCATCCCCAAGTTGGGACACCTAAAGCCAGTCAAATTGGCATCTGGGGGCTTCTACATCACAGGCATATTAAATCCGCTGAGCATTTTATTCCAGACTTTAAAAAAGCTATGGGATATACTGAAGCCAATCCTCCTAAATAGTTTCAGCACCTTGGATAGCTCCTTGACAGCCTAGAATGAAATCCAGAGTAGAGTCACTACACTCCTTACATAGAAGCCACTCCACTGAACGCATGGTAGAAACTCCCATAAGTGCCTCTTCCCCATCCGTGGCAGTAAAAATAGAACTATAACTAATTAAATAAGTAACCACTGGCTCAATTCACTCAGCCTAGTGATAAAGCTAGCACTGGTAGTAGTGCCCTGCTAAAATGGACCACAAGCCTTCCTGCTCTAGCGCCCTGCTTTCAAAAGCATCCAGTCCAAAACTGACTGATAAGCTTGGCATGCCTTTCTCTGTTGTTTGTTTCCCAGTAACTCAAAGGTTCCATTTAGCTACAACATCAACACCAGGGACAGGGTAGGGGAGATACCTTAAATTCTGGGTGTCTTAAAGAGCAGCAAATTGTTAGCTATTTAATCTGATTTTCCTGTGTCTTTTGCTGTTTAGAAAAGAGAAGAGATCTTTGTGGGCTTTTCTGCCTCAGGTTCCAAATGATTTGTCTGCCTTTGGATACTACATACTTTGATTTGGAACAGGAAGGGGAGTTATTTGCTGCCCTGTTCCTGACTGCCAAATGTCTGAGGCTGGCCATGATAAATAGCTAAAACATGCCAATCCTGGATCAGAGGATTGGTTCATTATAGTTGTGGGGAGGGGGTTTGCATGCCAGTGGAGAAGTTAGTGAGGAGTGCCCCTCAGGTGGTTCAGGATCAGGAAAAAGATATTTATACAATGCCGTGAAATATGAGCATAAAGCCCACAAATGTAGGTCTCAGCAACCCACTTTTATGTTTTTCTGGCCTCTTTATCATGTGTCAACTAGAAATTCATAATACCAATTCTTTTAACTGAAGGCTGGTTTTAATTACAATTTCTTTTACAGGTTTCAACAGCTTTTTTCCTTCTTTCAGTATCATAGGAAATGAGAACAATTCTGTCTCTCCAGCTCCAAAAGAGAAAATGAAAAGGCTGTTAAACATATAAGTAATTTTAACTGATTCATTGATCTGAATACTTTTTAAAGTAATACTGTAAGTATTTTTGTCACACTTTGAAGTTCAGCTCAGAGCTCAGTTACATCCCTTAGGGTTCCTTTACAGCCATTAAGAACGTGTACCTTTTATCTGGTGCCTTCAATTAATTGAATTTCAGAAATATTCCAAGATGTTTTTTAAGAAAATCATTTTACTCCTGGAGGACATTCCACTGTGATTTATTGTTACAGTAATTAAAAACACTCAGTATTACAGTGGTCACTGTTGAAACTCCTGTCTGCCCCTGGCTATATTTTGCTTTAACTTTTAACACATATAGGCAATGTGAAAGACTTGTCAAGCCAAGCAAAATTGACTCATTTTCTTTCTCCAGCCCCCCTCCACCTCTGTCATCCTCCTACAGTTTTAGACTGATGCTCAGTGATATTTACATGACAGTGATAAGCAAACACAATTAGACTCCATATCAAAAAACAGTTGAATGACATATTTGTATTACTGTAAATTCTGCTTCTCCTGGGTTTTTTTTTCTCTCTCTCATCCACTCTAATCAGTGGCATAAATTATTTTATTTTGTTTTAATTGTTCTGGCTTTATATCTTCTTCTGTAGCAATGATACTTGCTAAGTGTAGGAAAGGGCTTTTTAAAATGCTAATTACAATCATTAGCAGACAGTTTTGTTCAAGCAGTTCCTAACAGGAAAATGTAAATGTTGCATTAATTATTGCATTATGGGGTAATTGCCACTGCCCTATCAACTCCCATGTGTTATTAATCTCATTTAAATATAGCAAACTCAGGTCAAGCCCATGGTTTCCTGGTCTTGGTCTCTTTCCACAGACATTCTTATGACAGAGGTTGGGAATCAGTGATTCTCCAGATGCTGCTGGGCACCAACTCCCGACATCAGTGAAGGATCAAGGGCCATCAACACCTAGAGGGCCAAAATTCACCAGCCCTATCTTGTGGAAAGTGTCTTAGGCCAGATCTCCTGGTGGACCTTAGGGCTGCTTTACACATGAGATTTTTTCAGTGCTAACCGAAGATGGACAGTTAAAAATGTGTTGTGTAAATGCAACAAAAAATTGCTTGAAAATATATATGTTACAGCAATACATAGAGTGGTGATGACTGGCTATAGTTAGCTACCTGTTTCCCTGGGATAGATCTAGATTCCAGCAGACCCACTGGAATCAATGGGACTTAAATTAGTCATAACATAGGTTTCAGTGCTCAAAGCAGAGACCGAGCCCAGATTCTATACAAGACTGGTTTGCTCTACAAGGTTTCAAAGAGAAAAACAAGGACACTTGTGTGCTTGTAATGCCTCTATTTTCCTCACACTATGTGAAAGCCCTTCCCAGTTCTCTTTTCTGCTTGCTATATGTACGACATAGTAATGTATTCTAGAATCACCTATCCTGCATGCAAGACCAGCTGAAGGCATTTTGCCAAAGCTGGACAGCAAACAGCACATTCTAATCACCCAGGGTGCATAGTACCAAAAACCAACTAAGTTATTTGGCCCATGAAGCAGAAAATCCCAGAAGCACCATCCCTATTCCTACAGTAAAAATACAATAATAGCCAAAGAAGTAACCATTTGTTGGCTTTTATTACAGACTAAAACTGTCTCCCTGTGTCTAATAGGAGTGCCAGCCTTCCTGCCCAAGCTTCAGAAGGAAGAGAGTGTATGTCTTCATTAAAGTTTCAAAGCGTTTAAGAGAAGACACACTTATAGCCCAATTACATGCATGCATACTTAAGAGTGAGTGTGTGCAAGGTGGCAGCTCTTGATGAAACAGAACTGGCATCCTGTTAGTGGCTTACAAAGGTATAAATCCAACCCGTAAATCCAACCCATAACTCTCTTTTTTGATCATTGAGGAAACTGGAATTCTGTATTAGTCATGCAATTACCAAACTCCCCACCAAAACCCACCTTTTAAGCTGCTGCAGTCCCCCCATACACACACACACACACACACACAACCATTTATAGTGGCTGGTGGAAGTGAAGCAGTGGAACAGTGTCCAGCTGTGTTTCTACAGCTTGACACACAAAAACAATATCGTCTTCTGGAGCCTCCAGACAATCCCAGAATCCCAGAAAATGTCTGTTGATGTGTGTCCAACTATAGGAAAATACCTGGACACTTCTCTGCCACTCTTCTCACTCTCTACTTGCCAGTAAATAGCCATGTGGAGGAGAGAACTTGAACAACTTAGGAGTTGGGTTGCTGGGGGGAGTGGAGATGTGTCACAGTTCTTCCTGTGGGGAATTTTACACCTCCTGAGTCAGGATTGCAGCCAAGATGGTTTATCTCCCCACTCTTTCATCCCACTGTCTGCAACCTTGCAGAAACAATTTTCACTTATCTCCATGGCCCAAATCCAATTGTTAGTCCCAACTAAGGCAAACCTATTAAACCAATGGGAATGCTTGTGTTCCTGTAAATCCCATTGTTTCAACAGTTCTACTCCAGTTGAGAATACCAAGTGGATTTTGCCCCACAGATTTAGTTCTTACTAAAGTCCGGGGGGGGTGGGTGGGCAGGGTCTCTCCAGGAACATGAGACAGAACATAGAGTTTGTCTCTGATAAACTAAGATACCACATATGTAATATATCCATAGAATTCTTTTCAAAGTTACTTCAGTCCTGCATATATAAGGTTCCCATTACAGCAGATAACATGCACTCGATGCTTAGCAGAAAAGCCAAGTTCTTTGGAAAGAACTTAGCTTCCTGGAAAGCATGTATTTTTGTATCCACGGGTGTGTTTGAGTATATACCAGAAAAGCAAGGTTTCTAGTCCAGGTTCTGATGGCTATATGCTTACAGTTATGAAGGCAATGACTAATAAAATCCCTGCACTAAATTAGCTCCTTGCCCTTGCAGTGATCAGTAGCAGCAGAATAAATTATGAAAAATTTTTAAAATGTCGCAGAAGAAACTATGCATAAAGAAAAGCATGCTAATTTATTCAATTTACTTAATGTGTGCCATTTTTCAGAATTCATCTTTTGTGGTAGCAAAATTTAGATTAATATAATTCTACATTTTAGTTTTTATAATTAAATAAAATCAGTGCTGATAATATACTATGAGGCCAAAATGCTGTCACCAATATGAATCATCAGTGCCTGATGTAGGAAAAGTAATACAACTCAGTTCACAGCCAAAACAAGATCTGACAGACCTTCAAAAATTGTCTGAATTCAAAATGATCCTCTCTTGAGCTGTAATTCTGAAATACGTCCATTTTGCAATCTGTATTTCAAGGTTAAGGTTTAAATATTCTGAAAGATATGTTTCTGGCACTAATTCAGTTTCTAGAAGGAAAAAAAAATCAAGGAAGAAATAAAAGAAACCTATCTACAAAAGAAGAATATTTTTTAACTTATAATATGTATCAGATGAATGCACTGAATTCTGAGCACTCAATTTCTGTAAAATTGTTGGTGAGATATCATAAGGGATATTAACTTCCAAAATAAATCTGTAAACATCCCAGCTGTCCCTGGCACATCCAAAACTAGACATGTGTGATACATAAATGCCATTGAATCCATTGTTGAATAGTAGATAAAAGCAAAATAATTCAATGGCTCTCCTGTACCCATGATGACTAACAACAGGATTTAGCCCAAAGACATATGTATCTCTGTGTACATCACTCTCATTTCATGTATGGTTGTTGTTATGTGCCTTCATGTCATTTCCAACTTATGGTAGCCCTAAGGCAAACCGATCATGGGGTTTTCTTGGCAAGATCTGTTCAGAAGGCATTTGCCTATATATGCAAATATATATATATTTGCATGTGTACTACATACATCATCATTCTTTTCAACCGGTAGATCTATTTAGATTCCAAGTGCATCTACTATTCCTCATTGCCATGGTATGAAATATTCCAACCTTCAAAGAACCCCCTCATGTTGATCTATCTGTCAAGCAACCCTTTCATATCTACTCCAGAATCTGTAAATATTAAATGTTCTGGGACATAGGCCATTTCTGCACTGTTATAGTGCTATTATTCCACTTTCAACATCCTATGGACTCCTGGGGTTTGCAGTTTAGGGAGGGCCCTTAGGCCAGGATTCCATAGAATGTTGAAAGTGGGATAATAGCACTATAACAGTCTAGTGTGGAAATGGCCAAAGTCTAAGATGGAGACACAGTCTATATAGAGCTCTGTGCATGTCTACAGGTCTTCGTAGTTGTCCTAGAAATATAAGAAAAGATGTCCTGGATCAGAACAAAGGCCTTAGTGAATGTTCTATTCCAAGAATGGCCAACCAGATGCCCACTAAAAAAAAAAGACAAGAGGACAGGAATGCACTAGCACCTTCCTAATTATGCTCCCCAGCAACCAATATATGGAGGAATTATTACTTTTTGTCCAGGAGGGAAAGAGTCCATCCTGCCACATATCCACTGGCAGGTCCACCTTCTGTGAACCAATGGCCAACCTGCACATGTTGTTTAATGCATAATCGCTTCTTATTTCTGTTTTTTTTTTTCCTTTATTTAATCATAGGCATGAGGAGGCCAAATTTTCATTCAAATCACACCACACAAAGAGGGAAGGTTTGACCTTTCTTTCGCCAGCCTATGAATATCTCCCACTTCTTCCACAGCTATGATGGAGAGAAGAGCTTCCAGAGATGTTCTTGGGAGCTTTTATTTTTGTCCAAAGCCTGTGGGGAGTGGGAGGATTTTGCCAGGATGATAGATGGGGAGGAAAGAGTTACAGTTCTCTGCACTCTGTGATCCAGGTTAAATGGGAAGAGGGCAACTTTTGCCATTGCATTTAATAATGCATTAAGCACCATGTGTAGTTTGACTCTGAGAGTCTATCCTACAAAGATACCTAAGATTCTCATACCAAAAGGGAAGATATATTGTTTAGGGCAAGACACCTTCTGGAAAAATGTAAGTTCTGACAAGTTTTTTTTTCTCTTTTTAACCATCCAGTCCAAAATTCTGCCAGCTAACAATACCTCACTCAATTATTTTCACCTTCTGCATATTTTGCACTCAGTCCCTTTGACACTGCTCTGCTTCACTTCCCCACCCCCACCCCCAGCACCATCCCACATGCACCAAAGCTTCACTTTTTTATTAAATGTACAGTATGCAGTTCATCTCTAGAATGCTTGCTGGTTTCTGCTCATAGTCTAAATTTTCTGAACTTTAGCTCAAGCAAGGCCTGAGCCAAAGGACTGATAACCTGAAATTCAAAACTTGCTACTGGCCTCATTAAAGAGAATGATCTCTGATCCCACTAGGAAAATTGTGAAACAATACTCCTGTTAATATTTCCCTGTGTTTGATTTTTTATTTTTTTATTTATTTATGTATTTATAAACCAGCATGTAACAGTGGTTTTGAATATTGGACTAGGAAACCAGGGGACCAGGGCTCAAATCAACAAATCAACTTAGCCATGGAAACCCACTGGATAACTTGGTACAAATGATGGCAAATCTCTTCTGAATAAATCTTGCCAAGAAAACCCTCTGGTTAGGGTTGGCATGAGTCAAAGTCAACTTGAAGGCACAAAAGAACATACTATAATAAATGGTGCTGATAAAAACAAAAAGATCATCTGAAACAGATCTACTTACAAAACTAATCATCCAACTTACTTTTATCTAGGAATTATTTGATGCAACACACCCATCTGCACACACAGCTCAGCCCTAACTACGGTTACTTGAGGAGTAAGTCTCCCTGCTTTCAGCACAACTGATCTTCAAATATGTATAAAATCACAGCCTGAGATGTTTTCCATGTGATTTTAATGCCCAGCACAAGTCACCATCATGTTTTCTTTTCACCAACCCACATGCTTTTTAAAGCTCTACTGTTCTGTACTGCTGTAGATTTTGATAAATGCAAGCGATGCCAGGTAAATAGTTAATATTTAAATATACGTGCTGCCATCATTGTTCAAATTAATACCTTCCCTTTCAGTCTGAAAGCCCTCAAGGCCTTTCTAATGTATTTCAGTCCTTTCAACAGCTCATCATGAACTTGGTGTAAGGAAAAGAAAAAGAAGTGTCCTTCTTTGCAGATCCTTGTACATTAAGATCAACCTTGCTATTTGGAGATGAACAGGAAACAGAGTATCATGGCCACAAGGGAGCTCCAGTAGCTGCAGTAAAGATGTGGCCACTTCCTTAGCTAATCCTTATGCCTTGGCAAGGTTGATTCTACTGGACAAAAAAGCCCAGACACATTGCTACATACATCACAGTGCTGCTTGAGAGCTAGAGTTCTTTTTCCTAGTCCCTTCTTCCACCACCTTCTTTCTCACCAAGTATATTATGTATAAGTTAGGAGGCTTTTCTCATTTTTAAATAAGTTCCTTCATTTCCCTGGACAGTAGAACAAGAAAGATGATGAATTCAGAGACTGAGCTGATTTGAATGCAACTTTATAAATTGTGTGAATTTTAAACTGAAGGTTTCAACCCTAATTGTTCTCAGTCTGCCTGCCTATACAGGCCGAGTAGGCAACTTGTGGTGTTCTACATGTTGTTGGTCTGAATTTTCCATTATCCTTCACCATGGGTAAAGTTGGCTAGGAATTTCCAACATCTTATTTTCAGACCGCATAATGAAACTCCTGCATCTGATTCAACATAGCCCTTTAGAATGTGTCTTTCTTGCAGACAGATGTTAATGTCAATGCCAAGAGACTTCCTTCAGATGATTTTTTCCCCTTGGGTTTGTGTTTATATAACAGTACAAATCAATATATTTCTATTTTGAAATATATTGTGTAAAGTGTAAAATATAGCAGCCCTGTTTCTTTATTGTTAAAGCAATAAAGAAACTGTTTTTTAGTGTTTAAGCAAAAGGCGGTTGATGTAAGAAGATGTAAGAAGCCATGGCAAGACATGGAAAAGTCACAAATGCAAGACTTAAGTCAATGAATCCCTGCCATGAAAATCAGTGAATAAGACAGGATAGCTGTACAATAGAAACCTTGCCCTGTACCTATGAAGTGTTTGAACTTTTTAAAGTGTTAAATCAGTCCAGATTATTTTCTTCATAAAATATGTCCTACACACTGATCCATTTCAGACTTTTATTCCCGTAAACTACAATAGAGAATGTTTTGTTGTTGTTTCATGTCTTCAAGTCACTTCTTGCTTATGGTGGCCCTATCTCAGGGTTTTCTTGGCAAGATCTATTCAGAGTTGGTTCGCCTTTTCCTTTCTCTGAAGCTGAGAAAGTGTGACTTGCCCTGTTACAAAATTTAATTTGTCTTGATTTAAATTCTCTAGCACACCCTGCAGCCCCTAATAGGCCATCAAGTAAGCTTGCAACCCTAGACAATCGTATGTTTATGTATGTCTGTTGGCACTGAGCTGAACGGGATTCCCTACCAGGTGAGTCTCTATAGGACTGAAGCCAAAATACTTCCAAAGGTATTGCTCCTGGTAGGGTTTTCACCCTTACTTTTTGTCCCCTACTTTTTAATTAAAAAAAGGAAGATAGAAAAAATATATGAACGTTGAAAGTGAAAGACTGCAACATTCTTAAGATGGCCTCATGAATTTCTTAGGGTTTTCTTTGGCAAGGAATACTCAGAGGTGTTTTTAGCAGTTCCTTCCTCTGAAATATAGCCTACAGCACCTGGTATTCCTTGACAGTCTCCCATCCAAGCAGGTTTACTCAAATGTAAATGTGATTGATTTGGATTTGCTTCCACATAAACCTGTGGAGAACTTTAAATGGGTGAAACATTTATTCACGCATGTTCCTTTATTAAGAGTGGGAGCTTTCCCTTGAATTCAAGCTAGTAATGTGGCTCTGGTGGTTGTGACCATAAGTTTCACTGTGCCATTAAATGTCCTTGGAGGAAAGGTGGAGATATAAATGGAACTGAAGAAGACAATGATAGAAGAGGAAGAGATGTCTTCGGAAAGATCTTATCTGAATTTTCTGTCCTGTCATGCTAGTTTTGAATGTGGATGGGTCCTCCTCTTTATTTCTTCCAAGCAGAATTCAAACCCAAGACTCCACTTGAAGTGGCCCAGACCAAGCAAAACTACCATTTGATTCTCCTGGATGCAATCAACAGACCCAGCCCAGGGCTTTTCAGCTTCAGTGGTCCAAACACAAAAGACAGTAATACTCAGTTTAGCAACCTCTCCATGAAGATGTAAATGTCTTATATCTCACCCGTCAAACTAAGGGCCCATCAGATTTCAGGAAAGTTACTTTTAGGACTACAGCTCCCAGCATCCCCTACCCAGGATGACCACTGGCCATGCTGACTGGGTGGTTCTGGGTGTTGTAATCCAATAAATAACTTTTCTGAGTTCTGCTCATCCTCACCTCTGCCATTGTGAATGTGTTTTTAGTTGTCTTTTGTGTTTTCAGGTGCATAAAGCAATTCTCTTTCTGTTTCCCTGTGTAAAGAATGAAAGTTAACAGTACACATTCATACACACCTACTCAGTCATAAAGCCCATTGAGTTCAATAGGACTTGTTCCCAGGTCAATTTGTATACAGAAGCCTACAGCCTCCAGCCCTGTACAGAAATCTTCCTCTGCTCCTAATTTTACTTAAATTCAATAGGATTTATTTCTATGTTAACATACGTGGGACTACAGCTTCAGGGTTCAATTCAGTGGGCATGGACTTGGGAGTAACTTTTGCTAAACTCAGTGGGATAACTCAAGTAAATAACTTAAGCTGAGTCCCTTGGAACAGCACTGAAACCCAACTTTTCGGTTACTTTTGCCTTGAAGGATTATGGTGTGGAGGTCAGCACTGTCCACTTGATATCCATCTTATGGTGGCTGTAGGTCTGAAAATAGCTTTACACCATGAAAGTGCTTCAGAAACAATTATGTGAGCTATTCTCATGTAGCTAGAAAGAAAGAAGGAAGGGAACCAGTGAGTGCCAGGTTCAGCTCTTACCTCAGCTACAACCTCCCAAAGTTGAGGACAAACCTCAGCCCCCCTCCTGAGGTGCAGCTACGAGGAAAGAATTAGGGATTGCCCCCCCATAAAAATTCTGGCCTCAATGAAATTTTCCTTTAGTCCCCAAATTTCTAGCCTTGCATTAACTTAAAACATCAGGTAAGCATTTGGAAATACTTGCTCCTAAGAAAAAGGGCGGGCAAAGTGACCATGGAAAAGTGAACAAAACAAAGAGTTGAATGATATTCAACGTGTCAGTCTCTGCTGTGTTAGAAATCCGGAGAGTAAAGGAAGATGTTCATTAGGGAGCAGAATTCTTATCTGGAAGCACTGCCCTCATTTTACCCCTGCTCCACACCCCGAGTTCTTCCCCTCTCCACACCCTTTTGCCAACCTACCTTCCAGGGTTGTCGTTGCACGAAGCGATGCTGGGAAAGACCACCTGCGCTAAGCCTGACCATTGGACGCGTTTGATTCTGGGGAGGGGGGGACTCCCCCTTCCAGAAAGAATCGGTCAGAATAGCTCTCCCACCCCAGCTCCTGGAACCGGGGGAGGGCTGACCTGGGCCAGCCCCCGCCGCTCCGAAAAGTTGCGAGCGGGGGAGGAGCGGCGGCGGCGGCGGAGGGCAGAGTCGGAAAGTGTTAATAGGGGTGGCGGCGGCGGCGGCGGCGGGGAGGGGGAGCCTCGGCGCGCGCGGGGAGCGCCGCTCTTCCCTCCAACGTCACTCCGGTCCAGGGGGTTCGTGAAGTGACTGTGGCGCCTGGGGACCCGAGGCACTCACTCGTCGGACGGACTCCAGCCCGGTATTATAGACACAGCGCGATGTCTCCATTAGCGCGCTGCCATCGCCGCCTCTGCTCCTGCCGCCGCTACCGCCGCCCCTACTGCTCCTGCCGCCTGTCCCCTCTGCAAAGCGAGCTGGTGCGAGCCAGGCGCAAAGAAACGGCCGCCCTTCGCCATGGAGAGCAAGCGCTCGCCCGGAGATCCTAGGCGCAGCCCGGCGTGATTGCAGGTAAAGGGGAATTGGGACTCCCCCGCGCGCGATTTCCCCGCTCCTTCCTTCCTGGGGAAGGCTGCCTCCCCCCCCGTCTTCCTCCCACCGCCGTCTTCCTCCCCCACCCACCCCGCCTCACAATAGCCTGCCTTTTGTAACAAGCCGCCGGCTGGAGGTAAGAGGAACTCCTGGGGATCAATCACGCGGCTTTCACCGAGGCTGACCGCGCGTGGTTTCTGGGCGAGAAGGTTCGAGGGGAGGCTTCTCGCTGGGTAGAGAAAGTTTGGTAGGCAGGGGGAAGAAGTCGAGGGTCGTGTTGGGGGGGGGGATGGGGAAGGAGGAGTTGATTCGGGGGGGTGTGCAAAAGTCAGCGTGTAAACGGAGGGTTTGGCATCTCCATCCTAGACGCGCCTACTCGGAAGTAAGTCCCGTTGAGTTCACATCAGCAGATTCCTTCCTGAATGGGATACGGGATCGGACACATTTTTCCCCTCTCTCTCAGCTGAGAGGAATGAGGACAGAAAGCCTGCCTGAGCAGGGAGTCCCAGAGCTCTAGCCACCCCACCTCCAGGGCTGCCAGTTTGTTTCTTTCTGAAGAAACCGGCGGTAGTTTATTCAGAAATCGCGGCGTGGCACTCTGCACATGCCCAGGGACAGGGTTTTTGACGGTACGATTTCATAGCTTTTGGCTCAGGTGTTCTTCCCTTTGGCCTTGGGAACCGATGGACGGGGCGGGATTTCTAAATAAATCTGAGTTTTTGAAGATGCTATGTACATACCCGCCGGCCAGCATCTGGACGACAGTTTCCTTTTCATGTCTGCACATTGAGGAAAAAATAAAATTGGGGGAAGACTTGGTAATCGGGTGGGTCTTAACTACTCCGAGAATCCGAACAAACCGGGAAAATAATCTGATTGATTTATAATGTATTATTTTTTAACGAGGGAAAATTCGCCCAGAGGGGCTTTTAAGGGTTACGCAATGGTTACGCAAGAATTTTAAACCTGTTCGAAAGCTGCACGCCGGTTTAGGAGGAGAGGCAAAGCGGGGTGAGGGCGTCTCTAGTAGCTTTGACTTGGCGTATGTTAAAATTAAAGTCAGTTTGTGGAATTGTTGGTCTCAGACCCTCCCTAGGTCTATTCGGGCTACCGGAGGGGTGTCAGGTGTAGCCACCGGCCAGGAAAGTTCCGCCGCGTAGGGCTCCGAACCCCTTTTTGACGCAGAGAAGCTGGAGAAGCCCAGCCACTCCCGAAATACAAATATTGTTTGAGAAAGAGCGAGAGAAGGTTTCCGCCAGGTTCGCGGAGCGCCCTACTACTCCGCTGCTTACTCCCGAGGAAGCCCCTTTGGTTGCCCTGAGGTGTCGCCACCGAGTGAGTGATGCCCCGGATTGCAACTTATTACTTGCCACCTGGGTGGTCAGGCTGAGCGCGAAAAGGCGGGAAAAAGACGGATTTATATACGCTTTAAGGAATCCCTGTTGACGGGTGAGTTGCGAAATGAGTTGTCGCCATTTCCGCACCCTGGGTCGCGCTTATTACTCCTGGGCGAGGAAAGCGAAGTAACGCGGCCCGGAGTGTTCGTGTGTAGCAACGGCAAGAGCGGCCGTTGACTGGAAAAGCTCTCCACAGGTCGGGTCCACTTCACAGCCCTAAGAACCAGCTCGCTCGCTTGCTGGGGCCTGTTCCGACACCGCTGTCCCGTCCCTTCACGGTTTTTGAAGGGGAGAAAACTACGCGCCCCCAGGTAGAGAGGTCGACTTCAGGTTTCTGGGAAAGGAGGCGGAAAAAATCCCCAGAACAAGAAAAAGTGAGGAGGCGCGCGCGCTTCTTGGCGCTCCGGCTTGGGCGTTTTGTTCTGGGAGAATTGTTGGTAACAGCGCGGCTTCCTTTGGTTCGTTTGAGGCTCCTGTGTGGGGGAGAGGGACAGGGAGAGGGGCGTTCCAGACTGGTTTGCCATTAGGTACTGGACGGAGAGAGGGACACGGCTCCGTTGTTATGTGTAGAATTAGCCTGGGGTTACACACCACCAGAGGAAGTTACTTCTGGAGGAAGGGGTCTAACCGATAAAAACAGCATGCCGCCTCTTCTTCTTGGATCTCAACGGAAAGCAAGGAAAGCTGGAGGCAGGAGGATGCCTTTCAGTTTCGTCACCCTTCCCTCAGCTCCCGGGTTCTGCCATCTGGGGGCTGATCGTAGAACCTGGGAGTCTGAGGGAAGGGTGACGAAACTGAAAGGCATCACCCTCCTTTCTAGAAAAAGTCCTTTCTTCGAAAATAGAAGGGCGTCGAGGTCTGCGGAACCCTTTTTAAAACGGAGAGCAATCTGCTTTCAAACAGGTTTATGAGGGAAGAACAGGAACGTGACTTTGCTGGGGAGAAGTTTAGAGCAAGATGCAGAAAACTGAAAGAAAGGGGGAAAGGAGAGACATGTCCGGGGTTCAAGGCAAAGGCGTCTTTTGAGCCCACTGGATCCCAGTCAAGGCTCTTCGGCCGCCGAGAGACGGGGGACTTCGAGTCCAAAGCCCAGGGCGCCATTTCGAACGGCGGCTCTCAGGCTAAGTTCAGTGGCACTTGTCCCCAAGTTATCATCTGCGCCGCGGCCTTGTAAATGACACCGCCTATGGCAGGCAGGGGAGAGGCAGGAAAGAGAAAGTAGGGAAGGAAATCTAGTGACATTGATTTCTTCGATACAGGACGCCTTGGGCTCAGGGCGGCCTTGTGCTGCGTGGCTTCAGGAGGAGGCAAGGAACTCGCCGCGCACCTACCGTTAGTCACAAAAGAGGACTCTCTTCCCGGCCAGAAGCGGTTCCAAATCCTTCTCTACCATCCCGAACTAATTATAGCGTTCCAATCTTTTCACTTTAGAGACGAGAGAAGGTACCCACCCTGCGCGCGCCCTCCCCGGTCGTCTCGCGCGCTCCCGCCATCACCAGGCCCCGGTGAGTGATGCGCCTGCGTGGTGCGGTAAACAAACCCGAGTCCAGCCGCGTACACCTCTGCTGGGAGAATTAGACCCGGAGGGTCTTCACCGTTGGGGTCATGGGGCCTCGCTGCCTAGTAAGTGAGGCGCTTAAATTGGCCGCCTAAATTTAAAGGTTGTTCATGCTTAGTAGCAACTTCCAGTTCGATCGAGGACGGGTTTGACCTCATTCGGAGTAAGCCTGGCTAGGACGGCAGCCCCGGTTTCGTCTGCCTTTTTCTACGCGGTCGTGAGACTGCCCGCTTAGAAAAACGCCGGCTCACTGGGTTTGTGAGGAAACCAGGAAGAACGGTTTTCATTTCTGGAAAGAATCCCCGCGCGGTTGGCTGGTTCCTTCATTCGTTGATGACAGGCCACTGTGTGCACAAGAAGGGGAAGGAGTTTTCACCCTGCGAGAAGGCAAAGGGATCAGTTTCCCAGCCTTCTTGGGAGACGTGGCGGGAAGGGGAGGCTCCCCTAACCCGGCGCCCAACGCTGTGCTGAGAGCTAAAGTACTTGGGGAGCTGGGTTGAAGGGACACCAAAGAAGCCGATTTGTGCAGCCCCACGTCGCGAACGAATGAAGACACTTTGAGTGCATTGTGAGTTGCGGCACGATCCAGGACTCAGGAGCCCAAATCCGGATCTTGAGCACCTGAGGGAATCAATCCCAATCATCTCCCCAGTGAAACCAGATTTATACCTCAGTAGAAGACTAGAGTGTATGCCAAACGACGTAAATCTAGCCCATTCTGGCTTAGCCAGTTTGTGGATCCCTTTACCCCAAGAACTCGGCACGTTTCTCACCTTCACATACATAACAGGAACAATCCGAAAATCTGTTGTACGCCCTGAAAATATTAGCTTCCTAAATTTCACCATAGTACCCCCCTACCCTCACGCGCGCACACAATTTCACACGCACACCTTATATACTTGAAGATAGTTGTCCTAACATACGTGAATATACGTTTCTACCGCTTTTACTCTGATCTAAACGGCTGGTGTGCCAGTTTCAGCGTGTCTACTCAAAAGGAAGTCCCACTGAGTTCAGTGCATGCATAGGATCGCAGACTTACTAGTGAAGATCATCCACAGCATTGTGCAGAAAATCCATGTTAGCCTGTCTAATGAATCTGTTTTTATTTTAACGTAAAAGCAGTTGCCCTGTTAGAGAGTAACCACAGAAGAGAAAGTGAAAGGCCGAGGTATTAAACTTTCCCTGGTTTCCAGTATTTGAATGCCCCTCCGACTGCTGTTTGCCCCATTTCTGTGGAACAAGCGGAGCTTTTATTTTTAAGTAATGCGCAAGATGGGGCTGCTCTGTGGAAGCAGGCCCCATCAGTTTGAGCGGCATCTCTTGTCTTTTTGTGATGTGGAAGAGACTGGGGTCTTGCCAGCCCCTCCGAGGCCAAAGAGTTTTACTTCCGAGAAAGCCTCCCTGACACCTCTGGCGCTCTTTCTCTCTCTCAGGGATCGGGACCTCTCCCCTTTTGAAGACGCAGCCGTGCTCCTTCACTGCCTTCCGCCCGATCCTCTTGGAGGCAAAGCTTTGCCTCGGTAAATTATAGCAATTACGCCGCCGATATGATTATATTAGGTGTACTGCGGTCTCCAGATAGTCATCCATCACCCTCAATCGAGCTGTCAGAGCGGGCAGATTCGTCCCTGGGAGGCACCAAGTCTTCCAGCTGGGGAGAAGAAGGGAACATCATCATTAATTAGAGTGTGACCCTGGGGCTATTCACATGTCTGAACCCAGGCAGCTCTCCGAGCAAGTCTCCACTCCTTTCCTCCCCTCCCTCAGCCCCAGCCGCCCTCCCTGCCATAAACACACACACACACACACACACACACACACACAGCCTGCAAACTCTCATGAGAGTCTGGCTAACTGGCCCACTGTAAGTTTCCCTAGCCAAGAGACCCCCATTTTGAGATATGGCGTTCTTTCCTCCTCCCCGCTCCACTACCAATGTATTAGCATATTTATTTAGTGTTCCTTCAAGTCGTTTCCAACTTATGGTGACCATAAAGCGATCCGGGGTTTTCTTGCCAAGATGTGTTTGCCATTGCCTTCCTCCGAGGCTATGATATGTACCGAGTCACCCGGTGGGTTTCCACGGCTAAGGGGGGGATTCAGTCCCTTGTCTCCCTTAGTCAAGTCCGACGCTCAAGCCCCTATAACACACTGGCTCTATATACACAGGCATGAGAATTCTGGAAGGAAATGATATTCATTGGGCTTTGCCAAGGAAGACCTAAATAAAAACTAACTGGAAGCGATAGGGCAGGAAGGTACACACTGGTAGTGTTAATATTTCTAAACAACTTCCTACATTTATTCCTTAAGCCTAAGAGGATTTTGAAAAGTCCCACTGGATAAAGATCTTAGGGCACACATGTCACTAGAAAAATGTTTGGACTATTAAATATATATCACTTCAGGAAGGGTTAATCGGATTAGCTTCTCACCCCTCTATGATAATTACGTTTGAGTAGTAGGTCTGCTGAAAATACTGTCTTGTGTTTACTGTTAAGTAATAGTTACTTCATAAAGGAAAGTTTAAACACTGTGGTTCTATGCAAGTCTAATAGGAAGTAAGCCCCACTGAGTTTAGGGGGAACTTATTCACAAATAAGTGTACATGACTGCAGGTACTATGTAAAAGCTTACTTTAGAATTAAGCCAAGAGGCTAGAAGTAAATTCGAATGGTGCTTTTTTAAACATAGTTAATGATGAGTTTACATCAGGGGTGGGAGTCATGTCATACTTCAGATGTTCTTGGACTATAGGTTCCATCTCTCCTTGCTATTGGCAGTGCTGGCTAAGGCTGCAGGGATTAGGATTCCAACAGCATCTAGGGGACTTGCACCATTCCCACCTTATATACATTGTAGCCTATCCCTCAGCTAGGAGAGATCTTACATACACACCTTCTACCCAGGCAGGCATGAGCTTGCCCAGGGGCCTACACTGCCTGTGTGCTTAGGGAAACCCCCAGGCAATGAACCACTCTGAACAGAAAGGTGGTCCCTAAAAACTCTCCTGACAGTCCCTTTACCCTCTGGATTCACTTTTGCATCTTCATAGTGATCCTACCCAGATGCTGTATGCTTTTCCATTTTTGTGGTCTTTTTTTAAAAACACTACAGTCCAGCCTCTGTTAATCCCACCTCACAGAACAGCAAACTGACATTGTAACCTCAAAGCAACCTTTTTATTGTAGAATTCAAACTGAGTTTAGTTCCTTCCCATGAAAACTGGATATGGAAACTGGTTTAAATTATATTTCAGGATGTTATTCATTTTAAAAGTTTTCGTCTATGAGTTTAATGTTTTAAACATGTTTATTTACCTTGCCCCAGCCCTTGGTGGGCTGGGAGATGATACATAAAAATACTTTGAATGAACAAATATGTAGAAGTTGAGGCCACAAGAGAATCTAAGGACCCACAGGCCAAAGTGTTTAGGTTCACAACCCAGATTTTAAAGTGTAGCCCTCCTGATGTTGTTGAATGCAGCTCCCAGTATTCTCCACCATTAGCTATGCTGGGAATTGTCGTCTAACAACATCTGGAGTGCCACACAATTCCCACTCCTGTTCTAAAGACTCAGGAATGGGCTTTTGAATCTTCCAGGCTGTGCAAAACCTATACTCAGCTCCCAGCAACAAACCAACTCCATAGAAATGAATAGACATTTTGCAATTAACCTCAGTGAAAGGGGGATTACTCCTCTAATAATAATATCAATGATTTGAGCTAGCCACAGAAAAGTGAAATCAACAGTTCCAATTATTACTACTGCCTCACTAAAAATTTAAGGCTAAATTCAGTTATTAGTCCCAGTCAGAGGAGATCCATTGAATCACTTACCATTTATCCAAGTGCTGACATACCAAGTACTTCTTATTTCACTGTATCTATTCTAGTTGGGACTAATAATTAGATTAAGCCTTTAAGCTTACAAAGCTATTTCTATCCTTGAAGTCCTATCTTTGAACCTCCAAGAAAATAACTTATGTGTACTCTTGTCTGTCTGTTCAAGCTGAATAAGAATAGATACAATTTAGCTCCACTCCGTAACTTAAGCATTTCTATCAGAATGAGGGAACAGTGGGCTTTTTCCTCTTTCCTTCTTCCAATAGCTACAATAACAAGATGAATATTTGCAATAAGGGAGATTATTTTTAGTGACTGGTCCCGTTCCCCCTGCCCCCCAAAAAAGCTTTATTTCCCATTCAGTGCAATAACTCTTGTGAACTAGAATGTTTACTCCCTTCCTTGACATCTTTCCTGTTGCTGATATGTGTCTTCAAGTCAGTTCCATCCCTAAAGTGAACCTATCATGGGAGCCCTAAGGCAAACTTATCTCAGGGTTTTCTGGAGCTGAAAGAGTATGACATGTGGAAGGTCACCCAGTGGGTTTCCATCTTACATGGCCCTAATTGCCTATCTCTGGATTTCGGAATTGCTGGTGTTTTCTCCCACCCCACCACCACCCCAAAATGGCTATTTCCAACTATTTTGAAATGGCTATTTCAAACCAACACATGTGAAGTTTTAACAACAGGAGTTATGTTGTGAATGTAGTACTTGTACAGGAAGCAGGGAATAACAGAGGAACAAACAATGAAAAGCTAAAGTAGGCCTAGTTCTGCCTCCTACCCTTATTCAAGTAGAGCTATCTAGGGAAGAAGCAATCTCATTTGTTGCAAGGAGAGGATGAAGCTGTCACTCCTGGAGTTTTAGGGTAGTGAGTGGAATTCTGAGAGTGAATGGTTATCATCTGGACATTAGGAAAAGGGAGCTGATTTGGATTAAATTGCAAGGCTATTTGGTAGTTCCCAATAGTCTGTTTAGTGAGGGAGAAACACTTATTTAAAAAAAAAAATCTTTGCCGCCCTTCAGCAAAATTCCAGGATGGCTTATAACAAAAACGATACATTTCTCAGAGAAGATCGTGGATTGAAAATGAAGGGTGAAAAAGCTACTCTATTGATTTGCTCTGAGATATGTGAGGGATAACTGGTTGCATGACAGAGAAGAGACCAGAGGGAGGTTAGCAGATTTGAGGCAGTTGTCACCATATTGGTTTTACAAAATCATTACTGCAGACTTGGTGATCTGGGCCCACAGCCTCCTGGAGTAGGAATGTTAAAATTGTCCAGTGATACAAAGTACTTTGGTAGGCACACAGTTAAATCAAGACAACTCACATGTATCCATGCTACTATTATTTAAAAAAAAAAATCAAAACATTGAGAGACAACTTCAGCTTTAGAGCAGTTCCTGATAGATAGAAAGCTGCCTTACATTGAGCCAACCCACTGGCTTGTCTAGTTCAGTATTGTCCCTGCCCACTGGTCACCACTTCTCAGGGTTTCAGGCAAGATTCCTGCCTGGCCCAGTCGAGAGACCCTGGCTATTGCTTATTGGTTTCCCATCCAAGTACCCATTAGGCTCGACTCTATTTAGCATTCTAAATCAGATGAGATCAGATATATTTATGGCAGTGACTGGATGAAAAGAATCTAAGCTATGAGCTAGGAAGTCTCTTCATGTCATCATGATGTTTCCAGGATGTCTAAGGGAGCTCTTTTGTCACCCTGAGCGCTGCTCCTGTAGGGCAGGCATGATAATATTCACCTATCCTGCAAGGCAATTTTTAAAAACATATTGTTTTTAAGTCTTAAAAGCACAACATGTTTCAAATTAAAAACTATGCACATCCTTTAAAAATTAACAAAAACACAACAGTTGACAGCAATCTTTGCAGAGAACTTTAAGGTGAGGGTTTTACATGAATGATAAACTTGCTTAACTTGGAAAACATCTGTAAAGAAAAAATCCTGAGATGATAGTCTGTCTAAACATTAGTTCCAACTGCCCCAATTGGAACTTGGCAAGTTAATCCTTAAATTCCATTGATTTCAATGGGTCTGGTGCAGTTGGGGCTTAAAAGGGGACACTGCCCAATGTGCCTGCACGAAGTGCTTTGAAAATTCTGCAAGACTGTATGAACCTCAGTGGGTACAAGGAGTACTGATAAGACCTGTCAACTGGAAGGATCCATTTTGTTCTTCCTGCAATATGACAGGCGATTCGAATGTGTGCCTGCCTTCCCCGTTTTGCTTTGTATCCCCGAAGCAATGAAGAAAAATCTTCCTCTCCACCGCAAAAAAGAAGTTTAATAAAGCTGCTTTTTTAAACACCCCCGCCCCCGGGACTGCAAAAACAGCGGAGAAGATGAAATTCAATTTGCCTTGTGAATGCGCGCGCTTTATCTTTCCTTCGCGGGAGTTTTGGCGGCGAGGAGCGGGTGTTGATGGGACCCCAGATTTGGCAAGGAAAAGGAACGCCTGGGGGCCTCCAGGGTCCCCTTCGTACGTGGCTGGCTTTATCAGCCTTGGAGCTCGTTTCAACTGTTGATTTAAAAGCTTGGCCGGGCGCACATTCTCTTGGTCGGTGTCATTTGGAAGTCGGACTGATGACTGTGGGGCGGAGGAGAGAGAGGAGCAGACAGCTGCTCATTAATTACTTTCTAATTAAAAGCACTCGCCCCCCCCCCCCGTCAGTCGTTCTGCGCCTGCGTCCGGCGTAACGCTGACTTCTCAGCACAGAACGGTTTCCTCTGGAATGTGAGTCTGAACTGCTCCGATGTCCCTTTATGTGTCTGGACGCAGGCGCGCGCGCAACACTTTCGTTTTTGCTTTGGAATGCAGCTGGGCGGCCACGTCATGTATCCGAACAAACAAACTCTGATCTCCCATAGCGCGCGGTTTGGCGAGGTTTAAATGCAGACTGCAGGCTAGCCCAAAGGTGCAAAGAAACCCGCACGGGCACGCTTACACACAGCAACACTCAAATATAAGAGCAACAGTTTGGGGAGGGGGAGGTTGCTCCTGACGTCAGGTGGTCTTTGACTTAACAGGAGTGTTTGAGGTATGAGTGATTTTTCACCCACCTGCACACTGCTGAGGGAGGGGGTGAAATGCACACATTTTTTTTTTTTTCCCCTCTATGAAATCCAGTCACAGCCTGGCATTCCTGTGAAGTGCGTTGCAGAATCGCCACGGTTCCCGTTTGGAAAAACCAGGGGCCGTGTTTGGATCGAGTGAATGGAGGGTGGGAGGGTTACCTACACCCCGTTTTTTTCAAAGAGAAGAGGGGGTTTAGGCTCGGGCTAATGAATTCAATGTGGTTTTGTGCTTGGTCCTTTAAGCCCCTAGGACGCTCGATTGATCTGGCCATCGGGAGAGGTCGGCAGAGCGAGGCTGTCGCCGGAGTTCGCGGACCGGACGCCTCTCCTGATCGTTCCTGGAATCTGGGATCCCCTCGTTGCCATGTCCTACCCGCAGTTCGGATATCCCTACTCATCGGCACCCCAGGTAAGAAGACCTACTGCCGGGCCCAGAAAGTATCCACGCCCTTCCTATCGTGCGTCCTTCTGCCAGGTATTGCGCTGGACTCCACCCACCCGAGATTTCTGGAATCTGAGGGATTTGAAGAAATGAGTCTATGGGGGCTGGGAGGGTGGCAATTCTCGCAAAAAGGCACATTCTCCTCTTCGGGCTGCAGTCCCACTCCAGGAGTAGATTCCATTGACAACAAAGGCACTTATTTCCAAGTAATTAACAAGAGAAAAAAACACTCCAGACAGCTTTCCGTCATCCTTCCTTCAGACTTCAGGGTTAGCTAGGGAATTACCGACTTTTATCGCATTTACCGAGTTTTCCGCCCAAGTTCGTAGTGCGAAGTTGAAATCCATGGCAGAGACGGATTGCATAGGAGTGCTAGCCGCCCTTCTTCATTTATAAAGATCTAATTGCTGTATTGGAGATTCCGATGTTATTATAGGGTGACACTTCGCGTATGTACACGAAGTCAACCATTGAGTTCAATGGGACTGCAGCCTTACTCTGTTTATCAGTGTGCCGGGTAAAAAAATCTGGCAGTACCTCAGAGCCTAGGAAAATGTTAGAGGCAGTCCTAGATTCGTTCTTGATCTTACCCAGCGCCATTTCCAGGAGGCAGGTTAAAACCAAACAAATCCGACCTGGTCCACGCCCGCCCACGATTCCGCGGGCCCGGAACTCGAATGGGAGGGGCTTTATGTTCAGGGGGCCATATCCGCTGGATTCCAGCGTCTTCAGCTCCAGTGCTCTCTGGATTGTCCCGAGGGAGTGCGGTAGAAGGTTTGCTCACCCTCCAAAGCAGAAGCGGCTGTTAGAGGCTGAGGTTGTCTCAGTAGCTATTCTATCCCTCTGACTAAAGATCAGGAAGTAAAATCCGAACATGCACTTATTCCGAAATAAACTTGCTGTAGAACTAAACGACTGTACGTATTAGTCTCTAGTGTAAACAGCTTACACGAGGGGGGGAAATGGATTAAACATTGGAAAATGTTTCTCCCTCTTCCTCTCCCCTTATTTGACAAGCTTGAGCCGGAACTTGGTGCCCCTCACCCCGCTGCCCGATCTTTAAATTGCAGCCCTATCCGCAAACCAGTTAAGCTATTGAATTTCACGTAAGGTACTTCTTTAAGATCTCTTAACCCGGAAAAGTGATAAGTTAAAGTTGGATTCCTCTCCTTTTTCTAGTAGGCTTGGGGTGCAATTCTATGAACACTTACTTGACAGTCTCATTGAACTCAATAAGGTTTACTTATCAGTAGACCCGGGAACCAACGTGGTGTAGTGGTTTGGGCATTTGACTACGACCTTGGAGACCAAGGTTTGATTCCCTGCTCGGCCGTGGAAGCCCTTGGGCGCCCCACACACTCTCACCCTTAGGGTCGCCTTAAGTCAGAAACGGCTTCAAGGCACACAAAAACGAGTAGACCCGGAAAGTACAGCACTGATGGAAGCTGTTAATGTGACAGGGTGGTTACAGAACATCATTTTAAGCTAAACCTATGGTAACCCTCTCCTTGTCTCCCCCTCCCCAATTTGACTGGGTTTCGGAAACAAGCGAGCTAACCTGAACACCCGTGCGCTCATCTGAGTGCGCAGAGAAGGCGGTAGTTGTTCCAGATCAACTGGTGCGCAGAAGAGGTATGCAAACCATTCGGGTCAGTGGACAAAGTTCCCCGCCAAGCAAGGGGGTCTCGGACCAAAATGTTTCTTTCGCTGCCGGTAGACCGGCCTGTGTCGGTGGCTTGCAGTCATCGGTCAGCCCGCCCTCCTCTTTTTCTCCCCCTAGTTCCTGATGACCACCAACTCCTTGACCACGTGTTGTGAGACCAGCGGCCGGACAATCGCGGATTCGGGGGCTGCAGCAGCTGCGGCGGCGGCGGCCTCCGCTCAGACTCCGGTCTACTGTCCCGTGTACGAGAGCAGGCTGCTGGCCACGGCCAGGCACGAACTCAACTCGGCCGCTGCCCTGGGAGTCTACGGGAATCCCTACACCAACAGCCAAGGCTACGGCAACTACGTCACCTACGGGACCGAGGCGTCGGCCTTCTACTCTTTGGTAAGCCTCCTAGGCAGCCACCGCGTTTACTAACGCCGCAGCTGCAGTATAAGACCCCTGCGTTCCCTAAGGCGGGGCGGGGGAGCATTGGCTATTTAGGGAGGTGTGTCTATATACTATACTGTTGCAGCAGTGTGATTGCACTTAAACCACCAGGAATCCTGGGATCTGTAGTTTATGTTTGGTGGGGCACTTAGCTATTGCAGCGAAGAGTTCTCATGCTCTCCCCTTAAAGTACAGTGTTAAAGCTCCGTGGAAGACAATTCCAAATACCTCACCATAGTCTCTAGGATCCCAGCCAAGACAGCTGAAGTGATATCAAATTGATATAACTGTGTTCTGTGGATACCTTCCAAGTTAAGCAAGTTGAGGGTCACCCCCAGCCTCAGCTGTTTCTAAAAGGCCAACTTTGAGTAAGTCTGTAACCTCAACACACTTATTTGAGATTAAACCTCATTGAGTTCAGCTAGTCTTTAACTGCTGAGGAGCCAAGTTTAGGTTTGCACCACATGCCCACTGTAGTTATCTAGTCTTTCAATGGTAACAGGTCCCAAGGTTACAGGAAAGGTAATTATGACTATGAACTGAATGAAGATATGTGGTCTCTGTGGAAAAACAGCTAAACAGTCAATCATAGGCACTGCCATGCAAATAAGTGGCTGACAACACAGATCAGTATGACTGTATAAACAGGAATATGGTGGCCCCGGTGGATCTAGTAACATCTTTAAGATTAGATTACTTATTTCTACATAAGCTTTTCTGGAAATAAATAAGTCAGTCTTAAAGGAAGATTCCTTCTCCCTCCTGCTCCATTTTCCTGGAAACGGCCCATTGAACTAAATCTGGAACAGCAGGGTAGTGTAGGCATGGCCTAATGAGCAACATGTGGCCAACTAGATGTTTTGGGGTGACACTTCTCATCCCCTCTAAGTAGCATAAAGGATGATGGTAGCTATAGCCTGTCAATATCTGGAAGGCTGCAAGTCACCCACCCTTAGTATAATGAGACAGGCACTTATGAGGAGAGTCCCATGGCCACACCTTCAATGAGAATCAAAAAGTTCAAGCAGCTGTGTTAATCCATGTGTCTGTGTTCACACATGTGCACTTTGCATTGCAAAAGGGAGGCCTCACAATTCCATACTGTTGCTGAGAAAATCCATTGCTAGTGTACTCACCTATGAGTGAGGATGGCAGCTCAGCTCTGAAGGAACAGGGAAGATAATAGATAATATCATGGGGGATGGAAATAGTGCCATCATTGTCTCTAATTGAAAAGACCCAGGGCTTAGTCCTTGCATAGTGGTTCAACTACTTTGTAGACTAGTTTGTGGTGTCTGATAGCATAGGAAAAAGGGTTTTTCTTAGAGTTTAATATAAAATCTTTATGGCAAAATATTTGTTTCAAGAGACACCACCAGTAGAAGGGATCTATATGAATCCAACTCAGAGAAAGTTCTTCCCTTTGTCACACATGAAAATCCATGCACAGTAACTTCAGTTTTGTAGTAAGGTAGATTTAGGATCATCCTTTTTGAGAGCAAAATCTGTCCATTTTTTTCCAGCTTTCACACTGTGCTTCCAAATTCATCAGGAGTGTGCCACCATTTTGCCATACCTTATCCTTGTTTGTTCCTAGTTATTTTCCCTTGGCCCTTTTGTAGAATCCAGTGGATACTATAAATCTTGTCTGCATTGGGAGGGGGGAACCAGTAGCAGAGATTGTGAGAATTAAGACAGGAATCATAAGAAGTGAGGCTGGAGACCTACTTCTAAGTAAAGCTGTCTGAAGAACTGAAAAATATCGGGTCAGAGGACATGCTGTTTAGAAGATGACACCAATGGGTTTTCTTTTCAGCGACAGTAACGCATAATTAATTAATTAACCCCGTTTCTCCTAGAATTGGGTCTGGTGTTGCTTTAGCTCCATTTAATTCAATTAGCTTAATAGATGACATCCAAGCAGGTGCTAACCTCTCTCTGTGCAATTAATGGAATTTCAAAGGGCTTGCGTCCATCACCTGTTTCTTCATAGGAAAAAGAAACAAATGAGCAAACCTCGTGCCCATTGATTCAGTCCGTGCCTCCCTTGACCGCTGCCGGCGAGGGAGGGGCCGGCTGATAAGTGGCCCTCTCCTTGGCTTTAATGTTCCAGAACAGCTTTGATTCCAAGGACGGGAGCGGATCTGCGCATGCGGGAATTACGCAGGCGGCTGCTTACTACCCCTACGATCACACGCTCAGTCAGTATCAGTATGACAGGTAAGATGCAAACAGCAATTAATTGCAAGGCCAAACTAAGGAGACATGAGGCGGGGGGAGGGGGGAGACAGAGAAGAGAAGATTGCGGGTATTTCCGCTCCCAGTTGGAAATGTTTTCTGTTTTTTTCTTTTTCACTCCTGGCTCCTCCATCTGTGTGTATGTGGGTATTTCTTACAGAAGTCAGGGCGATCGGTGTAGCATAAACGTGAAAAGCGTGGTTGGATCCTGTTTTGATCTCACGTCTGAAACGTAGAAAGTGTGTAGTGGCCATGGACGGGATCCGGATGAGAGTAGACTGTAAGGATAATACGGGATTTTAAAGGTTAAACGCACTGAGCATCATTCTGATCCGTTAAGCGCGGAAGGAGGTCTAATTGATTTCCGTGGAAACAATCTCTAAGCACCCACGCTCGTCCCCCAAGTAGCATACACGTAGAGTGTTCAGCCTCTGACGGTTCCAACATAAAGGAAGCATGTGCACGTGTGAATGGACGTTCGCTCACAGTGACAAGCAAGGCTTTTCAATAGGACAGTTGTTTACAAAGGCAGCCGCGGACATGTTCGCCCTAGCCCACTGGTAAGCTGGAGAGCCACCCTGCTGTCGTGGTTAGAGGGTTGGACTCTGGAGACCAGGGTTGAAATCCCCCCTCAGCCATGAAAACCAACTGGTGACCTTAGGGAAATCACACTCTCTCAGCCTCAAAGGAAAGCAAAGACAAACCCCCTCTGAACAAATCTTGCCAAGAAAAGCCAGTGATAGGGTCGCCCTAAATCGGAAAGGACTTGAAGTCACGAAACAACAACAAAGTGGTAAGGCGGTGCAACGGCTAAGGATGGTAGGTTGCGGAATTGCCGGTTCAAATCGCACCGCTGCCTTTCCTCTCAAGATGGCCTAAGGCTACCAATTCACTCTGTCTCCAATATGGCGGTCGTAATGTTGGCCTCCCCCACGAGGTTCCGTTAGGATTGCTGAGATAAGGCCGAGGGAGCGCTCTCAGCGCTTGAAACATGCTGTATCGTGTCACTAGGCGATCCGCTTATGTAGACTGTATATGAGAACTGGCCTTGCCGCTATTTAAATTCCACTGACTACAATGGAAACATAGCTGCCTTAGCAGACATTGGTCCCTCAGGCCCGGTACTGTCTCCTCCGACAGGAAGTGCTGGCCAGGGTTTCATAAGCAGGATTCTTTCCCAGCCTTACTTGGAAATCCGTGGTACTGCCCAGTGGTTTCCTATCCAAGTCTGAACCAAGACCCACCCCGGCTAGCTTCACAAAGTCAGGCGCGCAGGGTAGCATTATGGAAGTTAACAGTGGAATCCTGCTCAGAAGTTAACGCCGGGGATTGCCTTGGAACCGAAAAGTTCCAACTAAACTAAATTGAGGCTGTCGTATTTTGGACATATCATGAACTGACGTGACTCACTAGAAGAGAGAATAATGTTCGGTGAAGTAGAGTAGAAAAAGAGGGAGACTGCCCCAGGGGTGGATTGGAAGAAAGGAAGTCAAGGAAGCCGAATCTCTTAGTCTGCAAGAACTGAGCAGGATAACCGGGATTCTTGGAGGTCTCACATTTGTAGGGTCGCCTTATGGCAAACGATAACAACAAAGTACGAATAGGATTACAGTTTAAAAGTGTAATTCCGTACCCCCTTTCCCCGGGAATAAGCCTTCACTGACTTAGGCAGGGTTTACTTCTGAGTAAGCAAAAGCAGCGGTAGAACCACGAGCAATCTAATTCTGAGCTAAGCCAATTGCAAAACTGCCAAGGGTCTGAACAGAGATTAGGGCGCACTCAGTTTTTTCTCTCCAGAAGTGCCGATAAAAGGTTAGGCGCGTGCTATGTCGGAAAGAAATGAGCCGCGTGTTTGCAGTGATATGGTGCTTGTTTACACTTTCTGATCATCGTGGTGGCACTGGCAGGAAATGAGGGAGTTTCCTCCAGCCTTTTAGCCTTCTGTCCCCCTCCCAGGCATCCACGCACATTCAGCAGTGCTTACTTCTTCTGGCTAGGTACGCATGCCCCCAGTCAGCTTGACCACTGGCCATGTAACTTTCCCAGGCTCTGGTAGGGTTGGGTTGGTTACCTCGGAGACCAGCCTGTTCTCTGATTATAAACGTCGATTATTAAAATTATCGGTCCCACGTACTTATACTCCGATCCAATCTGTTCAACTAGGGAGAAAGCTTGCCACCATTTCGGATTTTGGAATGGATACCCTTAGGAGGATGTTGTTGTGGTTGTTGTGTACTTTCGAGTTGTTTCCGACTTATGGCGACCCTAAGGCGAACCTATCACTGTGGTTTCTGGGGGCTGAGAGTGTGTGATCCGCCTAAGGTCACCCAGTGGGTTTCCATGGCCGTACGGAGCCAGCGTGGTGTAGTGGTTTGAGCGCTGGAGACCAGGGTTGGATACCCCGTTGCGCCATGGAAACCAACTGGATGACCTTGGGTGTATCACATACTCCCAGCCCCCAGAAAAGCCTCTGATAAGTTTGCCTTGTTGTGTGCCTTCAAGTTGTTACTTTTGGAGACCCTAAGGCGACCCTATCATCACACAACAACAACAACAACAACCCCTTAGGATAGTAGTAGGTACCATCCACCGCCCATGCGCCCTCTAAGGCCATTTCCACCCTACACTGTTATAGTGCTATTATTCCACTTTCAACATCCTGTGGAATTCTGGGGTTTGTAGTTTCTGAGGCCAAAGAGGTCTCTTGGCTGAGAATTTTAAATGCCCCTCACTAAACTGCAAAGCCCAGGATTCCGTAGGATGTTGAAAGTGAAGTAATGGCACTGTAACAGGTTACTGCGGAAATGGCCTAAGTGACAGCGCTCACAGTGGTGCCTTGATTGATCTGGTATCACTTCCGTTCCTTTCAACGACTCCCATACTGAAAAGTCCCAGCGGTTCCTGCTTAATTGCAGGCCTGCGCTTTCTACGAAATACAGCCGCCTCCTGCGCAGGCACCATTGTGATTGATTGGCAACCGACGTAAGATGCAAAGCGCGCCCTGTACACTGTTAAACGTCTGAAGGCAACAGGAAGTCACCTGAACGACTCAATCTCGGTTTTACCTCGATATTTTCACGCAAACCTAGGAGTAGATGGAGATTTTGAAGTGACCGTCTTCGAGACTAGCCGCTAGCTTAGTTACCCCGGTCAAATAGCTTACCTCAGCCATCAGGAAGTATTATGTCTCCTGATGCTGTTCCTAATATATCATTATTTGCTTCCAAAGCCTGATCCATTCGCGCATGATGGAAAAATTTCTCTACCTTTCAGTGGGTTACGCTTCATAACTAGCATCCGAATGTGTGAACTGACGCGGTAGCACACAGTTCACACGTTAAAGAGCATGATGAAGTGATACCAAAGTTCTTCCTGAGATAAAATAGCTTTGTCAGACTTATTCACACGTGCAAATCCTCACCTGACCTAGAATCATCCAGTGATTGAGATGCAAAGGTGAGTCAGCCTTTGTTTACTGGTGGCTGAAGGTACGAACGGATTCTCTTGAAAAGTCTTGCTTTTGAGATAATATGGAAGTCCTGCCTGTAGTCTGTTAGATTTGCGATGGTCCAGTCACAGAAGCAAATAGTCACTCGATTTGTCACTTCTCAGGTGCGAGCCAAATGGGTCACGCCTCTCTATATGCTGGTTTTGGCCACTTTTACAAGGGCGGATTAAGAGAGTTCTTATCTCCACCTCCACACATCGTGTTTAGAGCAATTCCGTAAAAACAATAACTCTTTGGAACGTTTAAAAAAAAAAAAGAACACAAGCCAAGAATCCCGCTTACACTATTTCAACCTTTTAAGCCCGGTGGGTGCTGTTGACCTTTCCTTGGATGATGTGTATTAAATATTCAGGTATAGCCCAATGTCTTGTACGTTTAAAAAAAACAACAACAAACTCTAGAAAGAAAGGGTAGGTGAGAAATTTATCGTTAATACAAGAAATATATTCATTAACGATTGCACACCCTGAGGTTACTTAGGTTTATTCTGTGGGGGAGAGGCAGCAAAGGAGATGATCTCCCCCGCTACCAGCGTTCCCATTTTACAAAAGGGCGCGCTTTCTTTTCCTTGGGCGAGCCTGCTGCAATCCGATGCACACTGACTGCAACAGTAAGCTTCATTGAACAGCGTTAAACATGCATAGGGATGCTCTTTAAGTCTGCAACACTACGCTTCCTTGCTATACAAACCCCAGAGAAGCCACGGGGACTGACTTACGAGGAAACACGGACGGAATCAGTCAGCATCCTTTTTAATAACCCAACAAGAGAGGTGGTTTGCATTTCTAAGCCCATCTGCACGCTGAAAAGTAAGAATACGCTGGCTTTCTCCCTAGTAAGTAAATTGCAAGTTAAATCCCAAGGGCCCTTTCCATAATTTAGTTGGGATCTTACTCCCAAGTAAGTGTGCATAAGAGTGCAGTCCCAACCACACTGAATGGCCAAGATTTTCGGCTTAGCTGCTATTTCCCAGCGAACCCTGTTTGGTTTAACCGGGTCGAACGATTTCCTGTAAGATCCAACGCGTTGTGTTAGTAAGATTGTTTTTAACGGGGGGGGGGGGTGATTTACCATTTGATGACGAGGGCTTCTTTTCACTGGATATGGGATTGAAAATGTGGAAGAATCGAAGTCAGACCAAAGCGGGAGACTTTCCCTCCGATCCAATCAAAGCCTGGAAAAGTTACTTTGAGGACCATAGCTTCCAGAATCCCTCAGCCGGCATAACTGGAGGATTCTGAAAGCTGCAGTCCAGAAAAGCAACTTTCTCATGCCCTGGATTTAATAGTAACACCCTTTCATCTTTGCGTATTTTGACTGCCACTCTTGCGAACCGCAGATACGGCACCATGGACGGAGGAACCCGGAGGAAAAACGCCACCCGGGAGACGACGAGCACACTGAAGGCCTGGCTACAGGAGCACCGCAAGAACCCCTACCCGACCAAGGGCGAGAAGATCATGCTGGCCATCATCACCAAGATGACCCTCACGCAGGTCTCCACTTGGTTCGCCAACGCCCGGCGGCGCCTCAAGAAGGAGAACAAGATGACCTGGCCCCCACGGAATAAGTGTGCCGACGAAAAGCGGCCTTACGAGGAGGAAGACGAGGGAGAGGGACAAGGAGAGAGTCTGAAGAACGAGAAGCTCGCGGGTATCTCCCAAATGTTCTGGTCGCCTTTGGGCAAGGCAATGAATGAGTCCCCTCTCTCTTTCCCCTTCTGCCACCTTCTCACCACACTATCTCGAACTTACCGTCCACCGGGACTAGGATATCGTGCGCAGAAGAGAGCCTACCAGCTGGACATGAAATCCTAGTCCCAGTGCGCGGTGGATCCCTGGGTACCTTATGCGTGTAGATTCCAAGGGAAAGTTGTCTCTGTGTATTTTTTTTTAAAGTAAAGTTTGGGAAAGTCTCTTTTCGGACCGTGACTCTCCGAATCTCCAAGTTGCAGTCCAAAAAAGTAACTTTTCCAAAAGTGTTATGAAGTGAAGTTAAATTGTGGAAAATAAACGGCAGGCATTTCTCCAAAATAATTTAAAGAGCCCTGAGGGATTTGTAATTGAGTTGTACAGATCTATGTCTTGCCTTATAGCCGTATTAAGGAAATGCACTCATCTCAGCGAGCCGGTGTAGTGGTCTGAGAGTTGGATTAGGACTCAGGGTTCGAATCCCCCTTCAGCTTGGGCAAGTCACGCTCGCCCAGGGGAAGGCAAAGGCAACCCTCTTCTGAACAAATCTTGCCAAGAAAACCCCGTGATAGGTTCGCCTTAGAGTCCAACAATAAACTAATCTCAGCAAGCCCTCCTGTCTTGCTGACAAGGTTCGGGTCACTTCGGCACCTGTACATGCCACGTCCGCCAGTCTTGGGTTGAGTGGAGGGAAGGCTGCTATCAAACGAGAGATTCCCATCTGGGAACTCTGCCCCTAAGCCTAAAGCAGAGCCATCAGCACGGCCCATAGTAAGGGATGATGGGAACTGGAATCCCGCAGCATCAGGGCAGAGACGCTTCCCCCATCCGGAAGGTCTACAAACCTATTATCTGACTTTTATTCTCTTTGGTCTATCTGACCCGAACACAACGGAGAAATTTTCGACAACCTGACTGTTCCAATTTCATATCCTCTGTGAGCCATGCTATGGCTGAGTGCGCCTTGGGCAAGCCACCTGTAACTTCCTTTTCCTGACTGTAAAATGGAAAGAGTAATCGGACAAGAGGTGTAGCGTGAGGAAAAGAGGAAAAATGAAGGGCTCTGCGGGGGGATTTGAAGGGTTCTTTGACAGAAAATGAACTAAGTCCTTGTGATATTAAGCGGTGGTGAGTTCCTGACGTTCATTAAGTTATCCCTCTTCTCCTACCCACCTGGGTTTCTGTTCCCAGACCCTGCGACCAAGGAGGACAAGGAGCTGGGGCTGAGCGACCTGGACGATTACGACCCGCTGGAGTCGGAGAGTTCCGAGGGCGAGCTGAAGGCACCCGCCTTCGGCCATGTGGAGAGTGACGCATGCGCCAACGAGCCCTGCAAGGAGTCCTCCCTGGGTGCGGGCGCCGCCACGCTAGAAAGCACCTTGGAGAGGGCCAAGAGCTGCCTCAAGGACCCCGCGACGGCTCCCCCGGAAAGCTGTGAGGCGGCGGAGCTGCTGAGCAGCCGACAGAGGAGCTGCGAAGCCAAGCCGTGTTACCAGCAGCAGCAGCAGCAGCTCCTAGAGGCCAACAGCAAGCCGAGAATTTGGTCGCTGGCGCACACGGCCACATCCCTCAACCAGGCGGAGTACCCGTCGTGCATGCTGAAGCGCCAGCAGGGGGCGTCGAGCGCCTCCAGCGCCGGGGCAGCGCCGGCCGTGAGCGTCATCGAGAGGCACCAGAAAGATTCCCCCGTCGCCAACCTCAGGAACTGGGTAGACGGCGTGTTCCACGACCCCCTCTTCAGGCACAGTACTTTGAACCAGGCCTTGAGCAACACCACAGTGTCTTGGGCTACCACCAAAGGCTCCATCTTGGAGACGGGGGCCTTGGGGCGCTCGCTTGGGGGCGGTGCCGCCGCCGCCGCCGCTGTGCTCAAGGGGCAGCTGGCCGGCCTGGCTGGGCCCCAGGACTCCGGCAAAGACTTCCTGGCGTTCCCCAAAGCAGGCAGCAAAATGTTCTGCTCCTAACGATCAAGCCCCGTCCGCCTCCCTGGGACAGGCCGGTGGGGGAAAGGCAAGACGGGGAGGACGAGCCACTGAGAGGGCGGGCTGGGGGAGGAGGGGAGGACCAAAACAGACTTGGCGAGAGTTTAAGTTTCAACAAGAGACGTTTTTCCAGATCCAAAGGAACAGTGCTTTTTTCCGCGTTCCGTTTGCTGGTTTAAGGACAGAGAGAGAGAGAGAGAGAGAGACTTCCTTTTGTGCTCATTGGAAGATTTTTCACTTGGCTGCGACCTTAAGGGATCAGCGTCTTCACCGTTATTTAAGTCCATAGCACGTTCCACTAGTGATAGAGGCGTCCTTCAGCGTTTACCTCGGGCAAGTTTACAAGGCGCGACGTTCGCATTCAGCTTCCAGAAGGGGGAGGGTGTCGTCTCTTCCGTTCTTTTCCTCCTCCTCTTCTTCTTTTTTTTTTTTTCTTTTACTTTGTGGCATGCCAACCTTAGTTATAAAAAAAGAAAGAAAGACTTTCCTCCTCGGACTTTTATTTTCCCCCGCCTTCCTTCTTTCATTGTTACCATTCCACCCACAAAACAAGAGAGAAAAAAGCACTTCTTCCACCAACTTGACACCATTGCGCGCACGCACACAAACACAGAATTTGAACTTGACCAATAAGCTATGTCGAAAAGGTATGTTCACTCCAAATAAATTGTTTGTCTCTCAGAGGTACCCTCTGATTTGTGGTCTGTTCACCTTACCCAAGGAAGACTTGTCCCCAAATCGCTTAAGACGTCACAGAAAGAAAGGGGGGAGGAAAAATGTTAATGGGGGGGGGACCGGCAGGTTCGTTGGAAGCCAAATAGATCTCCTGGAACCTTGGATGAAATAGGTGAATTTTAAAGTAGCCCGATCCTTTGCGGCTAGATCCTAAAAACGTTGGCAGACCAACGTCTAGTTTGAAGAAATCTCATTGACATACCCAGCAATCTATAATACTTGCTAGGCAGAGTGTTTCCTAAAAGTCACTAACGGAGCAATCCTATGCAGGTCTACTCAGATAAGCCCGGTTCAGCATGGAGGATCTTACTCCTAGGTAGCTATAGGATTGGTGACCAAAGCTGTGGCGTTTATCAATAAATGAAGGTATGTTTGCAGGGAGAACCAGCGTGATGCAGTGGTTGGAGTGTTGGAACCCCGGGGTTCGAACCCCTGCTGAGTCATGGAAGTGCACTGGGTAACCTTGAGCAAGTCACACGCTGTCAGCACGAGAAGGAAGCAATGGCAAACCTCCCTCTGAAGAAACCTTGCCAAGAAAACTGATGACAGTAACTTGGACACGACTTGAAGACACATGACAAAGTTGGTACCCCATCCTTCGAACGCTGTTGGGCACCAGAGTAAACTTACCTGCCTAGGTCGAAGGAGGAGACAACGGTAAAACCCACAACTCTTTCAAAAAAAGGAAGAATGTATCATTAGAGGAGAAGTAAGATCCAAGAGAGTCAGCGTCCTAAGGTGGTTTGAGGTTGGAGCACGACCCTGGAGGCTAGGGTTCGATTCCCTGCTTGGCCATGGAAACCCTCTGGGTGACACATCACACACTCAGCCTCCAGAAAACCACGTGATACGTTCGCCTTGGTACGTTTTAAGTCGGAAACTACTTGGAGACGCACAACAACAGCAACAAGATCCAAGACTGCTAAGAGTAACTCAGTGGAGAGGCCAGCTGTGACAAGCTGAACGAAACTATCCCTTTAAGTGTCTCTGACGTCTAAGAAAACTTTACGTTTTACCTTTCTCTATGTTCGCTTTGAAAGCAGAGTCTAATTTAAAAATCTAAGAGGGAGCTCATTTTGTGCAAACCATACTCCCACCCATCCACTCTGAATCTTAGTTATCGTTTTTCGCTCATTATATTTTCGGTAGACACCGGCCACTTTGATTTGATCGCGGTTCATTTCGGGGTCAGTAAATCGGAAGTCACAGGTAGGGTCTACGGCCTTCCTTCGGGATGGTATTTGATGATTAAAAGGGAAAATATTTGCATGTCAAGACAGAATTGCTTAAAACAGCAGTAATGATTATAATAGCGCAGTCCAAGCGCCAGCTTAATTGTTTTCAAAGCGAGCCATTTGGCGAGTGGAGACGCGAATCCCGGTGACCGCGATGAACGACTACGCTTGAAAGGGAAGGGCTCCACCTCCCCCCTTCCTCAGCGGTGGCCTGAGAAAAGAGAAAGCAACCTCTTTGTGTACGCCGCCTTTTAAACACAAGCGGGAAAAGCCCTACGGAAGGAGACGCTGGCTGATTCTCCTCCTCTGAGCGTAATCCAACCAGGGTTGCAATCCTATAGACACTCCCACGTGATTAAACACCACTGGGATTAATGGTGCTTGTACCTCCTGAAGAGACACGTGTAGTGGAAGCTTGCGCTTTAAGGGCATGCAATCCTTTGAACGTTTGGTTGGAAGGAAACCCGCCTGAAGCCAGAAGGACCTGTTCCCGAGGAAAATACTTATGATCCTCTTGCATTTGTAAAACTTGCATTCAAGATAGCCAAGAGTATGGCAGCGCTCTTGGTTAAATCACCAGGGGCTCCAATTGCCCATTTATTCAAATATAGGGAAGGGGGAGTGAAAGTCTTAATTCCCCGAAGAGTGAAAAGAATTCTAGACGGGAGAACGGGGGAGTGTCTTTGGAAATTAAGTTGTTCGGATGTGAAGCCACCAGGGAAAGCCCTGCTTTCCCCTGGAGGACTCTTTAAACCCCCTCCCCACCCCCCTCTTTAATGTGTGCAAAGCAATTGATTCACATGGAACATTTGACGTTTTAAACTCCCGTTTTACCTTCCAGCTTCTCCGCTAGTAGGGAGAGCGAATCGTTGGATTCTCTATGAATATTTCAGCACTTCAGGACGGATGCGTTACCGTTCTGACATTAAAGAGAAGCGCAGCCGAGAGAAAACGGGAGTGCGGTTGCCGCCTTCGCCGCCCACCCCCCCGCCCACCGGCGAGAAGGCCCGGGGAATTTGCCATTTGGGTCCACAGAGAGTTCCCGCCCTCGCCTCGCAGGCCGGCGTCAACTTTTCCGAGCCGGATGAGGGCAGAACCGACAGCAAAGGCTGGCTTGAAAACTCTGCTCTCTCCCAATCCGGAGAGAAGGGGGCATGTTAAGGGGTTGGGGGGGGCTCGACGGCCCCTTTAAAAAAAAGTCCTTCGCCACTCTTACCAACACCCCCCCAGAAAATATTAAAAAGTATTAAATCCCTCGTTTCCCACAGTCTCAACTGGAAACCTAATTGTATATGAGGAAATAAGAACAAAACCCACGAATTAATACTGCTGTATTCATAGACCAGGACGTCTCCCAGATTCCCTCAGAGCCCTTTTTCAAACCTAAAAAAAAAAAAAAAAAAAATCTCCAGCAGGGGCAATTTGACTTCTCATTAGGTTTCATTGTTTAACTTTTTAAAAGGACCCCCACACACACGCACACGCACACGTTTTTTCAGAACCAAATTTCAAGCCAGTTCCAGGGGAGAGGCATTTAAAGTATGCCGTGCCGCCCTTTGAGGCAGAAAATGGCTTCCGGACCCGCCGCAATGATCCAGTCCTGACCTAAGAGACCGAATAGTGGTTGAAGGGTTGGACTCCCGTCTCAGAGGAAGGCAGTGGCAAATCCTCTCCGAACAAACCCTGTCAAGAAAACCCCGTGATAGGTTCCCTTTAGGGTCGCCCTAAGTCGGAAACGACAGGAAGGCACACGATAACAACTGTTCTGTTAGGCTATTTCCTCAAAACTAACCCCTCAAAGAGTAATAAAAACTTAGTTGGCATAAGTCACGATGGACTCTAGCCGCTGGCGTAGGTACGGGAAAGGGCAAAATGAGTCATTATCACTCTCAAATAATTCCCCTCCCCCCATGAAATTTCCCCTCAGTCCCCAAATTTCTAACCTTTGAGTAACTTCAGATTTAAGTTGAGCATTTAGAAATGCAGTTTAGGCATCGGAAGAAAAAGAGCAGGCAAGGTCGCAAACACAGGGAATATCGGAGCTCTCGATAGGACGGATTCTCAGTGTCTCGCTTTGTAAAATGCTAGAAGGAAAGCGAAGGAAAATCTTCCGGAGGGGGCAGAATTTTATTTGGCGGGGCAACACCCTCATTCACCCCTCCCCCAAAACTACACCCCTGACTCGACTCCACTTCCTCAGACGCCCTTGAGGGGGGCAATTTTCTCCGCCTCCGCCCCTTCCCACCATGTGCCATGCTTTCCCAAGAGGACCCCTCCCTGCCTCTCACTCTCTGGGTCCGCACATGAAGCTAGAGCACCTGGCGGGTTCTCAGGAAAGAAGCAATAGTGGCCAATGGACACAGATATGGTGCCTTGGCCAAAAAGAACTGCAGATCCCGAACATTAGGAAGCCTGAGGTTCATGGCATTAAGTGTGATTTCGAACAATTCTGCAGGCCTCTGCTTGCCAAAGGCTCGCCCGCCCCCCGCTTCCTGTTTCCCCCCTTTCCAAGGGAACTTGCCCGCTTTATAGCTCTGAGGGAAGCATGAAATGAAATTGCGACAGACACAGGATACCATCTTTACTCACACACACACACCCCAGCGCTGGTTGTGAAGCCGGTTCACGGCCGAGGATCAATGTGTTCAGCGTCCTGGCGGAGGCTGTTCTGGTTTCTGCGACCGCAAGAAGAGGGCCCTTTCACACCGGGCAATCACAGGACTAGGATTCCAGTTTAACCGCCATGGCTGCACCCTGGGAGCTTCGTGGGTCGGTCGAGCTCTCTGGCGAGAACTGTAAACTAAAAATCCCAGGACTCCCAGGGCAATTAAAGTGGAAACATGACGGTATAATTGCATGGTGTGAAAAGGCTCTCAGGATAGCCTCCTGTCCTCCTCAGGGACCGGGGACGAAGCCTCTCTTGATGTCGGAGAGCTTTGTTTCTCAGGCGGCGTGCCCAGGATTACTCCGTGCCCTGCTGGGGGTTTCGCCTTTCCCGTTAGCCTCTCTCGCCCTCTGTGAGAATCTTTACAGAGCCCCCAAACTTCTCAGGGACCTTGATATAGACGAGGCAGGAAAATCGCACTTACGGCAGGATAATAGCCTCTTTGGCTGGGACTCCCATCGGGAGAACAACAGAAAAGAGAACGTCGTGTGGTAAATCCAGCCAAAGACGCTGCGATGCTGCTGTAAGTGCGTTTTACTTGCCTGGTGTGAGAAACCCCTCAGGATGCCAATAGCCGCCGCCCCCCCCCGCTCAACAATTTCAGCCCTATGAGTGGGGGGTGGGGGGGATCACGGAGGTGTTTCCGCGTAAGGGTCTCGGACTTCCAAAGTGGGAGCTCGGGGGGCGGTTTTAGATACATCCGTTTCCGGAGTCGCCGCCGCCGCCGCCGCTTCCATGAGGGAATTGAGAGGCGCTCGGACAAGGGGGACGGAAAAGAGCCGCCGAGCCGCCCTTTCCTTCCCGGCTCCTGGCAAGCGGCTGTAATTGGACTGCAACCCGCCCTCCCCCGCTCCCTCGCGCCCTCCTCCCCCCCTTCTCTCCCCCTCTGTCATTATATTGACTTTCGCTCTCTTGGATGATATTATCGAAATGAGTGAACCTCTCCGTTGATGGGGGCTGTCAAAGGCTGAGACAAGAGGCCCCCGGCCTGGGGAAAGGAGAGTGGGGAGAGGAAGGGGGGGGGAATGAGAAGAGGATTTAAAAGAGGGAAAAGCCCACACCGTTTCATCAGCCAGGATAATTTGAAGCGAAATTTTCATTTTGACAGGAAAAGGGGAAAGAAAAAGGAGGAGACGCGCACACACACCTGAGAAGCTCTGCTGCACCCGAGGATCTGGGTGGCGGGTGTGGGGGGGGGGAGGAGGAAAAAGAGAGGCTGGGGTGGCGGGAAAGGTGGGGGAGGAGAGACTTTTGCGGAAAGCCACGTCTTTAAAGCTGAAAAGGGCAAAAGAACTCGAATTAGTTGTAATAGATAAAAAGGGCAAAAATAAAGAGTCAAGGGTACTTGACAGTAATAGCGAAAAGTGGAGTCTCTGGAGAGATGGGTTTGCAGCCAGAGGCTGGACGAGGCGGAATTTTAATGCCGTCTGGGAGGGAGAGCGGGCGGCTGAGGCAGAGAGGGCCGGCGGGCGCGGGGGAAGCGGAGACAAAGCAGCCCGCCCGCCTCGGCGCCGAAACAGGGAAGACGGTGCGGGAGCCGGTTTGGGGACAGTCCGCCCTCTGTGGTGAAGGCGGACGGGACCGAGGGGTCCCTTCAGAGAGAAAAACAGGGGAAGCCGTGTTTCCTCGCAGGCGGACTCTTGCCTTTTTGGCGCCAAGTCACCGTGTGGAGGAAATCCCCGAAATAGATCCCGCGAGAGTAATTTGCTCCTCTTGAGAGATCCTTCTCTCTCAGTTGGAGCTCGGCTGTTTAGTATCCCCCCCCCCCCAGGGCATGTATTTATTTTTTCAACACCGCTTGGAGTAGGTAGGCGATCCAAAAGGAGGTTCAAAACTCCAGAGGTAGCCAGGCAGCCGTCTTTTCAAGCCACACACATTCCTGGGTCGCACGCTGTTGCTTTTAAATGGTTCGATGGCATCAAATTTCGCCACGCGTTCTTATCCCCTCCCTCTCAGGATGTTACTCGTGAAATTTAGAGAGAACCATCCCGTCGACTATTTCTCTCTGTTCGCGCTGGCTAGAGGAAACATTCTAGAACTCGTAGTGCAATATTTTGTTAAACCAACCAAGGACAGGCAGACTTGGGTGTAAACCGCCTAGATCTCCAAATTCTTGGTTCCGCAAGGTGTTATGAAAGCAGAAGGCGGGCGAGGAGTCACCTGTGACTTTCCCCACTTTTTATAACGTTTTTGTTCAAGGGCAAGATCTGGAGGTCTCGAAAAACTGCACGCATTTGTATGCAAATCCCTTGGTTGGTCTTGTTCGTGCGTGCGTGTATGTGCCTTCAAGTCTCCTGTCGACCTATGGGATGACAGAATACACTAATTGCGCTAAATTAAATCCAGTTGCTGGTTCCAACTAGAGCAGATACGTTTTGATTCACCAGCTTCCTATTGATTTAGTGTGTCTAGATGGGACTAGCAATGACATTTAGCCCTCTGTTGTTAGGTTTATTGTCAGGAATGGTGGCCAATATATTGGAGAGGATGGAGCGCAACGCTCTTAAATCCCGTTAACTCCAAGAATTCAGCGCATGCTCAAATATGCCTGGGGCAATGAATGAGACAGAAAGGCGCTTAATGTCTCCTGTCTCTACTGCCTAGAGATGAATTCTTGCTGCCCACAGCGGTTGAAGTTCTGTTGGTCGGTCCCAGCTAGAAAAGATACACCGAATCAATTGGTGAATGGTAAATCCAGTGGATTCAATGGGTTTACTTCAGCCAGCACTAAAACAGTGTTTAATCCCGTGGGATTTACTTTAGCGCAGCATTGCGCTATAAATGCTGCTGGATCTTGCCCTACATCCGAAACCACGACTGCTCCTATTTTCTGACACAGCAACCTCGAGGTGGAAGCGAACTTCCCCTCACAATTGCTCAGGTTTCAATCCTATGCCCCTGGCTTTCCTGGGAGAAAGAATCACCGAGGTCAGTGGGAGTCACTTCTGCGTAAACATGTGCAGAATTGCTGCTCAATTTGAATAAAGGTTTCAGGGCCTCGATTCAGAGACTGTTGCCTTCCCAACACAGCAAGTAGAGGATTAAAAAAAGGTGCCAGTTTAGAGAACAAGCCCTCTGCAACAGGGCAGAGACGAGTTCCTGGGAGCGAAGGGCAATTTCTGCTGCCTTTCCCAAGGTATTTTAATGTTATTCTCACTTTCCGGGTCGCATAAAATGTAAGCATCCCCACTCCAACGGTCCTCAGAAAAAGAATCCGCTGGGAGGTTCTCCTGCAAAGGTCCCAAAGAAACACGGCATTTGCGCAAGAATATCCTCATCCAACGCCCCAGAAATGGGAGAAAGCGGGCTGATTTGGTTTTGTAAAGGCGTTTAAGATTAAGACCATCTCAGCACTAGACTGTTACAGCGTTATTATTCCACTTTCAACATCCTATGGAATCCAGAGCTTTGCAATTTAGGGAAGGGCCTCAAAGGTGCCACACGCTACCTTAGAGGTCCCTCCCTAAATTGCAAAGCCCAGGATTCCGTAGGATATTGAAAGCGGAATAATAGCGCTACAACAGGCTAGTGCGGAAGTGGCCTAACTCTTCCAAGGGCTCAATCCGCGGGAAGTAACCTAGAGCGCAAAACGCCTTGGGAAAGGTATATGGGTGCTGTGGATTGTGGGCAACCGGGCTGGGCTAGATGACCCGGCTTCTCCCAACACGGCTGTGTCCCTCCGCTGCGCTTCAGCGATGGAGGGTTGAAATGAAATCCGACGGGGGGGGGGGAGGCTATCGCGTCCCCCCAGCGAAGCCGCGTTCAGCAAGCTCAACATCAGGCTGCGAGAGAAATTAATCTCGAGCGGGCCTGGATCAATAACTTCCCTCACAATCCGTAGGTAGACACATACTAAAAAGAAAAGAAAGGTCCCCCCCCCCCCCCGCCGCCGCCCTTCCAATCTACCTGGAGGCGCCGAGGGCGGCGGTGGTGGAAGGAGCCATCGGACACGGGGGCGGGGGGGGGGGAGGATTGCGTTGACGCGCCATCTATATATCTGAAGACGACGAAGACTCCGAAGGGAGGGGGGAATAAGGGAGCTGGCGAGGGGAGCCTCTGTCAGCCATTCGGCCGTGGCAAATTCCAACCCACCGAGGAGGAGACGGGAAATTAACAGCGCCTTTTTACATAGGGCCCAAATAAAACTGTAATCAGCGGCGCGTTACTTTTCATTAAGAGAGTTTGACAGCCGCGGCGGCTGCAGCGGCAGCTTCAGTCTCGACAGAGGAACGGGAGTAAGGGGGGGAAAGGGGGGTAGGGAGGGGGGGAGAAAGAAAGAGGTCTCTCCCGGTCGGAGTCATAAGATAATTCCTTAAGCTCCATTAACAGCTCTTAGCCGCAGGAAATGGGCTCCTAAAACATCTTCAAATCTAAAAGCTTTATCGACCTCACAAACCTCGGCTGATGGGTCTATTTCTTTCTTTCCTTTTTCTTTTTTTCTCCTCTCTTCTGAGGTTTTTTTTTTTTAAACACACAAGCACGCACACACGATCAACTTAAGAGGCACCAGAGCCGTCCAGGAAAGCAATAGACTTTGACACAACGCCTTCTTAACCAGAAAGCGAGAGAGACAGGGAAAACGAGACCTTAAATGATATTTAAAAGGCAGCCAATTAAGATTTCAAATGATTGTCTCCTGAGATTATACACGCGATTTATGTCACCTGCGTCTTCTTTTTCCTCTTCTTCCGAGCGTGCATGCAAAATTGCAAGGCGGTGGTGCACTCTTTTATTCTAAAGAATACACACACAGGAGAGATTATCTGTGTATGTGTATTACAAGCACGGGTATACAGTACAAGCAGATTTATTCGTATCCGTATATTCACAAGAGAGAAAAGAAATAGCAATTATTCTAACTTGCCCTTATCAATAGCCAGAAATCAGGAAAAGGCTCTATTGGAGCAGATATTTAGAAGTTTCTATGTGGTTAGTGAGAAGTCAGTTTAAAGAAAGCATCAAGACTTCATGGAACATTTCTCTGTCTTCCCCATTCCTGTGTGTGATCATCAACTCTATTTATTAATTGACCCCAGTGCATGGATTTTAATGACTTCCTCTCTAGATAGTTCATCATGGAAAGATGAAGAACTCAACTATCAAAAGCTACACAAGGGATATAAAATGCTTATTTCAGAGGAAGAAAATAGGTAACAATATCATGTAACTTCCAATGGCTGTGCTGACTGGGGATGATAGAAGCATAAATCCAGCACCTCTGGAGGGGATCAGTTTAAGGAAGATTAGATTAGATGTCTTCCAAGTAAACTAGTCCTAATCCCACACAGAGTTATGTGCTCAAATCTCATTAATCTCATGGGAAATATGTGCACAACTCTGCAGTAGATTGTGGTTATCATGTGGTGATGATCCAGATAATCCAAAAATAGGGACAGCATACTTTGTGTTTAGAAGGTTCTAGATCCTGTCTGACCTTGGAAGCTAACCAGAATCAGCCCTGGGTAATTCTTGGATGGGAGACCACCAAAGAATACCAGGGCTGTCAATTATATTTCAGAGAAAGGCCATGGCAAACCATCTCTGAGCATTCCTTGCCTAAGAAAACCCTAAATTCGTAGGGTCAAGTCAACAATCAACTTGAAGGCACATACACATATGAAGAATTTGAAGTGCTGCTCTAAACACTCAAGTGCTGCTCTGTTATAACTTGTTGCTCCAAATAGCGACAAAAGAACTGCCTTCCTGTGTCACACCAAGATCACACCAGTAATACATGTATAATCATAATAATCACAATCAATAATCATAAGCAAGGTATGGTTTGTTTGTTCCCAGCATCTGCTGCTAAGTAGTACAGCCTCTTTGTGCATGAAAGGACATGTAATAGTCAACAGCAGTTGGTAGGATATTTTCTCCTCAGAATCATAGCCTAACCCAGCCTCTGTCAACAAGGTGGTTCTGGAAAAGATTTGTGCACTACAAATTCCATCATCCACAGTCTGCCAGGCTAATGCTGGTTGGAGTGATTAACCTTGTGGGCTGAAATATCTGGGGAGAGTCCAGTTGGGGAAGGCTAAATAATCCTTCCTTTAAGAAAAAGAAATTCTTGTGGCCACGAGTTTGAAAAGTGTGCAAAAAAGTACTTCCATTGACTTGGTATGAATCAGCTGTCAGTCACTTTCATCTGCATGACACCTCATTCCCCAAATTATGGAGCAATTATGGGGAGAAAAATGAATATACCACAGAGTACCAAACAAAGCAATTGATATCCCCTACCCATTCCTGTTCACTTCAAAGGCCTTAATTCTCTCATTTTTCACAATAAGGAACTTTGGAACATGGAATGGCCAGCACACCAGGTCTAAAAATGTTCAGCAGGAAATAACCTCCAGTGATGACAGTCATGAAAAAATTCATCCAACTATGTCTGTTTAATAACAGGATGCCCATGTTCATGGTTTTGCGGGGTGCGATGGGGATATTGGTCCTTCCAGAAATGTCCATTTCCAGGTTTTGGACTGTAATCAGTGAACTGCTTTGTTTTTCCTCTGCCTGTTTCCTTGAAAAAGTAGACATTGATCTCACTTTTCTGTCTGATCTGAGTTAATCATCTGATAGGTCAAATAGTGACTTAAATCAACCTGTTTCACATAAGACTTTCTTCTCCCAAAATTGTGTGTGTGTGTGTGCATGTGCGCATGCACACACATGTACATACATAGATGTATTCGTCTTGCCAGGTTTTATATAGTGGCTATAAGTAGGTAGAAAATCCTGGCAACGATATTAAGCTAAGCATACAAGGAACAGTTTGATTTATGGGCTACAGTCAGACTCCAGGCCACCCTTTCAGGCTGCCCAGAACCCCTCAAGAGGCTCTGCCCACTTTCTAATGGCCTGTTTCCCAGAAAAAGGTGAGGGGCAAGGAAAGCCAACTCAGGAACTGTCTCCTCAAGGTGCTTGGATTGCCAGAGGAAGAGGAGGAGTCTCTTCAGGGCTACTCCACAGTGATAAAGAACAAAGCAGTTGCATGGTTTTATTTCTGTGTATGGACAAATAATTGCCTTTCATCTTTTTCTTCGCTGTCTCTGACCACAGTGACCACCACAGAACTGGATGACTTCTGGTCCTGCTGCCACCATGCATCCTTGACAGTTTTCCCCTCAGGCAATGTGGTTGGAAAACTTTTCCCCACCCCAGGGCTGGATGGACCAATGATGTGACTTGGTATAAGGCAGCCCTTTAGGTTCATAAGCCTTTGGCAGGACTAGAAAGCCATTGCTCTCTCCATGTAGATAGGAAAAAGTGTTGACATGCCAAGCATGTGTTGGAAACAACTCTTCATTTCAAGAGATATATTTAGAAGCAAAGCCATGAAGTCACAAAACCACATCCACACACACGCACATCCCTTCCGTGGCTCTTCAAAATACTTCTTCAGATAAATTCAAGGGTGACATAAACCATTTCACTGCATGTTTGTACACAGATTCTAAACAGAACAATTTGAAATCCTACTGGTTTCAATAAAACGTCTGTACACACATTTAATTTATTCATTTGTCTGTTTGCATCCTGCTAAACATATCAAGGCAACATATATAGGAATATCTTATTTTGCTTTCACAACAACCCTGTGAAGCATAATTTAAGTAGACCAGGCTGATAAATAGTAAATGGGTCCAAAGTCATTCAGTGAATTTCAGGGTAAATCAAGGATTTCAGCCAACCCAGGTCTCTTCCCAGTTTTTTGTGGCAGCAGTGGTGGTGTGCCTTCTAATCATTTCTGACTTACAGCAATCCTAAGACAAACCTATCACAGAGTTTTCTGGGGCTGAAAGTATGTGATGGGCAGAAGGTCACCCAGTGGATTTCCATGGCCAAGTGGGGAATCAAACCCTTGTCTCCAGGGTCATAGTCCAGCACTGAAGCCACTACACCATATTGGCTCTCTTTCTACCCACTAATAAACCACCACACTGGCAAATAAATTCCCAAATTGACTTGCCCATCAAAAAGTGGGAAAGAGGTGTGAGAGCGATCCTGAGTTTGCATGGGCCAAGAGTTGTTCATAAGTGCATTCAGGCACTCAAGCAAAGCTGAATAGCAAGCCTTCCCCTGTTGGGTACAGTAAATATTCTGCCTCTCCGTCTTGCCTCAGAAAACTTGACCTGATATTATGAGTTATGCTGAATTTTAAGCACTGCTTCTGACATTCAGAGGCTGCATAGGGAAACATATGCCCTGTTCCTAATTGGCTGTTTCAACAGTTGTCAGCATAGCCTGTTACATTTGTGTAATTCTACTAGCACCAAAGTCTGGCTCAGTGATATCATTCTTGGTGGACAGCCATACAAGAGACCTTGGACTGTAAACAAATGATATCTTTAACATTTATGTTTCCGAGAACTTTCACTTTTAAGCAATTATATTTTGCACATCATAATTTACTACCCTGTACTAGGAATGGGGATCAAGGGGGCTCCCAGATGTTGGACTGCAGTTTCTGGCATTGCTTCCATTGGCTGTGCTGCCAGGACTCGATATCTGCACAATTCCAGTCCAACCCTATATAACTTACTATATCCAGTCAGGATCAGAGGTCCTGCCCTTCAGCCTGTTGTTAGCAAGGGCCATCATGATGGATACCAGTGACACAGCCCTCTCACTGGGGCTACCACAATTCTCTTCCTGGCGAAATCCACCCTCTATCCGAAGGGTATGAAAACCTTTTCATTCTGTAAGGCTGTTTACAATGATGTTCAGTCACCTGAGATTGAGCAATAGCAGGTATTTCAGGTGCTCAGATGTCCAGAGCTATATATGCCTTACACTGACTGACTCAGTGACCTGCTGAACTATATTTATGATAGGCATCGGAGGTTGCAATGATCCCCTATGAATAACAATAGGACTTTTTAACAGTTGACTTGTTGGCTTTTACTTGCTTTTTTGTGCTGATTCATTTTAGGTTTCTAATACTATTTTTTATCTGGAATTGTTATTTGATTATTGTTGTATTGGAGGGCAGAACAGAAATCTCTCTCACACAACACACACATGCACACACACAGAGAATATCTGCGTTATCACATAAACGCACATGAAATAGCACTTCCAATGCACAGAAATAGCACTTCCAATGCACGCAATTCCAACAAAACATTCCAATAAGCTAGGAGAAAACAGAAGGATTTAGGTTTACTATGAACAGAATGATTAAAATTGCACAAATTATAGAACTGTTACTTGAATGTGAGGTATGATAAGTCACATCGATTTTTGTTTTTGTAACAGTGTTTCTAGGAGAGAATTTACAATTTTTTCTAGGAAAGATTCTATAGGAAATTACAACTTTTTATATAGCATGCTCTGGTCTGTAAAAGGGGGAAAGTCCATTGTATCTCCTCTCTCACTCACTCCTTCTCTCTGACATATATTTCTGAGTGTTTAATGGTCAATATAGTTCCTTCATTCGCAGCAACATCATTTCAGCATGACAATATAGGTAGCTAGTTAATTAGATTATAGATCACAGAGATTAATCTACAGTCCTTGCACCATCCACCTATAATCTATCTATCCAGAGTATCATATATGCATTATCTCAGTTCACAGCCTACCAGAAGTTAGGGGACACCAGTGATTCAGATTGTATCCAAAAATCTAGGAATCAGTCAGGTATCATTGGACAATGTGGAATGTTCCAAGTAGTGTAATTTTACGTAATGTGCTGTTATGGTGCTATCTATAGTGATTTTATTTAGACTATTTTTTTTCAATCAGTTTGAAACAAAACAGCAAACATAGTGAAAAAATTGTATATGGCCCCTACCATTTCAGAATGCAAATAGCACTGTTGTGTCCAGAGGGTTTGTTTCTCTTGCCTATAGGAAATGTGCATAACTCAGGAAAACAAGCACTCCCAGGGTCCCTTTCTTCTTAGCCTTGTGGATGCAAATGAGAGAATATTTAAACAATCTCACTGAGCACTGGAACAGTTTCAGCACCACCTTCACTATGTACGTGCACACTGCTTCAAGCATAGCTATGCCTGTGACATTTAAGGCATGCTTCTGACACTTTTGGGGGTCCCAAGAAGCACCTTATTCTTAAATCCATGTTTTTGACATGTAAGACCAAACTGATTTTAACATCTCATTGTGTATTTACCAAAAACACCCAAAAAGTAAACCAGCTCCTTCATTGATACATGGTCTACTTAGGGGGCAAGCCTGAAGAATATCTACTCAGGAGTAAGTCCCACTTAGTTCAACAGAGTTTATTTCCAGTTAACTAAACAGGAACTGTAGCCGTCACCTAGGCAATGCTCAGGAAATATTAAAAATCCATAAAAATGTGATTCAGCCAGTAAATCTGCTGCACATGGATTAGCAGCAGAGTGAGAATCCTGGCTGCTTGGAATGTTTCCTTTCTCTCAGTGACATACCACTTTATTTAATTTCCTTAAATTGCCAAATAATTATTGATTTCACTTCAAGGGTCAATAGGGTCTCCCACTGAAATCAATTGGAGTTTTGCCAGTTAATTTCTCTGAAGCAGAACAAGAGACTACATCTTTATAATGTGTTTCCTTTTTGAAATGTTGAAGATAATGGTGGAGATTTCAAACACAGGAAGATCATATCACTGTAAAGTCCTTAGCTATACAGTAATGTGGGTTTTTATGTTGAAACCTTTAACAGTTTCTTATTTTTAAATAAAGAAACAGTATATTTCAGTGCTCCCCTGCTATGAATACTTGCTTAAACTGATTGTAAAAATCTACACCAAAGAAAAATATATAGGTACATTTCTTCTTTTCAAATCTCTTTCAGGGAAATTCAAAAGCTGTTTATGAGGCAGACTAGCTGCACACTCCCAGGGATGAGATAAGGGTATTTCGCTTTAAAAATATTTTAGTAAAAGAAAAACAAACACAGAAAATAAATGGTGACTACGGACTCTATTTGCTTCCTACACTTCTTCTAGGTAGATCAGGATAATTCAAAAACCCTTCCCCACCATTTTATCTTTACAGTAACAGTGTGAAGTTGGTTCAGCTGAGAGAGAGAGTGATAGCTTCAAGGTCATCTAATGAACCTCATGGCATGGCAAGGACTTTAATCCTGGGGCCCTTTCACACTGCATAGTTATGTCACTATAATTCTACTTTAACTTCAGTGGTTCCATCCTATGGAATCCTGGGATTTGAAGTTTCAAGAGGTGCATTTAGAATTCTCAACCAGAAAACTCTATTTGTGTCTCACTAAATGGCACATGCTGGGATTCCCTAGGATGCATCAACAACAGTTAAAATAGAATCCTAGTGCTATAACTGAGCAGTATGTGTTGGGAGTGGCAACCTTTGCATGCTTAATTGACTGGGTAGTTAGTTTGCATGTGTATTCTAGGCATAGAGGGGACTGTCTAGAGCAAACTTCCTGTTGTTTGGTCAACACCCACTTCCCCTTGCATGTTCTCTTCCTCTTCCCTTTTTTTTCTTCTGCTTCCCTGAAAGCATGTGGTCTTCCATTCTCTGGCAAGCATGCTTCCCTATAAACATGTGACTGCTTAATTTCTTCTTACTTTCTTCAAGAATTGAACCTGTATAGACTATGCATAAGATTTTGTGAGTAAACTTTTCACACTTTTTAACCAAATTGTTTGTGTTTATTTTGAGCTAGATTAAGTGTGTCAGGGGCGGAGATAACAACGTGGGACTGGTAATTTGTTCAACTTCTGCCTGTGTATTTACAAAATACTCTGCTGATTGGGAGACTTATTATTAAAAATCTCTCAATTCCCCAACAGTATGAAATGGATCCTGAACTTCTCAGTAGCCCACACTGGCTGTAGAAAGCAGGAGGAGGAGGATCAAGCATGGAAAAGGAAAGCAAAAAAGAAAAATGAATAAGAGAAAAAAATGTTTTTGGTGGAATTCAAACCAGAGTTTGGGAATGTCATTTTTTTTTTAAGCAACCACTCTCAGAATTCTTTAGCCAGCATGATTCCTGTGGATTCTGGGAACTGTAGTCCAAAAAGGAATATTCCCAAAGCTCTGCTTAAGACTATAAAGTATAACATTTTGTAAACATGCAAGGCAATACAATTGTGACATTTACATAATTTTGAAAAATAATCCTTAAAAGAAAGACAAAAAATTACTAATGAATCATAACAGCTTTCATGATTGATGCAAGTTCTGGGATGTCAAAGATCTGATAGTATAAAAAGAAACCATCAGGCACCCTTAAGACTAACAGATTTATTTTAGCCCAAGGGTTTATGGACTACAGTTCCTTTCCTCAATTGTCAGTGTATAATATTCAGGCTTAGGCATATGTGCGCAGCATTGTATGGCTAGGATCAGAACTAAACTAAATGGGAAAGAATGACAGTTGTATTATTAACGCAGCTCATAAACAGTTAGCACAAACATGCTAGCAATAACTAAGGCAGATAATGCATGATGAGCATCCACTAAGCACTTTATTAGCTCTGAAGCAATATAACAATGAGTTCCACTCTCAAGAAATTGTTCATCTGTTCATTATGCTGAAGCCAGAGAATCATGTCAGCCAAGATTTTACTCGCTGGGCTAACTATAACTGTAGGCATCAGAGGAGAAGTTGCCAGGGGAGCTGCAACAATGTGGGAAGGCAGTGAAAAGCCACCCTCATTTGGAGATAAGCCTGCCCTGCCTACTCAGGAGCCAGTAGGGCAGTTTCATCTCCTGACGGGGACAACTTTCAAAGCCAGCACCTTATGCTGCTATGCTCTGATCAATATATATGAGTATATATTTATGCCTACGTAAGTGATCTTTATGCTCATATGTTTTGTTGTTTAAGAATTCAACCATAAACCACTGGTTTTCCGTTGGTCTCTGGATATTTAGCTGCCTCACTTCCCAGGGAGAGGTAGGTAAGGTATTGTTGCTGTTGTTTCGGATTTTAACTCCTAGAATCCCAAGGCAATAGCTACAGTAGGAAGGGAAGACCAATGGCTGAGAACCAGTGTGTTGTGAAGACCAACTTCTTAACAGATAGATAAATGAAAGACAGATAAGATAGATAGATTAAAATCCCACTGAGATCCAGTGTAGAATAATGGTATGCTAATGTACTTCTGTGGGATTGAGGAGTCTGTGTGTCTTTCTGCAAGCATCACGGACAGTTGCACAGTCCATGGAAAAATTTGCAAAAGGAGGTCTTGGAGACATAAAACCCCAACACACTTCCCACCAACATGTAATAAGAAACCATAGTCTGAACTTAAACCTTTGGGCGTAGACTGGAATTTGAGAATGTATTGTGGTTAAGTGTGTGTCTCTCACTTAAACCTACCCTTGAAATTTGCAACACAACACTCAGTCTGTTAGTCGTAAAGGTGCCACAAGTCTCTGTGCTGTGACAGACAACATGGCTATGCTTTTGTATAAAGTTTTGGTGGATTAATCAGTAAAGACCACTTGTAATCAATAGGTCTGCTGGCTAGTGACAAGGTTGTTTATTGGAAGAAGTTCAGCTGCCTAATTTTGTCAGGCTGTGTTACCAGGTGGCGTTTGGTGAAACACAGTGAACTTCAAGACAGAAAGATTTTCACATCCTTAGGAAGTATGCACACATTGTGTTATGCTCATTTTAAGGTGCTCTGGAAAAAGTAAGTGGTGCATAACTCAGTCAAAATAAATCAAGTTTGCTTGATTTTGATGAGGATATGTTCATACTTAATTAAATATTCAATAATTATTTGGCTTGGGTGCATTGTGACCAAAATTTACTTGAGCAATTGAAGTCGGGACTATTTATTATTTATCTAATAATAATTATTATTATTTATCTATGTTTATGGTATCTTATAAGCATATGATGAATTACAATCAACACTGTTTTGACCAGAGCTTAGAAAAGTTACTTTTTTGACTACAACTCCCATCATTTCCCAGCCAGCATCCCTTATGCTGGCTGGGGAACTCTGGAAGTTGTAATCCAAATAAATTTTTTCCAAGGTCCACTTTAGATCTTATGCAGCCTCAGATTCACTATAGTTGCCCTATCTTGCTGTGCAAAATATTTTTAAAATAAAAGAGAACGAGAAACAGCATAGTGAAATTATTGATTTAGAATTATTCTGTTGGTCAACAAATATTATCTTGTTTGGTATAAGCACAGCTGAAAGGAATAAACAGAGACAACGTGAACAAGCCCTCCAACTGTCCCCATCTGGCAAGGACAGGTCAAATTACTCCTCTATCATCCCACCTTTTCACCCACTTTTAAAATGTCCCCATCTCTTTGTCCTCTTTCCCCTTTCTCCCTTTCTTTCATTTCACTTCAATTCGGCAAACTGATTTCAAAACACAAAAGTAGTTTGCATTCAGTTAAGTGACCCGAAGTGGGGAGAAGAGAGGAAAGGGCAGAATCTTGGCATTCTTCAGGCAAAACCAAACTGCCGTAGCCTCTCCTAGTTTGTCTTTTCTTCCTCGTTAATAAGCTTAGCCATCTTAACCACATTTTGATGTTGCTTAGCCTCACCTATCCCATTTTCATCTGTGAAATGTTGGAGGGTATGCATGAAGAAAGGTACCTAGATAATAATTTCCACTAGAACCAACATACTAGGAAGAAAAAACTTGATAGCAGCAAACAGGAAGTGTCAGAAATTAAGCGTCAAGAATGCTTAAAGACAGGTTCAAGCCTTTGGAGAAGCTGCCCAGGGCTATGTATACTTTGACCTGAAAGAAAAATATGGTTCTTCACCCAAGCCATCCAAATGCTGCATCAAGAAAAGTGAAATTCTGTAACCTCTATAAATTATGCAAACTGAGCCAAATTGCATCATTTCTGTAAGTGAAAGGAAATGATCCAAGCTCCTGAACAGCGGATGTAAGATGGCGATGGCTTACTGGATCCAAGAAAACTGTATATAATGACTTAAACTCTCAAACTAATAGTTTAATTTTTAAAAAATATTTGGAGAAACATAACTTAAACACATATAATGTATCTTTCTGGATATCCCAGTACAAATTCAGGAATTCCAGGTTGCTGAACAGTGCTCTCAAGTCTTCACTAAATGTTATGAAACACAGAATGGCCAACACTTGGTGGCAGTCCCACCATTGGGCAAAAGAAGGAACTGGTCTGGGGGGACAAATACTGAAAGGCAAGGAGCAGACAGAACTATGTGTGCAATGTGGCCTGTCTTGCATCCACTGTGATCGCCTGCTGCCCTCAGGTATCCTGGAAGAGGATGTCCTACCTCCAGCACTAATGTAAGATGCAACTGCAAGTATGGATTGGGGAGGGACACCATCTTGTCATTTGCCTCAGGCAGCAGAAATATTAGGGCAACCCCTACCACTGTTCCATATCTTTTGGAACCTCTTTTTTAGTAGTCTCTCTCTCTCTCTCTCTCTCTATCTCTCTCCCACATATATATATTGAATGATACATCATGCTGCACATAAGCGAAGGTTACTAGCAACCAATGGCTTTCCTAAAAAATAAAACTTGACACACAGACGTAGAAGACCAGCAAGAAACCGGATGGTTTGTGTTTAGCCATTTTCAAAAATTTTCTGACATTCATATATTATTACTGACCATACTGACTGGAAGAGTCTGGTAGCTGTTTTCTGAATAACAGATTTCTATACTGTTGTCATTGCTTGAGATCCAATAGATGATTCTTGTTCACACAGTCTATCTCTACGTTCCTTCCTTCCCCATTTCAACTCAACTATTAACCTAGGACTCCATTCCAGTGTTTTGTTTTTTGGCCTACCCTGATGGACAAGTATTCACTATAAAATGCACTTTCATATCAGAATATGCTTCAGAAAATGAAGTGTCATATATTTCAGGACATTATCTGATACACAGAGCCATTTCTATAGATGCTTGTACAGTGTAAATCACCTTTCTCTAGCCTGGTACCCTTTTACACTACAGAATTATAATTCTATTATTTCATTTTAACTACTATGGCAACACCCCATGCAATCCTGGGATTGGCAGGGAAGGAGGGGCACTTTGAATTCTTAACCAGAAAGCTTCTCTTATGCCTCAGCAAACTGTAAAGCTCAGGATTTTATAGGATGGAAGCATTGCAGTTAAAGTGGAAAAGATTGCTGGAATTATGCGGTACAAATGCACTCCTGGTCATGTCCACTGGCCAATCTGACTATGATGGGTTGGTATGAGTTATAGGCCATTTCTGCACGGGGCGAGGGAATCGCCCCGTGCTAGTACTTACCGGACTTCTTGGCTCCCTGGTCCGGTCCGCGGTGCTCTGGAGCAGTGCGTGCTCGTCCCTCTGCCCTGCTCCGGGGACGAAAATGGCGGCTTCCAGTTGGTCGAGGGTCTCGACCAACCACTGTAGCTCGCCAGCCTAAAGCCCACCCCCGGCAGATCACAGGCTCACACTGGTGCGAGCCTGCAAATCTGCACTGGAGCGCGGGAACGGAGTGGCGCGCTCCGTGCTTTTGAAAGACCTGTTTTAAGTGCTCTTTCAAAAGCACGCTGGATGACTACTTCGGGTCGTTCGGGAGCGGGCTGAGGTGCAGAACTACAGTAAGTAGGTCCGACCCAGTCCTCTCCCAGGTGCAGACATCCTCCCTGGAGGATGCTCTGCACCGTTTCTTTAAGCCCGTGTGGAAATGGCCATAGTCTGGTATGTCTGGGAGGTACCCAGTTAGGGAAACAGGAAAGAATGATAATTCTTTATTCCAGACAAAGAGGTGAGAGCTAATGTCTGGTCTTATCTCACAGATCCTAGAAAAGCTAGATTTCAATGATAGCTCCTAGAATCTCTGTTCAGTAGGCCACTGACTTATAAAAGCTGTACTCCAAAAAGCAAGATTTCCAAGTTTTACTATATCTATTGGAATCTTATCAATAATATTCAGTACATTGCCTCTGACAAATGTAGCCCTCATGATCAAGAACTAATGCATTTCTGCCAGTTTAGTTTGCTTCCTTATGATTACCTTAAAAGATCCCTTGCCACATGGCAACTTAGTCCTCAGAGTACTCTAGATGAAGACAAGCAGACTATTTAAGCGAGCTTTGTAAATGTACGTGCCTGTCTATATATATTAAAGTATACATCTGTGCTCTGTTTTTATGTCACATTGAAATCCATTAAAAATGAATGCAACCTCTTGAATTTAGTCTGATCCAAAATGTGCTACTTAGCTAACCAGTATCATCTCATTGTTTGCTAACACAGAGAAACATTTGAAATAGTTTGAATGAAAGGTGGACAGTGGGAAGCTTCAAATGAACAAATGAGCACCAGTGGCAAGCATTCATAATGAAAAAATTCCCTGGTGGGATTGCCATAGAGCAAAGTTCACAAAGCCTGTGGGGAATTAACAGTATCAGTCCTGTGCCATTGATTATGGTCTACCCTGGCAACATGGTGGACAGAGGTTTCCAGATACCTCCTCTGTACCACATCATCACACACCTGCATCTGAAGTATTACAGGAAGCAAGCCCTTCAGTTGAAAGACTCTGCTTTCTCAGCATGGGCTGTGCTGGGTGGGGAGTTTCAGTCCAGCAACACTTTCTGGATAGCCACAGCAGGCCTACTACCATGTCATAAAATTCTGCTTGCTTCTCAGAAGGACATTATGGCCCATCACATTTCTCCCCAGTGAGGGTCCACCTCAGGATGTCCAGGCAAGGTTTACCACTAGGTACAGTGAGGCAGCTGCCTCAGGGATTTGATGTTCAGAACTGAGGAATGGTGGTATGATGTTAGGACAGAGCTATGAGTTCCAGACAACTTGCACTGTACATCTCTACAGCCCTATTATCCAGTTGCCCTCAGAGGCAACTAAAATATTGATTTAGGATCCATTCACACTACAGAATTATAGTGCTGTTATTCTAATTTAACTGTCAGGGATTCCACGCAGGGAACCCTGGGAAAATGATCAGCCCACTGCAAAGATGTTGCATCATGCCCCAGCTGTGGGTAATTGCAAGGTTGCATAAGAAACTGGGGTCGTGTGCAGATGGTAGAGAGAGGTGTGCAAACCTCTGCCTGATTGGTTGTAGATATGTATATAACAAAGCAACGCCAGTATGTATTTGTCTGTTGACCAAAACCGGTGTCTGGCGCAAGCCTTTGTCTGTTTGTTCTATGTTTTGTATATAACGGAACTTTGCTGCAAGATAAAGTGCCTCCTGTTTTGGAAGAAACTCCTCTGTGTGTGAGTATCCTTACTGGGGAACAAGGCCGCTGCTGTTGGCTCGCTGAACTCTGGCTTTTCCGCTGCGTGTCCGTGGGGCTGAAACTCCTGTCATCCCCCAACATGGCCATGGTTCTGTCCTATCTAATCTTGGGACTGGCCATGCAGAGAGGGGAATTTAGAATTTTCAGCCAGAGATCTGGCACATCATGAAACAACAAGCCCAAGATTCCATCAGATGTTGAATGACATTTAATGTGGAATCAAAGTGCTATAACAATGTATTGTGAAGAGGCCCCTTAAGTATCTCCCCTATTTATAACTGTCCTCATTGATTGACTGGCCATAGCTGCTAAAGTAGAATAACAGCAGTATAATTGTATAATGTGAATGGGCCCTCAGCTGCCACTCTATCCAGCTTTTGTACATGAAATAGTGTGGTGTGGTGTAATGTAATGTAATGAAGTGTAGCATAATTTAATGTAGTGTGGGGAACACCAAGGAATATGTCTTACCCAGCGTTACCTGGAATATGGACTCAGAGTCCCTTCAGTTCATTCGATCTGGCTGAAGAGAAAGCAAGTCTGGATCCTGTTTGTTGTGAAAAAAGAGATACTCATTTGTATTACAACAACATCCAAAATCCTTTGCTGGGCCAACCAAAAATGCACAAAATACATCATGCAAGCTTTTGAAGCTCCTTTGCCTTCTTCATCTGGCAAAGGTGTTAAAAACTATATAGATGGGGAGGAAATGACCACGTGGCCTACATTTTGTCAAGGTGTTGTTCTCGCTGTTGACAATTAAAGTGGTCTGGAGGGATATCAAAGCAGGCAAGCAAAACATTCCTTGCTTTGGCCACGTGGACACTGGGAGACAAGAGTAATAAAATATAGGCAATAAAAGTTCAACTCCATTAGCAAGAGAAAAAGTAACTTCCCTTGAGATCCAGGGTGTTTCTGTCCTGGGTGAGGCCACCAGTTCATTTCTTAGGCAAAGAACATTAGGTTTCTCAAGAATCCTCTATACTGCCACCTCTAGAAAAATCTTTTAGGTAGTGTATAGGTAAAACTTACCATATGCAGTTCCAGTGAAAAAGTTTTATTTTTACTGGAGGTAGAAACCTCAAAGAGTGAAGTCCCAGTCTCTTGGCTCCCTTTTGATTAGGATTCTGCTGTTGTGGCTAAAACACAGTATCCTCAAATCCAGAAAACATATCCACGGTTAGCTGTGTTGTCCATGTAGCAAAATACAACAACATCCAAAATCCATAAAACAGCCAGACCTTTATTGGGCCAACCAAAAAGGCACAAAATATATCATGCAAGCTTTCGAAACTTCATTGGCTTCTTCATCAGGCAAAGGTCTTAAAAATCACACAGGAGAAGAAAAAAATAACAATGTTAGAGTCACAGATTAGCATCCCAGTTTATCTATTTAATTGTAAACTGGATTGTTAGACAAATCTGATTATTCTTAAAGGTAACTACTTCTTTTAATGAATGGTGGAAATCATGAGGTCCTTCAGATGTTGTTGGACTGCAACTCCCAATAGCCCTAGCCAGCATAGCCAATAGTGAGGGATGCTAGGAGCTGCAGTCTAATAATGTTAGGATTCCCAGCTTTAACTACATATATCACCATTTGCCCACTGGTGCAGGTAGATTACTTTAGACCCACTCTAAATGAGTGATCTCATGACTGCCTTCTTTATTAAGATTAGCAGATGTACTACTTGAGTTATAAATCACACAACTCCTCACCCACTCCCCACTATCCCGTACATTGCAACTGCTTCTACATTTCTCATACATTAGAGCCTGCACACACATATACTACCCCTCCCAAAAAAGGTTGCCAACCATGATTTTAAAAAAAATTCTCTGAGCATGAAATCTTTCATTTTAAACTTGCTCAGATCAGAACACCATCTTTGCTACAAGAATTATAACAGAATTTGCTCCTGCTACCCTAATGCTAAACAAATTAATTATTGCATTTATACCCCATTTTATCTATCCAAAAAACAGTCATTCAGACTTCGAATATAGGAGGTCCCGACATTTTGAAGCCCCATTATCTCATGACTTGCTAATTTGACACTTCCAAATTAAGGGCATTAATTTGACAGGGGTTCCACTCTTTCATCAGCGATCCGTGATTACAGAGGCTCACTTGGAACCACCTGCACCTACATACTGCTTGCAAAATGAGCTGAGAGAAGAAAAAAGGCACTAAGCTGGCTAAAAGAGTTTGTAAGCAGTGCAGATTCAGTCAGTCCCAAGCAAGTCTCCATGAAGTCCTTCATGTTCCCTACGGTATAGGACACAGTTTTGGCGTTTCAACAAATTCCGTTTTCTGACAACATTCCGGTTCCTAACTTGTTAGATCAGTGGGGGAAGCCAGTACAGAAAACAAAAAGGGATTATTAAATTATGCCACTGGTGAGCTAAGCCACAATCTCTCTGCTATGTGAGTCACATTGAAATGAACGGAAAAAGCATATGAATATAGGTAGTTCCATTAATTTCAACATGATTTACAGGAGTTAACTTCCAGCTGACTGGGCTACATATTAATAAACTATGATGTTTCACAGGAGATTATTTCTATCTTAGTCTATATTTTCAAATTGTTATAGACAATGGACACAATATACTAATATTCTCCAGTGCTAATTTTAAATAAGAAAAGCTTGTGGCACAGAATCAAATGCTTTACATAAGCAATACATTTTATGGGAGTTGTATTTAATCCAATAACAAAATCAGACTTGTTTGGCAAACCCCCATAGTTCTACCCATAAATGATCAGGAACATTAATTAATTTTCTATTCTTTCAAAATTAATTAATCAAGCCTCAGATCAGACTCCACTTGTGGAGAGGGAGATGACGTCAGAATCACATCAGTGTGTAAATGTACAAACTATCCAGTTTTTCCATTTGCATTGGCACAAAGTTAGCTTTATTTTAATCTCTTCTATTTTTTTCCCAATTTGTCACAGTTATCTTCAGATTAGCCTTCAGTCTTTTCCCCACACAGTCCTCCTCAGCTAAGGGCAACACTTAGAGAGGTCGCGTAAAAGGTTCCCAATTCCCAAAACAGCATTTTTGACCACTCATGGTTACTTCTCTGCAGCAATTTTCCCCCACTGGATTAATTCCTCCTTGGAAAGTGATCTAGTTTGCCATGGCCATTTTGAGAGTGTAATTGTGGAGGGAGCCTAAGAGGGTTGTACTGGTTGAAGTTCAGGGACTCATTATCACAGCCCCTATAGCAGCAACCCCATGGAGAGTATTGGCAAGAAACCGGGTCTAGCAGTTGTCACTTCCACCAGATCTCGTGTAAAGCAAATGGGTCTTGATTGCCCATTCAGGAGCCAGTTACCCCTAAAACTTTGCATAAAACAGAGAAAGCTCACAAAGACATCATGTGGCTAAGAAAATCTATCTCTATTGCCACCCCATCCATTAGGTACTGTAAGAATGGCAGCTGAGCTTAGAATGGAATCAGGAAGCCTGAGTATAGATGAAAGATGGCACCATCGTCTCTCCTGGCTAATAGTCCAATTGCCTACATGTGAGCCCTGGTTCATCACTGGAACTAATTGCCACTACTCAGTGGTGGCTTCCATGTCAGTGAGTCAGAGAACCTGGTCGGGATTTTGGTCCATACTTTAAAGGAGCTACAGATCCTCAAAACATATTCAGCACCTTAGATAGCTCCTTAAAAATTCAGTCTAAAACCCAGAATGGATTCACCATCCTACTGACAATGAAGTCAGCAGCCACCACTGCCTTTTGTGTAGGAATCAGTTAAGGCAGTGGCAGCCTAACTTTTTAACCATTATCTTCCAGGGCAAGACCAAAGACTGAGTCTGGGGCAGCTCACTTTTGGGACAATGGGCAGTGTCCTGGTCTTTAGAGGGCTTTAGTTTGAGTCTACTGATCTGGGAAGCAGGCAGCTACCGTGCACTGATGAAGCAGCTCAGGAGGCAACTCTGTGTTACACCGAAGTCCATCAGTCCTTCTGCTCTTCTCCAATAGATTGTAAAAGGTCTTCTTTTGGATTTCCACTCCAAGAATCCCCCCAGCTGGCATGGTGGCTATTCCAAGCACTGTCTAAGAGTGGCTGGGTCATTTATGACCAGCTTTATCTTAAGCCTCCTCCAAGCTGGTTCTTTCCAGGTGTGCTAGACTACAATCCACACAATCCCCCACCAACATGGCTATTGGAGAAGGGCCTCCTCTAAAGATCTCAGTATGTGGACATGATAAGGTAAGAAGAGAGATGCCAAAAAAATTAAAAGTTTGCTTGTGTGTGTTGCTTCAGAAAATGGACATGGAAGGTTTTGACTTTGTTTTCCTGGAGGGAATTCTAACACAATATACTGTTTCAGTTCTGTTGCTGTTTGCAGTTCTGGCATTTCAACAGTCTTTTTGAGTGTCTTTATTAGGGTACATGTGTAGGTTTGTCGTCTTGTGATAGTGGTTTGAGCATTGGACTATGATCCTGGAAACCAGGATTCAATTACCCACTTGGCCATAGAAACCCACTGGATTTGCATCACATATTCTCAACCCCAGAAAACCCCAAGATAGAGTTGTGATAAGTCAGAAATGATTTGAAGACACACAGCAACAACAACTATATGCAATACATTACCCCCCAATTTGTATATTAATTGCATTCATGAAATTATTGCCACTTTTGGGATATAAAAATCTGTCCTTTATATTTTCATTCCCTTTCTCACAGTCCCACCAGCATCCTCGTCATATCCATATCAGGTTGTAAGACTTCTTTTCTTCCCACACAGAAATTCAGTTATATTTTGCAATGCATTCCTCCTGCTGTATATTTTTTTCTCCATTTTGCCCAAAAGTCATTCTAAAAGAGCCAGTATGGGTAACCTTGGGCAAGTCACACTCTCACACCATCAGAGGAAGGCAAAGGCCAACCCCCTCTGAACAAATCTTGTCAAGAAAACCCAGTGATCGGTTCACCTTATGGTTACCATAAGTCAGAAATTACTTGAAGGCACACAATAATATTCATTCTAAATTCATCTTCCCATTGATAAAATCATGCTCTTGCTCATTTTTTCAACTATATGTATTTTTAGTCATGCACGTTTACTTGCATGTAATTTGAAAAAGAAAATCATGGTTCCTTCTGGTGATGGGAGAGCAACATCTTGCAACCTACAAACTGGGTACATTCGTTTTTAAAAACCTTAATGTAATGTGAATTATTTTTTCTACTTTGAATTACATGTAATTTGGTCCTCAAATATTTTTGAAGACTTCTGCTTTTTGAAAGCATTTCACATGACCAGTCTTGACCAATGTCTGATCAGTAAGAACTATGGTCAGAATTTCCCATCTGAAGGGTTAGAAGGTCAAATTCTACTCTGTCACCGCCTCAGGCATCATCTCCACCCAAAGTGCCAAAGTACTTACACTTCTTTCAGAGAAGGGCCTTCATATGACTGGATCTCTGCTTAGGAATTGCCTCATAACAAAACCCAGAAAGTGGGAGAGGCAAGTAGCGACCATGGGGGAGAAAAAGAATGGGCAGTTGTTGCTATGTCTCTGCTGTCCTTCAGGGTTAAGACTGTACTACTGAAAATCAAATGGTTTGCACTGGATTGGTTCCCTTCACATATACACCATCCAGAGCCACATGGAAGATGTTTCTTTCTGGTACAGCAACCACACAAAGGGGCTGAATGTTGGCCAAGTAGGTGGGACCAATTGAACCCCCCGCTTCCAATCACCACTCTGCCTGGCAAGTTAATAAATGTAAGTGGGAAAAGAATAACATAACTGCCCCTGCCCATGCTGTTTTACATACTCATAGCCGTACAGACACTAAAGCACAGTCTGAGACAGCACTATAGGAATTTGGTTCCTATTTGAATACAAACATATATGAAAATGAGGGTTTAGGATTGTAAATGCTGAACCAGGCAAATTATGAAAGTCTACCCATTCATCAGTCTGTTGGGCAACGAGGTGAAGGCCAGCCCTCTGTTAGGTAAAATGCAGGGATCATTTCAGATTTTCAATTTTAACAGAATATTGTTTTAGGTTTTTACAATTTTTATATGTTTTTAAGTGTTTTTATTTTTTTTAAATGTTTTGCTGTCTTAATTTGTAGATGGAAACTGCCTTGGGTCCCACGCCAGAAGAAAGGTAGCATAGAAATATAATAAATAAATAAATAAAATGGCCAAAATGGTGGGGCAGCAGTGCCAACCTCAGGGCTGTTCCCTCAACTCCCCTCACCATGCCTTCCTATTGGAGGACATAATGATGCATATCACACAGTTCTTAGACTAGCCTACTGCTCAGTGGGAGATACTATCCTTTCAGCACTGGTGAAGGAAAATTCACCTGACAGTCTAGACCAGGGCTTTCCAAATGGTGTTCCACAACACATTAATGTGTTGCCTGAAGTCTGTAGATGTGTCGCCTACTATCTTGGAAATGTATGTTTTTATTTATAAAACATATATTTTTAAAAATATATGAAAGGTTTCCATGAGATATGTTGTGTCTCCATACGTTTTGTTATTACAATGTATGTATGTGTCTGTATCTCTTATAAGGGGTTAGTTTAACCTCTGGTTTGCTAGTAAAACTGAGTTAGTATGTCACGAAATGATGCATGTCTGAAAAAGTGTGTCACCAACATGAAAAGTTTGGAAAACTTTGGTCTAGACAGCTTCAGTACATGAAAAGAGGAGAACCACCATCTTATTCTTTGCTTGAGGAAGCAAAATGACTCCGGGTGGCCTTAAATGGAATCAGCCAAAGTTGCTACATTGCAGTTCATCAACCTGCATTCCTAAAGCTAGTTCAGAGTATGAATCCACCTTCTAGAACCTTGATGGGCCACTAATTTTTCACAGGGATATCTAGCAAGGCTACAACAGTCAGCATTTCCAGAGCCATTCCCATGCAAGCTAAGACCCAAGCAAAGGTCTCTTTTACCCTGGTGAGAACGTGGGAGACAGCCTTCTCAGTGGCTGCACCTAGGGTATGTAACTCCCTCTCAAGGGAGGCTTGATTGGCTCCCTCTCTGCTCTTTTTTCACATCAGGCAAAACGGCAGTGGCAGAGCTTGGAGTGCGTGGAAGGCGGGCGGGGGCGTGGCTACGTCACAAGCAGTGTGACCACTGTGCGTGGGGGCATGGCTGCGGTGTGCGGGGTTGTTGTTACAGGCTGGGACGCTCCAGAAACGTTGCCACCTGGGACGAATCGCCCCCCTATCCCCACATCCCTACGCGACTGCAAACCGGTTCGTATTTAAACAGACCATCCTCTTTTAACTGGCTGGGGTAGAAACGTTTATTATAAGTGTGCTGTTTTTAAATACATAACATATGTTTTGTATGCTCTTCACTGTTTAGAATCAGTATTTCAATTAGATGGATTGCTTAATGCTTTTGTTAGTGCTGCTTCTACAAATTTTAAAATTGTTTTTAAAAACTCTTTTAAAGTGTGTTTCAAAACTGTTTTTAACTATTTATTTTCAATAGAATTTATGTTTATTTTTTAAATTTTATAATAGTACATTTTTACCCAAACTTTTTATTTTAAACTTTGTTAACTGCCTCCATGGCCTTGGCAGAAGAGAGGTGGGATATAAACTGAATAAATAAATAAAATTATTGTGGGTATTTTGATTTAACTCATACTGTAAGCCACTTTTAGAACCGAATAAGGAAACATGTTTAACCTTAAAAGTTAAAAACTTAGAATTAAATACGGATGAGGAATATTTAATCAAACAATTATTAAAATGGGCACAAGCTGTCATTGCATATGGATGGAAGAAACAAGAAAGATGGGACCTTAGGCCATTTCCGCACCAGACTCAAAGGCTCCTCCCTACATTGCAAACCCCAGGATTCCATCGGATGTTGAAAGCAGAATAATAGCACTATAACAGTCTAGTGCAGAAATGGCCTTAGTAAATGGAAATAGTACATATCAGAGTATATGATGTTTGATTATTTGTTTGAAAAAAGAGGGATTTATATGGGAAAACTGAAGGAGTCTTTGTTCAGAAACTGGAGAATATTGATTGAGAATATAAAACAGAGAAAAGAATATGGGCATGTAAATAAGATAATTAAGGTGATATTCCACAGAAAAAGTAAATGAGAATTATAATAAATAATTAGACCATTCACTGTGGGAGTGGTGGGTGGGAGAGAGGGGATAAGAAAAAAGAATGGTGAAAAATTTGAGGAGTTACAGCTGTATTAAATAACTGATCACACTATGGAATATATTAAATATATTATATTATATATTAGGGGATATTTTAACATTGCTGTAATACTATTGTAATGTTATTGAAAAAGTTGTAACAGTTGTTAAAATGAAAAAGAAAGAAAAAAATGAAAACCGTGGGGAAAATGTTATAAGCCACTTTGACTTCCATATTGGTAGAAAGGAGGGATATAAATCAACACAACCTAGCTCCCCCCATCTTTCATCTCTTATTTCTTTTTACAAGCCATCTTGAGATCTGCACTCTAGGAACTCCAGGCTTCTCATCCAACCAAGAATATCCTCTTCCTTGGCTTGAGTTCACCCTTTCTGACTTGTTGCTCCATAAACCTTGAATTGCATCCCCGAACATTTGTGGATTGTTACTTCCCTCATTATTTTAAAATCTCAGTTAAAAACATTCTTCTTTTCAAAAGCTTTTGGAGTTCTAGTTTAATATTCTATAATTTTGTATAGTTTGATTACATGTCCTTGTCAGATTGCTTTATATTAGATTGCATTTTTTGTATTTTATTTGGATAATTTGTATGGTATAGTTTTATTATTCTTTCCCTTTATGTTATATACTTCAGACTACACACCTTTGGTATGAGCCACTGTTTTTGGTTGTTATACTTGTAAAGCACCATGCACATAGATGACACTATGTAAATAAATGATAATGATCATCATCATTAACATGGAGTTAGTAGCTAACCTGCATCCTTTGAATAGTTAAGCAGCACAACTGCTTCCTTTCCTCCCACTGTGATTGGAGGTACTTAAAAGTATTTAGCTGTGGCTGGACTGTGCTTCCTTTTCCCTTACTTCCAAGGCTTTATGTGCATTTCTTTCAATGTGTAATGCCAGGAAGAAAAAGCCACTGATAAGGAAGTATCTGGGAGGCTCAACAAGTTATCTGCTTTGACCTTTGGAGAGCAACAAGGAAAGTGTTGTCACTCTGAGGAGATGTAGAGGTCACGCTAAGCATGAGGCCAGCCAGGAACTTTTTTTAGAGTGTGTCAGAACCAGGGCAAAGTGAAGACAGGCTAGACTTAATCCTTTAACCTAACCTGTCAAGAAAGCATCAAGCCAGCCTGCCAACTGTGCAGCCGCCTCATAACTCAAAAAGGTATGCATGATTGCATTTATGCATTTACGATTGGTAAAGGGGATTTTTTATGGCTTGATATTCAAGGCATCAGGAAATCTTGGCCACGTCTCTCAGCCTGAAAACACAAACAAAGAAAAACTGGAGCCATTCAGCCAAACCAATAGTCAATTGGTAATGCTCTACAAATATATTAGTGGCTCAAAGGTGCACATTTATAGAGGATAATGGAATTTTAGACAGATGTGCATTTTAATTCGTAAAAAAAATGCAGTGATATTAATGTCTTTTTTAAAAAAAAAAAAAACCAGCTACACGCACTTGTTATTTGATATTATACTTCCAGATACAATGATACCAAGCTAACTTCTTAAATATTTGTTCAGTGCATTGTTAAATAAATAAATAAATAAATAAATAAATAGGCCAGAATTCTCTATCACAGTCTATGTTACATAACTTTACATATACTTAGCGACATAGCAGGGGTGCTAAAAAACCTTGTTAGTGAATTGCAAAGACAGGAACACTTGTAATGGGAACCAGGAAGAGTGTTGCAATGTGCATCAGAAAGTGCCAGTGTGCGCTGGTGCCCACTGTGCATCAGCATCCATTGTGCATTGGTTCCAATGCACATTGATCCTATTATGTGTCTGTCTCAATGCTCAACAACCACTTCACTGGCTCCCTTAGGTAGCACTGTCACGACAGCCCATTGCTGAATACAGACATTATGGAACTGTTCAATAGACTGTGTTTGGCCTCTCCCCCAGCAGGTATCGTTAAGGCAGGCATCTTGCCAGAGGTGTGAACCAAAGGGCAAGAGCACAAGCATTCTTGCAATGTGGCTCTTAGCTTGGTGCTGCAGCCTGCAGCTGAAGCAGTTTGCTTCGGCCTGAGCCTATTGGAAAGGACAGAATTCCTTCCCCTCCTCTCTTCTCCCTCTCCTCTTGAGTTGAATGCAAACTGCTTCTGCACTTTGAACTCAGTTTGCAGCAACTGAAGCAAGCTGAAGACAAAGAGAGAAGAAGGAGGAAGAGGAGGAGAAAGAAACTGGGACAGTTTAAAAGCAGCTTAAAAAGTGGGATGGCAGAGAATTACTGAAGTATGTCTCTGCCAAATCAGGACAGTTGGATAATATGCATGAAGTCGTTCCCAGCACAGAATAACGGCCATTCATACCGTTTGTTCATAGCCTTCTACATTGATTGGAATGTGCACATCTTGCTGGTAAATACATATGACTATGGTACAGCCGAAGTCTTCAAATGGAATGTATTCCCAAATCATATCAAACAAAAGCTGAAATCAAGCCCAGCCGCCAGCACTGGGAACCCCAGGGCACCACCTGCCACAACTCTAGGCCTCTGGCAGGACCCACAAATAATCTGGGCCATCAGTTGTGAGCTTATCTGCAAATCAAAGTGCCAGATAAACATTTAAATCTGATATAACATCACTCTGGGTCACTGTGGGGCAGGGAGGAGGAGGAATCACCAGAGGACAAGACACTTTGTTGAGGAAACATGGGGTTGGTTCTGAGTGAGGTAGTTTAAGCAAAAAAGCACAGACCAGAGAAGGGATATGCAATAAATACTTCTCACATCCACACACCTGTCACAAAAAAGGCATCCAGTTAGATGAATCTCTCTCAGAGAAGCTTCCTGCTCAAGGAAAAAAAAGCTGGAGACAGAGAGGGATGTGAATGGAAAGTGGCAAGCAGAAAGATGTTTCAGCTCTCTACTCAAAATACAAATTCAGTGGCAATCTGCCCATTTTTAACACACAGGTCATGAATTGCTGTAAAGATCACATCTACATACTTCAGGCCCTTGGGGTACCACTGACTTTTTCAAACTCAGAAATTCCCAGGCCAGTTGATTCTTCAGGAACCACAGGATTGTTCTATAAATTACATTTCTATTTATAAAAGTTCTAATTCCACTAAGAGTAAAGGGTAAAAGCAAGTACCACTGGTGGTTTTGGACACCAGCCCTGGTGAATGCAGTTCCATGGGTTTCACTTACACACCCAATAAGAATTTGAGAATAAGGAAGCTCAAGTAAGAACATATTTAAGCATTATGAGTTGGGGAAGTACTGAGAAGCCTCCAGAAAATTTGTTCTTCTTCAGTGGTCCTCCTTCAGTCGTCAGTGATAGGCCGGGTGAACACTTGAAATATAATTGTTTCAGCTATAACATCCATTGTTTGGAATGGCCCCTTGACAGAGGCATGCCAGGCTTCATCCCTGTCTTCTTTTTGGTGGGTGGTAAAGAGAAACATATCAGGCTCCTTATTTCTAGGCCAAGACATCTTGCCACAATCTCCCTTATTTCCAACTATAGAAGCCCTTCAATACTGCTTATGGGACACCACCCTCCACCACATCTCAGGGCAGAAGGCTAGTTGGACAGGTACAGGATAGACTGACTGGAAGACACAGCTTTGTGCTTCTTTGGGGAAGAACAGCCAAGACCAACACCCCCATCCACTCTACACCACCCAGCATTTGTTTTTCTTAACCAACCAGCCTAATTTTAAGTTTTCAAAATTTGCATATTTGCAAATGTACATAGCACTGCTGTGTAATCTTGCTGAAATGTAATTTTGCTGTACAATACAGATTTAGTGATGCCATTCTCAGAGTTTGAAATCCTAATACCTACCCATTTCCTACAAATCCTATCACAAAATCAAATGAAAAGGAGCACATCACTGCAGCTTTTTAAACTTTATTTTCAGTGTGGACGAAGCCTGGAGTTAGCCTTATAAATATGTAAAGGATCATCATGCTATTAAGATACCCAAATCAGGCAGAATGCTTTAGTATTACCATTATTACTATTACTATTACTATTATTATCATCATCATCATCATCACCACCACCACCACCACCACCACCACCACTATTATTTTCTCCTGCTTTTAAAAAACTGAGAATGTTATTCAAGGCACCACACTGGACATCCACACAGATCAGGTTCAGACCTCCTTTGCTCCAACAACATGAACTTCATCAGATGCACCCAGTTTGTAATATACTGGTAACTTTAACTTAGAGACACCTGACTTTAACACCTAGTGGTGTCCTGGATTACAAAATGGACCATGTCTGTCCTGCAGTGCTGTGTATCATTTCCAACACCACCATAAGAGCTCATGACTATCCTGAATGTTCACAGCCAAAGATTTGGCTGACAAATTCCAGTCAATGTGTGATACTCAAATCTAGCTGCAACTTGCTTTTTAGGCTCCTCATCCATCAAAATGGGTCCCTCTACCAATGAGACTTTTGTTTGCTAAAGTTCACAGAACTCCTCCTGCTTCTACAGTATGGCTGTCAACCCTTACTTAGACTTAAGTCTGGTTCTTCACTGCAATACTTTGTCCTTGGTGAATCTTGATGTACCAGGAAAAAATTAAAAATCAAAGGAGATCTCGCAAGCGTAGAACCAGACCATCCCTTGATATTTAAGAAGCAGCATCTAGTGATTCTTCCTCTCCCAACAGAGGATATGGCAAGGTAGAATCTGCGACATCTGCAATGTACTCACTTGAGTTCTCCTTCCACGATCAGTGCCTTTGTTCACTTGAAAGAGCAAATGGGACCAAGACCATCTTCTTGAGATGCTCCAGAGTGAATTCCCGCTCACCTTCTCTGAATCAGAAACAGCAACAGTTGGGAGAGCTGTTCTAACCAATTTTGGGCTGTCCTAAAGCTACAGGGGCTGTAACACACAACTGGGGCTGCCATTTTAGGCAACTATAACTGATCTTCCATTACATCTGGTCCCCTTGGGAGACACTATGTGTGTTTCTGTGCGTGTATGTGTTTATTCTAACAAGGGCTGCATGTGGTCCTTAGGCTGCACGCTTCCTATACAAAGATAGAGAATGTAAGAAACAGTCACACACACCTCAGCCATCTCCCACACTCTTTTTGTGGCAAGGCGTTACCACTGTAAGTATAATTCAGTTTAGATACCAAGCAGATAGGCTTTCTTCTGACATAGATGCCACCACTCCCTGTGGATGGGGCTATCCACATCAGCATAAATCTATGCCCATTCAATCATGTCCCACTTCCACTAATTTCTCTGCTATGCAACTTAACACAATAACACATTATACCATTTCTGACAATTGTAGTTCTTGACAGTGTTGAGGTGCCATTCCACCTTCCCACATCTTAGTTTTAGTCTCCACCACCGTCACTGCACACATAGGATTCAAGATGTTAACTGGTATGGTACCCTTTGGTCAAAAAAAAAGATTAACATTGGTTCCTAATTGCTGGCTAACTATCTGAGTTGCACATAACTTAATAATACTGGCTTTTTTAACAGAACTATTCATCATCATCAGATTTTTCAAGTGTTACAAAGGAAGGAAACAGAAAGGAATGGTTTAGAAAAGAATTTGAATGAATTTTTGGAAACTACATAGAAGCTTTATATATCAAATTGCCAATTTATGGATTTGCTAGGGTACATCAGACTGATTACAAAGTTATTTGACTTTGATATAGTGAGGAAGAAGAAATAAAATAGGATATGATATCTCACATGGTAAGTATAAAGTGAGGTTAGACATGCTTACTTCATGTCCATTCATTAATAGTATAGGTTGTCTTTTCGTTTTATTTTGATTTAGCTCATGGATGGAAAAACTACAAAAGTCCTTCAACTGAAGGTTAGCTAAAGGACCTTTGAAAGTTTTATTCTGAGCTTTACACTGGGCTGGAGGACCTATGGCCCTCCAGTCCACGTTGCTGAACTGCACCTCCTCTCATGCCTAACTATTGGTTGTCCTGACTAGAAATGATAGGAGCTAAGGCTCAGTGACATCTGGAGGGCCATAGCAGAGATGACATATTTGGTAAATTTACAAGAAAGGAAGGAACACCGTGATAAAATTCACAATTTATCTTGATAACTATTCTGTCTTAATGTATAGGTTATGTCATCAGGTTATCATTCCTAGTCCTGTAATTGGCTGCATGTTGTGTATGATTATCTGTTTTTGTTCAATAAGAGAATGAATAAATACATGAATATATAATAAATTATTTCAAGCCAGTGGGCTCTCCTTCCAGGGACTTTTTTGTAATTGTAATTCTGGTTCGCCAAAGGTAAGGCAAGAGTTGCTTCTAAATTCTTTTCATTTTATTACTGGTGAAATTGGTGAAAGTGAGGAGGAAAGAAGTATGAATGAATTAAAGCAACAGAATGAAACCTGCATAAAGACAGGTGGATTATGTACTGTAAAGGTGCACAGTGACTCAAGAAATGCATAATTTCAGTAAAATTCTACCTGTAGTTTATTTTTAAAGCTATTTATACCCTGATTTGAAAGGCAAAAAGCCTTCACAAAGCAACCTGTAGTTTAATTAATTTAATATAAATAAATCTTTAAAACAGCAACAATTCAATTAAAAAAAACATAGAATTTCTCCAATCTTCCAGTTTGACAAGATTTCAGAGCTTGAATGAGTATTGTTAGCAAAGTTTAGTGGAATATCTAGCTTGGATCATTATTGAGAATATCTACAAAAGCTTGTCAGAGAACATGGCACTGTAGCTACTCTACAGTTGTTGCCTTTTGTGGACAGGAAAATGTAGTCATAATTACTCTAGCATACAGCGTACAGGTTCTTGACAAGCTAATAAAGTTCTTTTTTGTGAACACCACAACCTACAACTGCATGATCCAGTTCCTGCCTTCACACTTAGAAATTGCAGATACAGAATGCAAAGGAAAGATGTCTCCTATAGAAGGCTTGAAAACAGAAGAAATCACCACAGCTGGAATCTGAACAAAATGCCAGAGAGTTACAGGAGAAAGAGAAGCTATATACATCAGAACAGACATCTGCTTGTGTGCAAAGCTCAACAAGAACAGCAGCAGCCTGGAAAGGTGATCCCAGAGGTGTTTGTCCCAGAGAAGAGACACAGAAATTCCTGTTCAGTTTTGAGAAGACAGATCAAGAATAGGAGTGCACACGAACAGGACTTTATGAAGTACATATCTAATATGATGCAGTGGGGAAGGAGTAAGGAATGGGTGAGGTCACCAAAAATATTTTTTAAAAGATCCTTCTGTATTTACACTTGTCTTGTATGTTTATAAGAAAATATTTTAAATTATATCTTTAATTATATAAGTTAATGATTTTATTAAATTTGTGACAAAATTGGTCCTTCCTGTATGCTAGTGTCTGTACTTGTGTTTCTTAGACACACAACCAAATTTCCAGAACCAGTTGCAATGATTTCAACACGTATGAGTGTCCTTGCAAAAAGTTTGTGACACGTGTACTTCAGATTGGCAACAATTGTATGAATACTTGACAAACTAAAATCTTGTAAATGGGTTCTGGAATGTACAATATTTACCAGCAACCATGTGTTGTAAAAGTTAGGTGCCATGAACAATATTTTTGTTTGCAGAAATGATCTTAGATTCTGGAAGAGTTCCATTATCAGGTGGAACATACTGCAGGTAAAAAAATATAACAGCTGATGCATGTCTAAGGAAGAGATGCCTTCATTATAGTTCTAGCTGCATACTCCACACAGTATCTTTGAAAATAATACTGTGGTCTACTAGTTTACAAAGGGTGTATGTGAAGAGAAATTTTATATATCAGACTCTATGTTTATATTGTGAATTGTCCTTATCTGCCTAGGAATGGTTGTTTGGTCATAGATTCTGGAGGAAAAGTGTCACTTTAAAATTGTCAGATGGAAGGTAGACTAGGTAAAAAGTCAACAATATCAAAATATTGGGGTTAATATCAAAATTTTAATTGCAGTTTCAGATTAGTCAGCTACCTCCATCATCATCATCACCACCATAATCATTTTCACATTGATCCATAAATAATTCATTGCATTACCTGGACAAGTCTTCCAGGCTTGACTTTACTCAGTTAAGTGACAGTAATATTAACTATATCACTTAGATGATGCAAGGAAAAACTCACCATATTCAGGACAGAATCCTGCTGGTGTCCTACATATGTGAAAGTTCCCTTACATTGTTGAGGTCAACATTTTTTTTCCCCAATATGTGGTGTCTGTATTCAGTTCCAAACTGAAGAAGCAGAGTAGCACATGCAGCACTATTGCTTATGCAGATGTATCTGGATGTGCACTGCACATTCATTTGTTTTGATTCAGTTGCACAACATTGCAATTCGACACAAAGATTGTAAAGCACAATTTCTGAGTAATTGTGCTTGCAGAGATTTAAGTTATGCAGTGCCAATGTAGACTGTCAGCCACAGAGTTCCAGGAGAAGGAACATGCTTTCCTCTTCCAATCCTTTAGCTATCAATCTCATACTCTTGATCTATGGAAAGGGGAAGACATTGCCCTTTTCATTACTCTGATGAAAGTAGCTGAGTAGGTGTAGAGTTGCTTGTTGAGAACAGGGCTCAAGGTAGACAATGCATTTAGTTGATATTAGAGACCTATTAATTCCAGCATGAACATATATTGTTGAATACCAGAGTCAGAATAATCCATGCCACAGGATTCCAGTTTCCGTGCATGGTTGTGAAAGCTGGACAGTGAAGAAAGTTGACTGGAAGAGAAGTAGTTCATCTCAAATGTGGTGCTGGAGGAGAGTTCTACAGATACTGTGAACTGCCAAAAAGACAAACGAGTCTGAGACCAAATCAGATCTGAACTCTTCCTTGAAGCCAAAATTATTAAACTGAGGGTATTGTACTTTGGACATATCATAAGATGGCACGACCCATAAGGAAAGAGGATAATGCTCAGTAAAGTGGGAGGCGGTAGGAAAAGAGGGAGGCGGATAGACTAAAATCAAGGAAGTCCCAATCCAGAGTTTGCAGGATCTGAGCCAGTTGTTAATAAAAGGCATTCAGATCCTACCTCAGAAAGTGTCTCCTGGCCCATCTCTCCCCAAACCCTACCTTAATAGCCACCAGGCACTGTGAGCAACAGAGGTCTGTTCTCCTGTTGATTGGGGTGGAGCAGACTGATATTCCACATTCTATCTCCAATGCAACAAATCAGAAGCAGGATCGCTGCCACAATTCCTCCTTGCTACGGATATGGCTGGTGGGAGGGGGATGGAAACATCAATCTGCTGTACTCTAATCGACAGAAGAACAAACTTCCATCACTTGCGGAATCTGGTGGCTGTTGAGGTAGGATTGGAGGGACATTCAGAATTGTGGGAACAGTGCCAGGATCATGAATACACAGGCCATTTCTGCACTAGACTGTTATAGTGCTATTATTTCACTTTCAACATCCTACGGAATCCTGGGGTTTACAGTTTAGGGAGGGGCCTTTGAGGATTCCATAGGATGTTGAAAGTGGAATAACAGCACTATAACAGTCTAGTGCAGAAATGGCCATAGTCTTCTTGAATATGGATCAGTTACAGATCCATAACTTTAGGTTATGAATCCATAACTGCAATACTGAATTCCAGAAGACCCTTAATCACATGATCTCTGTAAGCCAAACTTGACTTTGACAGCAATTAACAACAGCAACTCCAGTTCTGCCTTATTTTACAAAGGTGCCGTATCAGGGCTCCATGTGAAGACCAGAGAACATTTCTGGGGGAGGGGGGAAGCAAGCAAGATTCAGATTGAAAGGGGGAAAGACAACATGTGTATTGTGTTTGTGAACATTTATTGTGAAAGCTGTTTAGCCTTTGTAACAAACAGGAGTTAGAAACCCAGGGGTTTGTACTTCACATGTTCACTGTTGTATACCTAAGCAGCATGCTGCAAGCACTCTCTCTTTCCCCTGCCCCCGCTCCATGTCATTTTAAGCACAGTGATTCATTCATAACACTTATGATTTGTAACTGTTGTTACCACGCGTATAGTGTGTAAGGTGTGAGCCAAACAATGGTTCAACAAGGGGATAAAAGTGAATTTCTTGTTTGAACATTAGATCTGGTAGAGAAGATCATGTGTTAATTAAATAAAAGACTAAATGGGACAAACCTTTGAAACAACAGACATAACATTTAAGAAGAAAACCAACATGGCAGGGGAAAGGTCAGAGAAGATCAAGTTAAAAGCTAATAGTTGTGCTTTTTCCATTTTATTATTGATCAATAGGATGCTGGGTTTTTTCCTTCCCGGTGTAAATGCAACAGCAGAGTTATTGCTGACCTTTTCCTCACCCTTCCATTGTGTTTAAAATCACAGCAAAAACAACAACTTCATAAGCCACACAGTTTTTCTAACAGAGAGAATGCGTGTGTCCAGAAAATAATGTAAGATGTTTATATCCACTGAAAATAGCTCTTTTTGACAAACCCGCTTCTCTTTTAATTATAGATGTGAAAGCCTCTTTGGTTCAAAGAAGCTTCCGCTTAGAATCACAAATTGCTTGTGGTATGTAGAAAACTCAGCAATCTCTGGTTTTGGCATTTAAGTGAGTAATTTAACAGCTCAGTCCTGAGCCTAGAAAATTAATACAAAAAGAATTCTTTTTTTCAGCAATGGGATTCAGGTCCATTCATAACATGGGGATGGCCAATTTTTCCCAGTTGCTCCTTTTCCTTTCTGTGAACCTTGCTTACTTCAGTGATTTCACATCAAAGTCTAATAAAGGTACATTTCAGATTATGATCTCCCAAACTCTTAAATTCCATAAATTCTCCAGTAACAGCTAAATGCCCCTATGTCAATCAGGCAATGAATCTACCCTAGATTTCATTCTGCATTTTAAAGCAGCTCTCCAAGGTAATAAGCCTACTCCTAAAACAGGTTCAGCACTTTGGACAGCTCCTTTACAGTTTACAGTTCCTTTACAGTTAAAATCCTGGTTCACAGCCTTGCTGACACAGAAGTCACCAGCAATCTGCGTGTAACTCCTTCCTAGGGACTCTCCTCTCAGGAACAGCACATCCCTTACTTCCTCCAGATAACTTTGCTACGTCTTTTAGGATGGCTCTGGCTGCTTCCAGGTGTGGCTTTTATCCTGCTATTACCCTGCCTGATTTTTGGAATTTTACCAAGGTTCCAAACTATATCATCTTCCATTGTAATCTGCCCATGTTTTGTCACTGTATCACCTTTCTTTCCTGACCAGGAAAGAAATGGTTAAGGAGCAGAAAACAGAACAGGTGCACAATGCCTTTTGATCTGTGATAGTGACAGTCCTCTGTCTAGGAAAAATCCATATCATAAAATCTTAGGCAAGGTGAGGTAGTTACCACAGGCATAAAACTGTTAATTTGCCATGACTGCAACTTCCTACTCACAATAGAGAAAGGTGCTTGTAGGATTTTCATGTATCAAAATGCTAGCTTTGAGTGCTTTGAAGGGGGTCAGTGAGGGTGTCACTTGCTCCAGTAGCAAAATGTCTTGTATGGGCCATCCGTGACCCTTAATGTCTGCCCTAAACTGATCTAAAACCTAATATGTATAATGCTACTTCCTCTTATGCATCCTTTTTTGTCCTGATTTTCCCCATCCTGCCACACAGTCAAAGCAGAGAGTTGTTTTATTTCAGGGATTTGCAACCAGTGGAGCACAACAGCATGTGCGGGGGCACAGGTTCCCTGGCCCTGCACTACACAACAAGCATAACATGCAGTTTAATACTTAGTTCTATGAGTCAACAGGACTTTCAGGAAGGGTCACACTCAGAGCAAAGGAGGTCTTTAAGTATTTAAGGCCAGTTGGGACACAAATGAGATGAATCAGAGCTGTATCCTTTAAAAGCCCAGCTACAGATGCACTTCAAAAGAGTAGGATTCAAAATGGGACCCAGTGTACTTGTACTGATGTATGTTGGGGCTAAACCTGGAGGTTTCTCGTACAGACATAACAATATATGGGGGAAAATAATGCATAGTTTGCAGCAAGAAGAAAAACAATAATGTATGAAACCAAAATACTCATGTCCATCTGCCCAAACTACTCATTATAATAAGTAGCACAGTATGGCCTAAATTCTACGGTTATTCCCAACTAGAACATACCCCTTTAAGTAAATTCGATTTACCCATGTGATCACTTACTATTCAATAACTGATTCAGTGGGCCTACTCTAGTTGCGACTAGATGGTAGAACTGAGGACTGTGCCTGTTAAATATACTAGCCCCTATTAAATGAGGCATTAAAATTGGTGTGACTTTTTTCCCCTCAGCAGATGCTCCATCAAGTACCAGATGCTACATCTACAGACTACAGCCAAGGTAGACTGTTGCAGGAAAAGAAAATCTTGTGGCACCTGAAACACTAATAGCTGGCATTCTGTCAGTTAGTCCTAGTTAGAGTAGATCCATTGAATCAATTGTTGAATGATGAATCAACACATAAAGAAATCCCATTGATCCAGTTGGTTTACTTTAGCTAGGACTGACAACAAAATCTAAGCCTAACATGTTTTATTTGACATGAGTTTTTGTGGACTGCACCTCTGCTTTTTTTCTTCATTTGCTTGGTATAGTGCCTTGTGATTTTAGGAATTAATGTAGCAATAATGTTTACGGACTTTTGCAACAATAATAATATCCAGTCAGAAGTATGAGCACACACCCAATAAGAAAAAATCCAAGCAATGCAAGGTGGCCTTTTACACATCTGGAGAAGCCAAGTGAGCTTGTAGTTAATGCCTATTTTGACAACAGGGATAGAACAGCTTCAAAGCTTAAAATGTTACTTTAAAAATAGTTACTTTACTCATTACTTCAATCACTCAGCAGGTTATTACTTGTTACTGGAGTTCATGAATGTAGCTCATTGAGTCCCTTGTTATTAACAAGTTGCGATTTGTGCCATGCTGTCTGATTCCCCCATCTGGCCAATTCAAATGTTGCACCTTGGAAAGTCTGGGGGAAAATGCAAAAGCCATCACAAAGCAATTCTCCAGCAGCGTGAAGCAGTCACCCATGTCACCCTTCCCCCTTCTCCTTCCATTACTCAGACTGTCAGCACATGCACAATAATGAGTACCAAGCAGATCTGTTCCCATTCTACTGAAAAGTAGTGAAGTACAGATATGCTTGTTAAAGCAAGAAGAAAAGGAGGAGGAGCAGGAGCAGGAGCAGGAGCAGGAGGAGGAGGTCGTCTGTTCCAGAACATTAGTGCAGAAGTTACTACTTGCTCAAATAACTCATTAGTGGTATAGCAGTTTGAGCATTGGACTATAACCCTGGAGACCAGGCTTCAGTCCTTGCTTAGCTATGGAAACTCACTGGGTGACCTTTGTCATGTCACACATTTTCAGCCCCTCCCCCCCCCAAAAAACATGATAGATTTGCCTTAGGGTTGCCATAAGTCAGAAATGACTTGAAGGCCCATAACTGCAACGACAATAACAACAACAAAATGAGCTACTCCCTAGATCATGACAGCATGCTTCATCTTATTTGAGGACAGCAGCTTCAAGACCATCTGTAACAAGCAGCTCTGTCTACCAATAGAACAGGACAACCAGGAGACTAGCATTTCTTCCCCTCCATGCTGCCCAGCATCTGCCACTTGAAACATCGGCCTCATTCTGCCTAATGTTAGAGGCAAGCCTAGAAAATAGCGCATGAGAAGAGCTGGACCTTTCTTCCTATTCTCCAACCTTCTATGCATTGTTTGTGCTCATTTCTCAGGACGGATCAAATAAACAACACCCCCTCCCCAGCACTCTTCTATAGTCTGTAGTAGTAGTACAGTCTAGGCAAATCACTGGATTCTTGTGATTGTATGAACAGGCCTTGAGACGATTAACTTCACCCAAAGTTACTCCGGTCTTCAATATCACACGAGTGCTTAAGGGCATTCTAACAGCTACACCAGCACATTGTCAAACAACATGATGTTCCTGAAGCATTTCCAAGCATCTATGTCAGTGTAAATTTTTAGGAATTAGGTGAAGAACTCTGCTTCACCGATGTAAGACAGAAAGAGACACACAATGCTGTATGTGGATAATTGTTTATAAGGAAGAAAACGAGGTTGGGAACAATGTACCTATCAATCAGTGCCTGTGGAGAACCGATTTGTTAAAGTTAATAGAGCAATCTATAATGGAAGACAAATTAGTGTTATTAGCATAGGTTTTATGGTCCAGTGCAAATAATAGTATGCAGTAAAGAAATAAGAATAATTAGGTATTATGATAAAATGTACTTTTTAATATGGAAGGAAAGTATTATGCATTTTATTTGGTGTTGCCGACTCTCTAACATCTCCAGCAATTCCCTCCATAGCTGCCTCAGGGCATATGATATAATTCTGCAAAGGTAAGATTTAAGATTGAAAATTCCTTCTTACAAAACACACACACAAAAATGTGAAATTAGGGGTATAGAAAAGCAGTAATGAAAGTAAAGCAAGTTTTATATTACAAATAAGGAAATGAAATAATGTATGATACTTGGGATGCTGACTCATTTCAGATTTTCATCTCATTAATCCAGAAGACTCATTAATTCACAAGAAAGACCATACTTGAAGGTGAACTACTTGAAAAGAGTTAAGATTCCAAATGAAGTCTGAGACCCACAAAGAAGATTCAAGGCATATATAGCATTTTGGGCATGTCCCATTACTTTGCATCTTCCTCCCAACCACACTTGGTAGTATATGAGCCCCTGCTCAACTTCAAAGTCTTTTTGAAACCCTCAATTTCAAAAGCAGTTTGCCGCAAGACATGAGGTTCTATTGGATCTACTCATCTAGTTCTTTGGATTCCAGCCCCCACCTATATATTTGAGATCTCTTTGACTCCCAGTTACCTGTTCCAATTTGTTGTAAGTCACTCTGGCTCCTGTGTAAAGGCCTTTTCTGTGGTGACACCTTGGTTATGGAATTCCCTCCATCTGGAAGCTCAATTGGCACCAACATTAGAATCATTTTGGCGTCAATTTAAAACCTGGCTTTTTATTAATGCCTATGTGCCAAACTGTTTCTATCCAGGCTGCATTTGTTTTATAGTAATATCATTCAAGATTGTTAAACTGTTTTTAAATTGAAAAACTATTCAATATATTTTTAATCTTTTAAACTTTTTAAATTATTGTTTTATGTTGATTTTATTGAAAGTTGCCCTGAGATTTTCAAATAGAGGGCAGACTATAAATATTTTAATGAATAGAATAGAATAGAATAGAATAGAATAGAATAGAATAGAATAGAATAGAAATAAATTAGAATGGGCCAATAGCTTTTTTAGCCAAAGAGCACTTGTATGTTCTTTGTACAAGTAGAGAAAGCACACATATGTCTGAAGCTCAATTACATCTGTTTGCCTATTCAGAGGCATTGCCATCTGATGGTACTCGGCTAAATTAGTCTCAGTTAAGTTCTCACTTATTTCATTATGTAATTGCATTAATGGCAAAGCACTGATTACTTTTTCATAGAATGAAGAATGTTTCATGGAAAAAGTGCATAGCTCCAGTTCCTCAGCAAGTAACATTATCATAAGAACAAGCACTTAGAATCAATAAGCTAAGTTTATGGACTAGTTAGTTATACAGTTGTCCCAACAAGGCTCAATAAGTTAATGGCAGTCACTATCAGAGCCGGGAAACAACAGGTTCAATTTTTACTAAGGGACCGACTGAGTTGGGTCCAGAGGTCAGAAGTCCATCCACATGGGGGCCACTGAGGGCGACATGGATCACCAAAAATGCCAATACTATACAAGTCTTCCCTCACCAAAAAAAAAGTATTTAGAAGTCTACTCCTGTTTTTCAGAGATACATAACAGTGGAACAGGCCTCTGCAATGCATTTAAAAGGCGAATGGCTTGCTCCTGAAGGCTTCCAGGGTGGCTGGAGTAGTCAAGGGCCACAAACACAGTCTTGGAGGCTGCATGTGGCTCTAGAGTCAGTATCTGTTAGATGCTGATGTGTCCACCGCTTCCCCCACTCCAGGTATAGAGTGCCATGAATAAGAAGTTTTAGCTCACTTTCTTTTGCAGGGGGCAGACTTAAGAGAAGGAGGACCATATTGTTCAGTGCTGGTTTGTTATGTCTTTTTAAAGGAAAAACTTTGCCAGACTGCTTTGTGGGAGGGTAAGTGCAGAGAGCTGGAGACTCCAGAGGACTAGATGAAAGTGTGCAACAGAAATGGAAAAAAGGAAGAGAAAATACCTCAAATAGGCTTCAGATTTGCCAACCTGTTTTTGCCCTTTGTCTACTATCTTTCTCTTTCCTCAAGGGACTCAGAGCCCCTTCTCCTTTGTTACTCCAAACTTTCTTCATCTCAGTATCCTATCTAATTGAGGTGGTAAATCTCATTTTGTTGGTGCTGTTGTTAACAGGAAGTCTAGCTTTTGCAAATCATCCAGTGACCATCATCTATTACTGCATCACAATCTATCTTCTGCCTGTGTCTCTTTTAGCAAGTAAGATGTAATCAAAATTTTCTTTCACATAAGCAACAGTTTTCATGGAATCTGTTGGTGATTAATTGTCCCTAATGGGTTGTCAAAAACAGTTTGGAAGGAGATAAGAAGTTGTTTGCCTATATTTTACTTTTATAAATATAATAATGATGTGATGATTATTTTTTAAAGTTAATGGGTATGATCCATCAGGAAGTACTCCTATGTTAGTCACCTTAAAACAATTGTGAGCTACATAAAGTGTGATTAGCAAACACAACTTAAATGCATTAGCAAAACATTTTGGTTTCAACCTTCTTTGTTTTGGCCAAAACGAAAACAAGCTGCATCCAAGATGCCATTTTAGAACACTCTATTGCCAACATTGTCAAATGGGTGATGGTGTTCTATATTATCCTTGAGGCTGAAATCATGTAGTGTTAAGATCTCAACTCTATGGATTCCAAAATGCTCCCTTACATCCAGCGTACTTGAAAGAGATGGCACCCCAGTTCCAAACACAGACACATTAAAGAGGCATCCCTGGGTGACTGTGGTGTAGTTAAAGTTAAAATGTCTAGCCTGTGGTTACTCAAGCTTCCTGGTAAAGATTGCAGACTTGTGATTCCTGAAATGTGTACATGGTAGGCAGGTGGGTGGGTCGGTAACTAAAAGATCCTCGTAATCTCAGTACTGACACTGGCAAACAAACTGAATTAAAAATCTCGCAAAAACTAGGCCTTAATTAACTGTATTTCAATGCTTCCTGCTTTCAAATTCTCCCTTATTTGTAAAAGCCTGTGCTTTTTTTGTTTAGATGTTTGTTCTGGAGAAAGTTAAAACAATAGAAACTCTGGTCTTTAGCGTAATATTGTACAGTATACATCCTATTCCTTTACTTTTGAAGGCTGTAACAGAATTTCATTTTAATTACCTGAACTCAAAGGTTTCAAGCCCATCAGACTGCCTTTCAAGGTATTAGCCAATTCCATAACCAATTACTCACATTCTCCTTTACTTATTGCAAATGTGACCTTTCGTTTGAATTTGATTGCAAGTTTCCTGCTGAGGGTGTATAACTATCTCTGTGTCTAAGTATGGTGATTGTCTTTGCATGTGATGACTGCGGTTAATTTTAATACACTTTGATGGCTGGAGAACAAATAAGTGTCGGTGACAGAGTGCAGAGACATTTGAAGGAGGATAAGCCACCACATTAATGAGTGGGGATCAGCAAGCTAAGAGGCCTGCTTGCGACAAACCAAAAGACCTGCAACCCAGACAAAGAGGAATGTTTGCCTATCTGCAGGTAATAAGAAAGTCATTACTGTGGCTTACACACCAGAAACTAAAAAGAATATAAATGAGAGGTGCGGATAAAAATAGCTGTTATTATCAATTCACTTAAACCAAGGGGTTGGCTAGGGCTTGCTCCAGCTTTGCTGTAAAGGAAACTATTTGACTCTCAGTTGTAAATACGAAGCATCTTTCTTGGAACTGTGCTGTAATAATATTGGCAGCGTTTACTCTTCAGCACTGAGTGACAGACGCAGGGTTGACAAAGTTCAGATTACGGGACACAAAGGGGGTGGAGTCTCATGGGCAAGGGGCGGTGCCAACCCAGTCATCATGAGTGTGGCCTGCTGAGATAGGACTGCTTAGTGACACTTGGGACCTAGGTGGAAATATGCAGCCTCCCTTCAGTTATGGCTCCTCCACTTGAGATTTTTAATCTTTATACTGAAGAACCTAAGGAGGGTTAGGCTCTGAGAGTAAGATCTGGAAAACCTAGCCAGGCATTTGAGTAGCTGCAGCATTAGTCACAGCAGCATTAGGACTGGAGTTGGGTGGAATGATGGGACAGACTCATTATTCCACCCAAGGGCTGAAAAGGTTGGCAGGCTCAGTTGTAAGCAAGTCTCTGAGCTGAAACATCCTTCAAAGAGGTCAATAGAGGAAATGGAACAGGTAATAGAAGACAGCAGGCTACATAAATTAATAGTACAGGAGACTGGAAGAGAAGTGAACATCAAAGTGTCAAAAAAACTACATTTAGGGAAAGGATTGGCACACGCTAGACCTGAGGCATGATTTTGGCCTTCTCTGTTACTCTAGAGGGTTGCACCATGCTACCTCTGTCAGCATTTTGAGCGACCAGAAGTAACGTCAAGTTACTGCCAATCATCTTCAGGGAAGGGTCTCTGGTTTTCCCAGGGTAAATAACCCCCAAAACAGCATCTCAAAGGCAATTTTTTTTCAGCCAAAAACATGACTTTTTTAGTAGTATCTTTTGGGAGGGAGGTTGCAAGTCCTAAGGAGGTCACAGGGATTTCAAGAGCCGCATGGTCCTCCAAAGGACCACATAAGACCTATAGGCTAAACAGTTCTCACTGCTGAATGAGAGCAGTGGTTCCTATCCTTTTTTTTTCACTTGCATAACCCTTGGCAGCTTATTTCCATAAATTGTACCCTTCATATTAGCTAAATGTTTGTAATTAGTATATAGTGGCCCCTCAACTTTTGTGAGGGTTCAGGATACAGAACCCTTGCAGAAGTTTTAAAAAAGGGGGAAGTACTCTCCCTTCACTTGAATGAGCACTCCCCCTTCCATTCCCTCGCTTTTTGCCTGGGTGGGTGTACCTTCCTTCTCCATGCCCAGGAAAAAGGCAAGTGAATGGGAGGGGGAGCCCCGCAGGTGAAGAAGGCATGAGCAAGTCTTTCCCGCTCCATTCACTTGCCCTTGTTGGGGCACAGAGACGAAAGGCAGTCCACATGGACAAAAAGCAAGGGAATAGAAGGGGGAGAATGGGGGATGCAAGTGGGCACTTCGCAAATAACCAGATTTGCAAAGATCAAATCCACAAATGTGGAAGAAGGAGTACAGCTTCCATTGTCTCAAACATATATGTTGTAACTGTAAAGAAATAGCCCAATAATGGGATTAAAAAGCAATGGAATAATAAGGTGAACAAACAGTGCATGTATATATTTACATTCAAAACTCAAAAGATACAATGAATTAAAACTTAAAATGATGACAAAAAGAAGAGATGTAGACAAGACCCAGAAGAACTCATTCACTAAACACTGCTCACAGAACTGACCGAGGTGCCCACTTATATATACACAGGTACCAGCACCAAGTGGAGGAGAGTAAAAGCTGAACCTATGAAGAGCACGCTGCTGAGCATGTGCACTGTAGTGGCATGTTCGCAACACATTGTTTAGGGACTCCCCACGATTTGCCAAAATAATGAAGCAAGGGAACAGGGCTTTTCTTTTCTTTTTTTTCCCTCTGCCACTTGTCATAACATTAAATTAATTTCACAAGTTTTGAATTGTATCTTGTCTTACACTGTTGACATATGTGCCAACGTCTTGGCTCATACCCCTGGAGGTACATGTACTCCAGGTTGGGAATCACTGACTTAGCGAATAACTAAATGTGCTCCATGTACTAAAGGCAAAGTCTGCCAGTTCCTAGGCAAAGCTTTGGACCTGAACCAAAGATCTTTGGCCTAATTCTAATTGCTTGCCCCCAGCCAGAGTAAATCCACTGAAGCAATGAGATTTGCATAAGCGCTGAGTTACCATTCAGCTAATGATTCAGTGGAGCTGCTTTATGTGGGCCTAGGAATTGAATGTAACCCTTTATAGCCTGGTCTAACAAATTGTGGCATCAAAATAAAGACCCGGATCAGTTAGCACATGGGTTGAGGGCCACATGTGCCAGCTCTTGGTCATTTTTGTCCATTACCCTGGAATGTCTGCTGATCTCACTTAAGCCACTGAATTTCGGTGACACAGCAAAATACCTAATTTTTTAAAGTGCACTTATTACACTTTAGTGTGCAATTATTATTTTTTTCCTCATACACACACTGGAAGAAAAGAAACATTCTAGTTGCCATCATGATGTTGCATTGCCACAATGACAATGGGAATGTAGCCCATGATGAGATCCAAAACTGCCCACCAGACCTGCCGAAAAGGTCCACCCCAGGGCCATCTGGGGAGGCAAGTAGGACAGTTTGCCCTAGGACCCCATAAAACCTAGGCTTCTTCCTCACTTTCTCTGCCCTGACCTTGATCACTGGCCTCTGCCCTGGCCCTGACATAGAAGCAAAGGGCAACCTTCATGAACTTTTAAAATTTATGACTTAAAACGTGTGAGATGTCTTGATGTAAATGTAATATAAATTAAAATTGCACTTTTCTCACGGAGACATTCCTCAAAGATCTGCAATGATGAGATTTAACATTGAGGTGATTCAGAACCACCATGGCTACTTTCTGGATACACAGCAGAATAGCAGTGTATTGGACCACATGGAGAAGCTGAGGCCTGCTTCCCAAGGTCTGGAAAATGTGGTAGAGATCTTGGTAACATGACCAGACGGATGGGCTACAGCAGAATGGGGATGAATGGAATAGGGGGAGTAGGAAGCTGGAACAGGAGTGCAGAGAAGAGAAGGTGACCATCTCAAGGGATGGAAAGGCTCAAGACCATTTCCGCACTAGCCTGTTATAGCACGATGATTCCACTTTCAAGATCTTCTGGAATCCTGGGGTTTGCAGCTTAGGGAGGGGCCGGCCAGCCCCTCCTTAAGCTGCAAACCCGAGGATTCCAGAGGATGTTGAAAGTGGAATCATCGCGCTATAACAGGCTAGTGCAGAAAAAGTGTCAGAAAGGAACTAACAGAGAATGGGCCAAAAACAGCTGGGAAGGGAAATGAGGTCTGGTATCTGGCCACTTCTTGATAGCCCATCTCCACAGTCACATTTCCATAAACATTCAGCTGGTGGGCGTCTCACAAATTTGAAATACAACTTGTAACATTAAAGTGGAATTTGATTTTTTTTTATTCTAGAAAAGCACAGGAAGAAGGCTATTTTGTTTGTGCTTAATATGTTAAAATGCAACAGCAACTTAAATATATACTTTGCTGATGTCTTTGTACATAGGTTAATCTGTATTTGTTTAAATATTTTGTAAGCTGCCACTCAGTATTAGGGAAAATACAGGATTTATTTGAAAATACTAATACTAGTAATAGTAAAAACAACAACAAAAATAATATTACATTCCAAACAAACCCCGATGACTTAATTCTCAACACATGTTTTAATCATCACCGAGGTACAGAAATACATGTTCACAAAGCTTTTCAGCTTGAGAGGCTGCATTTCTCAGAAGTGGAGGAAAATACATGATTAATAAAACACAGCAGCCTGAAAAGAAGAGGCAACCAAGTTCACTGCTGAATGAGTTTGCCACAACCTCTTTTTTAGGGTTGTATCTGTTCTTGGTACTGTAGCTCAGGGAGGAGAGGGACTGACATTGTAATCTGTCATGAGACATGACAATTTAAAAATCTCATCAACTCCACAAAAATTAAATTGTTCCAAAAGTGCCCCTGACTCCCTTTATGAATTTTACAGCATCTCTAGGAGAGGTTGAAGAGGGGGAGGGAAGATGAGCCATTGGAACGTAATTAGTTTAAACCTTATCATTTCTTACAATGGCACAAAAAATGAAATTGTAAATCTAACCATGTCTAATAAATTAGTACTGTAACATTGAGATTAGCCTCTCAGGAATCAAACTCAGTTTAGCATGACTAAAGAGTCCCTATCAAATATGAATGCTGTAGCTATCTGTCATCACTCGAGTCCCTCATCTTTAGGTAGTTGTTCACCACAGAAAAGGTCTGGATTTAATTGCTCAAGATGGTATGTCCATTGCATTCGCAGCCATGGACATCTAAGTGCACCAGACGGCAATTGCTTCAGTTTATCATAGATTTATCATAACCAGTGGATTTCAGGAAGGAAAAACACTTTCTCAACAGAGCAAGTTCTTTGCTTGAATAGTTCCACCACGTCAAGCTTGAAAGGTTCATTCTTTCACACTCAAGGGACTTCCTGCCCTCTCTCGTTTTCTTGGTGGGAGTGATTTCTCCCACCATGAGAATTCTTTCATCTACTCAAACACGCTATTCCGGGGAATTTTACACACTGATACATACCCCACATCACCTGTCAGCATTCCCTCAGTGTAGCATTACCCAGCCACCCACCCCGCACACATATTCCCTTCTCCTCTACAAGCTTATCAGTGGGGTGCAAATAGCCTAGATCCTGGTAGGCACTGGTGCCAGAAATATTAAGGCCTGGCAGTAGGCACTTAAGACTTCTGAAGGAGCCACAAAGCAACCTGCATTACGTGTGCTGATATCTACCATATCCGGCCTCTTCTTATTCCCTTTGTCTTTCATTCCTTTCCCATCCCAGGTAGCCTTCCTGGATCCCTCAGATTTTCTGTGTAGTCTAGTTTTCAGCACTCAAGCTGAAGATGCACTAGCAACAGGCCAACAACTAGACATCACCTCTTTCAGTGAGGAATGATGAGGGAAACAGACCAACACTGGATGCTTCTTCTCACTGATGAACTGAGTCACCAACACTCCAAATACATTTGCTTAATGAATTTTAAAGACCCATTAATCTGTGACAGCAGATTAATATACCTAAAGCATGTAAATTTGGATTGGCAAGTAAAAAAAAGATGCATCCAATTACTGGAGCAAACTTCTCATGTTTAGAAATAATTTCTTCCCCACAAAAGGAATACAGACAGTTATAAGAGCCAAGGTATCTCACCTGCATTTTTTAGGACTAAAATGGGCAAGTTGAGCTACTGGCTGCTGAGACATCCCAACTGTATTTGTGTCCTGCTGCAGTGGATGGAAAGCAATACAGATTGGAGTTATGACTGTAGCAGTGCTGAGCAAGGCTACTGCATTGCTGGAATTGTCAAAATGGCTATTCAGGCATTTTTAGAACTATGATGCCCTCTAGGAGAAAATTCTATAGTTATAGAACAGTGGTGGGAGAATGAGCCACATTGTAGTACTCAGGGTTAAAAGGAATCAGTCCCACAGACAGAAAAATTCAAGAAAGACTTTAGAGACCTAGCAGGAGGCAAGGTCTTTGATAACTTATGATAAAGAAAATGATTCCCCAGTGGCCTCTAACCCATGTGCCAAAAGCAAAGGTAGGAATTGTGTGGCATTCTAAGTGCTGTTAGATTGTAAGCACCAATATTGCTAAGCAGCCCAGCCAACAATCAGGAATGCTGGAAGCTGCAGTCCAACCTCTGGAAATGTACATGATTCCCATCCCTGGACTAAGATTGTACAGTTGCAACAACAAAAAAACAGCAATTTTATTTATTTACTGACATCAGACTAATTCAAGATAGGGAAGCTGGAGAAAGGAAGGGGCAGGCACAGCTCCATCATGCCTCAGTCCCAGCAGCAGATGAAAAAATAGACATATCCACTGGATTTAATCCCTTCTCTCACTGCCGTTCCTTTTTCCTTATGTTTTATGTCTTATTTAGATCACAAGCCTGAAGGCAAGAAACTGTCAAATCAACAGTTTTGTAAGCCATTCTGAGAGCCTTTAGCTAAACTATAAATACTCTAAATAAATAAACTTTCTTCAATAACATGCTACTGACTCATTAGAAAAGTCATTCAGGGTCACAGAACAAATATGGTTGGTAGAGTTTGCCACACTGTGTGATTATCTCTTGCTAAATATGCCACCTCACTCCCTTCTCTACTTCTTACAAATCCACATAAAAAACACAAGTTGTTCCCAGAGGACTGGAGTGAAGAAGATAAGTGAGCTTGCAGTGTCCAAAAAGCCAAATGATGCTTCAAGGGTACATAAAATTAGGTCTGAGACTGCTGCATTATTAAGGCTATAGTAGGGGTGGATACAATCCAGAGCATAGAAGGCTACGTTGCTGGATTTTCAGCTCCTGTAGAGGAGCAAGGTCACACCACTTCAGCTGCCATGCATCACTTCCTGTCACCTCTCCATCTGTTTTAGCTGTTGGCTTTCTGGCACCCCCAAATAGAATAGAAAAGCCTCAACAAATGGTTTTTCCCCTTTAAAATGTGGTGGGTTTTTTTTTTTAATTCAAAAATTTGGGCTATTCCAGGACCTCTGGGGATCAGTGAGGACAATTCTTACAGCAAACAATTCCCACAGCAAACTATTCGCACCCTTGGGCTACAGGCTTACATTCTCAAGATTACTTGCCACAACATATGAGTCCCTAGAAGCACAGGTTGAAAGTACATCTTTTACTTCCCTAGGCCAATCTGGAAAAGTAAAATGGAGATGAACTGTGAAAGCCTATATGAGAAAAGCAAGCTCTGTAATCACAACAGAGAGCTAGTTATGAGAAAAAGTTAGTCACGACTACCTTACCGTTCTTAGAAAAGCACCAACTACATAGACAAAGTACAAATAATAATTAACTAACTTGTATCACTGCTTTCAATGGGACTTAAGACCAACAGAAATCTGTAATTCAACCAAGACACAATTTGTTGCACGTAAGCAGTTAATTAAAATAAACTAGGGACTTTGACCTGTCTTCGATGATCAATAAACTAGAGAAAAAATGGACAACAGTAAAGAAACATGCCAACCCAAATTTTACATATTATTTCAAGAGTAATCACACCACAGTTTTATATAAAAGCATTACAACACTCTTTACTTTATGTCTCATTCCTAGTGATCCCTAATATGGATCAAACTTCATCAGTGTATACCTAGCTAGGTAAAACTTTGCTCAATCTTTTTGAACCCTATGCAATCCCTTTACAATTTTACCACCTTGAATAATTGGTTGCCTACTGCAAACTTGGAGACTTCTTTGTTAGGAATGTAATCATTAACTAATTTTGTTCTCAAAGGAAGCAATGACTAATCATAGCAATTTTCTTCCCATTTTAAGAAAGTCTTCAAAAACTGCAATTTTCAAATACTATTCACTGTTTAGGATTTTTTTTTTTGGCACAAAATCTGCACACAGATTTTTGTGCTGAAAATACTATTTTTCCCCCACACAAAATGCTGTATGTGCAAATTTTGCACAGAATGGAGATTCTCATCATTCCACGATTCTCCTTATGAAAGCTTCCCAGCACTCGAGAAATATATTTTCCCACCATTTTCTCAATATTTTTTTTCATCCCTACTTCCTGCTCACTCCTTCCCCATCCAACAAACTATTTATAACCAGTGGCACTTGGTACACATAGTTACATCATACATGGGACAGAGAGAAAATATTCAAACTGTAATGAAATGCAATAAGGTAACCAGAGTGACAAGATTTTCTTTTGAAGTATGTTTGTGAAATATCACCAGGGCAAATCTGCTCTCTAGCCATGGCATTTGGTCATTTATACAAAGCTACTTTTCTTTCAGTGATAAATGTAGCAAGAACCAAAGTGATATTTCATTGCTGTGCAGCATCCTACACCATTCCTAGATTGCAGGTACTGGTTCCTTTTGGGTCTTTGTCATAAGATTCTTATTTCAATTAAATCATAGAAAGTAGTGAAGACTAATTAAGAATGCTGTAAAGTACTCTAAAAATAATATCATATAAAATATTTAAAATCCCCTACAGCTCAAATAAGCAGAGAGCAGCAGCGCATACAGAATCACAGTCTGCAACAACTCTTCAAAGATATCCTTAATATGTCCTCCTTAAAAACTAACTAATAGGCAAATTTCAGACTTAAAAAATCCCACAATATTTCTCTACCATATCTACTCCCCTAATATATGGCAAAGTATATTCCTCGAAAATTGCAGCACCAAAGGTTCATTAGCGTTTCTTCAGTGATAAGATCACAACTAGCAAACAAGCCTGCCTGAAAGACAGTTGTAGGAGATAACTTGTGATGTCAGACCTAGAAGACCTGATTGACATTTCCCCCACTTGATTCTCAATATCTCTGAGAATCTACTGTTTAGGGCAGGGCTTTCCAAATGATGTGCCGCGACACATTAGTGTGCCACCTGAAGTGTGTAAGTGCGTCAGCTACAATCTTTGAAATGTATGTTATTATTTATAAATCATATATTTTAAAAATATATAAAAGGTTTTCATGAGATATGTTATGTCCCCATACATTTTGTTATTACAATTTATGTATGTGTCCGTATCTCTTATAAGGGGTTTAACCTCTGGTTTGCTAGTAAAACTGAATTACTGTGTTGCAAAATGATGCATCTCCAAAAAAGTATGTCACCAACATGAAAAGTTTGGAAAGCTCTGGTTTAGGGGTTCCTACCACAACAGTTTGTTTGGAAAATATTTTCAGTAAGTAACTAGGAAGTTTGAAACTTGACTCGATTTGTAAATATTCAAAAGAATATATAATACTAGAGTTTTTACAGAAATGATTTCCCAACCTCAGGAATGTAGGATAAGTTCACTTAATGGTTTCATTCACGCATTACATGATTTAGAGTTAAATGGTCAAGTATAAGGTTTATATACCTTCCACTCTCCTTCCAGTGTGGCTGTTTACTATGAGTGAGCCTTAAATTGTGGTTAATTTTAGCTATGGTCTACTGAAACAAGCCATTTTAATAAACTGTAACTTAATGATGGCTTATTTCAGTAAGCCTTGAGTCCCAGCTTTGTGGAAAAGGCAGAGAACAAATAATGTTAACTACATTTAAAAATTACCAGTAAAACTAACCTGTTTAAGGTTCACAGACATAATACTAAACTACCATTAAAAATAGATGCAAAAAACTTTCTGATTTCCTTGTAGACAACACATGCAAGGGGTATGAAGTGCACAAACCTCCCTGAAATGATCATCAGGTCCCTTTTGTTACCAAAATTATATTGTTATAATTCTAAGTTGTTCCATCCTTTACCAAAAAACCCTCAGCAGCTATTGGCTTCTACTCTACAGGAACAGATATAACTCATAATGTCTTTTAAAATACATATTTAATGCTATAACACAGAAAGCTAACAATTCTGAAAACCACAGTAAGACAATGCATTTTAATGGTGGTGCTTCTGCTTAAACTGAAGTCCACAATAGCCGCATGTTCCCGTCTTTGTGTCTTTGTCCTGCAAATGGGAAAGGGTAGAGATGAGAAAACAAGAACAATATAATGTTACTATGTAAGTACACTTGTATATCCTTTCATAACAAATACTTTGGGGTGCATTCAACAATTCTGCTTATATATAAAAAACTGAAAGGTGGCACACAGCTTGATTTTTTCCCATGTTTATTCCAAAGAAAGTAGATTTCATTAGAACCTAATTGAAGGGATATTCTTAGGCGCACACACTGCACAGCAGGTCTCAGAGAACTCAGTAAAATTTGCTTCTGAAAACAGAAATGTGCTGCACAAGTGATAAAAGGATTTCATGAGTGGCTCGCATATATTTATTAAAAATCCTTAACAGAAACAGTCCCTCTTCACACAGTATTTGGCTAGCATATTCAACAGGAAAATGACAGTCAAACGAAAGGGGAAGACTATTCTAATTATTTCCTTTCAAATAAGAATACTTCTGATTTCAAAACATTAAGATAAAAGGGGGCAGGAGCTGGAGGACAGCATATCTCCATTTGAAAATGAAAAACAAATTAAATTATTTGAATTAAACCATTTTTGATGTGAGCTAAGAATGACACTGATTATCTGTACCAAAGGGCTAAGGCTATTCACGTAATATACTGATGTTATCAAACAGCTCTAACAATTGGCCATTATCTGCCTTGCAGCCACTCCTGACTATCAATTTTACGTTTTTTAATCAATTAGTCTTCACTTCCCTCTACCAATCTGAAAAATGCAATTAAACCATAAAAAGTGACAAGACTTCAGATCAGCAAAGTGTTTCCATCTGATATGCTAACAAGATACATACAATTAAAAGAAAGCAATCTACATCCCATACATCCCATATCTGAATTTACAGGTGAGATACTCTACCAAGCAAAAATTAAAGCAAAACAAAGAAAATAAAGATTGACGTTAATGGAGGCTGGTTGAGACTACATTAAGAATCAAGCACGGATTCAGCACAGAAAAGACAATCTTAAATATATGCACATTTCTATCTTTAAAATACCTATTAAGTAACTGCCCCCCCAATTAAGCTCATCATCATTAAAACCTTCCCCTAAACTACGCTATGCTTGCATAACTTGCAATTCATGAAACTAAGTACAGCCATACTTGGTGTATTGTGCTGCCAGAGGCTTTGCGTTTGATTTTTTTTGCAGTACTCTAGCAGGCAGCAAAACAGCTGACATATCAAGCCTCTACCAGTTGGTCTCAGATGTGTAACTACTTCTACCCAAACAGAATACTCGGCACAACAAGAGACAACACAAAATAGGAATATGCAGCAATAGTTAGATGGTATTACCAAATTTATATATACTTTAGGATGTCCCAGAGCTCCTCCACCACCATCACAGGATACAACTCTGGTTTCAACTTCACTCACAGGCTGCTCAGCAATTAAATCAATAGCAAAGCTCTCATTCACCTGTAACAATAAAATAGAAACTTTACCCAACAGCCCTATGTATGTATGTATGTATGTATGTATCTATCTATCTATCTATCTATCTATCTGCACATGCACAGTGACACAAATAATGGCTTTTGCTACTAAAGCTACTTTAAAATCCTGTAACTAAAACAGATCCAAACTTACTGACCGGCTGTCCTTCAAGTTTACATATATCCATGTAACACTAAAAGCTATTATTGGACTTCTGGGTTCTTCTCCCCTTTCCTGGCTGATTAAATGCTGTTTGTCACCTTAAATCCCCACTGCTGGACCCACTGCAGTATCCACACCTCTAGCACATGGGAGCTACAGTAGGGCAACATAATTACACTGACAGAAGCAAATGAGGTGATTTCTCTTCCCACTGCAGCTCCTGCCTGCACTCAAGATTGTGCCAAAACTGCCTGGGGAATGCCCCAATCCCCCTTTTGATTTTGGTTCCATCAGTGGAACACACCATTAGATCCTACTCTAATGGATTAGGCTAGAAGGACAAACACAACACTTGAAAAGAAATATGAACATAATATTGCTGAATTCAAATAGAGTCAATGCCTGCGGAAGATGAAAGCACCTAAGATCAAGCACAATATTTCAAGCACACTACTATTCCTCCACAGTGAAAATAGTTTGATGTGTATGCTATTATCATAACAAGTCAAAATTGTCAAGGGACACAGAGCCCTGCAGTGAAGAAAAGAGGACAAGGAATTTCCCTTACATAAATTCAGCACTAGGTACCATGCTATAGATTTAAACTGACCCAATTAAAATCTGATGCCTATTGTGCAAGAAAAATTATGCCTATACAGCATCCCATGCACCTGTCTTTGTTTTTAAAAAAATAGTTCTCAAGAGATGTGTGCAAACTTTAAGCATACTAGTGGGCCGTGGGTCTATGGCATACTACTACTTCACATGTGAGTAAATAAAACACCAATTAAATTCATTTCATTTTAATAAAAAATCAATAACCCTGTATTTTCTCAGTTTGGGCCTAAGTGAGGACATGACATATTTCAAATATTTCAGCATATTACAATCTTCTACAACAGAGGGTTGTAGCTTTAACCTACTCTGAAAACCTGCAAAATATTTTGGCCAACGCATGTGATCTATGTCATATAAACAAAGTGCAATTTAACAGAACTGTAATCTGAAGGAGTAAAACTGGTTTCAGTCCAAGTTCTTCAACAAGACTTTTTATTACTATTTGCTAAAAGACAACATTCTTTTACCATTAAATTCAATGAACATTTTGTCACTATCTGGACAAAGCAAAGAATCAAGGCAAAGGGTTCCTAACAATGATGCTACCTCTTTCTGTCGTCCAACAAACCGAACCCGCCTGTAATCATATTCTTCATAAACCTGAAATAAAATCAGAAATATGTTAAACATGTAAGAAAATTACCTTCAGCTCTGATTTCAGTTTGTTACTATATTCAAATAAAGTGCCAGGAACAAATAAGTAAATTTAGAAACTACATTTCCAACTATTTTCAGGATAAAAGTACTAACAGTCTGGAGAAAATGAAATATATTCAATGCTTGATAGGAAGGTCTCTTACACTAACATATTTTACAGAATGAATGGGGCTACATTTGGGAAAAGATTAATTTCATCTGATCGTAGAAAAAAATTCTACCAGAGTCCATCCCACCAGTATATTTCACCTTGTAGGTTAAGCAAAACTTACAGCTCAAGAAAATTGTTCCACTTCACTTACCAAAATGTACTGTATTTTTTATAGTTGCCTGTTTACTAGATGGTTTTGCAGACTGATTACCAGTATGACCAAGTATGTTATAAAGTATGCTTTATCCGATGACCCCAAATTGATTTTATTACTCTGCCTGAGAGACCTAGTGTTAAAAACAGATTCGTAACTGGCAATTAAGCTCTTAATAGGAGCAAAGATTTATATTACAACTAAATACAGAACGGCTGATGTTCCTTTACTTTCTGATTGGCATTTAAATATATGGCACATTACTCATGTCAAAATTAACATATTTCCTAAGAAACAGTAATGATACAAACATAGATTGTTTTATGGCAAAACAGATCATGTTTGTTGCAGTTTGAAATACCAAATGTCAAGACGCTATGTATCTGCTTTCTCTTCCTTTTTAGGAGAAATATTTGAATTCCTAGGTATCACGATTATCCAGAATTCTAAAGAACTGTGACTTATTATGAAAAGGTCAGTACACTGATGCATATGGCTTGACTATGTCCACTTAGTTCCTCCTGTCAGTAGGAGCAGTTAAGCAAACCACAAACTCTTTATCAACAGGAATATCAGCAAACAGGGGCAAATGCAGTCAAGAGTGAACAAGAAATGCAGCAGCAGCTGGGAGACAACCAACAACACTTTGGGTGTGATTAGCTATGGCCCACAGACTGCACACTCCTGGTCTGGCCTATTTATAAGCCTAGAACTATGTCTTGTTTCTCCCCCAGCCAGCAGTAATAAGCCATGATCTGTATTTGTGTTGGGGAAGAAAGAAGTTAGAGTTGTCATGTTACACAAAGAACAGATGAAAAACCGCAGTTGTCTGGCCACTCTCCTTTATAGCAGAAACCATCATAAACAACAGGCCAAGATTACTTCAAGCCCCCGATTTATCATTATGTGCAAACTGGGCTTTACTGTGTTTTCTTTTTTGAACACTGTGACTTAAACTGAAATATTGATAGATGAAGGGAATGCTGTGGATGTAGCATATCTCGATTTCAGTAAGGCCTTTGACAAAGTTCCCCGTGACATTCTTGCAAAGAAGCTAGTAAAATGTGGGCTGGACAGAGCTACTGTCAAGTGGATCTGTAACTGGTTGACTGACCGTTCCCAAAGGGTGCTCACCAATGGCTGCTTTTCATCCTGGAGAGAAGTGACTAGCGGGGTGCCACAGGGTTCTGTCCTGGGCCCAGTGCTGTTCAATATTTCCATCAATGACTTGGATGAAGGAATAGAGGGCATGCTGATCAAATTTGCAGATGACACCAAATTGGGAGGGGTTGCTAATACGCCAGAGGACAGGATCAAAATTCAAAATGACCTGGATAGATTGGAGAGCTGGGCCAAAGCTAACAAAATGAAATTCAACAGAGAGAAGTGTAAGGTCCTACACTTAGGTAGAAAAAATGGAATGCAGAAATATAGGATGCGGGACACGTGGCTGGATGGCAGTACGTGTGAAAGGGATCTAGGAGTCTTAATAGACCACAAGCTGAACATGAGTCAGCAGTGTGATGCGGCAGCCAAGAAAGCCAATGCAATTCTCGGCTGCATCAATAGGAGTATGGTGTCTAGATCGAGGGAGGTACTGGTACCACTCTACTCTGCTTTGGTTAGACCTCATCTTGAATACTGTGTCCAGTTCTGGGCACCCCAATTCAAGAAGGACATGGTCAAGCTGCAGCAGGTCCAGAGGAGGGCGACCAAAATGGTGAAGGGCCTGGAAGCCAAGCCCTATGAGGATAGACTTAGAGAGCTGGGTATGTTTAGTCTGCAGAAGAGAAGGTTAAGAGGGGACATGATAGCCATGTTTAAATATTTGAAGGGATGCCATGTAGAGGAGGGAGAGGGCTTGTTTTCTGCCGCTCCAGAGACCAGGACAAGGAGCAATGGATTCAAGCTGCAGGAAAGGAGATTCCACCTGAACCTCAGGAAGAACTTCCTGACAGTCAGGGCTGTCCGGCAGTGGAATATGCTGCCTCAGAGTGTAGTGGAGTCTCCTTCCTTGGAGGTTTTTAAGCAGAGGCTGGATGGCCATCTGGCGGGAGTACTTTGAGGGTATTCCTGCATGGTAAGGGGTTGGACTGGATGGCCCGTGTGGTCTCTTCCAACTCTACATTTCTATGATATCTTTTAAAAAGACAACAATACTCAATATTAACTTACTTATAAAGATTTGAACGTTTAAGCACACGTCTTAAGAATGTTTCAAAACATGTACAATACAGTAGATAACACAAAACATTTTTCTTTGATATATTTGCAAAGTAAGACAAAAGTATAATTTTATTTTAACTCAGATGTAACTATAACTATGTATTTATTTGTATCCAACTATTTATACTGCATGCTATATCCAAAGATCTCAGGGAATAGCACAAAAGAAAAACAAGTTTAAACAACTACAAAACAATTTAAACAAACAAACTAAGATAAAAGCTAAAAATTTCAGAATAAAATCAACTTTAGTGACAATCTGTCAGATTGACACTAAAGTTGATTTTATTCTGATGCCAAGTTAAACGTGGCTCTTCCCCAAAGTGTGGGACACTGGAAGTCTTGTCCTTTAATTAGTTTAATTGGCTTCACCAAGGCTGTATTTATTGCAAATGGGCTGTCTTTAGTTGGCTTGCACCTGTCGCAGTTTCATTTTGCATCTTAAAGCAATGAAAAGCTTGAAGTTGCCATAGTGAAATAGAAAAAAATTATTTTCTAGAGAATTAAAGGCTAATCTACCATATAAAAGTCAAAGTTTGAATGTTTGTTTGTCTGTGTCACCCAAAGACCTCATATGATTGGCTGTCCAAGAAGATTCTATGGAATCCGGGGCTTTGCAGTTTAGCGAGGGGCCCTTAGAATTCTCAGTCAGAGAGCTCTTGGGCCTCAGTCAACTGTGCCTGTCTTGAATAGGCCAGCTGCTATGGAGACTAGGCCTAGCAGCAAGGAGGAGGGCAATGTATTCTTTCAGGAACCCAACCTCTGTATGTTAATAACTCTGAATACAGATTGCATGGGGTGATACAGGGAAAAGTTACAGATACCGGACAAGACAGTTTGGGGAATTAGAGACACAGGATCTCAAGTCTTTCTAACGCGTATCACCTATGAGAAAATAAAATTCTGAGCAACACCAGGTATATACACCAGTTACACATAAAATCCATTGGAACAGAAGACACAGCAATACCCATGTGCATGTATAAGAGCAAGCCAAAATCCATCCCAGCCTCCTGCAGAATCCATTGTCGGCATGAGACAGGACGCTTAGGGGGCATTACCTTTTCTTTCACATCATGTTGCTCTAAATATGGAAGCAACTGTCAGCCAGTTTCTGGCTGTCAGCTCTTTGCACAAATAAAAAAAGCTACCGTAACCTCCAGGTTCAGGAAAACAATCGTTGAATAGAAATTGTTGGGAGCAAAGCGTAGGAAAATCACTTTTTCTGCATTTCAGACAAGCTGGCTGAGGAATTCTAGGAGTTATAGCCGGAAAAAAGGAACTTTCACAAGCCCTGGTCTGAAGGGAGGAAAGGAGACAGCAGGGAGTTAGGCGCTGCTGACAACAGGGTGATGACGAGAGATGGACCCCCGGCGTTTATCTTCCCAAGTGCCCCAAGGACGCCCCGAAAGACCCTCCGTCTCCCGTCCCCACCTCCCGGCAAGGGGGCCGGACCTATTCACCTGCCCCGTGTGCGTCACTTTCTCTCCTGTCGGGGAAGTCTGCGCCCCGTAGCTTCTCCTCGACGCGGGCTGCAGGGAGAAGGGCACCGGGCCGCCCCTCGTCGCCACGAAACCCACCCGCAAAATCCCTCGCAAGGACAGACAGGGCGCCGCCATGTTCGTCCAGGAAAAACCCTTGACTGGCCCCCTCCTGCCAGAACAAAGGACAGTGCGCACGCGCGAACCAACCGAAAGCGCTTCTGCTGCCGCCGCTCCTCAAGAAAAACCAAAGCCCCGCCCAACACAGAGGCCAGCGACGTCTGACGTAACGGCCTTGCCGGGACTCGAGGCGGGGAAACGTAATGACGCAGGAAGGCGTCGAGGGAGGTCACGTTAGCTGTCGTGCGGCACTGGGGTCCTCCTGTTGCAGGCTTCCTGGAAGAGCAAAGGTTGGTGGCGTTGGGGTTTTCCGCTCCGAAACTGTGGCTGTTTTGCTTCTGTGCGTAGACTGTTTGACTCTGAGGGGATTTAGTGACAGAAGGTTGAAGCCGTTGTTTCCGTCATCCCGTTTGTTGGGGAAAGTTAAGCTTCCTGGTTTGCGCATGCGCTCCCGCTTCCTACTAGGTGAGCGAAAATATTGAACTGCGCATGCGTTTCAGTGCTTCCTAGCGGGGATGCACGATTGAAGGCACGGATGAGAAGGTGGACTCGTGTACTCGGGCGCGAGTGGTCTTAGGGTGTCATTAAGGAAAAAAAGACCCAGCCCTCCCCCCAGCTGATCCTCTTATCCTGTTATTTTGGACTACAGCTGCCCTCATCCCAGTGCCAGCTGGGACCGGTGTGGGATTGTGGCCAAACACATCTAAATGATAGGAGATTGGGAAAGGCTAAATTACCTTGTCCTGTAGGGTAGTGCTTTTCGAAGGGTGATCCGTGGATCGGTGCCAGTCCTCAAGTCGTTGGCTGCCGGTCCCTAGTAATTTCCTGGAAAGAAGCAGTTTCATCCGTGAGCACAACTATGGTGCTGGTATACTGCAGAAGAAAAATTGCCTATCCCCACCACCAAATATGTCATTGCTGAAAAGCAGAGCTTTCCAAACTTTTCATGTTGGTGAGACACTTTTTTAGACGTGCATCATTTCGTGACACAGTAATTCAGTTTTACTAGCAAACCAGAGGTTAAACTAACTGTAAGAGATACAGCCACATACATAAATTGTAATAACAAAATGTATGGGGACACAACCTATCTCATGAAAACTTTTCATATATTTTTTAAAATATGATTTATAAACAATATACATTTCCAAGATTGTAGGCAACATACCTACACACTTCAGGCAACACACTAACATGCCACGGCACACCATTTGGAGAGCACTGCTGTAGAGTACCTCCTAGGCCATTTTCCTGAGTCTTGGGGAAAACTCTGTGCAGATTTGTAGTTCTGTTCAGTATATGTCTGGTGACTTCAGTGGGATTTATACCACCCTTCCAGGTGTTTAGGATTTCAGCCTTTGTCTATGATCATATAACTGCTTCCTTACAAGTCAGCCTTAGTGGAGTCTGTTCTCAATTGAATGTGGAAAGTGTGGGTGGAGCTGCTCTCTTGATTGTTAATTGAATATTGACATTATTTTTTCTTTCTTTTCTAAGCTTCAACACAATGGCCAGTCTGCTTCTGCGGAATGTAGTGGCCACTGCAGCCAAGTCAGTTCTGCTCCTGAATTGCCGCTCTGCCTCCTGCTCATTCTCTCCTTGGCTACTGGGACACTCAAAGCTTGTTAACCCATTGCGAGGTTTAACTGCCATCAAGCCACAGAGCATGGATCCGCTGCCCTTTTTCAGAGGTTGCCCTGCTCTCAACTTTCAGCCTGTTGCTGGCATGAAATGCAAGGTTGTCCTCAAAAGGCGCTGCAAGGACTGCTTCTTTGTCCGCAGGCGTGGTCGCTTGTATGTATACTGTAAAACTCACCCTCGGCACAAACAGAGGCAGTTGTAACTCTCCTAGTTCAAGGAGGAGATGCAAGGACAAAGAAGTTGCACTGCTCTTCACAGAGGAAAATTCTGATGAACTTTTCCAGAAAAGACCTTTTCTGTGTAAACAATGTTATTAGCAAAAGGAAAATAAATGTAATCATTAGGCTTTGAAGTATTGTTCATTTCAAAACTGCATTGTTTTTATGTTTAATCAGACCTCATCACATACTCTTTTTTTCCAACAAACACTTAATGTGTCATTGCCATCACCAAAACCACATTTAAAATGTCTTGTTCATCCCAGTAATGCTTACTATTCCTTTGCAAATCAAGTAATGTGGTCTGAGTCAGAGCATCAAAGCAAATGATATGGTTCAGCCAGAATTCAGCACTTTTGTTTTGATTTTAGTTGAAGACCCCAGTCTGCCCAAATCTATCACATCAAAATCAGCTGTGATGGGGGTAGACCATATTTTAAATTTTGTTCTTTTGTTCTGCAAAAACAGTGTACCTGAAGTTAACAAGTGAGGATGGTTGCCCACTAGCCTATACAGCAGGAGTGGACAACTGCCAAGGGGACTGTGTTAGCTCTCTGCAAGATCTTGTAATGTCCCCACAGAAATATCTGGTGCTCCCAAATTAAAAAAAAAATAGAGAGCAATTTCACCTACTCCCAACCCCAGACAACTGTTTTAGGCTATTTCCACGCTACACTATTACAGTGCTATTATTCCATTTTCAACATCCTGTGGAATTGTGGGGTTTGTAGTTTAGGGAGGGGGATTTAGAACTACAAGCCCCAGAATTCCACAGGATGTTGAAAGTGGAAAAATAGCACTATAACAGTGTAGTGTGGAAATGGGCTTAGGCAAGGGTTCAGGACACAGAACCCTTGCAGAAGTGGAGAAACCACAACTAGCCCCCCCTGCCATGATTCCCCTCTCTTTTCCCTCTAGAGCTCCCCCACTCCCATTCCTTTGCCTCTGACCCTGGCATGGTTGGGGGAGATGACCTAGAAGGCTTACTAGCACATTGTCCTCAGAGAAGAGGGGAATTCTGGAGTTCTAATTACTTCTGGCAGCCATCTTGAGAAAGAAGCACCTGACCAATTAGTAGCAAATACACAGCAGAATGTGCACCACATGGCAGAGAGGCCACACCTTCAGCAGTGGGAGGGTGCTTTACTCATCCAAAAGGAAAAAAAAAGCCATCCATTTTAGACACAAGCCTTGCAAGCCTAGGGTGAGGAATGCAAGAGATGGGAGGAGGAAAATGGGGAGCAGGGAGGAAAGCACCTGCCTCGCAAATAATCAAATTTGCGAAGGTCAAACCCATGAATGTGGAGGGAGGACTGTATCGGCTTTTGTTAAATTAGAGATGGAGAAGGAGGTGGTCAAGGATTGTACGATAAAATGAGCACAAAATATTGAATGTCATATCCAATTGGAACAATGGGAAAAATTGTGGTCAGAGGAAATTACATTTACTTTTAAGTTATGATTTTAAAGAGAATTTTTATCAGGTGATGTATCAATAGTATTTGACTATCCAAAAAATTGGCCAGAATACATAAAGAAGTTTGTAATAGATGCTGGAAATATGAGCAACAAATGGGACATTATCATATGTGCAGACCTGTGAGAGGGGCAAAAAAATTCTGGAATCAAATGCATCTTACAGTGTATAAAATCTGGAAAGCTGAGGTTCAATTGTCCTCAGAATTGTATTTGTTGGGATTCATAGAAGATCAGCTTGAGAAGAAGTAAGGCAAGATACTACAATACATAACTACTGTACCACAGTTCTTACTTGCACAGAAGTCAAAGGATACAGAGATTCCAACAAGAGAGAGCTGGCTGATAAAACTGCTGGACTTAGTTAGACTGGATAAATTGATAATATTGATAACAGAAAATTAAAGATGTCTTTTGTGAAATATTGGGTAACCCTCAGTAACCTCTTAGTAAAGTATTAGAAGGCTTTTAGTAACTAAAGAAGCTTTTCTTTGAGGCAATGTTACCTAAAATATGAGTTGGGAAAGCTGGAATCAATCTTTTAAATGTGTTTGTTGTCTTTTTTTTCTTTTTTAAGTTTATGTTTAGTATTAGTATTTTTTCTTGTGTATGTTTTTCTTTATTGGTTGATTTGATTGTTATATTTATTTATAGTTGTAATCTGTTGTTGTCTTGGTTTCCTTGTTTTTATCTTTTTTGTATGTGCTTCTATAAAATTTCAACTTAAAAAGTCAAAAAAAGAAAATTTTAAATAAAATTTTTGCTTGGTACAACCAGGTTCAAGCTTATTGCTATGTTCTTCAACACTCATCCAGACAGAAAGACATTTTAATCCATAGAGTCATGTTTTGTTCCAGAACTGACATAGAACTAGACTTAAAAGCAGCATCCATGTGGTTCAGGCACCTAATATATTCAGAGTGTTGGTTTGTTTTATGGACAAAAAATATCCCCCCCCCCAAAAATTGTATTTTATTTTTAGACATTTTTTGCAAACAAGCAAGACCACAAGCTGCTCAAAAACAAATGTTCCATCTTATATGGATATCTGTTTTCTGGCTTGGCACAGGATGGTGTAGTGGTTTTGAGCGTTGGACTACAACCGTGGAGACCAGGGTTTGGTTTCCCGCTCAATCATGAAAACCCGCTGCGTGACCTTGGGTGCATCACACACTCTCAACCCCAGAAAATCTCATGCTAAGATCACCCTAGGGTCACCGTAAGTCAGAAATGACTTGAAGGCACACGATAACAATATTTTCACCCTTGATTTGGCACCCACAGACTCCCTTATGGCAGTTTTATACCCTGCAGTGCATTGGAATTCTCACTGGAGTCAGTAAATGCCTCAGATTAAGGCACTCAGTTGAAGCTGTTATTTGCCCGGATTGAGGGTTCAGCATCCTAAATCTGTTGTTTCAGACCTACCACTCAACGCAACCATGGTTTGATATTATACTCCTCAACCTCAGAACCTCCTCTCCCTTTTATAGCAGAGGTAGGAGCACCACATACAGCCCTATGTAGCCCCCAAGATCTCCTGTACCTTTGTGCTGCTGTCACCACAACAGCGCTGTTGCTGAAGAAGGAAAAGTCCAGTTCCACCAGAAACTCAGTCCAAAGTACAGAGACTAGAGTGCCCCCACGGTGTCACTCTGTGGTTTGACCACCTGATTGCCACCTCCTGACTCCTGACCCTTTTGATGGTGCTCTGCTTTACTCGATAGCACCAGATTGACTGACAGCCATCGATTTAACTAAAATAGATAGAGAATACACTCCTGGGGGAAGGAGCATTAAGCTAGCAGACAGAGTGGAAGGTGGGACTAATGTCAGAAGAACTGGTACTGACCACCTGTTTTCAAGGTCCTTGCTGTTAACTGCATTTGTTCATATGATAATACTCTGTTCAAACAGTCTGTGTATAAACATACCCATGGTTTCTGTATTGTTGAATGAATAGCGTGTGTTCGTATATGTGCATGGCTGGGGAGCTAAGTGCATGGTATTTAAGTAAGTGAACAGATAGAGTGGATGCACGGTTGTATGTGAGTATGTGAAAGAATGAGCCAGCAGAAAGAAGGAGGGAAGGTGGCATTTCTACTTTGATCATGCCCATTTCCCCATGTGTAGGAATGCAGCCCTCCAAGTCAAAAAAGGTTACTTCTCTACAGACAGTGATTTCCTCCTTTCCAGAGCAAACTGGGGTCTGCTCACGTGTCCAGACCGCAAACATCCTTGCTATATGAAGATTATGGCTTTATTTCACTGAGTTCAATGACATTTATTTCCTGTATCTCCTGAGGCAGAGAATTCAAAAGTAATCTTCTGTCTAAATAAGTACTTCTAGAACTTCTTAAGGCTGCAAACCTTATCTCCTAGCTAGGAGTATGACCCACTGAAATTAATAGGTTTTACTTCTCAGTAGATTGTACAGAATTGTACTGAAAGAGTCTTTCCTAATCAACAGCTTTTGGATGGAGGATCTGTAATAATTTTCAGTGGAGTGAAACAATATTGAGGTCATAACAAAAAGATTGAAAAGCTTTGCCTGTATTAGTAGATAAAGCAAAAACGCAACATTCTTTTGGAACAGATGTATTTAATGATCTTCCAGACTACTTCCCTGTAATAATGGGATTTAAGTTTCTGCTGTTCACCTTTCAACTTAGAAAGTTCTCGTATGTGGGCAAAAGGAGAGTTCTGTTCAGTTAAGCATGATGTCTTACATCAAACATTGTGTTATCCAGCTTCAGGAGGGAAATAGACTTTCCAAAAAGAGGCCAGACTTTTTATTAAGATCTGTTAAAAACTATAATTTGTCTAGAGTTTATTCATTTGCATCTTGGTATGGAATCTTATGCAAACCAATCATGGCAATAATGCCATGCTTTGTCTTTTTTGGCATGTTTCTGAACAGCACTCTCTTCTAAGGATCTATTTATGGTACAGAGTTTAAATCTGCTAAGTCCTAATGAAAAATGGTTGATAAAGGATGAATGGATTTGACAATAAAATATACTGATCTTAATGTTAACTCCAGTGCCATTGTTATCAAATCATTATTATCTCAGAGTCTAGGCATGTAAGCAGATGTAAGGTGTGTCTAGCACAAGAGAGTGGCTTTAAAAGGCTACTGAAGCATTCCTTGTTTCAGTCTCTCAGTTAGATAACAACTGTCAAAAATAAAGCAACACACATGGTAAGAAAATAAAATATCAAAATACCTCTCACTTGCCTAATCCTTGGTAATAAAGGTTAGCCCAAGAAAGTTTTAAAGCTCATCTGAAAAGTATAAAAGCTGAGACTTAAGGGATTCCAAGGAGAGGGAAAGTCCATAGTTGTGAAGAGGATTCTAAGAAACTTCCATACTGTTGCTACTTGAACCAGACATGTAGATGTTATAGCCAGTAAGACACTCCCAGTTGATCTTAGCAGTAAAGTGGTTGGAAAAGAGGGAAGACGGCTAAGTGGAAATGCAGCTCAAATGTACTGTGCTTGTATGCAGAAGTCCCCCAGTGCAATCTCTGGCATCTCCAGGTGGGAGCAGAAGAGAAACCTACATACAATTCTGGATAGCACACTTCCCCAGCTGTCCCAGTTGGGTGGGGAAAGTCCTAATTAATCCTCTGTCATCCCACTTTTTTTCAGATGCTTTAAAAATGTCCCAGTTTCTCTATCCTCCTCCCATTTTCCTCCTTTGTCCTGAGCTTACTTCCATTACTACAAACTGCATTCAAAGTGCAAAAATAGTTTGCACTGGATTAAACTGGGGGTGGAGAAGGAAAGGAAAGGAGCAGAATCTTGCCCTTCTTTTCAGGGTCAGGCAAAAGCAAACTCCTGCAGCCCCTCCTAGCTTCTGTGTTCTTTCTCTGTTCCTACAGTCTCTGAAATAATTTAAGATCCAAATTGGTCAGGGCTTTATACATCAAAACCAGTACACTGAATAACTGCCCAGAAGATAATCATGAGCTAGCACAGATTCTGTAAGGATCCTTCGAAACGCAAGCTGTCCACGGTGCTGAAATCTTTAAATGATTATGAGACATCCTGGCAAGTGCGTGTCCCCTGGTTCCTTACAAATGGAACATTACCATGAACTTGCTTAGGTGCAACCCAAATATAAGGATCCCTGGAACATTTAGTTTCCTAATTATCTGACAACCGTATCACAAACATTGATGCCCTGGAAAACAATATTTGGAAGAGTGCCTAGAAGCTGGGAAACTGTCATTGTAGTATTCAGGGTGCTGGGGAAAAGGGAAGAAATGAAGCCTCCAGAAAAGTTTCCAGGGCAATATTCTCCTTAGCAAGTAGGTGGCAACAGGTAAGTACAATACAGTGGGTGCAAGGGAATGGAGTTTAATGGGTAAATGGAAGAAGTATTCTCCATTATGCATCACATAATGTCATTAGGAATACAATGGTATGCAATTTGCAGCAGGGATTGAGGGAGGGTTTTTTTTTCACCTTTGGGGTGAAAATAGCTCAACTGACAAAGACCACTCCCAAAGTAGAAATAATTTTAATGTCAGTTTTGGTTTTTGCACTCCTTGCTTTGAAAATGGCAAAAGTAACTAACTGTAATGTAATTTATTGCCAACTGCAAACAGATAATGTTTCTTGGTATAATGATACAGACATAATATTTGCTTGTTCCAAAGAAGGGTTCTTTCCCTCCCACTCCAACTTTCTGCCCTCCAACAGGTGGATATGTAACTAGGTCAACTGAAAGAATCCTGCAGCTTATGTATATTAATGAGTGTAAGGCTTCAACTGCAGCAGAGTGCATAAGAAACAGCGCTCTAGTTGCTGAAGTAAGGACAATGTCTCTTTAATAATGACAGGTGAGGGGAAAATCTGTCTGAACCTTACTGCTTGGGGAGCTCTGTCTGACTGGATCAGTGGGGGATACACTGAGGTTAGCTAACTGACAGATGACTTCTTTCCAGACACCTGGCCCCAGCCGTTGCCATGCATTGCAAAAGAGCCTTTGGCTCCTTCCTTTTGTTTAGCATATTAAAATCCAACTAGACTAGGAATATTATTTCCAGGGGGCCAGGATGTGTGGGTGTGCATTTGATAACAAGGAGGTTAATTTTAAGCCCATGAGGAAATGTTTCTATGGCTGGGTAGTGGAAAAGCCAATTGTTCCAATCCGGTGAAAGAGATCAGTTCTTGCCTGTGTCCTTCTGTGTGCATTGCTGACATAGGTTTGCATTGTGATAGCTATCAAAGACCTTCCAGAGTGGCCGGGACCAGAACAAGGGTAGGTTTCAATCTAGTCAGTGCCTAGATGAGATATTGCATGAGAATCCCATTATGTCACTTCCAGAGCTTTCTGGAGGAAAAACAGACTCAACACAATCAGAATCAAAAATAGTCTGCATCTAGAACTCCCCATCTCAACACAGTTGCTCTCCTCCTTGGAAATAAGATATGAAAGAGCTTCATAATGACCAAGGTGCTGATTGTTCCAAACTTATCCCGAGTTCATGCTCAAGCACATTCCTTTGGAAGGGGAGCTCCTTGAACTCACTGCCATGTCCTTTTGAGCAAACATGCTTACAGTTATGCTGTTAGGACCCTAAGGGAAGTTTGTGTACATGCTCTTTTAGGAGCAATTCATAATCTAGCCCAGAGTAAAAGTAATGGCAGTGTACTTCAAAGATAGATGAATCGTGGTCCTTGCCTGAAAGATGAACAATTTTGTCGTTGGGATTAGTTTAAGGAAGTTTAATTAGATATTAAACATATTAAATAACCTAGCTTTCAGTGATAATAAATTTTTCCTCTGCATGTGTATGTTTGTATTTGTGCATGGTTTGACAAAACTCGACAATCTTTTTTCTTTGTATTAAACCAGAATAAAGTAGAATATATTTACATAATGCAATGATCCATGAAGGTTACCATAACATCAAGGGACCATATTAACCGGTTGAATGGAATTCATTAGAAATTAACTACCACTTAAATTAATTTTCCCACATTCACAAGGCTATAATGGCAAAAAAAGGAACCGTACATCAGCCTGTACTGACAGGAGAGCTGTCACTGCTTTTATTTATAGGTGAATGTATTAACTCACCAAGCTGCGTTTCTACACAAAAAGCTGTGCCTAGGCATTCATAAATTGCTACTTCCTAAACCTGTTCTATTAATAAGTAAGCCAAGTCTGATTCAGCAGGAACACACCTTTCCTAGTTGCATTTACTACTAGACAAACTTAGACTTTGTATTTCCTGTCACAAGTCAGATAGATAGCTAGATAGATAAATGTTTCTCATTAAACAATCCCCCACATTTCATAGTTCTACAACATTTGAGTGAAATAAATCATCACAGGCACATCTGAGATGTGAATCCAAAATCCTTACTGTGTTTCACTAACATTTCTCAACATGTTTTTTTAAAAAAGTCCCCTCTCTTTAGCCTAGTTTCTGACACATTTTGGGATAATGTTCACCCATTTATTCAAACTGCTCCAACTCTCAGTTGCTCTAATCTGCGTGGCCAGCTCAAGACATGTAACTTTCTGAAGTAGAACTCCAGACAGCAGCCCCCTTGCTCAAGCTATGATGCATAGTCCCCTTATGTTTGAATTAATTTGGGAGTGGACACCTGAGAAGTGAAAACCAATGCAGAGAGACCTCTGTGCACATAGCCTTCCAAGAGAACTAGAAATATGGGGGGGGGGAGTATTCTTCTGGCCATCCCAGATTGGGTGGGATCACACTTCTGACTGATCCAGGGAGGAAGAGAAATGGGAGTATAACGGTGCCAAAGAGCATTTTCAAAGGATGCCTATTTGCACAGTCATTTTCCAAGAAAAAAAAATCTACCCACCAAAATAGGATGAAAATTAATCCTATACAATCCTTATCAGATTATTAGAATGGACTCTCAGAAGTGTCAAGCTTTTTGGTTACCCACAAGCACTTATGCTTTCATGCTTGCTTACTGCTGGAATGACTTCTAGATATATTATATAGTTGCACTTGACCACTGTAGTGTCATCTTAAATTATCCTGTAATAAAGTAACCACAACTCCTAGAACAGGGGCACACAAATGTCAGGGATTGGGGGACTGCATTGGACCTCCATGAAACCTTGGAGAGCCACAACCCCACTCCAATCAATCAATCAATCAATCAATTCCCCCCATGAACCCTCTATATGGCATTAAGGACAATTTTGACATGTTCTTGTGCCACCTTGATAATTTTTGATTCAGGAGGAGCCTTTTTATTTACAGGAAGTGACCTGGGAGCTGATTTCCTATTACAAAAAGAGTCCTCTTCAGGACCTTAAGCAGCCCAAAGAAGCAAAGAGGTAGCAAAATTGCTTCTCACAAGTCCTAGAAGATGTTGGTTGCATTTTTCCAAAAAAATTCCCTCCTATTTTTGAGTGATCCTGGGTGTCTCTGGAGGCCCACAAGCCACACTTTTCTCACCTCTGTCCTAGATAAAAGTAACTGAGCAGTCTTCTGTAAGGCATCATCTCTATGGGTAGCCCAACCTTTTTTCCTAGCCTGGAATAAACCAAAGAAGAACTAGAGTGACAGTGCAGACACCAGTTTTAGACAGTTTGTTGCTGAAGCATCCTTTGCACTTTTGGAAAGACTGATGTGAAAGCAAGCACATGACATACCTGAAGTGTATGTGTGCATGTAAAAGGGTTTGGGTTTGCCACGCTCTGTTTCACACTTAATGTTATTTGTCTTCCCACTCTTCATTGTTAATCCCTGGCCTTCAGCATCTGCAACCTGAGGAAGCTTCCTTGCTTTGCCTAATGGTACGGCCAGCCCTATAGTCAATGCTGATTAACCTCTGAATTTTGGACACTACAGAGCCTTCATCTAAGTCCAAAACAATTGTATGAGATAACAGTAATACTTAGCGAGTATACACCCATTTTCAAAAAGATCAAACTGCTTTACAATTTCTCAGTAATTCTTACAAGGAACTACAGATAGCATCTGGATCTGAGAGACATCTGTTTGTTTACAGTCACTCTTTGCCATTAATAACTGAGTTGAGAGATTTTAACAGTGGCAGCTAGTGGCTTCCATGTCAGTGAAATAGTGAATCTGCTCTGGATTGTAGTTAAAATGTCAATGTAACTATCCAAGGTGCTGAACCCTGTCTTAAACCCTATTCAGCACCTTGGATAACAACTCTAAAGTCCATACTGAAAGAGATTCTGACATTGGTAAGTGGTCAGTCACTGGATTTAGATTATGACCTTTTTAGTTTGCAGCTCATGTTCTCCATCAGGAGAGGCTGGATAGAACAGTAATCAGAATGACAATCCATCACAACTGGACAATACTAGTGAATTAGCTTTGAATGAAATACTAAGTAGGTGTGATTTTTTTTTATTCCTATCTTGTTGATTGGTTAATGTATATGCTGCTCCTCCTTCAATGAGTTCACATGTTTCCTAGCAAAGGTGACACAATATAGCCCTTCCCAACCAATGTAAGCTTGCTACCTTCAGATCTGATGGACGTAGAGTTGCCACGTGAAATAAGGACAAGATTCCATTCCCTTTAATGATTGTATCAAAGAGGGAATTTCAGCAGGTGTCAGTTGTGTGGTAACCCCAGTTCCATGTCCACCTGCATTGATCTAGGACCATGACAGTCAGATAGGCATAAAACAGTTCCGTATGTGTCCAGTCCCATATATGTTTACTCAGAGGCAAGCACAATTAAATTCAAGGGACCAGCTCCCAACTGAATGATCATAGGATTACAAATTTAATTATCAAATAGAGAACCCCAGATTGGCCACGGGAGAAGAATGGACTGATGATCTGATTGTTTTGTTAAAACTACAGCTAAGAATTTATTCAGGGATTCCATGAGCATCTTACATTTGTTTTGGTTTCATAGCAAATCAGAGACTTATAAACTCTTGAAAGATAGACTGACTAATGACTTTTAGTTCTGAAGGCATTATAACATTTGCTAAATTCCCCTGTCTTGTTCCGCTTTTAATTGACTTACTTTTTAAAAATTTAAACATCTTCAGGAAAATCACTTCCAACTCCAATTAGTGGATTTCCTGATTAAGAAGTGCTGAAATTAACTTTTTAGCCGATGAAATTTTTACAAGTGTTTTCTGTTGTCAACAGTGGTAGAAACTTCCCTATACAGCCACATCAATTATTCATTGAGCAATGTATGTCTAAAACACAACAGAAGAACTAACATCCCACTGCTTCCCTTACAAAACTTGTTTTTCTTTTTCTTTTTTCTTTTATTTCTGCTCCCTTGCCGCTCGCACACTATTCTTTTTCTTGGCAGCATTTTGATTTCTGCATGGTATGATTAACCTGTACACTCTGTTCCTCTTAATGTGAAGCTGTTTTCTTATCCCTTCCATTCTACAAACCGGGAAAGAAAAGCATATAGCCGGAGGCCACACAGAATAATACCAGTGTCAAGCTTTATAAAACATATTTGTTTCATGTCCTCTAAGGACAAATGATAGACATGTAAAAATGTTTTCTCTGTTCCTGTTTCAGGGAATACTTAGTTTAGAATTAACTTCTGTCATGGAAAACAATTTGCAGAGCCCATTCAGTACAATTTCCTCACAATTCCTACTGCGGAGAAAGGGCAAAATTGGTACATTGTGTCTGACGAGTGATTACAAGTCTGCTGCATCTACTTTCTCTTGTCACTATGGTTTCCCTTTAAGGAAAGGTTGTCATTCAGAAGAGATACATCCATCCTCTTTTAGGAGGAACAAAGAAATGCATTCAATTAGCTACCTACCACAGACAGTGTAATTCATTTAATTTTTAATTGTTTTTAGAGTACTCTGCATTTCAGAAATACTTTATTTTTATCATGTGTCCTAATTTTGTATTTTCTCTGAAGATATTTAGATGAGAGGAGGGAGTGATTTCATACATAATTGTGGCATTCGCTTCAAATAGGCCAAGATGTTCCAAACACCCACAGCTCATGAGAGGAATCCTACCCACGCAAGACTGCTTGTGTGGTGAGTTTGCATCAGTGCTGGCTCAAGAATCGGGAGGGTGATGGACAAGACCCCTGTCTTGGAAAGAGACTATGATAGCACACAAAGAATGCTTCCATACTTCCTCTCAGCTTTGGGTGCTGCTCCATGCCAAAGGAGAAGGGAGGGACCACAGTTAAGTGTTTCAGTGCATGTTTTGCACTTAACTGGCACTTCCAGTTAAGAAAGTGATGGAAAAGACATTTGACTGAGACTTTGGAGAGCTGCTCCCAGTTAGAAGAGACAGCGCTGAGCTAAATCAATAAACCATCTATGAAACAGCTTCCTTTGGCACAAGGATAATGGCATCACTACTGGGGTAGTGGTCCAGGCCTGTCAAATGCCTGAACTTGTCCTCCTCTGGAAAAAGCCCAGCTCCACACTTACTGATTGTCCCAACCAGAATATTACTACCAATACCCCCACAGTCCCTACATCTACATGAAAAAATATGTCTCTACCCTAGGGATGATGAACCTTGATTTTACAATTTCCATCATATGTCAAGAACAATGAAACAGTTTTTTGTCCTGCAACTTCAGGAGACACAAGATTTTTTTCCCCTCACTATGACAAGAAAGTATACAGCTTTTCTATAAAAGTGGCACAGCTTGCCCAGAAAACTTTAGTCATCTGGAAACTGCACAACTTTCAGCATGGAAACTGAAACCTGCACAGCTTTCCTCATAGAAAGGAAATTGTACAACTTTAAAACCAGCAAAACTGCAACTTCAGTTAGCCTGAGCTTATTTTTCTGTCATGCACCGTTTGAGTTGTGCAACATTTGAACCTGCAAAGGCTGCACTCATGATGGCAAATCCTTCACCACATTGTTTGCATTTTTCCCAAGTACACAGTGAAAAACTTTTTTTTTCCTCAGAAAGCTGTGCAATTTTCTGCACATAATGAAAAGATAGCAAGCTTAGTTTTTTTTTTACAGCAAAGCTGTGCAGTTTCTCAAACTCCTGCACAGTTTCCAAAAACTGTGCAGTTTATGTTCTGCCAGGAACACATTAAAAGTTCCTGCAAGTTTCAAGAATTTTTGACATGTCATTTTCCTTCCTGCACAACTTTCTTAAGAAATTGGAAACTCTAAATTCAACCCCAGTCGGGAAATTGATGAATTCCCATTCCATCTCTAATCTACACAAAGTCAGGACCCCTGTGTAAATTTGAAATCTGTTAACAGGATGTAACTTCACACACACCATGACGTACATGTAGGCATCTCTTACCAGATATCTTGTTCAAGACATGGATTTGGTGAAGGACCAAAGAAATTTCAGGGTGTGCAATTCCGACTCCAGAATTATTGTCTGGCCATTGTGTTGTCTGCTATCCTGGTAGAACTCATGCATTTTTAGACCAGTCTGGAAGTGCTCAGAGAAAGCTGTAAGAGCTGTAAAAGGCTATCTGTGTAGACAGGGTCAGAATTGTGTCAGCCTCTGGATGCTGAACCACAACTCCTAGTATTCCTCACCGTTGCTATGCTGACTAAGACTGCTGAGATTTCCAGTCCAACAACATCTGAGGCTGAAACAGCTGCCCAGCAATAGACCATGTACTTTCCACAGTAGTCCTGGTTTAGACTAAGTAGCACATACATAGTGGAAATATGACCTTAATTAGCCATATATTTATTAAGACTTATTTTGTCATAGTAACATAAATATCATTTGACTGCTGAAAATGGAGAATTTAATACTTTTTTCATTTCTCTCTTTCTGCTTAATAAGATCTTTGTCCCCTTAGCCATCATGAATATGGATTAAGCATGATAGGATATTTATTTTTTCTGCCTTTGTTTGATTGCTTCTTTGTTTGATTGCTTTGAATCACAATAAAAATAAAAATGATAACTTTTTTTCTTATGCAAAACATAAGAATACTGTTACTTCTTATTTTTTCTTGCATCTTCCCAGTCACTCATTGTGTGTTCCTATTCATATTTTTCTGTAAGCCTCTGAGCTTTCAGAAGTCTTTCCACTGGCAGAGGTCTTTTACACTTTTCCTTTTCCTTTTAAGAGTCTTTGTTTATCCATCTGATTTATTCCTTCGATTTGAATTACCATATTTATGCTGACGATATCCAAATTTATTTTTCTGCTCCACTGATAACTTCTTCTGTTCTTGGTAATATTACTAACTGCATAACAGCAATCTCATCTAGAATGCCACACCAGAGACTGAAGCTGGACATGAATAAAACTCAGTTTAGTATGGTTTCCCACACAATCATCTCTTGGTATCTCTGTTATGCTTACTATTAATAATACTTCTTTCACTCCTCCTCCAGTCTTGGTGTGTTACTTGATTTTGATCTATATTTTCTTCATTCATTACTTCTTTTATAGAAGACTTTTCATACTTAAAATCAATATTGCAAAGTGTCCAGTTCTTTCTTCCAGTGTTGCTAAGACTCCAGTTAAAAGTCTTATCATTTTTTGTTTTTATTGTGCTAATATTTTTATTGGTCTCTCAACTTCTCATCTTTCTCCTCTCATCTCATCAATTTTATTGCTCCTCTTCATTTTTTTTCTTATTGTTCTGATGATACATTGCACCGCAGTTTTCTTTTCTGATTATTTTTATTTGACTTTATTCATGATAAATGTTCATTCAACCCAGTCTTCTGGCTAGAATATAAGTTTCTTTGACATTGTCTTACTTCCATACCTCATTTGTTCTTCGTACTCTCTGCATGATCCCTGAAGCCCACCGTAACTGAGGATCCTTTCACACTACACAGTGACAGTACTATGATTCCACTTTAACTGCCACAGTTCCGTCCTATGGAACCCCAGGATCTGTGGTTTAGGGAGGAGTATTTAGAACTCTAGAGTCTAACTATTGTAAAGGCACCACAACCTGATGTTGAAAGCTAAGAGGGTCAGTCCCGGTTAGTACTTGAATGGGAGACTGCCAATGAATACCAGGTACTGTAGGCTATATTTCAGAGGAAATAAATGGCAAAGCCACCCCTGAGGATTCCTTGTCTAAGAAAACCATATGAAAAATTCATGGGGTTTCCATAAGTTGACAGGCGCACACACAGAGATTTAGAACTCTTAGCCAGAGAGCTCTACTGCCTCACCAAACTACAAACCCCAGGATTCCATAGGATGTTGCCATGACAGTTAAAATGGAATCATATTACTATAATATTGTAGTGTGAAAGGGCCCTTGGACAAAGATGCAGACATCATGATTACTGATCTTTGCTTCTCTGTTTCTTCCTATTCTGTGTATTTGCCGCAGACCACTTTCTGGACTTGTAACCTCTGGTTTTCCTCCTTCTTCCAGAAAGTTTTACAATTTAATACTTATTTCTGTTCTCCCAAGCAGTTAGAGTTTCGAGTTTAGCAGCTGTCCACTCTCAATGTGGGCTGGCAGCCAGAAGAAGCTGATAACACACAAGGCAAGAAGTTGTAACAGCAAAGTAATAAGTCAGTTTATTTTAGCAAGGAAACAAATGAGAAGCAAATTTACAAATAAGAAGCAAATAACAGTCCTAGCAAAGTCCATAAATCAGAGGCAGGCAATATAAACACAAGTCAGAGGAAAGGACAACAGGCAAGGGAAACAAACAGAAGCACCACAGGAGAAACAGTAAGTTAATCACCAACCAGACCTGGAGGGGAAAGGCTCAGCTCTTATAGGTTCAGGAATCAGTGCAGCTAGTGCTTGATTAATTGCCGCTTGGCATAAATTTGCTGAGAGTGACACAGGAGCCTCTTTTGGTCTCTACGCTGGGCAAAGGTGGGTATTGGTAAGTCATTCTCCGTCTCAGTAGGACTCCCCACTGGGGGTGGCACTGCTCCCTGTTCTCTCTGGGGTGGGTGCTGGTACTGTCTGCTCTGCAGGTTCTGCTGTTACAGTCTCTGAGTCTGAGTCTAGGTCCTGGAATCCCATGACAGCAGCTACTTCCTCTTGTTTCCTTGTTCCTCTCAATGTCTTGCTTGCTCCTTTGCTTTTCTGTTAGCTTTTTCAAAGTACATTATAAATGGCAGAGAGCAACTTCTTAGAAAATAAACAAACACACCTCTCAGCAATTTTAAGGCTGTAGTCCCATAACCATTTACCCGGGATTAGGCTCGACTGAATTCAGTGGGGGATACTGTTGAGTAGACCTGTCTAAGATTGCCCATCTTGATCCACCTGTGGCTGCTCCCTTTATACAGTGATATTCGAAAGTGCAGGCCATGGATGTGCTGAATTTGTGTAACTGGGATGCAAATTAAAAATGTGCTTAATTGTAAAATTTATATAATGTGCCAACCAGATGCCTTTGAGGGGCTGGAATATGACAACTCTGTCTTAAGGGTTGAGTGCTAGGACCAAGCCCGAATAACTATAAAAAGATGTGACATACGACTGAATGATTTGGTATGCAGAATTCATTTTGGGCCACTTTCAGAAAAAAGAGAGAGAGAGAGAGAGAGAAACTGCAAGAAAAATCATTCAGACACTTCAGAAAAAATGTGGGGGTGGTGAGGGCTTTTAAGGATTGGCCAAAGTATGAGAGGGACTACAAAAGTAGGCCTTGGGGGGGACACATAGAGCCCATGCACAGCACTCTGCCTGTACCTGATCTAAAGAGACCAACTTTCCCATTACAGCAGTGGTTCGTAACCTTTTCTTTCCTGGAGACCTCTGTAAATATAATTTGTTGCTGGGGACCCCTAAGAATTAACTCAAGATTTAAATATTTAAATTTAAATTTATATTTAAATATTCATCTATTTATTTATTAGGCTTCTAGAGACTAGGATTCAAATCCACACAAACACTAGGTGACCTTGGGCAAATTACATTCTCTCAGCCTCAGAGAAAAAGCCAAATCCCCTCGGAACAAATCATGCAAAAAAAACACAAAAACTATGATAGGTTTGCTTTACGGTTACCATAAGTTAGAAGTGACTTGAAGACTCACGACAAAGTGCTGCTGACAGGGGGAGGTTCTTTCTACCCATCATCTCTTCCCTCTTTGAAAATTGACTTCTGGTGATCCTAAGGCAAACCTATCACAAGGGTTTTCTTGGCAAGGTTTGTTCCTTTTGCCTTTCTCTGAGGCTGAGAGAATGTGACTTGCCTGAGGTCACCCTGTGGGTTTCCATGGCCAAGTGGGGATTCAACCCCGGTCTCCAGAGTCATAGTCTGGGCACAAGTGCATGCTGCTGTCCTGACCCTTTTGTAAGGGACACAGTAGGAGGCTTTGTGTGCATGTGCCCAGACTGCTCCTTTGTTTGCAAATGCGGACGCAGTTTCAGCACCTGCAAACCCCCCCCCCGCAACTTCCACATCCCTGTTGCTGCCGCTGCTGTTGGTATCCAGCAGCAGAGCTTCAGACCCCCTGTGAGGGCTCCACAGACCCCCAGAGGTCCCTGGACCCCAGGTTAAGAACCACTGCATTAAAGCATTAAATCCAGGCTCTCAAATTACCCAAATTGCCACACTGCAGATACTTCTTAGATGGCAAAGCTGCAAGTTAAAATAAATCTGTATTTAAAAAAAAAATCAAGAACTTATCTAGTTCACCAGTTTCACATTTTCACCATCTTTCACAAACAGGGAGGAAGAGAGGCTTCTCACGGCCAGAAGTCTCTCATCTGGTTGAGCCAGAGGCTTCCAAGGACTTTAATCAAGTTCTATCCAGTTCTCGCAACACAAAAATTCCCCTGAGCAGTTTTTGAGTGACTGTGATCCTGTAGGGAGCAATTGCGGCAGTAGCTTCGAGAGCATCCCAAGTAATAAATTGTGAAGGAGTGCCTGGACTTCTTCCATCTACAGCTCAGAGAATTAGGTTATCTTGCACCTCTGTCTCCAGAGAGAAAGATTATTTTCGGTTGAAGAGCTCTTAACTGCCAGCACAGTCAGCATTATTTCCCTTAGTTAATCTTTGGAAGGCGCAATGTTTCCTTATTTAATGTTTGTTATTTGTACACCTTGGTGTTATGTTTAGTATAATAATCCCACCTCCTGTCCTTCTATTTATGATACATGTCAGGTATAAAGGGAAGTGGGAGTAAGCCAAAACTGATTAGTTCTTGATAACTATTAAGCAACTGCCATCTTGTTTACTCTGCAACATTACTAACACACAGGGTGCAATCAAGGCCAAACAAGAAATACCATCCACGTTCTTACTTTATATGGAAACAAAACTGTTGCACATCATAAGTTCAGCTCCTTAGCATTCTTGTATACAGTTAATCAGCAAAAGTCTGAAGCCAATGGGAGAATACAAACTAGTTTGTCTGGATCAGGGCTTGTCAGTAAAGAGAAACAGTACCTACACAGCGTTAAAAATAAAATTAAAAAATTGCAAAATAAAAAAAAAACTTTTTCATAGAACCGTTAAAGACAGAGGAGCCTTCTCCAGTTTCAATCTGGCAACTCTAGTAGAGAAAGTCCTTTTTCTTCTTTTGAGAAAGAGAGAGATCCTTATGCCCTCAGTCAGGCCGGCTATATGACCTAGCTTATTTTTTTTATTTATTTATTTATGTATATGTATATGTGTATGCACACACACACATACACACACACACACATACATACATACATTTTCATTCAGCTATCTATGTACATGGAGTTAGGTCTACTTATAATTCTCATCATATGTCTGTTGTGTCCTAAAACCATTGAGATGGAGGAAAGCCTGGTAATTAACAAACCTGGGACCTCTTTCATCAGACTATTTGCCTCAGAGGCAATTTGCCATTTTTAGAAGAACCCAGTGTCCTTTATCTAACTTCTTTCCATGGGGTAGATAGGAATTTTTCTTCCTTACTGCAGGGGTGGGTAAAAATCAAAAGCTAGGGGGCCACATTAGTCCCTCAGGACACCTTGAGGGGCTGCACCCCCACACAATGCTCCTCCACAAAAGTTCTACTTTTTTCCCCATATGCCCTCTAGGTTTTTGCCTCACCCTACCATTTTAGGCCTGGAAGAGCCTCTATTTGTTTACAAAAAGAAGTTACCAGGAACTCGTTTCCATTTTTTTTTAAAGAAAAAGCACATCTCCTGGACCTAAAATCACTTGGAGTGGGGGCCAAAACACGTCAAAAATGCCAGCCAAGACACCTTGAAGGTATTTGCAGGAAACCCCCTTAGCCTCTAGGGGGCCTTGGGGGCCACCAAAATGGTCACAAGGAACAAAACCTCTGCTTTACTGGATGCCAAGAATAAATATAATACTAAATAGCATGAATTGTGACACAGGATGATCGTACAGAACTTTGTATCTGGCCATGGTTAATGTCTCAGAAAGTTCTGGAAAATAATATGGTACAGCTGCTAAGGCCATCTTCAAAGGCAAACTAGAGAAATGTGTCATACAGGTGGGTGTTTAAATGTACAACTGATCCAGTCACATGGAATGGTATGGGGTGAAATCTGATCTTAACAGTAAAAACAGTATATGGAAGTCACATGCAGAATTATTTCAGTCTCTGTTCACAACCTATCCCCCAACTAAGAATTTTGCAGCAAGTGACTTCATTATGGTCAAGCAGATGGCTGGCTTTATAAGAGCTGTGCAATCCAAGTTTGGTTTAAAGATAAAGAACCACCAGAAGGTAGAGGAGGGACCTGGAAGTTGTCTCTGAACTGCACCTAGGGGTTCCAGGTTGGATACAAGATGAGGCTCCTATAACTTTAATCCTGAACAGATCAAGGGGCAGGATGAATTACTGTAAAGTTCTGTCAAGTGGAACACGGACACCTTCTTCTTTCTCACCTTCCAAACCTCAACTTTCAGCCATAGCTGAAAGTGGATTTAGGTGTGGATTTAGCGAAAGCAGTAGAGAGATAGAAATGTGGAGAGGGAGCCAGTGGATGGCAAAAATATAGACGGGTGCTGCTTCTCTAGGAAGGGAGAATTCAAACCAGACTTGATTGTCATAGCTCTGACTTGGCCCAGATCTCCATGTTTTGACACCCCTTTGGTAGGTCTGGCTGTATTTTGTTGTTTTACTTGTAAAAGAAGTGAACAACTTGTAAATGATGATGATGATGATGATGTGTGTGAAGGCTGCAGCATCCTCATCAATCACTAGGTGGAATACCAGCACATAGCTTTGCAGTTAATAGAGTTAGAAGTGAAGGAGGAATAGTCCAAATTAGAAGGCTGAGATATACAGTCACCGCTTCCTCCAGCTACTGTGGGACAGTGCCCCTCGTGGGCATGGAGTGGACAGAACCCTCCCAAAAGGGATCTAAGGGTGTGTCTATGAGTCCCAACAGCCATGGGTTCACACAGGTGGGGTGAGCACACTATATCCAACTCTGACAGCTGTATAACCTTGCTTGAAGGCTTTGATGTATCAAGCCATGGGCTGTTTTTCAAAGCTGTGTGAAACTCAGTAATTCTACCACAGTAACTATAAAAATGTCAGCCTTTGAATTTTGCTGAACCATCCTACTCCTGAAATCTCATTGCCTCACACCGAGAGAGACACCGTTATTTTGTATTCTTTTGTAAATATGTGTAGGTATGGCTCGTGTTTGCGCAAGCAAATTTGCTTTAACTGAATTCAACAGTTAGCTCCCAAGTTGGCCAGCTGCAAAATTCTTCATAGGAACTTAAGTTATTGTAAAGAAAAAGACATCTCCTTAACAGTGATGTGACACAATTAACATGTTCTCTAAATATTTGCTATTCCAGTTATTTTTAAAAAGAAAACAAATGCACTCATTTAAGTCTTTAATCATATCACTTCTTTAAACCAATTGTACCAACCATTTAATTAAACTAATATTGTAATTGTCCTTCTTTACAGATAAAAGAAATGGAATTAGTGGGAATGTTCAACAGCTGAGGTGAGGGAATGTATGTTTCAGAAGTGGGCACAGTAAGTAGTTACAAACAGCATATTGTTTTTCATTACCAATGATTTGTTTCTTTGCAGAACAACATCTTGTAAAATATTTAACACAGTCAAAGCGACTAATGCACTTTTTGAATCTAAATATTGCTCAATTAAAAATTAACAAGGCACATAATTTTGATTTCTCCTTACAATTGTAGAAACTTGTGCATAAAGATTAATTACTTATAAAGTAAAACACACATTTCCCCTCCCAAACTGGCATTAAATTTGCATCTGCAGTTGTATGCTGAACTTTACTTTAGACTACTGCATGTATGAAAAAGATTTTTGTAGACTCAGAGGAGTCAAAAGTTACAAACACAAATGAGGTATGAAGAAACATCTTTCTTTTGTGTCCAGTGGAAGCACGCATTCTGCTAAGTTCATTTCTAATTGACCCTAGTTACAGCTCAGGAAATCATTAGCAGTGGAGCGAGAGGGGACAATGCAATTATTTCCATTTTCTTTGGAACATAATGAAGAGGAAAGTGGCATATGTTTTGTTGCAAATGGAAAACAAATGAATATTGCAGGTACCTGATGCTGTCTGAAAACTGTGCCAGTTAAATCTCAAAGGTTTAGGATTTTTCTGGGGGAAAAAAATTAAAAGCACACTCAGTAAGCAGACATATTGGACAAATTTGTCTTTGTGATAAAAGCCCCAGGCTGATGTTCATAAAGTATGTGTTTGGGGTAATCAGGCTTGTGCCATGACCTATCCACAGTGTGTGCCTGGCCCCACTCTCCCTTCACATACTGACTTCTCCAAGTTACATACTGGACGTATGTATAAGTGCCTACCTGCGTGGAATCTGTGGTGGATCACATGCCTGCTGCAAGCACCTTCTGTTTTTACCGTTCCTGAAGGCCCCATCCCTAAACATTATTTTATGGCTAAGAAATGGGAAATTCTGTTCCAAGACAAATACACACAAACCTGAAAATGGCAATACCCAAAAATCAACTGCAGAGCTGGACATACAATACTGGATTTACGAGTCACAGTTCTCAAACAAGGAATTTGCAAAGAAAGACTAGAAAGAAAGACAACTGAATTGAGTTCTATTCACAAATTCCAATCCATTAGCAAAGGTGTGATGAACAAAGATAATGGTTTCATGGCATATTATATATATTAATATATGAGTCCTCACAGTTGCAAAAAGGAAACTCCTCAGAAGTTTTGACCACAAATGAACTGACTTTTGGTAAGCTGCTTTATCACTTTCACACATCAGTACCAACTGATCACTATAAAGATCTGAAAGACTTGTATCACCTTGCTTATTCTTTGAAGATTTCAGGTGAGGGTCACACTTTGCATCTTTCTGGATCCTATTACATTCTATCCCATTCCCATAACTGTATAAATATGCTTTATAGCCTGAAGCTCTAATGTCACTCTGTTATGCATCTGAAGAAGTAGACTGATATCCACAAAATCTTTTAGCCTTAAATGTAGATTTCTTTTGCTCCTCCTTCCATTTTCCTTTTTTGTGTTCCAAGAAAACACAATTCTCATTTGAGCCAAGGTACAGGAGTTCCATAAACCTTAGCCTCAGTTCAACACAATAACAATTTGCCTACAGACCTTATGCTATGCTGACCCGTATCACCACCACCTTCTGCATGTACTTCAAAACCCTGAAATTGTCTCTCACAAACATGCTGTGCTGCAACCAAAGCAGCCAGTATTGGAGAAGGTCAGGCCATATACCCTCCCATACATCAGCGCTGAGATCCCTGTGGATTCTCTGGAAGTCTCAGAGCTTCTGTACCCACTGTCCATCCAGCTTTGAGAGGCAAGGGAATTGCCAGACCTTCTCTGATCCTGTCTATTCAAGTTGCAGCACTGAATGCCTGTGTCAGGCAGCTTCGAGGCTTTAAAGTAGGGGGCAGGGGCTTTGGGCACTGTGTGAAGAGGACAGGAATACCAATTGCCACAGCACCTGAAAAAGCAACATCTGCAAATGTAAGGGTGATGTAAGCATGTGCATGTCCCACCCTGAATTCTGGCCCTTGTTTTTGTTTAAAAGGAAAAAAAGAAAAGAAAAGAAAATGTTTAAAATGAGAGCTTTTAAAAACTAGAAGAAGACTTCTAGTCACTTCTGGGTTTAGCAAGAGGGAGCTAAAGTGGCCTGCAAGGGTCTGTGGATAGAAAATCAGCCCTTGGACACTGATATAATCCAATGTAGTCCAACACGCATGAGACCAGAATCATGATCCCTCCATTACACATTAAATTCCAAACAGCCATACATGACTAGAGGTAACAGGAAAGACACAAAGTTTACTGGACTGTGTTGAAAAATGTAGTTGTTTTCAGATACAAGGCTCCTCTAGATGGGGGAAATGTTTCAGGAGGTTGCAGTATTTGTTGCTGCTATTCTCAGGGGTTGTTGTTGTTATTGTTGTATGAATATCCATCTGATGTATATATTCTTACAAACTATTTTCTTGCAATCTCTAGCAAGAGCTGCAATATTGCATTTCCACTCTGAAAAGGGTTTCTATTCAATTCCAAGAAAGATTGGAAGAAAAAAGTCTCCTCTCGCTCTTAAAAAAAACCCTGAGACTTATAGTGCTATAATTTATTTTAGTGTGTCAGTGCAGCAGTGAAATAGTACTTTTACATTATAGCATTGTAATAAGAATAAATTAAAACTTCAGAGAGAAGAAAATTTGTCCTTCAAAAGATAAGATCATTTCATTCAACCAAATTCCCCATTTTCTTTTTAAAGCCTTTGGAAGAACCCTAATGCTGATCCAAGAAATTGCTATAAACCACCCCCACAAAATGCCCTTCCCCAAGTGGATAGGATGGTGACAACAACTGACAAAACCCAAGGTTTTATATCACAAGGGCTCATGCTTCTTTAGATGAGGCTTGCAGAACCCATAATCTGCGACGGAGTGGTGTAATAATAGGAGTGCCTTCATAAAATAGTATTCTTATACACCTCCAAACAACATTTAAATGGCATCTACATAAGGCTCACTCTCCTGTTAGGCAGCAGATTTTGGATGCCATGGAAAATGTGAAGGGAGAGGAAGGATTGCCATGCTCTTGTCCCACACACCAGCTGCTGCCCCAACAACTATTAGCCATTGTGGCACCTGGTGATGATTAGGAGCTGTGCAAGCATCCAGTCACCCAGAAACCAAATGAGTCTGGAAATTCAGTAAGTTGGGAGGAAGGGCAGGACAGAAATATAAGAGCCACCAATGTGACCATAGGATTGGGAGGAAGAGGAAGTTGGTTAGGTGCAAAGGGAGGCCAACCCTGTTTGCCTCGACATGACCTTATGAGGGTACAGGGATTTATCTCAATTTCAGCAAACTGCCATTAGCCTCTGTGCAGAGGTTTAACCCATGGTCCTGCCTCCTTTTTGAAATATCAAGGGAATCAGAGCAGGGGAACAACCACTTTGCCAAGTCCTTCAGGAGGACTGGGCTCATACCATCCAGAGATCTTCCTTGTCCAGCTCTTTCTCACCCCTCAAAACAACCAGGGACCCTTTGGAAGACCCCAACAAAAATAGCACAGGGGGGCTCTGAGTCCAATCTGAACCCTTTCCAGCTGAGTTGGGGATAGTGTTCCCAAGATTATCGTAGGCACTGGGATTTTGGAGCCCAAACTGGAGACCTAGGAATAGCCCCTTGTGATGTCACAGGGGATAGGCCTTGATGATGCCATTAAACAGGATACATTAAACATAAGCACAGTGTTACATAGTGTAGCAATCAAATACAATACACCAAGTGCAGCAAGTGAGGAGAAAATGTACACACACAATTTTCAAAGTACTGGTGTTGCCCTGAGTATTGGAGAACTAGTGCCAGGTCCTGAGACCTAGCAACCTTAGTTGAGGAGAAAAACTGTCAGCCCTTGTCTGACAGAACCCAAGGACCCAGTCCTCTGTATTGACAACTGTGCTGGCAGTCTGAGAGGGCTTGATACAAAAAACCCTGCCTAAGTGCTGGCACAACCTTGGCCACTACTCATTTTACTGGTCTTGCTGCCACTACCTAGTATGAAGGCTGGACTCAGGCCATACTCGCCTCTTAGGAGGGCCTGTCCCAGAAACGACTCAGCCTTCTGGAGACTGATGCTGATAATACGCACCCAGGCAAGTGCACAATCCCAGCTATAGCATACTTCATTATCCACCCTCATCTTCTGAGCAAACAGCGAGAAAAAAGGGTCCGCTGGCTATAGAACTGTGTTAATAAACCATTTGTAAAGCTAGAATACTTGCCAAGTCTTAGTGGATACCCAAGACTCAGAACACTATTATGTGCTCCACCTCATGGGGAGGGCACATGAAGTCACAAAAGTGCAGCAAAATAGTCATTCACTTTGCTGTTGAATTTTCATTGCCAGTGAAAAGAGATTTTCTGCCTTGTGCACTGAAACAACTTAACTGGCTTTAAGTATTATGTACCATGATTAGTGGAAAGTGAATGTATTTTTTCTTGACTCAGACAGCAGAATATCTTAGGGCAGATCTGTGCTTCCAGAAAGCTATGAAGAAGTGAGGGCTCCGCCCAACTTCAACAAAGAGAGACAGTAGGGATCAAATATGAAGACAAGCTGCTGCAGTTGCTCAACTGTGAGGCAAAAGTGTTCTGCATGCTGAGGAGCATCTTTATTTTATTTCTTTATTGACAACATAATATTATTTAATACATTCACTTATTTAAAGATGGGATGTGAACAAAGCTAACAGAGGGTGATGTTATTTGGATGTAATTCAGGAGAAGAGGTACTGCTAAAAGAAAGTCTGTTGGGGCAGAATGGTGGAAGATAGGTAAACTGTATATTGCACCAGAATTGGATGCTGCCTGAGAGGACTATGTACCATAGCAGTTGCTGGTATTTCTTGAGCAGCACAACATAAACCTGCAACACCATATTCAATTATTTTTAAGTATTCCCATTCAGATCATCCAACATACAAGAACACGCAGCATGTCTGGTTGTATAATGCATCTAGGGAGGATGAACACACACCCTATTCTCACGTTTCTTCTTGATAAAGTGTGATATCTTGTTCACTAACCACATCTTCACCTGTGCTTGAACAACAAAAGACTTTCCATTTATTCTGAAAGCTTTTAAACAGCACCATTCATTACAAGAGCGGTTAACACACTGAAGACAATGATTGCCGTGATTATCCCAAATGGGTTGATATCTTTCCTTGATATACTACCAATGGCAAACATAATGCCGAGCCTGCGGCTTAGACATTCATGGTCAGTCCAGATTTATGAGAAATCCATTGAATGCCACAAGGCTATGTTGCTACGATAATGCTTATTTCCCAGATCTGTAGACAGAAATTTGGTGGTAAAGGAGCCTGGGGGTCAGTGAATTGTTAACAGCAGAAGAAAACAGCACAAACTAAAATCAAAATAGTTCATATACTTACATCATTCATATTATCAAATAATTTTATTAACATTCTGAACTTTAGTATCTTATTGCTTAACAATTGACCTGGTGCCTTTCTACTCATGGGGCAGATGCCTAGATGCCAGGAGTAGGTTTATTGCTTAACAGTGAGGTCAAATATTGCCTGTCTTTACCACTTTAATATTTCTGAGAAGTTGGAAGTTTACTTTCAGGGCCAGTGTCAAGGGCTGGGATTAGTGGCCAGATCCATGCCTCAGTACGGGCCCCAATGCAAATTCTTGGAGACGCCTGGCCTTGTTGTTCTTCCTTGACATTGTCCCCACCAACTTGTTAGCCCTTTTTTATCAAATAAGACACAAGAAAGAGCATACTTTCTGTGTCTTTTTTCTCTCTATTTCTCTGTTCTATGGTCTAGTCAGCAAGTGTCCCAGGAAGCAAGTGGTTGGAATGTAAATGCTGTCAGGTAGTTAATCCAGTCCAGGGCCCTTTTCGCACTTTACCTTTTTGTGCTTCTGGGTTGGGGTTTTTGAGCAAGAAGGCTTAGCAGGAATGCTCTCACAAGCCTCCTGCTTCGGCTCCGCAGCTCCTTCCTGGTCGTGCGAGCGCCCTGCCTGTGTCCCTTCCTGCCTTCCACAGTGCAGCCTGGGAGTTAGAGGCTGCGCTGGGGCAGGAAGCGCGACCGGTGTGGCTCAGGAGGCTTTGCATGGTGAGTGAGTGCGTGCAGGGCCCGGGAGCATTGTGCGAGCGTGCACCATTTTCAGCTTGAAGCCGAAAATGAAAAGATGTGTGCCAGCTCTGCGTCCGGCCCTTGAGCGTCACGTAAATATGAGTGCATCATGCAGACCGCTCCTCACATTTACACGACGCTCAAGGGGCCCTCTTGCTTCCAAAACACTGTGCAAAAAGGGCCCAGGTCAGTTACAGATTATCCAACAACAAGAGTGTGGTGTCACACAGTCCAGAAGTTGTACAGCAAGTCAATAGTCCAAATAAACAAAGCCAGGAAGGAGTAAAACAGAGCTGTGAAATTGTAGCCAGTCCAAGGTCAAGAAAACACAGACACCAAAGAGTACTGCCACTTACCAAGATAGATGGTTGTAAGCAACAAAGCTACCAGGAAGCTGCTGGGAGATTTAGAGGCAGCTCTCTCAAGGCAACAGGTGCCTAATTAGTTAGTATCTCTTAATTAATAGCCCACTGGGATCAGTGTAGTCCCTCCTTGTCTCTTCGTCACTTTGAAAATGATGGTAATGTGTCCTCAGTGTCTGACACCTCCTTCTGAGGAGTTGGGCCCCATCTCTGCTTCAGCGTCCAGCTCCTCAGAGAGATCACCGTCATCAGGAGCTGTAGATTGGTGTCTGAATCTTCTGACTCCAAAAGGTGAATTATGACTTTCTTTCTCATTGGGAGAGGTGGTGTGGCTTGAAAGGAGAGACAGGCAAGTAAGCTGTGGCAACACCCAGTGAAAGCAACTAAATCAGACTAGAGAAAGTAAGGCTTACAGGCCCCCTGTACCTCTAAAGCCATTTTGAGGCCCCAAAGGCCCCCTAGCACCTCCTAGTTTTTGAAAAATACTGAAAAATATGCCCTTAAGTGGCCAACTTTCCCACATTTTGAGGGGAAGACTTTTTTTATTATTATTACTAGTCAACTCATGTTGCAAAAATGCTTTCTCCTGGACTAGGGACAGCCAAAAATGTGGTGAGCTTGCTGCCATGGTAGCATGTTTTAATAATACTATATTTATGCATGAGAGTGCATACCTAACAAAGAGGATAGACAAGAATTTCATTACTGTTCCTGTTTTAAACTACTGCTTTGCTAAAACTGGAAATTTCTTCACATTCAAGCTGGAAAGAGCTTGAGATGTAAAGAATTCAAATGTGAGAGAAAAGGAAACCAACAAATCCTACTTCCAGGCCTCTAGGCTCTGAGTCTTGTATATTTGGGGTTTTTGACTCCGTTTATTCAATTACTTTAGTACCTTAGAACTTCCACCTTTCTTTCTTTCTTTCTTTCTTTCTTTCTTTCTTTCTTTCTTTCTTTCCCCTGGAAGCTTCCTTACTCTACAATTCAGGCAGAAACCCCATGGCCCTTGGAAAACAGGTGTAACTGTCATGAGAGTGAGATCTGTTGCCCAGCAGAGGGTCCAGAGTAGCAAAGCAGGGTGAGCAAGGAGTTAAGGAAAAGCAAGGTTTATTTCTACAGCAGAAATAGATCAACACCTTGTGGAGGTCCACAGTGAGACAAAATATATTTCCCTGCACCCACCTTATACTCAATAAACAGGTGGGTTTTATCACATAACTGTTGAATTTAGCCAATGCAAACTGAGGAGAAAAGTTTTTCAGTTCTTTAAAATGAGTTTATCAAATTAATGTAATTGTTTTCTCTTCTGTAAAATGTAACTGTTATTCTTTCTTTTTCTTTTGGTAAATGGAAACAAAGAAGACTCAACTGGAGTAAAATAATATGGAAGTGGGGGGCGGGTGTGATATATCCAATAATGGGGTATATTCACTCTGTTTTTTATGCAACGAAAGTTTTAATAAAAATATTTTTAAAAAAATAAATAAAATGAGTTCATAAAAAAAAAAGCAAATTTCTTCATATTCAGAATGAAAATAACTTAAGGTTTTAAAAAAATCTGAATGTGGAAGACAGTGAAAGTGACAGGCTTTCCTATAGTAACACAATCTTTTAAAAGGCAGAGAACGCTAAACATTCCAGAAACATCTGAATAACCCCAAAAGAGAGCAAATGTTGAAGGTCTACTGTTACTGCCCTGGCTAGTCCGAGCTTTGGGGATATTAAAGATATCCCCTTGATAGCACAATTCGGCTGCACTTCTCTATTCCTTTCCACATGCTTGCGAGGCCACCGGACAAGCACGTAAACAAGCTCGGCCGTTAATAGCCGTAAGATTCGAACTACGATACAGGCAGGCCAGAAATAGCTGACTCACTGCTTTAGGAGACCTCCAGGCAAGTACTCTAATTAGGTATGCACGCAACTTACAAAAGAGCCTCTGCCCCACAATGGCAGCTTGATGGGTAAACTATGCAATACCCAAGTACTCTGCGTTTGCATACTGGCTACTCTATTGAGAACCGCTCCGATAACTCAATCATTCAGATTCTGACCTTTTGGAGGCTTTGTTTCCAACTCCAAATCTATTGTTTTCCCCCAAGTACGGCATAGCCCGCAGTCACAATTCTCCTTATAAAAACCCTTGATTCCGAGACCTTCCTCGGATTGCTCCCGAATTTCATCCCGCCTTGCTGCCACTTTGCTTGGCGAGCATCCCCTCAGCTCCACGTCCTGAGCTACACCACACCCCAGCTTCACTCTCTATTTTTCTGGGCTTCAGGACAGGTAAAGTATCACCCAAACCAACAATCCCTCTAAAAATCCCTCTATACCACTCCAACCTTTATTTTCTTTAGTTACCTTGTATGAGTGTGCCGCATACACTGTTCTGCTTGTATTTAATAAACATCATTTATTATTTCAACTTCTGTGTTCTCCTTGACTCGACCCAACCCCGTAGACATAGGGTTCAAGATCTCGCTACGTTACCCTGCCTCTCGTAACGTTAAGCAGTGCTCTGAGCTAATTTTCCCCAACTTTAGTTGAGCACATTTTGGTGTCCCTCCCGGGACCCCCAGTTCACAGGGTAACGCTACTCTTTCTGCCCTAGTTATTGCCCTGGGATATCTCATTCTGGCCAAAATATGAGATATTCCTTTATTATCGTTCTCAATTATTCAGAAGATTCAACTGAGAAAAAAGCAATTGGAAGAAAAGGCCTGCCTTATTTTTCTAGCTTGTTTTTCATTGTGCTTCGACAGAAGTCCTCTTAAATAAATGACTACAGTATAAAGTCACTGAAATCAGGCGATGTTTGAGCCCATTCATGCATTATGTATCATCGTTAATATGCACAAATAACTGCTCACAAGGTCTGCTATGTGCATGAGAAATACAACCTTATAGAATCGTACTCATAGAAGATAACACAAGCAGTTTCCACAGTAGCTGCAGAGGTAATTCAAGGGAATTGGTGGTAATGGAAGCTGGTACTCCCACCCAGTTGTTGTTGTTATGCTTCTGCAAGGCTGCTCTTTGATTGACCTCTCATCTAAATATGCCGGTTACTAGTTCTGCTTCTATTATTGCAGTGTTTGCTTTTTCCTCACTGTTCAAAGCACTTCCCATTTTTGCAACTCTTACAACAGCCCTCTAAGGTAGCCCAACTTATCCTTTTGCAAAAGAATAATATCCCACTAGTTTTCAACAGGAACATTCAACAGGCATAAAAACATTATCTTGGTATATAGCTTAACTTAAACATTTTCTGAACCTTTGCCATAATACCATATATCCCACCCTCCACTGCTTTTACTTCTCTGTGTGGACATTTATTCCCTCATACAGTCCTCCCTCCACATTTGTGGGTGTGACCTTTGTGAATTCGATTATTTGCAAGGCACATGTGTGCCTTTCCCCCCTCCATTCTCCTCGTCCCATTCCCTTGCCTTTTGCCTGGACATGCATGTCTTCCTTCTCCATGCCTGGACAAAAGGCAAGGGATGGGGGGAGGTGCACGTGTCTTTCCTCCCATTCCCTTGCCTTTTGCCTGGGCACACCTACTTTCCTTCTCCACACCCAGGCAAAAAGCAAGGCAAGAGGGGGTGAGATGGCACACACACCTCTCCCCCATTCCCTTGCCTTTTGCCCGGGTGCAGAGAATGCACACCAGGGCAAAAGTCAAAGGAATGGGAAGAGGAGTGTGGGGGGAGTAATTCATGGTTTTTCCACTTTCGTGAGGGTTCTGTGTCCAAACCCTTATGAAACTGGAGGGGCCACTGTATATTTATCTCTGTTAACATGAGGTCAGTGAGAGATCACTGTATTAGGAAGTAATTTCCAGCAAGATAAACATTCTCATCCAAATCCAAAGAAGAATCGGAGTGGAGAGAGGATGGGGAAGAAGAGTCATAATGACAAAGGATGAGGTAGAGGAGAAGACACATTCGTACGTACGTACACCCAGACTGCCATATTTTCAAAGTCATATTCTGATAGTTGTCTCTCATACACCATTGCCTGTACTTTCAGGAGGAAGGGAACACTTTCAGATGGTCATTCATTACTTCAGTTACTCCAAATTAGATAAGCAAGCCATGGTTTGTTCAGGGACCCTTCTGCTCATTCTGTCGAATGAAGCCTTGAACCTTTGCCACAAAGTCCTGCATTGGTGGCACCCAAGGGGGGAGAGAGAGAGAGAGAGAGAGAGGCAGGGAGGGAGATTTGCTTGCTTGCTTGCATTCCTATCATTGTCATTCAGGTTTTAATCCCCCTGGTAGGATAATATTTCAATGGGAAAAGCTTAGCCCCTGTATCTGCACATGGACAGACAAAAAATGATACTGCACAGTTTCTCTTACTTATACATACAGTTTAAAAACCCACAGCCTACTTACACATACAATAAAAAGTACAACATCCAGTTCTTCTGTCCATATGTAAATATTTGTCAATCAATTGCCAATATTGTTTTGTATCCATTTTTATTCCTCATTTCTAAACTCCAGGAAGCTGAGATACATTATTCATTAGCACTTTGACAGAATATTTCTAATGAGTTCCCAGAATTAACCTAATTTATCTACTTCTTCCTTTTCAGAATTCAATGGAATTCGGAATTACCTTCTCTACAGAATCCACTTACCAAGGAAACTTGACATATACATTCTAAGCCATTAGTGAATCAGCAAAGATTTTCTCGTTTAAATTAATTTTAATACATTACCCTAGAGTTTTGTTAATTTTGTACTCTTCCAACATTATGATGTTGTACTGGCTGACTTTTGCTGTATTATTTTTAATAATAATATTTGAAATAATATTTTTATTGAGTTTTGTTTTTAGTGTATGTCAATACAACAACAGTTGATAGAAATTTAATCCAGATAGGACAGAGATTATTCTGATCAGTCAAATGCAGATTAGGGAATAAGGATTCAGCTCGTACTAGATGGAATTACATTCTCCTTGAAGCTACCTATTCACAGCTTGAATGTGCTCCAGGATTTAATCCTGAACCTTGAAGCTCAGCTTTCTGGGATGGCCAAGAATGCATTTGCACAGGAAAGACTTGTGTGCCACACATGTCCATTCTGGATATGTCAGATCTGGCAAACATGCCTTAGGCTGTTTTCACACGCCACTCATGTTGCGAAATGGCCTCGGGAGCTTTGCGCGATTGCGAGGACCGTTTCACATGACGTCCTCACACTTGCGCGATGCTCTCAAGGCCAGTAGGTGGCAATCACGCATTGTATTATTTTCAGCTTGTTGCTGAAAATGGTGCACTATTACGCACCCCTCCCGGGCCCCACACGCACTTACCTTGTGTGCGGAGACTCTGGAGATGCGGCCATCGTGCTTCCTCTCCCAGCACAGCCTGGGAAAGTACCCGCTGCACTGCAGAAGGAAAGGGTGGAGCACTCATGCTTCCTTCTGGCCAGCACAAAGCTGGTACAGAGGAGAAGCAGAGGGGATGCGAGTGCCTCTCGGAAGAGGCTTCTCACATGAGGAGATCACAGTGATCTCCTCACACCGACACTGGAAAAAGGTAAGGTGCAAAAAGGGCCTTAGTTACATCCCATTTGGATTACTGCAATGGATTCTATGTGAGGCAGCCTTTGAAGACTGTTCAGAAACTTCAACTGGCCCAACGAGCTCGTTCAAAGCACTGCAGTCTGACTACTGACTGTGGCTAGTTATGAGCAGTATACAATCTTTTTCTTACAACAGCTTCACTGGCTATTGTTTGTTTCCAGGCACAATTCAAAGTGCTGATTGTGATTTATAAAGCCTTACACAGTTCAGATCTGGATTACCTGAATGACTGTATTCTCCCACTTCAGCCTGCCCATGTCTTGAAATCATCAAAGTCCTTCTCTCCATCCCACCACCTCCAAAGGTAAATCTGATGGAAACATGGGACAGGAACTTCTTTGTGGTTGCTCCTATTCTCTGGAATTCCCTCCTTGAAAAGGCTAGACTGACAACTTCCATGGTGTCGTTCCAGAGGCAAACAAAGACTTTCGTTTTGACAGACCTTTAGAAATTGACTGCAGATGGGGAAAGGACATTTAATAATGTGCTGTATTGTCTGTAGTTGTTGGTTTTAAAATTGCATTTTATAGTTTAATTATATTTCAACTTTTGTTATGTTTTAATGATGTGGACTTTTATTTGTACCTGTTTTAACTTTGTAAATTGCCTAGAATTGCAGGGCTGAGAAAAATATGGGATTAAAATAAAATAATAAATAATGTTAGTCACAAATCAGCTCTCAATCTGTGCCCAGATGACATTGCTTGAACACTGAATGATGACAGGGCCAAGATCTACAGCCATGCCCATTGATCCCCATCCCAGTGGCTGGATATTTATCAATATTAGAGTGATAATACAGATTAAGGGGAGAGAGTGTATGCATCAGAGACAGCCCAACCATAAGGCAGAGTGAGATGGCCAACTCAGATAGAATATTAGGGATGTCCTGAAAGAGCAGCAAATTTTAAGTTATTCCATTTTAAAATTATTATTATAATCTTTGATGCTTGGAACGGGGAAAGATGCTTGTGCCTGTTTTTCTCCTCATGTGTTGAAATACTTCAGCTGGTGTTGGGTATTGTGTGCCTTGACATAGGTGGTGGGGGAAGAGGTGTGCCATTTTGCTGTTCTGATGTCTTCCATTGGCCCCACTGCACACATAAAAGTACTGATGAACGTAATCATGTATGCCATGTAGTTGAGGTGTTGGGACTATTGAGTATGATCCTGATCCACAAGTTTTTCTTTGTTTCTGCCTCCAAAAATGTGTTCTTCACTACAGGTGGCTGTTCCATTTCTGCAGAATGAGCTGATGAGTTCATTCTGGGAAGGATGGCATCACCATGGTTCTTGACAGGTGACTTACCTGCATAAAGGAAAAATACTGTGACAGGAGTCACCAGTGAATGTGAGCTGAAATTAATATTGCAGCATCAGATGTCTGCTTGGCTGAATTTATAATTGCTTAGCAGGGAAAGCATATAATCTCAGTTGTCACTGAGTCAGCTTTGCTTAACTTCCATTCTTGCTTTGTCCATAGTTCACAGCTATTCCTTTACCTCAGACAATTTAGAATCCTCAAGCATAAATCAGCCATTTTTTAAAAAAAATCTATTTAATTTCTGGGGCAGTGGTGGTGGGGAGATTCATTTTGCCAGTTGTCATCAGAGCTGGCCAGTTTTCAAAATATGCTCTAGAGAACTATGGAATTCCTTAAAAACTTATTGGGAAACCTTACAAGAAGGCCAGTAATAGTGGACAATCTTGTCTGATGGAGATCTTCATAAGTACTGCTATCTCTTTCCTTTGTAGTGTGCAGCTGCAAGAATCATCTTGGTTGTCTTCTGGGTCATACCTTAAATACTGTATAGGTCTATGATCTATGATTTCACTGGTGTGGGTAGTTTCTCTACTGATCCAGATTGCAACTATACCACACTAGTATTGGATCCATAGTGACTGTGGCCAGTTCATCACCTGATGGCTAACCTTCTGATGATGAGTTCCTCTGTACTTATAGCAAGGTGGCCCTTAGATGGCAGACATTCAGTTTGTTTCTAGGTTGATATACAAAGCCTTGCCAGCTGGATAAATTATTCTATGGTTCAACTCCATGTCAAGAAAGGGCAACAAAGCAGAAAAGCAGGACTTTGTGGAGGCTCCCAGGTCATATTTTCAATTTCATCATGAGGTTCAGCAGGCCAGGCCCAAGCCGTGGATGAACTAGGAATGCACCATAGGACATACACTAGAATTAGATCTGATTTTCTCAGACCCTGAGGTTTCCAGGTCCAAATTTGAGTCCTAGAGATGGCCCCAATGATATTGTTAAGCACATTAAGCACTAATCACAGTTGCTTACAGGCTTGTCATTCAAACATACACAAAGATCATACTTACCTGTTTGGAAATAAAGAGAAAAATCTTAGCTATAGGAGCTGTTCCCAGATCAAAGTGAATGAGGAAGTTATTCCTTCTCAGTTAGGGAGACGAGATAAAGAATCTTTAATCTAGCCTATTTGCTTCTAACCAGAAGGTGGAGGCTGAGCAGAGTAGAGGGTAAACCCTGACACTACAATCACTAGGAAGGGAAGAAGAAGATAGCTAAGTAAATACGTAGACCCCCTGGAAAGTCTTTGCAAATTGCAGCAAAAAATCAAATAAGCCTTGCAAATTGTAGCAAATTGCTGCTCTACTATCTGAGTAAGAGATTTGCACAAAGGCAGAACATTTGAGAACCACTATTTAGTGAACTGGATCACAATCCTGAAGGCCTCTTTTCCAAGGGTTCTCCCTCTAGCTCTGCCTCTGAACTCAATTCTATGGTGGTTCTATGATGCTGCTCCCCAAGCCCTTGGACAATTCCTAGATACTTGAATTCAAGTGTTGGCATGCTGGTATTCCTCATTAATAAACTTTCTCTTTCAGCAAATAAGCCACATGGGGCTTATGCTGGAGTAAAGATATTAGGAGATACTAGAAGAACTGCAATCAAATTGTTGTTTTCTGAGTGTCAGACACAGTAGTTGTATTGGAATAAGGCAAACCACATCATTTTGGTTGGAAAAATCTCAGAAATGTCAGGATGGCTTTTTTGTATGTGTTCTGCTGATTCACTTTTCTGTGCTACCAGAGAAAGTAACATAAGTTTCCTGGTATTTAACCACAAAGTATAAGTCACTAATAAATGTAGGCTGTGTAGGCCGGGAGCCCTGGGATGCATATTATTACTTATACATATCTTGTTGGTAACAGAACATAAATACTGCAATAAAGCCTCCATTTGTAATTTGTGTGGAACGTTTCTGAAGGTATGAAATATGAATCACGTTTTGTAATGGCCCTTTGTGTGGAGGTCTGCTGGGAAATATTGTTCTCTGTGAGACAAAGTAAATTGCAAAGGTTACTGAAGGGACTTCACTCTTGTACAAGAAAATACATTTAATCTGACATAGCTGCTCTAATGATCTCTCGTGTTATCTTTTATTGAACACAAAATTTGGTACAACCATCAAAGTTTCGTACACTGCCAAGTGCAGATTAGTGATACGGGACTAAGGGGAATTACACCAACAAAAATTACTTAGTCCAACATGCTTTGCAGATGTTTGTAAGTTTTGATGGTGGAGGGTGGAATCCACGGCACCCATTATAAATATCATGAATTGCCTTGCGGTAAGTCTGTATTCATCCACCCAAGTGTATTTTTAGAGCCAAGAACCTAAGAATGTAAGAGCGGTCTTATTTGATAAAAGCTAGGTTATCTACTGCTGTCTTCTGTTTTTAAGTATAGAAGGTGTGTATAAGTTGGTTTAACCTTGTAAGGAATCTAGAACCACAGTAATAGAGAGCTTGGAAGTAACTAGTTACAAATAACCAGTTACTTATTGTTAGTTCTTTTTTCTGTCTCTGTGTGTATGTACTTTCAAGTCATCTGTCAGTTTAGGGGACTCCATGAATTTCATAGGGCTTTCTTAGGCAAGGAATACTCAGAGGAGATTTACCAGTTCCTTCCTTTTAATTATAGTACCTGGTATTCCTTGGCAGTCTCCCAACCAAGTACTAACCAGGGCTGACCCTGCTTAGCTTCCAAGATCAGACATATAACTACTTGCCATTGAGAGTGCAAATCGAGGACGACCGTGCTTCAAGAATTCAAGGGTAATTTTTTTTTCCTCCTGTGCCCTGTTGGGTTACAGCCATGCTCCCAGTCAGAAGTGATGTTTCAGGAAACCAATAGTCACTTCCAGTTGCTTTAAGAGCTTTCAAGGGATTGTTTGTTTGTTTTTTGGCAGTTGAGGGCAGCTTTTAGTGTCCAGAATGGGCCCCTTCAGTTTCTTTTGGTCTCTGAAAAAGGATTTGGGGGCTGATTATGTTTTGTTTTTTTTTTTTAAGTAGGCTTAGGAGACTCCAGAAAGACCTAGGGCAAAATGAGCTCTTCCCCCCCACCGCGCTTTCAAATTCACACAACCCCCAACACTACTGGAGCTTAACAAGGAGCAACTTCACTCATCTTAGGAAGTAACTGTATTTTTTAAAGTTTCTTTTATAATTGTGGAGCGTGGCCTCACGAAATGGTGTAGGAAAACTGCCACATGCTATAAGGACTCGCTTGTGCTGTGCTTTGCAAGTCAGAAAGAAGAAGAGAGTGTTTTTTTACTGTAGGTCAGCGGGTTGTGATTGGTTCGGCTTAGGGTTGACAGAAGTTGGAAAAGACTTGAAGGCACACAACAACCACCAAGTGGCTTGTTGCATGTTGATATTTTAAAATTATTAAAAGTAACTACTTTAGTTTTCTTTGAGAAAATAGACAGCAGCATTTGACAGTTTCTATAGCTATAGATGTATGAATAGGGGAGAGAACATATTTGCTGGTGTATAAGACGCACCAGCATATAAGACGTACCCCATTTTCAAACGGTATTTTTCAGGAAAAAAGGGAGTCGTATATGACAGCAAATAGGGTATGTATCCTTTGGTACAATTCATTAGCATGAGGATATAGAATCTGTTAGCTTTCACTATGTTCAGGAAACTTCCTGAAAGAAGATAGGTCTATTTCCATTTCCAAAATTCCATATAACAGAGATTCAATATCCAGCTAGGCAGGACCCTTGCAGGCTATTTCCCAGGCAGGTAGACAGAGGGCTAACTCTGTTCTCATCCAGCATAGCGATAAATAAATAAATCTTATTTATACATTCATAGGTCTTGGTAGACAGAAACTCCATGTGAAGTAAATTACAAGTCACTAAAAGCATCTCCAAGACTTTATTATTACAATATTCATCATGTATGTACATGTGTGTGGGAAATTCTGAGATGAGCTAAGACCTTCCAAGTTATTTAGGTTCTGCATTTGCATTACCCTGTGAATGGTTTGAAAATGCATTATTAGATTAACCACTGAAATTAAGCAAGGCCAGCCTAAAACTATTCCTGGATGGGATCAGAGTTTGGAAAATTTGCCTGGCGTAGGGATTTCAGGAAATATAGTCCAAAAAATAATTTTACCAGACCTTGAATCAGAGCCTGTTTGGAAGTTGTAGGTGAGTGGCTCAGAGATTCCATGAAGGAAAATCTAACATAAGTATAAACAAATTAAGATGAGAAATTATCTGTGTGGGAAAAGTTTTTTCAGTGTTACCAATGAAAATGCCCTTAAAATGACCCAGCCAGGCTACAGCAAAAACTAGATGACAAGGTGTTTGCAATAAACCCAAATAATGAGAATTCTATTGTTTGCAATTTCATGTTTCCAATATAAAGTTACCTGTCATAGAAAAATGCATTTCAGGCAGTTTGTTTAATAACTTAATAGTAGCACTGCTGAAGGATAGAGTGACTTTCCGACCAGTAGCAATGTTACTCTTAATGGCCTGCTCGCTTTTCCATCAAGGGAGGCTTTGGAGTTCAGACGTGTCTGTCATCGCTTTCTTCAGCACCCTGTTTGAATCTGAAAACTTTTTTTTCTCTTCTCTGCCCCCGTTCTTGAGTATTTGTAAGAGTGTACGTTGACTCAAAGCATCAGGCTCCTGCTGTCTGAGCACAGGAAATTCCTGCTATCTCTACACAATGAGATTATACTGAGTGTTTAGGTCAGGGTTGCAGTTCAAGTACAAGAAGCGCTGGGCTGAATGATAATGATACTTATCCTGAGTGATAAGTAGAGAATGAACCCCGTGTATCCTGCATCAAGGCTGTCTGACAAAACACACACGGGATGGATAACATTACACTTAAATGCCTAATGACAAGGGCTAGGATTAATGCGTCCCCACCTTTTTAGTCCGATACATTGGCTTGATGGATATTCTGCTAATAGATCAAAAGAAGAATTGTACCAGAACAGGAAGTTTCAGCAGAGGTTAATACATCTTGTAGAGAAACGGAAGATCCCAATCTCTTAACAACCTGCTCACTTACATCAGTCTTTTTTATAGGGGCAGAGGGGAAAAAAAGCCTTCTTGGACTGAAGGTTGCTACGGGACTGATGCCTGAATGTTGGGCATCAATGTTTATTTTGGAAGTAGATTGTGCAGTACCAAATGAAACTGATCGCCACCTATCTTGATCACTTGCCTTTTTGCTACCAAAGCCATTCCTATTTTGAGGCTTGTTGTGTTGGATCGTTTTTTAAATGCTCTGGGTTTTGGTTTTGGTTTGTTGGTTTGTTGGTTTGCTTGTTTAAATCCACATCTCTGAAAATCAGTCCATCCAGCTTCTCTTCTCTTGGCTGATATATCAATTCATCTATGACTTTGGAAGCCACTCTTTTCATTCTTCTTGTCATCATAGGCCTGTTTCTATGGCCATTTCCACACCGGGCTTCTGTAACGGTGCAGAGCGACCTCATACAGAGGTCTTCTACACCGTAGAGTGGACTGGCGTGGACTACTTTTTGTAGTTCCACACCAGAATCCACTCAGGAGTGGCCAGAACTAGCCGCGCTGCATGTTTTTTAAAACCTCTTTTTCAAGGTTTTTAAAAAGCACGGAGCGCGCAGCCCCGCGCCGCTCCGTCACCCGGCTCTGACGCGGATTTGCAGGCGCGCACAAATGCGTGCCTGCAGATCTGCCAGGGGCGGGCTTCCAGCTGGCGAGCTTCTCCAGTTGGTGGAGAGCCTCCACCAACCGGAAGGCGCCATTTGGGACACCGGAGGACTGCGGAGCAGCGAGCTTGCGCTGCTCCGCGTCGCGACGGACTTACCCGGCTGCTGGCAAGCTCCGTTTTTGGGTGTTTTCGCCCATTTCCCCCCCACATGTGGAAAGGGCCTATGACTAGCCACACAAAACCCTTGTATTACAAAAAGGGGATAATATCGCTGTTTGGCTTGGAGGCAAATGTTTAAGACTAAATAAGGTAATTTGAATGATGTTACTCATGGGAGTTGTCCTCATGTGCTTGTTTATTCTGTATTATGCAGCATCCATTGGAGCTCCAGTCCTGAATAGGATTGCAACAGGAATGGGGGAAAGACTTCGATCCTTTGCTTCTGCTAAGCTACCAATCCAGACCAAGAGGGCAAGAGGACACATGGCTTCTACTTGTCAAGGGAAGAAAGTTGCCATTTGTACTAGTGGTGGTTTTCCTCCACAAGAAAGGAGGCGAAAATGATAACTCTGTAACAGTCAAAGGAAGATGGCAGTCTTTTTTTTTTTTTCTTTTGAAGTACAGTTGGCCCTTCACATTCATGGGTTTCACTTTCACGTATTTGATTACTTGCAAGTTTCTCCAGCCCCGGCCTCCCCACCTCAAGTGCTTCTTTTCCCTCTTGGCTGCACCAGTCAGGCTGCTCAGCCCTTCAAAAACCCACCTCTAGTCTTCCTCCTCCTCCTTCTCCAGCCATTGCCTGGCCAGCTAAAGATGGTTTGCACCTTAAGTTCTCAGTACCATGAACCTTCTCCCAATTCTCCCTCCCATGTACCCAAGGAAGGAGATTGGCAAAAGAGAGGAAGTATAGGGCCACCCTGCCAAGCTACCGCTTTTCCCTCTCTTTTCCCTGATCTGTTTTGGACCTGGGTTCCTGCTCTCCCCACCATGCCTTGGCTCCCTTCCCACAGACACACACATACCCGTTGATATTTGCAGTTTTTCCACTTTTGCATGGGTTCTGCACCCCTAAACCCAGCAAATGAGGAGGGCCAACTGTAGTGTTTCCATGATGGTGATGACGTGAAAGTCTTCTCTTAAGCTGGGCATTAAAAGTTTGTTTCTTGGCCTCTTTGCTATGCTAACGTGGTGTTGATTCAGGTAGTCCACCACATTGCTTTTCAGACGGGAGCAGTTTCTAGAGGAGAGGAACTTGTAGAAGAAAAAAAGTCTGCTGAGCTAAAAAGTGTTTCTCCTTCAGCTGTGCCTAGCCAAACAAGGCAGAACTTTGGCAGAAGCAAAGAACCTCTCCTTTCACTCCACCACACACCCAGCCTGCTTAGGATTCTCTTCCTGAAGTTCAACACAGAGTTCAGAAGTGAAGTATTAAAAGCAACGTTGTTACTTATTACTTTTCTAATGAAAAGGAATGGTGTTCTTACTTACATGCTTTTTAGAAGAATAAAGTTTGTTGTTTTTTTGGTATAATGAGCAACTTATTTTACATAATGGGCTACTTTTGACATAAGTTACCCATTATTTCAAAATATTATGGTGGTGATTTTGAGGTATTTCTGGGTGCTTGGGGTAATTTTTGCATTTTAAAATCATCTTTATTCTTAAATCAATTAAAAGTAATGTGTAAGTAACATTACTTACTTAAGAAACAAATAAGAAACAACCAGCAACTTACTTTTTTAAAAAAGGGGGGTGGATACTAACATGTTAGCTTTTCCAGTAATGCTTCCATGCTGTGTTTCAGCATTAAACTAGTTCCTCTTTCACTCATTTGTTTTTATGCTGTGACTGTGGAGTGCATCCAAACTGCACAGTTATATTGCTTAGTAACTTTAGAACTTGAATTTTAACAAAAAGGTGGAGAAAATATACTATGTAATACAAAACAGGTACACATAAAATTATGCAAACTGTGCTTAGTCTTATTGCTTTTGTTTAAAAGAACGATGCCTTCTGAAGAGACTCAGGTGTTACTGCCCTGGCTGGCCCGAGCTTGTGGGATATAAAGACATCTCTTGATATCAATAATTCGGCCTCACATACCCATTCCCCTCCATGTGCTTGCGAGGCCCCCAGACAAGCACGCATGATCGCCACAATATTCCAACACAATACAGGCAGGCCAGAAATAGCTGACTCGCAGCTTTAGGAGACCTCCAGGCAAGTACCTCTATTATGTATGCACGCAACTTACAAAGAACTCCCTGCCCCGAGCTGGCAGCTTGATTAGAAGAATCCTCATCTGCTAAGAACTCTGTGTTTGCATACTGGCTACCCTATTGACAATTTGGCTATAACTCAGTCATTCAAATTCTGACCTTTCGGAGGCTTTGTCTCCAGCCCCAAACTCATTGTTTTCTCCAAGTCCGACCTAGCCTGCGGTGACAATTCTCCTTATAAAAAACCCTGACTTTGAGCTCTTCCTTGGATCGCTCTTGGCTTCCATCCCGCCTTGCTGTCGCTTTGTCCAGCAAGCCTTCCCCTCAGCCCCATGTGCTGAGATCCACGCTCCCCAGTTTCTCCACTTCTAACCGGGCTTCAGGACAGGTAAAGTATCACCTAAACCAACAACTCCTCTAAAAATCCCTTTATCCCACTCCAACATTTATTTCCTTAGTTATCTGTGTGAGTGTGTTGCATGCACTGTTTGATTGTGTTTTAATAAAACATCATTTATTGTTTCAACTTCTGTGTGCTCCTTGACTCAGCCTGACCCGGTAAACATAGGGTTCAAGATCTCGCTACGTTACCCTGCCTCTTGTATTGCTAGGCTGTGCTCTTGGCTAATTTCCCCAACTTATATAACTGAGAGCGCATTTAGGTGTCCCTCCCGGGACCCCCAGAAATCAGGGTAACACAGGCCCTTTCCGCACCTTACCTTCTTCCAGCACTGGGATCACGTGAGCAGCCTCCGGCGAGAGGATCTCATGTCCCTGCTGCTTCAGCTCCACACAAGCTGCCTGCTCGCACGAGAGCCCCGCCTCTTCCTTCTACAGTGCAGCCTGGGAGTTTCCCAGGCTGCGCTGGGGCAGGAAGCGCGACCAGCATGGCTCCAGAGGCTCTGCACGCCAGGTAAGTGTGTGCAGGGCCTGGGAGCAATGGGCAATCACACACCATTTTCAGCTTCTAGCCGAAAATGAAAAAGTGCATGATTGGCGTCTGCCAGCCTCTGGAGCATTGCACGATTGTGAGTGTGTTGTGCAGATTGCTCCTCACAATCGCGCGATGCTCCAGGCCCTCTTTCACATGGAAAATGCCATGCAAAAAGGGCCTCAGTGTGTTGTAGTGGTCTGAGCACTAGACTATGACCCTGAAGACCAGGGTTCAATTCCCTAGTCACCCATGGAAACCCACTGGGTGGCCTTGTGCATGTCACATCCTCTCAGCCCCAGAAAACCCCATGATAGGTTTGCTTAGGGTCACCATAAGTTGGAAATAACCTGAAGGCACACAACAACAACAACAACAACAACAACACCTTCTGAAATGCCTCTGGTTCATATCAATTTCACATAGTATTTTCTTCAGCATTTTAAAGGCAGTCCTTTATTTCCAGGTAATGGCATTTAGACTTAGCAGCCTTATTGGTGGAATATTTCGTTCTTGTCATTTGTGCGCAACTTTCTGTTTTGCAAAGAAATTACTTCATGTCATTTTGGCAACTGCATGATATTTTTAAAGAAGACAGCCATGTTTTGAAGGGCTGTTAAGGACAGTCCTCTCTTTGAAGAGCTGCCCAGTCCAAGTTGAAAGATAAAGAACAACAAGAACAGTGCACAAGGGGCTAAAAGCAGCCAATCTACCATTAACAAATGGACAGCAGACTGAGCAAACACATAGGTGACATTATGGTGCAACACATTGTATTTGTACTCTAATTACAGTAAATATTTCTAAATGTACATCTATCTACCTATTTATTTATCTATCTATCAGTATCTGCAGTTTTCATGCAAACATTGCCTTTTTCTTTTGTGTTATTTGGTTTGACAATGTCGAAATGGCCACCATACCTGTTGGTTGGAACAGTATTGTCCAGATAACCAGGCAGTACAAACAATGAATGTCCAACTTTTCAGCACAGTAGAACAAAGAATATCCTTCCAAAGGAAAAATAACCTCAGTGCAAATCCCTCAGGCAGGAAGGTAACAAAAGGAATGTGAATGCCTGCATCATGTATGATAGCCATTTTTACATGTTTTAATGCTAGTTAGAGTTTGGTAACAATAAAATGGCAAGTCAGAGAAAGGAGAGAGAGAATTATATAATGAAATAAGGAAGCTCACTTAGTAAATGCTGGCTACTATGTAATTTTGGAAAGAGACATTTGTAACATTTGCTCTTAAGTGTAAAACCTTAGCCTTCTAATCACCCACTGCTGTCAGCAATAGATAATGTAATTTTGATTACAGACATAGCCCCAGATTTGTTACTGCAAAATACATTTTCAAAGTCAAACAATTCTACTCTCATTTCACTCAGCTTGGAAATACTGTGAGCAATAAGCAATATGATTGGTTACCATTATTATCTCAGTTTCACAGTCTACCAGGTGTTACCTACTGGAGTCCTGGGCCATTGACAATTCAGATTCAATCGATTCAATTGCTCTACTCTCGCTGAGACTTAGAACTGGTCAATAAAATCAAACATTTTGTGTAGCATTTCTTATAATATTCTAAGGGCAATTAAGAAATCATGGAACTTTTTTATAATTCCATGTGTACAAATCTCATTTTCATCCTTCCTCCAAGGGGTATAACTGTTTACTAGCTTGTCTCAGTGTTAAGCTATGAAGATAGAATATTCTATGTAGAATAGAATATATATGGACATCTATTGAATGGGATATTTGATTCTATAATATTTGCCAAATGCATTCAAATCATACTTATACAAAGGGGGAGGGTATGCATGGTGTTTGGGATAAGACAGTATCACCTAGCTGAAAAGTATGATTGCGCTCATATATCACTGTTGCAGCAGCATAACACTGCTCCAAATTGGGGGGGGGGGGGAGGGGGATAAGCAAATTATTATAATTAGAACAACTCTCTCCACAATTCCCCCAATCACACTACAGTAGCCTTCCTCAACCTTTCTACCCTGAAGGAACTCTTGAAATAATTTTCAGGGCCCTTTCTGTACAATGTCACCATCCTAGCATGACAATGCATTGCTTCTGGTCCAGGACGCATGCCGTCACATGGCGTCATTGCGTTCCTGCTGCTATTGCATCCCATCCACTGCTGTTGCATCCTATACCATTACCAGAAAAAATCTCGTAATGGCCTCTTTCCCATGGTGATCGCATCAGAGGCAGGTGGGTGGTAAGGGCAGAAGCACTTGATAGCGCTTCCTTCCACAGTGCAGTGCAAGAAGAGGTGGGGAAAGGGACCTGCCATTCATACTGTAATGAGGAAGTAAAACGAGTGTTCCTAATGCTACACATGTGCTGGCAGCCAACTGGGTGCGGTGGGGAGTGTTCAGGTCCAGATCACATCCCAGCAATGGCACTGTCAGGATCCCACCAGGACAAAGAGCTATTGGACCATAGTGTGGTAAGGGCGTAGGTCTCAGGGAACCTTTCCATAAAACTTATTATATCTATAGCTAAAAAAAAAAGTTTTCCCCCCCAGAATGACTGATGACTTCTCATGGAACCCTAAGATTCTGGGGAACCCTGGTTGAGAAACCCTGTACTAGAAGGAGTAGGAATTATGAAGCCCCCCAGATATTCTTGCATTCCTTACCAATGGCTGTGGTGACTAGGGCTGCTGGACAACACAGTCTAATAAGCTGCAAACGGCTGTACTTTTGCCACCTGTATACCAGAGAATATCCCAGCGCCTGGGGTAGATAAAGAGTAATAGGTATCTTACGAGAGACAATATGGCTCAGGTTAGAGGTGAACTCCATAGAAATGCAGGATCCAACCATGCATTTATCTTAAGGCCAGAAACATCATCACCCACCATGTAAAACTTCTCAGTATCTCCCTTGGAAGAGGAAAAGATAACCCACAGCATTACAGCCAAATGGTCATGGCTATGCCAAGGCATTTGCTGCAGTTAGCACCCCCAGCTCCTTGAACACTATCCACAGTCAGCCAAGTTGTTTTGGGCCATGTGAAAGAAATCCCACCAGCAACTCTCCCCGTACCTGGCAGTAGAGAGACAATCATATATAAATATAGAAAGCCATATATATAAAGCCATATACAGCTTTGGTCCAGGCTACCTAACCTCATCTCCCCATTTGAATCTTCTTGGACTTTAAGATCCCCAGGCAAGGCCCTTTTCTCAGTCCCACCACCTTCACAGACATGGTTAGTAGGCACACAAGATAGATCCTTTTCAGTGACTGCCCCTAGTTCTGCAAGACCCTTCTTAAGGAGGCCAGAATGGCCCCCTCCTGGCTATCCTCCTTTCACCAGGCAAAGAATTTTCATTCCAACAGAGTGAAAATAAATGGGCTTCATAACAGACTGCTGTACTTTTAAAATGTACTGTTTTTTAAATTGCTTTTTATTAGTGATTGTATACTTTAAATTGTTTTTAATGTTGATAATCATTTTAATGTTGATCCTTTCTATGTTTAACAATACTGATTTGGTTTTGATTTGTAAACCCCGCTGAGTCCTGGTTTTGGGGAAAAGGCAGGATATAGATAAAGAAGAAGAAGATGGTGATGATGATGATGATGATGATGATGATGATGATGATGATGATGAAAACAACAGTAAATTTGTATCACTAGCAGATACAACATGGTAATATTTTGCTCTTCACGTTCAGAATGGCTGTACCTATAAAAAGTCATATGGGGAGAATTTCATTTCAGTGTGGTGTTTCAGACTGAAAGTGCCAAAATGTACGTATTTTTTCATGTCCTGGGCAGAAAGAATTCAAAGTTCAAAATACATGAATATGAGAGAAAAGAAGCCTGATAGAAACATCTATTGATAGGCTAGGCCTATTTGCTAGATAATGCAAATTACCACTTTGGGTGGGGAGACATTTAGCAAGAAAACAGAAGTGAGTGAAAGTCTCATACTATACCATACTATAGGTTGATACTACAGGCTCAATGAAGATTGGACTCCCTGTAAAGATCCCGTACAGTAATTCCTCCACATTCACTAGGGTTAGGGGCAAAGGACCCTGGTGAAAGTGAAAAAAACGTGAGTAACTCTAAGCCCTCCCAAACAATATTTAACATACAAAAAAAGGATGATCACCATATTCAAACCATTATGGATTCCTTTGAGGCATCAGGGTTCTTTCACAATGCAGAAGTGGGTGGCTGGAGGGGCTTACTGCCACCTTCCCTGCCGCCTCACACCATTTTTAATAGGGGCTTACAAGCCTCATTCGCAGTTTCTCAGTCTCACAAGGCTTGCAGTCCCTATTAAAAATGGCATAGGGGGACAGCAGAGGTGACACCAAATAATCTGTGAATAATGAAATCCGCAAAAGTGAAACCCACAAATGTGGAGGGCTGACTGTATTTTGAATATCTTTTGACATTTTTTAATTCCAAAAACCCTTTTGAAACATTTGCACAATATGCAAACCATAGCCAATTAGACTCCAACCTGCACATTAGTGCAGAGGTGCAGAGTGTGTCAGTTTATATCAGAATCTGCAAATACAGTAGGTCTCTCACATCCATGAAGGATACATTCCCAGACTTAACATAGATGACAAAAACATGGATAATGGGAGAGGGGGAGCCATGCCTTCATATGCCTCTCTCCATTGAGGAAAGAGCATCCATCTCAGCAGAAAGAAGTGGTGAGGAGCCATGCTGGAATTCATGTGCCTCTCCCCACCAACAAAGGGGTGTCCATCTCCTTCTTGGCTGAGAGAGGTGCAGGAGGCCCAGCTGTATCTCCCTATGAGCCTCTCTCAGCTGGCTACACAAAGCAAGTACCTCAGCCAATGGTGACAGCCATGGCTCGAGAGTGGATTGGAGGTAAGTGAAACTGTGGATAGTGATCACGCGCTTATGGGGGACCTACTGTACTGAATTTTTTGTACATAGGTTGTTATATGTTGTTGGATGATGTCAATTTTTACTTGTTTATAGCAAACAAATCAACATAAGCTGAACAGAATCTATACTGTATGAAAGAACCTGGGATTCCTTAACAGCAGAAATAAAATTATTAGAAACAGTAATTGTTTCTAAAATAGAAGATGGAAGGGAGAAAAGTAGAATTAAACAGGATGGATCAGTCTTGGGATGGCTAGAGATGATGATCTGTGATTCCTATGTTAAAAGTACCTTATGTGGTTGCCCAAACAACAGTGTTGCTCCTGACTTTAGTTGATCCCATAAGTGTTGTTTGAAAATGCTCATCCCATAAGCATTGCTTGAAAATGCAAAAAAAAAAATGTTTATCATTCATGCTTCAAAGCCTTCATTATGTACCCAGGCCCAGTCCTTTTCAGGCTAAGCGAGCGTTGCTCATTCTTGCTGAATGCCATTTATAATGCAGCTCACCAAAATATCCACAGTACTAACATCTGTCTTCTACTGCATGAAGAAGGGGAGAGATTCCCATAGATAAAATGCACACGAGGGCGACGAAAGAAAGGAAAACCTATGACATAGTCAAATTTTATTAATGGATCAACCATATGCATCCAGGGAATAATTAACTATTCACAGGTGAAATTAACTGATAGGAGTGTCTGTCGTGAGCAAATCGAATGAGCTCTGATTATATCAATAGTTTTCAACCAGTGTCCCATGGTTATCAAAGTATCAAATAAATTTGTCCACTCTCTTCCTTTGGGGTGTTAAAAAAAAACTTTAATTATCCGGCCACGGTATATGGCAGGTCATTAATAAAAGCTAGTTATCTAGCCGCTGGTTTTAGAGTTTTACTGTTATCGGTCTTTTATCTAAATAAATGTTTGGAAAATGTCCTTAAAATTAGTTCCACAGCTTTGCCCCAATGGTTAAACAGATATTTGAAAATAAGAGATTTTTTTAAAAAAAAAACTTTGCTACATTTTACTGTACAATATACAGGGCGTCACCTCCCTCCCCCCTCTTCCCTCCACCTCAAGAATTGAATTATGGAGTTTGGCTGCACATACATTGATGAATCTAACCAACCTGCAAATGCAGATAAGAGTAAAATCGCTTGATGGCTTAGTTCTCCTTAATGTATATTTACTCAGCCTTTATGTTATATATGCATTTTTTTTAACTTTCATGCCACATATATCAATGACAAATGTAAAAATTGAAAAACTAGTTATAACATAAAAGAACCCAACGCTCCCCACCACCACTAAAGCAGAGCATTCCTAGAGACACTATCATTTCATTTAAATAACGTGCACGTGCTAATGCCCGTGGCCTTGATCCTCTCCCCAGGAAAGCCAGCATCAAGCTTTCCATGCACTGCCCTGAGAACAGAACCAGGCATTTCTGTCCAGTTATAGCACAAAAAAGAATGAGCATGATCCACCAGATATGCAAGCATGGATAAACTATTTTTACAGGGAAAATCAGGGAAGGATTTCAGGCTGAAACCTGATGCACACTTACTACAAGGTAAACTCTACTGAGAGCAGACAGCTCAAGTCCATAGGAAAGGACTAGGGCACAAAATGCTTTCAAGATATTTTAACCTATCTGTCTGTCTGTCTGTCTGTCTGTCTATCTATCTATCTATCTATCTATCTATCTATCTATCTATCTATCTATCTATTTTTAAAATTTCCATTCACCATAGCCAGTATAGCCGATGGTCATCCAACAGCATCTAGAAGGCCATATTTTCCCTGCTTTCTGTCACAGGAATTCTTCTCTAGTTGCTTGGGGAAGAAGGGTTTAGATCAAGGTTATGGAGCAAGACAAGGTGCTAGATTCCTCTTCCCCTCATCCCTTCCCACCAGGGAGTCAGGATTCTTTATGGCCATACCTGCACTCTTGAAAGCTTTGTCCTTCCCCCTTCCAGCACAAGGTTAAAATCTCTGTGGAGTCCGAGTCATGGAACGCCCTCCCACTTTGAGGCCCAGTTGCCACCAACACTGCTTTCATTTTGGCGCCAGGTTAAAACATGGTTTTATATCAAAGCCTTTGGGGGGGGGGGGTCTAATGATTTTTTTTCCAGTTTGTGCATGTAGATGGTTTTAACTGTTATCACTTGTTTTAAATTTTATACTTTAATATCTCTGTAGAATATTTGCTTGTTATTGTTGTTGTTGTGTGCCTTCAAGTCCTTTCCAAATTATGGCAATCTAAGGCAACCCTATAACAGTGTTTTCTGGGGCTTAGAGTGTGTGATATGCCCATGCTCACCCAGTGGGTTTCCATGGCTGAGTGGGGAGTTGAACCCTGGTTTCCAGGGTTGTATTCCAATGCTCAGACCACTACACCGCACTGTTTTAGTACTGTCTAAATACCCTAAAGGCAACAGTTCCTGCTGATTTTGGAAGCTAAGCAAGGTCAACCCAAGTTAGTACTTGGATGGGAGACCACCGATGAATACCAGGTGTTGTAGGCTATATTTCAGCAGAAGGGACTGGCAAAACCACCTCTGAGTGCCTAAGAAAACCCTGAAGATTCATATGGCCTCCATAAGTCAACAAGTGACTTAAAGGCACACACACAGAGAGAATGTTTCAAATTGCTTTAAATGTTGTTAAACCGATTTTATAAAATCACTCGTATGCTGGCCCCTGAGATCTCTGGATGTAGAAAGAAAGGGAGGGAGGGAGGAGCAAGCAATTGTGGGGGAATGCATGGATCCCCAGATGTTGCTGGACTGCAGCTACCATTACCTTTTGCCAATTTAACCAATGCTTCCATTTGAATGTATCTGGAGAGCCACACATCCCCCATTAAATGAATAGCATTCCTTGCTGTTCTCTCCCCATATACTTCTTTGAACTTCCCGCCTCTCCAGCTCCAGCTCCAGCTCTTTCAGCACAAAACTGAGGTATTATATTTGTGACACACCCTTGTCCAAATCCCTGTGAAGAAGACATCCATCCTTAGCCCATGAACGCAATAAAGGAAGGAACTGAGCAACTCTTCCTTTTTAGGCTTGGCTAGCAAGCTTTCCAAGAATAATGGGTTTGGCCACTTCTCAAAACAAATTCTGGAACAGGTAGTTTGATACTGCAAGGCAATAATACTTACCTTCACTACCATCCAGATGTGAATCATAAAAGTGGATTTTAACTCAACTGGAACAATGTTGTTTATTTGTCTTAAACTGGATAAAAATATCAGAATGGTCCACTGTGTTATCTTGGCAGACTATGTAAGTTTATAATTTGATGTATGCGATATGTTTTTTGGCTTTGTGGCCTGAAATCGATCATAGTTCCATGTGCCTTACTCAGCACTTCACCTTTCTAAAAGCCTTTAACTGATGAAGCTATGTGTTTTTTGTCCAGTTCATTACAAATTGTCCCTCCATATTATTTAGATATTTTCTAGATTTACTGCAAGTTGAAGACAAATCCTTTCTCATTTTACTATTACAATCATTCAGTTCTCCATCCCTTGGCTGTGGTGTCTCTGTAATTAAACCGTAGTGTTTTCTATGGGATGCATTGCACCAAGTGAAAAATGTTAGCTATTTCCACACTTCAGAGACCCAGCTGCTCGGAGCATTAAAATTTTACTTAAAACATAAATTTATAGCGTTGCGATTACCATGGATTATGTTATTATAAATGAACTGCACTGTAAATCGCTGTTTTTAATTAAAATACAGGTTATTAGTAAAGGCAAGGGAATAAAGTAGGGAGAAGTTATGTTTCATGTAATTGCCTGCACACACAACAATACCTTCAGAGGTAGCAAAGGACCCATTTAGAGTCAAAAAGCCTCTTTAGAGTACAGACTACATATATCCCCTTTCAAAGTCTGTATGTAGACAACTGTTCTGATAGCAACACAGCATATTCCAAAAGTAAAAGTAAAATGTGAGGAACCTGACACCATCTCCTCTTCTACCATTTGCATTTAAATGTATTAGCTTCTAAAGTGTGATATGTTAATAATACAGGCCAAAAACAGTTTGAATGGGATCAGCACAATTCTTCTATCAGCAACAAGCTGAAACAGTGTGAGAATCTTTGGACTGTACACTAGAAGTGAGATGCTCTGAGCTGAAGAGAGCAAGGCAAAGAGGCAGAACTACCTTCCTAAGCACAAATAGGGTATGTGTGGCCCTCTGGATGTTGGATTTCCACTCCTATCTGCCCTTGCCAGCAAAGCCAAAGGTAAAGAATAATGGGAGTTGAAGTTCAAGAACATCAGGAGAACTACATATTCCCTGCCTCCTGTAAATGTAACTCTTTTTTTTTTCTTTTCTTTTTTTTGTCCTGGAACAACAGCCTTCAAGCATACAATACGCTCACAGTCTGAGAAGCAGAGTTCCTGCTCCATCATTCACATCATCCAACTCACAAAACTTGGAAGGTACTGACACAAATGAAGAAAGAAGATATTCTACAGACAGTTCTAGTAGAGAGTGTATGGAATCAAGGCATTTTGAAGATATGTCCCTCATACCATTGTTGGCCCTTTTGTTTAAAAAACATAGTCAGTCCAGATGTCAACAGCATCAGAATATAAACACATACCAAATTTCACCAGCCTGAAAACCAGAGCTCCCATTCATGACCAAACATCATCAGTTTGCAAACTTGAACTCAATGAAAGCTCTCCCAAGGCTGTGAAGGAGAACTTATTTCACAGCAAAACCTTCCCAGGTTTTAAATATCTCCTTCTCTCCAGGCCCTCCAATCTACGATCTCTGATGATCTCTGGTCATAGATAAGGGCAGAAAAAGCTCTGCAAAAGGATAAGGAATCTCTTGCCAAATTGGACCTGAAGACCACCAGTCTCCTTTCTTGAAATAGTTTATTGACATATACACATACACAGAGTATGAGAGCCAGTGTGGAGCAACAATGGTCCAAATGCAGGACAGACTCTGGGAGACCAGGATTCAAATGCTTGTTCAGCCATGGAAAGTCACACTTTCTCAAGTGAACGGGAAGATAATGGCAAATCTTTTGTGAATAAATCATGCCAAGAGAATTCTATGATAATAACAGGATATATGAGAATTCTGATATAATAATTATCTAGTGGAGGAGGAGCAGCAGCAGCAACAGCAACAGCTTGGGAGGTGGCTTATAATTTAATAAACAATGTAGCTAAAAATAAACAAAAAAGTGAACCTTAAAATGGAGTTAAACTATTGCCAATAGAAAGCTCATTTAAAACTATACCTACAAAGATAAAATACCATTAAAAGATGAAACGCAAGTAAAACAGTTCAGTTTAAACGAGTACACAGCACTTTCAGTTCTTTCTTTAAAAATTTCCCATTTAAAAAGTCTGTTGGAATAAAACAAAATCTTTGCCTCTGACAAAAGGACAGCAAGTTGTTCTAGAGTCTAGGGGCAGCCACCAAGAAGGCCCTTTCTTGCATCTCCATCAATCATGTTTATGATGATAGTGGGACTGAGAGAAGAGCCTCTCCTAGTGATCTCAAGGCCCAGCCAGCCTCATATAGGGAGACATGGGGTATTTCCGGACTATACTGTTATAGTACTATTATTCCACTTTCAACCTCCTATGGCATCCTGGGGTTTGCAGTGTAGGGAGGGGCCTTGAGACTTCTCAGCCAGAGAGCTCTTTGGCCTCAGGAAACTACAAATCCCAGAATTCCACAGGAGGTTGAAAGTGGAATAATAGCACCATAACTGTGTAGTGCGGAAAGGCCCACGGTCTGCCAGACAGCCTGGAGCTGAGCCATGAGCTTTACCGGTCAGAACCAGAGCCTTGAAATATGTTCAGAAACAGATTGGCAGCCAGTGAAGTTACTATAACAGGGAAATATGTAGTTTGGTTCCTGTAACCTGCACTGGTTAACATTCTGGTTGCAGTTCTTCTTACTAGCAGAAGATTCTTCAAAGGCAGCCCTATAAAGAACATATTACAGTAGTCCAAACAAGATGTAACTATTGTGGCCAGATCAAGCACAGTTGGCGTATAAGCTTTAAATGTGCAAAACCATTCCTAGCCTCTACAGAAATCTGGGCTTCTAGGTTCAAACCTAAGTTCAGGAGTACACCCAAACTGCCAGCCTGTGTCTTCAAGGGGAGTGTAACTCCATTTGACACAAGTTGAATCTCTATTCCCTCATCAGCCATTCAGCTGACCAGGAGGACCTCTGTCCTGTATGGATTAAGTCTCAGTTTGTTCTCCTTTATTCAGTCCATTACTGATGATAGACACTGGTTTAGGACCAAGGCAGCCGCCTTGAACTGATATGGAAACGAGTAGTAGAATTGGGTGTCATCTGCGTATTGAAGGCACTTCACCCTAAAACTCCAGATGACCTCTCCCAGAAGTTTCATGTAGACATTAAACAGCATGAGAGACAAAACACAACCCAGAGAGACCCCACAGGCCAACAGCCAAGGGTTCAAACAGGAGTCTCCCACTGTCACCTACTGGGGTCACTCCTCTGGAAAGGAACAGAATCGCTGCAGAACAATGCCTCTGACTCTCATCACAGTGAGGTGACCTAGAAGAATAACATGATTGATTATGTTGAAAACCACTGAGAAGTCCAGTGGAGGCAACAGGGACGCACTTGTCCTGTCCAGCTCCATGAGTAGATCATTCACCAAGGCAACAAGACCTGTCTGTTCCATAACCAGGCCTAGATAGTCTAGATAATCCATTTCATCTAGAAACCCATGGTGTTGGAGGCAACCACATACTCCAGTACCTTGCTCAAGAATGGTATGTTATGATATGGTAAGCAGCATATAGGAAACCCACCATATATTTAAAAAATGATTTTAAAAAATTAATTAGTTATCACATTAAAGATCAATAACTTAAAATGGTATAATATAGATATATATATAACATATATATGATATCCCCAAATCTTAAGATCTCAGAGGGGGCTTTCTCTCATTTTTATTATTGTCTTAGGCCCATCTGGTAAAGACAAAGGACAGAGTCTTTTTGATGATTTCCCCCAGGCATATGCTCTGGATTCCCATGCTGTGGAATTCCCTGCCCTCTTTCTGTTTTCCTTCCAGTGGCAAGAAAAGACCATGGCTGTTATCCTGAGATCTAAGGCCCTTTCCACATGTTACCTTCTTCCGGCGCTGGGGTGCAGGGATCATGTGAGCAGCCTCTGGTGAGAGGCTCTCACGTCTGGGGTCCTTCAGCTCCACACAAGCTGCCTGCTCGCGCAAGAGCGCCTCCTCTTCCTTCCGCAGCGCAGCCTGGGAGTTTCCCAGGCTGCGCTGGGGCAGGAAGCGTGACCGGCATGGCTCCGGAGGCTCCGCATGCCAGGTAAATGTGCGCGGGGCCCAGAAGCAATGTGCAATTGCCCACCACTTTCAGCTTCTAGCCGAAAATGAAAAAGTGCGCAATCGGTGCCTGCCGGCCCCTGGAGCATCACGCGATTGTGAGTGCATCATGCAGATCGCTCCTCACAATCACGTGATGCTCCAGGCGCCCTTTCGCATGGAAAATGCTGTGCGGAAAGGGCCTTAGTTAAGTATAAACTAAGCAGCATCTCCTGTCCCACCCAATCCTGCTTTACTGATCAGCAGGTGCTGCAAGCAATGGAGGCCTGTTCTCCTGCCAATCGGCATGCTTCTGACTGACCTTTCCACCCTCATGCTTTCCAACAATCTCTGGGGTGACAATCAGAAGCAAGATCTCTCCTGCAATTCCTCTTTACACCAGAGATCAGTGCCAGAAGAGGGACGGAAACATCAGTATGCTGCATCCCAGTCAATAGAACAGAATTCCACCACTTGTAGTGGCTGGATTCAGGGATTATGTAGGGGCCATGAGTACAAACAGTTAATAGAAGTTATGCATCTGTAACTGTGACAGTGAATTCCACCTATTTTTATTTAAACAAGGCTAGGGTGATTAACTGGCTATGCAGAAGATTTTTTCTTAAGGGATCTCTTACTGCACTTCTATCTTTATTATTATTGGTTGTTTTTATTATTATTTTATACCATTTTTAATTATTGGTGTTTTAATGTGATAACTAATTTAACGTTTTCAATCAAGGTTTGTTTGTTTGTTTTCTATATCTTGTTTTCATCCTTACAGATGTCCTCTGCTCCTTCCTGAACCTGCTGTCTGCATCAGAAAGTTCTCAAAGAATTGGTGTCCTTTCACTATAGCATTATGATTCCATTTTAATGGCCATTGTTCCATTCTATGGGATCCTGGGGTTTGAGGTTTGGAGAGGTACTAGAGGAGCCCTCTGGCTAAGAATTTTAAATTGTTGTTGTTTTATAGGTATGTGGAATGGCCTTGCTACCTAGGTTTATTATGCACTGTAGTCCAGCAGCTGGTAACATTCCAATGTGTGTTTTAAAAGGAACTATAACTACCTCACTTATTTTGTATAAAGAGAAAATAAAAGAGTTCCTTTAAATTGTCACTCTCAAAGCCCCTACTCCAAGAGCCTTGGAACCATAAATGTAACTAATAATTTTAGAAATAACTTTTCAGGATTTTCCCCTCTCTCTTCCCTCTGTGGTATTTCTCACCTCACCTTTCTCAAAATGTACAATGAAAATTACTCGGGTGAGTACCTTTTTCCTTTTTCTTTGCACTCATAAAACTCTCCAGGATGCCATATATATTGCATAAATAGCAAATAACATAATTACACAGAAAATGGCTTCAGACAACATCCCAATAGTCCTGAATTGTGGAGATGCAACAGTACCTTCCTACAGCATTGAATCTGTCTTGCATTTCTTTCAGTATCCCCATTTTTTAAAAGCCCTGAGCCTTTGTCGCTAAATATCCTGGTCATCCTTGGAGAATTCTGATCTGTCTGAATCCCAGGCCCGCCTTTCTGGTTTCAGCTCAAATCCAGATGACAGAGAACAATTGCATTCAGTTTCAATTGAGCTGCTTTCAGTATCATCTCTCCATCAATTTCAAGACATTGTGGGAGGGCCTTCCTATGGAGTGACTGCATTTTTTCTTAGCAATGGTCAAGATATTCTCCTTTCTGGATACCTATAGTCCTATTTTAGTATCCACCAAATTGTTGCAAGGCTAAACTCAAAGCCATAGTTGAGCTCTATGGCAGATACTAATAGGAGGGTCCTCATTCCATTTCTCAAGTCCATTTTAAATTAATAAGTGTTTCCTTTCTGGACTCTTTTTAACCCACAGGAGAGACCTCTCTGCATATTAATTTCATGTTAAATTGATGGATCAAATTATACGAAGCTCAGAATCAATTCTGCACATATTCACTAGGATAGGCCAAATCCCTTAGTAGGGATAAAGCACAGAAAATGCATTTAGAGACACTGATAAGTCCAGGTCCATTATATTTCATTTTAAACAAAGAGGGAGGGAAAACCCTTTTGAGATGCTCTATCAGCTATTAAACAGAGACGTTGCATGCAGAGGGAGATTAATGATTAGCATAGAGCCCTTCTTGGGATGATTCTCCCAGGACAAATGAAAATGAGAGAGAACTGCCTTTCCTTGTCTTTGTCATAATAGTTCACAGGCAACCTCATATATAGACTGAGATTCTCTGGTTTGGTTATTTGTCTTCCACAATCAGTTTGCAAGTATAAACTTCTACCTTCAGTGTAGAAGCCTGTATCAGTGAAACTGCAGGTTATATAGCTATCTCTATGACCACTATTATATTCATTTTCAAAAAGTCCAGATCCAAAGTACTACCAGCAGAGGAAAGAATGGGGAGTTTTGTTGCATTTGCCAGTTCTCCAAATAGTAGCATGTGTATACCCTAACAGGCCCCATTGCACTCCAATTATTTGCATTCATTTCCATCATTTGTAGCTGTTAATTTCATCAGTTATTTGCATAACACTCTTTGTCTCTCCCTACAAGATAGTTCTATCAGATGTTATATGTGGGAGTATTTACTTGTTCAAAAGCCATAATATTCTACACGGAGCCTGAGAAATAGTCTGACATTCTTGATGGGAGTTTCTAGTCTGTTCAAGAAACATGACGAAAGTCTCCTTGGGTGACCAGGCCTAGTTCAGTGGAAGTTCTTAACTTACTTTATTCACTTATACATGCATTGACTTAACTCTGATTGGCTGTTGCACTAAACCTATTGAATCATTGGGACCTTGATAAATCTAATAGGGATTAGCAATTGGATTTAGAGCTTCTCTCCCACACATCTTGGGCAAACCTACAGATGCACTAAATAGTTGGTTGTTTAGCTAACAATAAAACACATGATCTTGTGAAAACAACAATAAAAGCAACCAATTGAAAATGGCCAGCAGTTAAAACCAATTGTGAAGACTTTTTCTCCCTCACAAACAAAGGCTACCAGAACAAAACAAAACAAAACTTCCAGCAACCAGTGAAGAACAGTGAAGGAGGGGACACACAGAGTAAGATGTTCCACAGTCTGGGTACAGACACAAGGCGGCCTTGCCTCTTCCTCCTGTGTTTTGTTCTTGTGTAGAATGGAACACAGTGAAAGCAACCACTGTAGCAGGTGTAAGACTGGTGAAAATGATCTTATCAGTTTAGCTCTTGTCAGTGTTCTGGCAGCTGCATGCCAGCCAACCTGTGGCCCTTTTTGCACAGCATTTGCCAGGCAAAAGGGCGCCTGGAGCATTGCGCAATTGTGAGGAGCGCTCTGTACGACTCACTCACAATCGCGTGATGTTCCAGGGTAGGGGAGGCGCCGCTCTCACACTTTTTCATTTTCGGCTTTCAGCCGAAAATGGTGCACAATTGCGCATTGCTCCAGGGTCCCTTGCGCACTTGCCATGCGTGCGGAGGCTCTGGAGCCACGGCAGTTGCGCTTCCTGCCCCTGGAAACTCCCAGGCTGCACTGCGGAAGGAAGAGGCGGGGCTCTTGCACTGCCTGCTCGGGAGCAGGCAGCTTGTGCGGAGCTGAAGCAGCGGGGACGAGAGAGCCTCTCACTTGGAGGCTGCTCGCACTATCCCAGAACCGAAAAAAGGTAAGGTGCAGAAAGGGCCATAGATTCTGAAGCTTCTTCAAACTGAGGAAGAGCTCCTGCAGTAATGCAGGATGGATACAACCAGGGCAAGTGTTATCCTGTCCAGGTCCAGTCTCCTTTAGAAGCAGCCAGTGCAATAGTCCACCAACCTAAGACCTGCACAATTTAGACAGCATCATACCCAATGGGCCCTATTGCCATTTGAGGCCCTTGGTTAAATATCACCCATTTAAGGAGATTCAGTTGGTGAGAAAAAAGCAGGGCCTTCCTGCATACAGCCCTATATCTGGAAATGTGTAATTTCTGAGATTAAAGAAGTTCAATTCAACCTGCTTTTCAAAATCATATCTCTCACTAAAGAGTCATCAGCTGGTCTTTTTATGCTCTATTTCTGTCTCTTTTTACAATTAAAGTTATAATATTTAAAAACTGTGCTTCTCAAATGTTTTACCTCAAATGTTGCAGGGACTGGTATTTTTATTTGTATCATTATTCCATTCACATAGTTTCCAAGAAACTTGGTGCAACTAGGCAGTTGATAGATAGGGCCAGCACAGGTCAACAGACCACAACTTTGAGTAACACTGTTTTAAAGAATTTATTCTGTTTAGTTGTAAACTTGTTTGCAAGCCACTTAGAAGACTGAAATGTTTCAAACTTTTCTTTTAAAGCGGTATATTATATGTATGGCTGAAAAAGCCCTTCAGCCTGTAGCTGTAAGAAGCATGTGATTTGATTATGATGCTTTTCACAGTGACATTTTTGAAACAGCTCAGTCCCTTCCTTCCTACATACAATGTCATTGTAGGAAAAGAGGACTGGCTTGCCCCTTCCTCCCACACATTCTTTCCTATAGTCCTTTGAAGAAGGCAAGATACTCTACAGTTTTAGTTCATTCTCCATGCAACTTCATCAGTCTTGGTTAAGCCAAAAAGCAATGACTTTCCTTGGGCCAGTTTTGGGGCTGAACAGGGATTGGCAACTAGAACTGGCTTGGCCAAGCCCAACAGTCATTGTTTTGCTTTCACACACACAGATAGACACACACACACACACACACTTCTCCTTTAAAAAATATAACACTTGTGGGGGTAGGGGAAAAGAAAAGCCTTCTGCAGAAGTGCACTCAAGGATGCTGATCTTGAAACCAGCTATTTCTTGAGGGGATACCCTAGGCATGCTACAGGAAGGTTATACTGTCAACTCTAATTAGACGTGCTTCCATAACCCATGGTATACGTTTCGTAGGTCTCTCAGGAACATGCCGAGATATTCAACATCCTATTTTTTAAAATGTAAATAAAACATATAAGGGCTGGATCTTTACCTGATGTTGAGCAGCTGATAAGCAAAAGGACATGTCACAAAGATGAATGAACCAGGAAAGATGATAGTTTTCCCATGGATTCTGATGTCTGGAAAAATGTTAAAGATTTTTTTAAAAAAACAATATTGGTTCACAGGAAAAGCAAATAGTGAAAACAACATAAAACTATTGCTATAGTAATCCACAGACACCAACAATTCCCAGATGTAGTCATCGTCAGGCCCTCAGGAATGCTTCCATCATTCACAATCAGGAATGAGGCTGCAGGACCTGGGGGAAGTTCCCATAAAAGTCAGATATTGATCTGATATTGCTTAGAATTGAACTGAGACATTATATTCCCAAGTGGAGCCTGGGGTGAATCTTGGTCTTCTGAAGAATGCACTGGGGATTCAAATGCACCTGGGCTCTGACTTGAAGCCATGAACTGTGATTCAACTCAATAAATATTACCATGACCCCCCAGAGCTACTTATGAGTATAAGTATAGAACAACAAACTATAACAGACCTCTAAAACACTGTACTGGATAACCACTGGATGGCATGAGCACCTTGGCTTGGACCAGGAGAAATCTCCCTCCCTGGGGTTCAGAAACATGTCAGTTTCCATTTCAGAAAGATCTGCAGGGACTTTTAGTCCCAACGAAAGGTCCAGGTCTGATAGACTTGAAAACCACAACACATCTTAAGCGGGCAGTCGGAGAGAACATCAAACGAGCAAATTTGGGATTCAGAGTACTAAATTTTGTAAAGGCTCTAGAGCTTTGACCAAACACTGGTTAATTTACCAACTGTTCCTGAATTAATAGCATTTACTTAATCCGAGTGCTCTTCAACAAGATATTTTTAAGGGAATTGTTACTGGATACCCATTCACCCATTCAAAAAGTCCTTGGGTAGAAACCTCTCTGTAACATACAGTCCTGAAATTCAGGTTGTGCTGAAAGTGATTTCTTCTTAAAAAAAGGGGGGGGGGGAGAAGTCAGTACAGTGTTGCAAATACACTTAAGCAGAGTAGTTTCCTAGAAGTATTTATTATTTTGCCAACAACCAGGAAATTTGTCGTTGTTAATTGCCATCAAGTCAGCTTTGACTTATGGTGACCCTGTGAATGAGAGCCCTCCATGTCACCCTGCTATCAACAGCCCTACTCAGGTCTTGCAGACTCAGGGCCATGGCGCCCTTGAATGAAGCCATTTCCGCACTAGACTGTTATAGCGCTATTAGTCTACTTTCAACATCCTATGGAATCCTGCGGTTTGCAGTTTCGTGGCCCCTCCCGAAACTGCAAACCCCAGGATTCCATAGGATGCTGAAAGTGGAATAATAGCAGTATAACAGTCTAGTGTGGAAAAGGCCTGAGTCTATCCACCTATAATGTGGTCTCCCTGTTTTCCTTGCCCTCTCCCTTATCATGTTACTGTCTTCCTTAAAGAGTCCCATCTTCTCAAGATAAGTCCAAACTATGATAGTCTCAGTTTAGTCATCTTGGCTTCCAGGGAAAATTTGGCCTTGATTTGCTCTAATACACATTCATTTGACTTTTTGGCAGCCCATAGTAATTGTGGAACTCTCCTCCAACACCACATTTCAACTGAGTCAATTCTCTTCCTATCTATCAGCTTTCCTCACTGGCCAGTTTTCATAACTATACATAGAAATCTGAAATACAATGACAGGGACAATCCTGACTTTTCTATTTAACAATATATCTTTACACTTAAAGATCTTGTATACTTCCCTCATGGCTGCCTTTCCAAGGCCCTTTCCGCAGCTTACCTCCACCTGGCGCGGTCGCACGGGGATCATGCGAGTAGCCTCTTGCATGAGGCTTTTGTGTCCCCTCTGCTCTGGCTCTGCAGGAGTTGTTGGTCGGCTGGCAGGCAGCATGAGGGCTCCGCCTCTTTCTTCTGCAGTGCAGCTAGGTATTTTCCCAGGCTGCACTGGGGGAGGAAGCGCGAGGGCCACAGCTCCAGGGGGTCCGCACGGATGGTAAGTGCATGTGGGGCCCTGGAGCAATGATATAGTGTGCGATCAGCGCCTGCTGGCTCCAGCAGTGTCACACGATTGTGACGACATCATCTGAAGCACTCCTCACAATCGCGCGACACTCCGGAGGCCCTTTTGCATGACAAATACCGTGCGAAAAGGGCCCAAGTCTTAGGGCCTTTCTGCACTACACTGTTATAGTGCTGTTATTCCACTTTTGACATGCTGTGGAATTCTGGGGTTTGTTGTTTACTGAGGCCCAAGAGCTCTCTGGCTGAGAATTCTAAATGCACCTCCCTAAAGTGCAAACCCCATGATTCCATAGGATGTTGAAAGTGGAATAACAGCACTATAACAGTGTAGTGCGGAAAGACCCTTAGTCACTTAGTCATCTTCTGATTTCTTTTCTGTAGTCTCCATTTTGATTAATGAATGAGCCAAGGTATAGGAAATCTTTTAATTATTTCACTGTCTTCTGATTGAGGCACAAGAAAATACCTGAATTAAAAGAAGATAAAGCCCTAGAGCTCTTATCAAAACTTAGAAAAATTGGCTATAAAACACAACTGATCTAGGACTGCAAAACATCAAGATTTAGGGACTATTTTTATCTTTGGCTTGCAGTAAGTTGCAGCAGGCAATGAAACAGGAACCACACAGTTCTCTGATTCAATTTGTCCATTTCCGCTAAACTAAGCAATTTCAACAGCCATTCTTCTTGAAATGAAATTGAATCTTTCCATTTCTGAGTGTAATTTAGTATCTATAATCTTATTTTGGAAAACTCTCCCCTAAATTCTTCTCTATTTTATTATCTATCAGTACTTCCCCAAAAATTTAAAAAAAAAACAGGTTTCAGTTGGGTCTTGGGCCCTTTTCACGTGGTATTTCCGATGCGAAAGGGCCTCTTGAGTGTCGCGTAAATGTGAGGAGTGGTCCACATGACGCACTCACATTTGCATGACGCTCAAGGGCCTGACGCAGACCACACATGCATTTTTTCATTTTTAGCTTGAAGCCGAAAATGGTGCATAGTCACGCATCGCTCCGGGCCCCCGCGTGCACTTACCTTGCATGCGGAGCCTCGGGAGCCAGGCCAGTCACGCTTCCTGTCCAGTGCAGTCTGGGAAAGGTCCCAGGCTGCACTGCGAAAGGAAGAGGCAGGGCGCTCGCACAACCAGGAAGCAGCTGCAGAGCCAATGGGACCGGCACGCAAGAGCCTCTCACTGGAGGCTGCTCGCGCAAGCCCCGCACCCCAGCTCCATGAAAGGGTAAGGTGCGAAAACTTTCTTGGTCTTCAAAATATCTTCCATCAGTCAATATTCAAGCCAAACGTTGATTATGACACATCTAATATAGTGGTTGTTAAAAACAACATTTGCTTTAATCTTTTTGTACCACAAAAATCTGTGCCAGTGAAACCTGAAATCAAAACCCTTCAAAGTAATCTAGTCTTTAAGCCAAACTAAACAACTAGTGTAATAGTACAATTTTAAGCTGGAGAGCCCAAGACCTCCTCCTTGTTTCTCATCTTGCAGTCTTGAGTCTAACTCTTGGCTTTTCTTCTTGCCAGATAAATTTAGACAAATCTTTGTGTAATTGTTTAAATTGCACCTCATTATTCACAATAGGAATTGTTTGAAACACACACACACACACACACACACACACACACACATATATATATATATTGTAAAACATTCATCTTTATAGTTGAAATCTTGTCCAGTAGTGGAATTTTCAACTTTGACCATATTTGTAGATGCTGCTTAATTTCATCCCATATCTTAATGTAGTTATTCTGAAATAACATAAAATCTTGTTTTTCAAAAGTAACACCTAGATATTTCAACTATTCAAAATTTTAATTCCAGTTTTCTCCATCAAAAGTTCTTGGTGCTCTTTTAACATATGTTAGTTAACATCACTGTCTTATCTTTGTTTACTTTAAATTCTGCCAAATTTCCGTAATTTAAAATCTTTTGCAAAAGATTTATACCCTCTAAAAGGTCTTGCAAGAAAATCGTTGAATCACAGTGATTTGAATGTTTGCTTCATAATCATCATACTTCTAATTGTTCCTCATGTCTTATCACTCTGTTCAAAATTTCTTAAGTCAATATAAAAAGTAAAGGTGAAAAGGGACAACCTTTCCTCATCTCCCTTTGAATATCACAGCTCTTTTTGTTGTTTCCCCATTGATCGAAATTCATGCCTTCTGAGATGTAAAAATCTTTTTAATCCATGCAATAAAGTTATGACCAAAATTCATTTTTTAAAAGCCTGTATCATAAATAACCAATTCACATTATCAAAAGCTTTCTCTGCAAAAGAGTAGTGCCACTTGTTTTTCATTGTGAGTCTCCAAATATTCTAGTATATCAATGATGTATTTTGTATTGTCTCTCCTCAGCTTCTTTGGAAAAAATCCCATTGATCTTCAGATATTATCTCTTCCAAAATTTACTTCATTCTCTCTGCCAAAATTAATGTAAAATATTTATAGTGATTATTCAAAAGGCAGATGGGTTTATAGTTCTTAGGATCTATAGTGTCTCAATCTTCCTTTGGTAATGTTATGTTGACATAACACTATATGGTATCTTACCTGCAACCAAAATTGAATTCTTCAGTTGTGGAAGCAGGACATATAACTGTTCTTCCAAGCTCTTATAGTAAATTGTAAAAAGTCCACCTGGTCCTGAAGTCTTTCCCATGTTAGTTTTCTTCAAATCCTCAACTAGATCAGTCTTCATTGTCCAACATGGGTGGCAAATTCTGTAAAGTCTAGTATTTTTCAGTTTTTTCCTTTGACATCTCTTGTTCTTTATACAAGTTAGAATTTTTTTGAAAAAAAATCCTTTTTATTTTAACACTACCTGATGCCATTTTTTCCCATCTTGGATTTTTAGAATCCACTTTCTCTCTCTTTCTCTTTTCTTATTTTAGAAGCAAATCATTTCTCTTGTTTATTTGCAAATTCAAAATACTTTTGCTTGCTGTGCCTCAGTTTTACTCAATATCACGGAGCATGTTCATGGAAATTTGTTTCTGTAAAATATTTATCTCCTTTAAAAGTGTAGAATTTGACAGGTTTCTCTTAAGTTCAATTTCTTTTTTTCAATATTATCTAAAATAATTTTGGTTTTGGTTTTTTTTTGTTTTGTTTTGTTTTGTTTTTGTTTTTGTTTTGTTTGTTTGTTTGCTTGTTTTGTCTTTTCTTTTTCAGTTGAGTATTGTGCTGTAGGAAAAAGCCTCTTATAAATGCTTTACTTGCATCCCGGACCATTCTAACATTAGTGCTTTCATTCAAATTATACTCAAAAACATTTTTCCAAAGCTTTGCTTTGCCTTGTTCAATATCTCTTCATTCTTAAGCAAAGCATCACTTAATCTCCAATTAAACTGTCTACCTTTCTGTTTAAAAGTCAACAGTAGTGGATTGTGGTCTGAGAAAATCTTTGGTAATATTTTCATATCTTTGATAATATTAGTGACCTGGATGTTAGGAACATGTAAATTCATATCAGTTCTTTTTCTGAAAAAAAGTATATTCACGAGCATCTCCATACTTCAGTCTCCAAGTGACAAGCAATTCCAGATTATCCGTCAGACTAAAAAAGATTTAATCCATTTTCCTTGTTCATATTTTCATACTTTCTCTGCCAATCTATCTAGTTTCAGATTTAGTACATCCTTCCACTCACCCAAAAATATCCATCTCTCATAAGAAAATTCTAAGACTTTGTTCAGTAATTCTTTAAAAAAAAAAAAAGCAACTTATTCTCTGTAGAAGCATAAACACTATCAGTCAGAATTTTTTGCCCTTGAACTTGTATTTCTACTCCTATTTTGAGTCTTCAATTTTTTTTCAGATTTAATGTTGGGTCCACATAGGTCATTACTCCTCTTTTTTCTTTTTTCCTTTTTCCTTATCAGCCAAATTCTTTCCCCAGTTTTGGATTCTTGCAATATTTATTATCTTTTTTTTCCTAATATGATTTTCTTGCAACAAAGCAAGCCCAATTTCTTTTTCTCCAAACAGTGAAAACTCTTTCTTTTAATAGAGGAGTTTCCTCTGATATTCCAAGTTAGACATTTTAGAGCCATTCGTTTACAACCTCATCATCATTAAGGTCCATGTCCATTTTTGCCTGGGCCTATGCACTCTAACCCTCTTCTCCTTTGCAATTTCTCGCTTCTTTAGAACCTTGCTCAGGGGCTTTTTCCTCTTCCTGTCATTCTGGATTTCCTCTGTCAAAATCTTTTCCATATTTATGCAGGACTTATTTTGCTTTTGAAATGGTATTAGGATTAAATCTTCTTGGTCTATAATGTAGAACAATTTCTTCAAGTTTTCCCCATCTGAAAGGAATCCCATGTTGCTTCAATTCATTGGTCAAAAAGGCATATTTTCTCCTTTTTCTCAAAATACATTCCTGAATATCTTTAAAAATTGTCACAGCCTTTTCATCAACCTGCATCTTATTCAAGTAGTGTTGTTACAGAATTTAGTCTCTTATTTGTCTTCTCACAAAATAAGTCAAATCTCTTGGCAGGTTTCTTTAACAATCAATGAATCCAGGTGATACACTTTATCAAGCCCCACCCCACCCAAAAAAATCTTTTCTATCAATTTCCAAAAAGTCAGTGAAAGGATCCAAGATTCTTGAATAAATATTTTCATTTAGCATCTCTGGTATTCCTCTAATTCTGATACAACTTTATCTTTCCTTAAGAGGTCAAGTAAGGTCACAACATCTGCATTTGATTCTTGATCCATAGACACCTTCTCTATCTCTTCTTCCAATTTCTGTGTTTTATCTTCCAAAACTTCCATTTTTTTTATTTGTTTCATCTCAATATTTATTTGAATTAAAGAAGATCTTATATTTCTAAGCTCATTTTTCAAATCCTGTTTAATTTCTTTAACTGATTCATATTCATATCTTCTCTGAATTGATTCATGTCCTCTCTCATTCTTCTAATTTCTTCAAAAAATATTTCATTAACATTCCCTTCTCTAGGTTGTTCAACTGCTGTTCTTCTTTGTAAAATTGCTGCTTCTGTCTGTTTCCTAGTTTTTGCTGTTATTGCAGTTATCAAAATCCAATTTTAACTTCCAATTGTCGTTACTGCTCTTCACCACCAGATGCCAGTGCAGTTTAACCTCTGATTATCTGTAACATTGACTTCTATGTTCTGTTCTGCTGGAAGTTGAAAAACAAGTCACCAAGAGTTCATCAGCTGTTCACTTCCTGTTGATTCCCTGCCAATGGTGATGGTCTTGGATCTTATCACAGTACAATAAACAATTTTAATTCTCACATTCCAGACTTATTCAAGATTTTGACTCTAGGTTACTTCAGCTGTTTTTACTTCTATAAAAAGCAGTAGCTCTAACTGACACAGTGCACTTTAAATTATTAGCAATTTTTTCTTTTAACTCAGTCCAGCTGCACTGACCTCTGAAGTGAAATTATGATTAAAAGGGGGAAACAAAGATAGCACTGATGACAGTCTTGCAGGAGTGTAAATAATAATGGCAAGTACAAGTACCAGTTGTATGGCTTCTTTATTCAATGCATCTTGCAAAAGGAAGTTAAGAAATTTGGTTGAGTGTTGTTTATTCTGTGAAGTGGTAGCTGTGATGTGGCAGGGCTTTGTTCTTCTCCTAGTCCCCTCTGATCCTCACACATTTCCAACGACCCCTTCTACAGGTCTCCTAGCTGCCTGTAGGTATATGGATGTTGAGGGAAATCCTCCAAATCTCTCACACCCGAGTGATAATTCTAACCAGTTTCAAATGTCCCAAACTGGCTCTAACCACATCTGGTGCTTTGTCCCCAGTGGAGCTCCCTAGAACATAAAGCCACACAGTGCCATTTCTAACCTGGAAATCCTGATATAATCCTTGATTACAGGAGATAGCACATTTTATGGGCTTGCATAAATGTCTTGCCATAAATAACACAACAAAAAAAGAAATCAAAATAAGAAAGTAATTGCATCTAATATACATCATACCCACTCATAGTAGATATATGCGGTAAATGCCCAAGGGATCTGAGCTTAAAAGAACCAAGAGAAACAAGAAGTTGATATCACTCTGTTGAGTCTGAAGAAGTTAAAACTCAAAAGTCAATAAAGAACTCAAAAGGCAAATGATACCCAAAATTGCCTGCGAGGACAACACATGTTCAATAGCCATGGAACAGTAACTTTTTTTTCTAAATTGTTTTTCTAAACAGTAACATTTTTTAAAAAAAGGAAGAGGGTGAAACATTTTGCTGCAAGTTCTGCTTCCACCTCATGTTAAAACAAGCTGCATTGTCACACTTCAGTGGGAGTAAGAAGCAGCTCCCAAGATGGGGCTGTGCAGGTTTACTTCTCTGGGACAGATTCAACAGAAGCAGAGTACAAGTTTAACCCCACACCGGTGATATCTCTGAGTGAACCCCATTACTTTCTCCCACATGTTACATGGTTTTTCATTCATTCCAGGCTGGTGGTAGAAAGAAGTCTTGATCTTGGATAATATCCCTATGTTAAGAGCAACTGCCTATGGCCCTCTCTCTCTCTCTCTCTCTCTCTCTCTTTCTGTCTCACACACACACACACACACACACACACATACCTCTGCCAGGGATCCTTCTGGGTGAGGCACAAGATCTCCATGCAAAAAGCAGAGAGAAATATATGCTGCCTCACTTTTGATCCTTGCTTTATACATACTATTTGTTCTATGTACTGTATTTGCCGTCATATAAGACGCACCTGTGTATAAGTCACACCCTATTTACATACTATAAGTATATAAGACATGCTGGCATATAAGACACATCCCATTTTCAAACAGTATTTTCTGGGGGGAAATTGAGTCTTATATGCCAGCAAATGCAGTACTTTCAAAATCATTGGGGCGAACAACCGAGCTAATATACTTTGCCTTTCTTCCAGGCATGTAGCTACAATGGGAGAAAATAAGGCCTTTGCTCCTCCAAATGAAAATTCTGCCTCTCCAATGAAATTTTCCTTAGTCTACAAATTTCTAGCATTCTGGAGAGTAAGATATTAAAAATCATTCACGTCAAGAAGTTTTGTATTTGCTGGATTTATATCCTCCTGATAACTTTGCCTGTCTCTTTTATTTGGATAGCTAAATTGTATTTCTAAATGTTTGACTGAAGTTTTAAGTTACTGCAATCCCAGAAATTTGGGGTCTGGAGGAAAATTTCATTTGGGAGGGCAGAATTCTTACTAGGAGAGCTTTCTTTTGTCAGGGACCTAAAGATGGAAGAACAGTGTATACCTGAAAGCAAGTCAGTGGATTTTGGCATAGAACTGTCTTAGTCCCACAGAAAAGAGAGCATCATCGTACAAGACAAGCAGGCCCTGTGGGTAAAGAATCCTGAACTTTCCTCAGATCTGTTGCTGAATGAACCACAGTCTGCTTACTCATCATTCTGATCAGCCTGGGCTCTGGCTCTGCCTGGAACTCTTAGGAGCCATCTGGATTTGTCATACAAACAACATCAGAGGCAAAGGTGCTCGAAACAAACAGAAGCTCTATCAACTTAAGCAGACCTCAGCCAATGATCATGAGCCTGGGGACTCCCAGAACAGGACCTCTAGCAGAGAGCATACCCTCATTGCCTGTATACATATACATACAAAGTATATGTACAAACATGGACACATTCATACTGAAAGTGAGAGAACTGACCCCCCTCACACACACACACACACACACACACAGAGAGAGAGAGAGAGAGAGAGAGAGAGAGAGAGAGAGAGAGCAGAGCACCTCAACACCTGGAGAGACTCCTCAAAAAATGGAAAAAGGATTATAGATTCCAAGCTGGAAGCTTGCCTCTTTGAGGCCTGCCATTCCTCACGGAAGGGCTGAAGCCTTGGGAGTGATGATCTGGCTGTGGAAGCCTAAATGGCTTCCTTCCACACTTAGGGCCTTTCTTCACGACACTGTTACAGCGCTATTATTCCACTTTCCACATCCTGTGGAATTCTGGGGTTACTAGTTTGCTGAGGCCAAAAAGCTCTCTGGCTGTGAATACTAAATGCCTCTCCCTAAACTTCAAACTACAGGATTCCATAGGATGTTGAAAGTGGAATAATAGTGCTATAACAATGTAGTGTGGAAAGGCCCTTAGACTTTGTTGGGGAAAGTTGTTCCCCTGGAGCTTTCCATGGTGCTGCTGTTTCCCATTTTGCCAAATAGAATCTTGTTAAGATCAGCACAAGACACTAAGTGCTTTTTGTCCAGCTGAGCAAAAAAAAAAGGAAGGAAGGAAGGAAGGAAGGAAGGAAGGAAGGAAGGAAGGAAGGAAGGAAGGAAGGAAGGAAGACTATGTTCCTCACATATGGCCCATCCTCTATAGCTGGGACAGTTCCATGTTGGAGCACAGAGAAAGCTTCTGCCATCATGTCTAGTTTGGCCCTGAACTTCCTAAGAATACCTGGGCCCCTCAGAATTGGAAGCAATTTGTGCTGCATACTTATACAGTGCAACTTGTAGTCTCTTTCTGTGTGTGTGTGTGTGTGTGTGTGTGTGCGTGTGTGTGTCCAAAGATAAAAATAAAACTGAATCCCATTTCTTAGAGTTGCTCTTCATCAGATTGAACTAAATAAACTGTCACCACCAGAATATCACAACATACCTCAGGGCACATTTCCCTGTTCATACAAGGTTGTTTATTCACTCTTCAAAAAGAAAGTTTCCCAGAGTGGTTTATAGAACACAATAAACAGTAAAACAATAATAAAATACAAATAAAAACTGGAGGAACAAAGGCAAGTGTTACTATGCTTGTATAGGAGGAAAGCTGCACCTATATTTCTGCAAACTACTTACAAAACACACACAAATTAACTTAAATGTGCTACAGAAGCTAGATTCCATTGTCATCCTGGCGCTCTCTTTTTCCTTAAGATAAACTATTGTCTGTCCATTAATGCTGGTCTAGAAATTAGCATATCTGCTGAAATACATAGGAGTGCTATATTTCTGACTTCAGGCTGAAGTCTGGAAAGCTGAATGCCCTCATGAGATACTTTGGGAAGCAACAGAAGCAAAATCAGAGCTTTTCCATGAGTTATAGAATCATAGAATCGTAGAAATAGAGAGTTGGAAGAGACCACAAGGGCCATCCAGTCCAACCATCTGCCATGTTTTATTGGGAAAGTATCACAAAATGGCAATTTCATAATTAACTGTGAAGGCTTAACTTGTAAAAGGAAAGAGAGGGAGGAGTGAAAATATGACTGTCAGTCAAACTGCTGCATGAAATCCCTGGTAAAAATAAAACCAAGACACGTGAGTGTCTCCAGGGAAAGAATTCCATAAACAAGAGACCATGACAAAGAAAGAAAGAAAGAAAGAAAGAAAGAAAGAAAGAAAGAAAGAAAGAAAGAGGGAGGGAGGGAGGGAGGGAGGGAGGGAGGAAGGGCAGACAGACAGACAGACAGACTTCTTTGGGAAGTCCCAGCCTCTAACGCAAATTTTGGAAGTATCAGCCTCTTTAACTAAGATTAGAAATGGGCCAGAATCTAGTGCACCGTAGCATAAATATTCTTGCTGTTAATTATATCATGCCATCTATTAGCATTTTTGTTATTACAGTTTTTTTAAAGAATATACCAAAACCTCCTAGTTTGTTATTTGCTTTAAAAAAGGAGTGAAAAAGACAATGACCTGTCACAAAGAGATAACTCATAATATAGGAATTATAATAAAACTTTTATGAGAATTGCTATAGCTCTTCCTTCTCCAACCATATGCCCTCCAGATGTCTTAGACCACTGCTACTGGCTCATGGACCAGTGTTGGTCCCTAAGCCATCAGTTTCCAGTCCATAGCAAGTTTCCAAGAAAGAATTATAAAATTATAGAGTTGGAAGGGACTACAAGTGCCATGTACTCCAACTCCCTACCATGTGAGAATATACAACTAAAGCACTCCAAAAATATGAGCATCCATCCAAGAAAGGAGCAGTTATAACCAAAAGGCACAAGTATGTTACCAGTCCCTGGAATATCTGAAAAATAATTCCTGGTGCTGAACATCAGATAGCTTGAGAAACACTGTACAGCTTCCATCATTCCTGACCAGCATGTTTACTGCTAGGTGTGAATGATGTAAGGTGTAGCCTAACAAATTTGGAGGGCACTAGGTTGAGGCTAGTGCAAAGGTGCTACAAAAGTCTTCCTGCCACACCCTAGCTCAACAAACTAAAAGATTCCAGGATGGGGTATATGCAGATAGAAGGGGAAAGCTGTATTTATTTTTGACAGATTGTATATCTCTTGGTATAATAAAATTTCTTTACATCAAAATAAACATCTGCTATAATCCTATAAGCCACTGAAATCAATAATTTTTAAACATTACAAAAATAACCCATTAAACAATCGGAGACATTATCATCAGTGACAATAGTTCTGGGTAAACAGCTAAGTTTTCAGAATGCAGTTAAAACTGATATTGTCTCTGCCTTGTGGACCTCATGAGAGAGAAGATTCCAGAAGATGGTCACAGAGGGCCTTACTCAACAGCATTCTGTTGGTTACAGAACAACCAGTATAGCATCTGCTGAGGATCTCAGGGGTCAACCTGGCACATATAGGGGAAGGCAGCCTGGTAGGTTTTCTGGTCCTGAGATATCCAGAATGACAGACTGTCAGGGGCAAGGACCAGGTTTAGCATTCATAGCCATGTGCTGTTCCTGAGTGCAGACTTTTCCTCTCTTCCTTACAATTGAATGATCTCATTCCAATCCTACTGGGAAAAATGAAGCCCTACACATGAGGACATGGTTCCAGTGAGGGCAAAACTTGTCCTCCACTCCCAACAGAAGGGAGCTTGGTCCTCACTGGTAGCAGTTCCATAGGAAGGCTGGTGTGCATGTGTGTTCCTTTCATCTCTATAAAAGCCTTCCCTCCACCAGAATCAAGTCTACCTTATGGCATTAAAATAAAAAACACTTTTATTTTACTTGACCCCTTCATATGCCTCATAATAACATTCTTTGAGTGGCTTACAACAAACAGGCATAAAGAAACATAAACATTCAAAATAAAACATAAAATCAAAGTTAACATAAAAGACAACAGCAGAACAAAACTCACAGCAACACTGTCCCCCCCGCCCCCATTAAACAAAATACTTATGTATTTGAAGAACCCAAACCATTCCATCTTCCAGCTCCTTAAAAATAATGGTAGTTTTGCCACTGATTTCACTTAGCATTGGAGGGTAATCTTCATGTCATTTATGCTTACAATACCCCTGTGCAGTGCTTTATCACATATGTGATCATAATACTTGCTTCTAGGAACTTTGTGCGAAAATTTCAAAATATACTGCATGCTATGTTTCTTTGGTTTGTCAATGAGAAACAAATCACCATTACATCCAAAGCACTATAAAGTATTTCTGTTTGTGGCCTTGGTGGCTTAAAAAACAAAACACCTACATTTTTGTTTCTTCTCAAACTTGAGCCATCACATCTTCAATCTGTATCTACTCATGATGCAATCTAATGTGGAATTCCCTGGGAGTGGAATTCAGTGAGACTCACCTCTGAGCAGTGATCAACAGGATAGCTGGGATTACACCCTGCTGACAGCAATGGTATTTACTTCTAAGTAAAAACAGGGTCGGGCTGCAAGGATCCAGTTCTAAAGAACTGCGTCAAGGAGCATGTAACTGAGCAAAACCTATCCCTCAACATAACTGTGCACTGGACTGGATTGTCACTGAGTGGTATGAAAAAAGAATTGGTATTAATCTTTTCTATGTGCCAGTCTTCAAGAAAGTAGTTTGGAATGCATCTGAAACAGGCAAAGTGACAGTGTAAATCTTTTCTGCAGAGCCATTGTGAGAATCTTTTCAGTGTTTTACTACCTTCTACAAAGCATATAATTCTCCCTCTTGGACACAATGCCATGGAAAGTCCTCTAGCACATGGCTCCTTGAAATAAACAGGATTATCACAACAGCACAGCCATGTTCTTTGCCCTTCTCCCACTATTTTAATGGACTGCTCCCCCTGGATTCTGTCCAAAGCAGGCAGTATTTCTGCAAGGACATCAGTACCTTCCAGCAGACCAGTGCTTTTTCCACTACACAGTTTAAAACAGAGATGTGCTCTATTCTCTGATCTTTGCATTGGTTCTGCAGAACATGCATTGCAATCAATTCTCAAAGCAACAGCTCCACCCTTTGTTTGCTGAGAACAATGCAGAATTCTCAGCACACCAGACTGAAAACAGGGAAAGAGTGAACTTTAGAATAGGATTTACTTCTCTTTTTGGGAAGGCTTGTAATTGTTTACATTTAAATATGTGTCATTCCTTACAGTGCATATTGGTGCTGCTGGACAAATGATAGAAGGGGTCATTGTCAAAAACCAAAGAGGAAATACACCACCAAAATAGAGGAGAAAAGAGGAAAGATAGCTGCCTAAATATTCTACATGCTAATTTATATGTCTGGCCAATAATGCACAAATAATTTCAATAGAAATACAATGCATTTAATCCCAATGAGGAACACTGAAACTAGATGAAGAGCGCCACCTTACTCTGTTCTTTGCATGCTCATTGTTGAAGGACAACTTCTAGGCTTGAGTCTCCCTTCTTCTGCTACTTTACCTTCAAACCAGACTTAGACTGGAAAAGCATCCTTTCCATGGGGGGCAAGGGAGGTTATTAATGTACAGTTGGACACAAAATGTGCAGTTTGAGGACTGATAAAAGGCAGTTGGAAAAGTGGGATGGAAAATAAGATATATTGGTCACAATGCGTTCTCCCAGTAACCAGACACAAAATGATTACAGCAGCTCTGGCACCTTTGGGGACCCCTAGCGGATCTCATCTGACTACCAGGAAATGCTTATGCAATCCTGTCTCCTCCACAATGCACAGAAAGGCCATGTGGTGGTGGTGGGAGCTTCAGAGTTGGGGGAGGTATGGGTGCTCTGGAGGGAGGAAGGGAAGACCAACCCCTGAAGTACCTAACAAAGGACATGTGTACATGTAAGGGAAACTTACACATATGTCCTAAAACAATTCCAACCACAGGGTAACTCGGTGAATAGAGAAGCCCAGTTTTGAGATGTACCAGTTTTGACAGTACAAATTTGATGAGGCAACAGGAATGGCTCTTGCACCGATGTAAGTGTCCTTGAATTGGGATTTATGTTCGTGCATGACCTGTTGGATTATCCTGTTCATTAATTGATTACAGCAGATTATTAAGTGAATTGTTGTTGTTATTGTTGGTATGTGCCTTCAAGTTGTCTCTGACTTACAGCAACTTTATCGTAGGGTTCTCTTGTCAAGATTTATTCAGAGGATGTTGCTCAAGATCACCCATTGGGTTTCCATGGCTGAATGGGGATTTGAACCCTAGTCTTCTGGAATCTTAACCCAGCACCCAAACTGCTATACCATGCTGGTTCCCTAAATGAACTCTTACTGCAGAGTAGATAAGAACTACTGTCTAAATTACTATAGATGCAAGCTATAAGATGGCTGAGATGATGGGAGTTGGAGTCCCAGACATCTGAAGAGTACCAGGTTGGTTGGAGCAGGCTGCTCTAAAAAATAACTTTCAGTTCCAAAATGTACTAACAATAAGGTTGCTAACACAGACTAATCAAATATAAACAAACTACTTAAGTTGACAGATAAGTTGAAGACAAACAGTTAAAAACATGAAAAAAGCTAAACTGGGCTCACACAGAAGGGAAAAATGTTTGTGGAAGTATTTAGAGTTTCCTGTTCTTTTTGTTCTGATTTTATCTGCATAGTTCCAGGTTTGTTTCCAAACTTTTTCTTGAAATATCTTGAGTTTCCCTCACTCCCCTCTCCCTTGTGTCCTCCCCCTTTCACTGATTGCAAGTCACATCTACACTCATTCAACTTTTCAGTAATTGATTTTCACCTAATTCCACTGAGCCATCTCTATTGTTCTTTGGGAGTTATAGTCAAAGTGCTGCAGAGCTTTAGCAGAATTACACTAGTCATACATTAGAATCATTTTGTTTTTGTACAAACATTCCTCTTTCCCTTACTTGACCTGTGTTGAATTTGTGTCCTGGAAAAACAATATCTGTGTTTACTGGTGGTGGCCACCTTAGCTATGTCTTAGACAATATAAACAGACAGCCAAACAGAAATACATTTCATTTTGGAAAATACTGGGTTAATTTAGACTGACTTAGGAAACAGGAATGTGGTAAGGCCAGGACATCTCAGGAAACACTTTGGGATGAAGAAAACATTGTGGGGAACTCCAAAATAAAATCAGTTTGTACAAGAACAAAACCTGAGGCTTTCAGAGACTTTTTTTTTCTTGTCTGGAGGGGCTGATTAATGAAGAAAAATGCATCAACAAAGAAAAAGAAAGAAAGAAAGAAAGAGAGAAAGAAAGAAAGAAAGAAAGAGAGAAAGAGAGAGAGAAAGAGAGAGAGAAAGAGAGAAAGAAAGAAAGTCCCTACAAGTTAAAACCATTTTATCAGCCATGCAACATAATTGCCAACGGCTGATTTGAATAAAAATATGTTTGCCTGCTGACAGAAGAACAAGGCAGAGGGAGCCAGACAACCTGCTTTATCAGCATGGCTGGCAGAAGATATTTTGCTGCCTGAGGCAGTCAGAATGAGGCAGAGCCAGCAAATGAGGCATACTCCCGGCCCCGTTCAAGTTATACGGTGCCCAAAGCCATCCATCCTATTCTGACTCATAGGGTAGAAAATCCCACAAACGCTTCTCCTCTTCCCTGGCATCATAACAATCGCCAAAAACAGAGAAAATTATTTGCCTCATTATTGTTTTCTTTGAAATTCACCAATATTACAATGGATATCAAAAACAATCAAGAAATACTGGTACTAGTGAGAAAGACAAAAACATGTGCAACACAGCTGAGACTCCCCCCCATTCCAGATCACCAAGCCCTGGTAATTTGCATTGTCTTCCCTCCACTCTCCTTGGCCCTGGGTGAGCACGCAGGTTGCCAGTCTCTAAGGCTACTCCTATTCACCAGGCTGCCATCCTATAATTATCATCCTGTATTTTCTCTATGGTTCTTCTGTCTTTTCCTAGGCTACAAATAGTTTCATTAAAATAAAGAGAAACACAGCTATCACGTATTTAGATGCTTTTAGCATTAGTCTAAGAACGAGCATGGTTTTTTGGCCTGAGCGCTGTACTACAGCTCTAGAGACCTGGGTTCAAATCCCCACTTAAACATGGAAACCCACTGGGTGACTTTGAGCAAGTCACATCTCTTAGCCTCAGAGAAAGGGAAAGACAAAAGCTCCCCTGAACAAATCTTGCCAAGAAAACCCACTTTGCCTTAGAGCAGGGCTTTCCAAATGGTGTGCTGTGACACATTAGTGTGTCACCTGAACTGTGTAGATGTGTCGCCCACAATCTTGGAAATGTATGTTATTATTTATAAATCATATATTTTAAAAAATATATGGAAAGTTTTCATGAGATATGTTGTGTCCTCATACACTTTGTTATTACAATTTATTCACGTGTCCGTATCTCTTACAAGGGGTTAGTTTAACTTCTGGTTTGCTAGTAAAACTGAAAAAAACTGTGTTGCAAAATGATACATGTCCAAAAACACGTGTCACCGACATGAAAAGTTTGAAAAGCTCTGCCTTAGGGTCAGAATAAATGGAAAATGACTTGAAGGCACACAACAGCAAGCATTACTTTTCCATCTTTTTAAAAGGATGGGAACTTAACCTAGGCAGTGATGAACTGGAAAAGGAAACCTATCACAAAAAGATACATCTTTTTTATAATAATTATAGTAGGTGCAATTTTATAAGCCCAGTTTTTGTTTTTAATTTTCTAACTAGATTTTTTAACAAATAAATAAAACAGAGGTATATAGTCCTCTCTCCACATTCATGGGTTTAACCTTCATGAATTTGACTATTCGCGAGATGAGCATGTGCCTTTCTTCCCCATTGTTCTCCTCCCATTCCTTTGCATTTAGCCAGGCACAGAGAAGGAAGGCAAGCAACTGGACAAAAGGCAAGGGAATGGGGGGAGCACATGCATGCTTTCCTTCTCTGTTCTGGAGCCCCCCATTCCCTTGCCTCTGACCCTGGTGCTGAGAACTTGTGCTGCGGCAAAAGGCAAGGGAATGGGGGAGGGAAGGCATGAGGGCATGCCTTCCTTTTTCCCTCTGGAGCTCCCCTTCCCATTCCCTTGCAGCTGGCACAGTGCACAAAAGCAAGGGAGAGGGAAGCCCTGGAAAGGAACAGGAGGGACATCATGGGGTGGAGAGTTAGTCATGGTTTTTTCACTTTTGTGAGGATTCCATGCCCCGAACCCTTGTGAAAATGGGGGGGGGGGAGCTGTAGTACTATAGCACCATATTTCTGAAATGCTAGTTTTTGTATGGTGTTTTTTTGTATAATGGAATCATAATACTCTCTTTCTCTCTCTATTCCACTCTTCCCCTCTCTCCGTATATAAAGTTCTGGTCAGTTAGGGGTTCTTGAACATTTTTAAATGGTTTATATTAAAAAGATTATGATAGTAATAACATTATGTCTTCCTTTCACAGCCAGAAAAGTGTTATTGTGCTAATTAAATTGTTGATTTTTTTAATGGAATCATATAATTGCAATGCAAAGTTTATAATTAATGTCTGCTAAGCTTCAAATAGCTCTACCCATAGCAGTTACAAGACTAGTGGCATGTTATGTCAATGAGATGGTTAATCCACACCAGGTTTTGGTTTAAAACTCTAAAGGAGCTATCCAAGGTTCTGAACCCTAAGATCCTGAAAGGTCCAACACTTTGGACAGATCCTTTAAATGTCATCTTAAAACTGGTGTGCATCCACTGCCCTACATCAGACTCCATTGTATGTTGGATGTGTCTTCTTCTAGACCAAGTTTGTTAGATAAGCACAGAGATAAAACATAGACCTCAAAATCACATGGAAAGCTGAGTGCAATTCCACTTGCAGTTTACAGTAGACTAAGAGGCACTCTTCTGGAAACAATCACCAAACCATCATAAAATAAACCAGAAGAAATATAGGATGGAGATTAAAACTAGAATTCAGTGATTTGGTAACAATATCACCTGTATACTCAAACTGGAAGTGAAACACTACGCTCATCATCAACCTCTACAGCCTCCATTTTGAACCTGCACAAGTCTCATCCCTTTGATTTTTTTTTTTCTAAAACAACAACAACAACAGAAATACTACTATCCAGCAAATGTTTAAGCAGACCACCATTCTGGACTTGCATCTTCGTATGAAGTTTTCTCTGGGCAGCAATGAAGAGAGGACTTGATCTGTGTTTCCATACAAGTCATTTCACAAGCAACTCTGGTGCTCTAAGCCATTGCTGCATGAGGAGATTCATCAACCTTCCTCACTAAAAAGAGAAATAACATGAGTGGAAGCAGAAAAGAAGGGCAGGAGATGCAAACACACCATCAACAAATGTCATATCCATGCCACTCGAAACTAGAAATTAAATTATACCTGTAAACCAAAAAGCACGTTTGTGAAAAAAGGAAAATTCATAGATTTTCTCTGAAAGGATTAAATACAAGTACTCATGACAAAAATCTCAGGCCACCTACAGGCCAAAATCTGAACACCACCTCCCATGAATTGAGTCAAATATCTCAGATGCAGACTAAGAACTTGTGTGAACATGCTATCTGGCAAAAGTGTATGGAAGGTGGTTAGTCCAGAGAAAAGAGCCAGTGAGGAAACAACCTATCATTACAACAGTTGTGCCAGCCATTTATTTGTCACTGCTGCCATTATTGGTTTTAATAACTGTGTTCGATTTATCATTGTACAATTTATCATTTACTATACCCTTTCTTAATAAAAATGCTGATATGCTCAAAGACTCCTTTAAACTATGCCATTTTTCCATACAGGGACTGACTGGTATGCTAATGTTGTAAGTTGAGCATATGAAGCATATATATGCCTGGTATTACTTTAAATTGGACCACAGTTGCATGTCATTTAGACTTGCAATTGTATCCACACTTCCTGAGAATAAACCCTACTGAACTTGGTGGGGCTTACTTCCGAATAGACAGATACAGGGCCGCACCAGCACCACCAGTCATTTGAAGACTAAATCCAGACAGTTCTGGTGATCCAGACACATGGATTGCTTCTCACCAATTTCCACATTACAAGATCAGATATTCTACACTGCTCCTGTTGGCAGAACAGGTTGCAGTTCTTTATTTCCCAGTCCAGGGTGCCTCACAATTAAAGTTGTCAAAGTAGAAGTCTACTTCTTTCTAAAACAAAACAAAACCCCTCAAGTTCACCAGTTAGAGCCATGACTTAAATACCTTCTAGGAGGAGGCAGCCCTACACACCAGATATGGAACAGGGTGCCTCTGACCACAGGCCAAACCCTCAAATCTGCTTTCCATTCCAGAGCTGAACTCATAGTCCCTTCAAGCAAAAATCTACTCCTCAGTCTTCCCCTAAACTAAATTTAATCTGCTGATAGTGGTGATTGGAGACTTTAAAAAAAAAAAGGTTTACAAAAGTTCCTGTTTTCATGGGTAACAACTGCCAGGATTCCCCAGCCAGCATGACCGTTTTAAAGGCTCCGCTTTACTATTGTTGCTACAGTTATAAAACTTGGAGTTGGAAATCTTTGACTATCTTTTGCAGATCATCCAGAGATTTGCCAGTAGATCCCAATCCCCCATGCCTATCCGCTGTCTTATCATCTGCCCCAGAAGTGGAGAAAAAGGGCAACTTTCAGGCGACATATGGCCTCAACTCATTTCCATGGACCTCAAGCCATCCCAAGACCCTCAAAAACCCAGGACCACCTTGTGACGGGGCCTGCTTTTCTCCTCACAGACTGGTAGGGCAACTTCCCCAGAGTTTTCTAAAGTGCTCTGTCACCTCATTCAGCTCCGTCTTTCCTTTTAAAACACTACCTTCATGTAAAAAGGGTAAAGCCTTTTGATGAGCTATGGCAGTGTGGTTCTGTTTGGTTATAACTACTGAAAATCATTCAAGTGAGTCAAAACTTATAAAAACATACTGTAATCATTATTAAAATAACAACCAGAGTAAAGTATTGGTTTTCATAGGTATGTCCAGGCTCAACAGATCTTCAGAATGTGTTTAGACAGTTTCTTATATCTTTACATCAGCTTAAAAAAATAGGTGTCTCACACGCACAGTCCTTTGGCTACCCTTTTGCCCAAAGGCTCAGTTCCCAAATCTAAGTCACACTTTCTGACCAGATTCAAAAGTGATTTGATTTCTCTTCTGCATCTCTTTCTAGGCTTTCTCTAAGAAAGCACACCCTCTCACTCAACCCCCCTTGGTTGATGGAGAACCTCTCCAGCTGAAGGACTGACTCTTAACCCTTCCTCCCCGAAGTCTGACAAAAGCAATTCGATGTGCCTTCTATGCATACATCTCTTTCTGAGGCCACCAACCCCTCCTTCACACTAATGGGCTGGGTTTCTCTCTTGAGTGGCTATTTTGGCTGCTTGGCAACTTGTTGCTGGGCAGCTCTGGCACCCATGATAGCCACTCCCTCACACACCCCAATGTTTTTGACTATTTCGGAGGAAATCACCTGTGTGTGCATTTTCAAAAAAAGCATAGGTTCGGAAGAGACCATAGCTCAGCCCATACAGCCTGACCTGCCCCTCCTTTGCCATTCTTCAGCCCCCAAATAGCTGAAAACCCCAGAAAGTTTAAAAACATTTCCACTCAAATCCAGGACTGATTTGGGGCCAACTTTTGATTTGGCCTACTGTGTTTGCTGAATAATTGGTCAAATAATTAATTTATATTTTAATACATACATCAGCTAGCATCCAGTTAGTGACACTCATATACATAATTCACACTATACACGCAGGGCAAATTATTCGCCACAGCAAAACAGACATATTCGGCTGACAGATGTAGAAACAGAGTGGCACATGCAGCAATGTTGCAGATGGTGCTTATGCAGAGCACCTTCCCTTTGCAATTGAGTTTTGCAGTTATGCACTGCCCAATGACATCCGGTCATTGACGTCCTTTGTGCTATGTTGCTACTCTAGATGAGGATTGTGTAATTGCTGAGGATTAGCTCAAGATTCCACTGGATTCCACTGGTGTAATGTGTCTCTCCTTGTGAGAATTTACACCACACTGAAGGGATTGCAGCCATCATCAAAAACTGAAATTACATATTTCTGAGGATATTGAACAGAAGTGTGTGTGATAACGGAAGTTTAATAAACAAATAGCCAAAGATTAATAAATAAGAGCCATCTTTAGAAGATGTCTAAATAAAAATGTCTTCTGATTATAAAAAAGGCATCTTTATTTCTTTTCTTTTTCCTTTTGCAATAATATGAAGCCAAAATAGTTTCCAAAAACTGTTGCTTTAAAACTGAGATTAATAGCCTGAGTCTCTAGGTGAAAGCCCTCATAAAGCAGATTACAGTATAATTAAAAATACAAAATACAAATCAGATATATCAAATAAAATGACAGCAGCTGATAAAATGTTAGCTGAAGGCACAGTTAACCAAATGCAAACTAAAATAAATAAGTAACTATCTCCTCAAATATCAGCAAAAACTATATCTCAGTGGGGTTTTAAAAAAAAATTTCAGGTGAAAAAGCACTCCCAAATCTCTCTAAATACCAGGAAAATCAAGCTTGAGAGGAAATGCCAAAAACAGAAAGCCACCACAAAGAAATAAATGTCATGATTCAACAAAGAATTTAACATACTAAAGGCTTCTTTTTAAAATATGAATGTTACATTTAATTTACGTTTCCTCAGATTATAGCCACAGCCTTTGAACTCATCCTCCCCCTTCCCTGACTTGATCTATACATGTATATTTATCAGACAATTTTTTATCCCAGCACACATAATCATGTTCCCCCCACTTTTACAGTTAGTGACAGGCACATGCATACCAAAAAATAACCCATACGGTCTACAATGGAAAGGACTAAAATGGGTGGAGTTCCAAGTTCGCTCATTCAAGAGAAAAATTAATACAACTTCCAGTAAAATCCTATACAAACCTTCTCAGCCATAAGACCTATTGATGTCAGTGGGGCTTATTGAAGTCAATAGGTCTTACGACTGAGAAGGCATGCGTGAGGTTCACAGAGCTTATTCCACGACAGGAAGGAGTATGCTTAATTACCCCAAAGTTCTCAAAAATGAAGACCAGATGCTAATATATTTTCTTATGGCCTCTCAAAAGCTAAGCACAATCTCCTCTTTCATGGCCAGGAGTAAAAGATTTCCTATCCAATCTTCTACATGTGAATAGTAAGAAGATTCCCAAGTTCTGAGAAGAATGCAAGCAGCTGTGAACCTGCTGTTCTGAGGACCCAACATTTCTGACTTCTCTTTAAATTCAATTCTGCAGGCAGATACCCTAATAACAAATGAAATTCTGTGAAGTCACATGCGGTGTTCAACAGAAAACGAATCCTCTGAAGTTACTCTGTTCCAAGAGGGCTTAATTATAGGGTATGACCATAACATGTAAGTTAGCATTACACCTGTGGAGGAACATCTCCAGCAGCCATTATGAGTCATAATTCCTCTCTGATCTAGCTTGTCAGGAGTCCAGTGTAGTATTAATACTATGTGATGCTGGATAGGATGTAAATAGAGGTCCATAGATGATCATTTTGGAATATCTTTTCATACATATTCTTGTAATTGCATTGCTAATTCAGAGGTACACTAGGCAACAAAAGGCTGGGTCTGCTGTGCCTTGTGGATATACACACCAAAACCCATGAGCTCAGGGGAAAGTTTTTATATTCTTTAAAACAGGGATACAGTCAGTACTTCTAAGGATGCTTACTCCAAATAATTGGATAATATGGTGTCTAATTTGCAGATACTGCCAAGGAAGGAAGAAAGGAAGGCAGGAAGGAAGACAAAATTTGTCCATGACAATGTTGAATAATTTGGACTGAAATAATTATGACAATTAACTATGGCCCTTTCCGCATGTGGGGGGGGGGGAATACCCGAAAACAGAGCTTACCGGCTTTGTTTTCCGGCCAGCCGAGTCCGTCGCCACGAGGAGCAGCACGAGTTCACTGCTCCTCAGTCCTCCGGCATCCCAAATGGCGGCTTCCGGTTGGTGGAGGCTCTCCACCAACTGGAGAAGCTCGCCAGCTGAAAGCCTGCCCCCGGAAGATCTGCAGGCACGCACTTGCGCATGCCTGCAAATCTGCTCCGGAGCCGGGCGACGGAGCTGCACAGCTTCGCTCGCTCCGTGCTTTTTAAAAACCTCAAAAAAGTGGTTTTTAAAAACCACGCTGCGCAACCACTTCTGGTCGTGCAGAACCAGACTGAGGTGTGGATCTACAGGAAGTAATCCACCCCAGTCTACTCTACGGTGCAGAAGACCTCCGTTGGAGGTCGCTCTGCACCATTTTAATTTCCCAGTGCAGAAATGGCCTATGTCAGTGTTTAAAAAAAAACAACAGCTGAGGTTGGCTTCTTTCAGATTACTATTTTATTCCCACCTTTAATAACTGAGTTTTCCCATAGGAGCAAAAGTGAACATGTGCATGGATCAAAGCGTCAACACTGTGTGTGTCAGGAACATTAGTAACAGGGAACATTTTTGTGGATTATGGAAATGTAGCGTACCTGGACACTGATGATCCATGTATTGGATCTAGCTGATACAGTCTGAAGTTCTTTCTATGGCACAATCAGAGTAACTTAAGTATTTCGTTTCACATATTTCAGAAAGGGTATTCAGTACCTCCTTATGCAATAGTTTTTCTCCAGCTGTACCATTGTTGTGAATGGTGCCAGAGTATGTCTATACCTTCCCCAAGCCTGACTACCACAGATTGGCTGCGACTGAGCCAGGAGAGTTCTATCACAGTCATTACCCTTCTGTACCTCCATGTAAGTACACCAATGAAGCTTGATATTCCACCAGCATTAAAATGATCTTGGCCATTGTTCTAATTGTTCCTATGGCTAGTATTCCAGTTCCTTTAGACCTTTTCTGCAGAACTGAACTGCACTAATCATCAATGCTATACAATGCTATACAGATGTTTTTGAAATGAATTACCTTAAGCATGCAGAAATCTGCTAAATTGTGCCTTATGGGTCCACTGATTTATCAATAAAAGCTGCAATCTGAAACACATTCACTTGGGTTTAGTCCCACTGAACACAACAGTGGTTACATCTGAGTAGGTACATATAAGATTTTAGTGTAAGGACAGCAGTGGTAAAAAAATGTTTACTATTTCTGAGTAAACTTCCACATAGCATTGCATTCTAAGCATTAAATTGCTTAGATCCACCAATTAAATTGAATAAAGCTTACTCTTTCTACATCCAACACAGTTCAAAATTGGAAAAATCTGTTTTTGCTCCTAGCTGGGCTCCAAGTGTTTCCAGATTTCAAAACACTAAGAAATACATTCTGCACACAGAAAAAAAAGTGAAATCTCCCTACCGCTGCCACCGGTTAGAGTAATCCAACAGCCAAACTACTTTATAGCCTTCTTATGCTTTCTCTGGAGCCAGTTCCTTGAGGTTTTCTCTCTAGCTTATTTGAAGCTTTCTAACATGTGGCAAGGCCACTTTATCAAAAGTTTCAGGGGACATGACTTCTTCTCAGATAAAGCCGGTTTGGTTGATAGAGCTGCAGACAGCTGTCAAGTGTCATCTTTCAAAGTTCTCCCAACTTCAGCAGCCCATCATTAGATCACAGGCTGCAAATTTTAAACAGAGCAGAACATCAACATTTAATCTAGTTGTACCTCATGTAAGGAGAATCCGATTTGCTTAGGATCCATTTTGAATCCTATTTTTAATACCCTAGCTTTTAAAACAAGCAACATGTTTGAGGAAGGGGAATCTCCCTTGCACAGTTCAGCCACTTTGATTACTGTAAAGGTAACGTGACAACTAATCATGTGAAATACAACTGACACATGGTAGGAAATACTAGTGTGATGCAAGGGGTTGTGACTAGAGTTGTGGAAGGGGCAGGCTACAGAGTCTAATCTGGCAATTTGGATTGAGGTCTAATTCAATTCAGATAAGTTTGAACTCAGACACCTCTTTGAGAACACAAATCTGAACTGAGATCCAAAATTTGAACCTTTGGGTTTCCTGTTGATCAGCTTTGGGTAGCCAAACTCAGCTCTAACTTGGAGTGGAGGTGGATACATGGTTGCTCCTCCAGACCAAGCTGCAATCCAAGTAGTTCCAAAGGATTTAGTGCTTGTTGTTGTTGTGTTCATTCAAGTTGTTTCTGACTTATAGCAACCCTAAGACAAACCTGTCATGGGGTTTTCTTGGCAAGATTTGTTCAGAGTGTGTTTTGCCTTTGCCTTCCCCTGAGGCTGAGAAAGTGTGACTTGCCCAAGGGCACTCAGTGAGTTTCCATGGCTGAGTGGGATTCCAAATCCTGGTCTCCATAGTTGTAGCCCAACACTTAAACCACTACACTATGCTGGCTTCATGCTTTAATGCTAGCTGCCTTTAAATTAGCTTTTCTCAAACAATGAAAAATATTTTTAATGTCAGTTGAGCACATAGTTCAGCCTCCAATGTCTATGAAGTCTGCTGCTTCTGCACCTAAGAGATTATCTGTGTATCTGTACTGATGACGGGGAGGGAGAGAGAGAGAGAGAGAGAGAACAAAATAGACACAAGAAGAAAAGTGAAGAGAAAGGAAAATACAGACCAAACCCCCACAAAAACACATTCTTTTGGAAAAATGTTCCATTTGTTCTTTTGTCAAGACATGCATTATTTCTCAGTGTTTTGAAAAACTGGCTTTTTACTTCAGATTTGTAGATATTTTTTTCCAGGAGTATATTGAGTTGAATAATCAGAGAAATGACCAAAGGATGAGATCAGACATGATATCAGCTGCATGGTTGAAACTAGTAATGTCATTCATGTTTTGGGTGTATTGCTTAACATTACAGTAATCTGTTATTTTGGAAACATTGTAGAGGGTGGTAGCTATTGCGGGGCTGGCCTTTTTGTATGAATGCATCAAATAAATAAATAAATAAATTTTCCTTCTAAAGCTAGCAGCAAAGAAGTAACAAACTACTTTTTAAAAAATATGTTCAGAGCTCTGCCAGGCACAAATGAATGATCTGAAGAGTTTCCTTTCTTAGGTTCCCTCCTTTTTTACCTTACGTGGATAGCTTGTCAACAGAGACAACTTATTTTTTCTTTTAACTTGGACCCTTCATTTTGTCATGGCAACGTATTATCAGAACGCCCATGGTGTATCAAAAATATATCAATGGCTAATCGATACTCAGTATGGAAAACAGGAACAAAAGAAGATTAAAAAGATAGTTTTGTGATACAAAGAAAAGATGTTCATTGGAATAAAATATGGATGTAAGTGCCTTAAAAATCAGTTTTAAAACCAGTGCACATTACAGAAATATACCATATAAATATACAATTATCTCCACGTTCCTGGAGAAACTGCAAAAAAAAGAGGCACCCCAGTTCATTTATGGCAGCATTATACCAAAGCGATGCAGTTTGAGGATAAAGAGATGAATCTAATTGGTGACATTACATCCAGACAACTGGCACATTATTGCTATTGTCAATATTTTAGAACAAAAATGAAACGCTTACATACAAAGGACTGATTTCAGTGCTGCTAGTTCCTGCAAGACTGGCAATAACAAAATATCGGTAATTGCTGGAAGGATTTAACATTGATGTTGTGTGCCCTCAAGTCATTTCTGACCTATGGTAACCCTAAGGCAAAACTATCATGGTGTTTTCTTATGGTCTTTCCGCATTACACTGTTATAGTGCTAATATTCTACCTTCAACGTCCTGTGGAATTCTGGGATTTGCAGTTTACCGAGGCCAAAGAGCTCTCTGGCTGAGAATTCTAAAGGCCCCTCCCTAAAGTGCAAGCCTCAGGATTCCATAGGATGTTGAAAGTGGAAAAATAGTGCTATAACAGTGAAGGAGAGAAAGACCCTTGGAGTTCAGAAGGAATTTGCTATTGTCTTCCTCTGAGGCTGAGAGAGTATGACCTGCCCAAGCTCTGCCAGCGGGTTTCCACAGCCAAGTGCAAACTGGAACCCCTGGTCTCCAGAGCCATAGTCCGACATTCCAACCATTACACTTGTTCTTGGAGTTAACATTAGAGGATGGGTAAACAAAATCTGGGAAATAGCATTGCCAGAAAAATTACCAGAAATTTAGGTAAAATAAAAGGAATGCCACACATGACTTTGCAACTGCTTGGTGTCACTTTATTAATTTTACCATCAGACATGAAACAGCTTGTGGACGTCCAAGGTACATAAAGATTTTTTTCAAGAAATCCTTCTAAACATGAACGGGTAGTTTTGTTTGCTGTGTTATAATGAACTATTTGTAAGCCATGAATTTATAACTTATGTTTTAAGATGAAAAATTAAGTGACCATCCCATGTTGTCTATTGAGCAATAAGGTGCTGAGTTTCATAGCAGAAGGAGGCCTTGTTGTTAAATGCATTATACCCATTTCCAACCAGGACTGGAAAACAGTAATTTCAGACCATGCCAAAAATGACAAAAGGTCAAAATGAGATATGTTAAAATGTTTTATAATCATTTGAACCCAAATCTTATCCCTGTGTTTTTGTTTGTAGCGTGCCTTCAAATTGTTTCTAGTTTATGGTGACCCTAAGGTGAATCTATTACGGGATTTTCTGGGGCTGAGAGTATGTGACACACTCAAGCTCACCTTGTGGATTTCTATGGTAGAACAAGGAAACAAACTCTGCTCTCCGGTGCTCAAACCACTACATCACACTGGCTCACACCTTCTGCTAAATGGTGAGGATTAAGAAAGAGTGTGAGAGGCACCAGAGACTGTTGCCAAGGTGGACAGGAGATGCTATAAGAAATCATATGAAACCAATCACAGTCCTCTTTTGAAGCCATTTCCCAAGTGACAGGTAGCTTTTCCTCTTGAATCTTGGGATCTGGTACCGTAGTCTTAAACTATCATGAGAATGAATTCTTGTAACCACAAAAACACATTGTACGATGAGGTGAGAGCTATATGAACTCACCCTTTCCCATATTTTATGCCACTGTGGTATTCACAATAGGGACTCTACCATTGGGTATTTATGATGCACTAAGATGATGTAGGATCCACCCATTGGGTTTATTTATCTGAATAATACAACAATTGGACGGTAGAGTCAGAGGTCAGTAAAAGTTGCAAGTAGGACTTAAAGCAGGGGTACAGAGCTTTTTGCCCTCCAGATGTTTTGGGCTACATCTGTCACCAGCTCTGCCCACCATGGTCAGAGCAAATGAATTAGCTGGTGGGATATAGGCCAGCACATCTGGAATGTCAAAAGTTCCAGACTTCTCGTCCAGATCTTTCTTGCTGTACAATTCAGCAAGTATGGTAGAGCAGGTGGAAGTCCTCTTTTATTTGTGATCATCAATGTTATATAGAAGAGGAGCACATTAAAGGCCCAAATATCTTTTTTAAATTATTTAAATTTTTAAATTATTATTAAATTATATTATATTTTTAAATTTCCTTAATAATGCTAAACTCTATCTCAAATTGAAACACTGTGAATTGTTTGGAAATATGGAACATGTATAAAGAAGTAACTCCTCTCAGAGAAACCCACTCATGCGTTTTATTATCTTAAGTATACTATTGCTGGCACGCCTCTTGCCAAAGCAGTGGTTCACGCAGAGGCACAATGGTCAGAGTCACCTCAGGATGAGAAATTCTGCTCCTCCACTCACATCAAGCACTGAGGACAGAATCACATACACCATCAGATGCCAACAGAAAGAGAGAAATCAAAATCAAGCAGAAACTTTGGGCAGAGATCCTTCATTGAGTGCAGGAACATGGTTCTCACAGGATCTTTGAGCATTTTACAGTGCGATCCTGTGTCTCACTGAGGGAGGTGGGGCTTAGTCCCAGGTAAACTGATGGATTACTGCAGCCTTAATTAAATTATTTCTTCAGGCCAGGCCTTTGCACCACACCGCTGGGGAACTAACTACCAAGATAGATAAATAGAGCTGATATGACTGTCATTTTGGAGTAAAGGCTATATTTCTGCTGTTTGATATAAAGAACTGCAAGTACATAAGGTATCCCTGTCTAGAAATGGTTAAAAGCATTGTGTAAACATTTGCTATACAGAGGTCGTCTCAGTCTTGACGTATAACTGTACAAATGTGACCATGCACATGCAGGTTCCTACAACACGAGGCAAGCTGTCAATCAAGTGGATATTGGCCTACGGGCTTCTTGAAGGTATATAGGAATGAAAAGAGGAAGAAGGTCTATCTTTTGGTTTTGAGGGTGGGGTGGAGGACTGATATTCTCTCCTGCTTCTCTTCTACCAAAGCATGAAAGACCAGCAGGAGTTCAATACATGTTGAAACAAATTGTGGTCCCTTTTGTGAATGACGCTGTTATTTGTACAGTCTGCCCTACATGACCCAATCAATTCACCAGCGCAATAAACACCAATGGCTTACTAAAGAATTTAACCTGAGAAACACAGCGTCTGAAACAAATGTCATTTGACCTAGATTGGATTTTCCCCCCTCTGTCTGCGTGTTCATTAAAACTGTTCATTGAGCTCCATTTCCTGAGGCATCTTAGTGGGGGCTGGCTACAGCCCAAAGAAATGGATAACATATGAAATGTAAACTTTTGAGAAGCACAGCCTTTACATTACCAGGCAGGCTTATTCAGTCATTAAATGAACAAAGGGGTAACACAAATACAAAGGGTCCCTGACTTTACCTCCAACCCTGTTGTTATGTGGCTTCTTATGCTATACCGCATGATCAAAATAAATGGACACAACACACCCTCCAACATTTCACAGATGCAAACTGAGACATGTGTTGTCAAGCAAGTCAGAATTGGAGAAGCTAGGGAAGGCTGCAGCAGTTTGCTTTTGCCCGAGCCTACTGGGAGGGTAAAATCTTGCCTCCACCACTTCTCTTCCTCCTGTTAAGTGAGTGCAAATTATTTTTGCAATTCAAAGGCCCAGGAGTGGCCTTTTTTCAATCAGGAAGTAAAGCAGAATTCAACTTCCTATTTGTTTTCAAAGGTCTCTCTTGGGCCCAAACTCCCTGGAAAGGGGAAAAAAAAACACTCCTGCTTAAATTGTTCTCCAGGTATTTTTTGAGATGCTAAGAGGTCTGGGGCGCTCAAAACATCCACGGGGACACATGGAGCCCACAGGCCACACCTTTCCCATCCTTTACAATTTTAAAGTTGGCAAAATGAAAACTAGAGAGAGCTCCTGTTCTTTTAATGGTTGTGCAGAGGAGAAAATTGCACCTAGTGCTGCTTGGCGTGCAACTGGGTTACAAGCAACACTCGCTCAAATTCCCTGCTTTGCACAACCAATAAAGATACAGAAGCCTTCTCCAGTTTTCATTCTGGCAACCCTGCATACATTAACAGCAAAATAGGGCTGCACTGTTAGAGAAAAAAGCATGCTGTTCTACCCATTGTCGTATTTTCTTTTCTTTGCCTTTTCTTTAATATTCTAGATATTACCAGGTTGGCAACCTTTTTCCTCACCATTCACTCTTCTCATTAGGCAGAGGGAGTGGTTCTGTGGAAAGGAAATAGACATCTGTTCCCCATCGTACCCCCAGCTGGACAGTTGGCCATTTAAATTTTCGCTCTTGCTTTTTGTATATGTACTTATATAGCATTGAATAACTGTTTCTTTTTTCCATTATACTCACTACAAGAATGGTCCCACAGAGCCACACAGCTGTGCACAATATGTTTACAGTACCATAAGCAGGAGGATAAAATCAATAGCCTTGAGGAGCAGGAGAGAAAGTATTAGCAGTAGACTGAAGAGAGAACCTGTGGGCGTCACAAGAAAGTACATTAACTCCCGTGAGGTATGGAGATATAAAAGGCGAGGGGCATGACTTTCAGTGGGACACAGGGCAACAGAAAGAGTGCCCATGCAAAAAACAAGATTTTATCAGAACACAATCACACACATCCGTATGGACATACACAGGTCCTACACCCTCCAATATTTGGCAGATGAAAACTGGGACTCGTGTGGCAAAGGAGTATCAGAGTGTAGTTAAGATGGCTGACATTATTAATAAGGGAGAACACATAAGCTAGAGGAGGCTGCAGTATTTTACTTTTTCCTAAGCCTCCTAGGAAGGGCAAAATTCCATCCTTCCTCTCCTCTTCTCCCTGCAACAAGTAGCGCAAATTACTTTTGGATTTTGAATTCACTTTCCAACAACTGAAGTAAGCAGAGGACAAAGTGGGAAAGTTGGAAGGAGGAGCGAGAATCTGGAATATTTTAAAAGCAGCTGAAAAGCGGGACAAAAAAGGAATTATCAGGACTGTCCCTGCCAAACTGTGACAGTTGGAGAAGAGTACCCAAAGTCTGTCTTGCAAGTATTTCCCATTCTTATACAATGAAAGTACTATGAACAAACGTGTGAGGGAATTCTGTTACTTGTTTTTAAATACTTTTTCTCACGAACTTGTTTGTTAATGTAAAATTCTGTTCCTCTGATTTTAAAAATATTGCCCATTTCTACAACAATTGCAACATGGCGATCATATTACAAACCCCCAGGACACTGTATGGTAGTCATTGGCAGGTGTGCACAGAGAAGCAATTGTGCTATCAACAAATACTGACACAGAGATACCCTAGAAGCAAAAGAGCTTACAAGGTCTTACCCTGTCTTACTTATAATTCCTTCATACCAAAACACAAAATTTAAAAAAAAAAAATGATACCTCAGTGAAAAGTATAGCCTAGTCTTCTAGTTACCTCCTAGTTTTCTAGGTGCAGAAATCTTCTTTCATCTAGGAAAGCATTCCATTATGTCATGCTTTTCAACTGGTGTGTCAAGGGACCCACAAAGCATTTCAGCCTGATTTAATGCAGATCAAAACATATAGCTTTTTTAAAAAAATTAAGAGCAGTGTTCCAATACATGTTTGGGCTAGGTATGGAAATCTGTCTCTGAAATAATCAAAGATCATTGCTTATGCTCTTTGTAGTCACTCTCACACACAGTTTAGTGAAAAAATCAGCCTGTATCTGTATGGAAAAGCCACGCTAGCACAGCAGATAGTAACAGTCACCTGGACAAGGCAATGGCGAGAGGCACAGATTGGATTTCTAGGCCATTTCTGCACTACACCGTCATAGTGCTATCATTCCACTTTCAACATCCTATGGAATCCTGGGATTTGCTGTTTAGAGAGGGGCATTTAGAATTCTCAGCCAGAGAGCTCTTGGGCCTTAGTAATTTATAAACCCTAGAATTCCACAGGATGTTGAAAGTGGAATAAGAGCATTATAACAGTGTAGGGCAGAAATGACCTTAGTGCCTGAAGGCAATGAGAAGCACCGTGCTCTTGTATTACTTTCTCTTACATGTGAATAGATATGATGCATTCCCGTGGGCAAATTTAAGGTGCCACATTTGGTGACACTATTCCAATATACCAGGAATCAGCCCTATCACTGGACAGAGTGAGATGACTGCCACAGGTGACAGATGTTGGAGAGTGTGGTAGTCAGCCACCTGGGGGACTCCCACCTGAGTCCTCCCACTATTTTTGCAGAAGTGCTGTGTTTTCCACCGGGCTTATCCCTGTGGCCCTTCCATATATTGGAAGACAGCATCATGCCATTGTTGTTGAAGGCCACATTCAGCTAGAAACCAGTTTTCTTCTTCATACAGAAGAATCGGCAGCAAAATTTATTCCCATAGCAAAGAGTCACATTTGCCTTCTACCTGGGGTATTCAGCAACTGTAGCCTCCACTGCTAAGGATTCCACAGTAGAAGCATATGGGCTTCACTCTCTGTCTCTTGGTGCATTGCTTGTTTCAGAGAAAAGTACTGGGAGTGTCAAAATGATAATGTCATTTTTTTGCTGCCATGGTGCCCAATTTCAGTGGCAGCAATTTATAAGTAAATCTGTTTACAAGTTGCTCCTAGAAGCACGATTCTGCTTGTAAACAGTTTCTGAGAGAAATGCACAATTTGTTTGAAAGGGAGGATGCAGTTTTAATGCTAAATGCTGCTTTTTTGCTGCTCTGCCACTGAATTTTAGTGGCAAATTGAATGGCTGTGGCATGATGCAGCCTCTCGTGGGTATTGGGGTGAATCACCCTGAAGAAGGTACCTACATTTCATTTTAAAGGGCTGTCTTTCATTCTTATTTTTAAGAGGGGAAAATGTCCTATCATAAAAGGGAGACATTTAAAGCATTTTTTTTCTTTTAATTAAGATAAAGTAAATCTGGTATTCTAAACAAAAGCATCCATCAATGAGTTGCATGTGTAGAAAATGCATGTCCATACTACTATTTCTATATACTTAAGTTATAGTATGAATGCTGTATTTAAAGTTTGTAATAGATTTGAGGGAAACAGACATATTAAACAGACAACCACAGCAGAAAAAATTGATATATAATATATGGAAGCACTGGAACAGCTTTGAGAGAGGATCTAATATTTGTTTTACTTCTTAAAGAGCTGTAATTAAAGTGGGATGTGACAGTCAGTCCCCAAGGAATGAAGTTTAGCTCTCTTGACTGACACACTTTAGAAAGCAGCAATTAATAGGCAGCAAGCAAGTTCAGTAATATCCCTAAAACAAAGTAGGATTAAGCAGGATGAGGCAGGGATTGGGGGGAAGGTTATCTGATTAATCTAGAGAGGCAAGGAATCAAATCCCTTTGCATGTGTGCTGGTGTGCATTTGAAGTAACGGCATGGAATTCTTTAGACCTGATGAATATAAGATTCCACGAGCTGTGGATCAGATGCGTGATGATGAACACTGATCAGAGTACTCAGCTGCAGAAATGAGAATACCAGCCCACATTATCCTTAAAATCTACTCGGCTGAAATTCACAACTTAAAATTAAGACACACTCCAGTCGTGCTGGTGAATTTTTTTTTTAACTCTTTCGTTACCATGCTAGACAGCATTCCTCAGGAAGAAGCAGCTTCATATGAAGACAGGAAATGTGAAGACAATGCAGTATTATGGAAGAGAAATTTTGGAGGCAAGTAATAGAAATGAAAAAAAAAAGCTACAATATTTACATGAGTGATTGTATGCCACTAGGGGGCACTAAAGATAGAACAAGCCTCCTAGGATACCTTGTGCTTTTTACAACAAAATCTAAAAGCTGTGATACCTCTTTTGGGCCAACTCCAAAGCAAAAAATACATTATGTAAGCTTTTGAAGCTTCACTGGATTCTTCATCTGGAAAAGATGTTAAAAATCACACAGGATTAAAATGATGATGAAGTTAGAGTGTCAGGCCTACATTTTCACTCAGATGTTACTGTGGTGTTGTTGGCTTTGGGAGATTTCAGTGCAGGTAGAAGCCACTCCCTTTATCGGCCTTGTGAAGATCAGGGACAAAGAGCAATAGAAGACAGGTAATAAAATGTCAACTCCATTAGCAACAGAAAGTAACTTTTCTTGGGATCCAGCTGTCCCTGTCCTATGTGAAGCTTCCTTTTTCTGTCTCGTCCAGTCAGCAGATATTCTTAATCTTGACTATTTCGTCCCACTGTTCTTCTCTTAGGCTCTTTTCGCACCTTACCTTGATAGCGCGACGAACTAGAGCGCTCACGATATTGCCAATATCGCAAGAGGCCCAGTAGAGAGCCCCTTGCAGGCTGCACACGGTAGGGCATTCGCGAGAGAGCACCAGTCCCCGTCCGGTGCCTTGTCCGCATGTCGGCCTCCTGGGCCACGCCCAGGTCCCACCCTGTCTCCGCCCCACCGCCCCTGATTGGTCGGTAGTTTTTCTTTCTTTTTTTTTATTGTTTCGTCGACTATCGTGCTAACGTTAGCAAGATAGATCCTGCCAACAGGCTGTTTCGTACTACGTTGGTAACGTGCCAACGTGCTAACGATAGCGCCGGGTTTAAAAAAAAAAACCACAGTCGGCCAACCCCAGGGGGCTGCTGTCGTCTCGAGTGTGAGTGGCGACGCAGCCCCGGGGTGGCCTCTCGCGGCGACGTGTCGTGCAGTGTTCCCTGCTGCGATGGGGGCAGCGGCCAGCCTGCTGCTGGGTGAAGCGTCTCCTGGGAGTTGCTGCATGAGGGACAGGCAGCAGGGACTGCCCACACCCTGCCCACTCCCGGGTCCTTCCCCGAAGCACGCCGGACAACTGCTCCGCAGGCCCTCTGGTCGCGCAACCGATGCGTGAAAGGGAGGTTATTTTATTTATTTATTCAGGCGAAAATAAAACACGCTATCAGCACTATCCATGGCCGTGATAGCACCTGGTTCACCAGAACGTCATGTGGTACGGCAGCTGGTGAAGGGCGGAGGGAGCGTGCCTAATACGCTTTAAAAACGCCATGCGAAAATTTCTGTTGTAGCCAGAGATAACAGCCTCCACTGGTATCTCTTCACCAAGTATGTATTTCTCTTCAAAAACATCTTCTTTTCACTGAAGACAGCCTTTAGTGATAACTCCAAAATCCATGTCTTCCGTATATGCTAACTATAACAGCTGAAGTAGCAGTACAGAATCACGTGGTAACCGTGCATGCCCTGGCTGACCTAGTGGGAGCGGAAGCCTTCCAGTTCTTCCAGTTTCTTCCATGTCTTCTTCATCAAACCCCAGGATAGCATTGCAGTCGCTGAAGTGAAAACAGAGGCCATTTCTGGACTACACTGTTACAGTGCTATTATTCCACTTTCAACTTCCTGTGAAATTCTAGGGTTCGTAGTTTAGCGGGGCTCAAGAGCAATTTGGCTGACAATTCTAAATGCCCCTCCCTAAACTGCAAACCCCAGGATTCTACAGGATGTTGAAAGTGGAATAATAGCACTATAACAGTGTAGTGCGGAAATGGCCAGAATATAAGTGTCACTGGTACCGGTTGTCTGAAAGGAGACACTCTCAAACATAGTTTTGATTTAAAAAATACTGATTTCTGTTCTGCCCTAGCTGTTCATTCTACATCCTGTTGCTATAGGTTTGCGATACCAGTGGTGTTGCTCTCTTTTGTAAAAACTTGTTAGGGTTAAGAACTGATCAGACCTGAATCCTTGAGTCATGTTTGGTTGGTGGTGCCAGACAGATCTCTTTTGTCCAGACAGCCTGATCCTCTCATCTGGCCTTTACCTTATCCTGCCATTCCTTTATACAAGTTTACATTTTATCTGCCAAGCCTTTCTTCCTTGACTAAATATTGTCCAAGTTATGGAACGAAAGTGAAGATTTTATTTACCTTAGAGGTGTGGAATATAAGATTAGCTTGCTGGCTGGACACATAAAAGGTGCTGTGGGCAGACGTCACAATATCTCCTTATTGCTTCCTAGGCTTTTTGTATTCTACCATTTGTATTCCTGTCACCATTCCTTGCATGACAGTTGTCAAACTGAAGCCTTTCCAGTCTTCTTGCTCTCCTTAAAAACAAACAGTATCAACCTCCCCATCGACCTATGAGCAGCAGGTATGCCTAGCATTTATTTATTCGTTAAGAAATTAATATCTTGCCAAACAACCAAGAAAGACTCTTGTGGGGGCTAACTATAATTTGAAAGCAATGCAATAACCATACTTTAAGTTTCTTGCCAATCCACCGCATCATTACCAGATCAATAGCTTTCTTAAACATAAAATGTTTTTCCATCCTTTTTCAAGGCCTCTAAAAGCTTGCCAGACCATCCCTAGGGGCACAGGATGTATCTCTTTCCTCTAAGGCATGGTCTTGCACGTTAAAGAAGAGCTCCATGTGGCTGAGGATGGTACTACACTGATTTCTGTCAAGCAGCCCAGTCCATCTTCTGCCAACACAGCCTTTGTAAACAGCATCCCTTTGAAGCAGAAGGCACATTGGTCTTTGTTCAAACCCACCGCATTCTCTTAGTGGTTATACTTCATACCTTTAAATATCTTGTGGTATCATCTTTTTTTTCAGCCTCCAGAATTAATACAAAGCAAAGGCATTACCATGGTAAGTAATTCACTATTGCATGGACACATTTTCAATGAAAATAATGAAACAAAAATAAAAATAAAATACAAAATAAAACCAAATACTAAAATTAAAACAGTCAAATTCAGGTTGTGAACAAAAGCAAGATGTGTTGAGGCCAATGGAATTTACTCTCAGATTAATCTCCTGGTTCACCAACAGAGATCTGTAGGTTACATGTGTGTGGCATTTTCTGGTGCACATGCACACTCAATAGAGGTGGCCCCACTGAATGTCTTAATGCATTTTTAACACACATAACAACGCACCCTTTCTTATCCAGGACCATTCAATATTACATGCAACATGTAAAGTTGAAGGCTTTCACGGCCGGAATCCATAGGTTGTTGTGGGTTTTCCGGGCTTTGAGGCCGTGCTCTATTAGTATTTCTTCCTGATGTTTCACCTGCTTCTGTGGCTGGCATCTTCAGAGATCCTCTGAAGATGCTAGCCACAGAAGCAGGCGAAACGTCAGGAGAAAATACTAATAGAACAGGGCCTCAAAGCCCGGAAAACCCACAACAACTTGTATGCAACGAGTTGCCCATGATAGAATGTTTCAAACAAAAGCCTGTTATTGGTTGAAGTGCAACAATTCTTTTAGGCTTGATCATTCTTGTATTGTTAAACGGCATCCTCATTCTGAATCAATATTTGCAACTTTAACATCAAGGCATGGCTTCTCATTAGACCATCCTCCGCTACATTAGAGGAAATTTTAAACATGTACATCTGGACACTTACATGCAGAGAGCATACAAGCTGTGCACTGCATTTCATGTTTCTAAATTATTCTCTTGTTAAAAGAAAAAGGTTTTCGTGGGGTGGGCTTCATTACATCTCCCGCTTGCTATTAACCTGGAGAGCCTCGGAGGCTCTCCCCTTCACCCCCATTCTTTTTCAGTTGTATAATAGTGATGTGATGCAATCTTGCTGCAGGGGCAAATACAGTTATCTCTCTCTAAATTAAAATTGTAATTCATTTGGTGCAGTTTACACAAGGCCTCAACTTTGACACATGCAATTACTATGAACACAGGGCGAACATGATTGCTGGGCCCCACCAGGAATAGAGTTTAATCAGAAAACATGGAGTTGTTCCAACAGATTTATGAGTCCACTACTTGTTATTCTTTTGTGTTCTTGGGGTTCAGATAATTAGATACACTGCTTCTTGTTTCCCAAAAGGCCAGAAAGGGCAAGTCTGATTATTTGTGTGTATGTGTGTGTGTATACATTAAAAATTACTACATTATATTGTCATCTATTTGCAACTTTTTTGTTGTTAAAGTGACAAATTTTCTCCATTTATTACAATGCTTACAAAATATGACAAATCATTCTCTTTCTGGTGTTTGACTATTTCACTCCATGCATAAGTGAGTACATAAATTCATTATACAAATTCATGGACTCAGCCAGGAACAGGCTGTAGATGAGAACTGCTGGGTGAGACATGCATTCCATTTCTCTAATCGAGTTTTCTCAAGAGGTCTTTTTAAAAACTACACTACGCACAGTCATATATTTACTTCGTGCTGTACTTAGCCAATGAAGGCTGTAATCCTATACCCACTTAGCTGGCAATAAGTGCCATTAAACTCAATAGGATTTGTCCCTGAGTAGGACTGCATAGCAAATGTCTGCATGCATTTAGGGCAAAAGCTTAATTGTAATGAATGTGTACGTAACTTGTGTATGCAATTCCAAACTAGATTACTGCACCTCTGAAGTGTTTTCACTCAAAGAGGTTTGATATTGGAATTCTTTAAAAAGAAAAAAACTAACACCTTGATGCCATTCACAGTTTTATCTCAACATATTCTTTTAATGTTATGGCAAGCCTGCACAGCCTCTGATCCAACAAGATGAATGCAATCCAATACACTCTCCAACTGTCCCAGTTTGGCAGGCACAGCTCCCTTTCTGAGCTACTTTTAAAATGTCCCAGTTTCTCTCTCGTCCTCCCACTTTCCCCCTTTGTCCTTGGCTTACTTCAGTTGCTGCAACTTCAGTTCAAAGTGCAAAAGTAGTTATTACTCAGTGAACTCAGCAGGGGGAGAAAACAGGATGGGGCAGAATCTTGCCCTTCCCTCTAAACTTACGCAGAAACCTATTAATGTAGCCTCTTCTACCTTGTGTCTTCTACCTCATTAATCACTTTTGCCATCTTGACCACATTCTGATGTTGCTTAGCCACGTGTATCCTGGTTTTCATCTGTGAAACATTGGAGGATATGATCCAATAGCCATGCCCTCCCCCCGATGTTTTACCATTCCTAGGGCTAACATGATCCCTTTTATACTACACAACTACAGTGCATCCTCTATATATGCAGGGAGTGCATTCTAGGAACCCTCATGTAAAACAAAAAAACACAAATGCTCCATCCCATTACCATCAATGGATACAATGCACACACACTGATCATAATTGGAAACAAGGCTTCACACAACCTTGCATTCATGTGTGCAAAGGTCACACAAGCAGACAGTACATTGTATATCACTAGGATTCCACTTTAACTGCCGTGGTTCCACCCTATGGAATTCTAAGATTTGGAGTTCAGAGAGGGCTACTGAGAATTGTCAGCCAGAGAGCTCTAGTGCACTTGACCAAAGTACAAACCCAAGAATTCCATAGGGTGCTGCCATGGCAGTTCAAGTGGAATCATGGTGTTATAACTGTGTAGTGTAAAAGGGCTCTAACTACCTGTTACATAAATGTACATTTGAAATTCTCCCAAGTTCTTTTAATGATGAATTAGAAATGACTCAATTGCACATGCAAGTCGACTCACTGAATGATGAACAAACATGTTTTAATGATTCCAGGAATCAGTAATGCCATTTATAAGCTGCCAGAAATGAAGGTTAAAACAATGGGATTTCAGTATGCAGCTTCTCTTCTGAGATTTGTTCTGTGAAAAGTGTGCAGGAGGTCATGATGGCCAAAAATGTAATTATCAGTCTCTCATGTGATGCTATAGACCAGGGACCGTTTGCTTGTCTAGCTGTGTGGACTTAAAACTTTTAGAAACTCTACAGACAGGATGGCAAATTACAGAGAACCATGGGAGTTGCAATTCAAAACATCTGGAGGACCAAGGGTTCCTAGGTTTGCTATAGGTGGTCTAGTGCAGTCTTCTCCTGCCTGGTGCCGGCCAGATCTGTTTGACCACAACTTCCATAATCTCACAGATGGCAAAGCTGGAATTAAGCAGTGTAATACATGTTTCAGCTTGCATATGGCACTCATACCTAAGTGGACTTTCTCATTAACCCCTTTGTGGCACTCAAGGAGGAAGCTCTTGTCTCAAGGGCCATCTCATGCTGCTGAATGCAGTATCAATTGCTATGCAGCTCTCATACTACTCAGTCTTTGTGCCTTTAGAGCTTCTACTTCCGCCGCTTGGCTGGTGTGTGGTCGGGCCTTCCCCTGTAGGGTGAAGGAGTCCATGACTCGGATCGCACCATAGCCTGTCCGTGGGCTACCGTCCACGTGCATGGATGATCCATCACAGAACCAGCAAACAAAGCCCTGTAACTGAGCTTCCTCAAGGGAGGCTCCCTATTCCACTGGCTATTGACTAGTATTCAAAGGTGGTAAAGGGCACTCATGCGTGGCTCCGGTCACAACTAGACCATAGGGAGCTGGTGGGTCCTGCAGTTGCTTCTGAAAATCCACCCCACGCGACGCCAAGGAAACAGTCCATTTGGCAATCCTGCCGTTGGACACCTGGCTATTCTGAACCTTTCCCGAAAGGATGTACTTAAGCGGTGTGGGGGGGGGTCTGGACAATCACACGGGTGCCTCCAATCATGAATTCCCAATCTGTTAAAGCCCAGACTAATGCGAGGCAGGTTTTCTTGCAGGGAGTAAATTTGGTCTCATGTGGGTCCAGATTCCTGGAGGCGTATGCTATCACACGCTGAGTGCCGCTAAGTTGTTGAGACAAAACTGCCCCTATACTCCTATCCGAGGTGGCTAGTTGTATAAGGAACGGCTTGGCCATATTCAAGTGCTCAAGAGCTGGTGTCTTCATCAAATCCTCTTTAAGTTGGGCGAATGCTTGCTGTTGTGCTGGTCCCCAGTCCCATTGGGCATTCTTCTTTAGCAGGGCACACAGAGGCCTTGCCTTGGTGGCGAAAGACTCTATAAAGTCCCTAGAAAAGTTGAATGTTCCAAGAAGGGAGCGCAGGGAGTGCACATCCTTGGGGGCTGGTAACTTGGAGGTCACTTCTACCCACTGTGCATCGGGAGTGTGACCTTCGGTGCCTAGACAAAGCCCTAGGTACTTGACCTCAGTGGACACCAATTGGGCCTTATCCCTGTTAGCTTTAAACCTGGTGTCACGGAGGATCTCTAACACCTCATGGGTGACTTCCCTGTTCTTCTCCTCGGAATTAGAGTGTATTAAAATATCGTCCACATAGGACAAGACGTGGGGCCTTGAAGCTGGCTGCAGCTTGTTCCACATATTGACCACATGGGCATGGCAAATGCTCGGGCTGGAATGGAAGCCCTGGGGCGTGCGTTTAAACACATACTGTTGTCCCTGGAACGTGAAGGCAAATTTGTACCAACATGCCCCGTGTAATGGGATCGAATGGAACGCATTTGCCAAATCCAAAATGCTATAATATTTGGCTCCTGCCGCGATGGCGGACAGGATTTCATTATATTTAGCTATGACTGGCTCAGCGGGAGGGGTGACAGAGTTCAGGGCTCTAAAATCTACCGTCATCCTCCACGTTTTGCCGTCAGATTTCAGTACTGGCCATAAGGGTGCATTGCAGATGGACTGCATGGGGGTGACTATGTCCCACTTGACGAGTCCCTCAATTGTTTTCCCTATGCCTTCCTCTGCTTCAGCCGGGTATTTGTATTGTTTCTGAGGTGGGGGGTCCTGGCCTTCTATTAAAATGCAGGTTCCCTTTACAGTCCCACACTCTATTTTGTCTTTTATCCAGACCTCTGGGAAAGCCTTCACCCATGGGTCGCTAGTCACGCAATGCACAGGGGCAGGAGCTTTAATGGCGGCACAATGGTGCACGGCCGAAATTTCTACCGGTCTCTGATCTAACTGCCATAGAAACCCATTCGCGTAGTCCACTGTAAGCTTGTTTCCCCGGAGGAAGCCGATTCCCAAAAGGCCGTCGTCTTCTCCCCAGTTCTCGCAAGCCCACAACTGGAACCAGAACGTCTCTATGGACATCAGGATGTTGGTCCAAGCTCGGGCTTGGTGACCCCCCTGCCATATCCAGAAAGCTGGACATGCTCGGGCGTAGGTTCACTGTGTTTCACAAGTTTGGGGTGCAGCACGCTTACTGCTCCACCAGAGTCTACAAGAAGGGTGGCAGGAGTCTTATCCCTCTCGGTCCCAATGCCTGCCTTCACCCAGAACCTTCCCCACTTGTCTGGCTTTAACTTAGCCAAACGTTGTGGGGAAGCTTCCTGGATCGAGGGCACCCCTATTCTTGCAGATCCAGGTTAGGGTAGTATCCAGCCAGAGGAGGGCCGTTGGTCACGGCGCTGACCAGCTGTTTACCTCCCGCCTGCAACTGCTTCCCCAGAGCCTCAATCAATTCGGACGTGGGGCGTTTATTGAACTGGCTCATGTCCAGCCCAAACTTTCTGAGCATGCCCCAGATTCTCACTCTGTCCGAGGAATACGTCTGGGCCATGGGATCATACCTGCCAGATGTCTCCCTGGGAGACCCTGGGGTTTGGGGGCAGTTGGCTGCTGTGGGGGACTCCCTGCCTTGCCAGGCTGGCTGCGGAAGTCCCATCCCTGCCACTGCCTGTTGTCCTGTCTGGGTGGTGGATGCGAGTTCCAATTCCCTCGAGGAATGGAATTCGGAGCCATTTTCCTGTGCTGGGAATGGGGCCCATAGTTCGAGTATGTGACCTCGGCTATGGGTTCCCAGTTCCTGGGGTCTCTTTGGTTTGGCTTGGTGGGAGGTTTGAGAGAACCCGCCTCGCGCGGCAGGTCAATGACCCGCCGGAGGTTATTCCCAAACTCCTCCCAGTTGGTGGTGGCTGGATCCACCAAACCGAGAGCCATCTTTGTCTCGTGATTAAGACCTCCATAAAGGAGCGTCTTAAACTCGAGATGGTTGAAGTCATATCCATGGGACGTCAAGGAGACCTTCTCAACCAGAATGGCGAGGAGCTGCTTCCGTGCCACGTAAGCCTCAGGATTCTCTCGAGGACCCTGCTGCTCCATGACATAAAGCATGCTCGCACTCTGTCCGGGCCACAAAATCCTTACTACCTCCCTCATCCAGTCGTGGGCCTCGAACCTGACCAAGCCTCGAGCCACCATGGCCAATTCAAGAGTCGGGAACTCGGAGGGGGACATACAAAGCCGAGCCAACTGGGTCAGGTCCTGACGGCAGTGGGATAAGAATGTATGACTGCATTCAGCCACATTATTCCCGTGGACTTATTCAATGGACCCAGCTGGTCCGCTATTGCCTTGGCCTCAGTAGCTCGCCAGGGGACCCTAGTCTCTGTGACCTGCGTCTCCTGTGTCTCTGGCCTATCTATATTGCCTTCGCCAATGGGGGTGGTCCGCCTGGTCATGGACCTTGTCTCTACTGGGTTGACTGGGACCTTAGGGTCACTCCAGTCGGGATTGTGGGGAATGGTTGCCTGAGCATCCTCTGGCAGCGGCTCCCCAGAAAAGTCCTCCATGAACGTTGGGAGCAGCTCCAGGCACACAGCCAAAATTAAGGCTTTGCCCGTTTGGAGCTGGCTCTCCAGCGCAGCGATCTGCTTATGGCAAACTGCATGACTAACAGCCTCCTGCTGTTCTCCCACTTGCCCCACCATGAATTTGACCGCAGACCGGGCATGATCCAGCTCAGCCTCTAAGGCGTGGGCTTTCTCTTCCCAAGTTTGCACCACTAACGTGATGTTGCTAAGCTTCTGTGCGGAGGCCTGAGCTACGGACGCGAAAGTTACTTTGTCTGCTCGCAGTGCCTCGATCTCGACATGAAGTGGGGCATTTTCTTTCTCAGTTTCAGCTAGCTTCCCTCAGGTCTCTACAAGGGCACTACTAGTGTCTCTGGCCATGAGCCAAAGTCCCCAAGTGGCCAAAGCATCCTTAGATGGCCCGAATGGGTTCTTTGATTCCCGTGCCAGAGTATACGCTTCACAGAGTGTGGCAGAGGGATTGGCCGACTGGAAGATGGAGTCCTTCCAGGGACATTTCCCCTTACTCAACACCCACCTTTCTAATTTTCCTTGGACTTCTTCCTCCAACATGAGGTCCTTGATGGTGAGCTTACTATTCTCAGCCATGCTACTATCCTACAAAATTTCCTAACACGAGAGCGGGACCAAGACCTGGAGTGACGGGAAGGATCACCTAGACCCCTGGAGGAACTGAAGGGAAACGAACACAGCGGAACTACTCTAGGAAAGAGGGATGGGAACCAATCTCCAGCCTGCCCAAACAAAGTCGCTTTGGTACACCCAAGCCCGGTTTTCCACCTCGACAGCATTGGGGACCAAAGGACGAGGAAACGGTTCAGGGACAGGGAGGTCACCTAGACCCAGGGAACCCTCAGGAGTACTCCGCCTGCCTGAAGGGGGGGAACGAACGCCAAGGAACTTACTACGCTGCCTGGCCAGGCAGCGGGAAAAAGGGCAAGGAACCAAAACCGAACCGTCCCTAACTGGTTTTCTGGGTGAGGGGTACCTTCCTCTACCACGGGCCAAACCTCTAAACCTTGGGCTAGGTCAGGAATCACCACCCGCAGCTAGTCGGCTAGCCAATCGGGATGCACCCGAAATTACACAGCAAGACACACCCATGCTTTCTATGCAACAACTACAACAAGGAGCGGGACATACCCGCGTTCTCAACTCTGGGGGGGGGAGAAAAGGGGAGGACCTCTTTTCTTAAGTGCTATTTGTGCCTTACTGCTATGGTGTTGGATGAGTGTAGACTGTTCCTACGGTGCTAACACCCTAAGACTTTGGATTCCAGCCCAAGATAGACCCCAAGTTAGGGATGTGATTCCCGGGTCAGCTTGTGCACACCCCTTGCTATCGGACAATGATTCACTGCCCAAGGGCCAGCAGTGAGCACGCCGGGGTGGCTGACATACACAAACCAAGCAAGAAAGGAGAATAGATTCCAACCCTGATAGAGTAGCTCCTAGAGCTCACACACACACAGAATTCTCACACACACACGTGTTCCTGCCTAACTGAATTCTAGCACCCTGACCAGCCTAAGTCAGTACCAGCCTGATTTGAGGAGGTTCGCCACTCCTTCTCAAATTAGGGGTACCGCGGTTGCCCGCGTTCTCCACCACTCTGTTACCCTGTATTCTGGGGGTCCCAGGAGGGACACCTAAATAACCTTGCAGTTACACAACTTGGGGAAATTAGTCAAGAGCACTAGTTGGCAAAACGAGAGGCAGGGTAACGCAGCGGAATCTTGTAACCCAGTGTTTACAGGGTCAGGCCAAGTCAAGAAGCAGACCGGTTTGAAAATAATGAATGATCTTTATTAAAGACAGACACACAATGTAAGCAACAGACGCACACAGATAACTAATGAAAATAAAGGTGTGAGTAAGATAGCAGGATTTTCAGAGGGATGGTTGATTCGGGTGATACGAAACCTGTTCCTGAAGTCCAGAAGAAAATGGAGAGCGAAGCTGGGGTTCAATGTATCTCAGCACGTGGAGCTGAGGGGAAGCTTGCCAAGCGATGCGGCAACAAGGCGGTCTGGAACTCGGGAGCGATCCAAGGAAGCGCTCAAAGTCAAGGGTTTTGATTTATTTTTTTTTATAATAATTTTATTAAATTTCACAAAATAAAAAAAAGATTCTTTGAATTGTAGTTTTACATGCATTATTTCTGATCTTCCACTCTGGTCCGGTCTTCACTTCTCGCAAATCACTCTACATGTTACATTAGAATGACATTACAATGATAATCTCAACTGTTTGAACAAGCATTTCCCTCTACTATTCAACCCAAAATACTGTCATTTCATCTTGTCAGTTCCCAGCTTTCACTTCATTCTGCTTTCTCAAATTGACATTTTCTTCTCATATATTTTCTACCAACTCTCCATAACTTAACTGAAGTCATTACTGTTATAAAAGAAAAAGTCTATCAATGTATATCTGGAAGTCTAAGCAATTATTACTGTAACAGTCCCTTACCTTCTTTCCCTGGATTCCATTATATTTTGATATCTTGTTTCCCACCTCTACTTAAGTCATATTCAACCCCTTCTGTCCTTCAACAATATCATAATGTTCATTTTCAAAAAAAAAGTCAATATATCAATCATTTGTAAGCTTAATTGACATTGCCAAAGTACAGTTCTAACACACATAATTGAAAACCCTGTAATTGACTCCACTTCCCATTCCCCTCTCTCATCAGGGACTTTGCAGCCTGGAAATACATCTGAAAGCTCTCCGTATTCTAATGGTCGCTTATACTCCCAGCTGCTCTGTCCCAAAGAGTGAGGGTATTTAACTTGAATACTTTCCCTCACAAACCTCCTCCCCACCAAGTCTTTGCTGCCCGGATTTTCCTGAAGATTTACTGTATTCTTTAAGTCGCTTTAATTCCAGGCTGCTCCAACCATAGGTGTGAGGGTATTTGCTTGAAGTACTTCCATCGTAAACTTGTCCGTCTCAATGTCCCTTTCCTCCCATCCTGGACTTTGCTGCCCGAAATTATCTTGAAGATTTTTTGTATTCTTATAGACGCTTGAATTCCAAGCTGCTCAGTCCATGGGTAAAAGGGTATCTACTTAAGTACCTTCCATCACAAACTTAGGAGTCTCATTACCCCTTTCAACTCTTTGACAATATCCCAATATTTAAATAAGTAAAAATATATCAATCACATACATATGCTTAATTGACATTGCTGAAATACATTCACTTGTCATGTTTAAAACCCTGTGCCAGCACCTTTTATTCCCCCCTCCCTTCTTGGACTTCACTGCCCGGAGTTTGTTTCTATAGATTCATTGTATTTTCGTAGTCACTTAAATTCCTGCTTCATCCATGGGAATGAGGATGTTTTGTTAAAATGACCTTCAAGAACAGTCTCAGCAGTCACAACAATCCCAATCCAAATAGAAGTCAGGAAACAAGAGTCCCAAAACAAAAGTTAAAGAATTCTCCAGGTATTCTTCTAAAGTCCAAAATCCATAACAAAAGAACCAATACTCCACTCGTCTCAGTTCAACCAGAATATTAAAATAACGTATTATAAAAACTTCAGTGTCCAAATGAAGAGTATTACATTTTAGAAACTCCAATTTTTTCCTTTAAGGCAATACCAACTGCTCATTTATTTGACATTTTAGAGTGTAAGCCCATATTAGAAACCAAAAGTCTCTTACCAATATTAGCCTCATTCATCGTGAGAAAGCAGATATATCTCTTAGCCTTTTCTTTAAATTCAGCCGCCCCTTTAAGATGAAAGCTCAGCATTTAGCACTCACATTCCTGGGTCCCTCCATTACTTCGCTCCTGCACAGCGTTGCAAGCCAGCTCTGTTGTGATAATCGCGAAGTGAAGACCAGAACAGGTTGTGTTGTCTTATTCTTTTCAGCTTAAAAACTTGATTTCTTAATTAAAAGTCGGCGGCGGTGCTTGTGCCGCTCAAGCGACAATCCCACTGGTTCCGTCCAGGTCCTTCGACCCCCTGATGCTTCCCGCTCCCCCAGCCGGGTAGAGCCACGCGCCAGTTGTGGGGTCCCCTTCAGACCCTTTCCACACCCCTAATACCAGAGGGGTGTTTTGCCGCTTCTGGATCTCAAAAGAAGCGGCTGGATTCCAGCGGGTGGCTGCTCGGAGCTGTGCCATTGCGCAGCTTCTTTCCGAGCAGCCGCTCGCGCCCGCCATGCGACTGGAAGCAAAGTAAGGGGTTTTTATAAGGAGAATTGTGACCGCAGGCTAGGTCGGACTTTGGGAAATCAATAGATTTGGGGCTGGAGACAAAGCCTCCAAAAGGTCAGAATTTGAATGATTGAGTTATAGCCAAATTGTCAGTAGGATAGCCGGTATGCAAACGCGGAGTACTTGAGCGTTGTATAGTCAGATCATCAAGCTGCCAGTGCTAGGCAAAGGATCTTTTGAAAGTTGCTTGCATACCTAATGGAGGTACTTACCTTGAGGTCTCCTAAAGCGGCGAGTCGGCTGTTTCTGGCCTGCCTGTATTGTCTAGGAATATTACGGCGATTATCGGCTGAGCCTGTGTGCGTGCTTGTCCGGGGGCCTCGCAAGCACGTGGAAGGGATATGTGAAGCCGAATTAGTGATATCAAAAGATATCTTTTATATCCCCGAAAGCTCGGGATAGCCAGGGCAGTAACAGGTACATGTTGTTTCCTCTTCTTTTTTCTTCCTTTACTCTGTTAAGATGAAAATTAGATTTATGAGAGATGGCTATTTTCAAAGCTCCCCCCTCTTCATTTTTTTTAAAAAAAACAATAGTCTGTCTTTCTTTCTTTCTTTCTTTCTTTCTTTCTTTCTTTCTTTCTTTCTTTCTTTTTTTTATTCTTCTGTCATGTGAGCAGTTGCCTGTGATTGCTCAGAGAAAATTGCAAGTGACTCTAAAAGTTTATAAACTATCCTCCTTAGGCTGCAGTGTTATATATCAGAGATGGCCTGTCAATTGTTGTTGAACTGTAGTTCCCATCAATCCTGGACAGAACAGCCAATGCTGAGAAATGCTGGGAATTTCAGTCCAACAACTTCTGGATGGCTACATTATCCCTCTCCTCAAACTATGCACACTTACCAGAGAGGAAACTGCATTGCATTCAGTGCCTTGACTTCTGAGTAGACACTGAATCATTCCACTCAAAAAGGTTTTTTTAAAGTAATTCTAACTGCCATGTCAGTCAGTCATTTATTTATCACAGTCCATAGATCCGTCAAATAATGGACTTGAGGATAAAACAGAACATGTACAAAATATTTGAAGGAAAAATCAAAACAGTAAGGCAATCATAATTGACTGTTGTCTAATACACAGTGCGCTCTAATTTGGCCGCCTTTGAGAGGAATTTAGCAACAGTCAGGGTCACTTTTGGGGACTTGTCTTCCAGCAGGAACCTAATATAAAACTAATCTGAACTTCCAAGAAATTGACTCAACAATGGGGCAGTTAAACAGTAGCAAACCTGATTGTAGTATCTACAAGCCAAAAATATATGTATCATCAACTCAGCTGCCAAATTGTCACAAGGGCACCATCTTCTCAGATAGAGGATACCAGCAAATCTACCTCTAAGCAGTTCAGTAGAGAAAACATTGTATCTGGCCTTTGAAAAGAATTTACAGTACTTAACCACCAACAGGTTCTTTAAGTAGTCTGCTAGTTGGAAAGGCCCAGCATAATGGATATGCATTGCACTGGGAGAGCGAGACACATACGAGCGTGAGCACAGACCACAGAAAGCTATGTCTCACCTAACCGCCATGTAGGAAAGGGATGCTTTTAACATTTTTCCCCTGCAGAGGGAGGGATCAAACCTTTCCTCTCTATCTGTGATCCCAGTCTGAGTGGCTTCATGCTGTCTTTTTAGTAGGAGAAAAAGCACAGATGTAACTGCATATTATATAAAGCTAGCGTATATACCCAGTGTTGCCCAGGATTTTATTTAATCAAAGGTAATATTTGTTAGAAAAATTTGAGATTTTGTCCTCTAATCCCCCAAACTGTCTTGTCCAGTATCTGTAACTTTTCCCCATATTCCCCAATCCAATCTGTATTCAGAATTATTAACATGCAGGGGTTGGGTTCCTGAGGGAATACACTGCCCTCCTACTTGCTGCTAGGCCTCATCTCCATAGCAACTGGCTAGGCCCAAGACCTCTCTGGCTGAGAATTCTAAAGGCCCCTCCTGGAACTGCAAACCCCAGGATTCCATAGAATCTTCACAGCCAGTCAGTCATATGAGGTCTTTGCCTGCCTGACACAGACAAACAAACAAACTTTGACTTTTATATTAGTAGATTAGCATGTAGTTTGACCCTTACCTTGTACTTTGGCTTTGAAAGGGAACTATATAAACAGTGCAGAGCAATCCTATCAAGAGCTGTTGGACTAGTTTTCTCAGTGAAAGTTTCGACAAACTGAAGTAATTTTTATATGCAGAGCAATTAATAATCATAGTCAGAAGAACATTGTCTAACTGGAGACGATGTCTAACTGCAGAGCAATTAATAATCACAGTGAGAAGAACATTGTCTAACTGGAGACAGACAGCTCAAATAGTACCCAGAAATTTTCTACTAGGTGGCTCTTCAGAGATGCTAAAGAAGAATGATTTCTAACATCGCTTCTCCATGGCAAAAGTTCCCCTCCCCCTGCCACATATACAGTCATATATACGCTAATCGGCACAATGATTTTCCAGGAATGGGCCAAGCTGACTGGCTTACGGAGCTGACTCACTCTGAAGCACAGCAACGGTGGGTGAATGTCAGTGTCCAAGACTTAGTCAGAGCAGGAGTAGCAAGCTAAAATTAATTTAATTCTCCTCAGAATCATTTCTAGCAGCTGGGAGGAACTCCAGCATGTCTGTCAGGATCACAGCCTTTGGAAGGGGAACTGCCAAGGAGTACCAGACCCTGTAGGCTATATAGAGAAAAGCTATGGCAAACCACCTCTTGAGTATTCCTTGCCTAAGAAAACCCTATGAAATTCATAGAGTTGCCATAAATTGAAGTATGATCGGAAGGCTTTACAATGTGACACACGCAGACAGAGTAGAAAGGAGCTGCTGTTAATCTCCTTCTTCCAAGCTGTGGCCCCAATCTAACTACCTTTACTGCAGCTTCCCCCACCACCACCAAAGGTACTAGAAATCCATTCAAGTACCTCTGATGCCATGTGTAGTCTAGCTGTCTCTCTAATACAGGCCTGCATAACATCAAGACCATGAACTATTGGTAGTCACCTCTGTTCCTCTCTCACACAATAACATTTGATATCCATTGTGTGTGGCCGTTCCCTACCTTTTTGTGGGAATATTTAAGACAGAGTTGGAAAAGGATAATTCTTCCAGTGTTGTGTGACTACATATCCCATCAACCCCAGCCAGCCTGAACAGTGGTGAGGAATGACATAGCAATTCATCAATATGTGGAGGGACTTTTATTTCCCAGTCCTTGATCCACAGTAAAGGCAAAACTTGTCCATCCAAAATACCATATAAATTTGCAAACTTTCATCCGGCTAAATGGTACAAAAAGTAGGGATGAGGGAAGGAACAGAAAATTACACAAACATACACAGACACACTTCATGTTCAAAATGCTGAAATCCCAGCAAATCTCTTTTGTGATTCAATCAAACCACTTAATACTGTACAAAGCATGAAACTGTATGGACCTTCAGATGTTGTTGGACTGCCACTTCCAGCAGTCCTCAACATTGGCTATGCTGGTTATTGCTACTGGAAGTCACAGTCTAGCAATATCTGGAGGGCTACACGATTTCCACCACTATACTAAAGAAACAATGAGGGTTTTTGGAAACTCTTGCATAAGAGCTACAAGTACAGTCAATTTCTTCAGCTTCTGAAAAAATGAGAAGGACATTGTGAATTGACAGAAGAGAAAAGGTGAGGTGAGAAATAGAGGGAAAAAAGTCGTTCTCTAGCCAAACTGATCTGTGATTAGTACATGCCAAGAAACCTACAGCCTAGCATAATATGCTGTATTAAGAACAACCTAAAAACAGTTTGAAACAGGGTAGTAAAATCTTTTATTCTAACACTGAAAACTTTGATTCGATTAAGCTCTTTCAAAATTCAGATGAATGTTGTTATTTTTCTAAGGAAAAACTGGGGACACAACAGGGTCTCTGAGGAATCCAATATTTTGTTTTTTGTTTTGTTTTTTTAAATCATTTTATTCAAAATTCTCATTATAAAAAAAAACATACATATTCAATTGTCAGCTTCAATAGAAATATATCTGATCTTCCACATTGATCTAGATTCCATTTTCCAGATTTCTAAAGACTTAAGATAGTGTACAACATTCTACTGTTAATTTATCTGATAGTTCTTACGTTTCATTCTATTGTATCTATTGTAGGTATTTGCTGAGTTTTCCATAACTTTGCATATTCAATACGAGCTGTTGTTATCATATACAGTAATATTCTCCATTTTGGAATATTTTGGAAAACAGTTTCACCAAGATATCTTATGAGGGTGGGGCCCGAAGGTGCACACTGGAAGTAGCTATCCAAAATCAGTGCAGAAGGACAACAAAAGAAAATAAACATCTAAGATATTTCAGTCGAAAAGACTTAATGTATTACTTCATTTGAATCAAATCAAATTTTTAATTTTAATTGAATGTATCTCCCAAATATCTGTCATATATTCTTACGCTCTTTAGCCCCCAGCTAGAAAATTGGCTCCATCTTTTCCTCCCTATTTCCAGTAACTGTAAAAAGCTAGTGATACACAGTATGAAGTTAAGGATGTTTATTCAGACATATGTCCCATAATGAACTGACCGGGTCTTACTCAATAAAACGTGCTGAGGACTGTGCAACACAATCATGAGCCAGCCAGAGTTAAGCACGTCTAGACTCGCTGATTTTAGTGGGAGAGCTGTGAGGACATGTTTTAATTTTCTCATTGCAATCAGTTGGATTACTGATTTATTCATGCTCCATCAAAAGTTTTAAAATAATTGGTTAATCTTCTGTTAAGAGTTATTACAAAAAGGATTAAAAATAAAACAGCAAGTATGATAATCCTGCATTAGCTCCAGCTGCCTATCTCAGCCATGGGGCTGCCACTGAAAGCAACAGCATTGCATATGTAAAATCCCCTCATAACATCATCTCCTCCAGTACTTCAGTATCTTCAGTTACCTCACAGTTTCTAGAACTTCCGGTATTTCACTGATGAAAACTCTGAGGTTTACCAAAGATAATTTGAGCCTCATGTCAAATATCAAGAATGGTCCCATGGCCCCTTCCCACTGCAACATATACAACTATACGTTAATTTATTTCTTAGGAATAAATATTTGATACCCATTCTCATATACACAATTCCTAGCGTTATTTGTATCCCCACCATAAAACAATAAACCAATCCAGCAAAAATACAGTCATACAACAAAAGAGGGAGCTACTACAGGCTCTTCTTGCTGACTGCACACTGTTTCACTTTACTCTTCATAGGCCAATTCCACACGTGGTGGTGGAAACGCCCTGTGCCGGTACTTACTGGACTTCTTGGCTCTACGCTGTAGTCCAGGCTGCTCCGGAGCAGTGCGTGGCCGCCACTCCACACTGCTCCGGGGACGAAAATGGTGGCTTCCGAAGCTCACCAGCCTAAAGCCTGCCCCCAGCAGATCTGCAGGTTTGCTCTGGTGCAAGCCTGCAAATCTGCACCAGAGCACCGGAACGGAGTGGCGCGCTCCCTGCTTTTGAAAGACCTGTTTAAACAGCACGCTGCGCGACCACTTCTGAACGTTTTGGAGTGGACTGAGGTGCAGAACTACAAAAAGTAGCCCGACCCAGTCCACTCTACGGTGCAGACGTCCTCTTTGGAGGATACTTTGCACGGGTTTTTTTAGCCCGTGTGGAAATGGCCATAGCTTGCCCATCACAGAGTTTTAAAAAATGGGTTGGGGTTGTTCTTTTGGTTAAAGGTATTCAGCAAAACTCATCACAATATGTTATCATCTGTTTGAAATATCCGTCAAATGGCCGGTTATATACTGCAAGATGCAGTAGTGTTCATGGCCAAGCACTGTTATGTCTAGAGTAGGGATGGGCAAAGTGCAGGCTAAATGCAGCCCCTGAGACTCCTAAATGAGGTCCATAGGTCCCTCCTCAAGAAGCTCCTCAAACCCACCAACCCCCCCCCTCAAATTTAATTTTTTTCAGGCTATTTGTGGAGATTTTTTTGCCCCAAACCACCCCAAATCTCCCAAAACCACATAAAAAAACAACAACAATAGTTTGCTCCCCTAACCCCCCAGCCCTCACACCTACCTAAAATAGACAAAAAATGGCCAAAAATTGGCCAAAACGGCAGCTGAAAGTGATATCACATCACTTCAGGTATGCTGAAATGTGTTGCTACAGCCTACCAGTGGTCAGAAGACATAAAAACAGCCTCTGCCCTGTTTTCAGTTGCCAACCTCCAGTCTAGAGACAAAATACATCCTCCACCGTATCAATATATGGTGAACAATGCAGGAACAATTAGACAGCAGGCAAGAAGAGAAAGCTAAAGACAGGGAGGAAGACACAAGAGAAGGGAACAGCTTTGTTTTTATTGAGTGCCTTCAAGTTTTTTCTGACTTATGGTGACACTAAGGCAACCCTATCATAGGGTCTTCTGAGATTGAGAATGACATGCCCAGGTCACCCAGTGGATTTCCATGGCTAAGCAGGGAATTGAGTCCTGGTCTCTGGAGTCATAGTCCAACACTCAAAGTACTGTATCACAGCTACCAAGAAGTAATTTAGCGCAAAGCAGTAGAGAGACTGAGCTGGGAGGAAAGAAACCATTAGGAGTTGACAACAGACTTGTATAACTAAAGTTCCTTGGGTTTTGTTCTATGATAGGACAAAAAGAAAGGATAAGACCTAACTCACTAAAATAACAGAAGGTAAACAGAAAGAGTTAAGATATGAGTATAAAATGTATGTGCATGTAAAAGTTTATAACAAATATTACAAATCACTAAAATGATCAATTATAAAAATAAACACAATGCATTCCACACCATAAATAGCAGTATGGAAGAAAGTCCAAAGGTTATAAATTATTTGTTGAAGGAAAAAAGATGGCTTCACCAGATTCTTCTTTGAAACAGAAACCAGATGTGTTTCAAGTAGTAGTCTTCTTTAGTGGCCAACACAAATCTTACATTGTCCAATATTTCCAACAGAAGAACATTAGTTGAAATGAGTAGTTGAAACTGACTGAGTAGTTGAGACTGGAATGAGTTTGACACAAGGAGGCCATTTTGGATAACAGCTTGTCTAATCCCTAGGTGGAAATCATGGCCTTCAAGATAGTGTTGGGTTTCAAATCCCAGCAGACTTAGCCAACATAACCAGTAATGAGGAACAGTAGGAACTGCAATCCAGCATTATCTAGAGGGCTGGATGATTCCCACCCCTGGCCTAAAATCTCTGATTATGTCTAATCCCCCTCTCATATATAGGCCATTTCCACATTACACTGCTATAGTGCTATTATTCCACTTTTAACATCTTGTGGAATTCTAGAGTTTGTAGTTTATTGAGGCCAAAGAGCTCTCAGGCTGAGAATTCTAAATGCCCCTCCCTAAACTACAAACCCCAGGAATTCATGGGATGTTGAAAGTGGAATAATAGCACTATAGCAGCGCAGTACGGAAATGGCCATAGTGACAGAGCAAGAGAAAACATCTGTAAGGGCAAGAGGACTATTCAGGGGACTGAAGCATTTTTGGTAAAAAAAAAAAAAAGGCTTAAATGTTTCTGACTTCGAATTTCAAAGTGAAAGAGATGGCCAAGAGCAGTGTTTGATTTACAGATGGTAAGAGATGTTTGCTCTTTTATCATTTATGCTCCTCCTCGTTACCAATTTTCAGCATTTACAAGATTTGGCTAACATTTGCAGGGCTTAGGGAACTGTGCCCGTAATCTCCGTCTTCTATTTACCACCATAATTGGATCACTGGTTACTGAGGGGTAAAACAGGAGTCTTAATGGTTGACAATTAATGATGTATAGAGCAAAGAATTATCTCCGTGCACACACACGCATCTCTCTTCCTGTGTCTCACAACATTGGAATGAGATGGTCATAAAGTGGTACAGATTTGCCAGTAGGTTCACCATTAAACAACAGGAAGTATTTTGTGTAGAAGCATAATTAGTATATTGAATTAGTCACAAGATATGTTTGATACCCACAAACACAGAGACTTTATAAGAGCCTTACCACATTCACAGAGGAATGGTTAAACAATACATACTATATGCAAAAAAAACTGAACGTATTAGCCATGTCTCCAAGTGATACATTCAATTATTTATTTAGTTTATGTCCCATCTTGTTCCCAACATAGGAACCAAAGCAGCTTACAACAAGAATGAAAAAAAAACCCACTGAAACCTGATGATACAAAAGTTAAAAAACAATTAAAGTAGTTATCATGTTAAAATAACAATACTTTTAAATCAATATGACAACATTAAACTGAAGGTATCAGTTTGTTCAACTCACACTTTCTTTTTTATCTTTCAAGAGTGACAGGTTTGGCAGATTGAGATTTGCTGATGCATAAGAATAATAGCTTCAAGGCTGGTTCAAAATGTTACAAGAATGTTATTACCCGGCCATATTTTTCTCTTTCAAAAAGAAAACATGGGCCCAGAAACTAACAGCTTCAGAGTCTGCATGAAGAAAGGCAATGGAGCTTTGCATTAAACATCCCACAATCCAAATCCATGATGCTTTGATGTACATCCAAATATGAGGTAAATTGGTGGCAGGCACTGCAAGCCACACTTTTGTTGACAACATGCAGGCATACTAGGAGTCAGATGAACAGCTGGGGAATGTATTCATGTAAAATTTAGACATACCAAACGTTTAAAGATACTGAAAGAAAAGTTCTTAAATTTGCGTATTAATAATCTATTTAAGAATATTCTGATGGATTGATTTATTTTGCTAAACTTCTATCCCATCTTTCTCCCAAAGACAGGAACCATGGTAGCTCACAGAAATATTTCACATAAGGATACAATTAAAACACAACTAAAGATCACCTATTAATGCAGAATTAAATTAAAAGCACAATTAAAAACAGAATTAAACCCTGCGAGATCCATCTCTACCAGCCAGATCCAAAAATGCAGAATCCCCGTCAGAGTTCTTCCAACCAAACCTTGAAATTCCTTCTACTTCTTCAACATCATAAAGTCCCTGAAGCCACCTAAAATTGACAAAAAAAAATTACCTGAGAACAAGTGTTACTAAATTGAACAGGACCCACTTCTTGGTAGACATATATTGTGCTGCATTGTTAGTTTTCTAAATTTACTGCAGTATTACTCAGCACATGAGATTTGGAGGTCAGGCAGAGAATAATGAGATACCACTACATAATTTCTAGGATAAGTTATGTCCTACTTGCACAGGTGGAAAGCCACAAGATCAAAACACCTCAGACTTCCTCATTCTCTTACAAAGAATGGCCATAAGGAGTGCCAGCTTCTCCGTAGCCAAACAGAAAAAAATTAAATCATATTCATTTGCAGAATAGACTCTTTGCATTAACTTAGAGATTAAAATAGGGGGCAGAGTAGCCCATATTTCAGGTGGGCAGGTGGACTGAAATATGGGCTACTCTTGACTCCTATTTCAATCCATCTGGACTTAAAGTGTATGTGGAAAGCTTAACTGATCACAACAGTTTCCATTTTAAAGTCTTTTCAAGCCCTACAAGAGAAGAATTCACTACTGTCCTTTACTATTCGGGAATACTTACACTGGAGTGGTAGCCTCTTTGGGCCCATATGTTGTAGGAGCAACTGAAAGGATGCGTTTGTTGTTGTAAGTCAGTGGTTCTGTTACTGCCCTGGCTAGCCCGAGCTTTGGGGGATATAAAAAGATATCTCTTGATATCGATAATTCGGCTTCACATATCCCTTCCACGTGCTTGCGAGGCCCCCATACAAGCACGCACACAGGCTCGGCCGATAATCGCCATAATATTCCAAAACAAGACAGGCAGGCCAGAAACAGCCGACTCGCCGCTTTAGGAGACCTCAAGGCAAGTACCTCCATTAGGTATGCACGCAACTTTCAAAAGATCCTCTGCCTAGCACTGGCAGCTTGATGATCAAACTATACAATGCTCAAGTACTCCGCGTTTGCATACCGGCTATCCTATTGACAATTTGGCTCTAACTCAATCATTCAAATTCTGACCTTTCGGAGGCTTTGTCTCCAGCCCCAAATCTATTGTTTTCCCAAAGTCCGACCTAGCCTGCGGTCACAATTCTCCTTATAAAAACCCCTAACTTTGAGCGCTTCCTCGGATCGCTCCTGAGTTCCAGACCGCCTTGTTGCCGCATCGCTTGGCGAGCTTCCCCTCAGCTCCATGTGCTGAGATGCATCAAACCCCAGTGTCACTCTCCATCTTCTTCCAGGCTTCAGGAACAGGTTTCGTATCACCCGAATCAACTATCCCTCTGAAAATCCAGCTATCTTACTCACACCTTTATTCTCATTAGTTATCTGTGTGCGTGTGTTGCTTACATTGTGTGCCTGTCTTTAATAAAGATCATTCATTATTTTCAAACCGGTTCTGCTTCTTGACTTGGCCTGACCCCGTAAACACTGGGTTACAAGATTCCGCTGCGTTACCCTGCCTCTCATTTTGCCAACCAGTACTCTTGACTAATTTCCCCAATTTGTGTAATTGCCAGGTTATTTAGGTGTCCCTCCCGGGACCCCCAGAATACAGGGTAACAGTTCCCAACCTTTGGTCCTGCAACATCTGCAGGCAGACCAAAGCATGGGAACCACTGTTGTAAGTGGAATCATTACAGCAAGACTTAGTAGCCTGTAGTCCTCCAAATGCTGTTTGACTTCAACTCTCACAACCCCTCCCTATTAACTATATTCACTAGCACTGAAGGAAGTTCCAGTCCAGCAGCATCTGAAGTTGCCCACACCTGTTGTAGATGCTATTTGAAAAAAAAGTTCTACTTTCAATCTTTGATGCAAGTCTAAACAAGAAAACAGAATTCAAAGTCAACATCATGCCTACTTATTGATGTATGGTCTTGGCCGACATACAGACCTCTATTTTTTAAAAAATGCATTTTATCTAACAAAAATATGTTACTAGATTACACTGGACCACTGCAAATCTTTATGCACTAGGGTCAGATTTAGTTAATACTCAGATGGGGGAATGTCAAGGAATAGCAGGTGCTGTAGGCTATATTCAGAGAAAGGCAATGGCATGCCACCTCTGAGTATTCCTCGTCTATGAAATTCATGGAGGTGCCATAAGTCAACAGGTCACTTAAAGGCACACATTAACTTGATAGCACATAGCAAGTGAAGACTTTCTCTTCTTGTGGCATAAAGTCATACACTTGGCAACAGAATACTTGCAAAAAAAAAAAACGGTTTGTAAACGAGATCTGTTGCAATATGTAATGACAAAAACTTTATTTTTGCTGAAACTGTTACAGTGTTCCCATTGGGAGTCACAGATCTCATGTATCTCACTTTTACAGATAAAATCTTACTATGATTTCAATTTTGGACATTCAACCAAATGTTGAAGCCTTCATAATTCTGGTCTCCCTACTTCTTTGTAACATTTCAACTGCTCCTCAGGTTATTTCTGATTTGTTGTATACATAAGGACAAATTGAGAAGCGAAAACTAGAAAGACCATAAAAGAAATCACTGTGTTCCTCCCCTTGCCCCGCTATGGTTCTCTTCACGATCTTTTTTTATTAGCAAAATAAAAGGTAGGAGATATTAAGGAAGCCCTGGAGCAGTACCAACTGAGATTTCTGAAAAAGCATAAAGAGTGTTTAAGCAGCCAGTTTATATTGTCTGTAGTGCATTTGTGTGTCTTACTTTACTGAGGACATCTTGTATCTGAAGGGCCGCCAGAGGTGAGATAGCCCTAATGGCTCCTTTACAGTGTTCCAAGGGCTGCACAGACTCAGTTCCTGTTCTTAAGTTGCCATCAAGTTGACTACAGCGTATGACAACCTTATGAATGAGAGAAATCTAAGTTTTCCTGTTATAAATAGTCCAGCTAATATCTTGCAAACTCAGGGCTGTGGATTTCCTGATTGAATCAATCCACCTGTAATGCATTCCTTCCCCTTTTCCTGATGCCATCTACCTTAACAAGCACTATTGCCTCAGTGGCGGAGCTTGGAGTGCATGGAGCGGGGGCGCAGGCAGGGGGGCTATGGTGTTGAGGACGGGGCTACAGTCTGCGGGGGCCTGGTCACGGTGTGTGGGACATAGACATGGCACACGGGGTAGGGCTACAAGCTGAGACACCCCCCAAAAAACTGCCGCCTGGGGCAAACCGCCCCCATCACCCCCGTCCCTACACGACTGTATTGTCTCTTCTAATGAGCCATGCATGCCTTCTCATGCTTCTGCATTGGTTAGGCGTCATTTGGAATACTGTGTCCAGTTCTGGGCACCTCGATTCAAGAAGGATATTGACAAGCTGGAACATGTCCAGAGGAGGGCGACCAAAATGGTGAAGGACTGCCTTATGAGGACTGGCTTAGGGAGCTGGGTATGTTTAGTCTGCAGAAGAGAAGGTTAGGAGGGGACATGATAGCCATGTTTAAATATTTGAAGGGATGTCATGTTGAGGAGGGAGCGGGCTTGTTCTCTGCCACTCCAGAGACTAGGCCAAGGAGCAATGGATTCAAGCTGCAGGAAAGGAGATTCCACTTGAACCTCAGGAAGAACTTCCTGATGGTCAGAGCTGTCCAGCAGTGGAATATGCTGCCTCAGAGTGTGGTAGAGTCTCCTTCTTTGGAGGTTTTTAAGCAGAGGCTGGATGGCCATCTGTTGAGAATGCTTTGATGTGTGTTCCTGCATAGCAGGGGGTTGGACTGGATGGCCCCTGTGGTCTCTTCCAACTCTGTGATTCTATGATTCTATGATATGTCCAAGGTACAACAGTCTCAATTTAGTCATTTTGATTTCTATGGAAAGCTCAGGCTTGGTTGGATCTCATACTCATTTATTTGTCTTTTTGGCACCCCATATTTTCTGCAGAATTCTTCTCCAACACCACATTACAAATGAGCTGATCCTCTTCTTATCAGACTTCTTCACTGTCCAGCTTTTACAACCATACATAGAAATTGACAATATGACGGCTGGACAATCCTAAGTTTAGTATTGAATTATTAATTTTTCATTTTAGTATCTTGTCTAGTTCTTTCATAGCTGCCGTACCAAATCCTAGTCTTCTTTGGATTTCTTGACTACAGCCTCCATTCTGATTTATGATTGAGCCAAGGTTTAGTCATGCTCCTCCCTACCAAAGTGAGATGTATTATATCTTTATTTAAATTATAGCAATTGTTTCCAAATTTGCATCTATCTAAACATATTAACATGGGCAAATCTCACGTGTATCAGCATCTTTTGTCTCTCTCTCTCTCTCTTTCTTTTGGCAATATCTAAGCATCCATTTAGATGTAGTGATTGGTGGAAACCACTTTAAGCTTTCACTTCTTCAAACGGTTTGCTTGATTTCTATTGGGATCAAATAGATAATAAAGATTGCAACATGGCATTTTTCCTCTGGAAGTGTGTTTACTTGATATGCCAGAATTTGCTGTATGAACAGTAAACTTCCCTATGGTTTCAACAAGGCCACTTGCAATTTTAGATGCAGGACATCAAAACATGCCTTCCAGGTTACATCACTCTGTTTCTGGAGAGGAGATGGTAGGTGGCATTCCTGATTCTATATTTTTCTATAATTTATCATGCTCTCTCTAAGAATATAAGGAATATGGTTTTAAACAGTAGTTGCTAAAACACTGAACAATGATCAAAATCAATGGGGAAAAAAACAGTTCCTCTTGACCAATAACAATGAGGCAATTACAGCAATCATCTAAACTCTGGTAGCTATAAAGTAACAGCAAAATTATTCTGATTCACACCTGGCTAGGAAAGCACTCCACACTGAAATGTAGACCCTGTTTGTGAATGATTTCCTGAATACTAAGAGGGTTTTACTACCCTGGCTGCAGTTGCATAGGGACGGGGGGATGATGGGGGTAGTTCGCCCTGGGTGACAATGTTTTGGGTGCATCCTGGCACACAGCCACACCCCCGCACACCATGGCCACACCTCCGTGTGCTGTGGCCCCTCCCCCTCTCCCTCCCCCTCCCCCTCTCCCTCCACACATTCCAAGCTCTGCCATTACCTGGCTGAGTACCTATGGTTGGTTTGGAAGTCCCTTTCAGTTTCCAAGAGCTGAAAAAGCCTGGATTGAAGAAGTTTGGATTTGGGTGCCAGACTAACTAAGGAGATATTTCCGTTGTGCAGCGGGACTGGGTGTGTGGCTGATATGGCCACTTCGTTCATGAATGTGGCCACCTGAAACATCTTGGAGCAATGAGGATTACTTTCACTCTCTGATCTGTGTTCTTCCTGACCACCTTTGTCTATTCACAGATGCCAAGGTAGCCAGGGGCCTTCCAAACTACTTACAAACTCTACCTCTTCCTTCACTGTGGGAGGCAAACCTTGTGAAGCAAGCATTGCTGAATGTGAGAAATGGGTCTCATTGAAGATAGACCAGGTCAGCCAATCAAAGACCTCCTCACTGAGAGGTCATTCTCACAGGTACAGTACTTGCCTGCTGAGTCATTCACCTTTGACATTCTGGGTCCTTTTTAAAGTATGGCAGTAGAAGTACAGACCTCAACAGTCTCTTGGAATCTTCCATGATTATTCGGGTAAGATTTCATCCCTCCCTGTCTATGAGTTCTTATGTTCCTATGAGAATAGATCAGTCCTTTACCAGAGGGGTGAGGTGCTGAAGAGCCAGACAGACAGCTAAACAACTGTAGGAGATTTACGGCCCTATTAGATTCTACTTGTGCACACTGGATTCATGTAAGGCCAGGAAATCTTCTGACTGCTTTTGGATATGGAAGCCCTGGCAGAGAACTCCCAGTCTTCTGGATTCACATTGTTGGTTAGGATAATATGCTGCTGCTGCTGCTTTTCTTGTTGTATGTTGTATGTTTTCAAGTCATTTCTGATTTGTGGTGACCCTAAGGCAAACCTATCATTTTTTGTTTGTTTTTGACAAGATTTTTTCTATGGGAAGGGGGCTTGCCTTTGCCTTCTTCTGAGGCTAAGAGGGTGTTACTTGCCCAAGATCACCCAGTGGGTTTCTATAGTTGTACAAGGATTTAAACCCTGCTCTCCAGCTTTGTAGTCCAACACTACACTATGCTGGCTAGCTGAGAACAAATGGGTTGCATCACTTGGATTCACTGGCTGCACTTGAGGAATTACTTTGCATTCGACTGTCATCTTCAGGTTCTGGTTGCTCACAATCTCTATCTGAAGGTCCAAAAGAAAAGCCCATAGAGGTCTGATGTGAAATTAAGCCCACTAAATTGAGTCCTAGGTGGAGATTATCATCCTCAGAACCCTGGATAATTTTGGCAGGTGCACAGTTGGCTTGATCCCCAGTTCAACAGCTAGAACTGTGATGGCATCATTGCACTATGGGGATACAATTAATATGTTTCTAGTGTCCAGTTTCACTTCACGGCATAGCAGGGATTATTGTGATGGTTGAATGTGCCCTCACAGATTAGGAAGAAATGTTTTCAAAGACTTATTGATCAGGAAACTATGTTTTCTCTAGAGGCATCTGGAAAACTTTCTTTAAGGCGCGGACCAGAGATTGAACATACAGCTTTCTTGAACTGCCTCTATCTACCACCACCCCTGCTGCCAGTGGTCAAAAAAGGAGTGCTTTCAAATACTAGAGAAATTGCTCAGCCTGCCCTCCTCCCATTGACTCCCCTTCTAATCAATCAATCATGCCTTTTTTTTCCAGCATGCTGTCATCAGACAATAGCTTCACCTTGGGACTGCAATTGGGATTGTAGTTACATCTTGATTTTTTATCCCTTGAGGAGAGGCTGAAGGACCTATAGGAAGATGAATGGGTGGATATGTATGGCTGAAAAAAAACTTGACTTTGGAAGGTTGACTGAATCAGATTGGCATCACCATTTTCTTATCCTTAGTTTTGACTGGACTTTGTCCAGCAGGTTCCAAAAAGACTGTCTCCTAATGAGAGGGATGCTGGCTCTGATAGTGATCCCCGCCTCTGCCATTCCTGGTACCCATTCATGAGGCAGCAGTTCTGGTTATGAGCTTGAACATGTCCACAGGAGCATCTTCCATGAAGTCTACTCCCATCAGAGCCTGTTTGATGGCCTCCATGCTTTCCTTACCAAGAACCCTTTTCCAGGATGGTGTTGAAGATCTTGAAAGTGCTTTGGGTACTGATGGTGAAGGCAAATGAGGCTCTGAGGATGGTGGCTATTCTCATGAAGGGATGACTTCTGTCCTGATCCATGGGTAGTTTGTCAGTTTCTTATGTCAGGAGAACTTGGACATCAGGCTCATCACTGGACCATCCACCCTGGAGACAGTAAGGCCTCCTAAAGCTTCAGGAGGCCATCCTGTCAAGTTTGTGGCATTTCAGGTTTCTCATCATTTTAGAGAAATCTTCAGACCTCAAAAGCCTAATCTACCTGGGTCCCCCCTTTTAAGGAAGAAGGCCCTTGGGAAAAAGGTTCAGTAGTGAAGAAGAACAGTGATCTGTGGGAGGCTGGGAGGCTTTTCCTTTGTTTCATAGAAGGGAAGGGATGCAGCTGATTGGATTTTCTGGAATGCCTAAAATGTAGTTTTGCAACAGGATAAGATTGTGGAGAACTAAAATGTTCTGCCCTGGTACATGAGGATAATTTATCAAAAAAATTCATTGGGCTTCACCTGGGAAAAACCATCTGGAAATGCCCACTTACAAAGTTCATTTTGTGACTGTGCTTCAACTTAATTTACACTTAAGAAGAAAAAAATGAGGAAATGCCCTGATGAAAACATGATTCATAATACAGGGTAAGATAATACCATGATTGATAAGAATATTAAATATATCTCATAGGGCCTATTCATACTACAAATTATCTGCTTTAATCTTACTTAATTGCCGTAGCAATTTCCTAAGAATTCTAGGGCTTGTAGTCAGGAGTGCTGTTAAAAATCTCTTGTCTCCCCTCAGGAAATTAGCTAAAAGGGAACTCTAGGGATAAGGAGACATCTATTACATCATTTTTGAAGCTATAACCTTAAATACATTTATTAGGGAGGAAATGCCACCTAATATAGTGGGACTTACTTCTGTGAATACACCTGCTGAAAAATCCTCTTCTACACAGCTATTAAATATGCTGGGGCCCTGTTCTTTTTTGCATGCAGCCAGGCTTTCTGTGTGAGGTAATCTAAAACAATGAAGCACAATCTGTGTGAAGAAAGAATTTCTGTTCCACCTAAGTGAGGAGGGGGAATCAAGTATCCTTGTCTATAATTTCTAGCACCCACTGTTCTCTGAGATAAGTGATACTTTATTTTTCCAAAGTAGGCTGCTTATGTCCAGAGGCATGCAATTTCTACAATGATATGTTTACTTTTAGGAAGAAAACCACTTAACGTTCAAATATCAAGGGCCACATACTTTCATCCTCTCTTCTTGACTGACTAAATAAACACATTTCATAATTAAGATCTTACAAATGCACGTACTGCAGCTTCTATGGATTGCATAAGAACACACTGCTGTAATAATCAGTTCCTCTGTCTGAATAAGAGAATGAACAAGATGAATTCTGTTGCTGTTTACCTATGTAATTTTATATACTTCTAAAGCTACTAGTTTGAACTTCTTGTCTGATAGAGAAGGGATGTTTCTAAAAGTGGGAACATGATGAAATAAAGCAAGAAATGACCATTAAAGCTATGCAGGGTAGGGGGAGATGCAGAGTGGGGTGACAGCTATGGTAGTCTTCTATTATGATTCTGGAGAAATTATACTGGATGTTTGTTTGGTTTTGAGCCAAATTCAATGTGTAGGTACTTATCTTTAAAGACCTGAACAGTATGGATCCTAAATACCTGAAGATGCCTACTCTTGTCTTGAAATCTTCTAGAAACTACTTCTCTAGATACCGATGACATACTATATGACAAATAAGGAGAGACTAACTCATAAGCAGTCTAAGAATTACAGTCTGCAAAGATTTAGGTGGAGTTTTCAATGAAACTAAAAAATTAACAAATCAAAAATGTATTCTTTCACCTGAGTTTACTCTTTGTTTACAGAAGAAAATTAAAATTTCATTTATAAAAAAAACCTAAGTCTAGCAACTTGTATGGCGATTGCTTAAAAATGGAAAGGCCTCAACATTTTCACTTTATACTCATACTGTTGGTATGAGAAGTTATCATCTCTTGCTGACATGTAAAAAACCTGACACAACAGGTTCACAGCTTAAGAAATTAACTCCATTTTGACTCCTTTATTACAGATTAGTTTCTGTTTATTTCTTTTATTAATAGAAATATGTAATCTAAATCGACCTGGTTCTCATGTTGATCTTTGGAATGACATCTTAACTTGAAGCCTACAATAAATATATGTGTGTGTGTGTGTGTGTGTGTGTGCGCGCGTGCGCGCGGGCCTTTATTATATCTTTTATTAAGGAATGCTGACAGTCTGCAAATTTTATTTTGTTCTGTTGCATTTCGTTAACCTATATTTCTTTCAGTAGAAAACATCTCTGTTTTTAAAAAAGAATTGCAACCACAATATTTTATTTCCTGGCTTTGTTTTGGGAGATCAACTCTAAAGAGGTGTGAATGTCTCCATAACTGTTATCTGTTGGCATATGTCCAATTGTTAGCCTCAACTAGAGTAGACCCATCAAGTGAATGGGACGTGTTAAGTCAACAAGTATGCCTTTCCTACTGATTCAGTGGAGCTACTCTAGTCGGTACTAATAACTGGATGTAGCTCTTTTTATCCTAACTATTCATGGGTCACCACAAGTCAACAGGCAACCTGGAGGTGTGCATGGGTGCATGCGCACGCACACATACATATTCTTTCAAGTAAGATCAGTTCCATACTGTTTTGCACATCACATTATTTTTTAATTTGGCATGCATAACCTACATAAGCACATATCCATATATATGTGAATTCTTCCAGAGAAACTTGTGGGCATGTCTGCATCTCACAACAAACAATTCATTTTTAAAAACAATTCATAAAGTTCACTGCAGTAGGAAGCAAAAGCAAAGGCAGCCCACAAAACCAGTTAGAGGTTACATGACAGGGAGGACAGGCAATTTGCAAACTTGTATCCAAACTGAAAGACAGTAGCTGAAACAAGATACTTAGAATCACTTCTGGCTTTCAAATCAATCAATACTGTAGTCTTTCTAAGGGATATTATGCATTCTTCCACATTACTGCTGGAGAATAACCAAAATTTGTCCTGCTTGCTCCTGTGCTATCCTATGAAGAGAATTCATTTTTAAAGACAACTCCCTCAATCGATATGACCACCGATGGGGTCCATTCCCGCCATCTCTAACCTAGTAGCCTCTGTCATGAATTTTAAGTAAATTACTCGACAGACAAGGTCTCTTCCAGGTGTGTACTTTTGCAGGAATCTTAGGTAGGCTTAGCTGGAAACAAGCCCAATTTTAAAATAGAATGGAATTTACTTACAGGTTAGCACATACCTCAAAAAATGGAATTTACTCATGGCTAACTAGCGCTCCATTACGCCCAAGACTACTATTAGTGTTTTCACTAGTAGCTGATGAATATTAATTTTCATCCTAATTCTCTTTCCAATACCATCCAGTAGGATTCAAAGACATAGCCCTGTTACTCTGGATCAGTATGCAAAGGATCTTTGTACCACCTCTGAGACCGAGAAGTTCATAACAGAAACTTTCAGACGCATCTGATGAAATAGACTTAGGTCGTTTCCACACTAGACTGTTATAGTACTATTATTCCGCTTTGAACATCCTATGAAATCCTGGGGTTTGCAGTTTAGGGAGGGGCCTCGGGCACTTCTCTAAACTGCAAACCCCAGGATTCCATAGGATGTTCAAAGCGGAATAACAGCGCTATAACAGTCTAGTGTGGAAATGGCGTCTAGGAAAGCTTATGCGACCGACTTCTCTCAGTCATTGTCAAAGGTCTTGCAAGACCCCTTGGTATCCCTTGCCGTCTTATCCGTGTAACTGGAAGCTCGGCTTTCTTGCTTTCTCCAAACCCAGGTCGCCGTCCATGTTCGGCTCCGGAGCGTTTCAAGACATTACGTCGGAGCTTCGGCAACTCCGGCTCCTCGGTCGTGCACCGAAGGCAACGGGAGGTCTGCTCTTGCCGCAGGGATCCTGAAGCAGGTACGCACACCGGCAGGACCCGCTGCCACGAAACGGGACCACATTGCTTTGGCGGCCTCGGTCGGTCGGTCGGTCCGTCCGCCAACCAGCGCTTCCCTCCGCTCCCCGTGCTGCACCCCGGACACCGCGTGGGCGGGCGGCCCGCCAGCCCTCCTCCTCCTCCTCCTCCTCCTCACGAGCAGCGCGGCCGCCCCTTTTCTTCCCTTTTCCCGCCCACTCGCTCTCCTCGCGCCAGGCGAGGAGGGCAGCGCGGCGCCTCCGTCGCCTTTTTCTTTCTCTTTTGCTCCCCCTCCCCACTTCGCCCCACATCACTGCGCCTAGCGCGCCTGCGCACCCCGGAGGGCGGGGGCGGGAGCGGCCGCGGCGAGAGCGGCGGCGTCTGACAGAGGCGCGCATCCTCCTCCTCCTCCTCCTCTTCCCTCCCTGCCGGCTCAGGGGGACCGAGCGCTGCTCCGCCGCCCTCCTCCTCCTTCTCCACCGGCGGAGGCCCGGCTTGGCCTAGTTTGCTAAGCCGCAGCGCCGAAATCTCCCACTTCGTCCTCGCCGCCCCCCCTCCTCCATCACAGGAAGAAATCTCCTTCAGTCCTCGCTCCCGCCCCCCAGCGCAGCCCGCGCCCATTTCCTCCCCTTCGCGCCGTCTTCCCTCGCCCTCTGCGGCGCTTGCCCCCCTTCCCATCCCACCATGAGGCTGAAGGGCCGGGGATGCGGCGCCCCAGGCGACGGCGACCGAGAGGAAGGCGGAGAGGAGGGACGCGGGCCGCCCCCTCCTCCGGTGCGGAGCCCCTTCGTCCACCAGCTCCGCTTCAGCGCCCTGCAGAAAGCCAAGGTGGGTGTGTGCGCGCGGGCATGGCGGCGGGGGGGAGAGGCGGGAGAGCGAGCCAAGGGAGGGCGCCCCCCCGCACCCCCATAAACACGCATTCTGGCACCTCCCCTTTCCCGGTGGGTTGTGCGTGCGCCCCCGCCAGCCGCGCGTGGCTTGTGCTTGCGTGAAGCACCCGCGGGAAACCAAAGCGGGATGGCATCACCCCGCGTGGGGGAGAGAACGCGGGGGACTCGTGTCTGCCTCGCGTGCCCACAACCATTCCCGGGCTCTCTGGGGCCATTTCCCTACTAGACTGTTATAGCGCTATGATTCCGCTTTCAACATCCCGTGGAATCCTGGGGTTTGCAGTTTCGGGAGGGGCCGGCCGGCCCCTCCCGAAACTGCAAACCCCAGGATTCCACGGGATGTTGAAAGCGGAATCATAGCGCTATGACAGTCTAGTGCGGAAGTGGCCTGAGTGTGCCAGTTGAGAGTACAGCCAAACACCACCCATTCGTTCTAATCTCACAGCGACCAGTGCAGGCAAGGTATTTCTTCGTCCCGCCCAACAGCCATGGAGGCATTGAGGAGAGTGAAAAAACTTCCCCTCATATTTTTCTTGCTCTTTCTAGGAGAAGCTTCCTGATAGTGAATAGGCCAGCTACCTAAAGCTGAAGGGGATTGGTTATCTTTAGCTGGCTGCCTTGACCAAATTAAAAAAAAAAAAAACAACACCCATAGCTGTCTGCTTCCCTTTGTCTCCAGCCAAGCCCCTGTCCCCAGAGTCTTTCTTGAGGGGAGGGGCTGGTGGCGGGATGTGTAGGGTTGGATGCCAGTGCCGAAAAGTGCCCTGGTTTCTTGGTGCAGCAACCTTCAGCGCTCCCCTCACTTTTCCTGCTGATGGGGTTTTGGTGCTTGATGGCGGTTTTTGCCTGTTTTGCTCCACAGGGCCAAGTTTCACTAGGAAGAAGATTCCTGGTTTGGTTGTGCTGTGTATCACAGGGCAACGCTGTGCTTCTTGTAGCAAAAGAAATGGTTAGTCTGTCTAAAACCTAGGTAAACAGGCCTAGATACCCCCAAAGGCACCTGATCCGATCTGATCTTAGAAGCTAAGCAGTGTCAGGCCTTGGATGGTGGACCAGAAGGAATATCTCATGCTGTAAGCTTGATTTCAGGAGAACGCAATGGCCAACCACTTCTGAAGTATTCATTTCCCAGAAAAACCCAGGCCATTTCCGCACTAGACTGTTATAGCGCTATCATTCCACTTTCAACATCCTATGGAATCCTGGCGTTTGCAGTTTAGGGAGGGGCTGACCAGCCCCTCCCTAAACTGCAAACCCCAGGATTCCATAGGATGTCGAAAGTAGAATGATAGCGCTATAACAGTCTAGTGCAGAAGTGGCCCCAGTGAAATTTATGGGGTCACCATCAGTTGATGGGTAACTTAACGGCATATACTGTTTGCACCTAGGTTGCTGGAGGTTAAGGCCTGTTGATTTTTAGTATGACTGATTTATGATAGCAGAATTATTAAAAAGTGATCTGGAATTTGGACCCTAAGTGCCCCATCGGTCGGTTCACTGTTTTCTGTGCTGTACATAAATAGGAATAAAGACTGTCTTGCAGCCTTTCAATTGTGTCTTGATCCTACATGTATACACATCCACCCTCAGCCCCACTGTAGTTCCATTAATTTTATTGAGTTGCCTAGGTATGTAAATATAAGTTTTAGTTCTTTTCTTCTCGCTTCATTGAAAACCTCCCCTGTGCTCATATGGCTGTAGGGTTAAGTAAGTTAGCAAGCCATGGAACAGAACAACCAATTCTGATTTTATAAGTTATGGCCACATTGAATCAGATGAATATTGAATCAGATCTCATTTAGATTTTGGTCTAGCAAGCTGTTTATAATACCTGCCAGCTCTAGATGTTCAGAATAGGTTTACATAAGGAGCCATGAAAAGTTATGATGATATTCTGTTGATTCAGCACAACAGCAGAATGCTATTATTGATAGAGATAATTCCCAAACTCCCTTTAAAAAAAAAAATTCATGGGGTCAGTATTCTGAAATGCTCTCAATTTGAAGGTTCTTGAAAGGTATAGCAATATGAGCAGCTGTCATTTTGGTCACTGTCTGCATTGATATATACTCCATAGCACATAGTGAAATGATTGCAGGTTTTGCAAAACTGGCAGCTGGAATTACACACGAAACTAAAGTTTTGGATACCCAACTATCTACATATCCCAATCATAAATGGCACTTGCAACAGTTCCTCCTGTTCTGGCTAGAATTAAGACTTAGCATTTTGTTCTGCTTTTACAGAATCCTGAGTTAGTATTATGTTTGAACCAGAGATCATGACTTAAACAAATTTTTGTCACTTTCAAAATAAGCCAGTTTCAACATAGGGTTTATCTCAGCACTTTTAAACCTTTAGTTGCCCAGATGTTTTGGACATCAGCTCTCAGAGAATCGCTGGCTAACATTTTGAGAAGTAGTTGGGAATCCTGGGAATTGAAGTCCGAAGCATCTAGGGGAACAGATGTTCAGTGGAATTGTTTAACTAAAAACAGTTTCTAATTTGGCTATACTACCAAGCTAGGGATCTGCAGAAGTGAAACTACATACTACCAAAGTACTTGTCTTGCCTATGAAAAGGAGGGGACAGGCAATCATACAAGCCCATGCATTTCTTGGGTTCATGTTAGCGTACGCGTTTAATCTTACACCATGATTTGGTATTATGTGCAAACTTAGTTACGGATGGAGAGCAATAGGCTTAAATCTAGTTGTTGATCCCAGCAAGAGAAGACCCACTGAATTAGTGGAACTTACCTAAATGTTGACTAACCAAGTTTCTATAGATTCAGTGGGTCTACTCTGATTGGGTCTAACAGCTGGATTTAGGTCATGTTGAAATCAGAGAACTGCGGATGTAAGTCTGTGAATGCAACAGAGTTTTTTTAATCTCTGGCCCAATTGCAACTTTTAAGCCCCCTAAAAACACAGTGAGAGATGGGGTAATTCTTCTGCACATCATGCAGCTGGAAAGTTGCAACAGAAAGTGAGAACAGCTGGAAATCAGCAACCAACCTTCTGTCCCAGTGCTTAATAGTATGAATGGTTTTAGCAAACACTAGTTAATTTGTTATGCATACAATGCTTTCTTTAAAAAACAACAGCATGCACTTACTGAGATGTGTGCCATGACAGTCTGTAGAATAAGAATTCTCAGAATCTGTGCTATACAAAGAGAGCTCAGATGAATCGATGTAAATTACCACCAAAGAGAATAATTTAAATTGAGTTTCCCATTGTGACTATGTAAACAATTGATCATGTAAACAATTCTAAATATTTTGAATATTGATTGGTTAGTAAAACAGCTTAAATATGTTAATGTACAACTAGACAAAGGATTTACTCTATCTAGGACTGTATACTCAGTATAATCCTGTTTTTATATATCTAGATTTAGAAAATGTTACATGATACACTGCTTATTTAATGGATAACTCACCCATTATGAAGCTGAGCAATGATGTAGTCACTTCTTTCCAGTGCTATAGCTTCCTGTTAAACTTTTTATCCTTTTATTACATTAGTTTTCTGTCTTTCTGCAGTGGTGTCCAAACTCCAGAGACACAAAAATAATTAAATGTCTACTAAAAACATCAGATCCTGTCTGATCTTGGAAGTTAAGCAGGATCAGCTCTGGTTAATAATTGGGTAGGAAGCCACCCAAAAATTCCAGGTGCTGTAAGCTATATTTCGGAGAAGGAACTAGCAAACCACCTCTTAAGTATTCCTTGCCTAAGAAAACCTTATGAAATTCATGGGGTGCCTTAAGTTAACAGGCCATTGGAAGATGCACACATATGCACATAGGAGAATTTGCCTATTGTGTCCCATATGATTTTGTTTAGTCAGCTAAGGGACTAGAAATTTTCAGAAGCAAGGTCTGGTTAGATTCCAACTGGGTAGTTACTGTCATAAAATGGAGGAAAGAAAACACCTAAACAATTTGCAGATAAACAGCAAAGAAGTAACAGTTAGTTTATATATGCTGTTTCCTGTAATACCTTGTGTTCAACTTAATTCACAAAGTGAGTATAATTGTTGTTATGATTATATTGATAATCTATCATCAGTATCAGAAACTGAAGTGAGCATAGCACATTTAAGCATATAAGTATGCAAGATCTTCCAGATGGATAGAGTGGATGATTCTCCTGGTTATATGAAGGATAGCATCTCTTGAAGCTAGGAGGTGCATCTCAGTGCTGGTGATTCCATTCCAGTCTCTGGGCTTCACTAACCTGTAATAACAGTATAGTAGATTACTTACTGTCATGCAATATGATCTAGGAATGGTTCACATCAAAAATATTAGTCTTACATGTTGTTTTTACTAACATAGGAAAGCAACTTTTAGCTCTGTTTAACCAATTTATTTTTTGAAAAGAGAAACTTAAGAAATATAATGCCTTAATCTTTTTTTAATGAAGTTGATTTTTGTCTGCCCTGAACACAGCAAAGCAGTAAAAAGTGTAACTGGCAATATGCTTTTTCCGGACCCAAAGTGAGGAACTATCTCCTAAATTCAGGCAACAGATTAGCCCATATCATTTGAAGTGTAGGGAACAGAGAACAAGAAGCAGAAAGGGTACCCCTGTATTACATGCACCTGTGGGTTTTAATGATGAAATCTAGTGGGAGAGAAGAGAAGATTCTGTAGTGCAGATAGCTGGAGATAAAACAATCCCAGGTCAATATGACCTAGAGGTTAATTCTTTCTCAACTCCAAATAATGGCAATTCCCTAAATATGTGTGTACGTGAAAGTGAATTTTGTCTTGGTCTTCTTCTTCTTCAAAAAAAAAGACATTATGCTTCTAAGTTGTTACAAGTAATTGTTTCTCTTTGTGGCATAAACATCCTAATGCTAAAGAACAAAAAAGCAATCATACCACCAGTACTTAAGTACCTGTTTAGCAATCATTCTGTAACCCTGTTCATGAACATATCAAGTCCAGATTAAAACACTTGCTTTCTTGCCATAACTGTTCAGAAGCACTATTATGAAAGTGCATACTTCTCTTTTAAAGAGGTCCATTGTGTCATATTCCTTTGCTTTTGAAACTATGAACTTCTCTATCTTATCAAGGTTCCCCCTTTCTGTATACTTTATCTCCTTTTTAGAAAATTCCAGTACTGATTTTAATAACTGCTTATTTATTTACTTACTTCATTTATATGTTATCTTTCTCCTAGATTGGGATCCAAGGAGCTTTAAAAACAATTTACAATAAAATATCAAACTATTAAAATTAACCATATAAAGCAGCATAAATTATAAAAACATACAGAAGTTAAAAGCTAAAATAGAACTTCCTAATAAAAATGAAACGCTCCCCTGCTCACACATTAAAAGCCTGCTAGAACAGAAATATTTTTGCCTCCCAGCAAAAGGAGAGCTGGAAGCAGGGCAGCCTAGCTTTTCATGCAAGAGAGTTCCAGAGGGTGGGAGCTGCCACTGAGAAGGCTCTCTCCTGTGTCTCCACTAAGCAAGCCTGGGATGGTACAGGACCAAGAGAAAACCCCACCCCCCCACCCCCCCGCAGATCTTAAAACTCTGGAAGCTTTGTATAGAGAGACACGGTCTTTCAAGTAGTCTGTACCTAAGCTGTATAGGGCTTTACAGGTCATGACCAGCACTTTCAATTGTTCCCAGAAATGAACCAATAGCCAGTGAAGCTGTTTTCATAAGGGAGTTATATGCTCCCTATAACTGGCCTTGATCAGCATTCTGGCTGCTGTGTTTTGAACCTGCTGAAGTTTTCGAATAGTTTCCAAAAGCAGCCCCATGTAGAGTGTGCTACAGTAGTCCAACCAAGATGCAATCAAGGCATGTCTCACTGTAGCCAGATCTGACATCTCTGGGAATCAGTGCAAATGGCGCACAAGTTTTAGCTGTGCAAATGAAGTCCTGACCACTGCTGAAACCTGGGCATCCTGGCTGAAAGTTAAGTCCAGGAGAACATCCAAGCTGTGAACCTGAGATTTCAGAGGAAGTGTAAACCCATGTGGCACAGGAAAATCCCTGTTCCCTAATCTGCCTCTTGACTGTCCAGGATTACCTCGGCTCTGAATAGAACTGGGGGATGGGAGTGAACTTTAATTCCTTAGTTCCTGTAAGATCTGATAGCTGAGGGTTTCCCTCAGTTATCATATAGATGCCCACAACAGTGTGCATCTTCCATTTGTCCAAATTGTATTGTAGATTGTATAGACAGGAGAAGCTGAAAAAAAAAATTGGGCTTTGTCCTTAAAGAGAGTTAACAAGGAAGCAATGGGAAGAAAAAAGCTATAGGTGGGGTTCAGCTGGCATTGGGCGAAGCAGATCAGATGTTTGAATATCACAACTGCAGTGACCCTCAGCAATTGCCATATCTTACTCATCTTAAAAGTCTATTTTGCTTTTCCAGCTGAATCACTCTGGTTCATAGCCATCTTCTGATCCAGACCCTAGCAGCATATTTCTTGTGTGTGGTTTCCAGCTGTCCCCAGTAGATAGGAGCAGTAATTAATACTAGCTTTAAATTTCACTATTGCGTTCTGACATGATACAGCAAAAGTTAGATACCCTCAAAGTGCCATTTATTTCAGTAACAGAGGGTTGTATGTTTTATTTCTATTTTGAATTCACCTTTATAGTGCACTTTCTAGAATAAGGATGTGCAGAGGTAAATCTTGTCCTCAAGTGGAACACTAAATAACTACTGGTTTGGGTGATTTTAGCAAAGGAAGCTAGCTGAACCTTGATCTGAGCCAACAAGGTGTTTCATGCATTCTTAAGGAATACTGCATACTCAGGATTGCTGAATGTAGCCCATTATGCCTCAACTAATAAGATGTTTAGAATTTGCATTCTTACTTTGTCAACTTCTTGTTTTAAAAAAAGAACCCTCAGATTGTTTTTCTCCCTACTGCAGCGATCACTTCCTGTATAGTAACCTTGGGTGCGATTGCTGAGAAAACAGAGCCAAAGTGGAGCCCCTGAGAAAAGTGAGATATTGATGATTTGGGGGAAACCCAAGGAAAGGAGAAAAATCTTAAAGGAGGGAGAACTCTATGCCAAATAATTGGCCCAGTGAGGACGGGCTATATTCACTAGTTACCGGATGCTGATTATCTGCTGGAAAAAACAAAAGCAGGGAGATGGAAAGGGCTGCTGGAAGAAGGTGTGGCTAGGAAGAAGTGCAACATTTTGTTGCAGGTCTCTCTTTCCCCCTCCTCTAGTGAAATCAACTGGTTAAGCACCTGCAGCACTTGGTGGGGAAATGGGGCCACCAAAAAATAAGATGGATGTTTTTACTTACCTGAGCATCCCTGCAGGTATACATAAAAATAGACAGGTTTGTGAACTAAATTAAAAATAAACTTAAACTCTTCCTGAAAGAAATCAGCCTGACCAGGATCTGTGAACTTGAATGACTTAGAATATCCCAATCAAAGCCTAGACCTCAATCACACTGAGAATCTATGACCGGAAAGTTGCTGTTCACTAGGGATCCTCCTCCAACTTGACAAAGCTTGGGAAACTTTGCTAAAAAGAATGGGCACAAGCTGTAGGATCTGCATGTGGAAAGCTGATAGAGACTTACTTGAAAAGACTCACAGCTGTAATTGCTGCCCAGGGTGTTTGTGCCAACTGTGGGAGGAGGTGAATACTTTTCTAAGGAACTGTAGCTTTTCTAGCTACTTCCCTTTGTAAGCCAGAAATCATGTGTCTCTGAGTAGGTAGCAATATGTCTTGGAATATTTGAATCCTAAATTGATTAATCTGTGGCATTTCTTTTGTGTGGAAAGCCAGCTGTCGTCTTGCAAGAGATCTGATTCGTCTTGGCACAGTATGCATGTGATGAACGCATGCTTGCAGTACGTTCTGTTAATAATCTTCTTCTACGTCATGTATTATTATTTTCTGTGATATCTGTTCCAGGAACCTGCATACCTCCAAAGCCAGCTTTGTAGTCCTATAATTATTTGAAATGCTCCCATTGCTGTTCATTGATAACGTACAAATACAGCATGAAATATTCTCTATTTCATCAAATACTGTCCCTGACTTCATGGTGAATCTGACCTTTTGGCTGGGTCATAATTAAATATTCCAGTATTAGGTTCTGACCTCACAGCCTGCAAGTGGAACAACAACCTTACAGCTTTCCTCTGTTCTTTGTTCCTAACGTGTGCTATTTGAATATATGCCAGCAGTTGGTGCTTGTGCTGTCAGATAGTCCCTCCTGTGACATGAGGGAAATAGAAGTTCTGTTCAGGTGGAATAAAATTGGGAGAATCAGTGCTTGAATTAATTGAGGGTGGCCTTAATGAAATCTACAAATTTCAGCCCCTCCTTCTGCCAGCTGTATTTTATTCGAATCATGGCTTTCTGTGTGGCTAAGAGAGCTGTCACATAAGGTGAAGAGACCAGTCTCCTTCTGTCTCTTTGTCGTTCAGGTAGTGGATGGACTACCAAATTTAAAGAGGTATTGGAATGGCCTAGAGATAATAAGAGTGCAGTCCTACATCAGCTACAGCAAGGGCTTTTCAATGTAATTCAAGACAAGCAGGTTAACAAATCTGTTTCTGTAACCATTGTAACATAAGCCTGTGCTTGTACTCCAAGTGCATCATGAGGACAGGATCCAGTTGTTGTTTTGACCTGTCATTTCATTTAGCTAGTTCCTAGTCTTGCAAACAGCCTATCGTGGAACAGAGAGTCAACCTGTGCAGGATGGGAGTACATTTCACCTAAACTGCAGACTTGCAATTTGGGTGTACTCTTGGACATAGACCTGAGCCTGGAAGCCAGGTTTCTGCGATGACCAGGAGTGCTTTTGCACACTTAAAACTAGAGCAACAACTGCATCCTTTCCTAGAAATGCCTGAGATGGCCACACTGACAGATATCTTAGTTACATCCTATTTGGGTTACTGTAGAGTGTTGTGCATGGGGCTGCCTTTGAAGAGTGTTTGAAAATTTCAGCTGGCATTAAGAGCTGCAGCCAGAGGGTTAACAGGGTCTGGTTACAGGGATCAGACATCCTCTGCTCCAGCAACTCCAATCACTGCTGATCTGTTTCTAAGTAAAGCCTTATATGGCTTAGGTCCTTGTATGAGCCTGTCTGGATCCCAAGATCCTCAGGAAAGTATTACTTTCATGTTTTAAAATTTCTTGGAGTGAATTGCACATAGTGTCAAATTTATTTTGGCCTTAGAAGCTCATCTGCTAGTAACAATTTGATATTTTCATCAGATTGGAATACCCACTTTAAAAGCTAGGATGTTTCGTTTTATGATCTTAAAAGTGCACTATTGAATCATTGTCTGGATGCAGTAAAGGACTGGATGTGAATGAATAGACTGAGGCTTAATCCAGACAAGACGGAAGTGCTGCTGGTCAGTAGGAAAACCGACCTGGGATTGGGATCACAGCCTGTTTCTTATGGCATTGCTCTCCCTCTGAAAGATCAAGTTTGTAGCTTGGGGGTGCTCTTGGACCCAGCACTGCTCCTGCAAAGCCAGGTTGCTGCAGTGGCCAGGAGAAGCTTTGCTTAGCTTCAGCTGGTACGCCAGCTATGCCCTTTCTTGGAGAAGGCAGACCTGACCGTAGTGGTTCATGCCTTAGTTACCTCTCGATTTATATTTTAAATAATTAAATAATTTTAAATAATAGTGTGTGTGCAAAGACACATACACAGGCCCAGGAAGTTCTATTCTATTATGCTTAAAAACATAATGCAACATGGGCTGATGCTATTGGTTACTTTGAGCAGATCTGTTGACAGGCTGGGAGTGGGTCAGTATACATATTTGTAAATAAACAATTATAAATAAATGTAAACAACACAAGTTGTGTTTTTTTTTAAAAAAAAACTGTAGAAGTTTTTTACGGGATCATTTTCAAGGATTAAAATTGTAAAGGAGGAAGTCTCCCTGAATGCATATACAAAGAATGTCCTGGCAAGCAGTTATTTCCCCCAGACAGAAGAATGCTTGCCATTGCTAACAAGCAAAAAAGAAAATGCTTGTTTGAGGAAGAGAGTGGGAAAGACTGGGCATTCAATGAAACCTAAACACAGGTTTATTTATAAGCCCTGATTAGAAGGGCTCACCCTTCTATTTGTACTCTTAAGACAATTCCAAGAAAAATTGCCCTTGCAGGAGGGAAACACTCAATATTTCCTTTTTGCTCCTCTACCAGTTCATTGCTAAAAAGATGCTGATAAGATCTGGTTTCAGTTGAGTGAATTTAACAAAAGATTTGAACAACTGAAGTATTCAGCTCTCTAAAGACATTTGGAATACTCATTTATTAGCTTACTTGTTTCTAATACAGGCACCGGTTCCCATCTGATCTTGGAAGCTAAGCAGGGTTAGCCCTGGTTAGTACTTGGATGGGAAACTGCCAACAAATGTTGTAGGTTACATTTCAGAGGAGGGAACTGTCAAAACTATCTCTGAGCATTTCTTGCCTAAGAAAATCCTATGAAGTTCATGGGGTCCCCATAAGTCAACAGGAGACTTAAAGTACGTACACACACACACACACACACCTGCCTACTTACCTGGTATTGTGCACTGTGAATTGTTTTATGTATTTTATATATTGTGTTTTTGTTGTAACTACTGCTTTATCTGTTATGTAACCTTCCCAGGGAACTTTGTAAATAAATAACAAGGTGACCTGCACAGGTTTTTTTTTTAAAGAAAAAAAACTGGACTCTTTTCCAGCTTGAAAGGCTTGGTTTCCAAAGGTTTCTGTGATGGTGTTTGATACAGCAATTTACACAGAAAAGATAGAAACCAACACTGCATGAGTGGCTTCAACAACAGGACTTTTTGATGTTCTTCCTCCCCATGCAACCTCCATACTCTCTGAAAATCTGCTTGAAAGGATATCTCTGTCCCCTGGAGAGGATTTTGAGGGCAAGCAGTGAATGGCGGAGCAGAAGTTGACCTTCTTGGGGGAAAAAAATCATAATTGGATTACTGTCAATCTGTTGAATATATTAATAAGAATTGAAAGATTTGTGGTAGTTCCCATGTATATAGGATATCATCATTACTTCAGAATGAAGATTGTGTATTTTTCTGGTTGAAAAGCAGCTTGATGTAATTGTATTTTCCATAGTGTTCTTCCTATAAGTGCTTGAGTTAATTTCAACCTGCCATATTACCATTTAATTTTTTGTTACATATTACATAGTTTAATTTTGACAAGGTGCATGGAGATAGCAGCATGGTTATGTATTTCTTGCTGAGATCTATAAAAGAATTGTGTAAAGTAACTGTATTTAAACCAATGTTTTCTTCTGTGGTTAATCTTATTTTACCTGTGAAATCTTGCGTGTCTCACACTTAGCCTTCATCACTTTGGTAGCTGCGTTTACATGTTTCATTTAGATAGCATCACAGTGATACTTAATTTCAGGTGAACTTATCCTTCAAGTTGTTCTCTGGAACAAATAGTAAAACAAATGAAGCTTGTTGTAGAACAGATTCGTTGACCTTATTCATTTAAGTAACATGATTCTTAACCCCAAATCACTTTTGAAATCTTAGCCTCTTGTTAATGATCTGTATCACATTGTTAACTCGTTGCTTTTTTTTCAGACTTGGAATTAATGTACTATATTTTTAAAGCACTCTCAAGTCTTTTTCTGTTACTGGAGGAATGGAACAAGATCTTTAATCACAAGGCTTAAGCCTCATGTGCACATGTAAATGTTTCCTTATTGGATAGGCTTCTGTGTTAATCATTGTGCCATTGACATGTTATTAAGGTGATTTAACAGTTGCAGTTAGTGTTTGTCATCCAAAATCTGTAATGTCTTTCCCTTGTAACCCACCAATCCATCTGCAGAGTGACATATTGCCACCTTATCCTATGTTAGAGGGGCAGCAGTTTTTGTTATGAATGAATTGATTTTTTAAAAAAAAAATTAATGTCACAAGAGAATAAAATCTTACACATTTGAATGTGTTCCTGGAACTTCATTAAAGCTTGCAGACTTTTATCAGAAGAAGTTAATGTCAAAATTAATCCAATTACCATTGTGCTTTTATGAAGCCAATTCAGCAGAATGTGCTACAAGAGCAGTCTAATGCATACCAGAAGTCTCAGCGAGAGGCCTTCGCTCCTTGATGATAGAAAGAACAGTCAGGTGTGTAAACTCTGTGTCAGTTCCTTACAGTATCAGTACTTCAAGTTACTGCAAGGTATACTGAAGAAACCAGATACTGAAAGGACCATTCTGGCCACCATGAGTGAAGAGTCTGTAGGTGTCTGCATTCCACTCAGATGTTTCTACAACTTTTCAGGATGGCATGTGGCGTTTTATGGAGATTTGTGACTTCTGTCTTTGCCTGCTTTTTGAGAATTGGAGGTAGCCAGCATCTCCAGTGCCATTTTGGATAACACCGTTACCTCATAATACACCAACCTGCTTGTGGATTACATAGAACAATATTTCTTTAGCTTGCACCACCGGTGGTCCCTCTTTCTGATATTTGATGCATGGGAAAAATGTCTTTGAGCGTCAACTACTTTATATAGCAGATTCACTTCTGAGGGACCACAGTGGATTGATGTGGTAGATACGGAAACACTATGTTGTACCAGAAACCAAATGATGGCTACCCTTTCTGCATGCTTCTAGCTCCAGAGTAGTGTACATAATCTTTTCTTTATAACAAAGATGGAGAATGCTCCCCTCCTTGATGTTTTGAATTAACTATTTCTGTCAGCCCCTTCTACTATGGCCAGTGTAAGGGACTGTGTAAATTATGGTCCAAAACCCATGGAGGGGCAAAATCCCCTCCCCCCTGGTTTTTAGCTGGACCCTCAGACAGAAGTGAGGAACTCAACTTGCATAATTGCTGACTGCGGGCTATGGTGGCAGGGCTGCTGAGAACTCATCAACATCTGAAGGACATTTTGTTGCCCATGCTTACTCTGACTGCTCCTTTTGGTGTAGTCTTTTAGTACAGGCCAATATCTTCACAATTACATCAACTATTAGAACTGTAAAACTTTCTAAGCATTACCTTTTCTAATGATTGACTTGGGTGTGGTTAGGCACTGTGTTGTTTTACCTTGTTCAGACTGCTTGCAGTCTGCAGCCTATCCAAAAGGGAGTTTTAAACTGATGGGTGTCCCAATAGAACTAAGCCTACAAAAAACATATAAAGCAACTTGGACAATAGCTCTTTGTGATGTATTGCATTAGGCATATAGTTCCCTTTTTTTAAAAAAAAAAATCCACATCACTTGCTGTTTCACCATTCAAAACTTCTGTTTATTTAAAAGTCTTAATTCTGCAGTCATCATCGAAAAATACAGTTAATATAGTCTTCTTACATAACTAAAGAGAAATGTCTTAGTCACAAAGTTGCAATGGTTGTGCGAATAGGGACATATCCAGGAATAGAAATGAAGTGTAAATGATGTTAACACTCACTAGTTCACAAATTCGTTTGCTGTGTTACAGGTTTATAATGCCTAAAAAACAAGGATAGGCATCATGTGGCCCCCTGGATGCTGTTGAACTGCAGCTCCTAGCAACCCTTAGGTAGTAGCAAGAAAAGCTAGGAGTTGCAGTCCAGCAATATGCAGAGGGTATACAGTAAGGATGAGCAACTTCAGCAGGTCCAAGGGTCGATTTTTCTGCTACAGGAACTTCTAGGGACCACACAGATCACCCGAAATGCAAAAAAGAAAGAAAGGGGGGTATGTCTAGAAAGCCACCCCTGCTTTTGAAGGGTCAGTATTTTTGATGTTAAATCTAACAGGTTACCCCTGAGACCTGTCTAAGAAGTGAGTCTGCACTACTGAGATTTGCAGGACAAGCAGACACCCTTTGTTTGCCAGAAAAAGAGTGGTTTGGGTGGGGAGGTCAGATGCAGCCTAAGCAGCCCATGGCCACCCATTTCCCACCCCTCCCTTTCAGCATTCTCATCTCGACCTGGAACCAGGACTGTCTTCTGTGTAGTGCGTAGATGAGAAGAGGGAAAAGGGATTATTGAATGGAAATGGAGAAATAACTTGTACATTTTTATTTACATTAATTATCTAACCATCTTTTAAAAGATGTTAGATTTAGGAGGTTTAGATTTTAAGTTATAATGCTGTTCCTGTATCTGCTCTCTTAATTGTCTTTTCACTACTCCTACAATAAGAAAGTTCAGGCTTCCTCCTAGAAAGAAAACAAATAGCTTTCCAGATCACTGAAGCGTTAGCACATTTTTTGTGTGCTTGGGTTTAGGATGCAATTAGATGAAATTACAGAGACCTTTGGTATTAGATTTCTTTTGGTATACATGCTTTTCCTTGTTTAAAAAAAATTGCTGAAGATTATTGGGGAGGATAAAATAAAGTAACCTGATATATTTACAGTATCTTTACATCTATTCAAATGATAACAAAGATATTAAAAGTTGCAAATACACATACTGCAGAAAATTTAGCAAGAAACTGAAATTAAAGGAGTAATTCCAGGCACTTCATGGTGTCATTGTGGTTCTCTTCTCATTGTGATTTCACAATAATTTTATCAAAAGCTTCTTCACTTCTATAAATGAATGTTTTTGGTTCCTCAATAACTTCCTATACAAGCATTTATTATTATCATTCTATGTGCTGAGGGGGAGGGAGGAGTTAATTATGCCAAGAAAAGTTATTGATGCTGTTAAATCTGTGAAGACAGTGGTCACAATCTATAACAGGATTTCTCCGAAATTTAAAATGTCTTATTTCTCCAAATGGAGTACATGCAAACCCTGTCACCTCTGTAACAGCTGTACTATGCAGGCCAGTGAACTGCATTCTTTGGTGTGCTGGACGAAATCTTTCTGGACAGGGTTGTTGTGAAGATAAAATGAAATCCGTCTGTGGATGTTGCCCTTTTACCTCAAAAGAATGGTAGAATAAAAATGTAGTACATAACATGTGGCCCAGAGGTATCCCACAGCAGCCCTCCTCCAGGAGGACGTTTACCAAGGCAACACAAATTTTGTTGCTGTCTCTTTGAAGAGAGAGTATTGGAAGACTTTTCTCATCAGTACTCAGGAATGGGATTTAAACTTCAGACGAACTATGCTTTCCTGTATTTCAGTTTGGGTAAAAATATAATAGTATGTCCAAAAATCTGTTGATTTTAGTTTATGTATTCTGTTGATTGCTTTACAGATTCTGCTAATGGATGTCACTTGATTATCTTCTGTCTTTGTTTAAAAATTATAATTTGTTTTCATGTTTAAACATCAGTCAAATGTTCCATCGGTTTTAATAGAAGTTATATATAACTCTGTTACTAAGTTTTCCCTACAATTACTTCCTTATAATTGATGCACAGCATATTGTAGAAACCTCTGGGAATTTAGGTATGGATATTTTAAATCTATTCTACCGATATAGAAGGAGCACTTTACCACTATTAAAAATATGCCACTCTGACACTTGTGATACAAGAAAAGCTAGAAATATATTAATTAATAAATAAATCTCATCCCTTGTTTTACCTTAATAGATAATACAATAGATAACACAAGAGTTTAGAATCACCTGAGCAAGCATTGTAAAAATGCCCTAAAACAAGACATCTGGGCACAGATAACATTGAAATATGTTTGTACTTTGAAGAAAGGATACCTTCTTACTTTCTATAAACATCAAGAACTGTAAATATTTTCTTGCTTTATTCACTTGATTAGATATGTATATGACTTCATAAGCTCAATTGTTCTGGAACTTCTAAATAGAGTTAACTTTATGTTACTGTATGCAATTTCTATGACTATAACATTTGCTATAATATATATTCTGGGGCATGTGTTCATTGCTTTCTGTGATCATCAGAAACAGTAACCATTTTTACAAATATTGTTTAACTTGTATCCACCTACCGTCCAATCTTAAAAGAACTTAATCCCTTGGCTTTTTACAGATTGCCTTCATGACATTGACCCTGTTCCCTATTCGGCTGTTCTTTGCCGCTTTCATGATGTTATTGGCCTGGCCTTTTGCATTCATTGCATCAATGGGATCTGCTGAGAAAGAATTAGAAAAGCCCCTTTCCTGGTGGCGAAAGTAAGTCACTATGTCCATTTAATTTGCTCACATTTCCCTGGAATGTAATGCGTCAAGTGCTTTTGTCATGACTTAATTTTATATTTATATATATATATATATTTATATTTATATTATATATATATATATATATATAAAAATATTTGACTTAACAATTGTGAAACAGATCTGTTGCAGAATGAAACACTTGAATATTTTTGTGCAGTGGAGAGTTAAGAGTGCTTCCAGGCAAGGCTTTTACATTGCAATCACTGCCCCATCCACCGAATTTTATGGGGGTAGGTGTGTTGTGATCCAGATGAGGTCCTCTTTCATTTCTGCCCATCCCCTGTTTGCCCGTGATTTCTTTAATACAAAAAAAAAAGTCTCATGAAAAAGGAAATAGATAGAGCTTCACAATACTTTTTGATTGCTAGTGCTCAGAGCTATCAATCTGGTCAGAACTTAAAGCTGCAATCCACTGCACATTTAGCTAAAACTGTTGAACTCCATGATCTGTACACCTGATCAAAAATACAAAGGACCGAACTCTTCAGTGCCTAAATTTTCTCACAGCAGCTCTTCATTATAATTTGACATTTAGCGTAATAACATTTTTATAGCCTAATTTTGAAATTATTTTAAGGAATAGACTATATTTTAATCTCAGTGCTTTTGAAGAGTAGCTTTGTGAGAGGCTGATTTGAAGTGGATACTGAACTTTTTATGCTTGTTTGTTCACTGCTACTGCAAGTGTGTGACTCTACCTTTTGGGATTCTGGCCATATGTTTGAAAGAATAGATACATGTCATGTATCTCTTTGGGGACACTCTTGTGGGAAAGGTAGGAACAGATTGGTCAATTTCTGGTTTGTGTCAGTTTCATATGTATTCATCCATAAGTCTGTTTTATCTCATTTGTTCATTAACCTGTAATTTTATTTTTTATTAGAAGCTGCTCAAAAATGTGCATCATGATACATGCATTTTTTTTATAAGAGTAGAAATTTTGTATTCTTTTGGGGTTAAAATGCATATTTTACTTTGTATGCAAAGGTGCATTTGGATATATTACCCAAAATGCACGTTTGTATGCATAGTTCGGTACTTTCTTGAGCCAATAACTCTGTCATAAACTCAGAGAAGTACAGAAGCCGAAGAATAGGTGTGTTCTGATTTGTGCATTGGTCTGAGAAGTGCAGGTTTGGTCAATTCACTTAAAAATGCATGACTGATGCATGAATCATTCCTCAGTTATCCCAGTGAGTCAATGCAGAATGAAAATGGTTAATCACTCTCTGCTTTTCCCATGGTTTCCATGCTGAAGATGCCCCCTTCTGAAGCTGTTTTTTTAATTACATGAAGCAGCCATCAGGATTTCATATTTGTCTATATGTGAGGAGTAAATTTATATTAATTCTTTTCCATTCTCCTGCACAATTATCTTCAGTATAGTGTCTGTCCTGAGCCTTGCTGACTGTGTCTGTGTTTGCATAAACTACTTAACTGCTTTATTTGGTACCCAAAGATGAGTTGCCGGAAGTGTTTACAAGATCTTGTGGGAGGTGCTTCCTCTGAAAGATTTTCCATTTGTTATCTCTATGTGCTGCGCTCTTCAGTGCTAATCCTAGGATTAACACAGGGTACATCTGATTGGGTAGAAATGCACGAGAGCTGTTGATCAGTGTTGTCTTTCCTAAACCATAAACAGTCATCTGAGAAATAATATAGGAAAGAGCATGCTGTAATCTGCATGGCGTACTTTGTCAGGCTTGAAGCAGTACCTTGAAAGTGGAGGAAGTAGTTTAAATATCTATTTTGCCTACTGAGGTACACCATCAAAAGAAGAAATGCAGCCCCCAGATATTCCCTCAGGCTCTGGAAAGGCTTCTCCACCTGTGGCCAAAGTGGTTGTATAGATAAAGTGTGACAGCACCAGCACTTTCGTCTTTTTTTCTCTTAATCACATCCTCACTTTGGAGGAGCAAAGTAGCCGAATGGTATTGCGACTTGAGCTTACAAATAAATAAACAAAGAGATTACATAACAGTAAACTGATGTCTGTAAACACAAGGGAAATCTCTATTCCTTGCCAGCAAACATGGCAAAACTGCAAGGGAGTAAAGCCAGAAGGATTTAGGGTATATAATCTTTGGGCAAACATTTAGTCGGAGAGAACATTCAAACTTTAAATAGATTTTCCAACTTACGAGGTGATAAGGAGGATATAAGGGAGAATGTGTCTTGGATCATAACATACTTTTCTCAAATTTATGGAAAACCTGTGTCGTCTTCAAGTTTGTTGTCTCATAATATTATCTCCATTGGAGAAAATAGTTTAGTAGTTGTCATACGACTAAAATAAACAGCATACTGCGCTAGATAACTGATTTAGGATAGAGGCTAAGGGAATGGGCTATGGGTCCATTTTGAATGCCGGACAGTCACTGGGTAGTTTAGAATGTCATTGTCCTCAGGTCCCATTTAAAATCTGGGAATAGCACCTCCTTTACAAGGGTGTTTGGTAAGGGTTATAGCTCAATAATATGTATGAAGGACTTTTTAAGCCATTCAGTTGTTGATAGTGATGAGTGGTGGTGGTTGTTTTATGCCTTCAACTCATTTCTTGGTGACCCTAAGGCAACCCTATTGCAGGATTTTCTTGGCAAGATCTGTTAAGAGAGGGCTTGCCTTTGCCTTCCTCTGAGCTGAGGAAGTGTGAGTTGCCCATGATCGCCCAGTGGGTTTCTATGGCTGAGCCCTGGTTTCCAAAGTCATAGCCCAATGCCCAAACCACTATACCATGCTGACTGTTGCAGACAAAAGATTCATAAGTACCTTGATTCTGTATTTTCATTGTGGAGACACAGTTGGAGATGTGGCTAGGTCTGCTTGTAGATGAAGATTAAGTGGGAAGAGTAGTCACTGTTGAAATTTAGCTCCTTGCATTAATGACAAAAGGCCACAAGCTCATTTATTGGAGAAAAAAAATAGATATCCAGCTTTTAGTGTGTTTGTATATCAAACAGAAGCACAAGGAGAATAAACACTATACGGTTGCTAGTGTTAGGGGTTCAACTGGGCTGCAAGACGTCCTTAGCTGGCCAGGCAATGGCTGGTGGAGAAAGAGGATTACTAGAGGAAGGTTTTTAAAGGGCTGTGCAACCTAGTTGGAGCTGCTGAGAAGGAAAGTTCCCCTAGAAAAGAAGTGCCTGAGGTGCAGGGGGTAGGGTTTGAAGCAAATAATCAAATCCATGAAAGTCAAACCCACAAATGTGAAGGGCAAACTGTATATCTTTTCTGGAAGTGGGATTGTTGAGTTTGCCCTGTTTGATCCACCATATGTGATTAGCACTGGTAGGGATAAACAGGGTCAAGAGGTATAAGTGAAATCAGTCTTCACTGACTACTTATTTCTGGTTTTTCCAGTCATTCTGTTTCAAGGTAGAAGGAATATTATTCCTGATTGCCAGAACTTTTGGACAAGGGTATGGAGTAAATGCAAAAGCATAGAAAGCTTGGCTGAAAGGCCAGAATAAAGAGGACTTTTTCTTGCTGATTGGAAGGACAACAATGGGACAGTACACCTAGCCTCTCATGACAGAAAGTACCCTATTTTGGCCACCAAAATTTTTCGTCTCTACCAAATGTACCTCTAAAGGTGGCAGTACTGAAAGAATGGCCTTCCTCCAAGCTCTTTAACTTGATGAGGCTGAAAGGGAAGAATATGTTCCTTCATAAATTCTGTTCTCTTCTGATGTGTTGCAGCCTTCTACATTTGAGCGACACTGTGGTTAAATTCACCTTAAGGGTCACTGGGAAGTTAGTTTAAATTTTTACAGTTTAACTCTCTTCAACTCTCAAACGTAGCATAACAACATATTTTAAAACTTTTCCAGAAAATGAAGAACCTAAGTGCTTTTCAATATGAGTTCTTATTTTTCAGTTACCCAAGCAGGTAGAAATTTTTCAATTAACCAGGTAGAATTGTTCATTTGCTTGGTGTTTTAAAGTAATAACATTGTGCTAATATTTCTGCATCTGTGGTATCTGATTATTTTCAGGGTTGTGGATGTCTTGCTCAAGGCAATCATGAGGACAATGTGGCTTGCTGGTGGATTCCATTGGATAAATGTGAAGGGCAGGCAGGCACTGCCCACTGAAGCAGCAATATTGACTCTGGCTCCACATTCCTCATACTTCGATGCTATACCAGTAACAATGACCATGGCTTCCATTGTTATGAAAGCAGAAAGCAAAGACATCCCTATTTGGGGAAGTAAGTTGGAAATCTTTACCTTCTAAATAATGTAATAGGATTTGGTTCTGGTAACAAAATGCCCACTCTAAGTAGTGCCAGCTGATCCAGGAGATTAATAAAATCAGTAATATAAACATTTTATGGAATGTCTTAGGAAACAAAAGGTTGTTCTTTCTTTGTAATCGCTTTATTGCTGAATACAGAACTGTAACTGTGGATAACAGGTCAAGTCTGATTCCATGAAAATTATCGACTAGCCTCCAGTCTCACAGACCAAAGGGAATAGAGATCTGTAGAGAGACAGATGTTTGTAAGCAAACCTCTTTGAAAGATCACTGCTCTGATCAGATAGGCTCTCTTTGGAAGGAGGATTTAAACTAGGAGCATGAGTTTTCATTTAAATTGACTTGTGACTGTGGTTCATGATAGCGAGTATCACTATATGTGTTGCCCAGTGAGATGGAAGTGTCAACTGTTACAGAACATGCTTGAATAATTATGTTTATGTTTATAGGTACATTAAATACCTCTTAATCACCTCTCAAACCCATTTAGCATTGAATGACATCACCATTTTAGCAGCAGTTCCCACAGTTGTTCCTGACATTCTTCACTTTCTGGCTTTTGAACAAAGTTCATCACCTCTTTTTATAGAACTCTTTTTTTTTTTTTGGTAATGATATTTTAACATTTCATAACAAAGTTCAACATCATACACATTTTTTTATATAACCCTGATAATTCAGACTATGCAAAATACTAAAAGTGTTGAGAAGCAAGTCCACGGATATTATTCTTTCATCATCTTCATCAGTTAATATTTTGCCTTTCTCCCAAGATGGGGATCCAAGCTGGCTTACAACCAAGTTAAAACAAGATACAACTAAAAGAAACAAGGAAAAGTTCTAAAAAAGTTAATTATATTAAAACTTCAGTAATTTAAAACAAGATAAAATCAGCACCCACAACCTATTAAAAAACCCTTCTGTATAACCTGTTAATCCTCAGTCCTTACTTGCTGCTGGAAGGACAACAGAAAAGGTGTCAGTTTGGCCTCCCATGGGAGGGAATTCCACAGCCATTAAGAAGGCTCTTGCCCATGTTCTCATTAGACATACCTGTGACAATGATGGGAAAAGGACAAAAGCTCCCCCACAAGGATCTTAAGACTCGGCTGAGTTCGTATAGGGGGACACGGTGTTTCAGATAGTCTAGAACTGATCTGTTTAGGACTGTATAGGTCAGGACCCAGTTTTGGGTAAAATAGGGTTGAAAATAGAGATAACACCAACAACAACTTTGAATTGCACCTGAATGAACCAGAAGCCAGTAAAGTTGTGTCAACAAGAGAGTTATAAGTTCCCTGCAGCTAGCCCTGGACAACTAATTGTCTGTTTGCTGTGATTGAGACTTGCTGGAATTTTTGAAGAATTTCCAAAGGCAGCACCATTCTGAGTGTTAACAGTGATGCAAACAGGACATAATCAGGGTATGCCTTCCTGTTGCTAGATCTGATATCAAGGAATGGGCACAGATGGCACACTAATGTGCTTCTGGCCACAGGTAGAGTATCGGCATTCAGGCTCAGTGTTGAATCTAAAAGTACCCCCAACATAACCACCCTAAGATTTCAGGGATAATGTAATACCATCCAGCACAGGATGAATCTCTCTTCCCTGTTCTGCCTTTCAGCTTACCAGGAACACCTCTGTCTTACCTGGATGAGGCTTCAATTTATTCATCATTGTTCAGTCCATTACTGACAACAGATACTGATTTAGTACTGAAACATTTTTTTGAAGTTGGATGGAAAGGAGCAATGCAGTCATTAGCACACTGGTGGCAGTGAACCTCAAAGTTCTGGGTAACTGCTGTCAGCTAGTTCATGTATATGTTAAGCAGCATGTGAGACAGCACTGAGCCTTGAAGGACATCACAGGCCCACAGTGAAGATGTTGAACAGGAATCCCCCAGCACCACTTCTGGGTTGCCCCTCCAAGAAGGACAAAACCCACTGTAAACAGTATACCCAAGTCCCAGCCCAGAAAGGCAGTGCAGAAGATATCAAAATTGCTGAGAAGTCCAGCAGCAGCAACAGGGTTCTGTCTAGTTCCCAATGTACGTCATCCATCAAGTCAACTAAAGCTGTCTCTGTCTTATAAGCAGGCCACCACCAACGATTGCAGAGTGGCAAGGAGCTTCAACAGGTACATGGCAGCAACAGTTGACACACTTCTACTGTGGCCCCGGCTTACTACCATCTCTGCTAATGCCTTGCACCATTTTCTTTCATAGGGACTTAAGGACACATTATTTTTAGTATTCACAAGTGGTCCTGGAACCAATCCCTCATGGACTTACTGTGTATAGTCTCTTAATGAATTTTAATATTTTTAATGTCTAATGTTTTAACTTTATGAATTGTTTTAAACCTTATATTTATACTTTTATAAATATTTTCGTGTTTTTAATTTTACTGGTTTAAATATCTTGTTAGCCACCTTGAGTCCCATTGTAGAGAGAAAGGTGTGATATAAATGAATAAAATACATATGATGCCACTTCATTATCTCTGAAAAAACCTCTGCCAGCGTAATCCCTCAATACTGCTAATGCAGTAGTAGTTCAGCACGTTTAGTCTGACTCCTTGGCAAAAGTCTGTCTGATATGGGATACCCTACTAGCAGTACTGCTGCCATCAGCATAGCTCCTTGCCTCAGAAGAACATGCAGTCCTACCACCACAGAAAGGTAGTGCCATTGTTGGGATTTTTCAGCTGCCAACGTGCAGCTGAACAATTGCATAGTTGTTTAACTGGCCTTTTAACCACCTGTTTAACCATCTCCATCTGGCCTTTTTCCTGTCCACCCAGTATTTATACTCTGTACAGCAATGTATAAACTGATGGTACCATGTAAATAATATCTGTCTAAATTTGAACACCTGTGCAACAGTGAATCTCCTCCCATTTATCATCCTGAGTTCTTTTCAGTCTTAATGTTTACATCATGGACAAATGCAACAGTTTAGTTTTCATCTGCATTTTTCCAAGAAACATAGTTAAAACTGTGGTATACAAAAGTTAAAACACACATTAAACAACAATAATGATTAAAATAATGTTAAAATGCATATCAAAAATAGCATACGAATAGCAATTAAAATAACCGGCACCCGTTCTATATACAAATTGCATATTAAATATTAAATGCCTGCTAGAATAGGAATGTCTTTAGCTGTCTTCTGAAGGTAGGCAAGGAGGGTGCCAGTCTGATCTCTTTGGGCAGGGAGTTCCAGAGCCTGGGAGCAGCCACTGAGAAGGCACTCCCCCATGTTCCCACCAAATGCATCTGTGAGGGTAGTGGGACAGAGAGAAAGTCCTCTCCAGCAGATCTCAATGCCCAGGCTGGTTCATAGGGGAGGATACAGTCCTTCAGATAACCTGGACCTGAGCCATGTAGAGTTTTAAGGGTCATCACCAGCACTTTCAGTTGTGCCTGGAAACAGATCACCAGACAGTGGAGCTGTTTTAGCAGGGGTGTTGTGTGGTTCCTGTAACCAGCTCCAGTTAACAACCTGGCTGCAGCTCTTTGGACCAGCTGAAGTTTCCGAGCACTCTTCAAAGGCAGCCCCATGTACAGCACATTACAATAATCCAACCAGGATGTAACCAAGGCACGTGTTACTGTAGCCAGGTGTGATGTCTCAATGGGCGCAGCTGGTGCAGAAGCCTTAATTGTGCAAATACGCTCCTGGCTACTGCCGAGACCTGGGCTTCCAGGCTCAGAGTTGAATCCAGGAGCACTCCCAAGCTGCAAACCTGTGTTTTCAGAGGGAATGTAACCCCATCTAACACAGGCTGAATCCCTATTCTCTTATCTGCCTTTCTACTGACCAGGAGACCAGTCTTGTCTGGATTAAGTTTCAGTTTGTTTGCCCACATCCAATCCATTACTGATGTCAGGCACTGGTTTAGGACCTAAACAGCCTCCTTGGCTTGTGGTGGGAAGGAGTAATAAAGTTGGGTGTCATCCACATACCGATGGCACTGAACCCCAAAACTCCAGACAACCTCTCCCAGCAATTTCATGTAGATGTTAAATAGCATGGGGGACAAGACCAAACCCTGAGGGACACCATGGGCCAAAGAGCAGGAAGTCGAACAGGAGTCCCCCATCACCACCTTCTGGGTTCAACCCTCCAAAAACGAGCGCAGCCACTGTAAAACAGTGCCCCCAAGTCCCATCTCCACAAGGCGACCCAGAAGGATACCATGGCGATGGTATCGAAAGCTGAGAGGTCCAGCAGAACCAACAGGGACACACTCTCCTTGTCTAGTTCCCAGCATAGGTCATCCACGAAGGCAACCAAAGCCATCTCAGTCCCATAGCCAGGCCTGAAACCAGATTGAAATGGATCTAGATAATCCGTTTTATCCAGAAACCCTTGGAGCTGAGAGGCCACCACACACTCCAGAACCTTGCCCAGAAATGGAATATTAGAGACGGGCTGATAATTATCCAAAATGGTGGGATCAAGGGACGGCTTTTTTAGTAGTGGTTTTGTAACAGCCTCCTTGAGGCAGGCTGGAACTTTACCTTGTCTCAAGGAGGCATTAACCACACCCTCTACTCACTCAGCCAGTCCCCCTCCAGCTTTTTCAATAAGCCAGGAAGGGCAAGGATCTAGCACACATGTGGCGACTCTCATATCTCCAAGGATCTGTCCACATCCTTGAGCTGTACAAACTGAAAGGTACCTTTTATCACTGGACAAGCAGAGACCAGAGTTACATCCCCAGGGTCTGTATCAATCATGGCATCCAAGTCAGAGCGGATTCAGGTGATTTTATCGGCAAAGTAGTCATTACTATAATAAAGAATAACTGGATTGGGTGCTCTTTCACAGAAGTTCTGGAGACAGAGCACATTGTTAACAATTAATATGGGAATATGAGTAGATGGTTAGTATTACTTTTAAGGATATCTATGATTTCTTACTTTATATATTCACTCTGTTACCCTGTGAACTGGGGGTCCCGGGAGGGACACCAAAATGTGCTCAACTAAAGTTGGGGAAAATTAGCTCAGAGCACTGCTTAACGTTATGAGAGGCGGGGTAACTTAGCGAGATCTTGAATCCTATGTCTACGGGGTCGGGTCGAGTCAAGGAGAACACAGAAGTTGAAATAATAACTGATGTTTATTAAATACAAGCAAAACAGTGTATGCGACACACTCATACAAGATAACTAAAGGAAATAAAGGTTGGAGTGGTATAAAGGGATTTTTAGAGGGATTGTTGGTTTGGGTGATACTTCACCTGTCCTGAAGCCCAGGAAAAAAATAGAGAGCGAAGCTGGGGTGCGATGTAGCTCAGGACGTGGAGCTGAGGGGAGGCTCGCCAAGCAAAGCGGCAGCAAGGCGGGATGAAACTCGGGAGCGTTCCGAGGAAGGTCTCGGAATCAAGGGTTTTTATAAGGAGAATTGTGACTGCAGGCTATGCCGTACTTGGGGAAAACAAGAGATTTGGAGTTGGAGACAAAGCCTCCGAAAGGTCAGAATCTGAATGATTGAGTTATTGTAGCGGTTCTCAATAGAGTAGCCAGTATGCAAACGCAGAGTACTTGGGTATTGTATAGGTTACCCATCAAGCTGCCATCCCGGGGCAGAGGCTCTTTTGTAAGTGGTGTGCATACTTAATTAGAGTACTTGCCTGGAGGTCTCCTAAAGCAGTGAGTCAGCTATTTCTGGCCTGTCTGTATTGTAGTTTGAATATTACGGCTATTAACGGCCGACCTTGTTTACGTGCTTGTCCGGTGGCCTCACAAGCATGTGGAAAGGAATAGAGAAGTGCAGCCGAATTGTGATATCAAGAGGTATCTTTAATATCCCCAAAGCTCGGACTAGCCAGGGCAGTAACAATTCCCCAGGTAACAGAGAGATACTCTTCAACAGAGGGATTGAAGAATAGTTCAGCGTTTTATTTTAGTTCCATTTATTTTTTAACTAGCAAACAGAGGAGGAACTCATAGCGAGTAGCAGTCAAAACTACCATTGTTTTCCTCAGAACAGCAGCAGTGCAGCACAAGCGGTTACAAGTCCATCATATCATTGTCCATAAATCTACCAGTTCCTCTGCAGGTAGCTCATCTAACTTCAGATGGTAAAAGATCAATTACAGTACAATATCAGCTGTGTATCCCATTCTTTAGAAAAGTACTGACAAGTCCAAGACAGTGCTAGTATGGATAATGTGCAGAGCCAAGGAAGATGTAAAAGGCAAAACAGTTTCATTCAGCAAATGAAAGTCTTCTCTAAATGAGAACAAAACTGATCAACTGTTGTTGACAATAAGGAGTGTCAAAAGGAGAGAACTTGGACATAATAGTAAAAGCATTAAGATGAGCAATTAAAATGTATTTAAATATAACTTAAGCAGGATTTTAGATATGTATGTATATAATCAGAATTAGTTGTAAAGTGAAGCCCTTTGCCAGGGAGGGAGGAATCCTAGCTCCACAAACCCTCATGTGGTCTGAGGAATTGGCACTGATAAATGCAAAGAGAGATCTTGTCATGCTGAAAGTTCAATTAAAACATAAATCTAGTATTTGCAGCTATCAAAAATGGCAAATTCCATGCTAGGGATTATTCATAAACTAAGAAAATAAAACTGCCTTTATTACCATGAATGTTCTCAAATTCAGTGCATGGCTTCATAGCATGTGGATCTGGTCACTTATCTTAGAAGTAAATTGTACTGCACTGTAAAGATGGAGGAAGTACAGAAAGGGCAACTTTTTTGTTTGTTTATTTTGGTAAGAAATGACTACTGTGTTTTGGGATAATATAGTTAGGGGTAGAAGTGACCATGGAGAGACATTATATAGAATTATGCATGATAGAAAATGCATAGAGAGAAGTCTTCCCCTTTTTACAGTACCAAGAGTTGCAAATATCCTATCAAACTTAAGGGAAGTTATGAAGAAACAAAAAAAAAAAAAGACACTTTTCCCACAGCACACATATTTAGTTTAAGGAATCTGCTGCCACAAATATAGCAATTAAATGTTTTTTAAATGTTTTTTAAAAGAAATTACACTAATTTATGGACAATAGGTTTATCAGTAAGTACACATCGTGTTGGCTGTATTCAGCCTCCATGCAGTATGCCAGTTTCTGTGGAGAACCAATATGCAAGGGCTATTCATACCCTTAGTTATAGGTTCCTCATAAATATCTAGTTGGCTGCTGTAAGAAAAAAGGTAGAATTTTGGTTTTATGCAGCAGGTGTTTTATTTAGTCCTCAGTGTGCTTGAAATTCACCGTTGTTAGAAACATTTACTTTGTCATGGAGATTGTTAATACCATTTGAAGTGATAGTAAGAGAAGCAAATAAATACCTGCTGATCATGTAGTCAGCAATTCACAAAAGCTTGTGCCAAATAAATGTTTTAGTCCTCAACTATTTGTGGTTAAGACAGGCAGTAACTTATCTGTTAAGAAAATGGATGAAATACGGTACTTTAGTAATTACAAATATTTCAGGAATGAACAATAATTAAAGTACAAAACCAAAATTGAAATAGAATATTTATGTTGTCCATAAAATAAATGGTAGATCGGACTCTGTTTCCTATTTATGTTCCTTTCTAAATTGAAATTGAAGAAACAAGCTCTGGTCTAAACATCTGTAGACATGAAGTGTAACTAGAGAATTTAAACACATTTAGTGTGATCATTTAGATCTCTAGCACCTTAGGTGCATGGAATTTCATTTAATTCAGTCATTCCAGTAGATGTAGATTTGATCCCAAAGCTTTTTTCAACAGATTTAAGATAGAAGGTGACATCACATGACAAGTCACACTTCATTGTCATTGAAAAATATGCGGAACATGAAATTGAAAAAAAAATGATACAATTTAAAACGATTGTTCTTCTTTTTTGCATTTGCATCTTCTTTTCTCCAGTAAATGCAGGGTAGTAATGACAAGGTATTCATTCATGTTTATTCTTGCAGCAGTGTTGTAAAGTGACTTAAGAGGCAGCAGCTTGCCAAAGCTACCCAGCTCTGCCTTTTTTGTCTGAATGAGGATTTGATTTCCAGGTCCAGTTTTGGACTATGACTCTGGAGAACAGGATTCGAATCCCTGCTTGGCAGCGGAAACCCACTGGCTAATCTTGGGAAACTCATACTCTCTAAGTATAGGAAAGAGGCACATCTTGCCTAGAGAACACCATGATAGGTTCACCTTAGGATCGCCATAAGTCAAAAACAACTTGAAGGCACACAGCAATATTATTTTGAAAACCATATGTATTTATTTAGGTAGGAAAAATAGATTAGTATCTTTAGCAGTTACTAAGAGAGAGTTTAAAAAAGTATTTTATTGTGTTTGTTGTTATTTCCCTTAGTAAGAAAAAAATGACAATCACATCCACTGTTTCGCCCAACTAAAGAGATATTGACACTTCTCTGTTTCTTTCCAGCTCTGATCAAATACATCCAACCTGTGTTTGTATCTCGATCAGATCAGGATTCTCGCAGAAAAACTGTTGAAGAGATAAGACGGCGTGCTCAGTCTAATGGAAAATGGCCACAGGTACTGATAAAATACCTTGTTTTTTAAAGATAAAAGAATATCATCCACATTTAGTATTCTAGTCAATGCCAGTGCTCCTGCTCCATGTTCCCCCACAGACTGACTATGGTAGATGAACGCAAAAGTTTGGACTTTCCAGCTGGGAAGCCCACCTGAAAGAATGCTCATTCCACACACCCCTTTTTTAAAAGTTAACTAAACTTAAATTAACTTCCTCTAGCAGAGGCCAATAAAGGAACTAACATTTTATTTTCTACTGATTCTTAATTTTTATGCATCATTTTGCTGTTAGGATTGTTTTGTTGTTACCACTTTCTGACAGAAAAGACTATACATTAAAAAAAATAAAATAGACTTTAAATCAATGTGCTTAATCTCATAGAATGAGATGCAACCATATCTAGCAAGTACATTATACCGAAACTTTCCCTTTTATGAAAAAGAATCTACTAGAGGCAAAACTATGCAAGTTTTGAGATGGGCATTATTGATTTCTTTCTGTTCTTAGGGGGACAAAAACATTTCTATCTTTTTGTGCTTAACACAGCACTCCAGGCAGCTTGTAGCAGTCAAAACTGATAATGAAATACATCAGTCTAAATCCTACATAATGTTCATGATAGCATTAGCATTTTCTACTGCTCTCCCCTGTAGCCTTCTCTGCCACTGAAAACGCATCCCATTTTCCAGCCCTCCAGATCAAGTTTTACAGTGCTCTAGGTGTTGCAACAGAAAAATAGAATAGTACTCCTTATTCCTTCCTTCCACAAGCAGCTGTCTAGCACTGGATACAAACCAGTAAAGCTGTAAGTGGACTACTTTAGCATGAGTATCAGGTTAGTATGAGAAGATGTGGTTCCTTGAGTTTCTGTGTCTTAGGCCATTTCTGCACTACACTGTTATAATACTATCATCCCACTTTCAACATCTTGTGGAATCCTGAGGTTTCCAGTTTAGGGAGGGCCATTTAGAATTCTCAGCAAGAGAGATCTTTGGCCTCAGAAAACTACAAACCCCAGAATTCCACGGGATGTTGAAAGTGGAATAATAGTACTGTTACAGTGTGGTGTGGAAATGGGCTTAGCCATTTAGGACTTTGAAGATCAGTGTCAACACTTTGAATCATGGCTGAAACAAATTGGTAACTGATGTAGCTCTTGCATCATGTAGGTACGATATGATCTCGTAGACAAGCACCCACCAGTGTTCAGCCTCTTGAACTGTAGATCTGTTACACTTTCTAAAGTTTCTTTAAATGTACCTCTAAGGCAAACATGTTGTACTAATCCACTCCATATATCATATGGGGGATTTGCAGGTAGTATAGTAGCCTAAGCTAAACAAAAATCATTCATGCATGCATCTGCCACCTACATGTCCAAACACAGATACACCCTCAAACTGTGGCCTTGACTCTTTAGGGGAAGTACTACCCACGTCAAAACAAGTAATTCTTGTTTCAGAGTCCTTTTGTCCCTTGGCCAAGAGCCCTTTTGCTTGGCTAGATTGAGCCTCAGTATGAACTAAAAATAGAAATCAATTTGCGTTAGAAATGTGACAGTATAAACCATGTATTCTGTGGTTCATACATTTAGACTGTCAGCCGCATAACACAGACATCTTAAATGTCATGGAAGAACACTGTTCTACCTATTAATTAATTAGAAGTGAAACAGATGGTAATTTGAGAAAGGCCTTTTCAGTGATTGCATCATGATTGTGGAATTTTGTCCCCAGGGAAATTCTCCTCATTTCTGCACCTGGCACAGACCTGTTAGTTTTTCTCAGACATAATTCTGAGATTTCTTTTTTGCTGCCATTTTATCCTTTGTTTTCATATATACTGTTTTGATGATCGCTTCTTTTCTGCAATAATTTTCACTGCCAAGTTGTTTTAATTGATTGTAGAGTTTCTTCAACACATGCAGTGTTCTACCTGCCATGGAGGAGAGGAGAAGGAAGTGGTGGTGGTGGCGATGATTATATAATCATATGTTATATATTTTTCTGGAGCTCAGGGTGGCTTACAGAACCTAATATGGTTGCAGCTAAATTTACATCATACAGAACATTAAAATATATATAAACTATTAAACTATCAAATTAAATTTAAAACACTTAAGAAAACAATAGATATAAACAACACAACACATAACACATAACACAACACATAAAGGGCCCTTTCTCCCTGAACAGTCAACCTAAAAGGCCTGCCATACAAAATTTCTTCACCCGTCTACAAAAGGATAGCAAGCAGGGTGCTAATCTAACACTTTTAGGAAAGAATTTCTAGAGCTTAGGAGCAGTGGCTCAGAGGGCCCTCTGCTCTGTTCCCACCAGGTGTACCTGTGAGAAGCCCTCATTCTCTTCACCTATGTTCCAGCTTAGTGAAAGAAGGTGAAATAATGCCAGTTTTCTTTTTCCGCTGTCCCTGCGTAGTTCCTATCTTTGCACAAAGTGTAGAGCAAAGGAATACTGTATGTTTTCTCATTCAGTATTTTCTTCCTTTGACAGTCTCTTGAGTTACAGGTGATGGCAGAGCTACAACCAAAAGTGGCTGGATTTTCCAGGAGTGCATACTGTGTGTTCCCTCTGTGTCACCCACCTAAAATTAGGATGAACAGGCACAAATCTTCCAGTCTATATTTAAATAGCAAAATTACTATTATCTTTCCATTCTGTCATTTATGTTTGTTTAACATTCTTGAACACTAACAATACATACAGAAGCTTTATAAGAGATGCTGTTCTTATTCCAGATGACTAGAAGTCTACGCTGGATAATAAAGAATGTGGGGTGATAGGTCTGTGATTGCCTCATGCATGTGTCAAGTTCTTAAATGGAGTGTGGGAAATCCTTCTGTATTTCTGTCTTGCTTACTGAGAGGGCATTTGGCCTCAAGAGCCTGCAGTTTCAAACATGATAGTGCTTCAAAGATACCTGGGCCTCATTCCATACATTCTTTCATAGATTACTTTCTATTTTGTAGGGTACCTTGAGGAATAACCTTGAGGCGTTAAAACTGTTACAGATTCTTTATTTAGCACATTTTAAGGTTAAACGTTCTGACTTTGAAATATACTTCATAAGAAAGATGCACAGGAAGTATAAAAATAATTTGTAATAGAAGTTTTGTTTCTGTTTCTAAGATAATGATATTCCCAGAAGGAACCTGCACTAATCGATCTTGTCTAATTACCTTCAAGCCTGGTATGTATTATGCACGTTCTTCCTTTCCTATGCAGCATCTGTGTAACATTAGATTCTGAAACATGCCATTCATTACTCAGAGTTGCCAAAAGCTACTTCATTTGTCATGGCAAATGCAAGCCACTTTGTTTTTGCTTTGAGTTGACTGCATCTTTTTTGTAAAATTTGTCTGTCTGGAAATGTTAGATAGACCTGCCCTTGTGACCTGTGGTTGGCCCGGGCTCCCTGGCACATTTACACAGTGTTTTCAGAAACTCAGGTATCCTTAAAACATTGCATAAAAACAAGATCAGACTTTAGCAAAAACAAAGGGAATTTGTATGTTGTATATTGAGAATTTAAATATTAGTTGTGTGGCTTTGAGAATACTTGCACAGTTCCTGAGATCTGCTTTTAAATGAAATAAAATAAAATACAGATTTAATGGTCTTATTTTCTTCCCAGATCTGGCCTGAATCCTTTTGTTAGCCCCAACTAGAGGAGAACCAATGAATCAGGGAGATTTGCATAAGTATTGACTCACCATTCAACAATTGATTCTGTGGGTCTGCTTTAGTTGAGACTACTAATAGCATCCAGGCTTTAGTATTTACTTAAGGAGAAAATAATTGAAATAGAGCATTCTCTCATTACCTCCTTCTCTGTGTCTTGTATTCAGTCCTTACACTTGCTTACTATCACCTACTTCAAGTTGGGGCATACTAGAAATTTCTGAACAGTTTATTATCAATATAAATGAGGGCATGTTTGGGATACAGTTTGGCCTCAAACACTTAAAACCTTACTATGTCAACATAATCCTTCTGAGTGTTAATGCCACTAGCTCAGTTCTCTAAATGTATGGAATTTTAAAAATGTTTCTAAGTATGCACAAGAAGTATTTAGCAAGACCTCCCTCATGAAAAAGGAAGGTAGAACTCTGGTGATTTTTGTACTATGATTTTGTAGGAGAAAGGGGTTGTTTCAAAATGAAGGATGTCATTTTTTTTCTTTGCTACCAGTTGAATGTTCAGAGATGTGATTAGATCTTTATCTCCATACTTGGATGGTCTCGATTCCATCATCCAATAAAATCAGTTAATGCAGACAAGTACTTTAAATTACTAGACAGACAACACATAGCTCAGTAAACAGAGATTGTGTGAGGATCCCCTGATATAGTTCAGAGCCCAGTTTGGCAATATGGATCCAGCCCTGCTTGATTTGGAACTCATGTGACCTAGACCTCAGAGCCTAATAAAGATGTAGAAATCCAGATCACCAGTCCTCCTATTGACCTGCATTGGGAAACAAAAACAGCTACAACTTCCTCATTTTTTTCTCTTATCTGCATGAAATGTGACTATATCATAGACCTGAAAGAGAGGATTAACCCTGCTAAATTAAAGTCAGGTAGCTTTAGGGAATTTTGTACTAGGCATCTTTAGAGTTTTCTTTTTCTAAAAAAAGCCACAATTGGTAAAGGCATATGTACTTAGTTGAACACTCAGTTTTTGCCCATTCGTGCTGCTTACATCCTGCCATAGTCCCACTTGTATTAGGAGCATATTCCTAGAGCCCTGAGAGGGTCCCCAAGATTTAGAGTAGAAGAACCATGCCAAAGTAGGGCAAGCAAAGAACAAGAGTTAGTTTAGATGGAAATCCATCTCCTCCACTGTTCCCTGCCAAATCTTCTGGCTTGGAAGAGGGAAGGGGCAGACCTGCCAGAGTTCTGTTCTTGCCCAATAAGTCTTGCTCTTTCTGCCTGAGCACTAAGACTTTCCTGCCTCTGCTGTAAGCCAGACTGCTTTTTGCTATGGTATTCTAATATGGTACTGGTGCTGTAATGGCCTGACAATTTACTACTGTTCACATGCTGCCCACAGTGAACGTAGATAGCAGTTCTGGGATTTGCTTCCACATCACAGTGGTCCCAGGCAGTGGGACCTTTTCTGTGGTGACTCAGACTGCTTTCCATCTTCCACCTCAGTAGTTGCTTCTGTCATGGTTCTGTTGTTGTCCCCAGCCAGCCTCAGAACCTCAGGCTCAAGCAGAGCCCTTCTCATAGTGGAAATAGACTTCTACCCACTGTTCCCACTCCAAACTCTTACAAGACTTACTTGTGATTAAAGAGGCTTGCTCCCACTACTTCTAAAACTACTAGCCCTTACTGAAATGAAGGTGAATTATTCTGCTTCCCTTCTTCCAAGGGCACCATGTGGATTTGCATTACTGAAGATCATGCTTCATGATTAAGTTGTGCTATATCAGATGTAATGGCAGCAAAATAATGGTTAAACTGTTAATGGTATATAAATGATATATAAGCAAAATATATTATGGAAATAAAATCTGGTTATTTGCTTGCTCAGCCATTATGAATTAAATGGACTATAAAATACAGTTTGCTTTGCTTCACTGTATGAATTAGAAATGCCCGGTGTGTGTGTGTATGCTTTGTGAATAACATTAATGTCCTCGTTGGCAGAATAGATGAATGTAAAATTGCACACAGGCACACACAAGAAGAAAGAGACTGGAGAGATAATTTTAAAAAACAAATATTCAACATGAGAAAGCAAAGCAGACACCCTAACAACAGTTTGATCCAACTGGGGTGCAGATACATTTTAACAGAGAGAGGGGAAGATTATTATTCAAATTAACAAGAAAGACAAACAGATTCTACTGAGCTAAGCTGGACTGCTGAGTTTAAGACCACCTAACATGATAGTCAACAACCTCCCAAGCCTTTGCCATGCCTTTTTCATGATCTCCTATTAACAGCTAACTCTAGCATTCAAGTCTATAAAAGTTGAATGACTTCATACTATCACTCCCTGTAAGCACTGTGATTGGAGAGTGCTCTTGCCCAAGAATTCATGTTAGAGCTGAGAAAGAAAAAAAAAGCTGCCCTCCTTCCTCAGTATCACATCACCTTGGTGTTTTCCTTGTATAGTCCTCTGTAGACACACTGTCTTGGTCCCCTCATGTATTTTTGACAACTTAATCTCCAGATTGGTCTGAATACACTTTGCATTGTGACATTCCACACCAGAACCAAATTAGTGTAATCTGATCACACAAATTGACCCAGCTCAGTTTCGGATTAGCCTGAAACAGTTACACAGATTTAGGCACAGATGTACATACGTGAGAGGAAGAAGGGAGGGAGGAAGAGAGATGAAATAGCAAGGAAAAGAATCCATAGATGCAGAATTAAAGAAATATATAATTGGAAAATATTGTATTCTTTTAGAGATCAAGAAATTGTTGAGTTATTTGCAGTTTAACAGTAATTACATGGTGTAGTGGTTTGAGCGTTGGATACCAGGGTTCAGTTCCTGCTTAACCATGGAAGCCCACTGGATGATCTCAGGCATATCACATACTCTCAGTCCCAGAAAACTCCATGATAGGGTCACCATATGTCAGAAACAACCTGGAGGCACACAGCAGCAACAACTATTCCATCCCATTGCGAAATGTGGCCTTTTGTGGAGTGTGAACTCTAAGCACTGGTCTTGTACACGCAGCTAGAAAAGTTAGTTTCAATTTGTTTTAACTTTAAATCAAATTTTCTGTGATGAAACATGTAGACATAATAGTCAGAAACTTCTTCAAAACCCTAATCTCATTCATTTGTCTCAGTTGTTCAGAAAAGAAAAAGGCCTGGATTTAGCTTTCTTAGTTCAACAGGTTTCACTAGTTTCACTAGTTCATGAGTAAACATCAGTGGTCATCATTATCTGTGGGAGGTGGGTTTGGAAAGAGGCATCCTGGGTTTAAAAAATAATAATAATACAGAAAAGCCTGTTTGACTGGAAAATTGGTCGAGTACTTCAACATATTTAGAGAAGTTCATATTCCAGCATGGAAAACTAGAGACTACAGTTGCTGAAGCACTGGGGAAAATAGAAGCTTCCATCTGAAATTCTTAATTTTGATGAAAATGGGGAACAGTTTGATATTCCAGAAAAGATTTTGATTGTGCTTCTCTCTGCAGTCCACAAAAACTGCAAGCACAGACAATAAGAAATACTGTTGATTGTTTCAGTTGGCACTGCCTTTCTGATTTCCAGTTTAGGTTACAGCAGTACTCTTCCTCCATTTGACGTTTTACCTATTCCAGTAGGATTAGCAGTTGTAGATTGCCCTTACGGTAACAGTCTATTTTTGACAGTTATAGTTGGGATCATAATACAAAAGAGGCTATGACATAAGGGTTTTTTCCCCCCTGTGTTTAAAAGGAATGTTGTACAAAAGATTTTTCTTCATCAAGTTGTTTTCACCACGTGATGGAACTTTTTTTTTTCTTTTGTGGCCATGTGTGTGTGTGACCGTAGGATTTGTTTGACAGGAGATAATTCTTCTCAAGTAATTCTGTGAAATTACTGCGTGATTGTTGCTTACTAAACATTACTTATCTTTTCTGTTTTTATTTGGAACAAAAGATCCTGTTTATTAAAGGAGAAAAAACAAAAGTGCACCAATGTTTCTGTTACAAGGTGCAGATATATATTAATAAAAATTGGCAGAATTGAGGTATAATGACAGAATAAGATATGATGTTATCCCCATTTAGCATTAGCCCTCTTTTTTAAGGAAGAAGAAGAAAGTATGCCAGTTTATAACTAGATTTGGATAGGGTCTTCAGATTTGACCGTATCGTTGTTTGGGCAGGAAGTATCAATGTGTGTTTCTATAACTTTGAGTGCTTAGGACTATGTAAATGTCTGCATATTCTGCATATTTTTTAATGTAGATTTGCTTGTGTTCGTCTCTGGTAGTTGAATCTCAGAGCATCAAAAGGACAAAGAAACAATTACATAACACCAAACACAAGGGCAGCAAAACCATTGGGTTTAATCCCACCATGCTTACAGAGACCCATTTGGACTCCAGTGAGTCTGCTCTGTGTATAACTATGAATCAAGCCCGTCATCAAAGGCCATCAGAGCTTGTAATCAGAAGGTGTTATAATTGTATGTATCCCATGTGTCTTATAGGAGCATTTATCCCTGGAGTGCCTGTCCAACCAGTGATTCTACGTTATCCAAACAAATTGGTAAGTTCTGAATGTGTTTTGACCCCTAAAAAATGGTGTCTGCTAAAATGGACATTAATTTGTCATAGAATATCTATCTACCTACCTACCTACCTACCTACCTATCTATCTATCTATCTATCTATCTATCTATCTATCTATCTATCTGTCTATCTATCTATCTATCTGTCACTCTCTTTGGTAAAGCAAGACAGCAAACAATCAAGTAGTAAGTGCAACTGTTGCCCTCTTCCTGTTTCTCAGATGTACATATTAGTTACTAGAGAAATGTAGCATATGTTGGCTCAGCTCTTCCTCAATGAGGAGAGAAGAAAACATATTCCCTCAAGTAGTTAAACTGTTCCTATGCTAGCTGGAAAAACTAAATTTAACACACACACAGCTTACCTTTTCCTCAAATGTATAAAATACAGGATATGCAGTTTATCTTGTGACTTGAGAACATCAGCCTTGCACAGAATAAACAGAACTGCAAATGGCTCCATATGCTGGACTCTAGGATTTTCTTTTCCCATGCATACATTTTGAACCAATCTTGGAATGGAAGTAGTAGATTCGATCATGGATAGGAATATATCTGCAGAATACCAGCATTAATTTACTGGTGTCTTATTACAGAAAGAACTTTTCATTTTTGACTGTAAGCAAATATATACAAGGTTGTATGGCATGTCCTGTAACTCAAATGCTACTTCACTGTCACTAGAGGACACTGAGAATTCTTCAGTCAAGTGTTTTTGTAAGCTAGAAGAATTGCTAGCTATATATGATATGCACAAAATATTTATAAACCTTTTGTTTAATTTTTTTTAATATTTAAGGTAGAGACCTTCACAGTTCATATATGTGTGTGTTTCTATGTGTGCATATACGTACACATACACTTTTTGTATATTAGTGATACTATTTGGATGAACCTGTTAGCCTGTTGACTAAGTGGAATGTATTTCTTTGGTACATAGGATACAATTACATGGACGTGGCAAGGTCCGGGAGCGTAAGTCAGACATATACTACTTCTCCATTTTTTTAAAATTGTTCTGTTTATGCTGTTTTCTTACTTATTATTGCACTTTAAGTTTTGCTCAGAAAGATTTCTTCAAGTTTAAAGTGATGGTTGTGATATTTTCAAAGAACACTACGTGAAATAATGACAAATCATTTATAAATCTCAGATTACATGCCTAGCCAATTAGCATGGACTGGATTCTTGTGCATATGTAGAATATATTTAAAAAAGAAAATTGTGTGCACTCTAATCTAAACATTAGGGAGAACTGCCTGATGGTATGAGCAGTTCAATAGTGGAATGCACTGCCTGAGAGTGTGATAGAACCTCCTCCTTTGGAGGTTTCTAAACAAGCTGGATGGCCATCTGTCAGGAATGCTTTGATTGTGTATTCCTGCATGGCAGGGGATTGGACTTGATGTCTTTTGTGATCTCTTCCAGCTTTATGATTCTATAATTCTATGATTCTTATGGTAGTTGCTGAACTGATAATAATCTATGAGCTTGTAAATGAAAAATGTTTTCTGTTTTCCCCTCAAGGTTGAAAATTCTGTGGCTTACTTTATGTCAGTTTCATAATTTTGTGGAAATAGAGGTTAGTATAAAACTGCCAGTCTGTATTCCTCTGCATACTTACCTAGAACAAAATGTTTCCAAAACCCAGTTAAATAGCATCCTTTTTTGTTTAAATGCGACTGGGTGCTAGAATAGGGGAGCGCCTACCAGAATAAATAACAAAAGTATAGATTATGTAATACATGGAGAGAGGTGTCTTGCCAGTTCACCAAAAGCAAGGGGTTCATTTTCAGGGACCCGGAGGCAGTGCACTACACTTCAGCTATCAGCCTGTGCTGAGCTCACCATGGGAGCAGATTGTAGCAGGTTTTTATACTCCATGGTCTGGGAAGACTGGGCCAGGTCTCATGGGAAACTTGTGATTGTTTATAGGCCTGGGATGAGCTAAACCCCTTTCAATTGTCAAGGTCACTGATTAAGTGGCTATCTTTTGGGTTCCTCCCAGCACTTGTTATCTAGTAGATGTCCTGAGCCAAAAGCAGGTACCACTTAACAGACGTCACCTGCAACATTGTTTGTCTACATTTTAAGATGGCAAGCATATAGAGTACATCAAAGCAAGATGAAGTCAAAATACAAGAATCAAAGTAATGCTTAACAAGTCAGAAGACTTTGAACAGCAGCAGCATGGAGAAATACCAGAATGCCTTTCTTAGAGCTTTCTTAGCAACAGTATGGAAAACTTACAGCATGGAAGAACAAACAAGGTCAGGCCAGACCTTACACTTCCTTGAAACAGCAGTCTTCCAGTCACTTCCCATACTAGAGGTTAATAGATGATTCCCCCAACAAGCCCCTACCATTTTCTGACTATTGTGGCTTTACTTTGATAACACTTTTGAATCTGAGTGGATGTATTCACATCATTACGTGAGTACTTCCACTCAGGTTGAGTAGGGTATTAAAAGTAAAACCATAATGGTCAGAAAGGGGCTTGTTGAGAGAGAAGTTTAGTATAATTTCTTGATCATCAGGCCACAGACCATACATGAGAGGTACCTCTGAGAGCTGCAGAGCCACATTCTATATCTGTAGTGCTCTAAACAAGAAAAGAGCATTTTTGAGGCTAAAGACTTGAGTGGTTGGAAAAACAAAACATTTGCTACACCACAAGACAGAAGAAGGGCATTATAATTAGCACTAAAATCATCATTTAGTCACTAAAAAAACCTAAAATATTTTTTGTGAGATAATGATTGGATGGGGAAAAAAAACCCTGAAAACCTAATGCTTGTTACGTTGCTGAAACTCCTGGAATGGTGTCTAAAAACTGTAATAGATTCTGGGTTTTTTGCTCTTTAATTTCTGTCCCTGTTCTTGTAACTGTCTTAAAACCAAGATGATTAGTGTATGGCTGTATATGATTATAAGATTGTTTTGAAACTTCTTACCATTTTTCTGTTCATAGTTCTTGCCTGTGTATATACCTTCTGAAGAAGAAAGGAAGAATCCATCTTTGTATGCAAATAATGTGAGACGTGTAATGGCAAAGTAAGTGGTTTTCCATTTCTGATAGCATAGCAGAAATCCTGCTTATTTTAATGTAGTACTGACTTCAGTATTTGCTTATACAGTCAGTCCTCCACATTTACTAGGGTTGGGTTATAGGATCCCACAAAAGTGGAAGAATCACAAATATCAAAATGTGTGTGTATGTGTGTGTGTCTGTCTGTCTGTCTGTCTGTCTGTCTGTCTGTCTGTGAGAAGGAGGCCAAGGCATGGTAGGGAGGAGGGACACCTAGAGTCCAAACCAGGTCAAGCACAGAAGGGGAAAGGGGTACGTCAGCATGGTGGCCCTGTACTTCCTCTCTCTCACCCATCTACGTCCTTGGGTGGAGAAGGTTTGTGATGGCGAGAAATCAGGCTGCAAGCCATCCTTAACTGGCCAAGCAGCTGCTGGTAGAAGAGGAAGAGGACCAGGGATAGGTTTTTAAAGGACTACATGTCCTGATTGGAGCTGCCAAGAGGGAAGGTTCCTGCAGAAAAGAAGCTCTGGGGGGGGGGGCAGGGGTTGGAGAAACTTGCAAATACTCAATTGTGTTGAAGTTAAGCCCACAAATAGGGAGGGCTGATAATAGATAATAGATAGTAAAGACTTGTGGGGTAGTAGAGCAAATGGCATAGTCTAGTGAATCTAATTTATAATAGAGCATATTATAACTGTAGAAATACATGTTTTCTTCACTAAAGGGCTTTAGGAGTTTCAGTCACTGACTATACTTTTGAAGACTGCCAGCTAGCTTTGGCTGAAGGACAACTCCGTCTCCCTTCAAACACTTGTCTCTTAGAATTTGCAAAACTTGTAAGAAGTCTTGGGTGAGTAGGTCTATTAATGTGTAAAAGCATACAGCTGAATAATTGAACTCTGTCATTGTGGACTGCTAAAAAAACAAACAAACAAATAAACGGGTTCTTAGAGCAAATGAGCTCTCCCTGAAAGCCAAGTTGACTAAACTGAGAGTGTCATACTTTGGACATATCATGAGAAGACATGACTCACCAGAAGAGACAATAATGATTGGTAAGGTAGAAGGCAGTAGGAAAAGAGGACTGCCATATTATATATGAGTAGACTTAATCAAGGAAGTTTCTGAGTCTACAAGGCTTGAACAGGCCTATTAATTATAGGGAGATTTGGAGATTTCTCATTCATAGGGTCATCATAAGTTAAAGTCAATTTGATGGCAGTTGACGACAATAACATATATAGTTACCCATCATAGTTGTAAAGGAATGTCCGTGGTTTAGGTTTCCTAAAATTAATACCTGGTATATTACAACAGTGTATATTACAGTGTATATTACAACAGTAAGCCAGAACCAAAATTGTTTAAAAAACTAAATGATTTCAAAACCTACCAGTCGTGTTTTAGTTAATCATGGAAGACACACTGCCACTTGTCTTCAGCTGAGCATCCTCAGTTTCTGTTGGCTGTAGGTCTTACAACCAGAAAAACCAAATTTTCCATCTAGGGTAATATTTATTTTCTGTCTTTTGACTAAACCATCCTTCCCTTCCAAACACTAGATGGAAGAAAGGACTATGCTTAGTAGAAATCAAAGGTTTCATATTGCTTAAGTCTGTGTATCACTTCTAAAATTATATCTGCTTACTGAAAGTGAAGGAACATATGTTTTATTGGAGCTGGTATAATTTTTGCCGGCTTTGGGTATTGCAGTGAGATTCATTTGCATAAAAGGTTCTTATCAGAATGCTCCACTGGTAGATTCTGGGAATTGTAGTCCAAAGAAAAGTTATATTAACAAAATCTGTCCATCTCTCTTATAGCCACAATGTACATTCAGATAATTGCATGGTGCAAAGTTTCTGAGAGCTGCTGCGAGTGTAAGGATGCACGCTTGAGTGATTCACCACTGCAGAAGAAAATGTTCAAAATGAGCATATTCTTCTCCTGCTAGCCCTTCTCAGGGAAACCAAGCAAATTATGTGTTACCTAGTCTGAAATCCAAACCACTCATTAAATCTAGTTTTTAGTTAAAGCAAAGAATAGCTGATATTTTTTTCAAAAAAGAATTAATCACAAAAAGTAATACATATCTAGTTGATTTGCTTTTGGTTTTGTTCTGCTTTTTGTTTTTAGGTTAAAGCCAGAGAAGCTTGAAAAGGAACTTGATGCATATTCAGGAAGTACCAAGAGATTGAAAGGCAAAAGGGTCAGTCTTCAGGAGTTTGCTGAATACTTGGAAGTCCCAGTTTCAGATACATTAAAAAATATGTTTGCACTTTTTGATGAGGTAAGAAATGCACTAATTCTAGACTTGTTAAATAAACCAGATTTATTATTTGAATTAAACTCAAAAAAGTGGTCTATGGACCAAGGTGGTCTGTGAGCCATTGGCTGCCAGTGTGCAACCAGTATCCAGGAAAAGAAAGAAATAGTTGTAGCCAGTGGAAACAACTATAGCACCAGTCCTTGGCACTTTTAGGGGAAAGAAACTGGTGGTTCGCTTCATCATATAGCATGAGAAACACTGCCCTAGATCATACTCTCAAGTCATGCTAAGAATGCCATTTGGCTGTTACAGTTGTAATGTAGAAAGCATCTGTTTACATTATGAACAATTGTGTTTCAAAATGTGAGTGCTAAATTGAAAGATACAGTGCAAATACCTTTAGCTTGTGGTGTGAGAATGTGTGGTATTAAAATATGTATTTTATTGGCTGCTGATCACTATCTTTACCTCAGAGAAATGCAGCAAAAGGGCTCTCCTGCTGTGGAATATGTTTATGGAATGTAAAAATCCAATTGTGTCCATTCAGCAAAGGATAACACCTGTCATCAGGACTGGATTCTCCTTTCCCTTATCCCACAGAATCTGCTCTACAAGGTTGAATGACCTTCCAGAAGCAGATTTTAGAGACATGTGGGGGGTTGCAATAAGGAAAAAAAGATAGTAAAATTCACTTCAAACAGAAGTCTGTTTGTCTATTGTGGGGTGTCTTCCCATGGTGTTGTTATTCACATGTTTACAAGTCAAACTGTATCTGTGTATTCAAATAATAAGCATGAGGTAGGATAGTGTGGCATCAGAAACTGTATAGAAAAATGGCTATGTCCTCAGCTGTTTTGAAAGGTGCTCTTGAACCTGGACTACCAAAATGTCTCAAAAATGCATTTCAGTACAGTTGTATGCAATTAAAAATTCAATAAACTCTGCACTGCAAAACAATTGGGATGAACATGAGACTATAAAAGAGTTGAGAAACATTTAATTGCCCCTGTTAATTGAAAATTAGTAGGCACATTGTCTTAACAGTAGTCTTTGGAAGTTTGGGGTTGCATGTCTTTCTAGAGAAGCCTTCCTACGAGCTTTCATGTGTGAATTTGAAATGTTTCTTTTTCTTTCAGAGGCACTTTTTGTGAAACTGGTAATGTAGTTTTGTTTTGTTCTCTTTGTAGAAGGAAGATGATCTGATTGACTTACGAGAATATGTAACTGCATTATCAGTAGTTTGCAGGCCATCGAAAACTATGCAAACAGTACAGTTGGCTTTTAAGGCAAGTAGCGGCTTTTATTTAAATGGTTTTACTTAAACAAACTGTATCTGTATTTTTAAAAACAAAGCGTTGTTTTGCTAAATAACTAAAATGATACTGTACCCAAAAACACAACTTCTTTTTATACCTGGCAATTAATCTAAAGTTCTTACTCATTTTATCGCTGGAATGTTTAACTGCAACTATTTTATGCATGAACATTTTTGCCTGCAAAATAGAGGAACAATTTGTTGTAACGTATTGTTTTGTAAATCATCAGAAGCATGATGTAGACTGCTGCTTATACAAGCAAGTGGCTAAGAAAGAACTGGTTCACTTGTGCATACATTCATGCAGCATCAAGTGGTAACTAGTATTTGAGTGAGCCATCACAAATGCAGCACCACAAAGATCACTTCTCTTCTGTGTGTTGTGAATAGCAGCTGAAAAGCTACAAAAAAAAATAGAAGAGTCACCTTATAATAGCTCATATGCAATATTTCAAAACCAAGATAAGTTTAAGCATTCAGCTGTTAATTCATTAAGCCACAAGAAACCAAGCAAAAGCTTTGTGTACTTTTAACAATTGTCCTTTCTCCTAGAGACACTTAGGAGATCTGGGAAGTTCCTAGTCTGGATTAGATGCACTTTCTCTGATTAGGTTTATTTTCTTTGTTTTAAAATATTTTGTTACTATATTAAATAATATTTGCATTGTCTGCCCATCAAAACCTTTAAGGCAGCTAACAATAATATCAAATATCAAAGCACAGTTTATCAAAACAATCCTAAAAGGATGAAAAAATCCAAAGAGGACAAAAAGAGGCAGAAAATCAAAATACAAAAGGACATATTAAATTAACATTTAACTAATTAAATTAACAGTATTCCCAAATATTTTCTGCCTCTAACCCTCAGGTTAGATTTTTTTTTCTATTGTATTGCCAGATCCACAGAATCTCTTTTTCATGTTGGTCCATTAGATCACAGTCTTGTTGGGATTGTTAATCAAGTTAAGAATATATAATTAATTAATCTCCTATAGCTGACAGAATAGTTTTTAACTGGCATTTACTAGTTTGACTTGCATTTAGATTTACACGGAGTATACTTTGTTTTCTTGTTTTTCATCACCTTTGAATGCAACTTGTAGTGAAAAGACAGCTAATAAATTGTATCAGTAGAGTTCATAATCTTCAATCATGCTATAGAGTTATTTATAAATGTTAAAAATTCTGTAGGGTTGAAAAAAAAGCAGCATACATCAGCACAGCTGTTATCATGGAAACAGAAGTTTATTTGTCAGGAACAAAAATCTTCTACTGGGCTTTGGTCAGGAAAAGCTATATGCTGTTGGAGAGCTAAATCAAATATTGATTGGAGGAAGTCACCCAAACTCTGGCTCTATGCTTTACTGTTGTAAAAAAAAAGTTTAATTATCTTGCTTTGTTGGAAAAACAAATCTCGTCATTATGTTGTGTTTCATTTTGCTTTTTTTAAAGATGTATCAATCAGAATGTGGCACTATAACAGAAGAGGACTTAACTTGCATTTTAAAAACCGCAATGGGTGTTTCAGACCTTAACGTATCAAACCTTTTCAGAGCTATAGATGTTGAAGGAAGGGGGGAAATTACATATGGTGAGTATACAGAATTATTTTTTTATATCTACAGACAGTGGAGAACATTTGTAAGAGAATGGGGAAGATGAGTATCTACACAAGGGTTTTAGACTCACTGGCTGATATTTCTCTAAGCATGACCAAGATTGCATTCATCCCATTATATAGAATAATTTTATTCAAGAGATTTACAAAATGATACCAAAAAAAAAAAAGATTGCTTTGTCAGTTATTGAAACGTCTGGCAATTATGTGTTTAAAATATAGGCTTCTTTCTTTTGTCTATTCCTAGATGAATTTCACAGGTTTGCTGAAATGTACTCAGATTTTGCTGAGGAGTACCTATATCCTGATCAAATGGAGACTGGAAGCTCTTTGGAAGCCCCTGCTCCCAATGGCTTCTGTACAGATTTCAGCCCAGAAGCTGCTGAAGATAGGAGAAACCGTCTACAGAAGAAACTGGATTAATATTAACAATTCCCTCATCCTCTTCTGGTGAGAGGAGTATGTTCTGTCTTGGGCTTTTCATAGTCACACAGTTATATATGACCTGAAGGATGTGAGAGAAAGGTGTCTGTGTGTGTAGGTGTGGGTGTGGGTGTGTGTAGATTATTTTATTGCATTAATGAACATTTTCAGGCTTCCCATTTGGAAGGTCTTGTTTTTCCATCAGTATCTTGGAAAGCAAAGAATGTAAATGAACTTTAATTTCTGTACTTAAAAGAAGATGCTTGCTTATTTATATTCCATTGTTTAGTTTCATGTACATAGTGTCCTACAAAGTGTGCATGTGTAAAGAATACTGTAGCTCCTATGGTGTCAAGTGCACTTCGGTGATTAGTGTTATCCCTATTTAGGGAATTGTTTCTGGGGTCAAGTTTTGCTTTCCTTTTTCACATGGATGGACCTGTTGGCTACAAGCTGTTGTCACTCATCTTCTGAGCAAGGCAAGCTCAGCCTGGCCCCTTTGTTTTCATTTGATTAAATAGTTAAAAGAAGAAAAGTATGCAAAAAATATTTTAACTGAGGAATTTTTTTTATTATTATTTTTCCTTGCAAGGTAACTTTTGGTCTTTCAGTCTATGGTAACATCAGAAGGGATAAGGGGAGCTGTTCCCAGGGTTGTATGCATTCTGTGCTAAAACTATTAAAATTCAGTAATGCAATTTCACACTTAAAAAAAAACAGAATTCCAAAGTTTGTATAAATAATATGAATCAGGTCCATTTATATATTTTGCATTTGTCTGTTTGTACAGTACCTTGGTAAAGGCCAAGAAGTATACACACAGGAGATAAACCGATCTGATTACTGGAAATTCAGATCGCTGTTCTCTATCCCTCACCTCCAACCCAAAAGCTGCTGAAATTTCATCAAGCATATCTTCAGAGCCTTAAGTTTTAGAAATGCAGAATTAAAAAGAGAAATTTAAATTCTCTCAATGGTGAATTCTCAGTTGAATCATGATCTCTGTACAAATGGCTATGAATACAGAATATACACAGCCCTGGTCTTGTCTTGTCTTGTCTTGTCTTGTCTTTTCTTTTCTTTTTTTTTTCAGTTGCTACTTCATTTGGGTTTTCTGGACAAGGATAATTAAACAAGATATATTTTAAAAACAGCTTCAATGGACAAAGGACATAGCTTTTGCACAGAAACAATACTCTGAATACAGACTGAGCAGGCATAAAATAAACCTTTGTTAACATCAGAAATCCAAAATATTCTCTTACAAGTATCCATAGAGATTTAAAATTCAAAATCTTTGAATTTTCAGAAAGATATGATCCTGCTTTTCTATTGTTTCTTGCCCTTGTAATTGCTCTTCAGTGAGAGATATTTGCGTAGTTTGCATAGAACGTTAAACCAGGATTTAGTTCTTCACGCACTAACTGGCAGAGTCCCTGGGCTTTCACATACCATGTCTCTTTTCCCTTGCTTCTTTCTACATGGCTAAGAAGAAGACTTCTTCTCAGTTTCAGTTTACAAAGCTTTCGGAGAGATAGCCATGTTAGTCTGTCATAGCATAAAAAGGAAAGGGGGAAAAGAGGAATCTAGCAGCACCTTTTATTTTTATCATTATTATTTCATTTTCTCCCAATAATGGGATTCAAGTTAGGGATATATAATTGGGCTGATAGAAACTGTCAGTGCATCTGAAGAAGTGGATAGATAGCCACAAAAGCCCATGCTGGAACAAATCAGTTAAAGGTGCTGCTAGGTTCATTTCCTCCCACCTTTCCTTTTTATGTTTACAGAGCTTGTTGTATTTTGTGTTTGAATCTAACTCCAGTAGTTCAGGATCACATGGTTTTAAGCAGCTGTTAAGGTTGTCATAGGCCTTGAAGAGAGTTCTTTCTGCACATTTGTATCTAAAGTATTGGAAACATTTCGTCTATTCTTTTATAAAACTCCATTAAGATCTGAGGTCAGGAAATATTGTGGCTAGTGCACTAAACAGAGTTGAATGAAAGCATTCCTTGCTACTGTCACCAGCTGAGAATTTAGAGATAACACATGGTCAAAGAGTATGAACTTATAAACCTTTCAAGGCAACTCTACTAAAATACATTGAATCCCATTCTTCCAGCCAAACTTCTTACTGATTTGCAGCATCTTTATTTTGTCAGGATTTAATTTCAGATTGCTAGCCCTCACCTATTCCTCATCAAACCCAGACAGCATTCTATGCAATTGACCGCTTCCCTGCTGTTAGGTGACAAAGACCAACATAGGAGAATCATAAGCATATCGGTGTCACTTTACTTCTGAGTGTCAAATTATCTGCCCCAGCAGCTTCATATAGGTATTGAGTAACATGAGATACAGAATAAAATCGTAGAGGATGCGACAACCCCTTTCCATAAAGATATGTTAATACTTAACTGCAGCATTAGTTCTGCATTTGTAGATTTTATCAACCAGGAAAAGCAAGGATCATGTAAACAATTCTTAGCCTTCAGTACTTCATTTGCTCTGTCCACATCCTTGAGAGCTACAAGCTTGGAAAGAATCTCAGATAACAGGACAAATAGTTGCCGAAGTTACTTCAACCGGAACTGTCCCAAGACTGGAGTCCAAGTCAAGGTAAACCTGAGCAGTTTTGTCCATGAAAAATGAAGCACACTGCTCACAGCCACCAAATGCTCTGGCACCTCCTCTCCATTTCCTGAGTGAACATCTCATGTAGATTGGAAGACAATTGCTGTTCTATTTTGTGATGATAGGATGGTAGCAGAGGAGTAAGCTCTTTCCTCCACTACTTACCTCACCCTTGTGGTATGGATCTTCAGATGATTTCTAAACATACGTGATCAGATTCATCACAAGCTGAGCATCAGTGAAACTCTAGCCCTCAGCTCCCTGTCAAACCAGGAAGCTGATCTGGCTCTTCCAGGAAATGCAGTGCTTAGAGTCTACACTGTTAATTGCCCAACCATTTTTTTATTCCAAAGATCAAGTCGGGTTTCAACAAAGCAAAGTGGGAAGCTTCCCAAGAGCATTCAGCAATCAGTTCTATCGGATATTATGAGCAGATCATCTGAACTGGTTCACCATCCCTGCAAAGGCCCATAGCAGCAGCCAGTTTAAAACTAATCAGATAGTTATCTGTGTGTTGCAACAGAGCTAGACAGATCTCATCCAGTTTCAAGGATACAAACTCACTAGAAAAGAGTACTGTGTCATGAGTATGCTCTGTGATGTACCAAAAACTAACTGGAACATGTCTGTGGTTATTGAGGAGGACATGAAGTCTTGAGTGACTCCTGAATGAGCAATCTTAGCATGTACAGTAGAAAAGCAATGATGAGTTACATTTGGCAGTGTGGAAGTACAATCAGTGCGTTTGCCTTTGCATCTTCCACTCCACATATACGACATGGTGTGCATTGGTGATAGGCCTCTTCTAGATGCTCAATGCAGCCTCTTCCTTGGGAGTAATTAAACCCCAGATGCCTGTCTTGCCTCTAGGAAAACCAGAAGGCTAGAAGAATTTTTATTTTTTTTATAAAAAGTGGTGCTTTATAATAAACTAAACTAAATATTCTAAAGTAACCTAAGTGTTTGTTTATTTACATGCCTGCTCTGTTCAGATGTCCTATTTGCTGTGCATAAATATAACAGAACCTATTCCAAACCTGAAGGTTCATGCAAATAGTCCTGCTGAAGCTGGTGAAGTAGTGTGTATCAAGATAGGGACCAAAGAATCTAACACTACTTTTGCTGTTTAAAAAGAGCTGTTATGATCGCTTCAGTCTTTCTTCTGATAGTGGGAACAGCTTTTAATTAATTCTATTTGTTTGTGGGATGATGACTATAATATAGAGTCCTACCTGGATAAGAGTCACAGCATTTTTATACTTCCCTCTGTTGTTCAAATGAATTTTAATGTAGGATTTTTCATTGACTTTAAAAAGCATATGATAATACTGTTTACATGAAATAGCACGATGGCTGTTGGCTGTTGTCAAGTTAAACTTTTTGCTATTTATCCACTCTTGAAAAGTTGCTTAGGCTCGGCAGTCTTTCGATGTTGCAAGGCATGTGGAGGAAGAACAACTCTGCAGTCCTCTTCATGGAATGCCTTTGGAATATTCACAAGTGAAAGCCCCATTTCAGGCATTTGCCCAAACTGCTTAGTGAGGGTAGTGATGGGGTGGTGCCATTCCTTCTGGTTTCTCCCATCCACCCAGTCCCTGACCTTTTGTGCTGAGCTGCAAGACTGGAAGGGATGTTCTTCTTGGATCCCCTTGAACATGAGTCAAACACTCTCATGTGATCAGGTATCCTAATAAAAATCTTGTGGGAAGTTCTGCTTGCCTTTAAGTGAATGTGACTAGACTGCTCCTTCAGGCCTTTCTGTTGAATAAGGGCAAGGGCTGAGAGAGTGGACAGATGTGTGGAGAAAAGTGGGAAGAGCAGCCACACTGCCCTGGGCCATTTCCGCACTACACTCTTATAGCGCGATTATTCCACTTTCAACATCCTATGGAATCCTGGGGCTTGCAGGTTCGAGAGGGGCCACCTGGCCCCTCCCGAATCTGCAAAACCCAGGATTCCATAGGACGTTGAAAGTGGAATAATCGCGCTATAAGAGTGTAGTGCGGAAATGGCCCTGGTCATCAGGCAAATACTCAAGAGTTATATAGAAGCTATATATATATATATATATATTAGGGCTATATGGAATCCAAAATATGTACCATATCCTTCATTTAAAGATTATATGAGTAGGATGGGATAAGGAAACAGCAGATGAAGGCTATATTCAATAGACTCCCTAATGGATTAGCCCTAGAATGATGCTTATCCACCTTTCCTACTCACTTTGCCAAATTTAGTTATAGAGTGAGCTTCGTGATAGCATGGATAATCATTTGCAGAAATTAATCCTAGGATGACTTTAGCTAAGACTTTATATGTGAGTTTGGTTTTTTTCCCCTCTCAGTAAGCTCAATGGGCCACAGCAAAATTTTAGTTCTTAAACTGAGATGAGATTGTCTTCTCAAATTAATAAGTTCTAACTTTTTAAAAAACCTCAGAATTCCAATCACTCTTCATTATTCTCAGTCATACATTCCAACAATGAATTTGTTCACTGCTGATCTATATATAGCCAAAATGATGCTATCCTCACATAAGGAAGCAAGTGAGGGAATGCTCTCACCCACCCACTGCTGAGTTAACAGGTTTGGAAAACAAGAAACAAGGGAAAAGAACGGAGCAGGGTACTTAGAGCACAAGCATTCTACACTGCAAATATAGTCCAAATGCAAGTATAGTCCAAATGCCACATGTGTCTTAGAAAGGTGTTAGTGCCATTCTTTGCCAACACTGTTGTGGCAGATACCATCCCTTGGTATGCAAGAGTGCCCTACGATACTAGAGAAAAGTGGGAAATCCTGCCAATTTCAGCTGGGGCGGCAGCTCCACTGCCACCGTATTCTGGTTTACTATATTCACCTATTGGTGGTAGGTGCGTCCTCAGTTTCTAAAAATCCTTAATTTGTACGTCAGTTTGCAAGAAACATGTTTTCTAGGAGAACCTATGGGAAGAATCCTCAATAAAGAGGCACAAAGATCTTTCTAAACACTCAGTGGAATTTCTTTGTTTAGAGATCCAAGAATAGGATCCATATTTATAGTAGGAAAACTGGTTACTAACACAGAACAGTCTCAAAAAGGAAACATACTTTCTGACCTCTAGCTATGCTGCTACTTATGCTTGTTTACTTCAGTAAATTCCTTGGAAGAGCAAACAGTAATGACCATGCCCAGGACTTATGCCACATCACTTAACTCTTCTCTGAATGGTTTTTCATCAGAGATCTAACTGTATGAAAGCCATTTATAAGTCAGCACTATGTTCTCTTCTCCTGCCCCTTTGTGAAATGTGAGGAAGCCTGCTTCTTGCTGGACCATTCTCAAAGCCAATTTCCTTGACTCTGTCTTGCAGCAATTTGTTATTGAATTCCCTTTCCACACATTTCTTGAAATCTTTCTGAGATTCTTCTCTCAAAAAATCCAGTGACTAATCTTCTGATTTTTTTTTTATTTTAATTATCAAAGCTTAAGTTTGCCTGGGAGCAATACAGTGAGACCCAGAAGGCCTGTAGCTTCATTCTGAAATGAGAACTGTCTAAGATTATTCACTTTGTTGTTCCAGTTTTGTACCTACAGGTCAACTTTGACTTATGACAACTTTATGAATGAGAGACTTAACAAAAACCCTGATCATCAATAGCCCTGCTCAGGTCTTACAGTCTCAGAGCCCTGGCTTCCTTTTTTGAATCTATCCATCTATAGTGTAGTCTTCTTCTTTTCATACTACCTTCATACATCTATGTTTGATTTGATATTTCAGAAGCTGGTAAACTCTGGTTCATATTCATCAACAGGGACCAGAAAATGAATTTTTGACCCTCAACCATGTGTTATTTGCATGCAGCCATTCATGAGTAGTGCCACACTTTGGGTCCTACCCCAACAGTTTATCTTTGGTCTAGCCTTAAACTCCAGTGTTTTTGTTCTAAATGAAGCCATCTGTATTTTCTTGGTTAGACAGTGTATATTCCAACTTCAAGCCAGTTTTTCATTTTCTCATGTAAGGGGGAACAAATTTATATAGCTGAAGTTTTTTTGGATTGTGCTTTCTAGCCCAAATCCAACCTCAGCAGGCGGAAACTTAGTAAGGGAATAAAGTGAATTGACTTCCCTAGAAGGCAGCAAAAGAGTGGTCAAGGGAAGTGAATCTTTAAAAACACATTTTTGTCTGTAGAACTGTAATGAAATGATAGCTCAGACAAAATTGATAATATTTGTATGTTGTGATATATTCCTGAAATGGAAACCATAGGGCCTTTCTGCCCTATACTGTTATAATGCTATCATTCCACTTTCAACATCCTGTGGAATCCTGGAGTTTGCAGTTTAGGGAGAGACATTTAGAATTCCCAGCCAGAGACCTCTTTGGCCTCAGTAAACTACGAACGGCAGAATTCCACAGGATGTTGAAAGTGGAATAATAGCACTATAACAGTGTAGGGCAGAAAGGCCCATAATCTCAGAATACACAGAATGGCTACATCTTCATGTGTCAGGATTTTTCCCCTTATTAAAAGATTAGTTCAGATAGTTACTACTTTGAAGACCAAAAATGGCCAGAAGAATAGTTGTCTGCCTCCATAACATGATGAAAGTAAAATTTGCCTTGGAATATATTTCAGCAAATAACTTCTGCATACAGAACATTTCAGTTGTTAGGAAAGTTGTACATGTTTTTCTTTGGGCATTGTTTGTTTCATGGATCCTGCTTTGTTTATTTTACTTTATGTGTTTTATTATTTATTGCAAATTACTTGATTTGGTAATAATAATTTGAATGAGCAAGGAGCCATAGTTGTAATAGTATGCTAATGACTCCATTAATTCCTTTGATGATCAAGGCCACATTTCTTTAATAAATGAAAATGATGTGCTGGGCTTTTAAAGACAATGTACCATCCTTCAGAATGCAAATCAGATGATAACAATACTGAATGTATTCATTGTCACTGTCAGATGTGATATATGCCACTAGTGCTGTATAAAGAAAACAAATTTAAAAGCTAGAGTTTTAGGCTAGCTTGGCAGGATCAGGCCTTTGGGCTGATTTGCATTACAGCATTCATAATATGGCAAGTACTGCTCATACATGAAGACTAATTGGCAAAATAATGGTGGTATGTCGATCTTTGTCTCATGAAAACAAAATCAGCTCATAGTCCAGCCTTAATTAGACATATAGTAGAGCATTTATTGTAGTGGGTCTGCTTGAATATGACTCTGATTCTAATCCAGTGGAAGCCATCTTAGGCTATATTTTTGCCCTCTGAGTTGCTATTTAGGAATCTTGAGCAAGAACAGGTTTCCTTCTTGACACCTTAAAAATATTCAGATAGAAGCCTAAACTGTACATCCATACGTTGTAGCACAAGAGATTTACTGCATCTGACATACAAAAATGTTCAGGTACTAGAGGTTGAGGTAACTGAAAACCTAACGTTTCCATAAACTGTATTGATAAATCCTCCAGTGCAGTCTACCAAATAAATATCACCATGTCCTCTTTTGGTCTGAAGAAGTGTCATAGGCCAAAATATGCTACATTAGCTTTTCCTCTGCTGATCATAACATTTAGATGACCTGAACAAGGCCACAAAATTATTTTGCCCTAAATCCAAATGGTAGTGCAAACTAAAGTAGACCTACTGAATCAGTTGTTGAATGATGGATCAACATTTACATAAATCCCATTGATTCCACACTAGTTGGACTAGCAATTGGATTTAGGCCCTTGACATCAATTTCTCCATCATATCTTTTTACTTTGCTGTGCATAATATCACTGTTGTATAAGATAGCTTTGTTTTAGACCAATTTGGTATCTACGATCTTCTGGTTGCATGTGTTTGCTATTGCAATAGCATATTTATTTCTGGGACCTGACCTTCTATGGATACAACAGGCTACATTCCCAAAGAGAGGAGAAGTCTTACACACACAGTTTGCAAATGTTTGCAACCTACATAAATACGGATGACAATTGACAAGGGTGTGCTGTAAAGAGCTTGTTACCCCTTACACGTGATCCTCAGTTTATCTGGAAAGCTGCAAATGACCTTAAGCAGTAGTGACAGGAGAATGATCTCTGGCCTCAAGGCATGATTTGTCCAGTGGTAGTGCCCAATTTAGTCCATGGAGGCTCTCAGTACATGTCATTTCTCATAGAGGAGTCCTTGCTGTCATCTCCAGTCACTAATTGAAGTTAACAGTGTGGGGGTGGCCCACACACTTTCCCAGTCTGAACGACAAGCACTGTGCACCAAGCTCAGTGCTTGAAGCAGCTAGCTGAGTACACAAGCTCTCCTAGGGAAGAGGAGAGACAAGGGAAGGTAACCATACATTCGGTTGTCTTCTACAAACACCAACTGAGTGTACTTCACTCCTCTTTCCTCTCTCCTAGTAGATATTAACAGGATAGATATTACTTATTTAATGAAACTGCATTTCTTTACACTACAAAGTATCCATTAGGTTTTGTTTTAAATTCTGATAAATGATGTTGCATCCTTACTCAAGCCTCTTGCTAAGAACATTAGCAAAATCAGTTGAGGGACACAAATGTAAGGAAGATTATCTCGCAAAATAGAAGGATTAAATCTCCTTCACTGCTCTTGTTTCCTGAAGCCTCTTTAGATGCTTGCTACTTAATGCTGCATGTGTCTGGATAAAGGTGTCAAGGTGGCAGTCTATGACAAAGAAAGTATATCACCACAGGACGGGCTGAACTAATTGTCTCTTGGTTAAAATCCAAAACCTGTCTAGGATTAATTTCAAAGCACGGATTTACTCAGACTCTCCAACTTTAGGACCAGTTGCTTCACTGGCATTGTCTCAGAGATTTCTCCGTTTGTGGTTTTTCACCCTTGTCATACAAGTTGCACTAAACGGAGCATCAGCAAAGTCTGCAGGAAATTAGAGTTTTAACAGAAGCAAGCAAGGATAAATTCTTTTAATTTTTTGCAGGCTTCACCTTTGAATCTGAGAATCCTGGTACACAGTTATCATTTTGCCCTTACAAACCCAAAGGGAAGAACATTTTTTGGTACTTAAGGAAACAGAGTTCCCTGTCCACTCAGCTTGTTACAAATCTTTGTCTATGGCTTTCCAATTATTCTACTTCTTCACTCTGAAAGTTACTATCTAAATGGTAGTGATACAGATCTCTTCATACTGATCTTATGGGTTTGTGCCTTTTGTTGCCTGAATGAATATTACTGCTTGCTCTTACAGTGTGAACAGGAACCTATCCACAACATGCAAGCCTAAGTCAAATGTCATGAGATTCACAGATCAAAACCACCTCAAGGTGAACTCTATTAGTAGCATCATGAAGAACTCGCTCCTCCAGGTCAGAGTTTCAAATGCACTCAAAAGTGTTTCACTTCTGACTTAATTTATCATACATCAAAGCTTCTCTGAAATGTTTCATTTTTGGTCCACTTAAACTCTATCATGAAACCTTCCTAGTGTGTCATTTTGCAAAATACTTTGCAATATCTTGCATAAGTCAAGAAAGAAGATGTTTGTGTAGGTATGCAGTATTTTTTCACAGTCAGCCTTCTCTTCCTCCCACCTCCACTCCATCCCTTTGAAGTTCAGGAAATGGAGAGGTTTTTAACACTGAGTTGACTGGATGCGCAGAAGCTCTTAATACTTTTATAACTAAGAGAGAAAGTCTTTTAAATGGCTGTGACATGGTGTCTGGTCGTCTGACTTTACATTTTTTCAGAGCTCATCAGTGAGCTTCAGCAATGGGTCATTCTGAATTTGTTTGACTTCAGAATTTTGTAGCAAAAAGTCAAATCAAGAGACTACTCAGGAGTCCCGGGTTCTGTTACCATGGACTGTGAGACAGATGTAGGAACCAGCATTTTAAAGGCGCTTTAGTCGTATGTAGCTTTTATTCCAGGCCTGGCAACTACCTCCTGTTCTTTAGGCCATTGTATTTTCAGTTTTTCTGTTGCAGAAAATAAGGATATAAATACCTCTGCTGAAACTGAAACAAAAACAAAAAACAGGGCTAATATGATTATTCCCTTCTAAATACATCTTGGTTAAGGGAATCAAGTCATCTTTACAAATTGCAATCAACATGCCAATAAGTTCTAGCTAGTTCAGTACACATCCAGTGTGGCTTTGAACTTGTGTTTTTAAACAGCAGTCTCTTCTCCTTGTAGCAAATTTGCTTCTGAAACTTCAAAGTTTGTGATATAACATTGGGTGAGTGGAATGAGCATCTGTACATGAGGAAAACATAAATATCTTTAAAATTCTTATGTGTGTTAGAAATCATTCTTTGAAAACCAAATCTTCCTGTTTTTAAAAGCACCTGACATAGGCTATTTCTGCACTGGACTGTTATAGTGCTATTATTCCACTTTCAACATCCAGTGGAATCCTGGGGTTTGCAGTTTAGGGAGAGGCCAAAGTGGAATAACAGCACTATAACAATCTAGTGCAGAAATGGGCATAGAAATGAGACCAACATTGAAGCTAACTGTGTTGGTGCTGACAAGCTGCTAGAAGCAGAAAAGATCTGATGTTGGAAGTTATTCCACAATCTATAATGGTAGAAGAGAACTGAAATGTATGTTTGGACACTCAGCAAAAATTAAAAACTCCTGTATTTCAGATGATGAAGTGACTGTAAAAATCATGAAAGTTTGTATTTTCCACATATCTTGCTTCATACTTTGAAAATCGGTCTGGACACTTCTTGGAGGTCAGGTATATAATATGCCAGCATAACTTGCTCCAGTTTAAAAAGAAAAGGAAAAAAAAATAATTCTTTTGTATGGGATTCAACAAATAAAATGTCAGATTGTTGTAGTTAATAAAATTACTTTCCATTTACATTAACCTCAGGCACCTTGGGTCCCATGTCAGGGGAAAGGCAGAATATAAATTAAATAAGTAAAGATCACATCTTTTCTTTTCCTGTGGTTACTTTTAAGTGATTAAGGCAATTAAATTAATGATGGTTATGTATAAGAGCTTTAATCTCTAACTAGCTCCTCCTAAACAAGTTCTGAACTGTATAACTTAAGGACCAATGGTAGGCAACTATAACAATGAGCCTATATATCTGCTAGCTTTGTATGAAGTACTTTATAACTTCGAAGTTACGGCAATTGATTAAAACTATCTCCAAGACCATTGCAGTGGCACCATTTTTCTATCCTTTTTCTAATTCCTAATAATTCCATAGGAATTAAGAACAGACATTTATTTTGAGAAAAGTGTTAAATATTCAATCATTAATTTAAAGTGTTTTTTAAACTTCTAAAATTGTTGCATGTTTAAGTTCAAGCGGGAGTGGCTTCTTTATACATTTTGTCTAGCATTACTACATTTCTAAACTTTTTTTTAAAAAAAGAAAGTAGTTTTGGAAACTGCTTTGCTACTTCTGTACTCAATGTGGATCACTGCCTGAACAACAGAAATCCTATACATGCTTACCTAAGAGTCCATGCCATTGAACTCAATGAGACTTACTTCTGAGCAGACACAGTACAGGATTGTATTGTGGATCTCTAATTGGACCAATAATAGCCTTTGCTGATATGACAATATATCTTTCCTGTCTGAGGTACAGCAACAGTTACAGCAGTGCTATACATTCCATGGCAATCAGTGCTACTGAATTAAGTCTTTCTGTAATTAGTAAGGGAGAAAACAGTCTGTTTCTGGGGACAGTTTTTTAATGCTGTATCTTTGCGTTGTATTACGCATGATTATATTGTACTGATTAAGCTAAAAAAATCATGAAATCAATATTATTTTTGATGCAAATGTACCTTTTTCATTGGATTTCTGTTGTGTACATGTACAGATTTGTTCATTATAAAGGTAATGGAATTAATTGTAGTCCACATAAGAACATACGTGAGCTAGATGGATCTGCAGTAAAATCCCCAGGTTTCCTATGCTGGCAAACAAATGTTTTGGATGAGGACATTATACCATCTGTTCTGTTAACACCACCTTTCAAGCTGTGATGTCATGTTAGCACTGCACACCAGTTCGACAGTGCAAGTGTAGTCATGTTTAAGTGCTGAAATATTTCATTTTGTTGTCTTGACTGAAGTAATCTTTCAAACAATGTTTTTTCTTTTTGTACATTGTCACAAGTTTATACAGTCTGACTGTACCTGATATCAGTACTATTCACTAATTTCCTAAAGGAAATACCTCACTTTGAGCAATCTCTTTTTGTAACTGTCACGTGATTGGAATTCTGTGTCTTTGTTACTGACTGTAAAGTGCTATAAACTGAACCAAGCCAAGGAACAAAATAATACTGGCTTTTATGGTTTACTGTTACGAGACATGCTGATTTCCTTAAAATAAATCTGGTGTGTGTTTGTAGAAAATGATCAAAGTGTTTCCTATCATGTTTGCACTACAGAACTGCCGCTCATTCTGACCATTTGGATATTATCTTTTTCATTTGCATGGTTCACTGTAAATGTGGAGAGAACTTAGAAGGGGGCTAAAATGTTGGCTTTGCGTTTTTTTCAGTGTTTTTTTCAGTGTTGCAGTATAACTCTTTGAAAAAAAGAACCATAACAACCAGATAATATGCACAGAAGGATTCTATTTCTTGGAGCCTTTGGTGGGACTTCTCTTGTTCTGCAATAATGATAGAAGGGATGAGGCTCAGGTGAAATCTTGAAGAGAAAATAAACAATCAGTTTTGACACAATCTGTTCACTGTTCCTAATGCACATTCATTGTTCTGGGCAGGAAAAAAGGTCTCCTAGGCACTGTTTTTCTGATACTAGTCTGAGGAAGGCCTCCACCTCCAGGAGGTCCAGTGGCAGGCACCCCAGAGGTGCAATTCCTGGAACCACCCATCTTACTTCCTGCGTGGAAAGAGGGGGCTCCTGTCTCCGGCATGCAATTCAAGGGTCAAGGTTTCAAACACAGTCCAGATTGCACAGAAGGAGTCGCTTATAACCAGCCACAGTAGAGCCAGGAGTGTAACACATGTGCATGGAGACTTAACCCAATCATCAAGTCCTAGAGAATATTCTTACTCTGAAGCTGGTATGTTCTGTAAATTCGATACTAGTGCTATTTATTGTTGCATCGTTAGGCTCTAACTACAAGATAAGTACCGACTTCTCTCAGGGCGGGGAACCTTAGCCCACTAGATATTTTTGGCCTGCCTCTCCCATCATCCCTCAGCATTGGCAATGCTGGTTGGTGGTGATGGGAGGTACAATTCAACTACATCTGGAGGACCATTGTTGACAACCCCATCTTAAAAGCCTGATTCATTCTAAGACAGTAAGTTTAAACAACTCAGGAAAGTATAACATGACACTGCAGTTTGCTTTTAGCTCTTCCACTGAAATCAACAGTGTTTAATTGTAAGGTATGCATGAGATGACATGATTCTTTTATGGTGTTGGTAGATTTATATTCACACATGGTAATTCACCCATTCAGCAAGAACCACATATATTGTAGAACTGCACACTTATCAGGACCTTACATCTTTTAGTACCCAAATCACGACTGCTAAATCAAATTATGTCCTAAACAAAAACTTACAATTAACACTAAGTGAAGTTGCTTATTTTGCCTTGCACAGGCTTGTGTTCAAACATAAGAATGTATCTTGCGTTATGGGGAAAAATTATATCCTCCCAATGATATCCTAGATGAAACATATACATTTGATTTCATAGTAGACACGTCTTAAAAAGGTGACTTAATTTATATGCAACAGGACAAATGCTTCTAAAATAGTTCCCTGGACACACAAAAGCTAGGTTTTAAACTGTGCTTTCCAAAACTTGTTTGATCAGGAATAACTTTATAAATGCCCAAAAGTTTTAATTTATTAAATGCTTCAAGCTGCCACCCTACAACATTTACACACACACACACACTGTACATCAGGGCTTTCCAAATGGTGTGCCCCGACACACTAGTGTATTGTCTGAAGTGTGTAGGTGTGTCACTTACAAACTTGGAAATGTATGATATTATTTATATTTATATTTATTTATTTATAAATCATATTTTTAAAAATATCTGAAAGATTTTGATGATTGTTCTGTCCCCATACATTTTGTAATTACAATTTATGTATGTGTTTGTATCTCTTATGAGGGGTTAGTTCAACCTCCAGTTTGCTAGTAGAACTGAATTACTGTGTTGCAAAATGATGCATGTCTAAAAAAGTGTGTCACCAACATGAAAAGTTTGGAAAGCTCTGCTGTACAGTGTAGGTGCATTTCAGGTATATGAGCCTCTTTCCACACACTCCTGAATGAAATAGCTTGGTGACAGTCCTGGGGTCCTTTCACAAAGTGCTATAATTCCACTTTTAACTGCTATGGTTCCTTCTTGTGGAATCAGGCATTTGCAGTTCAGGGTCAGGCACTTAGAATTTTTATCCAGATAGGGCTTGTGGTGCTTCACCAAACTACAAAGCTCAGGATGCCATACGCCATTGGCAGGCAGTTGAACTGCAATCATAGTGCCATAATTGTGCAGTGTGAAAGGACTTCTGAACTCAGCAAAGAGTAAGGCCATTTCTTCACTGCACTGTTATAGTGCTATTGTTCCACTTTCAACATCCTATGGAATCCTGGGGTTTGCAGTTTAGGGAGGGGCACTTGGGATTCTCAGCCAGAGAGCTCCTTGGCCCCAGTAAACTCCAAACCCCGGGATTCCATAGGATGTTGAAAGTGGAATAATAGCGCTATAACAGTCCAGTGCGGAAATGTCTCAAGTCTCACTGAAATCAGCTGGAGCGAGCTGTGGAGGAAAAATGTTTTTGAAATGCGTTGAGGCTGAGGCGTGGGCTTCCCGCCAAGCTCAGCAGGAACATCGGAGAAGAGGCGCCAAAGGGACATTTACAGGGTGGCCTCGCTTTTCCGGTGGAGACGCCGCGACGACCAGCGAAACTACATTTCCCAGCATGCCATGCGCGGAGCGTCCACTCTGCTTCCGTTACTGCGGGAAGGGACAGCCGAAGAGAGGGAAGAGCGGACCGGCCGGGTGGGCTCGCTCGCCTCGGTCGACGGTCCTGCTGCAGGAGGAGCGCCGGGTCCCTGCGTCGCCCGTGGGCGGCTGCCGCCCCTGCCTCCGCCGCCGCCGCCGCCGCCTGTGGTGGGTGGTCAATGCCGCTGGCGGAGGCCGCTGCTCCGGTCCGGGGGGGCGATGCTGCCGAGGCGCAGCTCGCTGACGGGGCTGGCGGTGGGTCTGTTCGCCGTCTACGTGGCGCACACCTGCTGGGTGATGTATGGCATCGTCCATACGCGGCCCTGCCTCGCTGCCACCCGCGACGGCGACGGGAACGACGGCTGCATCCGGCCCTACCTGGCGCGGCGGCCCAAGCTCCAGGTGAGGCGCCTGACGGGGCCCCCTCCCTCCCGCCTGTCCGTGCAAGCCGGGGGGGACGTGAGTGAGACGTGACGCTTCCTGGGTGCGAGGCCGGGGAAGGGAGGCTTTCCTTTTCCCGCTCCTTATTTTCCTGGGGCGGGTGAGGTGTCACCCGAAAGCTTTGCATCGAAGGAAGGTGGAATAGACTTTTATCCTCCTATTGGCTGGGGTTTTGTGGTGGTAATAGGTGCAATAGAGTTCCCCCTACCTCACAGTGAACTTCTGACCGACTATATATATATATATATATTTTACTTCCGTTCCCAGAAGCCTCAGCCAGCATGGGCTATGGTGAGCAAATAGAGTTGTAGCTGAAACTTCTAGAGGGCCAAAGGTTTCTGTCCCTATCCTGACGATATTGCAGTCAGCCCTCCACATTTGCAGGTTTCACTATTGCAAGTTTGATAATTCACCGATTATTTGCTGCCACCTCTGCTGGCTCCCTATGCCATATTTAATAGGGACTGCAAGCCTCGTGAGAGTGAGAAACTGCGAACCAGGCTTGTAACTCCCTATTAAAGATGGTGTGGGGCAGCCGCGGAAGTGGCGGTGAGCCCCCTCCAGCCACCCACTTCTGCCTTGTGAAGGAACTCTGATGCCTCAAAGGAATCCCTGGTGGGTTGAATATGGTGATCATACTTTTTTGTGTGTTAAATATGGTTTGGGAGAGCCTAGAGTTATTCACAATTTTTCCGCTTTCACAGGGGTCCTGTGCCCCTAACCCTAGCAAATGTGGAGGGATGACTGTTTAAGAAAACAAGGGGCTCTTAAATTGTTTTACTGGGTTCGGCTGAGTCCAGTGATCTTTGCAAGAATCTCAGTAATTACCAAACTGGCCACTTGGTCTACAGCACTCTTTAAAAAAAAGAAATAAGATGCCCTCCAAACATGTTGGACTGCAACTCCAATGATGCTAGGCAGCATGGCCATTTTGAGAGCGCAGAACTTGGCGAAAGCTCCTCTGTAATCTGTTTTCTGTCCATCACAGGGCTGAGCATGCTCTCAGCCAGAAAATGTGGGTTACCTTGCTTACCAGCCACTCCATCTTCCTTCTGCAGTACCATATGTGTTCTGAAGAGATGTTCTGCGTGACTGAGGCCACTTCCAGAGTAGCCTGAAAGACAGTGTGGGGGACTGAAGAGGAAAGAGGAACTCACAGAAATCACCTATCCTGTCCCCTTCTTCCAGCAGGGACCTTCTGCTGGATCTCAGTTTCTTTCCTTAAAGGGTGGGTGGGCAGTTGGTTGCCCTCCAGACATTGTACTGCAGCTCCCATCAGCCCTAAGCAGTTAAGGGAAGGATATGCATGTATGAAGTGCTCTGAGTGCTCTCAAAAGTGCTATATACTGCCAAGTGTTATCAATCTTGCATAACTGGAAAATGGCATACCATTCTGTTGTCAACAATTGCTGTGAACTTGTACCTTATTATGCATATTGTATTATTGGAGTTGCATCCTTGTAGTGGGGACTGCAGTTGCAAATTTCTTTCATTGTAGGGGCTACCTAAGAAAGAGGGGAAAAGTGACATATCAGGGTTGGATACTGAGTGTCCCTTACTTTCTTCCACAGGAGTGTTTTAGGGAGTTCTCTGTACTTTGAGCAGTTCTATCAGCATTCTGTGCTGCCAGAGACAGGAAGTAATTATTAGTACAAATAGGAAAATGAGAAAGAACAGATCTTTATATTCTACATGGAAATGTAGAATGATCAATACAGAAGGGAGCACAATGACATCTAGTCCCCTCCACCCAGAAATGTACATATCACAGTGTGGGCTAAAGTGGCTTTATTAAAAAAAAAGAAAAAGCAGGTACACAACAAAAAAGAGAGCAATATTTAAAATCAGTGTTGCAAATAAGCTAAATTTATATGTTTGGAGAAGGAATGCAGCTTTCACTCCCCCACACACAAAACACCTGACAGTCCTGATGGTGGTAGGGAAATCTTCAGCCAAGACATGGTGATCAGTCAGAGACTGAGTTTGGATGACCTGACAAGCCAAGGAACAGCAAGAACCCTGGCTTGTTGCCTACAATTAGTTTGCTGGTGTATGCTGCTTATTTAGCAGAAGCAGCCAAACAAATCTTTGTTTCTGGTTTGTTGTGTTGGCTAAATGTGGGTGTTGTGTTCCCCTCATGAATGTGTTCTTCTGTCAACAAACCAGAGGAGAAACCCCCAAACAAACCATGGATGCCTTCTCTGGTTTGTTTCCAGAAAAGAAAGAAACTGGGAGAGAAAGAAGACAGCTACTTTCAAACAGCAAAAACAACAAAATGCAGAGCAGGGTATGCACTAGTATGCTGCTCTGTGTGTGGCACACACGTGTGTGTACCTTCAAGTCAACTTACTGCAACCTCCTGCATTTCACAAGGTTTTCTTAAGCAAGGAATGCTCAGAAGTGATTCTGCCCATTCCCTTCTCTGAATACAACACTTTATAGTGCATGATAAACCAGGGTTCATGCAGTTCCCTGATCTGCCATCTCTAACAACAACCAGCTACTGTGAGGCATGGATGTCCCTTCTGTTCAGTTTTGTCCCACAGAGCTGAAGTGAACATTGAAAGATGGAAACCATGGAAAAGACATATGGTATGATTTTGCCCCATCCCGGATGTGGGATGAAAAGCCATGCCATATTTACTTTTTGAAGAGACTTATACCACATGCTTTCTGTCTCAAAAGAATCATTTAGGTGTTTACAGTTAAGCAAGGAATGAAGCAATGAAAACCATTAAAATGGATTACAGTGGAGAAAAATACTCTCTGTGTGAGAGCATAAAACACAAGCAAGCCGTAAGGTTAAATGGTTGCTGGAACAGAAAGATTCCAGAAGACAATTTTAAAAAAAATCAGGGAGGAGGCAGTGAATTAGGTCTTCCTAGATGAACACATTTTTTAAAAAAATCTACCTGTGAGTACTGTCTTGGTCAGACATCTGGTGCAAAGTTTCCCTAGCTGATCCTAATATGTGGGCAAACACACGTGAGAGGAGATGATTTTTAATGTATTCGTCTTAAGACGGTTTCTCTGTTTCAGTTGTCACTAGAACAATGATCATGTAGTTGCAGCTGTGCTGCTCAGATAACAGAAGGATAGCCACCGAATTAAGTAAACTCTACCCATCACAGTCATTTTATGTATTTTTGTTTATTGAATTTATATCCCACCTTTCTCCAAAGATTCAAGGCAGCTTACAATAATTTAACAAAGATTAAGTTAAAACACAAGTTTAGAAGCTAAGGGATCTTAGTTGCATGTCAGAGGACACTGCCTAACAGTTTGTTTGACTGTTATCCTTCCTAGTAAAGGCAAACAGATGAAGGCTTTTCTGACGTGTTAACCTGAAGCCCTAACCACTACCTTTTGGTATACATCATTGATGACTGTTCTGAGTCTTCTATGAATTGTCTGTTCTAAGCTTTCCCATGCTGTGTGCTCACTTCTGGTTCCATGCCTTTCAAAGCAATAATAGGGAACAGAGGGTCAGGTACTTAGGTCAAGTTAAACAAGCCTGTGCAAGCTGAATGTTGTACATCGGCCATACATTATGGCCCACCACTTGCTTGATAACCTCCTATTGTTAGTATATTTAATAAGAAACAAAAACAAACTAGTGGGCTGTGAGGCACAGTTTCTGTAGGCTGCTAGGTGAAGTGGAAGGGAGCTGAAGAGGCAGCATTCAGTAGTTCTCCTCTTTCTTCAGTTTGGAGAAAGCATGAGGGTTGTTAGGGACAGGGAGAAACAGCAACCTGCATGGGTAGCCTACTGTCTAAAATAAAGGGAATAGGAATACAACTTCTTCCTTTTTTTGTACGTAATGACCAAGGTTAACATGGTTGAAATGTTTCTCTTCTATTTCAGCTGAGTGTTTACACAACTACACGATCAAATATAGGTGCTGAAAATAATATCGATCTAGTTTTAAATGTGGAGAATTTTGATGTTGAATCCAAATTTGAAAGGTAAGAAGAATTTATAAAGTATCTACAAAGCAATCTCCTCTACATGCTCTGTATTCGATCGAGCCTGTCTTAAGTACTTCTAAATTTCATTTATTTTAGTGGCAGAGATAAGCATGTGTTTAATCCCTCTCACTGAAGTGAGTAAAGTGAGTATATGTTGAAGGTGTTTAACTTTGGCTAGATTACCTAGGACCCTGAATGCTGCCTGACCATAATATTTCATTTTATTATTGAAAAGATTTCTGTGGTTTCTTTTTTTCCAAAGATGTCAAAACAATTTGCAAAAATTAGAAATAATCTGACCCCAATTTTAAGTATGTGTACTGAGAGGTAAAATAGTAAGTCAAATTGGCGTTAATAGGATTTACTTCCAGGTAGATTGCATATCTAAGCTTGTCTATTTTGGTTTTTATCATTTGCATTCAGTGTAGATGAAAAGGCCTCTATAAACTTTAGCTTGGTTTTCTAGCAAAGCCCAGTGTTTGTGATCACCATCAGCTCTTCTTGTTTACTGAGTTTTTGACATGTGCAGAGAGCAGAGGAAGGAGTTTCTCTTGGGCTGAACCTTTGGTTATAATCTTTGCTGCTGCCTAGCGGAAGGGCCACCCCAGTATTCTTTATGGAAGTTTTGAGTGAAGAAAGAGATGTAGTTTAGGATTATGCAGAAGCTTTAGTAATCTCTTGATGCTACGTACTACAGAATTCAGCAAGAAGGAGAAATAAACCAATTCTCCCTCCTCCCCTGCTCGTCTGCCGAATTCTGCATAGAAAAAAGTAGTTTCTTTCCTTAGTGCTTCCTGCAAACCCAGGAAGTAGGAGGAAATCCTACGCCATGGAGAATACAGTAATTTCTGTCCAGTTAGTTTTCCTGGCAAACTGATGTAGATGTAGAGAATCTTGTTTTGGTTCTGTCTTCTCTAAATGGTCTTTAAAAGTGTTTCACTTTTATCAGATACAAAAGCTAAAATACCTGTAATCATGAAATGTTTAATTGGAACAAAATGGGAAAATGCTTATATATTGAGATGAGTCATATTGGATGACCCAATCCAACTTTCTTTTGGCTATAATTCATCTAACACAGTGCTACTCAAAGTGGTGGTCCGTGGACAGGTGTTTGTCCAAGGGCCATTAGCCATGAGCTTGGTGAACTTTCCAGGAAGGACAGAACAATTGTGGCTAATGGTCACAAATATGGAACTGATCCCTGGCAAACTGGAAAAAATGTCCCAGCCCCCCAACATCAGAAAACTTGAGATGCACTGACATGTCTAAATTCATTTCTAAAGTTCTGAATTAATTGAATGGGCACAGGGGGAGCATCTCACTTTCCTTTTCAAAAATGCTAGTATGATTTCATTATTTATACGTTATTCATTGTGTCTGCAGTAAGACTGATACCACTGAACGTAAGGCAAAGTATAAACCTTGTGTTTTTTGTTTTTGCCCTTTAGGACAGTTAATGTATCTGTACCAAAGAAAACACGAAATAATGGAACATTATATGCCTACATATTTCTTCATCATGCTGGAATTCTCCCTTGGCATGATGGCAAACAGGTGCACATAGTAAGCCCTCTGACTACATACATGGTACCAAAACCTGAAGAAATTAATCTTCTCACAGGAGAATCTGTCACCCAGGTGAGGTTTTTTTTTTCCTTGTTGTTCTTAGCAATGTTTCCAGTGAATAACTCTCTAAGTAATAATACAATGCTGGGATGTTATTTACATAAAGACCGAGAATGTTCTCAAAGAACATTCTCTGACTCAGCTGAAAACATTCACTTGTCTCTTGCTTTGTTCTTACCTGCAAATGGACATGCTCAAAAAATTGCAGACATGTTTACTTCAGTACATTGAAAGCAAGGCTGTGACAATTATTTACCATCATGTACATTTCCTTTTAATCTGTGACTCAAGTTGGTGCAAACCCAATAAATGCTTTCACGTCTGCTTCGTCATAGAAATTTGGAATGACTCAGATTTCAATGCCATTGCTTCTTTTCAGTCCAAGCTTGCCAAAGAATTAACTCTTCAGTTACTGTGCTGAAAATTTTAGGTTCTCTTTCAGTTGCAAATCTTTTTTTTTGAAGGTGTGATGTTGGCAAGAAAGATGGAAGTTTTATTTCATTATTCAGATTCAGTTGTAATGAATTTGACTCAGTTGTAGTGGTGGCACAGGAAGGAGAACTATTAGAGGTTGTAAGGCAGATGAGTGGGCAGCTCTGAGGTCACATGCAACCCTCCAAGACCCCTAATCTCACCAGACTTCCCCTTTTGCTTCTGGAAGATTTCAGGTGAGGAAATTCACATTTAAAATAGGTTGCAACCCCTTCCAGAACTACTTAGCTTTAAAAAAAAAACCCTCTATTTTTGAAAACCAGAAGTGGACCTTTGTCCACTGCATTTTTATTTTTTTTATTTTCACCTCTGGAAGTTCATGCAGCCCACCCCCCCGCCCCCATTGTTTCAGAGTTACAAACTTGTCCCCATGATCACCATACTTCCCCATCCGTGCTGTCAGGAGGACTCACCCAATTGTTCTGTGTTTTGCAGAGTTAGGATGGGATGCTGCAAACCTAGATTTGCAAAGCGTTATTAAACCTTGCATTTTTACTTTTGCATCTTTTTTTAAATGAAAAGCAAATTGAAGCAGAAAAAAAGCAGACTTATGCCCTAGATGAGCCAGTCTCGCATTGGAGATCCAGGTTGACGTTAAATGTTATGGTGGAAGATTTTGTCTTTGATGGATCCTCTCTCCCAGCTGATGTGCACAGATACATGAAAATGTAAGCTAATATTGATACTTTTTTATTCCTAGTCCTAAAGCCAGTAAAATATTTGAATACTTCAGTAAAGTGAACTAAGGGCAACACATGCAGATTAGTTGTTAGAAGAGAGGCAGATTGTTCTTAGAGCACTTTTAGTAAGTGACTGGCTTTTTGGAAGCATATTTTAGTGGGTTGGGAGCTTGCTGCCAATTGTACCACTGCTACTGAATCATTTTCACTAAAGCAAATTAGTTGTATGGTGACTATAGCAATAGCAATTGCAGTTACATTTCTATACCGCCTATCAGTGCAAAGCATTCCCTAAGCAATTTACAATGTATTTTAACTAATTGCCCCCAACAAGCTGGGAACTCATTTTACTAACCTATGGAAGGATGGAAGGCTGAGTCAACTTGGAACCCAGCAGGATCAAACTCACAACCTTGTGACTGCAGTACTGGCATTTAACCACTACACCACCAGGACTTTGTAATGTTAGATAAAATACTAGATTTGGAACAGGGTGGTCTTGAGCAAGTGAGCATCTCAGAATCCGCCTTTGGAGATTAAAAGGACACCACTGTGTGTGCTGCCCTGAGAGAGCCAACATGATGTAGTGGTTTGAGCATTGGGTTATGACCTTGGAGACCAGGATTCAATTCGTTGCTCAACAAGGGAAGCCCACTGGCTGACCTTGGGTGCATCACACACATTCAGCCCTAGAAAACCCCATGATAGGTTTGCCTTAGGGCTGTCTTAAGTTGGAAATGACTTGAAGGCACGTAGCAACAAAAGTGTTGCCCTGAGCTTCTTAAAGTAAAATGGGATACAAATGAAATAGATAAAATATAATAACTAATACATTTTGCGAATTAACTGTGTAGTATCTTAACTTTCTGTAAGAGAGCTTCATTCACATGAAAGTTAAAACAAAGTCCCAATGCCCTACCTCAAAATAGCCTTTTGTCGAGCCCTGTTGCTTAAGATGCTCCTCATCCATAATGATTTTTTGCCTTTGGAGTTGGCAGTCTTAAGTACAGGTCCAGAGGGGAGAATTGCAAGATTAAAGAATTTTTTTCCCTGTGACAGTTAAGTTTTCGGTCAAGCTGTTCTGCAGATAGGTTGTTTGCTTTGTACTGAAAGATACGTATGGTGAAATATTTATTTATTGAGTCTTGAAAGTCTTGTCCCAAGGCTAATGTTTTTACAGTAAAATTCTTTTTAAAATGTAGGGTTCAGTTGGGCAAGACAGTACATTATCTTCCAATATTATTTATTGATCAACTGAGCAACAGAGTGAAAGATTTAATGGTAAGTTTTCTTCATTCAGTAAAATATTTATATCTGAATCTTTTTGAAAGATCTCACAGTGTGCTACATTGAACAGCAGAACCTAGAATAATTTTGAACAGTATACAACAATGTAAAACAATTCAGTAAAATCAAAAGTCCACAATGCAGATGATTATCATTTATTTTATATATTTGCTGATATATGGAATGATAAAGTTGGAAGAGACTCCAGGAGCCATCCGGTCCAACCCTCTGCTGTGCAGGAACACACATCAAAGCACTTCCAACAGATGGTCATCCAGCCTCTGTTTAAAAGCCTCCAAAAAAGGAGACTCCACCACATTCCAAGGCAGCATATTCTACTGCCAGACAGTTCTGACTGTCAGGAAGTTCTTCGTGAGGTTCAGGTGGAATCTCCTTTCCTGCAGCTTAAATCCATTGCTCCTTGTCCCAGCCTGTCATACTTCTCCCTATACTATTACCCAAGGTGGCTTACAACACAATAAAAAAACCATACATAATCAAAATTAAGTTCAAATATTAAACAATATTATTGAAATAAAAAACATTTCAAAACAAATCAGGAAGAAAATACAGCAAATGCACCTTTATATTTAATCACTACCTTCTTGAATGAAATTACAGTGGGCCCTCCACTTTTGCGAAGGTTTAGCACACAGAACCCTCGTAAAAGCGGAAGTATCTTGAATATCTCCCCCCACTTTCCCCCCATGTTCTTGCATTTTGCCTTGGCGCACGTTCTCCACACTGGGGAAAATGCATGGGAATGGGAGGGGGGAGCCCTGGAGGGGGAAAGGAGCACGAACGTGAGGCCTGTCCCCGCAATGCCTTTGCATTTAGCCTTGGTGCGAGTTCTCTGCACTGGGACAAAATGCATAGCAATGAGAGAGGAAGCTCTGGGGCGGAAAAGGAAGGCACATGTGGGCTTTCCCTCCCATTCCACTGCATTTTGCCTTGGTGCATGTTCTTCCTTTGGGACCAAATGCATGGGAATAGAAGAGGGAACCCAAAGGGGATAATACGTGCACATGCTTGCCTGTCATTCCCTTGCCCTTTTCCCTGGCATGCTTACCTTCCTTCTCCACACCCAGCAAAATGCAAAGGAATGACAGAAGAAGAATAGAGTGGGGAGGCATGTACGCTCACAAATAATGAAATTCGTGAAGGTCAAACACATGAATGTGGAGGGAGGGCTGTAAGTATAATTTCTACCAGAGTTAAAATCATTTAAACTGTAGTTGCATAATATGTTGTTTTCAAAATATTTCTCAGGAAATAATGATTTTAGAGGTTATGCAATTTAAAAAAAATATTTTTTTTACATATAATACATATACTTTCACAAACAACAATCATAACAAAAAGAAAAAAGAAAAAGAACCAAAGGAAAAGAGAGAGAGAAAAAGAAAGAAAAATAAGCTAACAGGAGAATAAACAGAAAGCAAAGTATGAGAAATAGAAAGAAGGAAAATAGTAAGAAAGAGAAGGGGAAATTAGAAACCAGACAAAGAAAAAAAGGGGGGGGGGAGGAAAAATGGAAAGGATTAGGAAAAAATATATAAAAGGGGAGAGAGAAGAAGGCCCAAGCTTTACTACTAACTCCTAAATAGTAAAAGGAGGTCACGGGGGGGGGGGGGGGTTAGGGGTAAGTTATGCAATTTTTCATGAATGATATTGTTTGCCTCTTGTTTGATTAGATCCTTAATACTCTTTGTTCCTTAATACTAGTAGGAAAATAATATTTGTAATACGTTAAATATCTTAAATGCATCTTCCATTATTAATTCTTATTAAATGTATTAATTCTGTTGAAGCTTTCTATGACATGTTGTCTTTAACTCCTGCATTAATGGTGTTTATTAGCCCTCTTTCATGAATTGATTATCTGTTCTTTTTTTTGTACATTACTACGGTAATTTTTTTTTTTCAGTTAATGATTTAATTGAAGTATTTCTCCATTGTATGATGCGGGCCTTTTACTATAGTTTGGAAAACAAGTAAAATCTTGAAATAGATACCAGCATTAATCTTGATATTTTAAAAACCTAATTACAGATTATAAACCGTTCAACAACTGAGCTGCCACTTACAGTGTCATATGATAAAATATCCCTGGGAAAACTCAGATTTTGGATCCACATGCAAGATGCTGTGTACTCCCTGCAGCAGTTTGGTAAGCTTCTGTTTCCGTTGGATTTTGGGGGTGTGAGGTACAGTAGAGAGATTTGTACTGTCAGTTTGCTTAAAAATTTCTGTAGTAACAGAATGCAAATACTTTTTTACATTAGATGTTTACTTTTTGTTCTGTTTAAGAGAAGATACTGTTTTTCAGTCTAGAGGCTATATAGGGCGATTTGGTTTTTTGTACACAGTACATATACACAGAACTGATGGAAAGGTGAAATTCTTCCTGGGTTTTACTATTTTAATCTGCAAATGGGGATGGAACGGCTATATGTTTTCCCATGTAAACAATTTGGCTGAACTTAGTGGAGGTCTTGTCCTGTCCATCATATACTAGTTGCCTTTGTTCCTGGGAATCTTTTTATTGGGAAGGAGTTCAGTTGTACAGCTCCCTCCACTTTTGGACTGTAGTGGCACTGTGTTTGCAGTAATTTATATTGGCAAAGAACTGGTTTGGATCATGTCATAGGTACCACAGTGGGTACAGTCCAAAGGCATGGGAGATTTTTGTTTTATTTCATTCAGTGAAAGATTGATTGCATTAAGCAGCCAGGATCCAACCATGTCCTTTTAATAGTACAGAACAGGTGATTTTACCTAAAGGGGTAGGATACCCGTAGTTTTCCCAGTTATGTTGGACCGCAGTTCTTATCATCCTTGAGTCATGTTGAGTGAGGCTCATATCATTTAGAGTCCAGCTATAGGTTCCTTACTCTAAATAAAGAGGAAGAAACAGCATGTGCTTTGATCATTGCAAATCCAAGCAACTTAGAACTGCAAAAATTTGAGATGAACTCAGTGATAAATCGTGTATTTCCTGTTCATTTTTATAGGCTTTTCAGAAAAGGATGCTGATGAAGTAAAGGGAATTTTTGTGGATACAAACCTCTATTTTCTTGCTTTGACATTCTTTGTAGCAGCTTTCCATGTAAGTTGATTGTGAACACTAAATCACTAATAATTGCTCTTTGACAGATATTTAATAATGTGGAATTGTAGATCTTAATGTCAAAAAGGGACACAAGAGGATTACTAATCTCCCATTGCCTTAATTTAGGGCAGCCCCTGGGGGTTTTGCAACCCTTAGATGCTCTGTTGATGAATTCTGGCAACTCAGATATTGATGTGATTATGTCAAAAATGGAATGAAAGATGCACAGAACAGAAGGCAAAAAATACATGCTATCTTTAAAAAACAGCAACAACTGGACTTCTTTAAAGCATGATTTTAAAAGCGGGGGGAGAAGTGCAAAACATGAGGGAATATATAGGAGATTAATATAGGCTAGCAGACACATTTGTATTGGAACATATTTCCAAAAACACATTTTCTAGAAGTTAAATCTATGTTTCATAGTAAGTGAAATAGTGAGATCTTCCAGCAATTAAACAGATGGAGACTATTCATCTTTCCAACCTTGGAGCATGAATCTTTTAGCAACAGTAAAAGCAAATGTGATGCAAGCATACTGACCCAACAGTTAATTTCCACATTGCAGGAATATGATTTAAAAGAATATATATGTTTAACAAAGACAAAAGATTTCCAGTATGAAATTGATATCTTGTAATACATCCAACCAAAAATGGGTAAGCACTAATGTCATATGACAAGGGAAGCATCTGTATTACATCACCAACATTTAGTTGAAGTAGACAGTTTCTTTCTTAAGAGGTATAATGGTGTGCATTATACTGATGACTTCAAGTTTTACTGAACCAAATACAGTTTTAATTCTAAAGAAATTTTACATATTGAAGCTACAGCATGTTTTCTTCATTACTGATTTATACGGGACAATCTAACTCACTCAGTTCTAATTTTATTAGCTGCAAATTTAATACTTCAATGTTTCAAACAGACAAAACATTTATAAACTAGACTTGTTGGTTTCAGTCTCTCTAAGGATATAATTAATGCTTCCAACATAGCTGGAGTTGCTAAAGGAGTCAGAGCTGATAGTTTGTAAGAAAAAGTGTTACAGTTACAAATACTGCCATAGTGCACCTAAGGATTGCTAATATTGATAAATTTGATTTTAATATTGAAAATGACAAGAATTCTTGATCTTGACCTATCAGTTGATCCAACGTGCAACTCAATCCATCTATCTGAATCAAATGATATTTTTCTGAAATATAAATTAGTCAACCCATTTCTTCCAGGGAACGAGTCTTTAATTTAGGATTATTGCATAGAGTTAATTTAGGTAGACCATATGGATTAAATTGCAATTTACAAGAAACTCTGTGCCTAGCCTCAAAGTAGAAATCGCAGGTGGTAGTATCTGTTTCTTTCTTAAACGAGCAGAACCTAAGGTAGTCCGTCAAGAAAAATTCCAAATAAGTTGATTCCAGGATAGTTTGAGGAGGAGTTGGTAAACTGGGTTGTACTTGCCAGTCATCTGTAAAAGTCAAGAGATACAGGTGTGTGATACAAAATCAAATATGGAAAATTAATTCTACCTCCAAAAAATAACAGTTGAATCCTTTTGAGAGAAAGTTAGGGCAGCAAAGATCTGCACATATATTCCCTAAATACAGTATAGCTGGCCTTCCACATTCACTAGAGTTAGGGGCACAGGACCCTCACAGAAGTGCAAAAACTGCAGATATCAAAATCTACGTGTGTCTGTGGGAAGGAGTCTGAGGCATGGTGGGGAGAATGGGCACCCTGGGGTCCAAATCAAGTCAGGGAAAGGGGGTTAGTCAGCATGGTGGCCCTATACTTCCTTTCTCTTGCCCATCTCCTTCTTTGGGTGTGGGGGGGGGGTCATCGGGAGAGGGTTTGTGTGGTTGAGAAATTGGGCTGTGAGCATCCTTGGGAAATTGGGCTGTGAGCTGGCCAGTTAGTGGCTGGTGGAGGAGGAAGAGGACCTGAGGCAGGTTTTTAAAGGACTCCCAGAGCTGCTGGGAGGAAGGGTTCTCCTCAAAAAGTAGTGTCTGAGCAGGGGTTAGAGAAACTTGAAAATAATCAAATCTATGAAAGTGAAACCTGCAAATGTGGAGGACTGACTATATTAATTTTCTGAAGAGAACGTTCACTGGGATACATTGAAAATACACAGTATCTGTGATAGAACATTCTTCTTAGATGTATTAATCTTATCCCAATTGCTAAATTTAAGTGGTGCACATCTAACCAAATCAAGAACTGTTTCAGCATACAGTGCAGACAGGCTTAGTTTGGACATTTGACTTTGGCCTGGAAATAGATAATAAAAAAATAATCGGCTTATAACACAGCCTTATATTCATGAATTACATATATGAACCAAGAAATTGCTGGATTTTGCCTAACTAGACATGTCAGATGTTCCAATATGTCAAGGGAGAAAGAGGACACCTCTGTCATGAGCACTCTTTAGGTAAAATAAGTTGGAATGTATTCTTTCTGTGATCACCCTTGTGCTAGAGAGACAGAAAATCTGAATCCATTGCAGAAATTCTGAGGGAAACCCAAATTTCTCTGAGGTTTAAGAACAAACTGCCAGTTCTTTGCAACCTTTGCAGCCTTAGGTGAAATAATGGCAGCAGAGGCAGGTCTTCTAATATTTAAAACAATCAAATTTACAACTAGTCTTAAATTACCAGTTCCCGTCTATGGCAATTAAACTTATCCTGGCTGGGTGGGTTAAGGTTTAATTGCATTGTATAATCTATTTTCAGTATTGCAGCTTGTATTTAATATAGAAATGGATCTATAAATTGCACATCTAGTATGATCTTTGCCTGGTTTAGGAATAACACAGATAAAACCCTTATCAATAGAAGTTGGAGAGCAGCCTGTATATACTTTGGTATATACAGAAAAATCTGGGAACCAGTAGGTCTGAGTATAGTTTATTTTATTCAATAGGGGAACTTTCTGGCCACAGAACTCCTCCATTTATGATAGACTCTGTTAAGTTTTTAAATCTCTTCCATTCACCCGGGAGCTTCTGAAAAGGTTACTTTATACTGTTGATAAAAAACAGTATATGAATTAAGCTTGAAAAAATAACAAGCATCCATGTCTCTAATAATCACTGAATGTGGACCATTCTTGTGAATAACAGTGGCAGCATATTTTACTTTTGTAGAATTTTCATTTATAGTGGCTGAGGCTTCACTGTGTCTCATGCACAATCGTGTAAACCAGGGCTTGCTTTAGATGATTATTTGAACCAGGCAAGAGTGTTTTAAAATGAGAGGATAAAACATAGTTTAAGCATGTGATACTCTTTTTTTTCCTTTAAAAATTTTCACTCAGTTTACAGACACAGATTTCTACATAAATTGCTGAACCTGCAAACATTGCTTGGGAGAGTAACAATGTGTGCCAGAGAATTGTGATGTGTAGGCATATTTATGCTGCTTTTGAAATATATGCTAAATTTTCCCACTATAGTTTGCTCTCAAAATTCCTGGTAGGACAGCTCTGCAATGTGTGTAATTCTCATAGTCAAACATGCACAATAAGCAAAAACGTGCTGTGGTTAATTTGCAGCTCTTGCCAATTTTGTAGAAGATGGCCAGGAGAATAGCATTCACAAAGATAAAGAGCTAGGTTTTGTTTTGTTTTGCAGGCAAATGAAAGGCCACAAACATAGCACTAGTAATGTCATGGGCTAGCAGCTATTTAGATTTATGTGCTGGGCTCTAGTAACTACACAACTCCTAAACATATTGCTCCCTTTTGCTGGCATTTCTGGGCTAATGGTGTGGTGATATTTTATATCTACAGCTTCTCTTTGATTTCCTTGCATTCAAAAATGATATCAGCTTCTGGAAAAAAAAGAAGAGCATGATTGGCATGTCCACAAAAGCAGGTATGGATGCTTTTTTGATCTTAAGAGGGTTTTTTAAAATCTGCTTTTGTATTGCCAGCAATACCCAGCATAGTTTGCTCCAGCAAAATTACAGCCATCAAAATTGTAAATAAATTCAGCTAATAAAATTGCAACACCATTAACAATGAGAGAATAAAAGCTAAAAATAAAATTGCAGTTAGAAGTTTGACAGAGCAAAAATGATCTCCTCATATACTTGTGAATGTTGCTTGTCAGATTTCAACTGCAGCCTCTTGTTACTCCTTTCAGTGGCAAGGAGGAAAAGTTTTGAGAAGGACCCAAGTGATATGCTTTGCTAGATCCCATGATCCTCAGAATTCACCTGACTATGCCATGCACTGATACTAGCTTCGGGGGGCAACTGCTCTCAAGAGCTTCTTCAGTCAAAAAACATTCTGAAGGGACAATTCACGCTTATTGAGAAGCCCTGCTTTGGAGTTCCAGCATTCACATCTCCCAGGACAAAACACACAAAGTCACTTTAAGGTGCAAAGTGTGAAGTGTTGCTAAATCTCATACTGTTATTCAACAAGTGATTACTTTTCCCTGTGATAATATTAACTAATAATAAAGAGGGCATGAAATTTTGATTTTTGTGATGACTAATTTCATGCATGTAAGCCTTCATTTGATGTAACATATAGGGGGCAGTTATCCATGGAGAATTTTATACCTAGGACATTGAATTCTGTATTGTATTGTGTGTCGTATATTACATGTACGTGTATATAAATTCTTATATAAAAATGGAAATATCTGTACAACTAATACAAATATCTGGAAAAAAAAGAGAACTTTACCTTGCATCCAAAACTATGGTCTGCCTTCAGCGTGGGGATCATAATTGTAACCCTTCTTCTGCGTCCTTGCTATCATTCCAAGTTACATACTGCATAGTAATGTTGAGGAGGGGTTGACATGAGCCCTGTCAGTTTATGTGGCCGCTTGGTGCTCCTCTTGGTGCCAAACATGAAGGGGGAAAATCTTGAAGAGCCCACCTTGGCTGATATTCTAGATAAAGGGAGGCCTGCCCAGAGCAGTTGTGACTCTTACCCACTCTAAATGCTTTTTGAGGTGAGGATGCAAAGGGTGCCTCAACTAGCAGAAATATGGGAATGGCTACTTTGGTTTAGTATGGTACCTGTCTTCTTCACTGCTGATTTTTGTGTTGTACCAAAATGCCAAGCCACAGGGGAGAAATTTGCTGCCCTTCAAGTGAACAACTGTTCCCAATATGCCTTGCCATCGGCCAGGCTGGATGGGGCTTTGGGAACTGGAGTCCAGCAACATCTCAGGGACCACAGATTCCCTAACCCTGTGTTAAAAGGTCAGTCTGACTTAATGGCTGAATTATTTCATGGGTACTTCTGTGACATGTAGCATCCTAATTATTATAACTTAAATATTTTTGGAGAACACTTTGGTATAGAGTTCTCCAAACTGTAAAACTGCATTCTTGTAAAACTTACAATGCACTAATGTGAATTCTTTTTACACAGTGCTTTGGCGATGCTTTAGTACCGTGATCGTATTTCTTTTCCTCTTGGATGAGCAAACAAGCTTATTGGTGTTGATTCCAGCTGGTGTTGGGGCAGTGATTGAGGTGAGTTGCCACACATCTCTGCTGTTTTTGCAGCTCAGTTCCAAAAGTAGCTTAACAACATGTGCATTTAAACTGACTTAATCCAATTTACTTTAACAGGTCAAAGCCAGCTTAATTCCAATTGATTTGTCTTTTCAACCCGTTTGAAGGTTGAACTGATGGTGATAGAAGTTAACTGAAAAACAATAGCCAATTAAAAACTGTTCCTCCTATTTGCTGTTACAATGTGAGCTATGTGTGCTTTCCACTTAAAAAAAAAATCTGTACCAAGGAGAGCTTAGCTTAGCAAAACTGTGTATACTTTTAATTTGCATAATTTATTTTGCTATTTCCTGAATGATACAGAAGAGGAATCTACACATTTTATTGGTTATTCTCCTTGCTCCAGTTTCAGAGGCAGAAGTTCCAAGTTCTTTACTGTTGACACCATCAGCTCTCTCTTTCCTATCTGTTTTGTTTTTCCCTCAGGTCTTTCTTTCTCTTTCTATATTTCTTAGTACTTCCCATTGCTGTTTTCACTAATTTATTACTTTGTACTTAAATCTCAAAAAAGAAAGTTTTTCTTGCAATAAAGCCCCTTCCTCTGACCATTGGAGTTTTCATCACCTGTTGCCAGTGGCCTCTCAGCATATCTTTACATCCCCAAAGTCTAGAAACCATATCATAAATGAAGAATAAGATTTTTTTTGTGTTCTAGAAGAACTGCAGCATAAGCACAGTTGAGAGTAGGATTAGCTTTCATTAATGTTTTTACATGCTATTTTTATTGGGGGGGTTTTCCCCTCTGTACTGAAACTGGCTGACTTGTGAGAAACTGAGAACTCACTGATTTCAAATACAGTGGCTTCTTTGTTTGCTAGATTTTGAGCTCAGAGAGATAGGTGAAGCACTGTGTCGTGTTCACATGTTAAACTGGCCACTGAAATAAACCTCTCTTGTGAAGGGAAAAGGAGGCAATAGGAAAGTAAATGTGAGGCTGGCCTGTGGAATTCCTCCTGTGAGGAGTTATTTATTCATAATTTCCACACAACTCGATCAGAAAAAGGAAACATTTATTCACAATATTGTTTCTGAATATTCAGGGAACTCTCCAGATAAGCAGAAATATAATTGCTTGAAAATAGTAAATTTAAAAGAAATAAAACTTTTATAGAAAATTAACTGTAGTATTTTGTTATGAGTCTTGACTTAGGTCCTTACTGCACCATGCCTCAATAACACATTGTTCCATTACAATCCCAGCATTGCCATTTCCATGATGCTATCGGTTTCTGAATGCTCTCTACCGCATCCTTTCAACTTCAGCAGATGAGTAGCTTTATTGCCACTGGCGTTCCCAACTACATTACAGCATCACTGTCCTGTCCTTTGCCCCACCTTTTTCCCACCCCAGTGCTCCTGATTGGTCAGGTTTTTGTTCGTTTGTTTTTTATTTAAGCCATACTAGCGCAGCAGCGTTGTAACGTCATGACACACTGGAAGGCTATCGCGTTTTTGCCCTATAATGCTAAAAAAAGTATTTTAAAAAAAATTTAACTCAAAGGAGAAATTTAAAATAAACACAGAGAGGTGATAGATTGTGAACTTACCACACAATGGAAGTAGCTGAGGGAGGGACAACCTGGGGACGCCCATACCATGCTTGCTCCTGAATCGGTGATGACAGGAACCACTATCAAGCGCTATTGAGAAACCACACTCACACAGCTGATGGGATTCTGGTGGAAAAGGAGGCCATTACTGGATTTTTTCTAGCAGTGAAAAAGGGCTGATTTGCAATGCATGGCAACCAGGTAGCAGCTGGTTAGCGACAACATTGTGCAATAACACAGGTCCTGGACCAGGAACAACCCATTGCTCTAGCAGTATGACAGCTTTGTGTGGTGAGGGCCTTATTAACCTCTGATTCCAGAATGTGATTTCACTCTTCATTTTATTAGTGAAACATCACAAGAATTGATATTCTTTCCATACCTTAGTTGCTCCAAGTAAGAATTATAACTGAAATGTCTTTCCATTGGAATGCAGGGCTAGCTACTGTCTTATTTATGAAATTGTTATTGCCAATATTTTGTTGCCAAATTGTTGCAAAGTCAAATTATAAAAAATGTGGAAAAATGTGCTTGTGTTATTTTACCTTCCAGCTTTGGAAAGTGAAGAAAGCATTGAAAATGTCAATTGAATGGAATGGCCTGATGCCAGTGATTAAGGTAACATATTAATTATTCCCTCCCCTCTCTCTCTGATTCATCTCTCACTCTATTCAGCTTCTGGAGTAGCCCTAACTGTAGTGTGCACTACTAAGGACCAAATGATATGTGATTGGTAAGATCTGTGATTAAAGCTCTTGTCAAGTTTCAAAAATAATAAGTTGTGAATTGTGTCAGCAACAGCACTAAGTAAGGTTAACTCATCCCACTCTCTCTCTCTCTCTCTCTATTCCATATGAGGCTTGAAGCAAGATTGAAATGGATCTGAATGATCCATCTTACCCAGGAGACTCTAGAGCTGGAAGGCCACCACATACTCAGTTATCTTTTATAAAAGCTGAATATTAAAGATTCCAGCCAGCTCAGGCAGGGTGTCTGTTGAGCAGTGATGTGGCTGGTACATCAACAATATCCTTAATCTATCCCAGTCACCCACTTCAAATGCACATACAGTCAGCCCTTGACATATGCTGGTTTAATTTTCACAGATTTGATCATTTCTGACTTTCTCCAACCCCTGCCCCCACCACCACCTCAGATGCTTTTTTTCCAGAGAATCTTCCTTCTTGGCAGCTCTGATCAGGCTATGCAGTCCTTTAAAAACCCACCCTTGGTCCTCCTCCTTCTTCACCAGCTGCTGCCTAGATGGCTCACAGCCCAATTTCTCAGCACCACAAATCCTCTCCTGATGCCTCCCCCTACACCCAAGAAAGGAGATGGGCAAAAGAGAGGAAGTATAGAGGCACCATGCCAACCTACTCCCTTTCCCTTTCCTTTCCTGACGTGGTTTGGACCTTGGGTGCCTGTTCTCCCCAGCAATCCTCAGCCCCCTTCGCACAGACATACACAGACACTTTGATATTTGCAGTTTTTCCACTTTTGCAGGTGTCCTGTTCCCCTTACCCTACAGAATGTGGAGGACCAACTGTATAAACACTCAAACCCAGCAGGATAGGGTGCCTGATCAGGTAGATGTTATGCTAATAGACCACTTCCTTCCCCAACTCTTGTTTGCTGTTCAATAAAGAACCCTCGTGGGCAGAGCTTGAAGGATATTAGCCTCTTCTCTGTAGCTCCGTCGAGTCTGAACCCTGAAATCATGCTCATCCAGGGTCAACTCCTAAATGATATTTGATTTATCATTCACTAGCTTGGGTTTCAACAGCAACACTTTAAACTCGGGGACTGTCCAGATTAATTGAACTAGAAGACACTTTGGGGGCAACCAGCAGTCTATTGTGATTCATTCCCTTATGAAAGCTCAAGTGCCTCCCCCTTTTCATATCTTCCTCTGCCGTGTACAACTGTGACAGCTACTCGTCAAGATCTATCATCCCCCCTCCCCTTTTAAAAAACACATACTTGCGAAGTGCTCTCAACTTAAAAGTTGCACAGATGAATCTGATAGGCAGATGTCAAGAAGTTGCCAGTAGGATTCTTTAAGCCTGTCTAAATCTAAACTAGAAACCTAAGCTCTTTTTATCTGTTTGGATGAGTTACGTAAGGTGGCTGGCTGGTGTATTTCTTTCTTTGCTATGTGCCGGAACCTTTTTCGTTCTAATTCAAATGATCAAAATGGTACGACACGTGCTGTATTATCTGTGGAAATTCTAAGTAGACTACAAAGCATCTTGAAATTTAGATTTTATACCTCCTGCATGTGAAACAATATTGTTTAGAATTCAGGCTTCTTTTAATCTATTTTAATCTTCTGTTTGGAACCCTTTCAAAGAGACCCCATATTTTATATTGGAAGAACAGTGTCCTCAATCATAGATTATTGTAGGCCATTGCAAATAAGACTGATAATTGGCTTCAGCTTTAACAACTGTTGTTAGACTTCCATGAGCTTTCACTCAGTTTTACAGTACCTAGAAGTGTGACAGGTATTTCTCCTCATACTGCCTTATCATTACTCATTCAGTCAGTAATGCACATTGTCATATCTGACATTTCCGGCAGTCATACTCTGAGAGGCTCTTTCATGTTTTGAACATTATAGACAGCCTTATTTTGTTTAATTATGAAGCACTGCATGTTGTCATCATTTCATTGCTTTTAGGTCTCTGGTTGGCAGTTTTCCAGGAGGACTGCTTCGGAAAATAAATGAGTAGTAATTGACCAGTGCTTCATCCAAAGAAATGGATGACCAGCAAGTTCTGTTGCCTATAATGGCTGCTTCCCCCACCATGACTCTTCAGCCTCTTGAGTGTCATGCCTCAGCAGGCAAGGGTAGCTAAAAGTTCTTTAGTCAGCCAGCCATACTCTGGGCAGTACTTTGATCTCAGAGTGATATATTTTATTTCTGAAACATAGGCTATGTAACAATCAGAATTCCCTTCGTATTGTTGCAATATATGTGTATAATCCCCCTGACTGCTTCTGTTCCTGTATTTCCTGCAGTTTGGTGCATTTACGGAGTCAGAAAAGAAAACTGAGGAGTATGATACCCAGGTAAGATAGATCTGTTGAGTAATTTTTAATCCAGATATTAACTCCAAAACCAGGTTGAATGGTTAATTGTTGTGGAATTTCATAATAGCTTGCAGACTCTTTAAACAGAGTTTAAAATAGGGATTGTAGACTAAGTGTGGACAGAAATAAGAGCCAATGATTACCAATAGCATCATGTTCCATATCTCTTCTTGAAATCCCAGTGGCTTAGCACATGGAGCTGAATAAATGATTCAAGATAGAATCCTGTAGGTGAGCTCCCACAAGAAAAGTATAGAGCAGCTCTTTAGAACTGGAATACTTTACTGAAATAAATTGAGAGAAGTAAAAGAAGTGCTGATAAAATTGTGGCTGTTGAAAGTAGTGCAAACATGGATATTAGTTTTAAAAAAAAATCTTAATGCTGTGGTGGTAAAACTGCCAGCCACGGGATGTTTTAGTCATCCTTTTTCATCTCTTTAAATGTGTTTGTTTTGATATCACCTTACCAATAGAAAAATGCCACTTCTGGAATCTACCAGGAGTGGCAAAAAGCATATAACCCTTTCCCTAATTCTCTAAAAAATTGCCAATAAACAGCTGGAACCAGAAATCTCTGCCAGCTTTGCATTTGGTTGTAGAGCAGCCAGTTTTCAGGTAGGTGCAGCCTATTGCAGCAAGTGGATTATAGAGTCAAAAATTGGTCCCTGCCCCTATTTGCTATCACTGGCCACACAGAACCAAAAAAGTACACTTGATCTGTCTCTAACACAGATCCAAAAATCAGATTTTTGCAAGTTTGACCTGAAACTGCAAAGTGTCTGCCCTGTCCATCATCTTGCCCTCCCCCAAAAATTGACTCTTGTCTATTAACAGCCATCAGTTGTTGGGTTCTTGCAGTAGCCCAAATGATTGCAGGCTTGAGCCAAGCAAGACCATCTAAAGCGTTGGGCAATGCTAGTTAGAATGGCCTTCACTTCCCCTGAGTAACATTTTCTATCCAAAACAGAAAAGATGTAAGTTGTCCGAACATCAATTGAAATGAGATCTGTAGTTTCAAATTTGGGTAGCCTTAGTTCAGTCTCACATCTCGGTGGTATGGCTGTTACAAGTATAAGAGGGAGAAAATCCATGTACATTGTCTTGACCTGTATGAAGAAAAGGTCAGATCCAGGTATGATAACCTGAGTAGGGCTTGTGAAGGCTTAAATGTTTGTTTTTCTTTCTTAGGCCATGAAATACTTATCATATTTGCTGTACCCACTGTGTATTGGAGGTGCAGTTTATTCACTGCTTAATATCAAATACAAAAGGTAACGTGCTTTGAATGTATTTTAAAAAGGTGAAGCATACGTTTCGATTGATCAATAAGGTTGCCTAGTTTGATGACAACTCTGGTATGTTTAGGATGATTAGAACAGAAAGAGATTACAAAGACCTCCAAGAGGATCGCTCCATACATGGAGAAAAAGCATTATAAAAGTAAATACAATTCATTGTAAACAAATCTAAATGGATATACACTGGTTGAAAATGCCAGCTTCATGTAATCATTTGACCTGGCCATGACTAACCAAGAAAAAAATCTTGGAGTTATGGTGGATAGTTTGATAAAAATATTGTTCTACTGTGCACTTGCTGTGGAAAAGGCAAATTTACATTGACCATAAGCAGAAAAGGAATAAATTGGATGTCCAATATCATATTGCTCATGTACAAATCTGTGGTGTGATTACAGTTGGAATACTGATCACACTTCAAAATAGTTAGTGTGTAGATGGAAAAGGTGCGGAGAAACTCTCTCCTGAGTAAAAGGGAGACATGACAGAGTGTTAAAAAATTATGAGTGGAATGGAGAAAGAGAATAATACTGGAATTTAGAGCCCAGACTCACACAGTCATCAGCAGTTGGTTGAGATGTGCTACAGCTGGTGGCACATGCACAAGTAGCCTCTACAAGAGAGGAGAACCTGAACCTGAACCTGCGGCAAAGTCACTGGAGACTTTCTCTAGTGACTACATACAATAACTGCCATTTTGAAGTGTGCAGTTCTTCCCTCTCTTCTTTCATCTTTAACTGTGATGTATGAGACTTTATTATTGTGTGTCTTCAGCTAGTTTCTGATTTACGGCGCCTTTAAGGTGAACCTACCAGGGGTTTTCTTGGTAAGATTTCTTTAGTGGGGGTTGCTTTGCCTTCCTCTGAGGCTGAGAGAGTGTGACTTGCCCAAGGTCACGCAGTTGGTTTCCATGACCAAACAGGATTCAAGCCCTAGTGTCCAGAATCGTCCAACACTCAAACCACAACACCATGCTGGACTACTGCCATATTAATAGATGTAAAATTGTATTCGTGATTTTATTTTTCTCTTTCTTTCTCTTTCCTTAACTTGACTTTTTTCATTCTACAATTGTTGTAAATGCCCACTGGACGGGAGACTATAACACCGCTTCTTACTGCATATCCTAAGTATTGTGTCTTGCCTGGTGCTGCCTCCAGTATCCTATGACATGTGAATGTTAAATGCTTTAAAACACACAATGGGGAGAGACATATTGTTATTCGTTGTACAGAGAGGAGGGAAATTTTCCTTGTAAAGTGTTGAATATTCTGGTTTTAAATTGTCCACAGATGAAAATACTGTTCTCTTTTTTTTTTTCTTCCTCGTTTATTAGCTGGTATTCATGGTTAATTAACAGCTTTGTCAATGGTAAGTGTGTGTTCTTTGTATCTATAGGTGTTTTCTTGAATTATTGTTCTTTAAAGATAAGAATACACTTGATGATTGTGAAAAAGAGCTCTTCGAAATGTAGTCATACTCAAAACTTGTGTTTTCAGATCAGGCATAATGAAACTCTGGCTAGACTATGCCATTGTGGATAAAAGAACCAAGAACTAAAAATAGAAACTGTAAATGTTCGGAAGAAATGGAATTAGTATTCTAAGCTAGTGCTTTCCATGCAGGGAGTTTTTGATGTTAGAAGGCGTTGAGATATTTCCCTGAAGAGTTCAAGTTCTCCTCAACAGATTCAAATATTCCTGATTCCTCTGGAAGCTTAGTATTTACATTTTTGATTAAAGTTCCAGTGCCAGTGTTATCAAATAATCAAATACCTTGGTTGTCATAGAGGAATCTGGAGCTAATAGAAGTTTGATTTTGAAACACACCATTATTGCTTCCTATAGTCTATACAGTTTCTCCAGTTCATTCTGCAAACACACAGTAGGTTATGTGAGATTTCTTTATGAATCACTCCCAGATCATATCAATAATTCTTTAGTAATCGTGATAGATTCTTAATATCTGGGCAGGTGAGAAAATGAAGGAGAGCTTTGGTGGGAAGAGGGAACAGGTTGATGATGGTTGCTCTGTTGAGATAGCTTCGTGAGCTATTGTATTAGAAGGCTGACTTGTTAAGGGGTAATTAGAAGCTCATTAGCACCAGAGCTTCCTGACTGATATGACTTGGCCATGCCCTGAGCTCCCATCTGATCTCCTTTCACACATGTTCAACCAGTCCTCTTTGCCAGCATGGCTTTTCAGCTTTAACAGTGTATGATTTATATTTTATGCCAATTAAACAATGTTCGTTGCCAATCATATAATGGAGTTGGGGTGTATGGCATGGTTATATTTTTATACACAGAGAGAGAGAAAGAGAGTTTCTGACGCCTGCATCTTGATTGGCTCTTGAAGTAGATTGCTGCGCCACTAGTCAACTAGCATAAGAAAACTTTATTCTCAGGGTGACAGGAGGATCAATCCACTACGTATGGGTTGTGATCCTCGCACCAGCTGATGCAGGAGCCATCCTCATTCTAAAAACATTTAACCAATAAGCTTCAGTCCCCCTCCGGTCAGTTTTTATTTCTCCTGAGAACCAGCTAGGTGTGTTCTTATCCCTCTCTGGTACAATTGTTTTGAGTGTCTTTACTATGGAGCTGGAATCGGAGAAAAAAGGAAAGAGTTTGAGAAAGGAAGGGGATAAGCCTTCCCAAGCTGCAGAAAAATCAGTTTCTGGTCACGGAATATTAAAAGATGATTCTGCCCAGAGTACCACTGTACAATTGAGCTCGGACAAGGAAAAACAACATCCCATCCAGAAAACCGCAATACAGCGGATCACGGACAATGGTAAAAGTGATTCCGTCCATAGAGCCACATGGGGCTCACAAACATGTATTTTCATGGTCAGAATAGAATTCTGATCTCCACCATAACCAAAAGAGTGAAGGCATAAGTGCAGCTTACACCATCAAAGTTGAGTAACAAGATGCCTGTGAAAATGTTTGAATTCATTGTAATATTAAAGTAAATTCATTTCTTTCTTCCCCAACAGGAGTATATGCTTTTGGATTTCTATTTATGCTGCCACAACTGTTTGTAAATTATAAGGTAAATGGAGCCAAAGTATTTTGAAGTTTTATTTTGTCTAGCAGCCATCATTCCTTTTAGTATATATGACCACCTCTTTTAATTTCTTCTAGATGAAATCTGTTGCACATTTGCCATGGAAGGCATTTACATATAAAGTAAGTTAATTTCACATTTCAAGATTTGTAATTTGGAACAATTGTCTTCATTTACTTGAAAATCAAAAAGCAATAGGGGAGGTAGTCCTGTGAAAGCCTAATAAAAAGTTACTTTTCAGTAATTCTAATAGTATTTGTATAGAAGCATCAGCAACTATAATGTGCAATTACAATATATGAGTGGTTATATTATGTGAGCCACACTTCTTGGTAACACTTCTTCATTGGTAACACTTATTCATCACTCCTCAAGAATAGTTGTTTCAGAGTTAATAGGTCCATGGGAACAGCCTTGAACATTTTCTAGAAAGCTGCATTTGGAGATGGAAGTTATATAAAAGGAGTCTCTAGATCATGTCTATAGAACTTGTGCAAACATAGCCCATCAGTACATGTGGGAGCTTAATAGATGATCAGTGCAACTGTATCTTTCCTACCTGCCTACAGCTGTGTTAATAAAGCAAGAAGAGGGATATCAAGCACTAGGCAGATTAAAAGATGTGGCTATTAGAGTGCTTTGAGCTTGATGGGTCACTAGCTGATTAGACCTACAGGTCTATCTCAAGGTCTATGTAAAAAATGTTTTTAGGTGTCCACTGCCACTGTTGACGCTTGTATGTCTTGTCTTTATGCCACATGTTTCCCCCTACAGTTTTTTGCCATATTAACAGCTTCTTTTTGCACCCAGTCATAAAACCTAGCGCAAAATGAGATGTAATATTCTTCCACACAAGGGTTCTGGAACTAATTTTCACACACATACAGACATTAATTTTTAGTTTCTGATGCACAATTGGGTACCAAATTCAGGGAGGTAAGGAGATCATTCTATCAAAGTATATCTTTACTTTAAAGTTTTTTGTTGTGGTGGTTGGTTGGTTGGTTGGTTTTTTGCATTTTACACTTCCATCAAGATTGTCTGATTTGTTTGAAAATTTTTAGTCTTTTGGGATTAACACACAACTGATGTACTATTAAATTTGTTGCATTTCCTTGCTTATCCCTTCTAGGCATTTAATACTTTCATTGATGATATATTTGCATTTATCATCACAATGCCAACATCTCATCGACTGGCGTGTTTTAGAGATGATGTAGTGTTCCTGGTCTACCTTTACCAAAGATGGTATGGATTCCTCCTCTAACTTTCTTCATACCATTTTTCTTCAAAAGGCATATCTTAGTAGTTCTGAGTACCATTAATGTATGAGGAAAAATAAGCTTCAAAACCTGTTAAAAAGGAGTTTTTAGGTAGTATTGGTGTTCACACAACTTTGAAAGGCAGGAGAATATTCTTGATGGGACAGATGAAGGCTTGGGAAGAAAGCCTACAATTGTGAATCATAGTCATAATCTCACTCACTTTTTTAAAGAGCTCAGAAGTGTTATAAATGCATTAGTCCTTCACTGAGTATATTGATAAACACTTGTAAAATCCTGATGCTGACTTTTAGGAGGATTGTGAATTGGTGGGTGGTTGCTCACCTGTCCAACTCTCCATCCCCTCCTGTATTTGTCTCAACTAGATTGCAGGCAGGAATTTTTTAGGCCTTTTAAAGAATCCAGACCTTGACATTCTTTCTTATTCTGGTATATTCTGCTGCAACCTTCTGCCCTCCTGATGGGTTGGAATGCAACCCAGGTTGTGTCCAGTGGCCAGTCTGGCTGAGGCTGATAAAACTTTTTGTCCAATACATTTGGGGGTGCTCCAAGTTGGGAAATCTACTTTAAGACAAATACTCAGTGGTTTTGTAGACAGAAGCAGGATTAATCTTAATGTCTGTAGTGAGCAGGGAATGTTATTCCCCCAGTCCTGAGTCTACCCCCCCTTTTTTTTTGCCCATATAAATGGCTGCTAGACTGGAAAAGAAAAGCATGCTGCATTTAGGGATGCAACAGTCAAGGCAAAAATCTGACAGCCTAGCTTCTACCAGCAAGGACACTATGGTGGGAAGCAGCAATTGTATATACTTTTAAAAGTTTTGAAGTATGAGCAGAAGGAAATGCAGTTCCTGGGATATAGATGAAGGAACTAGTCTTTGTTACTCAGGCTGTAGAGACTGTATTAGATTTGGGGGAACAGAAGCCAGGGTGGTGACATTTTTAGGAAGGCTGTGCTAGCACTTCAAACTGTTTCATGGATTTATATGTATTATGTAGATTTATTAGTTGACCAAGGGGAGGGGGGAGAAAGGAGTTGCAAAAATACAACTATGTAGGTGCTTTCTTAATGCAACTTTTTTTTTTATCTGTAAGGCTTTATCCTGTGGATAAGAGCAGAGTGAATGAATATGGTGAATCCTATGAAGAGAAGCCGAAAAGAAAGCCCCACAAAGAATAATTTTAAGATAACTTTACGAGCCTCTTTGGACTGCTACAGACTGCCTATGTGTCTTGACTTTTAAAAAGTGATGAAGCAAAAGAGTATTCTTCAAGGCTTGTGACAGAACTTAATGGACAATATATCATCTGCATTGCCAAAATATGTTTTCATTGCCTAAGGATCTATCTTCTTTTATTATTATCATTTATGTGTAGTTGCGGGATGTCAAGAAGTCTGCCAATATTTGTCAGGTTTCACATAACTAGTCAGCATTTTCTGTGACAGTTTCTGCATAGGTATTTGTGTTCGTTTTACCTCATGGTTTGAACCTTCCACCAACAGGCAAGGAAGCATATGTATTTAGAGGCCACTACATGAGTTATGAGAAAGAGGAGGATACTGTGAATAACTGTAAAAAGGTGATACTGGTGTTGGGGAGGATCAGCCTTTGATTTTCCAACCTTATATAAAACATTTTTGTACTCGGTTGAACAATCCCTAGGCACAATCTAGCCAAAGCTATAAGCTGTTAAGTTCAATTGATTTCAACAAAGGAGAGTGAGGTACATGCTTATGATCTCCTTAAGAAATCCAGTGAGCTGGAAAAAATGGTTGTTTAACTGGATTGTACCCCCTGTTTTTGTATCACTTTCCCTACTATGAGCATCTCATTTTTTTTTAAGACTACAATGTCAGCTGTGCTTCTCATTATAAAAGTAGTTACTGTGGCAAAATTGGGCATCCTTGCTGAAATATTATGAACATATAAAGGCATGCACTGTAAGTTGTGTGTACCAAACAATTCTGAGATGCCACTGGACATAGCTTCTAACTTTTTAAAAACACATTTTTAACTTGTAGAGGCTTATTAGCATAAATCCAACAGACCACATGCAGTGAATAGTATTCAGTTGTTATATTTTTGTACACAGGGCAGAACACTTTCTTTAGCCCTCGATATGGAACCTCTTGATTCCTCCTAAACTGGTTCTTTTTTCTAAGGTGAGAGCCATTATGTTGTAGTCAGAGACATCTTTTAAAAAGGATGTAAATACATATTTGCATGACACACTATTGTGCCAATTATACTTCGGCAGGGAACCTTTTTCTTTCTATATTGACATAAATCAGTGAGGGAAAGTGGTTTCGGGCAGTAGCTAGACAGAACTGGAGGCATTGAGCTAAACTTATTGAGGAGATTGTGTCTGAAATCTGATGAAAAGGAAAAATAACTTTCCAATTGCCTTTTTTTTTTTTTGGTACAGGGACATAAGATTTTATAACTATCCTTTTTATAAATTCGGATTATTTATCAAATAATGGCCCTACTTTTTCTGAAACATAATTTATTTTAGGTATCTTTAAAATTCAAGTAAAAAAGAACTTCACTTATATTATGGCATGGAATTGAACATGGTTGCAATCCTGTCTGTCCTATTTTGAGGCAAATGCCCACTGAATTCTGTGGGATCTTTACTACTGAACAGAAATGTATGAAGCTGCAGTTTTAGTCCTCTGATCCCAGCTCTTTTGAGCACTGCATTACAAACATAGATTTCCTATGCATGTAAGTAAGGGAGCTCTCTGTGCATGTAGGACCACTTGCCCACCCACCCATAATAGATCACTGGATGGGGACTTAGGACTGCCATCCTATGCCCAGCTATGCATGCTTAAGCCCATTGACTTGAATGAGACTTGAGCATGCTTAATGGTGACCATTGTTGTCAAAAGTTTTTTGCATTTATATACGTGCATGTTTTCCCCATCAATAGTACCCAAAAATCCACTTATGGTCAGCATCAGGCTGCTTGTTGTGGGTTATTAGGGTAGGTTACTAATGGGTTGGAACTGGACCACAGTAGTGAAGTCTTAGTCCCATTCAAAGCAATGGAAGAAGGTAGTCATGATTAACCTGTCAATGGGACCAAAGTCTGACATACCCAATATTCAATATCCTATATCCAGTTTGGGTTTTTTTTATGACAATGTTGGCACCCAAATACTTATTTTTTTTCCTACTAGCTTTATTAATTCTTTCAAAGAAGGCTTCAGTTATTGAGGAGGTATGGGGCATGATCTGCCCAGTGAAGTACTTCTAGGTCTGAAACCTCTTGGCAGAAATATTAATATCCCAGGTTTCTTTATCTGGTTGGTGTTCAAAAGTACAGAGTATCAGTGCTTAGTTGAATAATTTGCATTGCAGTTATTATTTCCTTTAAATGAATTTGTTTTGTTTTAAATTTTGAATGAAGAATGTAACATCTTATTGTCCTGTCAAAGGAGAAAGACCTGGTTAGCTTCTTGTTCATTCAGTGATCTTTGTTCTCTTCAGTCTATGTACAAATAAACGTTCATGCCTAGAAGTCAAGTTCTGATTATATTCCTGAAGAGTACTTTGGATCCAATAGAAGCTTCCCATTTAACTTAACAATTATTTCAAACAGAAGTTGTAAAATGGCACAGAGCAATACATCTGTGCAAACACATTTAGGAAGCTGATGAATTCTGGAAAATAGTCATGAGAGGTTTACAAATTGTGAGTCTTATATATACCTTCTTAGAGTGGGTATCGTGGCTAACACTGGAGACAGGAGGGTCTGAACCTGTTTGCAATTAAAACACAGCTAGTGAGCTATGGTTCTTCCCAACTTAGTTGAAGCATTTGATGCACAGATGTAATAATCTCTATAATCCTGTGATGTAGTACAGGGCTAAGGGTGATGCATCAATTACCTCTTTATGTTAAGAAAAATATAGTGGTTGCTAGTTCAATAGTTAGAGTCTAATCCTCTTCTGCATGTTTGTTTGGAGGTAAGTCCCAAATGAGATCGACTCCTTTGTAAATGTGTGGAGAGCCAGCATGGTGTGGTTTGAGCATTGGACTACAAACTTGGCCATCAAGACCCCATTGGCCGACCTTGGGCTAGTCACATTCTTAGCCTCAGAAGGCAAAGGCAAACCCTCTCTGAACAAACCTTGCCAAGTTAACTCTGTGACAGGTTCTGTGTGCGTGCGCCTGATTCAGGTCGCCTGTCAATTTATGGCAATCCCATGAATTTCATAGGGTTTTCTTGGGCAAGGAATCCCCAGAGGTGGTTTTGCCAGTTCCTTCCTCTGAATATAGGCCTACAGCACCTGGTATTCGTTGGCAGTCTCCCATCAAAGTGCTGACCCTGCTTGGCTTCCAACATCAGACATAGATCTAGCACTTTTGGGGCAGCCATTCTCAACTGTTTTTTTGGCCATGGCCTCCCTAGCAGTTCTCAGGTTCCAAGGTCCCCCTGCCAAACAGGGATACAACACAGACAGAAAATCATATATGACTGAACACCAAGAAAAATGAACACCCAACATATGGGAAAAGAAACTCTTTAAAAAGCTATATGAAATCAAACAACTATCAGGCCCAATGTGATCCTTGATCTTGATGTTCTTCTGCAAGTTTTATGATAGTGGGCTCCAGGTTAGACAATGATAGTCGGACATCCCCTCTTCTCATACCAAATCTACTCCTGGATTCTGATTCAGGACTGACTCTGAAATGAGTCTGTGTGAGACACCCCACATGGCTGCTACCGGGTAGGAAATACTGTGTATCACAAAAGCCTCAACTTATGTGCATTTTAGCTCTTAAATCAAGATGCGGGAGAAGGTTAAGCAATGAATTAGCCAGGCACACCAAATTCCATGTGTTGGAAAGAGATTACAAATAGGAAGGAAACTACTGACTCCATTTAGTGTTGAAGCTTGAGTATTTCATGGGTTCAGTTACCTTAAACCCTTGCGACTCCTCTTCAGTTTTCAGTGTGAAACCCTCCAAATTTGCCAGGACCCCCTTGGGGCCATATGACCTCCTTTAAGAATGGTTGCTTTGGGCTGTTTAGACCCTCAGGCCCTTTCCGCCCTAACCTGTTAGAGCGCTGTGATTCCACTTTCAACCTGCTATGGAATCCTGGGGTTTGCAGTTTACGGAGGGGCGGCCCCTCTCTAAACTGCAAACCCCAGGATTCCATAGCAGGTTGAAAGTGGAATCACAGCGCTCTAACAGGTTAGGGCGGAAAGGGCCTCAGAAATAATTTCGGCAGCTCCTTCCTCTGCAGCTCGAGGAAACAGCCCTAACGCAGGGGTGCGGACTGCGCTGTCCTAAAAACCCTGCAGAACCGCAACTTCCGGCATTTCCCGCCATCCCCTGCGCTGTTGAACAACACCCGAAGAGGCACGCAACTCCTTGCCCTGAGCTAAATAATCCTCGGTATTGTCAATAAGGCGGAGCGAAGCCGCGCCGCCGCCAGCAACCTGCTCGCCGCTTTTCCCGAGCCCGCGTGAAGGCGTGCGCTTAAAGGCAACCATCGCAGCCAATGAGAGGCGAGGGCGGGGCTTGGCAGGACGGAGGGGGTCGTCGTCGGGGCGCCTCAGCCCGACCGCTTTTGCTCCATGGGGCGTCCCCGGGGCGGGAGGGCGGTGGAGCGGCTCTTGCGGAGCTGCTACGCGGAGGTGCTGCCCCTGGAAGCCTTCGTGCGGCGCCTCCGGGAGCGGGCGCAGGAGGCCCAGCCGGGGCCGCTGTTGCAGGACGGAGACCCCCAGTGCTACCGTGGCTTGGTGGAGCGGTGCCTGGTAGGGCGGCCGCCTGGCGGGAAGGCCCTCCCTGCGCGGGTCGTGTTCCAGCAGGTAGGTGGGTAGGTCAAAGCCTGAGCCGCGCTCTCCGCTCCCCTTACTGCTGGCTGCACCCCCACTTCATGTTTGGGGAGCGCACAGGACCCAAGAAACTCCCGAAGCAAAGCAGCAAGCGCCGCCCCCGCCCCCCCGCCGGGTAGTACGACTTAGGACACCTGAAGCAGAAAAGTGTACACACAAATATCTCTCCTTGAGAGCCAAAGCACAATAGCAAGTTGAGTCGCTGCTAACTGGCTGCTGAAGGCTGCTGGCCAGACTGGCCCAGAGCAAGACCTGTCCCCAGACTTTTTAATGCAAGTCCTGTGGGGTTGTAAATAATTTATTCCATGTGTGGTCCTCAGTATGTTGTTGAACTCCAGCTCCCATCATCCCTCACCTTTGCCTGTGCTGGTTGGGATTGATGGGAGTCGCAGTGTAGTAATACCTGGAAGATTGATAAATTGCCTTGCTTTGCATTGTGGCGTAAGGTTTTTCAGATAAAAGCGTACGTGTACATGCATGCGCTGGTACAGAAGAAAAGATGACAAACCAATAAGGCTACAAAATGCAAGAGGTCTGTTAACCTCTACAGTTATGCGGTACTCAAATACAGCGTGTGAAAAAGTGGTATGATCAAAACTGCGGTGATGCGGGATGGCACACGCCAGCATAGCAGTGGTTTAAGGGTTGGACTAAGACTCCAGGAGACCAGTGTTCAAATCCCTGCTCTGCCATGGAAATCCAGTGGGTGACGTTGGGCAACTCACTCCACCTTAGGACGATGGTGGTGAATCTCAATAAATCTTGCCGGGAAAACCCTATGATAAGATTTGCCGTAGGTGGGAATTGACCTGAGGCATATGTTGGATGAAACATTCACATATGAATAAGGGAAGAGCTTATTCTCAGCCGCATGTTCAGCCAAAGGTCTGAACAAAGTTAGTGTGCGTGCATTTATGTGCAGTTGGGCTTTGTTCACAGATACAACTGAATTGAGAGTGCTAAAGCAGGAACAGTGAGTGGTTAATACTTGTGCTTGTCTCTTGCACACATTTATTCAGTAGAAGTGTGAAATGGACTCAGTTGTCCCAGATTTTCTTTGCTGATTTGCCACATTGTGGCAGAGAAATCTGGTTATGTTTAAATTCTAGATTAACCAAATGAACTTTCTAATTTTACACCAGAAGTAGGCTTTCCTGAAAACAAATACGTATATTTTTTCCTAGAATGTGACTTTCAAGTCAGCAACACCATGCTACAGGAAACTGAAAAGTTCTGCTAGTTCTTGAAGCCAGATTTGAGTCTGACTTTTCCTTCATCTACTTAGTTTAAATTATTCTGACTGTGTTAATCCCAGAAGTTAAAAGTCGTGAGGCAGACGTTATGGGGATTCAGGAAAGATGTGTTCTGTGCTTAATTGGTATCAAGCTTTTTGCAACAGTCTTGTAATAACAGGTTTCTGTTCAGTTGTATGTTTTATGTGGTGAAAAAACAGAATTAACAGGGTCTTTCCAGTTTCATACAACTATTAACGTCTTGCAAAAATAGTAATAATGAGAATGTGCAGTGGCTTGTGTGGTTATAGCTGCCCTTTTCCAAGCCCGCAGTCATGGCAAAAACAAGTGTCCCTTCTTTGGGTGAATCAGCACTTGATGTTTGAAAGTATGTGTTGTAGAGAAATGCAAATATTCATACGGCTATTCGTTAGGCTAAGCTTAAATATTTTTTTTTATATTATCTTTGAAAGCTGAAGTGAATCTGGTATCTCATTAACAGGGTTGTCACTGTGGAAACAAAATCCACAGGTCTATTCAGGCATTTTCCCTGAATCCCTAGCATTCATTTCAAACAAATGTAAGTTTTGTCTGAGCTTTTTCTTTCTTTCTTTCTTTCTTTCTTTCTTTTTGGTTTTGGTAGCTAAAAACAGACGAACATTCACCAGGTGGAGGGCATTACCCAATATTTTAATGCAAACAAATCAGCTTCCAGTATTCTAACTAAAGAGGACGATGGCAGCGGGGTTCACGAGAAACATTAAGCACTTACGTAAAGTTATTCAGTTTTTTATGTCTAATATGCCATCATTAGCTGAAGTTAGCACCTACTCAGAATGTCTTGCCTTTTGTAGGAGGAGACTAAGAAGCTACAGAAACACTGAAGTCCCATACATTCAACACTAAAAATCAGTAACTTTTCTGGCTTCTGTGATCTTACCAGTCCTTAGGAAAGTTGTATTTTTGGATGATAACTCCCACTATACTGAAGCCAACATAGCGTGTGACCCTACTGGTTGGGGGATTCCTAGATCTCAGATACATTCTATTAGCTAGATTTTTTTCTCTGTATTTTTTTTAATTCAGAAATTGGTAGGGAGTTGTTCCCCTGATTCATGTGCTACTGGTGTTAGAAGCTGTTGTAAGCTGGAAAAAAAAGCAGATTCTTTCCTTCCACCATACATGTTGAAGGATGTGTGACTGACAAGCCCCTATTCAACACCCAGTTGCAAGACGAGTCTTCCTCACATTATTTCGTGCTCCTTGCTTTAAAGTGAAAGAAAATACGCAAGCAGGTAGCCTTGTGGAGTCTTAGGGCAACTACCTACTCTTTCCCTATGTGCGAACTGGAAAGCACTGTACAAAGCAGACCTGTCTTTTCCTGCATTTTTGTAGCATTGAAGCGTAGACACAATCCATTCTGGTTAGTCCAAGGATCTGGTACATAAATACCACTTTTTTGTTCCTTTGCAGGTTTCTAGTCTGAATGATGTTGTTGCAAGAGTCATTCAGAGAATCTGTGAAAAGAAGAAAAGGAATGTCTTGGCATTTGGCTATGCTCTGTTGGATGAAAATAATTACCAGTCACCCTGCATGCCAAATATCTATAGCTATCTTCCCAATAACACAACAGAAACCATTTGTCAGAGTATTCTTTGGGAAATAATTCTGAACAGAGTTGGGGATGATGTCCTGATGTATATATTGGAGCACTGTTCTATCTTTATGGTGGTGCCACCTAGTTGTTGTTATCAAATCTGTGGGCAGCCCATTTATGAACTTACATTAAAGAATGCAACACCCTCTCCTGAGTTTCTCAGGCAGAGGTATCTTGGGCCAATACGCAGTGCCTTGTCTGGTTACCTGCGAAGAAGATTTCCATCTTATAGGCAATATCTAGCAAAGGGAAACTGGAAGAAATTGAACTCTAGAAGACAACTAGGGGACAAAGCACAAGACGTTTTAGAGTATAGTGATCAGCAGTCTTTAATGGTTCACAAAGCAGAGCAGAATTCTACAGCGAACAAGCCATTTACAAATGTCAGCGAGTGCCTAGAAAGCCAGCAAAGACCCAGTCAGTATACATCATTAACAACACAATCGCTTAAAAGAAAATGGAAGGGTCAGTGTGAAATTAGTGCTAAAAGAATGAAAATCATGGAAATGGAGGACAGGCTACAGAGAGAAGAAAGAAACCCAGTTCTCACTAAAAGCAAAAATCCATTGATTCTAGATGATGATGGCACCACACCTGAAAGATCTGCAAGCTCATGCTTAGAGGATGGGTTAACTCTTGTGACATCTGTCTCTCAGAACAATGAACATGAAGCACAGAGCTCTGGTGTACCTTGTACACTTCTTGATCATCAAAAAATTTTTGTGCGTGATAAGACAGTAATGCTTCATAGTGGGAGGAGTAAAGCACAATGCGAATCTAGCACCAAAATAGAATCCATCAGTAGACCAACAAAGCAGGAAAGTAGTGTTAGATCCAGACAGGTGGTTTCAGCAGAAGGTGCTACAGCAGGAAGAGACTTTAGGACCTACAACTCTAAGTCTGGTGGGAAGCCTCCTGATAACATTTCTGCTCTTGGCATCCATATTGAGAGGCGCTCTCTCTTGTATTGTCGCAGGCAGTTGAAGGAATGTTTGCCTAAATCTTTTGTACTAAATCAGTTGAAGAGTTATCTGTCTGGAGGACAAAGGCTAGTAGAGATTATATTTTTCAGCAGTAGGATCCCAAAGCAACTGGGCAGTTCAAATCTTCCAAGTCATGACAAACGTAAGAAGAGGCTTCCTAAACGCTATTGGCAGATGAGGGGCCTGTTCCAAGAGTTGCTGCAGAACCATGCCAAGTGTCCTTACCTGGGGATTTTAAAAAAGAATTGTCCTGTCTGGATTTCTGATTCAGTCAAGATTGGCACAAGAGAAGAAGGTGGCACAGAAAAAGAGCACTTAGAGAAAAGACATTCATCCAGGAGAACACAGCAGGTCAACGCTATGGACAATAGCCTCAATTCTGTACCAGTTTTAGGCCCCTTCTCAGGAACATCAGGAGCTTCAGGCAGAAGCTGTGAGGAGGTGGAGTTGGACCGAAGAGAAACTGAGGAGGAACCTGCTGTAGATTGCTCCGCTTCCAGCTTCATGGTGCTCCTTAAACAACATAGTAGTCACTGGCAAGTGTACAATTTTGTGAGGGAATGTCTAGAGAAAGTGGTTCCTGCTGCCCTCTGGGGTTCTCACCATAACAAATGCCGCTTCTACAAAAATGTGAAAAAATTCATCTCTGTGGGGAAGTTTGCCACATTTTCTTTGCAGGAACTGATGTGGAAAATGAGGGTGAAGGATTGCACTTGGCTGCGTCTGACCAAAGATACTGATGGTAATTTTTAAAATAAAAACAATATCTTCTGAATGTTACTGGTGATCCAAAATGACCAGGGTGTTAGAGTTCAGCATTCTTTTGCATGTATGTTAACTGGCCTTGCAGATGAGTCCCTAAAAGTTATCCATGGCTGTTATGGTCAGGGAAAGAGTCTGTCACGCACACCCCCACTTCGTTCCCATCCTCCAGGCTGAATGTATTAGTATCCCTGCTACAACACTGAGTCTGGGCATGAGAAGGGACATGCACGGAGTTGCTTCTCTGCTTCATAATGTAATGCTTGTTAGTGATCTCCTGAGGAAGCTGCCATAGTAGAAAGTTCACAGACAGCCCCCAGCTGTGTACACAGTTTCCCACCTATAGCATATGCTGCATTTTCTCAGTAGCAACATGAATAAATCTTCTTCAACAGGGAGGACTGAAATCTCTTGGATATAGTGATTGTTGTTCCATGTTCAGTTTCACTAAACTTGAATTCTGCATTTAGGATATGCCCGTTTTGTTCCTGCCTCTGAAAATCATTTTCGGCAAGTTCTGATGTCCAAATTCTTCTGCTGGCTGATGGACTCCTATGTTACAGAGCTCCTTCGCTCTTTCTTCTATATTACCGAAACCATGTTCCAAAAGAATTTACTTTTCTTCTTTAGAAAGACTATTTGGCACAAGTTAGAGAACGCTGGAATCAGGTAATTACAATTAGAAGACTAGTTGCTCATGCAAGGAGAGATTTATATTCTGTTAATGCTGTCTCCTGTGCCTTGCTCTGTCTAGATCCTACTTGTAGAAGAATTAGACAAGAACCATAGTGCTAATTATCTTTTCAAATGTAGCTTTCTAAGTTTTGTGCTGGAAGTTACAAAGTGGGTTGGGATAATACATATGCACTATATGTGTTGAAAAAAAGTATAGGGAGAATGTTGGAAGTGGCAGCCAGGCACGACCCCATCTTGGAGCATGTCAGAAGGGTTCCTGTGTGCATGGTTATATATGCAATTATAGGTGCATAATTCTAGTTTGTATCCAAGTGGTAAGAACAGAAAAGAAATCAATTTTAAATACTGCTTTGAAGAATACTGTGATGGCAGGCAAGCAATAAACTTAAGCTGTATTCTGGACAGAGTATAGCGTGGAACAAATCTCAAGAGGAAATGAAAGAGTCTGCTTTTCAGTTGAACCTTAACATTAATTTCCATTGTAGGAGCCACTTGGCCAAAGTACATCTTCGTGCCTTATTGAATGAGGAGATCAAAATTTTGCAGCAGAAAAAGTGTGTTCCCTTGGCATCTAAACTCCGATTCATTCCCAAACGAAATGGACTACGGCCTGTGGTCAGGTTGGATGGAGTGGTAGGAGCTGAAACATTCTGCAGAAAGACCAGAGACAAAAAGGTTCTTAACATCCTGGGTTTATTTCAATATTATGTAGACCATCTTGGTGAGGTTTTGAGGCTAGCGATCTGAGGAGAAAGTACTTTCTATATCCCTGACCATTTTCATTGTCCTACTTGGAACCTATTCCAGTTAATATACAGCTTCCAAGTACTGTTCCAAGAACAGCAAATGAAGTGTGGCTAGTGTGAAGTAATGTGGAACTTTCACTTCTTGTTACTTGAAGTGATTGGTCTGTAAATACAGTTCAAAATTCCATCAGCTTTTCTTGCTGTTGTGCTATGCTGCTGACTTATGTTCAGCTCATGGTTAACTATGACCATTTCCACACTAGACTATTATATTGCTATGATTCCACTTTCAACATCCTATGGAATCCTGGGCTTTGAAGTTGAGGCCCCTCCCTAAACTGCAAAGTCCAGGATTCCATATGATGTTGAAAGTGGAATCATAGTGCTATAGCAGTCTAGTGCAGAAATGACCTGTGATTCCAAGATCTTTTTCACATGTACTTCTAATGAGTCAGATATTCCCTTTCCTGTATCTCTGCATTTTATTTAATTTGCCTAAATACAGAACTTTGCATCTTTCTCTGTTGAAATACACTGGAGCATAATGTGTGTAACTAAAGAATGTTGGCTAGATAGTGAAGTGTTCTGCCCAGTGAAGTTGAGAAGGGAGAAACATTGGTGAGACTGCACAGTGATGCCTTGATGTTCACTGGTGGAGGAAGAGGGAATCTGAAGGAGTCGGACTGCTTGTTTTAGCATACAAGGAGTCAAAAAGAAAGGATGATGGCAACACGGGAGTTTTGAGAGCATGTCAGAAAGTTCCTTTGGTATCCTAGGTAGCAATTCACCCAACCTTGAAAGCTTGGGGTTTGTTTGAGGTATCTAGGATTTCTTGACCAGCTTCTTTTTGTTACTGAACAGCAATCCTGACTCTTCACCATTCATGCTGCTTTTATAAGAACAAATTCATTTTTCACTTGGAAAGGCAACAGAAATAAGCAATACGTGAGCAGTTCCACCTTCTCTTCATCCAGTATCAACAGGTGGCTCCCATGCCGATGGAATGGCAAATCCCTTTTAGGATTTAATCTGAACTTTAGAGCTACTCATGGTATTGAACCTCACCACCAAAATAGGTTCAGCACCTGGGATAGCGTCTTTAAAGTTCAGACCAGAATCTAACATGGGAGTCATGACCTGCCACTTTCTTCATCACCTCTTAGCATTCTGTCATCTTTACCAAGCTGTGGACCTACTGTTTCCTTCCTTTCTCTTCAAACAGCTGGGTAAGAGCTCCATTTGTTGTTAGTGTCTCTCATCAACCTCAGCTGGTTTCTAAGCTTTAGCTTTCCTGATTTTGCTTCTTTTTGTCTGGGCTAGTTACTGCGTTTGTAATTCTGTCTCATATTTTTCCTTTAAAATTTTAAAATCTCATTGCTAAGCTTCTGTGAACCACATTGTCTGTTTTAACATCTACACTGAATGTTTTTCTCTTCCTGCTCTTGTACTTGCTGCAGTGTACCCACACCCTTTCCAAGAAATCCTCATCTTCTGTAACATTTAACAAGACTAAATGTGGAAACTCGCTCTTCCAGCCCTTTTGCCTCATCTTCCACCAGGGCAACCAACCAGCTTACATATACGTGAGTATAAAAATATTTTGCCCCAGTGCTAACAACCCTTCATTTCCGTTTTCTTGTCTTTTCTTTTAGGTTCAGTACTTCAACACACAACTTAAGAACTTATTTAGTGTTCTTAATTATGAACGAACAAAGAACCCTGCCTTGCTTGGCTCTTCTGTTTTTGGGAAAGATGATATTTATGCAATGTGGAAGAAGTTTGTTTTGAAAGTCTTGGAGCTGAATGCTGAAATGCCAAGATTCTATTTTGTGAAGGTATGATTTGAAAATCGGGCTTGATTAGTCTAAATGTCCCACCCACCTTCATTTTTAGAAACCATGCTGAAGTTTTTTCTTTCTTTCTAAAGGCTGCACACCTGTGCACCCTGTAATGATACCCAGTCAAGCAAGTGTTGCAGCCCCTAGTGAATAAATATGTAGAGGATTGCACTGCACAGTTTTACCTCTGTAGTTGCAAAGTGTCACAGGCCTTTTCTTGAAGGTAAGCTACCCTGTGAATTCACATGAAATGAACATTTTTAGCTGTAGTTTCTGCAGAATAGTACTTTGAAATAAAATTCAGGCTAAGTTTCCAAGTTCTGCTGTGAAGACAACTGCAACAAATTGAGAAGGAAGGGAGCTTAACTGAGTCAGCAGAAGCCAACTACCCTAATACACTTGGAATTGTGGAAGGGTTTTGGCACACTGAAACTGCCATAATGCTCCAGCCCCAAGAGGATCCTGAAGTGGCTGGTATGATGCATGCATACCAATTCTACAGCAAGTTCTCACATCTGTAGCATGACTGATACTCTTCTTTAGAGGTCTCTCAACAGCAAAGGCCTCTTCTATACAGCCACAGCGGTTTCTCTGGTTTGCCCAGATTCCAGCCAAGTGTTTGCAGAAGTGCATCCCAGTTCAGAAGCATAGAGGTCCTCTCCCTCCCTCTCTGTTAATCCTTAGTCCTAGCTATTGAAGCTTCCTTCCAGACCTTCCTGAAAACCCACCTTCTCCATGAAGGTTTTAGCATATACTTATTCCTCATCATGCTTTGAAACTAAACATGTGTGCTACTAAGATGAACGTAGGCTTGGCCCATTATTGTTGTCCTCACCTTCCTTCCGCTTCTCCCTCTATTAACATCTTATGTGTGGGATTTTTGATTATAAGTTTTTCAAGGCAGGAGCCTACCTTCTTATTTCGGAAACAGTAAGCTTGTTAACGCTGTTATGTCGCCACTGCCCGTATCTTTGCAGAATATATCTGTTCTTGGTAGTGAATGCCCTTCCATTATCCTTAAGTTTTTTTGTTGTTGTGTGCCTTTAGGTTGTTTCCAACTTATGGCAGTCCTAAGGTGAACCTATCACAGCATTTTCTTGGCCAGATATGTTCAGGGGCAGGTGTTGTCTTTGCCTTCCTCCGAGGCTGAGACAGAGTGACTTGCTCAAGGTCACCCAGTGAGTTTTCATGGCCAAGCAGGAATTCAAACCCCCATCTCCAGAGTTGTAGTCCAACATTTAAACCACTACCCCACACTGGCTCTTAAGTTTATTTTGCATAGTACGTAGTCCACACCTGAAAAGTTCCAAGACCTGTATTGTTTTCTCTTCCAGGCTGATGTCACGGGGGCTTATGATAGCATCCCCCATAACAAATTGGTAGAAGTAGTTTTGCAGGCCCTTTCTCCAGACGAAAAGACTACCTATGGCATACGACGCTATGCAGTTGTCATGAGGACAAGAAATGGGCTGATGCGAAGATATTACAGGAGACATGTAATGTAGCTCTCTTTTGTTTTCTCTGCATGGATGCCATGTATTCTCTTGTCTTAAAGCAGCAGTGTCTGATGGCTCCCATGTCAGTGGGAGCAGTAAATCCACTCTGTGTTTTGTTCTGTACTTTAAAGGAACTGTCCAAGGTGTTGAACTCTGTCGTCCTCCTCTTCCTCCTCCCACTTTCCAAAGAAGGCTTATCACTTTGGATAGCTCCTTTAAGCTTTGGATTGAAGGACAAATTCACCACCCAACTGACATGGGAGTCACCAGTCCCCATTGATTAATAGGTAGATAAAATGCTCAAGTTTGCACTCCCTAGATGGGTCATCCAGAAGGAAAGTGTGCTGCAGAGATGATAGCCAAACATGGTAGGACAGGGTTAGGATTTTAAAACTTTACAGAATAGACTTTCAGTGTAAAACCAGAAATGTACATGAATAAACATTGAATTCAGGATGCAGAGAGTGCACTTTCTGTAGCTGGAACTGAGGCAGATGGTGAATTTGTTTTTAAATGTCTTCCAAAGCTTTAACTGATTGTCTTGCTCCTGCTAAAGTGTGTGGACAATGTGGCAGGTTTTCGTGCATGTGAAGTAATAAGTTATGAGTAACATTGGCAGAGCTCAAAGGGAACAAATTACAGGGAACTGTTAACAGTAACTAGCTATTTTCAGGGTAACTATGAAGTAACAAAATTACATTTTAAAACAGAGCTTTCCAGACTTTTCATGTTGGTGACACACTGTTTAGACATGCATCATTTTGCGACACAGTAATTCAGTAAGTAATTCAGCAAGTAGAGGCCACTGCCACTGCCGCCTTGCCGGTGTCTTCCTCGGCCTGGAGTGGCAGGGGCAGAGGCAGCCCCTTCACCCGGGCCTGGCCTGCTGTGGCGGCAGAAGAGGCAGCCCCTCCACCCATTACGTTCACACGACACCCCTACATGTAACGTGTCGTGATACACAGTTTGGAAAGCTATGTTTTAAAGCATTGCAAGTAAGATTAAATTGATTTTATCAGTGTAACAAGTTACAATTTTTGGTTATTTCAAATTTTATTTTTTGAACATTTAAGAGGCATTTTGACAGGAAGTTTTCAGGTTTTTATCAATTCTACTCAAAATGTATCAATGTGGGATTTTTAAAAAAATGTTTATTAGGCAACCTTCTGTTAACTCTCATTGCTTGGGCAGTATCGGATGGGCAGTCCTTTAAAATAGTGTTTTCATTGCCCAGTTAAATATTTAACACTGTGGATTGTCAGGGAAAATTCTATTATTTCTTCTTTAATGTAGGTATGTGTATCTTCTTTGAAAAGAACTTTTTAAAAGCAAAAAATGGTCTATATTAGGAAGAAGACAGATGGTCATATTCATCTTGGGCTAGTTCCAACTGTTTTCAACTAGAGTTGTTCAATCATTGGAAGTTACATAAATGTTGATGTAACCAGATCCCGTTGATTGAGTGGGTCCGTTCTGGTTGGAACTAACAATTAGATTTAAGCCTTTATATTTTCTGATGTGGTCAGTGTTTGCTCTAGCACAATTATTGCACTGGACGTCAACTCAAAACTCTAAAATATTTTAATCTGAATGTATTTATAGGTCTCTGCTTACAAGGAATTTGAGCATGAGATGAAACAGTTTGTGAATCATCTTCAAGAGAGCACTTCACTGAGAAATGCAGTGGTAGTTGAACAGGTATGTTTCTAATAGCCACTCCCTTTTTTAACAGGTTACTAAATGATTTTGATATTATTATTATCTAGTCCTTAGCATCTTTGTCTTTCTTGGGAGTGATTACATAGTACTTCATATAATTGTTTTCTCCTTTATTGGAGCCTTGTAAGGCATTCTGCTGTTGTTTTCATCCCCATCTTGCGTTGGTGGAGATTGGTTTGAAAGAGATTTTCTTAAGACCCTTAGTGAGCTTATGGCAGAGCTAGATTGGAATACAAGATGTCCTGCCATAGCTCAATCCCTTAGGCTGCAATCCACACTTACTAGGTAACAAGCAGAGTTTAGTGGTATTAGCTTCTGAGGAAGCATTCTTAAGATTACTTTTGAATAAACACCACACAGCACCATCTCTGCCAAATGAAAAGGAAATGATATTTATTAGTGTGGCATTGGCAGCAGTGGTGCTCCTACTTAAATGTGTGTGTGTGTGTGTTATACAGTTTTTACGCTTGATGATATAGTGCTAACTGTGTTATACCAAACTTTCCAAATCTTGGGTCATTGGAGAGAGACTTTTTAAGGTGAGCAGTGCTAGCAGATAAAGAGATTTTTGTGTATTGTAAACTTAATAAACTTTAAATTATGCCAGAGGGAAATTTGTATCAAAGTTTGCTGACTTGTGAAAAACTGTATGGAACACATTTCTTGACGTTTTAATGCCATAAACAACGATTGTCTTCAAGTGCTGTATAAATTTCCTTTTAATTTACATACTGCTGAATTTAACCCTAAAGTTTCCCATTGTATTTGATTTTGAAGAAGTTGTTGTGTTAGTCTCTTGTAGCATAAAAAGAGGAAGAGAAGAAGGAAAAAAAAAGAATGTGTTGGTACCTTTAAGAGCAACTGTTTTTTATTTTGGCATGGGCTTTCATGGATATAAACCCATAGCACTGTGTACTGGCTCTGAAGAAGTGGTTTTATATCCACAAAAACTCATGCTAAAAGAAAAGCCAGTTAGTCTTAAAGGTGCGGACACATTCCTTTTGTTCCCTTCCTCCCTCCCTCCTTCCCATGTATTTGACTGCATGTGTTTGCCACTTCTTGTCAGTAGGTGGTGCTGTTAAATGCCTTTATCATTTGAAGGAAACCCTTCTGTTCACAGTTCAACCTGAACAGCCTTTTTGAAAATGATCTTCTATTCTTATAATCCCGGCTAGACTCTGCTTTTGTGGTAAATTCTTGGAAGTTTGCCTGTTCGTGTTTCAAACTCATCTTTTACCCTAAAACTGACGAATATGTTAAAATCTAATATTAGACCAGTACCATAATTCTGGATAGCGAGAATCTGTATTCTTTGGAAATTACAACATCAGTTTGATCTCTATGCTACACATCCAGAAATACGTGGGCCTTTCTGGCTGAGGAATTTCCATGCCACCAAGATTAAAGTCTAGTACATTGTTGTTGTTAATTGGCAAGGGATGGCCAAAACATGTGCTGCATGTTAGTGTGCATATGAAATACTTCTGCATTGGATACAGGTTTCGTTTTTCCTCCCACAAAAAAGGTTTCATCACCTATGTCTTCCTTTCAGCCTTTTGCTGCCAAGACGTGGAAGTTATTATTAGTTTGCTGGAAGAATGATTTAAATAGTTGACTTTGACAACTTGAAAATACACAGAGTTCAAACTTTATTAGAATATTCAGTCTGAGTTGTTTTTCTATGCTGCTTTTTGTTGCTTTAGAGTGTTTCTTTGAAGGAGACCAGTTCCAGCCTCTCAGAGTTTTTTTTGCAGTTGATCCATAACAGCATCCTGAAGATTGAGGACAGGTAATATCTCTCCTTTTTGGTTTATTTTTCTTTCTGCTGCCTTGTATGAAATGGAATGACCTGTTGGCATGCTTCGGAGTCATCAGATTCAATTTGTCTCTTTAAAGCCCATCTACCAGCCAGTCTCAGAAGCTTGAGCTTGATAGCATTCCTCTTTCATTCTTGCAGCAGTTGTTTTTTGGTTTTGTCCATTCTCTCCATTTCACTGGTGAGAAATTGAAGCATCGGATTCCTGAGAATCAGTGGCTGAAGTTGTTTCTGAAATTTTAAAGATATCCGTAATAGTTTCTAAAAACACTCAAATTCTACAAATACACGAGAAGAAAAGAAAAAAAAATGAAGAAAATGAGAGATAAGAATTAAAAAGAAAAAGAAAAGGGGTCAACTTACTTTGTTTCTTTAAATAGAGTCCAAGAAGCCCCTGCCTTTTGATGCCCCATTATTTGATGGCCTGCTCTTTTGACACTTCCAAATTTAAGGGAAGTTCAGTTAATTTGATGGCTTCTGCTCTTACATCAGCCCTACTTGCCTGTGGAAGCTAGCTTGGGACCATTTGTGCATGCACATTGCTTGCAAAGCAAGCTGAGAGGAAGAAAAAAGCACCAGGCAAGCTGAAAAACTGCATGCAGCATGTGCATAGTCCATCCTAAGTGAGCCTCCGTAAGTTCTTCATGCTCCCTACAGTACGTAAGTTCTGCTTTTCATTGAGTTCGATATTCTGATGGTGTTCCTGTCTAACCTGTCAGATAAGTGGGAGAAGCCTGTATATAACAATCAAATTGATTCAAGCCTCTCAAAGATAATATCCACCAGTTCTCTTCTTCCCCTCCCTGTGGTCATACTTTCCAAAAAAAGAAAAATGAACTTTTTTCAACCAAAGTTTAACATCTGGCATAGTATATCAGTGTTACTTTCTGTTACATTCCATTACATGTTACATTGATGTGATAAATGACATTGTATTTTCTAATCTTAATACCAAATGCTACTTGCTGGCTTGATAACATTATATTTTCACAACTTAAAACTAGATGAGTTACATGTTATATAACATCACTAAATCTAGATGTTTTATACCATTTTATATTGTAAAATTCTTACACGATTTATTAACCAAATCTAGTTTTACTTGTCTTATATTTATACTCATGTCATAACTTAGTTTCAGCCAAAGCTATTTCATTATGAATTTAACTCCCCTCTTCCTTGTAGCTATCCTGTCTGTGAACTTCTACGTGCACACACACACACGGTCTTCTAATATTCCTTTTCTTGCCCTTTACTAATAATTCCAGTTCCTTTCCACTTGTATTTTTGGATAATTGTCCTAAAACAGAACCTTTATTTTTCATCTTTTTTCCTCACTCCCTTCAGTACAGGCTAAGTGAATTTAGTTTCATCCAACTATCAGTGTAGTTTGATTACAAACCATTTTCAGATTAATCTCCCCCTTCACCCCCCCCCCCTTGAGCTGTCATCCCCATTTCACAAACCAGAACTTCTTGGCCATTCATCTCCCCCAATTCAGTAGCTAATCCCTCTATTAGCTCAACCTGAATTTGTCTCTCCATATGATTTCCAGCCTCCTTCACTTCCATATTTCTAACTTCTTTATTCCCCTCTTGTCTTACATCTTCTTGCAGTTCTTCCTTGATCTCATTCCTCAGGGCCTCTATCATATTCATGTTAGGAATTCTACTTCTCTCAGAAATGTAGCTCCTCCATCACTTGTAAAAAGTCCTAAGAAAGTTCCTAGGAAGCTTCCATCGTTCAGTCAGTCTGGGAGTTTCAGAGTTAAAAAGTCACTTCTCTCGTCTGTCCATAATCTACCAGCAGGTCAGTCTTATCAACATAAAACAGATAATTTCTATATTTTCTCACACTAAAGTTTCTCCTTGTTAAAAACCAATTCAGTCTTACAAATAAGGTAAAATTCAGTCTGTCCACAAAATATATGTGCTTAGATCCTTAATTATTCTCTTTTAAACATGTCATACCCAATTTTGTAATTTAGTTATCCTGATCTTGTGAGACGAACACACTTATTTGGCCTTTAATTGCAGAAAGACGGTAGCTAGAGATGTTCCGTTGCTCCATTTTATTCAGAAGAATTTGTTACATTTGTAACTCCAAAGGTTTATTAAGAGTTTTCTTTAAAAAGACAGTTTGCCACTATGGGGACATCAGATCCAAGCAGCTGCAAAAGGGGGAAAAGATGTCACTCCCTCAGCCCTTCCCACTCATAATGCGTTTACTCAAAAATAAATGTGAGTAATGGAAATTCTGGACCCCCTGATGGGTGATCCTCTACTCCGCCTTTATTCCAGGGGGAGTTTCTCTAGCCAGAGATCCCTCTGGCTGGCACTTTCACCATGAAAACTCCTTACTGAAGAGCTGCAGGCAGGAATGTCTACCCACTGGCATGCCAGAAGTCCGAAAATGTTGGTGCATTTTAAAAAGTAGTTTCAGCAAGATTCTTCTCATCAAAGTTTCCATTCAAGAAACCCATTTCTTGGATTTTTCTCTCCAAGTTTTCTTTCAGTCCTAATCAGTAGTGTAAATGTACATATTACAAGGAGTAGAGGCCTATAGGGGCCTTTAACCAGCAGTATGGTAGGCATACAGTAGGTTTATACACTGACTTTTATTTAAATGGGGAACAGCTACTCTTGAGTTGACAACTAATTAGCTTGAGCACAGACATTTAAAATCTGAAAGCACAGACATTATTTTTACATTATTTTTGTTATCAAAAATTCAATATGCGCATTTTTTACAGAATGTATACCTCACTGAACTGCTAAGTACTTACTTCAGGAATGTGTGAGTGTGGGTGTGGGTGTATTTTCTGCCAATGGTTTTAATTTCCAAATTTACAAGGGTGAGTTATATATACTGTCTCCTATACCTTTGCAACGTTCCATAATTTGAGCTATATTCTGCTATCCAGGCCATGTCTGAAGCTCCTTTGTTTGCAACAAAGACAGCTGTGACTACTGCTGCCCCTTTCAATTCAGCGTAGAATTTTATTCCGAGTATTCACAATTTGGGCGTTAATATATATGTATTATTTTTTTAAAAAAGTTTGCTTTTAGAAAATGGGAGACCATTACAGAGATTCTAATGCTACCCAAAAGGAAATTTCTTTCAAATCTCACCCTTGTTGATTAAAGCAAAAAGTCAACTGGCAAAGAAAGAAAAAGTTAAATGTGTCTCTCCTTTCTCTTCAAAGTCTTCACTTCCCATTCTTTATCTTCAGCACTCAAAAAGTTTGCTGGAGCTTTGTAACAAAATTAAAGGGTTGGCCTTGCTTCACTAATCATGGCTGAATGATGTAGCCATTCTTTTACATTGTACCTGTTATCTGGTTAGGCTTTTTTTTCCCCTTTAAGTCACTCTGGACAAATAAAAAATCAATATCACTTCGTAGATACCAAGATTGCTGCCATCCAAAACCAATTCCACAACCGCCCACAATTTAAATTAATGCATTGTGTATCCCCTACAAACAGACGATATGTTCTATACTTCCTTTGTGCTAGGTCAAAAGTACTGTTTTGGGCTTCACACAACATCCCTCAGAAGAGGGTGTTTCATCAGTACCGGAAGTTGCTGGCTACTGAGAGACAGATGTTATCTGCGTGTTTAGAGAACCTGCATGCATTGTGCTTGCATAAACCTTAGGAAAGTTAGTAGTTAAGTCTGATGCTTACTCCTTCCCGATCCTTTCTTTTACAGAGACCTCTGATGAGTGAGTGAGACTGTGGTCTGATTGCTGTTGAACTAACAGAAACTCTTGTTCAGAATTCCATGAAGTATTTGTAGAAGAATATGATGAATTTGCCTTTTGGTTGAGAAGTTATTTTTGTTAAAACTATTGACTTTGGGCATAATTAGATGACCTTCCAAGCCAAAGAACTGAGATTAGTTTGGGATTCAGTAGGAAGGTTTAAAGCCAGGATGATTATTAGAGGCTACAAACACTAGATAAATAGTTTTCACCAAGATACACAGTACTGGCTGTATTTCTGAAGGGTAGATTTATTTATGTGATTGAAGCTGACAAGGAGGAAAGATCAAAGTCTATCTTTTCTGGTTCTTGGTGAATATTTTTTCGGTCTGGTGTACAGAATCTGGACTAATACAGCGTTTCATAAGATTTTGGAATTTATTTTTGTAATAAATTAATAGAAATCAGAAGCCCAGAAATTTCTGACACCACTTTGAAGTCGACGCATGGCAAACAATCACTTTATTTATATTTTACCTTTTTCCTGAGAATTGCAGACGACTTCATTTCCACATGAAGATGGCAGATTGGAACATTGGCCTGGCTAGGCTGGTGTTCTGACTGGCTGAGATTAGGGCTTGGAAAATCTCCTTTTTGTACCCACATACCCAAAGAAAAGCTGGCGGGGGGATACTATTGCTGGACTTTTGTCAAGCCATCATGTGGTGGTGGGTGGGAGGAATTCTAATCCAAAAAGCACCTAGGGTGGAAGGTTCAAATCTTTCCTGTGCTTATATTGCAGTCAAGACTATCTGTGCTAACTGGAAGATGGAAAAGAAAGAGAGCTTAAGCTGCTCATTAGACTACCTTGTATATAATTTAAAACAATAGAGAGTTAGAGAAGTGAGGAAAGCAACTGAAATCAGGGAATGGTTTGCACAGTTCACAAATTTCTGTTCCTTATCACTTAATTGCCAAATATAGAAATAAAGCGATAAAATTATCAGGTAAACTGCAGGCTATGTGACGAAACTGGGTGCAGTGAGGCACAACTAGGGGGGGAAAGCCTCATTTAAAGCAAGAGGTGTGCATGCTCTTAAATTTCTTGTAGTGGTTTGCTGCTGAAATTTGACAGGACAAGGAGTTTCATCAGCACGCAGTGCCTTTCAGGCAAAGAAAATGCTTGCTTTTAATTCCCCAGTTGCCCCCATATTGCCGTACAACAATCTGCAACCACAGATCAACAGCAGGTAAGCCACAATGAGTACCAGTAGAGTCGGGGCGGGGGTCTGAGCCTACTGTGAAGCTGCCCACCTCTGATGTACAAGAGTAAAAGAATCATGGTTGCTTTCCCATGTACAATACCAAGCTTCCTATAAGCTTAAAAAAAAACCCACTCAAACAACAACAAAATTCCCAAGAGATTGGAGTAGAATGCCCGGCTCCTTCTTATCTAGTTTCTTTTCTTTCATTACAATAAGTTTATTTTAGAGAAACGTTCCAAAAACCTGATTTGCTTTGTCCACACAGTCTTAGATTAAGCTGTCTCAGATGTCTTCCGCCTTAGTCTGTTATTTATTTGTGGGATTTGCATCCTGTCTTTCTTCTCAGAGTAGGACTCAGAGTGGCTCTGAACAAGGGGGAATTTTTTAAAAGTTGAAACATAAATTCAGATATTAAAGCACATTTAAGAATATAGTTTAAATCACAGCAATAAAGAACATATAGCTCCTGTTCTTGTAGAACAAAACCCTGCTAGACCAAGCAAAGTCAATCAACAAAGGCCTACCTAAATAGAACAGTCCTTGCCTGCTTGCAGAAGTCCCAAATGGAGGCAGCCAACTTAACCTCCCTTGCTAGGCTGTTCCAGAAGTGGGTTGTAGCCTTTGACAAAGGCCTCAGTAAGGCTTTGTTGTCCCTTTTTGCAGAATATGGTGGGTATGTACCCTGGTGCATGGGACAGTTGAACCTTGTTGGAAGCAAGGTATTAGGATTGTCAGCATATAAGGAGGGAGACTGGTCATGATTTACTGGTCCCAGCCGGATCATAGGATAGTGTTTGTGAGCATTGGCCTAGGTAGCAAAGTGATTCTGTGTCCTCAGATTCCTTGGGTGTCAGTCTGTGGAATTCTATACTTGGATAACTGGGATTTGCTTCTTTCTCTGCCCATACCCTTGGTTAAATGCTAGCTACTACAAAAAAAGCATAGTGATTGTCTTGGTGTGTCTGTGAGCTTCTGGAGGCTGGCCATTATAAAAAAAAGAGAATTTTAGATTTAATTGACCCTTTGCTTTGACTCTGCAGTTCATGCACAGGGACTTTTGTACTGTATTATGTATTTTCTCCCTCTGGAACTAAATTAAGCATTGAAGTGGTGTGTGGGGAGGGATTTGCATGAGAGAAGTGGCACTTGGAGAAAGGCTCAACCTCTCCCAGCACCTTGATCCCATTCACACTCATTCATTCTGTTTTCAGGAAATTTTTAGAAATGAAGATCTACCAGTGTTACTGGTTTCTCACATCACATGTTGCTTGGCTTTCTTTTTAAAAAAAACACACACAGCTGTGTAATTTTGACAGTGGCGAAATATACTTTGGCTGATGGTTGGACCTGCTACCATCCTTGAATTTTGTGCATGTGTATGTGTGTGTGAGAGAGAGATGGTGAATTTTTGGTTCCTCATGTTTGCCAGGTACTATGTCCAGTGCTGTGGAATCCCCCAGGGCTCCATTTTGTCAACTCTGCTTTGCAATCTGTGCTATGGAGACATGGAGAACAAGCTACTACAGGGTGTACAGAAGGATGGGTATGGTATTCCCTGGATTTACTTTGAGTTGATTTATATCCCTCAGGGTTAGGATGCAAGCTGGCTTCCAGTAATTAAAAGGTTTTCAATTAAATGTAGATGATCGATATTCAGGTACGAATTCAGTTAATTGTACTGTGGTAATATGTATACTTCTGTGCCTTGACTTGATAGTTATTTCTAAAGCTCCAAACTCCCTTGTACCAAAATCTTCATAAACAGTCAACATCAGGGAAGGCCAGCATGAAATCTCTTGGCCAAAGGTAGAAAAAAGATGGAGACGTTTCATCTAACAAGAACAGGCAAGCAAAGCTGAATTGTGGGACTTAGCTGCACTTCAGATATAGTCCAGTTTCATATATGTCATGGCTTCTTCCCAGATGGCTCTAAGATTGCTCACTTTTAGTGGAGGGGTGGTTCTTTCTTTGTGTGTTTTAAGCACAGGAATTTTTCAAAGATTTTCTTGAATCAGCAGTCTGCAAAGGTTACTGTACTAGTGGCAATAAATCTAACACCAGAGGTCACCTCCCACTTGGGTGCTCATTTCAGTGAGTTTCCCTTATATTACAAGGAACTAGAAGGGAGAGAAGTCTTTAATCCCCTTTGTGAGGTTCTCTGTCACAGCCTAAGAATGTGGAATCACTTCTTCCAAAGAGCAACACAGAATGGGAAAGTATCTCTTGGTCAAGCCTCTGATTACTTTATGGGTAAAGTAACAAGCACATCTTGGGGGGTGGTGGTGAGTAAATAAAGTACCATGTGTCTTAAGTCACATTACAAAAAAGTAGCGTCAGCTAAAACTTCATTCTGGGATTCTGTTTTGGGATGGGGAGTAGAAGAAGGAACGTTACTGAAAACTGCGGTGGAATCTTCTGGTCAGAGCCACTGACTCCCCACACTTTGCCCCATGCTTTTCTGTTGATTCTAAAAGAGGCTGGCAAAAAGGCTTCTCTTTGCAACTCTCCTTGCTCCTGGGGTGAATCTGTGTTTGGATAGCTCTTTCCCTATCTTAATGCATAACCTTGGCAACCCAGGGTAGAAAGGCCCCTGTGGTCTCTCCGGTGTTGAGGGAAATTAGTAGATCCATCATGTGAAAGCCCCCAGTGTAAAGAAAGAATGTTGTTATTGTGACTTTATGGTGTGAGGGTGAGAAGGCTGACTGATCTGGATTTATATGTCAGTTTTTCAGATGTATTCTTGCAATGTGTTTTGTGCTTCATAAGACTATTCAAAAGTATGGAGAGTAGGAAACAGAGTAGAAATCCCTTTACTATCCAGGAAGCAAGGGAGAAAACAGTTTTGATAAATAATAATTTTCTACAGCCGTCCTCAGATTAACTTTGAGATCCATGAGAAGGACACAAACTTGCCCTTTTGTCTTTGCTTAAGCCTCATAAAAACATTTTCTTATAGACACATGTTCTCTGCCCAATGGCCAAAGACCAGACAAGTAAGCTTCTTAAACAAACAAATTAGAATGCCACAAACTCATTTATCCAAATGGAATGACTGATGATAATGACTAATTTTAAAATTGGCAAAACCATCAGTGCCTCTGCTTGTCTGGCATAATTTTTAAGCCTCATACAGTATGGTTTTTTTAAAAAATGCATTGTGTGAGCTGTGGCATATATTCTGATCTCGGTGAAAATGTTGGATATAAAAATGACAAATGCATTTGTCTGATAAAGATGCTGAGAGCCAGGAAACCAAAGGTAGAATAAAGGCAAAGGGTACTTCTTGTGTTATGGGATATTATTTCCTGCCTCCAATGCATTTCAGTGCTCCCGCCCCCAAAAATCTGATTTCTCTGCCAAAGAACATATCTGCTTCAGTACATCATAGTGTGCCAGAAGTTAAAAAAAAAAAAAAAAAAAGGACTTCCATTGTACTATTTTGGTCCAATATGTTACATTGCTGGGACAAAAGAAAAGTACCCCAGTGGCCAATATCAGTAAATTTGTTTAAATTTCCTCTTTGCCTTTTTTTTGTGTGTGTTTTTTGTTGTAAAAAAGAAAAGGTGTTCATAGCAATTGAAATTTGTTGTATCCAGCTGCGTAAGTGGCAGCAATGTAGAATGTCTACATTGTTGGTCTGGTTCCCCCTGAATTTTTCAACAAAGCAGGACTGTGAAAGACAGAAGGGTCCGATCCTACTGCATGAGGGGAAAGGGAGGCAAGCTTATTCACAAAAGTAGCAGGCTTGGGATAATATAGAGAGATTATTTGATGTTTTCAGTTTTAACAGGAGAGAAAACACTCTGAAAAACTGAAATTTTAGAAGCTGCTTTGTGTGAATAAACAATCATTATTCATAAATTAAATTGTTCTCAAGATCAATGTAACACTCTTTTTAAATATTTCAGAGTGCTGATGCGTTTAACAGATGACTTCTTGCTTGTTACACCTCATTTAACACAAGCAAAAACATTTTTGAGGTAATACATAAAGGATCCACGTTTTAATGGATGGCTGAATTACTTTTCCTTGTGCTTTGATTCTCTAGCACTGACTGCCCACAAAGGGATTGAGACATATTAACCCCTGTTCTGCTCTGTTTTGATTTCATATTTCCCTCTGTATGGATAGTGGATGCTGACTACCATAGCCATACATATGCTGTCTTCCTTCTAAGTGAAGACACAAAAATAAGTGTGATACTGGGCACAAAAATAGTTTTGCTGGCAATGATACGTACTTATACCTTACAGATAGGTAGGTAGTGCTGTAGAGGAAAGACTAAAGTAAAGCAAGTTTACAACAAAGACCTTGGGGCTATGATAACATTCTGAAAGAAGGATATGTGTTCCCTGATTGCTGACATTTGAGCCAGATTTTTGGCTCCTGAGCAAGATAGCCTGGAGATGGCTCTTGCTGTGTATCAGTCTTTCTCATAATTCACAGAATAAGAGTGAACTTTGCAAAGCCTGAAAAAACATGCAGATTTGGCTTCTTTGCCTAGTTTATAAAGACTGAGGAATGTTTTTCTTGGTGCAGAATTGAGTGTGTTAATGTAACGTGTGAATTATTGGTTTGTTCCAGTGAGTGGAGAAATCCTGATAGAGGGGCTGTACTTGCTAGATGAGTTCAGAAGGAAAGGGAGAGCTGAAGAAAAGAGGAACTGGAGAGAATTTTTTTTAAAAAAAAATATATAATTAGTTGCATTGTTATTTTGTCCAATTTTTTTTGAAAAAATCAACAGCCACCATACGACAAATGATACACTAAATTGAACACGTAGCCGGATCCCCAGAGTTCGGGGCATCCAATGAGGTGCCAGTGAAGGACTTGACTGTCAGTCTCTTCTACATATGGTGCACAGCAGTATTGCAGCCTTGGATGCAAACCTTAAAGTGCTAAATAAGGTGACACGGAAAAGGTGTGAATGCATAATAGAAATTCACTCTAAGGAATGTATCTCTTTGCACCCCCCAAATACATGATTGAGATGCCTTCTGCCTTATTCAAGGTGGAATAGACCTAATCATTTCCCCTGGCAACTGTAACGTCTTTATCCTCCAGCTCTCCCTCTCTTTCTGAACTCAGATAGTAAGAACATCACCTCTTTTAGGGTTCCTTTTCCGCTGGTGAGATTACATCACCACATACTGCCCTGCTTAGAATGGACAGTACTAGTGTGAATTATGATGGAACAGTGCTCATGTATTCATTTGCAAACTTATTTTTTCTTCCCTAGAATAAGACTAATTTCTAGAAACCGTCCTAGAAATCCAATTAATTATTTTCTAAAAATACTCATTTTTCCATTTTCTGTAAGTTTGCTGTGTTTTCTTCCCCCTATCCTCATAGAAATCAGAGGAGCAGTAACAGTGTCAAATATCATGTGTCTATTTAAATAACATTTGTAACCATGCATTTGCTTTAACCTAGAACCCTAGCCATGGGCATTCCAGAGTATGGCTTTGTTATAAACCCAGCTAAGACAGTGGTGAATTTTTCTGTTGATGAAGATATCCCTGGATGCTCAGAGTTCAAACAGTTACCATCTCACTGCGTCCTTCCTTGGTGTGGATTGTTAATTGATACAAGGACTCTTGAAATTTATTGCGATTACTCCAGGTAAGTTGGAATAGTATCTATGTTAATGTTACGACTGCGTGCTTTTAATTGGTAGATTAATGAAGAAACTAATTGAAGGTTTTGGTTCCTGAAATCAGTATATAAGCAGTCAATCCGTTGCCTCTTTTGAGGTTATTATGGTTCATATCAGTTAATTTGGAGAATGAAATTCAAGAAATACGGGCGATAATCTTACCTGTGAGTGGGTAGAGTGTCATCAGTTAAGAAGCACATCATTACTCAACTAGAATGTGGTTAATTGGCTGACAGCTCCAGTTAATATGTTGGTTGAAAGTTGATCTTTTCAGACTTCCACACAGCATGGAGTCCGTACAGCTTGTGAACCACAAAGCTGGTCCAGCCACTTCTCAGCTGCCTGCTAACATTGCCGATTGCTGTATTTTCAGTCCCAAACTGGCTGAGAGAAAAAAAAAGTCAGGTTTGCACACTCGCCCACCCCGCCCACCCCCAGAGCTGTATTTTTGGACTGGTGTCATACGTTATGCAGATATTTATGTAGGCTTTTCTGATGAAAGAATTATGACCGGTGCACACAGCCATTCAACAACAGTATTAATATTAACTATCCAGTCAGTCATTAGCTCAAGAGTGTGCATTGTTTATGGTTAAAGTTTAATCTGATCCTTTCATTTGAGGCAAGAGTACTGATTTATTTAGTATTTCTTAGACATTGGCATTGGCTGTCTGATTTTTTTTTTCTTAAATATATTTTTCTGAAGCAGATTGTTTCTTATGTCTTTATTCAACCAAGCATCAGTTTTTAAAAGTTAAGATAACTGGTAGTTCTATATCATCATCATCATCATCATTATTTTTTATTATTATTATTATTATTATTATTATTATTATTATTATTATTTGTTGTTGTTGTTGTTGTTGTTTTGTTGTTGTTGTTGTTGTTGTTGTTGTTGTTGTTGTTATTAATCATTTAGAAGTCTGTGGGTTTTGCCCACTAGGGTTGTTTTTCATGCAGTTCTGAAATATCCAGCATTTCTCTCCCACAGAACACTGTATAACAGAAATCCATGCCACTTAATCCCATCAGAGAAAGATTATGTGACAATAAAGAAAAAATTAAGTACCCCAGGTTGGGTCTGTTTCTCAAATTCAATTGAGCCAAACAATTGCTCAGGTCAGAATGTTGGTTGTGTCTTGCTAACTCTCTCCTTCTCTCTTTCTCTCCCCCTCTTTCCTGCCCCACCTACGATTGCAGCTATGCCTGTACGTCTATCAGATCAAGCCTGTCTTTCAACTCTAGTGTCAGAGCTGGTGTGAGCATGAGAAATAAACTGCTTGCTGTCTTGCAGCTGAAATGCCACAGTTTGTTTGTGGATTTGCAGGTAAGAGAAGTGAAAATGGACTTGGAATGCCTTGAAGAAGTTCAGTTCAGACAGAAAGAATCCAAATGTGCAGCCAAATCTAAATTTTCAGTGCCACCAGCACCACTGTAACAGAAGCTGCTGTGATTCCTTCTCCCCAATATATTTTTGACCAATTTATTTGTCCACGTGTACTTATATTGGAGGAACTTGAAAAAAATGTGATTTATTTTTTTTTCTTTCTTCTCCTGTCTAAATTTAGATCAATAGCCTTAGGACAGTCTGTATTAATATTTACAAGATCCTTCTGCTGCAGGCCTACAGGTATGTGTGATAATTTCCAAGCTTCAGTACTACCAAATGCCACTGGAAGGTGCTGTGGGTTAAGAAACTCCAGGATTGCTTTTGACCCTGGATGCTCTTTTCCATGCCATGTAGGAATGTCAGCATCAGCTGTACTGCCTTGGTAATAATAGTTTTCTGGTTTTTAAATTCAGGAAGTGTGTATCGTATTTCTCCTCATGCTTTTCATTTAGTGGTGCGATCATTCTGATACAGATACAGCTGCACATTTGTTCCTTTTTTGAAAAATCCATTTAGTCCTTTAGCCCTTGTATCCTGAGAAGCTATGCTTCTGGATGTTGTGATCATCTGAAGAGCTGTTCTTAACATAAGTAATTTGAGGTTCTTCTTCGCGGTCTCTATGCCTCACACAGTAGGAGCTTTCGCGGTAGCGTTCAGAAAATTCTAGAGCTTAGTAGCTTGGCGGAAACCCCTCCCCCATACCGGTACTGAGCATGCTCAGCCCGCCAAGCAACGGTCTGTCCTCAGTTCTTTCTCGTCTGCCATCGCGTACGGAGGGTTCTTTTGCTTAGTAGCGCCCTTTGGCTTTTCACATCGTTTTCTCTCTGGTTTTTGACTTGGATTTGACTATTGGACTTCGCTTTTGGATTTCAGACTTGGTTTTGGTGACTTTCGGATCTTTTCGACCCCTCCTTTAGCTTCAACCTCCCGTCTTCCATCTTCTCTGACCTCGCCTTCTCCGCCATCTTCTCCGCCACACCTTGTGAGTCTTCCCTCCTTGGACTTCTGTGTCTTCTCTCTTTAAGCCTTGCAACACTTGTGGTCGCAAGGTCGCGCTGACAGACGGACATAGTGACTGCCTCTTCTGCTTGGGAGAGACTCACAACGTTAAGGCTTGTCTGATCTGCCGCGACTTCACCGCCCAGACTCTGCGGAACCGCTTGGCCCACTTGAAATCTCACTGCTGGGAAGTCTCTCCGAGCGAGGGGTCAGCCGTCTGTTCAGCCCACGATGTCGAAACCATCGACATCGAGCCGACCTGTGACCACTCCCTCATTGGTTCTGGCGGCTCCCGCCCCAACAACATCGACAGTACCGGGATTGGTACCATCATCTCGGCCCCCGATATCGGCCTTGCCGAGAATTCCGAAGATCTCTTCGGTGGCGTCGACTTCGAGGGAGGCTCCTGCGGGCTCGCAGGCAGCTAAGTCACCCAGGCTGCTTACTGCTGCTCAGCGTAAGCATCCTGCCCCTCAAGAAGCCGTTAAAGAGAAGGAAAAGGAGAAAAAGAAGAAGAGGAAGGAGAAGCGGCGCTCTCCTCCCAAGAGGCCTTCTCCTCCTACACCCCCTCCAACCCAGCAGCCTGAAGACCCAGGCAAAGACTCGGAACCCCAGGAAATTCTGGAGGTCTCCGATGAGGAGGTGACCACTGGCTCGGCTGTGCCTTCCGGCCCGCCGCTACTTACTGCCGTGGTGTCTCGGCTCGGTCACCCTGAAGTGGTGGACCGCCTGGAGGATGTTCCGGCCTCGCCCCACCGTCGGGAGTCTTCCACCAGGAGCGAGTCATGCTCCCCTGAACGAAGGGTGAGATGTCGGTCCCCGCGTCGTCGGGAGACCCATCCGGAACGGGCCCTGTCTCGGCCCCCATTTGATTCACCGTATTCCTCCGCATCCCATATCGCGAGGTACGGTCGAGAACACACCTGGCGGGAGTATCCAGGATCGTACCGGTCCTATTCCCCGGCGTATAGGGACCGGTACCACCCTGACGTGAGACAGTGGTCACCTTATCGTCGCTCGCACTCTCCATCGTGTGCCGCTTACCATCCACGATGTTGGCGATCACCTTCCTGCTCCTTTTCGAGATCACCACGTCATCGGAGATCCCGTGAGTGCTCGCCCCGTTATCGGGCTGTCTCCCCACCACCAAGGGTGACCTCGACAGTGTCGCACCCAACTTTGGAGTCTGCTCCTGTACAACGTTCGGCTCCCGCCACTACAGTCACCCAGGTGATCCAGCGCCCGCGGCCTACGGTGGTGCCGATTACTACAGCTCCACCGGCTATGACAACTGTGCCCACAGTTACCCTGGCGCTGCCATCTCAGCAGCCCTCAAGAGGGAGGTCTCCTGAGCAATCTCCTTCTGAGTCTTCCCAGACCTACGAATCCGTCTCGGAATCCGACGAGTCGACACCCGTATCCCACGAGTCGCCTCCCTTGGTTTTTGGAGATCCCGCACCAGAGTCGGCACCGGAAGACGTGAAGCAGTTCTTTGATCTCCTCCTCTGTATGGCGACGGCATTGAGATTAAAGGTCGTGGACCCAGCTCCAGCCGTGCAGGATCCGGTTTTCCACTACGTAGATACCCGTCCACCATCGACGGCACCGCTACTGTTCCTGCCGGCCTTGATGGAGGCCCTCAAACATCCATGGGCCCAGCCGGTGTCCGTCCAGCCAATTCCTCACCGGTTGGAACATCTATACCGGGCCCAAAAGGAGGAGGCCGAGTTCTTGTTTGCACACCCAGTGCCGAACTCTGTCGTGGTTGAATCCACCCAGACTAAGGGCAGTGGGAGAGCGCACATCACTCCGCTGGACCGAGAGGGCCGCAGGCTGGACACCTTTGGCAGGAGATTTTATTCAGCTTCGTCTCTGATTGCCAGGGTGTCCAACACCCAAGCCTGCCTCACGGCCTACGTGAGGAACCTGCTGGACAGATTCTGTCCTCTCCTGTCCAACCTCCCCAAGGAGAATCGGGCGAGTGCTACGCAGTTCTTTAACGAGGCGGTAGCACTCACCAACCAGCAGATCATCTCATCCAGGCACTCCGTGGAGGTTGCGGTGCGGGTGATGGTGGGCTCCGTAGCTTTACGCCACTACGCGTGGTTGCGCTCGTCGGGTCTGCAGGAGGACACCAGAAGGAGAATCGAAGACCTCCCTTTTGATGGCCAGGGCTTGTTCAGTGCGACGACCGATGAGGCGATGGACCACGTCGTCAAAACCCACCTGATGGCTAAGAAGATGGGCATACACCAGCCCCCACAGTCCCACCGTAGCTTCGCTTCACGGTCCTCGTGGCGCAGGTCGTCAGCATCAACGTTCCAGCCGCGATCGCCTTGTTTGGTCTCATCCCGCCCGTCGACCTCATCCTCGGCACGGAGGCCTTTTCGAAGATGCCCGGCTTCCTCTTCGAAGAAGTCTTCATCTGGGACGAAGTCTCAGTTTTGACCGTCTTCGCAGGACGCCACCACAGCCACTCTTCCACCTGCCAGCAGGCCTAGATGACCATCCGAGCCTGGCCAGACATCTCGCCAAATGGCGCCACATCACCTCGGACTCTTGGGTTCTCTCCATCATCCGTCTTGGTTACACCATCGAGTTTGCAAGTATACCTCTGCGAGGCGTCTACTATTCCCCCCCGGCCAGCTCGGCTTTGCTGGAAGAGATCCAGTCCCTGTTGGAAAAAGGAGCGATTGAAGAACTCCCATCCTCGGGCAGTACCACCGGCTTCTTCTCCCAGTACTTCACGGTGCTGAAATCAGACGGTACCCTGAGGCCAATCTTGGACCTTAGAGGGGTGAACGAGTGCATCCGCCCCAAAAGGTTCAAGATGGTAACCTTGTCTTCGATCCACCCCTTTCTTTGATGAGGGGCTGGTTCGCCTGCATCGATCTTCGGGATGCCTACTTCCACATCTCCATTCACCCGCAGCACAGACGGGACCTTCAATTCGCAGTTGACGGCACCTGTTACCAATACAGGGTGCTGCCATTCGGACTCTCCACTGCTCCCAGGGTCTTTACCAAGTGCATGGCCCCTGTGGTATCCTACCTGCGAACGAAGGGCGTCTCCATCTACCCTTGCCTCGATGACTGGCTGTTGGTGGCTTCCTGCAGACAGAAACTCTACAAGGACATCCACTGGACTCTTTCCCTTCTGACCCGTCTTGACCTCCGGGTCAATCCAAAGAAGTCGCACCTCAAGCTGGCGAGAGTCCTCGACTTCATCGGAGCGACCGTGGACTCGGTGTCTGCCAGGGCATACCTGCCCATGGAGCGTGCACGTACCTTTCATCGGGCCGCATCTGCCACTTTCAATGCCCCGACGGTAACAGCGAGGACGCTTCAGCAGCTTCTCGGGTACATCGCCTCGACCACGTCAGACAGGTGCATGGCTCTCTGCTATGGTGGCTGTCCTACCGTCACCTGCTGTCAGGGATGCCGTTCCGAGAGCCGACCCCGGTAAAGCCTCCATGTTCGGGTGGGGAGCGCACTGCGGCGATCTCAGAGTCCGGGTACGCTGGATTGACGAGATCGGCCTTCACATCAACGCCCTCGAGCTGCTCACCATCTGGAAGGCCCTGAGGGCATTTCGCAACCTGGTTGCCGGCCACACAATTCTGATCATAACAGACAACACAACGGCCGTCTGTTATGTCAACAGACAAGGGGGGACCTATTCGACCACCCTCCTCGCCATCGCCCTTCAGTTGTGGGACTGGTGTGTGTCGCTTCGGGTCCACCCGATCGCCGTACACCTAGCGGGCCAAGAGAACTCCACGGCAGATGCTCTTAGCAGGGACACCTCCTGCCACCACAAGTGGTCCCTTTTGAGGGCAGGTTTCCAGATGATACGAGACCAGTGGGGCGAACCGACGACCGACCTTTTCGCCATCAGCCGGAACAGGAAGTGTCACCGGTACTGCTCGAGAGCTGGCCAGGGTCAGGGCTCTCTCGGCGACGCTTTCCAGTTCGAGTGGAGCGACGGGTTCCTCTACGCATTCCCACCGTTCGCTCTCCTGGGTCGAGTGGTCGCCAAGATCCTCGCGGACTGAGCCGACGTCATCCTCGTAGCCCCGTACTGGCCGAGGCAGCACTGGTTGGGGCCCTTCTTCGAGGCCGCTCGCGGTCAAATCCTCAGGTTTCTGATGGCGTTAGATCTCCTGTCGCACTCCGACGGTCTCGTTCTCCATCCGGACCTGCCCTTCCTGGCCCTCCACGTGTGGAGGATAACACCTTAGAGGATCCGACCATCCAGGATGTCCTGACCACGGCCAGGAAGGAGTCGACACGCCACAACTACCAGTACAAGTGGCAGAAGTTGATTGCCTTCGCTGAGGCGCGAGGCGAGCTGGTATTGCCTGTTGGGCTGCGTATCGTGCTCCACTTCCTTTTCCACCTTCGGCAGCAAGGACTTGCATTCCCGTCTCTGAAGGTCTACCTTGCCGCTATTGTGGCCTACCAACCTCGAGGCTCTCCATCGGCAGCTCTCTTCCGGGACGCTACCATGAAGCAGTTCATCAAGGGCTTACAACATCTCTACTCACCGGTATCGCTGCCGCTACCGCCCTGGTCGCTGTCCCTGGTACTATCGCAGCTGACGCGACCGCCCTTCGAACCCATGGCTACTGCGTATGACAGACTCTTGACCATCAAAACTGCTTTCCTGGTAGCTGTCACCTCAGCTAGGCGAGCGAGTGAGCGGACAGCGCTGCGGGCTGATAAACCTTTTCTTGTCTTCCATAAGGACAAGGTAGTTCTTCTCCCTGATATTTCCTTCCTGTCCAAAGTGGTCTCGCACTTCCACCTCAGTCAGGACATCATTTTGCCCACCTTCTACCCTGACCCGACGACTCCCCTGGAGCGGTCCCTCCACGCCCTCGATGTTCGTCGGGCCTTGGCCTTTTACACAAACCGGACTGCATCTTTTCATCAGACTTCGCACCTCTTCGTTTGTTACGGCCAGCATCGGAGAGGCCACAAGGTGTCCACCCAGAGGTTCTCCAAATGGGTGGCCCAGACCATCCTGCTGGCATATGAACTCGCCAAGCAACCTCCACCAGCCTTGCTCCAGGCTCATTCCACCAGAGCCGTAGTGTTTTCAGCAGCTCTCCTGCGAGGTGTGGACCTGCAGGATCTGCCGTGTGGCGACCTGGTCTCGACCATCGACCTTCGTGTGCCACTACAGACTGGACTACCAGTCCCGTAGAGATGCCCGTTTTGGACGAGCGGTGTTGGCTTCCGTACTCTAGGACCTGACCCACCGTCCTACTGGTAAGCTACAAAATCTCCTAGTGTGTGAGGCACAGAGACCACGAAGAAGAAGAACTGGTTACTTACCTGTAACTGTGGTTCTTCGAGTGGTCATCTGTGCCCTCACACACACCCGCCCAGCCATCCCCTCTTTCTCAGGTCCCTTATCGGCGGACTCTAAAACTGAGGAGAGACCGTTGCTTGGCGGGCTGAGCATGCTCAGTACCGGCATGGGGGAGGGGTTCCCGCCAAGCTACTAAGCTCTAGAATTTTCCGAACGCTACCACGCATGCGCGAAAGCTCCTAGTGTGTGAGGGCACAGATGACCACTCGAAGAACCACAGTTACAGGTAAGTAACCAGTTCTTTTTCTGTTCGCCAAAGGGGGGAAAAAATGAATATGGCTGCCTGTATAGCAGGAGTGAGAACATTTTGTGGCCTCTAGGGTTTTCTTTGAGATATAGTTTTTCTGCCCCCAAATGTCATCCGGGCTACGTGCAGTGCGATTTTGCCATGTTTTTGCCCCCCGTTCCAGCCTTTTCATACCTAGGAGGGGCCTTTTTCTGACCAGAGGTGACTAAAATGACCAGCAGGGGGAACATGGTGCAATTTCCACTCCATACTCCCTAGCATAGACGGTTGGGGGTCACTGGGGATGGAATCATTTTGAACAACTTTTGGGCAGGCAAGATGGCAGTGGGTGCAGCCTTCCAAGGTCTCTTTGGGAACTAGCCTCATCAGGTGCAAGCTTTCTGTGCTGCTGCTTTCCCCTTACAGCCCTCTTGCAATCCCTTCACCCTGGCCCCCTTTCTTTTCAGTTTCAAATGGTTAGGTGTACAGTTGTAGGACCCTACCAGGCCTCTACTCCCTCTCCCAGAATTTTTTTCAACACAGCCTTGCAGTGACTCCCAACTCCACCCTTCCAATGGGGAAGTCTCAGTGATGACCTGTGTGTGAGAAAATGCTGAGGCTCAGTTGCAGATAGGCGTCTTGCCAGTAGGACTTGCTAGCTGCTCCTTCTTCCACCATCCCACTAGCCTACTTCAGAGTGGAAGAGGTTGATTGTCTATCATGCTGATAAGTTACTGTTTTGGCACGCACATCCTTCTTGAATATACCTAGAGCACAAGGAGCAATTTGCTCTTTGAAGGAAGATCATTGCTTGGAAGTTACTTTTTGAACTGCAGCCAGCATGGCCACTGTTGTTCAAATGGCAGCTTTTCCAAACCCTGGGGTGGGCGGTGGGGAGATGGAAGGGTGGTGGGAAGATGGAAGGGAAATTGGTTTTGGCTGCTAATCAGAAAAACATTCGGTTCCATGCAGAATGGTTGAAGGCTACAGGAAAACAACTGTGGAAATATAAAAGGGCATATGAACACAGCAGGATGGCCAAGGGCAGAGTGGCTTCAGAGGTCCTTGTCACAATTTAGTACCTGAGACACTTTGGTCCACACATTAACTGAGCACACAGAAATGAACCAAATCTAGGACTTTAAATGCACCTGCATGAGGAGCTCTCTGTGTGGGTTAGTGTCAAATCAAAGTGACCTTAATGAGAAGTGGATCTAAATTGTTTCCGAGACTGATTGGTGCTGCAGATCAACGTCTGATTAAATTCACCACAACTAAAGCAAAACTACAGTACAGTTAACTATACTTTCCTCAGTCCTCCATGCCTCTCTCTTTTTTCCCCCTGCTATCTAAATTTAAATGGCAGGTATGTAATTCATTAACCATTTTCCCCTTGGAACATTGTGTCTGGATAAAATCTGCCAGGACTTCAACCTTTGTCCTGTCAGCCTTGCCCATAGTGAACTGCAGTTCCCATCTTCACTTTCTGCAGCTCTGATAACCTTTTAATCAATTTGGATGTGAACATCCTTTTTCTTCTACACAATTTATTTTTTCACTCCTCCCTGCAAACATCTGCTTATCATACCGAATGTACACTTTGGTCAAGGCCAAATGAGAATGGCTTAAGGTATAATGAGAAACCACCCAACTTACCTCTTTAATCTTGATGTGTCATGTTACTCTTCTGAGCAGCAGCTGCAAAGGAAAGTCAAAGGTAGCGTTTTGGAAGACCACAGGTATTGTTTAGTAAGAGTGTTATGAGATGTCATCATGGCCAGAGATACCCTCTCTCAGACAACTGCCTGGTTTGACATGACTGAAAAATACTGTTTCCTCAACTGGATTCAGTAGAATTTATTTCCTAACAAGATACTAAGTCTTAAACACACTAAAGCAGTTTTTTAAATAATGAACAGGGTTTTTTTTTTAATGTTTATTTAATTCCAGGTTTCATGCGTGTGTTCTTCAGCTTCCCTTTAACCAAAAAGTTAAAAATAACCCTAGTTTCTTCCTGAAAATAATCTCTGACACTGCTTCATGCTGCTTCTCAGTTTTGAAAACCAAAAATTCAGGTATGTGAAATAAATGTGTCTAAAATGTAATCCAAAATTCTATCTAGGAATGACTGGCGGGGCAGCTTTTTCTGATTTGCCTTTTTCTTCAGAAAAGCTAGATACGATGCTAAGCACATCACTGCATGTTGCATGATTTTTTTTTCTCTCTTATCCCACGCTCTTCAAATCGTTGAGCAAGAAAATCACATAACCAGGACTGGGAATATGGGAGGTAGAAAGGCAGACTCAACGCTTTCCTCCTGTAATGCAGGCTCAGTGATAATCACCTTCTTTCCCCACAAGCAACTGTTTGGGTTCAGAAGGGTTATTCTTATTCTCAGTTCATCAGTTTTAATTCACTGTTGTCCATTCTGACTAGCCTTGGCTGGCAGGCAGCGACTCTCATAGAGTGCGTGACTTTCCTAGTAGTAGTGGGGAGTTTCAAAAACTGAAGAAATAATTCAAGCCCAAGTTCGTTTGAATTTTCACTAGGCCCAAAAGTAAGCAAGCCACACAATCCCTTTTTCTTGTAAGTTTGCTTTCTGTGAGGCAGATGAAAGAAGAGAAGGGATCTGCACTCTCTATTTTCAGTAGGCCCCAAAGCCTTACTTATAGGACAATCCCAGACTAGCAAACTTTCGGAATTGTAGTTAACTGAAGTTTCCGTTTGCTTGCAAAAACCCAAGAAGCAGCCCTCCGATTTTTGTGTCTCTTCCTCCTTGTTTTGTCTTTACTGAGAGAACATACTTTGAAGGAAAGAGCAGAGGAACAGGCTGCTAGAGGAAAAAGGGGAGATAAAAGAGCTGGCAGGTTAGTTTTTGTAATGACTCGAGAGTTATTGGGTTTTTTGTGGGGGGTGGGATTGAAATCTTTTTTTTATAAAGCTCAATGACAACAAGATCATTCCTTCTCCTTGTGTTAAAGAGAAGCAGTTCTGTGTAGAGGGTGAAGACTCCAGACTCATACCTAGCTTCCCCTTCAGACATTGGCTCTACATTCGTTGTTGAGGGTTAAAAGACAAGAAGTTGAAGACATTGTCAGGGATGTGGCACTGCTTCCTCTTAGTGGCATAGAACTCATTCAGAGCCTGGGGAGGTTACTTTTTTGACTACAATTCACAGTGTAGTCCAAAAAAAGAGGAAGGAAGGAAACTTTCGAGGCTGACACCTTTGTGCACTTGGCTAATGTGGTGAGTTAGAGGATTTTATGTCACGTGGTACATTTTCTTTAAATTGGATGTTGGATTTGTACTCTAATGCAAGCAAAGCATGTGCTTCTCCCAGAGTTTGGAAACATTATTGCTTTTGACTGCAACTTCTAGGATCCCGCGGCCAGTCTAGCCAGTGGACATGCTGACTGGGAGATCTTAGGCAATGTAGTCCAAAAAAGTAACTTTTGCAACTCTGGATCTTCCACTGGGTAATGGACACTCCTCATATTCCTGTTATTACACCCCCCCCCCTTTGTAAAGGATGGGATATATATATCTCTCTTAAATAAATGCTTGTTGGTTTGTGTTTTACTTGTAGAAATGTCTTTTTCTCCTATTGATACTTCATCTCCACTTACCTATGAAGCAGTCCAGTGGCTTTGCTATCATGCCTTCAGTGTTAAATTGGCAATTCACAGGATTATTTACAGGTGCCTTCTTGTACCACTCACGCTGTGTAAGCACTTTAATATTTTTTTATATACTTCCTTCAGGAAATACACAGGGTGTATCAGCAACTGCTGTGTCTTGCAAAATAGTGCCTCAGTGCTCAGTCACTTTTTACTGAAGTACAGTACTATAAATCTTTAATTAAAGATAATCAGTTTTTATTACAATCATTTATTTGATGTTATTTCCAGCTAAAGGTGCACCATGGCGATTAATATTGTAGCTGTGGACTCCAGATACCTTCTTCCTGTTAAGCCCATTTTGGCCATTGCCCCTCATGCATGCCCTTCTTTATGCAAGGGATGCGCTCATAGGCCTGATTCCTCTCTGACATTTCACCCCTTGGAACTGAACTTCCAGGGAAAGGAGGGCTGTGTTGTTGACCCCCTGTGTGATTTGAGAGGCCAGGAAGTCTGTGAGGGGGAAGTGTCCAAATGGGGCTACTTCATTCACCTTTTAGTTACAGACAACTGATTGCACATAAGAATGGGTGGTCCTAAATTAGTCTTTGTATCTGTATGTACATTGATAAATGTGTCTATCCAGTTCAGTGTAGCCCATGTAAGCATTGCCGTGTGTGCATCAACAGCTGCTCTGCTTGCAAAAGACTGCTTCAGTTCTCAGTTGGTCTTGCTGTACTGAAGTACAGTACAATAAATCTTTTAATTTTAAAAAATGGTTTTTAATTGCAGCAATTTATTTGATGCTATTTGCACCTAAAGATGCAAACTTAAAGCGGCTCAATTTTCAGTAACATAAGAGGAAGGGTTTTTTGGGTAACTGGGGGAAAAGTAAGGTGTTTCTCTTTGGCAGGAGTAGGGAAGCAATTGTAGAATCATGATTCGGTTATGAGGTATTTATTGATGTAACTGTAGTGCACTGGGGATATGTAGATTTTTATGATGCACAGTTAAATATTGCCTAGGTCTGCATGCTGTAGTTGGGGAACCTTATCTGTACAGTTACTTGCATAATTCTTGTTATAAAATCTAATCTGATATGGGTTATTCTTTGAGAACATTGATCCAAATGGTGTTGTTGCACGTTTCAGCCACATAGTCCTGTGTTTTTCATTAGCGATCGCTGAATTGACGGCCATTCTCCATAGGTTAATTGACCACCACCACTACCACCCGAGCATCCCCTAGGGGAGAAAAATCAGAAATGCCTGGATTATTTTTGGTTGAAACCACAGTACACACAGAAAGAAGGTTCATCTTTGCTTCCAGTAGCAGCAGCCTCACACTTTGTCACCTAGTCACAGGGCACAGCTATAGCTAGCTGCCAAAGGACAAAATGTTTCTTGAGCCAGCAAACCCTTCCCTTATGCTATGGATCTTATGACCATTTGGGTCCTAATGGTGACTGTCAATTTAAAAATGCATCAAACACGAGGCTTCAAGTGGTATTTTTAGCATCTCAGCTAGTTTTTCTCTAAGTGGAAGGCATTGCACACATGAAGGAAGAAAGTAGCTTTTCAGTGTACTTGGATTGACCTTTATGTGATCTAGTATATTTTACTATATTGGTATATTTTGATGACCTGGTGTATTTGTTTTGTATGATTCACCTTCATGAACAGTGATTGTTTTAATGACACTACATTTGCAGGTAAAACACAGTTAGTTCGGCAAATGCCAGTAACTACTGTCAATTTGTTAAAAGAAGTGACAGACCCATTACTCTATGATGACTTCAAAACTATCCTCGATTAACTGGCTATATCCACGTTCTTCTGTGTTCTTCTCTGCACACAAGATATCTTCAGATGCCTGAGAGCACGATGAGTTCTTTTTAACAACTTTGCTGGTCCACTGTTGAAGTTCAAAACCACTTCTGTTTTTTGTTTTTGTTTTGTTTAAATAAGAATTTAGTAGGTAGGCTGCCACCCACCCACTTTTTCACCATGCAGAGAGAAAATTGGCGTTTCCATTTAAAAAAAAAGGTGAAATATTTTCCTTGCCCCCCTACTGGTCTAAATCAGTGTTCTTGATATGTGTCCTACAACAGAAAATGTGAGTCATTTGATGTTTTCTGAATACTGCTATTAAATGAAATTCTCTTTGAAAATGTAAGGATATAAACAAATACCATGTGTTCCAATTTTTTACTTATGTAAAATTATGTATAATCTGGAACTATTGGTTGGTTTGTCCCAGTTAGAGAAAACCCATTGAAACAGTAGTTGAGTAGGAAGTCAACACATAGTTAAATCTGAGTCAATAGGTTTAATCTATTTGAGACCAGCAATATGATTTGGGCCATTTCTTGAGTTTTTATGTTAAATACAGACAGATATTTTGGTATAAGTTCAGCAGTGGTCAAGTATCTGCCTATTGTGATATGTTGTCTAAAAAGTGATTTACAGATGCAGATTCTGCATTCTGCTCTGTATGCTGTTTATAAAAATGTGACTCATATTTTTATACTAGATGAGATATTTTTAGTGTTGGTGTCAGAACCATGTGGTTTCTCAAAAACTTTGCTCGAAAATGCAGAAGTGTTGTAACCTATTTCACATTTGCATTATTTGAGAGCTCATTCTTTATCAGCAAGGAAGTGATTCATAAAGGATGTCATTATTCTGTGCAGCCTGGAGCTTGCTTTGCCCAGTCTTAACCTTCAAACCTTTTATGAGAGAGTATTAGATGAGTCTGAGATTAGAATATGCACTCAAGCATAAGGATTTGAGACACTGTTGTGGTTTTATTGAGGACATTAAACCTGCACAAGAAGAAATTGCTGTCCTCTTCCCTACTGCTTTATTGATATAACTGCAGGCTCATTTGCCAAGCTAACTGCAACTCTTGGTTAGGGTTACTGAACCATTATTAGTAACAACGTGTCTACTTGTAGGCTTAAATAATATGTATGAAAGGTAAATGACATGGCTGTAGCCAGAGTGTTCCACGTAAATAAAATTTGATTCATCTCCTTGCTAATCTGTTTTTCTTTCTACATTTTACTGGTTATAGGAAATACTGTTTGTAGTTCTTGGGGTGAACAAAAAAGGGGGGTAATTAGAATCCAGAAAACAGACAAAATCCCATTCTGTTAATTTGAATGGGATTTAGTTGTGACTCACCAGATTATGCCCAAGTAGTCTGCTAAGCAAAAACAGCAGTTCATCTGATTATGTCCATTAATGGATGATTTTTTGGTGGTAATTTGCCTTCCTTCAGTAAGCTTCCCACAGTGCACTGAAGCTGTAAGGGGTCATATAGAGCCATATTCTACTTTTGGTATCTCAGGAAATATGTCTGATAGGATACTTACTGTAATATTCATGCATAAGTCTAGAACTTTTAGTAAAAAAAAATTCACCCCAAACAACTTATCCACAGGTCAATGTATGTACTACTGTACCTTCACTCTTATCAGAAAAGGAAGCATCTCCTTTTCTGAGTAGCGTGGTAAAAGGAGAGAGCTTAATCTGTTCCAGGAGAACCTAAAAGAAGCACGAACCCCTCTACTCTCTCTGCTGCTTCTGATCTTTCTGAATTCTTGGGTGGAAAAATGGCAGTAGGAGCAGCTCTTTTGCACTTCCCCTCAAAGGAGCACCAACAGAGTAGAGCGGGGTCAGTGGTTCTTTTAGGTTCTCCCAGGATGGACTGGGCGATTGCCTTTTGCCACTGTACTCAGAGAAAAGAATGGTTCCCTTTTGCGGTGGGTGGGGGTGAGGGTGGAGTTAAAGTATAGCATTAATTCTTACCAAAAAAAAAAAACCCAAAAAAATCCAAAAAGCAAAACCATCTCCTCTGAGTAGAGTGATAAAAGGCCTTTTTGAATGCCAGGGTGGGAGGACAGTGGTGGTGGCAGCCAGTGGCAACTGGCCCCCTGATGAGGCTCTGGTGCTTTGTGCTCTGCAGAATGACCCTTGACTTATCCACAGGTCATGGCCCCAAATCCTGCCCTCAACTTACACATGAGATCAGCTTATACACAAGTATATATGGTAAGTTAGCCAGAATTCACTAAGGCAGGAGTATATAACCTAGAGTAACACATTTGTGACTGGCTTGTATTCACAATCACTACATTTTCACAAGATTAGGGAATGGCCTCCAGTCCTCACTTAGCAGGAAGCAGCTGCTGAAATCAACAGTGGTCTGTTCTCAGGTTGATCAGAAACCAGCTTTCTGACAGACACACATACCCTCACTTGAGCAACCTCTGATCTAAAGGGGAATTGAGAGAGGGTCCCTGCTTTTGACTGATGTACCAGAGATCACTGACAAGGGGGTGAAAATGTCAGTCTGCTTCCTGAAGGAGGGGAACAGATTCCCGTTACGGCAGATACTGTAAGTGAAGATTGGGAGGATTGGGCTGGGGCTATGTGGCTAAGGTGGTTACACATTTGTAAGCGCCTTAGTGAATTCTGGCCCCTGTATTTTTCAGGTCAGGAAAACCAATAGAAGCATTATCATACCAGATCAGCAAAATTATGGCCAGTAGGCATATGAGGTTTATGCTTTAATTTCCACCTTTCATTTCAGGCAAGCAAATGCAGATGCAGTTATATGAAACGGCCAGTCATTCTGTTCAGTGTTGACAGAGAGTAAATCTCCACCAACGTACTTACAAAAAAGGTCCAAAATGCTGATGGCTGCTCCTTCCACAGCCATGCAATGGCAGCTGGGCAGCAGTGGCCTGCGGTCCCCGCCACCACCATGAGCATGTGCCCTGGTACTGATAATGAATTGAGCAACACCCCCAAAACCTCTTTGGCTGAAGGGTAGAGTAAAACTGCTTGAAATAAATATGCCAACCATTTTCAGTCTTCTACAAAGCTATAGAAAAGGTATGTTTATTTTAAAATATTCACTACTTTCATTAAGGAGATTTAACAGTTTGCACAGATAATTCTGAACTCCCAGAGGGTACCTTAAAAATGAGGTTTTGTTCTTGTTTTATTCTTGGCAGACAGGACAGGGGTGGCTGAATTGTTGTAGGGCAGTAAGATCAGGTACTCAATGTGTTTTCAGAAGGATGTAGAGCTTTCTTCTCTTTCCTTCCACACGTAACTTTAATAAAATGCCTAATGGCTCCAATTGGGATGATCGCGCATGGGGTAATCGTCAGCAAGGCACAGATGAACACAACCCACCCAGGGTAGTCTTTTTGCTCTTTCACTGGAAAACCTTCCTGCAGGAGAAACAATTACATTGCACGGAGTAAGCTTTAAATGTTAGTATTACAACATGGGAGCTGAGCAAAGGCAGAAAATGTTCAAGAAGGAAAGTGTTCAGAAAGGGAAAAGTTCACTGTTGTATATCTATGAATACAGAATACAGACTACACTCGCAGACTTGCTCTTCTGTCAAGTGCTATGGCCCTCTTCACCTCTGGGTTTTTATAGAAGGACTGGTGTACTGTGGGACAGAAGCTTTGGCAAGCTCTTGGCAGGTACAGTGGAAATACATTCCATAAGTTACACAGGGCCCCCTGACACACACACACACACACACACACACACACACACACACACACACACGTTTGTTCTCCTGCCCCAGCACAAGCACAGCCAACACTGCCACCCAGATTTCACAGAGATGGGTACAGCCTGCTGACCAGTGCAGGTCTGTTGGTCATCCGTTGGCTTGGAGCAGAACTGGAATGGGGGACCTTTGGCTCTCCAGGTGTTTTAGAGTCGACCTCTGGAGGATCCAGCCAGCATAATCTTTGGAAAGGGATTATAGGAGTTGTCCAAAATACGTGGTGTAGGGAATATATTAAAATATTTGAATTGTGCTCTTCAGATCAGCTTACAATAAAATAATACCACCAAGAGTTTTTAAAACAATGGCCAAAATTCTGCATCAGGAGACATACATACGGCACATGGCTATGAAAGGTATCCTAGTCGAACCCCCTCAAAACCCACCCCAAGCAGCCATTTCTGCATCAGTGGAGAGCAGGAAAAACATCAGGTACTCTTCTAACTACTTTCCTTTAGCTGGCTGCAAAACACTAATATTCCCAGGGGTCTTGTCACAAACATGGAAATGGCCATATTTTGGGGAGGGGGGCTGCATACCAAAATGGTGGGTTTTGGAGGGTATTTTTGTTGTTGCATGGTCAGAACAGAATTCCAACCTCCACAGCAACCAAAAAAAGGGTCATGATGGCGTAACTTGGATTTATACCATTGTAACTCTCTAGCAGTCACGATAAATCATAAACGTTTCAAGAACAAATTAAGACACAGCTAGCAGCAGGAAAATTACAGAATGGACACCCAGTTTGATGCATATATGGGGCCAGCCATCAATTGGAGGAACCAATTCTAGTGAACCAATTTTCTTATTCTGAGATTACCCGAGAATGGTACTTTTAAAGTTTGGCTGGCATTCTGCATGGGCTGTATTAATTTATTAATGGCCTTCCATGTGTGCCAAACTGAACTGAGTCATTTCTCAATATCTGTGTTCACCCAGGGGCTGCTGTAACAGTACCATATATAGGTATCCATTACACTATGGTTGTCGTTGGAGTGACTGATGTGCCACAGCCCAGGACACATTGGGCACTGATGCACATTGCAGTGCTCCTCAGTGCACATCAGAACACTGGCTAAGAAATGCCAGCGCACAGCAGGAGTGCCCAGTGCACATTGGAACACTTGTCAACAGTGCCCAGATGTCCATCTTTGCAATTTGCCAACAGGGTTTTGTTGCTTTGCTGCAACATAGCTACGGATTTATAAAGTCATAAGACCATGATGTAGGATCTCAGCCTGTCATAGGAAATCTTAACTACAAGATGAGGGTGAGCAGCAAATACCTAATTTTAGGCATAGGATTAAGGTAAAAGGCTAGGAGTTGATTACGCTTGTACCAAGGGAACATACATAGTTTGGGTTCCATGCACTGTAGCTTGGTGGACTCTGAATAGATATAAAGGCGAAAAAAACTGCAGCCATTAACACAGGGCTGATAATTTGCCATGATGCCTTCCAGTAGAAATTCACTGGTCGTCCTGTCATCCATTCCACATCACCACAGAACCTGTGAGCCAAATAGGTTACAATTATTGACAAATCAATGGAGAATGGTTCTTTTTGACTTGCACTTAATCTTATTAAATCTTCTTCTTGTACATACTCTGTACTAGTTCAGTGCCTTTTAATTGCAGTATCAGATGATGACTTTCACAAGTTACTAAAACACCATGGAAGGATCTGTCCTACTGCACTTCAAGTGCAAAGTATCAGATTGTTGTCACATGCAGGTCATCAAATTGTGTGTGATTGGGTGGGCTGCACGTGGAAACTTATCATCTGCTTCTTACTGGATATATCACATTGTGCTTAGGTCAGTAATAGTGACTAGAACTTTGTTTTCATGGAACAAGGTCACTAAAGAAGGGAGATGAAAGTGTCACTTTCCTTTGATCAGTTTCTCTGTCAGCTCATCCACCAGGCAGGTTGTCTTGAATTGGGTAAGAATGTTTCTAATGATCTGTAAAATCTTTCAGAAGTTTTCCCTCCAAATTCAGCCCTACTGCTCACTGACCTGAGCTTGTAGTCTAACACGCCTGGTTTAGAGCAGAGGTTCTTAAAAAGGTAGTTGAAGAACCAGTGCCAGTCCCCAAGCCACTGACTGCCAGTCCCTGGCAAATTTCCAAAAAAGAAAGAACTGCTGGTCCCTGGCACACTGCAAATAAATAACAACAACCCATTGGGAAGTACTGCTATGGAGGGTAGCTAAAATATTTAGATTAAGCTCTTAAATGCAGGTTGCAATAACTGATACAATCACATTTTGTAGGTAAATCTGGGTACCACTGTACCACTTCAAACTTGTTAGCAAACCAAGCTAGGCAGCAGTGCAGTGTGGCTTCAGCCTTCTGAAACATTAGAATGAATTTAATTTTCCTGCAATACGACCATTACAGGCTGGTTTATAAAACAAGAAAAATATTTATCAAGAGGAATGCACTTAGAAAGCAAAGAGAAATTCTACTTCTAGTTGACCAAGCTAAAGTGGTAGGGAGCCTTGGCCAGAATCCTGCTGGGATGTTGTGATTTTGTAAGTGGGTTTACATCTACAGGAATTAGAACTGTGTAGTTGCACGATATCCACATCCAGTAGAAGACTGCTATTAATGTTTATTATGTAGCAGAGCCAGCAAAGTGCCCAATGCAATTGGTGCCCATGCACAATGGACACTGCATCAGTCTCAGTGAACATCAGGCACCAAAGTGCATTGGGCACTCTTACTGATGTCCTGTTACTGAATTGTGAAGATCTGTAACGGTTTCTTAGCACCTCTGCTACATAGGTATATGCAAAGTCATCAAACTAAGAAGGAAGATCACAATAAGATGCAGTGGTCAAAGGGCAGTCTAGGTAATTCTCTGTTTCTGCTCCTTTCCGTTCAGAACACATGCACAAGCTGAGTGGTACCTCTGTCACCCCCAATAAGAGTAAAGGTTCAGATTGACACAACTGAACAAGATTTTTCATAGTTTTTATTTTAAATCCCTCCACTTTAAAGTAGCATGGAAGGGAGAAAGTAGACTTGAGCAATTCAGTTTGACATCTATGGAACGATTTTTACTTTTATTTTACAAAAATAGGGATGAACATTCAAGCTTGGGACATTTTTGGTTTAGACTAAGCAGTGGTTTACCACTTTAGCAAGAAACAAAACTAATTTATCCAAAACAGACCTCTGGATCTATATTTAATAAAATTTAATAATACATTTTGATAATTGGGGCTGGAGCTATGATCAGATTACACCTGAACTCTGCCAACTGCACTGGTTCTCAGTTTGCTTCCAGGCTCAGTTCAAATTGATGATTTTGACCTTTAAAGTCCTTTAAGTCCTGCGGCAGAAGAAGAACAGATGCCATCTGCCTGTACTATAAGGTCTTCAGTAGATATCAATAAAGCCACTGGAAATACTCCCAGCTAGAGAGGTACAATTTCCAAAACCCATAGGGATTTTTTTGGAGGTAACAAATTTTTTGTTGCTGTTGAAAAAGTGGAAAAATGTGATTTCCCCTTCTAGTTTTTCTACTTTCCCCCTTGACCTTTACATCTCCAGGCCCAACAATATCGGAGTATAACAAAACAGCAGAAAATCTTATTAGTTTTTGCATTATTTTCTTTATGAGATATTTTCCATTCCAGTGCTACATCAATGATGGAAGAGTATTTGTCAGCAGTCTTAACTTAAGGGCAGGGGAGTTAATTTCATTTTGTCCGTTAAAATAAGATTTTAAATCCCTTGAAAGACTATCTGTGGTAGTAGCCCTTCGTAATTAATTTTAAAACTTTAAGACCAAACATACTACATTTGACTGGTGTGCCTTCACAGCCTAACTCATCTTCCTTAAAAAATTATTTTGTCTTGCTTTTTATACCTGGACTGGAAACATCAGATAAGACTGTAACATCAATGTTGTGATTTTCCAAAATTGTGCCTGTAGCACACAGATAACCAATATTCTTCGTTCCAGTATTGTTGAGCCATTTTCTGTGGCTCTGGTGATCTCTAAAACCTGCTTAGACATGAAGGCTATATATCTATCCACGAGGGGAGATTTATATCAAGATACCATAAAAGCAGCTATGTAAAAAGTTGGTGTCCTCCTGGATCCTGAACAGCAAATAGGATTGTTTATCCTGGTCCTGTGCCCTTTTATGGTGCTATTGGTAAATTCAGCCGGTTTAACTTTGCTATGGGGATCTGTGGCAGAGACAAGACAAACACCTTTCTACATGACCTTTCTGTGGTATCTGAACCAACTGAAACTGGATACATCTTTTGCAATGAAAGCCAAAGACTCTTCTCCCATCTATAGCACTAACAATACATTATTTGTATGTATAACTTTACTACGTTGCACACTTTTAATCACATCCCTGACACCATGCCTCTATCATCTGATACCCATGCATTGAGTGTAATTGATTGCAAAGGGAATCCCAAAATCTGAGCAGTTACTCAGGTGTAGCATTCAACCAGGAACAGTGATGGCTGGTGGCAGCCATGTCAGCCAATGTGTCGACCTTGGGTTTTGGTGCTATTTAAGGCAGCGCTTTCCAAACTTTTCATGTCGGTGACACCCTGTTTAGACATGCATCATTTCACAACACAGCAATTCAGTACATAATTCAGTAAGTGGAGGCAACCCCTCGACCCAAGCCTGGCCCACCGCTGCCACTGCCCTTGCTGGGGCCTTCCTCAGCCCAGGGCGGCAGTGGCAGCCTCCACCTGGCCCTGTGATGAGGTCTTCTTCAGCCCAGGGTGGCGGCAGGAGAGGCAGCCCCTCCACCCACGCCTGGCCTGCCACTGCTGCCCTCGCCGGGGTCTTCCTTGGCCCGGGGCAGTGGCAGAGGCAACCCCTTCAGCCATTACATTTGCTCAACACATCTACACACTGCAGCTGACACACGTGTCACAACACACAGTTGGGAAAGCTCTGGTCTAAGGTTTTGAGCCTATTTGGGGGAGCGATTCACTGCACACACACCCCAGCAAGAAAGTCACCTGCTGCACTGTTGGTCTCTAGCTGCAAGTCTCTCTTGGTCATGGGAGAGCCTTTGCAGGCAAAAAAACAGCTTGCGTGTTGAGTTGCCTGTGCAAACATCCATGCTATGACCGTGCTAATATTAGATGACAGAAATGCAGTTATCAGGGTGGCTCTACACATGTGTAACACAAAAATACAATCTATCTCACAAGATCAGCTTGGCCACAGCTACAACATTCAGTGCTACCACCATAAAACTCTGCAGGCCTTACAATTAGGGGAGGAGTCCCCTAAACCAATTTGGTTTATCTTTTAATTCAAAATTCCCTTATTTTGTACTTTTGTACTCAACTGAAATGCCTTTGGTGTCCACACAGTTCTGAGTATTGCATTGGAGTCCTCAATGAAAAGATCCATGTAAACAGGCATGGATTAAGGGAAAGTACACACACAAAAATGTGTGTATGAGGTAATCTTGTGTGGAAAATACCTGATTAGTGCAACTTTCCATGAATCATTTTTTTTTAAAAAATCCCAAAGTGCAATTTTAGATTGGAAAAATTAATATCAATAACTGAAAAGCCAAAATTGAGATTCATTTATAATGCTGCATTGCAGAGATATAACAATATTGGCCTACCTTGCCACATTTTAAGGCTTGTTGAGGGCATGTGTAAGAAATATTAAATAGGCTAATATGCCATATAACTGCTATGATTGTCATGAAGGCTTTAATTATAAATTATGGTGAAACAAAGTCAAACACTTTAAAGCTCATCCAGACATATATATGAAAACATCCAGGTTACCTTTTCATTCCATAAATAAATATAACAGCAATCACTTCAAGGAAAGCAATGACCAACAGAGGTACGGATCCCACGTAACTATCAAACACCTCGAGCCAGTAGCTACCAGATCTCAGAGTAAAGCACAGACCCAGCAAAAACGCGACAAAGCATATGATGCCTAGCAAAGAAAAAAATGTATTGTTCTAGTTAAGCAAAGGTAGCCATTTTCATTCTAATAAGTATTTATATTTAGTCTCACCCCATCTGTTCAGTTCTAGCCTAATACCAGATCTTTTAAACCCACCTCTTAAGGCAGCAGATTATGTTGGTCTCCCCCATAAGCTCTGCCACTTGCTGAAGAGTGCAGACCACCTCCTTATAGCCATTGGGAACTGCTACTAACCTCAGCAGGTGGATGGACTGCAGTTGACCAGGACACTAATCTTAAAGGATGATAATGTCAGAGCTTTGAGCTACTCTAGAATTCCCCAGCCAGCATGGATGCTGGAAGTTGTAGGTACAGTTCTAAATGATATATCATATTGAGGTAGGTATGTAATTCCACTTTCTATGAAGCTTGTAATCCCTTGACCCTTTTTTTAATTCCACTTGCTAATGCTTACAGACCGAACAAAGTTATGGACATATTCCAAAGGCAATAGTCCAAGGAAAGCAGAAAACAGTCCCCCATGGCTAATAAGGGTAGCATTAAAAAAAACACTTCTGGCCACTAACAGGATGACCAGCGAAGAGCTGGTGTATACTTAGTCAAGAAGAAAGGTGGGTAAAAAGTGCTACCTGGGCTAGCCTACTGATACCAAGCCCAGGCCTTGTTTCCAGAATCTCATGAGACACAGAAAATTGTGTGTCTTCCAACATTTCATTTTTTGTCTCGGAATAAGTGGAGACAGGTTTTTTTGTTTGTTTGTTTTTTGCAGAACTTGGGACTAAGGGTAAGACTTCATGTATGTGAAGTAGGCCTAGACACATTTTCTGCTTACACACATAGCATTAATATTACTATGAAGCGTATGGCATAATAAATTGGTTAGTCTTCAGAACAAGATCTGCTGTTGCTTTTGGCGGCATATATATGTGTCTGCCAGCTGCCTGGCGTAAGGCAACTGCCTCTTCTCCTCCAACTTCCTCTTACACTAAAGGCTAATGAATCTTCAAAGAACAAGTCCTTGCAGGAAGGAGGTAGTAACTACATTGAACATGTGCCCACCTGTGGTTTGGCTCCCAGTCATGGGTCCTCAGATAGCACTAGATTTGAGTTCCCATGATCTCCCACCAACATGGCTAAGGGTCAGTGATTCTGGGAGCTATACTCCAAGAACATTGGGAGACCCATGGTAATTTGGGAATCATTGGATGTAGAAGCAAGATGATATCTGGTGTCGCATAGTGCTGAGAGTAAAGAATGACCCCTAGTCCAAGATGTCCCCAATTCCAATTACCATCTTAGCTGTGAATTCAATAGGTAGCCTTTCTCTGTATCTTAGCTCCCACCTGAAACATAGTGATAACTGTGACGAACCCTGAGGGGTGGCTTGGCAATGGAGGCACTCTAGAAACCCCAGGTATTCCAAGTGATCGGTTGGTACAAATGGAACCCCAGGCTAGCCTGAGGGAGGGGCTAAATGCAGGAGTGAGCAATGGCAATTTAACTGAAAATCGAGGATTGAAGCTCCTGTTGAATTCCTGTTGAGTTTAGGTTAAGAACAGAAAGGAGAGCAGAATGGAGAGTTGTGTGTTTGGATTTCAGAGAGAGAAGTGTTGTGCTGGTTTAAGAACCTTTAATTACTAATACATCATCCCTTGACAGTGTGTTTAATAAAGATTTGTTTATATTTATATATTTTCATAAAGAGAGGTCTCAAGAGAGTGTCATTTCTCTGGACTGGATTATATATGCTACCATTTGTACTACAATCATTGGAGGGATAAATCACTGCTTGTCCTTATATCTGATAAAGGGTGCAAATTTAAAGAGAGTGGAGGGAGAGAATCTGAGAGGAGAAGCCAGTCGGGGACAAAAGTGAGAAGGGGCTGCATTCTCTAGGAGGGAGAATAGGAGTAGACCTGGTTGTCATAGGCCTAGCTTAATCCAGAAATCTCCCTTGCTGTTCAAACCTGGACCTGAGATGTCAGGCTGGACAAGCCCTGGGTCTTCACAATAACATTAAAACTGAATCAGAAAGATTATTATAGAGGTTACTGAAATAGTTCATGTGGAGCACTTTGAATGATAGTATTAACTAGAGAGTATTATCAACTTAATTGATGAGAATAAAGAAGGCCGGGAGCAAGAAGAGAAGCTTCTGAAAAATATTCTTACCACATGCGGCCTCTTTACGTAAGTATTTGGACACAGTATCACGCTCCATGAAAGGAGTCAAGACACCATGAATAAGTCCAAACATAGAAGATATTCCCAGGCTGAACAGCATGATGAAAAACAGAACTGACCAAACCTGGGATCCAGGCATCTTAGCAACAGCTTCTGTGAACATAATAAAGGCCAGGCCAGTTCCAGAAGCACTCTGTGAAAAAAATTCACAAATTGAACAGATTGCAATCAAATTAGCCAGGTTGGCTTCTATATACTACCTCTTGTGATACAGAGACAGATTCATGATTGTTCAATACTGACAAAGGGGACAAAAATACAGATTAACCATGATCTGGAGAAGGAATAAAAAGTCATGCTAATTTCCCATAACCAGGCTTGAAGCCAGATTGAAATAGATCTAAATAATTTCATCCAGAAACCCTTGGAGCTGGGAGGCTACCGCAGGCTCCAAAATCTTGCCCAGAAATAGAATATTGGAGACCAGCCAATAATTATTCAGGATGGTGGGATCCGAGGACGGCTCTTTTAGTAGTGGTCTCATCACAGCCTGTTTTAGGGATGCTGGAAATTTTCTTTGCTGCAGTGAGATGTTCACCACTCTCCTTACCCAGTTGGCCAGTCTCCCTCTAGCTGCTTTCAGAAGCCAGGAGGGGCAAGGGACCAGTATACATGTGGTGGCTCTCACATCTCCAAAGATCCTGTCCACATCCTCTGGCTGCACCAATTGAAACGAATCCAATAATACAGATCAAGCAGGTACCACGATTACATCAGCTCGACCTGCCTCAACTACAGCAACCAAGTCAGAGCAAATCTAAGCAATTTTTGTCTGCAAAGTGTCTTGCAATTTCATCACAGTGGGCTGTAAAGTAGTCTTTATTTCCTTCTTGTGGGCCAGAATATAAAAGGCCCCTGACCAACTCGAGACAGCACTGCTGGATAGCACTGTGCAGAAGCAATGGTGGCAGAGAAGTATGATTCCTTCGCTGCCGTGATTGACACGGCCATAGGCCTTCCAATGGGCTCTAGGCCGTGTTCAGTCACACTCGCTCCGAGTATTGCACCGACATTGCTTTAGTCTCCGTCTCATTCGTTTCATCATTCAGGTTAGTAGCTATTCATAACTCCTAAAGCCATCTTAGTTGGTGGTCATCACCACATCGTGGGCTTAGGACATTATTATAAAAGGTAATTTCTTTCAGTATTCATTGCATGATGGAAGAGTATAGTGTTATCGTTAACACTGCAAGAAGGTTTGGAATAACCCTGCATTGTTTAAGTTACATGTTATGTTATAGTTTGGTGGCTGGGGCAGCAGTAGTTCTATTAAAATAAGGCTCCTATACTACTCAAAGGGGACTCTGTCTGCTCATGCTGCTGCAGGACCTGAAAGAGGGTTTTTCCCCTCATTTTGTAGTCTCCTTCCCACTCGGCACCAGATAATGAACCACCATGTAATTCCACAGGAAATGTACTGGGAGGGACTTCCTGGAGTCACCATTCCTGGCTTTCTGTGGAGAAATCTATCATATCACTCTCTACTGCTGACAATTGTCCCTTTCATTTAAAAAATAAAACTGTGTGCACAAAAAGACATACACACATTACATTTCCATGGGGGGCGGGGGGGGTGCTGCTGTGTGCCTTCAGGTCATTTCTAGCTTATGGTGAGCTTAAGGCAAAACTATTACCTGCTTTTCTTGGCAAGATTTGTTCAGAATTGTGTTTACCTTTGCCTCCCTCTGAAGCGAAGAGAGTGTGACTTGCCCAAGGTCATCCAGCAAGTTTCCATGGCCAAGCAAGGATTCTAACTCTGGTCTCCAAAGCCATGTTTACATGGGGAAATCTCAACATATGGTTTGCCCCCACCTACAATCTTTTGTACCTGCAATTCTGGACTACACCTGCTATTGCCTGGAGAAAAACCACTGAAATTTATAGGATTCAAGTTCACTGTGACTAATAAGTCACATTCATTTTAGTTGTGGTTTATTCTAGGTCAGCACTAATGCTGAATTGAGTTCAAGGTGCTCATAGCTCACAAAGGCTGGGCAAAAACTCAGTCCAATAAGTACATCTCAGTCTAAGATCCATGACAAGATCCCATCCCCCCAAAAAACGGTAACAAGTTTTCACTGTCCAATTGAACTTTTGGTTTGTGCTTGTGTTTGTGCTCACCCACCCATTATCTTCCCATGTAGTTTGTGGGATGGCACAGAGGGGGATCCATTGACAATAGCACTTGGCCTGTTCAAGTCTACAGTAGTTCATTCTGTCCCAACCACCTATGCATATTTCTCATTAAAATCTAAACATCCGCAACTTCTATTGAGTTGAAGAGGAAAGCTCCAGATAACAAGATTGGTCTAAACTATTCTTTCACAACAGGATGTTTTTGTGATATATGCACAATACCTGATCAAGGAACTGTCGAAGATCACAGTGTTTGAGATGAAGCCCATCAACTTTATCTGGAAATGATGCTTTCAAAGAATCCAGCCAAATGGTATAGCTGCTCCTTGAAATATTTGACTGTGTCAGATTAAATGCATCGGAGAGGTCTTTAACATTTCTGTCAGGGAAGCCATAATTGACTTGAATTATTTGCATTATTACAGTTCCTGACAAAAACAACCAACAACCATTGGTCCTAGTAGTACTTATGTATCAATGCAGATCTTATGTGGATGTAGGTGAAACTGATCCTTCTGTGCCCAAGAAGGACTTATCAGCAGATTAAAGGTAATTCTAAGGCTTGTAGAAGTACAACACATCTTTAAAAAGAAAATCTAAAGAAAATACAACCTTCCCCTCCCCCCAACAAATGTTCTTGGTTCCAGATTTTTTCAGTTTCTAAAATCTGAATCAACAATAAAGGGCTGGGGTCCCCCAAAAATGTCAGCTAGTGAAGCTGGTAAAAGATTAATTTTATTACATCTCTTGATCCCAACAAAATCATGACAGCCACAGTTTGAACCAATTATCCTAAACTATCTTCCAAGGGAGTTTTGTGTGGTACAGTTTTCCAGCTTTCCCCAGAGTGGGTCTTTTGAGATATTTCCAACTATAACACTCATTAGTCAGCCCCAGTTAGCATGGCTGATGGTCACAAATGGTGTAAGTTGGAGTCATATCTACAGTAGCAGTTCCCAAACTAGGAACTCCAGGTGCTGATGACTTCAGCTTCCAGTGGATATGGCCAAGCATTTAGGGAACAATTTGGGAACTAATGACTTAGAACATGGATCCATCCAGATATGCAAGACAGCAGCTGCAACCATCATAGGCAAGCATGAGGAATGCTGGGGATGCTCCAACAACATCTAGAGGACCACAAGATTCCCACTCTTTGATCCCACTTGGGGAGGACTACAGTAGTCCAGCTTAGACATGACATAAACAGCAATGACTTCAGGAAAAGGGTGCTTCTGTCATACTAGATGAAGTTAGTAACAGGTGCTCTTCATTACTGGCTTCTGAACATTCAGGAGAAGAAAAAGATCTGGAGTATTCCCAAGCCACAAGTCTCCTGTTTCTCAGGGAGAGCAACCCATTCCAAACAGGCTGCACTCCACTTCCCTATCATCAAATTCCCCAGTCAACAGTACTTCCATCTTACCTGGATCAGGTTCAGTTTATTCTCCTGATCCAGTCCTAAGCTGTCCATAGATATCAGCTTAGAACTTCCTCTTGATCAGATGTTAGTGATCTACAGTTTCATGTAGATGTTAACAGGCATGGAGGACAAAATCAAAACTTGCCGTTTGGCTATATGCCAAAGGAGCAGCAATTCCCTAGAGCCTTCAGAAACCAACTGTCCAGGATGGATTAGAGCCATTTAAAAAATGTGTTTAAGCCTTCTCTTGCTAGATGATCCATGATATTCAAAGTCATTGAGAGATGAAAAAGAACCAAGAGGTTCACAATCTCCATTGTCTGCCAGCACAGAGAGGCCAAGTCAATTTTGGTCCCCAACGCAAATTTGGCTGGAAAGGACTCCAATCCCCAGCTTAATCCAAGTTTCACCCAAGAGCTGAATTGCCACTACATGCAAATGTTTCTTGGCCAAAAAAGAGATAATATAGAAACAGACTGAAAGCTGTTCAGCTCAGAAGGGTCAAACAGTGGTTTCTGCCATGTTGGTGTCTCGGTCTTTTTAAGAGCTGGCAGGAAAAGTTCTTCCACCACTGAGATGTCAGTCAGTTCTGTGATGCACTTCCTCAGCATGGCTGAAGTCAGATCAAGAACACATGGAGCAGGTTATTTGCACCACAGTTTTCAAACTCTTTTACAATTCAGAGGGGAGTATTTCTGAACAATGTGGGATTGGGTGTGGGAAATGTTGGGAAACAATGAAAACGGGCTTGGATTCCAAGTTTACTTAAGAAACTTCTCATAAAGGATATTTTCTATCCCTGCTTCCTCCAGCTGTTTCCTGTGTCCTATGACATATTTTTCAAGAGGGCAATCCACTCTCCAGAGAGCCTGTTTGGGAGACACTGGTGGCTGTAAGTGGGGAGCAGGAGCAACTTTCTTCAGTTATCATAGGATCCCTGACAACACAGAATTCTCCACACCACATAGGAAGATAATACAGAATTTGATTATAAGAATCTAAATCTAATGAAGGGAAATTCTTCTTACAACTTGGCAGTATGATACAAGAAGGCCAAGTTATCCAAAGGTTTAAAAACCCCACTAGTATAACTCAATGTACACACACTTACACAATTCAAAGTGCCTTCAATAAAAATACAATGCAAAGAATTATACTTGAATTATACATATATAACTGTATATGTTGTGAACCCTAAAGAAAAAAATGTGTTTTGTGCTACACATGCTCATTCTCCTTTCTATGGCCTCTCAGAATAGCTACCATAAATCATTACAGAAAGTCATGAAAGTCATACAGTGAGCTCTCAGTATCCACTAGGGTTTGGTTCCAGGATCCCCTATGGATACCAAAATTTGTGTATGCTCGAGCCCAAATATGTACAATTGTGCAGTAAAATGGTTTCCTTTATATAAAATGGTAAATACCAAAGTTTGCTTTTGGGAGGACTGACTATAAAGAAATACAGAGGAAAAATACTAAGAGCAGGGGAAATGGATCAAGAGCTTCAGTTGGTCCCCAACTTCAGTTCAATAAAAGTTAATGACTCACTTCTCCAAGCAATCCCAATAGGCCATGGTTGCTTTGAACCCCAGAACTGAAAAAATTGGGATGGAAGCATACATAGACGTCAAACTGTTCACTGCCGCAATCATGACAGCATCCTTTTCACAGTCATTTCTAAGGGAAAGAATTCCAGATAAACAGGTTAAGCGCTACAAAGGACAGTACCAAACTGTTGGGCTAAGTATGCCTTGACTAAGAAAACCCTATGAAATTCATGTTGCTGCCATAAGTCAACAACTGAGTTGAAGGCACATACACGTATACACACAATAAGTGTCTACAACAGCACTAGAAAGTTAGATGTTAAGATTACAACTCCCAGAATCCCCTAATCAGGTTGGTCACAGCCTACTGACTCACTGTTGGGAGGAAGGCAGAAAACCAGGTGGGAAAGGGGGTTAAGCAGAGTAAACTGAGGCATGACTTGCTGACTGACTGAAGGAATGAACCATTAAGCTGAAGTGATCCACACAGCAACATTTATTGCAAGTCTCACCCATAAAGAGCTGTGGTTCCAAGTCAGGGCTTTGTAACTGATTTTTCTCGAAGTAACTATTCAGAAAGCCATGTTTTCCAAGCTAATTTGCTCAAACTTATTTTTAAAAAAAAATGGAAAGTTTTCAAATATACTAAAACTCTACAAATACATAAAAAGAAACAAAAAAAAAAGAGAAACAAAAGGAAAAAAGTTGAAGAATAAAAAAGACGACTTCCATTCTTCCTTTCAACGGTATATAGCATTCAAATTATTTCAGGTCTTGCTAAATAAAAACTAAACCGTTCTCTTCTTTCCATATTATTTTTTCACAGCCAAAAATATTTTATTTCTTATCAGAGTTGACACATGGAGCATTAAAATGTCAATCAATCCCTTTCTATGATTCTAAGGCCCTTTCCACATGTGGGGGGGGGGGACAGGCGAAAACGCCCAAAAACGGAGCTTACCGGCAGCCGGGTAAGTCCATCACTATGCGGAGCAGCGTGAGCTCGCTGCTCCGCAGTCCTCCGGCGTCCCAAATGGTGGCTTCCGGTTGGTGGAGGCTCTCCACCAACCAGAAAAGCTTGCCAGCTGGAAGCCCGCCCCCGGCAGATCTGCAGGCACACACTTGCGCTCGCCTGCAAATCCGCTTCGGAGCCGGGCGACGGAGCAGCGCGGGGCTGCACGCTCCGTGCTTTTTAAAAACCTCGAAAAGGAGGTTTTTAAAAAACACGCAGCACGGCTAGTTCCAGCCGCTCCTGAGTGGATTCTGGTGTGGAACTACAAAAAGTAGTCCACGCCAGTCCACTCTAGGGTGTAGAAGACCTCCGTGAGAGGTCGCTCTGCACCATTTCAGAAGCCCAGTATGGAAATGGCCTAAGTCATTCCATCATATTGCATCATAATAATCAGTATTCTATCTATAAATATTTCTATAAATCTCTTACATATTAAATAGCCTCACTAAAGCCATTCAATCATTAAACACTCTTGTAACATTAATATTTCCATTATATTTAAGCCCTAATATTTCTGTCAAATCCAGTTCTCATTGTCCTGTGTCTGTAACCAAATTTCCTAACCTCATTTCAGTCAGATATTATTTCTTGTATTGCATTTTAAATTTAATTCTTGCTTTCTTCTTCCTCTGTCTTGATCATGACCTTTCTCCCCCCAATTTGCTCAGCTTCTCTTGCTTACACCTTCTTATTAATTCTTTCTCCCTTTAATTTTCTACTTTAAAAGAATTGTCTTGAAACAGAATTTTCATACTACTCTCATTTTTCTCATTCTTAAAGGACAATCTTTTCATTAAATTATATGAGTTTGTTTATCCATCAGGACAAATACCCATAACATCAATTCCATACTAGCCTCCCACGTCTACCCCCCTTGCACAACACTTCCCATTTTTACAACTCAGTACTGTAAGGGTAATTTTCCCCCTTATAGACTAATTCCTCCATTAAGTCAACTTGGATTAAGTCAACCGTGTTCACCATCCATCATTTCAAAATTAGCCTCACATCCCTCCCACAGCTCCACATCCCCCAGTTCCTTCTTAAACCCTTCTTAAATCCAGCAATCTCCAATTTCAAATCTTCTGTAAAATCTGCTAGCAGCCTTTTCATTATATTCCTGTTCTCTTGGACAATGGATTTCAGAAAAGAGTGGTTGTAAAAAAATCTTGGGATTCCATCTTCCTTCAATCCAGCATTCAAAGCAGCTAACAGACTGTTGTCTCAGTGCCACTCATTTGCAGCCAGACAGTCTTATCCGCTTCAAAGAGATTATGCCTCCACTTTCCCACACTGTGTTTCATCTCAGTCATATAAGTAAGAAAATCTAATCATCCACGAAAATACATGCTATACAACACTGAAAAATCCACACAAACACCTATCAGTCAATAGGAGAAGGGAAGGTGCAAATTAGGAAAATGCATAAATAAATGTGCACATTAGGAAAAAAAGTCCTAAAAGATTGCACGTGAATTTTCAAGCAAAAAAATTGCAATTTGATATGAAAAAGCAGGTTGGACTTTAAAAAATGTAATGAAGCTGAAACTGGAAGATTTTTTAAAAAACATAATCTAGCAGAAAGCAATGGCTACTACAAAATTCAACTAGATTATACCTACTTTTGTGGGTTGTAGCTTGCATATGCTATGTGTCCTCCAAATCCTAAAGAAAGGGAGAAGAAAATCTGAGTGGCTGCATCAAGCCAGGCTCGTGGATTGCTCAGGATTCCCACCTGTTAAACAAACAAACAAACAGAAAAGAGAACAATGTTAAATACACAAGCATCCTCACTATTCTTTTCTCTAGTTCACTGAAATGAGGTTTAGAACACTCCTGGTATCTATTTAATCCAACAAACTAAAAGCAGAAATACATGTTGCAGTGGGAACCAAGTGTTCCTGAAAGTGTTAGTGTCAATACCAGGAATACTGTTAGGGAGGCAATCCGTGGCAGCAGCTCCAGAACTATTTTTAAGGTATGGGGGCACTCAACATAGGCTGACAGATACTTACTAATTTTGCTTACCTACAGGTGTGTCTTTACAAAACAAGGAAAACACAGGGTGTATTGCTTGACAATAACAATGAATAGCTGAAGCCAGAAATAATATAACTACTAGCAATGGCAAAATGATAAATGGAATATTACAAAACTGAGTATATAATGGAGTTAATATATCAAGTGAATGGAAAAATATGTAGGGCCATCTTATTAACTTGATCCGCCTTCCTTCCAGCCCAGGGCTCAAGGGAAATGGAAAGGTGCCTATAAAGTCTCTTATCACCCTCCCCAACTCTACTTCAAAAGTAAAATCTGTGGAAATATGTCAGAAGATACAGGACTACACACACAAATCCTTCAAAATAAATTGCAAAAACATATGTCTACTAAAGTTGAAGCAAAGGGTATCAAGTATAGGACACAGTCAGTGGGAAGGCAGATTACTTCTCCCATCGAATGTCATTCAATAATCCATAGTGTGTGTTTGGAAGTTCCCTCCATATGTCCAGTGAAACTTATTTCCAAGTAATCATGTATAGGATGGATGGCATTCAGTCTCTGTTATTCCTGGGAGGGCTCAACTTACAATAGCTGACTAGTAATTTCTGAGAGGGCAACTGGATAGGAGATTTAGTAGTCCTATTTCCTTGATCATTTTGGAATGGGGCTCAGTCCCCGCTAACCTAATCCTAGGGGAAACACAAGCCTCCTTGTCCCCCATTCTGGGTTCCATGATCCATGATTCTCCCTTACAAAGGATCTGGTGAGTTACCTTCTTGCACCCAGATTTCTACAAGTCTTGTAATCTTCCTGGAAAAGAAGCTATAGAAAGAGCAGCCTGGGGGAACACTGCAAGGGCCAATTAGTGGATGGATTAAGCATGCCCACCTGTTTCCTCAGCAAAGGCCCCCTCCCTATCAGTAGCCAGGTTGAGGCAGCTGCCTCAGGCAGAAGATATTGGAAGGTAGGCAGGTGCAACAGAGTGTAGTAGCTACAAATGTCAGGTGTTGTGCCTGGCATTCACTGAGCAGGTTTGCTGTCCTTGGGTGTAGTGGAGCCCATGTAGTGAAATATGACTGTTCTGTACATACTATGGGAGAGAGGGACTCCATTATCTTTATAAACTAAGTTACAAACTGTCTCCTGCCTATGAGGTGCAGGGTGTACAACAGATGACCAAGGCGTGGTGTTTTTGACCTCTCCATTCTCTCAAGGCTTGGAATAGTCAGCTGAGCCTGACTTCTCAGACGTATCAGAATATGTCTGAGCTGGTACATCTGTGCATGACTGTCAGTAGATCAGCAAAGGATTCTTACTACCAACAGCAACAAGAAGTGAGATCTCTCCACCCATCCTTTCAATAAGGCAAAATAAATCCCATAAGCCTGAAATCTGGCCACCCCCAGTACAGATCATATAACAGTTCTTCATGCTTTAGAGATCTCCAAAATCCAACATGGGGGGGGGGGGAGACCACTGGCCCTCCAAGTATATACAGAGCCAGAGCGGTGTAATGGTTTCAGCATTGGACTATAATCATGAAGACCAGGTCCCCACTCGGCCATACTGGGTGACCTTGGACACATCACACTCTCTCAGCCTTAGAGGAAGGCAATAGAAATGCCCTCTGAACAAATCTTACCATGAAAACTTGTGATAAGCTTGCCTTAAGGTGGCTACAAGTTAGAAACTATTTGAAGGTACACAACAACAACAACATACAGTTCACAGAAATCCTTTTCACTGGCTGTATTGGTTGAAGCTTCTGGGAGGTGAAGTCCAAAATATCTGGATAGTCAAATATTCTCCACTCCTAGATCTACCACTCATGCTGCGCTCTCCCCTCGAAATGTTTCCTAGCTTTTCCATTTTCCGTTCTTTCAGTTGAACACAATGTCCTGTCTCTGAATCCAGCCAACCTTTAGTGAACATTTCCACTAGTCATATCCTCTCTAAAGAGGATATTGACAGATGAGACAGTATATTAAAACACAGTTGTATTTCTTGCACGGATGCATACAGATGATGACCCAAAGGGTCATAGCCCCTGGAGCATCCCATGGATATCAGGGCTATCGAACATTTCTCTTCCATCTCCCACAACCCTTGCTCCTTTCATCATAGGATGCAAACAAGTTCCCGTGTACATCTCAACCACTATTTATTTGGAGGAGTGGGCAACTGTGGAAGGCTTGGGTGGGGCGCATTAGCCTGCAGGAGACCTTGGAGGGCTGTACGTCCTATACTCACTTCTGCAAAAATATATTTTTGCCCCAAAAGCTCTGTAGGGAACAGGGGGACCATTCTCACAATGTTTTGAGATTTTTTTTGAGCCTCTAGAGGGCATTTTGGGTAATTTTGAAACAATTTTTTTAAAAAAAGTTTGCAAAGTTTTGTTTTTCACCCCTGAGAGGGTCTGGAGGGGGTCAAATCATAGTGGAAATGCGCCCTAACTCCACCCCCTCAGGAAAATTTATTTTTTGGGAAAAAGCTGACCCCCCTAGAGGGTCCTGGGACCACTGTGGGCAGCAGGCTGCACCTTGTCCGCCCTTGATTTATTGATTTAAACAAAGGGCCTTTCCACACTACACTGTTATAGTGCTATTATTCTACTTTCAACATCCTATGGAATTCTGGAGTTTGTAGTTTACTGAAGCCAAAGAGTTCTCTGACTGAGAATTCTAAAATTAGTCATGCCAGACTAATCTCATTGCCTTTTTTTTTTTTAATAGAGTTACAAGCTTGATGGATGAAGGCAATGCCGTGGATGTAGTGTATCTTGATTTCCACAAGGCCTTTGGCAAGGTCCCCCATGATATTTTTGCAAACAAGTTAGTAAAATGTGGGTTATACAAAGCTATTGTGAAGTGGATTTGTAATTGGCTCACCAGCCGAACACAAAGTGTGCTCACCAATGGCACCTCTTCATCCTAGAAAGAAGTGATGAGTGGTGTGTCACAGGGTTCTGTCCTGGGCCCAGTGCTATTCAACATCTTTATCAATGACTTGGAGGAGGGAATAAAGGGCATGCTTATCAAATTTGCAGATGACACCAAATTAGGAGGGATAGCCAATAACGCAGAGGACAGGATCAGAATTCACAATGACCTTTATAAATTAGAGAGCTGGGCCAAAGCTAACAAAATAAATTTTAACAGAGAGAAATGTAGACTACTTCCCTTAGGAAGAAAGAATAAAAAAGATATAAGATGGGTGATACCTGGCTTGAAAACAGTATATGTGAAAGGGATGTAAGAGTCTTAGTTGACCGCAAACTGAACATGAGTCAGCAGTGTGATATAGTAGCTAAAAAAGCCAATGCAATTCTAGGCTGCATCAATAGGAGTATAGTGTCATTACTTCCCTTGATCTTGATACTATACTCCTATTGATGCAGCCTATACCACTCTATTCTGCTTTGGTTAGACCTCACCTGGAATACTGTGTTCAGTTCTGGGCACCACAATTCAAGAAGGATATTGACAAGCTGGAACGTGTCCAGAGGAGGGAGACCAAAATGGTGAAGGGTCTGGAAACCATGTCCTGTGAGCAGCAGCTTAGAGAGCTAGATATGTTTAGCCTGATAAAAAGAAGGTTAAGAGGTGACTTGGTAGCCATGTTTCAATATTTGAAGGGATGTCATGTTGAAGATGGAGCAAGCTTGCTTTCTGCTGCTCCAGAGACTTAAGACACGGAGCAATGGATTCAAACTGTAGGAAAAGAGATCTCACCTTAACATCAGGAAGAACTTCCTGACAGTAAGAGCCATTTGAAAGTGGAATATGCTGCCTGGGAGTGTGGCAGAGTCACCTTCTTTGGAGGTTTTTAAACAGAGGCTGGATGGCCATTTGCTGGGGGTCCTTTGAGTATGGCCCTTTTCGCATGCCAATTCTGTTGCAAAATGGCCTTAGGAATGTCGCGCGATTGCAAGGACCGTTTCACACGACGTCCTCGCAATTGCGCGATGCTCGCAAGGCCGGTAGGTGGTGATCATGCATTATATCATTTTTGGCTTGCTGCCAAAAATGATGCGCAATTGCGCGTCACTCCCGGGCCCCACCTGCACTTACCTTGTGTGTGGAGCCTCCGGACGCACAGCCATCACGCTTCCTCCCCCAGCACAGCCTGGGAAAGTACCCGGCTGCGCTGTGGAAGGAAGGGGCAGAGCCCTCACGCTTCCTTCCAGGCAGCACGGAGCTGGTGTGGAGAGGAAGCCGAGGTGATGTGAGTGCCTCCCAGACTAGGCTTTTCACGTGATTCCTGTGCAACACAAGCAGCACCAGGTAAGGTGCGAAAAGAGCCTATGTGTTCCTGCATGGCAGGGAGTTGGGCTTGGTGCCTATTGTGGTCTCTTCTGACTCTATGAGTCTATGATTCTAAATGCCCCTCCCTAAACTGCAAAACCCCAGGATTCAACAGGATGTTGAAAGTTGAATAATAGCACTCTAACAGTGTAATGTGGAAAGGCCCAGAGAAACAGCATGAATTTCAAGATCAAGGAATGTTAATCAGCCTTTCAACAACTTCAGTGGGAACACCAAGAAAAAACAGAATATAGAATAATAATGATAAAAATAAATACTTGCATCAGGAGTGAAGAGGTACACTAACCCTTGAACAGCTCCAGGGAGTGTCAATCCATAAATAAGGAACACAGTTAAAATTATATAAGGAAATGTGGTTGTAACATAGATTGCCTAGAAGGAAGGAAAAATCAGAAAAACGGTCAGGATGGAAACAGAAAGAGATCCGCTGTAGTGAGGTCACTGTTCGTGTTCACATCACCTAGCAGTACTCAAATTCCAAGTCAGTATTTGTTTGTAATTGTACCAAGCAGGCCTCCAAAGATACAAAAATGTGAAAGCTCAGTGCTGGAGCCTTCAGTGCTGCTCCAGTGATCTTGTGGACCTGTGTGGTGAAGCCACCTAGGCATTCTGTACGATTTGCCTTCCACCTACCTGGACCAGCTTTTGCCCACCTGGTGCCCTTCAGATATGTTGGGTAACCACTCCCATCATCCCCAGCCAACATGACAAAGGAGATATTGGCAATCCAAGGTGGTTGTAGTTGTTAGTGTGGTCAGGTCAGGACTCAGTAAATAGTCTATTTTTAATTGCACTGGCTTTCTTTCCAAGGTTGGTCCTGGCTCTGCTAAGAGAACACTAGTCATCACATTGTGAATCTTCAGCATGTAAAGCAACAGACTTTGGAAGGAACACGTTACAAGTAACTACATTACTTTAAGGGGAAGGCAACAAGGTTATAATTACAGTGATTTTCCAAAATAATGCAATAATGAGATAAGTGATACCACATTGCATTTTCCACATTGACCACATTGCACATTGCATAACTGTTAACAGTACTTTGTTACTTTTTGGTTTGGAGAAAGTGCTTTTGAGGAGCATTTTGAGGTGTGTTTTATTTTTATTTGTTGGATGTTTTTCTCCCTCAAAAGGAAGCCAAAAGTATCTAAAAAGATGTGTACAAGGAGATACATGCAACACCCATATGTATACAAACAATAAAAACAAAAAAACCTCAACAACAGCAGTGGTAATGAGCTAATTTCAAAACAAATTACACTACAAATAAGTTTTTAAAAGTAACTTCCCAAATGCTGTAACACAAGTTAGGAGCTCTGACATCTCCTGGTCACATGGGAGCCTAAGCCCCCAACTTTGTCTACCAGGGCAAGCACTCCCATCTCGGAGTCCTTTGGTTTGTCATGGAGGAAATGTGTTGAAAAGGATAACTAGATTTCTAAGTGTTTATTATCATTTTCAATATATAGATATAATACATTATTCCCTCATTTTGCTTTTGCTTTCACTTTTCTTTATGTACTGGAAGCTATTTAACAGAAAAATCACTTCAGAAGACAAGACTATAATGGCTAGACCAAAGCCTTCACCTCAGTCCAGCACTGGAGATCCCTGTGCAGATGCAAACTGCTGATCCAGGCCACAGCAAACTTTGAAGGAGAGTTGGGAAGTAGAATTCACATTCCCCCTCTAAAACATAAAGGCTGGGATACTGTATCACGGGAATAACTTTGATGGTGGAGCTCTGCCATCATAGTTACATGTCCACCTACTTTTCCAGCCTGGCAGTGCCCTGACCAAAGTGCTTCTGTGATACTGGAGACTGGAGTACTGGGAAATGACATCCATAGTGCATTCCTGGCCATGGGATAGCTTGAGAACAAGCAGCTGGAGAGACCTGGTCCTGTCACAACTGCTTGTTCCAAGGCACGCTATAAGCAGGAGAGCACTGCAGATATTATTTCCTAGCACTCTGATCTGCAGTGCCTCAGGCCATTTCCACATTACACCTTTCTAGTGCTATTATTCCACTTTCAACATCCTATGGAATCCTGGGGTTTGTAGTTTAGGAACAGGCAACTTTGGCCTCAGTAAACTACAAACCCCAGAATTCCACAGGATGTTGGAGGTGGAATAATAGCACTATAATTGTATAGTGCGGAAATGGCCTCAAAAACGTTTCAGCTGGGGTGCTACCAGGATGTGAAGGCAGGTTTTTAGGAGGTCACATTTGATTGTTCATGACTAAAAACATGAATCCTTGGCAGTTAGGATATTGGAAATCCAGCTTATGATATCATAACTGCTAAAAAGGATGCCAGTCTTAGGGGCTTTCTGCACTACACTGTTATAGTGTTATTATTCCTCTTTCAACATCCTGTGGAATTCTGGGGTTTGTAGTTTTCTGAGGCCAAAGAGATCTCTGGCTGAGATTTCTAAATGCTCTTCCCTAAACTGCAAACCCCAGGATTCCATAGGATGTAGAAAGTGGAACAATAGCACTTTAACAGTTTAGTGTGGAAAGGCCCTTAGTCTCATGCTACCATGTATTTATTTCATAAATGTATACCATGTCTGCCAAAAGTGGCACCCAAAACTGCTACTGGGCATAAAATCAAATTAAATAAATCCAAAGCATTTCTACAGATGAAAACACTGTTAAAGATATGTGAATTTTTAAAAAACCAAGAACAAGGAAAGTAATTACCTTTCCAGTTGATTCAATTCCTCGAATTGTACAGATGAATACCATCGCCCAACAAATAGCCAAGCATAAAACCATCCACCACAGCAATGGGCCACTGTGTGTAATATCTGCACTTATGTGCAAAGTGCGTCTATACCAAAAAAAATTTGTAGCAGAGCTTTTAATACATTCTTCCATGAGTTCTGAAATAACAAGTACCAAAATCATTATCAGTCCAGACAGCTACACACCTATTTAGCTCCATCTGATAAAACACTGAATAACACTAACACTAGATTAAGGCACCAGAAGTCAACATTATTTACTTCGTTCCAAGAGAAGGTTCTAATTCTCAGTGAGGCACAGTCATGAGAATCACTGAGCAACCCTGGACAAGTCACTCCCATTCACCCTGACCTAGCCGAAAGATTTGTTGTTGTGAGGATAAAATAGAAAAGAGGAGAGCCACTCATGTTGCCTTGTCCTCACTGGTAGGAAGATGAGATATAACTAATACACAAATTAATCAACTGATAAAATTCCGCCTGCAGAATTTTACACTGATACACTGCATTCTTCAAGTACCCTCCATGTTTTAAAAAAAAGATAACTCCTTCCACAAGCACAACTATTTTATTAGATGCTATGCTAATGAGTACCTTTTCTACATGCAGGCTTTTGCTGTTTGTTACCAGATGCAGCCATTTTCAAAATGGAGCTCTTCACTTGCATTCTGATGTAGGGAAGTACCAATAGCACTTTAATACATGATTTAATAAGGCATGTGGCATAGTTCACTTTCTATAGGTCTCTATTTTTACCCAGTATGAAGCTGTTCATACAGTAGGCCTATGTTTAAGGTGAGTTTGTTTTATGTGGTTTCAATTATACTCTGGCTCCCGGTGCTGCTCGTGCTGCTTGTGGTATTTGGCTTTTGCTGCCTTACACTGCAAGCTCTTCTCGCAGTATCTGGTGTTGTTGGGTGCTGCTACCTTGTGCTGGTAAAGTGGTCTAGCTACAGAAACTAATGAAGTTTCCTCCTCTGATACATCAGAAGGTCAATGCTGATGGTTTCTGGTGGCTGAGATGCCTTCCTCATTCATTTCGGGCAAGAAACAAAGGGTACCACATTATACATAAAAATCACATAGCACGCTGGATCCTGGAACAGATCCTTTGTGTCACCTGTGGGCCTACTGTATTTTAGAAAGGTTGCTGAGATCTTGTATATGGCAGAGGTAGAGATACAGTGTGGAAAAAATGAGAGCAGCCAAGGTTGGAGTGAAAGGGAGAAATGGTCAGGGTAGTTGCAGAGTGGGTAGCTTATTTAAAGCCCCTTCAAACCCAGCAGTACCACTCTATGGCCCTTTCCACATGTCGGGGGGGAAACGGCCGAAAACAGAGCTTACCGGCTTTGTTTTCCGGCCGGCCGAGTCCGTCGCCACGAGGAGCAGCGCGAGTTCGCTGCTCCGCAGTCTTCCGCGTCCCAAATGGTAGCTTCCGGTTGGTGGAGGCTCTCCACCAACCGGAGAAGCTCACCAGCCGGAAGCCCGCCCCCAGCAGATCTGCAGGTATGCACTTGTGCGCGCCTGCAAATCTGCTCCGGAGCCGGGAGATGGAGCGGCACGGGGTTGCGCGCACTGTAATTTTTAAAAACCTCTAAAAAGGTAATGCTATGACTGAAGCACATTTTAAAAGACCTAGATACTAGTAAGTAAAAGCAGTAAGTTACTTGGAATTCACCTGGTTGGGTTGTATCTTGTGGACAGGAACTCCAAGGTAAGGGGTTTCTGAAAGAGTTTGCAAAATACCATGTCACCCAGGCCAAAATCATATTATAATAGACACTCACTAGGAACGACACCATCAAAGAAGCGTAACCTGTGAAATATGCAAGCAGACACAGAATAAGCATGAATAAGTGGCACTGATGCTTGCAGTTTAACACACATACTACTGCAGGAATTTGTTGTATACAATGAGAAGAGCAACTAACTGAAGAACAACCTGCATGAGAACTGGGACAACCAGTCGCATAGGGACGAGAGGGGCAATGGGGGTGATTCGCCCCCGGCGGCAATGTTTTAGAGGTGTCCTGGCTCACAGCCACGCCCCTGCACACCGCAGCCCTGCCCCCATGCACCATGGCCACACCCCAACACTGTAGACCCCCCTCCTCTCCCCCCCCAAGCACTCCCAGTTCCACCACTGGTGACAACTCTCTGAACAGTATGGTGACATGAATCAAACTTCACTATAAAGGAAGCTGTGGGCTGCCAGTCTGTTCACTACTGTATTGTCACAGCAGGAAAGTAGCTGGGGCACCTCTCCAGAGCCAACAATGCACCTCATTCCTGAAAATCTACCCATGCTGAGTCAGAGCCTCATTGGTGGTGATCCAAGGTAACACTCTTCCTGTCGCAAGCAGTGGGAGGACTCGGGCCATTAGAAGCTTGAGTCCTCCTGCTCCTGTAATGTTGGGTTGTCCTGTTTCAGTTCCAAACTGATACAAATGCAGCCACTTTAATTTGCCATTAAATGAACTGTTACTTCTCCCCCATATCATCACAGATCCACATTTCCACGAACAAGTAATATTTAGTACATTTCACAGTGGCAGCTACAGACACTTACCAACTCCATCAAGGTAAGGTGAGATCTGACTCCAGACACCAGTGCTACCTTTTCTTAAGCGCTGCCCTATGGCCAGCTCCAGGTGAAATAATGGGATTCCTTCGAATATAAGGGCGATGACATATGGAATCAAGAACGCCCCTGGAAACATAACAGCCAAACACAGTTCATTCATAGGTTCATCTTTTTCAGACCTTATATTATTTTCATAGTAGCAGCATCTGATACACAACAGTGCTTATCTTCTAAGTATAGTGAAAGAAGTGAAGGAGCCATATGGTTACATATTGGTGGAGGAAAAGCTCAGAGTGCTGTGTTAGCTTAGTGGGTGGGATATAAATTTAAGAAAAGAAGAAAAAAGGAGGCTCCCAACTGAACACTAATGGGAAATGTAGTTTTATGGAGGTGCTAGCCAATAATTATTAGCAATAACACATTCCTCTTTGAGGCAGCCATGGTAGAAAGATCACAAACTAACTGCAAGTCAGCTATGTGATGTGACAGCTAAAAAAGTTAAAGGAACAATGGATTGCCTCAAGAGGAATTTAGCAACTGTCTCTTGAGAAATAATGATACCATTTCATCCTGTGTTCATCAGAACTCACATAAAGTACCTTTCACAGTTCTGGGCACCACAGTTTAAGAAGACCAGTAGCAAACTAGAATATTTTCAGAGATGATAAAGATATTGAGGAGCCTGGAGACCTAAGTCCTACAAGCGAAGGTTGAAGAAAATGGTTTAACCCAGTGATGTAGACTTGAGTTGATTGACTTGGACTCAAGTCAGACTTAAGTCACTTCAGTGACTCAACTCAGATTTGACTTGGCAAATACTACATACTAACTCGACTCAACTTGAGACTTGCATATTTTTAGTGACTGACTTGCCACCCTTGGTTTAGTAACATAACACACTCATCTAGAAACCTTACAACTTACTGGTCACATGACAATCTGTCTCAAGCCCAAAGTGTGGACACGTTTCTCAGAGGGAACAGCAAATGGATTAGGCAATGGGCTTGAGGTGGGATTGACATCTGACAGCAGCCTGTCCCTGCTACATATCGGAGGAGCTTTCTAAATTTTTTCCTAAAAGTAGAAGGCAAGACTCGTGCCCAGAGTGCAAGGTGCGTATCTCAGAGGGGAACAGCAAAGGTGTTAGGCAATGGGCTTGAGGAGGAAGGATCCTTCCTTCTCAAGTTCTTAAAGCTTCAGTGATGGTGATCTATTCCTCACTTCTGAAAGAGTCTCCAGCTTTGCAAATGGGAAGTAAGAAGGATCCTGTTCTCCACTTCCAAAGCTGAAGATGGCAAAATCACAAAAGTGGAAGGTTGACTCTACTTAAATTATTAAATCTGACTTTATTCAACTCTGTCCAGAAATTCTGGAACACAGGTTGGGGTATAAAGTTGGCTTCCAGACTTGAGACTTGACTCGAAAGTATCTTGCAAGGACTTGAGACTTGAAGGCAGAGACTTGAGATGTGACTTGAGACTTGGAGTAAAAGACTTGCATACATCACTGGTTTAACTTGGCAAAACAATAGCTAAGAAACAGTCTGATAGCCATCTCTGGCTATCTAAAGGCCAGTCATATAGACACTATAGCAATTCTATTCCTGTTGCTCCAGAGGGCAGAACGCAAACAAATGGGTTCAAATTGTAAGAAAAGAGATTGCATCTGAACTTCACGAAGAAAAACACCATGATGGAAATAACTAGTCAACAGTACAAAAGACTGCCTCAGGTGGTTGAACAATAGAGCAGACTGTCTCTTCCTTGATAGAGGTTGCTATGCAGATGTTGGATGGCTACCTATATGGGATGCTATAGCAGCAGTTTTTCTCTATCATAAGGAGGCTGGACTAAATATCCTTTAGATCATTTCCAGTCTTTTACCTTCTGTTTCTGTAGGTTTGGACTGGATTTTGCACATTTGCAAATCAGTTTCACTGTTGGCAGTCTGCTAGAAAGCTAACCAATATTGAGGGAAATTATTAAAAATTATTGCTAATCCACAGAAGAGGAGGCATAAGTTTAATTAGATTACATTATTAATGGCTTATTTTAGTCATGTTAAATTGTTTTTTAATCATTTAATTAATTATAAAATTAACATTTAATGTTGATACATTTAATGGTGCGTTTAGCATTTATTGTTGGTGCAAACACTAATATTTCTGAGCATCAAAAGTAGTTTATAAATATCAGAAAGAAGGAAATTGTTTGGCAATACCTGTAATTTAAAATGGGCAACATTTACTTAGTATTAGAATCAAACCATAAATAACTGAATTCAAACTGTAATACTTTCTTAGTTACATGATTTGGATTGTGGCTATAGTTTTTTTTTAAAGCTGTATTGCATCTTTTTGTTGTTGTTGTAATTTTATATTACAAAACTAAACTGTAAAAAAAATATGAGATGACATTTGGCTACATTTGGATTTAACATTAACTATATTTTGTTAGTATATCACTATATGACAAACCCTAGTTTGTTGTTTCATCTGAATTAAGATAAACTGTGGCTAATTTTATCTATGTTTTGGATACACAAATCAGATTACAGAAATTGTCATCCAAACCATACAAGGAGTACCAGGTTGCCTACAGCCATTGTGTCTCAAGTGCTGCTGTCCACTTCTTTTGCAAGGAAATTTGACTGAGAGGACACAAAGGGATCTTGCACAGCAAAACAATGTATTCAGTTTTTCTGAACTGGAAAAAATTAAGAAATGGTAGTAGTCCTCATTTCCAGCTACTTTTTATTATATCATATGGTATTCCACATTGTGGTTAATGATAACAGCCATACAGTGACTCCTTTGTCAATTTTTCACCTTCATCCACTTTATTACTTCCTAAAGATCATGTATCTAAAAACCAAAATGGCTTGATCTGATTCAGTCTGCAATCTTTGATTTGACAGTCAGTTTTGAATTCACGCACCAATGGCAATCATCTTGGAGCAGCTACACTGACCTTAGTCCAAGGAGTCAGTTAAAACAACAGAGAAACATGTAGAACCTTATACCATAATAAATAGTTTGGTATTTCAGGTCCCTCAGGATGTTTTATTAGATTTTGCACCCAGCAGCATTTCTGGAAATTATTTATTAACATCTCACCAAGAAATCTTCATTTATGAGTAAGGTGATTACAGAAAGCTGTGATCAAGAATGAAGCCCTGAGAAAGAACTGCTATTGGACTAAAATAACACATATTTTAGAATCTCTTCTTCAAATCAACATTAAGAATGAATTTACACAAACATAGGCTTTAAAAACCCTTTTTATTATCCCAGCTGCTTAGAAACACATTTGTTTCTCTCTTGTGTTTCTTGCAAAAATTAAAATAAAAATATCCATGCCCATTTAGTCAGAGAAAGTAAATAACTGGAATCATGTAGGCACTAAATCCAGGCAATAAAGCCACATCAATCAGTAACAATGGAGGGTGATAAAGATTCCAAGAAGACCCAAAGGTTAGGTTGTATATGAGAGATTGCTAGTGGTGTCGAGTAAGGCATTTCAGGTATGAGTTATTCATTGACACTAATAAGTCAAAATGCAAATTGTAGAGTTGGAATATCCCCAACATTAACTGAAAAATTAAGGACACATCCTCACATTTTACCTACTGAAAGTAGCAAAGATGTTGGCCTCTGCAGTCCAGGCACTGAACGCATACACGATCATGGACTTTGTCAAGTACCTTTTATTGCAGTTCAACCCTCCTGCTAGCTAACAATCTAGCTGAGCATAAAAAATTAAGCCAGTGATGCAAAAAATATAGAAAAAGAGAATTTTGCAGTTACTTTTAGAACCACTGTAGTGGTATGAGTATTGAACTAGGACTCTTGGCAAGTTATATTTTTTCACTGTAAGATAAAACAAATATTGCCAAGGAAAACCTGTGATAGATTCACCTTAGCATCACCATAAGTTGGAAAAAACATGAAAACACACAATAACAATAGTTACTTTTCTTTGGAAAACACATCAGGAGAAACTGATAATGAGCTCCTTAAAAAAGTAAGTTGTATGGATGGATGTGTCTGTGTGGTGGGGATGAGGAAGCAGACTGATGAGTGTTCTCCACTGACACTTCCTCAAAAAGAGTTGCCTATTATTCCTATTTCTCATCTGCCTTTCCAATGATCAGGCTCATTCACTGATTCCCATGGGTCCTTTGTTTAGGGAAGGGGTGGGCAACTTATGGCCTCTGGGCAGCAATCAGGCTCCCAGAATTTTTATTTTTTATTTTTCTTTTTTTAGGCACACATCACCATTATCAAATTTGCTACTGGAGTTGCAACAGCAGGAAAACAGGAAAACTGACTTTCCTTTATAATGCATCCTGTCTATCAGTGCAACCAAGCATTCAAAAACAAATTGTAAACATGGTGATGCTGGGAAAACATGACTTGTTTTAAAAGAATGATCCCATTTTAGAGTGAACTGGCTGATAAAATCATCACCCTGGACTCAGTAATATACGCTTTCCTTCAGAGCAGAGGAAATTTTGCTTCTATACTACAAAAAACATAAACAAGGATTACATAATCAGGGGTGGGGAGAACACCGCTCTCAATTGTTTGATAGATAATGCTCCAGCTAATATAACAAAACGCTCATCAACAGGTTCTGCTTTTAGGAAGTCCATCAGTGGAAAAGGTTTTCTGCTGCGTGTAGGAAATAACAGGTCCATTCAAGACTTCAGGTTTTTCCCACATCTCAAAAAAGTTTAGCTTGAATTGATGGTATTTATTTCTCCCTCCTTATCTGGCACAGAAACTGGCTCAGCCTATTGTTAATCACAGTTTATATTCTTTTAGCCCTCAATTGGTGCCCTCATGTTCTAAAAGAAATGTGATTATTCCAACATTATATGTTGTTTTCACAAAAGCAGATCATGCAACATTACTGACATATTTAAAAAAAACACTTGGGATTTGAACTGATGTATCTCAATTCATGCTTCTAGAGGTGATGGTGAATCTACATATTATATTCACAATAGACTGGAAGATTTTTAAGTCCGACTCACTTAAGTCAATTATAGTATTTTAATCCATTGACCTAATGATGGAGTTGGCCTTTTCAGAAGAAAGCCCAAAAGGTACATGGGAATAGCAGGGAAGTATGAGTTATGATACCTCTGTTCAAATTCCAAATATTTTAAAAATATGTAACCAAAGTTGGGGGATGTGTTTTTATGAAAACAGTGCATAGCAGTAGAATAATTATATTTCTTTTAAAACATGAGTGCCTTGTTTCAATTTAGCCTAACTGGAGAACAGCAAAACTAAATATAGCCAACTGGTGCTAATTTTCTCTTACCTCCTCCATAGGTTTGGCACAGGTACGGAAAACGCCAGACATTCCCAAAACCAACTGCAAACCCAATGCAGCTTAAAAGATATTGGACTTTATTATCCCACTTTGGCCTGTTTTTATCATCTTCAATGACCCTGGTATTATCAACAGATGATTCTGGCAGCATCTTTAGTACCTATTTTTTCCTTCTCTAGCAATTTCTTTGAGATAAGCAGCTTGACCATTGAACCGCTCAATCATTTGACAAGTCAAAGACAGGGTTACGTTAGCTTGAGAACCCTGAACAATGGATGCGGAATTTTCCAACTCTGACATCATACCAAAGAATGGATCCACATAAAACCACCTAGCAACACCAGCACAGGCACACACACAACATTATGGATATTCAATGCATGAAAGGAACTACTGCTCCAAACTCATTTCTAACGGCTCTTCCTTTCACACTGTAGAGAGCGAGTGTCATTTGCTGATAGATGTTCAAGCCTTATGTAGATTATGAATATACCTCTGCTTCTTCTTGTACTGTACGAGTTCTCCTAAACAGCTGAACAACTACACAAAACTGAGATTCATGGAGATATGTTCAAAATCTGTTAATTACACCAGGACAGTTACACCAGTTATTTAAAGATATCTACTATTTCCACCTGTGACCTATTAACTTACTTGTTGAAGTAGGCCTCTTTTACTCTTTTTACTTCAAAAATACCTTGATATGCTCTAAGTATCTCGTCATACCACAAACTGAAGGAGTCCTTAGGGTGGAACTATAACAAATAAAGAAGTGGCTCATGGCCCAAAGTGTGCCCCTCACCCCACTAACTCAGCCCCTTCCATAACTTGGACCACAGGCCATTTGTGGGTTTCACTTTCACAGATCTCATAATTTGTGAGTTTCTCCAGCCGCTGTCCCTGCCCCTCAAGCACTTTTTTTCTGCAGCCTTTTTCTGGAACCTTCCCTCTCAGCGGCTCCAATCAGCTGCTTCTGGTCCTCCTTCTCCACCAGAGACTGCCTGGTCAGCTAAGGATGGATTGCAGCCTGATTTCTCAGCATCACAAACTCCCTCCTGATGCTCCCTACATATCCAAAGAAGAGGATGGGCAAGAGAGGGGAAGTATAGGATCACCATGCCAATCTATCTCCTTTCACTCTTCGTTCCCTGACTTGGTTTGGACCTTGGGTGCCTGTTCTCCCCACCATGCTTCGGCCCCCTTCCCACACACATGCGCGCACATTTTGATTTCTGGAGTTTTTCCACTTTTGTGGAGGTCCTGCACCCCAGCCTAGTGAATGTGGAAGGCCAACTGTATAACTGCGCAGTGCAGGTACCTTTAGTATCCTTCAGAACGAACGCCTTTATAGGATCTAACCCAGCTAATAGTGTAAACCACTGGAGGTTAAACAGTAGCCCTCAAGATGCACATGGCCCCCAGATTGTTTTCACAGACCCGCAAACACTCTGGACTGCCCTCCCCAAAATGGAACCTGGAAGCTTCCAAAGGAGGCAACTCACCTTTTTAATTGGGTTGTGGAGAGGGGGTTTGTACTGCTTAATATTAAAAATGTTTTCCAATAACGGAAATAAGACTTCTGGTCACTTCTGGTTTGCGGGGGGAATTTTTGCAGAAATTGGTCCACTGACCCTCCAGTCTTGCCCATCCCTAGTGTAAATAGTCATCAGATGACCTGGGTAGAATTAAAATAATTTTTAATTAGAATTAAATTAAAATTAAATTTTAATTAGAATTAAATTTAATTAGAATTAAAATAAAACATAGCCAAGTGGGAAGTTGTGCCAACTGTACCATACCCTTTTTTATTTTCTCACTGTTTTTTCTCTTCCTCTACCCACCCTCATTCTGCCTTTTCCTGTTCTAATTTTTCTCCCTCCACACAAACAGCAGCAGAAATTCTTATTCTTATTCTTTCTTTACACACACACACACACACACACACACACACACTTCAAGTCCAGAACAGACAAGGTTATGTCTCCAGTCTTTGTAGACTGTATGAAGAATCAAATGTCTGGGCTTTGTGGCTTTAGAATTCTGGTGGAGATGCACACACACTTGTTTTACAGATACATCAGTTGGACATAGATGGAAGTCATCAGTGGCTCATGGTCTGAGCAGAAGATTCACCTCACCCCTTACCCTACAATTTCAGGCTAAGTCCTTCACCCTAGCTTGGATCACAGGCTACCCCTAATGGAAGCACTGTTCAAACAGTCTGAGCAAGATCCACATCATAGCTGTACTGTATAAATCTACACATGAACAGTCACCTATTTTTTGTATTGTACAAACTTGTGTGAAATGGCAAAAATATCCAGTTGAATGCAAGGCCTACTGTACAGCTGGTACAGTACTATCACCAAGTTCAGCAGGTTAGATAACAGTTCAGTAGAGAAATACATATCAGACAAAAATGAGCATACACATGTACAATAGCACCACATCAACATCTCCACTAGTACAACCTTGAACTGAATGCATATAGTTCACAGCTGGTCTCTGGCACTCAATTCACTGTGCCCACCCAGATTTCCAGGAAGAGAGAGGTAGCACCCAGATATATTTATAAAGCCCCAAACTCAGCTGTGGTATCTCTCTCAAAAGTGAAGCTCGTCCTTTATATACAGACAGAAAGATCCTCTGTCATGAAACAATTTGCCAAATATTTAGTTTCCATAGAAACTTCTTATGTGAGTTTGCCTATCAAAGTTTCTCTGGTCCATTAACAATCATCTGTCAAATCCCCTCAGTGTATCACTGATCCATTAACAGTCATCTGTCAAATCCTCTCAGTCCCCTCACAAAAGCTAATGGGAAGTTCAGAAGGTTGCTGGCATGTGTCTTCAAGTCTTTTCTGACTCATGGCAGCTCTAAGATAAACCGATCACTGGTTTTTCTGGGGCTGAAAAAGTGTGACATGCCCAAGGTCACTCAGAGGGTTTCTATGGCCAAGCGGTGAATGAACCCTGTTCTGCAGGTTCTTAGTCCAACACTACTGCACTATGCTAGTTCAGATTATTCTTCCACAAGCATGGCCATGTCCACACTAGCCTGTTATAGCGCTATGATTCCACTTTCAACATCCTATGGAATCCTGGGGTTTGCAGTTTCGGGAGGGGCCAGACATTGAAAGTGGAATCATAGCGCTATAACAGGCTAGTGCAGAAATAGCCCCCGCATTGAAAGAACAGTCCTGCTCCCACCGCCAACAGGGCTCAGTTTCCACAGCTCCTCACCGCTGGCTGGCATGTGAAGACGCTGTCTATGTGCAGATGTGAGCAGAGCTCCTTTAACCTGAGGGGGGGATCATGAGTGGGCAAGGATGACCTCTCACACTGAGGAGCTCTATGTATTTAAGCTGTTTCCTTCATGCACTGACGGAATGTCAGGTGGTCGTCCTCACACACTTCTTTCAACACAAGGAAAAGGACATTATCTTACACACACACACCCCAAACTTTTCAGAGCTTAGGGGGGAAAAACTGCTGATTAATTAACATAAAGCTGTAACTCAAGGCAGCTTTTGGCTGTATGTGTGGGAGCAAGATATGTCATGTGTTTTCACTCAGCCATTCAGCATCCTTTACCAGCATGTTCTCACCCCATGCAGAAGTAGCAAGTCCTGACTACATTTTTTTTGCTATCAAATAGTTTCATAACTTTATAACTTTTGAGTGGTAGATATTGTAAAGAAACCTTGTACAAATGATGTCTGAAGGCCACAAAAGTCTCCTGCTCTTTGAAATCAATGTATAACCATCTCTCTCTTCATCTGCCTGCCTGTCTGCCCTCCTCCCTTCCCTTCCCTTCCTTCCTTTTCCACTGTAAAATCTCATAACATTTCTTCAAGCCTGGGTGGACCTCTGTGAAGACACTGTGCCTCCCTGGGGGTCCATGGACCACAGCTTAAGAAGAACTGGTTACTTACCTGTAACTGTGGTTCTTCGAGTGGTCATCTGTGCCCTCACACACTAGGAGCTTTCGCACATGCGCAGTAGAGTTTGGAAAATTCTAGAGCTTAGTAGCTTGGCGGGAACCCCTCCCCCATGCCGGTACTGAGCATGCTCAGCCCGCCAAGCAACGGTCTCTCCTCAGTTCTAGAGTCCGCTGATAAGGGACCTGAGAAAGAGGGGATGGCTGGGCGGGTGTGTGTGAGGGCACAGATGACCACTCAAAGAACCACAGTTACAGGTAAGTAACCAGTTCTTCTTCTTCGTGGTCTCTGTGCCTCACACACTAGGAGATTTTGTAGCTTACCAGTAGGACGGTGGGTCAGGTCCTAGAGTACGGAAGCCAACACCGCTCGTCCGAAACGGGCATCTCTACGGGACCGGCAGTCCAGTCTGTAGTGGCACACGAAGGTCGATGGTCGAGACCAGGTCGCCACACGGCAGAGTTCTTGCAGGTCCACTCCTCGCAGGAGAGCTACTGAAGACGCCACGGCTCTGGTAGAATGAGCCCGGAGCAAGGCTGGCGGAGGCTGCTTGGCGAGTTCATATGCCAGCAGGATGGTCTGGGCCACCCATTTGGAGAACCTCTGGGTGGACACCTTGTGGCCTCTCCGACGCCGGCCGTAACACACGAACAGGTGCGAAGTCTGGCAAAAAGACGCACTCCGGTTTGTGTAAAAAGCCAAGGCCCGACGAACATCGAGAGAGTGGAGGGACCGCTCCAGGGGAGTCGTCGGGTCAGGGTAGAAGGTGGGCAAAATGATGTCCTGACTGAGGTGGAAGTATGGGACCACCTTGGACAGGAAGGAAATATCAGGGCGAAGGACTACCTTGTCCCTATGGAAGACAAGGAAAGGCTCATCAGCCCACAGCGCTGTCCGCTCACTCACTCGCCTAGCTGAGGTGACAGCTACCAGGAAAGCAGTTTTTATGGTCAAGAGTCTATCATCCGCAGTAGCCATGGGCTCAAAGGGCGGTCGCGTCAGCTGCAATAGTACCAGGGACAGCGACCAGGGCGGTAGCAGAGGTGATACCAGTGGGTAGAGATGTTGTAAGCCCTTGATGAACTGCTTCATGGTAGTGTCCCGGAAGAGAGCTGCCGATGGAGAGCCTCGAGGTTGATATGCCACAATAGCGGTAAGGTAGACCTTCAGCGACAGGAATGCAAGTCCTTGCTGCCGAAGGTGGAGAAGGAAGTGGAGCACGGTACACAGGCCAACAGGCCCACTGCCAGCTGGGCCCATGGATGTTTGAGGGCCTCCATCAAGGCCAGCAGGAACGGTAGCGGTGCCGTCAATGGTGGATGGGTATCTACGTAGTGGAAAACCGGATCCTGCACGGCCGGAGCTGGGTCCACGACCTTTAATCCCAATGCCGTCACCATCCGGAGAAGGATATCAGAGAACTGCTTCACGTCCTCCGGTGCTGACTCTGGTGTGGGATCTCCAAAAACCAAGGGAGGCGACTCGTGGGATGCGGGTGTCGACTCTTCGGATTCCGAGTCGGATTCGTAGGTCTGGGAAGACTCAGAAGGAGATTTCTCAGGAGACCTCTCTCTCGAGGGCTGCTGAGATGGCAGCGCCAGGGTAACCGTGGGTGCAGCCATCATAGTCGGTGGAGCAACCGTTGCCTGTGGAGTCGTAGTAATCGGCACCACCGTAGGCCGCGGGTGCTGGATCGCCTGGGTGACTGTAGTGGCGGGAGCCGAAGGTTGTACAGGAGCAGACTCCGAAGTTGGGCGCGACACTGTCAAGGTGCCCCTTGGTGGTGGGGAGACAGCCCGATAATGGGGCGAGCGCTCACGGGATCTCCGATGATGTGGTGATCTCAAAAAGGAGCAGGAAGGTGATCGCCGATATCGTGGATGGTATGCGGTGCGCGATGGAGAGCGTGAGCGACGATAAGGTGACCACTGTCTCACGTCAGGGTGGTACCGGTCCCTATATGCTGGGGAATAGGACCGGTACGATCCTGGATACTCCCGCCAGGTGTGTTCTCGACCGTACCTCGCGATATGGGATGCGGAGGAATACGGTGAATCAAATGGGGGCCGAGACAGGGCCCGTTCCAGATGGGTCTCCCGACCACACGGGGACCGATGTCTCACCCTTCGTTCAGGGGAGCATGACTCGCTCTTGGCAGAAGACTCCCGATGGCGGGGCAAGGTCAGAACATCCTCCGGGTGGTCCACCACTTCAGGGTGACCGAGCCGAGACACCACGGCAGTAAGTAGCGGCGGGCCAGAAGGCACAGCCGAGCCAGCGGTCACCTCCTCATCAAGAGACCTCCAGAATTTCCTGGGGTTCCAAGTCTTCGCCTGGGTCTTCAGGCTGCGGGGTTGGAGGAGGTGTAGGAGGAGAAGGCCTCTTGGGAGGAGAGTGCCGCTTCTCCTTCCTTTTCTTCTTTTTCTCCTTTTCCTTCTCTTTAACGGCTTCTTGAGGGGCAGGACGCTTACGCTGAGCAGCAGTAAGCAGCCTGGGTGACTTAGCTGCCTGCGAGCCCGCAGGAGCCTCCCTCGAAGTCGACGCCACCGAAGAGATTCTCAGCAAGGCCGATATTGGGGGCCGAGATGATGGTACCAATCCCGGTACCGTCGATGTCAGGGCGGGAGCCGCCAGAACCGACAAGGGTGTGGTCACAGGTCGGCTCGATGTCGATGGTTTAGACATCGGGGGCTGAACAGATGGCTGATCCCTCGCTCGGAGAGACTCTTCCCAGCAGTGAGATTTCAAGCGGGTTCCGCAGAGTCTGGGCGGTGAAGTCGCAGCAGATCAGACAAGCCTTAACGTTGTGAGTCTCTCCCAAGCAGAAGAGGCAGTCACTATGTCCGTCTGTCAGTGCGACCTTGCGACCACAAGTGTTGCAAGGCTTAAAGAGAGAAGACATAGACGTCCAAGGAAGGAAAACTCACAAGGGGTGAAGCTAAAGGAGGGGTCGAAAAGATCCGAAAGTCACCAAAACCAAGTCTGAAATCCAAAAATGAAGTCCAATAGTCAAATCCAAGTCAAAAACCAGAGAGAAAATGATCCAAAAAGCCAAAGGGCACTACTAAGCAAAAGAACCTTCCGTACGCAACAGCGGACGAGAAAGAACTGAGGAGAGACCGTTGCTTGGCGGGCTGAGCATGCTCAGTACCAGCACGGGGGAGGGGTTCCCGCCAAGCTACTAAGCTCTAGAATTTTCCGAACACTACTGCACATGCGCGAAAGCTCCTAGTGTGTGAGGCACAGAGACCACGAAGAAGAACTGTTGTTCGAAAGCAAATTTCCTGCCATCATCCAATGTGCCAATTTGGGGTGGGGGTGGGGACATGTGGCCTCTTGATGCCATTGGACTTCCCACCAGCCCCGGCAGCTGCTGAGTAGTGTGGGATGGTAGGAATAGAAGTTCATTGACAGGAAGAGCAGGGATAGATGTTACCGCGGTTTCTAGCCCGGGCTTGTGGTATATTAGATATCATTTGATATCAATAATTTGGCCTTCTTTACCCATTCCTCTCCATGTGCTTGCGAGGCCCCCAGACAAGCACGCATACAGGCACGGTGATAATAGCCGAAACATTCCAAACAAATCCAAGCAGGCCAGAAATAGCCAGACTCTCGCTTTAGGAGACCTCAAGGCAAGTACCATATTATGTATGCACACTACTTACAAAGGACACCCTGCCCCGAGCAGGCAGCTCGACGAGCCTAATACTCAACTGTCAAGCACTCCGCTTTTGCATACTGGCTACTCTATTGACAACTCTGTCCTAACTCAATCATGCAAAATACTGACCTTTTGGAGGCTTTGTTTCCAGCCCGAAACTCATTGTTTTCCCCAAGAACGGACTAGCCTGCAGCCACATTTTCCCCTATAAGAACCCCTGACTTTGAGCAACTCGCTGGATCGCTCTTGGCTTCCATCCCGCCTTGCTGTCGCTTCGTCCAGCGAGCCTTCCCCTCAGCTCCTCGTGCTGAGAATCCTTACTTCCACAAACTTTGTCTTCAGACTTTCCAGGCTTCAGGACAGGTGTAGTATTCCCCATACAAAACCTCTTCTTAAAATCCCTCTATCCAACTCCTACCTTTATTTCAATAGTTCTCCGTATGAGTGTGTTGTATACATGTGTTAGACTGTACATCAATAAAACAACTATTATTATTTACTTCTGTTTGCTCCTTGACTCGGCCTGACCCCATAGACATTGGGTTCAAGATCTCGCTACGTTGCCCTGCCTCTTGCATTGCTAACTAGTGCTCTAGCTAATTCCCATTCCCCATTATTTTGAGCACATTGAGGTGTCCCTCCCGGGACCCCCAGAAATCAGGGTAACATAGAGATTCCCTAGCCCTACGGTGTAAGCTTACAATATGGTAAACCTTTCATACCTTATCAGCGTACATGTATGCTTTCATGTATATTATCATATGGGGAGGCTGGCCTATTAATCATTATTAAGTTTGTGTCCCAACTGTTCTATGAAAAGCTCAGAGCAGCTAAGATGGGATCATCCTATTTCATTTTCATAGCAACCCTTCAAAAAGAGATGAGGCTGTGGATACCACCAAAGCTGAGAGATTTTTAGTCCAGATCTCTCTATTGCAAGTGCAGCACTCTTGCTGCACACCCACATGGACTCTTGGGACTTGCTCAACATGTAGTCAATACCACTCTTCCCATATCTGCAAGAGAAGCTATATACTAAATTGCCAACACAAATGGCATGTTATTCCGCACAACGTTCCAGATCTTTCAAGATCTCAGTATGAAATGTTAATGACAGTTTTTAATCAATGCTTCTTCCTTGAGTGGTTCATCCCAAACAGCAAAACAAACCGGAACCCTTAGATATAAATCTGTTTGTTTTGACTCATTCTTTGTAATACTACTTTCTAATTTGGGTTATAATTGTTTTCCTTTCTTAGCCAATTATTCTCTGCGAAAAGGGGATTCCATACAGAGAAGGGGCGTCAGGCCTAATCTCATGCAAATTTCTACCTGTAAAAGTCACTACACTGTGTGTGAAAATATTTGCAAAGGGCATACGAGCATAAGCTTCCACAAAATTGGGAATGCTGAACAATCAAGGATTACAGCTTTCCGCCTCTCTGCTTTTGAATGAGGATGCATAAAGAATACTTATGACATTGACCAATTGTTTTATCTTCCCCTTTTCATATTCTGGAAATTTAAATTATGCTTTGAGATGCTTAGACAAGGAAGGTTAATAACAGCAATACTATTGTTTGCATCTTTCATTATTGGACACACCCATTTTTAGACATGCCCATGTTTTGCAAAGTTTCTGATTGCTTGGAAAATGGTTTTACCTTCACACTCTGACTCCAGGCATCATCACAAAACAAGTTCAGATGTGCCTCATCTCCTATTTCAACAGTTCAGGCTCAATAATCCCTTGGTCGTATCAGGTATACTGTTCCACAGACAGGAGTCTAAATCCAATCATAAGGGACAACTGTCTTTTAAGATACATTATATAATAAGAAAGCCATCTACTTGAATGTACTATTTTACCTTGGTGTAAGAGTGCTTTCAACTGGACTATGATTTAGCATTTTTAGTGGGTGTTTTCAAGAAATGTCCACTATAACATGTGGTTATATATTTTTTATAAAACTGTCATTATGACAATATTATTCATTATATTATTCCTTGTCATTTTTATGAGGATCTGCATGGGGAAAAAAATCTGTCTGAGTTTAAGTTGAAGCAGAATTTTGTTACCTTTAGTGAATGTGAATGTTTCATGCTGTTTGGTAATGGAAAATGTTATTTTTCATTTTTCCTAATTCCCACTGGAGGCTAGGAACCTGAGATCTGATTTCATTGCTCAGTATTAAATATTCCATGCTTTTATTATAGCTTGCAGCTAAACAATAAAACTGTATACGAGATTAAACTATAGCTGCTCCGTTTGAAACAGGTACAGCCCCATGTCGTCAAAAACAAATAGCAGAAAAAGTAATAAAATGAGTCATTTAGTCTTTTTAATGTACACAGTTCAGCAAACTGGCTTTTAGATCACAGGTTACAGGAGTTCTGATGGTGTTTTAAGGAGACTGGTACAAGCATTTTCTGGACTCTCATTGCAAACAGTGAGTGAGAGAAGCAAGGAATGAGAGTTACAAAGCACAATATACTGCATGTAAAACAAGCAACTCAGCAGTGTATATGCTGACCACTTGGACTCTGGAGCTCTAGTTGACAAGCACTGCATGTTAGCCACTTCACTGTCCATTATTGTAGTTAACGAAAGCTACCATATTTGCCAGTGTATTAGATGCACCAGCATATAAGACCCACCCCACTTTTCAAGGGGTATTTTTCAGGAAAAAAATATTTAGTTCTCTGGTGAGCAAAATGCACAGGAAAGGAGGGGAAGGAAAAGCATGCTGCACCACCACCCCTCTCTTCCTGTTTGCTTGGGCAGAAACTCCTGGCACAGTCAAAATGCACAGGAGAGGAGGGGAATGAAAAAGTGTTGCACCAGAAGAGGAGGGGAATGAAAAGTGTGATGCACCACCACCCCTCCCTTCCTGTTTTGCTTGGGCAGAAACTCCCAGTAGAGTCAAAATGCACAGGAGAGGAAGGGGAGGTAAGAAGAAACTATAGAAACATCTATCTATGTTTCTATAGATCAAGGCTTTCACTACCCCCTCCCTTCTTGTTTTGCCTGGGTGGGGGGAACGCCTTTCACTCTCCCTCCCTTCCCTATGTTTTTCACGTTACTGTATTTGCAGGTGTATAAGATGCACCCCATTTTCAGAGGGTATTTTTTGGAAAAAAAGTGTGTCTTATGTACCAGCAAATATGGTAGTTAGCAAAAGAATAACAGAAAGCGAGAAGAGAGAGAGAAAAAACATATGTAATAATTGCTTTCTGAAAGCAATGATTTGTTCTACATACTTCCTGGACGATTTCTTTAAGTAAGATGAGTCTGACTTTCCTAGGTTAGGGTATACCAAAGAATAAGCCATTCCTACTGGGTCCTCCCAACACAGAAATGAAAAGTTCCGTTCTGAAGACAGAAGATGAACGAACTGGTTGACCAACCGAACCTAAAGAGTTCTCATCAATGGTTGCTCTTCATCATAGAAAGAAGTGACTAGTGGGGTGTCCCAGGGTTCTGTCCTGAGCGGGTATTGTTCCACATCTTTATACGTGATTTGATGATGAAACAGTCATGCTTATTGAATATCTAGATGAACTGGATGATGATACCAAATTAGGAGGGGCAGCTAATACTCCAGAGGATACAAGCAGCATTCCAAATGACCTCAATAGACTGGACTGCTGGGCCAAAACTAACCAAATGAATTCCAATATGGTCAAATATAAGGTACTAGTTTTAGGTGAGAAAAATGAAATACTCAGATAGAGGATGGGTGACACCTAATTTTGACAGTAGCATGTGTGGGAAGATTCTTAGGGAGTCTTAGCTGACCACAAGCTGACCACAAGTTGACCACAATCAGTCAAAAGTGTAAATGCAGCAGTCAAAAAAGTCAATGCAATCCTCGTCTGACTCAACAGGAATGTAGGATCCACACTGAGGGAAGGAATAGTACCATGCTGTTCTGCATTGGTAAGGCCTCATCTGGAATATTATGCCCAGTTCTGAGCACCAAGTTCAAAAAGGATATTGACAGCCTGGAACCCATTCAGGGGAGGGCAACCAAGATGATGAAACTTCTGGAAAACAAGCCCTATGAGGAAAGACTGCAGGAATGGGACATGTTTAGCTTGCAGAAGAGAAAACTGAGAGATGACCTGATAGACATCTTTCAATATCTGAAAGGATGTCATGGAGAAGATGAAAAAACTTGTTTTCTCTTTCTGCAGAGACTAAGACATGAACGAATGGATTCAAATTACAGAAGTTACAAAGATCCCCTCCGAGCCTGAGAGAGCATCAGCATTTAAAAGCAAGGGCAACCCTAGTAGTTCCTGATGGAGTGTCTGCCAACAAAGGAGGAGCTCTTTTAAACAGCGACTGCCTCCTGAAAAAAAAAAAAACCTGTGTAAAGCCCAGAGAGCCCAGCTTTATAAAGGCCTCAGCCCTAGGGCAGGAAAAGGTGTAAGCACTGTCTATTCCCAGGTCTAGGCTTCTTGAATGTTGGGGCTTCTGTCTTGCTGGACAGCTACATGCCTAAACTTAGGTTGCATTTGACCCTATCACTGTGTCCTTATCCTCTGCCTTGATCCTTCAGCTTGCCTGGTCTGAAGCAAGACAGTTCCAGCTAGGAGCTATCTCTATAATGAACAACCCTTTTCTTTTCATTTCTCTTCAATCTGGTGGTGTTTTCTACGGTTTAGTGTTACATATGCACAAGTGTTATCCATGGTTAATGGTTATCAAGTTCCCTAATAACCATGGTTTGCCAATCTATTTCAAACCATGTTATGAAGTTGTGGTCTTAAAAAGGAGCCATAGTCAGCTTTGTTGCCTATGTATATCTTAAAAATGGGTAGTATTGATAAAGGAGCAGGCGTCCCAATTTGGGAAAAGATTGCATTATATCCACATTAGCTTGCCGAGTGTACTTCTCCATTCATATTTTGTTCACCAAGCACTGGTCATTGTAGTACTGCTACATTAGTAACAATACCTTTTATAGAATAACCTAGTTATGTAAAACTGATTGTTTTCAATTTAGAAGTAAAGGGAAACTACTATTTCCACAAATTAAAAAAAAAAGAATCAAGCTGTTCATTTCCCTGTTGAAGTATGATCTGTTTAATAATACAGTACTGAAAACAGGGTTGATTGAAACTTTGTGCAACATGGTGGTACTCATTGCAGGGGAGGCAGACCAGCAAAGATCTATGTCAAGCATCAGCACTAACCAACCACTGATCCTGCAACAACTGCTGAAGGCAGTCATTCAAGACATGTTAGTGCTGCGTAGACTCTGAGAGCCTCTAATTGTTAACAGTTATAGTCTGATCAAGAGAACAAATATGATGTAGTGGTTTAAGCACTGGACTATGATGCTGGAGACCAGGGTTCAACTCCTTGCTTGGCCATGGAAACCCACTGAGTGACCTTGGGCACATCGCACAAACTCAGCCCCAGGGTCACCGTAACTCAGAAATGACTTGAAGCCACACAACAACAGCATAGTGTGATCACAAAGTATAGAGATATCAATGTTTTGGATTCTCTGAGGGAAAAGTCTTTGTCTCTTGTCTCTCAAGATTGTTCATTACACCTTATTGCTCAGGTCTCCATTTATTGAAATTTCTGATATGGCATTAACCAGATCCTGCTGTCCAGGATCTTTTCTCTTCACACGACCCTCGATGACTTTGTAGATGGCAAACCCAGGAATAACCAGGCTGGGCACTCCGGCAAGGATGACAACAATGACATAAACCCAGCTAGGGTAGAGGACTGAATTTGATTTGGGAAAAAATTCCTGTGGAAGGAAAGAGATAAATTTCAGGTACTTGAAGTAAGGTAGGAGTAGATACAGAAAACTCTGAGAGCCAGAGTGGTATAGTAGCTTTAGTGCTAGACTAGTGCTTTGGGAGGCCAGTGTTTGAATCTTGCCAAGAAAACTCCATGATAGATTTGGCTTAAGGTTGCCAGAAATTTGAAAGAGCTTGAAGGCACACCACCACCACAATACAAGAGAACTGTAAAATGGAAAGCCAACAGAGCATTTGGGCTGCAGGGATACAGCCCTGAGAATCTGTGAAAGAACCCAAGAATTCCTCATTGATCAAGATGGCAATGGTAGAGAAGTTTCAGTACAAGACAGCTAGCCTGTCTGCTTACTGACATAGGGAAATGTTGAGTGTTATTCAGGGTTCACTTTGGGGTTCATTCACAATGTGCACAAAGCAGTGGAGATGTTCAACAGACTTGGCCACATGAACTGACCCGACCCACAATACTCTGAAACAAACATGAATTTCACTGTAGGTGATCAAGTGGTTGCACTGGCACTGAAATTGACATGAGAAGTGTTTCTTGAAGGCAAGATAATTATAGAAAACTAGGAAATTTACCCAAAGTTGCCTGGCATGATGTTGATGATTTTGTTTATGATTTGGATAATCAATTATTTGTAGTATCTATAATCTTTCAAATTGACTTCAAGCAAAGTTTTAAGCAAAATGGATCTGAAACTGCAATTTTGAAAGAAAGAAAGAGAGAGAGACAGACAGACAAAAAAGTTGTTAATAGTCAATAGTCCTGAATTTGCACAATAATATTCGGGATGTCAATCTAGAGTTTAGGTATTTATATATCACAGATTAATAAGGGCAGTCCAGGCTGAAGCCCCATTTAACCATCACCAGAGAAGTGTTTGTTCAAGGGATACCCAACAGTGTTGATGGATAAGGTCCAAAATCTTACTACGGTCTTTGTTTTGTTCCTAATTGATAACACAGCATATCTGTTACCTCTGTGGTCAAGCATGTTGTTATAGCAAGATGGACAGAAAGATAGGGCACTGCACATTATATCATAGGTTCTCAGGTTCAGCAAATCTATCTTTAGGAACAAAGGGTAAGATGAAGAGAATACCTGAAAGCAGAACTAAGTATCCTAACAGACAACTCATTTTCTCCAAAGGAAACCACTGGCATTGAAACAGTCAGATCTGTACCATCTCAGCATGAAATCAAACAGCAGACGACATAGAGAGGGACACAAATTGATCAAGAAAGTTATTACAAGAAGTGATCCGGTGTGTTATTACAAGAGCTGATAAAGCTGGGAATAATCAGACATATTTAGAAGGTAAGAGAGGAAAGAGTGAAGACAAAATCATTTTCCAAACAGTCAAAAGCTTGGCAGACAAGAGCAAAGCCAATTCAGCCACTGAGCTGAGAATATCACTGGCAACACCATTAAAGGTGCATAGCAATTCTTAACTGCATTCAGATTCTGCCGGTCATTTTTCATAGTGGATCCTTCGTTGAACATAGGAAGCTGGCTTATGCTATGCCAGACCATAGTATTATCCTGCCCAATGCTCCAGTGTCTTGGAAAGAGATTTCTTTCTGTCAGTTCATTCTTTTAGCTTAAAATGTCAAAGACTTGAACCTGCAACATTCTGTATGCAAGGCATGTACTTTACCACCGAGTCAAGGCCCCTCCCTAAGGATACTTTGGTCTTTTCATGTACTATTACACATAATCTCTTAGATTTTTTTTAATTCCTGTGATACCAAATCCTAGGGTGGAGCAGAGTTCGGGTATTAGACAGATATCTTTGGATATGGAATCACAGGATTTTTTGAAAAAGAAGAAGAGAAAAAGAAAATTTTAGGTAATATATTCTGTCCTATAAAGAGTAATTTGACTATAACTCTGGAAACCAGGGTTCAAATCCCCACTTGATCATAGAAACCTACTGGGTGACCTTGACCAAGTCACATTCTCTCAGCCTCAGAGAAAGGCAAAGACAAACCCCTCTTAACAAATCTTCCAAAAAAAATGTGATAAGTTCAACTAAAGGTCAACATAAGTTGGAAAGAACTTGAAGGTACACAACACAACACATCTGTCTAATATGTTTAAACAAAACTAAGGCCTCCGAGTAACAGTACTCTCAATGGGAATTAAGTTACCTTGCAAAGTAGACACACCTTAACAATGGCATAAGCACCTAGCATTTACTTTCAATAAGCAGCCACATTTAAACAGCAGATCAATTGCCCTGGGACTAAGCAATTCGTTTTATTTATCTGCACAAACAGGATCTTTAGCAAACAGCCCCGAGGCAGGAAAAGCGCCAAGGACAGATTGGGCAAGAAAGGGCAGATGGGAGCAAGGATGAGAAAAGACAAGCCTTACAAAATGATTTGGGGAGTGTTTCTTTGAACAGGTCTACTTACATAATCTGGGTCCCAGATGATATATTCTAGTTTTTCCTGCACTTTCACCACAAAGTAAAACATGAAGATAACTAACATGAGAAGGGGGCTAATAAATCTCCAGGTCACTTGCCAGAAAATGTTGGGTTTGTGCCCAATCATGAACTTAATGTCTTCATTAAATCTGGAAAAGAAAGAAAGGAAGTTAATGGAGACTATTGCATCCTGGACAAAAAACTCAGACATAAATTTTAATTGTTTCATAATTAATAAATGGTTGTTACAAACATAAAGAAATCTACTACAAATACATCAAATGCAACCGTTTCCAACAAAATCTATTAACACATCCAGAAGCTGGTTATCAAGGGGAGCAAAACCAACTGATGTACATGCATGTAAGAAGTAGCAATAGATTCAAGGCATTTCTGATTATTTGATTTCAGGTCAAAGGGCATTTTCCAGCATTAAATCTTTTGATGTGACAACAGATGCTGACAGGTCCCAGCTAAGATAAAAGTTAAAGAGATAAATAAAAGTTAAAGAGATGAATGACATATTGCCTTTCAACCACTCTAATACAGACCCATGGGTTTGGGAGAAGAACAGGTTGCTTACTTGTAATTGGACTTCTTCAAGTGGTCATCTATGAACCCGCACAAATGGGTTGTCTGTGTCTGTGCAGTAGGCCCCTTCGGAACCTTCTAGAGCTTAGAACTAGCATTTTGGTGGGAACCCTGCCCCCTTCCCCTGAGGCTATATAAGGTCCCTTCCTGCCATTGTCCTCAGTTGCTTGGCCACTGCAACAGCCTTAGAACATAGGACAGAGCAGGACACAAAGAGGGGAGGTAGGACAGGGCTGTGCGAGCTCCCAGATGACCACTCAAAGAACTCCAGTTACAGGTAAGCTACCTCTCCTTCTTCTTCATGGTCTCTGTGACTCACACAAATGGGACACTAGCGAGCTACCAGTATAGGAGGTTGGAGTGTCATGTGACAAACAAGCCCCATAGATCTCCAGCAGAGGAGAAACTTACTGTATTAAGATATTACAATCCAACCAAGACGCCATGATATCATCAACAAGTCAAACTTTATTGTTACAGAATAAGTCACGTTAGAAAGAAGAACTTTATTCATATGGCAAAATATTCATGTGGCAAAATCACTGAATAGAAGAAAACAAGACACCCTTCCCAAACATAGTATCATTAATAGCCCTTTGGTTGACTCTCTAACGTGAAATAAAGGTAGTGGGCTGAGACCATGTGGCAGTCCTACAAATCTCATGCAAAGGAACTCCCTTCAAAAAAGCAGCAGATGCAGACGAAGCTCTGGTGGTATGGCTTTTTAACTGAGTTGGAGGCTCTTTTCCATATGAATATCTAGGTGGAAGCCACCCATTTAGATAGTCTTTGTGATGATACAAGGAGTCCTTTTTTAGTTGATGAATAACAAAGGAAAAGTCTTCGAGATTTCCTATACTCAGCTGTGTGCTGCACATAGAAAGCAAGTACACACCGGACATCCAAACACTGCAGTCTACGTTCCAAGTCCAAAGAAGGAAGGATAATGTCCTGGTTCAGATGGAAAGCAAATACCACCTATGGCAAAAAGGTGTTGTCTGGCCTAAGGACGACTTTCTCTCTGTGGAATCGAAAATACAGCAAATCAATTTGTAGAGCAGAGTTCACCTGTTCTCCTGGCAGAAGTAATGGCAACAAGAAATGGAGTTTTCCAAGAGAGGAATCATAAGTCACATATGGCCATTGGCTCAAAGGACCACTTAGACAGTTGGGAGAGGACAAGAAGTAAGTTCCAGCCTAGAGTGGGAGGCACGACAGGACGGTGGAGATGCTTGTATCCCTTCAGGTAACTTTTGACCAGAGGATTCTGGTCCTCTGGTCAAAAGCAAGAACGTCTGCCTCAACACTGAAGATGAGAAGATATCGCTGAAAGGTAAGAGCAAAAAGAAATAAGTGACAGATCTCTGACAGATAAGGAAGAGAGGAATTCAAGCAAATTCATGGTACCTAAAGTGTCGACATTGAGATGTCGTTGCCAAAGAAACTGAAGAACCTTTGTCCATTTGTAGGCACAGGAGTGAACAGTAAGACAGATTGTGAGCAGCCTCTACGGCACATCGAACCGATGTCGGTAACAAAGCTATCAAAGCAGGTTCCGAGTTGTCAGTTTTAGACTCATGATGTCTGGATGACAGGTAGTGCAGTTGTTCATTGTGAGAAGATTCGGTTTGGGTGGAAGCCTCAGATACCGGTGGTTGGCTAGAAGTAGAAGTGGAGTTGAACCACTGCTGTCGAGGCTACCAGGGCATGATCAGTATCGCTGAAGCACCATCTCATTGGATCTTTGCGATGGTTCTGGTTATCAGCAGGAAGGATGGGAAAATGTAGACTGTGGGATCCCTCCAGTTGAAAAAAAAAGCTTCTCCGAGACATCCTCTGTGATCTGTGTACCTGGAGCAATACACCAGGCACTGTTTGTTACAGGGGGACACAAAGAGGTTGATTGTTGGAGTTGTCCATCTCGAGAATAGGCCTTTGAGGACTGTTTTGTCAAACTTCCCTTTGTGCAATGCCAGGGGAGTTCAACTTAGAGAATCTGCTAAGGAGTTCTGAGTCCTTCGGAGGTGAAGGGCAACAGGGAAGACATTGCAAGCAGGCACCAGTTGCAAAGACATAGGGTCAGGTGCAGAAGAATCAGAGACCTTGTGCTGCCCTGCTTGTGACAGTCTACTTGGACTACACAACCCTTCAGTACTTCTTCGAATGCAGTGAAGGCCTTTATTACAGTCAAGGGTTCCAGGGCATTGATGTGGACGGTTTTTGTCGATATTCACCGTTTGCCCCTTATTGTCAACTTTCTGGTGTGGACTCCCCAACCATCCAGGGACATGTCCATGGTCACGGATACGGCCAGGGCTGGTAGTTGAAACACCATCCCAGCAAGAATGTTCTGACTGCTTTTCCACCATGAGAACGATTGGACAACTGGCCGTGGTACTGAGAGTCATAGAGCTGGACTGTTGAACAGTGGATCAAACACATTGAGAAACCAATTCTAGAGAGGCCACATGCAAAATCTGGTAAACAGTATCACCGCAGTTGTCAATGCTATAAGGCCCAGGAGTACCTGCAGAGATTCTGCAGTAGCGCATTGATTTCATTGTAGAGTCAATATCACAGTGAGGAGATGACTGCCATGTTTGGGAGGAAGAGATGCCAACTGTCAAGCAGAAGCAAGGATGGCCCTGGTGAACTGAATCCTCTGAGTCGGGATGAGCTGTGACTTCTTGTGGTTGATTGTGATGTTGAGATTGTGACAAAGTTGAGCGTGAGATGAATCCAAGACTAATTAACCATCTATTTATGGAAAGAGGACAATTCCACATTGTTGAAGGGCTACTGCTACCACTGCCTTTGTGGTGTCGAGGACCAGTGTTGACATTGAGAAGTGTAGACTTCTTCATAAAGGTGCCCACAATGCTTTTGATGATGTTGAGAAATATAGTAGTCTTCAGAAGAGTAGTCATCATCTGACTCAGATGGAGAATAGTAAACATACATCCTACATTGACAGGAGCAAGAGCATTCTAAAAAGCTAGAATGGGAATTCCAACGTTGAGACCTTCTAGAAGACCCAGAATGAGATTGAGAGTGAAATCTTCGATGATGAGATGGAGAACGTGACCTATGTTCACGTCAAGGCCAAAGTGGAGGAGTCAGGCAATCTTCTTGGGAAGTCTCCTGTATAGTGACTATCTCAACCAGATGTTTGCAGTTGAAGTCAAGATGCTCTTCAGTCTCCTGTGGAGGCTGTTTTTTAGGCAGGTGTGTGCTCGACTATCTCACTGTCTGAAACACCTGTTGATGCTGAAGGTGTTGGAGACTGAAGAGGAGGCTGTGACAGAGATGATGACTGGAGAGGCAGTTGTTGATGGAGTGGAAGTGGTGATGGTGAAGTGGAGGGCCCCCGAGATACTGTCATTATTTTTTTTTTTAATATAATTTTATTAAATTTCACAAATATAAAAAAAAGGATTATTTGACTTGTACTTGTTACATGAATTTTCTTCTGTTCTTCCACGCTGTTCTGGTCAACATTTCCCGCAGCTTAGTCCACTTGTTACATTAGTGCATCACAATAAATTGATTATCTCATCTGTTCGAACACACATTTCCTTCTCCTAACAATCATAATATAGTCGATCTGGCTAGACAGTTCCCAACCATCACTCTCTTCTGCTTAACTCAAATCGTCCTGTTCCAAAATATTTCCATATCACTCTCTTGAAGCTTCTGTTTTCTCCTTATATATATATATATTTTTTCCCTTTAACTCTCCATTACCTACAGCCCAAAATCTTAAAATTTTTAATTATTTCTGTCATTGTGTATCTGGCAGTCTGAGCAATTATTACTGCAACAATCCCCCATCTTCTTACCCTAAATTCCATTGTACTAAAATGTCTTGTTTCTCCTTAAGTACTTTTTAAACCCCTTCTCCCATTCAGCAATATCACAATGTTCATATTCATGAACTATATCAATATATCATCAATTGCAAGCTTAACTAACAATGTCAAAATAAAAATCCATTTGTGTAATTCAGAAGCCTGTGCAATCGTCATCTTCCCGTTCCCCTCTCTCATCTGGTGCTCTGCAGCCCGGGTATTCATTTGCAAATTCTCTGTACTCTTAAAGTCGCTTATATTCCAAGCTGCACCGCACCTAAGAGAGAGGGTATTTTACTCCACTTATCAAATCAGAATCCTGTGACTATATCCGCTCCTTTTCCCCCCTCCCTTCCTGGACTTTGCAGTCCGGAATCTATTTCTGAATATTTACTGTATTCTCCTAGTCGCTTAAGTTCCGAGCCGCTCCGTCCAGGAGAGTGAGGGTCTTTACTTGACTAACTTCCATCACAATCTCCCCATTCCCCCCTCCCATCTTGGACTTCGCCACCCAAAATTCATTTCTAAAGATTATCTGTAATTTCTTTGTTGCTTAAATTCCAAGCAGCTCAGTCCATGGGAGGAAGGATCTTCCAATCAAGTCTCTTCCATCACAGGTTTCACAGTCTCAGCCCTTGACATCACATTGTTTATATTACTGACAATATATCACTTATAGTAAACTTATTTGACATTGCTGAAATACATTGCCCCTTCTCAAATCCAGAACCCTGTGCCTTTATCCGCTTTATATTCCCTCCTCCCCTCTTGAAGCTGCCCGGAATTCATTTCAGAAGATTCATTGCATTTTCATTGTCGCTTAAGTTCCAGGCTGCTCCATCCGTGGGAATGTGGATGTTTTGGATTAGATGACCTTCAGCACAGTCTCATAGTCTCAACAATCCAAGAAAGTCAAGAAACAAGAATCACTCCACAGGAATAAAAAAAAAAGGGAGACGTGCAGCTCAATAGCTTTCAATCCCGAAATATTCCTCCAAAATCCAAAATCCAAACCCCTAATCCGTGAATCAAATTCCAGATCTTCTCAGTCCAGCCAAAATATCGAAGTATTATACTGTAGAAAATTTAGTGTCCAAATGGAGATTATAACTCATTTGTAATCCATCAGTCCAAATGATCAATTATATGCCATCTTATACTGTAAGTCCCAATTGTGATTCATAAGTCTTTCTTTTTTCTTTTAAAAAAATATTAACTTCAATCCTCGTGAGTAAGCAGCACACCCAGCTAGCCTTTTCTTAAAATTCCAGCCCCCCCTTTAAGAAAAACTCCCAGCCATAACGAACTCACTCAGGCTCAGGGTCCCCTCCATTCTTTCGCTTCTGCCCACCGTTGCATGCCAGAACTGCTGCGATATTGACAGAATCGCGACCAGAACAGGTTAGATGACTCTTATTAAATTCTTACATGTTGTTTGATGTCTTCTTTTAAAAGTTGACGGCGGCGCTTGTGCCGCTCAGGCGGCGATCCCGCTGGCTCCGTCTTGGTCCTTCGACCTCCCTGGCGCTTTCCGCTCTCCCAGCCGGGCAGAGCAAACGCCGGTTTTGGGGTCCCCGTCGGACCCGTTCCACACCCCTCGTACCGGAGGGGTGTTCTGCTGCCTCTGTGGTGGCAAAAGAGGCGGCTGGAATCCAGCAGGTGGCTGCTCGGAGCCGCGCCATTGCGCAGCTTCAATCCGAGCTGCCACTCACACCGGCCATGCAACCGGAAGGGATCCGAGATACTGTCATTATTGACAGTGGTTGAAGTCAAGCTGTTGCTTGAGTGGAAGGAGGTATATCCTTTGACTTCTTCCTCCTTTTGGACTTGGCCAGTTCCTTTTCAAGAGAGCAACCCAAGGTATCCAGGACAATAGGAGACTGGTGGCACGAAGCCAATATCGAGGCCAGTGTCAAAGTGGAAGCTTATGCCTGAGATGAAGGCAGATCTCTTAAAGCAGCAGGTGTTGAGGAGGGTAGATCCCAACTAACTTCCTTAGAAAACCAGCAGTGGGTCGCCTCCATTTTAGAGAACTTATGAGCTTTCTTAGTCGAAAGGCCAGGAGGTGAGGAAGAGCGAGGTGGAGAAGTAGACAGCCCAGCGGAGACCGTGGATGACCCAGAGAGTTGGAGTGCTTTCTCCCAAAGGATAGACCGTAGACTGGTCTCTCGGTTACACCTGGTCTGGGGTGTAAAGGCCTGACAGTGCTTGCAGGTGGAGATGTTGTGTGACTCACCAAGACAAGTCAGACGCTTAGAATGCTCGTTGCAGGCAGGGGTCTTAGCATTGCAACATCAACAGCGCTTGGAAAAGGCTGTGGACGCTATAAAAGGTTAACAAAGGTTCCATCCGAAGAACCGCCAAAATGCAGAGAAACCGAGAGGAGACAGAGAGAAAAAACAAAGAATGCTTGATAGAAGGCTCCAAGGACACAGCTAACATGGTGGAAAGAAAGGAACTGAGGAGAATGGCAGGAACATAGCCTCAGGAGAAAGGGATGGGGTTCCCGCCAAAATGCTAGGCCTAAGCTCTAGAAGGTTCTGACGGGGCCTACTGCGTAGGTGCAGCCAACCCATCTGTGTGAGTCACGGAGACCATGAAGAAGAAAGCTAATGTCTAATATTTTGAAATCTTAAATTAATAACTGGCCCTCTGCTGCAAAAAAAAGCTAAGCCATAACTATATACCTCAATAAAGTCCAACATAACCATTCAGTCAAACAGTACAAACAGGACAAACAGAAACTGAAAATTCCGTGTACAAATTCATTATTTAGAATAAATCCGTGTGTGTACTGTGTGCCTTCTAATTGTTTCTGCGGCTGTGTGACAAATCCAAGATCACCCAGTGGGTTTCCATGGCTCTGCAGGGAATCAAAGCCTGGGCTGCAGGGCGGTAGTCTAAAACACAAACCACTGCAGCATGCTAGCTCTTAGAATAAACAGCTCCTCGTATTTACAAAGAATGTTCAGGGACATTTCTGTAAGTCTTAAAATAGCCCCACAAAATAGGCCAGAATTATTTCCTTTGTATTTCTAACGCCGGTCTTAGAAAAACTACACATCTCTAGAAGTAAGATAAGAATGTAGGGAGGCAAACAATTTACATTTACATCTTACCGGTCTATCCCGTATATGTAGACAACTGAAAACATCTCACAGAAAGCAATTATCAGCAAAGGAATGGATCCAGCAAAACTATCAAACAAAGCCAGCCAGTAGTTTCCAGACCTCAGCACGAAAATAATGGCAATCAAGAAAGACACCACACAAATGAGACCTTGAAGTAGACAGCAAACAGAAAAATTGTGTAATTCTAAATAAAATGTAGAAAGGAAAAAAAGTGTGCATGGGAGGAGATAAGGAACCTAACAAAACCTCCATGACTAATTTATTTTGCCATGAGCTTTTGCGGATTTCAAACCACTTCTTCAGAAGTTTGTACTTCATCAATGCATCTGAAGAAATGGATTGACCAATACATGATATCCCATGCTAATCACGTAGTCACAAGGGAGTGGTTAGCTTCTTTCTCTCTCTCTGCTTCTGCAGTTTTCTTTTATGCTGAAACAGACTAACATGGCTACCTTTTGTAAATAAAATGTAAATCAGGAAGAACAAGTAAGAAATGATGATGACACGTTAAGCATCAAACGTAGTCACAAACATTTCTTATGTACTTAGAACTAAGGTCCTTTCCGCATCCTACCTGTTCTTGAAGCCATCACGTGCGGATCCAGGGAAAGCCTCTCCCAAGAAGGGAGTGTGACAGAAGCTGCCTGCTGGACGGGAGGAAGGGCAGTGGCTCCACTCCTCCCTTCCCCAGTGCAGCCCAGCAGTTTCCCAGGATGTGTGGGGGAGGAAGCACAGCCATTGAGCTTCCTGACGTTCTGCACAACAGGTAAGTGCAGGAGGGATGTGAGAGGACTGCGCAATTATGGTTCACTGACGAGAGAAACTCGTCAATGACTAATTCCGCGAATGCAATGGGTGGCCACAGGATCGCAACAGGCTCGCGTCACAGTCCCGTTGTGATCCCGTGGCCATTGCGGGTTGGAGGCAGGGTGCAGAAAGGACTTTAGTCTCTTCCACTGGCAGGACTGCGTAGCAGGAGATGCTTTGTTGCCTTTACCTGCAGATGCAAGACCAATGAGGATTTGCCACGATTTCATTCTACGTGCCCTACTGCCTTCACTAAACCCATGAGTAGGTTGATGATTTGATTTTATTTACCCATCATTTTATCTTCAAAACAGACTTAATTACGCTAGGTGGAAAAGAAATCATTACATAATTTTACATTTTTAAAGTAGCTGTCATTATACCCCTTGACCTCTGTTGACGATTTCCAATCCCATCCAAGATGTACCAAGGAGAGATTCCTCTACTGCTCTGACTTAATTACACAACCATTTCCAACCAACCTGTGATAAGTTCCTTAGGCCATTTTTTGGGTATAATATTGAGCTCTTCCAAAGGTACCATAAGACCTTCCATATTTCCGAACATAGATGATAAACCCAAGCAGAACAGCATGACAAAGAAGAGGATAGACCATAGCGGGGAGACAGGCATTTTGGTAATAGCCTCAGTGAAGACGATAAATGCTAAGCCAGTTCCTTCAACACCCTGCGTAAGATAAAAGACAAATAACTGTCAAACTCTAGATCATTTTAAAATGTATTTGTTGTGGCACTTAGTTAATTATTATTGTGTAAAATTATGCGATTGCCCAACACATACACACATATAAACACAGATGGAGAGAGAGACTGCTTGCCTCACAACTTCTATGAGATCACAGAATGAATTTTCCTGACAGTGCACACAGAAAAATCCTTCTTCGTATAACTTTTAATTTAGGTGTGAAATTCACTGTGATCAAATGTGGTGAGAGGGACAAAGGAAAGCTCTTGCCTTCAGGCTGCGCTTCCAAGTTTCCCAAAAGCACGCCACCTCAAAACCCACATTTATTTTCCTATTGTGGTCTTTGGTTTAGCCTATTTGTTACCATTCCCAGCTGTAGACAGATTTGAAACATCTGCCCACACTCATCTCCCCCAGATCTTGTCTCCCCTTCACCCGATCTTCTTTTGGTCCCCCCATCTTAGTATTTTAGACTGTAAGTTCCTTGGAGCCAAGAATCAGCCCACATTTCCTATGTAACTCTGCAAGTAATCCTATATAGTGATGCCAGTGTACGTATGTACATCTGCTTTGATTAATAAGAGTAACAACCATAATAATTTAGCATGGTTTTTCTTCTATTTCTTGAATCTTTACAGTTCTCCAGATGATACTGCATTCAAGATCCTAAAATGCTTTAGGGGATTTAAAAAAAAACTAGTATAATAAAACTGCAATAGGGAGTAGCCTTGCCGGACTCTCTTTGGGAGAAATTCATGTCCCCTATGTTTTTGTAAAAGTGAATCATTTGTTGTAGAGAAACTAAAGGCCAAGAAGCAATAGTGTATTTGTAAACACAGAGTGGACATGTTACAGTGAATTGTAGTCATCATCATCATCAACATTTATTGATTAGTCGACTGACCATATCAACAATAAAATACATGATACATAGTACGAAATACAAATACAGAAATTACATACACAAATAAACTCAACTCATATAAAATTAGCTAAAATAATTAAAACATATAAACTTAATAAGTAGTGGATTTGATATAGGAAGTAAAATACATGGTAAACAAGAAAGATAAAATAAAAAGAATAAAAATTCAATCATAACATTTAAATAAGCTCATCGTCATGACAGGGGACCCCATTTTGTGTGATAAAAAGATCTCTCAGGTAAGCAGCTTTCGTAATAAATTTTGCAATCCGGCGGACTGAATGTAAATTCTCTCCGGAAAGAAAATAGGACAGTTTGACAGTTGGATCCCAATTGGTCATTCTGACCAGAAGTGGTTGTAAATATTGAGATCTCACTTTGGTATATATATAACAATCAAACAAGATGTGCCCAATAGCCTCTATGGCTGATGCACCACAGATACATGTTCTTTCGTGGTATGGAATTTTTTCAAACCGTCCTATTCTTACCATAGAATTAAGTTGTTCAGATCTAGCTCTGGTGAAAGCTATTCTCTGTCTCTGTGTTAGGTTCAGCCTAAGATACTTTTCTAGACCAAATATACTTTTATTTTTAGCTAACCAATTTAGCGACTTAGAACCGGCCAGCAGAGCTATATCTGTTTGGGCACTGAGTGGTAACACATCACGAGTGGGTCACAGATCACATTTGGTTCTCCTGGACCCTTCTCCTTTCTGGCAGAAGGTCCCCTTATTTTTCACATTGTTCTCTACCATACTTGTGTTACACACTGAGAACAACCTTAATCATTATTAATTCAAATACTCCACCCATTTTGCCAATGCCAGATAACTAGACTCAAACCTTCATTTCAGATCCCAGATATTAGTGTCCATCTCAGCACCCCCAGGGCAAACAGGTTGTAGTTTTCATGCTACATAGATAACAGGAGGGAGTGCACACTGCTATTTGTGTTACATCTGCACTGGGTCAGAAGATGTCAAGGGATGGGAAGCCTCATGAAATCCATTTAAACATCAAAAGGTTAACTGATAGCTGACAGGCAGGGACATAGAAATAAGATGTAATACAGTGTGATAAATCTCTGGGCCAAACTGTAAAAGGATAAATCACAACCACTAACTTGTGCAAAAAAATTAAAAATAAAATAAAATAGTTTAAAATATCCCAGGCTCCCTCAAGAATGTCTCCCTCTTCAATATGGGTGTTAGTAACAGAAACCTCTTACTATAACTTTGCTTTCAGTCTGCCATAACATGTACATGTTGTCACCTTACATCATTTAAAAATGACTCCAAGTCACAAGTCTGAAACTGAAGGCTTGCAAAAACTGCTGGATTTGTCGAGTTGTACCAAGCTTGCATTGCTTCAAAATTATCCTGGGTTACGTTACCTTCTGGCAAATCAAAAGCATTTGTAAGTGTGAGGATATTTCTGCAAAAAAACAAAGGACAATGGTCAAAGCCTCTCTAGCTTGATTACAAAAAGCATTTTATCATTATAATTCAAATAGTCAAGCCTGTCTTATAGGCTTTCTGAAAGTGAATGGGATCAAAGAGCAAATATTATTTCCCCACATGATCCAACAAGTTTGATATATGCGTCGAAAATGCTGTGGGCATTGCATGCCTTTTGCTCTACTTGAGACTTTCTTTTTACCATGTCAGTGCTTTACTGACAGATCTCTGTGTGTAATGTCAATATAAGCGCAGTGGACTTGTTCCGTTAAGCCCTGAAATTATAATAGTCTCAGTTTCCAAACCCCTTAGTCTGTTGCAGCAAAAACAAGACTGAACAAAAGGCTTCTAGAACCTTAAAGACTAACAACTTTATTACTGCATGACTGTGTTGGTCACATCAAAGGGAAAAATCCACAAAGATCAGGAATAAGTTGACTAGAAGACAAGAAAGCAACTTACTGCTCAAAGCAATCATCATATCGCTCTGTTGCTCTGAATCCAATGACTGTGTATATGACTGTGGCTGCATAAACGGATGTTAAGCCGTTAATTACAGAGATAATCACAGCATCCTTCTCACAATTATTGCTGCAAACCAAAACAGAGAAGCCCCTGGTGAATTCAAAACATTGCAATTTTTCACATGTATTTGTGGGCAAATACCACTTAGTTAGGATGTAAGAGTGGGCTCCCAGCCTTAGCTACTTCACCCCACCGTTGTGGGGTTAAAATGGATGGTGGTGGAAAGCCATCTTGGCCATCCTTGAGCTCCTAGGGGGAAAGGTGGGATAGCCTTGCCTCCAAATGTCGTGATCTGGCAGACAGTCCCCTTGAATCCTCTGTCCTCCCAATTCCTGTTCTGCCCTCAGCTTACTTCCACTGGCGCACACTGAGTTCAAAGTGCAAAAGTAGTCTGAACTCAATGAACTCATCCAGGAGGAGAGGATAGGTGCAATCTTGCCCTTCCCAGTAGGCTCAGGCTCTCCCGGTTTGTATGTTCAGCCTCACTGATAACTTTTGCTATCTTGACCACACGTCCCAATTTCCATTTGTGAAATGTTGTAGGGTGTGGGATAGACATGTGTGAATAACTGTGCCTTGTATACGTATTCCCAATGTTAGATTCATATTTATGTAAAAGTGTTAGACAATATCAAGGCGACATTGGTACCATGAACAACATGGTAAGTACTATGTGTATATGTCATGGGGGACATGGACAGAGATATGCGCCACTACTAATAATCCTGGTTGCTCAAGACTGAGGCCCTTTTCGCACCTTACCTTTTACCGGTGCTGGGCTGCTCGGCTCGTGCACGAAAGCTTGGGAGGAACGCTGTCGCATCCCTCCTGCTTCGGCTCCGCAGCTCCTTCCTCGTTGCGCCTCTTCCGTTCTCAGTGCAGCCTGGGACCTCGCAGGCTGCACTGAGGAGAGGATGCGCGACCGGCCCGACTGCCAAGGCACTGCACGCCAGGTAAGGGCACGCGAGGCCCCGGTGCGATGCTCAACCACGCAGCTTTTTCAGCTTTGAGCCAAAAATGAAAAGCTGCATGCACGGTTCGCGTCAGACTCTTGAGCATTGCGTAAATGTGAGTGTGTCATGCAGACCGCTGCTCGCATTTACGCAATGCTCAAGGGGCCCTTTCGCTTCAAAAACGCCATGCGAAAAGGGCCTGAGAAAAGAAAACTCTTCTAGGTCTTGCATAAGAAATCTTCTAATATAGATGGCAATATATGGAGCATTTGCTGAGAAAGAGAGAGAGAGAGAGAGAGAATTTTTCTACCCCCTATTTTGATCTGTGTTGTTTGGTTCCTTTGATTTCTCGAGAAAAGTTTTATTCATACAGTTGCCTGTGAATACTGTTGGGGACTGTAAATATCAAGAAAAGCATTACTATTATGTCTAAAATGTAGTCTTTTCAGTTCATAATGTCAACTTACTGAATTGAATTGTAACTAGAGAATGAAATGAGGCCACCAAAGGCAAGGGAGAAAGAATAGAATACTTGTGCTCCGGCATCGAGCCAAGTGACCGGGTTAGCTAATTCATTAACCTGTAGAAGAGAATAAAAAACGCTTTCAGGGGGGATGGTAATTTCACAGTTTGAGCTAAATGAAAGCAAATATTAACAGAGACTGTGACTCTGAGCATGAAATCCTGTCCATTTAAGAGAGCTGAAGAGGGTTGCATTCCAAACTAGAACCAGCCTAGACCTGTGGCCCAGAGGTTCAATTCATAATCCAGAAGGTAGGCAACCGGCCACAGTGAAATGGGAAAGGCAGAGCACAGCAGGATAGGCAGGTGAGAAAGAGAATGCGTGCGTGACACGTCCAACAATATTTGCTGATGTAAAACTGCCTTTTACCAAGCTAGAGGATCAGCTCATCTCAGCCACGCCTGTCAACAGCCCTCCAAGATTGAGGATCTTTCCTTTTTTACTACAGCCCTCCCATGCTCCTTATTGTAAGACGAGGTGCTCACATTGAAGAGCCCCACCAGATCTGGGAGAGGGGGGTTCACAGAGCAAGATGCAACACCACTGGCCTTTTCATGTCCCCCGGCCAACTGCTGGATCAGTAGAGGTCACCTGCATGAAGCCCCAGCATGTACACTAAACCTGGGATGGGAAATGCGTGGCCCTCCAGAGGTTGTTTAATCAGCTCCCCTCGGCTTTAGGCACCACAGCCGATGATGAGGGGTGACTGAAGTTGCCGTTGTTCAGCAACATCTGGAAGGCTGCACATTGCCATCCCTGTATTAAACCACCTGCAGGGTAGAGAGGAAAGAAGTCACCACTCTTCCACAATGCAAATACACCGGGTAAACCCCAAACCAAGTTACCCTGCCTGAATTTGCTCCCTGTCTAAAAGACTTTGGGCTTAAGGAAATTCAGAACGTAAGCCAAGTAAACAATGTTGAAAATCTGCAATTTCTTCCCTCGTGTTAACTCCATTAACTGTCAGTTATGCTATTTCAATGAAAGCTGGAAAAAAATCTATGTAATGCTTACATCAGGTGTGAAGAGATACACAATTCCACTGACAGAACCTTTCAGTGTCAAGCCACGGATCAAGAAAATGGTAAGCACGACGTAAGGAAGTGTGGATGTTACATACACTGCCTGGGGGGGAGAAATGAATACAACTGAGTATCCATCATCCATTTTGTTTCTCCTCCTCCTCCTCCTTCTTCTTCTTCTTATTACTTCATTATTATTTTTATTTTTATCCTGCTTTTCTCCCAAGAGGACTCAAAGCGGCTTATAGCCATTGAGAGAAACATAATTAAAAACTGTCATATACAAAAGTTAAAACAAAATTAAACCACAATAATGGGTAAAACATGTTAAAATACATATAAAAACAGCATTAAAATATCAATTAAACAACAAAATGACCAACACCGATAGAAATTACGTATAAAATGCCCGCTGGAAGAGGAAGGTAGGCAGGAGGGTGCCAGTCTAACCTCTTTGGGCAGGGAGTTCCAGAGCCTGGGAGCAGCCACTGAGAAGCCTCTCTCCCGTGTTCCCACCAAATGCACATGTGAGAGTGGTGGGACTGAGGGAAGGGCCTCTCCTGCAGATCTCAACACGCAGTTTCATTCGTAGGGGAGGATATGGTTTTCAAATAACCTGGACCTGAGCCATGTACGGCTTTAAAGGTCATCACCAGCACTTTGAATTGTGCCCGGAAAGAGATCGGCAGCCAGCGGAGCTGTTGCAGCAGAGGTGTTGTATGCTCCCTGTAACCAGCTCCAGTTAACAACCTGGCTGCAGCTCTTTGGACCAGCTGAAGTTTCCGAGCACTCTTCAAAGGCAGCCCCACATAGAGTGCATTACAGTAATCCGACCGAGATGTAACCAAGGCATGTGTCACCATGGCCAGGTCCGACACCTCAAGGAATGGGCACAGCTGGCGCACAAACCTTAATTGTGCAAATGCACTCCTGGCTACTGCTGACACCTGGGCTTCCAGGCTCAGAGTTGAATCCAGGAGCACTCCCAAGCTGCAAATCTGTGTCTTCGGGGGAGTGTGACCCCATCTAACACAGGTTGGATCCCTATTCCCTGATCTGCCTTTCTACTGGCCAGGAGCACCTCTGTCTGGTCTGGATTACGTTTCAATTTGTTCGCCCTCATCCAGTCCATTACTGATGTCAAGCACTGGTTTAGGGCCAAGACAGCTTCCTTGGCTTGGGGTGGAAAGGAGTAATAAAGTTGGGTGTCATCCACATACCGATGACATCAAACCCCAAAACTCCAGGCAACCTCTCCCAGCGATTTCATGTAGATGTTAAATAGCATGAGGGACAAGACCGAACCCTGAGGGACCCCGCAGGCCAGAGGATAGGAGGTCGAACAGGAGGCCTCCCGCACCACCTTCTGGGTTCAGCCCTCCGGGAAAGAACAGAGCCACTGTAAAACAGTGCCCCCAAGTCCCATCCCCGCAAGGCGACCCAGAAGGATACCATGGTCGATGGTATTGAAAGTAGCTGAGAGGTCCAGCAGAACCAACAAGGACTCCGAGCACTCTTCAAAGCCATCATTCCTCCGGTCTAGTTCCCGCCGTTGGTTATCCACCAAGGCAACCAAAGCCGTCTCAGTCCCACAGCCAGGCCTGAAACCAGATTGAAATGGATCTAGATAATCCGTTTCAACCGGAAACCCCTGGAGCTGAAAGGCCACCACACGCTCCAGAACCTTTCCTAGAAATGGAATATTAGAGACGGGCCAGTAATTATCCAAAATAGTGGCATCAAGGGATGGCTTTTTTAATAGTGGCTTTATAACAGCCTCCTTCAGGCAAGCTGGAACTTTACCTTGTCTCAAGGAGGCATTAACCACGCCCTCTACCCACTCGGCCAGTCCCCCTCTAGCTTTTTTAAGAAGCCAGGAAGGGCAAGGATCTAGCACACATGTGGTGGCTCTCATATCTCCAAGGATCCTGTCCAGATCCTCAGGCTGTATAAACTGAAAAGTATCCATTATCGCTGGTCAAGTCTTTCTTAGCCTTCTCTCTCTCTCTCTTACCCTTTCCTTCTGTTTCTCCTTCTACAGACTTGCCCAGCCTTTAAGTCTACCACAGGGGTTCGGCTTTCAAGGGCACCCCCCTTGAAGGTCAATCAAGAGAGGGGAGCACAAGAGACAGAGCCATTTCAGTGGCAGAACTCCTTCCTAATGGAAACATGTTTGGGAAATGGGGTTTTTACAAACATAAAACTGACTCATTTAAGGAGAACTTTCAAAAGATGGGACAGAACTCCTGGAATAAATGAGATGTCATTATTAGGAGTATGGTGTCTAGATCGAGGGAGGTACTGGTACCACTCTACTCTGCTTTGGTTAGACCTCATCTTGAATACTGTGTCCAGTTCTGGGCACCCCAATTCAAGAAGGACATGGTCAAGCTGGAGCAGGTCCAGAGGAGGGCGACCAAAATGGTGAAGGGCCTGGAAGCCAAGCCTTATGAGGATAGACTTAGAGAGCTGGGTATGTTCAGTCTGCAGAAGAGAAGGTTAAGAGGGGACATGATAGCTATGTTTAAATATTTGAAGGGATGCCATGTAGAGGAGGGAGAGGGCTTGTTTTCTGCTGCTCCAGAGACCAGGACAAGGAGCAATGGATTCAAGCTGCAGGAAAGGAGATTCCACCTGAACCTCAGGAAGAACTTCCTGACAGTCAGGGCTGTCCGGCAGTGGAATATGCTGCCTCGGAGTATGGTGGAGTCTCCTTCTTTGGAGGTTTTTAAGCAGAGGCTGGATGGCCATCTGTCGGGAGTGCTTTGAGGGTGTTCCTGCATGGCAGGGGGTTGGACTGGATGGCCTGTGTGGTCTCTTCCAACTCTACATTTCTATGATTCTATGATTCTGTGTCTTCCACTTCACTGAAATTTTGCTTGTTAGTTCATCAGAAGATACAACTTATTTTCTTTTTTTCTTTTTTCCTTGCTTTGGAAAGTGTTACATTCACAGATGGTGTTATACGAACTACCACTACAATTTAAGTGTGAGATAAATTAGTTTCACTGAAAAATTGCACAGGGGTGGATAAGACTGGGCACAAAAAGGGTAAGCGCAACCTTTAACATTCCTATAGCGCAAATGCGGGCATGGTATGGCCCCTTCCAGACTCCTGGAGGGTCTCTCTTTTTCTGGCCCAAACAGAAGAAGATGAATTGCAACTCCAGGAAGCCTCCAGGAGCAGCAGTTCGCCTCATAAGGAACCCCTTACTGTTTAATAATAAAAAAGCACAGTTTTTCAAAACCAGAAGTGAGCTTCCAGCCACTCATGGGTCTTGGGCGGGAGGGGAGACTGTTGTCATTTTTGGCAGTTCAATTCAATTGTGATTATGATGTGGGACTGACGCCTGCTTGCTCTGGTTGCCACTCTTATCTGACAGATACCATTTGAAATTAAGAGTCACGTGGATCAAGGACATGATACAACATAGGAAGGACCAACACCATTTCCACCTCTAATTTGCTGCTTCCTAGATGCAGAGTAAGACTGGGTAATATAGAAGCAGCTACCACATTGCCATAGTAATATAGAAACCTGGTCTCTGTCTATGCATACTTACAAATGATTATTTCTCAATCAGCAATACCTAACCAATACAAGCTTTCTAACGGCACCAAGGACAGTAAATTCTCTGGAATGTATAGGTCTCAAATTGAGACTGTGAGATCTATTTCAACCAAAGTCAGGATTAGATTTTCGTGGCAATCATGGGATTTTCATCCTTATTAGTTATTCACTAAAATCAATGTTGGTGTAGGTAAAGGGAAGATTTCAAGGAAGAAGTGGCAGACCACAAAGAGAAGGTTTCACCTTCCTCAGCATTCTAATTTTGTATCCATAACCTCTGTTTGCTTCTCCAAAGTATTAATGTTCACCCCCGGCAATCAGTTTTTTCCCCTGTTCCCGAAGCAGGGAAGGAGCAACGTATGCAAAGACTATTAAAGGATAACATTTCCAAGGATATGAATGTTTTGGAGAAAAGAGAAATGCAGGATACAACCCTGCCTTGTGCTCCACTTTGTGGCCTACCGGGAGGAACATAACTCTGGGGTCCACTATCTTTCTGTGGCAGCACATCAGCTTCTTCTCTGGGGGTCATACAGCTCTTACAGTCTCCCTGTGTCATTTTACGAGCATCCAGCCAGTCAGAAGCCTGGCTGGCCAAGGTGAGGCGTCTGGGACCTTTCTGGTCCTCCAGGGAAGTTTAAAATGGGTCCCTTGCGTCCCCTCCTGCACTCCGATTCCTGCTGCCTTGGAATTCCCTTTGTTCATATACTATCTGTTCATTTATTTTTATAACAGTTTTGGCATGAGGTAGATTCAGTTTGGAGGAGGACAGGGCCTGCATGCCCATCATCCCCATTCTGGGAACCCCTCAAGGCTGCCAGTGACATGTCAATCTGGATGATGTCAGACAGGCTTCACTCCCAGTTTAGAGGAACCATACAATGACTTGCACCCGTGTTTTCAGTACCTTTCCTGTTGTTTCAATGCCTCTAATTGTGCACACATAGAGCACTGCCCAGGCACAAATTAAACTCAGCAGAAGCCACCATTGCACAGTTCCAGAATCATCAATAGAGGTGGAGATGTTTAATGTCTTCCTGTACCAGAAATAATCAACAGCAGAACTCTTCGCGCATTCATCTACATAACCTGAAAGCAAAGAAACAAAAGATGGTGCAATCAGTGAGGCATGCCTCCATTCATCAAAATGAATGTGGTAGAGCTCTTGAACACTTTCCATACATTTCAACAGAGCTCTCATAGGACAACATCCAGCAGATGGGGACAGAAATCTTCTTCAGGAACTATGGGAGTTTCCAAAAGAGAACAAAAAATGGATTATGAAAACATGAAAACATGTTCAGATGTACGCATATGAAACACAAGCAGTCAAATTAAATGGTGCTATATTATAACAAGCATTTCCCAGAAGTAGTAATCCCACCTACTGAGGGAAGTGGAAAGAATTCTAAGATGATACCTGACATTTCCAAGATATTTGTCTGCGTGTGAGGCACAATTAATAGTGGCTATGAAGATGTTTGTTGATTTGGGATGCTTTTCGAATTAGTAAAAATATTTTAATTGATTAATATAATAAATGTAGTAATTAAAATCATAGCTGTTTGAAAAACAGTGGGCCAGCTTATCTACAAGAGATTGGTTCCAGTACCCCTTGCAGACGCCAAAAACTGTACACAATCTTTATTTAAAAATGGCATAGGATAGCAGTGGAAGTGGCCACAAGCCACAGCAGAGGTATGCTGTGCCATGTCCCTTTTGAACTTCCTTGTCACGCTGCAATGTTTGAAAGCAGTAGTGTCAATCCTGCTCACTCATTTGCAAACAAGTAGGCAGGACTGGCACCACCACCATCAACCCTCACTGAACAGTGAGGAGCTTTTGCATGGATGTGGCAGTGATGGCAGTACCGATCCTGCTCATTTGTTTGCAGTGCCAGTGCTGCTCATTCATTTCTCTGAATCAGCTTCAAGCTTTAGGAGAGGGGGGTGGCGGCGATGGCAAGTGCACAACGAGACAAGCTCTTTCTCTGACACCACAAAAGAACCCAACACGCTAAAAACAAAAGTGACTCCAAAACAAAAAAAGTTGTGGCAAATATGACTGGCAAATATATTATGGCATAAGCTTTTGTGGTTGACAGTCAATTTTATCAGATGCATGAAGTATTTTCCAGAACATTACATATGAATGAATTACACATAGTTTTCAGTGGGAATGTGAAATGGGATTGAAGTCAGTAATGAAATTAAATGCTGAAAGTGCTCACAGACATTATTAACACTGGCCAATGTATAATGAAATTATTAACATTAGCTAATAGGATGACATCTTCATTATTAACATGAGCTAAACACATGATTAAATTAACAGTACTGGCCAATACATTGTTGTCACTGTCTGCATTTTCCATATTTAATTTCACTCTGACCTCACAATCTGACCTGTACAGTCCACATAGCCCATGTGAACTGCATACGTATCTGAAATTCCATATAACACATCAATGCATCTGATGACATAAACTGTTGTCCATAGAAATGCTGCTGCTGTTGTTGGTGATGATGATGGTGATGATGATGGGTGCTTCAAGTAGTTTCCAAGTTATGACAACCCTAAGGCGAACCTATCACGGGTTTTTCTTGTCAAGATTTGTTCAGCCTTTGACTTTCTCTCAGGCTGAGTATGACTTGCCCAAGATCACCCATTGGCTTTCCATGGCTAAGCAGGGATTCAAACCCTGTTCTCCAGGATTGTAGTCTAATGTTCAAACTACTACACCATGCTGGCTCTCTTAGAAATGTATGCAATAATACCTTTGTTCACATTTCAGGAACCACAGGATTCCTGGCTAGTTTTTCTGCAATAGAATAAAATCTATGTTTTTGTGTGCCTTCAAGTCATTTCCAGCTTAGGGTCACTATAAGGCGAACCTATCACAGGGTTTTCTAGGGGCTGAGAGGATGCGACACACCCAAAGTCAGCTAGTGAGCTTCCATGGCTGAGCTGGGAATCAAACCCTGGTCTCTAGGGCCATAGTATAACACTCAAACCACTACACCACACTGGCTCTCTAAAATATTTAACCCTCTACAAAAAGCTAACCCAAAGGATTTCTAAAATGGAAAAGTTTAATCTAATGTAGAGATACAGAAGCTGATTCAATGGAATAAGTCTCCTTTTAGAAAGATTTCCACACAAGGGGCGCTATTATTGAGAAATGATGGGCTGCCAATTATTGTTAGCATTCCATGCCATGGTCCATACCTGTTTTGTTTTCATTAAGAGGACATTCACTCCAGGGTAGCGGCTCTTGGAACGAATTGAAGAAATACCACATCACCCAGGCAATAATAGTATTATAGTACAATCCCACAAAGAAAGAGACAAGCATTGCTGATATACCTAGCAGAACAGAAGAAAAAAATCTTCAGATAAATCTTATTTTCTATTATTTAAAAAACTGCCACTGTTATAAATCTACAGAACAACAGAGTGAGCCCTCAGGAACCATTGGAAGGAAGGAAGGAAGGAAGGAAGGAAGGAAGGAAGGAAGGAAGAAGGAAGCTGTGCCCCATTCCTTCCTCAAGTTGTCCAGAAAATTATCAAGAAGTTTTCTAAACATGATCCATAGAAATTATCCGAGGGAAATCTAATATATATGAGACCTCAAATTAGACCTTCAATACTATGTATTACAAATTTAATCTCACTCTCAATCCAAGAAAGATTCAACATCATTTTTCATCACTACCTACCAATACATAATATACAAACATATGACAACTAGCCAAATGTATTTAGTTTTATAATGCATGGTTGAAGTTCTCCCAGTTCATATGAAGTTTTGCTTCTTCATTAGGTACTTAGGATGGAATTACCATGCCCTGTTGAATGAAAGCTGTCACACATTTGTAACTCTCAACATGCTTTTGCAAGGCTATTTCTCTCATTTTCCTTATTCTAGAAAGTCCAGCTTTCTCAGGAGGGTGAAAGAGTAATGCGGCCTTTCCAAAGCAAGACTCTCCAGATATGGCTGAGTTTTATGGGAATTCTAGTCTCAATACATCTGAAGGACACCAGATTGGAAAAGGTTGTAGAAATGCTGTCTCTCCAGGTTAGGTGCCCTTAGTACTACACTTCTCATTTTGTTTTTTAGAAAGGCATTTAAAAAAATTGATCTGAACAAGTGACATCTTGGACAGCAGATCATATTGTGCAGTTCTGTACATAGTCATGATGATCTTTGTGGTGGGCACTGTTTTTAAAGCCCATAGAATGATTTTATTGATTGTTCAAGTTAAAATGGAAATGCTTCCCTGGCTTTCTCAAATATTGGCAAAATGGTCTTTAAATAAAAGACTTGACAATATTTTCACAATGTCAATTTACAGTGGGGAGGATTCCTATCACCGCCATTTTGTGAGTATGCTTTTATTTCATAACTCTCCCCTCCCCCAATATGTTTTAGGGCAATCCTCTATAGGCACCAAAGTGGAGAGGAAGAGATTTAAATCTCCTGATTTAAATACACCAGTCTTGATCTGGACTGACTCAATGGTTTCAAACTTAGGCAACAGTGAAAAAAGAAGAAGAAGAAGAAGAAGAAGAAGAAAAGGAATTCAAGCTAAACACTACGTGTTTAACAGAACATGGCGTTTAAGCCAAAATTTTATTTGGGCAAGAAGGACAATATATTCTGTTCAAAAAGTCCAGATTTTGATAAATGGCAATGCAACATCTCTAAGAAAGATACAAAAAAGAACTAGACAAGGTCTTCCCTTCTCACCTTTGCTGTTGTTTTGTTTTGTTTTGTTTTTTGAGCTGGAGACTTTACTGAGGGATATCAGACAAGAATTTGTGGAGTGAGGGTAAAAAAAGAACAGCATTAGCTGAAGTCTTATATGGATGATCTTGTGCTAAGGATGCATGATCCATTGGATTCAATGAAGATTCTTTTGGAAAAAAATGAAGACATTTGCGGCATGCTCCAAGTTTAAAGTAAACTGTGATTTAAAAAACCTGTTGACTAAAAACATGAGCCTGGAGAAGTAAGATGAATTAACTGCTCTTTCCAATTTTAAAATGAAAAAAAGAAATTTAATAAATCAAAAGAGATTTAGAAAAATGGAGGGAAATGGGGATAAATTTATCCCTTTCAAGACGAATTCTAGTAATAAAGGCAAGTATTTTGTCAAGACTTTTACTCTACTTCCAGTGGCAGAGCTTGGAGTGTGTGGAGGGGGGGTGGGAGGGGCAGGGCCACTGTGCGTGGAGCATGACCAGGGCTCACAGGGACATGGCTATGGGCCAGGATGCCCCAAAACATTGCTGCCCAGGGTGAACCATCTCCATTGCCCCCGCCCCCAATCCCTACGTGGAATCAAGTTAACTTAAAATAATAGATTCCTGGTAGTAATTGTGTATGATTGAAATAATTTTTCTGATTAATTTTTGCAATTAACTAGGTAAGCATAGAGATAAGATAACAAGGATTATTAGCAACAAAATTAATCTAGATTTTGAATGATGTTCTAACAGTTAAGTACAAGTATTTATTAAGAGTTGTATGCAACAAGGGTGGAAACCAATTTTTAGTTATTTCGTTGTTGTTTGTAGTTTTGATAGCTGTCTGTAGGTTTTTTAGGTATTTTTTGCTATTTATTTATATTGTCTTGTTGTTATTATGTGTTTGTAGTTTTATGTATTGTTTTGCAGTTTTGTTACTTGTCTTTTCTCCTTCTTTCATTAAATAATAACAATTAAAAAAAGATTTATGGTAACAGAAGCATGAGCATTGTTGGTTAAACTTGGAAGTGGATCAAAGCACTAAAGGCAGAAGAAAGAAGTTTATGTTAACCCATATCTGAGTTAACCCAAATTTCCAAACTAACATGGGTTTTAAAGGATAAGCTAACTGAAGATTTTTGGGGGGGAGACTGGACACTGTTAATGATCTTTTGGAGCAATAAGAAATCTAACAAGACAACAATCGGAGGCTATGAATACTAACAATTCTGTAATTCTGGATCTGTAATAGTATTTTTTTTTTCATTACAGTTTGGCTTGGGGGTTAGAACCCTTTTTTTTTTTTAGTAAGTTAGTGTTTGGTGTTTTGGTTAGTTGCTACTCAGTGTTCTGTGTTTTAGTTTAGCTTAATTTTAGTTCTTATTTGTGAATCAGATTGTTTGTGTTAAAATAGCTAAATAATTAAAATAAATAGCTTGTTCATGGAAATTTGGACTCTGACATCTAGTAGATTGTAATTTCTTTAACTTCATGTCTGAGAACTCCTCTTGCCCCCAAAAAACATTGGTGTGACTCATCTACACACAGGTTTTCCATAACTGATAGTCAATCTTTATCACAATATTCCTGATCTGGATGATGGTCCACATACCTTACTTTTTCCTATTGAATTAGAATTCTAGTGGCTCCACAGTTTTACCCTTTGAGGTGCTTCTAAATACATTGGCATTTTAAATCTTGTCCACCAATCCTTGCTGAGTAGCACTCATCTGGACCAAGTGTTGATGTACATCTGCATTGTGATGGGTACGTTGGGAAATAAAGCAATTGATGCTAGTCGCCATTTACAGAAAGGATAAGAGAATGCATTTCTGGTTGCATTTCAGTTTGTATAGAGCATGAATCACCAGCCACTGTGCTGGAGAGCATATGCATTATTGAGTTCAGCTATAACTGAACCCAGGTATACCAAAGAAGTTTGGGGAACAGGCTGATGTTTTACATAAAGTGTTAAGAAAGTCTCAGAATCTGTCATGGATCTAGGCCGCTCTCTCAGTGGTTTCCAAATATAGAATTTTGCCCTGACATAATGTTAAGCCTTATTTGAAAAATTACTTAATATTTCAGCAAGAGTTAAGCTTCCAAAATGGTTAGATGTTGAAAAGGATCTGCTGAAGAGAGAAGAGACAAAGGTATGAAATCCAAGTTTCATTTGAATTTCCTCATAAATACGAAAGATTCAAGTGCTGATAAAAGGATTCATCAAATATTAATTCATTCCTTCTGGAATCAGCTGAGAATTTGAATTTGACTTACTATAGCTCTGTTGGGGGAGGGAGTATTTTTGTCTGTCCCTTTGACAGAGGTGCATGCTAAGATGCTACTCTGTTAATAATTTTTTAAAAAACAACTTACCTACTCCCTTCAAGGTTGGATGGACAGAAGTCCAGACTCCCAGGCTACACTTTCTGAGCCTTTGTCCAACGGCAAATTCAAGGTGAAGCAATGGGATGCCTTCCAGGACAAGCAAAATCAGGAAGGGAATCATAAAAGCTCCTGTATGGGTAGAATACAAGATGGGTATGTTTTGTATAAAAGGACCACTGGAAGCTAATGCCCAGAAGAATGGCTATTGCTTATTGTGTTAGCCCCCCAACAAGCTATGTTGAAGGAAGATGGCACCTCAGAACTACACAACTGAAGTGGGTTGGGTTTGGTCAGAGAACCACAACTGCACTGACAAAAGAAAATTCACAAATAGGCTAGCATTTCAGTTTCCAGCTAGCTAGACTGGAACACATTCCCTCCATTGAGGATCTCCTTTTAATGTTGTCACAAATAGATAAAACTCGTGTAATAAGGGGCTCCTCCAGAGAGGGCAAATATGTCTGCTTGTTGTGGCATTTGTTACTGAAGTTCTTGGTTTGTTTTTAAATATTCCAATCATGTTTGTTTTGGCCTGGTTTACTTTCTGGCAATTTCCAATAGCAGCTGCAATATTTATTCCCACTCTCAAATTGGTTTTTAGTTGAAAGACAAGCTGGAACAAAAAAGAAGCCTTTGTTCCTTTCATTTTTTTCAAATAAAAATTTTAGAGTTATACTACACTGGTGGATCAGTGAAATGACATTTTTGCACTTTACCACTAAAATTCCAAAAAAATAAAATCAAATAAATCAAACATTTTAAAAAATGAACATTTTCCCTTCAAACTATGGGACCAACAGAGCAAATTATGCCCCATTTAAAAAAAAAAACCCTCTGGAAGAAACTGCTACAGACAACCAATATTAAAGAAAAGTTAGGAAAGGAAAGGAAAGGAACCAGTGGACGACCAGGAAAACTCAGCAAACCCCAAAAAGCTACATTACAAGAAGTTGCACTTCTTTAAATCGATCTGGAAGGGCCTAAAATTCAATCAAGCTCTTTTATTTCAGAACACATAAACAAACGTTAAGGATTAACATGAAATAAGTTTACAAACATGACTCCCGTCTCTGAGGATTTCCCACTCAAAGCAAGTATTAGTCTGAGAAGAGGACTTTTCTTGAGGATGACCGTGATAGAAAATGGGTTGTTTCCTTCTGTCTTTCCCAGTGAAGCGGTCTACATTTTTAAAAATCGTACCTTGAATGCATTTAATATCAGGTGTAGCTGCTGACAATTCAGAATGTTGAAGTTGTTGCAGTTATTCCACATGACCTAAAGATCTAAAGGTAAGTATACACATGGACCAAGATATCCTCTTTACTAAAAGAAACTCTCAGGATGATGTCTGTACATCTCTCCTCTAAAATGGAGGACATAAACCATATTCCCTCAAATAGTCATTGCTAAGTCTATATCACTCTCAAAAGCTGAAATTTGAGGCACACATAGTCAAAATACTGTGATCACCTGAAAAGGCTGGTAGCTGGGACTTTTTTAAAAAAAAACTTTAAGAATGTACATTTAGGCCACCGAGGGCCCTATCACACTACACTGTTATCGCACTATTATTCCACTTTAACTGTCATGGTAACATTCTCTGGAATTCTGGATTTTGTGGTTTAGTGAGGCCCAGGAGCTCTCTGCTGAGAATTCTAAATACAAATCTCAGAATTCCCTACCATGAATTAAAGTGAAATAATAGTGCTATAACAGTGTAGTGTGAAAGGGCCTCATGTTTGCCTCATAGTGAAAACTATCAGCACCCTAACATGGAAAACTGAAAATAATACTGGATTTTACTTCACTTATTAGAATGAACCTGTGGGGAAATGATTTCCAGGAATAACCAGGAATATGCATTTATGCTTGCAAAATGAGTGCTTAGTTCAGGGGCTAGCTACAGAGGGTCAAAATGAAGGCATTGCTCCATCCAAATAAGAATTCTAACCTCCCCCCAGTGAAATGTTCCTTCAGTCCCCAAATTTCTAGCATTCCAGTAACTTGAAGTGTCTGTTGAACTTCTGGAAACACAAATTATGCATTCAAAGAAAAGGGGCATACAAAGTTACCAAGAAAAAGAAAGGCAACAAATACAGCAATTCTAAGTATGAATGATTTTCAATGATTCATTCTTTGGAGTGCTAGAAATACAGAGACCAAAGGACAATTTAATGGTGGGGGCAGAATTCATATGTAGGTGGGAGCCTACCCTCATCTCCTTCATAGCTACACGCAAGCTTAGTAAAATGTACACACCATGTTAATAAACATACCTCCTATACAAAACAGTGAATGCTTTAAGCTTTGAAATCATTTTGGCCAGAGTGAAAATGTATGACTAAATTCTAATCAAGCCTCTTTCTGAAGCAAAAATAAAAACCTCTGAAATACACTGAAAACAGCAAGAGGGAAACCAAAGTGGAAATCCCTAAATAAGCCTTTTAAAACACAGAAGGAAAAATATCAGTGGCAGCTTGACTGAGTCTCTCTCAGATTGCTGGTATGGCAGCATGACGTCAAGTTGATCATTACGAAGAGTGGATCAGCACTTTAGCAATGTAGAAGGTCAGTAAGTATATTAATGGAGAGATTTAGCAGAACAGAGATGCTAACCAAATAGATGAAGCGGCATATGTTTTCAAGAAGCCTGCTCAGACTGCCATCTGGGCACTGGTTCTCTTTTAAAATTCATCAAAGCCAGGATGAAAATTACCCTATTTGCTGGCATATAAGACTCACTTTTTTTCCTAAAAAATACTGTTTGAAAATGGGGTGCATCTTATACGTCAGTGCGTCTTATACACCTGCAAATGGTATTTGCCAGCATGTAAATGGGGTGTGTCTTATATGCTAGTGCATCTTATATGCTAGCAAATAAGATAAATACATGACAACTAACAACCTCTCCCCACCCACCTCTCAGTTTTCTTGTCTCTTTTATTTTATTTGCCTTGGGGGTGGGGATGGGAATGGGTCTATATGTGTTATTAAATGATATTATCCATATGATCCTTCTACAACCAAACAAGAGGGAAAAAGAAGACAGAAGGGAAGTGTAGAAAAGGGATGGAAAAGGGAATGCCTGTCTCCGCAGTTGGCTTTGGCTGTGCCCACTGCCAGCATGCAAGTCCCATCAGATTGCCATTCCATAGGGAAAACAGTCCTCAAGAGAGGAAAAAATCCAGTCAACTGGGAAAAAAATGACAGCCATCTTGGATTTCTGAAACAGTTTGGTCAAAACTGCTATCCTGAAATATTTTAAAATTAGCAGGTGATACCAGATTCCTGTAAATTATGCATGTCGACTTCAGCAAGTTCCAAAACAATGATATTCTGGGAAGAACAGGGAATAATTATGGTCTTCTTGCAAGGACATTTGGTTGATCATTCTTTAAAAAAGAATTAGAGTCATGTACGCATGTGCATATGTGCCTTCAAGTCATCTTGTGACTTAGGGAGACTCCATGAATTTCATAGTGGTGTACCTAGGAGACAGCTTATACAGGCAGCAAAACCAAACAATCACTTAAGCAGCTACATGTCTGAAAGCTTCCCTGTACAATAAATTTCCCTGCATGTAGAAAAATAGCCTATTAAAGAAAAAAAATCCAAACTCTTCAGACTGATATTGTAGATATCTATGTACAGGTTTGTTATTTTAAAAAAAACATGGAGAGCATTCATACAAATCACTTGCAATTACTCCCATGAATATTAAAGCAGTACAGTTCAGGACAACATTTGTCACTTCATTCTACAGACTATATAAAATGGCCCATGTTCTGAGCAAGTAAATTAGTTTGAGCCTTGTTTACTAGGGAAATGGATCAAGCAAATATTTTTGAATATTAAATGAAATATGCATCCAGGGACTGGGTGGAAGAACCTCTGTGCCCTTAGTAATTAAAAGTTCGGGATATTTGTCGTACATTTGTTGTGTCTTTGATAACTGATCATTAAACTTTGAAGTTAAAAAATTGAGAAATATTTGTCATCATTGAGACAGAACATTTAAGGCTTAGTTCTACTGCAACCAATGTAGCTCTATTCAAGACTCAGAACAGAATATATGTTCCCCTCGCCTTTTCCTTTAAAAAACAGCATCTGTCAGAGATTGTGTCTGCAGAGGTATCACGTTTTGTGCCAAATGTCTGATTCTTGCTCCCCCTCACACTGGCACCGCTCTGTTCTAGCAATTTATATCTTAGATTCATTCTTAAAATTATACTTACTAGTCTAAAAAGAGTAGAAAAATGCTAGAATAGCACACCCATAAAGGCAAGAAGCTTACTAATGATGGACAGATGAACAGGCAGATGCTCCAGTATGTGGACACATTTACAAAAGCACATCCAACTACAAACACAGGTTTTTGCGCAGTGTAGGAAAGCAGCGCCATAAGTATGATTTACAGGGCAGAAAATGTTATTACAAGATCAACGCTAGCAAAGTATCTTCTTCTTTCTTGAAAGACTACCCCAGTTGTTATTCTGTGCCTTTAAGTCATTTGCAACTTATGTCAACCCTGAGGCAAATTTTTCATGGGATTTTCTGGCAAGATTAGTTCAGAGGGCGTTGTCTTTGCCTTCCTCTGAAGCTGAGAAAGTGCGACGTGCCCAAGGTCATCCTATGGGTTACTATAGATGAACGTGATTTCAGACCCTGCTCTCCAGAGACACAGTCCAACACTCAAACTTCTATTCCACCACACTGGCTCTCCACCAACTTATACTATTCTGCAGAACAGATATTATGGTATCTCCTTTGGGGCTTGAAGATATAACTTTAGAAGGACTTTTGAACTGCACAGAAGACTTAGCTCCTTTTACTTACAGCGAAAGTGACTGAATGATATGAACAAGCCTGCTAGCTTGACAGCAGGCTACAATTCTTTAGAATTTAGGCATGTAATTACCGCCGTATCTCCATGCATGTTTTAATCAGCAGTAAATCCCAATTAGTTCTGTAGGACTTCAGTCTGAAAAAATACAATCATACAGCACAGTCTCATGTATTTCTCTGTCTTCCTGACAAATCCAAACTCAAATATGTGCTATAAGAAAGTTTTCTCCAATATGTCCATTTGATCATTTGAAGGATCAGAAACATACCTCCTCCGTGACTCTGGCAGAGGTAAGGAAATCGCCAAACATTGCCCAACCCCACACAAAAGCCAATGCAGGTGAGCATGTATTGTGCCTTATTATCCCATTTGGGTCTTGTTTCTGCCTCTATAGTTTCAATAGTTTCCAGTTCACTGTGGGAAGGTATTCTAAACTCCAGGCCAGGATTTGGCAGCTGCAGCTTTACCATGATGTTTCTGTGCTGGATGTCCTTGCTCAGAAACGTGTAGCTGGTTCTGGGGCTGGTCAAAGTGGGAGCCCCAGCGGCTGGCTTCAACTCTTTATAGTGAACCTTTGATACTAAGCTTGACAGTGCTGACCCAAGTCAGCAGTTCATTTGATTAATTGAGCTTGCTCTTAGACTTATTAATGCCTTATCTGTCAAAGCTCCAACAGAATACCGTGATTGCTTGGAATCAAAGTTATCAAAAGATGTCATGGCAATTCACAGGGCAATTTGTTGCATGGTACATACTTCTGGCAGGATGATTAAGTAATTTCTGTTGCACCTAACACACATTAATAACAGACAGAGAGGAAAAAAATATCCCAGGATAATCATAGGTCACAGAGTGGTTCCTGTTATTCTCCACTTCTGAAGGTTTCCTTTCTGTGCAGCTACAATAGCATATACACACATCTTCCTTAACAACAGAGTGTTTTATTAACCACTCTGCAGCTTGTGGTGATGGAAGAGTGGACTGAATGAACCCATGAGAGGTACACATGTGTTAGAAATCATTCTTGCTGGCCATTCCCCAACTTTTATATATTCTTCATTATTATTTCCACAAGGGTTAGATTTCATTATTATTAATTTTAAAAAATGTGGACAGTATATCTAGTATGGATGTTGAACAGAGAGGGAGTTTAATCAAATAAACACATAACTCACATTTAATTCAAAGTTAAGTTTAAAGCTTATGTAATATTAAAAAAATTTATTACCTGAAAACTTCAATTGCTACTACATGCCAAGTTTCTTGGCCAAAAAGAGATAATATAGAAACAGAGTGAAAGCTGTTCAGCTCACAAGGGTAAAAGAGTGGTGTCTTCCATGAGCGTCTCAGTCTTTTTAAGAGCTGGCAGGAAAGGTTCTTCCACCACTGAGATGCCAATCATTCCCGTGATACACTCCTTCAGCATGTCTGATCAAGAACACATGGAGCACATTATTTGCACAACTTTCAAACTCTTTTACAATTGGGAGAGGAGCCTTTCTGAGCAATGTGGGGTTGGGTGTGCGAAATCTTGGGGAACAGTGACAATGGGCTTGGATTCTGAGTTTACCTAAGAAAATTCACAGAAAGGATGCTTGCCATCCCTACTCTCCACAACTGTTTCCTGTGGCTTATTCTTCCACAGGGCAAACCTCAGGGTTAAAAAGCCTAGCCAGTTTTATTCAATGCACAAACATTTACACATTTCAAAGTCCCCTTAATAAAAATAAAATAAAAAGAATTATACCTGAATTATACGTATTTAATTTGTCAAATACGTTTGTTGTGAACCTGAAAAAAATGTGTTCTGTGCTGCACATTTTAATTCTCCCCTCTATGACTTTGCAGAGTAGTTACCTCAAACCATTAAAGAAGATAATGAAATACTGTATTAAGAAACACAGAGTAAAAATATTAAGAGCAGGGGAATTGGATCAAGAACTTAAATTGGTCCCTAATTTCAGTGCATTAAATTTTAACGGCTCACCTCTCCAAGCACTCCCAATAGCCCATGGTTGTTTTGGACTCCAGAACTGGGGGAAAACACAAAGCGGATGGAAGCATACACAGACACCAAATTGTTCACTACCGCAATTACGATAGCATCTTTTTCACAGTCATGTCTAGAGAAAAGAATCCCAGATATGTTGATTAAGCTCTACAAAAGACAGTAGCAAACTGTTGTGCTCAGTATGCTTTGGCTAAGAAAACCCTATAACTTTCATGAGATTGCTGTAAGTTGACAAGTGACTTGAAGGTACATATACACATACACACAATAGATACCTAGAACGGTATTAGGAAGTTGCATTTTTAGATTAGAACAATCAGAATTCCCTAGTTAGCATGGCCACAGCCTACTGACTCACTGCTAGGAAGGATGCAGAAAACCGGGTGGGAAAGGGGATGAATCAGAGTACCATATATATTTGTGCATACATCAACCTCATGTATAAGTTGAGGGCAGGTTTGGGGCCACATTATGGATTTTGCTAGGATCCATGGATAAGTCAAGGGTAAAACTTAGGAGTGTGTAACAAACACATCCTTTTATTTCCTTTTAAAAATGCATAGAGGAACACACTAAGAAAGAGCTAAAGAGATGGAGAGGGATCTGTTTATCTGAGGGGTTACAATTGGGGGAGGTGTAAATTGCATTGCTGACCTCAAAATGTCTACATCTTCATAAATACACCTGATGGGAGAAAGAGCAAAGAAAGCACCAACTGCCTCTGTTAGGGACCCAACACAAAGGCAGTGAGAAGAGGGAGAGGTGAGAAACCCCTCTTGGCATGGTGTGGCAGCAGCACTCCCACCCCACTCCCCCCCATACCCAAACCAGAGAAAGAAAGGTAGTCCTTCCTCCTTCCCCACCTTCATTTTCAGCTCAAGTATGTCAAGCAGCAACATGGGTGAGCCTAAAGAAAGTGGCACACCCACTGATTGGGGCACTTGAAGTGGAGCAGAGCAGCAGCATCCATTTTAAATCAGGGCTTACTGTATAAGCCTCAGCTTGTATTTGCATTGGCCATTTTAAATCAGGGCTTACTATATGAGCCCCACCTTGTGAGCCTTGCAGAAAGCCTGTGAAGCCTCACAAGGCTTATATAGTAAGCCACCTCAAGCATCCAAAATGGCGATGAGCATAGAACTCATCCAGCCAGTGGTGTCAACAGATGATGGTGATTTTTTTTGTCAATTTTTTCCCCACGACTTACACACAAGTATATAAAGGAAAGTGAGTGGAGGACTTGCTGACTATCTGACTAAATGGACCATTAAGCAAAATAGTTCACAAAGTAACATTTACTGCAGTTCTACCCATAAATCGCTCCAGTTCCCAGTTGCAGAGTTCATTGGAACTGATTCCTCAAAAAGCCATGTTTCTCAAACTAATTCGCTCAAACTTACTTGAATGAGTCCCTTTCTCTGTTTACCTTTTTTGTGATGGTGACTTGAGGACCTCCCCATATACTGCTGTGTAAGTGCCCAACCTGTTGCTATATAAGCACCTGCAAGCCGGGGCATTCATTCATGCTGTGGTACAGGTGGGGACTTAGAGCCTCAGTTCACGGCAGGGAGGCCACCAATCTAGTGTCCAAAATTGATGAAAAGGCCATGCTACTTCAGAAGGAGAGAAATTCTGAGGGAGGAAGCTTTTTGCAGATCAACATGTAGGCCAAATGAAGGGATGTTATGAGCTGTGATTTCAGCAGCCTTGAGAGTCTCTTCCCAGAGACGGAGGCAAAGCCCAGAAAGTCTGTTACAAACTCCTTGCAAATGGAGCAACAGTGAACCAAAGGGCCCTCACCTAGGCACAATAAGAACTGGGAATGGCCATCTGTGCTGGCAATCTTCCCCTGCAAGAGACACAGGTCTTAAAAAAGAGCACTCAAGGCCATGCAAAAATAATGTAATTGTCCACCAACCAAGGTCGGGGGGAGAGAGTGAAGGAGAAGGATGAACTAACACTAATTTAAAAGAGAGAGAGAGAGAGAATGGGAAAGACATTGGCCATTTCCGCACAGGGCGAGGGAATCGCCCCGTCCGCTACTTACCGGATCTTCTGGCTCCCCGGTCCGGTCCAGGCTGCTCCAGAGCAGTGCGTGGTCATCGATCCGCTCTGCTGTGGCATCCAAAATGGCGGCTTCCAGTTGGTCGTGGGTCTTGACCAACTGCTGAAGCTCGCCAGCCTAAAGCCTGCCCTCGGCAGATCGCAAGCTCGCATTGGTGTGAGCCTGCGAATCTGCACAAGGGAGCAGGCTCGCAGTGGTGCGCTCCGTGCTTTTGAAAGACCGGAAAAATCAGGTCTTTCAAAAGCACGCTGGAGGACCACTTGGGGTCGTTCCAGAGTGGACTGAGGTGCGGATCTACAGTAAGTAGTCCGGACCCAGTCCGCTCCAAGGTGCAGACGTCCTCCGTGGAGGACGGACTGCATCGTTTTTATTACCCCATGTGGAAATGGGCATTGAAGAAAAAACTAAGAGAAGCTAAGACGTCTGAGAGAAGTAGAAAGTCCAAAGAAGCAGGAAACAATGAAGGGGAAAACTACTCAACACTAGAACTATCTGAGCAAAACCCAAGAATGGACAAAAAGCAACCAAGGAGTGGCTCTTGGTGCCATTTATGCTCACAGCTGAAGGGGGTGGGGTTCCCACCAAAAGTTACTTAGCTCTGGAACGTTCCATAGATGGATCTACGTAGCCATGAGACCAATTTGTGGGAGGGCACAGAGACCATGATGAAGAAATGGATCATCACATTACTCCTTATCCTTTTTATGAGGATATGCATTAAAAAAATATGCAGAGGATATTTTTTTAATCTTTAGTCAATCTGAATGTTGCAGGCTGAAAACGACTATTTGTACCACATGCTTGCTGGATGATGTATTTAAGTAAGATGAGTCTGACTTTCCTAAGTTTGTTGTTGTTGTGTTCTGTCAAGTCATTTCCAACATATAAAGACCCTAAGACAACCCTATCACAGGGTTTTCTGAGGCTGAGAGCATGTGACTTGCCCAAGATCACTCAGTACGTTTCCATGGCTGAGTGGTGATCTGAACTCTGGTTTCCAGCATCATAGTCCAACACTCAAACCGCTACGCCACAGTAGATTTTTTCCTAGTTTACTAAAGAATCAGTTATTCCTACATAAATAGGGTCCTTATAGGTAAAAGCACAACACAGAGAGAAATGAAAAATGAGAAATGAAAGGCTCCTCTCTGGCGACAGACGACAAACTAACTTCTTGACCAAGTGAACCTAATCAGTTCTCATCAATGGTTCCTCTTTATCATAGGGAGAAGTGACAAGCGGGATGTCTCATTGTTCTGTCCTGGGCCAAGTATTGTTCCACAACTTTATAAATGACTTGAATGATGAAGTAGTCATGCTTACTGAATTTCCAGAGGGCAAATTAGGAGGGATAGCTAATATTCCAGAGGATAGGAACAGGATTCCAAATGACCTTAACAGATTGGGTTGCTGGGCCAAAACTAACCAAAAGAATTTCAATATGGTCAAATATAAGGTACTAGATTTAGGCAAGAAAAATGAAATATTCAAATAGAGGATGGGTGACACCTGGCTATGACAGTAGCATGTATGAAAAAATTCTTAGGGGTCTTAGTATACCACAAGCTAAGGATAAATTGAAAGTATAATGCAGCGGTCAAAAAAGTCAATGCAATCCTAGTCTGACTCAACAGGAATATAAGATCCATATCAAAGGAAGGAACAGTACCATGGTGTTCTGCTTTGGTAAGACCTCATCTGGAATATTATGTCCAGTTCTGAGCACCACAGTTCAAAAAGGATATTGACAACCTGGAACCCGTTCAGAGGAGGACAACCAAGATGATGAAACTTCCAGAAAATAAGCCCTATGAGGAAAGACTGCAGGAGTTGGACATGTTTACCTTGGAGAAGAGAAAACTGAGAGGTGACCTGTCAGACATCTTTCAATATCTGAAAGGATGTCATGTAGAAGATGAAGACAGATTGTTTTCTCTTTCTGCAGAGACTAAGACATGAACAAATGGATTCAAATTACAGAAATTACAAGGATCCCCTCCCAGCCTGAAACAGCATCAGCATTTAAAAGCAAGGGCAACCCTAGTAGTTCCTGGTGGAGTGTCTGCCAACAAAGGAGGACCTCCTTTAAACAGGGACTGCCTCTTGTTGTCCATTGGAGTGCTGATGCATTAGTAACAATACCTTTTATATATCAACTTAATTATGTAAAACTGATTGTTTTCAATTCAGAGGTAAAAGAAAACTGCTATTTCCACAAATTTAAAGAAGAATCAGACTGTTCATTTCCCTGTTGAAATATAATGTGTTTAATATTACTGAAAATAGAGTTGACTGAAAGTTTGTGCAACATGATGGTACATGTGGGGTGCGGTGGCAGACCAACAAATATTATGTCAAACAGCAGCATAAACCAACCAGCAATCCTGTAACAACTGCTAAAAGCAGTCTTTCAAGGTACATTACTCCCACGTGGACTCTGAGAGCCTCCAATTGCTGACAGTGATAGTCAGGTATCAAAGTATGGAGATATCAATGTTTTGGATTCTCTGAGGGAAAAGTCTTTGTCTCTTGTCTCTCAGGATTGTTCATTACACCTTATTCCTCAGTTTTCCATTTATTGAAATTTCTGATATGGCATTAACCAGATCCTGTCGTCCAGGATCTTTTCTCTTCACACGACCTTCGATGACTTTGTAGATAGCAAACCCAGGAATAACCAGGCTGGGCACTCCGGCAAGGATGACAACAATGACATAAACCCAGCTAGGGTAGACGACTGAATTTGATTTGGGAAAAAATTCCTGTGGAAGGAAAGAGATAAATTTCAGGCACTTGGAATGAAGTTAAGAATAGATATAGAAAATTCTAAGAGCCATACTGGTTGGACTAGTACTTTGGGATGCCAGGGTTTGAATCCCCTCTCAGCCATAGAAGCCTTCTGAGTGATCTGGAGCAAATCACAATCACTCAGTCTCAGAAGAGGGCAATAGTAAACCCTGTCTAAACAAATCTTGCCAAGAAAACTCCATGATAGATTCACTTTAGGGTTGCCATAAATTGGAAAGGACATGAAAGTACGTCCCTGACACCACCACCATAATACAAGAAAACTGTAAAATCTAAAGCCAATAGAAAATTTGGGCTACAGGGAGATGGTCTGGGAATCTTTGAAAGAACTCAAGAATTCCTCAGTGATCAAGATGGCAACAGTAAAGAAGTTTCAGTACAAAATACCTTGCCTGCCTTCTTACTGACTTAGCAAAATGTTGAGTGTTATTCAAGGTTCATTTCAGGGTGCATTCACTATGTGCATAAAGCAGTGGAGATGTCCAACAGACATGGCCAATTAATCACATGAACCGAATACATGTACGTCCTACAACTGACCCAGAATACTCTGAAACAAACAGGGATTCCACTGTAGGTGATCAGGTGGTCAAACTGGCACTGAAATTGATATGAGATCTGTTTCTTTTAGGAAATTTACCCAACATTGCCTGGCATGATGTTGATGGTTTTACTTATGATTTGGATAATCAATTTATTTGTAGCATCTATAATCTTTAAAATTGGTTTCAAGCCAAATTTTAAGCAAAATGGATCTGAAACAGCAATTTTCAAAGAAGGGTGGAAGGAAGGAAGGAAGGAAGGAAGGAAGGAAGGAAGGAAGGAAGGAAGGAAGGAAGGAAGGAAGGAAGGAAGGAAGTTAAAGAAAAGTTTTGTTAAGCAATCCTGAATTTGAACAAAAATATTCAGGATGTCAATCTAAGTTTAAATATTTATATAATCACCGATTAAGTTGTGTAATAGCAGGCTGCACCCCAGTTAACCATCACCAGAGAAATGTTTGTTTAAGCGGTACCCAATGGTGTTGATGGACAGGGTCCAAAATTTTGTTACAGTCTTTGTTTTTGTCCTAACAAATAACAGCATATTTATTACCTCTGTGATGAAGCACGTAGATTTGTAAAGCAAGATAGACAGAAAGACAGACACTGCAACATTATATCACAGTTCTTAGATTCAGCAGATCTATCTTTATGAACAAAGGGCAGGATAAAGAGAGTACCCAAAAGCAGAACTACAGTAAGTAGCCTAACAGGCAACTCATTTTCCCCAAAGGAAACCGCTGGCATTGAAATAGTCACATTTGTGCCATCTCAGCATGAAATCAAATGTAGGAGACCACACATAAAGGGACACAAATTGACCAAGAATAGTTATTACAAGAAGCAATACACTATGTGCATGTGTGTACAGTTTGGGATAGTCAGACATAATTATGAAGTAATAGAGAAAAGGCAGTCTGACAGACAAGAGCAAAGCAGATTCGGCCACTTAACTGGAAATTTCACCAGCAACACACTTAAAGGTGCACAGCTCTTCTTAACTACACTTAGATTCTGCCAATCATTTTTATAGTGGATCATTCACCGAACACAGGAATGACCTTAGTGGAACATTCACTAAAGAAAGGATGCTAGCTTATGCTATGCCAAAGCACTGGACTATCCTGCCTAATGCTCCAGTGTCTTAGAAAGAGATCTCCTTCTGTCAGCTGATCCTTTTAACTTAAAATGTCAAGGATTGAACTTGGGACATTCTGTGTGCAAGGTTTGTACTTTACCACTGAGTCAAGGCCCCTCCCTAAGGATACTTTGATCTCTTCATGTACATATAATCTCTTAGATATATATTCCTGTGATGCCAGATCCTAGGGTGGAGTAGAGTTAAGGTGTTAGACAGATACTCTTGGATCTGGAATCACAGGATTTTTGGGGGGGGGGGAGAGAGAGAGAGAGAAAATCTAGGCAGTAGATTCTATCCAATAGAGAAAATTTGACCTTTAGAGTACAACTCTGGAGACCAGGGTTCAACCCTCCCTTGATCATAGAAACCCACTTTGAGCAAGTCACATTCTCTCAGCCTCAATGGAAAGCAAAGTAAAAAAAACCTTTTGCACAAATCTTGCAAGAAAAGATCACCTAAAGATCACTATAACTTGGAAAGGACCTGAAGGTACACAACAGCACAAGAAACCTGTTTAATATGTTGAAATGAAACTAAGCCTCCTGAGTAACAGCACTCTGAATGGGAATCAAGTTACCTTGCAAAGTAGACACGCTTTAACAATGGCATAAGCACCCAGCATTTACTTTCAATAAGCAGCCACATTTAAACAGCAGATTAATTGCCCTGGGACTAAGCAATTTGTATTATTTATCTGCACAAACAGGATCTTTAGCAAATAGCCCCGAGGCAGGAAAAGCGCCAAGGACAGATTGGGCAAGAAAGGGCAGATGGGAGCAGAGGATGAGAAAAGACAAGCCTTACAAAGTGATTTGGGGAGTGTCTTTTGAACAGGTCTACTTACATAATCTGGGTCCCAGATGATGTATTCTAGTTTTTCCTGCACTTTCACCACAAAGTAAAACATGAAGATAACTAACATGAGAAGGGGGCTAATAAATCTCCAGGTCGCTTGCCAGAAAATGTTGGGTTTGTGCCCAATCATGAACTTAATATCTTCATTAAATCTGGAAAAGAAAGGAAGTTAATGGAGACTACTGCATCCTGGACAAACTGAGTGCTAACTCGGACATAAATTTTAATTGTTTCATAATTAATAAATGGTTGTTACAGAAATAAAGAATTCTACTCCAAATACATCAAATGCAACCGTTTCCAACAAAATCTATTAACACATCCAGAAGCTGGTTATCAAGGGGAGCAAAACCAACTGATATACATGCACGTAAGAAGTAGCAATAGATTCAAGGCATTTCTGATTATTTAATTTCAGATCAAAGGGTATTTTCCAGCATTAAATCTTTTGACGTGAGAACAGGTGCTGACAGGTTCCAGCTAAGATAAAAGTTAAAGAGATGAATGACATATTGCCTTTCAACCACTCTAATACAGACCCATGGGTTTGGAAGAAGAACAGGTTACTTACTTGTAATTGGACTTCTTCAAGTGGTCATCTATGAACCCGCACAAATGGGTTGTCTGTGTCTGTGCAGTAGGCCCCTTCGGAACCTTCTAGAGCTTAGAACTAGCATTTTGGTGGGAACCCTGCCCCCTTCCCCTGAGGCTATATAAGGTCCCTTCCTGCCATTGTCCTCAGTTGCTTGGCCACTGCAACAGCCTTAGAACATAGGAGAGAGCAGGACACAAAGAGGGGAGGTAAGACAGGGCTCAAAGAACTCCAGTTACAGGTAAGCTACCTGTCCTTCTTCTTCATGGTCTCTGTGACTCACACAAATGGGACACTAGCGAGCTACCAGTATAGGAGGTTGGAGCGTCATGTGACAAGCAAGCCCCACAGATCTCCAGCAGAGGAGAAACTTACTGTATTAAGATATTACAATCCAACCAAGAGGCCATGATATCATCAACAAGTCAAACTTTATTGTTACAGAATAAGTCACGTCAGAAAGAAGAACTTTATTCATATGGCAAAATATTCATGTGGCAAAATCACTGAATAGAAGAAAACAAGACACCCTTCCCAAACATAGTATCATTAATAGCCCTTTGGTTGACTCTCTAACGTGAAATAAAGGTAGTGGGCTGAGACCATGTGGCAGTCCTACAAATCTCATGCAAAGGAACTCCCTTCAAAAAAACAGCAGATGCAGACGAAGCTCTGGTGGTATGGCTTTTTAACTGAGTTGGAGGCTCTTTTCCATATGAAAATGTAGGTGGAAGCCACCCATTTAGATAGTCTTTGTGATGATACAAGGAGTCCTTTTTTACTTGATGAATAACAAAGGAAAAGTCTTCGAGATTTCCTATACTCAGCTGTGTGCTGCACATAGAAAGCAAGTACACACCGGACATCCAAACACTGCAGTCTACGTTCCAAGTCCAAAGAAGGATTAGGCATCAGAACTAGAAGGATAATGTCCTGGTTCAGATGGAAAGCAAATACCACCTATGGCAAAAAGGTGTTGTCTGGCCTAAGGACGACTTTCTCCCTATAGAATCGAAAATACAGCAAATCGACTTGTAGAGCACAGAGTTCACCTGTTCTCCTGGCAGATGTGATGGCAACAAGAAATGGAGTTTTCCAAGAGAGGGATCATAAGTCACATATGGCCATTGGCTCAAGGGGCCACTTAGACAGTTGGGAAAGGACAAGAAGTAAGTTCCAGCCTAGAGTGGGAGGCACGACAGGAGAGTGGAGATGCTTGTATCTATTCAGGTAACTTTTGACCAGAGGATCCAAAAAGCAAGAACATCTGCCTTGACATTGAAGATGGGAAGATATTGCTGAAAGGTAACAGCAAATAGAAATAGGTGACAGATCTCTGACAGATAAGGAAGAGAGGAATTCAAGCAAATTCACGGTACCTAAAGTGTCGACATTGAGATGTCATTGCCAAAGAAACTGAAGAACCTTTGTCCATTTGTAGGCACAGGAGTGAACAGTAAGACAGATTGTGAGCAGCCTCTACGGCACATCGAACCGATGTCGGTAACAAAGCTATCAAAGCAGGTTCCGAGTTGTCAGTTTTAGACTCATGATGTCTGGATGACAGACAGTGCAGTTGTTCATTGTGAGAAGATTCAGTTTGTGTGGAAGCCTCAGACACCAGTGGTTGACTAGAAGTAGAAGTAGAGTGAACCACTGCTGTCGAGGCTACCAGGGCATGATCAGTATCGCTGAAGCACCATCTCATTGGATCTTTGCGATGGTTCTGGTTATCAGCAGGAAGGATGGGAAAATGTAGACTGTGGGATCCCTCCAGTTGAAAAAAAAAGCGTCTCCGAGACATCCTCTGTGATCTGTGTACCTGGAGCAATACACCAGGCACTGTTTGTTACAGGGGGACACAAAGAGGTTGATTGTTGGAGTTGTCCATCTCGAGAATAGGCCTTTGAGGACTGTTTTGTCAAACTTCCCTTTGTGCAATGCCAGGGGAGTTCAACTTAGAGAATCTGCTAAGGAGTTCTGAGTCCTTGGGAGGTGAAGGGCAACAGGGAAGACATTGCAAGCAGGCACCAGTTGCAAAGACATAGGGTCAGGTGCAGAAGAATCAGAGACCTTGTGCTGCCCTGCTTGTGACAGTCTACTTGGACTACACAACCCTTCAGTACTTCTTCAAATGCAGTGAAGGCCTTTATTACAGTCAAGGGTTCCAGGGCATTGATGTGGACGGTTTTTGTCGATGTTGACCACTTGCCCCTTACTGTCAACTTTCTGGTGTGGACTCCCCAACCATCCAGGGACATGTCCATGGTCACAGATACTGCCAGGGCTGCTGGTTGAAACACCATCCCAGCAAGAATGTTCTGACTGCTTTTCCACCATGAGAACGATTGGACGACTGGTCGTGGTACTGAGAGTCATAGAGCTGGACTGTTGAACAGTGGATCAAACACATTGAGAAACCAATTCTAGAGAGGCCATATGCAAAATCTGGCAAACAGTATCACCACAGTTGTCAATGCTATAAGGCCCAGGAGTACCTGCAGAGATTCTGCAGTAGCTCATTGATTTCATTGCAGAGTCAATATCACAGTGAGGAGACAACTGCCATGTTCGGGAGGAAGAGATGCCAACTGTCAAGCAGAAGCAAGGATGGCCCCGGTGAACTGAATCCTCTGAGTCGGGATGAGTTGTGACTTCTTGTGGTTGATGGTGATGTCGAGATTGTGAAAAAGTTGAGCTTGAGATGGAGCCAAGACTAATCAACCGCCTATTTATGGAAAGAGGACAATTCCACATTGTCAAAGGGCTGCTGCTACCACTGCCACCAACCTGTGATAAGTTCCTTAGGCCATTTTTTTGGTATAATTTTGAGCTCTTCAACACCCTGCATAAGATAAAAGACAAATAACTGTCAAACTCTAGATCATTTTAAAATGTATTTGTTGTGGCACTTAGTTAATTATTATTGTGTAAAATTATGCGATTGCCCAACACATACACACATATAAACACAGATGGAGAGAGAGACTGCTTGCCTCACAACTTCTAGTAGTCTTCAGAAGAGTAGTCATCATCTGACTCAGATGGGGAATAGTAAACATACGTCCTACACTGACAGGAGCAAGAGCATTCTCAAAAGCTAGAATGGGAATTCCAACGTTGAGATCTTCTAGAAGACCCAGAATGAGAGTGAGAGTGAGATCTTCGATGATGAGATAGAGAACGTGACCGATGTTCGCGTCAAGGCCAAAGTGGAGGAGTCAAGCAATCTTCTTGGGAAGTCTCCTGTATAGTGACTATCTCAACCAGATGTTTGCAGTTGAAGTCAAGATGCTCTTCAGTCTCCTGTGGAGGCTATTTTCAGGCAGGTGTGTGCTCGACTATCTCACTGTCTGAAACACCTGTTGATGCTGAAGGTGTTGGAGACTGAAGAGGAGGCTGTGACAGAGATGATGACTGGAGAGGCAGTTGTTGATGGAGTGGAAGTGGTGATGGTGAAGTGGAGGGCCGCTGAGATACTGTCATTATTGACAGTGGTTGAAGTCAAGCTGTTGCTTGAGTGGAAGGAGGTATATCCTTTGCCTTCTTCCTCCTTTTGGACTTGGCCAGTTCCTTTTCAAGAGAGCAACCCAAGGTATCCAGGACAATAGGAGACTGGTGGCACAAACCAATATCAAGGCCAGTGTCAAAGTGGAAGTTTATGCCTGAGATGAAGGCAGATCTCTTAAAGCAGCAGGTGTTGAGGAGGGTAGATCCCAACTAACTTCCTTAGAAAACCGGCAGTGGGTCGCCTCCATTTTAGAGAACTTATGAGCTTTCTTAGTCGAAAGGCCAGGAGGTGAGGAAGAGCGAGGTGGAGAAGTAGACAGCCCAGCAGAGACCGTGGATGACCCAGAGAGTTGGAGTGCTTTCTCCCAAAGGATAGACCGTAGACTGGTCTCTCGGTTACACCTGGTCTGGGGTGTAAAGGCCTGACAGTGCTTGCAGGTGGAGATGTTGTGTGGCTCACCAAGACAAGTCAGACGCTTAGAATGCTCGTTGCAGGCAGGGGTCTTAGCATTGCAACATCAACAGCGCTTGGAAAAGGCTGTGGACGCTATAAAAGGTTAACAAAGGTTCCATCCGAAGAACCGCCAAAATGCAGAGAAACCGAGAGGAGACAGAGAGAAAATACAAAGAATGCTTGATAGAAGGCTCCAAGGACACAGCTTATATGGTGGAAAGAAAGGAACCGAGGAGAATGGCAGGAACATAGCCTCAGGAGAAAGGGATGGGGTTCCCGCCAAAATGCTAGGCCTAAGCTCTAGAAGGTTCTGACGGGGCCTACTGCGTAGGTGCAGCCAACCCATTTGTGTGAGTCACGGAGACCATGAAGAAGAAAGCTAATGTCTAATATTTTGAAATCTTAAATTAATAACTAGCCCTCTGCTGCAAAAAAAAGCTAAGCCATAACTATATACCTCAATAAAGTCCAACATAACCATTCAGTCAAACAGGACAAACAGGACAAACAGAAACTGAAAATTCCGTGTACAAATTCATTATTTAGAATAAATGCGTGTGTGTACTGTGTGCCTTCTAATTGTTTCTGCAGCTGTGTGACAAATCCAAGATCACCCAGTGGGTTTCCATGGCTCTGCAGGGAATCAAAGCCTGGGCTGCAGGGCGGTAGTCTAAAACACAAACCACTGCAGCACGCTAGCTCTTAGAATAAACAGCTCCTCGTATTTACAAAGAATGTTCAGGGACATTTCTGTAAGTCTTAAAATAGCCCCACAAAATAGGCCAGAATTATTTCCTTTGTATTTCTAACGCCGGTCTTAGAAAAACTACACATCTCTAGAAGTAAGATAAGAATGTAGGGAGGCAAACAATTTACATTTACATCTTACCGGTCTATCCCGTATATGTAGACAACTGAAAACATCTCACAGAAAGCAATTATCAGCAAAGGAATGGATCCAGCAAAACTATCAAACAAAGCCAGCCAGTAGTTTCCAGACCTCAGCACGAAAATAATGGCAATCAAGAAAGACACCACACAAATGAGACCTTGAAGTAGACAGCAAACAGAAAAATTGTGTAATTCTAAATAAAATGTAGAAAGGAAAAAAAGTGTGCATGGGAGGAGATAAGGAACCTAACAAAACCTCCATGACTAATTTATTTTGCCATGAGCTTTTGCGGATTTCAAACCACTTCTTCAGAAGTTTGTACTTCATCAATGCATCTGAAGAAATGGATTGACCAATGCATGATATCCCATGCTAATCACGTAGTCACAAGGGAGTGGTTAGTTTCTTTCTCTCTCTCTGCTTCTGCAGTTTTCTTTTATGCTGAAACAGACTAACATGGCTACCTTTTGTAAATAAAATGTAAATCAGGAAGAACAAGTAAGAAATGATGATGACACGTTAAGCATCAAACGTAGTCACAAACATTTCTTATGTACTTAGAACTAAGGTCCTTTCCGCATCCTACCTGTTCTTGAAGCCATCACGTGCGGATCCAGGGAAAGCCTCTCCCAAGAAGGGAGTGTGACAGAAGCTGCCTGCTGGACGGGAGGAAGGGCAGTGGCTCCACTCCTCCCTTCCCCAGTGCAGCCCAGCAGTTTCCCAGGATGTGTGGGGGAGGAAGCACAGCCATTGAGCTTCCTGACGTTCTGCACAACAGGTAAGTGCAGGAGGGATGTGAGAGGACTGCGCAATTATGGTTCACTGACGAGAGAAACTCGTCAATGACTAATTCCGCGAATGCAATGGGTGGCCACAGGATCGCAACAGGCTCGCGTCACAGTCCCGTTGTGATCCCGTGGCCATTGCGGGTTGGAGGCAGGGTGCAGAAAGGACTTTAGTCTCTTCCACTGGCAGGACTGCGTAGCAGGAGATGCTTTGTTGCCTTTACCTGCAGATACAAGACCAATGAGGATTTGCCACGATTTCATTCTACGTGCCCTACTGCCTTCGCTAAACCCGTAAGCAGGTTGATGATTTTATTTTATTTACCCATCATTTTATCTTCAAAACAGACTTAATTACGCTATGTGGAAAAGAAATCATTACATAATTTTACATTTTTAAAGTAGCTGTCATTACACCCCTTGACCTCTGTTGACGATTTCCAACCCCATCCAAGATGTACCAAGGAGAGATTCCTCTACTGCTCTGACTTAATTACACAACCATTTCCAACCAACCTGTGATAAGTTCCTTAGGCCATTTTTTGGGTATAATATTGAGCTCTTCCAGAGGTACCATAAGACCTTCCATATTTCCGAACATAGATGATAAACCCAAGCAGAACAGCATGACAAAGAAGAGGATGGACCATAGCGGGGAGACAGGCATTTTGGTAATAGCCTCAGTGAAGACAATAAATGCTAAGCCAGTTCCTTCAACACCCTGCGTAAGATAAAAGACAAATAACTGTCAAACTCTGGATCATTTTAAAATGTATTTGTTGTGGCGCTTAGTTAATTATTATTGTGTAAAATTATGCGACTGCCCAACACATACACACATATAAACACAGATGGAGAGAGAGACTGCTTGCCTCACAACTTCTATGAGATCACAGAATGAATTTTCCTGACAGTGCACACAGAAAAATCCTTCTTCGTATAACTTCTAATTTAGGTATAAAATTCACTGTGATCAAATGTGGTGAGAGGGACAAAGGAAAGCTCTTGCCTTCAGGCTGCGCTTCCAAGTTTCCCAAAAGCACGCCACCTCAAAACCCACATTTATTTTCCTATTGTGGTCTTTGGTTTAGCCTATTTGTTACCATTCCCAGCTGTAGACAGATTTGAAACATCTGCCCACACTCATCTCCCCCAGATCTTGTCTCCCCTTCACCCGATCTTCTTTTGTTCCCCCCATCTTAGTATTTTAGACTGTAAGTTCCTTGGAGCCAAGAATCAGCCCACATTTCCTATGTAACTCTGCAAGTAATCCTATATAGTGATGCCAGTGTACGTATGTACACCTGCTTTGATTAATAAGAGTAACAACTATAATAATTTAGCACGGTTTTTCTTCTATTTCTTGAATCTTTACAGTTCTTCAGATGATACTTCATCCAAGATCCTAAAATGCTTTAGGGGATTTAAAAAAAAAACTAGTATAATAAAACTGCAATAGGGAGTAGCCTTGCCGGACTCTCTTTGGGAGAAATTCATGTCCCCTATGTTTTTGTAAAAGTGAATCATTCATTGTAGAGAAACTAAAGGCCAAGAAGCAATAGTGTATTTGTAAACACAGAGTGGACATGTTACAGTGAACTGTAGTCAATGAACATCACACTTAGTTTTGTTAGTTAAACAATGCCATTTTTGCAGACCTCATGGGGACAATTCTTAAGAGTGGTAACACATCACGAGTGGGTCACAGATCACATTTGGTTCTCCTGAACTCTTCTCCTTTCTGGCAGAAGGTCCCCTTATTTTTCACATTGTTCTCTACCATACTTGTGTTACACACTGAGAACAACCTTAATCATTATTAATTCAAATACTCTACCCATTTTGCCAATGCCAGATAACTAGACTCAAACCTTTATTACAGATCCCAGATAGTAGTGTCCATCTCAGCACCCCCAGGGCAAACAGGTTGTAGTTTTCATGCTACATAGATAACAGGAGGGAGTGCACACTGCTATTTGTGTTACATCTGCACTGGGTCAGAAGATGTCAAGGGATGGGAAGCCTCATGAAATCCATTTAAATATCAAAAGGTTAACTGGTAGCTGACAGGCAGGGACATAGAAATAAGATGTAATACAGTGTGATAAATCTCTGGGCCAAACTGTAAAAGGATAAATCACAACCACTAACTTGTGCAAAAAAATTAAAAATAAAATAAAATAGTTTAAAATATCCCAGGCTCCCTCAAGAATGTCTCCCTCTTCAGTATGAGTGTTAGTAATAGAAACATCTTACTATAACTTTGCTTTCAGTCTGCCATAACATGTACATGTTGTCACCTTACATCATTTAAAAATGACTCCAAGTCACAAGTCTGAAACTGAAGGCTTGCAAAAACTGCTGGATTTGTCGAGTTGTACCAAGCTTGCATTGCTTCAAAATTATCCTGGGTTACGTTACCTTCTGGCAAATCAAAAGCATTTGTAAGTGTGAGGATATTTCTGCAAAAAAACAAAGGACAATGGTCAAAGCCTCTCTAGCTTGATTACAAAAAGCATTTTATCATTATAATTCAAATAGTCAAACCTGTCCTATAGGCTTTCTGAAAGTGAATGGGATCAAAGAGCAAATATTATTTCCCCACATGATCCAACAAGTTTGATATATGCGTCGAAAATGCTGTGGGCATTGCATGCCTTTTGCTCTACTTGAGACTTTCTTTTTACCATGTCAGTGCTTTACTGACAGATCTCTGTGTGTAATGTCAATATAAGCGCAGTGGACTTGTTCCGTTAAGCCCTGAAATTATAATAGTCTCAGTTTCCAAACCCCTTAGTCTGTTGCAGCAAAAACAAGACTGAACAAAAGGCTTCTAGAACCTTAAAGACTAACAACTTTATTACTGCATGACTGTGTTGGTCACATCAAAGGGAAAAATCCACAAAGATCAGGAATAAGTTGACTAGAAGACAAGAAAGCAACTTACTGCTCAAAGCAATCATCATATCGCTCTGTTGCTCTGAATCCAATGACTGTGTATATGACTGTGGCTGCATAAACGGATGTTAAGCCGTTAATTACAGAGATAATCACAGCATCCTTCTCACAATTATTGCTGTAAACCAAAACAGAGAAGCCCCTGGTGAATTCAAAACATTGTAATTTTTCACATGTATTTGTGGGCAAATACCACTTAGTTAGGATGTAAGAGTGGGCTCCCAGCCTTAGCTACTTCACCGCACCGTTGTGGGGTTAAAATGGATGGTGGTGGAAAGCCATCTTGGCCATCCTTGAGCTCCTAGGGGGAAAGGTGGGATAGCCTTGCCTCCAAATGTCGTGATCTGGCAGACAGTCCCCTTGAATCCTCTGTCCTCCCAATTCCTGTTCTGCCCTCAGCTTACTTCCACTGGCGCACACTGAGTTCAAAGTGCAAAAGTAGTCTGAACTCAATGAACTCATCCAGGAGGAGAGGATAGGTGCAATCTTGCCCTTCCCAGTAGGCTCAGGCTCTCCCGGTTTATATGTTCATCCTCACTGATAACTTTTGCTATCTTGACCACACGTCCCAATTTCCATTTGTGAAATGTTGTAGGGTGTGGGATAGACATGTGTGAATAACTGTGCCTTGTATACGTATTCCCAATGTTAGATTCATATTTATGTAAAAGTGTTAGACAATATCAAGGCGACATTGGTACCATGAACAACATGGTAAGTACTATGTGTATATGTCATGGGGGACATGGACAGAGATATGTGCCACTACTAATAATCCTGGTTGCTCAAAACTGAGGCCCTTTTCGCACCTTACCTTTTACCGGTGCTGGGCTGCTCGGCTCGCGCACGAAAGCTTGGGAGGAACGCTGTCGCATCCCTCCTGCTTCGGCTCCGCAGCTCCTTCCTCGTTGCACCTCTTCCGTTCGCAGTGCAGCCTGGGACCTCACAGGCTGCACTGAGGAGAGGATGCGCGACCAGCCCGACTCCCGAGGCACTGCACGCCAGGTAAGTGCACGCGAGACCCCGGCACTATGCTCAACCACGCAGCTTTTTCGGCTTTGAGCCAAAAATGAAAAGCTGCGTGCACGGTTCGCGTCAGGCTCTTGAGCATTGCGTAAATGTGAGTGTGTCATGCAGACCGTTGCTCACGTTTATGCGATGCTCAAGGGGTCCTTTTGCTTCAAAAACGCCACGCGAAAAGAGCCTGAGAAACGAAAACTCTTCTAGGCCTTGCATAAGAAATCTTCTAATATAGATGGCAATATATGGAGCATTTGCTGAGAAAGAGAGAGAGAGAGAGAGAGAGAATTTTTCTACCCCCTATTTTGATCTGTGTGGTTTGGTTCCTTTGATTTCTCAAGAAAAGTTTTATTCATACAGTTGCCTGTGAATACTGTTGGGGACTGTAAATATCAAGAAAAGCATTACTATTATGTCTAAAATGCAGTCTTTTCAGTTCATAATGTCAACTTACTGAATTGAATTGTAACTAGAGAATGAGATGAGGCCACCAAAGGCAAGGGAGAAAGAATAGAATACTTGTGCTCCGGCATCGAGCCAAGTGACCGGGTTAGCTAATTCATTAACCTGTAGAAGAGAATAAAAAACGCTTTCAGGGGGGATGGTAATTTCACAGTTTGAGCTAAATGAAAGCAAATATTAACAGAGACTGTGACTCTGAGCATGAAATCCTGTCCATTTAAGAGAGCTGAAGAGGGTTGCATTCCAAACTGGAACCACCCTAGACCTGTGGCCCAGAGGTTCAACTCATAATCCAGAAGGTAGGCAACCGGTCACAGTGAAATGGGAAAGGCAGAGCACAGCAGGATAGGCAGGTGAGAAAGAGAATGCGTGCGTGACACGTCCAACAATATTTGCTGATGTAAAACTGCCTTTTACCAAGCTAGAGGATCAGCTCATCTCAGCCACGCCTGTCAACAGCCCTCCAAGATTGAGGATCTTTCCTTTTTTACTACAGCCCTCCCATGCTCCTTATTGTAAGACGAGGTGCTCACATTGAAGAGCCCCACCAGATCTGGGAGAGGGGGGTTCACAGAGCAAGATGCAACACCACTGGCCTTTTCATGTCCCCCGGCCAACTGCTGGATCAGTAGAGGTCACCTGCATGAAGCCCCAGCATGTACACTAAACCTGGGATGGGAAATGCGTGGCCCTCCAGAGGTTGTTTAATCAGCTCCCCTCAGCTTTAGGCACCACAGCCGATGATGAGGGGTGACTGAAGTTGCCGTTGTTCAGCAACATCTGGAAGGCTGCACATTGCCATCCCTGTATTAAGCCACCTGCAGGGTAGAGAGGAAAGAAGTCACCACTCTTCCACAATGCAAATACACCGGGTAAACCCCAAACCAAGTTACCCTGCCTGAATTTGCTCCCTGTCTAAAAGACTTTGGGCTTAAGGAAATTCAGAACGTAAGCCAAGTAAACAATGTTGAAAATCTGCAATTTCTTCCCTCGTGTTAACTCCATTAACTGTCAGTTATGCTATTTCAATGAAAGCTGGAAAAAAATCTATGTAATGCTTACATCAGGTGTGAAGAGATACACAATTCCACTGACAGAGCCTTTCAGTGTCAAGCCACGGATCAAGAAAATGGTAAGCACGACGTAAGGAAGTGTGGATGTTACATACACTGCCTGGGGGGGAGAAATGAATACAACTGAGTATCCATCATCCATTTTGTTTCTCCTCCTCCTCCTCCTCCTTCTTCTTCTTATTATTATTACTTCATTATTATTTTTATTTTTATCCTGCTTTTCTCCCAAGAGGACTCAAAGTGGCTTATAGCCATTGAGAGAAACATAATTAAAAACTGTCATATACAAAAGTTAAAACAAAAATTAAACCACAATAATGGGTAAAACATGTTAAAATACATATAAAAACAGCATTAAAATATCAATTAAACAACAAAATGACCAACACCGATAGAAATTACATATAAAATGCCTGCTGGAAGAGGAATGTTTTTAGCTGTTTCCTGAAGGTAGGCAGGAGGGCGCCAGTCTAACCTGTTTGAGCAGGGAGTTCCAGAGCCTGGGAACAGCCACTGAGAAGCCTCTCTCCCGTGTTCCCACCAAATGCACATGTGAGAGTGGTGGGACTGAGGGAAGGGCCTCTCCTGCAGATCTCAACACCCGGTTTCGTTTGTAGGGGAGGATATGGTTTTCAAATAACCTGGATCTGAGCCATGTAGGGCTTTAAAGGTCATCACCAGCACTTTGAATTGTGCCCGGAAACAGATCGGCAGCCAGCGGAGCTGTTGCAGCAGAGGCGTTGTATGCTCCCTGTAACCAGCTCCAGTTAACAACCTGGCTGCAGCTCTTTGGACCAGCTGAAGTTTCCGAGCACTCTTCAAAGGCAGCCCCACATAGAGTGCATTACAGTAATCCGACCGGGATGTAACCAAGGCATGTGTCACCATGGCCAGGTCCGACACCTCAAGGAATGGGCGCAGCTGGCGCACAAGCCTTAATTGTGCAAATGCACTCCTGGCTACTGCTGAGACCTGGGCTTCCAGGCTCAGAGTTGAATCCAGGAGCACTCCCAAGCTGCAAATCTGTGTCTTCGGGGGAGTGTGACTCCATCTAACACAGGCTGGATCCCTATTCCCTGATCTGCCTTTCTACTGGCCAGGAGCACCTCTGTCTGGTCTGGATTACGTTTCAATTTGTTCGCCCTCATCCAGTCCATTACTGATGTCAAGCACTGGTTTAGGATCCACAAGCCAAGCTTCCTTGGCTTGTGGTGAAAAGGAGTAATAAAGTTGGGTGTCATCCGCATACCGATGACATCTAACCCCAAAATTCCAGGCAACCTCTCCCAGTGATTTCATGTAGATGTTAAATAGCATGGGGGACAAGACCGAACCCTGAGGGACCCCGCAGGCCAGAGGATAGGAGGTCGAACAGGAGGCCTCCAGCACCACCTTCTGGGTTCGGCCCTCCAGGAAAGAACAGAGCCACTGTAAAACAGTGCCCCCAAGTCCCATCCCCGCAAGGCGACCCAGAAGGATACCATGGTCGATGGTATTGAAAGTAGCTGAGAGGTCCAGCAGAACCAACAAGGACTCCGAGCACTCTTCAAAGCCAACATTCCTCCGGTCTAGTTCCCACCGTAGGTCATCCACCAAGGCAACCAAAGCCGTCTCAGTCCCACAGCCAGGCCTGAAACCAGATTGAAATGGATCTAGATAATCCGTTTCAACCGGAAACCCCTGGAGCTGAAAGGCCACCACACGCTCCAGAACCTTTCCTAGAAATGGAATATTAGAGACAGGCCAGTAATTATCCAAAATAGTGGCATCAAGGGATGGCTTTTTTAATAGTGGCTTTATAACAGCCTCCTTCAGGCAAGTTGGAACTTTACCTTGTCTCAAGGAGGCATTAACCACGCCCTCTACCCACTCGGCCAGTCCCCCTCTAGCTTTTTTAAGAAGCCAGGAAAGGCAAGGATCTAGCACACATGTGGTGGCTCTCATATCTCCAAGGATCCTGTCCAGATCCTCAGGCTGTACAAATTGAAAAGTATCCATTATCGCTGGTCAAGTCTTTCTTACCCTTCTCTCTCTCTCTTACCCTTTCCTTCTGTTTCTCCTTCTACAGACTTGCCCAACCTTTAAGTCTACCACAGGGATCCTGCTTGCAAGGGCACCCCCCATGAAGGTCAATCAAGAGAGGGGAGCACAAGAGATAGAGCCATTTCAGTGGCAGAACTCCTTCCTAATGGAAATATGTTTGGGAAAAGGGGTTTTTACAAACATAAAACTGACTCATTTAAGGAGAACTTTCAAAAGATGGGACAGAACTCCTGGAATAAATGAGATGTCTTCCACTTCACTGAAATTTTGCTTGTTAGTTCATCAGAAGATACAACTTATTTTCTTTTTTTCTTTTTTCCTTACTTTGGAAAGTGTTACATTCACAGATGGTGTTATACGAACTACCACTACAATTTAAGTGTGAGATAAATTAGTTTCACTGAAAAATTGCACAGGGGTGGATAAGACTGGGCACAAAAAGGGTAAGCGCAACCTTTAACATTCCTATAGCACAAATGCGGGCATGGTATGGCCCCTTCCAGACTCCTGGAGGGTCTCTCTTTTTCTGGCCCAAACAGAAGAAGATGAATTGCAACTCCAGGAAGCCTCCAGGAGCAGCAGTTCGCCTCATAAGGAACCCCTTACTGTTTAATAATAAAAAAGCACAGTTTTTCAAAACCAGAAGTGAGCTTCCAGCCACTCATGGGTCTTGGGCGGGAGGGGAGACTGTTGTTATTTTTGGCAGTTCAATTCAATTGTGATTATGATGTGGGACTGACGCCTGCTTGCTCTGGTTGCCACTCTTATCTGACAGATACCATTTGAAATTAAGAGTCACGTGGATCAAGGACATGATACAGCATAGGAAGGACCAACACCATTTCCACCTCTAATTTGCTGCTTCTTCCTAGACGCAGAGTAAGACTGGGTAATATAGAAGCAGCTACCACATTGCCATAGTAATATAGAAACCTGGTCTCTGTCTATGCATACTTACGAATGATTATTTCTCAATCAGCAATACCTAACCAATACAAGCTTTCTAATGGTACCAAGGACAGTAAATTCTCTGGAATGTATAGGTCTCAAATTGAGACTGTGAGATCTATTTCAACCAAAGTCAGGATTAGATTTTTGTGGCAATCATGGGATTTTCATCCTTATTCACTAAAATCAATGTTGGTGTAGGTAAAGGGAAGATTTCAAGGAAGAAGTGGCAGACCACAAAGAGGTTTCACCTTCCTCAGCATTCTAATTTTGTATCCATAACCTCTGTTTGCTTCTCCAAAGTATTAATGTTCACCCCCTGCAATCAGTTTTTCCCCCTGTTCCTGAAGCAGGGAAGGAGCAACGTATGCAAAGACTATTAAAGGATAACATTTCCAAGGATATGAATGTTTTGGAGAAAAGAGAAACGCAGGATAGAACCCTGCCTTGTGCTCCACTTTGTGGCCTACCGGGAGGAACATAACTCTGGGGTCCACTATCTTTCTGTGGCAGCACATCAGCTTCTTCTCTGGGGGTCATACAGCTCTTACAGTCTCCCTGTGTCATTTTATGAGCATCCAGCCAGTCAGAAGCCTGGCTGGCCAAGGTGAGGCGTCTGGGACCTTTCTGGTCCTCCAGGGAAGTTTAAAATGGGTCCCTTGCGTCCCCTCCTGCACTCCGATTCCTGCTGCCTTGGAATTCCCTTTGTTCATATACTATCTGTTCATTTATTTTTATAACAGTTTTGGCATGAGGTAGATTCAGTTTGGAGGAGGACAGGGCTTGCATGCCCATCATCCCATTCTGGGAACCCCTCAAGGCTGCCAGCGACATGTCAATCTGGATGATGTCAGACAGGCTTCACTCCCAGTTTAGAGGAACCATACAATGACTTGCACCCATGTTTTCAGTACCTTTCCTGTTGTTTCAATGCCTCTAATTGTGCACACGTAGAGCACTGCCCAGGCACAAATTAAACTCAGCAGAAGCCACCATTGCACTGTTCCAGAATCATCAATAGAGGTGGAGATGTTTAATGTCTTCCTGTACCAGAAATAATCAACAGCAGAACTCTTTGCGCATTCATCTACATAACCTGAAAGCAAGAAACAAAAGATGGTGCAATCAGTGAGGCATGCCTCCATTCATCAAAATGAATGTGGTAGAGCTCTTGAACACTTTCCATACATTTCAACAGAGCTCTCATAGGACAACATCCAGCAGTTGGGGACAGAAATCTTCTTCGGGAACTATGGGAGTTTCCAAAAGAGAACAAAAAATGGATTATGAAAACATGAAAACATGTTCAGATGTACGCATATGAAACACAAGCAGTCAAATTAAATGGTGCTATATTATAACAAGCATTTCCCAGAAGTAGTAATCCCACCTACAGAGGGAAGAGGAAAGAATTCTAAGATGATACCTGACATTTCCAAGATATTTGTCTGCGTGTGAGGCACAATTAATAGTGGCTATGAAGATGTTTGTTGATTTGGGATGCTTTTCCAATTAGTAAAAATATTTTAATTGATTCATACAATAAATGTAGTAATTAAAATCATAGCTGTTTGAAAAATAGTGGGCCAGCTTATCTACAAGAGATTGGTTCCAGTACCCCTTGCAGACGCCAAAAACTGTACACAATCTTTATTTAAAAATGGCATAGGATAGCAGTGGAAGTGGCCACAAGCCACAGCAGAGGTATGCTGTGCCATGTCCCTTTTGAACTTCCTTGTCACGCTGCAATGTTTGAAAGCAGTAGTGTCAATCCTGCTCACTCATTTGCAAACAAGTAGGCAGGACTGGCACCACCACCATCAACCCTCACTGAACAGTGAGGAGCTTTTGCATGGATGTGGCAGTGATGGCAGTACCGATCCTGCTCATTTGTTTGCAGTGCCAGTGCTGCTCATTCATTTCTCTGAATCAGCTTCGAGCTTTAGGAGAGGGGGGTGGCAGCGATGGCAAGTGCACAACGAGACAAGCTCTTTCTCTGACACCACAAAAGAACCCAACACGCTAAAAACAAAAGTGACTCCAAAACAAAAAAAGTTGTGGCAAATATGACTGGCAAATATATTATGGCATAAGCTTTTGTGGTTGACAGTCAATTTTATCAGATCCTTTTCCAGTGTTTTCCAGAATATTACATATGAATGAATTACACATAGTTTTCAGTGGGAATGTGGAATGGGATTGAGGTCAGTAATGAAATTAAATGCTGAAAGTGCTCACAGACATTATTAACACTGGCCAATGTATAATGAAATTATTAACATTAGCTAATAGGATGACATCTTCATTATTAACATGAGCCAAACACATGATTAAATTAACAGTACTGGCCAATACAATGTTGTCACTGTCTGCATTTCCCATATTTAATTTCACTCTGACCTCACAATCTGACCTGTACAGTCCACATAGCCCATGTGAACTGCATACATATCTGAAATTCCGTATAACACATCAATGCATCTGATGACATAAACTGTTGTCCATAGAAATGCTGCTGCTGTTGTTGTTGGTGATGATGATGATGATGATGATGGGTGCTTCAAGTAGTTTCCAAGTTATGACAACCCTAAGGCAAACCTATCACGGGTTTTTCTTGTCAAGATTTGTTCAGCCTTTGACTTTCTCTCAGGCTGAGTATGACTTGCCCAAGATCACCCATTGGCTTTCCATGGCTAAGCAGGGATTCAAACCCTGTTTTCCAGGATTGTAGTCTAATGTTCAAACTACTACACCATGCTGGCTCTCTTAGAAATGTATGCAATAATACCTTTGTTCACATTTCAGGAACCACAGGATTCCTGGCTAGTTTTTCTGCAATAGAATAAAATCTATGTTTTTGTGTGCCTTCAAGTCATTTCCAGCTTAGGGTCACTATAAGGCGAACCTATCACAGGGTTTTCTAGGGGCTGAGAGGATGCGACACACCCAAAGTCAGTTAGTGAGCTTCCATGGCTGAGCTGGGAATCAAACCCTGGTCTCTAGGGCCGTAGTATAACACTCAAACCACTACACCACACTGGCTCTCTAAAATATTTAACCCTCCACAAAAAGCTAACCCAGAGGATTTCTAATATGGAAAAGTTTAATCTAATGTAGAGATACAGAAGCTGATTCAATGGAATAAGTCTCCTTTTAGAAAGATTTCCACACAAGGGGCGCTATTATTGAGAAATGATGGGCTGCCAATTATTGTTAGCATTCCATGCCATGGTCCATACCTGTTTTGTTTTCATTAAGAGGACATTCACTCCAGGGTAGCGGCTCTTGGAACGAATTGAAGAAAAACCACATCACCCAGGCTATAATAGTATTATAGTACAATCCCACAAAGAAAGAGACAAGCATTGCTGATATACCTAGCAGAACAGAAGAAAAAAATCTTCAGGTAAATCTTATTTTCTATTATTTAAAAAACTGCCGCTGTGATAAATCTACAGAACAACAGAGTGAGCCCTCAGGAACCATTGGAAGAAGAAAGGAAGGAGGGAGGGGGAAGGAAGAAAGGAGAGTAAGAAAGAAGGAAGCTGTGCCCCATTCCTTCCTTAAGTTGTCCAGAAAATTATCAAGAAGTTTTCTAAACATGATCCATAGAAATTATCAGAAGGAAATCTAAAACATATGAGACCTCAAATTAGACCTTCAACACTATGTATTTCAAATTTAATCTCACTCTCAATCCAAGAAAGATTCAACATCATTTTTCATCACTACCTACCAATACATAATATACAAACATATGACAACTAGCCAAATGTGTTTAGTTTTATAGTGCATGGTTGAAGTTCTCCTAGTTTATATGAAGCTTTGCTTCTACATTAGGTACTTAGGATGGAATTACCATGCCCTGTTGAATGAAAGCTGTCACACATTTGTAACTCTCAATGTGCTTTTGAAAGGCTATTTCTCTCATTATCGTTATTCTAGAAAGTCCAGCTTTCTCAGGAGGGTGAAAGACTAATGCAGCCTTTCCAAAGCAAGACCCTCCAGATATGGCTGAGGTTTATGGGAATTCTAGTCTCAACACATCTGAAGGACACCAGATTGGAAAAGGTTGTAGAAATGCTGTCTCTCCAGGTTAGATGCCCTTAGTACTACACTTCTCATTTTGTTTTTTAGAAAGGCATTTAAAAAAATTGATCTGAACAAGTGACATCTTGGACAGCAGATCATATTGTGCAGTTCTGTACATAGTCATGATGATCTTTGTGGTGGGCACTGTTTTTAAAGCCCATAGAATGATTTTATTGATTGTTCAAGTTAAAATGGAAATGCTTCCCTGGCTTTCTCAAATATTGGCAAAATGGTCTTTAAATAAAAGACTTGACAATATTTTCACAATGTCAATTTACAACGGGGAGGATTCCTATCACCGCCATTTTGTGAGTATGCTTTTATTTCATAACTCTCCCCTCCCCCAATATGTTTTAGGGCAATCCTTTATAGGCACCATGGTGGAGAGGAAGAGATTTAAATCTCCTGAACTTCTGTACACCAGTCTTGATCTGGATTGATTCAATGGTTTCAAACTTACGCAACAGTGGGAAAAAAAAGAAGAAGAAAAGGAATTCAAGCTGTACATTACGTGTTTAACAGAACATGGCGTTTAAGCCAAAATTTTATCTGGGGAAGAAGGACAATATATTCTGTTCAAAAAGTCCAGATTTTGGTAAATGGCAATGCAACACCTCTAAGAAAGATACAAAAAAGAACTAGATAAGGTCTTCCCTTCTCACCTTTGCTGTTGTTTTCTTTTGTTTTGTTTTTTGAGCTGGAGACTTTACTGAGGGATATCAGGCAAGAATTTGTGGAGCGAGGGTAAAAAAAGAACAGCATTAGCTGAAGTCTTATATGGATGATCTTGTGTTAAGGATGCATGATCCATTGGATTCAATGAAGATTCTTTTGGAAAAAAATGAAGACATTTGGGGCATGCTCCAAGTTTAAAGTAAACTGTGATTTAAAAAACCTGTTGACTAAAAACATGAGCCTGGAGAAGTAAAATGAATTAACTGCTCTTTCCAATTTTAAAATGAAAAAAAGAAATTTAATAAATTAAAAGAGATTTAGAAAAATGGGGGAAAATGGGGATAAATTTATCCCTTTCAAGACGAATTCTAGTAATAAAAGCAAGTATTTTGTCAAGACTTTTACTCTACTTCCAGTGGCAGAGCTTGGAGTGTGTGGAGGGGTGTGTGGGAGGGGGCGGGGCCACAGCACAGGAGCAGGGCCACTGTGCGTGGAGCATGACCAGGGCTCACAGGGACATGGCTATGGGCCAGGATGCCCCAAAACATTGCCGCCCAGGGTGAATCATCTCCATTGCCCCCCCCCCCCATCCCTACGTGACTGTCTACTTCCAAATGATCCCGGCCATAAGAAATTGAATAGCCTTTGTACAATGGCAGAAAGCAATTTCCAGATTTGACAGACAAGAAAACCCAAAATAAAATTTAACTTTGTATGATGCTCAAGAAAGGGGTGGTCTGTGAATTCCTAATATTAAATTATATTATGAGGCCTGTTATTTTGTGCTTACTGATGAGACACTCCTTTGAACTTGAATGCCATGATTTAAGACTTGAGTAATATGGTTATCTTTGGTACGATAAAGTTAGGGCTCATACTAAATATAAAAATCACCAGATTTGAAAGGCTCTTTTACGAGTTTGGTATAAATACAAACAGAAATTTTTTCTCAAGTTAATATTAGCCACCTCATTGTAGGAAGCACCCCCTTTTTTAAGCAAAATTCGGTCAAAAATTGGAAATGGAGATGGTTGCTTTATGATGACATTTTGTATTTTGAACAAGATGGCTCAGAGTTTAAATCAAGCGAGATGCTACTTAAGGAAGGCAAACATCTCAACTGGTTTGCTTATATGTAACTTAAGGATAGATTAAATCAAAGTAAGACAGATTTATCCATACAGGTTGGAGAAAATTATTTTGATTTAAAATTGTATTTTATTTAAAGTCATCTAAAAACAACTATTTAATTTAAGAAGTATACAAATACCTTTTGAAACTAGAGATAGAAGATAAACATGTAAAAGGGTTTATGATAAGGTAGGCCCCAAATTTTGGGCATAGTGTTCAAATGTGTGTAGGGGGGGAAATATGGTCTACAGATATAAAATTTAAAATTTCTGTAATAATTTAAAAGAAAATGTGTAATATGATGTACAGACGGTATCTAATCCCAAAAATGTCTAACAATGTTTCAAATCAATGTTGGGGATGTCAGAATAATGAAAGCTTCTTTTTCCACATGTGATGGACTTGTAAAAAAGCAAAAAAAAAAATATTGATTTAAGACTTACATGTTTATCGAAAAAAATTTTCAAGGTAGATTTTGTAATACCACCAGGAATGTTTTTGCTGAATACTATGAACAAAGAATTGGATAGTAAACAAGCTTATTTCTTTGATATATGATAACAAAATTGAGAAGAATAAATCAGATTTAGAATTACTACTGTGTACTGATGAAAATAATTTGATTGCTAAAATGTGTAAAACTCTGTTGAAGTTAGAAATGGAAGATGAGCAAGTTAAAGAATATATGATCAGATGGGCATGAAACTTTGGATATAACATACAAATGAACCAATAAGAAAAACTATGGACATAGGACATTAAAAATGTACTTTACTATGATCTTCAAGAAAATTATTATGAAATAATATACTTCTGGTATTTAACACCAGAGTGACTAGCAAAGATGTATAAAGGTACCAAAAATAAATGTTGGAAATGTCACAATCAGATTGGATCTTTGTAGCACATGTGGTGAACACAAAAAGCTAAACAATTTTGGCTTAACATACAGAATGTGATACAAAAGATTTTGAAGGCCCAAATACCAGATTCCTGGATTATATTTACTAGGAATCTGGGCAGATGATATAACTATTGACAAGAAACAACATAAATTGATGCAACGTATGCTATTGATGGCGAGATTAGTATATGCAAAGTTTATCCCATCAATAGAAGAATGGTTTGATAGACTGATGGGACCAACCTTATATGTAGGTTAAAGGGCTGAACAGAACATGAATTTTCTTCTGAACAGAAATGTCTAATTGAGTATTTAAAGAAAAATGAGGGTGAATTGATGACAATATATTTTAGAACGTGCATATATTCTTAAGCTCTGATTCTTGCTTTTATTGCTATGTGTGAAGTGTTATATGAAAACAGAAGATGATGATTCTAGTTTTGTTGCTATTTTAGATTTTTAATATCTATAATATACGTTTTAGTAATAATGTTTAAGATTTATCAATTATTTATAAAAATTAACCATTACTCCATTTATTATTGTTTTCCATTGGTATTTATGGTTTAAATATGATGATGTTAATACTTAGGGGTCATGGTATGATACCAATGTTTGGAATCAAGTTAACTTAAAATAATAGATTCCTGGTAGTAATTGTGTATGATTGAAATAATTTTTCTGATTAATTTTTGCAATTAACTAGGTAAGCATAGAGATAAGATAACAAGGATTATTAGCGACAAAATTAATCTAGATTTTGAATGATGTTCTAACCGTTAAGTACAAGTATTTATTAAGAGTTGTATGCAACAAGGGTGAAAACCAATTTTTAGTTATTTTGTTGTTGTTTGTAGTTTTGATAGCTGTTTGTAGTTTTGTTAGGGTTTTTTGCTGTTTATTTATATTGTCTTACTATTATGTGTTTGTAGTTTTATGTATTGTTTTGCAGTTTTGCTACTTGTCTTTCTCTTTCTTCCATTAAAAATAACAATTAAAACATTTATGGTAGCAGAAGCATGAGCATTGATGGTTAATTCTGGAAGTAGATCAAAGCACTAAAGACAGAAGAATTAATTTTATGTTAACCCATATCTGAGTTAACCCAAATTTCCAAGCTAACATGGGTTTTAAAGGATAAGCTAACTGAAGATTTTTTTGGGAGACTGGAACCTGTTAATGATCTTTTGGAGCAATAAGAAATCTAACAAGACAACAATCTGAGGCTATGAATACTAACAATTCTGTAATTCTGGATCTGTAATAGTATTTTTTTTTCATTACAGTTTGGCTTGGGGGTTAGAGCCCTTTTTTGTTTTAGTAAGTTAGTGTTTGGTGTTTTGGTTAGTTGCTAATTAGTGTTTTAGAGTTTTAATACTGTGTTTTAGTTTAGCTTAATTTTAGTTCTTATTTGTGAATCAGACTGTTTGTGTTTAAATAGCTAAATAATTAAAATAAATAGCTCGTTCATGGAAATTTGGACTCTCTGACATCTAGTAGATTGTAATTTCTTTAACATCATGTCTGAGAACTCCTCTTGCCCCCAAAAAACATTGGTGTAACTCATTTACACACAGGTTTTCCATAACTGATAGTCAATCTTTATCACAATATTCCTGATCTGGATGATGGTCCACATACCTTACTTTTTCCTATTGAATTAGAATTCTAGTGGCTCCACAGTTTTACCCTTTGAGGTGCTTCTAAATACATTGGTATTTTAAATCTTGTCCACCAATCCTTGCATCCATTTACAGAAAGGATAAGAGAATGCATTTCTGGTTGCATTTCAGTTTGTATAGAGCATGAATCACCAGCCACTGTGCTGGAGAGCATATGCATTATTGAGTTCAGCCGTAACTGAACCCTGGTGTACCAAAGAAGTTTGGGGAACAGGCTGATGTTTTACATAAAGTGGTAAGAAAGTCTCAGAATCTGTCATGGATCTAGGCCGCTCTCTCAATGGTTTCCAAATATAGAATTTTGCCCTGACATAATGTTAAGCCTTATTTGAAAAATTACTTAATATTTCAGCAAGAGTTAAGCTTCCAAAATGGTTAGATGTTGAAAAGGATCTGCTGAAGAGAAGAGACAAAGGTATGAAATCCAAGTTTCATTTGAATTTCCTCATAAAGATGAAAGATTCAAGTGCTGGTAAAAGGATTCATCAAATATTAATTCCATTCCTTCTGGAATCAGCTGAGAATTTGAATTTGACTTACTATAGCTCTGTTGGGGGAGGGAGTATTTTTGTCTGTCCCTTTGACAGAGGTGCATGCTAAGATGGACCAAATCCATTTGGTTTGCTACTCTGTTAATAATTTTTTAAAAAACAACTTACCTACTCCCTTCAAGGTTGGATGGACAGAAGTCCAGACTCCCAGGCTACACTTTCTGAGCCTTTGTCCAACGGCAAATTCAAGGTGAAGCAATGGGATGCCTTCCAGGACAAGCAAAATCAGGAAAGGGATCATAAAAGCTCCTGTATGGGTAGAATACAAAATGGGTATGTTTTGTATAAAAGGACCACTGGAAGCTAATGCCCAGAAGAATGGCTATTGCTTATTGTGTTAGCCCCCCAACAAGCTGTGTTGAAGGAAGATGACACCTCAGAACTACACAACTGAAGTGGGTTTGGTTTGGTCAGAGAACCACAACTGCACTGACAAAAGAAAATTCACAAATAGGCTAGCATTTCAGTCTCCAGCTGGCTAGACCAGAACACATTCCCTCCATTGAGGATCTCCTTTTAATGTTGTCATAAATAGATAAAACTGGTGTAATAAGGGGCTCCCCCAGAGAGGGCAAATATGTCTGCTTGTTGTGGCATTTGTTACTGAAGTTCTTGGTTTGTTTTTAAATATGCCAATCATGTTTTTCTTGGCCTGGTCTACTTTCTAGCAATTTCCAATAGCAGCTGCATTTATTTCCACCTTCAAATTCGTTTTTAGTTGCCAGACAAGCTGGAACAAAAAAAGACCTTTCACTTTTTAAAAACAAAAATTTTAGAGTTATAGTGCACAAGTGGATCGGTGAAACGTTTTTGCCCTTTACCATTAAAATTCAAAAAAAAATTAAACCAAATAAAAACACACGAGATGAACATTTTCCCTTGGAACTATAGGACCAACTCAGCAAATTATGCCCAGGTTTTTGGTTTGTTTTTTTATAAAAAAAACCCTTTTGGAAGAGCCGTAGGACAGACCTAAGAAATTGCTACAGACAACTTCTTTTAAAAAGAACAGGACAAATGGACAACCAGTAAAACTCAGGAAAACCCAAAGAGCTATACTGCAAGAAGTCACAGTTCTTTAGACCAATCTGGGAGGGCCCAATGTTTAAACAAGCTCTATCGTTTCTGTATACCTAAACCAGTGAAGGATTAGCATGAAAATTTGCGTGTGTTACCAGATTCCTATAAAATTATACATGACAACTTCAGCAAACTCCGAAACAATGATACTCTGGGAGGAAATGGGAATAACTGTCGTCCTATATATTCACAAGGACATCTGGTTGATTATTCTTTTAAAAAGAATTAGAGTTGTGTATGGGTGTGTAGATGTGCCTTCAAGTCACCTACTGACTTAGGGAGGCCCTGTGAATTTCAAAGTGAAATTTCAAGTGTACATGTACCTAGGAGATAGTTTATACAGGCAGCAAAACCAAACAATCACTTAAGGCTGTAGGTGAGCAGCTACATGTCTGAATGCTTCCCCATGTAATGATAAAGTTCCCTGCATGTAGTAAAATAGCCTGGTGCAGAAAAAGAGAAATACAAATTCTTCACCCTGATATTATAGTTATCTATGTGCAGGATTGTTTAAAGGAAAAAAAAAGGACAACAATGGGGAACATTCATACAAACTACTTGCCATTACTCCCATGTATGTTAAAGCAATGTAGATCAGGACAATATTTGTCATTTCATTGTATGGACTGCATAAAATGCCCACATTCTGAAGAAACAAATCAGTTTGAATCTTGTTATACTACAAGAATGTATTATAATGCACTGACTAAGGCAAGGGAAACAGGGAAAGGAGAAAATATGAAACAGCTTGTACTGCAGTTGCAATAAGGAAACTTTCCACTGTTGGGGAAATGGACCGTGCAAATATTTTAAAATGTTGAGTGAAATGCGCATCCAGGGAAAGGGTGAGGGAACCTCTGTGTCCTCAGTAATTAAAAGTTTGGGGCATTTGTTGAGTATTCAATAATTGATAGACTTACTGTGACAGAATATTTAAGGTTTAGTTACACTGCAACCAATATAGGTTTGTTCAAGACTCAGAACATAATATACCTTTTTCCTGCCTTTTTCCTTAAAAAAAAAAAAGCATCTGTCAGGGATTCTGTCTAGAATGGTACCACATTTTGTGCAGAAGAATGTCCGATTTGTCCTCCTCTTCACTGTCCCCCCACTCCAGTTCCAGCAATTCATATCTTAAATTAAATCTGAAAATTATACTTACTAGCATAAAAACAAAAAGCAGAAAAGTACAAGAATGGCCAAAAGTAATATACCCAAAAAAGCAAGAAGCTTAGTAATGATGGACAGATGGACAGGCAGATACTCCAGCATGTGGGACACATTTACAAAAGCATATCCAACGACAAATACATATTTTTGCATAGTATGGGAAAGCAGGGCCATATATATGATTTACATGACAGAAAATGGTAATTGAAGACCAGCACTATTGAATTATCTTCTCCTATCCTGAAAGATTACCCCAACTTATTTTTGTTGTCTTTTTAATTATGTGGGACTTTGGTCTAAAAAATACAATCATACAGCACAATCCCATGTATTTCTTTGTCTCCTTGACAAATCTAAACTCTTTGATTGTGTTGCCGAAAATCACAGTGATGGACAAAAAGATATGCACTACAAGCAGTTTTTCTCCAGTGATTGTCGTTTGATCATTTGAAGGATCAGAAACATACCTCCTCCATGACTCTGGCAGAGATAAGGGAATCGCCAAACATTGCCCAACCCTACGCAGAAGCCAATACAGGTGAGCATGTATTGTGCCTTATTATCCCATTTGGGTCTTGTTTCTGCCTCTATAGTTTCAATAGTTTCCAGTTCACTGTGGGAAGGTATTCTGAACTCCAGGCCAGGATTTGGCAGCTGCAGCTTTACCATGATGTCTCTGTGCTGGATGTCCTTGCTCAGAAACGTGTAGCTGCTTCTGGGGCTGGTCAAAATGGGAGCCCCAGCGGCTGGCTTCAACTCTTTATAGTGAACCTTTGACACTAAACTTGACAGTACTGTCTTGGGGAAGAAAAAGGAAGCGTCAGCAGCTCATTTGATTAACTGAGGTTACTCTGAGACTTATTAATGCCTTGTTTGCCAAAGCTCTAACAGAATACTGTGATTGCTTGAAATCAAGGCTATCAAAAGATGTCATGGCAATTCATAGGGCAATTTGATGCAGGATGTTTAAGTAGGGGGTTTTTTTCCACCTAACACTCATTAACAACAGAGAGGAGAAAATTATCCCAGGAGAATTACAGTTCACAAAGAGGTTCCTGTAATTCTCTGCTTCTCCATGGGTTTGTTTTCTGTGCAGCTACACTAGTATACACACACACACGCACACGCACACACCTTCTTTAACAACAAGTATTTTATCAACCAGTCTGCAGCTTTATATAGCTGGAAGAGCAAAATGAGAGGTAGGCTTGTGTTCTAAATCATGGTTGCTGGCTACACCTCAACATCTACATATTCTTACATTTTATTTTTATTAATCTAAAAAAAAAAGTGAAAGATACATCTAGTACAGATGTCAGAGATGAAGTTTAATCAAATAAACACATAACTTACATTTATTCAAAATTAAGTTTAAAGATTCTGTAATTTTAAAATATTTACACCCTCCATCCCATATAATACAATAATTGGGTAAAATAAAATCAATTTAAAACTTTAAAAAAAAACCTGAAAACAGTAAACATAATTTAAATGTTTTTAAAACATATTAAACAGTTTAACAATTTTAAGTAATTTTGAAACATTTTATATGTGCAGAAGTGGACAAAATAATTAGGTCTCCCCAAAAGCCATGTTTTACCTTTGCACCAGAATAAAACCAGCATCACTGCCAACTGGGCTTTCTATTGGAAGCTTATTCTACAACTATACAAGGAGGTGTATTCCAAATATTGATGTCCCAGACCAACTGGGGTTTAAATGTTATTACTACCACCTAGAATTTCAATCAGCAACATATTATGTCCCATTATGGGAGGAAGGTGGGGTATATATTCAGTAAATAAATAGATAAATTTTATAGTTAGTGCAGTTTCCTTAAAAACTGATATTATACTGTCTCTATAATGTATTTTGGGCAATAATCTATCTGCTGTGCTTTATTGTACTGGATTTTTTTCCCAGTCATCTGTAAGAGCAGCTTCGCATGAAGTGTTTTGCAGTTGTCTAATTTTTAAGCTTATTTTTCCACTTCCATTGTATCTGCAAAAAGCCACCCAGTGGAGCTGCTTAAAGTAGCTAGAAGATCATTAACAACCATGTTTGTCAATGGAGGCCTAATTCCTTAGAAGGCCCACTTTAACCCTTTTTGTTGGGCACTTTGAGGATAAAATCACCCATCTCTGCAATGACGTTGATGATGTTATTGTGGCAAGTCCTAATGACGTGTCCACTGTTGTATCCAGCCTAGTTGTATGGAACCAGTTGCAGCTGATGCACCCTGAGGGTATGGAAGATTGTACTAAGATATCTAACCACATGTTCTCTTGACCCTTGCTCCTCACGGATACCTGAAGTTAGCGCAAGAGGTATCACAGAGTAGGCTTGGGGTATAGTAAATGCTTATGTGAGGGAGTGGTGTCTAGTATTCTGCAAGAGGTAGTGGTGTGGCCCCTTAAAGAAATCCATTTGGGCCTCAAGGCCCTTGATAAATTCCAGCCAGCTGCAAACATTCCTTTTCAGAGCGAAGGTCCTTGGGAGAATTGTGGCAGAGCAAGTGCAGGCACCTTTGGATGATACCAATGATATGTGCCCATTTCAATCTGAGTTCAGAGCTAGGGTCTATCCACACTGTACAACAGTTTGATACCACTTTAACTGCTATGGTAACATCTTACAGAATGCTTGATCTTGTAGTCTAGTGGAGGTACTTGGCATTCTCTAGTGCAGTGCTACTGAAAGCGGTGGTTTGTGAACCAGTGCAGTTCCACAGGCTGTCACCTCCTAATCCCTAGTGAGATTCTGAAAGTCAGTCATAGTATCCTCTCAACTGAACTAGTGGGATAAGAATTGCAGGCATTACACTTGGTGGTTCCTCTCCTACCCTCAGGGCAGATTCTAGAAAATAACATTGAGAAATTGTTTCTCAGCACCATGGCAATAGTGTCATGGGGTGGAACGGGGTACATCTCGTCTACAATAACACCTCATATATCTATGAAGCTGTTGGGAGTAGTCATCAGAACATTTGAAACAATGTGTCGTTTGGCTAAGCCAAGTTCTAGACCAGTGCTTGGATGCAGTGGTGACTTGGATGAATCCCAATAAAATGAGACTGAATGAAAGCAAAACAGAGGCCTTGAAGGTGAATGGTTCCCATGTCTCGAAGACCTATAGACTACTGGTTCAGGATAGGGTTGCATTCCTTTGAAGGATCAGGTTTGCAGTCTGCAGATATTCCTGGATTTATCTTTGTCACTAGAGGCCCAGGTGACTTCAGTGGCTCAGACTGCCTTTTAGCAGAACTTCAGCTGGTATGCGAGCTGTAGCTGTTCTTGGACAGGGAGACATTGGCTACAGTACTCCAGACAGTGGAGCTTTATTGCAAGCAGCTCTATGTATGGCTGCCTTTGAGGCTGAATGAGAAATTGCAGTTGGTGTAAAATGCTTCAGTTAGGCTCATGCGTGAAGCTGTCTACCATGCACACACACAATCTCTGCTGAAAGAATTCATGACTGCCAACCTACCACCAGACCACATTTGACTGTTAGGTAGTAAAAACCTAAACAATGTGAAGCGTGGTTACCTAAGAGACCTGACTTATGGACCCATTCTGTCTTTAAAATAATCTAGAGATTATCTTAAACTTGGTAGTACCACATGTTCCTTGATGTCTGCTTTGCAGTTGATATAGTGGCACTTACAACGCTTACAATGCTACGAACATGTCAAAATATGTTAATATATTACATGTTAAAAACAAATTTCCATGAACAAGAACTACCTGTTTAGTCTAACCTGACATATATTTAATTTCAGAATTTGTATTGACATTCTGTGTATTGTGTATTTTTCACATTTTATTGATGTGCACCACTTTGAAATTTCTGCATGTAACTATTTACTTACTTATTTAATATTCCACCTTTAAAAGAGTTTTAAAGGAATTGTAGACATACTCAGTGAACAAAGCCTCTGACAAAGCCCCTTTTTGCACAGTCTTTTTATACCTGTCCAGTCCCTCTCTTCCTCCTTGTCTTCCGTCTAGCTGGAAATCCCCCACCCACCCACAAGATCAGCATTGGAAGGATGGTGAAGAAGGGCTGGAGAAACACAGACTTTCAGTGTTAGACTGCAGCAGTGTATCTGCAGTAAAAAATGCAATACAGCTTGAGCTGGGGAAGAATGAGATTTTGCTCTAACAAAACCTAAGGTAATTGTGTGTGTGTGTGCCTGTCTGCAACAGATAAACAGCAGCTGCCTCCAGAATCTCTTACTGAGCATGTGTGAACAGCAGCCCCACAGAGAAAGGGAGAAAACAGATTTGTTGTTTGTTCCGACACCTGGCAATACTAGACAAACCTACCACAGAGTTTTCTGGTGCTGAGAGGTTTTCTGGTATGATGTGCCCAAGGTTATCCAGTGGGTTTCCATGGCCAAATGGGGAATCAAACCCAGTCTCCATGATCATCGTGCAGTGCTCAAACCATTACACCACGCTGGCTCAGAAAACAGATTAGCTTTTGGAATTTCAGTTGGACATTTCTGGAATCAGAATTTAAGCCCTTTAACCATTACACTGCAAACAGCTCTTGATGTTTCCGTTGGTATAACTGCTTTTCAGACATGAATCCAAAGAAATTTAGCTTAACCTTATAATACTACTATAAATGTCAGAAACAGTGTTATGGGCCTCTTCAGTTTTTTTATCTGTACTGTCACTCAAGCACATATCACCCCTATAAGAACCCCATTTTAAAAATCAGAAAAAGTCTATATGTAACTGCATTTGCAGGATGCCTCCCTTCTCTTCAAACTATAGAAGGCTTTAATAACAACAAACTGTTCATTCGTATTTTATTTAAGTGCTACTCTCAAGGTTTAATACAAAAATTGAAATAATGGAACGACAGAATTAAAAAGTCACAAAGATCAAAATTCAGTAACCAAACACACAATTCAGGATTCATCTGTTTTTGAGTTTCCAAATGCCTTGCTAAATAAAAGGTGTTACGCCATCAAGCAGTTGTGAGTATTCCAGTGTTTTCAGACTGCAACTTCCATCAGTCCTAGCTAGCATTTCAAAAACATATGGATAGCCACACTTTCCCCATCCTTGACATAAAGTTTAAGATATAAACAGTACTTGAGCCATTACTCCAAGCCAAAGCAGATAACTGGCTTCATTACCTTGAACAGACATGATGTTGACACAGAAAACACATGGAACTTTGGTGTGAAAGCAGGGCATATATTTTCTGAAGGTTTTTACCTACAGCGTTCCCTGTATTTTGTGATATCAACAGGAGCCAGTAGAATCTGGTGTATTACAAATCTTCAGCAAGTGCTAAAGTTAGTGAGTGTAAAATTAGAAATTAATCCTGTATTTTAAGACAGAAAGTTCTACATTTAGCAAAGTTCAAACAAATGCTTTTTGTAAAAGGTTCTATCTTGATATAGCTAGAGGGAATTCGTTGCATATAACATGTGGTCACAGAATATTTATGACTATCATTTTAGTGTTGTACCTTGAAAGTTGAAAAACATTAGACAGATATGTCTCAGTGACTGTGTGAATGTAAAATTGTTTATGCAAGCAAAAAATCAACTACCTCAGTCTCTTTTAAGACCTTTTGATTCAAAGACCACTTTTTCACAATTTAAATACTGATAATGTGTGTCTGAATAAGCTTTAAAAATGAGTCAGGCAGTGTCATCTTCGGTATTTAAAGCCAAAATGAAAACGAACACAAACCAGTAGCATAAAAGATATACAGGAGAGCTTCAAGCATCTTCCATTTCTGGAATAAATGTACTAGTTTAAAGCAGTTTGAGGAAACAAGCTGTTTTTCTAAAGATACGTCTATACGTTTCCAGCGACAATGCCTCAGGAGAGTTGACAGGTCCCACTAAAAATGCGCTGCAACAATGGTGGAAAAAGACTGGGAAGGGGGATTAAAAAAATAATATTGCACTTAGAATCATTGCTCAGCAAAAAGGAAAATGAACAAAATGAATTTCTGAGAAAAGGCAACCTCTGTTTTATGGCACACAGCAGCATTCATGCTGCTGTTTTCCTATCAAAGGCCAGATTACCATGCCCCACCCTTAGCTTCTCCCACTAAAGCACATATATACAGATACATTATTGTACTATTAGAGACCTGGGAGATGTACAGAGACACCTTCACAAGAAAGCACATGCAATCACGTCTCTTTAATACACAATTATTAAATTCAGTGCATTACTGCATATCATATTCTTTAGAAAGAATCTGAAATTTAGACTTGTTAGCATCTACATTTTAGAAAACGTTCAACACTAGCAATTTTAAAGGAACTAGCAGAGGAAGAGAAAAGGCCACTAATTTGAAAGCTTGATTTTACAATAAAAATAACAATGCAAATTATGTGCAAGAGTACGTAATCTAAAAACATGATGTACAGTAGGGGCTGGTGCAGGAAGAAATACAGAACATCTGATACCAGTGGAAATTTGTTGTTGTTGTTGTTGTTTTAACTTTCAGTGCAGGCAGAGGGATGAATTTAGGGGAAACTGACTGGTGTTTTTAGGAAATTAAAGTGAAGGTGACTACCCTAACTACACGTGGTGGCCCCATATATATTAAAGTTAGGTGGCCCCAAACCAAATGAGGCCACCTGTCCTTAATATGAAGTATGCAACACATTTTAACATAGGATGTTAAATTTTGCACACTTCTTGTACATTAAGAGTCTACTTGTTTCATAGCTCCCCTCCCTCTCTCTCATATACTTATGTTACTAGATTGTTAAAATAGTATGGAAAAGGATTTTTGAGGATAATAATGGCTTTCAATGCTCTTGTAAACACAACTTTAGATACTGTCAGACACACAATGAGCACAAGTCATCAAATTAATAGCGTCAATAGCTTTTAGAGATGAAATTAATCTCTGACATTTAATCCCTTACCGGAGCCAGTGAACACTATACTGGCTCCTGCCAGGAAATATAGATGCTTTAATGCTATTACTCTACCTTTTCAATAACTCTAAAAAGCCTTCCTTTTTTAATGCTATGTTTTCCTCCGATTCCTTTTGTAAGATTGGTTCTTGTCCTTCTTGCTGGCTGTTCTCTGTATTTTCAGTTCTGATATATTCCATATATTGTCCTGTTAATAAAACCAAGCATGGTGAATAACAGAGAATTACTCTGAATTCCTCAACTGGAATGTGTTCTATAGTTAGGCAATACTTAATCCGTCACATATGGCAGTAGTTGATTCTTTTCAAAATTATGTTTTACTATTTGTTTTGTAAAATTTATCACATTTGTTTTCTGTCATTACTCCATGAAACACACAGTCAGCCTATCTAATCTTTACAAGTTTTTTGCAAAATGAGTTAAACTTTGAGATTATGACTTTTCCCAAGGCTATTCAGAGATGTACACGGCTGAGGACAGTTTCAATCTAGGTGTCCCAAGACAAATACTCTAACCACTACACTATGCAGACCTGGTTCTCATATATACTTTGTTCAACAATTTGCTGTATGTTCAGTTCTACAAATCTTGACATTACTACTTCTTGATAAATGCAGAACTAAGGGAGACAGTGACCTAACCAAGAGCAACAAGCCAGGACTGATTCAATCGCTATGCCATGAGTTGAATCAAAGTTCTGCAGTAAATTCCTCTTTACAGCATCATTTCTTTAGGACAATGGTTGGCTTCTGTGTCCCTTCAGATGTTTCTGGACTATAGCCCCCATTGCAATTTCTCATTGTTGGCTATGGTTGACTATAGCTGAGAAAATTCTCTGGAAAGCCACAGTTGTCTTTCCTCACTTTAGAATGGTAATTTCACACTTACGCAAACCTTTGTTGTCATAACTGGTATCGACAACTGCAGAATCACAAGACTGGTTCTTAGTTTCTTCTGGTCTGTTCTGGGAAGAGGGGAAAAAATTGATCTTTTCTGTTCTTCCTCTAGTAATGATATAAAATTAATTTCTTCTACCTGTGGCTCGCCACATTCCCACTTGCTCAGTGAGTATACTCTAGTTGGGTCTTGTTACTGGATTCTGACCATTCTTCAAATATTTCCCATCTAACATTAGCATTGTTATTCCAGTACAATATTTTATATTTTGTTTAGTCAATCTTCAGCTGAGGATAAAATCTAAAAAACATACAAAATATTCACTCTAAATTTCATATTATTACTGTTATTATTAATTTACTATGATTATACTATTTAGAGCACCAATGCAATAGGCACACATATCTTAATTACATCTTGTTCAGACGACTGTAATGTGCTCTGTGTGGGACTGTCTTTAAAGCCTTCAGACTCCTGCACTGCTTCAGAATGCTGGATGTGGGTGTTGAAACGAACCAGTTACAGGGAGAATATGATTCTCCTGTTACCACAGCTACCTTTCCTGCCAATTTCCAAGTGCAATTAAAAGTGCTGGTTATAATCCAGGAGGCCCAATATGACTTTGGACCAGTGTTTCCCTCTCTGCAGTGCTTCCACTGCTAAGTGACTTTTTCTTCTGGCTTCCAGCCGAAAACTTACTTTCACAAATTTTTAAATGGGTTCTATGTGGGATTTTTAAATAGGTTAAACAGTAAGCGTACATGCATGTGGAGATGCGCGCGCACACACACACACACACACACATTCACATCTCCATTCAATAGTTTCTGTTCATTCTGTAGCAACCTTGGATGGCACAGACATGTCTTATGTCTCTTTTTGGACAGGTTGCAAGAGGGCGGCTATTCTCTAGCCACTTCTGCCTTGCCTAAAATCTCCCCTTGGAAAGCTATCATGCCCAGGGCAGAATGTTCCTTACTGGTGAGGAGAGGAGAAGAGGATGAGGCAATCCAAAGGAAAAAGTGACAGCTAATCTCAGCTGAATGGGAAAGGAGGGTGCACTTCATATAGAGTGAAGCCAAAACCAGCTGTATCTTCCTCCTGTAAATTGCATTCCCCTCCCAACCAGTAAACAGTATCAGCTCCTTCTTTGGCTTAACTGCTGCCAGGGTGGGGAGAAGATATAGAGCTGCATAGGTGTGCCTGCTTTGTAGAGGATCACAGCCCATGTATATATGTATGTTGTGCCCAATGTAGGACTGTAAGCAGCTTATAATGTAAGTTAAAACAAAACCTTAGTCTCAGAATTTTTGGTGGAAGGTTACATACCTAGGCAATGAATTTGTATAACTTAAAACGACCTAACAGTAATAATTACACTGACTACCTGTTTTGGATAAAACATGTCTTCTTGAACTCTTGGCCTGGCTGTGTTGTTAACACGGGCTGTATTTTTCAACACTTTCCTATAAAATTAAAAATCAAATATATGACTGGTAAGGAACATGTTATTGAAATAAAACAAACGTAGAAAGTCTAGATGTTCATTAAGAATAATATTTTATAAATTGTATATCTGACCAGTAAACAGTACATTAAAGATTCTTTTGCAATAAATTAAAAAAAAATAACTAAGATCTAACTTATTTTAAAAAGTGTTAGTTTTTTGGTACAGTCTTTTTGTCAATCTGTTCAGATGTTCATAGCCACAGCTTGGAAGTAACAACATATATGTCATGAACTACTTTGGTAATGTTTTTGGTGTTAACTTTTTTTGCCTGTAAGAGAAAGGGCTGCACTTCATTACTTTTCAGCATTAAGTAATAAGGCATTTGCTTGTTACTCATTACTGGGTGTGTTCTGACTCAGTCTGAGCCATAGGAGGGGGAGCAAGAAGATTCATATGGATGACTATCTTGTACTACCTTTTTGTGGGACATGGTACAGCTGGCGAGCAGCGGAAGCGAGTGAGCAACTTAGTTTTTTACTTTTAAAAACTTTGACTGTTTTTATTGTCTCCCACCATTTTGCCCAAATTAAAGAGTCTACTGCTGTTGTTGCTGCTAGAAAGAGGACTAAAAATAAAATTCAGTGTGAGTTCATCAGAAGTGGAAAGGGAGAGAGGGCTGTCTTGCCAGGCGGGCTGTATCAAACAGCAACACAGGCACTGGTCAGGTTGGCACGTGCTGGTGTAGTTTAAAGGATGAAGGAAGGGGAGTTCTCAGAACACCTGAGGCCAGTGCCAAAAAACTTTAAAAGTTCTGGCAGGTGTAGAATCGCCCTAAAGGCTGGATAGATGAGGAGGTAACTAATTGTGGCTGCACGATGTGTGGGGTACGCCACCAAGTGCAGGGCTAAGAACACAACCATCACTGTTAATATAGGTGTGTTCTGTGAGCATATAGCAAGAGAAGCAAAGGTAGAAGCAAAGAAAATGGCAACTATGTTAGCAGTGATTCCGAGCCTTCCTCCCCGTTCTCTCCTTCCCATTCCCTTGCCTTTTGCCTAGGCACAGGTGCCTTCCTTCCACGTGCCCAGGCAAAAGGCTAGTGAATGGGGTGGGACAACTTTGAATGCAGAGATGGTGTGTGCTTGCCTCCCCCCATTCTCCACTTCCCATTTTCTTGCCTTTTGCCTGGGAGCACTGCCTTCCTTCTCCATGGCCAGGCAAAGGCAAGGGAATGAGAAGGGGAGAATGGGGGGAGGCAAGCATGTGCCTCTCCACACTTAGGGCTGCCCCCTCCCATTCATTTGCCTTTTGCCTGGGTGCAGAGCAGGAAGGCATGCACACCCAGGCAAAAGGCAAGAGAATGGGAGGGGCAGAATGGGTGGAAGGCAAGCAGGCACCTCGCGAATAATGAAATTCACAAAGATCAACCCCACAAATGTGGAGGGAGGACAGTACTTCCTGATTGTCAATGCTGCATGTCATGAATTTTGACTGCCCCTAATTAAGATTTTGAAAACCTGGCAACACTAGCATTCCTGCATGAACATTTACAAAGTAGAAACATTGCATTGGCTATTTGTGATCAGCCAAACAATCTTTCTGTACTTGCTAGATGTATTTGTTTCTATGTGTGTTTTGCTTTACAAAGAGGAAAAACAGTAGTTTTGCACAAGGACTGTACAGATTATAGAAACTCTGACAAAAACCTGCCCCTTAGCTTATTCTCATGCTGGTGGTGAAAACTCTAGCAAAGGCAGGCAGTTTCTCAACAAGAATGTCTCTCCCATCAGAAACAAATATTCTTCATATCGCTAGTCAGGAATACAGCCAACCCAGATTTGCACACACATGGGGGTTGGCTCTATTCCAGTGGTTTCCATGCCTCTGATGTCATAAATCTGCTGTGGGTTTTATTCCAGACTTTATAGGAGCTATCCAAGGTACTGAACCCTTCTTCAAAGTCTGGAAGAGAATCCACAGCAAACTCACAACACCCTGAGATAGAAGCCCATGCTTTATCATACCACCAGTCATTCATTCCCTCCTCTATCCTGCCTCTATCCTGCCTTCACTTACTTTCCAGTTGTCTCTCCTCCTTGGCCTCACCCCCTCACCAGCAACAGTGCTTTGGGGGAGGAAATCTATCTGTGTCATTAGGAACTTAGGAATGCTGTGGATGTAGCATATCTCGATTTCAGTAAGGCCTTTGACAAAGTTTCCCATGACATTCTTGCAAAGAAGCTAATACAATGCGGGCTGGACAGGGCTACTGTCAGGTGGATCTGTAACTGGTTGACTGACCGTTCCCAAAGGGTGCTCACCAATGGCTGCTTTTCATCCTGGAGAAAAGTGACTAGCGGGGTGCCACAGGGTTCTGTCCTGGGCCCAGTGCTCTTCAATATTTTCATCAACAATTTGGATGAAGGAATAGAGGGCATGCTCATCAAATTTGCAGATGACACCAAATTGGGAGGGGTTGCTAATACACCAGAGGACAGGATCAGAATTCAAAATGACCTGGATAGATTGGAGAGCTGGGCCAAAGCTAACAAAATGAAATTCAACAGAGAGAAGTGTAAGGTCCTACACTTAGGTAGAAAAAATGGAATGCAGAAATATAGGATGGGGGACACGTGGCTGGATGGCAGTACGTGTGAAAGGGATCTAGGAGTCTTAATAGACCACAAGCTGAACATGAGTCAGCAATGTGATGCGGCAGCCAAGAAAGCCAATGCAATTCTCGGTTGCATCAATAGGAGTATGGTGTCTAGATCGGGGAGGTACTGGTACCACTCTACTCTGCTTTGGTTAGACCTCATCTTGAATACTGTGCCCAGTTCTGGGCACCCCAATTCAAGAAGGACATGGTCAAGCTGGAGCAGGTCCAGAGGAGGGCGACCAAAATGGTGAAGGGCCTGGAAGCCATGCCCTATGAGGATAGACTTAGAGAGCTGGGTATGTTCAGTCTGCAGAAGAGAAGGTTAAGAGGGGACATGATAGCTATGTTTAAATATTTGAAGGGGTGCCATGTAGAGGAAGGAGAGGGCTTGTTTTCTGCTGCTCCAGAGACCAGAACAAGGAGCAATGGATTCAAGCTGCGGGAAAGGAGATTCCACCAGAACCTCAGGAAGAACTTCCTGACAGTCAGGGCTGTCCGGCAGTGGAATATGCTGCCTCGGAGTGTGGTGGAATCTCCTTCTTTGGAGGTTTTTAAGCAGAGGCTGGATGGCCATCTGTCGGGAGTGCTTTGAGGGTGTTCCTGCATGGCAGGGGGTTGGACTGGATGGCCCGTGTGGTCTCTTCCAACTCTACATTTCTGTGATTCTGTGATTCTGTGATTCTGTGAACTTATTTTTAAAGAAATTTTGTGAATATGTGATAAATGACTGGGAGGAGAGGGTACTGCAGTAAGTAGAGAGGGGAGAAATAACCCTATCTTTTCCAGCTGTGACCCTCCCATTGTATTCACACAAAATAACAACCTACATGGTGAAATCACTTTACCATATTAAAAAATAAAGTGAGAACCAACTCTGGAGACAACTGGAAAGTAAGTGAAGGCAGGATAGAGGCAGGATAGAGGAAGGAATGAATGACTGGTGGTATGATAAAGCATGGGCTTCTGTCTCAGGGTGTTGTGAGTTTGCTGTGGATTCTGTTCCAGACTTTGAAGAAGGGTTCAGTACCTTGGATAGCTCCTACAAAGTCTGGAATAAAACCCACAGCAGATTTATGACATCAGAGGCACGTGATGCAGCAGCCAAGAAAGCCAATGCAATTCTCGGCTGCATCAATAGGAATATGGTGTCTAGATCGAGGGAGGTACTGGTACCACTCTACTCTGCTTTGGTTAGACCTCATCTTGAATACTGTGTCCAGTTCTGGGCACCCCAATTCAAGAAGGACATGGTCAAGCTGGAGCAGGTCCAGAGGAGGGCGACCAAAATGGTGAAGGGCCTGGAAGCCATGCCCTATGAGGATAGACTTAGAGAGCTGGGTATGTTCAGTCTGCAGAAGAGAAGGTTAAGAGGGGACATGATAGCTATGTTTAAATATTTGAAGGGATGCCATGTAGAGGAGGGAGAGGGCTTGTTTTCTGCCGCTCCAGAGACCAGGACAAGGAGCAATGGATTCAAGCTGCAGGAAAGGAGATTCCACCTGAACCTCAGGAAGAACTTCCTGACAGTCAGGGCTGTCCGGCAGTGGAACATGCTGCCTCGGAGTGTGGTGGAGTCTCCTTCCTTGGAGGTTTTTAAGCAGAGGCTGGATGGCCATCTGTCGGGAGTGCTTTGAGGGTGTTCCTGCATGGTAAGGGTTGGACTGGATGGCCCGTGTGGTCTCTTCCAACTCTACATTTCTATGATTCTATGAACTCCTTTTAATTCAGAATAAAGAAATCAATATTTTGATACATGACTGTATGTCTAAGTTATAAGTAAACACACATACATAGACTATCTGACAACTCATATAACAGAACACTATATAACTGGACATTTGAGCAGGATCAGAGAAAGCTTTAAAGATAAGGACAGGGAATTTTTGCAAGATAAGTAGAAAAAAAATAAGCACTGACCTGTCTGCATATAGTTCTCTTTGTGAAACTCCAACTGTGTATTCTAATCTTCTCCAATTGCTAACTCTTTCTCTGCCCGTGTGCTCTCTCAGTCTATATCCACCGTCAAACTTTAAGAATGCATTAGACTGCCAAGTTTATTTATTTATTTTTTAAATGTCTAAGTTTTATAAAAGGCAACAAGGCCTGCAAGTTGATGTACTAGCACAAAATGTAAACATTTACATCAATAAATATTTGCAAATATCATCAGAAAAGTATATAAGTACTTGCCCCCCCTATTTTAATTAAATATTATTTCCAACCAAAGTTCTTTTCCATTTTCTTTCTCCCACCTTATTGTTGGAAAATTTCAAGAAAATACTCACATAGCTATATGCATCACTATATTCTGCTTTACCTGAAATATACAAGATACTTGTTTTAAACAAAAATTGGTGATAATAAAGCCCTTATCTCTGACAGGTAATCTGCTGGGAACACAAGAAAGGGCCTTCCCAGTGGTTGCTACCAGGTTCTGGAAGTCTCTTCCTTGCAAGTCAAGCTGGCACCCTTCTTGCTATCCTTCCACAGACAAGTGAAGGCTTTTTTGTTTTGGTAGACCTTTGAAGAATGATTGCTCAGAGAAAAAGTGTCTCACATAGTATGCTGTATTGTCTGCCATTATTTCATATGGTAATCTTTTTAGCTTGTTTCAGTTTCACTGATAGTTTAATTACACTTTTAACTTTTGCTTGATGTGAATATTCAGTTGTATTTGTTTTAGCTTTTGCAAGCCAGCTTAAGTCCTAAACAGGATAAATGGCAGGATAATAAATAAATGTAACAGCAGCAACAACAACAATGCATAAAATTTTCCAGTACTACTCTAGTACCATCAAACATTCAAGTAAATGGAGGTGAATAAGAGTGTACTAGCCTAAGATGAGGGAAAGCTATGTCAGAAAATCCTTGTGCCTTCCCCCCCCATTCTCTTGCCTTTTGACTCGGCATGCATTCTCCACGGCTTGGCAAAAAGCAGTGGAATGGGAGGGGGACCACCATGCATGGAGAAGGAAGGCGTGCCTTCTCTTCCATTCTCTTACCTTTTGCCCTGGCACACTTTCTCCTCATGAAGATAAAATACAAGGGAATGGGAGGGGGAGCACCATGTGAGGAAAAGGAAGCCACATGTGTGCCTTCACCCATTCCTTTGCCTTTGCCTCAGTGTGCGTTCTCTACACCTGGGCAAAAGGGAAGAGAGTGGGAAGGGGGAGCACCACGTGTGGAGAAGGAAGGTGAGTGGCTGCCTTCCCCTCCCCCATTCTCTTGCCTTTTGCCTCAGCATGCGTTCTCCACATCCAGGCAAAAGGCTAGGGAGTGGGAGAAGGACAACAGGGAGAGGGAGAGATGCACACACCTTGCATATAATCAAATTCGCAATGGTGAAATCCATGGATGTGGAAGGAGGACTGTAACAAACAACCCTCATCAGTAAAATGACAATTCCCAGAATACTTTTGATGAGCCATGACAATGAACATGTTGTGAAACCAATATAATGAAATATAAATGTGCCTGGGATAAACAGCTGGTGATATATTTGCTATTCTGTTCAGTGTTCTTGTGATCATGTCTTTGTTAATGAGGCCCATAAAATGAACTGGGCAGAATATTACATGAAGTTCAGATCCTAAAATTTGAGGATGGTGTTACTGATCCACTCAAGATACATACAGACTGTTCCAATAAAGACCATGGTGATGAAATTGGGAAGACGTCATTTCAGTAGGCAAAGAATTTGTGCAGGACCAAGTTATTTTACTCTTAGTCCAAATTATTGCCAGAAATATAACCGGCAAATAACCAAATATTGCCGGCATATAACCCCAATAACAATGTTTTTGCCAATCCACACCCAGAACTTTTTCTGGTTCTGAAATGCACAACATCAGAAAGGATTATCCCTACTTTGGTACTTCAGAATCTGTTAAGTAAGGAAATCATATAGCCAAAACCAGTTTGTTTTCCATGTGGCAACAGTGGTGGTTAGGGTTGCCAAATCAAGAGCACTGTAAGCCTTGAGATTTTGGGGGCAAAATCTGATACTTATGGATGACACCTGGTAATATCATAGGAAGGAAGCCCTACTAGTGTCAAAGGGGTGAGCCTTGATGTCATTAAACATGATACATCAAGCATCAACAACAGCTGCTCCGGACATGTTGTTGAGATTTTAAAAAAATCAACTCTGACAAATGAGAAAATATTTCTGATTTTTCCAGCTCCACACCAAACAGAAAACAGAAAACTCTTCCCAACTCTGATTTTAGCACTTTGGAAACGCTACCTTTAAGGACCAACAGGAAATGTAACACAACCAAAGAAACTTTTTCAAGCTTGTCTCAGCTATGTTTTTAACACTTTTGTAAACATTGATTTTAACACATCAGATTATTATCCAACCAAATACACTTCTCCAAGTGAAAAGAAACTTTTCCAAATTTCATTTTTAATGTTGGGAGTTAATGGTTCCCAGGTTGTTAGCCATTTGGGGAAATTCTATCAAAGCTAAACCTATTAAGAATCAGTAAGGGGAGAAAAGGAGAAAGAAGATGAGAAAGACAGAAAGAATAGAACTGGAATCAAGAAGTATAAGAGAAAGGAAACAAATACTACAGCAGAGCTTAACAAGAAAGCTATTTGTACTAGTTTTGGGGGGGGGGGTTGGTTTGGTTTCATGATTTGTGTTTTTCTTTCCCTAACAATGTGTACCTCAGAGCAAGAAAGGAAATTGTACTGTGATTTTGGCCATTTAAGACAGTTTTAGAAAACTGGGGACAGAACTAGCAAACCACCAACCACTTCCTACCTCCAGCTGTGGGTAGGTTCAAGTGGTTCAAGAAATTTTCACATGGAGAGGAAGGAGGAGAGGACATGGACAGGCAGAAACCATGAAGACTTTACAGTAGCCACTCTAAGCAGTATGTGGCAGCAGGGGCAGCAGCATATAGTAAAAAGTAAAAATTAAAAAAAGTTTTGATTCAAGGTAGTAAGGGGAAAGGAGATAGGTCCTCAGACTCAAAGCCATGCTCTGACATCAAGGAACCTTAGTGACAATATATCCAGCTATAAATCCTTAGATCTCAGTGTTTCTTTCTGAACTTACTCCCAAATGCATTTTGTTCCCATGAATTTAATTCTACATAGAGAGTACAGACATATGGATAAGGAATAAGAAATACATTGCCATGCATGAATCTCAAGTATGACACTTTTTCCCATTTGTTTAAATCTGATGGATTCAGTTAAGGCTCAACAATTCAGCAGTAAATGAAAACGAAAAAGATGATGTGAGATTATGTCATTATTCTTGGTAAAGTATATTCAGCTTGCCTACAGGGCAGATGGAAACATAGTGGTACTGTCTACCAGATACATTTAGATGGAGGAGAAGAAGAGAGAGCATCAATGTGAGAGTCCAGAATCAGAGCCACCAGGGAGCTGTACATAAAACTGCACACACCTGGAGTGATATATGGTATACAGTAATATAAGAAGATCAGATATTTTCTACATTCAAATAAGAAAGAACAAGTACTAATATCCTAAACATCGCTTTTATAAGATTAGGTTAATTCAACACCAATAAAAGGATACATGGAAATATGATCAAGTGTTCAGTAGTAAATGGACATAAATCATCAAGATTTCCCAAAATTACTCGAATAGCATCCTGGAAGATTTAAAAGAAGTTTTGGAACTTTAATCGTCCTTGAAACTTTCTCACATTGAACACAACGAATTAGCCTACTCAGACTTCCTACAGTCAGACTTCCTTGTTGTTGTCATGTGCCTTCAAGTCGTTTCAGACTTATGGCACCCCCAAGACAAACCTATCATGGTGTTTTCCAGGGCTGAGAGTGTGTGACATGCCCAAGGTCACCAATAAGGTTATTCTCAGGTCTTTTCAAGCTAGCTCCTGCACCTTCTAATCGTTACCATTCACAACAGACCTTCTCATATCTTCCTGCACTGTAGTAATACTAAGAAATAGACACCAAGGATCATGAAATGATTTTCAAAAATGACACACTGTGCTCTCTTCCAAATTTCTAAGTGTTTTTTTTTTACCAAATTGCATAGTATCACATTAAGCCTACTGTATGTTGCTCAATAAAAATGAGGTACTGCAGATTTGGCATATTGCAATAAGAGTGGCACAGGTACTTCCAGGCAGGAGTTATTGGAAGGGTCTTGTGACTGCTTATTCAGCACTCTAGAAAATTCAGCCCCAAGTCAACCAGGAACAAAGACGACTGTGTTGCAACAGAAGTGGTATACCAGGAGAACATCAAGAGTGTCACTGATGTCACAGACCAAATAAAGGCATTCTGGACCAATTCCTATAACGTACAGTACCACTTATTTTTAAAGGTACTTCTCTCAGATAATAGGTAACCCCCAACAAATAATCCCTATAAGGCTGATAGGTATTTCAATGAAACTAGAATCTCAAATGCACCCTACTATCTTCCAAGGCATCAGTGTGGTGTACTGGTCTAAGTGCTGGACTAGAACTCTGGAAAGGTTTGAATCCCTGTTCAGCCATGGAAAACCACTGGGGGACCTTGGGCAAATTACACTGTCTCAGCCTCAGAGGAAAGAAAAATAAAAATCTCCACTGAAGAAATCTTGCCAAGAAACCTCCATGATAAGGTCATCTTTGAGTAGCCAGAAACTGAAAAAATTTGAAGGCATACAACAACTATTTTCCAAAACAAAGAAGACTAAATATAAATCCCACTTTTGTCACATGATGAGTTGTGACATAACAGAAAAAAAAATTGGTTCATTTCTCACCTGCAGTTCTTCATTGACAACACTTTCATCAAGTCTGTTATTAATACTGTAAAATCAATATAATTGATGTTAACTGCAGTAATCAACAGCAGATAGGTATCTGAAACTAATTCTGAAAACTCTAGAATACCCAGACTACCAAAAAGTATTTTTTCCATATCCTGATCGAAGAATACCAATATTAGTTCAGACTCAAAATATATAAAGTTTATTGCACTGTACCTTTTAGAAAGTGATATTACACCCTTCTTATGTACTATGTACAGCATCAATCTCATGATCACACATCCCTCCCATTTCACTTCCTATTTTAAATTAACATTTGCTAATTATCTCAAAACTCTGGAGAGCTCAGTGCAGACACTTAATTACTTTAAAAAAAGGCTTGTTAAAAAAAAAAAGCCTGTTCAGAAAAAACCTTCTAGATTAAAATATCAAGGAGAAGGAGGAAGAGGGCAGAGGCAGTGTTCTATGTATTTTGAATTAGGGATGTAAATGATTGTATTCTTCACCTTTGCAGATAAGAATGAAGAATTTCTGCAATATTCTCTGCTAGGTGAGAACATAAAGATTTCTTCACAATTTCTGATTGCCATTCACACTTTGGGAAATAATTCATCTGTGCAGAAACACACATGGGTTTTCTGTACAGAAAAAATATTTGCTGAACAGGAAATATATTCTCTGTGCAAAACCATGTTTTCTGCACAGAAAAATCCCATGGATTTCTGCACAGATGAATACTTCCTGAAGAATCCTGCATCAATTTTTTGGAAATCCCTATTCTTTATAACAGGGTTGCCTAAGCATTGGGAAACCCCTTTGTCATCTTAGAAATGAATAATGACAAATATTTTCATTTGTACTCCAAATACATTATTTTAATAATCCTATCCACAACCCTACAAGAATGGCCCATAGTATTATATCCATATTGCAGGCAGATGGGGCTGAAATGCTGCTTAACAGAGTTTTGAGGCGCAAGTTGAAATGGAGATTTCCAGCGTTGGAGCTCATTCTTTTAGGTATGCTCCACATGGTCAAAATATTTGTAATCCCCATGAACAAGCTTTGATTTTCGTAACTCTCTATCCAAATTCTTTTCAGTTCTATCTTTCATTTTCTTCTTCCTCTTCTGAAAAACTCCCAAGAGTGAAAAGTTTCAAATTAAGTAAATTGTCCTGTTTACCTAACAGTGTTGCCATATCTGATCTTAATTTTATACACATTCTCTCCTGCATGAAGAAACCTTGTTTCGGGCACTGGATATATAAAAGGTTTCAAAGATTTGTATTCAGAAATCCAACCTAATTAAAAAGAAAAAAGAAGATAAAATACTATACTAAAGCACTTCAGTTCCATCATAAGATAAGCAACAGCACGTCATCAGCTGGTTTATTTCAGAAACATCTTGAGAGCCACAAGTTATCAGTATATATGTTAAAATATGAAACTTTCTAAACCAGTTAACATGAGCATATTCAACAGCCCACCTTATAATACTGGGAAAAAAATTAAAGGCCCTCCAAATTTACGGCCCAGTTCTACAGCTCAGTCCTAGTTTGACATTTTGTTGCATGGAGATGTTTTAAATACATATCTAGATTTCAACTTCTAAATGTGCTGTAGCAAGAAACAAACAATTTTTACACATTTTAAAATTATGTTTGTATATGTAGTTTGTGGAAACCATTCCTGCTTTTCAGCCTTTTCCTCAGGAAGTTAATTTTTTCTTCTTTTCTAACTATTCTCTTAGCAATAGAGTGAATTAATGTGAATGAGAAACTAAGCTGATCCATATTCTCTGACCCTTGGCGGCTCCAGGATCACTTGAGGGGACAGTATGTTCTTAATAGATTTTAAAGTAATGGACTGGTTATGGAGATAAGCACTACTTATTAAGTCATGTTTTGATCCCTGTGTAAGCCATAATGCCAAAGAATGCTGATTAATCTTCAATTTGCTAGGAACATCACCTAATCTTGTTATTCTACATCATAACTGGCTCCAATATATTATAGCCCAGGAGAATTAAAACAGATCGGTAGACCACAATGCAAATGTGCTCTGTTTGCAAGAGAGTTACAGTTGCCTCCATTTAGAAGACTACAACTGTGAAACAGAGCACTTTCAGAAATTATTACTTTATTACAGAATGAGGATGGCCCAAATGCATAAATAAGCACATCAATAGGCAGGGTGGCACTGTTTCTCAAAACAAGATTCCAAAATCCAGACTAGAGCCATTTCCGCACTAGACTGTTATAGCGCTATGATTCCACTTTCAACATCCTATGGAATCCAGCCGGCCTCTCCCGAAACTGCAAACCCCTGTCACAGGTTGGTTCTTTTTGCTCCATCCTCTCATTTTTGTACATCTATGTGATACCACTGTTCATTCTTTCTTTCCATTTTGTCTTCAAAATATACCCTTTTCATGAAGCCTTAACTCAAGCACTAAGTCATGAAGACTTAATGCAGTCATTCCAATACACAATGGAAATAAACCCTGAGTATGTGTTAATTCCTCTTGTTCATATTTGTCCTTTCTATTGTTGTCTCTTATGTCTCATCCTCTTATTGCCTTACATTCTATAAGCTTTGTGGAGGTAGAGACCAGTTCATTTTTTCTTATAAACATATACAAACTACCAGGTACAAGAGTGGTGGTGCTGTATTAATAACAACTGCATGATGACGATGATAGTGACAAAGAAGAAAAGGAGGCAAAGGAGGAAGAGGGTAGGTCCATGTACCCAGGAAAGAGATGAAAGATCATCTGCCATTCTTAGCAACATACAGCAGACTGATAAAATGATTACAATAGCTACAAGGGTTACTGGATTACAGAAAACTGTCAACAACAACACCTCCACTCCTTAGGATTTAAAATCTTTCCTTCCCTAAATTGAATGGCATTTAAAAAACAAACATACATACATCTATTTTCTAAACTGGAATAGACTTCCCATATTCTTCAAAAGAACAAACAAACATACAGACAAAATTCATTTTCCATCTTCTGACACCTCTCAGAACAAAAAATGCCAAACACACCCAACAGCTGTGTGCTGGTACAAATAAAATTTGCATGATCATGTCTCCAATCTACAAGAAGGAAACTTCCAAAATGTGATTGAACCAGACTCTTTTTTTTTCCTTTATCTGTTTTTCCCCACTTTTTTGTTACTTGGCATTCTTTCATGGCTTCCAGGCATGGTCTTTTCCTGAACATAAATAACTTTGCCACATACTAGTAAAGTTGTTCAAGTATACCAATAGTCTAAATATTACTCCATCATGTGAATGTTCAAGCTGTTTTCCTACACACAACGATTTTTTTTTTACCCATGGTTTAATTTTATAAATTGCACCTCTATCCCAAATCTTAACATGAATAAAATTACAATTTCTAAACTACAGTTAATGTATTTCTCTCGGAAAATCTTAAAACATCATTGCTGCATTTCACCATATATGCAGAGTCCTGGCTGGCTATTTGGCTGAAACATTCCAAGCTACTACACTTTAGAAACAGATGGTGTTTCTCACTTTACATGGCTTTAAAAATTCTTCAAAATCAGCTGCCAGAACATCCTAGGGAAAGGCATTAACTATAAGGCAGACTGTCTTTTGTACTACATCCACTTTAGTGCACTGCAGCATACTTCTGTAGTTGTAAAGCCCAATGAGCTCATGCTTCAACTGACTAACATACAAACCCTAAGCAGGTGCCTGGAGCTGAAGCAAGGGTGAGAATGCCCTCTCCTGGAAAGAACAGATTGTGTTCTGCCTCTTTTCTTCTGAACAAAGAAGTAAAATGTAACAGTGGGAAATGTTCTAATAAACCTGAGCCTAAATGTAAAATAATATGGAATGAAGTCCTCTAATATTCCTGGTATAATAAAAACTACTAATTTAAAATTTGAGATTCTTTTACATTTTAATATTTGAGTCATATAGACATGGTCTCATCACATTTGTGTGCTTATCAACAAATGGAGGAAGCTGCCTTATACTGAAACACACGCTAAGTCAGTATTGTCTACACAGACAGGCACCAGCTTGTAGAAAGATTTTGCACAGGGGTAATTTTCCAGCTTGACCTGGAGAGGTCAGAGGTTGGACCTGGAACCTTCTACATGCAAAGTAACTCAGTTACTCACTATCTCCATTTATAGCCCAGGTGAGAATAACAGAAAGGCTTACAAATAAATATCATAATTGCCCTATTTGCTGGTGTATAAGACTCACTTTTTTCCCTGAAAAATACTGTTTGAAAATGGGGTGCATCTTATATGCCAGTGCATCTTATATGCCAGCAAATAGCATTTGGCAGCATATAAATGGGGTGTATCTTATATGCTGGTGCGTCTTATACACCGGCAAATACGGGTAAATAATAATTAAAACAGAACCACACAGTTAAATAAGTACTCTCTGCAGACAATAGAAAATGAAACTGGGATGTTTTGAATTCAAAACATGTAGCCTTACCCCTGAGGCATAGACTGCTTGATGTTTTAAGGTTGCCAAATCTCAGTACTGTAGTCTGAAGCTGGCCAAATTCTCAAGGAACTGTTTGGTTTCCCTGGGTCTCCAGTAAGGGAGACAAACCTCACAGGGAACAGTACTGGAGGACAAGGAAGTCTGATTTCTTTAATCTGAGGAGGCTTTAAAACCTGGACACCCTTCTCCATCCATGCCCAGCTGGGGCCAGGAGACTGTAAGTGGGCTGCACTTGCACAATGCTGGTTAACCAAAAATGCCACGAGTAAGGGAAGGGAACTGAGAATAGAGACAATGGATGTATGTACTTTTGTCCATCATTCCGTATCCAGCAAGATGAGTGGAGTGCCAGCACAGCAATCCATGAGCCTTCTTCTTGTACAAGCCCTGGGCAGCAGTAGCACAGGGCCAGGGAAAAGCACCCCCTGAAAGGTGTCAGTGAGCTTTCCGCAATCTCCAGCGTGAGCACAGGCTCTGGGGAAAAAACACATGTCATATGTGCAATGTGAGCAGGAACAATGCAGCTGCTGCAGCATGTTTCGTCAGTCTTCCAGCTGTCAAAAATGCTTTGTTTTCTTCTTAGACTATGGGCTATCAAGTTACATGCTTAGCTGGGGGTTCTGAATAAGAAGATGGTTCCATAACCATTAAATGTATTATTTATATGTTGCGGGTTCGATACTCTGCTTTATCTAGATCCACGGTTCTTAACATTTTCTTTGTCATGGACACCCTTTAAATATGTTTTATTGCTGTTGACCACCACAGATTAAGATTTAAAACCCTGAAATGCATCAAACATTTATTTAAAGTTGCTCATCAAAGGTCTTCAAATTTGGAGAGAAAGGAGAAATAAGTAAAAGCACACATTCTTCTTATGGTATTTTTATAGGAAAGATTCCATACAAATTTGTTTTTCTTTCTTAATTGTAAAAGTCCCTTACATTTCTGCAAGCCTCCACAGACCACTTGTGAGAACATTGCGGACCCCTGCGAGTCCACAGACCCCAGGTTAAGAACCACTAATCTAGATCATCAGGGTTTGTTTTGTTTTGTTTGTTGCTGTGTACCTTCAAGTCATTTCTGACTTATGAGGACTCTAAAGCACAACTGCCACAGGGTTTTCTTGGCAAGATTTGTTTAGAAGGGGATTGCCTTTGCCCTCCTCTGAGGCTGAGAGAATATGACTTGCCCAAGGGCATCCAGTGGGTTTCCGTGGCCAAGCAGGGATTCGAATCCTGTTCTCCAGAGTCATAGTCTAGAGAGCACCCTGGCTCTCATCAGTATTTTACAATCCTCCTATTTTTATCTTCTGACTCACTGCATGCATTAAACAACCCATTTTAACTACTTTTATATGCAAGAATACATAATTATATTTATTTTTCAAATACATTACTTCGGTCACTGTTTTACAGCAGTTGTAAATAGCCCTCACTTAATGAGTAACCTGAGAAACACCCACCTGCACCCACCCTCTTGCATTACTTTTAAGTTACTCTGATGGTCTTAAAGAATATCATTCCAGAAAGGCAAGGGAGAGTGAAACCTATGAAAACTTATTCATGAGTGTCACTTCTTCAGAACAGAAATGTCTATAGTTAGAGTCAGAACCCAACTGAACTGGCCAGTTTTATCTATCTTCTCACACACTATTTCTATAAACATTACCCATATAAACTATTCATTTGTCAAAAAAAAATTGTTCATGTGCTTTAGGTCAATCAGTCATAGTTTTATGCCTATCCACATCCTGGAGGAGGAAAGAAGGAAGGATGGATGGATTTACTATTTAGTGGCAGTTAGCTTTTCATCCATGTCCTGAGAACTACTGATTTAGCAATCAAGGGTGACCAAGGCTTCCTATTAGTACTATTTTTGCTTTGGGTAAAGGAACTGATTGCCATCTTGGGTTTAAGTACTTAGCACTACATTGCTGTTATAACACCCACTGCAGTTAGAGGCAGTTTCTATTTCTGATGCAGAAATATCACTTATTCTTTTCAACCAATATCAAGATGCTTCTTCTAGTCTCAAGAGCTTCTATGACATATCCCAGGCTGCAAAAGGTACATTAATGGAAGGGAGAAGTCATTTGTGGAGTTTTTGTTTGTTTATTTGTTTTAATGTAATCTCTTTCAGGCCATAGACTCAATGATAGTTAAATACATGAAGAGAGCACTATGTATCCAGAATGAAGATGTGACACACTTCAGATCTGAATGATAGAACAGACTTCTGTACAAATGCACATAGCCGCTTCAAATACTGCATCAATATTTACTGCCTGGGCAAATTATCTGGCTGGGCTAAACAACTTCAGATCCAAACAACTCTGTAAAGAATCATGAGCTGAGTTAACTTTAGTTGAAATTCTATCATACGGCTTCACATGGCAGCAAACCCAGACTTCCACTTCCATGCAAGAGTTTTTGCAGTTGTAGTTTAACTGCAGTTCATAAATATGTAGCACAATCTTAAGCAAGTTTATTCAGAAATACGTTTGGTAGGACTTAACTCCCATACAAGAATAGGCTTGAAGCTTTGTGGCTAAATCCAATGCAACATCAGCAGTAGTGGCAGCACTTTATTCCCTTATTCCCTGCAGCACTGCAGGGAGCTCAAAGCCTGTTCTGGAGAGTTTCTTAGCCCTTCAGAGAAGGTTTTAGGGCACACAGGGGTCTGCAGGAAGGAGGCAGCCATCCTTACCAGTTTCTGCCAGTAGAAGCATACTACTGGATTCTGTCCCAATCCATATTTATTTCTCTGTATTCATAAGACTAGATATTAATTTTGTGACCAGCCTGAAAGCTGAGATGTCTTTTGACTGATAACTTTCAAACAGAAAACAGTGAAAATATTTAAACTGATATGTCATGACTTCTGTAATAATAACTCCCACACAGTGAATTTGGTCTAGCTTTCTCTGGAGCAGCAAACCCTTCTCTGGGTAATTTCACTTCACTTCAAAGGCAAGGGCTCTCATTACAAAAACACTTCTCCCTGAGGCCTGCTTTAAAGATAGCCATTTGAATTTGTTTTTTAGTGTTGGATTACAACTCTAGAGACCAGGGTTTGATTCTGCACTCAACCAAGGAAGCCCATTGGGTGAGCTTGGGTGTGTCACACAATCTCAATGGTAAGAAACCCTGTGGTAAGTGTGCCCTAGGGTTGCTGTAGGTCAGAAACAACTTCAAGGCACACAACAACAACAACAACAACAACAGGAGAAATACATCACAAGCAAGATTACGAGAGAGGACAGATTAATAGAAAAACATCACATGCTAATTAATACATGTAATCTGGAATGAATTACAGTAACTCAAAACATAAAATACAAAACATTTGTTTCATCATAGTGGGAAAGATAGTGACCAGGTGACCTGGATGGCTCCCAACCTGCTGTCCAGGTGCTAACCATTACCACACAGCTACAAAGCCTCTGGTCTTCTTTAAGACTCTCTGGACAGCATTTCTCAGTTGTGCACTACTAGTGTAATGGTCTGTGTGAACCCTACGGTCCACATTTGTGCAGGCAGAGCAGGGAGACAAGATGGCAGGAGAAAGCTGCCCTCTCCAAACCATCAAATTCTTGGCTTCTGGGGATGTGTCATTGAATTCCCAGCACTGTGGGAGGGATGGCTTGAATAATTGCCCCATGGCACTGGTGATCGCGTAGGACATCCCCTCAAACTGACTTGGCTCTGAGTTCCATCACCCCAGAAGCCAGGCATTTGAGGAATAGGCAATTCAGAGCTGACAGGTTCCTTTTGCAACCACCATTGTCACCAGCTATTCCCTCTATAACTCAGTAGTGGGAAAGGATCAAGAAGTTGGAAGACACAGTTCCTCCAAGGCATAAACAAAGATGCTAGTAGGACTGGGAGAAATACATATGCCTCCACAGGCCAGCCCGAGATACACTTTGAAAATGGCAGCTTCAAGATGCCAGAATAAAAGAGGTTAAGAACTACACCCGTGAGAATCTGTATACACCAAGATCCATTGTAAAGATTATTATCTGAAATTGCGGTCATGGAAAAAAGGATAAATTGTAGTTGCTATCCTCTGAAACATCATGACTGTTGTTAAAAAGCCAGCTATCCAGTTCACATCCTGGAAGATCACCAAGTAGTTAAAAATAAAATATGGATCCTTAAGGGCAAGTATCTTGTACATTGTGAAACAGTGCAAACTCCAAGGCAGCTTACATTCATTGCTCACTTTTGGAGACCGACTTCATAATCATTAGAGAGCACTGTGGTTGTGGTTGAAGAGTTGTGATAATAAATTTATAAAAGTTAAGTGCTTCTTAAAACTTTAAGAGAGCTTCCATTCCTCTTAAAGTTTGTTTACCATCTTATAACATTTGCTGAGCAAACTGATTTCACAATCAATATTTTTATGCCATATATTTTAACTTGTTTATATACAAGGTTCTTACATTAAATATGACCCTCAGACAGAGCTGCAAGGCACAGCTACTCTTATAAAAGAGATCCTCTGGCCTGTATTTATCTAAGATGGCAGTCTTATCCATTATTATGAAGGAGCAAGATTAACTGAACTAACTGGGATAGGTCATAACACTGACATTGTATATACACTTACTCAGATACAAGTTCCATTGAATTCCATGAATATACTTCTAAGTAAACATATAACATTGCTTTAAACTTCACTGATACTCTGTGTGATTTAAAAAAAGCACCTTCTAATACTTACTTTGGAAATTCTATTAAATATAATGTCTGGATAATGACCACAATTCTTACTTTGCTCCACTAGAGGGAGCAATACACTGTGGCAGGACATAGGGAGAGGGCCTCCTCTGCTGTAGCGCCTCAGGCATGGAATATGTTCAAGGTCCGCCTTCAAGGTCCCCATTAATTTCACAGGGTTTCCCCAAGCAATGAATACTTTGAGGTGGTTTTGTGAGTTCATTCCTCTGAAATATAGATTACAGGACCTGATATTCATTGGTGGTCTCTCATCCAAGTACTCACCAGGGCTGATCCTGCCTAGCTTCCATGTTCGGATGGGATCTGGTGTATTTAAGGTATTTAGGCCTTAGGCATGGAATACCCTTCCCTTAGAGGACAAACTCCTGCTGGTGCTAGTGTCATTCCAGTAAAACATAGCTTTTTACTAAATTCTTTGGGACCTGATTTTGTCTTAATCTATTTAACTAGTTTTAAATTGTCTTATTTTAAGCGTCAAATTACTCGATGTGTCTTTTGTCTGTTTTAATTATTCTTATTGTTTCAATTTTTTAAAGTCATTTTATTTTTTTTTTATTTGCCACCATGAGATCCTTGACTACAAGGTAAGATATAAATATTTTAATTTAAAATAATGTAATTTAATTTTAATTAAGGAACTATTTTATTTTCTTCAGTCTCAAAATTTCTGGCACTGCAGTTTAGAAATACAATTTAGACATTCTGAGAAAAGATTATAGAATCCTACAAAGCCCAAACACTAGCACTTCAAGAATTTACTAAAATTTTCTATGGATTTCATCACATAATAGGTTTGTTGCACGTTTGTACTTTCTTAGTTCTGTGTTTGATGTTTCCTTATCACAGGACATTGTGACTGTCCTGTTGTTGCAGCTGCACTTCAATCCTTACAGAATCACATATTTTCACTGACAGGAAAAAGCCTGTTAATAGCATCAATATCACTGCTGTTGAACTATTGCTTCTTTGTAATAATTTCATTCCACTGACATTCTGATATTCTAGTAGTCATCTGTTATAAGTGACCATGGATCTTCTCTTCTCCCCCTTCCTATCCCCCAAGCAGGTTGAAGTCACTCCACTTCCAGTGTCCAGACAAAGAGGACATCCTGGTGCACAGAAAAAATATTGTTTTTACTCTGTTCCCCAGTACATATTTTCTTTCCTTTTTTTTGTTTTGTTTTGGGTTGTTGTTGTTTTTTCTGTAATTTCACAATTGCACTGCTGTGGTGGAGCCAGCATGTTGCAGTTATGCCAAAACAAATAAAAAAAGAAATACATACTGGGGAGCAGAAATTGTTGGGAAAAAATAACAGGAACAATGTTACTTTTATTCTGTTCTGTGGTACATATATCTTTTTAAAAAATATTTCTTTTGCCATAATTGCAAAATTGTGCTGCTTTGGCAGCTGCCAGCACGCCATAATTATGCAATTACAGTAAGTCAAAGAAAAAGAGAAATATGTACCAGGGAACTGAAACTGCACAACTACAGCAGCAAAAAGCATGCATGCCCTACATAGTATGAACATTAGTGTGAACATAAGTAGGAAGGCAGAGTCAGCAAGGCAGTGCAGGAGACTGATTGCGGGAACATCATCACTAAAGCAGCACCATAGCGTTATTGCAAAGAAGGTGTGAAAATTATTGTTTCCATGCCATATGTTTCCGTTTGTTTAAACAACACAATTGCTGTGAGTCAACACAGCATATACACTTTATATGCTGCCAGACTCATCTTTGGTGCATCTACAACTGTGTGTGAAGGTCTATTCTCAATTTTGATAGTGTGCTGACAACCGTAGAGGTATTCAGTGCTTCATCAGACAAAAATAAATTTAATAATTTTGGCTTTTGAAAGCTTCATATTTGAAGGAATTTCAAGAGGTTAGTTTCTCTGGAAGTTTGCAGAGAAATCACAGTTTAATAGATTTTAACAGTTCAGATCATTATAGTATGAAGACTTGCACAATATGCATTTAATTCTTAGTCACTGTTATTTAGCTTACACAACTGTTTTGTGTGTGGAAACTACTGTGTTTTAAATTAGTTGCGCTCTCATTAAAATGAATTACGTCATTACCTATCAAAACCTTTTCCTGCAGAAACCTCTTATAGTAACTAATATTTAAAGCCTTCTCTCCCACCACCAATTTTTGTCTCTGCCCTCCCCACAGTGAAAATTATCTCTCTATATCCCTGTACCAAACAATTTCCATGACACTTGGGAAAGGGGGGAAATATCATAAAAACTGAAATGATATAAAGCCAATCAAACACTGCAATGAAGATATGTCCCAGGACAGCCTTCCACAACCAGGAACCCTCCAAATTTTTTGACTACAACTCCCAATATATGCCAGAATGTAGTGCTATCTAGAATGATGGAATAGTAGTTGAACACATCTGGAAGATATCAAAATAGAAAAGGCAGCCTCAAAGAGAATTTGATGGTTTCTTAATTTTGGCCCTTTCCGCACAGTGTTGCTAAAATGCATTAGTTATGGGTTGTAGTCATTTCAGGGACTGTGATTCCACATGACATCATAGCCATCCCGGAGCTATCCCATCCACAAGCATCGCTAGAACGTTGTAGTTCAGTGGATTTCACACCCAAAACTAGTATATACTGGCCTGCAACCTTAATTTTTAAAGTACCTTCTTTCTTTTGTCTACTGGGCAATTTTGTTAATTTGATTATTCATAATCACAGAATTTATCATCTTGACAATAACACATACTCATGAATATGACTTCATTAAATTTCTTATTAGGAAGAGTGTAAGCTACAGGATGGTATTTCCCATTTGAAAATGTGATTAATTCATACCCAACAAATCACAGAAAAATCTTGGTGTGTGAAAGCTCTGGGGAGACAGAACTGTTTCTAAAATAGAGAGAGAGGCTGGGGCACAAGGAAGGGATATCTGTGAACAGTTCTGGTAGTCTGTTCCAGTTAATCGGGAAGCACTTAATCAGGAAATCCACTTAACTGGGACATCTCCCAGGAAACCAATTTAGCCTAATGACAGTAAATGAAAATGATGATGGGTTGTCTAGCTGGGTATTTAGAATATAAGTGTCACTGTAACTCTTTTGTTGCTTCCCTACTATTCCACTCAGACCCACTAATTAAGAGGAGAGTAGGGGGCATTAACCACAATACTGTACTAAGGGATAATCTTTCAGAGTGCTGGAGAGAGTCTTTTCTCCTGTTTTCTTGTGAAATCGACACACCAAGTGGAATTAGCTATCTGTGAAAAACCATCTCCTTAGAAATCCCATTTTCATTTGTCATGTGTATCAGACAATTGTTCAAAAATCTATATGATTATGTGATTTGAAACCATAGCTAAGCTCCCCCAACACATTTCCTTTCAGGCAAAAGCAATTTTACTGCACATTAAACTCTTCCATCAAGAGTTCAATGTAAAGACCTTTTTAAAATCTCTCTCCCATTTCCTGCAACCCTATAGTGATCTTTGTGAGCAAAACAGCAGACACACTATTTCTCTATGCTGTACCAACAATGACAAAGGGCACACCTACAACATTACAGACATTAAGAGTGCAATCCTAATTTTTAAAGGTGGCCACGGATCATCTGAGATGACACTATGCCAGTGGAAGCTGTGCTGAACCCAAACCCCACTCAGCCTGGGAAGAATGGAAGTTGCTTAGAATTCTGCCCTGTCCCATGCCCAAACTTATGCCAGCACAGGGGTCAGACCCTGAGCTGGAGAGTTTGGATTTTGCATAACTCAGTTCCGTCTTTGTTCTACCTGTACTGTGTCTCATTTGGTTCTTGTGCCAGACTATCTCGGCCAGCAGAACACTAGGTCTGCCAGTTGGCTACTCTCTGAAAACTATGATCTTACAGCCTTATTCTACAATTAGAGGTAAACTCCTGTGACTTGACACAACTGTTGCCTACATTAGTAGCAATATGAACAGCTATGTCACAGCTACCATTGTGGTGGGAATATAGAATGGTTAGCAGAGAAAAAGTTAATACTTTGACGTAGAAGGACAGAAGTTTCAATTTGCTTGTAATTTACAGTGGAATAGGAAATGTAGCAAATACGATTAGTGTTAAAAGTCATCCCTTTTGAACAAGGCTGGGCATGGTCCCCCAGCTCCTTTTTCTGCAGACTCCCAGGCTTTGTCCACCCCCCACCCCCCAAAAGAACTTCAAATCCTATTTTAAAATAATTAAATGGTTTTTCTCTCCATCAATCATTGCCCCTGGAGTCCTCCAGGTATACCCTCTAACACTTCACAGATGAAAAATGGGGTGCATGTGGCCAAGCAACATCAAAGTATGGTCAAGATGGCAAATGTTATCAGTGATGAAAAGCACACAAATGAGGAGAGGTTGCAGCAGTTTGCATTTGTCCTTTACTTGAATCCACCTAGAAGGAGTAGATTCCGCATCTTTTTCTTCTCTCCAGGTCCAGAATATCTTGTTCAAGCATCCCTTCAACCTCATTCAAATCCACCTGTAAATCAAGAAACTGCACCTGGATGTGAGTTCAAGTTGAAATTTTTGGTCCCAAAGTGGCATAGCGTGGCCTACCATAAGAGCAAAAGACCTGCACGCCCATTCTTACTCTAGAGGATGCCTACAGACCCACAGAGCTAACAGCTGAAAGAGATTGTGTAGCCACTACATTTCTTTCCTCCTCCATGGAGTAGCTCTGAGGCCAGGACAATCCTGGATCTGTGCAAGTGTAACAGTAACAAGGGAATAATTATCCAATTAACTGTGCTTTTTAAAAATATACATACATACATACATACATACATACATACATTTATTTTGTTGTATTTCTAAGCCGCCTTTCTCCCAAAACCTTCACTGCCATGGAATCCTAGATTTGCAGTTTAGGGAGAAATATTCTCAACCAGAGAGCTCCTCTAGTGCTTTGCTGAAGGGCAAACCCTGGGATCCCACAGGATGTTGCCCTGGCAGTTAAAAGTGGAGTCACTGTACGTTAACTGCTTTGTGTGAAAGGGCCCTGAATGTATAGCGCTGTTTCCCATATATCCCACTGTAGATATTCCCATGTATAGCGCTGTTTCCCACTGTTTCTCCACTCTTAACCTGAACTGGGAGTTCTGTTCAACAATGGCTCTGCAATTTGTTGGAGGGCGCAAATAAAGATTGCATTCCTGTGACAATTTAGTAGGGACAAGCTCTGATTAATTTGTTGGGATCTGCTTCCAAGGAAACACACTTAGGTTCATGTTGTAAGGAACGTAAATTTTAAAAAAAGTTACAGAAACAAACAACAGTCTACTCTTTTACAAGAACCTAACTGAATGGCAAGAAATCAAGCTGGGTAGGAAACTATGTTTGTGGATTTTCCCCACCAGATTTCCTACCACACATGTAAGAATTTATCTGCAGACTTACATCAAAGTCATTCAAACAATACGTGTACACACACACACACACACACACCAGGTAGTTTTTAATCTGAGGAGACAGAGCAGGGCTGACATGTTTGCATCTTCCCTCAGAATATCTTCTGGAGCCATAAAAAAAAGTAGAACTGAAACCAGTTTTCAGATATTTCTTTCACCATTTTCCCCCTTCTCACTTATTATGTTTTCATTCTTAGAATAAAGTGTCCTCCAGACTTGCGGATCAGCTTATCAGAAAAGGATTCTGTGGTGAAATTAGGAAAATAGGCTCAAAATGTGACCGGGACAACCCGTATCCTTAGATCACGCTTCTTGTACACCGGAGTGCTGTCTCAGCCTGAGGTGAGCAGCATATACAGGCATGAGCCCCCGTGTGAGAAATTAAAACGCAAAACCTTGCCACTTAAAAGAAGCAATCTGTTCTTAAATACATTTTGGAGCTCTCAAAATGCGCAGGAAAGATAGCGGAGCCCTCTCTAGAAACTGAGAAAACCAGCCTGCTTCTACTTGTTTTCTGTAAAGCTGTCCTCGTTTTGAAGTAAATTCTCTTCCCTTGCCCATTTCTTAAGTCAAAATGTCCTTCACTGTATCAATATGGTGGATAAAAAGAAAAAAAGGAACACATCTGAGAAAGATTTAGAGTGGATTTGAAATGCAACGCATTTGCTTCCTGCAGTGGTTGGGACAGAGAGAGAAGGCAGGGGCCTGCGATTCCCTCACTAGACTCTTCCTCCTCTCCTCACACTCTTACCTTCCACTTCAGCTGCCATCTTGTCCTTACTTCCGCTGGGTGCTGTAATAGACACTCAGACCTCTCTCTCTTTCCCTCTCACAGACACACACACAGCACTGTACCCCCTCTAACATCTAACACCGTGCTTCTTAAACTATCTGGTGTGGGAGACCAGCAGATTTTTTTTTTTAAAGTATTTATTTTTGGCCAGTGTGTCGGAGACCAACACCACAATTGTGCCCATTGATTACAGCTGTTTATTTCTGTCCCACAAACCTTCTAGAGGCTGGCAGCTGTTGGAACAGACAATAGGGGATATTTCCATCTTAAATTGTAGGAAAGAATTGCTGGTCTTTCCTAGGGGCTAAGAGGGAAGTGTTTTTAGTACACTAACCCTTCATCTTTTCAAAGTCAGAGCTAATATGCCTCATGGAACCCACGCTTTAAATATTTCTCTTAGAAATCATTGCACCTACTGTGCCTAGCTAACTAGTTCTATCAAGGCTTTCCTCCCCTTCTTCCTAATTGGTCCAAATGTAGTTGTTGCATTCCTGTGTGCATTCTATTTTAAGGCATGAAATGACTCAAACCTTTGGTTTAAAAAAAGCAAGAACAGGACTTTAATACAAAATGAGATCAACCAGAATCTGGGCAGGGCAATCCTGTTATGGCAAACACCCAGTTTCTCTCCACCTTTTTGCAATTCTAGGAGGGAGTGAAAACTGGAACTGAGCTTTGTCCAAACTCTCGGCAAGTCACCGCATTTGCTGGTGGAATATGAACAGAAGTTGGCTTTGTAATCTCAAAATGAATAGGCCTAGTCCAAAACAGGTTCTGTATGTTACACGGCACATCCCTATTGTGTCAAACTAATGTTTAATAACATAAACATAAAACATATCAGGAATCTGAGGGGGAAGAAGAGAATGCGTAGGAGTAGGACAGCAGCAAACTGGACAGTTTCTGTGAAGCATAAAGAAATGGGTAATGAAGTAAGTGTGTGTGTGTGTGTGTGTGTGTGTGTGTGTGTGTGTGTGTTTAAAATCATATAACCCACGCAGTAATCTAAATGCAATGGCTATACAAAGACTTACGAACAGTCTAGATAAGATGGTAACAGTTTTGTTAAAAATACCTGTCTTCCATAAGCATGTGTAAAGCCAGAGGATGGGGGGCTGATTTTAAGAAGGGGGGAAGAGCACAAAGGTAAAGGATAAATCCTTGCAGCAACACTTTTATAACGTGTAGACTGACTGTCTACACGGTGACATTTTTCTGATCTCAAAAAGTACCAGTGTTAGACAAAAGGAACAATTCAAAAATCTATTTTAGGACCATATTAAGCCAAATCAACAATAACAAAACACTGCACATGGTTTTAAGGTGCCCAGAACTCTTTATCACAGAATGGCAAAGGGGGAAATGGGGAGGTATGGAGACGTGACGTGTATTCAAACTGTGGAGTCTACATCAGGTTACAGTCTGAAGATGGAATGCAGAAAGTGAACATTCAGATCAATGGCTGTACTCACGACGGTTTCATGCCTCTCCCGTGTGAAGCAAAACAACAGCAATAAAAAAGGCTGATTTCCCATTTTAGAAAATATCAAACCCACTTGTGGTTCAGAACTCTTTCCATTCTGAGGTAAAATGCATGCACTCTTTGAAGGTGGAAAACTAGACTATATTAAATAGATGGATTTTTTTTAATCCACAGAAGCCAAATTAGGTAGATTTATCCTTATCTAGGTGCTGAAACCAGAAATGAGCTGAACTGCTTGGCAGAGAGAGGGCAAGTACCTCTCACCCTGCGTACCCTTTTTGCTCTGTAATGTCAGCCTACTTGCTCACTGTTCTGGATCTGTGATTCGGGCAGATTTACATCTTAAACTGACTAATTGTTGTTATTGTGTACCTTCAGGTCATTTCTGATGTATGGTGACCCTAAGGTGAACCTATCACAGGGTTTTCTTGGCAGACGGGGTTTGCCCTTGCCTCCTTCTTGGGCTGAGAGAGTGTGACTTGCCCAAGGTCACCCAGTGTGTTTCCATGGCTGAGCACAGATCTGAACGCTGGTCTCCCAGTGTCCTGGGCCAGCACTCAAACCATTATACGATGCTGGCTCTCAACAGATACTCTGCTGCAGCCATATCATTTGCCCTTGCATTAGTGAATACTGTGTCATGCCCTTTATTGTACTTGCACTGTTTCAAAGATAAGACAAATATTATATCTGCTCATGTAGTTGCCCATTTCACTAGATTTCCTTAGTAGTAAGACAAATCTTGACTATTCTTTCATTTTTATATTTCACAATGCAGTATCATAACCGTTCTATACAGTTTCTACTTTTACCAATCAGACTGCTTTTGTTCAACTTTAATAGCTACCTAGATCAAAACAGGTTTTTACTTTTTCAGATTCCTATCTCAGTATGTCAAAAACTGGGCAAACAGCTAGGGCTGGCACATGTAAACACTGATTCTATCTGGCATTAAACTCACTCAACACTGTCCTTTTGATTTATGATTAATCTTTTCATTGACTTGTCTTAGTTGTGTGGCACATTGTTACTTTTCAGTCATTATTACTAATTTTCTTTGTTTCACAAAATGAAATTTAGAAGATTTGAAGATATATCATGCATATTGATGATGGGATTCTGTACACAAGCCTCACAACATAATTATTACTTTTAATTTTATTTAATCGATTGTTATCAGATCTCACACAAAGTTGACATGTTTTTTCTTCCAAAGATATTACTATTAGTTTATACCCATTTTTTCCATAAGATTGGGACCTAAAGCAGCTTACAAATTAAAAGGATGACCTTATAATTAGAAAGTCAAATATTACAATATTAAAACAATTTAAAATTCATACTATAAAAGGATTAAAGTAAGCTTAAAAATGGTACAATTTCAACCATAAAGCACACCCTTAAGAGACTTTCCTTCACTTCTAAAAGCCTATCAGAATAGAACAGTTGTCTCAAGCCAAGGAAAGGATAGCGAGAAAGAGGTCATTCAAGCCTCCTAAAGGAGGGAGTTTCAGAGTTGGGGGAAAGCCACTGAGCAGGCCTTTATCTTGTGTCCGCACTCACCACCATATCCATGAAGGTGACCAGACTGAAAGAAGGGCTTCTCCTGAGGAACTCCGAGCCCAGGCAGGCTCGCACAGGGAGATACAGTCTGTCAGATAATCTGAGCCTAAGCCATAGAGGGTTTCACGCCTTCCAAATGTCCAATTTGGCAGGGCCAGGGCCAATTAATTCTCTGCTGTCCTATTTTTTAGCTACTTATAAAATGTCTTAGTTTCTTTCTACTTCTTCTGCTTTCCTCCTTCCTCCTCAGCTTAGTTCAACTGCTGCAAACCGAGATCAAAATGAAAAGGTAGTTTGCACACAATTAAATGAATAGCAATTTGTGCTCAATTTTGCTTGACCACACATTTCCTGATTTTCGTCTGTGAAACGTTAAAAGGTATGGGGGACCTTGGGCATATCACATACTCTGAGCCCCAGAAAACTCTGTGATAGATTCCCCTTAGGGTTGTCATAAGTGGAAAATGACTTGAAGGCACACAACAGTGGGGCCTTATAGGTCATAACCAGCACTTTGAACTGTGCCTGGAAAAAGACTAGCATCCAATAAGCTGTAGGAGCAGAAGACTTGTGTGATCCCTGTAACCAGCCCTAGTTAACATTCTGGCTACCTCTCTTTTTATCAAATGAAGTTTTCAAACCCTCTTCAAAGGGAGCCCCATGTAAAGTGCTTTACAGTAATCCAAATGGGATATAACTAAGGCATCCTTATCTGCATGAGAAGGAGACATTCAGCTGGTTAAACTTTTCCTGGCAAGCAAAACCCTAATCTGGAAAACCAGAGAAGGAGGAGTTCCGTGGCAGAGTACATGCTTTGTCTGCAGATAGTTGGAGGTTCAATACTAGCCTCTCCAAGCTGGGCTGGAAAAATTTCTGCCTGAAACCTCAGAAAGGTACTGCCAGTCAGTATCCACAACACTGGGCTAAGCAGACACATTGTCCACTCAGTATAAGCTCTCTATGTTCTGGTTCTCAAACAAATCCTACTGTGGTAATATTAAGCCACTTATTAGAACAGTATTTCCCAGACTTTCTGATACCAGGAGCACAATTATTTTTTATGGAAACTGTAAACATACAGTACAGTTGGCCTTCCACATTTGCTAAAGTTAGAGGTGCAGGGTCCTCACAGAAATGGAAAAATAGCAAATATCAAAATGTGTGTGCATATCTATGGGAAGGGGGCCAAGGCTTGGTGGGGAGAACAGGCACCCAGGGTCCAAACCAGCTCAGGGAAAGGAGATAGAAAAGTAACTGTTCAGTGTTCTCTGGGAAATTATGATGTTTCTGCAATTCCCCTACAAAAGTCAACCATGTATCAGGTTATTGAAGAGAGTACTTTTTTGGGGGGGGAGGGGTTCCGGATGCTTTGGTTATCTACAGTTTACCAGAGAGAGGAACTGATCAATGCTGCATGGAGTCTTCCTGTTCCAACAGATATAGACAGAAGCATCCAAAGTAGTGGGTTAACTGATTTTAAAGATATACCTCAGTGTCTTGCATGGCACACTGTTTGCTAATAATGATATAGTAGACAGTGTGCCATGCAAGTCACTGAGATATGGGAAAATATTCCACAAAAAGCAGAATAAGAGAGGCTGAGGTTTAGGACTGTAGTGTCCAGCTAAATAGAAAGGAATGCTTTCTTGCTTTTAAATCCTTTCTGTGCATGAAGGGGCACACATCAGGTCAGAGCTAACCTTTAACTGATCGAGGATCAGTTGTGTGACTTGAGCATACAGGCATTAACCAGATAAACTACTTTATGTAATTCATTATACTTTCACCAAGAAATGTTGGTTTAGCACAAATATTTTCTTATCCTTTACTGATACCACCTTTGTCAACAACTCTGTTCGTTTACCTTTTAATTGGGATAGTCCTAAAAATAGAATGCCATTTCTAAGAGAGTTGAAGGTGTTGCAAAAAAAGGTGCAGCTACCTGTGAAATGCCTACTTTTAATGTTTTTTTTGTTCCAATTATGCTTATGATAAATAGGTTTTGCACACTTTTGAATGATACATGAAACCCAAATCTAACTCTGTTAGACCAGAGGAAATCGTGCAATGAATTGTGGGTGGGATTTTTTAATTTTTTATTTATGTATTTATTTAGTCTCATGGGTCTTCAAGCCCTCATCCTTGGAAGAAAAAAAAAGAGTCCCACTATGATAGACAGCCACAGAAGTTTTCAAAGGTTGCCCTTATCCATTTCCAGGCTATTTCTCCTCCTGCTGAATCTTTTTGTCCCCCAAAAGTGCTTTTTGAAATTAAAAGTGATAATCGAGTAACCACCAGTTTCATACCTTTTAACATTCCACAGTTGAAAACTGGGCCACTTTTGGTCAAGCAACATTAGAGAGTAGAGAATAGTTATTAATGAGAAAAAACTCAAAAGCTAGGAGAAGTTTGAGCTCATGTCATAAGTCAATACTGCCAGCTTTTCAATCAGCTTTTCGTACTCTTTTCTTACTGCTTTTCTTTCACAGTGCTTCATGCGCATAAATTAGCAGGTGAATCTTTTTAGAGAACAAATGTAAATTTTGTCACCTATCTGTGGCTGCAGATCAAACCACAGTTATAAGATTAGCTGCAGGTGCTTATTTCAACATGAGCAGCGTGGCCACTCTCCAAAGAAGACCATTATTCCAATTCAAAATCTTAACCATAGAATCATAGAGTTGGAAGAGACCCCAGGGGCCATTGAGTCCAACCCCCTGCTATGCAGGAATACCCATCAAAGCATTCCCAACAGATGGCCATCCAGCCTCTGCTTAAAAACCTCCAAAGAAGGAGACTCTACCACACTCCAAGGCAGCATATTCCACTGCCGGACAGCTCTGACTGTCAGGAAGTGCTTCCTGAGGTTCAGGTGGAATCTCCTTTCCTGCAGCTTGAATCCATTGCTCCTTGTCCTAGTCTCTGGAGCAGCAGAAAACAAGCCTGCTCCCTCCTCAACATGACATCCCTTCAAATATTTAAACATGGCTATCATGTCCCCTCTTAACCTTCTCTTCTGCAGACTAAACATACCCAGCTCCCTAAGCCATTCCTCATAGGACATGGCTTCCAGACCCTTCACCATTTTGGTCGCCCTCCTCTGGACACGTTCCAGCTTGTTGATATCCTTCTTGAATTGAGGTGCCCAGAACTGGACACAATATTCCAAATGAGGCCTAACCAATGCAGAATAGAATGGTACCATTACCTCCCTCGATCTAGACACCATACTCCTATTGATGCAACCAAGAATCACGTTGGCTTTCTTGGCTGCTTCATCACACTGCTGACTCATGTTCAGTTTGTGATCTACCAAGACTCCTAGATCCCTTTCACATGTACTGCTATCCAGCCACGCGTTCCTCATCCTATATTTGGCCATTCCATTTTTTCTACCTAAGTGCAGGACCTTACATTTCTCTCTGTAGAAATTCATTTGGTTAGCTTTGGCCCAGCTCTCCAATCTGTCAAGGTCATTTTGAAATTTGATCCTGTCCTCTGGGGTATTAGCAACCCCTCCCAGTTTGGTGTAATCTGCAAATATGATCAGCATGACCTCCATTCCTTCATCCAAGTCATTGATGAAGATGTTGAATATCACTGGGCCCAGGACAGAACCCTGTGGCACCCCACTAGTCACTTCTCTCCAGGATGAAAAGCAGTCATTGGTGATCACCCTTTGGGTGTGGTCAGTCAACCAATCACAAATCCACCTAACAGCAGCCCTGTCCAGCCCGCATTTTACTAGCTTCTTTGCGAGAATGTCATGTGAAACTTTGTCAAAGGCCTTACTGAGGTCAAGACCATATTTCTTTCCAGAATTTTTAAAACTGAAGTTGATGGAATTCCCCATTCCTATCTGCATGACACGCCTGTTCTGGAATAGATCATGGCTGTATTGCATGCAAATTTGTTTTTATTTGCTTTGATTTGTTGCACATAGCTTTCTTTTTATTTGGAATACTTGTGGCTGTGGACACCCAGTACCTATTCCAATATTTAATGGGCATTCAGCAAAGGCATTATTTGTGGGTCCCCTTCATCTTCAAGGAGAGAGATACATAAAGCAAGAGTACTCTTATGGTGTCTCTGAGCTTCTTTGACACTCTACAACAATTAAGGAAAGTATTGCTGTTGGGGTGGTGTGCCCTATGCCATTTGTGGGGCCCAGGCAAATGCCCAGCCTTGCCATTGCTTAGAGCCACCCTTTTAACATTTACCTTTCTCAGTCTATTTCATACATTTAATGAAATATTCTCTTGACTAAAAAGCACAGTTTGTGAGACTATCTTATGCCCAATTGGGGTATGAATCTCCTAGAATTCAATGGGATATGCGTCTGTGTAAATATGCATAAGACTGGGCTGCATGTTTCTACTCTCTTGTCTTTTTACCTGTGTAGATTATGAGCCACTTCACATTTGGCATTTTTCAGTGTACACTTAATTTTTTGTATGTCTAAAAATGTAACCTATACATGAGACAAACATGCTTGTAAACAATTGTCTCATACAAGTATATATCAGAGATCCACAGCTGGTTACAATTCCCTGTTAAGTGTACACCCAGTTATAAACATGCCTTGGACATGCTAAACTACGTACAATCACCTGGTAGATTACTCTTCTGAAGGGTGAGGAAGGGAGTCCGTACTCTTCTTCTGAGCCAGGCCAGAAGAGGATGGGTCCATGAGTTTTAAAAGAGCGGATGGAATTTTCCATTAGCCAGAATGCTGACCCAAGTAGCTGACAAAAAAATGCACATTATCATCTGTTGGCTTTAGTAGACTTACTTGGCAAGGCAGTAGTATAGGAGGGCATGAAATTAATTGCTTTTCCCCTGGCCATTATTCTAATTTAAAATATAAATCTCAGAACTGAGTCAGAGACAAGTATTCTATAAATATAATCTTGGCTAAACTGTCCCAATTCCAGGAAAATCATTTGTCTTTTTCCCCTGGTATTTTAACAGCCTGTCCTCAGGACTGGCCTGTGAGATTGGCAAGCCAGGTTTATACAACTCTGCTGTCAGGTGTTGACACCAAAGCCTGATCACCCACTTTTAGATAAGAGGAATGGTGGGGAGCAAAAATGGGAATGATGGAGAAGGAATGCTAACCATAAAAGGGAGATGGACAATTATAATCATAGCAAGGTCAACAAGTAGCTTAGCAGCAAAGGAGTCACCTTCGTATATCAACTTCACAAGCAGTTATCAGGCGAGCATGAGAACATTTAGGCAAAGTCCGATTATTATCTGTAAGCAAACACAGCCAAAGACTTCTACTGTAACGCAATACCAAAACAGCAAAGCCAGCCACAAATACTGTATTGTCTTCACCATCTTTCCCCACTATTTCCTTCCCAAAACTAATAGAGAAGAGCAGCAACCTTTCAGTATGGGATCACATTAAAACAGGACTGCCTTGCAAACGTCAATACTTTTGTTTGGCACACAGTTAACTTTTCATGGACTAAATCCAAAGAAAGGAAAGCCCTGTGAGAATGGTAGATATGGATCAGAGAAACAATAAGTAGCTAAAGGATAAAGCAATTGGATCTGTTACACTATATTATTATGATGAATTCATTTTTTTTAAAGACCAAACTGCATAGTTTGCCCCCCTGAACCAAACTATATCTGGAATGCGGTTCATTAGCCACAAGCAAAGTAGACCTAGTCAATCAATTGTTGAATGATGAGTCAACAAAGAGGTAAATTCTCCTGACTGAGTCTCCTGCAACAGCTGAATTGCACAGGGACTGACAATTAATATGATTAAATCTGACTATGGAGATGAAAATTAAGTTTTCTTCCCTGCTATGGTCATGAGGAAGATATATCTTCTGAAACTAGTATTTGCTTTGTGGAGTATGGAGAGGGAAAAATCTCCCACTGATACCAATGTATGTCTGAAGGTTATTAATCATTCTCTGTTGTATTAATTTACACAAGAATGGCTAGTTCTGTAATGGCTTCTGAATCTGGATGTGTAGTAAGCCAACTCTAATTACTTCTCTTTTAAAGAGAAAAAATAGGATTTTTTTAATGAAATGTTTTTAAAGCTATCATCAAACCTTTTCTAAAAAACAAAATAGGATGAGTTCTGATTTACTGGGGATGGATATCAATTAACAGGCATTATGTCCAGTTTCTGGCCAGGTTAATGGCAGATGTGATCTAGTGATTGTGTACTAGATGGTAAACCCAGAAGCACTGTGCCTGACTGTAGGGGGCTCCTCTGTCAAGCTGTGGACCCTCCAATACATGGAGGGTCCAAAGGTCTCCAAATCAGCTGGATCGGGATCCACAAGATGTCTCTTTGGGAATGGTGTGGCCATCTTAGTTCTCAAGATTGTGGAAGCAATCGCGTGCTTCGGGGGAGCCTGGGGATCAGTGTTTTGCACCCCTTTTGTACCACAGAAGGGGTGCAAAATACCTCTTGTATTAAGAAGCTTTGTGTTAAGAAGCTTTGATTTTATTAGCTTTATTGGAATAAGAAAGGCGAGAAGCCCCTGTTTGCAACAGTTGCATCTATTTCCCTAGGCTTGAGAGATAGTACCCTTTTCTTTTAGCTTGCTACACAAAGGACAATGATAAACTCAGCCTTCTTTTTCTTTGTTTCTCCTTCGGATTTATAAAGCATGGAATCAGTGGGATAACAATTGATTTTTGGAAAGAGGTTTTTTGTTGTTGATGATGATGATGTCCTGTGGACTTAAAGAAATATTATGTAACTTCTTCCCCGTTTGGGATGATGGAATGAACTAAGTTGATATTTAAAGAGGAAGGTAAAGGGTCATTAAAACTCTTTTATTATTGATCTTGACTAACAATTTTATTTTGGATTTTTATAATTCCCAATTTGGATTCCTAATTGAGTTTTAAAAAATATTGTATGGAGATATTATTTTGGGTGAAATAGCTCCAGATGCCATCTATTGGAAACTATTGCAATAAACTGTGAATTTTTTTAAATCTAATATTATCCTACCTGGACAGATAAGCATTTTTTGTGTCCTTTTGATAGCTTCCCTTTTGGATAGTTTTTTCTGTTTTTGTTTTTTTTTTTGACCTTGTGAACTGTGTTTTGGCTTTACTCTTCAGATTATAATTTGGCTTATTCTGGACTCTGTTTTTTGACTTGACGTGGACTGTCTGACTTCAGTAATGTTGGCTTAGAGCTTTCTTCAGCTTAGCTGTTTGGCCATGATGGCATACTATGGCTTTATCCATGATGTTTAAGAAATGTACTTCCTGTGGGGCTAAGATCCCTGAGAAGGATGGGCATTCACATGGTTTGTTGTGCCTTGGCAAAGGCCACAATGTGGGGATGTGTCTTCATTATAAGGCATTTACCCCACAAGTGTGCCAAAACCACTCATCCAGGCTTAAAGCTCTCTTATATGAGCAAGCCTTATCAGCCTCTGATACACCTACAGACCGAGGTCACAGATCCTCATACCTCAATCCTCTTCACCCTGGCTGGCTCTAGTTCCTCAGTCTGTGTAGCAGTCAAGAGGTCCTCATAAGATTTCTGAGTCGAACTGGAGAAAGCTAAGGACAATTCTAAGTGACCAACGCTGCTGTTTGATCTAAAGTGTCTTTGGTCCCAGTTCTATCTATCAATAGGGAGACTCAGTCTTGTATATACCCTTGACACCAGGTCCATCTAATGATCTAGAGGTCTCTGTCTTTGACTTCCAAACACAGATCTGAGAAATTGGTTCTGTTCCCATGGATTGCATGCACTCTACTGCCAATGCAACCCACTTCACCACCAACATAACACACATTACCACCAGTGTGGTTGGTATCAATGTTCATATCCTGCATTGGTACCATTATCTTCAGTACTGAGCAGACCAGTCTCCACCTTGAGAGCAATGTGCTATGAATCCTCCTCCGGCACACACTGAGCATCTGGCTCAGCTGCTACCTTCGACTCAGCCTTCTGAATCTATGGGTCACCAATCACCTCCCCTAGTGGCTCATAAAGCATGAGGACTCCTCCTCATGCCTCTCCTTCTGCATCCTGAGTATGCAGCAACTTCTTCTGGGGTTGTCGACATCAAAGGATTCCGATTTGGACTCTATATCGACTTAATTGGACATGCCACCAATGCTTTCTCCTCCTACTGTCTTGGAGGATGAGTCTGTCTCCCCAACAGAATATGCTCCCACTTTTATGGAACAAATGTTGCAAATGGTGCGCACCCTAGAATTAGAGGCTAAACTACAAAAGACTGAGCAGTCTGACCTGTTTTACAGATGGATTCAAACTAAAGAGCCAGCACCAGCATCAGTTCCATTGCTGCCTTCCCTTCTGAAGGTGGCTTGCAGAAAATGGGCTGCACCCTCCAGAATCCAGTCCACCTTTTAAAAACAATTACAACTTGTACCATGTTGTGAAGTCAGTTTGGATTGGCTTTTGCACCATCCAAAGCCAAACTCCATCACTGTAGAAGCTGTCCAATTGTATGCTCCTTCAGATAAGGAAGCCAAGAAGCTGGACTTGATGGCTAAAAAATTCTATAACACACCACACTTTCCTTCAGAATTGCAATTTATGAGGCCTACTGGCCATGTTTCAACACCTCTGGGAGAGGATGACTCTATTTCTAGCAAAATATCCGGAAGAATACAGGCAGTTGGCATGAGCACTGCAAATGGAGGCTCAAAACTTAATAGCCAAACAAATTAATTTTGCCTGGCACATGGCAGATTGTAGTGACAAGACACTGGTGGAAGCTATTGCATTACAAAGGCATGCATGGCTGAGTTTGTCTGATTTGTCCTGTCAAGAGAGAATGTCAGGGTCAGAGACTCAGGTGGCGAGACAGCCCAGAGAAGGGAGTGGGAGAGCTAGCAGAGTCCTGCCAGGAGGAGTCAAGGAAGCACTTACTCAAGGGAAGTCCATTTACCTAAGCCAGAGCGACAAGCAAAAGCCATAGTCAGAGTTCCAAAAGCCAGGGGTCTGGAGCCAAGAGATCCAAGGTATCAGGTGCTGGAAGCAAGGAACAGACAAGGAGAGGGCTTGTAGAAAGTTTGCCACAAGCAAAGGAAAGCTTCCAGGCAGGCAGTTATCTAGCCCAAGACACAGGTATGGCTAGTCACTGCTTCTTGAACTTAATCAAGGAAGCCTCCCTTTGCTCAGCTCTCTTGAGTCTCCGCCTTGTCTGTGGGCTGATTGACACAGGCTCCAAAGCATCTTCAGAATCGGATCCCTGTTGCCCTAAAGGAGCAGGCAGAGGGACATCCGCGCCTGCTTGGTCCATGGCAGCAGGGGGAGCTCTTGAACTGCAGGACTCATCTCCAGTCAGAGCCACAGAGACCAACAGCTGCTGCTCATCATCATCAGCTCTGACAGGGGCTTCAGTTATCACAGAGAACAACAATAGAGGACATTCTGATTGATGAAGGTGGCCTCTTTAATGTGGAGATGGACAACAAGCTGGAGCACATGGACAAAGTGTTTACTGCTGCCCATAAATTTGACTTCTAGCCACACACTCAGCTGTCTTCTTGATCCTTTTGTGGCTGGTATAGACAATCCTATGGCCCCAAATGGTCCCTCAGCCTGATGTAATCCAGACACTCTCACTCCTCAGCAGACAATGGCATTTTCCTGAAAGACTTCTTTGTCTGCCAAATACTGCCTCCAGTCATATAGAAAGAAGTCTCAGGAGAAGGGCAAGTGGCATCTTTTGACTCTTGTCTTGGCCGTCTTCTCACTATCATTCCTCTCTTCAGCAACAGGTTTCAAATTACTACCACATCTGAGCTGCTGTAATATCAGACGCTTATGTCCTAGATATTGGGCGGAGGAGATGTGCCACAGAGTTTGGGGACCATCCCTCCCCATTGGGGGTAAACTGCATAACTCCCTTCCGATGAGCTCATTGAGGAAATGAACATTCTTCTCTTCAAAGGCATTGTTGAACCTGTTCCTATTCAGTCAATTACACTGAAGTTCTCCCACTGCTTCACCATATCCAAGAAAGACAGAGGTGTTCACTCCATCTTTGACCTTTAGGATGTCAATTTTTACATACAGGCCAGGCAATTCAGGCTGGTCACTTTCAGATCCATCCTTCAACTGTTGCAGAAGGGAGACTGGTTTGCGATGTTGAATTTGCGGGACATTTATTTTAATATCCCAATCTGACCATCATGCTGGTGTTTCCCTTGTTTCTCTGTGGGAAGAAGGGCCTAATGTTTTCTTGTCTTTCTCTTTGGTCTTTCAACTGGCCCTTGAGTCTTTACAAAATGCATGGCAGTGGTAGCAGCCTGGCTCAGACAACAAGGTCTCATTGTGTTCCCTTACGTTAACTAGCGGCTCCTTATTATTTATATGAGAGCCTGCCTGCTCGATAAAATTGACCTCACATTCCGTCTCATTGATGCATTGGGTCTAATTGTGAACCACAAAATGTCTCATCTGGAACCATCCCAGACTATCAAATTCATCAGCACCATTCTGGACGCTTGCGTCTCAACAGCCTATCTGGCAAATGAGAGGTTCCAGATATTTCTGAGGGCTACTCTAAGGCGCCAACACAATAACAGAGTATGTGCCAAAGGCATTCAGGTACAACTTGGGTTCACTGCTTCCACAACATTTGTGACATCCTACATAAGGGTCAGGATGCATCCCCTGCAGGCCTGGTTCTTGTCCTGTTTCCATCCACTCATCAACTCTCCTCACTTATTTCTCACCATACCAAGGGCTGTTTATCACTCATTGGAACATTCAGACTGGCATGCAGTTATGGACTGCAGAGGAAGAAGCCTCTGCAGTCCATAACAGCGGTAACTGTGGATGCTTCCATGGAAGGATGGGGAGCTCACATGGAAAGCTTCTCAGTGAGACAACCTGGAAGGTGTTCCTCTAGACTCTCTTTCTGAACCTATTCAACAAATTATTGCTACTGCACATAGGCCTGCCACTTAGCATTCCTATGTGTATAATTGAAAGAAATTCCTATCATTTCTTGTTGGATCACACAGATTGATCATGTGCTGAATTTTCTTCTCTTGTCTGATAGAAGTCTCTCTCTCTCTTTCTCTCTTCCATCAAGTGTTACCTGGCAGCAATTTCTTCTTACTTTCAGATTATTGGCAAGCCTTCTTGTTTCCAGAACCCATTAGTTAAATGGTTTCTGAAGGGCTACAAGAATTTTTACCCACAGCTGTTGGGGCATACATCTCAGTGGAGCTTGGAGCTGGTTCTTTCACAGTTTTCTAAGAAATTTCTCCAGCCAGTGGTGGAAGACTGTCTTCTTGGTGGTGATAACCTCTGCCAGAACAGATGGAGGGCTGTGTGCCCTTTGTGTGGACCCTCCTCACCTGAAGTTCAAAAAGGAAAAAGTAGTCCCTAGACTGGACATTTCCATTCTACCAAAAGTGGTATTGGCTTTTCATTTGAACTAGGACATTGTCTTTCCTGCATTTTTGCAGAAATCCTATATCAGACTTGGACCACACTGTCCATTGTCCTGACATTTGGCAAATGCTAGCTTTCTGCATTGACAGGACTGATGCTTTCTGCAAGTCCTGGAAACTCTTTCTATGTTACTCTTCAAACAAGAAGGGCTTGCCTCTCAATGTATCTCTAAGTGGGTGGCCTGCACATTGGGAAAACAAGACTCTTCTATTTGTGTACAAAACCACTCCACCAGAGTTGTGGCTACTTCATCTGCTTTTCTGAAGAACATGTCATTGGAAGACAGCTGCATGGGCACAGCCTCTAACCTTCATTACTCATTATAGGCTGGATGCCAGGTCCATGGCTGAAACTGCCTGTGGGAAAGCTGTGCTATTCTCTTGTGGCATGTGACACTCTCATCTCCCACGGTGAGTAGCTTACTAGTCTTCCATTTATGAGAGTCACAGAGACCACGAAGAAGGAGGACAGGTTGCTTACTTGTAACTGTAGTTCTTCTACTGATTGTGTGTGAACTTACGCAACACCTGCCCTTCCTTCCCTCCATGTGTCCTGCTCTGTCTAGCTCCTTAGCTACTGCTCCAGCATCCAGGGAACTGAGGGTTTGAGTGGGAATTGGGATGGTTACATGGACCAGGGGAGGAGGGGCTACCACCAAAATGCTTACATAACAGCTCTAGAAGATCCAAATGTTGCCCTGTGCAGGTGCAGTAAACACATTTGTGCAAGTTCACAGATGACCGTTTGAAGCACTCTAGTTACAGGTAAGCAACCCACCCTTCAGAGGGGACTGGACTCGTACCCTGAAGTAGAAATTGTTTACTTTCTTGCCAGAAATAGAGATTGATTATGGTGTTACCAGCTCTTTATTGGCTCGTTTCCAAAAAGGTAGCTGTATTGGACTGTTGCAGCAAAACTAACAAAGAGTTCTGTGGCATCTTAAGGACTAAGAAATTTATTGTACCATAAGATTCTGTAGACCACAGCCTAATTCATCAGAAGCATGGTATATTATCCAGAAGTTCACTTATATTTACTTAGAGTGTAGACAATAGTTTAGAGTAAAATTAAATGTAGAGCTTACTAACAGTGATTATTACATTATTAACTCCAGCTGTTCACAAAACTGTTGCAGATAACATCATTTGACGTAAAATGAAAAACTGCAACATGAATAGACAGGGTGGTGACAGGAGGAGAGCCTTATAGCAAACAAAACCACAGACCCTCATACTGTTCTGCTAGCTTCATTGGGATTGTTCCATCTTCCAAATAACATATGTTACCCTGTGTACTGGGGGTCCCAGGAGGGACACCAAAACGTGCTCAATTAAAGGTGAGGAAAATTAGCTCAGAGCTCTGCTTAGCGTTACAAGAGGCAGGGTAACGTAGCAAGATCTTGAACCCTATGTCTACGGGGTCGGGTCGAGTCAAGGAGCACACAGAAGTTGAAACAATAAATGATTATTAAAAACACAAGCACAACAGTGTATGCAACACATTCACACAAGATAACTAAAGGAAATAAAGGTTGGAGTGGTATAGAGGGATTTTTAGAGGAGTTGCTGGTTTGGGTGATACTTCACCTGTCCTGAAGCCCGGAAAAATAGAGAGCGAAGCTGGGGTGCGATGTAGCTCAGCACGTGGAGCTGAGGGGAGGCTCGCCAAGCAAAGTGGCAGCAAGGCGGGATGAAACTCGGGAGCGTTCCGAGGAAGGTCTCGGAATCAAGGGTTTTTATAAGGAGAATTGTGACTGCAGGCTATGCCGTACTTGGGGAAAACAATAGATTTGGAGTTGGAGACAAAGCCTCTGAAAGGTCAGAGTCTGAATGATTGAGTTATCGTAGCGGTTCTCAATAGAGTAGCCAGTATGCAAACGCAGAGTACTTGGGTATTGAATAGGTTACCCATCAAGCTGCCAGCGCGGGGCAGAGGCTCTTTTGTAAGTTGCGTGCATACCTAATTAGAGTACTCGCCTGGAGGTCTCCTAAAGCAGCGAGTCAGCTATTTCTGGCCTGCCTGTATTGTCCAGGAATATTACGGTAATTAACAGTCGAGCTTGTTTACGTGCTTGTCCGGTGGCCTTGCAAGCACATGGAGGGGAATAGAGAAGTGAAGCTAAATTGTGATATCAAGAGGATGTCTTTTAATATCCCCAAAGCTCGGACTAGCCAGGGCAGTAACACATAATTTAACATGATTAATATTAACACACAAACTTTGATTGCTGTGCTACAGTAGGCATGTGGACAGAATTGCCTTCTCAGTTTGTAGCAAGTCTCATAGCTGTGTTTGTAGCCTTATGTGGCCTGGTGAGTAGTTGCTTAAATCTGGGGGACTGCCTGTAACAAACATAAACTTGCCACTCAAGTCCTGTGAGATTAAATGTCAGTGTCTGGGATGGGCTACAGCTCACTGAGAAGTTTCCTTTGGGAGCTGTAGGTGAAAAGTAGCAGTCTTTCATATTTTTTTGTCCTGTAGCTCAGTGTATGTGTGCCTTCAAGTCACCTGCCAACTTATGACAACCACATGAGTTTCATAGGGTTTTCTTAGGCAAGGAGTACTCAGAGGTGGTTTTGCCAGTTCCTTTCTCTGAACTATAGCCTACAGCACCTAGTATTAGTTGGCAGTCTCCCATCCAAGCACTAACCAGAGCTGAGCTGGTGTCTTTAGGGTATTTAAACTCTTCAGCTATATCTGTCCTGTAGTAAATTATTCCTCGGTACCAGACCATCTGTTTTGCACTTTATTGGGTGGGTAGCATAGTTTGAGAAGTACCTGAGGCAAGTCTCTATGTTCTGCCTCTCTCTAGTGTTTGTTAGACTGATTAGCTGATCATAGGATGTTTCATGAACAGGATCTAGTGATAAGATATTACTCCTGATAGCTAAGGAAATGCTGTCCAGATTTTTGCAATGAGATCCTCTCTGCTGCTGGGAGACAGTGCTACTTCTTTTTCCCAGATGAGGACACAAATACAGTAAAATAGTTTTAAATGAGAAATAGTTTCTTGCTAGAATTAACCAGAAGGGGTAGAAGCTGCTTTTTTGAAATATGTTCACTGCTGTAGGAATGAGTTTTCTGCACATGTGTAATTGTAAATAAATCTCCATGAGCTGGCTTTTCTGAGTTGATTCTACCTATTTGAGTTCTTATTTTTAAACTGAAACTCTGCATAACCAGACTCAAACTTGCATGGTGATTTGTGGGAACTGGTTCGGTACCAGTACACAGGAATCCCATCTAGTTATGTATTTCATTTTAAAAATAGCCATGTAGCTATAAAATAACTTTTATATACAGATAAATGAGGAGAAATTTGCAACATTGGCTTATCTTCCCTAAAGGAAAACAGAGGTAAGCTGCAAAGGAGCTCTGAAGCAGCCTCTTGTCCTCAGTCACTTTGACGGAGTTTGTTACTGTGTGTCCTGCTTCTTGTCTTTTCCTTGACCCTTTCTTTATTTCTTGTTTGTTTCGTCCCCATCTCAGTAACAAGTGAGAGCAGAAGGTTTTAGTAAGATATGAAATATTTTGGAGTTGGATTCTCTCCATTTAAATTGAGAAAACTGCCTCTGGGATAGGTTGGGCATGGGAGTGGGAACCAAGCAGGAAAACAATTGTGTAATTTCGCCCACTTTTAAGTTATTATAATTGTTTCATTGTTTAAAGGTTTCTGTTACCTGATGTAACAGGATGAAATATTTCTGCCATTAATGAGGTTGTAGTTTTATGTGAGAGGTGAGACCTGCAACAAAAATGTTACACTGTGGAGTATGCAGAACACTAAAATTCATCCCTCCTTTCAACCACTTGCCCATCTCTCCAGCATTTCCTCCTTACTGAGTATGGTCCAGTCTTCAGCAAACAACTTCTCCCTGCTGCCCCCCAATTTTGAACTTCTGCAAAGCTTGCAGATCTTCAAAGCATGAAGATCTCTTGTGTATGAATAATACATGTTGGTTACATAGTAAATTGAATTTGTGTGAGTTTGTCTTTGTGTGGTAACTGTTTCTAAGTGACACCCTATCAATCCTTTCTTGGAGCAGGAATGGTTGGTGTTCATTCCTTTCATCTCCTATTACAGTGCTGTGCTTCTGCTCTTTACAGTTGTAGAGGTTATATCTCTGAAGTGGCGGTTTACTCATGAGTAAGTGGTCCACCCTAGTATAATATGGATGAGATTAATAAATAATGAAAAAGTGAGACATGCAATGCATATTGCACTGTATCCATCTCTCCTAATATGAATTTCTTGGGGCTTCAATTCCTGCCAGCCATGTCTTTCAAACACAGCATACTACCTCCACTCTAGTCTTTGTGAGGGTTTTTTTCCCCCTGTTTCCTATTTGACACCCAACTATGGCAACTGTGGCAGCTGGCCCTCTACATTTGTGGTTTTAACTTTCATGGATTTGATTATTTGTGAGTACCTTTAACCCCTGCCGCCAACCTCTAGTGTTTCTTTTCTGGGAGAACATTCCCTCTTGACAGCTGAGATCAGCCTGCACAGTTGTTTAAAACCTGCCTCCAGTCCTCCTCCTCCCCCTCCAACTGCTACTTGGCCAGCTAAGGATGGCTCCCAGCCCAATTTCTCAGCACCATAAACTCTCTCTGGATGCCCACTCCAAAGAAGGAGATGGTTACCAGAGAGGAAGTATGGGTCCACCATGCCAACCCTCCCCTTTCTCTCTTCTTTCCCTGACCTGGTGTGGACCCTGGGTGCCTGTTCTCCCCAGCATTCCTCAGCCCCCTTCCCAGAGACATACACATATATTTTGTGTGTATACAAAATCCCCCCCCCACTTTTGCCGGGGTCCTGGTCTCCAATCCTAGCAAATGTGGAGGGCCAACTGTATGTCTCTCTTGTGGGAGAAGGAGGATAACCTCCTTTGTACTTCCTTTGCTTCCTTGGGTCTGTTGATACTTCCCCTCTTATTTTTCAGCTCCAGTCCTGTTGACCTTAGGCTCCAATCCTGTTGATATTTGCAATCCATACCCACTATTAAAAGGTGTAGAAAATAAGCTGTGTGGCTCCTGGGCCAAACCAGGGGGGATATTTGTGAATCCCACTTTCTCATGTTACATCAGAAGCAGAAAGTCATTTGCACTCCTTCCTTTATGTATGAACTGACTTTTAATAAGCACATTTAATAGGTTTCTGCTACAGAAGTAGTAACAGATTAGCAAGCTTTTGCAAGAGAAGATTAAAGGCTTAGCCAATTAAAGACTATAATAAAATAAAATTTCTTATTAGTGTACTGCTTATTGTTTGTCACACAGCTGCCAAATTTATTCTCAGTTAATTGTGCTACAGATGCAACTTAGAGTCCTGGTACTTTTTAAAAAATAGTATCATATCCAACTTATTAAAAATTACACTGTATGACACTAATCTGATTGTATTAAGTGTATGCGTTTGACGATACACAAAGCTCCATGGATTACCTATGGAAGGAATCCCATGTTTGAATAAGAAAGTGTATATTAATGGTGGTTGCCTATCAGTGGCTGTTAGCTAATATAATTTAAAAGAACCTACATATCCAGAGGCAGTATCGCACTGTTGAATATCAAGTGCCAAGAAAAGAATATGAGAAATCTCTATTGTCACTGTAGCCTTAAAAATACACACAAGTTTTTACTTAAAAGAGATGAATGACTAGCTGTGCTCCCTTACCCAATAACCTGGGCATGAATTCAAGTCAATCAAATTTACTCCTGAGTAGAGATGTGTAGGATTATGTGGCTGTAAAGCTGTAATTACAATTCACTTCACTTTCATAACAGTGAATTATAGGTTGGGCTGCAAGTCTTAAGAGGAACAGAGCTTTTGATCCAAAACTTAAACGTAGGTGAATTACATGGCAACAGAGACTATAATGTAAGAGTAACAAAGCCAACCTAACAACACAATAGAACCACCACAGTAACTGCAGTAAAAGGAAACTGCCATAAAACTAAAACACCAGTTAGAGGTAAATTATAAGGAAGGCTTGCAAACAGCACATTTCTGAAAATAGCAGGAGATTTTATAAAACATCATACTGCAAGCTGAAAATAAATGTATTCCTAAAATCAAAAAATGCTGAACATGCAGTTTAAATGGATATTGTCACAGTTAAGCATTATAAGAAAATAAGAAAATTATAACAGGGCAAGTATCATTGAATAGGAGATAGATTAATATTTGTGGGGCAGTTAGGATAGGAAACCATATAATCCTCTGTGTGTGTGTATGTTTTGAAGTTCCCTGTTGGCTTATGGTGGCCCCATTAATTTTGTAGGGTTTTGTTAGGCAAAGAATACTTGGAGGTGGTTTTGCCAATTCCTTCCTCTGAAATAAAGCGTATGACATTTAGTATTCAGTGCCAGTTTCCCATCCAAGTACTAACCAGAGCTGATTCTGCTTAGCTTCTAAGATCACATAGGATATGGTGTTTTTAGGGTACCTAGACAACATATAATCCTACATTTTCAGAAAAATCTCAACAGATCAAAACGGGATCCCTCTGCCCACCTTTTGTCCTAAAGTCCCATTCATGAGAACTGCGCATACAGATTTGCCTCAAGCTGTCTGGCAATCCCCTGATACAGAAGTCAATACACAGGCACTAGTCTTTGCCTGTTATGCCAAGGAAACAACTCCAGGAGAATGAAAGGAAGCCAGGTGCTCCTTTTGTCCCTGAAGTGATTGTTACAAAGAGGATTTACTTTCTGAGGGTAGTTTATCTGTGACCAATCCTCTCTGAAATTATCTTACATGTACCGCTGGAAAATGTCAGAGGCTCAACAAAAATATTTAATTGTAATTTACACATTATGTGTATGTATCTTGCGAACTTCTACATTTAGCTTTTGCAAGGTGGCTCCCACTGGGCTGCGTTTACCCAGCACTGTTGCACTAAAATTAATGTGTAGCCTGATGTGACTTAGCTACCACTACACCATGGCCTTCAACATGCATGCTTTTTGCCTTCTGCCCGGGACTCTTCTTCTCTCTCACTGTTTGAGGATCTGTCCTGTTACTTTCTTATACTTCTTAGTTTTTCCTTCAAATACAGCAATTCTTAAAGAGATATTACCACACATATATCACTTCATGTTTTTTTATGAAATGTAGGTTTGATAAGATTCCCATGCATCCTGTTCTACATTACAGTCTTTGATCCATTAGGCTGTCCGGTCCAAGCCTGTTTTAAAGATAAAGAGCCCTAACAAAGGAATCCAGGGACCTTTAAATTGTCCACCAAAAATTAGCACCCAGGCAGCAGAGCTCACCAGGTCAATCTTCCCTGCTATGAGGAGCTATGTTTCTGTTTAAATTATTGTTAACTGCTATCAGGTCATCTTTGACTTACGGCAACGCTATGAATGAGACTTTCAAGTCACCCTTGCAGACTCAGGGCTATGGTTTCTTTCATTGAGTCTATCCATCTGTAAAGTGGTCTTCCTGTTTTCTTAATGCCTGCTACCTTACCAAGCATTATTGTATTTTGCAGAGTCATGTCTTCTCATGATATGCCCAAAGTACAAGTCTCAATTGAGTCATCTTGGCATCTAGGGAGAGTTCAGGGTTAATTTGTTCCAGGGCACATTTATTTGTCTTTTGAGCAGTCCACAGTACCTTTAGAACTCTTCTCCAATACCACATTTCAATTAAGTAGATTTTTTTCCCATCAGCTTTCTTCACTGTCCAGCTTTCAGTAGTCAGTATAGATTAGTCAGTATAAATTTATTGATTGACCATATCAAAAGGTTATAAATGTTATATCAAATGTTATAAAATACAGTAAAATCAGTAACTAAAATACAATGGAGTGAAATAAAATAAGCTGAAATAAGGTAAGATACACTAAAATGTGATAAAATATGATAAGATGAAATAAAAAGAATAATGTATAAGACTATAAATAAATACCAATATTTGTAATAATAGGTTATCATCTTAAGATAAGATGAAAATAGTAAAATACAGAGGTAATATGTATTTAGATTAATTCATCACCCTTGCATGCAACCCCAATATGTTCTATGAATTGTTTTCTCAGTTGGACAGCCCTATCTATAAAGGATGATCTATGAGGGCGATCTGGCGGCTACATCTGTCACCCCGTTGATCACGAGGGTTGATTCAGCTGATCCGGCTGGTTTTCATCACCATACACAGAATTTGGAAATATGATGGCATGGACAATCCTAACTTTAGTATTCAGTTATATATCTTTACACTTCAGGATCTTGTCAAGTTCCTTCAAAGTTCCCTTCCAAGTCCTAGTCATCTTTTGATTTCTTGGCTGCAGTCCCCATTCTGATTAATGACTGAGCCAAGATATGGAAAATCTTATTTTTGTCTATTTTAAAGTTTGATCAGCATTTTTGTTTTCTTAATGTTCAACTGTAAACCTACCTTTGCACTTTCTTCCTTGACCTTCTTAAGTAATGTCCCAAGTCTTTGCAATTTTCTGCCAGAAGTATGGTGTTGTCTGCGTATCTTAGGGCCTTTCTGCACTACACTATTATAATGCTATTATTCCACTTTCAGCATCCTGTGGAATTCTAGGGTTTGTAGTTTCATAAGGCCAAAGAGCTCACTGGCTGAGAATTCTAAATACTCCTTCCTAAACAGCATATGAACAATGTCAAATAAATGCAGAGCTGAAGAAACAACATCTTTCTCCCCATTTTCATACTGTACAATACAGAGGATTGCTGAGGAGCTTGGATTCAGTTTCTAACTACTTGTGTCCATTCCGGACCATCCTATCATAACGTGATAATTATCAATCACTGAATGCTTCCTTCCTTGCCAGTCAGGTAATGTGGAATTTGCCAACCCCTAAGGTAGGTGGGGTGAACTAGCAGGGAAAGATTGGCTGAGAAAGCTTGACTCTGACACTAGCCAAAAAAAAAAAGACAAAATGTGCCTCCACACTTTATCCACAGTGTTCAGCAAAAACTACAAGCTAAATACACTATGATTAAAGATAGTAAATGAAAAATTTAGAACATCCCAGTGATACTAACTAGTAGCCTCTTACTCACTGTACCCTGTGACAATGATGCTAGAAGCTTATGCATTCATAATTGTTAACAGCAATAGCATAGCAAGTGCATTGGTTTGTAAACATAAGCTCACACAACACCCACACTATAAAGAAATAAAACTAACGATTTGATAGAGATGTAGGTGGCTGTTACTATATGTATCCCACCTTTTGTAAGTTTGGTATCCTCAAGCCTGTACGTGGTAGTACTTTCAATTAAAATGTGCTTCCTAATCATGGAAAATGGGAGAAATTACCCAGATCTGTTGCCTAATAAGGAAACTTGCTGTCCAGTCTATTTCTATGGGAGAAACAGGCATAGTTCAGTGCCAATACTTCTTAGTTCTAGCCAAATTTGAAGATGCCTTTTTATAATGTTATTGGCAGCTTTGCTGCTTCCTCACTCCTACCATGAGATGGTCTTGGACAACTACTAGCACAATATAATAAGCCACTATTACTGTGCCAGCACTAGTTCTTGTACTTAAAACTATTGAGAAATGTGAGAGATTTGTAGTGAATGCCTCTAGAACAGTAATTAAAACACTAAGCTGAAGTTAGAATAGTTTTACCAGCTACACTGTCCTCTCCCAAGAAATCTAGCAGAGATTGGCGTTATTAGTAAGATATATACAAGTAGGATTTTTTTTAAATTCATGAATACTTGTGCATGATAAACACAGGTTCATATTGAAGGAAATAAAGAGTACTACATAATTTCAGAAAAGTTGGAGCATCTTATCCAAAGAGAGCTCTAAAAAAGGACATGCTTCATAGTGAGTAAGATAGGGAAGAAGAGAAGGTTAAAGCAGATGAGATCCAGAGAACAAAAGGAAAGTGTCTACCTGATGCAGAAAGAGAGTAGGTGTGAACAAACAGGAAGTAGCTATAAACATGCTGTGCCCAAACTCCTAGAGAGTAACATGCAATCTAACTCCACTGAGCATCAGGAATACAAAGGCAGGGTAAGAATTGGATAGTCCTACAGTTTCTGCTAAACTGCAGTTCCTTGCATGCCTCACCATTGGCTATGCTGGCTAGGATTGCTGGCAGTTGCAGTGAAGGGCTGCACAATCCATGTATCTGTTATGTATATTCTGAATACAGCTCTCACAGTACTTGTGTCTGATCACATGTGCTGCTATTTGATGCATTAGGATGTATATGTTTGGATCAATCAAATTATTGGTTCTGGAAGATCTTCACCCCACAAAAGACTGGTTTATGATCTCATAAAAACTCTTCTGTTAAGAACTGGACAGGAAATGCGGCTGACAGCCACATAAGCAAATGTTTGATCTGACAGCATATGGCCATGGAAACTCTTCTTTTGGTGCTTCCAGTTTTGGAATTTAGAAGTAACTGGAAAAGAGGGTCTTCCGCACAATGGTGTAGAATTATCTCCCTGACCAAGTTTCCTGGGTGCTTTTTTATGTGACAGGCTAAGACTGCAGTGTTCTCTCATGCTGTTAATTAATATTTCAGACCCATTAATTGTTAGCTGCCAATTTTCATTTTGTACTTATTGTTGTTCTTTTATTGTAGTCCATTGTGTATTACTGTTGTGAAAGTAAAATTTGGGAAAGGGATGATAGAATCCTCAAAATGAATAACAAAATCGAATGCACTGGTTCATCTTCAGACCAGAATAATAATCCAGGACAAATCTGTTTGTGGTCTTGTTTTAAAACATATTAGTAAGCATGTTTATGTTTTTGCATGACTTTTTCATTTGAGAACTCTCACTGGCTTTATGTGTTTGTCCTTTTATCTTAAACCCTTTAAAAATATTTTTTTCTCACTCCTTTGTTTTTATCAGAGATCATGGCAAGAGTAGTGATGGGTATAAGTATACCCCAAGAATATTTTCCACTTCCCGTTTCCCCCAAGAACAGTTGTATTCAATGTTTATAGCAAGATCTTTTTGCCTCCAATGATGACCTTTGCCACATCTTAGCTCTCCCGAAAGTGTTTTTATTTTCTAGTCATGCTTTTATTTGGTTTCATGCATGTTGTTGTTTATTTGGCCTTTTTTTATATTTAAATCGTTCTAACCACTATTTAATAGTTTAGCTTTCTGTATATTGGACTGTACAATAGAAAAAGAATACAGAAATTTGATAAATAAAATATTAACAAACAGATGCATACCATCCATGTATAAACACCTGCTATATATCAGACTTTGAGCAATCTTTGCAGATTCCATTATACAAATTAGGAATGACAAAAACGGTTGCTGAAATCATCATCTTAACTTGGAACACTTGAAAATATTTCAGCAGCCAAGCCAGTTTTAGAATAGCTGCTATCTTATGTTTAAAAAGGTTAGCTCAACGCCTTTTATTGTCCATGCTCCTGCCTAATGTTATGTTTAACAGAATGTCTTTGAGTCCTACCTACTTGGTCACAGAAAGTGACTCATTCAAAAATAAATCAATATAAAGTTAATAGTTACTTCAAAAGAAAGGCAACAGCTCAGTAATTGATTGCAGTGACACTACAGCAGATCCCTTTCAGTGGCTGTAAACCTAACACAATCTGAAAATCATCCCAGCCCTTTCAGTTTTAACTCTTCAGCTCCCTTTAACTTCACAATCATTCTTTGCAGTCCTTAGCACTGAACACATTAATAATTTATCAGTAGTATTTTTATCCTCTGTGCTGCTTCCACTGTTTTCTCTTTCTCTCAAAGTATAAGAACCATTCTGTGCTACATTTTTAGCAGGCGGCGAAGCTGGATTTTGTCACACAGAGAATGCCTCCAAATTTGGTCACCAACACTTTTTCTTATGTGTCATGACAAGTTTCACAGCCATCACAATTATTACAAGGGGTGTCTGTGGAGGCCCAGAAAACTTGTCTTTTATAGGACTGACAGGCGTTCCTTAGTGTAACAGCTATCCCCATTTGTGGATTGGAAGTCTTTGCCTTGTATATAGATTGAACAAGGTGTCAAAAATCCTGTATTTTGGGTGTGTGGGCCTTTCATAAAGCCAGAAATGTGTGCATCATGTACTTTATGAATGTGGACAATATGTGAATTTTACAAAGAAACACGTGGTTAGATTAACTGAAATCAATACTCTAATTTGTTAATAGCAGCTTCCTGGTTGTCAACCCTCCATGTCATGAGTTCTGATTGTCCTTAACCGCTACTTTGAAAACCATCCACCGTATGCTGTATTGTGAAAATCTTCTTCAGATACACAGAAGAAGAATCACTGGTGACATAGGATGTGGTGGTACCACAGAAAACCCACCGTAAAATAGCAATGTATAGCCTCTTCCTGTGTAAGGTAAATGCTGGATCACATTAGATCCACTGGCTGATAGCGGTTAGGTACCATAACAAATAAGGAAGCCCCCCTTTCCAGATGTGCCTCGACGTGCCTGTGGGGGCATTTCTTTTCTTCGTCTTCCAGCGCCAAAGCCTTGGGCCTAACAGAAGTTTCGGCTATTCAGCCGTGACTCAAAATCCAAGCCCTGAAGGCGTGATGAATCAATCCAGTGGCGCGGGGTGCTGGTGCTGGTGGTTTGGGACGCTGGGGATGGTCTAGGGCGAGAGCCTTTCACAAACTCCAACACAGCAACTCGGGGAAATGACTCACAGCCCGCTGCAGGCAGCCGCGATACGAGGGAACGGCGCTGCCCCGCTCTCTTCCCGCCTTTCCATTTCGAGGGAAAGGGGCGCTCACGTGAGGACAGCCCACTCCCTGGCTGGTAGCGAAGCGGGACGGCCGGGCTCGGGGTCGACGGAGACAGAGAGGCGGGGAAGAAAGAGCCGCCCCTGCGCTCTTCCCGCCGCGAGTAAGGTGGCGCGGGGGGGGGGAGAGGAAGGGAAGGGAGAGGAAGGAGGCGTGCTGGGTGAGGAGAAGCGCCGCGGGACCGAGAGGACGCGTCCAGCCCAGCGACCGGCCGCGAAGGGGTGGCCACCATGCCCACCAGCTTCACCGTGGTGCCGGTGGAAGCGCCTGCCGGCAGCGAGGAAGGCCCGGGAGCCCCAGAGCAGCCGCCGCCGCCGCCTGAACACGCCGAAGTGCCGGGCAGCGAGGGCTGTAACAGCCGGGACGGCGCTGGCGGTCGCCGGTGGCAACCACAAACCGAGAGTGGCCTCGTGGAGGGGGGGAGCCGAGGTGAGTGGCCCCCTGGCGGGGTGGCGGCGGGGGGAGGCGTGCTGCCTCGGATTGCGACCCGCCTGTCGTGGAGATGAGGGAAGGTGGGGCACGTGTGTGGCCCCCGGGGCGGGGGGGGAGAAGCTACTTCCCTTTTTCCTGAGGGGGGCGGCGGTCTCTGTTTTGTGGAGCAGACAGTACGGCTGAGCCCCCCCCCGCCCCCCATTTCTGGGAAGGAGTCGGTCTTTGTGCGTTGGCGCCGGGCAGGGGAAGCCTCGCTTTGTTCCTTCCCCGCAGCGGCGCAGCGGCCGCCCAGGTAAAAGGGGCTCCAGGCATGGAGCGCCCCCGCCGGAGGGAGGCAGGGATGGTAAAGTTTTCGCAGGAAAACCGCGAGGTCCCTCTGGCTGGCTGGTGGAACATGAAGTTGTGGCCTCGCTGGGCTGGAACTTTGTTTTTTTGTTCGTGTCAGCAGGTCCCACAGGTGGCTTTTCCTCTTTTGGCAGCGCATGGAAACGAGGAGGAGCTAAACCTGGGCGTTTCTAGTAAACGCAAGCTCAGCTCCTGGATTAAAGAGCCCGATATTACGCCTTTCTGTTGGGGAAGGAAAACCTCATTGTTTTAACTGAGTTTGCTCCTGAACTGGGTGTGCGCGAGATTGCGTCCTAAAGGGAGATTATAAAGCCGCGTCCTCCTTATGCAGTGGGAGGGTTAGGACGTAAAAGGTGGAATTAGCTTCTGGGAAAGGATAGAAAAAGTATAACAGCTTTCTTTACTGGCAGAATGGGGTGGCAGATTTCTGGAGTGTACCACTTCGGATTGTAATGGGAATGGGTGTTACATTTTTGAATGGTTTCAGTATAAAATATGTATTTCTGTAAAAGCAGCACAATAGCACATCAGTAAGGCAGGTTTCTCATAGCTTTCTTACTAGTTGTACTACATTCAGGGTATTTTTTTAACTTGTCAGAGTTGTTACAAAATATGAGCCCACCTGTAGGCTAGAGTGGTATAATCCAGAGTGTGTACCAACGTAGTCAGTTTGCATAAAGTATGGACAGAACTGCTTTTGAACAATGTGCAGGATATGTTATTTCAGACTGCGGGTATGAAATGTCTGCTTGAAAGGTTTACCTTGTTTAGAAACAAAAACAGTTCTGTGAAAATAGGCAGCCGGTACATTGGGAGTGGAGTTCTATTTCAGACCTATCTGTTATATTAAATGTTTTTAATTTTTATTTCTCAATATTTCTGAAGTCTGGCAATTTTTTGAAAAAGTGTAATTCCTTCCACTATAGTATCAAGTGCTTCAGGTCTTTCTGCTATATTATTCTCACCACCTTTTTTTTTGCCTGGCATGGTGGAAGAGAAGCAGGTATGTCATAGATGGACCTGGATCCCATAAATGCAGAAAAAGCTGAGAGCAAGAAGAAAAGAGCAAGTTAAAAAAAAAGTTGGAATACCCATGTGACTTGGAAAAAAGAAATAGTTTACTTGGCTTTCCCAAAAACCTGAGAACCAATAAAAGAAGGCAGCAGGAATAGGACTGGATATTATTTGTTTTGAATATCTGGTTAAACCATTTGGTTTGAATTAAATGGTGGAAAAACAGCACCAAAGACAGAAAAATATAAGATAGTGCTCAGCATCGCATTTGTTGGAGATATTGTAACTGTTGTAACAGAAGTCTTGACATCTTCCATCAGTTTACCAAATCACCTTGCTGGGATTTCCACTTAAGTGTATGTTAATAATTAAGTTATGCTTGCCAGCAGATGGGAAGGTGTATGAATGTGTGAGATGGAGAGAGACAGAGAATCATTTGGCAGTTAGAAGAGAAAAAGATGTGAACTGGTTGAAAGCACCTTGCTAGCATAGGAGCCCTCTGAAGGATTAGTTGCAAAGTATTCAGTCTACTACCTTTCTAAAGTTCTTCTTGCCTCCACCCATTTTATGCTTTTACATTTGTAAATAAAGGCGATATAATCACCACCAAACATCTTTTGTTCTCTCTTACTCAAAAGAAAATAAACTTCACAGTGCTGTCCCAGAAATGCTTCATAAAGGAAATGGGTGTTGCATACAGTGCTTGGGACACAACCCAATGGGGAATAAGCCCTGCTGAAGGCAGTGTAATTTATTTGAGAATAGACATTTATGGGAGTACACTGTAAGCGTATGTATTTATTTCATATACATTGGACTAGTTGGGATGACCCAGTAAGCCAGGGATACATAGGAATTCTGGTGTGTCTGGTCACTCTTGCAAGTAGCAGGGGCAGTTAAACAAACACAAAGATTTTCTCTTTGTGGTTTACTTACTGTGTTGTCCAAATCTGGGTACAGTTTCCTCTTTGGTTTGTTTTTTCCCCAACAAACCAAGAGAGAGGACATATACATGGATGGATGGATATGTATGTGGAGATATATATATGCCACACACAGAGAGAGATTTTCCTTCTGTGGTTTATTAGGAAAAAGACAAACTGGAGAAGAAACTAAGTCCGCACACTACACATGCCATGGAATAAATCTCTGTGGTTTGTTACACTGTTCTTCACTGCAAGTGAAAATGATTGGGCAGCATGTACCGCTGGCTGCTTATGTCTGACTAGCTAATGAAAGAAGAGCCTAAAATGGGATCCAATAATGGGATGAGATGTGATTTTTCCATATAAGCAGTCAGTTCACAAATATAGGGGATGGTAGGCCAGAGCAGAATGTAAAAGCAGGATTTATAAGCAATAATAGCACAAATCCTATCACATTCCAGGAGATTTCAGCAGTTATTGATTGATGTACTCTAATAAGTCCCTACTCCTTAAAATACATTTTTGCATAGCTGGGAACAACTGGAAAAACTAGTGTTTAGTGAAAGTGGACTTCTGCTTAGCTATAAGGTGTTTGACATTAAAGACAGTGGTATTTAGAATGAGCTCAGAGGAGGTTAACAAAAGTGGTCACAGTATGGAAAATGAATCCTATGTGGAAAGGTTGAGGAAGGTAGGTGTGTTCAGACTGGAGAAGACTTGTAAGAATGGGACATGGTAACACATTTTAAAGTGCTTGTTTTCTGATTGCAGATGGCAGAATTAGATGTGATTGTCCGAAGAGTAGATTTTGGTTGAACTTAAGAGAACCCTGTTGGCAGTTGTTGTACTTTAATGATAGAATCAGTTACCCAGAGGAGTGGTGAATATTTAAGGAGAAGCTGCCAGCCTTCTTTTAAAGATGCTTGGTTCCTGCATTTACTGTGTAGAGCTGAGTCATTGGACTAAATGACTCATAAGGAACCATCCAACTATTATTCTTCTGATCATATCTTTGTTGTGGGGAGAGGGATCAGGGCATGTTTAAATAGGATTTTGTGATGCTGTTGTGCGTCAGCTTGGGAGATCTTAGCAGGCTGAGAGGTAACAGAAAAAAAAAGTACTTCTAATACATGAATAAATAAACCAAATGGAATTATAAAGACTAATTACTTTCCTTTCATGAGATAGGCAGGTTTTAATAGATGAGAGAAATAATAATATCTGTTGTTATTATTACGGATAATCTGTTCAGTTTTCTTGGTTTGAAGCCTTTATGGAATATGCAACCAGTTTGGCTATATGAATTAGCTGTACGTAAACCATTCTGAGTTTTCAACTGTCATTTGAAGAAATGGAAATAAAAAGAGAAGAGAGGGAAGGAGAGAGGGAGGAAAGAGCATTGAAAACTTGTATGAATTTTATCTTGGGAAATATTGTATAATCTTTGTTTTCCTCTCACAAGAGCACTGTGTGGCTTTTGCTCTTCTTTTGTAGACAGGAGGTAGAGAAACACAACTTACTGAAGAGCATACAGTAGGTCCAGGGTAGAGGTGATACTGAGGAAGGTTAATATGCAGAAAGAGCTTCGTATAATTCTACTACTTTTGAATGCAGGAGGACAACTGCATGTCTGAATGTTTTCTCATGTTAGGGAATGTTTTTCCAACTAATACTCAAGTAGAAGAGTTCTGGTACAGCTTTTCTTTTTAATGTGCTAATTATCTGTGTAGACTAGTGGTTCTCAGCAGTTATCTTTACGAATATTTTTGACTTCTATTGTTAAAATCCCCAACGAATATGGTAAACGCTCAGGGCTGCTGGGAGTTGAAGTCCAAAACACTTGGAGGAGTTTGAGAACCCTTGGCGTACAGGGAGTGTTTCTTAATTAGAGAAAACACTGAAGTATGTAATTCTTTTTCCTCAGTTAAAGCAGGAGAGTCCCATGGGCTGATGCCATGAGATTTGTTTGTTTTCATTGGCTTTTAGCCAAACGCTGTTCTAGCCTCAATTTCCTGATATTTGATAAGCAATTATCTTTTTATGCTGATGTAGCTTACCATAAGTCAGTCTGCCTGCTTGTGGTATTAGATGGTGGTGATGATGATGATTAAAAAAAAAACCTCACTTGGCACTGTTGTGGAATCAGATTGCATCCAGAATGAGATTTTCATATCTGTGAGCTAATTAACTAAACATGGTTGGTTGTTGTGGTTGTGGTTGTTGTTGCTGTTGTTGTGTGCTTTCAAGTAATTTCCAACTTTTGGCATCCCTAAGGTGAATCTATCATGGGGTTTTTCTGGGGCTGTACATGTGTGACACACCCAAGGTCACTTAGTGGGTTTCCATGGCTGAGCGGGGAGTTGAACCCGAGTCTCCAGAGTCATAGTCCAACACTCAAACCAAACCCAACCCCCCCTCTCTCTCTCTCTCACACACACACACACACACAGAGAGAGAGAGAGAGAGAGAGAGAGAGAGAGAAAGAGAGAGGAGAGAGCGAGAGAGAGAAGGGTCTGGGGCTTACACAAATGGGGAAGCAAAAGACCTGAGAAAAGTGGTTACTTACTAGTTCTTTGTACTGATCTCCCAAAGAAATAGGATATAAGAAAACAGTGTATAAAAATATGCAGTAGGTCCTCCACATTTGCGGGAATTAGGGATACAGAATCCCCGTGAAAGTAAAAAAAAAAAGCGAATACTCTTCCTTGCACTGTCCTGCCCCTGCTGCCAGTGCACCCATGTGGGTGATGGGCGGAGGAGTGCAGAGCGGGAGAATATCTTTCCCCCTGCACTCAGGAGAGCATAGGGAAAAAGATCTTCCCTTCCCTGCGCTCTCTCACCCTCCGCCAGCACTATTGTGCGGGCAGTGGTTCAGGAGAGTGTGGGGGAAGGATCTTCCCTCCCTTCGCTCTCTCACCTCCTGCCCTCATGATCACATGGGCAGCGGCGCAGGAGAACAAGGGGGAGAAAGATCTTCCATCCCCTTCACGCTCTTTCCCACTGCCGGTGCTATCATGCTGGCAGCAGCAGGCAGGAGTGGGGGGCGGGAGGGGGGAGACAAGCAGACACCACAAATAATCAAACCCGCAGGATTCAAACCTGTGAATGTGGGGGGAGAACTGTAAGAATGAATAAAATCTATATGCTACTTTAATTATGTAGATCAAGATGTTTACCTGGTCTGAGAGATGGCAAGACAAAAATTAGAGGAGCTAAGATATTCCAGATATTGTTTATAGCTGCAGTTGGATATCTAAGCAATATCATTCGTTTGCAGCCAAACTAGATGAAATTGTCAGACTTTTGTGTTTGTATTTGGGCCTGTCCTGGACGTATATAAAGAGGGGTTTGTGTTATCCATTCTAGAACAAAAGTGACGGAAAAGCATAAAATATCCCTTCACTATCCCGTCATTTACCCTGAGTACTCTCTTCCACTCAAGTATATTCCTAGTATGTAAGAGAAAAAACATCACCTGAGCATAAATACTCTGGAAATGAAATCAGGGGCCTCAGAACCTTAACAGACCCTACGTGCATCCATTTGCTTTAACAGTAGCTCTGTTTCAACAAAAGAGGGTGGCTCTGTCACATCTAGTTGGGTCCTGAGTCTACTGTAAATTAGCACCAATGGTATCAGGAAATTGCAGAGATCAGGGATAGAATCTGATCTTTTTGCAATAATAAGTCAGTTGTTTTATTTGCTCTGTGTTCTCACTCAGTAGCTGATTAGATCAGTACTACCTCTGTGTTTTTAAATGCCTTCCTTCCTTGCCATCTTTTCTTTGTTTCTTCCCCCCCACCCCCATCTTTGTTCCTTTTGTTTGTTTCCTTTCTGTTTCTTTCCTGCAACAATTCCCAACACAACTTCATTATAATTCATTCTTCTCTTTTCCACTGTCAGAATTACTCTTTAAGTAGTTGATGCTCAAATGTTGTAACGGAACTTTATAGCTAAAACTTTAAGTACCAGACCTAAAAATATTTATACCTGTGGTTTTAGATTAAATTACATTTGGGTATTCTTGCTCAAGAGGGTAAGTTCTGCAGAAGTTTTTTTTTTTTGATAAGCTTAGAATAATTCATGTCTGAGGATTGTACAAGAGGTATGAAAGAAGGTAACATTACTTTCATATTGCTCTTTTTAATAACTAATGTTCAAGAATGGTGGGAAAGAAAATAACACAAATTGGAGATTTCACATACCATTGTCCCTTTCTTAAAAGTTGCAAAATGTTGCATAGAAAGTGTTAAGCTGTCTTTGCTTTTTCAATTCCCCAGCTCCCCAGGTTCTCTTGCGCATGCATTAAAAGGTACAACATTGTGCGGTGGGCTTTTTAGAACAAGTACACACCAAAGTGAGAAGTGTTGTGCATTGGAGCGGTATTAACTCCTTTGCAGAAAATTTTTAGTTAGAGTCAGCTGGTGGAAATACAAGTCATGCATTGATTAAGTTGTATTTATTGTTATAACAATTAGTAGAGATAATACCAAAAAATTAAAATGTCTTTATCATTGGAAAATTATTATTGACTGAAGAAGAATCCTGCTGGCTTAGACTGTTGACATGTATTTTTCTTTTCTTTTTTTTTTAAGGAGTAATTTTGTGTATAAAAAATCACATGTGTTCTATCCAAACACCAGACCAGAAAACATAAAGAAGAATTAAAGTAAAGTAAAATGAGATAAAACATAACATGCACTTCTTGTAATATGAGTAGTTCATGACCCCAGTATGCTCAGATCCCTAATCTCCATGGAAGAAATTTTGGTTTTCCCAAAATGGGGTCAAGTTGTTGAAAACCAGAACCCGTCTCTTCTAATTCACACCATCATGTTTCATCCAAAAAGCAAAGGAAAACAAAAAATCCATGGCATAATATGTTACATTGGTTGTGAAGGAAAAGGGCAGTGTAAAAATTAATAAATTTGTTAGGACCTCGTTTTATGCCAGATGATTTTTTTGTTGAGAGAATTAAAAAAACCCACCGTACATGCCAAGTGGCTGACATTTGGAGACATAGTTTAAAACTGTGTAGATGATAATGGTCTAGATCAGTGTTTCTTAACCCTTATAATTCTTAACCCCCTATAATTAGATTTTGTTGCCAAAGTCTCCCAAGACTTAACTCAAGATTTAAATATTTAAATTTATATTTAAATATTCAAACATCTCTTTCTTTTAAGGTTTCTGGAGACCAGACAAAGCTACTGTTAACATTTTGAATTATTTCCTTTGTCTGAAAACCTGTGGAGATGCTGTATAGTAAATTACCAGTTGGGAAGTCTTGCTGATAATCAACCGTCAGCAACCAAAAGGTAGAAGAAAATCTCTGAAGCAGGTTTTTTCAGATACATTCTTTTTCAGAAGTCTGTTACACACTGTCCTGTGAGAAAAGCTTGCAGTTCAAATAATTTCTCTAAATATTCAAATAATTTATCTGATGTTAATAGAGACTCAGTAGGAATTGTGCGCACCTTAATAAACTTATATTTTGATTGTAGCTATAGTTTTTCTGTAGTTAGTTCACTAACAGTATAACTAGCTTCAGCCCTAACGTTATGTAATAATCCTAATTTGAAGATTGTGAGGCAACCTTTTTTATGGAGGAAATAAAATTAATTGTGGAATTTATACTTTCACTCAATTAATTGGTCCAGATTAAGAATTTTTGCTATTTCCAGTATTGCAGTCTACTTATCAGTTACCCACAGGGTTACGGTGGCAGTTCCAACAGTTTTTGGGGTCTGTGTAGCATTAGCAATGAGTGCCTGAATTACCTCTGCTGTGTTAGAAATATTTCTCATATCCTTAGAGAAGCTGAATCAACAAGTCCAGTTGACAAATGTTTGTTGGAAAGGTGTAAATTTGATGTTAATAAAGTTAGAGTTGAAGGCAACAAAGAGTTACATTGTCCTGTACAATGTAACCAGTGGAAAACTACCTTAGCTTCAATATATAAAATCTCTTTAAATCTAAAACTACATTTGGTACACAAAAATTAATGTTTCAAGTGTACTGACACCATTAATACGCATTTTAAAAGAAGCTGTTTCAACTAAATGTTGTCAATGTAATGCAGATAATACTTCTTTGCTGCTTATGATGTAGGAGTGTTCAGTGGCTACTCCTTCTTGGATGAATGTGTTACAGTGTATTAATTTTGTATTAGAAAAACCTTTGTTAGTTGTTCTTTTAAATTACATTCCTGTGATGTGGAATTTAACTGAGCGTCAGTGTTACTGAATCCTCTGGGCTTTCATTGTTGCAAAAGAACTTACATTTCCAAGCTGGGAAGATAAACCTTCACCATCAGTCTTCAGTGATCAGAAGGTCTTACTGCTTTAGCCATGCATGAACATGTATTTATAGATGTCAAATTCAAGAAAAGATTTTTTTTGTAAATATAATGTTTGTATCAGTAGCTGCGCTTAGCTCTTGTTCATATCCTTTGTCCTTTCACCCCTGCCATTCCTTTTTTCTATTTCAATTTTTTTCTGTGCCTTTTTCTTTGTACTGATACTTTTAAAATACAGTTTTAAAAAAGCCTAGCTTGAGCCATGTTCCAAAATCGTTGTCTGTCTTTTGTGTGTGCGTGTGTACGTGCATGTGTATGATCTTGCTCTTTAGGTTCTTCAATTTTTTGTGCTTAATATTGTCATGTCTTTCCTTATTTTCTTTTTTCATTATAAAATAGATTACAGGAAGCCCCTGCCTATTGATGCCCCATTATCTGAGGACGTGCTCTCTCAGCTCTTCCAAACTTAGGACAAGTTCCATTAGTTCAACGAGGGGTTTGCTGTTCCATCAGTTCTTCTTGCTTATACTTGGGAAAACTCACATGCAAAGCAAGATGAGGGGGGGGGTGCCAAGCCAGCTGAGAGACTTTGCGAGCTCCCCATAAGTCCTTCATGGTCTTACAGTACAGTTTCCACGTTTCAACCAGTTCCATTTTCTAACTCTGCTCTGGTCTCTAACCTGTCAAATAAGTAGGGGAAAACTGTAATCACAAATGAAGCAGGCAGCCCTGGCTTTCACTTCCATCAAGGGGGGAAAAACATTCTTCTGTCCATTCCTTTTTAAAATTATGGCCCTGTACATCCATTCTTGGAGACAGTCATTAGGAGTGTCCCAAAGCAGAAAGCAAAAGTATGATTACTCAAATGTATTTTTGAACTTGTGATGGTAAATCTCAAGGAAAAACCATAACTGATACATACTTGCCACTGCTTTTCTTAGCACATGTCCTATCAGAAGTAAGCCACATTAAAAAGCTGCAAGGCACAGAAAATACAGTTCATACAGTACTAAAGGCTCTGTACTATTTTTGGCTACTTAGAAATAAGCCATAGAAAGAAAACTTTGTATTTCTCTTTCTTAGTTACAGAAAATAACCAGGTACTCTTCCTCTTCATCCTCCTTACTGTAAACCATATTGTAAGGCAACATGAACAAAGCAGGAGAGAAAGCAAAAGAGAACAGTTGTAAAACCCAGTCCCTTCCACTACTTATATGTACCTCAGAACAGTGTGTGTGCCTACTCAGAGATCTAAGCAACTAAGCAAGGAGGACATTTTTGAAAGTACAACTCATTCGACCAAAGCAAAGAAAGCAACCCATGTTTCCCTCTTCTAATTAAAGAATTTTTACAGAACAAAGAAGAGGCTGATGGACGCCCTCAGATATATTGGTCACCTTCCGCTGTTTCTCTTCAGTTTAGTGTATTTCCTTTCTGATATGTATTTGTGGGATCAGAAATAAACGGAACATACTGGAAGGACCCAGGTTCATGGGAATGCAACCAGCCTTTATCTCACATTTTGTGACATGCTTCAAAGCACAGATTCTCCTCATGGACCAAATACATGGAAGATGGTTGGATTACCTTCTTACCCAGAAAAAATGCTTGGAGAAAAGAAATTATTAGCAGCTCATGAAAACAAAAGGAAATCAAAGTACTAAAGAAAGACAAGTGAATGTGTTATTGGGGAAGAGATGAGTCCACTTTGGGAAACTCATCAGATTGGACTCAGGACCTCAGCAGGATGTCTTTAGCTTGTAGGCTTTACTTCCCCTTCCCTGGCTTAAAGAAATAGCCTTACTGTTTATCAGGAGCAGAAATGAAATTATTTATTTTAATGAAACCTGCAAAAAATAATTGTGACAGGAGTTGTAATCAACTTGTTGAAGGTTTCAGAGGAGACCTGTGGATGAAAAAGAAAACTTAATGGTGCAGCAAGGTTTCTGTTTGGCAGAATCCAAACCAATCTGTTAGATGTTGGCCTGAAATAACCTCTAGTCCAGGAGAAGAGAACATGCAATCCTCTAAAAGTTTTGTGAACTACTACGCCTATCATATTTCACTATTGGCCAGGAACTAAAGTCTAAAAACACCCAAAGGGCCACAGTTTTCTCTGCCCTGACCTGCTCTAATGGCAGTCAATATATCAAGTAAGTTGAGTGTTCTAAAGTAAAAAGATCTATATGCTTACTTCCCTGATTATATATGCTTAGGAGCTAATCGTATAATCTAACAGCAGTGGCTAACTGAAGAATTCAAGCTATGACAGATTTTTAAATTGTCCGTATTTTTTGGATATAGTCTTTGTTTTCTACATTGCATGATAATAAAGAGTTTCCAAAGTCTTGACAGAATTTTTGTATGTATTCTATACAGTAGTCCTTTGTGGTTACGAATTAGCTTTATAATAGATTATTTGAATTCTATCGAAGAAAATTTTAGGAAAGGTTTTGTTCTTTGCTGTTTTGATTAGGAGGAGCTTTCTGTTCTACTGTAGTTAGATTTTAATTTAACTATGGATTTTTTGCAAACATGTTATTATTTTATTTATTATATTATATTATTATAATCTTATAATATAATAATTATAATTTTATTGTAATATATGTTTATTATAATAATGTTTAATTATTAATTATTTAAAGTATTAATTAATAATTATTAATATTTAATAATATAATTACTATAGTATAATGATATAATAATACATTATCATTTATTATTATTATTATATTAATATTTATTATATTGTTATTTATTATTTAGTTGAATTTGTACCCCATCTTTTTCCCAGGATGGGAGAGTTTAAATCACTCATAGTTAAATTGGTTAAAGCACAGTACATGAATTCAGCACAAACTGGTAGGAAGTATGATTGGCAATTTTCTTTATAAGCAGCCACTGCTGTTTGTACTACTTTTTCCCCTTAGAAACCAGCAAAATTCATACATAACTTCCTAAGGAGTGAATTCCAGAAGGTTAGAACCTACCACTGAGAAGATCATTGCCCCTGGTACCTACAGTCTAAGCATTTGCCCTGAGCAGAGGGTATTCCATGACCAGGGAGTCACATCCATAGCATGGGTACTACACAGTGTATTTCCCCCACTGCTGGGACACAGAGAAGGGTTCCACCAACAGATCTTGGTTCTTAGGCAGGTATATAGGGAGAATTTCTTCAGAAGGAGATGAAACTTTTTTAACATGCAGAGGCAGTGAAGAAAGTTTTGTTGAATTTCTGACAAGTAGTCACCTTCTATATGCACAGGAACCCTGGTGTAAATAAAGATAGCAGCCCTGGAAATTAACAAGACAGTGACAGTGAGAAATGTATGTGTGTGCATTTGGGCAGTAGAGGAAATTAATTTGGGAGAGCTTATTACCTTTATTTTTACAAAGGCAGCTAGAAATAACCTGTTCACAACAAAGATAATTGGATAATGACTTCATGTACAAAGGATACAGCATTACCAGCTGAGTCATATTACTTGGAAAGGCTACTTGTGGACACAGTAATAATTGACAATTGAAAGTTCTATTAAACACAATTTCCTTTATCTTTTTCAAAAAGAAAAAATATTTGTATGCATTAAGAACCCAGTAAGGAAGAAGGGACTTGTGTCAAGTATAACCCAGAATATCTGATGGAAGCATAAGTCACTTTCACTAAACATTCGTCCTCTTGATGGGAGTTTTGAGTGACATTGACTAGTAAAAATGGAATGGAAGGGAGCATAGGGAAAGAGGTAGAGGACATAAAACCTAATGACCCAAGATGTTTTTTCAGTACCTGGGTGAATATTCAAAACAGTGCCCTCCTCTGGCAGTAACTGTAGTATGAATGAAATGATGATAATTGCTTGAATGAAACAATCAATGTCTCCTTCATTGGTGCCCTATGTCTCCTATCTGCTTAATGGTAGGGTTTGCTCTAGTCGAGGAGGATTTCTTCTGGTCAGCCAAATACTGTACTCCATCCATGCATCTGAATAAGTGGATTGAAATCCACAAAAACCTATGGTAAAATTAATAAAAGTTCTGCTTAGTTCTTCTCTACCACTCCTTTTTTCTCCCTTTTTGGTTCAACATCTGTTTTACTCCTTTTTAAAACGACCTATGCTTATGTTTCAGTAGAAATTATGAATATTTTAAATCACGACTACATAACTGTTGTCCTGGTAAGCCAGATGCAGTCCTCCAGCCAGATTCTTTATAACATTAGACCTGTAGCCCTACACCAAAAGTAGTGGGCTCTCAGCATCATATATGACTTAATGAACTGTGTTTGGCCCAGTGTGATGTGCTGCCTTAACTCTATCCTGATGTTACGTTTTGGTGTGGTATGAAAGCTGTAACCAAGTATAAACACTTTTTTTGTGATCAAAAAGAAAAAAATATAAGTAAAATTGGAAGTGATGTTAATGTGAGCAGGCATTTGATGAAAGCCTAGAGTCTGCAAGAAATTTGTGCAGGTAAAGATGAAGGGGCAGGTAGGCTGGGCTCTAGTGTTGGCTGCTTAGATCTCTTACTGGCCTGTTCTTCATTTCTGCTTCTTGACTTTAGTAAGTATTTAGCTATTGTTTGGAACAGTGGCACCACTGTTGTTGTTATCATCATCATCATCCTATCTTTTCCCCAAGATAGGGACTCAAGCTGGGTTACAAATTAAAATGATTATATTGTAGTTAAAAACACACAAAAGTCAACTTTAAAATACAATTAGAGTATGAACAAGATTAAAACAACTTGTAGTGATAAAAATCAGTTTAAAACAGTGTATAATTTTAAGTAGTACAGCATGCTCTTAAAAACCTCTTTAAAAACCCTCACTTCTAAAAGCCTGTTGAAATTTTAAAAAATCCTTGTCTGCTGGAAGGACAGCAAGGAAGAAGCCATTCCAATCTCCCCAGGGAAGCAGTTTCAGAGTCTAGGGGCAACCAATGAGAATGCCTGCTCAGGTACTCATCAAATGCACCCATGAAGCTGACAGGACTGAAAAAAGGACCTCTCTTGAGGTGGGTTCATGCAGAGACATACAGTCTATCAGACAAATTTATTTATTTCAATTCAATTCTCTTCTAGAGAGTTGAAAGCAATGTTTTATTCTTGCATTTTTTGAGGTAAGTTAGGCTGAGGGGGATTTATTCAGAGCTCTCCTATGGAACTTCATAGCAGTGTGGGGATTTAAGTATTGATTTCCTATTGCCCTGGTCATCTAGCTCAGGGTTACATAATATGTGTGACATATCAGGCTGAATGCAGCCCACAAATGGTATGGCCACACACGAGGTGCTAGATAAAGGGCTTGGGATTTTGTTTTCTTTTGTTTTTGGTAGACCCTTTGGTTGGTGTCCTGTTTTGCTCATTGAGTCAAGAATTATGCAGGTCTGTTGCATCCATGACACCATACAACTTCAGTACTGAGCACATTTAAATATGTATATGGTTCAATACAAGAGCATAAATCATAATATTTAAGTGAACGATTTGGAAGTTCATGTTATTCTCAAAGCATTTTCCTTGCTTTGGACTGATAAACTTTCTTCCATGAATTGCATACTATAAGATGTCGTGTTTTATATAACTGTTTTTTAGCTGGCAATAGATGTAACACGTGCGGATTAGGTTTCAGAACATGATGCTATTTGCAGAGAGCATATCTAATATTGTAATCTCAGTGATCACAGGCGAATGTTTCTACTTTGTTGGTATTGCTCGCATATATACAAACAATATGCTGCTTAGATAGCAGATGGAAGAATCAAATCCCAGCTTACATACTAGTTATGCCATCTGTAGTGTCAGCTTTGTCTCTTCATTCCTCTGGTTGTTGTTTTATTGCATCGTTTGATACCTATAGATGCAGCAGATTTTGAATGATATTTTAAGCCATTTTTGTTTAGTATTGCTAGTGATATTGTTCAGATGTGGATCTCAGGAATAGGTTTTGTGCACAAGATAAGAGGTGCAGTTTCAGAATTTCTAGGTAAGAGAATGGCAAGTAGTAGAGATAGTATGGTTCTTTGTGAGTGAATTTAACAAAGTGAATTTAACAAAGCTGTGACTTCTGTCTTTTTAAATAGAAAATATATTCAGGAGTCTGTAGTTTTGAGTGTAGGGAGAGTGAGCAGAGGGGGGATTAATTCTCTCTCCGTCACTTAAATCTACAAATTCCCAAGCTGCTTTTTGTCTCAGTGAAGTCCAGATATCTGTTTACTGGGCTAAATATACATCTGGAACCTTGTAGGAAAAAGAGCGACTGTGGTTAGATTTGAGCGACCAGTTGGCAAAAGAAAAGGGCAAATATTCCACCCATGTGGTTCTTCGACTCAGAATAGTAGCCTTCCAAGACTGCTTTTTGTGGGCTTTTTAAAAGGATTTGGGCCATGTCATACTCATGTTTTCATGTTGTGTAGTGGCTTCTAAGACTCTGGAGAACTAAAAATAGAATAAACATTACTGAGAAAGAAAGACAAATGGCTTGACTCAATTATAAGAAAGATTCATATGTTCAGTTAAAGGGGGATGGTTCTGCTTGTTTTACCTTCCCTAATACAGTAGTGGCAGTTGATGTACAATGTACCCTCTGCTGATGCAACCTACACACACATGAATGCAAGGTTGTGCAAAGCCTCCTGGCCTGTCACCATCAGTGGATGCACCAGGTGTATGCCTGCATGGGTTCATGGACATTGCATTGGTTGACAATAATGGGGGGAAAAAATTGTGTTCTTTGTTTCTTGTGAGGGTTCCTGAAATGGAACGCTCGCTTATATGAGGGACGCATTGTAATTCCCCAGGAGGTTTCACAGCTGTTTCGTAATAACTTCAGGATAAGTTACAAACTGAAAGCTGCCCAGTTAATTTTATTTATTTGTTTTATTTAAAAGCAGTTTGAAGGACTATTAGGACAATAAAATCTATTAAATAAAAGATATTAAAATGATTCATTTTATCCTTGGGTTTTGATGACAGGACGTCCAGGTAGCTCTTTAGCTGACATTGGAAACATTTAACACTAGGGGTCTGTCTAAGTTCAGTGAGGAAAAACTTCTGTGTGATATGGCACCAACAGAGAGAATGCCTGAAGCCTCACTAGAAAGTGTCACGATTATCAATGGACAGCCATGGGGGGTCCAGGGGCCATTTTATATACACAGATATACATCCACATATATGTGGACCTGTGGTGGCCTACACCATCTTTTCCAGCTCCTGAGTGAGAGTGTTGATGGCCTGTTTTGCCACACTGCATTATAGTGAGACAAGGATCCTTCAGCTTGCTTTTTATCTCTCCTCAGTGCTCATGTTCTGACTGCCAGATCTACTGACTGTTCATCCCTGACTGAGGGCCACAAGGACAAGGACCCCTGTACTCTTGCTCTTTGACTCACACCTCAGGCAAACTGCACATCTTAAATGTTACCTAAAGGAGGAAGGAAAGTTTGCCACAACCAGGCCAAATGGTATGATTCCCCTGTCTCCCAGTCTTGTACCTCTTCCAATACTAGACTTCTGACTTCTCTGATAAGATCAGAATATACGTTGTATTAATTTTCCTGGAGCCTTGTTAAAATGATACTTTTAGAATATATTCAAAGTGCTGTATATTCTCAAATGAGAATGATAATTAATCATAGACAGTGCCGTTATTAAGCTCAATCAAAATGCCACGACAATGTGGGTTCTTCACGTTTGAAAAGTAATTGAGGAACCAAGAAAAAGCTGAACCATCAAAACGGAAGATGGCATTTCCTCCTTTCTGTAACCTCAGCAGTACACCAAACAGAATTGCCATCACTTTGAAGTGCTACTATACTGAGAAGTCATATCAGTACAGGGGTTCTTTTTACCATTTCAAAATCTTGATTATTACGTCCTAATATTTGTCTACTATAATTGGCAGAGACTGTTTTTGGTCTCAAGCAGTAGCCTTTCTCTACTTAAGTATGTATAATCTTTTCCCTGCAATTTCAGCCTGGAATATTACTCAGAACTAGATTCTGACTTAAATCTAGAGGCCTTTCCCATGACAGTGTTACAATAGATGTTTTATTTCCCTCACTTGGGATTTAAATTAACAACCTCATGAACATTGGCCTATTAAGTATAATGCCTTAAGGGCTTCTTGTGTGGCAAGACATGCACTACATACCTGATTTGAATAATTTGCTTTATAAGGTTTGGGGAGCCTGTTATGTGTTGCCTCAAGTACTAATGCGCATCTTTTATCTACTGATGATTTCCCCCTAGCTAAAGAATAAAAAATACTATTCTTTAGCTAGGGGGCAATCATTAAGACAATCACTTCTCCTTGAGAAGTGTTCCATACTTCCAAAAGCTTCACCTTTTTTAGGCTCTGGTGGCTGGTTTTTTACTCAAACAATGCATTATGGAGGCCTCCTAACCAACTTAGAACTTGGATGCAACAAGATCAGGTGGAACATGCAGAGGCTGTCACTCTGTATAGTCAGCACAGCCTGTGACGAATAAGGGGGGAGTAGGTGAAGAAAGTCCAGTACAGAAGAGAAGAAGTGGGCAAACCCATTGGCAGAGTAGAAAGTAGAATGGAAGAACAGGATGAAAAGGAAGTTGACAGAGAGAAAGTTATAATTGAGGAAGAGAGCTGCTTGGAGCACCAGTATTAAATAACTAACTTGAATACTAGAAGAACTTTAGTTCCAATCTAAAATTGGTAACCTTTTTGACGTCCCCTAGGTCAGGCATAAGGGATAAGGTTCCTCTCATCCAAGAAGTTATTTTGAAACCGGAACAAGAATGAGATTATGGTCAGATTTCTACTTGTTTTATACTCCACCAAGCCAGACTCATTACCCTAAGACTGATGTAAAGGATATCCAGTCAAAACAAGGCTTATCTTTATCTTAATTGAATAATACCTCTGCAGTCTAGATTATCTTGAAAGAGAAATGTGAATCATTGGAATGTTGTTAGCTGTCCATACAGCAATGAATATGTTATATTTGCTTGACAAAGAACAAAATAGGCTAAAGGTTTGTCCTTTGGGCAGTGGAGATGATCAAAGAAGGAGATGTTGAGGAGCTGCTATCCCAATCTGAGCTCTCGTAATTCTAAACAGATTTGCTTGAAGCTAAACAGGTTTGGCTGGTGGGACTTGCAATCTTAGGGGCTAGACTTCATTTTTTTAATTTTATGTTTGTAAAGGAATGTTGATACAGCTAGATTCTTCCAGTGGAGTTAGTTTTGATTGTGCAGCTTGATCCTATGTATATTAAGTATTTCCTACTCAGTACATTGGTGTTTATGCTCAAATAGAAGTGCTTAGGATTATAGCCTTAGGGGATATTTCATGCACTTTCTATGAAATTGAAGGCTTGTATTGACTACAGAATGAAGGAGTTTTAAGCTGATATATGTGTGTTTATATATATGTGTGTGTGTGTATGAGAGAGAGAGAGAGAGAGAGAGGCACAATATTGCTATTTAACTAATATTTCATTGGGTTTTTTTAAAAAAAAAAAAGAAAAATGGGTTGAATCCATATTAGCCAGTTTGTGAATGGAAATGCTGCTTTTGTTCATGGAAGGTACTGGGATCCACTGGACACTCCCTGCTGAAGTAAGGCAATTTTTGCCAGTCTCGCTTCACCTCACTGGAACCTCCAATGTGACCACTCATGCTATTCTGGAGGATTCCCACCCCCTCCCCCCATTGCAGCTTTTCAGAAGGAACAGGAGAGTAAGGAATTATGAAGACCACCTCCATGCCCCTCCCTTCTTCCAGCCAAGTGCTACTCTGGATGCAACTTATAATGAAAACCAAGACCAAATAATTAGTACTGATATAATGTTTGTTGTTGTATGTCTTCAGGTCATTTCTGACTTATGTATGGTGACCATAATGTGAACTTGTTTTGGCGTTTTCTTGGCAAGATCTGTTCAAGAGGGGCTTGGAGATCTGGCTAATGTCTAAAATATGGATTGGAAACACTTAGCCCTCCAGACAGCGTGTTACAACTCCCACCATCCATCACCATAGGTTTAGGGATTAGAGATAATGGGAGTGGCAGCCCAGCAATATCTGGGCAGGCTTAGGGTTGCTGACCCTAGTTTGTGGCTGCAATATGAATGTAAAGTGCACCCTCTTGTGGTGCAACCTTGGCATATGTGAATCTGAGGTCGTGCCCATTATCGTCAATGGATGCAACCAGCATGCATTCATGCTGCTGTGAGTACGCACACATCACATCCGTTGAAGATAATGGGATGTGAGCGTTTTTTGTTTTGTTTTGTTTTTGTTTTACGCACAGGCATTCCTGGAATGGAACTCCTGCATATACAGAAGGTGCACTGTGGTCTGTGTAGCCTGGACTGTGTCAAGGCTGAAACTATAGAAGTGGAAATAATTATGATCTTAAAATAGGAATGTGGAACACTTTTTCAGCCCAAGACCTCATTTCCTCATGGATAACCTTCTGGAGGCTGTGTGCCAATGATGAATGAGGCCAAACCCAAATACACGAATGCAGCTGAAATACAGAGAGAGTGAGATACTGAAGGCACAATTGAAAACTATGCCATGAAGGAGGAAAAATGGCAGGTGTCTAATGAAACCGGAATGGTTGACTAAAGAACTCTCAGCTGAGCTAAGTGTTAAAAGAAACATGTACAGGAAATGGAAGAATGGTGAAACCACCAAAGAGGAATTCAAGCAAATAGCCAGGATATGTAGGGAGAAGGTCGGAAAAGCTAATGTACAGAATGAACTCAGGCTTGCTAGAGACATTAGAAACAATAAAATGGGCTTTTTTAGATACGTCGGCAGCAAAAGGAAAAACAAGGAAATGATAGGGTCACTGCGTGGAGAAGATGGCCAGTTAATAATGGAGGGAAGAGAGAAGGCAGAACTACTCAAAACCTTCTTTGCCTCAGTTTCCTCCCAAAAGGATAGAAGTACTCAACCTGGGAGATGGGGAGCAGGTGAGGAAGGGGGAGAAATGCAGCATAGAATAAGTAGAGAAGTAGTACAGGAATATTTGGCTAAATTAGATGAATTCAAGTCTCCAGGGCCAGATGAATTACATCCAAGGATATTAAAAGAACTGGCAGAAGTCATTTCTGAACCACTTGCAGTAATCTTTGAGAACTCTTGGAGAATGGGAGAAGTCCAAGCAGACTGGAGGAGGGCAAATGTCATCCCCATCTTCAAGAACGGAAAAAAAGAGGACCCAAATAATTATCACCCGGTCAGCGTGACATCAATACTAGGAAAGATCCTAGAGCAGATAATTAGCCAGTTTGTAATTACTTAAAAAGCAATGCCGTAATCAGTAAAAGTCAGTGTGGATTTCTCAGAAACAAGTCATGCCAGACTAATCTTATCTCCTTTTATGATAGGGTCACAGGCTTGATAGATGAAGGGAGTGCTGTAGACGTGGCATATCTTGACTTCAGTAAGGCCGTTGACAAAGTTCCCCATGATATTCTTGCAAAGAAACTAGTAAAATGCAGGCTGGACAGGGCTGCTGTTAGGTGGATTAGTAATTGGTTGACCAACCAAACCCAAATGGCTGCTTTTCATCCTGGAAAGAAGTGACTAGTGGGGTGCCACAGGGTTCTGTCCTGGACCCAGTGCTATTCAACATCTTCGTCAATGACTTGGATGAAGGAGCGGAGGTCATGCTGATCATATTTGCAGATTACACCAAACTGGGAGGGGTTGCTAATACCCCAGAGGACAGGATCAAATTTCAAAATGACCTTGACAGATTGGAGAGCTGGGCCAAAGCTAACGAAATGAATTTCTACAGAGAGAAATGTAAGGTCCTGCACTTAGGTAGAAAAAATGGAATGCACAAATATAGGATGAGGAACGCGTGGCTGGATAGTAGTACATGTGAAAGGGATCTAGGAGTCTTGGTAGATCACAAACTGAACATGAGTCAGCAGTGTGATGAGGCAGCCAAGAAAGCCAACGCGATTCTTGGTTGCATCAATAGGAGTATGGTGTCTAGATCGAGGGAGGTAATGGTACCATTCTATTCTGCCTTGGTTAGGCCTCATTTGGAATACTGTGTCCAGTTCTGGGCACCTTAATTCAAGAAGGATATCAACAAGCTGGAATGTGTCCAGAGAAGGGCGACCAAAATGATGAAAGGTCTGGAAGCCATGCCATATGAGGAATGGCTTAGGGAGCTGGGTATGTTTAGTCTGCAGAAGAGAAGGTGGGGAGAGAAGAGGGGACATGATAGCCATGTTTAAATATTTGAAGGGATGTCATGTTGAGGAGGGAGCAGGCTTGTTTTCTGCTGCTCCAGAGACGAGGATAAGGAACAATGGATTCAGGCTGCAGGAAAGGAGATTCCACCTGAACCTCAGGAAGAACTTCCTGACAGTCAGAGCTGTTCAGCAATGGAATATGCTGCCTTGGAGTGTGGTAGAGTCTCCTTCTTTGGAGGTTTTTAAGCAGAGGCTGGATGGCCATCTGTTGGGAATGCTTTGATGGGTATTCCTGCATAGCAGGGGTTGGGGTCTCTTCCAAACTCTATGATTCTATGATTCTATAGAGAGAGATGCCCCTCCTGAGCAGTTAAGCTTGGAAAAAGCCTTCCAGTGGGAGCCTTTCTTAGCTTAATTTCTGTGCTTGGAACCCCAATTTTCAGTGAGGGGAACACACAGCAGGAGAGGAGGATTGACTTCACTGTACCCCCTACACACTAATTAGCCATTGCTTCTAGAGGAGAGTTTTTTTCAAAATCCATTTGAAACAAGAGTCAGTCTTTTCATGTCTTGTGCCCCAATGAACCCTGTTTAAAAAATGGTTGAAAAAAAGCTTCCCGTTAGTGAGAAAGATCAGGAGTTGCAGCAAGTGGGAAGGGTTAGCCCTTCCCTTCCTTATTGGCCTAACTTGTGTGGGTCTGTGAATCTGGTGTATGGTCCCATTGATGTTATCCTGAGAATCACCTTGGCCTCTGCTGCTGTCATTTTTTATCTCTGTCTAAAAGGATGAAACGAGAAAGAGGAATAATTTTAGCTTGTCTGTTAAGTCTTTGACTCAATGGGAGTTATTTTGCATAGTCTAAATAACGTAAATTTTGACTCTTTGATGGTCCTGTAAGAAGGATGTTTTTAAGCTATGGTCTTGTTTGCTTCTGTTAAAGGTAGGAATATATGGAGACGTAATGCACAGATCCAGCATGGTGTAGTGGTTTGAGCATTGGACTGTGACCCTGGAGACCAGGATTTGATTCCCAACTTGGCCTTGGAAACCCACTGGGTGACTATGGTTGTGTCACACACACTGGGCCTCCAGAAAATCCCATGAAAACTCTTTTTATGTATGTTGAGGTTGACAAGAATAACTTTAAAAAACAGTCTACATCAAACCATAATAGTGGACTTCCCAAATTGGAAAAATATTTTTAAGACTTCTAGAGTGTTATTTAGGACCATTTTAAGATGATAAAGTGTTCCTTGTATATTGATTTTACAACCTTCTTTTATGTATGCTGGTAGTCTCAATGAAAAAAGACCCACTTCATATGGGCAGCCACCCATGTGAGTAACCACATGAAGATGTGGAGTGAAAGATTGGCAGATCACAGAGAAAGCTCAGAAGCTTTCACAGTAATCTTTTGTCACAAATAACTCCGAGGGCTCCACCACCTCAGAACAAATGTGTGAATTAGCCAGACAGCTCAACAGGCAATATTTGCATTTTCCTGTGTCCAGATAATTTCCAAAAGGATTCTGCAGCAAAGACGTGCATGGTTTTTAAAGTCTTCTGAGTTTGCTCCATGTTCTAAATTTAGGGCATAAACTGTGCTTGTCTTCTCAGAGGAAAGCCCCGTTTTATTTGGTGAGACTTACTTCCATGTAATTATGTTCAAGACTGTGGGCTTATTCCACTGCCCAGCCCTTTAGAAGCCATTGTTTTGCTAAGCAGGTACTGGGTGTAGGAGGTTCTTTGGACTAGGGTGCCAATTACACACTAGAATGAGGAATGGATGGTATCAGGGTGTGTCAAACTCTTTCCAAAAACCAGCCAGTCAGAGGAAAAAGATGGCCAAGGGTAGAGGAAGGAAGGAGTTACTTTGGCTATGCATTCCTGTATATTCCCTGCCTCTTTGCAGCTTCCTGATTAATTTGGCCAGTTGTGGTGGCTGCCATGCCATACATCTACTGGCAGAGGAGGAAAGCATCCCCTGGCTAAATGATCTTCTGCTTCCTAGAAATATCCTCTCCAAACCTCCAGATATACTGTAACTCCCCCTTGCTCCCCCCTTGGGAACCACTCAGCTAATGTAAACTAAAAACCATTGACTTGCCTTTTAATACCCATGGATTTAGGATTAAATATTTTAGCTGCGTCAACTATTGACTTATGAATAGTGTGCTGTACATACAATCCTGATGTTCGCTGCCTTTATATACACAAGGACAGCTCATTTGCTGGAAGTAGTTTCTTAAATGAGGCATCTGCTGGTATAAACATCAAGTTGATTCTAGGTGCAATTTAAGGCTTTCTACCTGGCAACACTTTATGACAGAGATGTAGCCCCGCCCTTATTGTTGTGTGTAGGGGGGTTTATCGCTGATGAACATCCCTCTCAGCTTAATCTGTTGGAGAGTACTGCTGCTGCACTGCAGCTTGGCTTTGTGTCACATGCATACTTTAAACTGCATGAAGCTTTGATGACTTGCCTCAGGATTAATCCACTACTATCGAGAGACAGGATTTGAGGTCTTGTACAAAACAGGAGGGCAACTGTCAGCTTTCTACTGTTTCATCTTTTAACGTTTGGAAAGTTAAGACTTCTGACTATGAGCGAACAGGATTATGAGGAAGGTGGTCCAAGCTCAGGTGAGTCTGATTTTTATTAAGAAAAAGAAAGAGAGAGAGAGAGCGCAAAGCATGTCGTTTCCAAACTGCTTGTTGTTCCTGTTTCGGGGGAAATCCAGCAGAAGTGAAACAGGCTTCTTCAGGGGATTCAGAGATTGTTTTCTGCAGTTTTAATGACACTACGTTATTTTGTAGAGATCATTCCGTTATGTTATATTGGAACTTAGTACAAATGTATTTGTAAGTCAGTGCATTTAATTTTGATGATGCAGTATCAGAATTCTCTGTTGCATAATGCAGATTAAGTACTTTTCATTTTGCTCTTTACTATAACTTAGAATCTAAATTTTAGGTGGACAGAGCTGGAGATACTTTGTGGATATTTAAAAATTGAAGGTAGGATTTCAGTGTTAAAAGAAATTAAAGCTACACACACATGGGCACTCCTATGCACATATGATTACTTTTTTATAGTAACCCTAAAGTGACTTGTAGTACACTGTAGAAATATTTTAGAGTCTGTTTCTAACCGTTAATAAATATACTTTATTTTTTTCTTGCTCTTGTTTTATAAATTAAAATAAAAATCCTGGTTAAATGGTTGTTACTCAGTGATAATAGGACAAATATTAAGCAAAATACAAGGATACAAAATCTCTCTGAACTTGTTTTGTGCTCCGGATACTCAAGGAATGTGGGAATATCTTTAAAGTTGGGAAAATAGAAGTAGTACCGGTTATAAGACAGCTGAGGAACTTTAGTTGCAACTTCTAATTCTTTTTTTTAGTCACTGTGTCAGTTTTGGTCGTTTAGTGTAAGCTCAAGTAAGAATAGTAGAGGTGAGCTAAATGTTATGACTAAAATGAAGGGAACAATCCAGTGCATTGGCACATAACTTTCTTCCACTGTTCCTTGCCCCACTGGTAACGCTCCTATGTTGTTAGAGAGCAATGTTTGGAGAAGGTTTGTGTGTACCTAACTCACATGTGGAAAAGGAATTGGATCATGCCCCAGTGGTTACATAGGGTGTTTTTTTTTAATTGCTTTTGGATTGCTGAAAAGAATGAAACAGTGAAAGGGGACTAAAACTTCCAGTGTATATCATCTCTTGTCTCAATTACAGTTTCATACTATTATTGAAAACATCAATATATCACTCAACGTAGTCTTTCATCCATATGTTTTCTTGTTTCTTGGAAAACATATAATTTCTGGGAAATTAAAATGAATAGAGTGTATGAATTTTTTTTGAAAAAAATAGCATGTTGCTTTGTGACTTTCTTTGAAAATCCCAAAACAGTCTTGGAAGTCTTCAGAACTTATTCTTGTTGTTTTGCCTTCAAATTCTTTCTGACTTACGGCGACCCTGTCACAGAGTTTTCTGGGGCTGAGAGTCTGTGATGTACCCAAGGTTACCCACTGGGTTTCTATGGCCAAGCAGGGAATCAAATCCTGGTCTCCAGGGTTGTAGTCCAGTGCTCAAACCACTATATCATGCTGTCAGAAATTAAACCCCATATAGTTTTCTGCTACTCTATTTGTCTGCCTTAACTGATTCCACGTGCATATATGTAGGGTGACACTCTTATAGACAGAAAGAAAAAAATCCACCTTTTTCTATTCTATGCGCATTGCCATAGGCAGGTAGAACAGTGGCTGTTTACAAGAAGGGACTCTTAATAGGCTGGATGTTTTATCTTTTCTATTATGTTTTAAATGTATTTCAGACTCTTTTAACTTTGTGTTATTAGGAGAGTTGTTAACTATTTTTTAACTTTTGTACTCACAGTTTTTAAGCTGTACTTTGTTTTAAATTGGATCTTACTTGCCTTAGTTCCTGTGCAAAGATGATATTGATCAATGAAATAAACAAACAAACCTGCTATTTCATTCATACTGGGGTTGAGTAGTGGGACTGTTAAGGCTTTGCAGTAGGAATCAGAGAGGTAGATTTGTTTTATATGAATGTATTCTGTAATTGTCTGATGTGACAAATAAAAGTTCTGGATCAGGTACAGCAGATGCTCTTTCAGCACAGTATAAATATCTGTCACAAGCTGACCTCAGAACTCCTATGGCAAGGGGGAGCAATACCAAGTGTTCTGAGTTGCATTGAATTTCCAGTTGTATGGTGTTCTGACTGCCTGACATCCTTGTCTAGCAGTTTTCCAGGACTCAGTATCCAACACTCCCAGGGTGGGAATATTTTCTGTTCCAATTTCAGCCAGATTTTTAGTTGAAAACCATGTTTAGGTGGTCTTGAAAATTATTTTAGCATGTTGCTCCCTTCTGGTATTTCAGTTTGAACATTTGTGGTATTGTTTAATTTTAACATGGCTTTAACGCTACTGTTTCTTGTTGAAAGGCAATTTAGAGGCCCTCAAATGATAAAAATTGTAGTCCCACATCACTGCAGATATTTCTGTAAGTTGTTGTGCTGGTAGGATAATTTTTACTCTGGGATATGCTGGAAGGTCAGGTTTTGCTAATCAACTTGATAAGGCTGTTTCACATATATTTCACTGTTTACAAACGTATACGTGTGTCTTTCAGGATGACCTTCAGCATACTCCCTGTAGGTAGAAAATTTGCATTTCTGACCAGAATATATTTGATATCAGGTCTTCTGCTACTGCTCTGTTATGTATGTGATACCTTAAGAAGGAAAGTATTGGTTTGTTTCCTGAAAAACAGTTTCTGGTTTAAAAAAAAAGTATTTTGAGTAGCATGGGGGCAGGACCAGCACAGTGTAGTGGTTTGAGCATTGGGCTATGATTCTGGAGCTTAGGGTTCAAATCCCTGTTTGACCTTGGAAACCCACTGGGTTAACTTGGGCATATCACTCTCTCATAGCCTCAGAGGAAGTCAAATACTCTAAGTAAATAAAACACACAAACCATTTTAGACAATTCTTGCCAAGAAAACCCCGTAATAGCTTCCCGTTAGGATTGCCATAAATTGGAAATAACTTGAGGCACACAATAACAAAGTTTTTTTTCCTTGTAATTGTAGATAAGTTCATTTAAATGAATGCAGTTTAAATGAACTGCTTTAAAATATACCTATTGTTGTACTTTGTACTTTTCCTGTTATAAATATCAGGCAAGTGGAATGGCTTTTGTTGTGTTCAGTGATAGTAACTGTTAAGCCTTCAGCTTCAACGTTAAACTATATATCAGTATACAGGTAGCAAAATATACATGAAGTTTTCTCACAAGGCTGTTTGCCCATGTAAATAAAATGTGATTTATGAAGCATATTTCAGATTTTTCCAATTAAAAGATTGTAAGGATATTCTAAGACATAGACATAGACATACACATATTGTGTAAAAGAGTTAAAAAGATGTTTCTGATTAATGAAATGGTAGCTAGAAAATATAATTCTAAAATATGAAAGAGTCCATCAGTTCAGTTGGTCTGTATAATGTGCATGCAAAGTACTTTCCAAGTTAAATTATTGTTTGTCCCCAGTATTCTCATACATACTTACACATGTGTGTGTACACGTGTTTGTTTGTGTAATCTTACAAAGTCATCCTGTAAACCGTGTGCATGCTGCAGTTTGTCAAAGTGAGTGTAAAGCAGTTCTAGTATAGTTTTTAGATTTCCATTGTGTTTCCTTCCCTTGATTCTGATAGAAATTAATTCCCTGGCTAAATTGTAACAGGTAGATTTAAAGACCTTTTGAGCATAGTGGGAGGTTTTTGTTTTTGTTTTTTTTAAAGTGAGAAGACCACAAAATGTCATGAAGTTTCACCAGTGTCTGTAATAGCCTTCTAACAATGTTGAAAGGAAAGAGAGACATAATTCAATAGCAGAACGCTTGTTTTGCCTGTATGATTGTTCTTGCTCGACCTCTGGTTTCTTGGATGGCAGCTGACTAACTCTGGAAAGCTTGACACTTGATAACTCTACCTTCTAGAGGGGCACGTGGTCTGAATCAGCAGCTTATCTGTGCCTAAGGATTCTAGTACCAAACAGCTAGAGTTCTTCAACTGAACAGTTGAAATTGGACTCTCTTGATGTACCACTCTTTCCACATGAGTGGTGCTTCTGTGATTAAATGCTGACACTTACATCTGGAGCATAACTGGCCTTATTTATTTCAAATGGGAAATGAGTCTTTGGAATATATTATTCAACAGAACCGGACAAAATCACATTGTATGCACAGTTGTAATTGACTTTCAATAATGTTTTAACATTAAACAAATCTGTTATGTGGCTCAAGTGTTATTATACATGGGTTCTTCACTTTGACCTGCGGTTCTGTTCATAAATAGTTACATTCCTTCAAGTCAACTCCAACTTATGGCAATCTTATCATAGAGTCTTCATGGCAGTATTTGTTCAGAGAAGATTTGTCATTGCCTTAATCTGAGTTGGAGGCAGTGTTACTTGCCCAAGGTCACCGAGTAGGTGAGCAGGGCTGAGCGAGGATTCAAACCCTGGTCTGCCAGATTCCTAGTCTAACATTTCAGAAGTCTAATCCACTGCAAGATTCAAAACCCTAGTCCATTATACCACACTGGCTCTCTCTCTTTATAAATAGCAGACTATAAATTTATTTTTAAATTTATAACCTGACTCATCCTAAGAGCTCTAGAAACTTTTAACAAAATAAAGTATATTTTGTTAAACGCCTGCCAAAAGCTAATTGTCAAAATATTTATACTGGTGAACAAAAAATGTATCAGTCTTTCAATTGCTATATTAATGTTTAGAGTATCTGTAATAGTGATTGTTGAAGGAGAAATAAGGAATGGCTGTATTTAATTCCAGCTTTAAAGAATAATTCACTGAGAAGTTGTACCTGCTAGACATTAAGGAAAAATATTGTTTCTGAACAGTATTTCATTATTCATTTTTTAGGCAAAGTGATTGCTATCCTTGTTATGGGGAGGTGTCTAAGGCCACCCACAAAAACCACAACTCAGCTAGGACTTGATTCAAATCATACTGCCATTACTTGGGCCCTTGCAGCATGTAGTATTTTGTTAATCTTCCAAATAATAAGTAAATTTTTAAACTGTACAAAATCAACATTTTAAAAGCATTATTCTGTAAAATTGCTGTAATCCTTGCTCCTTTGGACTATGTCAAATAATTGGATCATTCCAATTGAATGCATATAGTATGATTGCTGTTTGAAGAATCTTAGACATTCAGGACTGTTTATATAACAACTGAGAATGGAAGCACTGAACCAACTTTGGGTGAACACTATGCCAGCTGTTATTTAGTACTTCACAGTGTTCAGCTTGTATCTCTTTAGTATTTTCATTACTCTTGCGAGATCTTAAGGTAGGATGATAATTACTATCTTTATATTAGAAATGGAAGGCTGAGAGAATAGTGGCTTACCTGAAGCTGTGCAGTGAATTCTTGCTAAGATATTGCTAGTTATATACTGTATGGATTACTGTAATGGGTTCTACATAGGGCTGCCTTTCAAGAGTGGTCAAAAATTTCTGCTGGTCCAAAGAGCTGCAGCCATATTACTGATGGGCTGGCTACAGGGAGTGTACAACTCCCTTGCTACAACAGCCCCACTGGCTGCCAGTACCTTTCTGGCACAATTTAAAGTATTGGTTATGACCTATACGCCTATTCAGGCTGTAAGACCGTATCTCCACACATGATCCTACCCATGTTATGAGATCTTCTGGGAAGGCCCTCGTCTCTGTTCTATTACCTTGACAGGCACTTCTGGTGGAAACTGGGACAGATCTTTCTCTTTGGTAGCTCCCAGGCTGTGGCTGCTCACAGGTTCTTGAACTTACTTCCTAGGGAGGCTAGACTGGCGTCCTCCTTGTTACCCTTCCTTAGACAGACTTCTTTGTGAGTCTTTGAGGACTGATTGTTCGTGGACAGAGGGCCTTTAATAAAGTACTGCACTACCTATATTTGTTGCTTTTCTTTCTACTGGGAATGTGTTCAGTTACTTTTAATTCTATTGATAGTTTAATTATATTTTGATATCTGTATGATATATACTTTTAGCTGTATCTCTTTTAACTTTGTAAGCCGAGGGTTGGAGAGAAGGCAGGATACTAGTAATAGTAGTAGCAAACGTGAATTTGAATATAAAGTTTCCTGGTCAAGTAGTGTGATAGAGCTTCCAGTTTCCTTTTTTGGGGGTGGAGGGCTAAAAGTAGCTGTGAGGGGGGAGGTGACTAATGGATCAGAACCATAGCACTGGGTGGCAGGGTGAGGCTTTACCTCCTTCTCCCTTGACCCTTTCTCAAAATAAAATAATCTTTCCCAATACTGTTACTTGTTGCAGATGGACAATAAGTTACATACCTATATTGTTTCTGTCTTTCTGCCTCTCCATAGTTAAAACCAACTTTTGAGGGACTAGAGATGGGAAGGCTCAGAGGAAAATATTTTTTGTGGAGATAGACTATGTTTCTGTGTCCTTTCCCCCAAGTTGGTTTTTTGTTTGTTTGTTTGTTTTTATTTTTTGTATTTTCCCCCAAACCTGGAAATGTTGAATGATATGGATGATGAAATATTATATTTTAGAATGGTAAGTAAAATGGGTAAGTTGGGAGTTTGTCTGCCCATCATGATGCAGGAGAACCCAGCTTGCTGTTTGCAATTGCACACATGCATGTTACCTAATCCTGTCAGTCACTTGTGTTGGAAGAATCTCATTTGACTGAGAGAAAAAATAAGCCAGAACACAATTGTTGAATTCAGACTTCATGCTAAACAAACCAGAGACTGAAGGGCAGCAACTGGCCAGGGTATACTTGTGTTGGTTTGCCCTCAACAGGTCAGAATTCTTGAAGACTTCAAGGAGGTACATGGAATACTTATCATGATGTCCAGATTCACCAAAATTGTTAATATATTTCTACTGGCTTTTGCTTCTTGCCACCCAAATAATTTCTGGTGCACTTAGGACTTGATATTGATATAGAGTATCTTTAATTATTTTTGCTCCAAAAAATGTAGGTTGGAATTCAGGCAGGCGTATCCTTTCTGTTAACATGGTGGCTAATGACAAATGGTTAATTTGCAAGAGAAAGTTCAGAGGAAGCTGCCTTGTGCCAGTAAGGCTAATTGTTCAGCTCAATATTGTCTACTCATAACTTGCAGTGGCTCTCCCAGGTCACAGGGAGGGGCTTTTCCCTATCACCCACTAGCTGATACTGTTCAAAATGGGATACTTCAAAGGTTGACCCTGGATCTCTACATGCTCAGATTGTACTCTGCTGCTGAACTGAAGTCCTTTGAAGTTGTTGTTTTTACTCTCATGAGCTTATGGGATTCCTACAGAATGGTTTGAGGCACTATTTTATTTATATAATAAAGTGCCATTTTTTCTATTGTATTGATTTATCTATACCACACCTTTTCTGCAAAACTGGGACTCAAGGTGGCTTACAAAATGAAAAGTAATGCAAGTAAAAACATGTGTAAATAAAAATATGCAAATATTTAAAATGTATTTAAATTGTCTATAGAATGAAAAACCATTTGAAACATATAAAAGTCAGAGGATAAAATTAATATTACATACTGAGAAAAAAAATTCTTATAAAACAGTTGCCAAAAAAGCCTGTATAAAGGTCTTTGCTTGCTGACGGAAGAACAACAAAGAGAAAGCTAGTGTGGCCTTCCCAGAGCCTAGGGGCAACTACCAAGAATGCCATCTCTTGTGTTCCCACCACCATACATCCCTATTGATATTATAACCACTGAAACTGATGTAAACATTTAAATATTGGGGTTTTTTTGCAGGGTGGGTAAACGTGCTTTTTTAAAGGTCATTGGCTGGTTTAAAAAAAAAAAGCTGTAGCAGCAGATGACAAGTGCGGAGCAAAGATGAAATTTTCACAAATATATGTTATCACATGTCTGTTTCTCTCTCGCTCTCCCCCTCCCTCCCCCTCCCTCCCCCCTCCCTCCCTCCCTCCCTCTCCATACACACACACACACACATATTTAATTAATTAATTAATTAATGATTGGCAAGATTTGAAGTAGTTTGTAAAAGCACAATGTTCCTCTTAACTTTTGGTCACAGTCATGTCTAACCATTTCAACAGGGCATCTCATCAGCTTGTTTTCCATCTTTCAAATAGGAGTAGCTTGGAGGCAAAACACTCATGTTTGCAGTGGCTGGTAGGCATCATCATATTTGTGAACCTGGTTTAGAGGCTGCATGCCACTGAATACTGGTTGCTTAGTGCTTTGCTTGTTGGGTTGCCGGGTGTAAACATGTGAACAAATAAATGAACAGTATACTCTACCATTCTACAAAAAGGCTATAGAAGAAATAGTTTGTTATACATCTTGGGTACAGATAGGAGCTGATGGAGGCAAAGAAATGAAAGCTTCACTGTCTATCAAAAATGGTCTTGCACAGCAGTACTTCCTAGAAGATTAAATGTTTTATAAATATATACCTACTTTGTAGTTCAGGAATAATAATATTTTGCAGTGTTTGACATGTGTTTGCACATTGCTTAAACCAGTGACTACCTAAGACAGGACATTTACAATTGTAGATCCTAACAGTATAGAAGAACAGTATAGAAGAACAGTATAGAAGAAAGTTATATATAACTATTTAAACTTTACTACATTTCTGCATTTGCCAAAATGTCAATTAAAAAAAAACTCCTCGGTGTGTATCTTCATAATATCTGAAGGTTTTGCCTGAAATAAATATTTTCAGTAGGGTATCTTTTAAAGATGTTGCTTTTTTTCATACTGATAGTTGAGAACAGAAAGAAAAATAACAGTACATTGTTAATTTTTGAATAGCCAAGAATCTTTTTGCAAGAGGAAGAATGACTGAGAATACAACTAGATGAGATGTTGTCCTTTTTTAAAGCATTTTAAGATAAGCCTTGGGGATTTTATTTTTCACAATCTAAATTACCACCTTCCCAGACTTGTTCACCAAGAAAATAATATGGGTACAATATAGATAAATATCAATTTGCCCGACTGCCTTTGTGATTACTTTTAACATCAAAAAAGGGAGGGAGGACTGTGATCACAGATAGTTTGGCTCTAAAGTGAAGAAGAATAAAGTACAATTCTCCCTCCACATTTGCAAGGGTTCGGGGGATAGACCCCCTATGAAAGTGGAAAAATCATAAATAATTCCCCCATCTACTCCCCCTCCCATTCCCTGCCAAAGCTCCCACCTTTTCATTCCCATGCAAAATGGAAGAGAACGGGGTAGGGGGGAAGGCTCCCAAGAGTCTTCCTTTCCTCCTCTGGAGTTCCCCCACTTCTCCTTCCCATGCATTTTGCCCTGTATGGAGACAATGGGTGGAAAGCAGAGGACAGAAATTCCAGAGGAAAAAAGGAAGGCTCTTGGGAGTCGTCCCCCTTCCACTCTATTCCCTTCTGTTTTGCCTCAGTGCAAGTTCTCCACACTGTTTTGCCTCGGAGAAGTCACCCTGGGGCAAAATGCATACGAATGGGAAGAGGAGAATGGGGGGTGGGCGCACTCACACTCGCTAATAATCAAATTCATGAATGTCAAATCTGCAAATGTAGAGTGAGAGCTATAGTAAGAGTAAAGAATAAAACTTGTTATTTTTCTTTGCAGACCAAAGTGGGGCTAGTTGCCGTACTTTCACATAAGAGGTAGAAAGGGGACTTGGCGGAAATGTCAAAGCCATATACCTCTCGTGCACGAACTTCTATCTGTTCATACACTCAACCTCCTGCACCCATTCACAAACACCCAACAACATTACTTGTTATTTTGTTCCTTTAAATCATTCCTATCTTGTGATGACCCTGTCGTAGGTTTTTCTTGGCAATATTTGTTCAGAGGAGGTGTGCCCAGGCTTAACCAGTGAGTTTCTTTCCATGGCTGAGTGGGGATTGAAACTGTGGTCTCCTAGGCCAACAGTCAAACCACTACACTGCACTTTCTCTCTGCCTATCAATATGTAGCGTGTGTAACGTACTCTTCCCCGATTCAAAATTCATGTATCATGTCTGGATTCCACTTGCTGAGCCCTCTTATTAAATTTTCTTCCTTCATCTCCGCACTCCTTTTTGCTTTACCCTGGAGAGAAAGCAACAATCCTTTTTTTCACACGGAAGACTTGGGATGCTCCAGTGTGCTAAGAGTACCGGGGTACAGATACTGGGGGCTCATGTGTAATGTAGTTTTCCATTTAAAACTGCCTTTGTGAGAACATTGAACCCAACAAACTGTTGTCCAGCATCTTGTTAATCAGTGCTTGATGACAGAATTTTCTGCAGTAATCTTATCTTGAGAATGAGAAAGAATAACAAGAAGAGTACCAAGTGTGGAAAGTGGTGGCTAAAGCATCTTTCCAAATAATTGATTATGTGCCATTCTAGCCATTTGGAAATGTTGCTCAAACAGGAGAGTCAGCCTCCTTGTCTGCTTCTCCCGTTATCTGGGATTTGATGACAGGTGATGTCTGTCAGAAGAGATGCACCTGGAGGGAGGGATTCAGGACCCTTGCTGTGTGTTGCTTTGCTCGTTCAAATTGCATTTTATTTGTCATTCTTCAAATGAATGGAGCAGACCTAGAATGAAAGATCTGATTCTGGTGTTGAGCATCAGTCAAATAAACAAGTTTAACTGTTATAGGTGAACAGTACTTCTATATTTCCAAAAGATAAATGTTAAGAACATTGAGGTTTTAATTTAAGCTTTGGTTACACTGTGATCAACCTGTTTGTGGTAGCTTTCTTTAAATAATATGCCTTGTAAGTTCTAGAAAATGCAAAAGCTTGCTCACTCAAAATTTTGCAACATTTTCAATACTTCTAAAAAAGAAATTGTCTTAAATGTGAAGTTGGCTTGTTTATGCTAATGGACCGATGTGCTCGCCTTCTTGTTCTGAAAGATTTCATTGAAATCCTTTGTTAGCTTATTCTCCTTTTTTGTCACTTCATACAAAAATTGCCACTTCATATAAAATTGGTTTTTGTTTTATTTTCATTTATAAAGTAGAAGGAATTCAAATAGAATGAAAAAGCTAAATGCTTCCATTTGAGATTTAGGGTTAGGATTGACAATACTGAAACGTTTAAAAAACTACGTAAATCCTTAAGCTTGTTAGAGATATGCTCAGAAGTTGTTGCTGGCAGGAGAAATAATAGTTATATATGACGTAGGTAATCAAAACTGAAAACTGTGTTTTCAACTGCGGTTAAGCTCTAAAGCCTATAGAATCTACAATACATTAAGACAGGCTTTTTAATCTCTGATAATGGGCAAAGCTCCAAAGTATGTACTTTACTCTTTGACCTCAGATTTGCAAGGTCATATTAACTGTATGCACTCATTACTGTTCCTTCCTTCAGAATGTTAAAAGCAAAATCTGTGGTGTGGTAATACCTTTATTAGACCAACCAAAATGCCGCAGGATTGTAAGTAATATTTTAGATTCTCCAGAACTCTTCATCAGAGTGAAACTGCAAAGTATCTTGTGACACCTTTTAAGATTTACTTTCTATTGTTAACAGTGGCTATTCACAAAATGGAATCTTCACCTGAATCCAATTTCAAGAATGCATTTGCCACCCACCCTCAGTACTTTTCTGCATTTAATCTCCTTCGTGACACTATATAGATTGCAGAATTTCTAGATGACTTCATGCGTCTGAAGAAGTTGGGTGTAGTTCATGAAAGGTTATGCTATGATAAATCTACTAGTCTTACCCTTTGGATATTTAATCAGCCTGGATACTTTGTAAAATTCCTGTGGGTCTCTGTGTGTGTGTGTGTGTTTTTAAAGGACTTTGTACAGTATTCCCAGAGGGTTGCAATTTGTAACAGTCCCGGGATGGACTGCAGGCAAATTTATAAGAGGCAATTGGAGTATCCTGATCAAGTGCCAGGCAGATTTAAAGATGTACCCATGGCTACAATGACAAACTGGGCAAGCCCCTGATCTTTGAAAATGTGGATTGTATTGGTTTCCTGGTTTTGACTCAAGCCCTATTCAGAACATACAGATTCTTCACAAGGGAAAAAAAGTAGTAAAGAGAATCAATATTTTTTATAGGAGCAAAGCTAGAGATTAATTTTGTATGGTATACTAATTATACAGTCAGAAGAGACATTGGAAAGCATTGCCTAATGGCTGGAACATAAGTGATTCTTGATAAAAGGAGTAATTTCAGCTGTGGAAAGACATTTTTCTGCCCTTAATGTTTGTGTTGTACAGTACTTGTTGCTCTGAAATCACTTCCTGATATTTAAGTGGTATACATTTCTGACAGAGAGGAGTTAATGTGCGAGTATGACCTTGGCAATGTAATATTTGGAGAAATCATTTGAATTGCATTGTTTGAAGTACTAGAATTCTGTCCATATTGAACAGTGTTATGCCACTAAATTCTAGACTCTGTTTAAAATGAGTCTACCAAATAGTTATTTGTTAAAAGGTTAGTTACAATTCGGCATTAGTGAGAAAACATTAATATTTTAAAGTGCTATATAAATGCTAAACATTATCATTGTAATATCAGAGATGATTAAATATATTCATTTATAATATTCAAGGAATTCCTGGATTTCTCTTAGTCAATCAGTTAGAACTAACTGGTTTTTAGTGAACTATTTCAAAATTTTGGGGAGTCTCGCCAGCTACTTAATCAGCTTTTTTTTTGTTCTGTAAATCAGAGCGCACATACAACTTACATTTTAATGGCTTATTTTTCAGCACCAACATCATTGGTGCAGGGCTTGGATCAGGCCACTGAGGGCCCTCTTTATCAGTTGATAATTTTTTTACAGTAAATATTAGTATCAGTTTATTTAAAGTGTTGTTGTTGTTGTTGTTGTTTTGTACTTTCAAGTTGTTTTTGACTTACAGCAACCATAAGGTGAACCTATCATGGGGTTTTCTGGGTCTGAGAATGTGTGACACACCCAAGGACACTCAGTGGGTTTCCATAACTGAGTGGAGGTTTGAACCTTGGTCTATAATACAGTAAAAATATAAATTGTAGCAATAAAAGCAAACTAGAGATATGACACCATCAGCATGAACTAAACATAAGGCCCTCTGCCTGCTTTCAAAACACTGAACCCAGAAGATCTTAAGATGCAGACAGTAGGATATAAGGAAAGATGCTCTTTCAGTTTTTTTCTGGTCCTAAGCTGTTTGGAGCTTTAAAAAAAAGCAACAGCAGCTTTATCTGGGTTCAGAAGCACAGCTGCACTACTTTCTTATGAAATCTTGAGCCTTTTTTATAATCTGGCCCCGTAAAATCTTTAGTCTCTGTTATTAGAAAAATCAACTGCATTGACAGCTAGAGACATTCCCAACTGTTCTGCATCCTCTCTGTGGAACTAAACGGGATTTGAGGACTACTGGTGATCCATTTCAAGAAGCTCTGATATTTAATTGGTAGAGACCACAGTCCAAAGAGAGACTGAATGGATATAATTTTTCTGTTTGCATTGTTATAATTATAAATCAGCTTAAAATCAAATTACAATATTACATCCAAGACTTCAGGCAAAAAAAGTCTGACCACTGAATCTCTGACAACTTACCAGGTGGATCCAGGTTAGTGATGTCTGTCTACTCAGCAGACCACTCTTTTCTAGGAGGGGGAAAAAAATGGTTAAAGTACCTCTTCTGAAATCCTCAGGAGCAGTAATTCACCTTTCAGATAGGTCACAGCCTTCATACTTGCAGGAATTCACCTTTAGGATAGGTCACAGGAAAAAGATACCAATTTGTTGTATTTAGAAGCAGGTTTCTGACCGATTCCAGTTTTGTGTCTTGTTCCATTCTGACTTTTTGGCAGCCTCTGGTGCCCCTAGAGGATTCTTTGACAGAAAACTGCCCCCCCCCTTCTCTGGTTGCCCATCCCTGGTCTAGGATTTGTGATGGTTTGGGGTGTTTTCCTCTCTGATTTTTGTCAATATGCTGAACTGGTCATTAAAAAAAAGTCATAATGAGATGATAGCAGCCACATCTATAAACCCTCTGCTATACATGCACTAAAAGAGTAATAGATAAGGGAAAAGAGAAAGGTAGTTTGCAATAAGAATTTAAACAGAGTTTTGCTGGATTCAGTGATGGGTCCATCTAAACTTGGCACCATTTCCAACAATAGAAGCCAACGTACTAGGTGTGTTCAATTTATCATGGTATTCCAAAGATACTGTGCACAACTGTGGACATTGAATTTAGGTATCAATAGCCACAAATAGATCTATCTTCCATGGCTTTCACTAGTTAATCTTAAAAGTCATTTAGTCACCATTACCACATCCTGTACATTTCTGGAAGAAAAGGAGCTATGGTTTTGGGTTTTGGGTTTTAAATCACAGCAAAATACAGCATTTAAACATTTCCAGTGGCCATTTGCACAGTTTTCCAAGCTTTGAACCAACTTTTCTTATGGTGAGGGGTAAAGGAAACCTTTCCTTCATGTGCTGAATCGCTGCCAGTCTTTACTAAAGTAAAACACTAAGACCCATGAAGAAAACCAAGCAAATCCACCAAGGGTTGTTTAGATGGTACTGGCAAGATAATAAATGGAAATGAAGAACAGCTGCAGAATGACAACCAGGTGTAGAAGTATTAGGTTTAGATAACCCGTTTAACCAAGTGTGGATCTAGCCATCAATAGAATATTGCTTTTAGCATGTTTGTTTCGATGCCTAAGAAAACCTACAAAATTCAAATAATACTGTCTCCAAACGTCTTACCCTCCAATTTAGCCACCTGGCGCTCAGGGATGTAGCCATGCTTTCTGAGCAATGATGATGCTTTTCAGATTCTTAGAAGTGCCTATGAGCTGTGCCGTGGGTTGCATTCATTTCTGTTTGAAGCTATGTTGCTGCCCGTTAGTGAACTGGTATGTGAAACAGAGCCTTCTTTATACAGACATAAAATGATGGATGGATACATCTGATGTGGTGGCTGAATACTTGCACACAGAATTCAGCCTCTCTTACAGTACAGTTTGTGGACCCTCATTATGTGAATAAGGACGTGTTGTAGAGCAGTAACAACCACAGTGATGAATTACTTCACAAGTGCCTTATGCTGAGTTGGTCACCTTGTGGTCCTCCAGATATTGAACTGCAGTGGCTCTCAACTGTAGCTAGCATGACCAGTGGGTGAGAGATCATAAAAGTTACAGTTAGCCATCTTCTGGAGGACCACTATCTCTGTCTCTGGCTTTATGTAACTGCCTTTGAATTTATTTTTAAGTTGTAACTTAGTGTTGTAAATCCATCAGCATAGAGGATTATTAATTTACAGTTTACTCTGTTTCCAGCCTATAAGTACAATCAGATAAACAGAGCTTGGAAGTAATTTTTACTTGTAATGAATTAGTTTTGCACTAGTTAAAGTTAAAACCATTTTTACTCTTTTGCCTGTAATGGCGAAGGCTCTGTGTGGATGAGTGGGTGGGGAATCCACATAGACAATTTTTTTGCCTACTGAAGGCCAAACCAGAGACATCTGCAGTCCTATGAAGTCTATGGGTGTGAGGCAACTTGGATCATCTGTCTCTCCTCCGCCTTCCTAGTATCATCTATCCTATTCTCTTGATATCATGGTAGCCAACGAAAATAGGATTCTCTCCGCTTTCTATCTTGCAGTTTGGGTAGCTTTGCATCTCAGTCTCATCCTTTAAGAATATATGAGGTAATGTGTAAAATAATACATCAAACTATGCTCTCTAGTTTAATTTTGGACTTTAAATTGTATTCTTGGTTGAGATCCTTTGCTGTCAGTACATTTCAGACCAGCTGTGACTGTTTTTATGATGAAGAGACAGTCCCTTGCCAGTGTGGAAAATTACTTGAAGGGGACGATTGCAGATCTTTTCCTTCCACACAATTTGCTGCATGATGTCTATATGCTGAGACATGGGATCATTTATCCCCTCAGTCTGTTGCATGGTAGTCTATTGATGTGACAAAGGCTTGTTGATTTAATGAGATCTTGCCCTTCAGACCAAATTGCTTTCAACAGGTGGGAAATTTTTGCAACCAACTGTGAAGTTTGTATAGTCTCTTCTCTATAAACCAAGACTTAATATGTCTAGTGGTGGATGAAATTGCACAATAAATCAGAACAAAATAATACTAATAAATATTTGTTGCATGTTACAATGCATTTTTATCTCAGTTGCAAAACCATTCCTACACTTCAGTACTGCAAATTTTAATCTTGTTAAACACGTCAATCCTACTGATTTTTATCTGCACTAAGTTGGGTTAGAGCACTCACAGAATCAGTTATTTTGGAACAACTTCCTCTGAATGCCCCTTTTGATTTTTATTTATGTACTAGAAATGGAAGTGATTTTTTAAAATCTAGCCATTTATGCCTTTTCATTCTTAAATAGAAAATCAAATTTTATAGCTCCACTGTTACTGCTTTTCTTGTTTCTCATGGACCTGGAGTCATTTAGGGTATGGCCTGAAGAGTCCTAATTGGTACTCTGCAGATCTTTGTTCTCATTCAGTAAGAAAGCAACATAAAGATTGTGTAACTCTTAGCAGTGGCATTTCCCCCTCCCTTTTCCCTGTCTGTTTTACAAACATTTTTTCCTGATGAAGAATCTCCTAGCTTTAAAAGCTGGCACAGAGATATTTTTGTGCACTTTTCATTGGCCTAATAAAACAATTAGTGGTGTTTGTCTTATATTCAACACAGCAACTCCTGCATTTGCATGACTATATAAATATTTCTTATTCATGTCAATAGATATGTTTATTTCAGGGTAACAGATCTGGCATGTCTGGCAACATCTGTCTGTCTTGGCGATTAAATGTAACCATACAAGAGTAAGAATATAATAGCAACAGATGATGGAGCGACAAGCACATGGGAAACTTACACAAAACAGATAAAAATAGCAGAAGAGATTTCTTAGGCATGTAACTCAATAAGAACCTTTGAAGACGTTAAAGGATAGGAATAAAGGAAAACAAACCATTGCCAAGCAGTGTTGAGCATGGTGAGATTTGCCATGTTTGTCAAATACTCCTGGGGATCAAACCCCACAGTTTTGGGTGGCAAATCTGAAGGGCCTGTTGCTATTTGGAGAATGCCAGGTTTCCGAGGAAGATGTCGGCTAGTGAGTAAGTTCACATGGAAAAAGTGGTCATCATAAAATCCAGGTTCCAGACCAGTCAAGGATTTAAAAGGCAAAAACGGCACTTTGTATTTGGAACAAAAATGAAATGGAAACCAGTGTAAAACTTCTAGCACCAGCATTATGTGGTCTCTGTAGACAGCTTCAATCAACATTTTGACCAGTTCAGCATAGTAGTTGTTGCATCTTTTTCTGGTACATAAACTAAATTATAGAATAAATGAGGTGGGAATATTAAAAAAAGATTTTTGATTGGCTAACTTGTTTTTAAGTAGCCACTAATGAAGAAAGAGATAAGGTGTGGAAAAGTGTGAAATTATGGGATTAGTTTAGAATGTAGAGTAATATATTGGTGGCAACTGCCTGTCCCGATGTGTGGTGCATGTTCCATTCACACAATTCATGGAAGTCAGTTCTACCCTTTCTGCCCTAATCATTGTTAAGGATTATGTTGACATTGACTCTAACCATGGCTAAAGTGCATGAGGTTCCTTTCTAGTTAGGTTTTTTAAACTAACTTTCTCCAGTGGTGCATGAGTGTGGCTGACTAACTCCCGTCACAGAGCCAGACATGCTTAGTTTCAGCAAGATTGTTATATCACGTGTCATATGCTTGCAAACTATGTTGCCTCTTCTTAATCTTCAACAGATCAAAAGTTTGTTTTGTGGCTGTAATTACTGGGTCCATGCCACTTTTTTTCAGGAATGAGTTTTCTTCCCTTTATTGCCCTTATGACAGGAAAGTATGGCACAACAGGTTAAATGTTAGGCTTATGACAATAAGCTTTTGACACTATAGATAAAATTTTTAAAATGCCGTGTTGGGCTGTTAGGCTTAATATCATGTTTGTGACAGAAACACAACATAGGCTATTGATCCATTGCCAGAAGTTTCACAAAATGATATTATGTTCATCCAGATTCCAAGGTTAATTGGGGAATTTGCTCTTAGTACCTACTAATGCATTGCCTTCTGTATATTGAGTTGAGATTGAGAAACAGCATGTAAAACTGGAGAAGGTAGACACTGATTAAAACATATTATCGTAAAATCAGGGCATCTTATGTGAAAATCAGCATTTTACTGAGTATATGAGCCAAGTCAATAAGTAATACCAATATGTAAAACAAAATCTTCAACTGGTAAGAGAACAATTTATAATCAGTTTCTCTGGTCAAACTGCTGTGATCCCAGATCTTTTCTTGTTTGCACTTGTGTAACTATCAAATAGAAAACATAAAGGGAGTGCACAATGTTATATTTACAGTAAAAATGCTTTACTTGGCTTAATCATACTCAAGTGTATTCTCAGGTATGTTTTAAGTCCCAATAAAATTGTTCTACCATTTGTTTTGAGTTCTTGGTTTAGTGAAAGAGTTATTTCAGAAAGGTGTTTGTTGACTACTAAACTGTTTTATGCTAATAAAGGTATTCAGTCTTTAACGTAACATAGAAATCCAGTTTTCAGTGAAGTCTTGCTCTGATCATAAAAGTAATGTATTTTGAATTTGAGCAATGCTATACCTTGCAGCACTAATACAAATGGGCTAATGAGGAATAATCCTTCCTTTTCCGAGGGTGTGTAATGCCGAGGATTTTTTAAATAAGATTTATAGGCTTCCTAAGGATAAGACCTCTTGGACCTAGAGGTCAACAGAATGGCTGTGCTCTTTTTACTTGTTGTGTTTATCCCAAGATCAGGAAGGTAGATAATATATTTCACAGAGGGGCAGGGTATGTGTGTGTGTTTGCCTGTTTGCCTAAAATCCTTTGGCAAAAAGTTAATAGATTGTTGCTAATTAGTGAACTCTCTTGCTTCTAATCCAGTCTGCACAGCCAGATTCATGAAAACTTGTATCTGACAAACCCATTGTAGATGACATGTTAGCGCTTAAGCTGATGCCTAGACTGATGACCATGTCTTGGTTGATTCCACAGTCATAGAGTTTTTAGAGGCAGGGCAAGAGGCTAAGCATGGGGATGTGTTGGCATAATAATAGCACAGCTGGCTGAAAGCCATGGAGAGGGGAATGGAAAGGCTTGATGCTCTACTCATAACCCTTCCACCAACCCTAGGTCAGTGGGATCGGTTGTAATGCTGATTTTAGCAATATTTCTAGATTCATTCACGTAGTGATACATTTCAGACGTTAGAAATATTCATATGAAATGCTTCTTCATTCACTCAGATCTCTGAGAATTGAAAATGTTGTGGGTTGAAATTGTTAAAAAAAAAGAGAAACCGGAGAAGGGTGCTAGTTAGTGGTGCAGTGTGTTCGAAACTGTTTGTGTTGGTACAATACAAAAAATATTTAATGGCTGCAATTTCTTCTTAATTTCACTTCAGTTCTAATTCGTCATATCTTAATATTTAATTCTGTGGAGAAGGTACTCAGACATAATATCTATAGTTCCACAGTGAAGTAGCAAAACATGTAGCATTAAACTGAAAGATTTTTTTCATATTCAGACAGTGCATTATTGGAAAAATATGTTAGATGTGCTGCCATGTGATACATTTCAGTGCTGTATGAATGAGCTTCAGCACAGCTTATGCATTCCCCCATCTCCTCATGTTGCTTCTCTGCTGCGCTTACAGTCTCAACAGTATCAGAAGCTGGGAATTGTGGTTAAAACCAAATAATGGTTAGTTAAACAAATGAGCTTCATGACATATGGTTGAAGTTATCTGTATCAACAAACCATAGCTCACTACAATATGTGCATAAAATGTCATTAAGATCATATGAATATCACCCCCTTTAAATTTTCAAAGACAGATAGGGTACATGTCTTTTTAAAAATACAGATCTACATTAATTTCTTTCAGCTGTAGAAACATTTAGAATTTCACACCACACCTGAAAACACTTCTGAATTCTCTTTGATAGGTCTGTTTGCACAGCGAGCTGTCCTTTCACTTGAACTGAGATGTCCTGGAGCTCCATATGTAAATTGGCGAGGAAATGGAGTCTTGGACTGGCAGCTCAGGACAGTGTTTCCAAAGTAATTTTCACTTCAGTTAATAACAATGAAAGTGTTTTGTCTTTCTTCTTTTTTTCCTGCTGCACATGAACTTTAGGAAACCCCCAATGAAACAGAAAAGGGGAAGAGTGCATAACTCAGAAGTTAATTTTGTTTGTTTGCTGTTGCTCTGAATCTGAGCCTGAAACCTTCACTCCTTGTAAGCAAGCCAAGAGGAGAGTAATCCAGTTAAGAAGTCTGGCTTAAGCCTTCCTTTGTTCTCAGAGAACCCACGTGATAGGCTGGACACAAGAATCATAATCCATTTTATTTTTGCTTTTCACACCTAAGTTCAATATCATCTTTGCCTGTTAAATGTCAGATGCATGAAGATCTAATAAACAGAAAAGTTTGTTCTTGAGTAGGATGATAACAAGATGCTTTTTGCCATGTGTCTCCTTCTGCGCACTGTAATTCAAGTGGCATGTTCTGGGTAGGGTTTAGAGTAAATTCTAGTGTTAAATGTAGTCAGGCTGAAAATGAATGTCAGCAGGGTTTGTGGCTATTTTTAGAAAGCAGATGAACAGTAAATCTGGACAGCATTATATAGATGCTACTGAACTTACTTGAGTCCAAACAAAAAAGTATACATGAAATATTAATGCCCCTCCCAACCATGTAATTTTATGATTCCAGTTACTGGGGTACTGCTAGGTACTACTAGGATTGTATTCTCCCCTATGAACCTCCCTGTGTTTTGAGATCTTCTGAGGAGACTCTTCTGTCTGTTTCAACACCATCACAGGTACATCTGGTGGAAACACAAGAGAGAGGGAATGACAACAATAACAGCAACAATACAGCAGCAGCATTAGCAGCAGCTAGATACTGCTGTCCACTTTGAATGCTGATTTCAAGTACTCTAGAATTGATTTTGGTTCTCAACTGGCATCAGAACTTGCTTGTGCTTTCACAGCAGAACTGAAATATACTCCTCTAAAGAAGAGAAGCAAGATCATCTGGTGCTCTCCAACATAGACAGAGTTCCCACCACCACAGCCTGAAGGACAGCAGAGACAGCTCTATCAGATAACTCTACCAGATGAGGCTGCTGTAGTGAGAGGCCCAGTGCCCCATTTTTACGCTCAGAATCTCAGGACCGACAGTAGTAGGTGATCGGCAAAGCTCATACCTGGAGATGCTCCAGCATATCAACTTCATTGGGCTTGCTTGGAAGGAGGAGGGGCTGCTCTGGCTGAACACTTTAAAAAGAGCCAAGAACAGGAAGATTAACCAGATCCACTGTGAAAACTCAAGTGCCTCACTGTGAAGTAGTCCATGCAGGTGCAGCAACTTTTTGGGGGAAGTGTCTCATCTAGTCCTGCAATTTTAGATGCTGACTACTTAAGTTCTGCTGGACAGCTCCACTGTTAGTTCAGTCCCTATTAGCTAAGTCAGAGCTTTCCAGATTTTTCATGTTGGTGACACACTTTTTAGGCATGCATCACTTTGCGACACAGTAATTTTAGTTTTACTAGCAACTTGGAGTTTAAGCTAACCCTTGTAAGAGATATGGACACATACATAAATTGTAATAACAAAATGTATGGGGATACAACATATCTCATGAAAACGGTTCATGTATTTTTAAAAATATTTGATTTATAAATAATAACATACATCTCCAAGATTGTAGGTGACACACCTACACACTTCAGGCAACACACTAACGTGTCGTGGCACACCTTTTGGAAAGCCCTGAGCTAAGTCCTCACTGTTAGTGTTTAATTTCTTCCACTTGAAGGGGTTCTGGTTAGTGCAGGCCTTCTTCTGTATTGTTTATCCTTGCTTCCATGCAGGATTGATATAAATGGGTGAGTGGTGACTGTAACACCTTTTTCCCACTTTAGCTGGTGCATGAGATGTATGCTCTCATTGATGATCAAGAGCCTCTGTAATCTGTACTTTGGTGACCTATAGGTTGAACTGCTGTAATGCTCCCAGTGTGAATGCTTCTGAGGACAGGTTAGAAAGAGTTGGTCAAAAATACAGCAAATATAATCTGGTTGCTCCAGGCTGCTAGTGCCTTCCAAGTCTGAAAGACTTACAAAAGTCCCAGTGCATTGTTGGAGGAACATGCTTCAGCAAACTTGCTTGAATTAAACAGACCTAAAAGTTTGGTTGGTGCCTGGTTTGAAGATCTAGGAATCTTAATATGCTGTTCGAATTCCAATATAAAAGTAAGGAGAGGTACGAATGTTATAAATAAATACACTGAATTGTTCCCGTAAATAGATGACCAAAATGGGTTCTGTAACCTTTTAAAGACCTATACACATGTTTGAAGGAACACCTTTTTCAACAAAATACACACACACACACACACATCCTACATTGCATCATGACTGAATTAGACTTTTTTGCTGTCAGTGGGTGGCCTTAATAATGAGAGCTACGTTGGTGGTGGTGCCCACACACAGAGCTTTGGCTAGTACCTTTGCCTGCAGCCTTTCAGGTGGTAGGTGAAAAACCTTGTCGTTTTAAAGACCTTCTATCTGAATTGCATATTTAGCTGGAGTTTTTGTTTGGTGTGTTTTTATTATTTATATGTTAGAATTATTTGTATTTTAAGCTATAAGTTGTGTTTTATGTTAGAAGTACAAAAATGCTTAGTGCTGAAGAGCCAAGAATGTTTCAGAGCAGGCATCTCCTGCTTTTTGGTGGTCCACTTTTCAGTGATCTGCTCTTTTGACCCTTTTCATTTGCAACCAGAAACCATATGTTCATTGCATGGACTTTCAACCACATGTCAAATATCGTATGGGTTCTGGTTCTAATTGAAAAGGATCGGAAGAGCAGATCATCAAAAGGCTACTATGTGTTGTTTTTTCTCTCAATCAACTCAGTGCCATCTTTTTGTTCAATATGGTGCTGAGTCAATGCCTGAGTGAAAAAGCAATGCATGGTCACAAATACTGTGTAAGAAATGCACTGTGCACAGGTTCTAAGAGATGTTGCTGGGTCAATTAGCAGTGCATTGCTTAGAAATTGTACACAGTATATCTCCTACAACATTTTTGTGACCACCCACTATTTTTTCCTTAACTGACTCAACAACATCTTTTTTCGTAGGTCTGTACACAGGCTGAACAAAAAGTTGTTGATGAATTGATTTAGAGGAAAAAGCAGCATGTGGTCCCATCTCATAGAAATTGTGTGCAGTGTGTTTCTTATACAGAACAGTATTTGTGTTTGTAATACAGTACTAGAATACAGTACAATATTCATGCTTGTATGACTGGGTTCCACTTTTTAACAGTAGTCTGATACCTAACCCATCACATAAATGGGGGATGCTTGTAATAGGGTTAGTTTGAGTGACCCAAAGGTCCTTTCTGGTCTACCTATCCTGACCCTTCTGTGATATAAATTTTTAGAGATGATTCTCCACCCTTTCTGCTAGTTCTCTCACTGCTCTTCCCTGGAATAAAAATAGTTTAAGTCAGCATCCTGAGTAAATTTCCTATCTTAGAATGGATAATAAAGCCTTTAATTCATTTTTCAAGCTATTGGTGTCTCTGTTTCTTCATCACAGTCTCCAACCACTGCATGCACTCTCTATCATTTTGTTGACTTTAAAATTGCTTATTTTGAATGTTGCTCTCAGATTGCTTTGCTATGCAGCAGTGTCATGAAAGTTTAGTAAATGTTCCACAAGATAAATATTTTCATACTTAATGAGTGCAAAATGTCTATCAAGTATAGTTTGACATCTGCTGCCATTACTAAAACTCAGATGAGATATTCAAGATTGCTGAGGGCTTCTCATTAAAGATGTGTTTCCATTGTTACTTATAGTATTAAACATTTGTTTGTCTCTGACCTTAAGGAACATCTGTAAGTTGTGAAAAGAATGTTCAGTGATACTTGCTACAGCTAGTGCCTTCTTGGCATGAAACATTCATTTTTCTAAAAGTTTTCTGCTAGTCAAAATCTAGCTTATCTGCCATGGTTGCTGCAAAACAAATATAGTGTTTGTCTTGCCTTGTTTTCAAAACTTAAATATATAGTTTTATTATGTCATTAAATCTTCATTGTGTTGTTGACATTTTTGAAGTATTCATATAACATGTCAGGGCAAACACATTAATTTTTTTTATTGCCATACTGCTTGTAAATGTGCATAGTGTTGTCAAGATGGCTTTTATGTTAATAGTTTTCTTTGTGTGATAGTGATACTATTTTTTGAAAGAGAAAATTGGTTGAAAGATCTTTGTTTCATTTGGATGTGACTCTCTTGTTTTGTAATGCTTGATGTATAACAAAGGAGATAAAATGAACAAGGAGAAATCTCAGTTTTCTTTCTGTCTTCTAGTTGTAGAGTTGACTAAGTAGCAGAACTTAAAATAAGAGCAGAACTTACAGGAAAAAAATTACTTTTTTACAGGAAAAAAAATAACTTTTTAAGCAGAACTTAAAATGAAAGCAGAACTTACAGGGAAAAAAAATAAGTACTGCTAGGTACTACTAGGATTGTATTCTCCCCTATGAACCTCCCTGTCTTTTGAGATCTTCTGAGGAGACTCTTCTGTCTGTTTCAACACTATGTGTATCATGAGAATGGGAAAGGGGTTGGAGTATGCCCTGTTAGTTTTGCAATTTCACCTGAGAACTGAAAGGCATTTAAATGGGAGATATACATATATAAACATGGAAAGAGAGAGAGAGAGAGGAAAACAGAAAAGAGTGAGAGGAAAAGAAAAAAAGGGAGGAGATACATAGGATATGAACAAGGGCTAGTCATAAATTTCTTCCATAGCCAGAGCAGAGGCATGGAGCATAATATAAGCGGACTATATTTTTAAAAATACAAGTTCTTGAAGTTGACCTTACAATATTAAGTTGACTTTCATAAAGGAAAATGAAGACATTTTGTTTTAGGACTGTACACATTCAAATTAAGCACTGCTTTGTTCTATAAAATAATGCAGTGGCTTGCAGTTGAACTTAATTTGAGCTGCTGGGCTTTAAAGACTGCATCCAGTGCCAGAGTTAACCATGGACCATAATGAGTGATGAATATCAGAATAAAACTGCCTTTTCATCACATCACCTGAGACTGAAGAGATGGGCTGGTGTGCTTTTAGAGTTTGTTGAAGACGGTAGAGTTTGAATAAAGTGGAATGAAAGTGCATAATTCTCATTGTTTTGGATGTCCATATTCTGTCTGAGCCGTGTCATAAAAATTAATGATATGTACCATTGGCTTGTAGCATGTGAAGTTGTTTGGCGGCACAGAATGCAAAAATAAGCTGTCTTTTCGTAGAAGATGGCTATATATAATGTTATATGACTTGCTTGTTCTTACATGATAGTGATTTCAGACAGGGCAAGTATGTAATAGTGAACTTGGAAACCAATACCAAACAGTGGAAACCAACACTGTTGATGTAGTTCTAAGCTTTCATGAGGAAAAATTCTTTATGAGTGCCATTCCTTGTTGTCGGTATGACCCCTTCTTATTTCACAAGTTGTTGTGGCATCAAGAATTGAATATTGTTCAAGGGAAAGTAAATCAGTGGAATTTTTGTTTTTTTAGTTGATACATGTTTGTAAAACAAATCTTCCTAATCCTCCCAGATTCCATAAATTCCATCCTATTAGAGGATTATCGAAGTAAGACTAATATAGATCTATCACATATGTAAACATAGAACTAATATTGGTGTATTTGTGGGAATAGTTAAATGTTCTGATGATATCTTTGCTTAGAAATGTGGTTTTCTTTTATTAGTAGGTGATGGGATTCCGCGAGAAAGTAGTCCATTTATCAATAATGCAGATATGGAGAGAGGAAACATCTATGAAGGGAAGAATATGGCTCTTTTTGAGGTAACTTTTATAATTTATTTACCCAAATCCCTGTTACAAATATTACACTTGAAGTGTTGCATTAGTGTACACTTTCTTAAAAAAAAAGGGTGGGGAATTTATTTGCTTGAAAACCATCGTGTAAGATCAGTACTCCATAGTTTGCCCATCCAACCTTATTTTCTAGAAAACAGTTGTTAAATATACAGTAGGCCCTCCACTTTTATGAGGGATAGGGACACAGAATCCCCACAAATGTGAAAAAATTTGAATACCCACCCCCCGTGAGCACTCCCCCTTCTCTGCACTCTGCTGCCTGCCACTGCCCACGCTGGCCATCCCGCCGGCAGCAGTGGGCAGGATATGGGAGGGAGAGGAAAAGATCTTTCCTCCTTTCAACCTCCCACCCACTGCTGGGGCAATCGCACCCGGAGCTCTGGGCGGAGAGATGGTGACAGGCAGGGAAAGATCTTTTCCTCCCAGTCACCACTCCCCCACCCCCTGCCGCTGGGGGGATCACGCCTGGAGCTGCAGGCAGGGAGATGGTGACGGGGAGGAAAAGATCTTTTCCTTCTGTTCACCATTTCCCCCCTGCCACTTGGGTGACCGCGCTCGGAGCAACGAGGCAGAGGAAGATGGTGAGAAGAGGGAAAGATCTTTTCCTCCCGGTCACCATTTCCCCCCTGCCGCTGGGACGATCACACCTGGAGCAGCGAGGGGGGGGAGATGGCGACAGGGAGGGAGAAATCTTTCCTCCCCTTCACCCTCCCATCCCCTGCTGAAGCAATTGTACCCACAGTGCCGGGCAGGAGATCATGGGGGGGGGGGAGAAAGGTCTTTCCTCCCTTTCACTCTCCCGAACCCCTGCCTGCCAGGGTGGGGCAGAATGGGAGGAGGCAAGCCAGCACTGAGAATAATCAAAACTGTGAAAGTCAAACCTGCGAATGTGGAGGGCGAGCTGTATCCATTACATACATTTATAGAAAGAAGAATCTGTTCAATAAGATGGAATAGAGTTGTAGACTGTTTAGCTTTATGAACACGTGTTACTTTTTACAGTGATTCAGTTAGTAGCATTTATCAGTTTTTTAAAAAGTCAGTATTGTTCCCTCATCTATGTACCAGTATTTCTGGTTTGAGAGGAAAATCCCACCTCAACTGTTATGCAGTACTCTAGTAAAATAATAGTAAAAATGTTATTTTAAAATACAAGATTTTTTAAAAATTTAATCTTTAGTGTCTATTGTGTAGTAAATTTAATGCATAGAATTGTTGCAAATTGGACCTGGGATTTTAATTTGAGTAGCACTGACTATCCAAAAGATATTGTATTGTTTACTTTTTAATTAAAACAATCCTTTAGAGTGTCTTTATTCCACAGTAACTTGGTTTTTGCCACAAATGTTACCTAAGATAATAGGATGCTATTTATAAATTACTTTTTGTTTTAAAACATGCTATTGCTTCCTTTTTTCCCCCAAAATACCATCAGGAAGAAATGGACAGCAACCCCATGGTATCATCTCTTCTTAATAAGCTAGCAAATTATACCAATGTTACTCAGGGAGTGGTAGAACATGAAGAAGATGAAGATAGCAAATGCAAGGAAATCAAGGTACAAATGCTAAAACATTTTCAAGCCACAGTTTTTACTATACAGTTTAGAGCATATCTCTGGCCAAGTTGGCTGCAAGCTGTAATATACTCTGTTCTCTCTGTGTCTTCCCTATTTTCATGTGCTGGGTAGAGTAGCACAGAAATATTCAGTAGAAGAAAGTCAATCAGAGTTGTAGAACCAAGGATCAAAGCTGAGAAGGAGAGTACTGCTGTTTGTTTGCATGTAAGGGCAAATGGCTGACAGCATCTCAGCTGTGTTTCTTGATTTAAGGCTTTGCACTATATGACTGCCTGTGAAAACTGTTGAAACTTCTCTAAGGCTACTGTAATACTGTTATATGAGAATAGATTCCATTGAGCCTCACTGGAACTCATTTCTGAGTAAACAAGCAAAGGAGTGTGCTGTAAGAGTTTCTGAGTGTTTCTGTGATTGTGTATGTATAAATTAATGTTACTGGTCACATTCCATGTCAGAAGAATTGTAAATTTTGCAGGTTTCATTCAAGATATTCTGGCCCAAATAGATACTCTAATAATAAAAGATGATTGCAAGAAATCCTTGTGTTTTGTCTTGGTTTTTAGGCTCCACGTATGGGCACTTTCATTGGCGTATACTTGCCCTGTCTACAAAATATTTTAGGTGTTATCCTGTTTCTGCGACTTACCTGGATTGTGGGGACAGCAGGAGTACTGGAATCTTTCATTATTGTGTTCATATGCTGTGCTGGTGTAAGTAGAATTTACTGTTCTTTAAACATCTAAGATATTTTTCCCAGTCTCTCCTAATAACTTTATTAGCAGCTAGGGGGAAGAACCTATAGCAAACACTCTTGGAGTAAGATAGGCATTGTAGCCATAATCCTCAACAGCAGTGATGCTAAAACACATCAGTGGACCATGCTCCAAGCATGTGTTTTTCTTTGGTTTGCAAGGCAACGTATCTACTAGAGATTTCCTAACAGAATATAAGAAGGAGTTCCAAGGCACCATGTTGTCTCCATATTCCAGCTCCTAAGGAGGTTTCTTTGCCTACTTCATTACACATAAATAAGTTCCTTGAAATTCCCTGAGCTTTTGAGTCCTGGCCCACCACCGTGCCTGACCCAGAAACAGATAATATCCCACTAAAATGCTTGTTTCAAAAATGAAGTGTGGTATTTTTAAAGTGAAAGCAGATATTCTCCAGCAAGGCATGACCTTAGACACATCCTTCCCAGCCAGAATTTTGCAACCCACAGTAGACTCCAGACCCATAGTAGGAGCCAGTAACACTTCAGACTACGGCCTCCTTTATGGAAACAATACAATTTACCTGATGTTAATTTCAAGCTCCAGCAATAAACTGAGGTACCAGCTTTAGACTTGCACTGCATGTTCTACCATCTTGCCTGTCAACCTCTCTTGTCCATGCTTTTCCACACTGATTGCCTCATGCCTAGGCAGTAACTCCTGTGTATGAACAGAAGGAGTGGATTCTAGAAGGAAGAATAGTTCGATGACTCTCACATTCAGAAACTAATAAAGTCACACATCCACTAGGGTTATGGGTACAGAACACCCACAGAAGTGGAAATCTTGCAAATATCAAAATGTATATGTGTCTATGGAAAGGGGGCTGAGGCATGGTGGGGAGAATGGGCACCAAGAGTCCAAACCATTGTCAAGGAAAGGAGAGGGAAAGGGGTTGGGTTGGGAGATGGTTGCCCATCTCCTTCCTTGAGTGGGTGGGGGGCATTGGGAGAGGGTTTGTGGTAGTGAGAAATCAGACTGTGAGTGGTCCTTAGCTGGGCAGGCAGCATCTGATGAGCGAGGAAGAAGAGAACCGGGCTGTATGGCCTGATCAGAGCCTCTGAAAGAGATGGTCCTCCCTAAAAAGAAGTGCCCGAAGTGAGGTGGGGCTTGCACATAGTTAAATCTGTGACAAGTCAAACTTGCAAATGCGGAGGGCCAACTGTATATATCTTTAGTTATTACAGCTGTTAGTATATTAATATACCTATCTTCAAACTGTGTGACCGCACTAAGCTAAACCCAATGTTAGAGTAGAGCCATTGAAGTAGACCCACTGAAAGAATTTTTTCCATGGAATTTTACTTAGTTGTGTTTAATGAAGTCCGTTTGTTTCATTGGCAGGCCTAGTTTTGGATTTAGCCCACTATTATCTTAACTGCACTTCATTTCCAGGAAACAACTCCTGACCTCTTGCTTTCTGCAGTAGTATCATTATTGTCAGCGGAATCCTTCAATCAAGTCTGCGGGGTTGAAAGTCCTTAGATTTTAAATTCTTTGTTCAGAACCACAGTCTTAAACAGATTGGGAAATAAAATATATGTGGATGCTTGGATGTTTTGTTTAGATGTATTTTCCATTCAAGGACTAGAAACAATTAAAAATAATGATTTCCAGAAAACTGCCTGGCATGTTTGTATATTGTCATGTTCTGTTTTACAGTCTTCATTTGTGTCCAACAATCCTACATTTAGTGTTCAGGAAACTGGATGTCAAAACAAATTCTACTTCCCTGCCTTTGAGGAGGGCAAAAAGATAGTTAATAAAGCTCTCATCTACTTACATCATAAAATTTAGAACATATAAGATTATCCCTATTAATTCTTGATTAAGCTACAGTAGAATCTTAACAATATCCCTGGATTTACTTGAAATTAAACACTTAGTGTACATAATCTTTATTAAGCTGTTTAACTGGCATTAAATCATTAAATCTTCCGTTTTCCCCTCCCTTTCATTTTTATTTTTGATGCTGACACTATGAAAAAGGCAAATTCTGAGGGGAAGGTAATTTACCCAAGGAGATCATGAAGGACATGAAGACAAATAGGGTCTTACCCCAACAGCTGATTGGCCTGGCCTCCGTTTGGACAATCACACTTTAGTTTTGTTTCCAGCTGTTCTCACTTTAAATAGCAACATCATTTCCAAACAGCACATGAGGTGAGATATTGTTTCCAATGTTCAGAGCCAACAGACATGAGTTCTGTGCCTATGGAGCAATTTGGGATGAAAGCTAGAGGCGCTTCAGGCTTTGAATCACACATGACTTTCTTTCATCGGACAAAAAGACCAAGCCATTTTTTCCTCTGTCCTTGAACTGTTATCCTGTTAGAATTGGCATCCTTGAAAATACCCCCACCCACAACCTTAAATGGATTTTAATATTATCAGTCTTCCTTTTGTTGTTTTTTGGTTGGTTTGTGTAACCCTCTTATATCATTCAACCTTACTTAAATAATTCCTTAGAACTGAATGTTTGTTTAAAATGTGACTTTCAGTACAATTTTATTTCTGTGAGCTGATCACAAATGTTTGCTTTAGGTTTTGTGACAATAGTGGTTTTCTTTTACCCACTTGCCATTAAAAAAAAATATTAGAAATTTCAGGCTTGCAGATATTTAAAATGCCCCAGTCAGGTCACATCCTTTTGTATGCCCAATACTCAGACTCGGTACTTGAACACGAGGACTAAACCTTTTAAGTTTCCCTAGTGAGTGGTTTGAGGACATATAGGGCTAGAACACTATGGATGCCAGCACCTTACATAAATTGCTTTGAACATTGAAAGGAAGAGTGAGATGCAAGAACATATAAATGTGACCTCTCTTTCATACAATATTAAAGAGGTGCAAAGGACCCATGAGGATGAATTATCACTTCCGTTCACACCAGGGATCCACTAATTTCACTCTAGCTAGACCACTAGCTTCCTAGATGAGAATTAGTGTGTATGCAACCAGTGACCACCAGTAAAAATGGTGCCTTGGTTCCTTTCTGTACCAAGGGGAAGGTGTAGATAAACATGAAAAGTCATGTTTCCTGGCATTATGAAGCAGGGATATATAGATAGCTCTGCTATCACTAATGTGTGTGTTTGTGTTTATAGCTTCTAGTGCTTTATGTATGATTTTTGCTTTTGTAAACATCTTGTTGAAAACAGGGGCAGATGTTTGGGGTCTTTGTCCAACTGGACAGCATAATTTCTGTCAATCACTCTTTCTTCAGCTTGCTAGTAATATTCTTCAATGTGTCTTATTCTGCAGACTATGTTAACAGCAATATCAATGAGTGCAATAGCAACAAATGGTGTCGTTCCAGGTAATCACTAGTTTTTACTGTATCCTAAAGCATGTTTATTGCAGTCTTTGATCTCTGATCCCTGAATGCTGCTGAACAGACCTTCCAGTCTAGTAGTTTGAACATTGGACTACGACCCTGGAGACCAGAGTTCGATTCCCCACTTAGCCCTGGAAACCCACTGGGTGTCCTCGGGTGCATGACACACTCTCAGCTCCAGAAAACGCAGTGATAAGTTCACGCTGTAAATTGGAAGCAACTTGAAGGCACATGACAGCAACACAATGGGGTGGGTAAGTGGGGAGTAGATAGCAATTTGAACTGGTCTGGTCAAGAGAGGTGAGACTGCAGCACTGAAATCCCAAGTAAATGCTACATGTTTTTTCTTTTCCTACAGTTTAAAAAACCAGTAACATTGCAACAGATCCTTTTTCATCTGCAGTTATCTGTGCATAGTGATCTTGCCTTTTTGTTTAAAGGAATAAGGCTAAACCTTGTAAATGTTGTAATATAAAACCATCTTCCAGACCCTGGGGTTGCTCCCGACTGTCCTTTGAACTCTCTTTCAGTGTTCTTTGTCCTCCATGAATTATGAATATCAACTCAGTAATTATTGTTCCTGCAACAGTTTTGCCGGTCTCCTCCTTGCTGCTACTTTTTCCTTTTCCTTTTTTTAAATAATCCAAGCTCTGGATTAGCCAATTAGCCAAAGAAGAGCACAGCAGGAGACCTATTGCTGTTGGTGGATTATCTTAGTTTTTGTTTGTTTGTTTTTAGTTTTGTTTTCTAAGATGATGTTTCAGGTGTTGTTTGCTTTTGGGTGAATGATATTACCTGCTTTAGCAGAGTTGGGTATTATTAAGGATATTATTGGGTATTATATATTGGGTATTATTAAGTATACAGTCTGTCTGTGACAATATGTGACAATCTTCATGCATATTAAAGAAGAAGAGATAGCAGGCACAAACCCAGCCCGCAACATATGTACACAAAACCTTTATGTATATGAGTGCAGGTCCATAGGGGAGCAGGGTTCTTCACAACATCCAGAATCCTGGAAAGAAAGATTCTTGATTTCAATAGAAAAAGCAATAGGGGCATATAGTTGTATATATAAGGTCCCTGGAAGCGTACAGATGAATTCATGTGGACCACTCTTCAAGTATATTGGATGTGTGCAAACATCAGAACAAAACATGAATAACAGTACAGGTAGAGCATTAACACAACAGAGGAATATTTTGAAGTTTGACTACAGGAAATGAATGATACAGCCTTTTATGTTCCCACCAGTAGAGGATACAATTTCTAAAATTTGGAATTTGTCTAGAACAAAATATGTTAATGCTACAAATAGGTCACTGTGCCTTTGGCATAGTTCTGATGAGCATACAAAGATCATTATTGTAAAACTGCAGTTGTGTTGTCAGAAGGAAAGTGCGAGAAGGATAGTTTTTATGGACCATGAAATGCTGTCCCCCCCCCCCGCAAACAGCCAAATTTAAACAAAAGCTGAATCTGTTTACTCCCTCAATAGCAGCCTTGGAGTCTGCATGTCATTGTTCGTCAGTCCTGTAGTGGCTGCCTTTCCTTGGCAACAAGATAACAATCTAACACAGTACTGTAGTAGACAAGTTTGCATAGTTTTGTTTTCCCTCTGCTTTTAAAAGGCTGCTGGACCTAAATGGAAGAATGTTTCTTGCACATCTGGTTCTCAGATCTTTGTAGATGTTAGCTGACTGTGTAAAACAGAAAGGAATGGGTCTATGCCTTTTCCTAATCTCATGTACCTGACTGTCCCTACCCAACTCCAGTCTTTGAGTAGCTGCATATTCAGCAAGGCGTGATGCTGACTATACTTGGAAAATACTCCTTCATGTGCTCAGGAGCAATAATCCCATTCCTTCTCATATGAAGGAACATAAAACAAATACATCTGTGAGAACTTTACTGAAGGTGAGGTAAGATTCCTGGAGCCTGGTGGAACCCAAACAGATAAGATATTTTGGAGCTTTTCTCTTTTAATAATGTCAAATACTAGAAAGCCCAGCAAGACTGGAAGTATGGCTCGGGCAGTGGGTTTTAAAAACGGTGTCCTCCCATTTCCATAGACAACAATGGAAATTTCACAAAGTTAATAGTAGATTTGGGGTGAGTATTTTTCCCTGGGACTGTGGCATAAATGGTTAATGGAATTCCCCCTACATGACACAGTCTTCATCTTATACTGATCTTCTTCTCCCAGTACACTAGCTGCTATTGTCAGAGGAAAAAAAAAAACATATGCATGGATGTAATTTACATAACATCAGTGATACAGATTATGGTTAATACATTTAAGCTCTGATTTTTTAGAGAAGAACACAAAGTGACTTATCTAAAATCAATACAGTGTAAGATAAGATAAAATACAGTGACACAGGCAAAACTGAAAAAGCAAAATCAAGGGCAGCTAAAACAAGCAGCAGTTTTCAAAATGATAGATCCTAGGATTAAAAAATGGGTGCTATAGCATTGTATCCTTTGTCCGTTTTCATGGTTCTACTTACTTTTGCGATCTTTAACCAAGATTTGATTGGTTAAACTCTGGTTTAACCAGAGCTTCTTCCTCAGTTAAGAGGAAGATCTATGTTAATCATACTTCACATCAGCCGACCAAGGAAGTTCTTGTGAGGTGGGAGAAGAGGAAGTGCATAGTTTGGCAGTCCTCATTTTTTAACCATGATTAAAATATGATTAAATATTGGGAACTCCAGATCTTATCTGTTTACAAGCCAGCCATTTTATTAGTCAGTTAGCTTTTCTGGGCATGACTTAAATAAGAGGAGGAACAAGTAAATGTGAACGAAGGAGTCATGGAGAGCACAATAAGCAACCTCCTATTAGGGATGTGTAGAATTAACTGGCACTAATTGAAGCTGATTAAAAGGAGGCAGGCTGGATGTAGCAGACCATCCTTTGTGGGTGGCTAGCCTTTTAATTCATCATTTTTCTGTGTGGGGGACAAAATCTGACTTGTCAGGTTATTCTAGTGTGCCCCACTGTACAGTGGCCTAAATTCTGGTGTTCGTCCTGGCTAGATTGGACCCATTGAATCAGTGGGAGTTACCTACTTGTTGACTCACCATTCAACAATTGCTTGAATGGGTCTGCTGTAGAATGGGTCTGCTGCTGCTAGCTAATGTGTGTGCTGTGGCATCTATAGGACATATGAATCAGAGGAGCGCATTTTCACTAAGCATATTGCTAACTATGAATATTAAATTGATCAAACAATGATAAAATAAACCTACCAGTGTTAGAATTTTGTTAAGCAGTTCATAAAACTATGTTATGGTTGCTATATTTTTTGTTTACAGTCTTTTAAATAACATTGGTTTTCTACCATGCTTCACATAATTTAGGGGTTAAATTAAGTGGTGTCACTATACTTTGAATATGCTTGGTGTATTTTACTTCATTCTAATTAGTGTTTTGTCAATGTTAATTTCACAGCTGGTGGCTCATATTATATGATTTCAAGATCATTAGGGCCAGAATTTGGTGGAGCTGTGGGACTGTGTTTCTATCTGGGCACCACTTTCGCTGGGGCTATGTATATTCTTGGCACAATTGAAATTTTATTGGTAAGTCCCCCATCTCAAGTTTATGTCTTATATTGATTCCAAATATTTTTGAATCTCAAACACCCCTTACTTTCTATTTAGCCTGTAGTGGATGGCTGAAAATATTCAAAAGATACATTTTGAGAAGAACACTTCCAGAATGAACTTTGATTATGGAATGACATATAGGCCATATAATAGGATGGCTGTATATAATTGGTTACAAATGTTTTAAAAGTGTCCTCAGTTGTTGATGTTGTTATATTTATTTATATTCCACCTTCTTCCCAGTCCAGGACTCAAAGCAGCTGACAAAAGTTAAAACAGATACAACTTTAAAAAAAACACAACCTACATAACCTACACCATAACACAACCTATATACAACCTGCATGACCATTATAAAGAACATAAACAATACAGAATATGAAAGATCCTTTCTTCCCTTTGCCTGTGGAAGGGTAGTGGTAGTCTAATCTCCCCAGGAAGGGAATTCCAGAGCCTGGGAGCAGCCCCTCAAAAGGCCGAGTTTCTAGCAGATGCACCTGTGACAGTGATGGGACAGAGAGAAGGACCTCCCTAGAAGATCTCAAAGCACAGGCAAGCTTATATGGGAGAAAATGATCCTTCAGATAACCTGAACCTGAATCATATAGTTGATACAGTATTTATAAAAATTAAAAGTGACATGTTAAAACAGTTTTCCAGTCTTTTCCATGAGAGAGAAATACCATTTATAAAAAGATACTTGCTATGACATGTGTCTATCAGCTAAGTTAAGGGTGGTTAACTGTGACACTCCAGTTTTTGGCCTGTAACTCTCAGCATCTCTAGCCTGCATACCAGAGGTGAGGAAGTATGGGAATCAGATGCCAAAAATATCTAGTGAAATATAGTAGTTCATCCCTGGTTGAGTTGGTCTGTTTGTTTTGTCTGTTCGTTTGCTTATTCTGTAACTCTAAAATTATTTTCTTTCCCTAAAAATGCATGCAGATTTAATGGGTAGATTAAGTGACTAATATTGTAATTGTTAATCACTTAGCATTTTTTGACTTGAGCTGTAACTGTATGTAAAATGTTAAGTCAGCTTATTAAATGAATCACTTTTCCCTCCATGCAGTATGAAATTATGACTGCTTCACATTTTTCTGTGGTTTATTATTTTGTTAATTCATTTAGGGGTTTTTTGTAGCTAAATGACCTGCACCTAATATTGTGTTCTTTTATGTTTTACGGCTCTGTTTCATCAGATAAAATTTCCAATCTCACATCGAGTACACAGTGTCTGTGTGTATGAGCCTTTAAGTCAACTGTTGACTTACAGCATTTTCATGAATTTCATAGGGGTTTTTTAGGCAAGGAATACTGAGAGGTGGTTTTACCAACTCCATCTTCTGCAATACAACATACAAAGGAAGAAGCTGGCAAAACCAACTCTGAAGGATTCCTTACCTAAGAAAACAGTACACCTAATTTAAAATGTCTATGCATGACACATGCAACCACTTAGAGTGTCCACGTTCCTGTGCTTATAAGGCATAGTAGAACAAAGAAGGGGTTAACTGCGATTGCTAACCTCAGCTGACAGAGCTACTGTAAAAGAGATGGATTTCAATAGAGGTGTCCCAGATCCTTGACTGAGATCCAAGCCTTCTTAATAGTCAACACATACGTTATAAAAATCACACACAAATATATCTCAGTTTCTTTTTCCCTTTATCCAGAATGAACTAAGAGCAAAATAAACAAGTAAATAAATCCCAGCTGACCAGAAATTAAAAGTGTTTTCCTCCAGTACCTTTTCTCTTCCTTTTTTTTAAAACCTAATCATTTTGATTAAAGAATCTTGTTATCTAGATATATTGCTTAAATTATTTAAAATAGAGTTGGTTTGGAACTGTGTACTAAAAAACTGTCCAACATTGTTTCTTTTACAGAAATACATTTCCCCCAATGCCGCTATTTTTAGTGGAAGCGAGGAGGCCACATTAAACAATATGAGAGTGTATGGAACATGCATCCTTGCGCTGATGGCCATAGTAGTTTTTGTGGGAGTCAAATATGTCAATAAGCTTGCACTAGTCTTCTTGGCTTGTGTAATTCTTTCAATTATTGCTATTTATGCTGGGGTTATTAAAACAGCATTTGACCCACCGGACTTTCGGTAAGTAGAGATAGTTTTTGAAATATCTGTGATGATGAATGAAGCATAACTTTAAAAAATTTGAATCTGGTTCAGATGTTGAAGCAAAAAAAATGGAAACGTGAAATTGAAGAAAATGCCAGTGATTGTCACATTGAAAGAGACAAATTTAACATGAAGTGATACGTCCGTATTATAGATCGGGGTGGGAATCATGTAGTCCATAGCTCACATGTGGCCCTTGGGTGAGTCCTGTGTTGTCCTTGTGCTCTCCTGATCCTGGATTATTTTTTTAAAAGAGTTGTCCATAATTTTTATCTGCAGGAAATTATCTCTGAGGGGCACAGTTTGGTCTCCTGTGCATTGTTTTGGGGCGACCATCTCAAAACAACCCAAAATCACTTTGAAAAGTGATAAGAAATCATTCTGGTCATTAAAAAAGGTGGCAGTGTGTCCCATATGAGACCACTAGGTGCCGACATTGGCTGTACAACCTCAGTACATGCCCCTGCTATAGGTAATCAAAACCACAAATATATGTAAATATAAGTATTCCCTGTATTTATTAATTTATTAATTATCATATTAATTAATACACAAAACACATGTCTGTATTTAAATACACAGCCAAATTTTAGATTACAGTAGATCCTAACAACAGCTAGAGATCACTGCCAGAAAATCTATTTCACCATAAGTCTCTTTGAAGTTCATGTAAATTTTGACATCTAGTTCTTCCAATTTTTTAAAGAAAGAAGTTGCAATTGAATTGTTAGCAAGTGCTAGTTCTTCCAAAATAGTTTTATGATGAATGCAATTTTCCCAACTTGCAATGTCAGTCTTTATTTAATAAATACTTCCACATAAGTAGAGACTGTACTATTTTATATTTTTATGAGCTGTCTAGAAGATTCTCTTCACAAATTCAAAAAAAGATTCTTTCTCTGAAATTGAAAAATACTTGATGTTGACACAGACTTTTTGTTGATGGTATATATTTGGACATTGTTGGTGTCTATTCAAAGTCATGGTTGTATGCATTTAAATAGCTATATGCTTTGTTGTCTATATCAGTACAGTATGGCTGTTGTCTATAATTTGGTACTTCATTTTTAATTATTCTGATGATTGTCGTCAGATTGTCATTGCGATTATATTCAGTGTTACACATAACACAACCTGTGGGAATGCTATTAAACCTGGCTTTATCTTTGGAAGCCAGGTGACTCGCTAGACTTTGGAAGCCAGGTGACCCATCAGATGAAGCCGCTTTCACCTCACATTGGTTTCCCAGTTACAATCCTTAATGAATGGAAGAAACCTGGTCACCCTTATCCATACTAAGATAAATCTTGTTTAGGTTATTATAATCGAGCAATTATTTGAAAAGTTCATTTCAGTCCAAGATGATGTTTGATATTCACTGTCTAGAACAGCAAGATGCTCCATTCTTTCAATAACTATTTTAATTTTCATAGCTGGGCAACATCTGACTGGGATAACCTTTGTATGATTTTGGTTTAGTCTTCATTGTAGCTACTTGAGAATATATTAGTGTAAGAACCAAAGTGGTTGCATTACCTAGCCCTTTGAAGTTTCCTTGCTAAACCAGCATAGTGTTTTGCACCTCAAACATTCACAGTCACTGCTTCAGTAATGGGGGTTCAGTTCTTTCTTTCTGACTTGTACTGAGGATGGATCTTGGGTCGTCTGTATATACAGAAAATTCTGATGTAATTATTAAAGGATCACCTCCTGTAATTCTGTTAGTTGTTTCTGGGTACCTTCTGTAGCTTCCAGTACAGATTTGCTGAAAGGAGAGGTATTTGACTCCTGAACTCATTTTCTCTCTCTCTCTCTCTTTCTCTCCCCCTCCCTTCCCCCCACCCCTTATCTAAGTTGCAAGTGGATCTTGTAAAAGTTGTGTTTTTAGGTTGTAGTTCAAAACTCCCAAAGTTGGAGTAGTTAATGGCCATACTACTTGGAGATTCTTTCAATTTCATGTAACTAATTGTCAAAATAAAGGAACCTCTTAGTTAAACTGCTCCATCACTACCTTAAATCTGTCCCCTCAACCCCTTGGAGCAGAGGCTTCAACTGTCATAATAGCATCTGTTTACAGTGTCCATATGATGGTGTTTTCATCCCCAGTTGTGATTAGGTATTGCATACGCATTAAATATTTCAATCATCAAGAATGAATTGTCAATCATTTCTGGTTATTCTGTTGGTATGTTTGGCTTTGTAAATAATATATCCTACAACATTCATAGTACATACAGCATGGTTAATGTGGGTTAGGGGAATACTTTAATCCAGCTTCCCAAAACCAGTTTGTCTTGGACCCACTGCATCCCCCCCACACACACACTATTCTGGTACTTGGGATAATTTGAGAGGTATCGCCAACCGTAAGGATAATACCCCAGCAGTTGTCCTTTATGGATGTGGATTGGCTACCTAGGTTCTTTGTCTCCCTTAGCTTGGTTATCTCAGCAGGTATTAATTTTATTCAGAGCACAGAAAATTCAGTCAAATGTCAATTTTTTTTTAAAAAAGGCCCTATAAATAATTATTGAAAGATATGTAAGGTGTTGTGGACAACTTAACTGTTTCCCCACTCTTTCCCTCAAATGAGTTGGAACACTTTTTCTTCCCGCTCTTGGAATCTTCACAGCTTCCCCTTTGGTTGGAAGGAGATGAATCACTTATATGGGTTGCACGTGTCTACTTTTGTTTTCTTAAAGGCATTATACACTTATCAAGTGATAGAAGTTACTTTTCTTAATCTCAGCTTGCACTCTTTGGGTGATTTCTTTTAAGGACCTGTGCAAATAACAAAGAAGTATTAATGTCATCTGGTTCCTTTTGTGTGACTCCATTGGGTGTTACATGTATACAGTGTTGGGGAGGACTGCTGTTAAAACTGAAAATTAGAACATGAGTATCTCTAAAATAAACTTGCATTTATTTTGAAAAATGCATTTTTTTAAATTTTTTTTTGCCAGAGTGAAAAAGAGGTTGGGAATCTGGATGGTGTAGTGATTTGGGCATTGGACTAGGACTCTGGAGATCAGGGTTCAAATCACCACTCAGCCATGGAGACCCATTAGGTGATCTTGGGCAAGTCATATTCTCTGAACCTTGGAGGGAGGCAAAAACAGACCCACTCCCAATTTTGCCAAAAAAAAAAAAAGCCATGATAGGTTCTTCTTAAGATCACCATAAGTTGAAACAACTTGAAGGCACACATCAACAACAAAAAGAGAGGTTTGCCAAGTGAGATGGCATTATCAGTTTGGATATAGGACAGTGACAGTTCTTTCAGAATGATTAGCTTTGTTAAAAGCTGCAGCCACATATTTGTTTGTTTTATTTTCTAGTATCTGTCTTCTTGGAAACCGTACGTTAGTGAGGGATGATTACCTTTGTGCCAAATATATTATCGTAGACAATGTAACACAGACTACTGTGCTGTGGAAAAAATTCTGTGATGGTGACCCATTTGTGAATGCCACGTGCGATGAATATTTTCGTCTAAACAACGTCACAGAAATTCAGGGAATTCCTGGAGTTGCAAGTGGAGTCTTGTTTGGTGAGCCTATAAACTTTTAGATTGTCTTTTAGATGTGAACCAAATGATTTTCTATTAATAAAAAAAAGAATGTCTTATTGCTTCTATAACTCTTGAGACCAATGTACTGCAGCCCCTACACATTCTCTTTAGGCTATCAAAATTGGCCAGATGCAGTGGCCCTTGATATAGAATGGTATTATACACTGTAGGTGCTTGTTTTCACAGACAGCACAATATCACTTATTCCTTAATTGAAGACAGGCCTACACCAGATGTCAGTCTGCCCTCACCACCCTTTTACATTTGTTTAATTTTACTACCTCATTTTCATGGCATGTCTACACCATTTCAGAATGTTTCTGTGTGATTTATAATTTATGTGTGATTTATTTATGTTCTGTGCGCGTATAAATTTTTCACTCATTAAAACACACACATTTTATGGAAAATTGGTGACATAAGTCAGTGTTGCCAACTTCACAAAGTGCTTGTAGCATTTGTTACATCTGCTAAGTGGGTTGTTGAACAGTGGTCACTGATAACAAGTGGACTCGAAGCCTGGTGTGCCTTGGCCAGTGCTGCTCAATGTGGTGGTCCCTGGATGTGTGCCAGTCCCGAAGCAATCAGCCACTAGTCCATGGTGAGTTTCATGGGAAGAAAGAAAGTTGTAGCAAATGGGCACAAATGTGGTACTGGTCCCTGGCACATTGCAAAAAATAAAAATAAAAAAATTGCCAGTCCCATACATCAGATGGCTTGAGAAGCATTGCAGTTGACACCTGGGTCCACTTACAATTACTAGGTGTTTTACCACTGGCATTAGCAGGATGTGGACTGCATCATCACATGCTGATAGTAGACAAATTCATAATAAGCGAATGAAGGATAGGATGAATATTTGACCGTAAAGATCTTCCAAAAAGATTTTAAATATGTTTTTATGTGCTGGTGTAAGTGAACAAAATCTGGTGCTTATTTCCTCACAGATAATTTATGGAGTGCATATACAGACAAAGGAGCAATTGTGGAGAAACAGGATTTCCCATCAGTTCCTGTTCCAGCTCTGGAAGAAGCAAAAGAAAAATCCACTGTTTATGTGTATACAGATATCATGACCTATTTTACTATGTTAGTTGGGATTTATTTTCCATCAGTGACAGGTATTTTTTTTTCTTTCTTTTCACTATCATATAACTGAACTGGGTAGGCTCTTCTGTTTGAATGGACTAGCTGCATATCTTTAGGTTCTCATGTCTGTCCTTGATTTGATAGGTATGGAAATGTTTGTACAAGCATACCTCAGTTAATGAAATAGATATGTTCCTGGGCTTTACTTTTTTTAACAGAAACTTTGGTACCAGATGTAGAATTAACATGGAAAGAACAGGGATAGGCTCCTATACCACAAAAAAGAAGAGCAATTTAACATGCTTCATGTTAAATTTTTATTGAAAATTAACATTGTGCACCTGTTAAATGAAACAACCTGGTCTGGTGTAAGCTTTTCATAAGTGAAAAAAAAACTAATCTTTTAGAGACCACCTGAAAATATCTTCCAAAATGTATTCCAAGATGATTTTTTTTTCTTTCAACAAGCTCCATTTTTCTTATGATTTCTATTATAGTGGCAAAACTTATAGATCTGTGCTTTTTCAACATGCCAGGGTGAGGCAGGCTAATCTGTTTCCCCCTGGTCTTTCTGTTTTGCTCTTCACATATGCTCAGTTAGTGATTTTGGAGGCAACTGTTTATCCTGCCTGTTGGACATAAACACACAGCTCCAGTAGGATCACCTAAAATAGAATCCATTCTTTCCTGGGTCAAGCTTTGTTGTATGGTTTACAGCAGACACACTGCTGAAACCCAACACTTAACGTCTGTCTTTCCACAGCCCTTCTTCCTCATCCTTCTAATGCCAGTGTTGAGGGCGGAGAGGGGGAAGTCCAGTTAAACAAATCAAGAAGTGGGAGGCTGGGTTGGGCTTCCCTAAGAAGCCTTTGTAAAAAGGAGCTGCTTTGTCAGGCTTTGTTAACAGGCCTGTACAAAAAAAAATCTACTTTTCATTCTTCTGTCTCAGTGATTTTCAAGCTTTCTCCCTTCTGAGTATCTTTTCCATGTTGTCTGCTGAGAATCCCCAATAATGCTGCAGAATGTTATGGAGAATATTCTGCAGCATACAGTTAACATATCTAGGACACTGGCCAAGGAAGCTGTGCCTTCATTGCTTTAAGTGAATTGAAAGTGAACAAACAACACTTTCAAACTGCATATTGCAAAGCGGCACTGGACTGTTACAGGCTCATTCCAGGCAGGGCTGCACTGCTAGAATACACAGCTGCTGTATTTGGCTGCCCTTTTTGGAATGACCATTAAACCACACAGTGTGAGTCACATGGTTGTTGCTAGAATTGCCCTGCTAGAAGGCAAGGCTGCTGCTCTGAGCATGTAGTGGGAGCTTCAATGGGAGAAAAACTGAGAGTAACATTTGACAGCGTTGTAGAATAAATATGGTACACACAACAGAATTCAGTTCTACCTACCATTCTGTTCTGCTCCCCCAACTTTTTTCTGTAAAGGGATCCTATAACAAATTATTAACCAGCAGTGGTAAATGAGAATGAGTTGGCTTTTCCAAAATTTGCTTTTCTAATAACATTTCCGGGTTTTGGGAACAGTAATGTGAAACATGCTTCCTTAAAGTCAAAATGCGTAGACTTGATTTTTACTGATGCTGCTGCTTAAAAAAAAAAGAAGTGAAGCCCCTTTGGTTATAAAAGCGAAAGATTTTTTGTTAACACATCCATGTGTTAAGACAAGGGGACATAAACTCCAGCTCTTGAACTTAATAGCGCCCCTAGGGTGCCCCTGTATTCCTACCACCACCAGTGCCAAGTTCCCTTTCCCACTGATTTTACCACTTACAAAAATTCACCAGGTCCACCCTCAGAGAGTCTCATTTTCCAACAGATTGCTCTTTTCTGAGTGGTGCTAAATGTAAGGAGAAGGCGGTCTGTGGTAGGATTGCTGGATTATAGCTCCAGGGTAGTGTGTGCATGTGCCATCCACAGGTTGATAGTGCAGCTCTACCTTAGTACAATGCACAGTATACTGGTTTTAATAGATATAACAAGTAGGGAAAATGAAGCTGCCTAGCAAGTTAACGTTGGCCAAATAATGAAGGAAAGATAGTTCTAAGAAAATGGTAGAGCTGGATATTGGAAGATTATATGATCAAGTGAGCTTAGATGCTGATGGGATTGTGGGCTGCAGACATAGATGTGGATATAGATATCATAGGAATGGAAAAAACGAAGCAGAAACAGCTCTCATTACTCAGCTCAGAGAAAGGAGAACCTGAAGGTTCTTCTTCATGGTCTCTGTGCCTCACACAATGGGAATCTTCGCGCATGCGCAGTAGCTTTTTGGAAAGTTCAAGAGCTGAGCAGCTTGGCGGGAACCCCACCCCCATCTGGTACTGAGCATGATCAGTCCCGCCAAGCTAACAGTCTCTCCTCAGTTTCCTTTCGTCTGCTGACCTGTTAGCAGCTTGGAAGGCTTCCTCGCTGAGCGGTTTTTCTAATTCTTGGTTTTTTCTTCACTTTTCATTCATTTTTTCATCTCTTTACAACAAAAACTGTAAGAACTCTTCCCCCTTCTTGTGTCATCTTTAAGTTGTGCATGTCTTGCGGCCGCAAGGTTTCTCTTTCCGACGCTCACCCTGAGTGCTTGTTCTGCCTCAGGGAGAGCCAGAACGTTCAGGCTTCTTCCATTTGTAAGGCTTTCACCTCCCAGACTCTGAAGAATGGAGCTTCTCAGTTGAAATCCTACTATTGGGAGCATGCCCTTCGCCTTAAGGAACAGGCGTCTTCCAATACCGTCCTTTCCACCATTGCGGTATCCGTGCCCTCCACCACTTCCTCGGCCTCGGTCCTGAAACTATCACTATCAACCGGCCCTTCGGTATCGACGGTTTCGGTACCAGTATTAACCTTGACCTCGCCGGCCCTACTGCCGATGTCATCTTTACCAAAGTTTCCGAAGCTCTCCAGGATGCCTACCGTTCTTTCTGCCACCGGAGATACCCCTTCGACCTCGCAGCAGGTTCCCGCTCACCAAGCCCGTAAGGTCCCTACCTTGGCAGAGCTCCTCACACCACCCTTCTGCTCCCTCCAATAAGGAGAAGAAAAAGAAGAAGAAGCAGAAGCATCGCTCTCCTTCTGCTCTTGCCTGTCTGTCGGCTAATCGACCTTCCTCTCTCAGTCCCTTACCGACATCTCCTCCAACACAACCAGTGACGTCTACAGTTGAGCAAGAGGATGCTCCCGTCCTTTCACTAGTGCGGGAAGCTGTCCAGCTCCCGGTACTACCGGTCCCACCTGCAGCGGATCCCATGTCCGACTTGGACCGTCGACCCTCTCCACCGGCCTCTCTGCCTGTTACATCAGGCTACTCCGGAGATGGGTGTCTGCAGACTCCATTGGCCCAGGCCCTCTTTTCTGGCCATCCCCAGTTGGACTGTCCGCCTGTTTCGTCTGACACTATCACTGCCGACGCATCCCTCCTTGGCTGGGGAGCTCACTGTCACAGTTTTGCAGTCCAGGGCCATTGGGCTAGCCTGGAGTTGCGTCTCCATATCAACGTGTTGGAGCTCTTGGCAATTTTCAAAGCCCTTCGGGCCTTTCGGAACCTCATTGTCAGACAGACTGTCCAGATTCTGTCGGACAACACGACAGCTGTCTGTTATGTGAACCGGCAGGGAGGCACTCACTCTTCCACCCTGCTCCATCTGGCTCTACTCATCTGGGACTGGTGCATTCCACTACGAATACACCCTGTTGCGGTCCACCTGGCAGGGCGGGACAATGTGACAGTGGACACGCTGAGCGGAGACACAGCGTGTCACCATGAATGGTCCCTATCTGACACCACCTTTCACCGGATAGTGTCCTGGGGGGGCACTCCAACTGTTGATCTCTTTGCGACCGACCAGAACAGGAAGTGTCCCCGTTATTGCTCGAGAGCCGGCCTGGGTCTCAGCTCTCTTGGTGATGCGTTCCATTTGCCTTGGAACGGGGAGTTTCTTTACATCTTCCCATCGTTTCTTCTTCTGGGTCGAGTGGTGGCAAAGATTGCAGCAGGCAAGGCAGACGCCGTCCTCATTGCCCCCTTTTGACCGAGGCAACATTGATTCGGCCCCCTTCTCGCCATCGTATGGGGCCGCGGCATGAAACTCCAGAACACTCCAGACCTCCTTTCTCATTTGGATGGTCGCATGCTGCACCTGGACCTCCCTCTCCTCTGCCTGCACACTTGGAGAATAATGTTCTAGACTCTCCCGCTATCCAAGCCATCCTCACGTCTGCGAGGAAGGAATCTACTCATAGATCCTACAAGTATAAGTGGAAGAAGTTTGTGGCCTTTGCCGTCTCCCGTGATGAGGCCGCTTCTCCGACCTCCCTGTCAACAGTGCTTCACTTTCTCTTGACATTATGGGACCAGGGCCTCACTTTTTCCGCCCTGAAAGTTTTATCTTTCTGCAATCGTGGCCTATCAGCCACGGGGTTCTCCTTCCTCAATCTTCTTCCGGAACGCTACAGTCAAGCAATTCCTTAAAGGCCTGCAACACCTCTATCTTCCTGTCACTCCACCGCTTCCTCCATGGTCACTATCGCTTGTCCTTTCTCAGCTCATGCACCATCCCTTTGAACCGACGGCTGCATCTGATGATCGTCTCCTAACTATGAAGACGGCATTCTCGGTCGCTGTCACTTCAGCCAGATGGGCAGGAGAACTGACTGCGCTGCATTTTGATGAGCCGTTCCTAGTGTTCCATCGGGTCAAAGTGGTCCTGCGTCCAGACCTGTCTTTTCTTCCCAAAGTAGTCTCCGATTTCCATATGAATCAGAACTTGATTCTAGCTACTTTCTATCCAGACCCTGCATCGCCCCTCAAGCGCTCCCTTCATTTGCTCGACGTGCACCGTGCCCTCAGCTTTTATCTTCAATGAACCTCGACCTTCCATCAGACTCCCCACCTTTTCATGTGCTACGGTGGGCACTGGAAAGGCCATAAGGTCTTCACTCAGCGGTTTTCCAAATGGGTTGCCCAGACCATTCACCTTGCCTATGAACTTGCCAGGCAACCTACCGGCTTTGCTTCGTGCCCATTCTACCAGGGCAATGGCTTCTTCAGCAGCCCTTGTCAGGGGAGTTGACCTACAGGAGCTTTGTCGTCTGGCTACATGGTTGTGGCCTTTGACCTTTGTCCACCACTACCACCTTGACTGCAGGGCCTGGCGTGATGCTCGCTTTGGTCGTGTGGTGCTATCTTCTATCCTCTAGGACCTGACCTGCCATCTAGCGGTAAGACTCAGTCTTCCATTGTGTGAGGCACAGAGACCACAAAGAAGAAGAATAGGTTGCTTACCTGTAACTGTGGTTCTTCGAGTGGTCATCTGTGCCCTCACACCCACCCACCCAGCCTCCCCTCTTTCAGGTCGTTGCTTCGGCGGACTTCGAAACGGAGGAGAGACCATTAGCCTGGCGGGACTGATCATGCTCAGTACCGGATGGGGGAGGGGTTCCCACCAAGCTGCTCAGCTCTGGAACTTTCCAAAAAGCTACTGCGCATGCATGAAGATTCCCATTGTGTGAGGACACAGATGACCACTCGGAGAACCACAGTTACGGGTAAGCAACCTGTTCATTCAGCAGAAAGGATTCACTTCCTAATTCAGAAATGGGGTAGTGGTATGAAGCTACCTTATATACAGTGAATTTCATCTTGTTTACTCACATCCAAGGGAGAAGCTCTTGGTGATGGGAAGACTGAATGAATATTTCGCCATTATTAGGGAGCCAAGAATCTCTAACATGTTTAAAAAATTAAAGTAAGTCTTTAGGGTTTCTAAAATTTGGAGATTGAGTATTCTGTTTCCTGCTACCATTCCAACCCAGATGTGCGCTGTTCTCTCCCTTGTAATCCCACAGGCCAAAACTATAAAATGGCATGCATATCATATTACCAAAAATCTTAGTTTTTGTTTTATATCCATCCTTGATAGTTCCTGTAGAAATCCCTACTATCCAGGGCATAGAACCTAAGAAGCATATAAAGCTTCCTGATATTAACTTACATTTTTATTCCCACTAACCATACATGTTGTCAGCCGTAGTGTTCCTGACTGAAAATTCTGATATGCTCTTTAAAGTATATTTGGTATAATGACTACAAAAAATAATACATTTGACAGTGCAAAAAATAAAAAAAAATCTGGGTATACATGACTCAACATTTTAGTTTTCTTGGCATGGAAGATATATTTTTGGGTACAGATTGTGAACAAGCTAAGTATATGAGAAAGAGCCTATTGTTTTAGTTTGACTGCCAGAAGAGAAAATGATTTGGAATTTTGTCAATATCACTTTTTCTGCCTGACAAAATATAGTCTTTGTCTTTCTTTGTGTTGCTTTCATTCCTGTGAGTAATGGAAGACGCTGTCTGAACTTGTTCTCTCATGTAGAGAACACTCTGGGGACTTGATAAATTTGCCATGGTTGTAAGAGTTGTGGTAATTGCTAATTGCCTTAGAAGTGCTGATATGGATGTATAGAAGTGGACTTTATCATCTTTCCTACCTTGGTAATAGCTTAAATCCTCTTCGAAATGTAATATTGAAGCTTACGTATGATTAAGCATGCTGTTGTTTTAGACTGGGCTGGATAACAATGGTCCTTTAAATGTTGCTGGACTGCAGCTCATGTAATTCTCCACCGTTGGTTCTGCTGACTAAGACTGACAGGACATTGTAGACAAAGATACCTAAAGGACCATAGTTCCATACCCAGTGTTTTGTACAATAGGAAATACAGAAGCAACAGCTAATTCTGTGTAATAATTTGTTGAGTATCTTGCTATATGATATCACATAGGTTTGATCGTATACACGCAACAAGTATGTTTGATTGTGTTACAGTTTTAATGTGATCAAAATCCCCTTTACAACCCCAGTTAATTTATTTATTCAGTGTAATGACTAATTATACAACATTGCAGTATACAAGTATCATAGTTAATTATTGGCAAAGATTTATAGATTCACCCCATGGTAGCCACTGTGGCTGTTGCTTCTTAGGGCTTTTCCAGCACTCCAGACAGCCCTCTAAGTTCTCCAACAAGTTCAGCTTGCTAGTGATACTCATTTTGTCACCGTTCAAGCTGTCAACCTAAGCCGATAATGATGATTAAATGCTTATGCATGCAGTTTGGTCTGGAATTTCTTTCTCTGTAGAACTGGGTGGATTTCTTCAATCAAGTTAATGTATGTTTCTCCGATTGTTGTTGAACACCAGTAACCCAGTGGCAACCCATTTTTCTATGACATATTTTCTTGTTACTGGTTTCAGGCATTATGGCAGGTTCAAACAGGTCTGGGGATCTTCGGGATGCTCAAAAATCTATTCCAACTGGAACAATTCTAGCCATTTCAACTACATCATTTATCTGTATCCTTTCAGTACAATTTAAAATCATCTAGATTCCATATCTCTGGTTCATATATATTGTCATTTTATGTTAAGTGTTTACTTTGGGGGTACACAGATGGCTAACGTACAACCACAAAACCTAGCCTTGAAAGGAATCTCAGGCATTTTACTTAGATTTGTATTCAAAATATGTAAGTGTATTGGGATGGGATCAACTAGATCTCAAGCAGAAAGCCTTAAAACTGTTTTGGAATAGAGGTGAATAAACACATTTTGTTTTTATTTTTTTATGAACATGCCTCATTCTGGCTAGTGGATTAAAATGGGAAGATTTTTAAACTTCAAAATTAATGAAATGCACTGGATAGATGGCAAAAATTTTGTATTGTTTTAGATGGAACTAAGTATTATTTTATAGATTCAATTTATTTTTTTTAGATGCATGTGAAAATAGAATATAGTATAAAATTCCAGAAGTATACTTCACAATGGCCATATTCTTATCTGTATTGGTGAAAACAAGGAAGCCATTCATTACTGGTGTTGAAAACGTTTGAGGGGGATTTAACTTACGTCAGGGATGGGAATGGTGTTGCTCTCGAGATGTAGCTCAGCTGCAGCTCACTTCATCCCTTACCACTAGTGATGCTGGTTAAGACTAGGATTTAATAGCCTGTCAACATCTGAAAGGCCACATGTTGTCCAACTCTGCCTTATGTCAAGGGCTGATGTCTCTCCTGTCTCCCTCCCTCCCTCCCTCCCTCCCTCCCTCACACACACACACACACACACACACACACACAGCTGATAGTATCTGCTCTGTTTCATTTGATTTTTTAATTATTAAGGTTATTGTCTCTAATTTGGTTTTATTTCTGATTTGCTGACTAATGTATAAGTGGAAACAGAAAAAGAATATAGGGTGGGCAGACTTAAATACTTAGAGGTCCTTCTGATTTCAGTGTGAGAGCATGTATTTAATTCTATACCAATGAAATTAATAGAAGTTAAAAATACTTAGCCTTCATTAAAATGTTTCTAATACTCTAGAGATCATGAACATTCCCACATAACCCCCCTCTCAACTTTATGTACATTTGCATTCCTTGAGTCTCAAGTACAGATCTGTCCTGTATAATTCTTTTTGGTGCCTGTATAGAAGGAGTGGTCTTGAGGGACAAGTATGTAAAAGACACCCCAGCCCACCATTTTTTTAAAGGATGCATGTGCTACCTTAGTGTATCACTTCAAGGAGATAAGAATGTGTTGTGGACAATTAATAGTTTTCTAGAAGCAGACCTAGAGCAACAGTACTCAAAATGGCAGTCCATGGGCCTGTGCCCATCTTCAGGTCATCTGCTATCAGTCCCTGTAGAACTTTCAAGAAAGAAAAAGGCAACGGTAGCTACTGAGATCAAATATGGTACCAGTTGCTGACACATTAGGAAAAAAGAATTCCAACCTGCCACATCAGATGACTTTAATAAGCAATGGCCTAGGAAATTCAGTATCAACTTCCTTCTAAAGGAAACATGCGCTGTCCTTTCAGTGTTTCAATTTTATTACTCATGAGACCTGCATGAATGTGTCCTCTTAACTTGGCCCTGCATTTTTGTGAACTGAATTAACCATTTCATAGGTCTGCATAATTTACTTAACTCTTCTTTCTTGTTTAATGTTGCATGTGAAATTTCCCCACAAGATTTGGAGAAGCAGTTAATGGAAACCTAGTGATTGGTACATTGGCATGGCCCTCTCCATGGGTTATTGTAATTGGCTCATTCTTTTCCACATGTGGTGCTGGTCTTCAGAGCCTCACTGGTGCTCCCCGACTACTCCAGGCAATTGCAAGAGATGGCATTGTACCATTTCTTCAAGTGAGTCTTTGTCTTCCTCTTTTTTAGCATTTTCACAGTTGTGCTGCAGAAGAAATCTGATGGAAAGTTCAGTTCTAAGCTTTGACTTTAACAACAGTTATGCACATATATGTTTTGCCCTAATTGTCCTGCTTTTGTGGTATACGGGGCCTGTTGGCAATTTCCTCTCAAGTATACATTTCTGAGTCTGGCTGGTCGAAGCCTATTAGGGCAATAGATACTCAAGCATTATGATGCAAGCAGAGGTCTAATGGTGGGTAGCAGCTTGCTCATTACTCATGTAGAGTCTTTACGAAGAAAACTATAGTAATCGCTTTAAAATATATGGAGGGTGGGTAAAATTTGAATTTTGTATGTAGAATAGTCATAGAAACCCCTTTATTTCTGGATGATGGCAGAAAAAGGTTCCACTCTGTGTTTGTTCCGTGTGTAGTTTGCGACACTGTAACATTTGCCAACATTTTACAACGAAAAGATCCTAACCCTGTACACAAATCCCTTCCCTCATCCACAGTCTCACTTTTCATGGTTTCTGCAGTCAGAAAACATTAAATGGAAAATACCAGGCAATGGCTCCCACACGTCTTGCTCCAGGTCCTGCCACCCACACCTTGCCTACCTGCCTACCCCCCTGTTAACTGCCCCTCCACCGACAACTCTTCAGGAAATGGCTCTGTGTTACTGGAAGTAGCCTTCTAGCAGGGACCATAGAGAGGCTTCTTGCTATCCTGTACTGTAGAGTTCATTACTGTCCGCGGTTTCAGGTATCCATGGGGCAGAGCGGGGTCTTGGGAGTCTTGGGAAATATCCCCTGCAGATAAGGGGATTACCATAGTGCAGTTTTCCTCCTCATGTCATGCTAGTTTCAAGCTAATCTAATCTAATATTTATTTATTTATTTATTTATTTATTTTTATAAATGTATGTGTATGTGCACATATGTAAACAGGAAGATGCATTTTTAATTTAGGTATGTATGTGTTTTTTTGTTTGCCTCTGGCATCTAATGGTCTGATGGCATCTGGTTTCTGTCCACGTAGAAATGGTTAGCTCATGCTCAGTTATGTTCCTTGTAATTTACTATAATTTATAATGGCTTATTATAGCTTATACGTTATCATTTATAATAGCTTGTAAGTTGTTATAATTTATAGTAGCTTGGGTCATTAGAGAGGGTAGTGCGATGCTATATTCAAAGATTGGAAAACTGTGAATTACAAAACTTAAACCATAGCTTCTAGAAACCGCTAGCCAACAGAGCCTCTGGCCATGCTGATAGAGGACTCTGGAAGCTGTAGTCCGAAAGGTTAACTTTTCAAAGCATTAATTTTTCTTAAGCTGATGTGTGCTTTGCAGGTGCATGTGTTTGAAATAAATTAATACACTTATCCTTTAAAAAAAACAGGTATTTGGTCATGGAAAAGCAAATGGAGAACCCACATGGGCTTTGCTCCTAACTGCACTGATATGTGAAATAGGCATTCTTATAGCTTCGCTGGATAGTGTGGCTCCAATCCTTTCTATGTAAGTATGTGTACGGAGGTTTCTTTTACATTCTTATCTAAAATATATGCACCCTCCCTCTATCAGTAAAAGCCAAGGTGACATACAATTAAAGAAACATTGCATCATAAAGCCATACAGTATGCTACAGGTTTAACAGCTTGTTTTATAGTCTTATGATAAGCAGAAATAACAAGAATATTATTACTTTGTGAAGTATTCAAATAAAGATGGATGGCAAGAGGGCAGAGAATTCTAATAATACAGAGTGGGTGATCAGGGAATTGAGGATATTATTTTGTATTTTCAGAGTACTAAGTTAATTTGAAGAATTTTAAAGAGAATGCAACAAGAAAGAGGAAAGTAGTGTTAAGAAAGATTAATAGGATCGCAATCAGAAGCAGAACAGATTAAGATAGATGAAGAATTACATGCCAAAGAAAAAGGGTGTGAAAGAAGCAGGTGAAAGACAGAGCAGAAGAATACTGCAATAGGGAGTACAAGAGACAATGAGAAAGGGAACAGAATTTCTAGCTATATTAAAAGGGCAAATAGTTGTGTCCATATTTTAGAGGCATTTTATTTTAGAAACAGTGGCTGGAATTCATAATCACAGTTACAAATGCATAACCTGGAATTGTTCATTTGTAACTAATTTATATTCACAGTTCCTGTGTATTCAGTAGTGTAGGAAATATGTAGGGATCGTAAAAGTCCCCATCCTGATCTGTCAGATAGTAGCCTCTTTGAAAAACGGGGTCTCTTTCTCCTTTCGATTGGGACACAGCATGGTGACATTTCCATCCCTTTCCCATAAGCAATTTCTGGTGTGAAGAGGAATTGTAATAGGGACCCTGTTTTTGCCTTGCACTGGAGGTCTCTCAGTGGGGGCGGGGGCAGACATCAGCCTGCTACATCTTGGTGGACAGGAGAGCAGACCCCCGTAGCTCACAGCAGCTGATGCCTGGTAAGTCAGGATGGGTCAGTCCAAGAGATGCTAATGAGTTGTGCATAAGTATAAGTATACTTAACTAAGTAGCTATACATACACTTAACTAAGCAGCTGATCTAGAATCTCGGTCAGTGTAAAGATTTAGCAACTGAAGAGATGTGTTAGGTGAAAGAAAGAGAAAAATCAACAATTGACTGAAACATTTTCTGACAACTCCGGTTGGCCTTCCACATTGTGGGTTTGACTGTCACAGATTTGATTAGTTGAGAGTTTCTCCAACCGCTGTCCCCCACCTCAGTTGCTTCTTTTTTCAGAGGAGCCTCTCTCTTGGCAGCTCTGAGCAGGTTATGCAGCTTTTTAGAAACCCACCTCTGGTTCTCCTCCTCCTCCACCAGCAACTGCCTGGCAAGCTAAGGATGGCTTGGAACCGGATTTCTCAATGCCAGAAATAAACCCTCTCCCACTAGGTGCCTAGTTCTCAGTGTGAGGGAAGAATTGCACATTCCACTTGTTGCAAAGTTGATGTGTCCTTATGTATTTCCCTACTACCAGCAGCCAGTAGGGTGGAGCAAGGCAGAAAAATGTATGACTTGGGGACACTGGGCAAGTCAGCCTTGTAAATAACCCCACAAAAGTTACTTGTCTTCAAGGATTTTTTAAACAGCTGGATACAGAGGAAAGGGTTTTTGTTCTCTGTGACTAAAACAGAAACCAAGCTCGCTGACAGAGAATTAATAGAATGGAGTTTGACACTCGCCCCCACCCCAACCGGCCTGCTCATGTACCTTAAAGCACTTCCATATATTCGCTGGTGTGGAATTGACTGGGGCATGTAGTGACCAGATAACTTGTTAAATGAAAGCTGCAATAGATGATACTCGATGTTATAGAGCTGATATCATTTTTGACAGTATTCTGGAACAAGTGTAATTGTGATGTTCTGACTGTCCAAGGCAGAACACTCTAAGAAGTAGAACACAGTACTGTAGGGCTACAATTTCCTTCTTAGCCCCTCAAAGCTTCTGTTTTGTGTATGCTTTGATGATGTCTGACCTTTTGAAATAACCACTGCCATTTTGAAAAATAGGCAGGACAGGCAATTGTGTTTGAGGGATGCCTTTGACCCTGAATATAAAGAATAATCAGACTGGCCTTTGTATCCTCACAGACTTTGAAGATTACCATTCATCTCTTTCTTTTCCTTTTAGCTGTATCTCTGTTCCGAAGACCAGAATGAATGGCAGTATTCATTTAAATTCTGAATGTGGGGGGTTTTTTTGTTTTTGTTTTGGTAGGTTTTTCCTTATGTGCTATCTCTTCGTAAATTTGGCATGCGCAGTTCAGACTCTTCTCCGTACCCCAAACTGGAGACCTCGTTTCAAGTATTATCACTGGTACAGTATGATTTTTACACGTATATTTATTTGAAGTGCAAAATAAGCATTGGGTTTATATGTATGGGGTGTTTTTATAGGCTCCTCAGATCTTGTGTGTGTTTATTTTTCATCGTTTAAGCTATAATAGCATACAATCCTTAAAGTTATAAGAAGCATAGGAAGAAAAATAAATTTCCCTCTTTGCTTTGCTCTTTCCCATTATTTTTTAGATGGACAGGAGAATAAATAATGGCAACAGGGATACCTGATATTAAAAAGAGTGTAGATACACTAATAGCTTTCATTGAACAATTCAGAAAATTGGAAAAGGCTTTTAACACAGACAAAATCAGTTACTAATGTCAATGCAAAATTTTAAAAATAGCAATTTGTGTATTTTTCATTAGTACATGCTGTTCAACCTTATTGTTAACTCACAAGTGGGTTGAACTCTACATTTCATTTTTTAAAAATTGAGTACAGGAAGATTAGGAAAGGGGAAGGAGAAAACAGAAAAATACTTCCCTCTGAATACAGATCCCTGTTTTAATGGGCTTGATTTTGTTGTCCCATCCCCAGGGGAAATAGGTTTGAGGAGCTTGTAGTTTTGGAAATTAAACTCTAATGTTATATGATTATATGAACACCTACAGATTAATTTTGAGCATATAGAGAGCACAGTTAAGCACTGTTTAAAAACATAACTGTAGTTCAGAAAGTAAATGTCAGAACTGTGGAATCATGCATATATCTCTGAGAAAAAGCAAAGGTATGGACAAGCCTTTGGAATGTGTAGGCCAAGAAGTTGTGTTGCCTTCCAGTTGCAGTTGTTGAACTGCAACTCCCAGTAGCCCTAGCCAGCATAACCAGTAGTGTGAATGCTGCAGTCCAGCAACATCTAAAAGGCCACACAGTTTCCACCTCTGGTTGGACCTTACTGTTTCTCATAAAGGATAGAAGTATATGTTCTGACACTTCCCCTGTCAGAATACAGTACTTTTTATTTCTAGCAGCTTGCCTCATTTGTTAACTTCACTCTCAGCTTTGCTTCTCTGTCAGGACAAGAAGATTTTTAGTGATTTGAAAAAAAACAACTTGGAGAAGCAGTGCAGTTGATCTTCTGTATGTCCATACTTGCACGTCTTTTGGTTGGTGCTTGAAAACAAGTCTGTAAACTTCGGAAATTACAGAAGGTGTTTTAGTGCTATTTAAATTTGTAGGCAGAATGACTTACAACTTCTTTTGAAAACTGGGAGACCTTCAGAATCCCAGAGAATGAAGTTCTGTACTTGTTTACATCTTACAAAGTAAAACGTTAATCATGAAAAATCTGTCCTCTCATAAAAGATGACAGCATAGTTTGTGTAGAAATGAGTTTCAAATTTGAGTGTTGCATACTTCTACAATATATACATAGGAATTGTCATTCTTTAATAATGTATATTGTGTTCACAGAAATCTTCCTACTGCTCTTATTTACTGAATAAAACATCACCTTAAAAAGCATTTCACTTATTCTTAAATACAAAATGTCTAATAAAAGTTTCTTTCCCCTTGTCTTCACCAATTTTTAAAAAACTGAACATTTAAAAAAATGTTCAAAAATTGCAGAGAGAGTTCTTGTTTGGGGAGGGGGTAGTTTGAATTTTTCTGTTTTTTAATGCCTTTGTATCCCCTAGTCAAAAAAAAATTTAAAAGGCATGTTAGAGTACTACCTTTATTAGGCCAACTCAAAGATCATGCAGTCAAGTTTTCAGGCTTTCTAAAACTCCTCAGAAATTCATTTTAACTGACAAAATATTACAAGGGACTCAAAAACTAGTGCAGTAGTTTATGACCTCAGAGTTGGCCAAGTAAAGATACTTAAGCCATTTCCGCATGACGAAGCTCTTCCACGTTGTCTCGCTGCAGTCCCGGGTCCAGAAGGGAGCACATCAGCAATGCTACCCTCTGCACCTGCTCAGTCCATGCGGAAGAGAACACAGTGGCACCATGTCTTCCTTCCGCAACACAGCTGGGCTTTTTCCATTGCTGTGCTACGGAAGGAAGTGTCGCCAATGTGCTTCTGCATCTTCCGCATGGCCAGAAGTGACGGGAGCGCTGCACAATCACAGGCACAAAACAGATTTTTTCCATTTTGCAAAAACTGCGCAAGCACAACGCTCCGTGACAGGATGGCAGCGGAACAGCGATGACATCATGCGGAAGCATGACCTGCCGACTGCTGCCATCCTGTGGCAAAAATGCAACAGCGACGTTGTGCGGAAAGGGCCTTACTCTCTAGATGTCTGAACTACTTGCTCTTCTTGTATGCTTTCAAGTTGTTTCTGACTTAGGTTTGCCTTAGGATCACTCTATCACTGGATTTTCTTGGCAAGATTTGTTCAGAAGGGATTTGCCTTTGTCTGAGGCTGAGAGAGTGTGACTTGTTTAAGGAAATCTAGCAGATTTCCATGGCCAAGCAACAATTTGAACCCTGGTCTCCAGAGTTGTAGTCCAGGGCTCAAACCACTTTACCAGGCTGGCTCCTCCTTACTTACTTACTTTTGGCACATGGCAATTCTGCTAAGTTTAGGTGTTATCAGTATAGAATATGTGGATTGAAAGGCCTCTTTCATTTCCTGGGAGTTGCTTTGTGTCTTGTTTTGATGTTCTTTTACTCAATAGTATGCCTTAGTTGACACGTAATACCAAAATGTGTTTACAGAGATATATTATACATTCTGCTAGATCTAGATGCATAAATGTTATCAACTTAGAATGTGTGTTTCTTTTAGGACTCTTTCATTCTTGGGGATGAGTTTGTGTCTTGCCTTGATGTTCATTTGCTCTTGGTACTATGCCTTGGTTGCCATGCTAATAGCAGGATGTATTTACAAATATATAGAATACAGAGGGTAAGAGTGCACATTTATTTGATTTTTCTGTGTAGCTGTTCAAATAAGTAACTTAGCAGGGAAATTTGTCATGCCCTGTTTTATAAGTTAGAGAAATACCTATTGGTATATAAACTGAATTTAATTTCATTCAGAGAAATGAAGGTCTCTAATAGATTATTATGAGAGGAGGGTAAAATTTCTAGAGTGAAAACAAAAATGCATCAAGAGCTGTTCTGATTCCTTGCAGTAGTGTATTTATGTAGTTCCCAGTTTGTTTTAGTGAAACAGGCTATGGAAGGGCTGTTCTTGATACCTTTGGGGCCTTTCCTCACTACGCTATTATAGTGCTTTACTATTCTACTTTCAACATCCGATGGAATTCTGGGATTTGTAGTTTACTGAGGCCAAAGAGCTCTCTGGCTAAGAATTGTAGATGCCCCTCTCTAAATTGCAAACCCCAGGATTCCACAGGATATTGAAAGTAGAATAATAGCACTGTAACAGTGTAGCATGGAAAAGCCCTAAGTCACTTAAATTGCAAAGGTCATTTCATTCAGTTTGGTTAAACTGTAGTCACCTATAGACTATGTTTAATAAAGTCTGCAAAAGATAAAATCTGTATTTTAGAAGAGATTTGAAGGATAATTTAAACTAGCTGCAAAGTAATCAAAAATCATTTTTCTTCCTTGGCAACTTCAGCTTAATTCAGCAGATTCATCAGAATATTTAGATTTTTGAAGCATTTTACTATTAATTTTGTAATCACAGTCTTCCATTGACATAAATTAATCATTTTTATGTTTCATATGATAGTGGAGATTTGTAGGCATTCTGTCAGATTCAAAGTCACAAAAAATATTTGTCTAAAATAAAATGTGACTTACAGAGTTGGGTTTGTCTCAACCTCAGTACAATTTTGCTCGTGGTCTACTGTCTTAAGAAGGAAGTAGAAATAGTATCAGTAACATACAATTTTGTGACTTTATTGTGCTCCTTTTCAGAGCTGAAAAGGAATGGGGAGATGGGATCCGTGGTTTATCCTTGAATGCTGCTCGCTATGCCTTGCTTCGGGTTGAACAAGGCCCTCCTCACACCAAAAACTGGAGGTAAGAACAAATCCAACATGTAATTAATGGTTTATCTTGTATTCATTTACCTGAGAGTAAGCCACTTAATTAGGACTGTGCTGTAAGAAGGAGAGTAATTCTGCATTTATACATACGTACACACACACAACACACACACATGTGTGCTAGTATTCGGAAGCTTTATTTTTGTTTAGCAGTTCTTTCTATTATGTTTTTAGTGATTCAATTTGATGCTAAAAGATTGGTGTTGGAGATCTGGGAAACTGAAAGCCAATTATTTTACCTGTTTATGAGTTGTGTCAAAGTTGTTAACCCTTTCTGGTCAATTGTTAAGACAAGAATAAATACCATACTTGATAAATTATTAACCATGAAATATGCATGGTTTGATTGGGCTATATATCTGGTTCCTGAAATTTAAAGGATAGGCAAGGTTAAATGTATGATTTTGTAAAATTGGGTATCTAAGAACATCCTGAATATCAGTATGTGGATTGACAGTCTTCTGACGTTAGGCACTCAGGAAAAAATACTTAAGGCAAATATAAAGTAAGATAACAAATGTCAAACAATTTGGAATAGCTTTCTCAGACTCCTTTGTGGAACCGAGTTACATGTTTATATTCTTGTAGTATATATGCCAGCTAATTCTGTTGTTTTCTCTTGGTTTTTTTATCAATAAAATGTTATTTTAAAAGGTGGACACCATAGCTTGTGAGTTGTGCGGGCAGTTTGTGGGCCTTCAGACATTTCTGGACTGTAACTTCCATCATCCTTCACTGTTGGTGATGCTGGCTGATGGGAGTTGGAATTCAGCATCTGGAGGTTGACAAGTTGCCCACCCACTGCCATAAGATGTAATACTGTAAATAGAGAGAGTCCTGGGTATCACAGGAAACCCTGGTAGCATATCTTCACAGGTATACATTGTACCCCACATATTGTATCTCTGGAATTGAGAGAAAAGTTGTGCAATAAAGAGAGGTTTTGTTGCCCATCATTGTTTCCATGTCAGAGTAGCTCATGGTCCAAGGGAATAGCACCACATTTCCAGATTTAGATGGTGAGTCATTCTGCTGCTTGCACCATAGTCTACCTGCATCCCAAGTTAAACTCTTCAAAAGGAAGCATCAAAGAGTAAACAGCTGCACTAGTTAAGCCTCTTCCTGTTAACTCTGGTTGCTGGGAGTAAAACTGTCTCCTATTAGCTTAATTCTATCCCGTGCTCACTTTCTTGGACATATGAAGTATCATAAAATGTTGGAATGTAATTTTCATTTATATCTGTTTCTGTTATCTAACTTTCTAAAGTGTACATTGTCATATATGCATTTTGTACTTCTCTTTACCCTACCGTTTATTTTTTTATATTAATTTACACTTCAGGCCACAAGTCTTGGTTCTGTTGAACTTGGATTCTGAACAGTTAGTAAAACACCCTCGGCTGCTTTCGTTCACTTCTCAGTTGAAAGCTGGAAAGGGATTGACCATTGTGGGATCTGTACTCCCAGGAATATATTTAGATAAATACACAGAAACTCAAAGGGCAGAGGAGGTATGTATTAAAATTATAACAACAACAGGAAGAATAAATCATGCAAATAATAATTCTGGTATTTGCATTCGAACTATAATAGCATCAAAGACGGGAATTCAGATGTTTGTCTCATCTGGCTGATGTGAATAAGTAAGCAAAAGTTTTACATACTGCCTTTAGAGTATGCTAATTTCATTGGTTTCAGCAATTGTGGCTTTTCTTAAAACAATTGAAGAGTCTCAGCCGGGGGTTACTTTAAATGAGATTACATGGTGGCAGATAACTAATTTATTAAATAAAGTTATAAACATTTGCAGTTGGCACTTTAACTAGTTAAGTCACAATTTGATCAATAAGCCATAATGTTAAGAATTTGATATCTGTTATTCAAATGAATTAATTGCTTTGGTTTTGGTTATGGTTTTGATGTAGCTTGTTAGTGTCACTTGCTATTTAAAGAATGTTTTACTAACATATTACTTTTAAAATTGTTTTTAAAGCATATTTTAAAAGTACACAAAAGGGTCCCAGATCCTCCAAAATGACACGCAAAGAGAGCAGTGTTTTAGGATATGTGAGTAAACATTAGTTACACAAATTAATAATCCCTGCCACTACCTGCTGTTAACATGATTTTTCAAAAATGACTGTGCTTATTCCCTCGCGACCCCTAAACATCATGTTTAACAGATAATGTTGCCTGTAAAATGTTACTTCCAAACTCTGATAGCTTGGTTCTATGTGAGAAAATCACAATGTCTAATTTAAATATTTTAAGATTATGAGTAAGGGCAGATAACCGTTGGTGTTCTCAACCTACAGAAAAGGAGCCATCCAAGAAAGAGTTAATTCTAGTCATCGCTCAGATGAGTGAAGGGACCATATGTAGTTTTAGAAAAGCATTTCCTTATTGCATTTCCGTATTGGACCACTAGCTCCTCCCCAGTTTTTCCTCGCCCTTTCCAGGAAAGTTTGTATACTGACTCCTCCATTTTCTCAATTTCTTTTTTCCTTCAACCTGTTTCCTTCAACTTTTTCCTTCAACCTATTTTCACCCCTTCCCTTCTTCATTGCGTCTTTGCCTTACCAAAAACCAAAACACCGTGATCCTGGGATATGGAAAAAATGAAGAGTAAGGGCAAAGGCATTTCTAGCCCTAAAATGCCATTAAGCATGTCAAGCTGGTCCACAATGTGCAGGTGCTCCTAACCACCTCACCCAGGGGCTGTTCAGAATAGATACCGGCTTGCAGCACCTGCTGCTGTTTCTACCTCCTCTGGAACCAGAGCCTAGAGATCCCTCCCCTCCCCATCTACTTCTCATGGCTCTTCTGCTCTCCCCTCCAGTTCCTCCATGGAAACAGTCCCAGCCCTTTCATTCCCTTCACTCCTTTTCCTGTGTGAGAGACTTCAGGTCTTTCAACCCTCTCTTGCCTAGATCCTAGTTTTCCTTTCATTCCCTTGGAGGCCCAAGCAGAAATGCCTCACAAGGTAGCAAACCTACCAAAAATACATAGGCCTTATGACTATCTTCTCCTGAAGATTGGAGGAAGGCTTTCACACTTCATACAGACATGGTCCCTCTCCCTATCAGATCAGTGGGTATTGAGGATAATAAGTGAAGATTACATGATAGAATTCAATCTGAAACCCAAACACCACTTTCTCAGGTCATCAGTCTCCAAAAAACCTCTTGAAGACGCATGCCATATGTCAGGCTATTGCTCATCTCTTGGAGGTAGGAGCTATAGAACGAGTCCCTCCAAATGAAAAATTTGAAGGGATATACTTCTTCAAAGAGGTCAAAAAGGGGGTGGAGTTCACCCAATTCTGGACCTCAAATTGGTCACCAAATATGTAAAATACAGGCATTTCTGGATGGAAAGCTTCCGAACAAGCCAAGAACACATCTTTCCAGGGGACTTTTGGAAACTTATTTGCATATCCTTATCCATTAATCATACTGCATGTGCCTTCATTTTTGTCACCTCAGTGTCCACAGCCAATTAAAAGCCCAGCCTTTTGGGTTGGCCTCAGCTCCTTAGATATTCACCAAACTGATGATCATCCCTGTGGCACACCTGAGACTGTGAGGCATTCACATGTTCCCTTATCTGGACAGATAGTGTCTTAAAATCTCATACATTTTCAGGGGGCCGTCAAGCTCTATCAACTACCATAGCAGCCCTTCAGGACCACCAGGCTTTGTAGTCAACAAGTAAAAGAGTCACTTTTTGCCTGCTCAGAGGATAGTCTACCTAGTCCACTAATAGATTCCAGGATGGGTGGTGTAGTCCTCTCTCCAGGGAAATTAGAAAAGATCAGGAGGGAAGCTCTTTTTGAAGAGTCACTGAGTTGTCTATTCAACCTGATGATTTCCTGCATTCATTTATCCACCTGGGTGAGATTTCACTCTTGTCCACTGTAGTGGCTTCTCTAACCCTTTCAGACTTTCATAACAACATGCCAGAACATCAGGGTTCATCTAACCAGGGAGGTTCAAAGATCCCTCCTTAGGTGGAAGAACATTCACAGACTATCTCTAGGAGTGCCCCTATAGAACCCTCCAAGGGAGGTTGCCAAGGGTTGGATGCCAGCCTCCAAGACTAGGGGGCTCATTTTTTGGTGCTTCTTGGCTCAGGGGGTTTGGGCTCATTCAAAAAGAGCACACAGCATCAACTGGCTAGAACTTAAGCCCATTAGGTTAGCTCTCCTCCACTTCCAGCAAGCCCTCAGAAGGTCATAACAGCAACAAAACAGTAAAGTCATATCTGATAAGACAGGGAGGGAATTGCTGTCTCTCCCTCCACAACTAAGTCTACCAGCTTCTCTCCTGAGTGGAGAAAAATGTCCTCTCCCTTGGAGCGCAGCACATTCAGGATGCTCTGAACATGGAAGTGAATTTCCTGAGCCACCATGCACTGGATCTGTGAGAATGGAGCCTGGACATTATAGTCATTCATTAAATGGAACACTTCAGAGCTTACTGGTCGACTTTTTTGCATCAGACACAAAGTGCAATGTTCTCAGGTATTTCACCAGACTCTCCTCCCTCAGAGCACAAGCTGTTAATCAGAAAATGTTTTTTGACACACCTCTGTACGATCACCAGTGCTTCAAAATCATTTTTAAAAGATGACAAGTATTCGGAGGCATTTTCTATATGACATAGCTAAATATTTATGTATTAAGAGTTCATGCAAGTCCATGACTTTACATTGGCTCATTCTGTGGTAAAGTCATGTAATTGCAATTTCTTGTACAGTCAGTTATTCTGCTTTTTTTAAGAAAATTAAAAACAGTGTACCCTTTTTAAAAATTTCACAATATCACAATTAGTGTCCCCTTCTTCTGATGAATGTGCAATTATTTGCAGTACACAATGACAATATTAATTTAGGTAAGCGAGTGGGTGAGTGTTCTCTGATGATGTTTGGTAAATCTAGAAGAGTGGCCCACAATACTGAGGTTACTTATTCCTTTCCATTTGGAGAGTTGTAATTCCAGTGGAATCCGAGCACAGCACTCCTTCAGTCAAGACAGACTGCTGTTATCCTTAACTGCCAGCAAATTTCTGTTGTAAAAGTAACAAAATAAAAAGAGCAAATTAACGAAGTGCTAAATTCTGAACTTAAGTTTGTTTTGTAAATGGCTGTTGAGCTCCTGTGTTTATTAGTCGGGGACACCAAAATAATGGGTGAGGAGATATTTCACAGACTACTCTTTCTTGTCTATTCCAAATGTGGAGAAAGCCCCACTGTGTACTGTTAACAGAGCTTCTTGTTTTAGGATCCAGCATAAGGAAGGAAGTAAATGATAAAATCATGCCATTACATTCCTTCTGTTGCTATCAGAATATTCTTTACCAGAAGTGAGAGCCTTCCTTCTGTTGCCTCCTTAGAAGCCTCCTGAGTTTTTGTACTCAGTTACCTAGCCAATATCCACACATGGCTGTCTGTTAAACTAGAGCAGTAAATCAGTCGGAAGCACAGTGGCAGTGACATTTCAGCTGTGAGGTGGAAACAAACTGGCGTATAGTGCTTAGAGCTGGGTTCTTCATACAGTACAAAGAGCTGCTGGATTTTTTTAAAATTGCTTCAATACTCACAAGTATACATTTTTCATGACTGGTCTACTCTCCTAACATTTCGCCTTTGCATATTTTAAGACATAGCCTAGGTCTAATTGTTTTTGTTCCTTTTCCCCTTGATCTACCTCCCTTTGTGCCAGCAATTAAACATGGGAAAGGGAATCACATTTTTAACTCACTTCATATGTTCTGTAAAGAAAATTCTGCCGCCTTTCTTGCACAATTTTTGAATGGTAATTCTATAAAGAATTTTAAGACATACATTTTAGGCTGTTGTATAAAACAAAATAAGATTTTTTTAAAAAAAAAAGGGTTAAAGTGTTTTACAGCCACATTTTTTCATGTAGCACTTTTTAATGCATGGTAGTGTGGCTGTAGACATCCCCTTTGTACATTAAATTCAACACCCAAAGTCATCACTCAGTTTTTAATTTAGCTGAATTCAGGAGGGCTCAAAATAGTTCCGTCCTTGCTGTGACAGAGTTTGAACTATGCTCTGCAATGTCCATTTAGAATGAACGTAAGATAATTTGTGATGCAGTGCTTAGAGCAAAATGCTTTATTCTTAGCCGGTGTGAAGTCAGCATTTACTTAAATGTAGCATCTCCTTAATATTTAACAAGATAGTGAATCTCAGAGGTGTGCTTGCTTGGAGTAATTCCAGGAAAAAAGGAGACGGCTCAGCAGTTTGTAAATGGTTGTTGAGATGAATATTTAATCACAATTGTTTGATTATTTGAAAACCAATATAGCGAATGCTTTATTGTGTTCTCACATCTAAGTGATATTTTGAATATTATCTTTTGATGCTTAAAAAGAAGAAAGAAAGACATGAAAAAGTGCAAACAAAATTAAGACTTTGAAGAGTGGTCTGTATTCCCAAACCAGAATACTTTGGAGGGAGATTCTGGAAACTAGAGAAATTCAGAAAGAACTAGAAAGCCAGAAGACGTTTTGATATTTCAGAGATTCAGCCTTAATAAGGAAGGTTCTCCCTTCCCAAGACTGAGGAAAGTTTAAGGTTTTTGTTTTTTCAATTAAGCAACATTATAATGCATCCGATAGCTACACAGACAACTGCCTCACCCCATGATTTAAATGTTACTTTCCACCTGACAGATCAGAATACAACAATATTAGTTCCCTTTCAAAACCCACCAAAATAGATTAGAATGTACAGTTGCACAGCTCCCTTGCTTTTTAATGGGGCTTTTCTAAAAGAACAGCCTGATGGATTGTGTCTCTACGCAATACTAAGCTTGTGAACCAACATTCTGCCAAATTTTGAGGGGGGGTTAATTTATTCATCACATATCTACTACTTATGGCTCAGTTTAATTAAGGTATTGATACAAACCAAGAGTGGTTCTAAAACCAGGAACAGTTTTAGCATATACAGATTTCTCTAACATCAGAAGTTATGTGATAATATAAATGGATTATTTTTTTATGTAATTATGTAGCTGAGATTGCAGAAGGAGATTTCATATCTAATTATTCCCAGTAGTCCTCTTTTTAGCACCTTTATAAGAATTAAATCTCATTTCCAAATGCCGTGGGTGATAATTAGTTCAGTAATTCATTTCCTCATTTTAGGCCTTTAAACATTTTCATTTAACACGTGTCTTCTTTCCCTCTAATACAAACACGTTATGTAATAATTTTAAAAAATCAAACATATTTCTGGGTGTAGATAAATAGACACTGTAATGGGTTACAATTGTTCAACTTTTTCTTCTCTGGTAAAATTGAAGGGCTGAAATACTAGTTCGGGAAATGCTAGCTTCAGAAAAGAAATCTAATTTGGCTGCTGAAGCCCTGACTGGGTTTTTGTTGTTGTTGTTTGTTTGTTTGTTTTAGTAGATGAACAGTTTTTTAAAAAGCAACCAAGGCAGCAGTCTTTTGCATCTTTAAATGATAAGTGATTAATTGCAAAGTAAATATCCATGTTAAAATCTTCATTTATATTAACTTGGAAAACACAGTGGTGCTGCACTTGCCTTAGTGAATAAGAAATGCAGTCAGTCACTCAGTGTTGAGTTATATAGAACTCTTTTGATGAGAGAAAAGAAGAATAGCGAAGGACCACCCTGTACTTGCTTTCTAGTAGAGTGGGCAAGTTAGCCTATGCTAACAAGACCCACAATTGCTGCTCCTCAAAGATTAAATTAAATAACATCACAGAAGCTTTTACAACCAAGAACCAACCTCATCAGGTGCAATGAAGTAGTCAGTCATGGCCTACCGAGTTTAATGCAGGTGATGAAAGCAACTCTTTCTTGTTGAATAGTCATGTCATGATAAACCTTGTCAGCTTTAAGGTGCAACAAGATAGTACATTTTTCTTAGATGGAGATTAATCTCCATGTAGTGAAAATGTGTTTCCTCTTGAACTGCTATATATAGAAATCATGCTACTGTCTGTTTTAGCCAGGAATCTCTATATTGGAAACCAAATTAGCCTTAATTTTACCAGTCTTCAATGTTTGATGTTAAGCAAGAACATGCCTTCCTTTTCAGCCTTTGTCTGAGTTTGGAAGCTCACTAGATGTGCACATATTTACATAAAAATATGTGAATGTCCCTTTAAAAATGTGTATTCCCAGATGATGTGGTTGAATTTTGAATTTCATCTGGAATATCAACTGAATTGTTCAGGCATATGTGCACCATTATTGAAACAGTGTGACCATTCATAGAAGTGTTGAAAGATCAGTGTTCCCACTTGACACAAAGCTGTGTAATTTGGTTCTCCCACTACAGGGAGGAGAGAATGTCATCCAAAACAATACATGGATTTGTTGCGATATCTTGTAATTACACCCTGAAGATTCTATACATTTGTGCTAAGAGGCCAGGATGTTTTTATATATAAAAAAGTTAGGTCATTGTAGTTCTCAGTATGATGCATAGTTTAAATTTAAAATAGTTAAAATATTTAAACTTAAATATTAATTTAAGTTAATAATTTAAAAGCTATACAGTTCAATGTACAACCTGTTAAGACTTTGTTCAGCATTATGTCATTTTGATGCTAATCTGTATAAATGCCTCTGTAGTCTTACGTGAAAATCCATAAATATTTATACATGCAACTATCTTTTTCTGCCAAAGAATATTAGATCCTTAATGGGAGTAGAGAGAACCAAGGGATTTTGCCAGATTGTGGTATCATCCAGTGTAAGAGATGGAATTTCCCATTTGATACAATCTGCTGGCCTTGGAGGAATGAAGCATAACACAGTCTTGATGGCATGGCCGCAGTCTTGGAAGCAAACCGATAATCACTTCTCTTGGAAAAATTTTGTGGGTATGTGTTACCGTAGAATTGCAACAGACATGTTGGTAGCATGTAATATAATAATTTTATTTAAATTTTTCAGCTAATAGATCTCATAATATTGAAAGATATTGAATAAAGCAAGTTAGATTTTTGTAAAAAGAGTATTTCACAGATATTAGTGTGGGGCTATGATCAAGTTCATAGAGAAAATTGAACATGTTACTTATTGAAATCAGTGGAACTCAGTTTTGGCTATATCTTATTTTTGATGTTTTAAATTTAAAAAATATTTTATTTAGACCTGGTCCAAAACTACATCAAAATGAGATGCTCTGATCTTAAGACAGTATAAAGCTGCAAGTGGTAAACAGTATGTTTAATATTCCTCCTAGGAGAAAAAACCTGTCCCAGTCTTTTCTGTATTATATTAGCTTTTTACTTACAAGGACGACTTTATGCAGGAGAGCTTTCAGAAATATTATTTTTATACCTGTTGTTTGTTAACTGCTAAAATTTATTATGCCCCCTCATTATTGATCACATCTCAGATACCAAACCAACTTGGTCAGCAAGGAGACTTCTTGTGATTCCAGAGCAATTTTATCTGCCAGTGATAACTACCAAAAATGTTTTCCAATTTTAAGAAATTGTATTTTTACACTTGACTAATTATGGTTAGAGAGAGAGAAGGGCATATAATGGGTGAAGGGAGGATAATAGAATAGAATTAAATAAAAAGTTAAAACATGGGGGAAGGGGAATTAGGGAGGTGTCTGAAACCTGAGGAGGTATCTGAAAATGGTGGTGAGAATTTGGTTCCTTCCCTTCCTCACACATCTCCTTGAGAAAGGAAGGAACCAAAAGTTCAGAAGAGGGAGCTGGATGTGGTAGTCTATAACTTCAGTATGTGGCATGTTGTTGGTAAGGATAAAACAGGAAGTGGATAAAATGATGGAAATAATTATTTTGTCACTAAATATTAATGGTTTGAGTACCTGTGTGAAACTTTATCATTCAAACAAATTATTGAATGAAAAGCAAGTGCATATATTATTTCTGCAGGAAACACATACGAAGAAAGTTAAGATCAGACTACTTAATTATAGGAAGTGGGAATTACAGTTGGAATCAAAGAGTTCAGATAAAGCAAGAGGTGCTGCAGTAATGATCAGAGATGATATAAAATTCCAAGCGGGGAAAGTTACGACAGATAAAGAAGGGAGACAAAATAAAATATGTTCCAAATAAAAATCAAGGGTTTTTTTTAGATAACTTTACTATAGTAGATGAATTTGTAGGCACGAACTTTAATATAGGTATTTAAAAATTATTGGATAGAAATGGTAATAAAAGAAAGAAAGGTAAGAAAAAGGGGGGAAAGAGTATAAATTTGAAGAGATGGAATTTAGTGGAACGATATCAAAAATGTTATAAGGAAAATGAATATACATATTTTTCTAGTTGATAAAGTTTAGCTGCATAGATTTTTATTGATTGATTGATCAGAAAAAGAAGGTAATAGAACCCAAATAAATAAACTTTATACTGCTAATTATTGGATATCTGATCATACTGAAAATGACAGATGAGAGAAAGGTAAGGAAGTGGAGATTTAACTCTATAGTAATATCACAAGAAGAAAATAAAAAAGAAATAATTAAAGGGATTCAAGCTTGTTTTGAAATAAATTGTAAAGGAGATGTAAAGGAAAGTATAGTATAGAATGCTTTTAAAGCAGTGATTAGAGGGAAGTATATCAATATCGAATTAGGGATTAAAAAATGAAGATACTTATATGGGAAGAAGTTGATAGAAGAAGCAGAAGAGTTAAAAATGGAATATCAGAAATATAGATAAAAAAGAGGAAATTAAAAGTCAATAAGATAAAAAAAAATAGAGGAAATAGATCACCTAGCAGTAGAAAGGAAGTATTTATATTTCAAGCTTGGGATGAACAAAATATGAAAAGGTTGGCCAGATATTTGAGAAAGAGAAAATAAAACAAAAGAGTTAATAAAGGGAGATAATTGTGAAATAGTAAGAGAGGAAAAGAAAATAAGAGAGTTCATGGCAAAATTTTATAGAAAAGTATATCAGAAAGGAAAGTGATAGATAAAGAGATAAACATTGTTCATAAATTAATTAACAAAGAGGCAGAAGGAACAGTTAAATGTCCCTATAGATAAGGAAGAAGTTGAGATTGTAGTAGATAATTTGAAGGGGACAAAATCTCCTGTGCCAGATGGATTTACTGGTAATTTTTATAAATATTTAAAAAAGAAATCAGTACCCATTTGGTAAAAATATGTAATGAGGCTTTGATCAATCAAGAAATACCTAAATCTTTGAAAATAGTGATGATAATCCCTGTATTAAAACCTAACAAAGATGAGAGGGCTCCAGAAGGTTATTGTCCAATTTTACTGGCTAACCAAGATTATAAAATTTTTGCCAAGATTCTAACTAATAAATTAGAGAAAAAAACTTACCAGATATAATAAAGGAGGACTAATATGGCTTTATAAAAGGAGAGGGAATAGCTGATTTTGTCAGAAAAATAGTAAATATCATTTATAATACAAAGCAAAATACAAAGAAAGTTGGGATTATAAAATTAGATGTGTACAAAGCATTTGACTTTAGACATAGTTGGGACAAAATTTAGAGAAACTATTAGAGAATTATATAAAAATAATTTGGCACAGATTAATATTAATGGAGAAAATTCAAGGAAAGTGGAGAATAACAGGAGACAAGGATGCCCATTATTCACTTTATTATTTATAATGGCAGTGGAACCTTTTGCTAATAATATGAGGATGGAAGAAACAGCGAAAGGATATAAGACTGGAAAGGAAGAGATAAAAATTAATTTATTTGCAGATGATGAGTTAATCATAACAGAACAGCCATACCAGACAACTGAAAAACTGCTATAAATAGTAAAAAGATTTTGAAAAAAATCTCAGGTGTTAAAATAAACATGGAAAAATCAGAAATAATGTTCATAAATACAATGAACGAGCAAAAGAAAATACAGAAAATATTGGTTTGAAATTGGGAATTAAGAATATGATATAATGACCAATATAAAAAATATGATTCAAGGAAATTATAATCAATTGTGGTAGAATATAAACAAACAAGTAATATACTAAGCAAGATAAGAGCATTTAAGATTATGATTCTCCGTAAAAATCTTATATCTATTTCAAACAGTTCCTGAAGTAGTTCCAACAAAGATAGTAAGGAAATGGGGTAGGAAAATTAAGGAATGAATTTAAATAAATAAAAAATCTAGAATTTCAAATACGTTATTTTATGCCCATCAGTTAAAACGGGGGTTGGGGGCTTCCCTGTCTAATGATGCCCTTCAAATAGTTAAGATTATTAGACCTGGAATACTACAAACAACAAAAAAGTGGGGGGGGGTAGGATAGAAAAAGAGTTAAATGATTTTGAATGTAGATCATTGTTAGGTAATAAGAGAAAAAGGGAAAAATTCAAAATATTTAATGGCCCATTGTAGTCAAAGTGGTTTACATGGGAAAAATGGGGGGGGGATTGAAGGTGGAGAATTATAATTGTCACCCAATAGGATACTTAAATAAAGAAGGAGAAGACAGAAAAGGGAAAGTATTAAAAAGAAAAAAGAAAAGAAAAAGTATGCAAGATAATAGGTGACTTATTTGACAGTTGTGAAAATCAGATAGAGATCAATAAATTATCTGAGTTGATAGGAGATCAGTATTGGCTTCAACTATGCCGTATAAATTAAAGTTTACAAAGTATTACAGTTAGAAGAGGAAGCCAAAGCCCAATAGAGGAAATACTTAACAAAGGAAATAAAGAGATAGGTGGAAAATTTATAGACTATTATTGGATAATCAATTTAATCTGCTATCAGAGATATGGGGAAAGAATATAAAAGTAAATGAAATAGAAATGCAACAATTAATACAAGAAATAATAAAAAATAAGGTAATAGTAATTAAAAATAATAGGAAGGTGGTATAGAATACCGTTTCAATTATCATATATAAATAAAAATTTGTTCCCAGAAAGTTGGCACAACTGTGTGGGAAAAGGGACTTATATGTGGTGGGACTGTAGTAAAATACAAAGATTTTGGAAAGATATAAACCAAGAAATAAATAGAAGATAGGGAAGGATTTTGAGTTGAATAAGGAAATACGTCTAAACTTAAATGTTGAAAATTTAGGATTAAATAAAGATGAGGAATATTTAATAAAACAATTATTAAAAGTGGCATAAGCTGTCACTGCATATGGATGGAAAAATCAGAAATGGTGAGACCTTAGTAAATGGCAATGTTACATATCAGAATGTATGATGTTTGATTATCTATTAGAAAAAGGGAATTTATATGGGGCAACTGAAGGAGGAGTCTTGGTTTAGAAATTAGAGAATATTGATTCAGAAGGTAAAAGAGCAAGGGGAGTACAAGGATGTAAATAAGACAAAGCGATATTCCATATAAATGGTAATGAAGAAGTATAATAAATAATTAAACTGTTCCTTAGGGCATGAGAGGGAGGGGATATGCAAAAAAAGAAACAGAAATATTTGAAGTTTTACTTCTAATTAAATAATAGATTATACTATAGCACATATTAAATATAATAGTAGATATGTTAATATTTTCGTAATACTATTGTAAAAGTTGCAACAGTTGCTAATAGATGAATAAAAAATTTAAAAATAGTATTTTTTTTTTGCATCTTTCAGACACTGTACGAGAAACAACAGCTGCCCATCAAGCTCTTCTAGTTGCTAAAAACATAGATTTATTTCCAACGAATCAAGAGCGCTTCAGCGAAGGTAACATAGACGTATGGTGGATTGTTCATGATGGTGGTATGCTGATGTTACTTCCTTTCCTACTACGACAGCACAAGGTATGACATCAATTTTATTTTGAAATCTTTTTGTTAAAATGAACAAATTTGTAAAATGAGCTCCTGAGAGCAAGGAACAATGTCTGTAGGGAGCAGTATCTGTTCAGTACCTGACTTGAAATATTTTCTATGCAGGCTCTTTCTCTACCACAACTTTGGAAGGTGAAGGAAGGTAGTTAATGATTGACAGTCACTAAGAAGTGCTTTTGTAAGCATCAAATCACACTGTTTGATGGTAAAGTAGCATATATTCTTGGAAATCTGAAGATATACCTTATGTGAAGATGGTCCAGTTTCTAGAGACTGCATGCAATCATTGTGTTCTTCTTCATTTCTCTCTTGACCAGCTTAGCTGGAATCCTGTACTAGAATTCTAGCAATCTAAAGCCTGTGGAGAGTAAACCATTAGAAGCAGAGAATGAGTAAAGAGCAGTCTCTGGTTTTGGGATACCCTACGAGTGCGAAGTGTGAAGTTAATAAGAAATTGAATTAACTTTGTTTTTCATGAAATATTCTTCTCTGATAACAGGTGTGGAGAAAATGCAAAATGCGTATCTTTACTGTGGCTCAGATGGATGACAATAGCATTCAAATGAAAAAAGACCTCCAGATGTTTCTGTACCATCTTCGACTTAATGCTGAGGTGGAGGTTGTTGAAATGGTAGTGTATTAAGACTTTACCAATTACTTTTTAAAAGAAACTTGTATTAATATGCTCTTGACTGAAAAATATTAGCATGTCAGATGTCAAAAGATTTATTTATACAATTTTATTCTACTTTTCACTCCCTTTAGAGAATTGGAAAGCGGCTTATAAAACCATACAAAAAAGAATGTACCAGAATCATAAATTATTGCTTGAACATTTTAGTAATAATAAAAACCAAAGACAGACTTCACAATTTGTCCCCTTAGATGTTTTTTTCTAAAGGTCTAAGGAGTGGGTTTGTGGGTTCAAGTGGATTTCTCTGGTGATAAATCAGCCACAGACTTACAGATAAAAAGTAAAATTTATTCAGCTAAAATGGTTCATTTCACCCACAACTCTGCCCCGCTTATGGCACCACCTTTGTGTAAAGGATGAGGCCTTTCAATGATTATTTAGAATCCTTTTATAGTTCTATGGTAGAGTGCTTTCTGTGTGACCTTAAATACTGTATGCCACTCAACCGGATCAGTATTTATAAAAATAAATTGCAATGTTATTAAAATAACCTACAGAACAAAGCGTTGGAGTTCAGATGTAGATAAAGCTAGCACAGTTCTTCAGGGTACTTTTAGTCAGTTTACTTGTATCTTTAAACTCTCATATAGACACAAGTAACATGAACAGCCCTTTGGCTAACCAGCACCAAAGGCTCAACCCCAGTCTAGGTCACACTTTCTGACCAGATTCTATAATGATTTAATTGCTTTTCTGCATCGGCTTCCCTCAGAATTAAACCCTTCTCCCATACAGACAGCCTGTCTGGCTGACTAAGGGACTTTATTCCGGAGCTCTTTCTCACTGAAGACTGCCCATTGACACTCAGTTTCAGCCTTTTTATATATTTTCCTCTCTGCCACCAGCCCCTCCCTCACACTAATGAGCTGGGTTTCTCTCCTGAGGAGCTATTCTGGTTGCCTGGCAGCTGACGCAAGACTGCTCTCGCACTCAGAATAGCCACACCCGGCCAGAACTGATTTGGTAGGTTGTGAGCCATTTTATCTTCTGCTTCTTAAACTGGCTTGCTACAAGAGACTGTTATACATTGGTCAGGTGGTTGGACATATACCAAAGAAGAGTTCTGCTCATGAACAGGAAACAAGATTATCAGAATAGAACAAAGATTATGTTTGTGACAGTATGTGGTCTGAAGGATATTTCTTCATGCTAGTGCTACATGTTTACTGAGAAAATGCGTATGTGTATGTTAAGTGTTAAGTGCTGACAAGATATTAACTGCAGATTGGTTTAAAAAGTGTGATTTCCTCCACTTGAAGTGTATAGCCATTTTGCACTTTTGACAGCATAATTGCTTGCATCAGTTTTTTAAATTAATACTTTATTTAAACCAGTTAAATGTAAATTCAGAACTGGCTAGGAGTATTGCAGTAGCAACCATCAATAAGATTGCAAACAGCCATTGCAAATTGTAGTCTCAAGGTACCTGCCAAATACAGGCATGATAGTATATGGTTTCCTTTTAGTACTAATAATCGTCATTTTTTTTCCAGTTTGAAAATGATATTTCAGCCTTCACTTATGAAAAGACTCTTGTGATGGAACAGAGATCTCAAATGTTAAAACAGATGCAGCTCTCTAAGAATGAAAGGGAAAGGGAGGTAATTAGTTTTATTTTTCTTACCTTGTGTAAGCAGATTTAAAAACTTGTGCTTATCAGTGAGAACACTTTTGCCCTTGTTCAGAATATTCCTACAGACAGAGGTAGGTCTGTCATGATTCAAGGAGCAGCTGTTGTCCAAGGCAGTGAATTTCGAACAACTGTTTTAACCGAGGAACCCCATCCACCAGGATGTTCGACCCTATAAACCCATTGAGACAGACAGAAATGAAATGGCATTTTTGCTCCATGTTATAATACTATAAAGGCTTTGATGAGAATTCTACACACACAAGTTTGTTCTTTCTTAAGGTCTTTTCCAATGTTAAAAAATCTCTGCAGTCTTGAAAAAAATATGTACCATTTAGCTTACTCATATGGAAAGCATTTGTCCTCTTGTAAAAAATGGGAATTATCGGGCTTCACCCTTTAAAACCCTATTAATGGTTCTGGTCAATTATATTTCCTCTAGAGGGAAAAGGTATGGAATGTGAATTCTTTATCTGTCCTTAAAAGGCTAGAAGGTAAGCAATTAAGGTATTATGAGCAAGTTTGTTTAAGTATTGAAAATTCTGAGGATAGTTTAATTTTAAAGCTGAAAACCTATATTTTGCTTGTCATTTCTTTTCTTATAGCAATTATAGACTGCCACAGTTTTTAGCCGTGATTTTTTCTTAACATACAGCAAAATAATTTTCAAAGTTGTTGCTGTTTCTCAGAACATGACTGATTTTGAAGTTTGTTTTGCTTTACTGCATTCTTCTTTTTAAAAAATTAATGTTTGAAGCCTATTGTGGCTTTAAGAAATTTCTATTCTAATTTTATGCTGTGGATCAGAAATTCTAGTGGCCATATGGTAATCTTTACTGTTGCAGTTAGTTTCTCCTTTTGTATCTTCCACAAATAATATTGTTGGCTGTAATATTCAGTGCTCTTTTGTTCCAAGCCTTCCACCCAAAATATTTCATTCATGTAATTAGTGTATTAAGGTCAACTGGAAAGGAATTAAGGAGCAGTGTAGTTCTGAAACGAGAACTGATCCTCTGACTTCTGAACTCCTTAGAGCCAAATTTTAATTTGACAAAAACATCCCCAAAATATTTGTGATATTTCTTTTTCTCTTTTGCAAAGTTACTAAACATTTGCACATATTGGTAGGATCATTGGATTGCCTTTAGTGATGCTTTTTTCTATTTAATCTCATCGTGGAAAACTGATGTAAGAGCAAAAGTCAACATCTGTAGTGCAGTGCAATGTCTGTGCAAAGGAGGTGGTGTTACAGAGCTAAACAGTATTACTCAAATTCAGTTTTTTTAAAAAAAAAGTGTTGTTGTATTTCATGTACTAATATAATTAATGATATCCTTTTTCTGTATGCTGGTTGTGCCTGGTGACCTTCCTGTCCCAGATTCAGAGCATCACTGACGAGTCTCGTGGCTCAATCAGAAAGAAGAGTCGCTCTAGCCCACAATGTATTACTCAAGATGTAAACAGTCTGCTACCTAATGACATTCAAGAGGAAGAGGTAGAAATTGTACCACCTGGTTGATCTCTCCCCATTTCCACACTTACAGTGCCACTATAAACCATAATTTTACTAGTTGCTAACATTGACTTGTTCTTCTGATTTTTACTAACCATTCCTAGGTAAGGAATAGCAGCTCTAGCTGGTAAAAGCATATTTTTAGAAATTACTATAAATATGCATAGTTTGAACAATTTACAGTTCTAATTTAGTTCCTGTAAAACTAAATAAAACAGATAATTGTTTCTGAATGTTTTTTAATTGTCTGGAATCTTTTATTGCATCACTGTTTCCACCCCCAGCACTGGCATGCTGGGGATAGCAGGTTCATCCAATCCACTTGGTGAACCTATTAATTGTTCATTCTTACATTACCAGATCTATTTTGTTGTTGTTGTGTGCCTTTAAGTCAGCTCTGACTTATGGCAACCCTGGCACAGAGTTTTCTTAGCAAGACTTATTCATAGACTATTTCCATTTCCTTCCTCTCAGGCAGAGAATGTGAGTTGCCCAAAGTAACCCAATGGGTTTCTGTGGCTGCGCAGGGATAGAGATCCTGATCTTTGTACACTACAGAATTATAGCACTAGAATTCCACTTTAACTTCCATGGGATCCTGGGATTTGCAGTGTATGAGAGGCATCTCAGATTCTCAGCTGAAGAGCTCATCTAGTTCTTCCCCAAACTACTAACCCAAGGTTTCTGTAGGATGCTGCCATGGCTATTGAAGTGGAATCATAGTGCTATAATTATGTCATGTGAAAAGGCCCCTGGATACATAATTGTATGGGTTTATCAAAAATTTTATTCACACATTAACAAGACTTAGTTGATGTTATTTCGGAAGTAGGATTTCCTTCAGATTATTTCCGTCTCCTTTTATTTTGGTTTTTATAAATTGGCCTATCTTCCTTGGACCAGTGCAGATATTCTCCATTATTCCCCAAAACCACCACTAGGTACACACATTCCTTTTTGCAATCCATGATATCCTTTAACCATGGTGTAGTGTTATTTGTATATAGATGTTAACCATACTTGGAAACTAGAATTTAAATAGTTTGGTAACTCTGACTGTAAAGGAATCTAGTCAGTATTAACCATAGTGGATTAGTTTTGCCTGCCCTCTGAACACATATCCATCCCACCTTGTGAAATCTGTCAGGCCTTTTCTGGCCTTGAGGAATGGAGTAGTTCTTACTCATTTGCAGGTTTCATTTGAAAATACCCCTGTTGAAAAAACCAGGCTAAGATCTTGTGATTTGGGGTAATTCCTGTGCTCTGTCTGATTTTCTATGGACAAATTTTTGGAGGGAGTAGTGGTTCCTCAGTTTTAGGCTGTGCTGGATGATACAGATCCCTTCTAATCCACTTTCAGATCTGTATGCCATGGAAACTGCTTTGGTCATCTTAATGGATAGTTACTGTAAGATATGGGCATACGTAATAATACGCTATGGAAATGGGAGGAATTTGGATCTGAAAGGATAGGAGTAGCCAGTATGTGTGTGAGCCATGATCTAGAACTGGATTAAGCAAATTCCTCTTGAAGGAAGTATTAGTTGCAATAGTAAGCAAGCACTTCATTAGATTTTGGCTTGAATCCTATTTTTCCTTATCTAAGCAGAGCAGAATTCATATTCCTTTATTGGGACTTTACAATTTCCCCTTTCTTCAGCAAGCCCCGCCCCCTGCAATGTGCTGCTGGAGTTTGGAATAATCTTGGGAATGAGCTGAGTATAGTATAGACTGGATATAGAGGGGGTTTGGTAGAAATTGCCATCTCCTAACATGAACAAAGGAACTTAAATTAAGGTCCAAGGCTATATTTCTGTGGAAAGGACACTGAATCCAATATCAGTGTGATTTATGTTGAGGAAAAATTTGCAGTGTTACTGTTGATTCACTGTGGATTTTGCTTCCATGCTACAATATATATGTCAATTAAGAATGCAAAATTCTGAATTTCCAAGTAAGGTTTAGATCAGTGATTTCAGAACTTTCCTTAAAAATGTTCATTCACTTGAGTGATATTATAATGTTATCTTCAGTGATATCTTCTACAGAAGAAAAAATTATTGTCCCAGAATTCTTCTGATTTCTAAGTAGATGTGGTAAATGTGGGAGATATGTAGACTTTGAAATTACAGCAGATTTTGAAATTACTTGGAATTTTTCATTTAGAAACCTTATTCAGAAAACCATTTACATCTACAACTATTGCTTCTTGTACTTTTTAGAGTCACAATTTTGGGTCACAATTTTAAACCAAACCATTGCTCACAATTTAGCTTCACTAAAGTCCTATTTGAAATCAGATGAACTTGAGCACAGGTTTCTGTGTGCCAAAACTTACCTTCTCTCACATTATCTTTCCTTTTGGTTTAGTAATAGGTTTAAGTATTTGATTTGCTTTCTAAAACTTCATTTTCCATATTGTACAATTCTTTATTTTTGTTGTTATATAGTATAAAAGTGGCACTTCAAGTGTGAGTCCTGTTCCAATCTAAATACGTTGGTTTTAGTTAATAGGCATGTGAAGTGTTCTGTTCGTAGTTTTCCCTCAGTAGATTATGTATGGATGTCTGAATAGAACTAATAATCTCGTTTTCATTCTCTTTAATATTTTTGTGTTTGATGTATTAGTTCTTAATGAATTAGGTGGATCGGTGATTTTTGAGTAACATTTTCTAATCTACAGGTTAAAAACGTATATTAGATACTTGTTTGTAAGTCCCTGGTATGTCTCTTTATTACATTAAATCTGTACAGTTGTTTGTAGCATTCTGTTTATAGCTTCATAGTTTTTTGCATTGTTCTGCATTTTTTGGTGGACTATCTGTTAAAGATGCATGAAGGTAGAATGGTCTTCGATTCATAGTACCGAGAAGTGTAATAATAAGTAATATTATGCATTTACATGCAAATCCAGTCTACTTCAGCATACTTAGATAATGTAATTGAGCCTTTTGGAAGAACAAGAGCGCTTCAGCATTGTGTGTAGTGATTTGAATACCAATGCAAAACTATTTCTAATTAAATTGTTGCATGTATAATGTGTACATTCATGATACTGAATACCCCTTTAATGAAAAGTTTCTTGATATTTTGGACTTTGTGTGATAGAATTGTCTCTCACCTTCTGAAAAGCAGAAAATCTTCTTGTAGGCTTGTATTCAGTGTATATATAAGGCAATGTACAGAAGATTTCTGGATAACAATTTTATTCTGTAATAAATATATAATACTTCCTACAGTGCTGTTGTATAGGAACAGCAGTGTTCAAACATCAGTATGGTGTTGCTGCTGAAATGCAATTACCTACTCTTTGGCAGCACACCTGTTGTGTGCTAAGTATAGCGAGTGCTACATGGAATGCAATTGTGTTATTGTTATGAACTCTTTCAATACTGCTTATGACTCCATTAGTGCTGAGTAATTCCATTCCTCATATAGTTCTCTTGCTAACATTTTTTAACCTTTAAAAGTAGAGCAGTCTTCATTTTAAGGCAAGGTTGAACAATCTTTTTTCCTATTGGGATTAGCCACATTCCTTTGATGGCTGATGTGTTAGTGGCTAAGTGCCGGCAGCAGCCAGGGATGACAGCAATGAGGAAAAAAGCCAGAAGCACTCACTCCCTTCCTACATGCCAAATACCAGGTGTTGGTTCAGAATTTCCATGTCAAGCTATTTAAGACTTACCTGCCCTATTGCTGTAAACCAGTGGGATGCTATCTGTGGGACTCACTGTCAAGCAGAAAGGGACGTCCTTCAACTCTCTGTTTCCTTGTTGGATGGCAACTTCTTGATTTCTAAAATCCTTCTGAACTCTTAAAGGAGCAGAAGTGACAACAGACAAACTCCTCTGAATTCAGTTCATAATTTGGGCTGGCATAGCAACCTGTTTTAAGGGAGGAAGAGGAGGAGAAAAAAGATTTTTTTTTTTATTCTGAGCTGAATGCTATATTTAGACTTCCTGATGATTCTTTGGCAGTATTCAAGGCACCAGGGAGAGAGGACTACTAGATCAGATTTCAGATCTGAGTCCAAGAATAGCTTTTATGGTAAATTGCACCCATTCATAATGCATTCATAAGTCTTGCAAGTTGTACAAATTTGCATTTGAAACAGATTAACATCACCTAACAAAAGGAAGTCTATAAATATAGTGGTGGTAGGAATAGATAGTCAGAGGAGAGGGGACAAGGTGGAGGTAGATATCTCTGCACAGCTAAAACTTCTGCCTTGCTATCAGACTAATTAGAAAAGAGAGTGGGGGAGTGTGTAGAACGGAAAGGGTAATCCAGTGCTCTAATGAATTACATGGAAGTCATTGGAAGGCACAGTGAGGCAAGTCCCAGTCCAGAGCTTTAGTGAAATACTTGCAAATAGTGTTCATAATTTGGGATAGGATTTGATTTGTTTCTGATGTTCAGAAATCCATATATTTTCATTTCAATGTTGAAAATCAGAACTCTTTGAAGAGAATCATACAATTGAAACAATATAGACAGTTCATGTTAGCAGGTCATGCTTGATGGTTAACCTCGTACTGGTTTAATTCACATGGCTGCTTAATATATGTTTCACCATTTCTACAAGTACAGGTTATAAACTGAAACTTCCTGGGGGAAAAAAGGGTGTAGGGCACTGAATAGGTACTATAAATAAATATGTTACTCTTGTCCTTCAAATGAGAACATGGTGTCCACCCATATACCACTTATGGTACTGAAATTCAGTGTAATTGTATGTATCTGCTGGGCCAGAGAGACTGCCAATTCTTCCACTGTCCAGTGTACTGTAAGAGTTCTGTGGGTGAAATTCTACTATGGCTCCAGACTCATCACCCATCGGGCTCACAGTTTTGCTAGTCCCCCTGAACAAGCATTCTGTGACTGGTGGAAAATGGTGGGAGGGATAAGAGATGCATATGGCTATATATAAAGACCTCGGCTGAGACGTGCCAATTTCTCGGCTTATGATGTCAGTGTTGTTCATCTGGCTATGAGGCATAACAACCATGGAGCTGCTGTTCAGGGAGATCATTTCAATAAAACCGCAAGTCCTGTAGGGAACTCCAATCATTGTGGAGAGTGGAAGAGAATATCAAATTCTGCAATGACAGAAGAAGACATACATAGCCACATGGTAGGCGTGTGTTTGCATGTGTCTTAACAGGATGCCAGCTGTGATGTGAACCCCTTTGAGGACCACTGAAGGACAAACCTCACCTCTATTTAGAGCAATTAATTTACATATGTCATTAGATCTGAACCATCTTGGATGTAGTGGATTTTCTGATAACTTTAAATCAGGGAGTGCAACTTGCATGGCCTTCCAAGTGTTGTTGAACTGCAACTTCCATCAGTCCTAGCCAGTGTAGCCAGTGGTAAGGAATGCTGGGAGTTGCAATTCAGCAGTACCAGGGGAGCTGCACAGTTTCCACCTCTTCTTTAAAAGAACTATTATTATGTTCACAACAGTTGTATTTACAATGCAGAAGGGTCTTTTGCTGGGGATGTGTGCTATATTTTTATCTGTGTTGTTATCTTTTTTAAATGATTGTTCTTTAAAATAATGGTGTTTTAATGTGATTGCTTGTTTAACTGTGTGCTAACCTTTCATCAAGTTTTTAGCTCTCTGTTGTTTTAACCTTGTTGTAGGTTGCCTTGGATCCCATGTCAGGAGCAAGGCAGGGTATGAATGAATGAATGAATGAAGGTGTGGAAAGAGGCCTTCCTCTGGCAATTCTGTGTTCCCTAACTTGCCAGAAATGCTGATCTTTGCTTTGCTTGTTTGTTTTTGATCAGGCTCAATTAATCCATGACAGAAATACTGCATCCCATTCAACAGGAATGGTTAAATCTCTCACTGCAATAGCTACACCAGAAAAAGTACAAATGACCTGGACAAAAGAGAAACTTATATCTGAGAAGCATAAAAATAAAGAAACCAGTACAACGAATTACAAAGATATCTTCAACATGAAGCCGTAAGTAGTTCTACAAGTAGTTTAAATATTAAAATTATTCAACTCATTTTGTTTAATAAATTCAGAGGCCTCTGTCCAAGTGTTAGTCCATGCACTGAAGTTCATATCTAGACATTAATTCAGTTATTATTCTATAAACTCATCCACAAATCTACATTCTTCTCAGCACTTTTCCTCCTCACTGAATCAATGAGAACTTGGTAAGTGAACACCTATGTAAGTTCCATTGATTCAGTGAGTTTACTCCAGTTCATTCAGTGAATCAATAGAAACTTAGTAATTCAAGAATTATATAAGTTCAATTGATTCAGTAGTTCGTCTCTGCTTGAGACCAACAATGAGATGCAAGTGAAAGTGTGAATGTGTATGCACACGCACAGGCATTTGTTCTGATGCTGTTATTTAAGCACAGCCACGTTATATTGAGAGCTTTAGCTCCTTTTTTGGAAGATGTAGTACAAATGATACTTAAGACAAAACATAATGACAGGATCATATGTAATAAGATTGCCAGTATTTTTTTTTAATCCTAAAAATAAATACCTCCTTTCTTTCAAAATATGTGCCATCTCTTTCAAAATATGTGCCATTAATGAGAAGGCACTAACAAGATGATTTTATATAAACTTTTCTTTCTCATTTCTTAAAAAAATTATCTCAGTGAAGCAAAATCTAGTTTGAAATCTGAAGAGCTCTTATTCCATAACTGTCCAGAAAGAGGGGTGCAAATGAAAAATTATTGCTTTGTTTCAGAATAATTCTACTGACATTAAGTTAACCAAAATAGCTGGTAAAATATCTTTATCAGGGCCAAAGAATTCAGGAAAAACAAAATCAGACCTGCTTTCAACATTGAAATAGCAATAGTATGTACATTTCTATACACCTTATCAATATTTAGGCATCATGTAATAAAACATATCTTAAAGACTCATCTTCATTAAAAACTAAAATCAGACACATTGCAAGTTTTTCCTGTAATATCTGGCCTACTCTGTAGAAAAGATTGAATATTTTCTATAATTTTTTTACACTATTGTAATTTTTGACACACATGTCAAACTGTCTTAGAATCAAGGACTGACTGCATTCTTTTTCACCATTACAGAAACATGTGATCTAGAGTTTCTGACCCCAGACCTTGAAACAGTGAGCACCATTGGGAGGGCTCAAAATATTCCATTTTAGGGTTGTTTGAGATGAGCTAGAGAGAATTGTGACTATAGTATTTTTCTAAGGGAGAGTGACATGTGTGGTGACTGCCTTCAATCTCTGATACTTCATTTGGTGAAATCAGTATACGTTCCTTGTGTTGCTCTCCTTTTCTGCACAACAATGTTCCCCCACTGATTTTCAAGTATGGTGCATTTTGTGCTTTTAAGTGATCCCTAAGGCCATGATGAGAGGAGCACCTTTTTCTGAGCAACTATAGATTTTGTTTTCAGGATCATAATACTTCAGAAGCCATATGCATGGAACCTAACAAAGAAAGATGAGAAGCAGTGACAGCAGCAACAACAAAAACATTTCCCCTGTTCTGCAGTCTCTAAAATCTCAACAAAAATGACAAAGATAAATGCAAAAATTAGCTGTATATTCTGAATTAGCCCAGAATAGTGCAATCCTGACGGATCTTTAAAAGTGAAGATCAAACCAAGCCACAGAAGAAAACGTGTGAGAGAGGGGGAGAGAGAGAAAGAGGTCCATAACTCCCAATGTGTTCTAAGAGAACTCTTGGTCGGTGGAAAATTAGAAAGAAAACTGCCACATACACTGAACTGCATTAAACCGTAATGGCTAAGATATAAATATATAACATACCAACACTTTAAAAAATTAGACCTAAACCCTCTTGCTAATTCCAATTAAAGCAGGCCCAGTGAATTACTGGAACTTACCAGGTTCCCACTGATTCAGTGGGTCTACCCTGCTTACAACTAGTAATTGGATTTAGGTGTCAGCATTTAAACAGTATTTTAATATCCTTCTGATAAACTATGTAAAAATATTAAAATCATCACAACCTCAGAATGGAAAACATAACTTTGAAGAAAGCATAAAAACACACACACACCTGTGTACCCATAGCCTTTTAAATATATTTGTTTATTCTCATATGGAGAGTTCCCTGGAAACCTGCTGGAAATCATATCCATATATGCAGCTGACTCTTCTTTGTCCCTGTAGATTTCTGTGTGTCATCGAACACATAGAAATCTAGAAACCTGAAAGTACTTCTTTCCCTTTATCATTTGTCTTTCAGTATTGCTGCATTAGAATATAGGAGGGGTGCCAGGGCAGCTGTAGCCCTGTGAGAGTTACCCAACTATGGTTTACAATAACAAGAAGTAACACAACAACATAAATTCACAACTACTGCACACTGGGGAGAATGAAGGAGTTGAATTTCAGGAGCTTTTCCAGTAGGCAGCAGGAATAACTCAAGGAAAAAATGTTTGGAATAGTATGCAAGAAAGACGAATAGATCTAGATTCACTATTAATAATAGCTTTACTTCTAAGCTTCATTCAGTGAAAGTATTTTTATACTGGTAAAACACAAATCACTGCTACATTCTAACTTCATTGGCAATATGTCACCAGAACAAATATTTCTGTAACCACTAGATGGAGATGTTATCTAAGTAATTGCTCCCCTAATAGTAGCAGTAATAAAACCTGAAACTCTGAATAGCTGAAGAGGGAAAAATCCCATTTTCCCTTCCCATTTGAAAAAAAAAGAGAGAGAGAGAGAGGGACTATTGTTGTTATATATGTAGCTATAAGATAAAAACGTAACTGTGTGTTGCAGTTATTATCTGCTGTGTGAGGAAAGTTTGAAGTGTCTTAAAAATTTCTGCTTTTAATGAAAAAAAATACTTTTAATTTAATCCTTAGTTATAGTGCTGTAAATATTGCTTCTGTCATGAATTGACACAACAAGAAAGAATGCTTACTAGGTAGCTGCTGGATGAAATATGAAAATGAGTTATATTTTAGTAAAGCAGCTGAATGATTTAATAGCTATAACATACATGATTTTTAAGCTTCATAACTTGTAGTGGAATAAATTTGGAGTTTTGTTAGGAAAATTAGCAGTCAAGACAGTCATGGAAATTTGCTTCTTCGAAGTCAGTGGTGAGTTTTCTCACTGATTTAGAGCCCTTCACATGAAGTATATTTACAGCATTGCAATAAATGTGCAGATGTACACAAATCCGTTTAGAGTACCCATCTAAATGAGGAAAGAAAATCCATCCCATTTTGTTTAGGCAAAGTAGCTACAGAAGTATTATATGCTTGAATGTTAGATGATGATGAAGATGATGATGATATAATATGATATCGATATTTATTTATTTCTTATCCACCTCTCCCTGTGAATTGAGCAGAGGACAACATATTAAAAAATACAGCAACAAATAGCTGCATAACACAGTTAAAAACACGAATACTAATTAAAAATGCATAATCAGTTCAAAGAGCATAACATCAATTTTAAAAGCGTGCATATTAAAAACAATCGCTCATAACTTAAAAACTCATAAAAAAGAGATTGGTCTGTAATGCTGTTTTAAACTCAGACAGTGTATCCAGCAGTCAAGCTGTGATGGCACAACTTTGCTCCCATGCCTTTTATTGCTGTTTAGTGAAGAGAGATGTGCCTTCCCTGGAAGAAAGTAAGCTGCCATCTCCCTGCCTTCCCTCTGCCTGGTAAAAATAATACCTGATCTTTTCCAAATAGAGTGTTCATCTGTTCTTAGGAATCAAGGCCATGCAGTGATGCCATTTGAGATTCTGGGGGAAGGTTATAGAAGGAATATATATATGACCCAATTTAGGAGGGAGTCTTATTTAGCACAAGAGGTTGAAAGTATATATAGAGTTGGATCCAAATGCAATCATACTTCTAGTAGATACATTAAAATCAGTTGGTCATGACTAAATGAAACACCACTGATTTTAGATTGTCTGCTAAGTATGACAAAGTCAGGATCCAACTCACAGACAACTTTAAAGTGCATTTTAAAAGACTTTGTGATTACTTTTTATGCTTAATAGAAAGACTCCAAAAAGTTATGAGGAATAATCATATAGGCTGAAACATGAGAGCATGTCCATCTTTTCACAAATACACGCCAGTGGAGAGAGCTCATAAACACTGTATTCTGCTAGGTCAAGCATGATTTTAGTCTGTCTGGAAAGGGAAGGATTTGGGGGAAATGAATGAGGAGGAGACAACATACAAGTCCAAAAGTCACTTCTTTCCTTGTATACTTTGAGAAGTAGCATCTAGGTAGATCCACGTTGGCACCTTCTGTACAAAAGTTGTAACTACACTACATTTCTCTTTTTTCATGAAGTTATTAAAGGCACAGGAAAAGAATTCAGAGATGTAAGAACAATCTCACTTGTGTCAGGGCCTCAAGAGCAGTGTTATATGGCTGTAAAAAATGAATGGGAGACAAGTAATATTTTTATTAGAAACACAGGTGTACTTTAGAGTTCGCTTTTATAGAAAAATACCCATAAAACAAGCAATTTATAAATGATTAAAATGTTGAGGGGTAAAGAAAATTATTATGTGTTCTGTACTGTATTAGAAAAAAAATGTCACACGACTATCTATTCATAAAATAATATATTTACACATTTGTTTCTTTTCCATGTAGAGAATGGGGAAATCTGTAAGTCAAATTTGATTTAATTTAGGTTTTTTCCCTGCTTTTCTGTGCTTTATTGTTTAACTGTTGTTGCATGTCTTCTTCAAATTAGCTGCTTTTAATTTTTAATGTGCCCATACATGTTTTAGCATGTGAATGCAATGGCTTAGCATTCCTGTTTTCTTTTTATGTTTTTCTCCTTTTTCTCATAGGCTTCTCATTATTTTATATATTTTTGTTCTTCTTCAGAGTAAATCATATTATATGTCTCATAAAAGGATGGTCACCATTTGCCTGTATAAAACAATTGACGTTTCCTTCATCAAAATCCCAGGAGTGCAACTTTCCTCCCTAATTATCTCAAATAGAGATTCACAACAGTTTCTGGATAAGCTTACATTGACATAATTGCCAAGATTATGGTGTTAGCACTAACAGTGACTTTCAAAAAGGGAGAGTACTTTTTTTTTAGTCTGATGGGTTTGTTAAGCCATAGTATTGTTCATTTTCTAGTTGCTTCATCTGTGAGAATATTGCTGTGGTACTTCATACTTCCAAGATTCCTTCCCACATTTGAAAAAGCCAACAATGTTATCAAAAGAGTTTTATATAGACATATCATTGTTCTGGCACATCATTCATCTCCATGAAAGTGACAAGATTATTTTTTTTCCTTAGCAACATCTTCCGTTTTCCCCCTTTGAAGTGTTACTAAAGGCTTTCACCAGCCTTTTTCTTTTATTGCTGACTATCTCCATCATTTTATTCTTTGATTTTTCTCTGTGAGTCATTATTTCTTTATATCGAAAATCTTTCCACAGAGCGTTGATGTTCGTTCACTTTTATACTTACTTATTTTTAAAAACAAATGCATATGTATCCATCCTCTATCATAATTGTATGCCATCTGGTTGCCTTGACACAGTAAATGTGATCTGCATGCAGAAACAGGTTCTCTGCCCACTGATACAACTTTATTGATTGCACAGAATCTAACAATGCGGCAGACAACAATCTGTATCCAGAGTACACACATTAAGCCCATGGCTTACTCTGCATATTCCCACAGTTATGTTTCTGCATTGGGTCTCTTGCAGATGTGGTTCTCAGTAGGTTCGTTCACTCCCACAGGTGGGTGAACCAGGAGCTGATTCAAACTCTTAATGTGGGGAAGGGAAGATTCCTCTTGATCTGTAAAACGAGCTGAAACTCTTCAAAATATAAACATGATAAATTTTAAAAGAAGGAGCATAGATCTGGAGTATTTTCACTCATACAATCTTGGACTTCTTTACCTTAATTAAGATTAATCCCAAAATGAGAATCATCCTTGAAATTTCTAATGAATTAATAGTCTGTTTCCTTTCTTTACCATTTTTAATGATCTCTTAAGTTCTTACCATTTTTCGTCCACATTAAAATCGAACTGTTCCAATTCAGGCATTTACTCAAAGGAGTACAATTTAAATGAAGCATCTAGATAGATATAGGTGTAGTACTGTAAATGAATTTATAAAGATTAATAAAACCCAGCAGTGAGTAACATAGTTAAGCACCTGAAAAATATGTTCACTGGTAACATGTCATTCTGACCATATAAGGGTGTACTTTAGAGACAGACCATCATGTTAAAGACTACGTTGTATTTCCAGTTGCCCAGGTGGTACTTCTGCGCTTCAGCTTGGCACCAAAAGGGGAGAAATAATGGAAGGGGGAAAAACGAGAGCTTCTCTCCACACCACTGTCCTGCCATAACCAGTCAACTGCTCCTTGTATCCCAGCCAGTTTCAGACTCATGTTTGCAGGTCACTGCTGATTGCAGACCTGCTTGTATTCACCCTGAAAATATTATTTTAACACAGTGCTGTGAAGAACAGGATGATGTTACTGGGTTGTGTTTGTGCTAGGGGAAAATTGGGAAGTAGCTAATCACCATGATTGTAACTGTGTTACAGTCAAGATACTACTGAAACTTTGGATACTGAAAAAGTAAAATGCCTTATTTGTTCAATCCTCATTTAACCCTTATGCGCTAGAATAAAAGAACTTGCATTATGTGAGTTATGTGATATTCTCTGACAGCCATGAGAATTCTGATGAATTGCAGGGCCTAGAAATAGCCCATGTCCAATGGAGTGTTCGTGTGTGCAGAATCAAGTACCTTTCATCCAGAGCATTAAAATCTGTGGTTAAAAATTACATAACCCAAAAGAGGCCAGCCTACAGACTGCTTTCCTCTGTCATGGTTTTTCACCATCAACAGTGAGGCAGGAACCACTAATGGGGAGGTAAGAGGAAAGAAACTACACTTTGATGAAAGAAAAGGGCCACAGCTCGATCATTTGCGGCTGCTTTGCATCTTGGGATCACCATGGAGATTGGATCCTGTGAATTGGTTGACTGACCTGCCAACTGATGCCCCACCAAACCCATCTTCTGAGCAATTCATGCGTAGTACCCTTTCTGTCACCTGTGAGGACAGCTGGCTTGCAGGGGCCACTGCACTGGGCTGATGCCTCTAGTCCTTGCCCAAAGTTCCCTTAAAAGGAAACATTTCCCCACACCATTTGGAGAAAATAAGCCTACTAGCTCTCCATGATTGGATCCGACCTGATGTCCAAGCGTATCAACCCACTTTAATAACATTTATTAACAATCATTCTACAGTGAATACAAGTGTTATCAAAAGAGGCAAAACTCCCTTACAGAGAGGATCAGTATCCCCCAAGTAAAACTCTCCTTCATCTCCACCAACTGGAAGCTGCCTATGACCGTGGCAGCTTCCTCAATTATTCCTATGACTGGCAAACTCTGTCAGGTGGGTTGGAGTTTAATATAAAAATGTACTCTGCCATGTCCTGCCTGTACCTTACCTCTCTGTTCTTATAGCCAGAAGATGGACTTGAGTTAAGATGACAGCCCATGGCTCTGGACTCATCTTGAGAACCAGACAAACCACATAATGGATCAGTTCTAACAAGGATGGCTCTTGACCATTTGACTGCATGATATGTTATACTGGCTGAATATATTAATTGTCCCAACCTGTTGCTGAGGAGATGGGGAAAATGTGTGAGAAGTGGCTAAAATCTGGGAACATTGGCCATAGTCCTACATTTTTCTGCTGGAGATTTGGGAGTGTGAAGGTTGCCAATTTTCTCTCAGCTGCAGAATTGCAGATGGACACCGTCCAACCCACCTGTCCATCCTCCATCCAGTGAATGGTCATGGAAGCACATCCCAGCACTGTGAAGCTTCCTTGCATGGGATTGGGAGGATATTGAAGGAGGAGCTAATGAATACTTCCTTCTGCTATGGTCTCAAAAGATGCTTGTGTAAACCAAGGTTATGTGGATATATGCCACCAGCAGCATTTCAGCTGTTCTTTAAAACTGCATGTGACAGTGTCGTGGAATCCCTTCACTGTAAGTCTGATGCTGTATGGGTTCTGTAACAAAATTATCACACCCCAGTATATGAGGGTTAAAGTAACATAATTGCTAGGGACACTGTCTCCATTAGCGAATGCCCAAAGCCATAGCTTATGTTAAGTCTTTCTTCCGCCATTGCTCATGAGTGGATTAAGAAGATCTTTCAGAATCTCATTGTAGTTTGAAAAAGCACAGCAATGACCCTGTTTTCTATTTGTAAAGAAAAACATTACAAATAAAAACATGAACTTTCACAAAAGCTTTTTTTAACTTGCATGCAGGTATAAGTGATGATGAACTTAATGTTTATTTTCACGGGGCAGTTCTGCCATCACAGAACTGCCAAGGATCATTTATAGAGCAGGCAACTAATACTGATGAAAAGTTTGCCAAAGGAGTATCATAAGTGAACCCAATCAAATATACTTTGCCTTTGTCTCTTTCTCCTCACCTGCTTTTGAAAACCGAGATAAAGCTATATCTTGTGAGCAGCAAGGAGAATCTAAGCCGTCTGTTCATACATACTTCTTCATTAATGGATTCACACCTGCCTTTTAATTCTGTTAAGACAAAATAGCAGCTGGTATACTTTCCTTTCCATGGTAGGGAGAATATGTGCACCTGTGAGGCAAGAGGCTGTGCTGATGATAACAGTGCTGGTAGTAGGGTCTCCTATGTCAGAGAGGCTTTTTACTGAGGAGTGAGAAAGTACAAAATGTGCCGAATAGCTACAGGTCAGTAGCAGTAGTGTGGGCAGGGTGACACTGGCAGAGGACCTCCTCTCAGAGGCAGTGGTAGTAGCACCATAGCTAAAACTCATTAGTACTGCACAGAAGAAAAACCCTGTGATGAGACTGTCTAAATGAAGCAAGATATAGTGCCAGAGGAAGAGGCACCCAGGTTGGAAGGAACTCAATTTGCTACTGGGGTACAGCAGAAGACAGCTACAAGTAGTGCTGTGGCTAATGATGCAGCTGGATATAGGCCGAAAAGATGTTAAGCTATTGAACATTGCAAAAACAATCAAAGAATATAATGCAAAGTCTGACCAAATCATATCAATAAGACTTCAGGGGAAGCCCGTCAGTATAACCATAATATAAGTTTATGCTTCACCTACCAAGACAGAAGAAGAAATTGAAACGTTCTGTCCTGAAGTCCAGGAGGAAATTGATTTCACACCAAAACAGGACTTGTTAATCATAGACCATTGGAATGCAAAAGCAAGAAACAGAGTAGAATCAAAGATTGTAGGAAAACATGGCCTAGGATCAAGAAATGAAACAAAAGTAAAAAGTGACAGATATAGGATCAGAACCCTGAATATACCTTTTTAGCGACTTGCATGCATGAACACAGAGAACTATAATAATCAATGCAGAGAAATAGAAGATGACAACAAAAAAAAGGAAGAACAATAGAGCTCTTCCACAAGATCTGTGAAATCCAAGGTAAATCAAACCAAGTGTTGGGATGCTACACCATCATCAGGGGAACACGTTAAATGACCAAATATAAATAAAAAGATGATTGAAACAATATGCTGAAGAACTATATAAAAGAGATGAAAGGATGAAAGAATTCAAGGGAGAACAATTTGAAGATGAACCTACAATTTTAGAAAGTGAAGTGGAAGCTGCAATCAGAGCACAATCAGAGCACTTGGGAGAAATAAATTACCAGGAAGAGATGACATACTGATGGAACTGCTTCAAACTACGGAGATAGAATTTAATAGAATAGAATCAAAGATAGAATCAAAATCTGTCAACAGATGTGGAAAACAAAATAGTAGCCCACAGATTGGAAACAATACACATTCTAATCCCAAGGAAAGGAACACCAGGGTGTGCAATAACCACAAGACCATTGCATTGATCTTCCATGCAAACAAAGTGATGCCCAAAATTCTATAGCAAAGACTTTTTACTATAGGTGGAGCAAGAAATGTCAGACATCCAAATGGGGTTCAAGAATGGAAGAGGCATTAGGAATCATATTGCAAACATACTTTGGATAATTGAGTGCACCAAAGAATTACAGAAGAAAATCACCCTCTGGTTTATAGATTAGAGCAAAGCCTTTGTGTAGATAATGAAGAACTGTGGTTTATTGCTAAAGAAATGGGTGTGCCACAACATTTGATTGTCCTGATGTACATAACCTGTACGCAGGATAAGAGGCAATTGTCAGGACAGAATACAGAGAAATTGAATGGTTTTCAGTTGGCAAGGGGATCAGCCAAGGCTGTACTTCATCATACTATCTGTTCAATTTGTATGCTGAATGTATGCATAAAGCAGGATTAGACCTGAAGGAAGGAGGAGTGAGAATTGAGGAAGGAACATCAACACTTTAAAATATGCAGATGACACTGTATTACTAGCAGAGAGTAGCAAAGACTTGAGTCTACTACTGAAGAAGGTTAAGGTAGAAAATGCAAAGACAGATTTACAGTTGTTCACAGTTAAATATTAAAACAAAAATAATGATCACAGATTATTTATCTAACTTTAAAGTGGATGATGAAGACACCAAAATCATTAAAGAATTTCCACACTTTGGTTCATTGATTAATCAGAATGAAGACTACAGCCACGAAATCAGAAGAAGACTAGGGCCATTTCCACACTAGACTGTTACAGTGCTGTTGTTCCACTTTCAACATCCTGTGGCATTCTGGGGTTTGCAGTTTAGGTCATTTGAAATGTGGTGCTGGAGACGAGTTCTCCAGATACAGTGGACTGCTAAAAAGACAAATGAATGGGTGCTAGAGCAAATTAAGTCTGAATCTTCCCTAGAAGCCAAGATGACAACACTGAAGTTGTCATAATTTGGACATGTCATGAGAAGAGATGATTCTCTGGGAAAAATAATGCTTAGGAAGGTGGAAGGCAGTAGGAAAAGAGGAAGACCACAGTGCAGATGGATAGACACAATCAAGAAAGCCATGGCCCTGGGCCTGCAAGACTTCAGTTGATGATGGGATGACTTGGAAGTCTGACTCATAGGTTTGCTGTAAGTTGAAGTTGACTTGATGGCAGTTAAGAACAATAAACTGTACTTTTAGGGATATGTACCCCTTCATTTTCTTACCAAGGTAACTTCGTCAACATCATTATTAGGAATAAGTGAACATGCAATATGAGCAAAATAAAGACACTTACTGTACAGTTAATGCCAAAGTAATTTATTGGTTCTCTTTATTGAGTGACATTCATGTTGCCCTGTTTAGTGTATTACACATGGTTTGATAACTGACATTATCTCCGTCACTGGTCACTGATGATGGTCACTGATGATCATTAATCTACTTAGCCTATAGTGTGTGGGAGGGTGTTTACATATGAGAGTCCAAAGTACTATGGGTAATGCTTTATTCATACACTAATTTTTAGCCTCTCTGTTTATCAGTTGCACTTTACTTCCACTCCACCACCAAAAGTTCTACAGCGCAGCAACCTAAGAGACATAAGGAAGTATCTCCTTCCCCATATATAGATAGAAATACTTTATGACTTCATAAGAGTGGGATGAATTTTGGCCACAGAGCTGTATAAATTTTGTTTCTTTGATCTCTGTATTAAGGTTATCTGTGGCTCTGTGTATATATTGAATATGATGGCATTTTGAGATGTTGCCTATTTCCAGAGAGGCAAATTTCCGTGACTGCATCTTTGGGAGATGAAGCAAGTGGGTTACTTTCTGTCATGTAGAGGACATTCCATTTGGAGCTGCCCTAAAAGGCTAAAGGGGGTGACTAAGTTCATGAGCCTGTTAAAATAAGTATCAGTTCTCCTTTCCTTGGAAATTGCTCTCAGTGAGAAACATGCAGAACAGTGTTCACTTTCAAACCGATGTGAGATACAAAGCCAGGCTGCTAATATGCTGAGGTGGAATTAACCAGCTCAAGCCTTGGCTCTGTATCTGTTTCTATACTACTGTCCCCTTGAGAAAACTAAATACACTGTTTGTTTAGAGTTCCCAAAAGCAAATACCTGAAAGTAATTGTGATTGACAGAATTTCAGCATATCGAGAATCGAGTGTTTGGGTTTTCCTCTGTTGGCTATTTCCTAAGGGACAAGGAAATGGGATGTGGACAGAGAAACTAGTTTTGCCTTTTCTAGTGCAGAAGAGTTAAGCCTCTGATAGGAAGGCACCTCCTTGTGCATGGAAGAGAGTATTGGTGAAAACAGTCTCTGATTGTATGAGGAATAGACAAGTAGAATGTATTATGTACAGATTGCACAAGGAAGAAAATGAGTAAGAATTTCCACTGGGAAGTGACTGGTCTTAGATCTAGTTTTAAAACAATGTTCTCCAGGAGAGGAGGTGTCACTACAAACTCACAGCATGAGACTGGCTCTTGCCCCCTTCATGACTTGCCATTTTCTGTTATCAGGGTAGCATTGTCCCAAGTGAGGGCTTCTGGAGGAATCATGTGCATTTGGGTGGCATGAGGTTGTACACCAGGGTGGGGGAGACAATAGGTACCCCACAAGATTTTTGTAAGAGGGAGGTTGGCCTTAGTCTTTTAACTTGCTTGAGAGCATATGCAAAACCGTTTCTATAAAATACACAGGGAAATCTGTTAGTTCATTTCTTCACAGGTGAAACTATGAGCAAAATATTATATCACTCCTTATGAAATATGTGGCAAGTCTGTGGGTGGCCAAATAAGTTTGCCTCAGAGGCTTGAAACAATCCACAAGCCCAATTGACTGTCCCTGATCTTGAATTGTAGATATTCTGCCATGTTTTTGTCCTCTTTTTTTTTCTTCTCTGAATAGATATGATATTAGTTGCTGATTAGTAAGCATCCTCTGTTTGTATGGCTTAAGAAATTTGGCTGCAACAGAAGCTTTTGCTTTTGCTGTCAATAAAATGGGGCCAGCTAATCCAACTCTGATTGTTGCTTTGTCATAGGAACCAGTCCAATGTGAGAAGGATGCACACTGCTGTGAAGCTCAATGGAGTTGTGCTAAACAAGTCACAGAATGCCCAGCTGGTGTTACTGAACATGCCCGGACCTCCAAAAAACAGACAAGGGGATGAAAACTGTATCCTTTTATGCATTTTAGGCAAAGATCAGCTGTCCAGCAACGCTAAAACCAAGTCTGTTCGTTTTGCTGCAACATAATTGGAAATTGTTCTGAATAAAACTGGGAGTAAAATCAAGAGATGGGGGCAATCCACATGCATGAGGTGGAGGGAGAGAGTAAGTAAGCTGTTCCTGATGTCTTAACCATGACCGAAGGACCAGAAGATTACATCTATATCTTTTTAATATTGCAGAGTTTTACGGTCATTAATCTTGCACCATCACAACAGCTCAGTGTGTTCATGGCTAAGCAGAAGTTTGAGGCTAAGCATACCAAACCAAAAAGGCCCAAGGAAGGCCAAAAACATAGTGAACTTCGTTCCTGTGCCCCTTAAAGATTGCTGGGGGCATCTGACAGGGAAAAAAAATGTGGATGTTGGGGGTACAGCCCTACAAGTAATTCAGTTTTACTAGCAAACCAGAGGTTAAACTAACCCCTTATAAGAGATACAGACACATACATAGAAGTGTAATAACAAAATGTATGGGGACACAACATAGCTCTTGAAAAAATGTAATAACATACATTTCCAAAGTTGTAGGCGACACACCTACACGCTTCAGGCAACACACTAACGTGTTGCGGTACACCGTTTGAAAAGCCGTGCTGTAAGAATTAGTTTTAATTTTCAACTTGACTTTGCTGACATCCAGACATGGAGTTCTTGGAGGTTTTGACAGAAGGCTTGAACAGAGTCCTGTTGGTGCGAGGAGGAGGTCGTGAAGTCATCACCATTTATTCCTAGTTATTTTACTGAACGCACAATTACTAGTAGCAACATCTGTTTCTGGATTTCAGTGCAGAACCTTGGCAAATCTTGGACTAAAGACTTTAAACCAGCCTTGGGTTTCTTGCATACAGAATAGAATCTGAGAGTTGAATCCTTTTTTTTTTCTTTCCCAGAATTATGTAAGCAGATTTGTTTCCTACATAGACATTTGTATTTACTGAGAAATGTGCTATACATCTGTATATTTTTTTAATGTAGAAAACTGGGAGACTATTTTTTTTTTGTCCTTGGGTTGAGGGTGGGTTATGAAGGGGCATTTCTTTTGCACATAAATTCTAAATATGGTAAATGGAATAACTTTTTTTTTTTGTCACAGGAACAGACATTTAAGTTTTTAGTACTTTTTATAATGGTGAAAGAAAGTGAAAAGGTTTCCAGGAACTATTTTATAAGAGTCTGGTCTCCATATTTTGTACTATTGACCCTGCTGTCTTGTAAGCAGGTTCTGTTTCTGTATCAGGTCTCCCTGGTTTTGTGTTCATATTCAACCACAAATATGTGAATTGTTATAGCACTGTATTTTAATTAAAGATTGCTGGTTGACTAAAACTCTTACCCACCATTATTTAACAATTTGAAAGTGCCACTTTTACTTTAACAATAATTTGAGCTTAAGCTGTTGCAGTAGAATGCGGGCTGTCTTTAAAAGGTCAACTATTAAAAATAGATCAAAATCTTGTTGTAATACCACGGGCTGGCATCCTATTTACAAGATCACAAGTTGAATTTGCAATCTCTTAACCTTTGGGATTCATGTTAATGAGAAAACATGACCACAAAACTTGCCTCTCAAGCCAGGCAGTGCCCAAAGGTCCTGTAGAGGGGGATGATGGGAAAGAATGACTGCAGTACTTTCCTGGTTGCAGGACATATGGAGAGAAGTGGCAGGACCCTAAGAGATCTCTCTGGTTCAAAATGCCCAGTGACTAGAAGAGCAGTGCAGTCATCATTCCTCAGCTCCTTGATCTGTAGTGGGAGCCCTACCTGAAGAGGTAGATTCGGCCAGGGGGGGGAACACTGACTGAAGTAGCATGATGATGTAGCTCTGTCGGCATAGTTAGGTCTGATGGTGCAGGATCTCAGCCATGTTTTTTTTCTTCTCTAGTTTTCATGGCTGGGTAACCATCTCTCACACTGTAGGAGAGGGGAGAATAATCAAGGGAGTAAAATCAACAAATATCTGAAGTTAACCAAGGTTCAACTGGTATAGCTTCATCAATCTGATCATGTATTGACTGGCTGTAGATGCCCGTCCTGATTTACCTGGATGAAAAAGAGTGCATGAAAGCTAGGTTGGGGGAGTGGGAGAAGAGGCAGATGGGGGAGATTGCATTTGTTAAAAGGAGCAGAATCAGATATCACAGCTTAAAGTCCAAAAGGAAATGCAAAGCGGGCCAAGGAGAAGATAGAAGATCTGATGTGGAATAGGATCAGGTTAAATGGGCAGCAAATAGTAGATGGACGTGCGTATTTTGAAAAGTAGCAATATACACAGTTGGTGAAGCAGAAGAGCATTTTGAGCACCTAGTAGATTTTTGAGAGAGAGATTTGTAGAAGACAATCATTGGGATTGGGGAGGAACAGTTCCAGATATAGAATATTGTGTAGAAGAAGGCACAGAGCTGGGAACTGTAAAAGGATACAAAATAGACAAGTAACTTAACCGGTTTTCTGCAGCTCATGAAATAATAAAGAGAATGTTTTGTTCTTGGTTTTTTCCCTTTACATTTTTTGCCTCATGTGTCCTCCCTGGCTGCAGTTTTGGAGCCAAGAGAAAGAAAGGGCTGTTGCCTTCCCAGATATCTTGCAACAGCAAACTTCATTGTGCTCAGAGATGGGTCATTGCAGAAAGAGACATTTAATCATTGGCATAACGGGAGGTTATGCCAGCATGTGTCACAAAATTCCAGCCAGTCAATTTCTCTCCATTTTATTCTGTTCAACAACCCTGTGAGGTGGTAAAAGGCTGAGAAAAAGTGATCTGTTCAAATCCCTTTCTAAGCTTTGGGGCTAAGTACAGATTTGAACCTGGGTCTTTTATCCACCATGCTACACTGACCTTTTGGAATAAAGGGCTATGTAGAAGGACCTGGTGAACACAAGTAAAAACAGCAATAGGCTTTTATGTGTAATTGTTGTAGCCCAGTAACAATATGGTCAAATTGCAAAAACTGACAACTAAAGCAACACTCCACTCTTCAGCAATATTAGCTGTACCATATGAATGACAGATAAATCTAAAATTAGTTGCCCCTAACACGCTTGGCTACCTATAAGCTGCCTGGTATCTATTTTAAGGAATAGACAGGGAGTGGCTGCAGTGAGCTTTGTTTCTTTCCCAAAACTTCCATTTTTGGAAGTCACCTGACTTGGCTAGATAAGCATATGATCATTTTAAGTTCTTGGGTAGTTACCTGGTGAGGACATGTAAAATAGAAGTATTATTTTAGTTCTCTGGCCGACTCTCATACAGAGCACTCCTATACTGTATGTTTCCGGGCCATACTGGAAGAGTGGCTGAAAAATGTAATAAAAATGTTTTTAAATCAGGAAAAGACTCCTGAGAAATGCAAGTAGTACTCCATACAATTAACTACAGCAAGTGTTAATTGGTGCAAAGGTCTACGTAGTGACAACAGAAGGGAATTAACTGCTAAAACCATATTGTTAGTCCCAACTAGATTAGATCTGTTGAATCAGCTGAATTTACCTACCTGTTTATTCACCATTTAGCAATTGATTCAGTGGATCTAATCCAGCTTGGGCTTAACAACAGGATACCAGCCAAAATTGATTGATTCTGCATCAACTTACAGTAATCTTGGGTAGTGTAAACATACAGGAAATGTTGACCCAATTAGAAAGACATGAAGATTTTTTTTTTAATGTCATTTTCTTCAGGGGAAAAATAGTAATGTTGGAAAAGTGTAAATATACGTCACACTGAGGCCTAGAGCCTGTAAACATGCTGGCAGAGTGGAAATCCAACAGAGGCTGCTCCACTTTTTTCCTGACTTCAGGAGCAACAGGGAAGTGGAGGGGTTCCCCAGTGTTTGGCTACAGGAGTGCATCTCTGTTTATTCTTGCTGTTCTTATACAACCAAGAAAACCTCATACATACACCAGCATAAGGCTTCAGCTTTCTTCCCCATGTAAAGAAGCAACAAGAATGTACCAAGGCACACCCCATAGCTAAATAGTGGCTGAGGAACAGAGCTATGTCGAGCAAGTCCCAGTTGCTGTTGTGCAGCTGGGACGAGACATTGCATGAGAAAGTACAGGTACCACCTACTGCAACATCAAGTAATACCCCAGGGCAAATGAAAGCTATGCTGGCATATGTCACCTACAGAAACCTGATGTATATTACTGCTGTTGTTGCATGACTTTGACTTCAACTTAGGGTGATCCTATCATAGAGTTTTCTTGGCAGAATTTATTCAGAGGCCGTTGCCTTCCACTGAATATAACCTACAGCACCTGGTGGGTTCCCATCCTAATACTTAGCAGATTTGATATTGCTCAGCTTCTGAAATCAGACAGAAACTGGTGTTTTCAGAATATTTAGGCAGAAACTATCCCATGGTTTTCTTGGTTTTCTCAGCCTCAGAGGATGGCAAAGGCAAACCCTCTCTAAGCAAATCTTGCCAAGAAAACCCACGATAGGTTCTCCTTAGAGTCATCGTAAGTCAGAAATTACTGGAAGCCACACAGCAACAACGTATTAGCCATTTTTAAATATCTGAAGGGGTGTTTTCTGCTGCTCTAGAAATAGGAAATAAACCAATGGATTTAAATCACAAGCAAAGAGATTCTACCTAAACATTAGAAAGAATTTCTTTATTGTAAGTGATGCACTCTTCTTTGGAGGCCTTTAAACAGAAATTGGATGGACATCTCTCAGGAGTGCTCTAGCTGTGTATTTCTGCACGACAGGTAAGGCAAACCTATCACAGGGTTTTCCTGGCAAGATTGTTTAGAGGGAGTTTGCCTTTGCCTTCCTCTGAGGCTGAAAGCGTGTGGCTTGCCCAAATGGGTTTCCACGGCTGAGCGGGGATTCAAACCTTGATCTCCAAGATGCAGTCCAATGCTCAAACCATTACTTCATGCTGGCTCTCATAGTTCTGGTGCACAGTGGATATTCAAACATGCCCAACTCTGGGTCTTCCTGTTATTCAGATCAGGGCTGATGTTTTAGTAGATCTGTACATGCCTGCAACAAGCATTCTCCAACTCTCAAAATCGACATTCTGTGTGTATGTGTGTGTCTTCCATGGCACTTGTCAGGTGAATCCAGGGACCAAGTTGGCATCCATGAGCATGTGGCTGGCTGGTACAATGCCAGACATGTAGAGCCACATGTTTGTAAGTATAAATATTTCCCCAGAGATACTTCACATGCACCACATTTTCCCATAGCAGCGAGTATATGTCAAAAGTATTTGTAAGTCGTAGGAAACTTTGGATTGCTAAGTATTTTTGTGCTAAGACTACATTGATATCTTGATCATTTTCATATGGGTAGATGCTAATCTATGGAAATTGGAGACATGAATTAGATGCTAATCTATGAAACCTGGAGACATTAATTGCATCCATTTACAGGAAAATAGTTAACTGGTTTGGAAATATGTGAAAGTTGATTATGCCTAGCATTTCACATAAATGAAATGGCTCACAAGTTTTTATCACAGACTGAATGAAGAGCCAGCAATTGCTTCATCCCCTGTCATTAGTCTGTTGTGTCTCTAGTCTATTTTTGTAACTTTGTAGTGATTGTTGCAGTCTAGTCATTAGGGATGTTCTAATTACTTATTGATTGCCCTTAATGTATTTCACAGTTGAAGTCATACAGCGCTCCAGATAACTCTTACGAATAGTTTGAAAGTTGTCCTCCCAAGTGACCTTAATAGGGTACTTTGAAATACATTGCTTCACAGTCGTGGTCTTGGCGAGCCTTAGAAAGGTAGAGGTAGTTCATGTAAATCGTTCTTGGCTCTAACAGAGAATCCCTCAAAAGGGGATGACTATTTTGATATGAATTGTTTTTAACTACCTTTTAACATGCAGAATGTTTTGCCGTCTGTGTTTTGCCTTCACGTCCTTTCAGGTGATTCGCTAAGACACTATGGATGAGTATATGTCTGCAGGTAAAAATCAGGGTCTTGAGTCTACATCTCCCAAAAGAGGGTCCGTCCTCCATCCAAGGAACTGTTCAGTGGATAGAATAGCTAGTTGATATTCACCAACTGATGTGAAGGGCAGATCTGCATCACTTTCTTCATTGCCTGATTTTTAAAAAACGGAAGAGTGCTGCGGAATTTCTTCACCTTCAAGTAACTGGAAGATGCTATGCAACAAGGGAACTTGTGGCCCAGTCAAGATCACTTTACCAGAGTGATATGGAAACCCTTTTTCTGTGATCTGGCACTGTCTGTGAAACATTTAATGTGACTTAATGCTGAATGCCACATAATTTGGAAGATCCATTTAGTTCTTTCTTGAAGCAGCAATTAGGTTCCAGTAATTATGAATCTGAACCGGTGTGTCATAGTGGTTTGAGTGTTGGACTATGGTCCTGGAGACCAGGCTTCAATTACTCGCTCAGCCATGGAAACCCACTGGGTGGCTTTGGGTGTGTCGCACACTCCCAGCCCTAGAAATCCCTTTGATAGATTCTCCTTAGGGTTCCCATAAGTCATCTAAATTATAGCCCACTTTGTGCAGAATGGACATAGACTGAGGTGGCCAACTGTGCCGCTTCTCTGTGTGTCTGAGAGAGAGAGAGACAGAGAGAGTGAGTGAAATATTTTTCAAAGGTTTTCATGGGTTCTAAAGAAATGCACATCAGCAAGAAAAGATCCCAGGGTAGCCTACACTTTGATGTGTTAATTTGCCATATGTGGAAAGCATTAAAGAATAGGGTCTCCATCTTGCAATAATACAGATCAAATTTCTACAACCCCATTCTGTGCAATACAGCTTTTAGCCTCATAATCAAGAGTGAAATATAACCAACAGCAGATGTGATCTCTTGCCATGGAAGTCAAGCGCCTTTCCCTTTGGAGGGAAATGTTCTAGTAAATTATCATCGTATTGTTTTTATTTATTGTAAATTAATATCTCTAGCTATTTCACTTTTCAATGCCCAAGGTGCCTTTCATGAAATCATGAAAATCTTAAGTAATGCTCTCAATGCAGCATAAGACTTCTCATATAATTCTCGTGTAATATTCATGTAATACTCTCATATTATTCTCCTGTACCCTGGTGTCAAGGGGAGTTCCACTGCTTCCTAAACTGCCTCAAGCAAGAAATCTCACTTGCTCTACCACAGTATTAGCACTCTGATCCAGCCTTTTCGAGACATAAGGAAGATTCTCTTAAAACTTTCACCAGCTTGGCTCCCTGAGAAATGGCAGCACTGTTTGCCCCAAAGCTAGGCTCTTCCAGGGCTGCATGAAAATAGACAGAAGAGCAATGTTACCCCAAAATGTGGGTGACTCAGTGGCCCAGTACCTCCATGTGACAATGGGGAATTAATTAGCTCAAAATTAGGAGGTCTGTGAAGGAGGGGTAACCTACCAAGATCTTTCCACCAATGTTTACGGGGTCTTACAGGAAAGAACCAACTAGAGATTTGAAACTGTAAACTAAAATGTGTTTTATTAAAAGTTCATTCATGCACGCAAAAGATTCAACCACTCACACACTCGCACAAGAGCTAACCAAAGAAAAACAGAAGAAAGTTGTGGGTAGAGGAGTTTTCAGGGAAAGGACAATAATTACTGATCCAGAGAGCAGTGAAAAAATCAGTGATGTGGCTTAGTGGGTCCCTAACGACAGTACTCATTTGGGAATCAGAGTGATCATGTGGCAACCAGCAAGTGAAGCACTGCACTGAACAACTCAAAACGGGGGGTTCTTATACCCAAAATCTACCCTGAGGGCATGGGTGTGAACAGCTCTCCTGGCTGAGTGGACAATGGAAGTTGCAACACGGAAATGGGGTACAGACAGAATTAATGGCCTTTGTGTCTAGGTGGCAAAAAGGTAATGGTTGTCATAATAGCTCTGTATTGTGGAGAGGTTTGGGGGACAATGCAGAGAAATGTCCTGGTGTGAGGAAACAGAATTGAAACAATCTTTGTTTTGGTGGGAACTTCCCTTGATCACTGTATGCTCAGAGATGTTCCAGCTTTAGCTTAAGCCTACTGTCTCTGGAGTTGCTTGGTAATCTGCCTGACAGTGACTTCGGCTATGCCTAGAGGGGGTGTTGGCTGACCTGCCTTGCAATCACACCTGTTCAGTCAGTAATTTTCTTCTGTCCCGCTTGACATTCCAGTCACCTCAAGTTCCATTTCATATCAGTGGCAGTTAATGTATTTGCCAATTAAATAATACTTCACCAATTAAACCATATCAAACCTGGGGGATGTGTGGCCCATAACAGCAATGGCACTTCTGCAACCTGTTGGAGTTTTCCAAAGTTGACCAGTGCAACCAAGTCTCTTTTCTCTTTACTACAGAACCCTTCAAATTCCCCTCAATAAAAATGTTGGCTGAGACTGTATCAGGAGACATATCTCTGGCACACAGAGGATAATCTGATTCTTGCTTTTATTGTTAACTGCCCCCAAGTCAACTTTGACTCATGGAGACCCTATTACCAAGAGATCTCCAAGTTGGCAGTGGCACCATGGTGAACACTTATTAGTACTGTGCAGAAGAAAGCAATAGTAAACCAATCCTGAAGCCTTCTACTTTGAAAACCCTGTGATGAGACAGTCCAAACTGAGCCATCCCCTAATGCAACCCTCCAACCCCCTTTTCCTCCTCTGCAGACAGCCGTTTCTGTGTTGATGAAGAGCTGAGTGAGCAGCTGAGACATCGCCAATTATTTCGTTTCAGCTGGACCCACTGTGACAGACATCCTCAGGAACATCCAGGGGTCTGCTGGAGTTCCTGATGATGACACTGATGTGTGTCCAGTTAGAGGAAAATTCTCCCCTCCCATTAACACCAAAATGGAAATGGCCATCAGCAGGGAGGAAGGGGGGCTGCAGCAGGGAAAAGGTGGGAAGGTTGGATGTTGTGCTGTTGGAACAAACTTCTGACTTCCAGAAGAACCAAAAAAGTGGGTTACTATTGTGTAAGTTGGACTTATGTAATTGCAACTGAAAAACAGGATGCCATCTATAAGTTAGGCAAGGTTAAGTTTATGGGGACAAGGCCGTGTGGTGGCAAATGAAAGAAATGCTTTCAGCGTGCCGCTGAAGATGCAGTGCAATACTTTCTTGGTGTACCATTGATGGTGAAGCTGAGGTTTCTCCCCCTGCTAGGACCTCTGTTTGTGTTCCATGGTAAGCCATCAAGGAGACAACTAGACTTGACCTTGGCCATCTGTTTTCAGTCAAGCTGCAACCTTTTGCCTTTGTCTATTTCTCTGCAGATTATTCTCTCACTTCTCCCTACTTTAGCAGCAATAAATGGCCTGTTAGTTCCAACTAGATTAAACCTATTGAATTAATGGAACTTATGTAAATGTTGACTTGCCACATTACCATTGATTCATCGGGTGTTCTTTAGATGGGACTAACAATTGGATTCAATGACGGCCGCTAAGTGAGTTTCATCATCATCATTGTAAACTCCTCCCCTGTACATGTCAGCCTTCAGCAAGAAGAAACTGAAGAGGTCAATGGTTTGTCTTTTTAATACACAGTTTTACTAGACAGGATGGCTTTTTGTATAGGGAAGAGCTGGCTGAACTCAGCTACTAGGAACTGTGACTGCCTTTTTGGCTGCAAGCGTTCTGGGGTTAATAGATAAACTACTAGGACCCTGTCGTGTTATCTGAGATGTGTAACATTAATTTTCTGTTATGTTTAAAGACAATTTTAACTAGCTGATCTGAATACTTAATGGATTCCTCATCTAAGGAGGTTTTTAAACAGAGATTGGATTAGTGGTACCATCTTTCAGGTATGCTTTAGTTGGATATTCCTACATAGCAGGGAGTTGGGATAGATGGCCATTTTAGTCCCAGCAATAAGATTCTATTGCCATTTCCGTGCAATGGGACTCAGAGAAGTCCTTCTGTTGCAGCCCTGGCAGCAGGGAAAGTGTACCAGGAACGCTCCCCTCTGCACCTCAGCCGGTTGCTGCAGAGGGGAGCGCTCTGGCCCTGCCTTTTCCCTTCCACAGTGCAGCTAGGCACTTGCCATTGCTATGCTTGGGGAGGGAAGTGTCGCCAGTGTGCTTCCGCCCTTCAGCGTGGCTGGGAAAGGCAGCAGCACTGCACGATGGTAGGTATAAAACGTATCTTTTCCATTTTACAAATACCGCACTCATGTGATGCATGGGGACAAGATTGCGGCAGGACTGCAACGTTGTGCAGAAGCATGACCTGTGGAGTGCTGCCATCATGTCCCAACTGTGGGGCAGCCATGTCATGCGGAAAGGGCCTATGATTCTAATATTAGAGAGTAATCCTCAGTGAGATTGCTGTGTGGCAGAACAAACCAGCAAAGTTACATAAAGGGAAATCCTCTTCAGCCATACCTTCTGCTTTTAAGATTGTCTACAGGCATTCCTGTGCCTACTTGCTTTTTAGCAAGCTGTAATGATGGGCAGAACCGTACTCAAAGCAAGAATAAGAGAACAAGCTAATAGCATTAGTAACTTGAAATTGCCTCCAGTACCACCAGGCCCTTTTTTGGCCTAGTCCATAGAATCGTGACATACTCAAAGCCAGATCTATAATACTTAAGTATAGGCTCCATCTGTTACACACTCTTACCCAGAAGTAGGTCTCTTTGAATTCAATGGGACTCACTTTTGAATAGACATGTACAGAACTGTACTACTAATGTATAATGTAAGTGGGGGTGCTTACAGCCTTCAGTTGAAAATTATAGCTGCCAGGACATTACCAAACAAGAAATTCTTTGTTCTCTTGGGCAGTTCACCAAAGAGGAATGATTGCTGGAAGTACAGCAGTTTTTTTTTTTAAGTAAAAAACAAAACAAACAGGGCTTGGCATTCTGTAGGGAATTTACAATGTTGTAAACCAACTTACAGCTGCACAATTTAGACTTGTGTCATTGAGCAGCAGTCATATTCGGGAGGGGCAATGCTGTCGTACCTGTGCCATCAGAATCATTACACCAGCAGAGTGAGCAACATGGGTGCTTTCCAACAGTTTTGATGCACAACAGTACAGCACTTTGCACAACAGGCTGCCCTTGATTATGGTAGTCCAAAGGGGCAATGGCCTCAACAGAGCCATTGGGCACTGATAATCCAAAACAAATGGCGGTAGAAAGGTTGTGGGTTGCCCGCCCACCTTTCTCAGTTCTCCATGATGTGGTGGGATCCCCTGTTGTGCAATAAGATGTTTTGCACAGTGCCCTGTTGCACATTGACACAATTCTCCAACATAGTTGTGTATTGTGCCAGTGATATGATTCCATCATTGTGAAGTTACCCATTGCAGGATCTTGGCCAGGGTATATTAACACTCCTTGAACCCCCAACCATAAATCTAGTAGGGTTTGAAAATACAAAGCCAGCTCCTCCCCTAATCAGTCTTTATCATTTGCAGGCTACTCTGCTGCTAGGCATTCATTCCAATGGACAGGAAGAATGCCAAGAAGATAATCTCTGGCAAGTGCCAAGTTGGCTGTATGCAGTGAAGGTACAGCCTGCTACTTGCTAAGGCAAAGAGTAAAAGCCTGTTGGGGAGTCCAAAAGTTCAGTCAGGAAAGTGGACTACACACCAGCAGTCCCTGTGAGTACAGAGACTATATAGTCAAGAAAATGTCCTCGTAGCCTTTACTGCCCAGGCTGTGATGGAGAGAACAGAATAACCCTGTGTACAAACAGTATTTTCTGAGTAATTTTCCTGAAATCACTTTGGGGATTCAAGCTACAGGCCGTCTTCAAAACCTGCATAACAAGCCAAATGTAATGGTGATTCTGAGCCTTGCTTCAAACTGAGGTAATTGTGGCAAAGTAGTTTTACTGCTGGGAGGAAGGGGGGAAGTTCTGTTTGCTCCTTTAAAAAATGCCCTAAAACACAAAATGATAGTTCCAGAGTTTCATATGACGAAATCCACTTTATTCAAGACAAAATGACTTTGATTTCCAAATAATGCTTTTTAATGAGCAGGGCTATAATGTGGATAGGACTAGTTGTAATGGTTAACCACTGTTAAAGGTACACGTACATATTTACTGGAAAATATTTGGAAGAGTATTTCAGATATTTAATTTGAGGTGTGAGGGGAGTGATATAACAAATGCCAGCCACTAGATGACTTCAGTGGCATGTACAGCAAGTGAAAGGGAAACTGGGGGCTGGAATTCAGTTGGGATGTTCCATCTTCATAAATGGACTTACATCTGTGGGGATTAGAATTGTGCAGTTGCACAAAGTTTGTATCCAGTAGAGGCCTACTGTTATTTCACTAGATAGCAGAGCCAAAAAGTGCCTGGTGCACATTGGTGTCTGATGAACAAAGCGAGCAATGCACAATTGGACCAATGTGCATTGCATCAGTCCTGATGAGAATCAGGCACCTATGCACTTTAGCCGCTCTTGGCAGGGTCTTATAAATGCATATTTACAATTCAGTAACCAGGTTTTTTTAGTGCCTTTGCTATGAAGTTAGGTATATGCAAAGTTATGTTAGGTAAAAGGTCATGTAGTATTCCAGTGGGTGTTTGGCTATAAACTGTGTTGAACCTTCAGAACCTGGCTGAGTTGGCAGGTTGGATTTTTTCATTGCCCAAAGCAGGTGGTAGTGGTGGGGATATTTCTTTGTTGTGGGCAGTAGCAGTGGAATGAAGCCCTTTTTACCTTTCTTAAACTGTGGCATTTGTCACAGACTTAAGAAGAGGGCACGTGCTATTCTCTTCCTCATCCAATCTGACTCCTCACTCTGCTGAAGGCTGGAGTTGAACAGGACCATAGGAAGGGGTCCAGAATTGGTCAACATGGGTGGAGTGAAATCCCCAGAGCTTTCTATTTTCATCTCCTTCCAAGTGGGGTAAACAACATTTGGAAAACTGTTTTTGGGATGAAGGTAGTGGGGAAATTGTTAGCCTCTGTTATTATTTACAAATATATCTGTGTGACAACTGATTTAGCTCACAATACGCATTCCCTCCAAGAGTCTAGGATCTATGTCCCTGTCTGTTCCAATGGAATGATTTTTGAATATGCCACCAAATTTGTATGTAACATTTCTGAGGCAAATTCAGGCATAGTATCATGTTTTTTATTTAAGATTAGAAAGTTATCCATCATTAAGTTCCAGTTGATTTTCTGCAAAATGTTCATTGGCCTAATTGCCCCTGCCCTCACAAAAAAAAAAAATCCCCAGCATCGTAGAAGAATATTTTCTTCTGTTAACTCTGACTTGACATAAATATAAGAAATACCATTTAATCCAATTTATTTAAAAAATCAGAGCTAATCCCTATTACCAAGTCAAGAATAAACAGTAAATCATGCAGAGTACAAGATAAACAAGACCATGAACTGATCTGAGTTAATGAAACCCAGCCTGGCTGCAAAATATATATGTCAGCATACCCTGTAAAAGAACTACCAACAAAGTTCCATCTAATATATCTTTTTTCATTTGGTACCATTTACAGTATATGGAAAACATATAGTACATCCACAACAGCCTTCTCTCGATACAGTCTGTCTTGTGCACCTTCCATTCCAATTAAGTCACTCATCCCAATGTGGAAACGTTAATCCACTTTGAAATTGTTGCAGCACCAAAGACACAGTGTAATATTACTCCATCCACCCACTGTTCCTTGCCTCCATAACTTAGGCTAATGCAGTGCATTCAAAATCCTGGATGCCACAGATAGGGCTTTGTGTGAAGAAGCACATAGATATTGGTCACAGAATCTGGTGTTCTGAGCATCCCAGTTTCTATTTTTGATGAAAAAAATTCTAGCTCATATGACTGAAAAACATGAACATTTACAGCTAGGGTGTGCACATGCGCATGACAGTAGGAATTCAGGTAGTCAAGGGCAGAGCATTAGTACCCAACGTTGCTCATTGCCCTGTCCCAAAACTAGTAGAAGTAGAATGAATTATGCAAACTATAAACACAGGCAAATCTGTGTACTCTATAGAATTTGTAGAGATCACACAATGCTGTCACTTCTTGACGCAAAATACTTGTTTTTTTAAAAAAACAAGGAGTAATGCTAACCCTGAATAATGTTGAAACCACCAGACAAAACAAAATCAAGTGACTGCATTTTAAGGGGTGATTTTGGGAGGCTCAAGATGGCATCGGATACATAGAGGCGGCAAATGTTAATGTGCAGAGGTTAAGTGAAGGAAGTTTTGTACAGGTTGACAGCCATATAAACATTTACTATGCTCAGACTTTCAAAATTTAAATCCAGTATTTTTTCCTGAACCCTCCCCTCAATATCCTTCATCTGAATCTTGCACTACCTTCTCACTAACTTGGATTGCACAAAATAACACTGAGCTCTTGACTATACTGGACTTATGATGATCTAGTTCAGAGTGTTGCAGTAGGCCTGAGACTTCTACAAAAAGCTTAGAAGGTAACTTTTAAAAAGTAATTTGCCAGGCAACCTGTTGGAAAGACTTCCTTCTCAAAAAATAAGTGGAGACAAGGCAATTTTTTTTTTGGCAATGCATTATAATTCTTGCTGTGCTGTTCATTACTTTTGCATTTCTTTATTGAGGTGAGGGTTAAGATTGACACAAACAGGGGGAAATCGCTTTAAAAAATGCCTCTTACATGCCTTTAAATGTCTTTAAAACCCTTTCGAATTTATCAGATGTTATCTCTTACACCAGGGGTATGCAACTGCGCAAGGCTAGGGGGCTGCATTCTAGTTGGGGTTAGCCAACTGGGTACCAGATAGACTCCTTGTTTGTCCCCCACCATCCGGTATTCAGAGGTGTGCTGCCTCTAAACGGAAAGGTTCTATTTAGCTCTCTCTCCACAGAGGTTGCATGGTGAAGCAGTCAGGCCTGCAATCACACATATGACTTCTTCTTGCTCTAGTAGCTCCCTTTGTTTTCTGAAAGAAAGCCCTCCACACAAGGCAAGGTATCATTTAAGCTCCTCTTCTTGATCACCTCTCTTTCTGCAGCAGAGACACTTCTGTGGTCTTCTATGAATGAAGGGCACACCTCCGTTCAAAACAAACAGTTAATCTGGATCTAACCTTCAGTTTCCGAACAGGTTTTTAATAATTTATTTTATTCTCCTCTCTTGCTGATGCCAAACCCTCCTTCACATCCCTAACAGATTCCTCACTTCCTGATCACAGACAGTAAATGTAACTGTCTGATCAATGCCCAGCAACAGTCTCTCAACTTTCCCCCAGCAAGGGGAGTACAAGAGAGAAAGAATTAACCCTATCCTACAAGAGAAACATGTCATCTATCGAAAGGTTCATTTCTCCAACTCCACCACCACCACCACCACCACCATGTGCATTTGAAGAGTCAGCCTGAGATGTTTGATGAGTCATTTAATGAGATTTACTCTTTTGTTTGTTACTATGCATAAAATACAGTTAGAAGAAAGACTGTTGAGGGAATCAGTGACATTAAAACACAGGGGACTTCCATCTCTCTTTTGCCTGTGATGATAAATGGCATTTATGTCTATACCTCCAAGGAAATCAGTTACTTATTTCTTCTGGAGTGATATTTGATGATAAACAAATACCCCCAGCCTATAAATTAGTGGTGGGCAAAGTGCAGCCTTTCCAGATGCTGCTGAATGGCAACTCCCAGCACTCCTCACCACTCCTTGTGCTGGCTGGGGCTCATCAGAGTTGCATTCCCTCTGGGAGTTTGCACTATGCATATTACCACTGTAAATTAAAACAGTATATACACAAAGATTTTTCTTAATCAATACACATGGCTCATATCCTGTTAGGTAGTTACAATGTTGTAAGCTAGACTTCATATTAGTGATCTTATGATTGCTTCACATTCATATCTACAATTGTAGTACCGCTGCTACTACCACAAATGCCCTTAAAACTTCTGTTAAAATCAAGGCAGTTGTACTGAGTGAAGGAGTTCTGTGGTGATGGGGCACAGAACACTGAAGAATGATGCATCCAACCCACTCCTACCAGCAAGCTTCAGTGCGGTACCATGGCTCACTTGCAGGAGGAAGCTGGACACATCATCCTTCAGCACCCTGGTCACCAGCACCATGGAACTCCTTTACTTGGTACAGCTGCCTGGCCTTTAAAATAGATTTTAGAGGGTCAGATAGTGAGACAAAGCATAGCTGTGACATTGTAGCTATGTGCATCATACAGCATTTCATCCAGATATCTTTAAGTCAGCTGCTTTGAAATAGTTGTCATGGGATCTTAGAGATCCTTTGGAAGGTTACCAGGATTCCTAAAGAAGAGGGGCTGGAAACAGTGGCCAAACTGTTGCTAGTGTTAACCTTCCTGCTAAAATGCTTGCGCGTATTGGACTTGTTCTAGAGCAGCTTTCTCTCTCTCCTGGCACCCTTAAGATCTTGTTGGGACTGCCATTCTCATAATCTCAGCCTGCATGGATGTTCTGGTTGTGGTGATGCGAGCGGTAATCCAAAAGTGGCCTATTGTTAGTCCAACCTAGAGCAGAACCTTTGGATCTGTTGGATTTACTTATGGGTTGACTCACCATTCCATGATTACTGAAAAGATCTATTTTAGTTGGGACTATCCAGCAGGATTCCAACCAAAATCTGAAGAATGCCAGGTTGCAAAGGGTGAGGCTGTCCTAGGGTATATCCTTATTTGGTATCTGGTCCAAAAGACCAGTCTGACCTCCCACATTAATGGAGGCCACACCCTTGATGTGCCAGAAGCCTCTGTAGAATGTGTAGGGAGAGCATGAGGTTTCCTCAGAAGACAAAAAAAAGTGTAGCAGGGATCCATGAGGGAAGTTTCAAAAGTACTGTTCTTCATGTTTGTTCCTTTCTTCCTTGCCACAAGGACACCACAACAGTGGGCAGGTATTAGTTGTTTAAACTGATTGCTTTAAATCCAATAGAAGAACATCCTCCTCTTCTTTTGCCTCTGGCTTCAGTATGATCTTTTCAGGAGTAACTTTCACTTCTGGTTTGAGCACGATTGTTTCTGGCGTCATCACTTTGGCCTCTGGTTTGAGCACAATCTTATCAGGAGTCATCCCTATCTTATCCTCTTTTGACCCTCCACCTTTGTTTTTTTTCACTTTAGTTATCACCTCCGTGTAGGAAATTTCTTCACTGACTGGTTCAGTCTCTCCACTTTCAACTGCTGTATCAACACCAGACTCTTGGATCCCTTCTGGACCATGACCTACTGCTTGATCTTTAGTTTTCTTGTGCCTTCTGAATGTCTCCTTGGTTGGTGCTGCATTGGATATATTTTTCTTGAACCGCATCCCAGTTTGCCTCAACCTCTCTCCTGACTGCCTTATTCTCTCTCTTCTCTCTGGTGTTACGATTCTAGTTCGAAGCCTGTCAACCTTTTTGCCAAAATTTTGCCTTGTTCTCTGAAGGTTCTCTCTTGAAAATGCCTTTTTGATATTGTTGATGCGCCTTATGCCTGATTTCTTAAACCGGGATGCTCTGCTTTCTTCTATGTAATACTCCTCATCAGAGGAAAGATCATCAGGTGGGCAGAAGGCATCTTCCAGACTTTCCCCTTTTGTCCGGTCTTTGATAACAGTTACAGAAGATGGACACTTAATGTCCTCCTGCAAAGGAAAGCACAAGTATATTGTTTTTGAACTACATCTTTACAAAAGGACTTAGGAGCCAGAATCCTATTGCTGTCACAGACTGGTGTACAACTTGATAAGAATGGCCATTGTATTTCAATGAGCTTTGCAGAAGGAAACATCCACTGCTTCTTTGAGCAGTGCCCTGGCACTGTCAGGCTATGGTTCAACTGTGGAGGACAACTTTCCTCCACAGTTGAACCACAGCCTGGCAGTGCCAGGGCACATCCCCATAGCAAATTAGTGCCTGGGGGTGGGGGACAGTGCCTGGCCACCATCTAGTGCAACACATGTGGTGCAACACAGAAGGGCAATGGCTCTTTCCTTTTTTACAGTTGCCCAAGTGCACCCAGCCAGGGAACAAGGAAGCGCAGCAAAGTAACACTGCTGGAGCTTTATACTCCATCCCTGTTACTGTTGGAACGCAGATACCATGCTTATGGAGGGAGAAGAAACAAGGAGAGAAGGGAAGCAATAAAGGTGCTTAGAGATGGCTGCCTCCCCAGGAACTGCAGTGTGAAAACCAGAAGCATCTCATAAATAGTCAGTAGCATTTGGACCTGTCAGTATTTGTTGTGTCATTGCTGCTTAAAGTTACAGCTACAGTGCAAAAAGGGGTAACATCTTCAATCACTGAGTTAAAGTCCTACTATGAAGTAGTTACACCATTGTTATGGGAAAGTAAAATTCATTAAAAACAAATTCATTGTATTTTATAACTTCCAAACTCTGAACATAAAATTAGAAAGGACAGGACCACGGGTTCTTCCTTCTTCATTAATTTGGTACATTGGCCAGGATTTTAAATCATTGATCAGAGAGAAACCCAGATTCACCTTAAAGATATAATGTTCCCAATGGAGCACTTAGCTATGTTTACAATATGATGTGACAAATCACAAGAAATGAAGAAACATTTCAAGGAAGGATTGCATTTCCCACAGTGCATTTCTGATCTATTAGCCACAGTTAAGAGATCAACTAATAATATATCATCAACCTTTGCATCAGGATCACTGAATCTGTGCTAAAGTGAAAATAAGTGGTGCTTGGAAATGTTCATGTTAAAGCTCACACATCACCATTGACATTAATCTGAAAATTAATTAATTGATGCTAAGTGGCAGGGGTTTGAGAGAATTTTATAGGAGTAATTATTACATTACCCTTTAGTAATGTGTTAATGCTGTCCTATTTGTCAATGAAAAAATCAATTAAAATGACTAAAAATGCCACCCAAGTATTCCAAAGAATAACAAAGAAACATGGAATGCTTATTGTTGCATTCATTGTTTGTGTTTTGAACACACATAGATGCCCTTACTTATGGGGTTGTATACTGTTGGCCATAGAATAATGTCGATATTCAATTCATATTTGCATACACTGAGTTTTACAAGTTGCACATGCATTTGCGCATTCTTGGATGGTGTGTAACTATTAATCAGTGCCTTCAATGTACAGTGTGATTCATGAGGATTGCAGAAACAGCACATTATTGTTAAAAATGGTAACAAATTGTGGCTAGCCAGTTTTCAGTGAGTTTGTGTAAGTTCTGGAAATCAGTATAATCCAGCTAAGAAATTAAAATGAAAAGTTCAATCTGTTTGGTAAACCATAGTTATGTTACAGATAGTCCAATGGGATTCTGGGCAAGCAACTACTGCTGGATCATGATCACAGGGCCCAACTAGCAGATGCTTTTGCCCAGAAACAAAACCAGAAGAGCAAAACTTGGAATGGTAATGTGGACAGAAAGTATGCTTTGTGTGCCTGTCGTAGCCTTAGTTCCAACTGCTGCCTCATTTGACAATATTGAAGGATTGCCTAGTCTCTGAGATCTTTAGGAGAGGCCCTTTTCTCAGTCTCACCACCCTTCTGAGGCATATTTGGTAGGGATAAAAGATATGGCCTTCTTGCTGGCTGCGGCAAACTCTGGAACTCCTTCCCTAGAGAGGCCAGATTGGCTCCCTCCTTGCTGTCCTTCTGCCAGCTCACGAACGCTTTTCTACTCCCACAGGCTTTTAAGAATGTACTGCTATCGGCTTTTGATCGTGTGCCGACTTATTTATCTTCTGTCTTTTAATGAATTTTTAAACTGTATTAAGTCGATAGATAGTTTAATAGTACTTTACAATAATGGCTGAGAGTCTGCAACAGAGGCTATGATTTGTAACTTTATGTTGATTAATTATATCTCTGACAGGATAATACAACCTTCCTAGTGAACTGTGATGATGAATACCGGGAGGTCCTGCATGATCTGCCATCATGCAGTGGGATCTCTGATATGAAATGCCCCACCTGTGGGCACAGTAAGACCCACAGTTCCATGCTGCACAATGGGACACAATGAGCAATGAGATCCATGGCACTACAGTGGCTCTGCTTTCACAACAGTCCCAAAGAGGTAGCAGTATCTTTGCTCCCCTCCCGAAACTGCAAACCCCAGGATTCCATAGGTTGTTGAAAGTGGAATCATGGCGCTATAACAGGCTAGTGCGGAAATGGCCATACAGTGGTGCAATTCAACTTTAATCCTAAACTGGTTTATGGTGACACAGAATGACCACCAATATTTATAAATTTTCATCATGTCTTATGAATTTTAATCTGTATGGGATTTTAATTTTTTTTAAATAATCTTTATTAGTATGACTTACAGAAAATACAAACATTAGACGCGTAAATCCTATTTTACAAACAGTAAAATACAAACCATAATACAAACTGAAAAACAACAGACAGAAAAAAAACTGAAAAAGGAAAACAGAAAAGAAAGAAACAAATAAATGATATAAACACACAAAATGCCACCGATGAATACAGCATAAAAGTATAACAATCAGATTAAAAAAAAAGTTTCTTTCAAATATTCTCAAGCTGTAAGTTCTATTTTAAATCCCATCACCTCCTCTCTAATTAAATTCCTATCTTTATCCTCCTTATTAAAAAAAAGAAAAGAATCGTATTGCATTGGTTTTAATATCATGTTAGAGGCCATAAGTCCCAATATTGGGTAAAAGTTGTGTTGTAAATGAATATAAAAACCTTATTGCTGGAATCCTGTTGGGCAGTAATGAATGCATAAGCACCGTAGTTTTAGTGCTACGCAGTGAATTCCATCCCGATCCTCCCAGTCCCCACTTACCAGGCAGCAGCTGTTGCGATCGATGGAGGTCTGTTCCCCTGTTGACTGGGAAGCTGCTGACGGACATTCCCAGTATTCCCCATGAGCAAACTGCAGCTGAACAGGCAGAGGCAGGGGCTGTCACAATTCCCCCTTGTGTCAGAGACCGCTTGTATGAGAAGGGGGTGGGAACATCACTCAGCTCTTTCCTGAATGAGAGGGGAATGCCCTCCCCAATGCATTGCCATGGTTGCCACCCAGGAAGTGGGGAATTGGGGGGATTTTCGTGGTCCCTATGTATCCTCTAAACAAGGGGCTGGCCATTGTCTTCAAGCAAACTGAATATATCACATGTGGCACTGCTAAACTGTTGATTTTTATGGAGAAAGCTATTCACGGATTTCTGCTCACTTGCCATCTCCATTTTGGTAAAACCCCATGTGTTATTTTGCTTTAAATTATGCCTTTTTTGTTATCGTTGTTACTAATGTAGATGTCATCTGAGACCTCCAGTATAAAGAAAGTGTGCTAAGGTCATTGGTTTTTGCACCTTCCGTGAGCTGGCCTCCAGCAGAGGGCATGAAGAGGATATGAATAAATGAAGTGAATTGGGTTTGGCATCAGTTGGGGGATAAACCAAGACGCCTGATGCTCTCTTTGGAGTGAGAAGGGGGAAGATGACCCTTCATTCACAAATCTGACTGGTAGCATATTCAAATGTTATGCTAGACTCCTCATGGTGTAGGATGAGGTGTAGTAAAAAAGTATAACATTTGATTTCTCAGTGTAGTTATGTCAAAAATAGAATTAAGGAAAGGCTATATTATAATTAGAATTAAGACTTTCTCATAACATTATATAGTGACAAAACTGGGCTGCCTATTTCAGACACAGAAAAGAAAGAGACAGTTAATCTCAACACTCCAGCTAATGTGTATGTATCGCAAGTTTTTGCACACATCTGTTTCCATATTAGCTGTTTCCATGTTCACTATACATGGAAACACAGATGCACATCCTGAAAATGTAAAAGCAACATAAGAAACCATAACCTTTGCATAGCTTGTTAAGGGACAGAGATAGCTACGCTACTCAGTACTCAGTAGAAAGAAACTACTCAGTAGAAAGAAACAACTATATATGTATGTATAGAGAGAGAGAGAGAGAGAGGGAGAGAGAGAAAGACAGAGAGAGGGAGCAAGACCCAGCACATGGAAGATCCAGGTTGTGCAAGTCATACTAGGACAGAGTTAATTCCCTGAAAACAATACACTCTTTTAATGTTAGTTATGAGTATTGGCATTTATTACACTCTTATAAATTGCAATGGCTATTGGTTGAGCACAAATAAAATTTGATTTGAATTGAATTACAGAATTACATTGAAAATTTCCCAGTCAAATCAAATGGATTTAATTTTGGCCTGATGGTGACCATACAGCACTAACTGCAGAAAAGGGATTGAACTGGCATAAATACCCTAAAGGTGCCAGATTCTGTCTGATCTTGGAAGTTAAGCAGGGTCAGCCCTGGTTTGTACTTGGATGGGAGACCACCAACAAAAACCAGGTGCTGTAGGCTCTATTTCAGAGGAAAGAACTGGCAAAACCACCTTTGCCTGAGAAAATTCTATGAAATTCATGGGGCCACCATAAATCGACAGACCCGTACACATGCACTTGGTAACACGTGGTCTCAGTTAAACATATGGCTGTAGCCAAGTGAAAGGAGGCTATCCCCTTGAAAGATCTCCCAAGTCTTTTGAAGTATCATATTTCCAAGCCTCTGTTCCCTATTACACAAGGAGATCTAAGGCTGTCTTCTACATAATTGCTCTGTTAGTAGTAAACCTGCAGCCTCCTGCTGTTCACCCCAATGAGAACAGCAGCAGTGCTGAGGTGATTGACAAGTACTTGACACTTCAAAAATGCTGAAGTTATTCAATGAATGAAATGATGCTGAACATATTAGACCACACGGGGTTCTTTTTTAGGTGTTGGCTGTTTTACATTCATTAATGAATCTGCCTTAGAGTGAGTGAGTGAGTCAGACCATTTGTCCATCTTGCTCACAGATATCTTCCAGCTGGCAAGAGCGCTCTCTCTCTCTCTCTCTCTCTCTCTCTCTCTCTCTCTCTCTCTCTCTCTCTCTCGCTGTCTGCTACTTGAGCTCTTTTTGCGTGGAGATGCCAGTGACTGAACCTGGGATCTCCTGTATGCAAAGCATGTGCCCTGCCACTCAGCTATGCAGGGGCCCACCCTGAATTTCTGACCACACTCTGGGCAGAACAGCTATTTATTTTATAGAGAACATTCAGTTCTTCAAAGGCACTGCCCCTGCTCACTCCACAGCAAGACGAAGGATAGTTTGCTAAAGGACAGAAGATGGTCCCAATGAAACATGTCCTTACTTTTTCAAGGCAATTTATATTTTCAAAGACCCCACTCAAACAATTTGCTTACAAAAGATCACCTGCTAGCTTCCTTTCCCAATGCTGAGTCTTTCCAAAGAGGACAAGTAAGACAATTGCCAAATTTGTTAGTGAAGAATGTGTATATTAATATGCATTTCTTCTGGCTATAAAGGCAAAACCACATGAAATGTGGAATTCTGGATACTTTTTTCTAACTCTGTAAGTTTTAAAAAAGCTAGAAAAACAACTACGTGCAAGGTTGCATGCAGGCAGTTATATGCAAGGTTAGCATTTTCAGTTAAAATGCACCAGGATAGATTAACTTCTGGGAAACTTCTGGATTAACTTCTGGGAAAAGTAAGAAACTTCAGTCAGCTGAATAGGAAATCAGGGGCTCATGTGATTTACTCTCTTGTCTTCCCTGTCTTCTGATTCAATGATGGCCAGACAGTTTGGGCAAGAATGCTGCAAGTCAAAATCAAACACAGTAATAAGCAATATTAAGACTATTAACACAATATTAACACTAGTGGAGGATTTAGGCAGTTCCTTTTTAAAAAAGTGTTACAATAAAGTTAGATGCCGATATTGCTTATTACTCAGTTTTTTCCAACTGGATTTTTATGTGGGAAAAGCCATCTTTAAAAAAAGGATAAAGAAAACGACTTAAATTTTGAAAAGGAGAGGGGAGAAAAGCCCCATCAAAATGCCTCTGAAGAAACATTTTTGCCCACTAAAAGGAATGAAAAATGGTATCAGCAAATCTGGGGGAAGTAACAAGGTCACTTATTTTGTTACATTATTTTTCAAAAGGAACATGGTTATGATCTTATTATACCAGAAAGCTCATTAAATGGTCATTAAACTTGCAACATACGCCTTGCAAATGTGTAAACCTCTATGCTTTGTTCTCGTGTGTGCTGTCGTAGTACTCTTTCCACCTTCCCTATGCGCTGATCTTGCAGCTGCGCAGCACAGGAGAGGAAGGCAGGAGTGCAGATCAGCCATCCATGTGTGCAGGAGTGCAGATCAGCCATCCATGTACCCATCTGTCAGTGGCGCAGGCAGGGAGGCCCCTTGGGACCACAATCAAGAGCCTCACAACTCAGGAGGCTCCCAAACGGCCACAAAGAAAATGGCAAGCAATAGAAGCACTGGCACACAGATCTGGTGTCACTGCCTTCCAGGGCTGACACTGATTACTGCAGCATCTTATTCTTGTAACAGCCCAGCATTGTCAAGGGACACGCAGCTGGACATGGGCATGTGTACAGGTGCTACTTCTATGGGGCAGGATTCACTGTGGGACTTCTACTATAGCACAACAGGAGAATCCAGAGGAATCAGGGTAGGGAATTATCTCCCCTGACAAACTACAGGGCCCTACAGACCCCCAAAATCTACTCTGGAACGCTGGCAAACTCCCTGGAGTTGATTTTTGGGTGGCTCTGAGTGCTACAGGGACTCAGAGAAAAGCAAATCCCAGTAACAATATGACATGGAAATTAGGGCATTCATTTAATTTTTTAAAGTCCTCTACCCTTTCCTAGAATAAAAGTGTGCTCATTCCCATGATCTATGCTTACCATCAAAGCAGCAGAAAGGAATTCCATTTTATTGATGTATTAATGATGGTTCCATTATTTCACTGAGCTTAAAATGGAACGCTGCTTGTGCTGAGGATATCTCCTCGTTAAAAGCCTAGAAACAATTTTTGTTTTACTTTTTTCTGCTGTATCTGGGGAACATAGAAGTAGCTGTAAAGAATGATATGGCGCAAGTGCTTGGTGACTGATGGCCATCTGAATCCACACCCACATGCTAAAACCATTACCCCAGGTCTAACATCACCTACCTGTACATAATGGAGTCATTATTGCTCTTGGCCCCTGAACATAAGAAGATCCTGTATCTCATGCTGGGGATATTGAACTACTAATTTATAATCCAGATAATCTCTTATTAATCCAGCAAATAAACAATATTTTGTTTTTTGCTAACTCCAGAGATACCTTGTCAGTTATCTTCAGTTCTTTCTCTTTGTATTTATGCAAATATGCAAAATGCACATAGGAATGAATGACCACGGAGTTTGTAATAACCTTTAGAACTTATGAATGGACCATCCTGAAAGAACTGTCAGAATCACAAGCCAGATTATAAGCACCCTCTGAAATTTCACAGATAAAAACAGGGATGTGTGGTCAAGGAACATTGGTCAAGATGTCAAAAGTCATTAATGAGGAAGAACACAGAAGCTAGGAGAGACTGCAGCAGTTTGCTTTTTCCTGAGCTTACAGGGAAGGACAAGACTCTGTCCCCTTCTCTCCCTTCCTCCTACTGACTTAACTGAATGTAAACTACTTTTGCATTTTGAACTGTTTGCAACAACCAAAGTAAACAGAGGATGAAGGGGGAAAATGAGAGGAGATGAGAGAAACTAGGACATTCTAAAATTAGCTGAAAAAGTGAGACAACAAAGGATTAATCAGGACTGCCTATGTCAAATTGAGATAGTTCGAAGGTATGAGCTATACTGTGACAAGGAATAATGCAAGCTGGTAAAAGCTTTTCCCTTCACGACCAAATCTGAGCTGAAATATAATTCCTTTTACACCCTGATCTAAATATATTTACTTTGAAATAGGTATCATTGAGATCAGTGGCATCATGCGCATGATGTTCCCAAAGCTGAGCCCTTTTCTCTCCTACAGATTTCAGTAGAGGAGATTAAAGTGAATATTTAACTCTTTCATCAAAATAAATGAAACTAAAATGATTTCATTTTGACTTGCTTGGGCCCATAGCACTTTTTCAGTGAACTTACAATGCTGTGCTGTTTGTATTGTGAGTATGTTCCTTATCTATGCATGATGGAAGGCAGAATGTTCTCAAGTGTTTTAGTCACATGAACATCCCAGAAATATTTACAAAAGAAGCCATTTGCATGAATGAAGTTATTCATATGTTATTGTCATGATCTAAATCCAAACAGCCTGCCAAGCCAAGACCTTTTTCTTTAGCAGCTGTTATTCTTGGGAAGGAATTTGATGGTCTAATGGCTAGATGCTAAGTATTCTCAATGCCCAATGTCCTTAATGAGATCAAATGGACTTGAATATCTGGAAGGATTTAGGGGTTCTTAAACACAGATTTGCTGCTGCAGGAAACATTTTACAATTTCCCTGGCCTTGCAACTCAGTACACTACTAGTCATTTGGGCACACTCAGCACTTTAAAGATCTGTATTTGCGAAGAATCATTTCATTTAGAAGAGAATGTGTCTTAATTATATAGAAATTAATTTCACCCTAACTAGGGCTCAGTCTATTCCTGTACAGGGCTCGAATTTTGCAAAACCTCATCTAGGGGCGTCATTTTCAGATATGCATATAATTCTCGTGATTTTTCTGAAACTGGACAAATGCTACATATTCATGCAAAGGAGGTTTGCAAGTAAATCACTTCATGGAAAGTGAAGGAGGGGAATACAATAAAGGTCAGTAATGAGCAAAGAAAATATAAACAAGTTGTTTTTTTTAAATAGCAGTTATTTGAAGCAATGCTTTGTGCCGAGAAATCCTCAGGCTGGATTTCTCTAGTTAATCCTCCCAAGGGATGCGGGGCGGGGGGGCAGGGCGGCAGTCGCATACGGACTACTCTGTCAAGATACCCAAGTGCTTGCCTCAGATTGCCTTTCACAGAGGCAACAAATAGTTTATGCTGATCTACAGTTAATCTTACGCTGGCTGGCTCAGAAGCCTCCCGATACTAATAATAGACCCAGTGCTTTGCTGTTGGTAGACTCATAACTGCTATATGTTCAGAGACAGAATTCAATTCAGAACAAAAAGAAAGAAAGATGTAACACACCCCTGAGACTGGGAAAGCTGTTTTACCTCCCCTTGTTTATTTTAAACTAGAGAAGCTGTCAGAAGGTGTAAAGATTGCAGCAACCTAAGGCAGTTGTAAACAGCACATGTTTACCTGGTAAATGACAACACGAAACTTGTTTTTTCTCATCATTTCTTCTTGCTTGGCCTCGACCTTCTGCACACTGGCACTCTGCTTTTCTACCCGTGCTCTCACTTCCTTGACCCGAGCATTCACTTTGCGGGTTTTCTCCAGCAGCTTGTTCACCGTGTAGCCAGTGTTGCCATGAGCTTGGGCAAGCTTCAGGATGTCAATCTGAATCGTCTTGATGGCATCCTCCATTTCTCGGTGCCGCTCTTCGATGCGTTTCTGACTAGCCTGGACGCTGTCCACAATGGTGGCCACCTTGTCCAAGACCCTAACAATAGTAAAGGCTGCATCTTGCTCTTCGTCGTCGTCTGCAACACTTGACAGGCGGTTCTGGTGGATCTTATCTGTCTCCAAGGTGGTTGCACGATGATCCATATCGCCCGTCTTCCGATCAGCCTACAGGAGCTGAAATATAAACCCCTCACAACAGCCGTTCAAACTCCAGTGGGACAATTCTGGCACCAGTGCAAGAAGGTTTCTCGACAGCTGGCTTCAGGGGAATGTTCAAAAGCAGGGTCTGAAACTCCACCCCAGGAGATTTGACAAATATTTATACCCACAAAATATCCATGCACGATTGTTCAAGTGCTTTCTGCAACATGAAATCTCTAAAATTAGGAAGCTATGCTGGGGAAGGAACATACATTTCCCTACCAATGAATTTACTTGAATTAATCCAGCAACCGTTAAGCAACTTACTAATTAAGCTGAAAAATAAAGTGGCACGCTGTTAAAAGACACTGTTGTTTTTGTTTTCATTAAGCACTTTTCTTAGGTGCAGGTGGTGGGGAATTCAAAGTTTTACAAAAGAATGTGGGCAATTTAAATAAAAAAAACACTGTTGCTCCCCTTCAAAATGCAAAGGCCACTTATTCCAACAATGAATAAACAAACACACTGAAAAAAAATTATGTATCATGGGAAAACATTGCATTGACATGCCTTTCCAGTTCAAATATTGAAAGTCTTTTTATTGAACAAATTATTAAATCCTACATGCAGAATTGGAAAGCCTAAAACTACATGTTGAACAGCTGGAACACACCCTGGTTACATTTTAGCTCTGGATCATCCAAACAACTACTAACATCCTATTAATATTAATAACTACAACCAGCAGACTTTATTTGGATGAGACACGTTCTTAGCTCTTGAAAATATTCTAGACAAGAGCACAAATCTTTTATGGTATTTAATTTTTTTCTTTTTTTGCATTTTAATCACAAAGACTATACAATTGTATTTTTTGATGTGAAAACAGGTATCCTCTTTAGAAAACTGTAATAAGTATGAAAGCAGTTTAAACAGTGACCAACACAGGCTTAATCCCAATCATGTGAATTTGATTATTAAATGTAACTTTTTAAAAAAAGAATACACAAATCTCGCAAGACCTGTTTCCCCAGGACAAAGGTCCTCTGCTCTACTGGGCAATCTTTAAAATTATGAAATGTATATTATTATTACTATTTTACAATTTAAAAATAAAGTGTCAAATATTTATGAAGACAGAGGTGCTTCAACCCAGTCCGTACATATCAAGTTGGATACAGACAAAGCCTGCAATCCTCTGCATGTTACCTAGAAGAAATTCCCAATGAACTAAGCGGGACTTACTTCTCAGTAGACATGTGTAGGATTGTGCTGTAACATTGCTGCATTCAGTTCCCACTGAAATCTGTGGGATTTTCATTATAATTAACTTTCTCCACTGATTTCAATGAGAAATAAGTGCAACTAACTAATCTGGGTTCAACCCATTATAAATATGTTTACAACTACACACAAATACACATCTTCACAATTCATGCGATTGGCAGTGTCTAAAAAAATCAGTTACTAACTTTCAAAAACATTTAAATATCTACGGTATTTAAACACAGTGTCTTCTAGTTCCTTGTAAGAAAAGTATGCTGTAAACATCTTTAGCCTTAGGTCATGCCTTGTTTGCTAGGAAACATGAAAGGCTCCATTTTGTTCGTTCTACAACCATTGGTAAAATGTCTCTGTTCTCAAAATGTTACATTCCATGAGTAAAGTACAAGTCTATTATTATAACCATGTGATACAAGTACAGGAAACAAACTACCATATTTTCCAAATCATGAAACGAGGAGCAGTCCATAGATGTCTGCTGCTTTTAGAATAAAACAAAACAGAGCTACACTAAAAACGTCCAAAAATAAGGCCTCTGAAATAAATATTCCCATTCTTTTAAAAAAAGGTAATAAAAGTGTATATCACATGGTCAATGCAGGTATAAAAATCAAGCTAAACCATTCTGGATGACGTATCTGAAGTAAAGTGGCCTAGATTTTGCTTCTGCCGTCGGCCTCTGTTGTTTTTGGGACATTTCCTGTTATCCAAAGTAAACAGAGAGAGAAAAAGATAATTATTAAATGTATTTTAAAAATTTGTTTCCCCTTCACACAGGAAAACTTCTATAATATTAAAGGCTACATAGCTGCAAGAACCACACATGCTATCCTGCTTCAGTCTCCAAACCAGATGTGCTACCAGGCTGTTCATTATGCTCCTACACTGCTTGAAGCAGGAATTAACAGGAGTTCTTTTGATTAAAGGGAGACGGCGTAGTCTGCTTACATCATTATCTTCATTGGCACAAAAGTTACCCCCATCCCTTTGTAGCCCTGCAAGTCTGAAGTCACATGGGAGAAAAGCCCAGTTACAACCTCTTCCCCCATGAACTTAGCTCCAGCTTCTGCATGCTCTCATAGGAAACTTGCTGCAACTTTTGCGTTCCTTGCACATGAGCTCTGATCACTGACAGTGTAGAGAGGAGACATACTTCCACACTGCTCACATGTAATCCTAACATAAAAATGTGGCAGCTATACGAGGTTAGGATTAGGCAAAGGCCTCTTTGGCTGGCAGGAATGTCACTCTGCCAACTCATCTCAGAAATGCACAGAGTGCGTTGCCAACAGAACTGCTCTGCTAGCAGAAGGTGGGGTAGAGTGAAGAAAGGGCAGGATAAGGGAGGAGCCAAGTTATGTCAGACCGAATGATGGCACAAAATGAGACCATCGTGTGAATAGCCCTAAATCACTTCCAATGCCCTAAGGTCTTTTGCCACTTAGAACTGGGCCCTTCTTTGCACAGGGACAGACTATATGGGACATCTAACCCATATAGTAGGGATCTGCAGTGTTTGATTCCCCACTCGGCCATGGAAAGCCTCTGGGTGTCCTTAGGTGCATCACACACACTCTCAGTCCCCAGAAAACCCCATGATAGGTTTTCCTTAGGGTCACCGTAAGTTGGACATGACTTGAAGGCACACAACAACAACAACTTGAAAAAGTGACTCAACGCTGCTCATTTCCTCCAAAATTTGTAGGCTACTTTGCTTGGTTAGGAGTACTGAGTTCAGCAGAGTACAACACCAGCCATGAACCCTGTTGTGGAGTTACAGATGTGTAAGCCCTGTAGTTATGGTTCTATGCAGTGACTCCCATCCCGATCACCTCAGTCCCCACTGACCAGATAGCAGCCACTGTGATTGATGGGAATCTGTTCCGCTGTTGATTGGGAAGCAGCTAATTGACATTTCCACTCCATCTCAGGAGTGACCTCTGTTGCAACAGGAAGAAACAGAGTCCCTGTCGCCATCCCCTCCCATGCCAAAGATCACTCACATGAGGGGGGTAGGATCATCAGCCAGCTGCTTCCTGATCGGCAGGGGAGTGGTCTCCCATCAATTGCAGCAGCTGCTTCCTGATAAATTGGGGGATTTCTGGGGTACATATGTATGCCCTAAATCACAGACTATGGAGGGATTGTGAATACAAAATAGTCACAAGTACATAAGTCTAGGTTATGCATTTGTAACTGCCCAACAGGATTGCAGCCCATTGTTTTATTCTGTTTCACTGAAAAGCTGGTAGGTGTTTCAGAAGGTGTTTTCAAACACTATTCTCAGTTCTCCATCCTATGCCACCCCCTTCCCATTGCTTACAAGACGACAGAGTTTGTTCACCACACAATATTAAGGATTACAAGTGCCCAACAAAATCTTGAAATGAAACGAGGGCCTGCCCAACAGGTCCGTCTTCTAGAGTGCCTGACACTGTGTTGGTTTCAACAATTGGCACTATTTGCTGCATTTGCAGCCCCTGTCCCCGCTTCATACAGTCAAATGTGGAAAATGTACCACCTATATTGCAAAATTAGCAACACGAAACATGTGTCAGCCTTCCGGTTATGCCTTCTATTAATTTAGCAAGACCCTTTGCTATGGGGTATGCCCTTGGGGATGGAAGTACAAAGCATGAAGTCATTTTGAGATCAGTTATAGTTTGGTTGGTGGACTTATTTGTGGGGTTTGGTTGGTTTTAATTTGAAAGGCGCAAAACAAAACATATGAGGAAGCAATAACAGTAGCATTACAAAACAAATTAACAAAGCTCTGAAAGCTACTTTTTAAAAGAAACAGTTGCTATTACTTGTCCTCATTCCCCTCCCATTATTCATTGTGCTTGTCATTAGGTTTTAGCTGAGTTTTGTTCCTTTAAAAAAAATAAATAACGCTCCAGAAAGTGAGAAATTTGCTTACAGTTTGACTAAGGCCATTTCCACACTAGACTGTCATAATGCTATTATTCCATTTTCAACATCCTATTTGGGCCCCTCCCTAAACTGCAAATGCCAGGATTCCACAGGATGTTGAAAGTGGAATAATAGCACTATGACAGTCTAGTGCAGAAATGGCCTACATTTTCTCAAAATGCACAAACCATTTTTGCTCCCCCCAAATAACAACAAGTAATGAGTAAACATTACTCATTAGAGAGCCAGCATGGTATAGTGGCTTGAGCATGGACTACAACTCTGGAGACTAAGGTTGGATTCCCTACTCAGCCATGGATGACCTTGGGTGCATCACACACTCTCAGCCCCAGAAAACTCTGTGATAGGTTTGCCTTAGGGTCACTGTAAGTTGGAAATGACTTGACAGCACAAAACAGCAATAGACATTACTCATTAAAAGGAGGAAAGTAATAATTATTTTACTTTGCAAGAATAATATCTCTATGGCTTTCTTTCTCTCAAAAATAATGGGCCCCAAATAATGTCATTAGTTTTAACATGTTACCTCCAAACTTTGGAACTGAAAAGTTCTGACACAGGTCATAACCTCACTTGGTCAAACTGCTGCTCAAATTTGCATGGTGGAGGAAAAACATCTTACTCCCTCATTATGCAGCTAACCTCCCCCGAGTGGACAGTTGATACCAAAGACTGTATCTATGATCGTCTGGTTTATATAATTTTTCCTGACTCAAAAAAGGACAACACGCATCCTGGTCCCCAAGTGGATCTGCAGCTGCACCTTTATGTTACACCTGGGATGAAGGGGAAGGGCTGAAGAAGTTCCTCCACCAAGAAGAATTGGAATTAGTCCAGTACGTGTAATGTGGCCACAGAGAATGCTGTCCCTGACATGGGTGTGGACAAGAAGGCAACAGTTCTGTAAGAGTATTTTTGGCCATGGTGCATATAACAGGAACAAGAAGAGCTGCATGTATATATCATATTCCAAACCATGGATTTCCCTTCTCCCTCTCTGCTGTACCGGTTCCACTTCTGGAACTCAGCTAGAAGCACGCAACCAACATTCCATACCGATATGAAAGTATCTTCACCAGATTTTATGAAAAATAGCACACCCAAAAATATAGCAAGAGGAGGAAAAAGAATGCTTATTCTATGCATAGTTTGGAAAAGTTACTCTGTTGTGTTACAAGTCTCCAAAGGCTTCAGCCAGTCCACATTGGGGGTGGGCAACACAGAGCCTGGAGGTGCATGCACCCCCTGCGTTTTTAAGGGCTTCCATGTCTTCACTATTGAAAAAAAAATCCCGCTCCCAATTTGTCTTTGGAACAGTGAGCTAAAGCCTCATTTACAAGACCATTAGTACTTCCAACATATCCTGGGAGTACTAAACCACTTGTAAGGAAGAATATGGTTTGGAGTATTTTAAAGGAATTGTTACTGGGTGTCCATCCTCTCATTTAAAACCTATGATATCCTGACATTCAGATTGTGCTGAAAGTGTCTTTTTTAAAAAAAGAGAAAATCAATACAGTGTTGCAAATACATTTAAACACATCGATAGCTTAGGCATTTTTATTATCCTGTCCACCACCACAAAATACTGGGATTAAAAAGAAAAATCCACAGAACTCCTATCAAAACTTAGAAAAATTGTTTGAAAACACATCTGATCTGGAACTGCACAAGATAAAGATCTGGAGATTGTTTAATTCTTGGTTTGCAGTAACTGGCAGGAAGCATGGAAATGGGTGGGACACATACAGTCCAATAATTAAATTGTACATCTCCCTTTGTCCAGACTGGGTGTACATCTGTACACACAACTCTTATTCTAAAATGCCTTGATAAACTCCCAACAAGTCTTCCCTCAAAGGCAAATTGCAACCCTTCCTGTATTAATATCTTGCCAAAATTCATCAGAAGCAGCCCTGCTGGTCTATCAAAGAGGGCTAATATAGTTCACCCAGCCTTGGAAGTTGCCCATTTCTTGTCTACACAGGGAAGATAAATGTGGAATTGTGGCTCATTGTAGTACTGACTACAAAGAAGGTTATTAGCTCTGTGGGAGGGGGGCACGCACGTGCACCTTCAAGTTGCCTGCTGCCTTCTGGCAACTCCATGAATTCCATAGAGTTTTCATAGGCAAGGAATACTGAGAGCTATTTACCTTGATAATAATAATCAGTACATCTCTCTGTGTGTACCCATGTGCACAGAATAATGCTCTATCTTCTAATGAGTGGTTGAGATGAGATTTTAATCAAAATTCAGCTTGTAGCCTGTACACACTACCAGTTAGCTTTATGCCATCCAAAACCAAACATACCACAAAGCGTATTATTATATCCCTGAGCCTCAGTCAAAACTGAACTCCATATGCAGACAAGGCTATATATGGAGTTACTGGGGGGGGGGGAGCTAAAAGCCTCCCAATGCCACATTTTTTTCTGGCAACTTACCGAGTTATGCACATAACAATTGCAACAATAATGGCAATCTGGACAGCTCCAATTATTGCTGCAATGAGGACGTGTGTGAGTTTTTGTCTACTTGGTACCACATACAGTATGCTAAAGTCCGTCTTTTCGCAGTGCTGTCCTGTATATCCAGATTCACACCTGGAAGAGAAGACCAAAATATTCCATAAATCGTGAGGACAATGATAGTGTATGATGTGATGCATTGAGCTGCCCTTGAAAATTCTCAGCTAGTACAGAATTCATCCTGCTTGAATTCAGCAAGGTTTAGCTATGAAGTTCTTTATTACATTCCGTTCTGGAGGGGCTACGCTGGCTGCCTATTAACTAGTAAGTTCAATTCAAGATGCTGGTGCTTTAAAGCCCTAAATGTCTTGGTGCCCAAATATCTGAAGCTGTGTCTCCTCCCTTACACTGTGCACTGAGATCTCTGTGTGCCTTCTATAAGGGAAGGGCACTTATCATCTAGAAAAGAGAGGGAGAGTCTTCTATGTAGTGGCATTCTGAATTGGAAATGTCCTCCCATGTGATTCAAGCCACTAGTGTTTCTTTTTCAGGACCAGATTAAAACCCATTTAGTTGAATTTTGGTTGATTACAGTTTTTAGCCTCCAGTTTTACATTTTATGTTCAGATATGTGCAGGGGTGGGGTGGGGGTTCTATTTAATTTTTAATTTCTATGTATACTGCCCTGAAATCCTCTTTGAAATAGTGGTATAGTATGCAAAATGTTTAAATGAGTTGATGATCTAGTACGCTGAGTTGGGAAGGGAGAATATAAAATCCTGCTAAGCCCTATGCCCAAGCGCCCAATTGGCTGCAAACTGAATCTTCCATGAAAATGAGATGTGTCTTCCTTTCCTTTTGCTCATCTTTTTTTTTTCATTTTAGTTCAATAAATTCATGAAGAGTTTGTCATGTTCACAAAGTAGCAGGCACACGTGGGATGGGGGTATGAACAGGAACCTATATTTTGGGACTATTAGTATAATTTATTCAATAATGAGAACAGAACACAACAATCATTTGGTATCTAAGATCAGACACCTGATAATTAGACATGTTATCAAAGATCAGAATAGACTTGATCAGAGAAGAAATTATAATCTGAAATCTGCATATAAATAAATATTGAAATTATATTGTAACTTGTTTTAAAATGGTTTTGATTTTAATTACTGTTAATGTTACTGTAGTCTATCTAATTATATTTTTAATATTTGTATGATATGAATTTTGAAGTTATATTTCTTTTAAGTCTTTGCAAGTCATCTTGAGTCCCAGACTGGGAAAACGGTAAGATATATTAGTAATAATTTCTGTAATTTTTTTCAGTAATATATGCAGAAACAGTTTGACAACAAACTCATCTTTCTCATAGCCACCTAGGAGCAGGAAAACTCTAAAAGTACCTCTGATGTGGCTTTTGTCACCCGGACCATATTTATTCATGAAATAACAAGATACTAGTGAAACAGTTGGCCTTTCTGCATTACACTGTTATAGCGCTATTATTCTACTTCCAACATCCTATGGAATCCCGGGGTTTGTAGTTTAGGAGGGGCATTTAGAATTGTCAGCAAAACAGCCTTTTGGCCTCAGTAAACTACAAACCCCAGAATTCCATAGGATGTTGAAAGTGGAATAATAGCACTATAACAGTCTAGTGCAGACAGGCCCTGTATTTTTTGTGCTTGGCCACAGCCTTCCAAAAGGTGTTTTTCTTGTTCGTTTGCAAGGAAGGAAATCTGGGGTCAGTGGAGTTCAGGGCAGAACTACCTCCTTTTCCTCATGGCCTAACTGATATGTAGGCAAGGACCCCTCCTCTAGCCCTCCTGTGAGTCACACTGGGACGGTGTTCCTGGTGGTAGGAGGAAGACAGCACGTGTTAGCTCAACCTGGCCTCAGAGACCCCAAAGCAGCCAGGCTCACTGCATCTGCATTGCTAATAGTAAAGTAAAAAGCAGTAATCTTGACCAAGAATTTCCCTCCCTCAGTGGCCCTGGAACAATCTGGTCTACTGCTTCTATGCTGCTAATGGTGGCATGGCAGCAACCATCCACAATTCCCCACCTCCCTAGCAATCCTAACCTATCTTCTCCAACCTGCCCTAGAGACCATAGCCTGTACATATGGATTTGTGTGAATTTGTGTATGTGTTTGACTATTGATCTGCTGTCCACTATCCCATGAAGTCCCACAGGCCAAAATGTGGCTAATCACACATCTGTTGATTTACCGGCAAGAAGCTTTCTGTGTAGAATATATGAATTCACACTTCCCATGGATGCAATAGCCACTGAAACTTTCTGAGCAAGGAATGTGGTTTCCAATATAGATGTCTTCTCTTTGATCGCTTGCATCTTTTGCATTAAAAAAGAAAAGAAAGATTGTTTTTCACTCACACTATTGCACACTCTTCTGGAAGGGTTCTCTCTCTCTCTAGTAGCATGCAGTGCTTCTCAATAACACAGAAACAACTATAAATAGTGAACTCATGGGGCACATGCTAGGACCGTTCCAGCATTTAAAGTCACCTATTAATTCATATAAACCTGGAAAACTTTACATTAACGGCATCTTAGAATTTTTCTCTTTTCTAGATGCTGCAAAATGTGGAAAGAAAGACTTTGGATATTCAACACCAGCACAAGAAATATTCAGTGCAATTAATACATTAAAATGTAATGAAACAATTCAGTTTTTTAATATCACTTTATTACAACTTTGCTTTGAAACCAACACATAGGTAAACTGTAGTCTTGGATGAATGTTTCTAGAGCAACGGAGTCCATTTTCAAAATGCAAGATGAATCTTCAAATGAAGAAGTTACAACATTAATTACAAAAGCTAAGAATAGTTCCAGTGCTAAAAATCACTTATCATAATGACAAATTATTTAAAGATCATACTGAATTGTATTAATATCAGTCCAATGTGACTCCTAATGGAAGATAAAATTTTTTAGGCCTCCAAAGAAAGCAGTCTTTCTATTTATTGGGAAAGAAAAGGCGTCTGACTGCCTTGAGGTGAAGCATATGACTTCAGTCTTAGAAGAGAGATAACATCAAATAGTTACATTTTATCAGCAGTCCAAGTTCCTTGATAAATACTAGCCTGTTTAAACATTTGAGCAGGGTGGGGTAGGGACCCAGAATGGCATTAATCCTTCATACTCTTAAAAGTATCCATTAGATCATTGGCTTGTTTGATTTTGTTTACATTTCTGCCATCAAAATTAGAAAGGCATATAAAAACCATTTCCTGCCTGCAGACGATGTTGCTATTCCAAATGCTAAGTTGTACAAAATATTGTTCTAACAAAATGCTCTTGGGAAATACAAGAGATAAACAAAATGTACAGAACAGAGGGTATAAATTCAACACAAGAAATAAATTAAATGTGCAGAAATCTGGAATTGTGGTTTTAGATATCAAATATTCAAAAGGAGATGATTAGCCGTCCAAAACCATGCTAAAATTGGAAAATAATATTTATTTCTATCTGAAATGTATATGGGACACCTCAATATGAGTATATAAGTACAAATATTACAGACAGGGACATATAATAAATAAATATAAATATAAATAAATAAATATAAAAATAAATAACAATACAAAACTAGAAGAATCAAATAAGAAGTCAGTGTTAAAACAATCTGGGAAAAATGTAAAGCCCTGGTGATTTACTTTTAAGGCTTTGGTCCTGGAAAGACATACAAGCAAGTGACAAGAGAATCTGCTGGAAGAGTGTTCCACAGATCTGGTGCACCGGCCAAAGGAGTCCTCTCTCCCAGGCAGCAAACACCTCACCACAGATACATCAAGCGTACCCGGAGGAGGCCTTCTTTGATTCCAGTCTCATCTATCTCAGGACTGCTGTTCAGTGATGATGATCAAGTTCTATATTAGAAAGCTGGGATCAAACTATCTATATCTTGGGCTGGGGAAAACAGTATTAACAAAAATACTTCAAACTCCAAAAATTCTCTATTTATTTTTGTCTCTTCTCAATGCAATGTTGGATCATTCTTTTTGGGGTGATAAAAAAAAAAACTATATTCCATTTACTCCAATCTGCCAAGATAAAACTTCGTCCTTCCTGCTCCACACTTTTTGTGGAAACTCACCCCCTCTGTCATTTTGTAGTCTTGAAGGTGTAAGATTTCCAGCTGTGTTTCCTCTCATCCTAGTTAGAGAAAACCACACAAATCCATTCTTAACCATGTTGCAAACTGTGGTTTGGAGCTAATCAGGGCAGGCTGTCCTTAACAGACATCACTGTTAAGCTCCACAACTTAAAAGAGAGGGGAAACGGTGCAAGTATAGGCATATATATAAGAAGACATGCTCACAATTTCTGTGAACTTCTTATGCATATATTAATTCCCTTCAAAATTCATTAAACCCTGTAGTTATTGTTACTGTATTCTGGCTGAGACAAGGTTTGCATTCTCTGTTTCTCCTCTCCTCTTTCCTGCTATCTTTGGCCACACTGTCTACCAACAGCAATTACATTGTAGGCAAAGCAAATTTCACCTTGGTTTGAATTTGAGATTATATTTAGCATCATCTCCTAGCATCACCAACTAGCATTATCCACATCATGACACTGCACCACAAAAGGCTTCTCAAGTTCCAAGGTTTCAATGACAAGCAGAAAGAACAAAGAGTTAATACTGGCAGATCAGAAGGAAATGGAAGTTTCAGTTAGTTTTCAGGAATTTCTCCCATCCCAATGCTCTGAAACAGGCCTTGGAGTTCACACATCCAGACAGAAGAGAGGTGACAGATGCTACAAAGCAGTTAAACCTGAGATTTTGTCATGTTTCTCTGTCTGAAGGAGGCTGGTTGTACTGGATCTGAATGCTGAAAACATCCTTCAACAGGTAGACCTTTCAGCTCAGAAGCTGCAAAGATAAGCAAAGTAGGATGGCATGGAAGCAAATGAAGCCAGAATCTGTAACACCAGAAAGGTAGAATGATTTTATCATGGCTCCCTCTATAAAAGACTCCCACAGGAGATATGGGCCAAGATCCTGTTAAAAGCCAGCACAGGACAATGATATGGCAACAGAGGGATCCAAGAAATCCAGATGAGAGGGGGAATTGGAGCTGTGCCCACACGTCTTTCAGGAAGTGCTACAGACTGCTGTGGAATCTGAAGGAATACTTGCATAAGGAGGTCTTTAAGACCTCCTTACATACTCAAGTCTTTAAAAAGCTGCTTACGTAACTGGCTAGTTATTCAAGCACAAGTCATCAACAGTGAACTGGTTCTCTTAGCCCTGAAGAAAATATATTCTGAAATCATTTAGGGTTAGTTCACATAAGTCTATGATTTCGTCACACAACTGCTGCTGCTTAAATGTGTGAAATGATAAGTGACAAGTGATTCATGCATGTTTATCCTTTTTTAAAAAAACAATTATTTCTTAAAAGATTTTTAAAATTGCCTTTCGTCAGATAGGTATCAGGGAGGAGTACAAAATAAAACTTAAAATGGTCATATGAATACTAATAATGATAAAAACAATCCAAAAAACAATACTAGAGCAACTTCAGCAACATATAATAAAATATAGTGGGACAGCAAACCAACTAAAATCCACGGATGAACAAAAGTTTTCGTCCAGTGCTGACAGGCTATTACAGCTGGCACCAGACACATTTCTATGGTGCCAAATCAGGCATTATAACAGAGCAGAATGTGCCTCACTGACACGTAATATGTAGAAGTGTGTCAATATGAAGAGAGCCTCCCTAGTTATCTTAAGCCACAAGGAACTAGGTACAGGATAAGACACTTCTTCAGATATTTGAGTCACAAGCTGTACAATATTCTGAAGGTCAAAATCAGAATTGCAAACTCGCCCCAGAAGTTCCCACCACTCAGTTACCAGGAAGAACAGAAGAAAAAGAGGCAGCTACTATGGTTTTGCACAATTCAGTATTATGTTTAATATGAGAATAAGAACATCTGATGGTATGTCTTTCCAAATGGGAGAGAACTGCTACAGCCAAGATAATATACTGCTTAGACTATGTTTACTTATTTTTCTCCTAGCATGGGACCTAAGACAGCTTACAGTGAAGCTAAGGGAAGATAAAACTAAAAACCTAAATAAGAAGGTTAAAACACAATGGAACAAATTATTTTAAACGTCATTACAGTTGGTCCTCCATTTTCATGGGTTCAGCATTTGCAATGTTATTATTTGCGGGTTATTTTATTTTCTTTCTTTAATTTATTTCTTCTATTTTAAAACTATATTTGCCCCTACCATGGAAAAAATATGTTCTCTCTAGAAATCTCTATTTTCCCCAAGATTCTATGGCCACTTCTGGTAGAAGTGGACCACAGAGTTGAGCTGGAGGACCTAGAGATTCCTAGACAGAACATTTCTCTAGACATTGCTTGGTCCACCAGCAAGACTCTGAGGTTCACTTCCACCAGAAATTGAACATAGAATCACACGGGAGGACCTGAAATCCCTCAAGTTTTCTCAGGTTAAAAAAAAATCACGTTTTTTTTATTCACAGTTTTTCCATGTTTTTCATGAGCGTCTTGCATCCTTACCTCCTATGAAAATGGAGGTATGAGTGTAATTTTAAAAAAGTGTTAAAACATTTACAACAATAAAGATAAAAATGAGAGTTCCACCCACAACCAGTTTATGGCTGTTTAAATAAAAAGGTCTTTGTCTGCTGAAGAAAGAACAGAGTAATAACAAGCTTAGTCTCCCATGTCTCTACCAGCACTGGCTCCACAAACTCCCCCAAAAGTTTAATCCCCAAGAAGGGACTGAATGCCAGATTATTTTGACTTTATGTCCATATTTGAGTTCTTGAGCCAGAGCTGCCTGACTGCTACTGATGTTCTTGTCCCCCAGCATAGAACTGTACTTATCTGTTGTGCCATCTGCTGTGAAGGGTGCAGCCTTCATCAGCTTGAGGTTCTGTCTGACTCTGGTCCTACTTGGAGGAATTTCCTTTAAACGTTCTCTAGTCCCATGAAGAGAGGCCGTTGCCACCATGGAAACAGAAGCAGCAGCTCTGATGGCTAAGGAAATAGCCTCATGTGCCCTCTGGAGAGCTGCTTCCACTCTTAACTATCTTTAATGTGTCCACACCATCTTTGCCAAAAAAAAATATATATATGCAGAAAATATGAGTGCAGATATGGAGGCATTTACCAGGGGGATGTATAGCTTATCCATGACAGTTTTGTGGAAGCTATACAGTTTCTTAGCAGCACCATGACTAGACTTTTTTGATACTGGTTTCCTCCATTCTTCCCTCATCACCTGCATGAGGCTAGCAGGGAAGGGCACTGCTAATATAACAGGGACTTCAGTAGGAAAAAGGTCCTCAGATATCCAAGGCAGTTCTGCATCCTGAGGGGGCCTGGTCTGATGGAAGGGTTGAACTTTGGGTCCTCACTGTTTTGCTTAAGAACACTGGAAAAATCTCTGTCTGCAAAAGGCGAACAGAACTGGAGGCAGATGCCTTTTCTCCCTCCACCTCCTCTAAGGAATGTTCGCCTTCTTCTGCCTCAGAAAAAGCGGCATAGGAAGTCTCATCTTCATGTTCCTACTCAGAGGAGTGAACAGATAGGGCCTTGCTTACTTCTGAGGAGTCATGGTTACCTTTCCTCTTCTTTGTAAGGTCGGGTGGCAGTTGTTGCAAAGCTGCTTCAGAATCAGAGGTCAAGACCTCCTCCTGCCTGCCTGCCTGGTGTTGTTTAAGCCTGAGTCACAGGTAGCCAAGATGGCAGCTGCCTGCACTGGAAGAGGTTTTCGACTCCTGTCACTCAGCCCCAGTGCACTCGCTCGACAGGGTGTCAACACGTGCTCCATTGCAGCCACCACACCTTTTCTTGGAGCTAAAATGTTCTCTCGCCATGACTGGGGGTCTCACAGACAGGGGAATGTGGGGAAGAGACTGAGCACCTGTCTGTTCCCTTCCTTTCCATCCTTCCACAGTCTCTGTTGCTCTCCGGTGGCAACTGCACCACAGCTGTTTTCCAGGCTATGAGGGCCCAAACCCATGCCATCAAATTGGGGAAGGCTCCCACCCAGCCCTGGGAATGGAAGGTTCCATTGCTACTCATGCCTTCCCTTGGGCTTTCGTCATTGGGGTGTGCCTCCAATCCCCTATCCAGCAGTAATGCAGAGGGGATTCCCCTCCCCTGGCTGCTACTGAGTATCCCACCCCACTGAACTAGCTACCTTCTACAAGTGTCTGTCTCATTCCTGCTATTGGAGGGGGGGGAGCTCGGAGAGGGGAGAGAGCCACCAATTGCACTAGTGATTCTCTCCTCCTCGCTGGCATCCTTGCAGCAAGCCTCCTTCCTTTCCTTCATGCTCCCAGTGGTAGAAATAAGGGGACAAGGGAAGGAAGGGTGGAACATTTTGAAAAAATCGAAGGCCATTTCCGCACTACACTGTTATATTGCTATTCTTTCAACATCTTATGGAATCCTGGGGTTTGCAGTTTAGGGAGGGCCCTTTAGAATTCTCAACCAGAGAGCTCTTTGGCCTCAATAAACTACAAGCCCCAGAATTCCACAGGATGTTGAAAGTGGAAGAATAGCACTATAATAGTGTAGTGTGGAAATGGCCTAAGAAGATTTGAAGGCTGAGTGGAGAAAAAACAAGAGTAACGTGGTGTTTTTTTTTAAGAGACAGGTGACCAAAAGATCAACAAAAAGGAGGTTTGGAGCAGCCGCAACAAGGAAGGTCTCTACTGCACCACCTCTAGGAGTGGTAGGCAGGAAAAAGCCTGACCTCACGGGGTTTGCTCCACTTTGTGGAAATATCAGAAGGTCTTTCTTTGTTCTGCCTACTAGGAGCGAATGAGAGGAGCAACCCAATCTTCTAGGACATTTCTCCCCTCTCTGCTAGGAAATACTGAAAGACTGGACACCAGCTAATTCTTTCCATATTTGGCCAAGGAGTACTGGTAAGTTAATTCAGATTCAATTAATTAATTAATTAATTAAAATCATAAAAGGGTGTGCCCCTGTTATATGTATTCACAGAAAATGGCCCTCTATTCTCTCTCCCAAGGAGAACTTCAAAACCCCAAAGTCCTTTCATCTTTGCTTTTCATTGTAGCAGAAATTTCTCTAATAAACAATAAAAGGGAGAGAAGAAGTGACAGAAGGAGGAAATTGCTTTTCTGTAGAAATACCTTCTTTGCCTAGTTTCTTCCTGTTTTAAAAGTCACCTTTAAATCTAAAGTGCAGAACACAGGAAATCTATTTTGTAGGAATAAGTCATTCTTCAGAAAAATACATGAAAGCTTCCTTTCCCCTCTTTAATAACCACAGTGTGTTTAGCATTAATGTAAGAAACACATAAGGCAGGCACAAAAGAACAACAGCAGAACACCATTCTTGGACTTGGAAAAAAGAGGCAAAAGGGATACAACATCAGTTCATTTGAGACTATTTATATGCTAAATTTCCTGGAATAAATAAAAATGGCTTTATTATACAAACGTCTCACAGCACACACTGCAGAAACTGCCAGGACCATTGGAATTGCTTGTCAAGTGCTATTTATTCATGCAAAATTGCATCACTTTGGAATAAACTGGAGGCAGCCGGTACTTTTAACACGTTTAACTCAATTATTAAAGAATTTCAAAATGCTTTTCAATAAATATTTCTGGGAGAAAAAGAAATGATCAAAAATGTTTATGCCCACTCCTTTACCAATTCAAATATCTAGTATTAGAAGCATACCTTTCACATCCGGTCGATACTGCATTCCATCATCCTTCTTCCCCAATAAGCTAGTGTCATCTGAGTCTGTTTGTGGGGAAAGATTAGAGGAAGAGGAAAAAGAAAAAGAAGAGGAAGAAGAGGAGGAGGAGGAGAACCAAAGCAATTAGTGATTTTGGTAACATACTAGTACCCAAGGAGACAACTGAACAGCAGGAGGTTGATATACACTGTATGGCCTGAATCCTATTTTAAGCCCCAACTAGAGTAGACTTACTGAATCAGCTGAATCTACCTAAGTGTTGACCTATCAAGTTGCCAATGATTTTTTGATATGTTACTGGCCAGGGCCCCTTTCACACTACACAATTACATCATTATATACCATTTTAACTGCCATGGGAACATCTTATGGAATCCTGGGATTTGTATTTTCATGAGGTGTCCTCAGCCAGAGAGCCCTTGTGCCTCTAACCAAACAACTGCAGGACTGCAGGATTTCACAGGATGGCAGTTAAAGTGGAATGCAGCGATATAGCTATAAGGTGTGAAAGGGCGCCAGAACTACCCTTAATTTCTTCATGCAGTTTAATGTTTGAGCTCTAGAGTAGTTGGAAGGGGAAAGTTGCGCAATTCTCCCTCTCCCAAGATTTGGTACTTCCCAATTTTCCACAGGTACAGTGAACCAAATGTAGGTAGCAAAAGGTAGTCATAACAGACCACTTTTTATGTTTAGTCATGCTCTTATGATTCGGCATCATCAGCTGCAAAATGAGCCAAATGAACCAAATGAGAATACAAAAACTCTACTCCTTTCCTCTTGTAATCATTGCTGATAATGCCTTATTCCCACCATAGCATTCTTTCTTCAAATTCCTTCATTTCACAGAAACAACCGGAAGGCTAAGTTATGGTCAGAGCCATGTGTGTTCCACAATTCTACACCAGCACAGAAAAGAGCAGATGCTTCCAGCCACTATGGATGTAAAAATTATACTTTAATGTGCTGACAAGGTTTGATGAAGTCTCAGATGAGAAAGAGTCAGTCTGATAAGATGTTCAGTGGTCAAAGGTTGGCTCTTTACTTCTGAAAGAGCTGGCTGTCCCTCCTCTTTCTTCTAAATTAAATGCAGAATAAGGTAAAGTATGAACATACATGGCATGGAACTAGTATTTAATATTTCTGACAGTGTCTTGACCATAACAATGGGAAGTTGCTCTCTTCTTTGTTTTCCATGGGAATGCACATCTCCACATACATTTCATAAAAACACTGCAGCCATTGGGGATATGTAAAGGGAGAAGCAAGTGTTCATACTCAGAGCAATGGACTACATAACAATATACATGACTTCATATGCATTAACACACTCGGAACCATCAGGTGCTGTCAGATTTCCTTGTTACGAGGTCACATCCCCAGAAACGGACAGAGTTTGTGGAGTTCTTAGTAAGCCAGTGGACAACAGTGTTTCTTTCTCAAGATTTTAAAACAAACGTTGAATTTCTAAGAATGGCCATTATAGCACAGGAGTGGGAATCATGTAGCTCTCCAGATGTTGCTGGGCTACATTTCCTGGCAGTTCTAGCCAGCATGGCCACGGGGAAGGAATTCTAGGAGTTGTGGTGCAGCACTATCTGGAGGGCCACATGAATTCCATCTGTTAGAGGGAACCATCTTTGTGAAGTGGTTATCTCAGAAGCCTGGAGAGACTGAGAGAAAATTGGATCCTGAGAGAATACAAGAGGCAGAGAAAGAAAAAAAATTTGAGGTCTTGTTGCGTATGTAAGGGACTACTCTGGACAGGTGTTATTACAAGAGGAGCAGGTATTGAGGTCCTATTCAGCCATTTATCTCATTGAGCAGTAACATTTTTGTTGTTGTCGTCACATATACTTGGCCATTGTCAAATAACACTATTTTCCTGGCTAGAGGCGGTGAAAGTACTGCTGAGGAAACACATCCTAGGATGTTTCCACTGTTAGGATTAAGTATGGGACATGCTTTTCAACTTTCAATTGTGTGATCTGTCTTGGAACCAAGTCTAAAAAAGGTTGTCTATAAACAATTTAATCAAACAAAGCAAACTGTAGCTTAATTCAGAGATAATTTAGTCAAAATGGGAAATGTATGTTTCTTGATCAGGAATATGCACACAATTGCGCTAGGAGCTGATTATTTATTTCCTGAAAACTGACTCAAACTGACTGAAATTTTGATAGGTGATCTGAAAACTGACTCACTCACATTTTCTAAAGGAGGGCAAAGTTGGTGCCAGAGACACAGAAAAATTGCATTGCCTTTTCCTTCAGTGTGACCACCTGAATATATTATCGAGGTTGATTTATACCATCTGAGGTCTATCACTCCCTAGAAGCCCATCCATGTGGCTTCCTCTCACAAAGGGGAATATTTTGGCTGCCATCACATAGCCCAAAAGGATGCCAGGCCAAAAGAACATAACCCCATTCTTTTCTGACACCCCTCAGCTATTTCGACAGTAAATGCAATTTCCATCGTGAAACATAGAGCCTTTTATGTGAGGGCACTGAAGTGTGCCCAATTGCATTTTATCCCTGGATATTCCTCCAAGCCCTGAAGCACCAATAAATGGTGTGGCAGTGGAGATGAGAGACGAGGGGAGGAGAGAGAGAAGAAGCAACACTGCTGTTCTTTGCAGCTTCGGCTGGCTGAGTGCTCCAGTGTTCAAACTGCACAGCAGGGGAGGCCACAAACAGTGAAGAGGTCCAATAAATAAATAAACATTCATGCAGTGGCATTTCGCCACTAATGATGTCGCAGACAAATATCAAATAAGATCAGTGCTATCCATCAGAAAAGGTGACAGCCCTATAACGCAAGACATTCTCCATGGGCAGCCATGGGCAGAACTCAACAAAATGTGTGTTTATTGCAGTAAAATCAATTGAGAACAGACTCATGAATGACATGATGAAGTGCAAGAGTCATGAAAATATTCAGCTTCCACTGCTATTGTGTGCTTCTTGCCCTTAAAATGGAAGGAGTGGGCGAGAAATTTTGTGCCATCAAAAGGAATTATGTTAAGTACATATATTATTCCAAACAAACATATCTGCATGAATTCTCTACTTTGCAAAATTTATTGTCTTTATGCAGAGGTCATTCTGCTATGGCTAGTCATCAGATAAGGCCAGAAGCTATATGGGGCACAGAGGGGTACACATCTCATTCTGGAAATCATATCTAGGGTCATTTCCACACTAGACTGTTATGGCACTATTATTCTGCCTTTCAACATCCTATGGGATCCTAAGGTTTGCAGTTTACGGAGGGGCCTCAAAGGCAAACTGCAAATCTAAACTGCAAAGCCCAGGATCCCATAGGATGTTGAAAGTGGAACAATAGCACTGTAACAGTCTAGTGTGGAAATGATCTAGCATTTTCTCTGGCTTTCCACTCGTAACCTACCATTGCCAAACACTTTCTTTAAAACCATAAGGACTAGCAACGTGTGTGTGTGTGTATTTTTTAATGAAAAACAGAGGCCCTTGGGCAGCTTAATTCCATACATATTCCTAAATTTACATCCTTCCTGTGCTTTGCCAAAATCACACAGACAGTCCTCTGACATAAAAATTTACCCCACTCAGTCTTGTAGGAAATGGTAACTCTACCTAGTGAGAAAAGAAAAACTGGAAGTACCTGAACAATGTCCAAGGTGTCTGATATCAATCTGTTCTTGTCTTAGGCAAGAGGCTTCTCGAACAAAGCATGGGTTGTTATAGGAACTTCCATCAGATGCACAAACAGGGTTGAAACTGTAGCCACTACAGTCTATGTTGCACACACACCTGTTTAAACAAACATACACTTAGACACATAGACCACTCGCTCCAGAACTTCATAGACATGACATTCTTCTGTTTGCATGGTGTGTATGAAAGGCAGCCAAAAGCTTCATTTAATCATAATGGTGAACAAAACTGTCTGACATGTACTCATGAATCCAAGGAGGGTAGTGCATATTAGCAATAGCATGTGTATTTCTATACCACTTACCAGCTAAGTGCTCTCTAACCAGTTTACAATGTGTTAGCTAATTGCCCCCAACAAGCTGGGTACTCATTTTCCCTACCTGTGGAATGACGGAAGGCTGAGTCAACCTGGAGCCTGGGAGGATCGAACTTACAACCTTGCAGCTGCAGTGCCAGCATTTAACCACTGCACCACCAGGGCTATGAGATACATTCTCACGCTTACAGGCAGACATCTCGTATGCTAGGAATGATCAGTAACCTGCAATGAAATTGATCTTTTCGCTTTACAACCTCTTTTCTCAGGCTGTCTACCAATGGTGTTGCTCAGTAGTGCACAAACAGTGCAGAAACCCTTTTGCATACATCTACTTTTCAGCTTCCATTTATTCTGATATTCACCCTCCAACTTGGGCCAGATAGATCCCTCAGGAAGCCCATAAGGAGATCATGATGTTGACTTCCAGCACCTGGCATTCAGAGCCACAGAGAACTGCCTCCAGAAGAGTGGAACAGAAACATCTCACAGCATGCAGATTGCCCTTGCTGGATTAGTACGACTGTTTTGTTTGAAAACCAGATTTTTTTTTTCACTTTTTCTTCATAGGAAGGATTACTGGGACAAATCTAATGAAAGCCGAAATATTCACATGTAAAACAATCAATACATTTCTGAGTCTTAACAAATTAAAGTGCTCTCCAGTGCTGCACCATTCATACTTAATCAATTCTTTCATTAAATGTTACTGTATTCATTATTTATTATTTCTTAGTAGCGAAATATTAAATCTTCACCAAACTCACTCAGATTTGTTATAATGAAATAACTTAGTTTTTAAAAGCACTTATGGAGAGTAGTAGAAATAGATTGAGGTCCATAAGGAGCTCTCCAGGATTTCAGGCTGAGGCCTCTCATGGAAATTCCTAAAGATGCCAGGGGCTGAATCTGTGATCTCCACTGAGATATGCCCCCTTCTCTTCAGGAGGTAAGAGGTTTATGAAGGACACAAACGGTCAATTAATGAGTATGCGTATGTGTGTTGTTTTTATTATATGCACCTTCAAGACATCTCTAGCTTATAACAACCTTATCATAAGATTTTCTTTCCTAGGTTTATTCAAAGAAAGTTTTGCATTGCTCTCCTCTGAGGGAGAGTGACTTGCCCAAGGTTACCCACTGGGTTTTCACAGCTGAGGACGGATTCAAATCTTGGTCTCCCAGGGTTCTAGTTCAACCACCAAACCACACTAGCTATACACCTCTGAACCTTTGGTTTTCTTCCCAACACTCTAAAAATTAAGCCATCTCTGTTCCTTCTAAGAAAAACCCTTTTAAAAGTACACGTGTCAGGTTTTGTCTCTGTTTAAAAATAGCATGAAGATAAGTTAGTAGGAACTTTCCTTCTTAAAAATCAAGACAAAGTTTGTACCGTTGTTGTTCCTACTGCTGAAGACAAACCACAGCAACAAAACTTTCATTCACGCTTTTGAAAACCCTGTCACAGAGGTTTGATTATGCAGGTCTGAAAAACAAGATTATGCAATCTGTCTTATTTCCTATCATATTCAATGAAACCACTGGTAGATTTTTCATCAGAGTGCTTCATCTCACTGCCAACACAAACTTGTAAAAGAGAGAGCTTACAAGTGTGTGTGTGTATATGTGCCCCCAAGTCACCTGTTGGCAATGGCAATGCCCTAAATTTCTTAGGGTTTTCTTAGAAAAGGTATACTCAGAGGTGGTTTTGCCAGTTCCTTCCTCTGAAATATAACCTACAGTACCTGGAATTTGTTGGCGGTCTCCCATCCAAGTACTAACCAGGGCTGATGCTGCTTAGATTCCAAGATGAGATAGGATCTTGTGCCCTGAGGGTTTTTGTTGTTGTTGTGTGCCTTCAAGTTGTTTCTGATTTATGATGACCCTAAGGTGATCCTACCACATGTTCTCTGGGGCTGAGAGTATGTGATGCACCCAAGGTCACTTGGTGGGTTTCCATGGCCCAGCAAGAATCAAACTCTGATCACCACAGTCGTAGTCTAACACTCACACTACTACACTGAGTCCAGAGTATTTAGACAAGGCTATACGTGCCATTAGGGAGCCAGTGTGGTGTAGCAGTTAGAACATTGGACTACAAACCTGGAGAAAAGGGTTCCCCACTCAGCCGTGGAAACCCACTGGGTGATGCTGGGCACATCACATACTCTCAGCTCCCAGAAAATGCCGTGATAGGTTTACATTAGGATTGCCATAAGTTGGAAATGACCCGAAGACACAGAACAACAATACATCCCTTTCTTTGTACAGTGGGCAAAGGGCCTTTACAACCACAGCCCTGCCCGACCTGTATCATCCTCCGGCACAAAAGCTGAACACAGTTTTATATTGCAGCTTGACAAGTTCCTAAAAATACTTTCCTTCTCCCATTTTGATTGTCTCAGGCAGACATCAAAACCACAGGTTTATTGAGACTTTGCTCATCCAGCAAAGATATGAAGGCCTATTCTATAGCTATGCATAGGCATTTATGTATGACACTCAGCAGCAGTCAACTTCTGCAGTTTCAAGAGCCGCTCTGTTGTCCGCAGAATGAGTGGTGGTCTGGGAGTTATGAGCATCACAATAAAGTTGGCATTATCTAGCAATGAATATTCATAGCTACAGAGCAGGCAGCATTACATACAAATATGTTTATTCACATTTTTTGCAGAAAACTGAAAATGCAGTGGTGCAACAATAAATGAGGAATTTCTTGTTTTCCTCATTAACGTCGAAAATATTGTTGAAAATAAGCAGAGCTGGGTAATTCTTTTAAATCTGTTTTAACTTGTTAATTATGTTAAATGTGTTTTTAGTATATTTAAATTATTTTTATCATTGTAAACCATTTTAACTTATTTGTTGTAATTTTACTTGTAAGCCACCATAAGATCTTTGGATAAGAGGATGTATTTTAATAAAAATAATAATAATAATTGCTTTGGGGTCACATGCCACCTGCAGGTATCCCTGGTCTAAATTATCAGTTTAGAATATGTATCCTTGGACTAGCGCTGCTGTAACACACATCAGAATCCATTTCTGACCTTCAAGGTTTTTCCAAATCAAATCGCCTAAAAAGAGAAGGCATGAGGGAGAAGAACAGAGCAAAACAAGGGGAATGATGGAATATCTGCAAAAATAATGCTAGTACCATGGCATCATTGGATATAAAGATCATAGAATCATAGAGCTGTAAAGGTTCAACCTCCTGCTCAATGTAGGCTCTCCATAAATAGCATCTCCTGCAGGTAGCTGTCCAGCTTCATTTGAAGACATCCAAGAAGGAGACCTCAACACCTCTCTAGGCCATTGGTTCCACTGTTGAACTGCTCTCACTGTCAAGAAGTTCCTTCTAGCATTCAATTGAAATCTACTCTCCTGTAACTTAAAACCATTAGAGCTAGTTCTACCCTGTGAAAGAAAAAGCCAGCCACCCTCCTCTTTGTTGCAGCTCTTAAGACACTTAAATACTGAAATCATGTCACCCCTCAATTTTCTCTTCACCAAGCTGAACATGCCCAGCTCCTTCAACCTCTCCTCACATTTTGTTCTCCATACTTCTTATCACCCTTGTTGCCCTTCTCTTAACTCACTCCAACTTGTCTACATCCTTTTTAAAATGAGGTGTCCAGAAGTGAACACAGTACTCAGGATGAGGCCTGACCAGCACAGAATGTAGGAAAACTATTAGTTCCCTTGACTTCAAAACTATTCTTCTCTTAATCCAGGCTAAGATAGAATTTGCCTTCTTTGCTGCAGCATCACACTGCTGGTTCTTGTTCAACTTACGATCAACAATAATCCCAAGGCCCTTTTCCCAAATATCCCATCGCCCTATACCTGTGTATTTGGTTTTTGTGGCTATCTGTAGAATTCTAAATGTAGATTTTTGCATTTGTCTCTGTCGAATTTCATTTTATTAATTTCAGCCCAGTTTTCTAGTTTATCAAAGTCCTTTTGAATTCTGTTCCTATCTTCCAGTGTATTAGCTACTCTTCCAGTTTTGTATAATGTGCAAATTTGATAAGGATTCCTCCACCTCATCATCTAAATCACTGATAAAAATACTGAAGAGCATCAGCCACAGGACTGAACCCTGTGGCACTCTACATCAGAACTCCTTTCAATTTGGCATGGATGAAAACTCTTTGAGCATCGTTTTCCAACTAATTATGGATCCATCCATCCAATGATGTTTCCATCTATTGCTCATTTAGCCAGTTTGCTAATCAAAATCTCATGGGGGCTCTTATAAGAGTTTTTACTGAAATTCAGATTAATGACATCCATAGCATTCCCATAATCTACTAAACCGGTGACTTGATCAAAAAAAGATATAAGATTAGTTTGGCAGGATTTGTTCTTGACACACCCATGCTGGCTCCTACTAATATCTGTGTTGACATCAAGATACTTGCAGATGGACTCCTGTATAATCTGTTTTAATTATTTTTTTCCTGGTACTGAGATCAGACTGATTGGGTGGTAGTTTCCTGGATCTTCTTTTTTGCCTTTTTGCAAGAGAGGAACAACGTTTGTCTCCAGTTCTGTGGCACATCAACCATTCTCCAAGATTTCTCAAAAATGATGGCAAGTGATTCTGCAAGTATGTCAGCAAACTCCTTCAATACTCTGGGATGTAGTATATCTAGCCTTGCATATTCGACTAATCAGATTCCTGACTAACTTCTCAATCTTGATTTGCACCCCAGATTTCTTACCAAGGTCTCTGCTGAGGCATGGAAGCACATAGTTTGGGGGGGAAAAACTGAAGCAAAATGGGTACTGAGCAGTTCTGCCTTTTCACTGTGATCTGTTAGCATTTTACTATCCTTGCTGAGCAGTGGCTCCATGATTTCCTTCATTGCTCTGTTGCTTTGAACATATTTGAAGAACTTCTTTTTATTGCTCCCTGTTTGCCAAGCCAGTCTCAACTCACTTTGAAAGCTTTAGCTTTCCTTACAGTACTCCTGCAAGTTTGGATTACACATCTGTATGTTTCCTTGGCGATTCATCCTTCCTACTATTCTTTGTAATGCACTTTTTAATTTACTTCCTCAAGTTTACTGTGCAGCCACACTGAATTTTTCAGATGCTTCCCTTTTTCTCTTCTTCCATGGAATTCTTTGTGACTGTGCTTTTAACAGGTCCTTCCTCATGAAATTCCAGCCATGCTAGGTGTCTTTTTCCTTTTGAATCTCTAACCGTGGGATTCTGCCCAATATTTCTCCGAGCTTGATAAAATCAGCTTTCCTGAAATCCAAACTTCATGTTTGACTATACTCTTCTTTGGCCTGTCCCACAATCATGAATTCTAGCATTACACGGTCAATCTCCTCTAAAGTCCCAAATGCTTTGATTCCAACAACCAGCTCCTTTCTGTTGCTTGGGATCAACTCTAGGATTGCTATTCCCTTGTTCCTTCTTCTACTTTTGGAAAAAGAAAATTCTCTGCAACACTCATCAGAAATTTGTCGGAGAGCCTATCCTTAGCTGAACTAGTTTCCTAGCAGATAACAGGATAATTGAAGTCCCGCATAACTACCAGTTGTTGCTTCATGGGATTTGTTTCAAAAAAGCTTCACCCGCCACCTAGTCTTGGTTTGGCAGCCTGTAGTAAACTCCTGTCGCTATTTTGATATTATTTCATTCTCCATGTATTGTTACCCAAATAGTCTCCACTGGTCATTTGATCACTCACATGGATTTCTGTACAAGTGAATTTGTCTTTGATATCTAATATTACTCCCCCACTTTTTTTCTTCTATTTTCTTCTCTCAATGAATCCTCTACCACCAGCACTTTTCTCTTCTTCTTGCTGCAGCTGGTTGGCTCCTTCTCTACCATGCAGTATCTCTTGGTCTCCTGTCTGCACCTCTTCAACACTGTTATCCTCAAGAAGATACAGGAAGCAGTTGCTAGTCGGAACAGTTCCAAATCCCTCGTGCGTGACCTGCTAATGTTGATAACTGCCCACCAGGGCGCCCCCTCAGTGTTACAGTCCTCTTTGTTTGCATTGGCAGTTTCTTCCTGCCAGTTCTGTACAATCAATTCCCCGTCTGTGATACGTCGAAGAGTCTCAACACATAGCTACAGGGTGTTGACCTTCTCTTCCAAGACAGCCACCAGTCTGCACTTGCTACAAGTGTAATCAGTGAGGCCTCTGGCAAGAAGACAAACGCGGCACACGCACTGCAGCAGACAACAACAGATCCATCTTCCTCCCTCCCTGCAACATATTTTTTTCACCCTTTTCAGACTGTAATAATTCTTACCGATAAGATAGTCCTCCAAGGCTGAGCTCCAAAGACTGAAGCAGCAGTTATATAGGGCTAGCGACTGCTAGGTCCGCCCTCAAGCAAGTCAGTTATTCAGCAGAAGCACTGCCTCCTTAGACCAGAGGCTCAGGGAGAGCACATGGCCAAAAAAACAAACAAAAACACCCCCCCACACCTTCAAAAGGAAAAAAAAAACCATCTTTTGTTCTCTCCTCTGGTAACAGGCAACACCTGCTGAAATTCCCTCTTCTACTCAATCATTAAAGATATAGGAATCCTCCACAGTTTTAATTCTGGCAACCCTAAAAACACCACAGACAGAGGCTTCAAATCACATCACTTTATGCACTATACTTTTCAGCAGAGACATTCATTAACAATATGGCAAGTGCAAAACAATTCCATACTGGCTGTTTGCGAACCAAGCTTCAGTTTCCCTAAGCTTGGCTTTACTGAAAATATGCATATGTCCGTCCAAACATTCCTACGCTATTACCTTCATATGTGTATGTGTGTGTGTGTCCACACACGTGCTTTCAAGTTACCTATTGATTTATAGCAGCCCATGAATTTCATAGGGCTTTCTTAGGCAAGGAATACTCAGAAGTAGTTTTGCCAGCTCCTTTCTCTGAAATATAGTCCACAGCACCTGGTATTTGTTGGTGGTCTCCCATTCAAGCACTCACCAGGGCTGACCCACTAAGCTTCCAAGATCAGACAAGATCTGGTATCTTCAGAGAATTTAGGCCTACAGTATCATTATTCTAGCAAACAACCGCGTACATTTATGCATAATCCATGAACCGTAAGCCACAATAGTACTATTTGCAGGCAGTTACATAATAACTATAATAATCAGGTATCATTCATAATTATTGCACTCTTGAAAGCTTTAGCCTGCCCATATTTTCAATACTGAAGTTTTGCTGAACATTTGCTTAGAGGGAAACAACCTTTTCAATTTTCTGACATTTTTAACATGTTCCTTGGTTTTGTGTGCATTTTCAAATGTAAACCAATCATGCACTTGTCAGTTTAAATAGAAACCTGGATTTAAGTACTTATTACAATTTATGATAAGACTGAATGGCAGTGCCAACAATATGGTCATGCTTGCTGGGGGGCTTGAGGAGAGATAATCCAAAAGAAAGTAACTTTGACCTGGGTGGGTGGGGCTAATTTTTCTGGTCCTCGCTCAGCTAATAAGATGGCTACCCCCTTGTTAACAGCATTAGTTGCTTACCCAGGTGCTAAAGAAATAGCTTGGATACCAGTTTTGCCATTCTGTATAAAGACCTAAACCTATGTACTGCAGCGATGTAAAGTGGAATTTCCAAAAAAAATCCAACCAGCTTGTGACTAGCATATTTGGGTTCTTTTTCTCAGTAGGAAATCCAAACCACCTTGAGAGAGATGATGTTCCATCCCAAAGGTTGCCATGGATACATCCATCCACAAGCTTCCAGCAGTGCCGTTCAACCCCGTCAGTGTCATTCAAGGGTAATTGGAAACAACAGGTCACTACGCAGAGTGCTATAATTTGTTCAAATGCCGATTTGGGGGGGGGGGGTCACATTCACTAAACAAGGAAGGATACAGCACTGCTCATCTTCATGGACCTTGGGAAGAAGATACTTATCTTCAGAAGTGCTTCTTTCAGTCAAAATACCTATTTATTTGTATCTTTTGTATCCTGCTCCACCCTCCCAAGAGGCTTAGAGAATCACTCAGAGTTATAGAATTTGACCGAAAATTATCTCTCCTGTTTCACAGGTACATATCCATTCTTTGAAAGCTGTACTATCAAATGACGGTGCTCTGGGCAGGCATACAAGTGATGTTTGGATCCCATCCACACACACATTTTAAATAATGGACTTCTATTCCACATCACAAACTACCTCTTTGAACTGTGGATTGTTTTTTTGAAGGCTTCTCTTTAGGAAACAAAAAGCCTGAAGTACCCTCTGAACCTTGGAAGTTTTGGTGTAATTCTTTGGTTCATAGTCATTGGTCATTTCCGCACTAGACTGTTATAGTGCTATTAGTCCACGTTCAACATCCTATGGAATCCTGGGGTTTGCAGTTTAGGGAGGGGTCAAGACTGCTCCCTAAACCACTTCCTTGCAATTTTAAATCTCAGAACTTTCCACCCAGTTAGACATTACACTGTTTGCTTCACGGCTGGAAATGTAACCTTCCGTACAAGAACCTCCAAAGAATCCATAAAAGTACTTTACAGATTAACACCGCATGTCCATTCACTGATCTCATAGGAAGATTTGGTGCCAGTTCTTAATGTTTCAGGAGAAAGGAATGCAGGTCTTCCTGTGATACGTTCATTTCCGGCAGATAAGGGACAAACATCCTAACCCCTCCAACAGGCAGGAAAAAGAAAGACCTTCCAAGTATTCCCATGTAGGGGAGCAACCTGCAGAAGGTCAGTCACTAACACAACTGAAACGATGAAGCCACGGAGACAGAAAAGGCCTTTAACAACATATTAACACATCATTAACAATTATCATATAACTGAACAGCAATGAGCAAACACTCAAGAGTTTGTGGCATAACCCGGTCCCCTAGGTAAGAACTATGTACATTTTGGCCTTTACTATGCCAGCGCTCCACAGGGTGAGGAAGACGTTCATCCTTTATCTGCTGGAAATGAATGTATCACCGGTAAGACCAATGTTCTTTCCCCCCATACAAAAATGGTTCTATATGGTTTTAATTCTATAGACCATTTGATATTATTTAATATTATTTTAATCTTAACATTTTGTATGTTTGTATGCAGCTTTATTTGCATCTCTTTTCATTCTGTAATCCACCCTGAGTATCACTCTTGGGGAAAAAAAGGCAGGATACAAATAAAGTAAGTGATTAATTGTTTATACTCAGAATAAGCTGACCTTTTTGATCTGACCCAACCAGCCAAACCACAGCCACTCTCTTCTGCCAATGCAACTCCCATTTTAATTATCAAACTCCACCTGAGAAACCAAATCCTACGCTAAGTATACAATTTAGAAGACCAGATGCTCTAAGAGCAGCTGTCCAGTTGCTCCACAAGCCTTGTTGTGTAGGCTGACTAAGTGTGCAATCTGAGGGAACAGGTTTTGTTGGGTGAGTGCAGAAGAAAATTCAATGAGTATTTTTTTTTTCCTTCCAAACAGATGCTGCAAACCTAAACACATTTCCTCGCCCTACTGGATATCTGTAAGTAATATCACAGAGTCCACGGGTACATAAAATGGCTCTTCCTAGCTCTCTATGAATAGGCTCTCTTTTCTTTTGCCTCTTTTATACAATTCTCACCATAACTGAGAATCATAGCAGATTTCCTCTTAAGAAATACACATTATTAAAATGTTGTAACTTGGGAGTGTTTGTACATACTATAATACTTCTGTGCATTTGAGTCTTTATATAAAGCTATTTTCATTCTCACAGAAGCAATATTATCTCTTACTTATTTATACATGAAATGGAAAACCAAGGATGAATTATATTTTAGTTATATTTTCACAGCATGATTCACTTGCATATTTATATGCAGGAATGTCACACAGTGTACTAATCTGAATCTATCTGGATGTTAATTTTCCAACTGTGTTGTATGGCTCATGACAACCACCTGCTCCAAATTCACTGCTTTCTCTTAATAAGCACAATAAAAATTAAAATCAAGCACATAGAGAAAAGTCTGCAGAGATAATAGAAGTGTTTATATTTCTGCAGTGAATGTTGTGTGCTGTGGAACCTCTAAGAGCCTAATTATAGAATACAGCTCGGGATGAAGAATGCAAGTTTTCAACCTTTGGTAAAGATTATTTTTCTCAGAATGTCAAGCTGAGGTGACTCCATCACAGCAGCTACGTATTTTCATACATCATGTTCTCTAAAGGTAGGTGGGCTGCAGGTATGAAATTCAGGTCTTAGCATTTTCCAGCTTTTCACCCTGCCTGCAGCCTTGCTGTAGATTTGGTTAAAATGCTATCTGCAAAAGGGCATAAGAAACAGGGCGGCTGATCTTTCTCCAGCTCAGAGTCATATATCTCAAAAAACATAAACACGATAACCAAATGTTTTGCTAAGAGTTACTGCAACCCTTGCGAAAACAACTGACCACAGTGAGGTGGCATTATCCATTCTGAAAAGGAGGGGCACAAATGAGGGCCTTCCTGGAGGTAAAACTATCAGCAGTTAGGTTCTAGCATCACACACACACACACACACACACACTATATACATATAATACACACACATATTATACACACACACACACACACATATATATTTGTATAAAAAATGACTAATGTGATGTCATCTAGGCTGCTGGAGATGGAATTAAACATTTGTCCAAACCAATGTTCTGAAACCATTAGGTGTCATCTTCTGAACACCTTGTCTGTGAGACTTTTGAAAGTTCATGTATGATTTGAAGAGGACACCACTGCCTAGACCTACCCATGAAAATGTTTTGTAAGTACTTACAAACTAACAATATCTTAGGTGTCATTAGTGGTCTATTTATCTTCTCATCTTACCTTTTGCCACTTTCATTGTAATTAAACTTTATAAATTTAATTTGTGAGCCCCAAGTAATGTCAGATAATTCAGGCCCTTCAAGCAGCCTCTCATAACCGCTTCATAGTGGCCGGTTGGTTAAAATCCAACAACCTGATTCCAGATTATGTAATTGATTGCTACATTTTTATTCCAGTAATGTCAGTTGTTTATTTAAATGGGTGCTGGTTTTCTTATGAAATGTCCAGACCAGGGGTGGGCAAAGGGTACCACGCAAGCCACGTATGGCCCCCAGAGCTGTTTGCAACCACCCCAGGCTCACGTGATGAAGACACAGAAGAGAGTCCTTTCAATGGCTGCTCCCACCTGTGGAACTTTCTTCCATGAGAGGCTAGGCTGGCCCCCTCCCTTCTTTCTCTTACCAGTAGGCAAAAACATTTCTTTTCAAGCAGGCTTTTAATGTGTGAGCAGCAGAGCTTTTTATATTTTTTTTTATTAGGATGTTCTATTTATTTTTCTAACCTTTCTGTGTTTTTATAATGATTTTATATTATTTAATATGGTTGACTTTAATTGTTTAAAATTTTATTATAATTGTTCTGGAAGCTACCTTCGGTCCTGTTCTGGGAGAAAGATGGCATATGTGACTGGGCCTGCTTTTGATCTCTCAGATGGGTAAGGCAGCTCCCTCCAATCTGACAAAGCGCCCTGTCACTTCACACCTACAGCTCTGCCTTCCCCTTTAAACACTACTTCTGAGTAAAGAATGAGGCATTTCAATGGTTACTTAGAACCTGTTAGAGTATGTTTTCTATTTGGGTTTTAAATACTGTAACTCAGCTGAGTCAAAATTTATAAAAAATAAGCTATAATCTTTATTAAAATAACAAACAGAACAAAGAATTGGAGTTCATATATGGATCAAAGCTAATACAGCACTTCAAGGTTTCAGACAGTTTCTGTATATCTGCATATGAGCACCAGTATCACAAACAGCCCTTTGGCTACACGATCACCAAAGGCTCCACTCTTTCTTTCTTTCCCACTTTCTGACCAGATTCTATAATAGTTTGATTTCTCTTCTGCCTCTCTCTAGGCTTTCCCTGAGAAACAAACCTTCCCTTTCAGACAACCTTCCTGGCTGCCTGAATAACTTTATTCCAGAGCTCTCTTTGGCTGACGGACTGACAGACTCTTTCTCACTGAAGACTCCAAATGACACTCAGTGCTTGCATTTCATATATTCTCCTCTCAAGCCTCCAGCCCCATGCTCACACTATTGGGCTGGGTTACTCTCCAGATGAGCTATTCTGGTTGCCTGGCAAACTGTTGTTGGGCTGCTCTGGCACTCAGGATAGTCACGCCCCTGCTCTGTCACAGCATATAAATACAATGAACCAATCAATCAATATCGCTTCTCTCTTCAAAAATGCATGCTGAAGGGCATCTCTACCAGTAGTTTTGCTGAGAAGGTGGCATCACAGTCTGTCACAGACACATAATTCTTTGCTAATTTTGTTCTCAAGGATTAATTTTGGGAATTTTCTTCATGTTATAAGAATGTCTTTGAAAACTGTGTAGTTATTGAAGACTATTCACAGTTCTTGACTTATTCTGTGCACAATTGCACATGATACTTCTGCACAGGAAACAGAGATGTTATTTTATGTACAGAAAAGCCTTTTCCTGTGCAGAAAATTGTGTTTTATGTGCAAAAAATGTGCAAAGATTCTTCTCAGTCCAGGATTCTCCTTGCTGGGATTTACAGACAACTACTCAACTACTTTTTTTTTTTAATATTCTCTTCCTCCCTAATCTGTCATTTCAGACAGCACAAGCACTCCCTTGTTCCTTTACTAATATTGCCATTTAATTAAAACTCTGTAAAGAACTGCACAGGAACAAAGGGAAGGGGAATGCAATAGAAAAATCCAAATGAAGGAAAACTCCTTTACTATGTGGGACAACTTGGGGACCTGCAGATCTGGTAGTAACTTATTTGCATCAGCATACATTCAGCTCTTCATAGGTTACAAAAGTAACTGAAAACCTAAGAGTTTTGTTGCTTTCCTATTATTATTCCTCAGTATTAAAAACTCATACTTCTAGTAAATACTACTTAATGTTTATATTTTTTAAATGAGAAATTACAACAGGCTCATAGCTTAGGTCCATTAGTCAATCCATACTTTATCCTCTTCATGAGGACTTGCACAGAATCACCTTTTACATTTCCAAATGCTGCTGCTGAACTGGTCCTAAGAAAGGGTTAAGATCTTCACAGGGTTACATTCTTTTCCAGCACTCAGACAAAAACTGGGAATAATTCCCGTTGTAGTCTGTTTTGGGCAATTGGAAGAAGGTCGAAGGTAAGGTCACTACTTACCCAACATTTTCTGCATCTTCGTCACACTCTGCCCTATACTTGCAAACTCCACATTTGGAATGTTTTCTATGAACTTCAATCCCAGAGCCTTCATATTCTAAAAGAACAACATGGATTATCTAAAACATTTTAAACAACAACAACAATAGGTGCTCAGTTTTACACTATTAATCACTTTGATATCCTTCAAAGACCTTGCCGGGGGTGGGGGTGGGTTATTTCATTTTTAACTCATCTTTACCCCAAGAGGTTGAAACATGGCAACTAACTCACAGATTCCTCTGTACGAACCTCATGACTTGATTGCAGATATTCTGAATTCACAGCCAACAACCCACCACGCTAAACCAACTCTCATCATTAGCCTATTGATTTTTAGACATACACTTAGTAATTTGAACACATGCTTGTATATGTTTATCGGACAGTATCTACCTAGTCTAAATATCAAAAATAGCAAGAGTTCTGACTGATAATCTACCAAAACAAAAATGAGGGATGGGACAAATCCAGAATTTTCTGAATCTGAATCCAGATCCAAATCCCTGCAAGGTTCTGGGAATCCACGAATCTCACGAATTTCTAATCCTTTTTTTAAAAAGCATTTAAAAAGCAAGGGAAAGAAAGCATCTCTATTGAAAAGTGTTTTTGAAGCAGAATTTGATATCTTTGTTTAATGAAAATGAAATTAAACAACAGTTTTCACTTTCAGGAAAATTTTCAGGATCCCTGGATCGCCCCAGCACCAGTGGGAAAAGAGCGGGGAGCATGGGACCGCACTCCCTGCAAGTGTCTCACGCCTGCCCCGAGGAGGATTGGGCTGGTGGTGGGCAGGAAAAGAGTGAGGATCGCGGGATCACACTCCCCACAAGCTTCTCACACCTGCCCCAGGCAGGATTGGGCCAGCAGCAGGTGGGAAAAGAGTGGGGAGTATTGTGCTCCCCACAAGCTTCTGCTGCTCACCTGGGGCAGGATCCAGGTCGGAAAAGGGCGGGGAGCATGGGATCGTGCTCCCTGCAAGCTTCTGCCACCCGTCTGGGGTAGGATCTAGCCGGCAGTGGGTGGGAAAAGAGCACGGAGCATGAGATCACGCTCCCAGCTACCTTCTCCTGCCTGCCACCAGCAGAATTCCAAAGATTCAGTTTGCCTATTTGGGGGGGAGATTTGGATCCCCAAATCTCAAATCCTTGCCCAGGATTCAAGGATTCAGTTGGCCCATCCCTAACAAAAACAGTTGTGTTGTATATGCATGTGTGTGCACACATACTTCAAGTCACTTGTTGACTTATTGCAACCCCATGGATTTCAGAGAAGTTTCTTAGACAAGAAATACTCAAGAGGTGTTTTTGTCAGTTCCTTCCTCTAAAATATAGCCTATAGAATCTGATATTCACTGGAGGTCTCCAATGAGGCGTTTTGCACATTCTCTGAGGCAAACGACCATGATCAGGGATTTTTGTGCACCATTGAAAGTTCCTCTGCCTATACACACACAGATCCAAGCAACCCAAGTATTACTTGATTAAAAAAAACTCCTCCACTTGGACTTTTCCATATATAAAGCAAGCTTGGACATAACACCAAATCATAAATTAGTATTATAAGACTGAACCTAGCCTCCCCTGAGCTCATGCTTTCCTCCTCTCACTATGATATAGCCACAAGAAAATCAGATAAATGATGTTTCCTTTAGTTATCTCCAATGGTAAGATGCAGACTTCAAACCATAGTTTATATGACTTGTTTTCAGTGACTGTAGTTAAGATTACCCACAGTTTAAGGTCTGCGTAACTTGTAACATAGAACCTCATCTTAAATAGAAGGAAAACCTTCTAATTTCCTCCCTGCAGCCACCCCATAAGAATTGGAGTGTGCATGGTTTAGCTAATGCAGACAGAGATTTTCATTCCTAGTTCAACTGTTTTGCATGTGAGCGCAAAATTCACTACGTGTAAACAACAGACTTATTGGCTGATATTTTGTGAAAAGGGCAGCATTCAAAGTAAATGAAAAACTAAATGCAACTACTCTTTTGTATTCACCCTAGTTCAGTATGTTGTCTGAATCCTAAACTATAGTTAATCTTGACTGCAATTAGTGAATAACAATTTATTTATGAAATAGTGGTCAGGATCCAAGGGAATACATTTACTAACAGAATTTCTTTCATCAGCAGAATCAGAAGGGATGACCCTCCACATACAGGCATAAACTGTAGCCCTCTTGGAGATTTTTTTTGCATGGTGCTTGGAGTACAGGAAGGAGTGATGAAAAAACTTCCATTGCATGGATGTTGCTGCAACTGCTGTACGCAAATGTTTATAAAACAGAAGTGCCAAGTTCTTGTCAGTCATTCCCATGCCTTTGCACTGACTGACCAGCACTCTAGAAGACAGGTGCAAGTTTATTCCTTACTAAGCAATTGGACAGAATGTCGTCTGCATTGCTTGCCTTATATTTCCCCAAGTAAAAAGCTAGAGACAGAAGATACGGCCAAACCAAAATTAAACATAAATCCCACTCATTATAGTGACAGAACTAAACTTAATTCCACCAAATGAGAATTCCAAAGACCTGGAAAAGGTGCAGAAAGCACTCTTCAGGTGACAGATCTATACCAACACAAGCAATGACTGATCAAAATCTGGTGTTTCACAGCTTGTGCTGTGACTACTACCAAGCACAATGTAGCACTGTTGCACATTCGAGATGTTTGCCACACTTCTTCCCCTTTACAATGAATCAGTAAGCTAGGTAAGTAGTTTTGCTCATATGTTATGACTAGGCCAGGGGACTGGTATGTAAGAGATGCTGCTCAGCTTGCCTGTTGCTGCTTAGTGGCAAAGACTGCTTTTGACAGGCAACTTTTACAATTATAATTCACTCCTTTAGCCACTATGCTAGCCAGCTCATAAACAAGTTGCTCTCAGTGGCATTAGGAGGCTTTTTTAAATATGATTCTTCATTTCATGAGAATACTGGGGTGGGGGCCTTAAAACATATGTATATCTGCATGTGTATGTGTGGATACACATACCCACACACATTTACACACACATATTATACAAACACCCATCTAAAGACACAAGCAAATGCCAGTCTAAACTTCTAACAACAACAGAGAACAGTTGTGCCCAGTGAATATAAAAGACAGATGGTAGGCAGCGGAATAGCACACGGTAATTATCAATTTATTAATTACTAAAAGCAATCTGCCAGAGAGTCTCATCATCACCATACTTTCACAACCAAATTTTAGAAGGAGGGAATCTGAAGCAAATTATTTCAATAATAATTAACATGACTATCTGTATTGCAAGCATGTCATTCCCTCTGCTTGAAAGCCTAGACTGATCAATTGCCATCTGTCTGCAATTAAATCTGGGATATTTTCTAAGTACCTAAATTAAACTTTGTTTAGGTAAACAAGCACATGCTGTGGTTGGTGTTACACAAAAGGAATAAGAAAAGAAACCACATGGTAATGAGTGCTATGCTACTAAAGCAGCACAGAATAGGGCTGCCAGGTCACCTCCCAAAGATTAATTCTAACAGTCCAGCCGCTGTAAAACATGATGCAGTCGAGGGTTCTCCAGCTGTCCCCCTAGTGCCAACATGAATATTCCCCAGCTGCTTACTGGGAAAGGAAGTAGAAAGGGGAATGGAACTGCAAGAAGGCACAACGGTAGCCTCTTTCACAACTAAGCTCTTGAAAAGACATGGGCTAATTCACATATAATAATAAACTATGGTTTACTGCAGGGATAAGAATCATAAAGTTAGGAGGCTGTGCCTGTCTCATGGACCCCAAGATCCTGTTCCTTCCCCAGTCCCCCTGCTAAATTTTTATTTTGCAACAGGAGAAAGGACTGGAAAAAACACCTCAGAGTATTCCTCACCTAAGGAAAACCCTGTGAAATTCATGGGGTCACCATAAGTTAAGAGGGGACTTAAAGGTACGCACATACACACACACCAAAAAAACCCTGAATTGTCATTTCTGGAAGATGTTACAGGTTGCTCCTCCTGCATCATCTTAACACTTAAAGCTTCCACGCTTTTTTCCAAGCTGAAAATGGATTCTGCTGGAAATGTTCTTTTCGGGGAGGGTGCTCTGTGTGGTCCTAGTGGGTTCTGAGGGTCACAAAATTATCCCCCGTAGCACATGAGATCAACTCCCTATTATGGAAAATCAATTAGGATCTGCCAGTGATTTGCCATTTTGCACCCTGTGTTCCAGAAATCAAGCATTTAAAAGATACTTCGCTATGTAACAGACATTAAACGTGGAGGCTTGAAGTCTGATCTATAACAAGGCAAAACAAGATAAGTGGGAAATGACACATAGATAGTTTTTCCAAGAGAGACCATCCATGAAGTCCCACAACTGGGAAAAAGAAAGTCAGCACAGGTTTCTCAAATTTAGCAGCTTCATGAGAGATGGAAAATACATATAAAGATGGCAGGAAGCCACAGTAGACACTTTGGACTGATCAAAATCTTTCCCTTTGGAGACATGGGGTTTCTAAGATATGACTGAATGAAAAATCAGATAAACAAATGTCTGTCACAGCTATAAAAGCTGCCAGACTCCAACAGTTAGGGGCCACCTAGTCCCTGGGCAAGTGAAGCTGTCTCTTACACTGGCATAATCCTTAGAAAGGGGGGAAAAACCCACTTTCACAAGACTCTGACTAAAATGCTGGTTGACAGAAATGACTTAGAAATACTCTCTGAAACAACAGCTATGCTGAAATTATTAGAAATGCTGAAATGCTACCCAGTACTGATATGTATGTAAATATCCATTTCCTCGGCAGATAAAATGTGAGATACATGATATTTTTGTACTACAAACTTGTGTACATTGGTGTTCCTTATCAATGAAATGTACTTCATGTTCATGTACTATAAGAAATGTTCTTTATAACAAGTAAAGTGCCTAAACTATGCAATGTCTATGAAAGAGAACGTAGGTAGACTGGAAATATCTTTGTGAATCTTGAACCTTCACAAGAGATGTAATTGCATAAGCTGATTCTTTTACTTAATAAATATATAAAAGAGTGATAAACCTGCATGTTTATTCTCTTGTAACATAAATTTCCTTCTAATAATGGTGATCTGCATACTGGACAATACTGTAACTTGCAAATTTGGGACCCCAGGTGACCAAAAGAGTAAAGTCTAAGCCACTTAAGGTAGATGTAGATTGACAAGCATAAGGCACAGAAATCTCAGCCCCTCTACAAAGAGATGGGATGGGGAAACTATGCCTATCTTGCACTCCTGGTTTAGCGCACATGCACTCTTGCTCTCTCCTCTTCCCACAGCATGGTAGCGATGAAGCCTTCAACAGAGCTTAGATTTTGGCTTAGAATTCAGATCAGAGATCCTGGTTTTAAACAAATTAGTTATTTTAACAGAGCAGCTTATGAACCCATGGTTTGGATTTGATTTGTTTAGCCCTTAAATACAGTTTCCGTTTCTGCAGCCTATATGATTTGAAACATAACCACTGTTGGGAGACGATAGGAGTTTCAGCCCCACGGAAACGCAGCAGAAAAGCCAGAGTTCAGCGAGCCAACAGCAGCAGCCTTGTTCCCCAGTAAGGATACTCACACACGGAGGAGTTTCTTCCAAAACAGGAGGCACTTTATCTTGCAGCAAAGTTCCGTTATATACAAAACATAGGACAGACGGACAAAAACTTGCGCCAGGCACCAGGTTTGGTCAACAGACAAATACATACTGGCGTTGCTTTGTTATATACATATCTACAACCAATCAGGTAGAGGTTTGCACACCTCCCTCTACCATCTGCACACAACCCCAGTTTCTTATGCAACCTTGCAATTACCCACAGCTGGGGCAAGATGCAACATCTTTGCAGTGGCCTGATCATTTTCCCAGGGTTCCCTGCCTGGAATCCCTGACAGCATTAACCCAGGATTGTCTAAAAGTGGGATAAACAAAACAAAACAAAACAAAGCTGACGATGTCCTCTTCCCAAGTATGTGAAAGGAGGAGAAGGGAATGCTAAGTGAGCAGAACTATGGCTTTGGTCAGGTTCTCTCAGACTACAACACATGGTGCTGAATCACAGTAGAGTGTTATAAGTGAAACAGCCCAGAATGGTTCTTTGGGCAGTGATCTAGCAAACCTAATCAAACATGATGAAGAATTAAGGAAGATCTATACTGGCTTTCTCAAGGCAGGACTAGAACGGCTAGGTCCTCAAGCAGTTCCAAAAATAGGGCTCCCTTTCTGCACATGTATGGCCTATTCTGGGAGTGGTAGCATAGGAATTAATCAATTAAAAATTAATAAATAAAACACAAAGTACAAAAGAGAGTAGCACAAACAAGCTTCATCTGTGAACTCATTTTCTACCCCACAACTTCACTGAGGCTAATTGATTACATGCATTTTTATTCAGTTACTAAAGCAACAGACAAAATGTTGCTAACAACAGAAACATCAAAAGACACAGAAAGTGATTGTCGGAGGAAGGAAAGTACACCTTTTCCCTTCAGCACTGGGCTGCTACCAATGGCCCTGATCTTTCTCAATTTAGGACGGAAATGCTGGAACAATATCTCTGTATATTAGTTACCTGGATATACAAAAGGGAGAGGCTCTGGACATACCTACAGCTATCACAGATTGCCATATCTTGTGGCCTGGCCCTGAGTCACGTGGCCTAGACTCCCTTTTCCAGTGCCCAGGGGGAAGAGGAGAAATCTTAGGGCGATAGCACTGCCTTCGAAGATGTGTGTGTATGTGTGTGTGTGTGCATTTTCCTTATTTGTTATACAGGCATACCTCAGTTAACAAAGCCTCTGACAAATAAGCTCCTTTTTACAAAGTCTTTTTTTAAAAAACTCCTCCTTTTCTCCTCACACTCTGTCTACCTTGAAGTGTTTGCATTAGAAGGTGTTTGCATTAGAAGGATGGTGAACAAGAACTGGAGAGACACAGACTTTTGGTGTCAGGGTGCAACACCTCACCTGCTGTAAACAGTGCAATAAAGCTTGATCTAGGGAAGAGTGAAACTCTACTCTACCTAAATCTACTGTTGCTGCATATGCCTCTCTAAAACTGACAAACTAAACTGCAGCTGCCTCCAGAAGCCCTTACATAGCATGTGGGAAGAACAAAAACACGAGAAAAGGGGACAGTAGTTGAGCCTATCTCACTAGGTACCCCCAGCATGTTAGAAAGACATATATATGTAAGTCTGGCCATCAAAATGGAAATCATAATCATAAAAAGTCTTCCCTGGATGCATTTTAAAAGAAACCTTCAACTGGCCTCTAGAAAGTGAAAAAAAAATTCTTCACTTTTGCCAGACTCAGCTAATCTGTCTGTTTCATTATATGGTTAGTTTGGAATAAACAATCTACTGGAACATGTTGTCTGCTCTTTTTCTGTGGTATAAGAACTGTGGTATTTCTGTCTCTGGTATCAAATTTTCTGTTACAGAAACTACATTATAGAACACCAGTAGTTCATTAACTGAGGTATGCCTGTACAGCGTTTAATTTTATTTATATTTTGTTCAAATAATTTGTGCAATGATGGTTGATGCTTAATGTATCACGCTTAATGACATCACCAGGAGCTGCCTTTGTCATAACATCCTTGTAACATCACTAGGGTCTATCACCTGTCACAACACAATAGGTCATCCCTAGGTCTCAGGTTGTTGGCTTTAAAACCTCAGGACGTGCCATAGTCTTGACTTGACACCTTAAATAGTTACTACAGGAATTGAATGCTAGACCAGGGAGGACTTTGGACTAATCCAGCAGTGCTACAACTTGTTCTTAACAACATGCAGTAAACTCTGCCACTGCTGTTACTATACCTGGCAATGGTTCTACAAGGATCCATTTCCAGTCCTGTTAGCTGACATTTATTTTAAATGACAATATCAGGACTGAGCTCACCAAAAACAAACAAATGCTCTTTCACTGAACTGGGGACTCTTCCCCAGACAAAGCATTTCCAGATGTATTTTGCTGTGTCAATATAATAAAAAGTGAAATTCCATCCAGAGACTCTGAAGTAAGTCACTGCAGAAGTAAACGACACACTAATTTACATTTTAATTTTTACTCACCTAAACATATATTTTATGAATCACTGATAGAATCAGTGATAGAGCAACCATGATCCAATCACAAATAAAATCTTTCAAGTTTTATTTTAAGAAGAATATTTCAAGCACATACTTAATCAAATTGCTTAATTGCTTAAAATTGCTTAATTTTAATTTTAACCAAAATGACCTATAATTTTTTGTATTTTTCAAGAAACTTAATTAATTGTGCAAAAATTAGGAAAGTCACATGTGTAAATAGCTGCATAAGCAGTTGTCTGTTTTTCTGCAATATATACAAATATTCCAAGCTAAAAAGAATAGTACTTACCTCCTTCTCCTGATCCAGAGCCATTATCTAAAAAAAGAGAAAAAAATCCAACTTTTTAGGGACTGTATTTTTTTTACCACAAAAGCCATATCCTTAAGTAAATTGTCACATACAAGTAATATACCAGATCAAAGCTCATCCACCTTTACTGACTCAGAAGAGACTTGTTTTATTCCAACTAGCAGCATGAGACTCTCTTCATCACTATTTCGCTTCTATTTTGTTTCTTCCTCTTCTTAAAAACAACACAAAATAAAACCTTGGGAAAACAAAGTTAAGGCACTAAGGGTGTAACACAGCAGATGCTGAGAGTATGACTTATCAGATGAAGAGCATTAATGAAGCCATCTTTGGCCAAGGAGAGAAACATATGGAAGGGTTATGGTGGCAGTGTGGGGATGTTTCAAGCTGAAATCTAGCATTCCCACAAGGCAGCAGAAAGAACAATACTTTTATCCCCTTCTCCTGATCCACTAAACACACTTTAGAGTGAGGTGGGAATCATGGAGCCCTCCAGATCCTAGCCAGCAGAGCCAATGATGAATGCTGGGAGGTGAAGTTCAACAACTTCTGAAGGGCCACATGCTTCCTAGCTTTAGATTCACCACTCTTTACACACTTGTATAATAATGTAATTGATCAATAAAAGAAGCACTGCAACAATATGATCCATGGAAGCCAAACTGTTAGCAGAAGAAGCTGCAGAGCTGGTATTACTCACATCTGCATTCTTCCATGAACATGCATTACTAGCTGGATGGAGTTAATGTCCCAGGGCTCTTCAGCTTCATGATATTTCTTCTATGTGCTTGAGACTGCATTTCAAAGGCTTTGATAACAGATACAGTCACAGTTTCAACTAGCTAAAGGCTCCACAGCAGCTTTGCTCATATGACCCACACTTCACCGTTATTGCATTTTCGTACCATGGTTCCATCCTATGGAATTCAGGGATATACAGTTTGGTGAGATGGTTAGAATTCTCTAGTCCACTCCCTTGAATCACAACATTAAAGCTTTCAGACAAAGAATTCCAAGTATCCCACTAACTTACAAATCCAAGGTTTCACAGGATGGAGCAATCACCATTAAAAAGAGATCAAATTCCTTTAAATATAGACATGTCCTAACTCTCCAAAGGATCTGTAACCTATTTCTACCAGACAATCAACACTGGAAGCCTGAGTCAGAGACTTTCCTTCTGCTTACCTCAGCTTCTCATTTGCCTGATCTTTGCCCCTCACAAGAATGAGCACATAGGCAAGGCTCAAAAAGGTCTCTTTTGGGACTGTGACTCTCAGGCTCCCTCAGCCATCATCGCATGCTGGCTGGGGATTTATGGGAGAAATAATGCAGCAAAATAACTTTTCTGAGCTTTGAACCAAAACACATGTAAGAATAGATTCTAAGAGAACATCCTTTTCTCTCCGTACTGGAAAGTGCTTCACATCAAGACAAAGGGAATGAAGTGTGTTAAAGGGAAGAGGGTATACCTATTGCCATCATGATAGCATAGAGAAAAATGAAGAAGTTAAGAAATTCTATGTCAGATGCAAATCAACATGAGGAAAAGACTGAAGGACACCACAAGTAGGTATTTATGTTCCCATCTTAAGATGTATAACTTCACTAGATAAGAAAGTGCGTTGTGTGTCCATGTATCAGAACATAATGCCCCAAAATATGGCCTAGCACATACGATACTGTTACCATTCAAGACAGCTCATCAGTGATGAAGGATTTTTCAATTATAAGACCGTAGACACAAGCAGGATGACAAGCAGATTACTATCTCGCTCCTAAGCTTTTATAGTCACAGCAGTGTCTTAACATGCCCACAAGAGACAGAAATCCATTTTAATCCTTTAGTAAATTTCTCTCTTCTCTCTCATGTTTTCTCTACTCAAGCTCTCTGTGTCTACCCTTCCTCTCTTATACCATGCCATTTTCCCTCCTTCATAAACAGCATCACCTTGACATGGTCCACCAGCATTCGATGGGTTTAAAATGAAGCAGCTTCTTGAAAAACAATAATAGAGAGACATCATGGTCAATCCATTACAGAGTTAAGAAACACAGCATGTGAAGAAAGGGCTCTACAATGCAGAGAAATGTTGCACACATCAAGCAACACAATGGTTGCACAATTTAAGAACAAAGCCTCCCAGCACTTCAAGTTTGTATGTTGCTTTTCCTTTCATAACTGCAAGACTGAAACATTTCGGAAGAATCAGATTTAACCTCAACCATTTTGTGATGGCCTGTCTGTATACCTGTTAAGGGACTAAACGTGCTAGAAGCCGCAGAGATTTGCTTCATTCCCCATTCTTACTTTCCTCAAATAATGAATCGAAAACACTGGAAATACATAAAGCACAAGGGAAGGGACTCAGGACCTTGACTGAGATCTATCGACTGCAGAATACAGAGCAAACCTCCAGGGTAGGCGCGCAATGGAAAATGCTGTTATATATTAACCCAGACTTCCACAAACATAAGTCAATTCTATTTTTCCTTTGGAGAGTCAATGAAAATGGGCAACACCCTCTGCCTGTGGTTTATTTAACATTAAATCCCTTCAATTTCACCTTGAAAACTGCGAGTAAAATGCAAAGAAACAATCTACGGATGATTTTCCTGTTTGTAGCAAGCTTATTCTCTTATGTTAAAGAACAAATTAGGTTGTCAGTCTGCTCCATGAAAGCTAATGCCATAACAATGTGTTACTGTTTAAAACACCACAAGACTCTTCATTAGTTTTGCTGCAAAAGACTAAAAGCTCTACTCCTCTGGAAATAGTTACAAAGGAGAAATAGTAATGGGTGATTTCAGTCGCCTTCAAACAAACTGTGTATATGCTTGTTCTGGTCTAAATCAAAGTGGTAGAATTTTGAAGAACTGATCAGAAAGGAAGCAATGCTTAATTGTAAGAGGTATTCAGTACACAATTGAGATATAAACCTTTCTGAACAAACTGGAAACAGCAACCATCAAAGCTACCACATCCAACATACAGGTAATTCGGCAGTTGCCAAGGAAGTCCAACACACTCAAATTTAACTTTAAAACAAGACTGTCTCAAAAAAAAAGATGAAACTGATTAACAACTAAGTTGAAAGGAAGTCAACATAGTCAAATCTCTCCTGAGCACTTGGGAATTATTTGAAACTATAAAAATAAAAACTCAACTAAAATATACAACTGAGATCAGGAAAAGTGATAAATTACTGTATATATTCAACTGTAACTCAATGGATAAGTCAAGGGCAGGTTCTGGGACCAAAATTAGGGAATTCACCCTTGATCCCAAGCATATAACCCATCCAGACCTCCAGGGAACCCAGACTGCTTGGGTGGGGTTAAAGGGGTGGACGACTACAAAAAACAACCAGCTTGAGGAGCTCTAGGACCTTTTTGCTTCTCCCTTGAGCTAGGCAACTAACCTCTGTGTGTCTCAAGCTGGGAACAGTTTGTGACAATTCACTCCCCCAATCCCCCACAAGCAGCATGGACTCCCTGCAGGTCCCTGCCTTTGCATATACAGTCATGGAACCTGAGATGGCAACGACTGGTCAAAAATGGGATCTTGGGAATCAAGACCATAGAGGACAGCTCAGTGAAAGAACTGGTTCAAAATGTAGGAGAAATCTGGCATTATGGAACTAGAAAGGAGAAACAAAAATTAGCCAGAGGATGGATCAAGTCCATTACGAGGAAAAGTTACAAATGTGTGGGTGTGGGATTAGAAAAAGAGTAAATAGAACATGAGCAAGGCCAACTCTTTCACACTACACAACTGTAACGTTATGAATCCACAATGATTCCACAGTCCAAACTGAGGGACTGTGGTTTACCTTAAATTTACATAGCAGCCTCTGACATGGGATTGTCTAGTTAGTATCACTTGAGTCCTTAGACTAAGAAGAATCTGATTTGTAATATTTATAGTGTATATAAGTTATAGAATCGCCTGCTGGTGTCTGAATTGAGCTTGTGAGAAGTACAATTTTCTTCTGTTATATTTATAATTACATTTCACAAAAATTAAAATGCGCATATACTAACAAACATCTTCAGTTCTTGCAGTCCTCAGTTCAGCTCTCTGTTGCCCAGAGAGGGGCTCTGAACCTTCCCACTAATGTGTTATGCTCCTGTGATAAGTTTAGAACATTGTTATTTTTATTTTCACCTTCCTGTCCTATTTCTTTTACCTCTGCCCTTTGAATAAGAAGCTTTTCCTGTTCTTCTCTCCATCCCCCACCCCGGTAATACACCAATGCTGGTGAACTAATATAATTTATCAGCTATAAATTCTGTATTGGGAATGGAAGTTCAGACAAGATGCTTGCAGTTAAATTAAGCACTCCTAATTAAAGCTAATTTACTTCTGTGTTTTCTAACTAATACCAAAATTTGCCATTTAACCTTCCAAACAGAGGCAATTAAATGTTCAAAATTATACGGGGCAAAGCAACAGGGCTGAAGAGGAAGAGGAAGAATCTGCACATTCCAAATTAGTATTTTCTTTACCAAAAGTCTTTGGTAACTACTAGACACCCACCTAAAAAGGGAAGCAGTGTGAATTGAGAGTCTCACAGTCCATATTACATTAGCATGGGTTTAAAATGCAGTTTTCTCGGAGGCCATAGACTAGATTCTGGACAGCACTACATCAGGCTGCAAGCAAAAGATGCACAATTGAATGCTCCAGTGTGCAAAAGGATTATTTGCACAGAGAAACTAGATATCGGGGGAGAAATTGCCCTGGCATACTTGCTGCATTTTGTATGTGACAACACGCTTACAGAATGAGGTGGTTCCTAACATGTACATACACAAACACCTACCACACTGGCTCAAAGGTTAATTTGTCTGAGGGACAAAACAGATGAGACACCGATGACAGCACTTTTTCCCCTGGGACTAACAGCAGCATTAGCTAACAGGTTTTGTTGTTGTGATTGCATCAGAAGAGGAAAAGTTAGAAAGAAAGAAAGAAAGAAAGAAAGAAAGAAAGAAAGAAAGAAAGAAAGAAAGAAAGAAAGAAAGAAAGAAAGCCAGCCAGCCAGCCAGCCAGCCAGCCTCTCCTGCAGATTTGCTATTAACTTTCTAAAAGAGGCACAAAACAGCAAAATGGGTAAGCTTTGTACTGCTGCATGTACAATCATGTCTAGCTGCCTGTATATGGGGACCTGCTCATACAACTGAATGTTTCTCTATACCAAAAAATTAACTTCACACCGCAGACTAGATGCCAGGGAGAAAATCTGACCAGAACCTAATACCTAGTTCTCTGTATAGAAGTGTTTGGTTTTTGATTTTTTGGAAGCATTGTTACTGCCCTGGCTAGCTCGAACTTTGGGGATATAAAAGATATCATTTGATATCACTAATTCGGCTTCACATATCCCTTCCACGTGCTTGCGAGGCCCCCGGACAAGCACGCATACAGGCTCGGCCGATTATCGCCGTAATATTCCTAGACAATACAGGCAGGCCAGGAACAGGCGACTCGCCGCTTTAGGAGACCTCAAGGCAAGTACCTCCATTAAGTATGCAAGCAACTCTCAAAAGATCCTCTGCCTCGCACTGGCAGCTTGATGATCGAGCTATACAACGCTCAAGAACTCCACATTTGCATACCGGCTACTCTATTGATAAATTCGGCTCTAATTCAATCATTCAAATTCTGACCTTTCGGAGGCTTTGTCTCCAACTCCAAATCTATTGTTTCCCCCTAAGTTGGACCTAGCCTGGGGTCACAATTATCCTTATAAAAACCCCTGATTTTGAGCACATCCTTGGATCGCTCTCGAGTTCCAGACTGCCTTGCTGCCGCTTTGCTTGGCGAGCTTCCCCTCAGCTCCACGTGCTGAGATACATCAAACCCCAGCTTCGTTCTTCATTTTCTTCCGGACTTCAGGACAGGTTTCGTATCACCCGAACCAACTATCCCTCTGAAAATCCCGCTATCTTACTCACACCTTTATTTTCCTTAGTTATCTGTGTGCTTGTGTTGCATACATTGTGTGCCTGTATTTAATAAAGATCATTCATTATTTTCCAACTGGTTTGCTTCTTGACTTGGCCTGACCCCGTAAACACTGGGTTGCAAGATCCTGCTAAGTTGCCCTGCCTCTCATTTAGCCAACGTGTGCTCTGAACTAATTTCCCCAACTTGTATAATTTTGATAGCAATTTGGTGTCCCTCCCAGGACCCCCAGAAAACAGGGTAACAGCATTCAATGGCATGACCCCACACCTGCTGTCTGAAGTCACACATCCCGCATATAGGTTTGCAATCTTTGCGCGAACCAGACTTGATTTCCTAGCAATATCAGTTGGGTCTTCTTCCTCTCGTCTTTATATCCCCAGCCCCTTTCAAGCTCACTGTGCTTTCTGGCAATTACCCTCAAGTCTCATGTGTCAGCAGGAGGGTTTTCTACCTAATTGCCCAGTGCAATGCAGCCTGAGATACAGCCTTAAACTGTTTTCTTGGCAGGAGGCAAAAGACAGGTTGATCGTTTTTTTTCCTACAAAGTGTTTTCTAAAAAAAAAAAAATCATGCTGAATGTGTAATGCACAGCTGCTTGCTGTTCAGTTGCAAGAAAGCTCAAGGCAGCATTAACTCAAGCACAAGCTCATTCTATGATATCCAGGGACACTCTGCATCGTGAACAGCAATATACCTAGGTGGTCACATATCCCACAGGAGTAGATAAGCCTTGGAGGCCGGGAACTATTTGGGGAGCCACAAAGGGGAGTGGGGCTTGCGATGGTCAGGTTGGGGATGGATGGTGCACCAGTGGATGGGGCTGGGAAGATACTGATTCTCCAGACACAGCCTGGGCCTAGGGTCCTCAGGAGGGATTGCTGGGGGTTTAGAGGCAGGTCTATTTTCCAAGGCTCTGAGCGTGTTGCCACCTGAAGAAGAAAAGCAGAACCTTTAGGCCCAGAAGTGCCCAGCTGCAGCATATGAAGTGGTCTCCTCAGAAGATCTATTAATGCCCTGCAGCTGGGTGGGTGAAGGGTGCTGGCAGTTCTTGTTTAAAAGATTCAGCCTGAGCTCAGGAAGACCCTTCATGCACAGCTTGACTTGCTAAGGCTCCCTTGGAAATCCTGTGTATGACTTCAGACTGGTTTTGTCTATGCTTCTTCCTTGTTCCCTGGAGGCTGCTTGAGCTAAACCCCTGCATGTGACTTTGGGCTGTTTCTGCCTTTGTATCTTGTCTATTCTTCGTCTATGTTTCACTCAGAAATCTTCACTGGACTGGACCCTACCATTTGGTTGCACTTTCACAATATTAGACTGTCTCTAGACATCCAGGGGACCCAGATCCTGGTTTGATGCCTGTTCTCCTTAACTCACTTTCAGAACCAGCCTGGGAACATTGGGGCACTTTCACTGTACACACACACACACACACACACACAGGCTCACATCCACCACCTACATAGATTGTTTGGAGAAGAGACCTGCCCCTCCCTGCAGGGTTCACTGGGCCAAGATTTATACTACTCCTTCAAGTGTGTGTGGGGGGGGGGCAAATTTAATCCCCTTGGCCCACCTAATGGCTGATCAGCCAGGGAACTGGGGAAGGGGGTAGCTCCTCAGGGCATTCAGTCCATGGACTGCACAGTGCTCACCTCTGGTGTATAACTACAACATATTTTGTCACTTTACCCTTTTTTCAGGGCACGCTAACAAATTCTGAGGTACATGTCTTAAAAAAGAGGCACATGCCTATATATACTCTGGATATTGTGCCGCCTTTTCCAGACCTGCTTTATACTAATGGAGAAAAGTGTACTCATTCACAGCAGACATTTCTGCCACTTTTACAGTGCTGTCTTATATGGAGGCCCACCAAGTGAGGTTGGTAGGCTTCTTCAAGAACAACACAAGACAGAATTGTGTAAAAAGGAGAAGGGCCATTCTAAATCTGGCCATTCAGATGACTTAAGTTCTCACCAGCCTAAATCAGATGCAAGATGATACTAGTTGCAATCCAGCAACATCCAGAGGGCCACAAGTTACCCACCTCAGTCCACAGCATCTCTTCCTGACACACTGTTTATGATCACCAGAAGGAACATAAACGTAAACCTAGCAGTCATGAACAGAGAAGAAATAGCCCTTGGTGGTAAAGGAGATCGCATCGTGCACACAGGGTTTGTATTGCCAGCAGATGAAACTCTACAGGAGATGGAGCGGAGCTCTGACAGCAGGTGGGTCATCTCTTCCCACCACCACTGACAAAGGCAAAATTTTGGCATATGCAGAGAACTACTATGCTGGATTGCAGCCAGCAAGGTTTCATCTAGTTTGTAAGATTTACTTCCTAGTAAACAGCTGCCTGTGAACTTCTCAGCTATAAAATGGGAAGTTCAATAAGCAGAGAACTGATATCCAGAAATTTTTCTCTGGTTTGTTAGTCTAAAGACCAAGAAATGCCTACAAATTCTAACTTAACGGCAAAGAAGAGATTAAACTGTACTACTGAGCTTATTATCTACCCCCACCCCTGCCACCAAAGACTGTATGTTGTTGTAATTGCATTTCTATATAAATAGACTTTAAAATCCTGGATGCTTAAGATTCGTAATAAGAAGAGTTTGATTACTTCAGATTGAGAGACACTAGTTTGAAATTAAATGTAGGTTTGAGAGTTTTAGCCTTCCCTGCAGCGAAATGGGTTATAAAAGGAAGGAAGGCTAATAAATATCCAATATCTAACAGAGCAATGATGTTTGCTTTTAATAATGCAAATAGTGTGTGGGTGTTTCTTATTCCAGCTTGGGAGCTAGAACAGGGGACCCCAGAGACTGTGCTTGCCAATAAAAAATGCTTCTCTGAAAGCACAGAATTCCGTCATAAAATTCAGCTGCATTTTCACTGTGCTTGCTTCATTTTACAAATTTAGCAAAAGTAAATCCTGGGGGCAAATATGTGTATGCTAATGTAGTTAAACAAAAAACCACAAAGGTAAAAATAAATAATAAGAGTTAAACTTTTATTACTTATCTGCCAACAAAACCCATAACAGAAAACAAGTAATTGTCCATTGCAGCTGAGAAAGTGGAACCATGTTAAGATGTTCCTTAAGTAAAGTGGTGTACGATCTACAGGATAATATCCTCAGAGGGCTGGTAGAGACATTAATACTCCTGTATCTTAACTGTTACAAAGTGATTTGGAATAGGGATGTACTGTGTTATACTATTTATTCCTACACGAGAGAAGAGATAATTTAATCATTTTTCTCTTAGCTGCCAGATGTTTTCAAAAACAATGCATTTTTGGAGAGGTTTTGTAGGGAGGAAAAAGCTCCTGGTGATAATGTGAAGAAAGCTCCCCCACCCCTATATAACATCACAAGAGTGGTGGAACTGACCAAGGATCCTTTCCCTAAACTCCTGATGTTGTGTGGGGCAGGTGAATCAGAAAATGCTATAGCCTTCAACAATCTTCTCTTGGCTCCCAACCAGCCTCTAATGCAACATCAGGAAGGTGGCAGGGAAGCAAGGCAAGGATCAGCAAGGCTAGAGCTTTTCAAAATCTTTTCTTGTTTTCCTCCCCACCCATCCGCACATCAATGAAAGGGTAGTGGGGAGTGAGTCAAGGATAGGAAAGTCTATGACCTTGCTACCTGCTTTCTGATAGCTGGTTCATAGTGATGCAGATATGATAGTCACATGTTGGTTATCATAACACAGCCTGTAACAATCCTTTGTTGGGACAGGCAATACATGAGTCTGGGTTTCAGCGACATGAGAGGTCCTTGAGTCTATTCAAGGGCTAAGGGGAAAATGAGAAAAAGGTTTCAGGAGGATTCTCCTTGTCTGTGTTTTTGTGCATTCAAAAACTCCCTTTCAACCTTTTTTCTTGAGTATTTGCATATTCTTTCCATCCCTAATCTGATGAAGACCATAGGTTCTGGCAACAGGATCATAAACTCTCTTCCTAGCACAAGCTGGCTAGCATGCTATCAGTCACCTTCTTGAGATGCACCAGCATTAACTTTAACTGTTCATCAACTAAGGTTAGCTCTTAGGTTTCCATATGATTAGGAGTGGTGGTGGTAGAATGGATTGAGGGCTTTGACTCATTAGGGCTCCCAAAGCCACATCCTACAGAAATTAGGGGGAAAAAATCAAAAACAGGTGAACAACAATTTTCAAAGGCCATTTTTTAAAGCCAACTTCTTTAAAAAAGATTATAAATATATTGGGGGGACTGCATAATTACTATGGATTTGATACTAGGGTTTGAAACCATGGAGGTTGGCTATGAATTTCTGCAGAGACCTGGGCCATTTCCGCATGAGACTGTTATAGCGCTTTGATTCCACTTTCAACATCTTATGGAATCCTGGGGTTTGCAGTTCCCAGGATTCCATAGGATGTTGAAGGTGGAATCAAATGGAAATGGCCCTGGTAAATTAGTGAAAAAGATACTGATCCTCATCTGATAAAGTAGGTCATAGCCTATAAAATCTACAGCTACTCAATAAATGTGGTAACTTTTAAGATGGTGTCTGTTGCAACTGATTAATATGAACTAGTTTTCTGATATTTCCCTCAGAAGCCCATGGAAAACAAATGCATACCTGCCTTTTTAGAAAAGCACAGAGTTAAACTACTTTCTAAAAGGTCGAGTTCCCAAAAACGTCATTTGAGCCATGTGGCTCAGATCTGCCTCTGGCAATGGAACAACATTGAACTGGCAGTCAGAGATTGGTGATAATGATAGTCACCATCTCTTCATTCAACTTAGTCTTTGCCATGTCCTGTAGAATATTACAGTCATTAGAATAATTTAAATGATATAACTATATTCCCAAGTTGAATTAAGACCTTTGTTCTTATCCTACTTCCTTTTCCCCACTGGCGGCCGGATTATGCTCGCCTCCAAAAATTCCCATCAAAACAAACAATATCCCTCTAAGCTTCCTTGGGTCCCATATTGGGGGAAAGGCAGGACATTGAACAAATAAGTAATAATTGGTCTGGCTAAAAAGAGGTGGTTCTAGTCAAACAACTTTTTGATATTCCACAACTACAATTAAACCAAACAAGACAGTTTTGTACTGTCCTGGGAGAAGGCAAATAAATATGAAAGTTCAGCATTTTGCAGGCTAATGAGAGGCATTACTTGAACTCAGGGGAAATATAAATGACTAGTGTATATATCTGCCATTGCCCAGGATTTTATTTTCTCATAGGTAATACTTGTTAGAAAGATATGAGATCCTGTGTCTCTAATTTCCCAATCTGTTTTGTCCAGTACTGTAACTGGGGCAACAGACAAGCAAATGGGAGGGGGAGACTGGGAGAAAGGTACACACACACCTTGCAAATAATCAAATTCATGAAAGTCAAACCTGCAAATGTGGAAGGAGGACTGTATTAAAAACTGTCAATAAGACTAAGCTTGGCAGGTTGAATCAACCAAGGCTAAAGTACTAGTAACAAATTATTCTGCAGAGCTCAGAATATTAGTTAAAAACAAAAGCAAAAACTAGAATTAGCAAACACTCTTGATTAACTCCTCTCATTTTGTAGCAGTATTTCAGAGATCTACCTTGAAACATTATCTGCAGAGCTGAGCTCAGATCCTTAATGGATACTGCAACCAAAGAAACATTTTGTAAGGCCTTGTTCTTGTGGCATTGTACTTCTCAAAGGCTAGAGGAAATTATCTATTTTCCACAGCTTTGTGCAGGAGATGTAAGGAGGATACAGCTGATTTCAAGCAGACTGCTGAGAAATAGGCAAGAATTGGACAGATATACTTAAAAATATAAAAGACATAATAGGGTATAAGCTAGCCACAGAACTCGCTGTTTTGCTTCAACGCAAGTTCTTCAAGTGTTATAAATTACTTGCTATGAAAGAACAGCTAATATGCTTACTGAAGTCTGTCTGTAAAGAATTAGCAAGGAACACATTATGAACAATGGAAGAGCTAAAAAAGAGAGAAATGCATTGCATACGGTTTCAAAGTATAAAATAACTTACTATTAAGTTATTAGAAGGGAGTACTCTCAGAAGAGATCTAAAGACAGAAAAGTGGTGCTTTGAAAGTTAGCATAGCCTCTCACAGAACTGGAACAGAAATGCTCTGTATGAGGAGGTTAAAAGGAAGATAGAAAAATCATAAAGAAATCTTGTTTCTTTTGTTGTATTTATGGAACACCCATTTATATCCCTGCAGGTTGCTCTTGTGTGCCTTCAAATTGTTTCCGACTTATGGTGACCCAAAGGTGAACCTGTTATGGGCTTGTTATGTTATGGCAAGAATTTTTCAGAAGGGATTTGCCTTTGCCTTCCACTGGGGCTGAGAGAGTGAGACTCAGCCATCGTCACCCAGTGAGTTTCCATGGCTTAGTAGCATTCAAACCCTGGTCTCCACATTCATAGTCCAATGCTAAAACCACTGTGAGTGTTGGACTGGGACAATGGAAGACCGGGGTTTCCATCGCTAAGGTTCATTCACCTTAGGGTTGCCATAAGTTGAAAACAACTTGAAGGTACACAACAATAATTAATGTATCTGAGATGTTGTGGAAATACTGGCAAACTGAAGGAGTAGAGTCCAGCTTCCTGGACTTCAACACCATGGAGAATACACCAGCTCCTCCAAGCAAAACTTAAAATGACTGGAAGGCCTTTTACAGTCTTAAATGACTTCTAGTTTAACTCCATTCCCACTGCAGTTTTAAAATCACGCTCCTAGACAATCACATCCTTTTGTGCCAGATATCAAAGTGGGGAAGAAATGGCTCCTCGGCCACAAAAATAGCCTTGTTGGGCTGTGGTTCTCTCTTCTGTCCTCTAATAACTTATTTGGGAATGGTTAACACTGAAAACTAAGAGATTTATTTATAATTTTTATTGCTGTAAATTGGCTCATTATTGGTGATTAATTGATTCAGTACTTCAACTTTTTTGTTTTATTATGATCTAGAACATACTTCTCAATTGAGTATTATGATTTATTTCAGTGAGATAATTTGGTAATTCCAATCAGCATTTCGGATTTAAGAATGCTGAAAAATATTTCTGACCAGATTTTTTTAAAAAAAATTGCTTGTTTTGTGGATCTTTTTTGTGTTCTACTGGTTTTACTTCTGTTACTTTAAGAACATCTTTATGCCACTTTTTGTTTACAAAAATTGTAAGATGTTTTAAAGTTAAAAACAAACAAACAATGAAACCAATTGCTCAAAATAACCCAACAATTCATAAGAAACTTCTCTACTCAAAAACAAGGATTATTAGTTTAAAAAAAGAGAAAAGTGTTCACAACCCTGATCAGATAAGAGAAGAAATCAACCACAAAGCCTAGTCAAAGCATCTGTGCCCATTATTCTCTATGGTTAAGATACACATACACAAACACACACAGACACAGAGGCTTAGGGAGTGTGAAACCTAGTTTGGAAGCAGTTTTTGTTGTTAAAGAGAGCCACCCCATACATTGCTGGATCTATCATTCTGAATGAACCTACACTGGAACAGAATTGATCTTGAATAGGGAGGCAGCAAGCAAGAGGGAAAGATGTAGATTTACTCCTATAGCCATTGGCTTTTCCTTCACAAGTCTCCTTCTTCGAATGAACCAGCGTAAAATGGAAGCAACCAAGAATGGGGTTGAAGAGGGAAAGCCAGGGAGTGGGGAGAAGAATGAATATGCATCCCCCTTTTTCTGTCATTTTCCCACTTGGAATTGCCACTCCCACCCCTGCTTTCAGTTGTGTGACCCACAACTGAAATACAGGTCTTCTAACATGTTGCTGTCACAAACCTATGGCCTTTCCAAGATATATCCTAGAGACATGTGTGTGTCTGCGCATGTGCCAATACACACAAGCTCCTAATCAGTGACTAGTGGTCCTGGGGAAAATATCAGAAAATTCAATAAAAGAAACCAGAAAGACCGTCGCCACCTACTCACCTGAATAACAAGGCCCTCTAGCAACCACTGTTATCTCTTTCTGATGCTTGCAAGCTGCTCTCCTGAGAAAGCATTCATTTTGGTATGTGTCTCCATTTGAACCACAAACAGGAATATAATTTGTATGACACTGTGGCAGAAAAGAAATGTAAAATATGAAAAAGAAAGAAAAAGATTAACATTTTTTTTTATTTACCCGCCCCCATACCCCCCGTGAATAGGTATTGAGTTGGTGCAGATAAGCTATAATCAGAGAGTTCAGTTTTGTGGCTTGCAGTTTCTTCCCAGAGGTCCATTCTATTCAGCTGCCAAAACAAACCACAGCAGGCCAAAATGTCAGCAGCAGCAGTTATGAGGTACACAAGCTACTGGTGTCTGAAGGATCCCGGAGTAAAGAAAGATTTCTGTGGAAGCAGCACATATTTACTTCAGGCTTTGGGCTCAGTATGTGGAATATGTATTCCGGAATCCCGAAGTACAAATATCAGCTCTGAAGAGAAACAGTTCTGCAAGTTTTCAGCATATGATTGAAAATCATGTCTGCAAAGAGCCAATTCTTGGGTGTCACATGAAAGAAGTTCTTACACAAATTACAGCTGATGAAATTTGCTCTTCCATATACAGTGGCCCCTCAACTTTTGCGAGGGTTCCGGATGCAGACCCCTTGTGAAAGTCAAAAAACCCTCTCAGTGAGCACTCCCCCCTCCCTCCTCCTGCCTTCTTTCTGCAGCTGGCCCGGCAGAAAGGCAGGAGAGCGCAGGAGGAAAAATCTTCCTACTCCAGTCTGGTGCCTGTCACCAGTCCGGACTGCCTTCTTCCTGCATGCCCGCGTGGGCGAAGGGCAAGAGAGTGGAGAGGAGGGGAGGTCTTTCCTCCTGCATTCTCCTGCCTGGCACCACCAGTGCAGGTTTCCTTCTTCCTTTGCACCTGTGCAGGCCAGGAGAAGGAGAGATGAGGGGAGGTCTTTCCCCCGGGACTTTCCTGCCTGCCAATGCCAGCACAGGCTTCCTTCTTTCACGTGCCCATGTGGGCACGGAGCAGGAGAGTGGGGAGGAAGAAAGGTCTTTCCTCGTGCACTCTCCTGCCCGCCACCCGTGTGCCATTCTTTCTGTGTTCTCACGGGGGCAATGGGCACAAGACTGGAAGGAGGGAAGATCTTTCTCCCTACATTCTCCTGCACTTCACCCACACATACTGCCTTCTTTCTGCACGCCCACAAGGCGACAGGCTGGAGAGTTAAGGGGGAAAGTCTTGTATGCCCACAAACCTTTCCCCTCCTGTTCGCTTGCCTTTTGCCATGGTAATGCGCCTGGGCAAAAGGCCAGGGGAGCGGGGGGGCCAGAATGTGGGGGGAGGCAAGCAGGCACCTTGCAAATCATCAGAGTCACAAAAGTCAAACGCATGAATGTGGGAGGAGGATTGTAACTATGAAAGGTACAGGGGCCCTGTTCTCTCTCTTTCTCTGTCTGCGCCCTCTTTCTTTTAATGTGGCCACGCTACTATATTGGCTAAATATCCCTATCATCGCCAGTCTCCCTTCCCAACAAATCTAGCAACATTTTGAAAATGTTTTTAAAGTGCTGTGGTTTGGAGGAGTCAGGTAGGTAGAGGAGGAGCCGTATCAATGAATAAATGGACATACGTTTGTGGAAAAAAAGGGAAAAGAAAGAAAGACAGGCCATCTGAAGGTCAAGACTCAGGACTAAATCCAAATCCCCACTGAATCAATTGCTTAAACTTATTGAACCCCACTGATTCAGTGGATTTGCTCTAGTTGAGACAAGCAATTGCATGTAGGCCTTAGAGCTGATCCAGCTCACAAGACATGCATGTCTGTGAGGCAAATTACGGATCCAGTTTCACGCAATAGGTGGAGAATATACTGTGAAGGCAATTAAGAATGTTGTGTCTGCTTCTATTTTATATCTATATTTAGCCTCTAAAGAACATAACCATACCAGATCATACGAATGCTTACATGAGTCAAATTCTCTTTGCTTTAAACTGCCTCAACATTTCTCATTACATCAGCTAACAGATGTGAAAAATTCTTACCTGAAATTGGCATGCACATTTCAAACTATCACCTTCTTCCTTGCAAACACCCCCATATTTACACGATGATTCATCACATACTCTCACATCAGATTCCTTTACATTTAGTTCTGAAAAAGAAAAAAGAAGATTAAAACGATATTACATGTCTTAGAAAACAGACCAACCTGCTGTGCTGACTCAGGAGCAAAGCAGATTTTAACACATGGCAATTTGCACAATGAAACCTTGATAGTGTTTGGTTTTCCTTCCCTAAAAAAGCAGCCTTGGGAGGCTGTGAATATGGTCAAAAGAAGTCAGCATAGAAACAGTGCTTAAATCTTTTTTTGGTAGGTAGTTTGTTTCCTAAAACTATTCCCCCTCCATTCCACAGAATTCCAGAGACTTTGGTACCATCCAAGCCATGCATCTGACAGAGCTTGGGAAAGCTACTTTTTCGGACTACAACTTCCAGAACTCCTACACCAGCAAGGCCAATGGCTGTACTGGTTAGAGGATTCTGTGAAATGTAAGCCACAGAAGTAACTTGAATCTTATGAACAGAAGGAAAGAGAAGCTGCAGATAATTAATTTGGGACAAGAAAAAAGAGCCAACAAGATGTATGGTTCTCCTCCATGACTCCTTGGTCAGAACTGCAGCAGTTGAGGGTTGTTTTTCATCTGAAGCATACACAGACACAAACCTTTGCAGCTTCATCACACATGGTGTCAAGTAATACATACTTTGCTCCCCTTCTCACTGCCATTTCTCTGGATGAAACGTGGGTTGGAGTGACTCACTGGATAGCAGGAACATGAGAATGGGATGGGGGTGGGTGAGAGAGGGATTTGAGGAGCAAAACCCATTTTTATTTTCTGCAGAACACAAGAAGAAACAGGAACCAGAAAATAGCTGCAACTAGTCAGTTCCTTACCTCTACAAGCAAGATAATGGGGTCTTCCCATTTCGAAAGAGTACTAGGAGGAGAAATACATTAAAAATTGAAAAGCTGCCAAATGCTGCTGTTAATGAGAACCAGAGATGTATCTTATACAAACAGGCAGCACTTCTTAAGACTTGTAAGGTTATGCACAAATTATGTACAGACAGCGTTCAGAGACAACTGTGGCCTGCCTGTTCCCTCCTCAAACCGAGAACCAGTGAGTTTATATTTTTCATTTATTTATAAATCATGCTATTTTGGATTTCAGGAAAGTGCACCGAAACATGTTTTTAAAATTGCTACAATAATGCGATTCAAAATCCAAACAGTAAACTGAGAGGCTTAAAACTATCAAGTTTTTTTAAATGCACACTTAAATCTTACAAGTATAAACTTTTCACCATTTTAAAAATGCCCCTATATATTGAAAGGTTTTGGCCTAGTGTTAAGAAAAATACAAATATGGGTGATAGGCAAACTTTGAAGGGGAGAATTAAAAGGTCCAGAGATCACCATAGAAAACAACCACCTTTCTTTTCTAAATGATATGGAAGAAAGCATGCATTCAGATATTTGGGGGCCAAGGTATTTAGGGCTTTGAAAGTAAGGACACACAGCTTCAACCAAGTTCACTAGAGAATAGGCAGCCAATATAGCTCCTTTGGAACTGAATGGAATATGGCGCCACCTAGCTAAACCACCAAGAATTGAAACAGATTTAGTCTGTCCATGATGCTCCTCCTAGACCTTTTTTCAAGAACCCCTACATGTATTACACATTATAATAATCCAAACTGAGGATGGCTCTCTATATCTAGACTAGCCATATAAAGGAAAGACTGCAGCTGATAAAGCAGACAAACTGGTAAAAGGTGCTCTGAGCCACTAAGGGCACTTAGGGCTCAAAAAAAAAAATTTAGGTCAAAGAACACACCAAGATGCATACTTCTACGTTTAGGGGAGTTTAACACCATCCAGAACAAGCTGTACACCACTTTTTGGATCAGGAAGTCATTAATCTACAGGGTCTTCATCTTGGTAAGAGTCAGCTATAACTTACTGGTTCTGATCGTACCAGTTACTGATCTGAGTGAGAAGTTCAGCAGCTTCCTGGTCTTAACTAGATTGGATAACAAAATGAAACAGAATTGGATGTCATCATCGCACTGGTGGCATGTTTCTCCAAACCCCTTGATGAGCTTGTCCACCATTCATATGCATCTTAAAAAACAAGAGCGATAAGATTGAACTTTATGGGACTGCACAACTCAAATGTCATGGATTCAAGCAACGGTCTGTCCATCCTGTTTTCTGATACTGATCTTGGAGGAATCAGGAACTATCATCACTGTGGACTCCAACCTCAACCTACAAAGCCACTCTATCATGATACCAAAGTTGGTGGTATCAAAAGCCACTAAGAGATCAAGGAAAACCAATCAAGCTGCACTCTGTCTGTCTGTCCATGGACAAAGAGCACCCAGTAGGATGGCCAAAACTGTCTCTCTCCAGCCTGAACCCAAACTAAAATGGGTTCAGATAACAAACTTTAGTCAACACAACTTGAAGTTGGACTGAAACTCATGTTGTTCAGGCACCTTGTCCAAAAATGTGATATTTGCAACCAGGCTATGGTTATTAAATGTTCTGGATCCAACAAGGTTTTCTTCAGAAGTGGTCTTACTTTAGGTGGCTGGGACCATTCTTGATTTTACTTAATCAATCTTCTTCACTGATTTCACAATAACTTTATCAGGGTCCAGATATAATGCTCAAAAAGCACTGCTGGGCAACTACCCTACAAGAGAAACGCCCCCCACTTTCTCCATTACCAAGTAGACACTGTTATGAACTTGTACTTCTGTTCCATTTTTTTCTAATCATTCTTCTGTTTGATTCATTGCTACCAACTGTTCAGTAAACCAGGGAGCCAGCTGGTACACCTTGGGTGCAATTTTGTCCAAAACCCTTGTCCTTTCACCCTTCCATAGTGGGACCACAGCTTTGACGGAGTGATAGCCTAATCAATAAGGTATTCCCTAGGTTATTCAGGAATCCAATATATCCCATAGGTTTCTTGGGGCACAATGTTTCTTGGTTTAATGGGCTTACTCCCTTAACAAAGCGAAAAAGTCACCATCAATATAAACTTCACCAGAAAATGATCTAACCACGGGAAAACAGTCATGGATAACCCCTACCCCAATTTCAGACCTCTTATATTGGGAATCCTCAAAGAAAGATGATCAGTAATAGCAGAAAAGCTTAACTAAGTGGCAGCTTGTCCTTCCCTTCCTATCTTCTCCTGAAATATGGTGTTATAATAGAGATTTCCACTGACAAGGTATCTGTCCAATGCCATGTTACAAATTCAGCTTTAGTTCACAGGGATTCATGGTAGAATGCCCCTCCAAGATATAAAATAATGATGTACACACTGAAGACCAGATGTCAAAATGAAGACTAGCCTAGAGCCATCCTCTATAACTTGCAATTCTCTACAGGACATTGTTTATTGTGAGCAGTATTTAACCATATGAGACAGCCCTGCAGTCCAAAATGGTACAGCCCATGAGCAAATTTATCACCTCAGGAATATCTAGATCTGTGTGAACAAGCCAAAATATTCCACAGGATGTTTCTGAGATTTCTGCCCAGGATTTCTGGGGCAGACACGTGATGCAGAAGATGTTGCTAGCAACTTCTCTGTGCTTTACAATAATATACAAATCATGTTTATTTCCAATTATTATATCAATAACACCAAGTATAGGATGTATTATGAAGTACTTTCATAATCTATTGTCAAGTACAAATGCGTTACTTACAAAAGTTTGTGAGTCTACACTGCAACTTCAGATTGATAGATCATATGCCTTTTAGGTAGGATTTAACTGTAAAGGAGGAGGAGGAGGTGGCAGAATTGTCATTTGTTACTCTTGGAAACAAGCCAAGCATTCCTCTTTAAGACCAGGGCATGTGTTACAGAGCCGCTGCCTCAAATAATCATGCATGCAAGGTTCTTGTTCAGCTCCATTTAAACTGGCTGAGATGTTTGCCTTTAACTTCAGTGAAACAAGTCAGGTAATCATGCACGCTCATCCTCCTTACTACTCACCCTCTACCAAAGTCTATCCATCTAGCTCTTCTCTTTCTTTGTATCAGCCACACTGACTTTTGATCCTTCTTTTCATCACTCTTCTTTGCTCTTTAATGCTCAGAGAAATTACTTTTTGGATTACACCTCCCAGAATCACATAGGTATACTGGCTGGAGAGAATTCTGGGAAATGGGGTCCAAAAAGTAACTTTTCCAAGTTCAGCTAATGCAGTCCAATCTGACTCCTTGCTTTACTTTGTACCTTCATTTCCACCTTTCCTCTCCTTCCCGTCTCCCATACTCTTCCTTCCCTTTCTCCTCCTCTTCTCAGCCAGCCACCTACCGCTGGAGAGAAGGTTTGTAGAAGATTATTTCTCCTGAAGGAGGAGTCAAGCAGGAGCACCACACAGAGCCAAAATCCAATGAGTCCTTTTTGCTGATGGATCACAAGCACTTCCAAATGTTCTATAAATCATGAATGCATTAAGAGCTTGGAAAGTTATTTTCAAGGACAATGACTATAATGATATGTAGAACTCATGTGGGTTCCCACAGCATCACATCCTACCATTGCTCAATTATGGATGACTTTCAAAAGTTTAACTTCCCAAGCTCTGCCAATACTTCAGAAGGAGAAAAAGGACACCAGAAGTATGTGGAAGGGGATAGCACCCCACGCACACACACAAAGCAGGCAGTCTCAACCAGCACAGAGTAATAGTAAAGCATGGTGGTCAATAGAATGGGAACAGTATTGGTGCCTCTGATCAGCAGATTGGATGTGAGGACCAAGCACGCTTAATCTATTCAGTCCCCCCTGTCCTTGTCCTGGGGCACATCCACACTGCAGATTTAAAAGCTGGTTCAAGATCAGTATCCTGCCTCTATAAAAACCTGGAACTCATCCACACTAGACAATTATAACAGTGCGATTCCACTTTAACTGCCGGGGTACCACCCTCTGGAATCCTGGATGGGCAGTTTAGGGAGGGACATTTAGAATTCTTAGCTAGAAAGCTCTTCCAATGCCTCCCCAAACTACTAAGCCCCAGCATTCCAGAGGATATTGCCATGGCAGTTAAAGTGGGATATAGTGATATATTTGTGTGGTGTGAATAAAGCGGAATGTAGGGCTACATTTGTGCTGTAGGGGCCCCTGGAATTCTAGTTCTCTGAGCTGGGATTTTCATCAAACCAAAATTCCCAGGCTTCCTTAGGTGAAACCCCTGCACTTAGAGACAGCTAAAACCAATAAGAGATAATAATGTAGACATAATTATTCTGTCATCTGCTTTTTAATTTTGATTTAAGGAGGACTGACATGATCAAGTCTAATGATCCACAGATCGAAGGATACCCAAGGTAACCTGGGGGCAAAAATAGGCTTAGCTACCTCCCTAAAGGTAGCTGTGCCCCACAGTTGCAGCCTCACCCATCTCCCCCCAACATATTATCAACTGAAGCTGCTGGTTCTGCTGGTTTCTTGGTACTTCAAAGCCTGCAATTCCTTTTTATGTAATCTAATCCAGGAATCCTGATTAGATAAGACCTAAAACGCAAATAGACAAAGAAGGGACAAGGAAATAAGTCAGTTACTCCCACTTCAGACCACTGTTTCTCTTTTTATTTTATGAGTTAAAATCAAAGTAGTCCATTGTTTTGTTACAGTTCAGAGCTCAAGTTACGGCTGTTAGCAGGAAGGGTTGCATAAAGGTCTTATTTCAAATCATGATACTCTCTCTAGATACTGTAAGGGTTTCTTGAGCCAGAAGAAAAAACTTTAACCGATAACTTAATCCACGCTCTGTTTTCATTTGAGCTTCACACGCTCAAAACAGGCAGAAGTATATGTTACCCTGTGTAACAAAAGTTTCCACCACTGTAAATAAGGGTGATTTACGGGGGAGAACCACAAGTTTGGGAGGGGGTGCTGTGGTGAGAGGAGGCAACCAAAGCACCAAAGCAACTGGTCATCCATATACATAATGGTGACAGACAGCCCAGTCAGGACAGAAATACCATCATCATACCCTCTAACTATCCTGATTTATCAGGGATGGCCCCAATTAACTATCATCCCAATTTTTCAGCTGTTTTTATAATGTCCCAGTTTCTCTCTCTTCCTCCCACCTCACTTTGACCTCAGCTTACTTAGTCCAAAGTACAAAAGTAATTTTAGCTCAGTTAACTCAAGAGAGGGGTTGGAGCCAGGAGGGTGTTGTCCATCTCAGTAGACTCAGGCAAAAGCAAACTGCTGCAGTCTCTCCTAGCTTGGGTGTTCTTCCTCATTAATAACCTTCCCCATCTTGACCACACTCAGACACTGCTTGACCAAACATGTCCCAGGTTTCATCTATTATATGTTGTGATATCTGTGATATATACTTCAAGTGTGCATAGAGAGGGTAATGTTTTCCCCTCAACAAACACTAATGCCGCCTGAGCGAAGTGATGTAAGTGCTTCAGCAAAGATTTTCTGTTAAAATGTAGGAGCGACAAAATGAAAGTATTCTTGGCAGCCATTTGGTCCTTCAAGTTATCATTACATTCCTTAGGGCAGGGAGTGGCAAAATATGACCTGGGCCACTCTTGTAGCCCCCAGCTACCCTGGATTCAAAAGGGGGGTTGCTCCCAAATGTCCTCTAGGAGATAGGGGAGGTAATTCTGCCATATTTCTGTCCCTCAGGAGGGACCTTCTTTAGAAACAAGAAATGAGCTGGATATGACTTCCAGTTCACTCCTAGTTGTTTAAAAAAAGGGGGGGGGAGGCTTCTACTTGATATAAAACAGTTGGGTTGCAAAAATGCAAAAAGGCCCTCATGACCCCAGAAGATAGATAGATAGATAGATAGATAGATAGATAGATAGATAGATAGATAGATAGATTTGCCAGTGTGCAGTAGGGGTTGCAGCTCTCTCCTCCAAGGTCTCCTGGGGGGAATATGCATCTCCCACTCTCTAACAGTTGCCCACTCCTGTGTCAGGAATTAGGCAGAGGACCTTCTATCCTCCATTGTTAAAGAACAGAGTCTCTTTGTCACAAAAGAGGGAGCAACTTTGCTGTTCCCATTGTGTGCCCTTCTGAGTAATTCCCAGCTCCTTCCAGAAAGCTGGCACAGGGACAAAGGCAGATTCTTTGGTCTTCGCCCTAGGGGGACAGTGAAGCCAGCATTAATCTAGGCAACGAGAGTATATGCATGCATGCATGTTGAGCTCTTCCTGTGAGTTCAGGGGACGCAACACATATGGAACTGTAATGAACATGGGCTTCTAAAAGCTGAAAAGCTTGTGGGCTTTCCGCCACCGTAAACACATGTTGTACCAAATTAATCTTCTTCTACCCAATGACTTCATCTCAACTTGATCATCCTGGAATTTTCATTGGTATGGTGGTTTACAACAGGTGCTTAGCCCTTTCCCTGCCTTCCATTTTGTTCCACATTATATCAAACACATGTTTGAAAATCCAGTTGAAGTGAAAGCATCCAGGAAGAAAGGCGCACATACAAAAATTGGGAGACGAATGAAGAACTGAGCATGCACATTCTTGTTTCATGATCTGTGGTTCTAGCCTTGACAACTCTGAACTTACAATATTCTATAAAACAGAGGCAGTTACATTACTACAGCAGCAAATAAGGGAGCAATTTTGGGGCGCCCACATAACCCCTGCTACTGCATCCCTGACAAAGGGACACAGCAGCAGGCATGTGCAGATGCCCTACTATGACTCAGGGTTTAAATCTCCACTCAGCCATGGAAACCCACTGGGTGACCTCAGGCAGGTCACATTCTTTCAACCTCAGAGAAAGGCAAAGGCGAGAAATCTTGCCAAGAAAACTCTCATGATAGGTTCACCTTAGGGTTGCCATAAGTCAGTTTTCAAAGGGGAAAGACAGGATGGCTAGAGAGAACCTCCTCCTGTCAGCAGCATTTTGCTGTTGTTTACCTTCAAGTCACTTCTGATTTACAGCAACCCCAAGGTGAACTTATCATGGGGTGGGAGTTGGCAAGATTTGTTCAGAGGGGGCTGGCCTTTGGCTTCCCTGAGGCTGAGAGAATGTGACTTGCCAAGGTCGCCAAGTGTCTGAGTGGGGCTTTGAATCCCTGTTTCCAGAAGTCTCTAATAAATAGATATTTGAATATTTAAATCTAAATTTAAATATTTACATCCTGAGTTAAGTCACTGCCCTAAAGGTACTAGATCCCACCTGATTTTGGAAGCTAAGTAGGATCTGCCCTGGTTAGTACTTGGATAGGACACTGCTAAAGAATACCAGGTGCTGTAGGCTATGTTTCAGAGGAAGAAACTGGCAAAACCACCTCCGAGTATTTCTTGCCTAAGAAAACCCTATGGAATTCATGAGGCCACCACTCTTGTTGTTGCTGCTGCTGCTGCCACAACTGCCATTATTATTATTATTACTATTATTATTACCACCACTATTACTACTAACATTATTATGATTTTTAACAGTCAACCTGAAGGCACATACACACACACTTACATACATTGATGTGCGTAAGCAGATAGGAGGCACAATTTTCTGCTTCGCTTCAGACAGCTAACATCTTGCTATCCCATGGCTGGTAGTATAAATGCACAAATTAGGCAGCTGTGAACTGCCTGAAAACCTCCAGTGTCAGGGATGCAGAAAAGACAAATTTAACAAGTTAATATCTCAAAGACTACTCCAGAGCCCCTTTGAAATGTATATAAAGGAGACCTGGCAAAATCTGCCTCTGAGATTAATCAAGTGCCGCACCTGAGTGGTTTAAGACATGAAGCTACAATTCCTGAGTGCAGCAAGATCATGGCTAATTCACTCCCATGCAGAAGAATAGCCTTGCTCAGCACCTAATAACAAAATGAGTCCCTGACCTCTATTTGAATGCAGGAAAGTCAAATCTGGTCCTACTAAAACTAGCTTGACTGTCACAGTTCCCTTTAAAAATTGCAGAGCACTGTAGTCTTAAGAGAGTACCAAAAAACTGCATCTTCCCTGCCTGTAGCAGCAGCAAGAGAGAGGTAAGACAGTCCAGCTTATTTCATCAGTTTCCCTGTGACCAGTTTGGCCATCTAGCTCTTCCTCTACCCCCATCTTCTAACAGCAGCTATCTCACCTGGCTGCACCGGAGGGAGAGATGAGCTAACAGGACCCACTACAGTGGCTTCCATTCCACCCAGTAACCTACCCAACTTCAACTCTGCTGGGATTAACTGGGATTTGACTCTGCTATCCCAGGACTGTCTTCTTCAGCTGTCATCCTGCCTGGTCATCAAACATTTGTATATTTTTCAAGAAGTAATGCTTCAATTTGCTTCTTTTCCTGTTCTATTCTTTCCCCTTTTTTATTAAGCACATTTTATATTCATCGATTTTGCATCTGGCCTTGTGAAAAACAGGTCTGAAATGTGTTTAAACCTGCAGTGCAGACATGGAAGCCAGTGTGTTGTGGTGGTTTGAGTGCTGAATTTAGGGCCATTTCTGCACTAGACTGTTATAGTGCTATTATTCTACTTCCAACATCCTATAGAATCCTGGGGTTAGCAGTTTAGGGAGGGGCCTCAACTGCTAACCCCAGGATTCCATAGGATGTTGAAAGTAGAATAATAGCACTACAACAGTGTTACCCTGTGAACTGGGGGTCCCGGGAGGGACACCAAAATGTGCTCCACTGAAGTTGGGGAAAATTAGCTCAGAGCACTGCTTAGCGTTACGAGAGGCAGGGTAACTTAGGGAGATCTTGAACCCTATGTCTATGGGGTCAGGTCGAGTCAAGGAGAACACAGAAGTTGAAATAATAAATGATGTTTATTAAATACAAGCAAAACAGTGTATGCGACACACTCATACAAGATAACTAAAGAAAATAAAGGTTGGAGTGGTATAGAGGGATTTTTAGAGGAATTGCTGGTTTGGGTGATACTTCACCTGTCCTGAAGCCCAGGAAAAATAGAGAGCGAAGCTGGGGTGCAATATAGCTCAGCACGTGGAGCTGAGGGGGGGCTCACCAAGCAAAGCGGCAGCAAGGCAGGATGAAACTTCGGAGCGTTCCGAGGAAGGTCTCAGAATGAAGGGTTTTTATAAGGAGAATTGTGACTGCGGGCTATGCCGTACTTGGGGGAAAACAATAGATTTGGAGTTGGAGACAAAGCCTCTGAAAGGCCAGAATCTGAATGACTGAGTTATCGTAGCAATTCTCAATAGAGTAGCCAGTATGCAGACGCAGAGTACTTGGGTATTGCATAGTTTATCCATCAAGCTGCCATCACGGGGCAGAGGCTCTTTTGTAAGCAGCGTGCATACTTAACTAGAGTACTTGTCTGGAGGTCTCCTAAAGCAGTGAGTCAGCTATTTCTGGCCTGCCTGTATTATAGTTTGAATATTACGGCTATTAACGGCCGAGCTTGTTTACGTGCTTGTCCGGTGGCCTCGCAAGCACGTGGAGAGGAATAGAGAAGTGCAGCCGAATTATGATATCAAGAGGATATCTTTAATATCCTCAAAGCTCGGACTAGCCAGGGCAGTAACAACAGTCTAGTATGGAAATGGTCTAGGACTCTACAAAGCCAGGGTTCAAATGGCCACTCAATCACAGACTGTGATTTACCTTTGGCAAATCACACTCTCTCTGCCTTAGAGGAAGACAATGGCAAACCTCCTGTGAATAGATTTTGCCAAGAAACCTCTATGATAGGGTTTCCTTAAGCTGGAATCAACATAACCCACAGCCGTGCAGACATGTGCTGAAGTCAAGAAAGAAGCATGCTGCTAGCCATTTAACTTTTTCTTACTAATGCAGTGGATAGAAATGGAGATAGGAGAAAAAGATGTTTTGACCATTCAGTGAGCCATACAACATATGTTTCAAAATATGTTCACTGACACCAGTCAATTTTTCCCTACTGTCTAGTTGCCAGAAAAGGAAAGTAAGGAAGATGGTCAGGAAGTAATATTGTAGCTGCCAGTCAAGTTGACATGAAGTGGCTAATAAGGTATATAATCCAACCATAGTGCTGACCCTGTTCTGGCTCCCCACTCAGAGTGTGCTTACCTTTCCTTTTCTCCAGACTGTCAGCTTTCACAAGTTGAGCAATGACCTTCTTGGGTACAATCACCATGCTGATAAAATCCAGTATTGCCAGCCTAGGTATATAATATGGAGAGGCAACATCTGTCTGGACGTTGGGTTTATAAATACTAGGTTCAAATTTTTACACAAAAAAACCTGGCAACCAAGAAAGGGTCTCTGATTAACAAGCCACTGGAGGATCACTACAGCATCTCATTCAAAAAAAAAAAAACTCCTTGGCAAAGAGCCAGTTTGTCAATTTCATTTTGCAGTGAGAAAGTTTGACAGTTCTTCAGCAAAGATTTGCAAAGCATGTTCTGGGAAATTTTCCAATGAGTGGAAAAGTAGGCCACTGACAAAGGAAAGTAAATAAAATATGAGGCAAAAAATATATCTAGGCAGCAACATAAACAAAAAAAAAATGCTGCTATTTGGAAATCCAAGGTTTAGTTTCACATCACAGTAACAAAACAATGCTCTTACCTTTCCCTGATGACCAAGTATCACATAATATGTAACACATAAAAGCAACTGAGAGACACAGGTCTAACACACATCTATCAAAAAGTATTAAGACCTCACCGAAAGCGCAATTGAAACGGCTACTCATCAAGACAACAATCCACTTTGTGTGCTGTAGTGAGTGTTGCCCACACTTGGCATCCTCATGTTGCACACTAGGAGGCAGAACATAAAAAGAAGACCTACAGCTGGATCCTCAAGGGATCTAGCTAAGGCCATTTCCGCACTAGCCTGTTATAGCGCTACCATTCCACTTTCAACATCCTATGGAATCCTGGGGTTTGCCATTTCAGTAGGGGCCAGTCAGCTGGCTAGTGCAGATACGGCCTAAGTCTAATCATCACATGTTGCTATACCACAGCCATGTGGAACTGGGTTAGGTGGAACGACAGAAAAAATTAACCACTGTTAAAGAGACTTGGAGTGTAAGTTCACATATTTTTTCTGGAACCAATTTCCCAATCCCACTATAACCACAGCTAAGATTCACTAGGTTCCCCAGCTAGGGAAGACTCTGTATCACCTTCAAGTCATGGTCATGAATCTTAGTAAAGAGGAGAATTCTGTTGGTCTTAATTATGGTTAAGTAATTAATGTATTTGCCAGTCCTGACTAAGGTAGGAGAATATACTCTGAGAAATGGAGGGAAAAAGAATAATACCTGCAGCCTTTGTCTGAGTTCTTAACACTGCAGCTGAAAGAATTCCAGTGTTATGGTTGCTGAGCTCCCTCGAACATAGGGAGAACTGTATTAGTAATTTAACTTGATTCTTGTTATGTGCCATCAAGTTGGCTCCATAACTTAAGGCTACTTAAGTTAACTTCAACTGAAGGCAACCCTACCTTTAAGAGCCCTGGTCAACCACAGTCGTGCTCAGGTCTTGCAAACTCAGGGTTCAGGTTTCCTTGATCAAACCAATCCACATGTATGCATGCAGTGGTAGCAACTGGACAGGATGCACCATCACACTGATTCTATCATGTCATGGGATACACAGCCTATTGTCCCTGCCCTCTTCCAGTCCAGTTCCCCTCCAAATTAGTTGTCAGGTTTTCCCAAAAGTGGCCATATCATAGATTTGTATAAAAGAATTAATTTTTTTTTCCAAAACAAACAAACAAACTCTTGCCCATAAAACTTAGCTATATCTTAATAATTTTTCTTCCTCGTGATTATATATAGAATTTCACTCTTTTCAAGGCTGACAAAGCATCAGCATTTTCAGTGAGCTATCTACTGTCTCTACCATGAATACGTGATTGGGTAAAGGATTCTGCCCCTGTGTGCATTGATTTACACTTCCTTGACATACAAAGCTTATGAAGGCTACATCCATTGTTCTCCCCGTTGCTTCTGAAGGACAATGAGTGGCAACGAAAATGCCCTTCATGATCACCTTCTCTTATGCAACCATAACCATGACATGTTTATGAAAATCATGCTCTTCAATTTTCACTTAAATCTAAATGTTTCATTTGCCAACTTAGACTGTGGGATGTAATTTAATTTCCCTCATACTTGCACAGGAAGAAAAAAAATTGGCTTGATTTTGGTTCAAGGCTTCTCTTGAAATACAAGGCATGAAAGTCATATTCTACATTGTCCAATTCGTCTTCTTAAATACATGCACGCATCTGCCACTGAAGCCAAGAAGACTTTTATCTAAGGAAAGTATGTTGGCTAAGAGCCAGTAATATCCTCTTTTGCTAAAGTAAATCTTAGAACATAATACTCTATCATTTTCTTCCTCTTAATCAGAGAAAATGGCATTCATATTTTCTTATTAATCCTAATAATCTCCTTTATAAAAATGAATTAGCCACCTTAGCAATGGTCTGATGGTAGCCTAAAAACTGGAGCCACAGCCTTTTGAAAGTTAATCATTCTTAAGACTCAGTGAAATCAGCAGTACAGAAGCACTTTCTTTGATTTTAATGTGACTGAAGCACGCTTCACATTCTACATACGAGTCTTGAGCCTTTTGAATTTCCAGACGCCATGAAGATATTAAAAGCGTACCATGTCTCTGTGTTTTAGAAAAGCGAGGAGTTACATCCTTTCTGACTCATTTGTTGTATTCGTCATGGGTTGCTGGAACAGCTGGCTACCTGCCCATGAATCAGCATGCACCATATTGGAACTAGCTGAAGGGAAACTAGGTTCCTCGGGATCCTGATTTCATGGTGGCACAACAAGGCTATGGCACTGAATATTAAGGATGCCTTTGGGACTGGATGAAGGTGAGGGAGAGTGTCTGCAAAAGCTGTAGGCACAGGCCCAAAGGGAGGCAAGCTTAAGCAATCTTTGCCCGCCTCCTCCCATTTTCTCTTGTTCCCCAAAAGTCAAACAAGACGTATGTTCAAAATCTTTGCCAGGTTAATATTCATGCCCTAGTAGCCTTATCAGCCCTCCTACTTTTTTTTTTTAAGTACCCACACTAAAGTGCCCTCTTTACACAATCTTATGAACTGAGTGAAGTCAGTACAGGGCAGAGGAATACAACTATGCCTGCCCACTTGTTCATTATTCCTATTTATGTGACTTACATCCCAGCTTTCTACCAAAAGAGACATAAGGTAGCTCTCAGGATAACAGATTCCCCTAAAAATAATAAAATGCACATATTAAAATATAAATTAAATTAAATATACTATTAATGCATAAATTCAAACAATGTTTAAGTGACTTATCAATAACACATGAGCAATAAAATATCTAAGGAGAAAAGCAGAATATAAATCATCTAAATAAATAAATATCTTTTTAAAAGCTCATTCAAAAGCATCTTCATTTTATAACCTCTGGTCATAACAGTCAGTCAGTTGCTGAAGGTCTTCACAGAAAAATTTGTGACTGCCAATGGACGGCCAACAAGAAGCCTGCTGCCCCTTCGAAGGAACTGCTATAATCAGGGAACAGCTACCAAGAAGGCCCTCCTATGTCTCTGCATCAAAGTACCTCTGAAGGTGGTGAGACCAAGAGAAGGGCCAGGCCCACATAATCTCAAAGCCTGGGCAGACTTATATACGAGAACACAGTCTTTCAGATAAATTCCCAATCCCTCCATGTCACATTAAATGCCTACTTGTTATGCTTTGGGACTGTTTTGTACATTCAGATTCCAGTCTTTCGGTCACTTTTGCAACATTTGGAGAAAGCCTACTAAAGTTCCATACAATCTCACTGTTGCAGAGTGCTATAGCAATGAATTAGACAAGACACATGTTTTGTCAATTTCTATTTCCTCCCCGCACCATACAAACCCACTCCCGAGATGCAAACATTTCATGGTTACACTGAATTGACTGGATTTGCTACAAGAATATTCTGAAAGACTGCAGTAAAAAGACTATACACCTAAATACTCTGAAGGCACCAGATCACATCTAACCTTGGAAGCTATGCAGTTAGTCCTGATTAATACTTGGATGGGAAACCCAACAACTAATACCAGAAGCTACAGATTATATTTCAGAGAAAGGAACTGGCAAAAACACCTCTGAGCTCTCCTCTCCTAACAAAACTCTATGCAGTTCATGGAGTCACCACAAGTCAAGAGGCTACTTGAAAGCACATACTCACACACTTGATTCTAACTGAGGAGGTACATTTCTGGCAGCTGAAATATCAAGTTCTTGAGGCCATTTCTGCACAACGTCACTATAGCTCAACAGCAGTGGGTTGTTTCTGGTCCAGGAGTCATACCACTGCACAACGTTGTCACTATCCAGCTGCTATCCCTCCCCAAGAGTCACCAAACATGTTGTTGGGTTTTAACCACATTGTATTTCCAGAAAAAATCTGTTAAGAGCCTCCTTTAGTGCTTTAATCCCATCAGCCGGCGCAGTGCAGTACCATAACAGTGCTTGATAGTGCTTCCTGTGGTCACGGATCCAGGGGTGGGCGGGGTGTGGGAGTGCCCAGCTCGTCCCTCCTTCAGCTACTCCCACTGTGTGACAATTCTGAAATCTATCACCTCTCCATGCTTACTTTAAATTTCTCCTTTGAGTTAAAACTTTTTTATTTTTTTAAACACATTTTTAAGCATTATAGCAGAAAACTGCAATCGTGTACTGGCATGTCATGCTGTTATAACATTGCTGCCCCAGTATGGCTTCCAAATAAAAGAGCAAAAACAAAAAACAAAACAAAAAACCAAAACATGCAATCAGGGCGGTGGGGAAGGTAAAGGCAGGGCAAGGGTTCTCAAGGACACTGTAGTGTGGAAGGAACACTGGTGGCAATACTGCTACTCATCCGCTTAAGGTGGAGGGCTGCAGAAGACAGCAGCCTTTTCCGCAACTCACTTTTTCTCGGCGCTGGGGTGCGGGGATCACACGAGCAGCCTCCAGTGAGAGGTTCTCATGTCCGCGCTGCTTGAGCTCTGCACAAGCTGCTTGCTCCTGAGCAGGCAGCGTGAGAGCCCCGCCTCTTCCTTCTGCAGTGCAGCCTGGGAGTTTCCCAGACTGCGCTGGGGCAGGAAGCGTGACCGCTACGGCTCCAGAGACTCCACATGCACAGCAAGTGCATGCAGGGCCCTGGAGCAATGTGCGATCACACACCATTTTTGGCTGAAAGCTGAAAATGAAAAAGTGCGCGAGCGGTGTCTGCCCTACCCTGGAGCGTCACGCGATTGTGAGCGCATCATGCAGATCGCTCCTCACAATTGCGCGACGCTCCAGGCACCCTTTTGCATGGCAAATGCTGTGCGAAAAGGGCCTCCATTTCTAATCTGCTACCATCGTGCAAATTGCAATGCTGGGATTGTAACAGTACAAAACGCTAATGGCATACATTGCAGAAATGGCCTGAATCTCGACAAGAATTTTTCTTTCTTTTCTTTTCCTATTTCCTCAGTATAGCTGGGAGAAAGAAGGAGGATTTAGGCTTGAATCCTATTGATAGTCTGAACTGGAGCAGACTCAATGAATCTATTTTTGAACAAGAAGTCAACATCTATGTGAAACTTACTGATTCTGTGGATTCATTTTGATTATGAAAGGGGGCCAGGCTTCATATTTCTATTGGAACACTAAATGAAGAATGGTAGATGTTTCCTGCCTTTTTTTAAAAACTATATTTATTGCCTGAAGACTCGAGGAAGCTCAAAAATGAAATCAGATAAAAGACATATAAAGACATTAAAATATTGTTGTTAAAAACTAGCTAAGCTATCAATAACATTAAAAACAATTTAAAACATGTGTTAAAAAAAATAAAATGCAGTACCCTGTTAAAGCCCTTTCTTTCATAGGCATACAGATTCTTTTTCAATGCCTCAGGGTGATTTCCTTGATAAGTCTTTCTCAGTTTTATCACGGAGCAAGATCCAGCTCCCAGAATAAACTCATAAATCAGAAAATGGCAAAAGAAAATGTTTTCTTCCTCCATGTCTGCCTTTTTACGCCGTTTTGTAGCACAACAATTGACTGGGGTTACATTTTTCTTTGAAAAGATACAGTTTTACTGAATACTTGATATATCAAAAGTAAAACACATCCCTGAGAAAATATTTGTATTTACTTGCTGTAGGTAAAGACTCCACTTAAAACACTTACACACTTACCTTCCCTGCATTTATCTGCTCTTCAGATCCATCTTCTCAAATCCGGTGCCTTTCAGCCATACTGGACTGAAACCCTCCTCATCCTGCCCTAAAGCACAAATGAATGAGCAGACTCCTTTAACCTCCTATCCTCACTTCCATCTTTCTTTCTTTCTTTCTTTCTTTCTTTCTTTCTTTCTTTCTTTCTTTCTTGTCATGTGCATGAATGGGGTCTGAACGTTATCAAGGGAGTGTGGTGTAGTGGTGTGTGTATTGGACTACAACTCTGGGAGACCACAGTTGAAATCTCCACTAAGCCATGGAACCCACTGGGTGATCTCAGGCAAGTCACATTCTCTCAGCCTTGGAGAAAGGCAATGGCAAAGCTCCTTTAAGAAAACCTTGCCAAGAAAACCCCACGATAGTGTCATCACAAGTCAGACTCAACTTGAAGGCAGCATGGCAACAACATGTGCCAGTCATCATGGTAAGCAGCAACCAGCATCCTTCTTCCCCAAGTGTGCATATCTGGGCATGTTTTAAAACTTATTGTATATTACTTACTTGGCAGTCTTTTACAAATATGGGAAGGTATAAGCAGGTTCATGCTTGGACGCCGCTGGGTTGGGGCTAAACCCGATCCTTCCACTCTGTGACAACCACAATCAAACCTGCTCCTATTGCTAGAGTCTGGATCCTACTTCTTAGTCACTCTTGTCCTATTTAATCAGGGCCATCTCCAGTCTTTTCAGTGCTGCAGCCATTTCTGAAAAGTGGGGCCTTCCCACCTCGGCTTTGGTCAGTCAAGCACCTGCTTAAGCCCATTGGGGATCTCTTCAGTTATCCCTTGTGTCCATCTGCTACCTGGCTGGCCCAGCCTGCCTTTGCTTTCAGTCATAGATGGCCTGAACAACATCAGTTCAGCACGTCTAGACCCCAATAGTAGCATTCTGAATGCAGTTACAGACACGCATGGTTGCTTCCATTCTGCTTGTTATATTAACAGAGTATAACAGAGAGCTAGAAACTGATTCTCAATTGTAAATTATTAAATATATATTGTTCTAATCTTGAACTGGGATTTTAATTTTCTATCTCATACACTGAAAAGCCTTGGGCTATCTCTGGCCAAGTATCCTTGGCAAGCAGTAAGGTGAGGCCCCCGAACTCTCCATGAGATCACCATCCTAACACTATTAATAGAGGGGTTTTATGAACCTGGTCTTTTCTCTGTATCTTTTATCTTTCTTCAGGCTAAATGAACGGATTGCCAGTTTTGAGCTTCATTCACACAGTTCAAATAAAAAGCTGCCTTGGTAGTAACGCAGAAAAATTCTCCATTTTAAAGAAAATAGTGAAATATGTTTCGAATGCCAACAACAACAACTCCTCTGAGCTCCTGTTATGTTGGGCATGCTTACATTAGCAAAGGCATCCAGTACTTTCATTCACATCTCAGTTTTATTGCTCAGAGCGAGGCACTTTCTACAGATATATTGCAAAAACTGTAGCCCTTTCCGCAACTCACCTTTTCTCAGCGCTGGGGTGCGGGGATCGTGCAAGCAGCCTCCAGCAAGAGGCTCTTGCGTCCCTGCTGCTCCAGCTCTGCATGAGCTGCCCGCTCCTGAACAGGCAGCGTGAGAGCCCTGCCTCTTCCTTCCTTCCGCAGCCTGGGAGTTTCGCAGGCTGCACTGGGGCAGGAAGCGTGACCACTGTGGCTCTGGAGGCTCTGCACACACAGCAAGTGTGCTTGGGGCCCTGGAGCAATGCGCGATTGCACACCATTTTCGGCTGAAAGCCGAAAATGAAAAAGTGTGCGAGCGGCGCCTGCCCTACCCTGGAGTGTTGCACGATTGTGAGTCCATCGTGCAGATCACTCCTCACAATTGCGCAATGCTCCAGGCGCCCTTTCACATGGCAAATGCCGTGCGAAAAGGGCCTATGTGCTAAAGTACTTCTGCACTTAGGTACTTTTCTCCACATCATCAGCCATTTCTTTTTGATCTGAATGCACACCTGAATGAACATCATGTACAACAACATTTTACAGGAGAATTATTAGGTGTTTTGTTGTTACTTTGAGAAACAGAAATTAGATCATCAGTGCTTTGGGGCATACATGGGGTGTTTAAACTCAGGCATGCAACCTCCATAGCAGTCTCCCACATCAGAGCCTGCAATACAGGAGCACATCTACTTAAAACAGAACCTGGAAGAGTTCGGTTTTTGTACTACAACTTCCAGAATCTACCAGCCAGCCTGGCTTCTGTCTGCAGGATCCTGGGATTTGTCTTCCAAAACCTACTTTCTCAAGATCTATGGTTAATGATGAAAGGTAATGTCTACCTGCTGAAGGCATCCAGCACCCATTCCAACTCTCCTGAAGTCTCCCAACTAGCCAGAGGAACTACAGAATGTCTGCTAGACTCCTCTTCCTCCTGGCACTTGAGGTAAGATATATTTCATCCATCTGTTCCACCACAACCAGTCTTTTTATGCCCATGACAGGTTGGCATTTATTTATATAAAAATAGAAACTGATTGTGGAACTGCAAATTGTCTCTGAATGGATAGACATCTTCAGCTCAAACACTGCCACCCAGGTACTGCCCTGCGTCATACCACCAATTTCTCCCTCAGCCACCAAACGTTTAATAGTTAAATATGGTTGGGATTGTAATCCTGCACCTTTTTACCCGAAAGTAAATCCCGTTGATCTCAACAGGTCTCACTTCTGGAGAAATATAGATATACCGTATTTGCTGGCATACAGGACACACCCATGTATAAGACGCACCCCATTTATGCACTGGCAAATACTCTTTTCCAGTGTATAAGACACACTGGTGTATAAGACACACCCCATTTTCAAACAGTATTTTTGGGGGGAAAAGCGAATCTTATACACCAGCAAATACCAGTATTTAAAAATATATTGGGTGGGAATTTTATGGAATTGGGATCCTTTTTAACTCACAGCCAAAATATCTTTAAACTTGTTTTCAACTAGTTTCCTAAAATCCAGAGAGTGTATCTGACTATGTCCAGTTTTTCTTCTCCTCAATATCATTAATTCTGAGATGATGCTACTTCCACCAGCTGCTTTCACCTCATAAACCCATTCTCCCTTGTTGATGAGGATCAGATCTAAGAGAGTTGATCCTCTTATCTGTTCTTCTACTTTCTGGAACATAAAACTGTCAACAAGGCAAGTCAGGAAGTTATTAGACTTTCCAGATCAACACAATATGACTTCTAACAGATATCAGGATAACTGAAGTCTCCCATAACTACTACAGTCTCCCCTATTTGAAAATTTGGCAATCTGATCTAAGAAGACATCATTTAGCCTTTCTGCCTGACTTGGTGGTCTGCAGGAAACTCCCAAATGATATCACCATTAGTTCATGCTCCTTTTATTTTTATTCAAAGCTTTCAGCTAGTCTTCCATGTCTGTTTATTTATCAACTATATTTTTAAGCCATCATAATCTCTGGGTGGATTATAAAACGCTAAAAGAAGAAAGTACAGTGCAATGGAATGTCCCACATTTTCTTTCAAATGGCAGTACTAGAAAATATATTAAAACAATCATAAAATCTAAAGTGTCTGAGAGGAGAGACATCTTGATTTTATGGCTGTTTTTAGATCTTTTCCTGGTGCCACAAAATAACACTCTAGACTCTAGGAAAACCTCCTTGGAGAGGTCATTTCGCAAACATGATGCCACAACTAAGAGGCCCCTCTTTCTTATAGCTATACTTATAAACTGTGCTTACAGCTTTATTTCCTTTGCAAGAGCAGGGGTTCTGAAGACAACCCAAGGAAGATCCAGACTACTGTAGAAGAGATTGTTCTTCATTCCTTTGGCCCCCAGTTATTCAGGATTTCAACATTAACACTGCGAATTGATCTAAGAAATGTACTGGAAACCAATGCAACTGATCAAGAATTGGTATCACATGGTCATACTGAACTGTTCCAGTTAGCTCCATAAGGATCCAAAAGATAAAAAATAAAATAAAAAATCCAGTGTTTTAAACTAATTGAACTAACAGAGATTTTTAAAGGTAATCCCAGTACAATCAATAGTTGTTGTTGTTGTATGCCTTCAGATAATTTCTATGACCATTTCCACACAAGACTGTTATTGCACTATGATTCCACTTTCAACATCCTATGGAATCCTGGGGTTTGCAGTTTAGGGAGGGGCCGGCCAGTCCCTCCCTAAACTGCAAACCCCAGGATTCCATAGGATGTTGGAAGTGGAATCATAGTGCTATAGCAGTCTCATGCAGAAATGGCCTAACTCATGGCAACCCTAAAGTGAACCTATCACAGGGCTGAGAGTGTGTGATGCTCCTAAGGTCGCCCAGTGGGTTTCCATGGCTGAGCAAGGAATCAAACCATGGTCTCCAGGGTCATAAAGCACAGCTCAAACCATTACCCCATGCTGGTACATTGCAATAACCCAAGTAGAACATCACAAGGGCATGGATAATTATCACTAAGCTATCACCATCTGTGTAGGACCACTGTTGGCATATGAATAAATAGTTTTAATACTTCTGATTGATTATTGTGATTACTTTAATACTTTGTTGTTTAACTTGTTTTAGTGATGTTTGTTAGATACCTTGACTTCATAAAAACTAAATGGCAGAATAAAAATTCAAACAAATAATACAATGTGGTGTTAAGACTCTTGTTGACACCTTTACTCCCAGTCCTTGTGAGGTGCAACCCAACCCTCATCAGAAGTCTTCTTCCGTCAGAAAAAGATCCAAACTTTCCCTGACAACACTACCTACTTCCAGTACAGCAGGCCTGCATATAATGTGAAGGATCCCTTCCAAGACCCTTCGCATTATACAATATTCATATATAACATAGAACCCCTTTTTGTGGGGGGATCCTGTTCTCTCCTTTGTGAACGAGAGAGCAGGACTGGAACACAGACACACACTCCACTGCCAGCCAGCCTGGGATTGTTGATGGCATCTTCAGCAGAGACATGGCAGTGGGTGTACATGTCTGCTGACTCTGCTCTTTTGTTTGCAAAAAAGAGAGCATGATCAGCACACACACACTCCACTGCTAGATGGACTGGTGTTGTTAGCAGTGCCTTCAGCAAGGGGGGCATAGTGATCCTACTCTCTTGTTTGCAAATGCCCAAGCAAGATCGGCAACGCTCCCTCCACCACCAAATTGTCGACGGTGGTGGTGCCAACACCCATGGGCTGGCCAGCAGCTTCAGCAGGGACATGGCAGTGTGTGTGCGTATGTGTGCATGTATCAATCCTGCTTTTTCATTCCCAAATGAGCAAGCAAGATTGGTACCCCCCCCACTGCTGCTGTGCCCCTGCCAAAAGTCCTTGCGTATAACCGAAACCACATAAAATGAAGTTGTGTTAAATGTGAGACTACTGTATTTGTCTTCTCTTCTTGTGACTTCAATACGAAGGAACACCTGGGAAGATCACCTGCGGTTCCATGGTTGTGCAGCTTCCTACTGTCTTCCTCACTTACAATATATACAAAGCTGTGTCTGGTTTATCAGTTGTTACCAGATGGACAAGCAGGAAGGCTTAATGGGGCTTATGAAGCTTTCTTTCCAAGTACGATAGAATTCACACAGCTCTTTTGCTGACTTTCAGGATGGGACAGTGTTGCCTCCATCACTGTTCACAGGGAATCAACATTTAGTTGTTGTTATGTGCCTTCAAGTCAACTCCAACTTATAGTGACTCTATCACAGAGTTTCCTTGGCAAGATTTATTAAGAAAAAGTTTGCCATTGTCTTCCTTTTAGTCTGAGAGAATATGATTTTTCCGGGGTCACTCAATGAGTTTTCCATGGCTGAGCGAGGAGGTGAACTGTGGTCCTCCAGAGTCTCAGTCCAACATTCAAGCCAGTGCACCATCATGCTGCCTCTGAATCAGCCACTCCAAGCACATATTTCCTCCTCAAGATCTCTGAACCTCCCCTTCCTGTAAGGCTTTGGTGTTATACTGCTACAATGCTAAATTATTGTACTGTTGCTATGCTAAATTATAGGATAGGCCCAAAGCTGCAAAAAGTGTGGTTCTAGCCTACTGCCCTCATCAAGCCTCAAAGCTTTCCATCTTCTATTATTCCATATTAAAAAGAACATGTCACATAACTTCACCTTATTTAATAGCTGTCAATTTATTTGAAAAATTGCTCATTTTGTACCTGTGCCCAGTTTTGGTCTAAGGCAGCTTCTGACTATCATTAATTTCTTCCTGTCCTGGAGAATTTGGGTACAGAAACCATGAGAGTTTCTTATGGGCTTTACAATTCTTAGTGAGTTACAAGACAGCCAGATGAAGCTGACAAAACCTGAATCTGGCATCTCTGAAGACATTAAAATTAAAAACAAGCAAAACTGGCAGAAGAGTCTTGGAAAGCACACTCTCAAGGTGATACAGCCAACACCAAGAGAAAAATATTAAGTGTTTAAAGAAACCAATAAAAACAGGGGCCTTATTCTTCTCAATTCCCATTATTGATCATAAACCATATTCATTCTTATGCAGAACACTGAGTAAAAAAAACCCTAAAAATAAAAATAAAGAATTTAGCCGCTAGTTATACCAATTAGAATATGCTCATTTTGTGTGTGTGTTTGTAAAAGCTTACACTATCCTTAAGGCAGTCGGTACTTATTTTGCACCTTATGTAGAAAGAATTATTCCCCTAACACAGAGCCTCAAAGTAGCCTTGCACCCTTTTGCAGCAGCCCAGAGAAATACTGGCAGTTCCTCTGGTATCAGAATACCTCAGAAGCCAACAGCAGCTGGCTGAAGGCCTCTTGAAGCTCAAAAAGGCAAACAGTTAATAACCTCCCAATGTTGTTTGTCTTCAGAATACAATATTGAGATGTACACTGCTCCTAGATTAAAAACACTATTCTTAACTGTCTCACCTAACAGCCAAAATCTGGTATTATTTTCCCCTAGTTTTCATTAAAGAAAGCATGGATAGGACCTTGTGGCTCTCCAAATGTTGTTAGACTGAAACTCCCATTGTTCCACACCAGCACATGACAGATAAGCATGAATAACCCCATCATCAACTCAAATAAACAGACAGATGATACAGATATATAAGAAAACGCCAGAACGAAAAACCTTCAGAAGACAGGAATTTGGAGCAAAGAAGCAGGGAGACTGCAAGAGTAAACAGACACTTGGAAATATGCACAAGAAAAGCCGTTTGAATGCTGTTTGTTTGTGATATGAAAAGGAGAAACTGCAGCAGAGGAAGCACAAGCTACTCCACCATAGCAGACTGCAGTCTCACAAAACTCTTTTTCTTCCTTTCCTCCTGGAAGCACAACTGGAGCTCTATTACAAACGTCTGAATGTCACACACCTACTTAGCCTCTAGTCTTGCGGCCATCACCCCACCCTGTGGCAATAAATTCCATCACTGAATTGTGCATTGTATGAAGAAGTACTTTCTTTGGCCTGAACTGAACTTACTGTCAGTGAGCTCACTTCAGCCTCTTCCTAGTTCCACTATTACCAGAAAAGTGTACTACCTATAGCAATGATGGAGTTTGTAATCCAGCTGGGTGAACTAACTGTCCTCTGAACTGTCATAATTAACCAAATGGAAGACCAAATCGAAACTCAAAAATCTTTAGAGTCATCTTTTCATTTCCAGCTCCTTCCCTTACTCTACAGACTACTCTGCTGCCTTTTCTTATTATCACAGACTCACTTCATTCCTGCTCATCAGGTTTGCTCTCTCTTCTGGTCTGATGCGCTGCCATTATTACTTGTTCAACTGTCTCCTACATGTAACACTTCAAGAGCATTAGCTAAGTAGCATATTTTCATTGACTGGCACGGATGCTTACCTCCTGAAGGGGGGGGGGGGAGAAAAACCTACAAAGAAAGTGATCAACGACAGAACTAGCAGGAAAGGCTGAAAAGCAATAAGGAGAAGAAGGCAAAAAGATCACCCTGCAAGTGGGCAGGCTGGTATTGTAGAAAGCTGCTCCTATCACTTATTGTGCAGTTTTCTGCATCAAGGGAGCTCTGTGTATCTCTCTTTCCTTCTGTGGATAGTGAATTGTGGAAGTATATGGTTTTATTATACCATGAGTCACTTGAAGACTATAGTGGATAAGAAAAGCAAGCTATACAAGAAGAATGCTTCATTCAAATTTTGCTTCTCACTGCCATTAACTCATGAGACAGCCTTGCCAAAAAAATTTTTTTTTCCCCTCAGCCACCTCCAAATGATCATACAGGGATAATAACACTGTCTGACCTTGGAGGAGTGTTGTAAAGATTACAAGATAAATTGTATAAAACATCTTTAATGTTCTAGTCTAAAGCACAAGGCTGGATTGCTCCAGTATGGTGTAATGATTACAGCGGGGCTTTCCAAACGGTGTGTTGCCACTAATTAGTGTGTCACCTGCAGTGTGTAGGTGTGTCGCCTCCGCGGTCCGAGAAAGACCCCCCCCACCTGAGCCTAGCCGGCCACCACCACTCTTGCCAGGGTCTTTCCTCGATGAAAAGTGGAAGCTTAAAAATGCTTGATGATAAAAATACGAGCATCTTCATTTAATATTCCACCAAATATTGAAAAGCTGTGTCAACCTGAAAGATCTCTTTAAAATTGTAATTATTGGTTATATTCAATTTTTTAAAAAATTCTTGCACATATTTACGTATTTTTACTCATAAATGACTACAATCTTGGAAATGTATGTTATTATTTATAAATGATATATTTTTAAAAATATATGAAAGGTTTTCACGAGATATGTTATGTCCCCATACATTTTGTTATTACAATTTATGTATGCGTCTGTGTCTACAAGGGGTTAATTTAACCTCCAGATTGCTAGTAAAACTGAATTACTGTGTCACGAAATGATACATGTCTAAAAAGTGTGTCACCAACATGAAAAGTTTGGAAAGCTCCGGATTAGAGTGTTTGACTGTTACTTAGCAGACCCAGGTTCCAATCTCTGCTTGACCATGAAATTCACTTGCGGTGGGGGTGACCTTGGAAGACACTCTTGCTCAGCCTGACCTACCTCACACAGTTGTTGTGAGATAAACTGGGGCAGATAAAGTAAAATCAAGTGAAATAAAGTGGGGATGCGGACATGTACAGCAGCTTCAGCTCCACTGGCAGAAAGGCATATATAAACAAGACAAAAAAAATAATTACAAAGACTAAATATTACTGTTGGATCCTTTGCACTTAAAAAAAATGGGAGTGAACCAAGGGAAATTCTGTAGAATGGGTAATAATCAACACTAGCAAGTAACAAAGGAGGCATTTCCTTACTAGCTATGCTGATAGCAATACACAAATCAGTAATATTTTCATTATTTTTGAGTTAAACCAGCTGCTTTGGTTTTCTTTTGGGAAATCAAGAACAATTTTCCCAGAAGGAAAGGAACGGAGAGGCTACCCATGCCTGCAACTTTGGAAAAAACGTATAATATCACAATTAACTAGCCCTTTCTTTTAAAAATAACACATAATAATATTAGATGAGCTTTATACATAGCAGTATTCTCTTAGCTCACAACAAACTCTGTCTGCGTTCTAACGGTAGAGCAGCCTTTCAACAACTATTTCCTTCTCTCTTTTTGTATGAACTGATTTTTCCCCTACAGACAATAAACATTCATGTCCTATAGAAAACACATAGTGCCAATGTAGATTGATCAGGCAGCTGGCAAAGACCTGAAGTACCAGCAGATCAGCCAACAAACCTGTGGGAAGGGAAGCAGAAAGACCAGCTAAAAACAGGTGGGCAGATAATCTAACAGCACCACAGAATAGTTTGGTTACTCGGCTAAACAAGTTGTTCAGCCAGAGCTACCACTACAGATCTGGGAACGTTACAGCATTCAACAATACAGTACTGATCCTCTGGTGCCTCCTGGGCCCAGGAGGATTGTGAGTTCCACTGAAAGGATTCTGCAGGGACCAACCTAAGACATTTTTGCTGCCTAAAGAGTTACAGCAAACGGTGTCCACTGCCCCAGGGAAGGTGTATAGCACTCAGAACCAGCCAAGTTATTTTGGTATGTGAGGCAACTGATCCTCTTCTGTGACAGTAAAAATACAAAAACAGTCATTTAGATAACAAAATGTTCTACTTGGGGCAACCCTAGTCTTAGGGCTGATCCTAAGTTCTCAACTCTTCTACCTGCTACAGTTCCAGCCTCAAATGCTGGAGAGGATTTGGCATCAAACCAGTACACCAAAATTCATTCTGCAGTTTATCTGCACATATGAATAAGCCTTCAAATAACAAAACCAGCAGATTTGCATTAAGATATCGAAGTCAGTATAAGAACTTATGTCAGAGGGGAAGAACAGGTTTTGCTTAAGTTCTAGTCCTTAAAACAACCCTGCTGCTGTTACACACAATTAAGGCAGCAGCTTATTAATTCTCCTTGACACCCATTACTCTGAGCAGAATGAATATAAAATTAATAGGTTTTCAACTACCTCTCCTACATATCCCAGTGCAAGAGCTTTTCTTTCCGAAAAAGGAAACAAACCTTCTATCTTCTGTAACTTATGTAACTTCATCAGGTCAAGATGAATAGAGACTGAGAGAGAGAACAATACCTTTGAACAATAGTGTTCAATCTTTTAAAAGAATATTAAAATGGTAATTCAAAACACAAAGTGCTTCTTTTATACTATATTCCAAATGCACAAAAGTACTAAATTATAACTTCTGTGTACATGGAAGGCATGTGTAATTAAGTTATTCTCCTGACAGGTTTATTCATCTATAATATCTAAATAAAGGTGAGTTTGTCAGTGCTTTATATTTTATAGATGCAGATGGCATTATTTAAAACAGGACTAATTTATCTGCTGCTTGCAATACTTTCATTTCAAATATATTTATTCCATCTTCTTGCCATGCTTTATGGATTGGATTCATACACTCACTAAGGATTGGATCCAGACTTCATCGTGCTTAAAAAAGACCCAGTGACATACTGAAGAGTAACCCTACAGAAATCAATGTAACTGTAACAGGGCTGTTCCACTGGCAGACCCAATTTCATCAGTAGACCTTATGGAAGGTGGGTTGTTTTTAAAGTCTGCTCCAAAGATGTGGAAAACCTTCCAAAGCATGTTTTTCATGTAAGGCAGGTGGCTGGGGGCGAGGGGCAGAAGAGTTTCTTTCAAGTAACGTGACATTGGATTTTAAGCCTCAAAAAGTCATGACCAACTTAGCTCCCATAGAATGATTCCACTCTAAGTATGACAAAGCTTGGATCCAGGCCCAAGTATGCCCCTTAATTTGTCTCTACCTCTCTGTTTTAGGTTTTACATCTTCTGACATGGCTTTTAGAAGAACACAGGCGTCCCTGTATCACTGTAGCTCTTCTGCAATAAGCACACATTGACCACCCTGCAGAATAGTTTCCAGATGAGTACTGAGAAACAACACAGACCTATTTTACATCACAAAGGCTCCAAAACATCCATGACTCATATCTAAATGGACACATTGTACAAATATCTTCAAACAAAACCAAGCTACTGGATTATAAATGCATGCTCACCACTTAATGACTGCAGATCAAGCACCAATGCTTTCATATCATCTCAAATAGTTAGTACTTGAAAAATGTGTGTGTGTGTCTGTCTGTGTCTGTGTTCGTGTGTGTTTCTATATGCATGTGCCTTCAAGTCACCTCTTGACTTATGGCAACCCCATTAATTTCATAAGATTTTCTCAGTCAAGGAATACTCAGGTGGCTTAGCTATTTTCTTCCTCTGAAATACAGCCTACAGCACCTGGTATTCATTGGCAGTCTTCCGTCCAAGTACTAACTAGGGCTGACTCTGCTTAGCTTCCAGGATCAAAGAAGATCTGGTGCCTTGAAAACTTAGCTACATCCTACTGTAAGGTCCAAAAATTCTTCACCTGTTCTTTAGAGCAAACAAATATCTGCTTGGAAATGTTAACCAGATTATATGTTTTTAATTTCTTCTTTGAACACAATATTTTTAAAATGCCATTTAAAGTTGATCCATTGCGTACTTGTTTCCCTGTGTGTTTATCTTTGAGTCGCATACATAAATACATAAAATACACAATTGAACCACTAGTTCAATGGTGAACTGATTTTATCTACTTTTAGCACAAGTAAAAGCAAGGGACTATACATTCTCCACATATCCAATCTTTCATAAAAGTCTAGAATGTCAAATTGAATATTAATAAGGATACTGCTCCTATTTTATCTACCTAAAGGACAACTGTTAAAATAACTTTAAGCCAGCAGTTAACATTATTAACCTTACGGAAGAAAACTATAAACAATATTCTTTCTTCTTTAGCCCTCACATTACTTTTGTAAGCCTCAAGGCTTACAAAGGTCAAGGGACAATGCAAAATGCATGTCATAGGCCGTTTCCGCACTAAATTGTTATAGCGCTATGATTCCACTTTCCAAGTGGAATCATAGCACTATAACAGTCTAGTGCGGAAATGGCTCCAGTTTGAGCAAATCACTTAGCTTGCACATCCAAGCCCAAAATTAAATTTCTTTAGAATGATTCCACTGACCAGAATTAACAGCCTGGTTGTCACTTGATCATGGGCATCAAGCGATGGCTTTCACATGAAATCAAGCCAATCACCTGATAATGCAAAATGCCTTTTCAGTTCTGCTTTGCCTGCCAGTGATTAGGTGGTAAGATTAAGCAGTGCACATGCATGTGCCAGCCAGTTCTTCCTTGAGCTCAGAGTCACTTGGTTGAGGCTCCCTTTCTTCCTCCTTCCCCCAGTAACTACTGCTATTTACTTTTTGCAAAAGAAGTGCTGACAGCAATCCAGATCAAAGAAGTACACAATGTTACATGTCACAGCAACATCTCCAGCACTTAATAAGGCACATGAGATTCTTTCTGTTTGCACATGAAATACTTCCTATTTGCAATGTAGCTGTAAAGCCAGTGACTTTTTCTTGGGTAAAAAAACAGGCAGTAACCTTCAGAAACCTCCACAGGAACAGTCTTGGTACAATCAAGGGCTCTTTCACTTGCTTATCCTTCTCAGAAATAGATGTCACCATGTGCTAGCAATGCCCTTTAGCTACAGATAGAGGATGAAGTCTCTATATAAAAAAGTAAATGGATCCAAAGCTAAAAATGAAATAATTTCTTGAAATGTTCCAACTTCCTTGACTGACTATAATTATTTTTGCAGATATGAAATACATGCATTTATCTGTACATTTGTGCCTGTCCTCTGAACTACCAGTAGTTTACTTCAGTAAGTAAATTCAACAATAGGAAAAAGCTGGATTTTGTAACTTCAAAGATAGGACATCAACTTTTTCTGCTGCTGCTTCTAAACACTATTTATATCTCTCTATACGGGCCTGCTTGAACCTTCGGGGTGGCCTTTCTTTCTGTCCCATCACCATCTCAGGTATGGTTGGTGATGACACAGGAGAAAAGTGTTCTCAGCGGCTGCTCCCACACTGTGGAATCCCTCCCAAGGGAGGCTAAGTTGGCCCCTTTTTTATCTCTTTTTACCATAAGGCAAAGACCTTTTTATTTAAACAGGGTGGTTTTTAACTGGCAAGGGATCTTTTAATGGGATATACTATACCTTTCTTATGTTTTACATAAATTTTAAACTGTTTTAAATATTTTAACAAGATTGTCTATTAATATAAATGTTTTTGTAAATGCTAGTACCACCTATTGTTTTACCTATATTTTGTTTTAATTCTACACTGTAAGCCACGCTTTTGATTTTAAGACCACAAGCAAATGCAGACTCCAGGGTGTGAACACTGGCCATTTCATCTTCCTCCCTTCCTGTTTTGCTTTATGTATCATATCTTTTGATGAAGAGTTCTGGGGAACTCAGAAACATCGCATGGAATTTTGTGACCTCTGCATTTTTTTTTTAAGTATTAACCTAATACAGAGTCCATTTTTTTTGCTTTTGGACAAGATGGCAACATTTGATTTTTGCCTCAGCAGATAACAGATGAACAAAGTTAAACAGGAGTAATTCACTGCTCACTGCAGATAAAATAGAAGAAAAATATCCTGTCTAAAGCAAGAAAGAGTCCTGTGGCACCTGAAAGACTAACCAATTAAATGTGGCAGAAGCTTTTATGACTTAGAGACTTTTAATTGGGTACATGAAGTGCTGTCTTCATTTGTTATGCAAGCATATGAGCATGGGGGGGGGGACAGTGGGGCCATAAGGACATGAAATACAAAGAGTAGGAGGAAGTCTGTCACATGTCTAATTTACATAACAAGAAAGACAGTGTGTTCGCTACTGGCTGCTGCGGTTCTTCTCTTGTACATAGTTGGTTCTGAACCAAAATGATGACTGGCTATCTTTTTACCTGCCATCGCCTTTTAGCATCATTATGTCACGCACTTTCTATGTATGATTGTGAAAGATGGGACAGTTAAGAAAGCTGGCAGGAACAGAGTCAACTCATCTGAAATGTGCTGCAGGGTGAGAGATCTACAGACACCATGGACTGCCAAAAAGACAAATGAATGAGTCCAAGTTTGAACTCTCCACAGACGTCAAAATGACTATACTGAGGTTATCCTATTTTGGATATATCACAAGAAGATATACCATTAGAAAAGACAATAATGTTTGGGAAAGTGGAAGGCAGGAGAAAAAAAAGAAGACCACATTACAAGCTGATAGACTCAATCGAGGAAGCCATTGCCCTGGGTTTGCAAGACCCAAGCAAGGCTGTTAATAACAGAGTGTCTTGAAGGTCTCTCTCATTCACAGAGTCATTATAAGTCGAAGCTGACTTGATGGCAATTAACAGCAACACTTTACATGTGCCCATGTTTATATACCACCTGAAAGCCACTTATCCGCTGAAAACAACATGGCTTACTTGAGAAAGTCAGGGTCAAAGCACACACCGTATTAAACATGCAATGTACAGTTGATTTTTTTTTCCAAAAAAATGACTTTTCAAACTCTAAAGCAAGAATGAATTTCTCCAGTCTCAACTGGGCGAGCATGTTTGTTGTTGTGCACCTTCAAGTCAATTACCACTTATGATGACGCTAAGGCAAAACTATCATGGCGGGGGTTTTTTTGTTGTTGTTGTTCAGAGGGAGTTTGCCATTGCCTTTCTCTGAGGTTGAAAGAGTGTGACTTGCCAAAAATCACTGAGTGGGATTCTATGACTAAGCAGGGGTTTGAACCCTGGTCTCTCAAGTCCTGGTCTGAGGTCATTTCTGCACAATGTCACTATAATGCTACAGCAGTGTGTTGTTACCACTCCAGGAGCCGTGCTACCACATAACATCATTGCTATCCAGCTGCTATCCCACCCCCAAGTGTTGCCAAAGCACCTTCTACTATATCCAGAAAAAATCCATTAAGCACCTCCTTTAGCACTTCAATCCTGTCAGCCAGCTCTGTGTGGTTCTGTAAACAGCGCTTCCTGCTGTCGTGGATCCAGCAGTGGGCGAGGTGTGGGCATGCCCAGCTTGTTCTTACCTCCCCAACTCCCATGGCATGGTAACTTCAAAACCAATCAGCAATCTCTGTTTCTTTTAAAGTTAAGCTTTTTATTTTTTAAAAAATACATTTTTAAGTATTATAGCATGAAAATGCAATAGCGTACCACCTTGTAATGTGGTTACAACGGTGTTATGCTAGCACAGCTTTCAAAGAAAAACAGAAGACCAATCAGGAGTGGTGGGGAGGGCTGAAGGCGGGGAAAGGGAGTGGCCAAGGATGCTGTATTGCAGAAAGATGCGGAAAACAACATCCCTAACATCCCTGCTACCATCGCACAAGTGGCAATGCTGGAATTGTAATGGTACAATGTGCTAATGGTGTCTAGTGTGGACATGGCCCAACACTCAAACCACTACGCCACCCTGGCTTCCATGGGGCACATGAGGTGGTGTTTAAATCCTCCCCATTCAAGCTCATACCAGAGAATTTCTGCACACACTTACAACACAGAGATTTTAATGCACTAATAGTTTCCCCTCCTTTCTAGCCTCCTTGCCAAGTGCATCAATTTTTAGTTTAAAGAAAACAAAAACAAACAGACAGAGCAAGGTTTGAAATACCCCTCCCATGCTTATGCCAATCTAGATCACACATATTTTAGAGCAGAGTTTTAGCTACATGCTACATCTTCAACACAGCTGAATGATCACTGATCACTGCACAATGAATCTTCTCTCACATAGGCTTTGGGGGATAGACCTATCCTCACAAAAAGAGAATTGCCTAATCTGGTAACAATAAGCTCCCACTGTTTACATAGAACAAAAATGTCCTTCTGTACAAGTGGGGTTATGTGCTCACACTGTCCCCAAAGTTGTACGTTCCCAGAGGAAATTGCCTGGTGTTTACATTACAGTCTTTTTGGCATCAGTTGAACTTTGGTTCTTCTAGGCTTTTCGGTTACATGTTTTCTTAGCATACGTTGGCACCTTCCATGGGAATATGACATGCAATTATAGATGAACTGAACTTTGTTTTTGTAATTACTGATATTTTGGCACCACCATTTACAACTGTTCTGTCTGCAACTTTGTATACAATGCGGAAGAAAAATTTGTGCTGAACAGGCTCGTAGTCTGTGAAAGTATATGCCACAATAAACACGGTAGTGTTTAAAGCTGAAATGATGCTCCTTGTTTTTCTGCCACAACATGTGAAACACAGCATCTCAACAGACATCCACTTGCTACTGCCGCTGCTGCTGCACAGAAGCTCAACTGCCAATACATCCTAGATTTCCTAGCAAGCATGCTAGTGATAAAGTGTGCATTTATTAGGCAACTGTTTCACCACAATTTCACCTGCCATTTTCCTTCCTTCCTTCCTTCCTTCCTTCCTTCCTTCCTTCCTTCTTTCTTTCTTTTTAGTGTGTTACCTTCTCCAAGAGAAAAAAATAACTAACAAAATCCGCTGTGGAAGCTGAGGGTGGCAGGGAATCTGAGCAGAAAAATAGAAAGGGGAGGGGGAGGAGAAGGGATCTAGGAACACCTTTGAGACTAATTCATATATTTCAGCATGAACTATCGTGGACTTCAATCCACTTCATCAGATGCAAAGATTATGCTGATATATTTCATTTAGTCTCAAAGGTATTGCTATATCCCTCCTCCTACCACCCCCAGCATTTTCCTCCTTATGTTGAAACCGAAGCCAAACAATATTAGTCTGTGAGACAGAAACAAATGAAATAGAAATAGTCTTCTCTTATGAAAGACGGGAGGAAATCTAAAAGTGAGGAATGAACAACACTTTTTTGGCATGTCTGTCAACAACGAAATGAATTTGTTTTAAAGCCCATTTTGGATGTGCTTATGTAAATCTGAAACATAAAGTATGATTTAGTCCAAGGACAGCTGCATGAGATAAGCATGTCTGGTACATGGAAGTGAGACCCACTGTAACCTTATTTAGGACTGGGTTGTTAATGGATAATAAGATAATTGTTTTCCAGAACTTACTTCTTTCTTTTTTTTATATTCTACCTCTCTCCTAATGTGGCTTGACATCACCTCACAAAACAGAACCAGCAAGCGAAAGGGGGAGAAGTATACAGAGTAGTCCTGGCGTATTTTCCAATGGGAAAGATGTAAATTTAGTCAAAGAACCATGGAAATCAATGACTAACTTGTCACGACTAATCTCCCTTTATTTCAGTGTGCTTGCTTCAAGGATGGCTAAGGCCAACCCACTGCTTCCAACTGAGTCCTATGGGACAAAGTAAACAGGGTTTAAAGAAAAGATAAAACCTGACATTTTCAGTGGAATCTCCAGCAAGAAAAAAAAAGAAGTTATTTCCCACTCCAGCGATACCGCCAAGTGCATTGTCTGAGGGGAAAAAATGCAGCACTGCGTCTGGTTATAGGGTCAAATTGGTAATAGAGGCAAAACCACTTTCTTCCACTTTCAAGCTGGTGGTGAAATATCACCTGAAAAGCAAGAAAAGCTATACAGCAAAATGAGAGCGTTGCTTCCCAAAAAAGAATTCTGCCCACCACACTGAAAAATAATTTCTGTCCTCAAATTTCTACCATCAGGATAACATAAAAGTTCAGCTGATCATTTAGAAATGCAGTTGAGGTATCCAAAGAAAAGGGGTAAGCACAACTACCAAAAGAACCAGTGTAGTATAGTGGTTTGAATACTGGACTAGGGCTCCAGGAGACTACATTCTGAATAACCATTCAGGCATGATAACCTGCTAGGTGACCTTGGGTGAGTCCCATTCTCTCAGCCTCAGAGGACGGCAATGACAAACTTCCTCTGAATAAATCTTGCCAAGAGCAGCCTGTGACGTATTCATTTTAGGGTCAACGTAAGTCAGAATCGACTTGAAGGCACATGACAACAACAGCAGCAACAACAATAAGATTAGCAGACACAGCAAGTACAAGCATTCTAGGCACCCAGAATTTTCAACTCCCCACTTTTTTCAGTGCTGGAAATGTGAGACTGAAGGAAAATTTTATTTAGGTGGGTAGAATTATTGGCAGCGCCTTCATTTGCCCCTCTCCTGTGAAACAGATTCAACAGAGTGGGAAGCCATGTTACTCACTGTGCAGATGCTGTCTCCCTGAGCTGCCTACCATTAGTTGTCTCCTTTCCTTCCCCCACACCGCATTCATCATCATGATGACACTTTGCTAGAGCTCGAGATTGAAAAGACAAACCTGGTACAATCACACAACAAAAACGCAAAGTAAATGGTATTCTGTTCTTCATTCATTTTTAGCAGCCTGCATTGTTTTATAGAATGTCTATTACGTTGCTGATCTACATATATTTCAATTATCACTGGCAGAAGTTCTTTCCAACAGATTGCATACATATGGCATAACGCTTCCTTACTGTCAAATACATGCCAGTCATTCCAGAAAATGTTATAAAGCTAAAGAAAAATACAAAGGTGATTTTTAATGCATCTATTTTGCCTGCTTCCAGTACTTCATAATGCATTTCATTTGTCATTCCCTTGATCACTTTGAATAGCAATTAACCAGGAAAAATAGTATAGCATCATGGTAGTTATATGTGTATCACTGATTATTTGCATAGACTCCATCACTTCTCTTGTTTCAGTTAGTGACTTGCTCAATAGAGCACACAATAATGATATTCGAACTCAGATCCAACTATACATTTACTGTAATATCACTCGAGACTACTAGTGATTCAACCGGCTCATCACAGTTCAGGTTGGTAGACACAATGAGAATGTCTGATTAGAATATGGAAATTCTGGATTCAAATCTCTGCTCAGCTTTCTTGCTACCCTTGGGAAAAACCTCTCTCTTTCTCTCTTTAATTTACCTTCCAGGACTGTTGTGAAGCTAAGTCTTTCTCCAAAGAGACTGAGAGAAATCCAGGGCAATAACTCAACCATTGGGAAGGTTTTCATCAATTTGAAATGAGCTAAAAGTGTAAGGCAGGTGAGGTGGAACCACTCTCCAGATGCTTTGGGTTACAGCTTCTACAGCCTTGACCACTGGTTATGCTGGCTAGAACTGATAAGAGTTGTAATCTAAAACATCTGGAGGGTATCAGTTTGTCCATTCCAGAGTAAGGTGTCACTATAACTCTTTAAAACCCAGTTTTTATGCTGTTAGAATAGAAAAAAATTAACATTAAATGATGTCAATCCATATGGGGAATTTCCAGATTTGTAAAATAGCACAGAATGATCCAGTCACAGTCAAATAATCTGAAATCATGCTAATTTAAACACAAGAGTTAAACAGTTCTTTAAACCTCATCTGCAGGAATCCTGCCCTTCCCACCCGCACATTCATAGAGCACGTGTTTGTAAGTACAGACAAAACTGGGCTTAGGGGACCAATGATCTGAGCTCGTACAAAGCAGCTTTTTATGTGCAAGCAGTACGCTGTTAAACGATATCCCTCCCTAAATATATTTCAGTCTCCACATATCAGAATTACAACCACATCTCTGAGAACAGCACCCAGTTAATTAAAATCTCTACACAATCCAACGAATATTATGAAGTTTTCAAGCTAAATGGAAGTTGTAGGTTTATGTTTACAGGTGCTTGTTTGTTGGTTAAGATGTTTCTTAAGTCTGCATTTAATACTGCTCTGTAAGAACAAGCCATATTACTGTCAATATTGACAGTCCAGAGCCAAAGGTTTGAAGTTCTTCTGCACTGTGCTCATAAGACCCAGGGACCGTAAGACCCAGTACTGTGCATACTAAGACCTCAAAGCAAACAGCATCCAGACCAGGCCTATTGTGGACTCAAGCATATTGTTCCAAGTGTTTCCATTCCAATTCTGCAAGAGCAGACTTCAGATCCATGCAAGAGTGCAGGTATCTCTCAAATCCATTAACAAGTCTAGCTTTTGAAGTTTCAGCAACTCACTGGATATGTTCCAGCACTAGATTTTACTTCTGTAAAGACTGCAAGACTTACGATATTTTCATTTAATCCTGGTTGTAATTAGAAAGCCTTTGCAAACCTATTTATTCTCCAAAATCACACAGGAGTACTACAGATTCAAAGAGTGCCTTCAACTGCTCTGTCCTTGGCATCAGAATACAGTGGTCCCTCTGTGTATGAGGATTCCAGGTGATCTCAAGAGACTGCAGAGCATTGCGTTCTATACATAAAATGGTGGTGACATGAACATGGATGCACTGAAGTGTCCATTCACACATTGCCACCATTTACTAGTATGGGATATGGTCATTCGTATTTTTTGCTATTGGCAGGAGGCCTTGGACTGAATCCCCACATGCACAGAGGGTCCACTGTATATGAATGCTTCTACAGCAGTCCTTTCAGCAAAGAACAACACTGTCTAAATCAGCAGCGGGCAACCAACAACCTTCCAGATGTTGTTGGACTGCAACTCCCATCAGCTCTTCACCTACTCTAGCTAATGGTGAGAGATAATAGGAGTTGTAGTTTAACATCAGGAAAAGGTTACTTTTTCACCATTGCCCATGCCTTTGGGGTCATTCTGGGAAACCAGCTTTTCCAAGATGAGATCAAGAGAGTCACAAACTGATCACCCCCAATTTAAATGAACACAGAGTGCACGGACTTACTGTTACAACTGAAGAAGTTCTATTTTTATAAATCAGGGATGCAAACACTGCAGCCTTCTAGATTTTGCAACTCCCAGCAGCCCTAGTCAGCACAGCAAACAGCAAGGAATGCTAGGAATTAGAGTTCAGTAATATCTGGAGGGCCAGCATTTCCCACTTCTGTTACAAATGAACAAGTTCCCAAGGCATGTATTTCTTGCAAGGTAGGGAAAACAGCTGGACAAGGTAATCACCTCTCCATTCCTTCTCTGCAAATGTTACTCTCTTCTTACTGTTCAAAGCAGAGGGCCCTTTCATACTTCACAATTACAGCACTTTGATTCCACTTTAACTACCATGGCTACATTGTATAGAATCCTGGGATTTGTAATTTGATCAGAGGCTCTAGAGGAACTCTCTGACTGAGAATTCTAAACATGCCTTCTTAATGGAAAGTTAAAGAGACATCACAATATTATAACCGTGTAGTGTGAAAGGACCCAGATACTCTTGTTCTGCAACTTCTGAACACAGAGAAAGATCTCATTTGGTTCTTAAAAACCGCAGTTCAAATATGAACTCTGGAACTCTGGTTTGTATGTATAAATGCTTTTTAAGACACCCACGACCATGAAAAGAGGTGGAAGCCAAGGGAAGCACATGTTAGGATGGTAAGCTGTGGCTACTTGTCCATTAAAATGATCAATGTTGCCTTTGCATTACCGGCATCATCTGTCAGTAAAGCTCTTGATTCCCCTACTTCCCATCTTCTCTAGTATTTCATTATTATGAGATCTATTTCATTACTTTTATTTCCCATATGCCATTACTAATACACGTTTGCAGAATGTCTTTTTCTGCTCCTGTTTTAGTGCACTTGGGCGGCTGAGTGGTGGGAGGGGGAGATTATTTGAAACATGGTAATGGATTTTCCAATTTGTTCCATCCTTGAACATTTGTCAACCTTGAGATACAGGCTTTTCAAAACAAAGTGGTTCCTTTTCTCACATGTATACATGCCCTTCCAACATTTGCTTCAGACAAAGAATCACAGCCCCCACCCCCACCCCAAGCAGCCTACGTGGAGTGAAAAAAAAGCACAAACCAGTGAGTCATTGAAGAGCACAAAGTGTGAGTGTGTGTCTTCAAGTCGCTTGTCACCGCACCACAACTGCAGCCACGTATGGAACTAGGCAGTTCATTGGATGAGAGACTGCTGGGAGACTCATATAAGGACAGAAACCAGGAAAGGAAAAAGGCTTTCAGGAAAATCTCTGGAAAGACCAGTTTCAGGGGGACAAACTTTGCTTGCCGAAAGTCACAGCCGAAACTCACACCGAAAGTTAATGCAACCAGGTGAAAGTTCTAGAGGATAGTCAGACAGGCAAAGAACTCTCCAGTCCATAATAATAAGAGAGCCCTGTCTGTCTCTGTAAACTGTACTCTATGATGATGCATCTGGCACCTTCATGATAGTAATCCAACTCTGGATTATGGACTGGAGATTTAACAACAGATAAAAGGAAGTGCTTCTTTATTCTACATACTGAGAGTCTTCACGGGGTATACAGCCTGTGTACGTGTGTACACAGATCATTGATCTGTACACAGCTAGATTAGTTCACATGTAACATTCATCACATGTACTCAGGGTCTAAATAGCTTAAAGGTACCAGATCGCATCTGATCTTAGAAGTTAAACAGGATCAGCCGTGGTTAGTACTTGGATGGAAGACTACCAATGAATATCAGGTGCTGCAGGCTATATTTCAAAGGAAAGAACTGTAAAACCACCTCTGAATATTTCTTGCCTAAGAAAACCCTAAGAGATACATGAAGTCACCACAAGCTGACAGGCAACCTGAAGGCACACACGCACACTCCTGTATTCATACAGGAGTTTCTGCATTTACATTATTTCTCTAGTAGCCAAGCTCATGATTAACAAGCAGTAGAAATAAAGAATTTAGACATGTTCTCTAAATTTATTTTTTAAAACATTAAACAAATATTCATAAAAATGCTGCTGCTACTCTACAAAGAGATACATTGTAGCATGTTTGGTGTGGTTTGCACAGGATTGTGTTCTCAGAAAACATTAGTAGTTGTACCTAAATATACAGTAGTTCATCTGTGCAGAGTAGGTTTTTTTTCCCTTTTCTACCCCAACAACACAGTTATGCAATGGCACAAAACACTAATGAAAGTCAAATATATTTAATGATAAGAATTTATTACAAAGGGAGAAAGAAGGGAAGAAAGCAATTTGAACAATTCAGATAATTACACAATTTAAGTTTCAAAGCAAAACAGGATGGAGATCAAGAAATCAGGTACCTAGAGTTATCAGGCCTTCCTGCTGTTAGACAGCTCTCAGCAGGAACGCAGCTATAGGCCTCATCCTGCCATTCCTTGGCCTCCAAGATGCTGTTGGATGAAGGCTGTGTTGTCGATATGAGCTCCGGTTCTGTCCCCTGCTATCCTCGTCAGTTGGTGCTTTTTCACATAACCCCCCTGCGCTCTCTCCTCAATCTCTTCCTCTCTCAAATTTTACACTCACACCCATCCCCAGAATTTCCTCTGACACACCAAAGATCATTCCCAAAATTTCTGTGGCAGCTCCATAGTGACCAAAAGGGGCTGTGCTCCAAGCTGGCTATAGGGAGTTATATTTACAGCTTCCCTAAAGTGTAGGTGTGTGTCTGTGCATGCAGACATTCTGCTTCTCAGTTTGTTATTTTGTGGTTGCCGCTCAGCTTGGTGAACTGGTTGTAGGAAGGCTGCTCCCGGAACAGTCAAGGAATCCAGTCACTTCCACTTTAGTGCAGCTTGAAAAAGTATCTTCTCTCAATCATTCTGAAGTCACTGCATCACATTGCCCTCTGAACGCCAGTGCTTTAAAAGGTGTAACAGCAGCTCTGAATCAAGAAAAGGTCACACTGGGGCCCAAGAGGAGAGGTTCCTTCTCATCACAACGGGAAAGGGGAAGCAGGCTAGAAGCAGCTGCCACAATCTTCTACCACTACCATTTCACACACACCACACATAGCCTACCAAAAAAAGAACATTGTCATCTGTCTACTGCTCTGTAACCAGAGCTTTGAAGGAAAAGTTATCCTGGTGTCTCCTGCTGGTCCAAGAACTAAGGGCTGCTGGAGAGTTGCATTACCTCTGTGCTGACAAAGACACCAGCCTGCTCCTTACTCAGTGTAAATGTCTGTTAACAATATTCGTGTCCCGCCCTCATCAAACAGATCTCCCTTCTCTTTACCTTCACTTGTATGGCTTGCCTTTAGTCCGAAGGCAACTTACTTATAACAGACACTCTGGAAGTAAGTGACAGCAACAAGAGAGAAGGCACATAGCCTTCTGTAGAGGAGGTGCTACCTTGGTTTGCTTACTTTAATAAGGACACAGATTCAGCGTACCACTGCTTTTACCTACCTACTTGCCACTAGCTCTTTGAAAGCTGTTATCCCACCTACAGCACTAACTCATCTTTCTTTTTTGGAAACAAATATGTCCTGTTTCTTAGAAATCATGAAGGCTACCCACCTAGCCTGTAAGTTACAGGCAGGACAAATGTGCAGAGCTCCCAACTGTGCTGTTTGTGTGTCTACAAGCCTTGCTTCCATGAAATTAATAGGAGTCTGGTGAAACAAATTCTGCAGGTCAAAGTGATCAATGTGTGGTTCTCCAGATGTTGTGGGAGACCTCTCCCATCTGCCCTAGCCATTACAGCCAATGGTGAGGGATTACAGGAGCTGCAGTCCCATGTTGCCCACTGCTTTTTTTGTGGACATCACGGGTGAGAAGATTTTCATACACTAAGGGTCTGAGAAACTGCCTTCCGTTAAAACAGGGGCGGGCAAAGTGCAACCCACAGGCCACATGCAGCCTCCAGGGCCATTTTGTGCCCCCCAGTCAAATCATGCTCCAAAATGCCCCAAAATGACTGCTAAGGAATGTGGTGGGCATTTCCACACATATGGAAGTCTTCTGCTTTCTGGGATCAAACAAAAGTTTTCCAATTTTTAAAAAATGTTTTGCCCCAAGTGTCCTCTAGAGGGTATGGGAGAGGCATTTCCACCACATTTCCCCCCCTCCTCATTAACCTAGGCCCTAGAGAGGGCTTACAGGGTGGTGGTGGTCAGGGAGTGGCTTCTGCACACTTCTTGTTTTTAAAAAAGACTTGAGCCAGAAAGACCCAAAAATGTGGCAAAAATGCCCTCCATACCCCTAGAAGGCATATGAACACAGCTCATATTGATTTTATTTTGTGGCAGTAGGTACAGCAGGGGTTGCAGCCCCTCTTCAAATTCTCCTGGAGGGTGGTTAATGTAGCCCTCTGCCCTTCCAAAGTTGCTCATTGCTGTCTTAAGAGCACAAGGATAGGGTCAAAGAAAACCTTACATCACCCTCTTCTGTGAGGGAAGAAGTAATTCCTATAACTGCGCTAAACACTGAATGCGAAGCACAAAGACTCCGTCTACCAGCCAAGCATCAACCGGTAACACAATGCTCCCTACATATCCTAGAATGGGGCTGGAGAAATGTGGTTCTCCAGATGTTTGGAGTCCCAGCCCCACAAGCTGCATCAAGCATGGCCAAGACTGTGGAGCTATAGCCCAAAATATCTTTAGAGCAAACGGTTCTCTGCTCCTATTCTAGAAAAATCATATATGGTCCATTTTCTAAACTATCCACAGCACCTACTACCCAGTCAGACAGCAGCAACACAGCTGAATCAAAATGAAAATACTAGCTTTGATCCCAACATCCAAAGTGAGTTAAAGTTAAATGAGTTAATGAGAAGGAAGCTTCCCATCCTCTCCTCCCCTGTGCAGCTGTCTGTGGCTCCCCAAAAAGCATCTCCAGGGAGTCATGAGGTAGGGGCGGAAGAACAGGAAACTGTCCTTCCATGACTGCCCTTATGCTGATGCATCTTAGGATCCAAGCCTTGCAGAGCCATAAAGCCCCAGGGAAAAAGGCTTGAATCAGGTCCTTTCCACTCCCTACCTTTCCCCGATCCTAGCAGCACCTCTACTGGGAAGGGAGCATGGGAGGAATGTTCCCCTCCACACTGGGCCGGCTTCCTGCAGAAAGGAGTGTGATGGAGACACCTCTTCCTTCTGCAGCTCAGCCGGACTCTTTCCCATGCTGTGCTGGGGCAGAAAGCACCCCCATTACACTTCTGGGGCTTCCACAGGGCAGGTAAGTACAGGATGATCATGCGATCAGGGGTCATTGACAGATAAATTCCATCAGGGATTTACTCCGTGATTGTGCCAGCTGGCAACAGGAGAAGGACGGGACCATGACAACATCTTGCAGAAGCATCGTCGCAGTCCTGCTCCTCTCCCATATCCAAGCTGGGATGGAAAGAGCCTCAGTCACAGCTAACTTTTTACAATAGTTTCTTTGTGCTAAAGACCACTAATCATTGATCGCCTTGAGACAAGGGAACCTTCCAGGGCTGATATTTCTCTCTCAAAATTATCTTGTCTTACTCACGAAATTTCACAAGGAGTCCAGGTGGAAATAACCTGAAGGCACACAACAGCAACAACAACAAGATGTCAACTTCCATTTGTAACCCTTTCATGTCTTCCCACCGTTTCTTCTGTCTTCTTCCTTGCTAGTATTCATTACGAAGGAAAAGACAGAATAAATGCACACAGCCATCTGAATGGAAGCATTAGAGGCAGGTTGTTTGGATGGTACCCTGGTTCTCAAAACAACACAGTGGCAGAACTAGGTGGGAACCACAAGGAACCAACTGAGATTTATCATGGAATTATTCAAAGATTACCAGTCCAAGGAAAGATTTAGTCACAGGGAAGAACTATGGAACCAATAATGGATGATTTAGATAGAAATAAACAGACTTGAATTCCTATTAGCATCCAGATATCATCTATGTGGCTTGGCAACAAATATTTGCCCAAGCAAAATGGAAAGAAGACGTGAAGCATGGCACCCACAAGACTACTTTATCAGAGTCTAGGAAAAGTAGAAGCTACACAATGGAAAGACAGTCCTTAACCCTTGGAAAGAGCATCTACACATCACCTTAATCTGCACTAGGTGAATTAACTAGGCCTGAAAGTCTGTACTGCAGCAAAATGAAGCAGGTTTCAGTGCAAACAAGGCTACTGGGAGATTTCCAAGTGAAATACTTAGAATACATAGGAAATGTCATCCAAGTGAAAAAAAGAAACCACAATACTTGCTAATCTTGACTTCCATTTTATATTTTTGTACATGGTCTCCTTGATTTCCACCATTCTGTATGTTTAACAGCATTACTACTACTACTGAGATCTATTATAAAGAGACCTTACTTCAACAATCTACACTCCACTGGAAAATGACTTTGCTTACCAGTTTTCAAAAGAAAAGTTCAACAAGATTCATACTCACATGATAAGCTAGTGTTTGGCAGCAAATTAACCCATTCATCTTTCTTTGCACAAAATATAAATCAGTCATCACATGGATGCAACAGGGGGAAAAAAGTCAAGCATGTGAGAGCAGAGCTTTGCTCAAATATACCACCAACATGTCCGGAATCAGAAAATAAGGACCACAACAAGTAAGTGTGGAGTGAACAAATAAAGATGAAATTTACTTTGTAGAATGGCTTTTGAGTCGTTTGCTTCCTTGTGAATTTGCTAGCCAATATTAGCAGAGTTGTGCATATTGAACACCACAAAGGTATTGTAAATTAAAAGAGCTGCATAAATGATTTAAAAAAAATGAAGCAGAAATGTACTTCCTACCATAACCCTACGCATGAGTACATTAAAGTAAGCCCAGTTAATCCCAAATAAGGGCATGCAGAACTGCAGCCACAGAAACTCATGATGGAGAATGACCCATCTACTGTGTGGGCCTGAAGAAAAAGTGTGAAAGATGTTGAAACCTCGCCTCACTGCTGCACTTTGCTCCTGAAATTGCTCCACCCATCTCAAACCCATTTCTTCTAGTTGGAACTAAAGTCTGAAAGAAAGTCCCAATGACAGAAGAAAAAAAAACAAGTCGAGATAGTAATTCTGAAGGCAAAGGTCCAAGATAGGGAAGGATTCAACATTACCAAGCATGCACACATACACATACCCTGATACTGATGCTTCTATCCTTCTTCTTCCTGATGCTCTGTATCTCATTCTCCACCCCCAATAAAAGTATAACACTCTAGGGCACAGAACTTGCTACATCTAGTTAAGGAGTTAGTTACTCGTTCAGCATTTATACACCTCAATCCTATCTATGTTTTTTGGAAGTAAGTCCCACTATGCCCAATGAAATTTAATTCATTGTCAGCGCACAGAGGGCTACAGGCTTAGGTTGTAATCCTCAACACACTTGCTAGGGAGTAAGTCCCAGAGGGTAAGCATCTGGGTAGGACAGCACGGTTACTAACAGACACTAACCAAAAGGCATGATCCCATATATTGCTCCTAGCTGCCTGAAAAGTGGCAACTGCCTTTGCCTCTCAGGGAAGACAATGGAATTGGAGGACAACAAGTACCTCTCATGAATCTCTCATCAATCTGGCACTAGCAGTGGCATGTAATTTTGACTGGCAATCAGCTCAGAGCAATCATCCATGCTTTTCAGATGGAGAAAAAGAGAAACAGGCGCATGAAGGTAAAATACCTGAGCCTAAGACTGAAGCAAATAGAAATACGCCCGAGAAAAGTATTATTTTAGAAACACAACCCACATTGTAAAGTCAGGTATTTCTTTAACATTCCCATTTTTAAGAACCATTAAAATGAAATGTGTCCTGTTGCCCTCCTTCCTATTTCTATTATGTACTGAAAGGCCAGATAAAGCAGCTACAAAACACATATTTTAAAAATGTATGGGTTTTTTTATAATTGCAATGCACTTCACAGCAATGACTTCTCTTAGCAACCAACCAAGCTAGACTGGATGCTAGGATTTATCGGATATTTGTTAATGCTGAACAGCAGAAAAGATGCTGGGTGCTTACTTAAATAGGTTACAGATACAAGAGCACCTCTGTAATCTTTCATGTTTCTCAGACTGTTTTCTTAAGCAATAGAAGCGGGAGAAGGAAGGAAGATGCTAAAGGTAAAGGGTATAGTTTGCAGCTGTGGTGATGGGACTGAACATACATTCAGCAGGAAGAAACAAAAGATCTCCTCTCCTGTTTGGGGAGCTGGGGAGGGGGATGTGAGCGAGCGGACTTTATTTCCTCTTAAAGAGAAATAATTTTCCCGCTGGTGCAACAACTGAAATAAAAGCACGTTTTGAAACCAAACCTGAAAGGTCTTTGTTCCCAGCAGCACAAAATGAACTGGCACCCCCTATCGCCACTGGTTCCAGATACATGAACTGTTGACACCTCGCTGCCCACACAAGGTCAGTGCTCACATTCCCAGATTGACCAGACACCTCCCTTGTTTTCATGACTCCAACCTTGCAAGAAAGGAGATTATGCCCAGGGCAAACAGACACACAGGGTTTCTAAATGTGTATGTAGGAAAAGGAAAGGTGGGAGAAGTCAGAGCATTTGTGTGCTTGTGTATGGAAACAAGACAGGGATGATAACAGGGATGGTTGTGGGAGATGTGTGCATGAAGGGAAGAGTGTATGATTATGTAGCTAGGGTATGTAGCTATATACTGTTTTTGGACCCAGGAAATGTGTAATTTTTAAAAGAGGAGGTGGGCCTTGAGCTTTCCTGGAAACAAAACCTTCCAAACTAAGAAAATTTTCCAAATCCTGGATGTTTAGTACTAAGTTAAGTCCCATTAAACTCACTGTGACTCAAGAACAACTTGTTACAGGTGAAAATTAATCTACATTTGGGTTGCAATTCTTCACCTGGGGGTAAGGCACCCTGAACCCCGTGGAGCCTACTTTATGAGTTGACACGTACAAGACTGTGCACAAAAGCTTATTGCATAATGACAGAGTGATACTGTGCACCTCTACTCAGTCACAAGATCTATTTAATTCAATAGAACTTGCATCCTGATAAGCAAATATAGGCCTGCAGCCTAAAAGGGGCAACCCTACATAATGCCTACTCAGAAATTACCCTGAGTTCCCCAAGAGGAATTCCCGGGTCACTGTATACAGGACTGCAGCCTGAGGTGCGTTCTTATTATTCAAAGCGTAACATCGTTCCAGGTTGGGCTCTAGGCGGTTGAAAACGAACCGTAGTTTTAACTCCCCCGCTTAACCAAGCAACTGTGCTGGCTGGTCTTGGGCAAACGCCACCGTGAGAATTTCTTAGGATTGGGCCAGCACAACATCTAACCCGATGAAACTCAGTTGGAGAGAAAGAGGCTGATCCGATGCCTTTGGTGCGTGCGCCCGAGCGCGCGGTGCGCAGGATCCCAGGGGCAGGATTCGCTCTACTGCGCGCCTCCGATCCCGTACCCGGTTGGCGAGGAAGAAGTCCCACTCCGCACGAGGCTGTTGTAGCGCTATGATTCCACTTCCAACATCCTATGGAATCCTGGGGTTTGCAGTTTCGGGAGGGGCCGGCCGGCCCCTCCCGAAACTGCAAACCCCAGGATTCCATAGGATGTTGGAAGTGGAATCATAGCGCTACAACAGCCTCGTGCGGAAAACCGACGGAGCGAGTATCATGTGCGAGCGAGCATGCAACAACGTGGGCAGACGGGCAGGCAGGTTTCTTTTTAAATAAAGAACGTGCGACTGACAGCCAGGCAAAGATGGTGATGGAGCTGGTAAGCATGGCGAGGCGGGGGGGGGGGGATGCATAAGAGAAAGAGAAAGACCCGTGTCTGTCTAAAGGAGCCCATGTGGCGAGCCCAGATGGGCGCCCGGGCGGGAGGGAGAGCCGGGGAGAGGGCGAGAGAGCCAGCGCCAGCGAGGGGCGCTCTTCGCGGCGGCAGGGGCGGAGGGAGGAAAAGATGCTCGGCGTGGACGGCGGGAGCGCTTTCCGAGCCATCGGCGCCCCTCCGCCCAGCCCAGCCCAGCCCAGCCCGGCCGCTTACCTGAGCAGTTGCCTCCCGCCTTGCCTTTGCCGGCGCAATCGGTGGCGGGCGCCGCCGGGGAGAGCGGGTTGGAGGTCCCGGCCGGGGCCAGAGCGCAGAGAGCCACCGCCAGCGCCAGGATCGCGGCGCCGCTGCAGCCGGGCGAGGCCCGCCGGGGCCGGGCGGTGGCCGCCATGGCGGGGGGCTTGCACGAGGGGGGCCGCGGCAGGCCCGGGGGGGGGATCAGCGGGCGCCGCCCGGCGGAGGAGCGCAGACCCCCCGGCCTTGCTGCCAGCCAGCCCTCCGCATCCCGGGCCGCCACCGACGATTCGCTCCGCGGCTTCGCTTTTCCGGGCTCCCGCTGGGACGGCGCTACCTCCCTTCGCCCCTTTGTGCGCTCCCCCTGCCGCTGTGGCCGTCGTCGGTGCCGCGGGTGCCGCCAGCGCTGGTGCCGCCGCCGCCGCCGCTGCTCCCGCTCGGGCTACAACAAAGGGAAGGGAGGGGGCGACGGAGGCAGAGGGAGGAGGGGGAAGGCGAGGGAGTGGGGTCCACGTGACGCTGATGCCGCCAGCCTCCTCCCCCGGGACCGGGCCAGGATGTTGCGGGAGCGTGCGGGAGGTGGGGAGGGAGGGGAATGTCCGGGGCTGGGCCGCCACGCCCCCTCTTCCCCACCGCCGCCGCTGCTTCACTCGCCCGCTGCCGCATCCTTCCGCGCGTGGGTGGACGGGTCCCGGGCGCTGTCCTGGGATGGAGCCGGAGGGCCGCTGCTGTCCCACCGAAAGGGAAGGGCGCGGGCGAGGGGGGCATTCCGAGGCGCACGCCGGCCGGTGCGCGGAGTGCCTCCCAAACTCCGCCGCTTTCCTCCTTGACGCCCATTGTGGGCACAGCTATGGGGAAAGTCCAAGGCATGCCCTCGCCAGACGCTTTAGACAGATGCCATTTCCGCACTTAGACCGTTACAGGACTACTACTCCACTTTCAACGTCCTATGGAATCCTGAGGGTTGCCTCTGAGGCCCCTTCCTAAGCCCCGGGATTCCATAGGATGTCGAAAGTGGAATAATGGCACTGTACCAGTCTAGTGGGGAAATGGTCAGAGATTGGAATGGTTACCTTTTGGGGCTACAATACCGCAATCCACCGTCCAGCGCGGTCCTCTAGCCGTGCTGGCTGCCTGCATGAAGGTGCCTGATAATAACTATCCCCAACTCTGGTTTTATCCCAGCTGTTTATTATTCTTTTAAGCAGAAACATTTATTTATTTATTTATTTACTTGTTTGGAAATCAGCAAGCCCCACTCAACTCAGCCTAAGGCAGCAAACATACAAAGGGCTATAGCATGTAGTAGTTCCAGTCCTAAAAGACGGTCACTGGAAGGAAATCCCAGTGTGTTCATTATTATTTCTATGTGTGGCGGGAGGAGGGAAGTTTCACCATAGGGCTGTGAGTGCATTGTAACTTAATCCTTCTGGGGGCTTGAAACAGAAAAAGAGCTCTGCACAAACAGGCAGTTAATGGTGAGGCCTCCTTGGAGGGGTAGCAGGTACTTGGTTTTGGTTCAAGTCAAGAGAAAGGGGCCTCTCAGCGTCACCAACCATCCGGTTAAAATTTACACCATGGTCTCAATCCGGCGCAGAGTTAAGCCTGTTGCTTTGAAAAGGTTTAAGGGAGTTTTAACTCTGTGCTGTTTTGTAGCCTGTAAAATGGATTCTCCTATATAGAAAAGTAAATGATTCATGTCAGCATTTGGAAGGAAAGCATAGGAATACAGACAGCATTGGGCTTAGCCAGAGGCAAGGTTTGCAAGGAGTGTAAACTATGCTGCCATGTGTTACTTATGCTTGAGCTGGGATCTGAACCAAGACCTCCATTAAACCGAGTTCACTGGTTAGTGGATGTGAGGGGAGTCACGAAAGAGATGGAAATTGAAAAAAAAAATCTGGTGAAGAGATAAAGCAGAGACATGACCTCTCTTTTCTCATTATCTTGATCAGCAGTAGACTGCTTTCCAATTGCTGTGTAAAACTGCAAGTTGTGGGCACTAAACATGGAAGTCCTTTACTACTGTGGAATCCCCAACATTGAGGCTCTAAATCAGAGGTGGGCAACTGTGGCAAATCTGGGGCTAGTTATCTGACACTGGGAACCCCCAAGAGCTTCATGGACTGCCAAAAATGACCAGAGGTGGTCAGATGTCTTCTTCTGGTTTTGAAAGATAGCTTTAAAAAACATTTAACAATACAGAGGGCCCCTGCAACCATGAGATGAGTTTCTATTTCTGGGGACACTCCCCCCTTTTGATCAATTTTAAGAGGCTGAGGGTTGCCAAAAGAGACTTGGAGGCAATACATGACCCTCAGGCTACTGTTGCCCAACTCTGCTGTAAACCCAAATGGCATGTCCTCTTGTTACTAGTATCCAAAAATGTGAACTTTGCCTGCCAAACTAGCTTTGCCTTTTTGCCTGGAGAAAACTGCCATCACAACAAACTTCAGCACATGCGGCTCAGTCCTGTACTTGCTTCCCTGGAAGTTAGCAAGCCCCACTGAGTTCAATTAGGTTTGCGTGTGTCTGAAAACAGTCTTTCTCCAAGTCTTCAATGTAAGTTTCAAAAGATGACCACAAGTGAGAAAGCCTTTTGTAGTCCCCAGGTTGGAACATGCTCCCTAGCAAAGCTTGCCTGGCATTTATATCAACACCAAGCCAAGACTCTTCTGTCCTCACAAGCCTTTCAAGATCTTTTTATTTAAATCCAGTGCAACCTCCCACTGTTGTTGGACTGCAATCTTGCCAGTATACCTGACAGTTAGGAATGCTGGGAGTTGCAGTGCGAGAACACATTAAGAGGGCTGCATTTTTGCCCACCCATTTTATAGTCACTGAAACATAGGTGGCTTCTGTTTTTAGATGGTGGTTTTTAGTTCATGGGATTTGCATTGGAGTCTGCTTTGTGAGAATAGGGTTTTATGCTGGGTTGGATTGTTAAAAATCTGTTATTAGATTTTAAAGCTGCATTGTTGTTGTCTTTCAATTTACTTTGTACAGTGAGCAGAGAACATATTTGTAAGGAATCTGACAAATACAAAAATGCACTAAGAAATAGAATTGCAGTCTGTATGAGTCTGGCGTAAATGACATTTTGTCATATCTGCAGGTCACTGTATTTCTTGAGAAACACAAATGTCATGGTCTTTTCTTCTGTTTGTAACTCAAGTCACCAACTTAAAAGACTAAATCTTTCCATCTTTTATATCTGAAAAATAATAGTAAATAATAGAATTGAACTCTGTAAACTCTTTTTCATTTTTTAAACCTTAATTAAAATGAAATGGTCAACATTAACAATAATAAACTAAAAGAGAAGACCAAGCAATAAATCCATTATGTAGTGATAGATTTTTTTTTCTCAAGAATTCATTAGATGAGACAGGATTTTTGAGTCATCTAGAAATATCTTTTCATAGCGATCCACAGAGACTTAGTGGTATCAACATTTCTAGATACCTCAGATTTCTGTGTCTTAAAACATTTAGTCATGGAACCAAACAGAGACAAAGCAGACTTGGATTTAATCCAGGTCTGGAAGATGTAAATATTGTTGAATCAGCTGGGAACAGCATCCACAGTGCTCATTGACAGGAAATTAACTAGATAAGGAGATAGCAGCAAAGGGAGATACAATTATGAAGGGGCATAAACTAAAGGAATCTGAAACTTTATTTAAACAATAGAGCGGAGGAGCCGTGATGGAGAACATGCAGAGCAGGAGTAAGTATACTTTGGACTTACAATATCTACACGTATTTCCTACTAGGATCATAGTATTTTTGATTTCTATGTTTGGTTGTGAAAGCTGGGCAATGAAGAAAGCTGACAGAAATAGAATCAAGTCATTTGAAATGTGGAGCTAGAGGAGAGTTCCATGGATAACCTGGCCTGCCAAAATGATCAACATAGGGGTCACAGAGCAAATTAAGCCTGACCTCTCCTCAAAAGCCAAAATGACCAAACTGAGACTATCATGCTTTGGGCATATCATAAAACAACATGACTCTTTAGAAAAGAGGATAATGTTTGGTAAAATGGGAGGCAGCAAGAAAAGAGGAAGAAAGTACTGCAAGTATATAGACTGAAGCAAGGAAGCCACAGTCCAGAGATTGTGGGCTCTGAGCAGGGCTGTTAATAATAAGATGTCTTGGAGTTCTTGTATTCATAGGGTAGCTATAGGTTGAAGCCAACTTGACGGCAGTTAACAACAAGGAAGCAAAGATCCACCTCCAGGAGCCAGGTGCAAAATAGCAGCTAGAAATAGTGCAGACTAATGTAAACTGATGGCTCAGGTGTCAGTCATTTATAAGGTGGTCATGCACTATTACGAACTGTAGTCTAAGGTGATTCACCTGGCCTATATAAGTACATACCTGTATTGAAAACTTTATGTATACCATACTTGCCAGCATATAAGATGCACTTTTCCCCCCAAAATAGTCTTTGAAAATTGAGGGGGGGGTCTTATATACTGGGTGTATCATTGTGAGCCCTCCTTTTGCCCCACCCCCAGCCAAGGCAAAATGCATAGGAAAGGGAAGAGGTGAAAAGAGGATTCCCATGAGTCTTGCCTCATCCGCTCTTCCCTTCCATTTTGCTTAAGTGGGGAGAACTCCCTACCAAGGCAAAATGCATAGGAAATGAAGGGGGGTGTCTAGGAAAGCCTCGTGCCAGCACTGGTTCCACCCACTGAACCTCATCCTCTCTTTCTTATACATTTTGCCTATGAATCGGAAAGGGAGGGGAGGGTCTAAGAAAGCCCCAGGCTGGTGTTGGTTCTGCCCCTTGGACCTCCTCCTCCATTTCCCATGCATTTTGCCTATGAATCAGGGAGGGTGAGGTCCAGGGGGCAAATGGAGTGCTGGGGCAAGGCTTCCCCCATCTTCCTTCCATTCTGTTTTGCCTCGGCAGGAGTTGTCTGTGGCAAGGCAAAATGCATAGGAAAGGGAGAGGGAGGTCTAGGGAGCAATGAGAATGCTTGCTCAAGGCTTCCCTAGAGCTCCCTGTCTCTTTCCTATGCATTTTGCCTTGGTGCAGAGAACTCCCACTGAGGCAAAATGGAAGGGAAGGGGAGGAAGCCTTGCTGGCATATAAGACATATGGGTACTAAAAAAATTTATCTCAAAAAATAACCTTTGAAATGGAGTGCATCTTATGCGCTGGTGCGTCTTATACGCCGGCAAATATGATATTTCAAACTGGACAGCAAAGTAGCACAAACAGCTGCAGGGAGTTATTTTTTGTTGTTATTTGCAATCAAGTTGGCTTTGACTTATGGCATCCTATCAGTGAGAGAACTCCATGAGCCCAGTCATCAACAGCCCTGCTCAGGTCTTGCAGACTCTCGGCCATGGCCTCCTTTATTGAATGGTATCTGACTGAGACTCTTCCAGCTTGGGGTCCTCATTTCTCAGCACTGTCTCATGCTTCATGTTGGAGTGTCTCATCACAGGGTTTTTGTGGTAAAAGACATTCAGAAGGGCACCAGTGCCTCCTCCTTCTGTGCAGTACTATCACTGCTGTTGTTGTCTCTGGGAGATTGTCCACCAGTGTCACCTCTGATTGCTACAGTTGCCCAATAGTGTCTCTACTGGACCCTCTCTGCCAACTTTATCATTGGAACTATCAGTTCTCTTTTTGCTGATGTAGCTGTTACTTCCTGAAGAGGTGTTTAACATATTTAATCTGTCTCCTCTACAAAAGCTTGTCTGAGTTTGGAGATGCTAGCAGTAACAGCTCTCTCATCAGTAACAGGTATATCTCAGTTAAACAAAGCCTCTGGCAAAGAACCTCCTTTTTACAAAGTCTTTTTATGGGAGCCCAGGCCAGCCATCCTCACCCCCTTTTCTTGTCTCTTTTGTAGCTAGAAGGATAGTGAAGGAGGGCCAGCGAAGGATTTTTCAGTGTTGTGTTGCAGCAGCATGTCTGCAGTAAACCATGCAATACAGCACAACCCCCATATCTGTGGATTCATAATCCGCGGATTCAGTTATCCGTGGTTGAAAACAGCAGGCAGCATGGGATCGCACTGCCCACTGTTTTCCTTCCTCCAGCCACAGGCCCAGGACCCGATCGCATTTTCCTGTGTCTATATAACAGGGGCTTTCTTGTGTCTATATAACAGCCTAGGAGACCAAAAGGATTTCGTGGTTGCCTCCCTCACTCCCTGGGGGATGTTTGGGGCCAGAAAAATGGACCCTGGGGGTCCCTAGGACCACAAAAATGCCCCTGGGTCCACATGCAGGGCAAGGCTACACTTTCCCTGCACCAGAGCAAGGATGGGAACCTTATGCCCTCCAGATGTTGTCAAACTACAGTTTCTGCCATGCCTCACCACTGGCTGGGCTAGCTGGGGCAAACAACATCGGGAAGGTCACAAGTTCCCCAGGCCTGGTTTAGGGAACAACCCGCTCCCCCATGCATTCTGCCTCCTGTACCTTAATGTTAAAATAATGATCTAACATTGAAGCAGATAAAGCTGTAGGATAACTCAGAGTATTAGTAAGAACAGAAGGAGGAAAAGTAATGTTTCCACATGGTGCCAAAACAAACAAAAGAAAAATCGGGCTGGGTAACATGAGTGTAGTGGTGACACTGGAAGCTATGAGGGGTAACCACATTGGTAGGAGGAAAACTGAACACTTTGTCAATGGATGTAGCTGTATTGTGAGCACCACCATGTCTTTTATGCCAACAACCAGTCAGTGGACTTATGGCCTGCCAGCCACAGATTATGTATATCTCCTAAGTCACCAGGCTACATTTTTCTGTCCGGGAGCTCAGGATATCTGTCACTCTTCCTTGCAGCCAAATTAGGTTATAAATACAATTTTGCTTTATTCCACTCATAAGAAGTCTGAGTAGTATAGGTTTGTGAAACCGCGGAAATCTCTCTTAGACATTCCCAGTCAACAGTGAGAGATGGTCTAAGACATTTAACAGAGCATCGAACACTGCCCTTCCCATCCCCATCAAAGTATATAGTAACTGAAGACAGACAGGTTATTCTGGCAGAACAAACAGAAAATCTCAGACGTCCTTCTTCTCTCCTCGGGAAGTAAAAATACACTAAGAAAAACACAATAACTGGTAATCAGCTTGCTACCTGAGACGCAACCTCACCCTGTCCATTGGTAGGACTGGCCCTGCTAACAAGTTACACAGTATGAGATCCCAAAGTCCTCTCAGGTCACATAATCTCTATGTACACAATGTGAAGAATATGATGTACATTATGGCTGCACATCTACCAGGTGGGGTGGGAGGAGGGGTCCCTGAAATGGCAGGGGAAGGTGTTCCTTTGCTTGGTCCACAAGTGGCCTGTAGATATAGATAGGTACTGAGATGAGCCCAGAGCCCAATCTTAAATTAGTTTATTTGGAAATACAACCCACAAAAATCCAATAAAATTACTTTTAATAAAAATGTCTTTGTAGTTGTATTTGTTTACATCTGCTGCAGCTGACTGGCAATATTTGTTTTTATTCTCAGTTTCTATTTTCTTTGATTTTGTTTGCATGTTCCTGTGACTGGTAATTACTGCCAGGCTCCTATATAGATTAGATTATTGACATGTTTTTTCCAGAGTCCATCACAATGCATGCTGTGTGCAACTTCATCAAAAGGCAACAGCTTGTATTTATTTCTGTCTTTAAAGCCTTTGCAATCGAGCGGGCATGAGAAAATTCCCCGCATTTCCATTTCTCCTCCTTTCCGTAATATTTAAAGCGCTCTCCTCTGTCTGAAAGCAGATGAAAACTACCTGGGAGCCTCAAGATATTTTTGCCACATTTTTTTTTCAAATATGAAAATATCCTTTAAACTTTGCCCAAAATCAGATCATGCAAAAGTTACTTTTTTGGACTAAAGGTCCTAGAATCCCTCAAACAGCATGGCCAGTAATAATAGTAACATTTTTTTTTATTTCTTACCTGCTTCTGCCCAAGGCTTGAGGCAACACAGATTAAAATACAGTAAATAACTATAAATACATAAAACCATTTAAACACATGAATCTTGATTAAAACACAACCACTACACATTAACATCCTCTATACATAAACTTAAGAATATACCAATTTAAATTTTACAGTTTAAAACTGACTGAGTAGGCCTGCTGGAAGAGATAAGTCTTTAGTAATTTTTAAAATTTGAACAGCATGTTTAGCTGTCAAATCTTTTCCGGCAGATCATTCCACAGTCTAGGGGTGGCCAACAAAAAGGTCTTCTGAGTGACTGTTGCCAGTCTAGTCCTGGCTGGTTTAAGTAAATGGCCCCCGGAGGACTTGAGTGTGTGAGGTAGATTGTACGGGAGGAGGTGACCCCAAGACATTTGGGTTTTAAAGGTAATAAAACTTTGTATAGTGCCCAGAAAGTAATTGGCAGCCAGTGGAATGATTTTAATATTGGTGTGATATGTTCGCTCCTAGATGTAACTGTAACCACTCTAGCTGCCATATTTTGGAAGAGTTGGAGTTTCTGAACTTTGTACAAAGGTAACCCAATGTACAGTGCATTGCAGAAGAGCAGGCTTGAGGTTACCAGTGTATGCACTATCATCTTCAAATTGTGGGAAAAGAGCACATTTGGCTTATCAACCAAAGCTGATAATAATAAGCATCCTTGACCATTGCATCTGTCTGAGAGGACATTTGGAGAGACGGATCCAGGAGCACTCTCAAGCTGTGAATGCAATCTTTCAGGGGAAGTGTGACCCCATTCAGAACTGGTTGACACTCCTCCAACCCCAGAGTAGGATCCTTAATAGTAAGTAACTTGGTCTTTGGATTCATTTTCAACTTCTTTTTCTTCATCCAGCCCATTACCTCCTCCAAGCATTCATCCAGAGGAGACGCTTCCAAGAGGTGCCAGAAATATGGGATCAGTCAACTGAGGATGGCTCCAGGTTTGTTGGTGCCTTGAAGCAAAAGGCCCTCTGAAGGGTATTAACTGGCAAGGAGAAGAGGGGAGTTGGAGCACCTACATAGGAGTGGTTTTTTGTACTTTGGTATTTGCACGTTGGCCTTTTCCACGCCAAGCTCCCAACACACCATGGGGACAGGAGGAGGACGGGAACTCAACAACACTTCTGCATGATGTCATCATGGTCCTGTCCTTCTCCCGTCCCCAGGTGGCACAATCACAGATTAAATCATTGACAGGTTTTCCCCATCAATGACCCATGATTTCACTACCAAGGTGGACTTACCTGTCCTGCGGAAGCTCAGGAAACGCAATGGGTGTGCTTCCTGCCTCAGAGCAGCCTGGGAAGGTACCCAGCTGTGCTGCAGAAAAAGAAGTATGGCCATCTCTCTTCCACAGGGAGCCAGTTGGTGAGGAGGGGAGCACTCCTGTCATGCTCCCCTCCCAGCAGAGCCACTACCAGGATCCCCACCGGATGTCCTCGCAAAAAGGTATGGTGCAGAAAGGGCTGTTGTTCCCACATTATTCTGCTGGAATCCTCCACCCATAATACATGCCTTTTGGGCCACTTATGCAATCCCTTGTAGTGTACAAATACCTTTAGAAAACATAAAAGTAAGTGTATGTGCCACTGTTGAAAAATATGGAAATAAATTGTTACTTTTAAATGTTGTTGTTATATTTATTTATTTCCCCCTTTTTCCTCGAAATGGGGCCTCAAAGCAGCTCACAATTTAAAAGAACAGTACAATGAAAAGCATACAATAAGTAAATATTTAAACAGAATAAACTATTTACAATATTAAAACCATTATTCCTCAATAAAAAAATAAAATGCAATTAAGGACAATAGAAAGTTCTTAAAAAGAACAATTAAAACAACATAGGATCCTTTCGTCCATTCTTTTAAAGCTTTCTGTATTAAAATGCCTGCCTGAATGAAAAGGTCTTTGCCTGCTTCCAGAAGGACAAGAAGGAAGGGGCAGTTCTGGCCTCCCTGGAAAGGGAGTTCCAGAGTCTAGGGGCAGCCACTGAAAGTGCCCTCTCTCGCGTCCCAGCAACTGTGCTTGCAATGGTGGTGGGACTGGGAAAAGAGCCTTTCTTGATGATCTCAGAGCCTGAGGCTGCTCGTAGAGGGAGATACAGTCTACCAAACAAGATAACAACATTTTAAGGAGCTAATTGTTATACCTGTAAACAAATAATTCTTTAAAGTAACAGTTCATGCCAGTGGCAGAGCTTGCAGTGTGTGGTGGGGGGAGGGGGCGGGGCTATGGCACAAAGGGCATGGCCACTGTGCGTGGTGGGGTGGCCAGGGTGCTCAGGCTATGGGCTGGGACACCCCAAAAACATTGCCGCATGGGGCAAATCCTCCACCCGCTCCGACATCCCTACGCGACTGGTTCATGCTCCAGCTTAACTAAGTATTAGATGGAAGTGAGCCATGCAGCATGATAGGCTGACTATAAAGGCTGGGGAAAAACTGGCATCAATTCACTTTGAATCCAAGGAAAAGAAGAGCAAAGCCAACCGTGTGACACAATTAAACAACAATTCTCCACAGCAGCAGATAAAGATGAGAAATTTAAGCCAAACTGCTTATTATGGTTGCCAGAGTGAAACCTGGAGAGGGCCCCCGTACTTTTAATGGTTGTGAAGAAAAGAGAATTTCTGCAGGCAATCCTCGTCATGCAACAGGAAACAAACAATACCTGCTCTTCTACACAACTGTTAAAGATACACAAGCACTCTTTGGTTTTCAGTCTGGCAACCTTATTGCTAAGTCCTCATCTATCCTCCTTGTTGATGGAAGGAGGAAGTTATAAAGCTTCCCACAAAGCGGTGGAAATAGTCTAAAAACAGTGTGCCTTTGGCGATGTCCCACAAAGAGGATGGAGTTTGCAAATGGAATACTGGTTACATTTTTCACCTATCTTCTGTGCTTAGTGAAATCTATGGTGCACCACTATGTGGTGTTGGTGATGTCAAGCCAAGGTAAACTTTATTGGTGCTTGGATGGGAAGCCACTGAAAGGTCCATGGAATGTTTATAAAAGTAATGCTGGCTGGTGTATAACTATAAGAGAAAAGGACACATTTCACACATGTTTTATGGTGTTTGAACTTCCTGCAAAGTAATGGCTAGATAGCAAAATGGATGGGGATATGTTTGTAATGCACTTTTGACAGGAAGAATATGGTACGTTCAGCCTGGAGGAAACAATTGTATTCAAAGAACAGAGAGATTTCCTTTGTTTACTCAACTGTAGATTGGCTTGTCAATCAAGGTTAAAACTGTGGCTACTAGAAAGCAGCTATTTTCTTATCTGACTACCATTCTTATCTTGATAGGGCTGGCCATATTAGGAAAATAAAAATCTTTGAAGTATTACATCAAAAACCTTACCAGGGTAGTTACAGTATTTCATCTTCTTTCTTTTATTGAAGAATTGACCAGATGTCACTTAAGTGAGGCAAACAATGGCTATGACTGTCACATATTTTAAGAGCTACTGTATATTAATTACCAACCATAACCCCCTCCTTACTTTGGGCATTTAAGGTATTTGGTGATGTAATTCATGATGCTTGTTTTTATGCTGAAAGGAATTTTCTTTGCCACTTACTCTCTTTCTTTTCTTGGTTCAATAATTGCTCTGGCACAGCTATCACTGTTTTAAACCATTCCCCTAAGTATCATAAAACCTACATTGCAGCTGATCTGTACTGACTGTAATTATCCTGAATGCATATAGCAAATTACTGATGCTAACAGTTCAATTGCCACTACTGATTTTTCTGCAGGGTTATTATTATTACTATTATTATTATTGGGCTTGCATAGCACATAAAGAACATAAGAACACACAAACTGCCTTGTTAGTTCAACACCTAGGGTACAGCTAACACAGCACTCTGTCTCTAGCTTTTGCCAGCTAGATGTCTTTAGTTGTGAGTGTGTCCTGCGGTAATAACCACCACATTCTGTTGTCCTCCCATATGATAATTCTTCATTTAGTGAGGAAGGTTTCATTTGGCTTGTTGTAGCCAATCTCTCTTTCATTATTTTGCCTAATGCTTTCACACACATATATCTAAATGACACTATGAAAGTTAATGCCACACATTAATTAGAAGGGCCAAAATACACATGCTGCTAAGGACATTGCTTGCTACCTGAGTGTTTCTAGCTCCAAAGAAAAGCCACATGGGACTCATTGATTAGAATGGGACTTGGTCATAACCTTTCCCTCCACTTCCATGGTCTCAAAAGGAAATAGCCCAACTCCACCGCTTGAAATTGCTGTTAACCCTCTGGGTGAAAGGGAGTTCCAATAGTTTTTTTTTGTTTTATATTATTTTATATTGTATTAGAAGTTTATTTTAATGTATATTGCTTAGACATTTCATTGTATCAAGGAGTATACAAATAATCTAAGAAAACAAGTAATCAGACATGTAATGACACCAAGGCGAGCAGGCTATAGGTGCTCGTATGCAGCTCTGTGTGAAAGAATAAGGCCTTTTCCGCAACTCACCTGTCTGTGGAGCTGGGGTGTGGGGTTCGTGCGAGCAGCCTCTAGTGAGAGGCTCTCATGTCCTGGTTCCTTCAGCTCCACAGCTGCTGCCTGCTCGCGCGAGAACCCCTCCTCTTCCTTCCACAGTGCAGCCTGGGAGTTTCCCAGGCTGTGCTGGGGCAAGAAGCGCAAGCACCATGGCTCCGGAGCTCCACACACACAGCAAGTGCATGCAGGGCCCCGGAGCAATGCGCGATCATGCACCATTTTCGGCTCTCAGTTGAAAATGAAATAGTGCGCGGTTGGCGCCTGCCAGCCCCTGGAGCGTCACGCAACTGCAAGTGTGTCGTGTGGACCGCTCCTTGCAGCCACATGATGCTCCAGGGGCCCTTTTGCATGGCAAATGCTGTGCGAAAAGGGCCTTAAGAGACACTGAGAGAAAGGGAGGGGGAGATTTATTGAAACGGTTAAGAAAACCATTCACATATTACATCAAATATACAACTTTCACTGACTTTTTAAAAATTTGTATTCTTACTATTACAACAGTATGTTGCCATTGTAATAAATGTGTTTGGTTTATGTTTATTTCACATTGTTTGCAATTGCCTCTGCTTAAGAATGGTTCTCCCAGAGCACATCAGACACAGGGAACTTTTTAAAGTGTTGCTCTAATTTCTTTTACAAACTATTTTTGGAGATGCATTTTTCTTTTTGTTGGATTTTCATATTTGGTATTGCCTTCTTCATCTTCTTGGTACTCTTATACCAAATCGAAATTTTATGTGCTGTTACTCCAGACCTGTCTAACCATTTATTTTCACATCTCTCCTAATACTTATGATCTCTGTCCTGAACATAGTGAGCCTGCAACATGTTCAGTTAGAAAATAGGAAAAACAAAACAGTGTGTCACTCAGAAGTGAATGGGACTTTAGTCTGCAAGTATAGCAGATTCCTAGAAACTCCTGGGTTGGATGGTACACGGGTACAGCAGAGAACCACGACAAGTAGCACTGTGGTTAATGGTTCAAGCCGAAAAGACGTTCAGCTGTTGACATTCTCAGAAGTGAAAGGGAAGTCCAAAGCTGCACTATACATATTATAGGACATTGCAATGTGAGAAACATGAATCAGGGGGAGCTAGACATAGTAAAACAAGAAATGGAATGTATAAACATTGCCATACAGTGGGCCCACCATATCCACGGGCTCACAATCCACAAATTCACCCCACCATGTATTCAAACATACAGTGTACTGTACATTTCAATTAACGGTGGGGAGCGGACTAGCCTCCCAGTTCTGTCTCTGAGGCAGCATGGTTCTTTTGCAAGGCAGAAGTCCCTCTGCAAAGTTCAAGAAGCTTGCAGAGAGTCTGTGAAAGCAAAGCAAGGTAAGGCTTATACAGTAAACCCCTATTAAAAATGGCATAGGGCAGTAGCAGAGGCAGCAGCAAGCTCCAGATACCAGGTGTGCTGCGTTCTTTCGGCTCTGCCACCTGGTGTGCTCCTCAGAGACGGGGGAACCCAAAGCATGTGCTGCACCTGGCAGCCAGGGATTGCCACTGCCTCTGCTGCTGCCCTATGCCATTTTTAATAGGGTCCATAAGCCTTTCTTCATGTTGGAGTCTCTCTGCAAGCCTCTTGAGGCTGACTTGAGCATGCATGTTTTTTGGTATCTGCAAACGTTTCTGGAACCAATCCTCCATGTACACAGCAGGCCCACTGTACATGGAGTGAACAAGCTAAAGTGGACAAGAATGGGGCATTTTGAGTCATATAATTACACAGTGTTGTAAGGCACCGCTTTGGGGGTCCCTGATATTAGTATGGTCTGGATGGGCATCATACCTAATTCTCATCATATGTAATTGGCAACATATTTTATTGGCTCTGATATCAAATTCAAGCCTAAGAGGTGACGAAGAGGTCAAACTGAGAGAGGGAAAGAACTTGACTGTAAATGTGAGAAGGATAGGTCAACTCAAAACTTCCTCCAGGTAAGACTGAGTCATCTGTCAGGCAAATACACATCATTCCTGTGGATGTGTATTTGTGGATAATAGGCTTAAACAGAAGCTGCAATTTTCCAGGGAATCCAACTGCGAGGAGCCCACCAGGACACTGATTGACAGATATCCGGTCCCTTGTATACCTGGATTCTTTCCTCTTTCCTCACAGCACCCACAATAGACAGCTATTACGACATCCATCACGTCTTTGTCAATCAAAGCACTAAGCCTATCAACAGGTGACAGACCCATTGTCCACAACAGGTTCTGTTGGAAACATCACTATTACAGGCTATTTTCAGGGTACAAATACCCCTGATTTCAGGATGCCAAGCGCAGTCTCTCAAAGGTCTACCCGTCACTCTGTCCGTCTGGCTCCTGAACGAGAACTGTCCTTAGGTCCTACCTAAGCCAAAATACATTTCTGCTCTTCACTACTCTTCTGGACAGGTAATTATAAATCCCCCAAACCCCTCAGCCTCTATAATTTTTCCTCCCTTTTTCTTTCAGTTAGCTCTTGTGTGAATGTGTGATTCTATGTATCTTGCATGCATGCATGAGTGAATTCCCCTCAATAAAACACATTTTTAGCTTACTTCTGAATCTCTGGCTGGTTCTTTTCCTGCGTGTGCCCGTAGGAAAGATCTCGCTAAGTTGCCCCCTCTTGCAGCCTCTCGCAGCATTGTAGGGTGGCCCTTGTGGCACCTACATTTTGGGGTAACAGTGTTTGACTCAGGAAATGAAAATCTAAGAAAAAATGGAGTGGCATTAATAGTGAGGACAGATGTAGGAAAAGCAGTTGAAGGACAGAATACAAAGCCTAACTGAATTATGTCAATAAGCTTCTGGGGAAAACTCATCAATATAACCATAATCTCAGTTTATACACCAACTATCGAGGCAGAAGAAGAAAAAAGAAATTGAAAAATTTTGTGCTGGAGTTCAGGAAGAAATTGATTACACACCAAAAACAGGATTTCATGTTAGGCCATTTCCACCCTACACTTTTATAGTGCTATTATTCCACTTTCAACAACCTGTGGAATTCTGGGATTTGTCATTTACTGAGGCCAAAGAGCTCTCCAGCTGAAATTCTAAATGCCCCTCCCTAAACTGCAAACCCCAGAATTCCCCAGGATGTTGAAAGTGGAATATTAGCACTATAACAGTGTAGTGTAGAAATGGCCTTAGTCATTGGAATGCAAAAGTAGGAAACAGAGCAGAATAAAAGATTATATGAAAATTTGTCCTAGGATCAAGAAATGACGTAGGAGAGTGACTGACAGAATTTTGGGAGGTCAATAGTTTGTTCATTGCAAACCCATTCTTCAAGCAACCCCAAAAGTGGCTATATACACAGACATCAGCTGATAGTCAATACAGAAATCAAAACAGACTACATAATTGTAAGCAGATGAAGAAAGTCCATTCTCTCTGCAAAAACAAGTCCAGAAGCACAGACCATGCCAAATTAGAGAGAATCCAAAGAAGAATGCTAAACTGGCCATTGTCCCAAAATACAACCTGAGGAACATCCCTGTAGAATTTAAAGACAATGTAAAAAATAGATTTGCACTATTAAGCCCAATTGACCAGATACCAGGAGAAGTCTAGACTGAAGCCAAGGACATTGTCAGGGTGAACTTCAAAAATAAACTAACTGCACCCAAAGAGAAAGAGAAGCCTCAATGGATGACAGATGAATCTTTTTGAGCAGTTAAGGACAGACAAGAAGCAAAAGTAAAAGGGAACACAAATACAGTCAGAACTTTGAATGTAATTGTTCAATAGCTTGTGCAGAGGGCCAAGGAGAACTAATAAAATAGTCAATGTAGAGAAACAGAAGATAACAACAGAAAAGGAAGAACAAGATATCTCTTTCACAAGACCAAAGAAATCAAAGGGAAATTTAAATAAAGAGCGAGGATGCTCTATGACCAGCGGGGGGAACACATTACATGACCAAGTAAAAATTAAAAGGTAATGGAAGCAATACTCTGAGGAACTATATAAAAGAGATGAAAAGATGACAGATTCATTCAAGGAAGTAACATTTGAAGAGAGATCAACAATTTTAGAAAGTGAAGTGGAAGCTGCAGTCAGACTACTTGAGAGAAATAAATCACCAGAACAGATGGCATACTCATATAGCTGCTTCAAGCTACAGAAACAGAATCTATTCTAGTTCTAGGTAAAATCTCTCAGCAAATATGGAAAGCAAAACAACGGCCCTCAGATTGGAAATGCTCAACATATATTCCAGTCCCTAAGAAAGGGGACACCAGGGATTGCAGTAACAATAGGACTATTGCATTAATTTCCCATGCAAGCCAGAATGGTGCTCAAAATTCTGCAACATAGGCTTTTACCATATATACTATATACTATTTATATTTACCATATATACCATATATACTATATGTTGATAATGGAGTGCACCAAAGAATTTCAGAAGAAAATCAGACTGTGTTTATAGATTAAAGGAAAGCCTTTGATTGTATAAATCATGAAAAGTTACGGATCACTCTCAAAGAAATGGATGAGCCATAACATTTGATTGTCCTGATGCTTAACCTGTATGTAGGATAAGAGGTTTCCATCAGGACAGAATATGGAGAAACGGAATGGTTTCAAAATTGGCAAGGGGGTCAGGCAAGGCTGCATTTCATATATTTATACACACACACACACACACACACACACACACACACACACACATGTATATGTATATGTATATTTGTGTATATATTTGTATATATTTATATATTCGTATATATTTTTATTTGTAATGTATTGTAATGCATTTTTAGTTTTTTGTATTGCTTTGTAGTGTTGTTGTTTGTTTTTGTTTGTTTTTGTTCAATAAGTTTTTATCACACACACACACACACACACACACACATATATATATGAGATATATATGAGATATATGTTAAAAAATTATTGAATAAAAGCAAACAACTACAAAAACAAACAGCACTACAACACTACAAAGCAATACAAAAATACAAAAAACTAAAAATGTGTCACAATTACATTACAAATAAAAACCAAACAATACATAACAAAACTACAAATATCAAGCTAAACTACAACTAACTAAAAAGAACTACAAATAACTAAAAATTTGGTTCTGCTCTTGTTGCAAGCAACACATGTTAAACAGTTACAGCTAACAATTAAATCCTTAAATTTATACCAGGGTTAGTACTTGTTGTCAATTATTCTTAAAATCCTAATTATATTCCTACAAAATTACTTAATAAAAATCCCTTATTATAAATTAAGATCACATATCAACTTATTCTATATTAGTTTAAACTAATTATCAAACATCAAAGAATGATAACATCTATCAAAAATACTAATAATTATAAGAAAATTAGTAGTAATCATTATTAAAAATCACTTTTAGTCAGTAGTAATCATTTATGGTTGTTTATCAATCACTTCTAATCATTCTGCTAAATTCTTTACCTACTAGCTTAACACAAATATCTAAGTCATTATTAACTTATTCTATATTCTATATTAATCAGTCCTAACTTATTCTTATGCTATATTCTATATTAAAGTTCAAATAATTAAAACAAACAATATTATCCCTAAAAAAAAAATATTAGGAAATAACATTTAACATAACATAACATAACATAAAGGACAAAGAAAGAATATTGACTCCAGTTACACTTGTGATAGTTAAAATTCAGAGTTTAAAATTAAGGTTTTAAAAAACCTATCATCACCATCATCATCATCAAATCACCCTCATTACCTTCCAAATATTCAGTATTAATAAGTCTATTTTTTCCCTTTTTTTCAGCAGACTCTTCTCCTGATTTTTATAGGTCTCTTTCTTCATCAAAATCACTCTTTTTATGCTTGCTTGCTTGCTTGCTTTCCAAAAGCAGGATCATATTTAAATATTCCTGAAAGGTCTTTTGTCAGCTCAGTCATGCTCAATCTATGTCTTTCACTCTTAAAGTTAAAAATCAACTCTTCAAGTCAGTCATAACTGGAAGGAATAATCTTTCTGATGAGTTATCTTCCCAAAATTTTTGATTCTATTTTTTCCTGAGAGAAATTTCTCCTAAGAGTACAAACAAGTCATCTTGTATTTTCCATAATAACTTATGATCAGAGTCTAAAATTTGGTCCTTCACTTTTTTGATTGAAGACTGAATTATGACATCACTTGAAACCTTCATCCTTCTTAAATCAGTTGTATTGGCTCTCTCCAACTCTTGCTGCATACTTATCTCAGTTTGGATAATCTTGATTTCTGAGTCTTTAATAGTTTCTTCCAGGATTCCTGTTGCATCCTCTTTCTCTTGTACTTGCACAGGCATCTTTTCAAATATCTACTGATTTGAACTTGTTCTCAATAGAAACGTTAAATTGGCTAAATTCTGCCAGGAATCTCACAAAATAATAAGGTACATCATTGTCCTCCACTAAGTCTTTTCTAATTTGATTGTCATATTCCAAAATTGGTGCCATAACTACTTCTATTCAGTATTCAGTGTATTCTCAAAGAAGGCAACTTGTATTCCCAAACCTGGATAAGAACAGGTCTTACATAAACTTTCTCAGGGATGTAAAAATTGACACAGTGCCAACCAGCAGGCTTGTCAAAAGTCAAAATACATACATACAAGTGGTCCGGATGCAATTTAATGTAACTTTTTGTGCGAGGGAGGTGGAAAATCCTCTCACACACCCCTCCACTGAAGCATGTCAACCTCTCAGCTTCGGGCTGCACTGTGGTTGTTCTGTTCCAAAGCAGACACCTAGCCGGTCCCAATCTCAGCTGGATTAGACTCTTCAGACTCTTTATATATCAGAGAGTCCACTTGCTTGACAGGGGGTGTCCCCCCCCCCCCATTTCAAGCACAATGCTTCAGGATTTGCAATCTAGTGGGAGCTCACTAGATCGCATCTTCCAGTAATGCAACAGAAACTGGAACCCTCCTGTCTGAAGGAGTCATGAAATGATTCTGTTTATTTATTTTCAGAACCCACTGCCTTCAGGTTGACTCTGACTTACGGCAAATACCATCCTTTGTTTGTTTGTTTGGCAAGATTTGTTCAGATCGGATTTCCCACTGTCTTGGTCTTAGGGTGAGAGAGTGTATGACTTGTCCAAGATAACCTAGTGATTATCCACAGGCAGGCATAGTTTTGAACTCTGGTTTCCCCAATTTCTAATCCAACACTCAAACGACAACACCACTATATTTGTGGTATTGTTTATATTTGGAACACATACACCCATCACCATTTGCTGGACCTGTGCCTGTTAATAACATTATGAAAAAAGTAGATCCATTTGGAATCTGTGCTCATTGGTATCATAACAGAGATATTCATTCAATTGAACCAGCTGATTCTGCTGGTGTTTTCCTCCTCCAGTAGGTATTCACTGCCATGCAGAAATGAGCAACACACACGCTCCAGTTCTACTGTAGATGTGCATTTGTTTGGGCTGCTGTGAAAGGTCTTTTCCCCAAGGGTACATGATGCATCTGCTTAACACCAGGAGCTACAAATTTTTCAGTGCTACCCATTTTTGCATGACTAGTGGGAAATTTCATTGTGTGAATCTGGCTGGAAGAGCAGTGAATATCCATTTCCCACAAGACACAAGGCACCTTCTTTGAACTAGTGGAGGCAACTTTTCTGAAACAGAGGAACCCCATTTGGGTGGAGAAGAGTGTTGCCCATCACATATAGTGTCCATTGTAATACCCAGTGAAATGATGCATCTATACTATTGCGGCTCAGCAGCTTAGTGTTAGTCACTCTACAGACACAGAGATCATCATGGAGATGTGCCTTATAAAAAGGCTACTTGGGATAGCCAAGTAGAAGCATGTCATGCCAACAAAGCAGTGTGCCACTTCCTTCTCACATACTGGCAATGGAAGCTGAGGAATTCTGTACCCTGCACAGCAGACAGCAGTGACCTGGCTATGTACAAAGCACAGAGCACCCCCCCCCCAAAAAAAACACCTGATCAGTATATAGTATCTTACAATACAGTATCTGCCCTTGTCCCTCTCCTGTGTGAGATGCTGGCTATTGATAATTATTAGATTAACTGTTGAGTAAGATTCTTTAAGAAAACCAAAGAAAATTATTTTAGGGTCCTGAATAGATTATATATTCTATTCACTTTATTAAAACAGTTGCCAAAATCCAATAGAGAAATAGACCCCTTGAATCAATAGAAGTAACCTAAATGTTAATTTACCAAGTTTCTACTGTATTGATTCAATAGATCAGAAGTCTAACTGGGGTTAGCAACTCAGTTTAGGCCAATATTGTCTGATTTGGAGATAGGAACAAATTTCTAATGGGACATATATAACAAGGTACTTTGTGGAATGTTCTGAGACATTCTTACTATTAAGGTAGAAGAATGAACACAAGTACTCATATTACCTCAGGGTGAAGAGTAGTTGTCAGCCAGCTATGTTTAAAAAAAACTGTACAATTTATGTCTCAAACTCTGGAGAGCTCCTACCTAATTAAAGCAAGATCTGGAATATGCAACAAGCCAGGCTTAGCTACATGCTAATGTCAATCATCCACCTCAGTCTCCTACATTGTGCCAAAAAGGGAGGGTGCAGTTTACTTGGTTCACTCCCTTGCCTGCATTTGTATTTAGAAATCATACCATTTCTACTGCTGTGTCTCTTATAAATAAGAAGTAAAAGAAGACATAAGCCTGGAAATGCACAAACTCTAGGCAAAGTGATAAAATGACCTCAAAGCCTCAAGCTCCATTTAAAAGTCCAAGAAGCACTCCAGCTCCCATTGTTAATTTAAAATGCCAGCAAGTCACCAATCATCTCCCCATTTAAAAAGTTAGTATGTAAGTCCTTCTCCATTTGATCTTCCATTTAGATCTTGCTGCAGGATTGTGAGTGGAGAAGAAGGAACATTAAGTTCTTCACAAAATCCTTTCTGCCACAGGTCCATGTGCCCTTTCACAATACCCAATTATAGCACTGTGATTCCACTGTAACACTCATGACTTCATCCTATGGAATACTGGGCTTTGTAGTTTATGCAGGGACATTTAATTCTCAGTCAGAGAGCTGCTCCTGTGACTCTGATGAGTCACATAATCTCCAGCATTCCACAGGAGAGAATCATAGTGCTATAACTGTGTAGTGTGAAAGAAGCCCAGGCCAGGTCAGCTCAGTGAATCTGATGCACTGTTCTCCAGAGTGTCCCAGAAATCTTCCATATTTGTTGCCATGAAATCCCATAGAAGAGTGTCTTTCTTCAGACCTCACTTAGAATGAGGGCTCTTGTGTGATCTGTGAGAGTTGTCCCCTTAGGAGCCTTATAGCATTTGCACTTTATGGTTTATGGTGGCATCCTCACTCACAGTGCTAAAACATTATCACATAAGGTTATGTCAGTTGAATTACCAATCCTTGAGTTATAGTGTGTAACATCTCACTACTACTTCCTCACTGACTTGATTTCACTGCAGCATTCCTCTTCTTGTGTCCCGTCCTAAATAGCTCCTGAGTCACAACCACAAAAAATCTACATTACAGAGGTTCTCCTGCTGCATCTTTTTACATGTCCCAAATGGCAAGGAGGTCCTTGAGCTCATTTTCCCTCCAGGCTATCCCCCCCGCCATCCCTGTGGTCCACCTGCTAAGGATCATCCCAGCCAAATTTTTTTTCCTCCAAATATAGAAAAAATGAAGCAGCATATGCACATACTTCTCTAAATTTGGTCAGGAAACACCATAAATATACATATGCGGAGGTACAGCTTTTGGGAGAGGAAAAAAATGGTGCCACCTGTCTTGCCACAGGAAAATAAGAATGAAAAGAAAGGGAACGGACTCTACCTGGCTTTAAAGGTGAGGCGATCCCACCCAGATGATCCCACAAGCAACTCCATTAACACATCTCCTCTTCCTTAGTCAATCCTTACTTTGACCCAGGTAACAGATTTCTTTAAAAAAAAATAGAGGACAAAAATAGAGTAGAACCATCTTGGAATAAAACTGAATAAAACTGAATCTCTCATGCAATAAAAAGATCTGAGTTTGCTCTGGCATGAAGTGAATACCATGTGCTATATGAAGGACTGAGACGAAGCTATATTTTTAGTCTTATATGTTGTGGCCCCTGAATCTGTAGCTGCCACTGTCGTAGTCTCAGCTACCTCCACAGACTCCACTTGAGCTTCTGATATTTTGCCAATTGCCTGGTCCTTGTCCTTACTGGGTATTTCCAAAATTGTTTAATGTGGTTTATCTAACACACAGTTTTCTTGATAGAGATCATAGGAAAGAGAAATCTTATCAGAGTTAGTGGATCCTGCTCCTGGAGACAACCAATCAAAATCTCAAAGGAGGCCTCATTAGATTCTCCACAGTTCACTCTCCTGAAGTTCACCTCCTTCAGTTCACGTCCTTCTTCACAGGTCTACTTAGACCTGTGAAGTTTGTCCTTGACCTGTCCTGGGCTTTTAGGCCAAAAGAGCATGCTCCTTGGATAGTCATGATGTAAATGCTACATGTAACAACATTGTTGCTTAGGGAAAAACCACCATAGCATAAAATAGTAGCTTTCTAGCTAAAAGTATCAACACCTCTGATACTAACAAGGCATATGTAGAACTAACTATGCTCAATGAAGGGCTGTAAAATATTCCCTTTTGAGGCAGAGACTCTGCATGTGCATCAGTTATTTTCCAGACTTCCACGAGTGCCAACTCCTCTTGGCTCCCAGTTTGATCCATTGCTTCAACTGTTGGCTTGACCTTTGGCTCCCATCCCTTGCTTTGACCTACTGGCTCAACCATGGACACAACTCTTGTGGCAGCTGCCTATGATTAAGCCTGATACCAGAAAATTATTCATTCCAATCTTCTTCCCTTTCCTTCATAATGTGTTGCTGTGTGACTTCAAACTAGTTCTGATATATGGCAACTACATCACAGGATCTTCTGTGAAAGATTTGTTCTGAGGAGTTTTGCCATTGTCTTCCACCAAGCCAGAAACAGTGTGACTTTCCCAAGGTTACCCAGTGGGTTTCTATGACTAAGTGTGGATTTAAATCAGGGGTGTCAAACTCAGTTTAGTCTTGGGCAGCATCAGCATTATGATTGCCCTCAAAGGGCCCTCTGTATCTGTAAGACTATATAAATGTCTCTACTCTTATATCATATCAAATAATTACCTCTGCGTTCGATTATTACTGGTTTTTAAATTGCCTTCCCTCTGCATCAATTTTTCTTTTCTTGGACATTTTGGGGCTATTTGATCATAGTTTATGGTCCCTATACCTCTGTAGAATTGATCATAGAATTGGACATAGAATTGGTCAGTATATCCAAAATGTGCCACTTTCTGCTCCCCAGACCTTCCCTGTGCCTCTTTCTGCCCTCCCTCCCCTGTGGCTCTTTCTGCCCCTCGCCTCCCTCTGTACCTGGTGAGCCCGATTGCTACATTGCCGGCCCCAGGCTGCCAGGATTCTGAAGAGAGGCCCAGCAGCCAGCACTTGCGATCTACTTCTCCTTCTGACTGCTCCTCTGTCCAGCTCTCATGAGCCGCACGGTGCATTGCCATGTTAACCCACGGCAGTGTTCTGACGGTGAGACTTGGACAGAGGAGCATTTAGAAGTAGATTGTGAGTGCTGGCTGCTGGGCCCCTCTTCAGAATACCCACAGCCAGGGGCCCACAATGTGGTGATCGGGCTTGCCAGGCAGGGGGACTGCTGCATCTTGAAGGAGAGGTGGGAGAGCCACATGAAATGGCCTAGCAGGCTGGATTCAGCCCACGAGCCTTGTGTTTAACACATGTTAAACACAAGGTCTCCTGGTCTCCTGAAGTCATAGTTCCAAGGCATATGCCACTACACCATGCTGGGCCTCCATAATAGTTGTATAAAAAGCTGAGGCCTCAATTTGCCAACATGATGGACGGAAGAGAAACTCTCATTTCTTGCCCATAAGCTCAGAATGTAGGTCTTAAAGAATTACAACCTAATAATAACATACAAGTGTTACAATAACATACAAGTGTTAACTTCCTGACTTCCTCCTCTGCCTGTTATCTGAGGCCCTTTCCACATGTGGGGGGGGACGACGGGCGAAAACGCCCAAAAACGGAGCTTACCGGCAGCCGGGTAAGTCCGTCGCTACGCGGAGCAGCGCGAGCTCGCTGCTCCGCAGTCCTCCGGCGTCCCAAATGGCGGCTTCCAGTTGGTGGAGGCTCTCCACCAACCGGAGAAGCTCGCCAGCTGGAAGCCCGCCCCTGGCAGATCTGCAGGCACGCACTTGCACATGCCTGCAGATCCGCTTCGGAGCCGGGCGACGGAGCGGCACGGGGCTGCGCGCTCCGTGCTTTTTAAAAACCTCAAAAAAGAGGTTTTTAAAAAACACGCAGCGCGGCTAGTTCCGGCCGCTCCTGAGTGGATTCTGGTGTGGAACTACAAAAAGTAGTCCATGCCAGTCCACTCTACGGTGTAGAAGACCTCTGTGAGAGGTCGCTCTGCACCATTTCAGAAGCCCAGTATGGAAATGGCCTGAGTCACAGCATTCTGCAGCAGAGGAATACATGAATGAATTAAGCTAGTGTACTTAGTACTCCTTGTTTTTTATGGTCTGATTGCCTTTCCAAATGGTTATGTTTCCCCAGTGGTGTCTCATAGCACCTCATAGAAGCATTAACCTTTAAATGTACAGACAGCCATTTATTTAAACTTTCTCTTTGTATGCTGGTTCAGATACTGATAGGCCTCACAACAGCCTTGGCAATACCTGTTATCATGCATGTGAAGTCATGTGAGGGTTGGATCACATATGCATGTACATTACTTGACTACAGAGCTGCTTAACCCATCATATATTTACTAAGGTATAAGCCTGTACTGTGTTAAATTGAACTGGCTCCCACACAGGCATACACAGAATGGCGGATCTGCTGTTTCCCACTTCAGATGGTAAAATTGTAGCTTGCAGAAAGGAAAAATGGAATCCCTTTACAGTGTGTAAAGCAAAAGACAAATGACTGTCTCTCTAGCTGGAGACAACAAGAAGTCATTCTCTAGCAACACAAGAGGATAACAAGCTTCTCTAACTTAAATGTTCAGGCCCTAACATTGCAGAGTATGAACTAGACTCTGAGAATCTGCATATCTGTTGTAACACAGGAACGTAACCCTTCTAAGGGTTCACCTTTGAGGAGCATGACAATATAATATTGTGACTACTTAATATTAGCTAAATATCTTAACAAGAAGAGCAGATCTAATTAAGAGAGTTCTCTTGTCTTTAGCTAATATATAATGTATATAAACTGTGCAATAACTGCAGCTTGAAGACAGAGGCTAAGAACCAACTAAATTATGATTAATGAGAGATTAAGGATTAGAAATAATGACATCTCAGAATCAGTTTGCCATTATCTCTTTTCTTCAGAAAGAAACAATCAAAGAAACTAATCAAAAATGTGTGCAAATCCTACACTTCTGTATTAAAATAATAATGAGCTTATTCTAGTGGAATAAATCAAGACTCGTGAGTAAAAGACTTATTCAGTGTTCAGGAATCTGTAAGGCCCTTTTTTGCTAGATAATAAATTAATTTGTTTAACCTGAAATAACTATGTTGTCCTAAAGTATGAACTTGTCAAGTATTAACTAAGTGCAATGCCAACAAACAATTTATTATTATTACTATATTTATAGCAGGCTGAAGTCTCTGCTCTTGATGTTCTTCCTTTGCTGAAACCCTTTGCCTTTATTTTCCCCTTTCTCTACATGCAACTTAATGGGAGCTGCACATGACAGAGACATTGGGAGATTTTTACCATGTCTCATCATGAAATATTTACAAAAATTTGCTTTATTAGCTGGGTGATGTGCAGTTTCCTGAAACATTAAAAAAGAGACCACGTAAGATTCCCAACTCCCTCTTTCCCTACACACACACACACACACACACACACGTACACAGTGGCCCCTCAACTTTCGTGAGGGTTCTGAGCACAGAATCCTTGCTAAAGTAAAAGAACTGTGAATAACACACACACCCACTGCCCAAGTGAACATAGAATCATAGAATCATAGAATCATAGAAATGTAGAGTTGGAAGAGACCACACGGGCCATCCAGTCCAACCCCCTGCCATGCAGGAACACCCTCAAAGCACTCCCGACAGATGGCCATCCAGCCTCTGCTTAAAAACCTCCAAGGAAGGAGACTCCACCACACTCCGAGGCAGCAGATTCCACTGCCGGACAGCCCTGACCGTCAGGAAGTTCTTCCTGAGGTTCAGGTGGAATCTCCTTTCCTGCAGCTTGAATCCATTGCTCCTTGTCCTGGTCTCTGGAGCGGCAGAAAACAAGCAAACATTCAAACAAGAGAAAACATTCTCCCTTCCATTCCCTTGCGTTTCGGCCAGCTGCACGGCCTTCCAGGCTTACGGACGATAGGTAAGCAAATGTGGAGGGCGGGGGGGCGGGCAGCATCAAGACCGGAGAAGGCAGGGCTGTCCCCTGACATTTGCTTGCCTTTTGCTCAGGTCTGTGGAAGGAAAGCATGTGCACTCAGACAAAGGGTAGGGGAAAGGGAGGGGGAAAAGGGGGAGGCAAGCAGGTACCACTGAACCCTGGTGGTGCAGTAGTTAAATGCTGGTACTGCAACCACAAGGTTGTCAGTTTGATCCTGCCAGGCTCCAACGTTGACTCAGCCTTCCATCCTTCCACAAGTCGGTAAAACGAGTACCCAGCTTGTTGGGGGCAATTAGCTAACACATTGTAAACCACTTAGAGAGCACTTACCTGATAAGCGATACAGAAATATACACGCTATCGCTATTGCTACCGCGTGAATAATCAAGTTAGCGAAGATTAAACCTGTGAGTGTGAAGGAAGGGCTATGTACACACACACATACATATATAAATTAATATTCCAAATTAAACTTCTTATCAAGCTTATTATAAAGAACATAAATCGTATTCATCAGAATGCTCTGAAAAGATCAGGCTTTAAAAGATCTAGCCAGCCAGCCAAGGCTTCACAACAGCATTATTTTCTTTCTTTTGTGAAACAAAAACAAACTTCATATTCCCAATGAATTGTCCTTCTAAGTTGCAAATAAACTGTAATGCCCTTACATGTATACTGTCATAACATTTAGTCTAGTTAGTAAATAAATGGCACACTCTAGACCAATTTAGGTACAATTCAGTGTGTATTTACTCTAAACTGAATGTCATTGTATTCAGCAATGACTGTTCCTAAGTACATGTGAATAGGATTGAAGCCTTAAAGTCCTATGTAATTCAGTCAGAGAGATTTAAGCTTCACTTTCAAAAGCATTTAATTTTAGATGCTGATCAGATAGAAAGGATCACAGCAGCATATTAATCCTACACATTACTATTTGGGTAAAAATGTGCAAAACTGAAAGAGACTGAATTTGCTACCAAATGAACAACTGAAATTGCTATATGAGACTTACGCAAAACACTGCCTGGGTTCATCTTCAGGTTTCCCCTGCATCCTGTCCATCACTGTCATGAGAGAACGGGTAAACCTCTGTCATGATAAAGAACCAAAATTGAATATGAATATCATCAAGACTCCAAATATTTGCATAATCTCTCCTAATGGCTTCAAATTGGTGTTGATCCAAAACACACTGTAGAATTACACTATGGCAATTTTTTTTGTTATTTTCCATCAAGCCAACTTCAACTGAATGAGAGATCTCCATGAGCTCTGGGCATCAGTAGCCCTGGTTGGGTCTTGCAGGCTCAGAGCCATGGCTTACTTGAGTAAATCCATCTGTAATGTGTTTTTCCTTTTCTCCTCTTGCCTCCCACTTTACCAGGCTCATCATCTTGTCTAATGAGTCATGCAGGCTCATGACATTTGCCCAAAGTACAATAGTCTCCATTTAGTCATTTAGTCATCTAGGAAAAATTCAAGCTTGATTTGTTCTGAGACCCATTTACTTATCTTTTTGGCAAATCACAGTATTCATAGAACTCTCTTCCAGCAATGTATTTTGCATCAGTTGGGTTTCTTCTTGTCAACTTTCTTCATTGTCCAGTTTTTACAAGGATACCTAGGAATTTTTATTCTTGAGGATCTTATTTAGTTCCTTCATAGTTTCCCTTTGAAGCCATAGTCTTCTTATGTTTTCTTCACCTTAGTCTCAGGTCATTTCCGCACGAGACAGTTATAGCGCTATTATTCCACTTTCAACATCCTATGGAATCCCGGGGTTTGCAGTTTCGGGAGGGGCCAGGCTGCAAACCCCGGGATTCCATAGGATGTTGGAACTGGAATAATAGCGCTATAACTGTCTCGTGCGGAAATGGCCTCAATTTTTATTGATGAGTAAGCCATGGTATAGAAAATCTTTAACAATCTGAATGTCTGCCTTAGCAGAAACAAGCAGCACAACTCCAAGGCAACTCTGTGAGTGCTCACAGTTTTGTCATGAAGTCCACAGTTTAGTTATCATCATCTTATTATCAACGATTTAGAAACACCGTTGAACAGAGTTTCACAGAGTACAACACTCGCAGCTGTGAAGTTTAAGCAAAGCTCACCACCCAGAACCTCAAACAACTCTCAGAGAAAGAAAGAAAAAATAGTAATGTTAGAAACCCTGAAAGGATAAAGGCCGAGAAAGCTGAGTTCAAGAAGAATTTTGGCATGAGATAGAAGAAAATCAGTAGTTATAAAAAATGAAGATTGGAACAGCTTGGACAACTGACAGTTGTTCTAAGAAAGGGTGGGCTGAGGGGACTGTCTTCACAGTTCTTTGAAAACCTGTCAAAAATGTAGTTTTGGATTCACCTCACTCACTGGCAAAAATAAAGCAAAATAAAATGACAGTAATAGAAAAGCTTGTCATTATGACAGGTATGGAAGAAAAGAAAGTACTGGAGAACCAATTTCTTCTTTCTCATTCACAGTTCTCTGAATAGTATGAAAGTGGTGTTTGTGTGTGTAAAGCATTTTATTTATTTATTTAGGTCACAATTTTCTTCCATGCAAGAAAAAACTCACAATGTACAATAAAAGAGTACAGCTAAAATCAATTATAGTATTAGAGAACAACTTAAAACCCAATCAAATAAACTATCAGATTAGAAATGGCATTGATCTTTTTTTAAAGGTATTGGAATTGTACTATGTTTTTGCCAACCACTGAAAATGCATGGTACCCAGAAACATCCCTCTTTATATAGCTCTGCACAGCTGTATATAAAGCCTGTGGAAAGCCTCCTTTGTGTGATAGCCTAATACCATTAAAATGATGGATAGGAAAGTGGGAAGGCTATGGTTAAAATATTCACCTTGAAGACAGAGCTTCTAAGGCCCTTTTCACATGTGGGGGGGAAACGGGCAAAAACGCCCAAAAACGGAGCTTACCTCCAGCCGGGTAAGTCCGTCGCCACATGGAGCAGCTCGAGCTCGCTGCTCCACACTCCTCTGGCGTCGCAGATGGCAGCTTCCAGTTGGTGGAGGCTCTCCACCAACCGGAGAAGCTTGCCAGCCGGAAGCCCGCCCCCGGCAGATCTGCAGGCACGCGCTCGCGCACACCTGCAAATCCACTTTAGAGCCGGGCGACAAAGCGGCACGGGGCTGCGCGCTCCGTGCTTTTTAAAAACCTCGAAAAAGAGGTTTTTAAAAAACACGCAGCCCGGCTAGTTCCGGCCGCTCCTGAGTGGATTCTGGTGTGGAACTACGAAAAGTAGTCCATGCCAGTCCACTCTACGGTGTAGACGACCTCCGTGGGAGGTCGCTCTACACCGTTCCCCCCCCCCACGTGTGAAAAGGGCCTAAGCTGCAAGAAGGTCCCGCGTGACATACGTGTAAAAAAAATTAGTCTGAGACTTTAATTTGGAAATGATAAAGTCTGAAATATTAATTACTGACAAAAATAATCTTTACATTATCATTTTAAAGATGAAATTTGAGATCCACATTAACATCCTCTGCTGTCCACCGGTTACAATGGTCCATGCCTTCATTCTCCACCTGGACCTTGCTTAGAGCTGACAAAGCCTAGGCAGAACTTGGGCTGAATGAGCACAGACCTCAGGTGTTGCTGTAACTGCATGAAGCAATTACATCTCCCAGCAAGGCAATGGGGTACTACCTACCTGCTCTATAGTAGATGTGATTATATCATTTCCCATCAGTTTCTCAGCAGCGGTTAGTATTGTCATGCGGAATTTGGGATCTTCCAGGCTGTATTTCAGAGGATGGAATTGACAAACCCAGCTCTGAGTATCCCTTATCTAAGAAACCCTGTGAAATTCCTGGGCTCGCCATAAGCCGACAGGTGACTTCAGGATGTGCACATGCGTACACACACACACGATCTCTCTAGTCCCAGCCAGCCTGTCCCCACCCCCTCAGCTCCAGAGCTCAATGCCTGGAGGAAAAGGCGCTTTGCATCATGACACAGCCCTGCAGAATTATGGACTGAGCCTAAGCTTTGCAGTTAATTACAGCTGAGAGTATAAAGTGCATTATTAATAGCAACTACAATGTTGCAGAAGAAAGAGCCTTACATATGTATGTGCAGATACGAAAAGCAAAGGAAAGAGACTGAGTATTAACATCTTTCATGAGCTAGTGTCCCCTGGTATGAAACTGGTTAAACCTAATGAACTTACTATGACTAATAGCCCATCCTCAGAACACAAGCATTTTTTTTATGGTGGCATCATGGCTGATGGAACTGAGTAGGAAATAGAATGAAACGCTTGAAATATTTATGACTACTCATGAGAAGGGCACAGTGGGCAAAATAATGGAGGCAGAACCTCTTGTAAGGCCATCCTTATGACTAAGAGGAAAAATTGCTCTATCGCTCAAATTGTAGCTCAGGTTACAGATGTTCTGGTGGAATACATGCCCTGTATAAAGATTATCCTAATTATGATGGATAATGAAGTTTGAGAGAGTAACGATTAATTAAGTATATTTGCGTTAAAATTGCTAATGGCAATATTTTCAACAATTAACAAATGCCATTAGGTTATTGGAGTCAAATCCCAACTTTGCCCAGAACAGGAACCAGCATTTATAATTAGGACATGTTTATAATTAGGATGAACAGTATCAAACAGAAGCTAGCAGTTGATTTAATGAATATGTGGGAAGGAAGGAAGATGAAATCTATTCGGCTGAAATGTTTGAAACTGCCACCAGAAGAAAATAAAATTCTACTAAAGAGTGCTTGCAAATTGGTAGATGTGTTAGGCAGCTTCCAACCAAATCCAAGGCAATGGAAAGGGGGCAACCTTCTCTTTCTGTTTCCACAGACTTCAAGAATTTTCCTCAGACAACAAGGAACCATCCAGAGCCAATATTCAGGAGGCTCCAAAGGGTATTCCGTCACACTCGTGTTACAGTCTGTTGCTGGACTGTTATGAATGCAGGCCAAGCCAAACATCCGTTCCTCAGTTGGTAAACAGCTTGGTAATGAATCTGGCAATTAATGAGACGTCTCTTTATGGGACTTGATCACAACATCATGCTGGGTCTAATTCACTGGCCTTTAGCTAGTAAGTAGGTGAACACCACAGGATCACAGCCTGACCTCCAGTGGACTACAATAGAAGCACTACCATCATATAAATGTGTAGCAAAAAAATTACAACTAATGTTTGTTTGGGCTAACAACAACAACAAGAAATCCATATTTGTGATAATGGCACTTTGCATTACCTTAGTCACTAAGGTGTTGAGCACCTGACAGACTTTCTTTTCTAAAAGAGAGAGAGAGCGTTGACATAATTTATCCTAAAAAAGACTACCACTGTTATTTGCAAATGGAAAAAAATGGTTGTGAACCCCAAATCAGGAAATGGGCATGATGCGTTAAGAAAAACAGCTGTTTTTCTTTATTTTCAGGAAAGCCTGGTGTTAATGGTATTGTGAAGTAACTTATGACCTCAACAATATCATCCCTGGTGAAAGAAGTGTTCGCCAGTGAAGGGCCCCCTCTTTGTGCCATACAGTCTAAAGACAACCAGTGCACCACCTGGATGTTGCAGTGCAAATTTCCCATACTCATAATCCATTGTCTACTATTTGTCATACCTATTGCCCCATAGCAAGACATAACCGGGGAGGGGGATCTTACTCTGTTGAATGGTGCCTATGTATGTTAGGTCTTTGGTTAGCCAACTTTCTGCCAGTTCTAAATTAATGAAAATATTGCCTCTCACCATACGGTTCAACTAGCATTGACACCACACTGTAACTAATTTGGTCTTCCCATGGTGTACCAGGTTGCCTGTACAGGTTAATGTCCACCTTCAGAGTATATATGTCCTACCATTTGAGCACTATCATGTTTATGTCATATTTTCCTGGTTTGCTGAGCACACACCACCAGAATGGGAAGGTATCTCCAAACTCAGCCATCTGCTCATAATTAATTACATCTGTCTTTGGTATGTGCTACATTTGAAGCTGCTCAACAACCACTTTACCTGTGCCTCTATGCATCATTTTTGTTTCCCTGTTGTTGATCCTCAAGTATCTTGCAAGTGTGCAGAATTTCTTCAGGGTCATTGTTACTTTGAAGTGGAAGCATCCCCAGACTGGATGCCACAGTTCCTCCAAATTTCCTGTTGCTCTGCCAGGAGCAGTAGGTCAATATATGCTTCACCATGTCAAGGAGATTCCACATTTCACCTTGTTAGGGTTCCTCTCATTTCATGCCCTACATACACACCATACCTTTCTATTTGTTTCATGGAATATATGGTAAAGAATGCTTTCTGAGAGGACTAATCCAAATGTTTCCAGTACTGTTTCTTTGTCTGCACCCTTGTCCTTGGCCACTCTGTAATAAACTGTCTGTGGATGTTGGCACCAAACCTCTACCTCTGATGGCATCAGCACTGCCACTTGGTTCTTCCTGGAGAAGATCAAATGAGTGTACATTTGGTACTCTTCCAACTTTGAGCAGAGAGAGAGAAGTTGTTTCTCATCAGAAAACTCTCACCAGTTTTTTCTGTGCCATGTTTTAACCAGAAATAGCACAGGACATTTTTTTTTGTTCCAAATTTTTTTTAATTCTGAAAGATTACATTGCACGGCTCAAAAAAGTACCCCAGTGGCAAAATTGTTTGCATACCCTTTGTCTCAGCCTGCTTGTTTGTTTGCTTGTTTTTTGGTCCATTAAAAGAAAACATGCATATGGCAGGCTGTTGAAACTAAGGAGCACACAAAAAATGAGGAAGAGTCTCCTAATCAGGAACATACTATTTGTCTGAACTTGTTCTTTCCCTTTCCTGTTCTTTTTTAGTCTTTTTGTGGGGTTATCTTGCTGAACTCAGGGACACTGTTTAAAACTCTTCAGTTGACAATGTCATGAAATGCCTGTACTGCTGATCTACTTCAATGTAAATTCTGCAACAAACATGACTCTGGAGTATTAAAAGGTCCCATCTAGTAGGATGAGAGTTTTGATTGCAGCTTTTGTGCTCTCTTATTGAAGACAGAAGCAGATTACACGTGTACTAAACTAAGTAACCTTTAAAAAAAAACTTTAAAGCAGTGCAATGGAAATATTACACTCAGTAGTGTGTTTAGCTTAAGCTAGAAGCCTCAAAGTCAAGTTGAGTAAGTTGGACTACCTGACATTAAAAGGTAATGTTCTTTTCACATCTGGGCTTTAAATCACATCTGAGCCTCAATCTCACTTTATTTTTATGCTAATATCTGATAATATGGAAGAGAAGTATTTGTAATATGAATGAGCAACCCGGTTACTGTTGGTTTACATTCAGACAACAAACCAACTAAAGCAGCAGCTATATGTCCAGTGAACAACTAGTACGATATAGCCAACACAATCTACAGAAAGCAGGTAAACTGTATTGGAGGTAGCTGCTATGACAAAAAGTTATGAATTCCAATGAGATATACGGTATTTGCCGGCGTATAATACAATGTGTGTGTGTGTGTGTGTGTGTGCGTGCGTGTATTCTACGTCACCATGAATGGCAATTCTTGCCTATACTGCACTACTAAATATTACATTAAAGATACTGTTGTGTTTCACTGAACAAAATTTTGCTGCCAGCCTTGAGGTACAAAACAAAGAACTAGAAAAACAGAAAAGGTAGAGAATATAACACTGAGTAACTTCTCCTACCCTCATTTTGACAGATTAAATATACCCACGAGGCATAAGGAGACAAAATGTACACATAGGTACAATAAATATTTGTGCTCTGGTACTGTTAATCATGGAGCTATCAAGAGAAAAGGTGACTGTTGATTTATTTTCCCTATATGGTGCCATGCTGCAGTTCCAAGAAAGGAAAAGATCTTAGCAACTGTGCTTATTTCTTTAGCAAATGATGATGCTATAGTTTTTGTCAACATGTCAGCAAAAACATACATACATTTGGGAAGTACTTGACGTAAGCACCTCTGATAACATCAAAAGATTTTTGCATCTTGGTCAATAAATGTCTCTTTTAAAAGTCCTCAACGCAAAACAAAACAAAAATAAACAAACGAACAATGTCCTTTGGAGTTAAACCATCCAAACAGCTGAAGAGTTAAAAAGAAAGAAAGAAAGAAATCTTTCAGTGTCAGTTTTCATTAATGATTAACAGTTACAGTCAGCCTTCCACATTTGCTGGGGGGGCAGGTCCCCCACAAAAGTGGAAAAACCAAAAATATCAAAATCTGTCTGTCTGTCTGTCTGTGGGAAAGGGGCTGAAGAACAGTGGAGAGAGTGGCCCTGCAGGGTCCCAACCAGGTCAGGGAAACGAAAGGGAAAAGGGGCAGGTCAGCATGTTGAACCTGTACTTCTTTCCCTCACCCATCTCCTTTCTTGGGTTGGGGGGGCCTCAGGAGAGAGTTTGTGGCGCTGAGAAACTGGGCCATCAGCCATCCTTAGCTGGCCAGGCAGACATTGGTGGAGGAGGAGGAGGAAGACCAGAGGTGGGTTTTTAAAGGGCTGCAAGGCCTTATTGGAGCTGCTGAGAGGGAAGGTCCCCCCAAAAAAGAAGTGCCTGGGGGGGCAGGGGTTGGAGAAATTCATAAATAATCACATCTGTGAAAGTCAAACCCACAGATGTGGAGGGCTGACTGTAGCTATGGTTATATTCATAGCCCTATTAAACTAAAGCACTAGAATTCAAAATGATTCAAACCATCAGTGTCACTAAAACTAATCAAATTCTAACAACAGATAAAATTCAGGCAAAGTCAAATACTTCTAAGTCCCAGTTATTTCAATGGAAGAGATTTAAGCATATGCCTAATTAAAATAATTGAGATTTACACTGCAGTCCTATACATGTCTACTCAGAAGCAAGTACAATTAAACAATTCAATTGATCATACTCTCAGGTAAATGGGTACATGAGTCCAGAATTTAAAATGTTTAATTAGCCTTGCTGGATTGTGCCTTTGAAGAGTTTTATAGGAGAATATATGGAAGTTGAAAGCTACAATTTGTGACCCAAATCATTGGTGGCTAATACAGCAATTTACTGGTGTTCAGTTCAGGATTTTGTGAAGCTGTGGAACTGATTTGAAATAACAGGCAATTATAAAGTTCAGCACAGTCAGAGTGCCTAAAATAGGCAGGATTTCCACATATATGTTTGCAGATGTGGATTTTAAATGTAGGATAAAAGACTTCTGCTATTTTGGCAGCAGCTATTTTAAATAGCATTCATCTAATATCTCTCCATGTTTTGTTGTAGTTATTGCAGACCAAACCCTTCTTTAGAAGGCAGCAGATCAGAGCCTGGAAAACTCACCTTTTAACTCTAACTTCCAGAACCCCTGAGTCCAGTCTGGCTGGTGGCTTCCAGGTCCAGGTTTTACCCCAGATTTTGAATGAGTTGTCCAAGGTGCTGAACTTTATTTCAAAACAGGTCCAGCACCTTGGACAGCTCCTAAACAATTCCAAAACCTGGGGCAGATTCACTATACCACTAACATGGGGGTCTTTAGCAGCTGTGGCCCCAGACAGTGAGGTCAATTGCCATGGTGATTCCCAGAGCCCATGTGGCTAGTGGTCATTGCAGCTGGGGGGTTCTGGGAACTATAGTACAAAAACAGCTTTTCCACAATTTGGTCAACAGCGATCCATAGGCAGCCAAAATCGTGTAAACTGAGGCACTTCACTACAAAAGAGGGTCCAGAGCTGTCTGGAGAGGAAGAGCAGAGTTGAAAACAGAGATGGTATGTGACCAAGTTCTTGTATTGCATCCCATTATTTGTCCATTTTCTAGCCCAGTAGCTTACGTTCTGAGAGGCAGCAACCTCCTAGGAACTCAGGCATAGAAAAGTGTTACCTAGCACACTCCAGTTGGTACCTGATCCTGTTAACTGTAAGTGCCAGGAACTGAATCTGGGCCCTTCTTTTTTGCAATGCATGTGGAGTTATGGAAACTGGTAAAAAAAAGTCCAAAGATCAGGGTAATAACCATTTATGGAGAACAAGAGCTGAGATCTTAGGTAGGCACATAGTTCTTTCCCAGCATGCAATATACACAGCGTGGATGTAGAGCAGTCAGGAGCTGAGTAATTCATCCAAAGGAAAGGCCAAGAAAAATGAGAGGGAGAGAAAACCCACTGGCTTCAGAGAGCAACGCTTGGGTACACAGCCTGGACATACTAATGGCCAGGCTAGAAAGAACTAAGTCATATTAGCTGGGTGGGAGTGGGCCCCTGGAACAGAGATACTGCCTTGTTTTTTTTCTTTTCTTTTAATATGTAGGCCTCTAGGATTCACTGTAATTCAGAGGTTCCCCATCCAACTTCAAATAGACCCCCAAAGAAGTCTTACTGTGGGATGATCTCTAGGTCTCCCCCTCTGATTTTTCCAAGGAAAAACTTAAATATAGTTCAGATAGCTTTCTGAAATGACACACCTAGGCAAATTACAGTATTCATAAGACAATAAAAAAGTTTTGTTTAATTTAGGAATTATTGGACATTTTTAACCCTTCTACTCTTCTGAAGTGGTTCTCTGTATATTAGAACAAGAAAATCTTCATATAAAAAATTGGTGGGGAAAGGGCAACCCACAGGGTTATTTTTGTGGCCTCCAAACCTCCAGTTTAAAAAAAAAATCCACAAAAACTCCCACAAAAATAAAGTTTTTGCTCCAAATGCTCCCTTGGAGGTTGAGAACATTTTTTTTCCACTTCTCTCAGACATTTTAAGTCTAGAAGATCTAACTTTTAGGTTCCGGAGACTTTGTCTCTGAGAAGAAGTGAACTAAGTTGACTTCTGGGTCACATCCTGTTTGAAAAAAAGCCTTTGCCATGGTGCAGCAAAATGGGGTGTTGAGGGATATTTAGGGACAAAAATTTCTTTTGGGGTTTGCATAGCAAGTAGGTGCAGCCCTTCAGTGTCCCATGGGTGGGAAATTCAGTTCCTTAACTCCAATATTAAAACAATGTACATAAACAGAAATACGGTAATACCTAAAAATGGTAACAAAAGAATAAAACAGAATGATATTTGTTTCTAAGCTTCAATAAAGAATAAAAGAATTACCTGACATTAACACTGAAGTAATAAAAAATAATAATCTTGTATTAAGATAAGAGGAAATGTGTCCCCTGTCAGGTGCCTCTTATGCCTCACCATCCCATACAATCTAGCCAAAAGAGTTTCCAGAAGCTACAGTCCTGATCAAAACCTAGGCGCAGAATTTATGTAGGTGTTTCTCAACATCAGGCTAACATTCACCATACTATTAGAGTAATGAGATTACTCTAGATAAACAGCTTAAGCTCTAAAGACTCCAGCTGCACTAACTCAGACATCTTCAAAATACTTCTCAGACATTGGAAAAATGCCAACAGATCACTTTAAGAACCCACATAAACACGATGGTGCCAAGGCACTTATTCTGAGACAAAATTATCTGGGGAAGATGTGGCTCAGGAGAAGGGAATACGAGGCCTTCCAGATGTTTGTGGGCCTACAGCTTCTATCCTTCCCAGACACTGGCAATGCTGGTTGTGAATAATGGGACTTGAAGTCCAGCACTTTGTAGAATGGCAGATTCCTCATCCATTGGGTGCACCATAGATTATAGCGATCTGTCTTATCTTACCAGTAGGGTTACCAAATGTCTCTTGTTACAAGCAATGCCCTTTATCTGGGATCCAGAAAGCTTGTCCCTTATTAGAAGGGATGCCTCCAATTTGAGACTTGGAACACTTTTACTTTTATATAGACTGTGATGTCCAAAAATCCCATATTTTGAGGTGCAGATCCTTCATAAAGACAGAAAAGTGTGCATTGCATAATCGCTAAATGTGGACAGTATGTTAATTTACAGAGAAACACATGGCTACGTTAACTGAAATCAATACTTTCACTTGGCATCTAGGTAGAACACAAACCTGTTAATAGCTGTTTCCTGAATGTCAACATTGTTAATTGTTAACTGCCATCAAGTCAACTTCAACTTATGGAAACCCTCTGAATGCAAGACTTCCAAATAACCCTGTCAGCATCAGCCCTGCTAAGGTCTCGCAACCACAGGGCTATGGTTTCCTTAGAATCATAGAATCATAGAGTTGGAAGAGACCACAGGGGCCATCCAGTCCAACCCCCTGCCATGCAGGAACAAACATCAAAGCATTCCCAACAGATGGCCATCCAGCCTCTGCTTAAAAACCTCCAAAGAAGGAGACTCTACCACACTCCAAGGCAGCATATTCCACTGCCGAACAGCTCTGACCGTCAGGAAGTGCTTCCTGAGGTTCAAGTGGAATCTCCTTTCCTGTAGCTTGAATCCATTGCTCCTTGTCCTAATCTCTGGAACAGCAGAAAACAAATCCCCTCCCTCCTCAACATGACATCCGTTCAAATATTTAAACATAGCTGTCCTTGATTCAGTCCACCCACCTGTTATGTGGTCTTTCTCTTTTCCTTCTACCTTCTATCCTGCTAAGCATTATTGCCTTTTCTAGTGAGTCACATCTTCTCCCCACCAATGGAATTACTCTTCTCTGGTGGTACTCCTTTACTCTGCTTCCATGAGGCAAGAAACTATACTGACAGTAGCAATGCTGCTGGCAGGATCTCCCACATCAGACTGGCTTTTGCTGAGAAGCCATAGTATATATGCCAACTAGCTACTGGGCAGCAGTAACAGTGGGGGATGACACTGTTACCATGCTGTACAGCCCCACTCCATGAACATTATTTAATTGGCACTAAATATAAACCATACAATTACAGCTGAAAAGTCATGCTGGCAAAAAGGACTGGCTGCACACATGCAAAATTAGGTCAGAGGGAACTTCAAGGCATGGCCAGGTCATAAGTTCGCTGAGGATGAATTGGAGAAGATGATCTTTTCAGTGGCCCAAATGTACAAGACAATTGCCACAGAAAGTCTCAAACAAAGCAGCAATGACCAACACCCTGCAGCCTCCTTCCTGTCAAACTTCCCCCTTTGTTTCCTCACCTGCCCAGACATTAAGACTCTTGTCAATGCTTTGTCACCTAAGGCTAAGACCACTAGCTAACTCCAGACCCCTTTGTTTACTCTGCCAGAGAGCACCTTCCCCTTCAGGGCAGAAAAAGAGAATTTAAACCCAGGCTCCAAACCTGACGATTTGTAGCACCTTGGAAGCATGTAGGTGTGTCACTCTGTCTGCCTGCCCTCCAATTCTCATGCTCCAGTCTACCCTCAAACTCTTGCGTTTGAGGCATTTTGCCGTGAATTTCTTCTCTTCTAGATTGGTAAATATTGCCCACTTCATCCTAATTCGTTGCTAGCCAATTTTCCCTCCCTGCCTTCCTTCAATTTAGCCTTGTGTGGTTTTGAGACTGCTTGAATCTTGCATGTGTTGTTCTCCCCCAGTAAAACATTCCTTTAAATCTACAGCTGGTGTCCCTGCATTTGTACTTGTATACATGGGTGGAAAGATCCTGGAAGTTTAGCCCCCTCTCACAGGCCTCCCTTTTTGAACTAATAATTCCGCACCTTTCTACAGAGGCATTGGCACCACAGGTGGACCTCTGAGTCACCCACCTTTTGGATAACAAGACCAGTGGAGGATCTCCCAGAAACAACAACAGTGGCACAATAGCTAACATTTGTTAGTGCTATGCAGAAGGAAGCACGGTAAACTCCCTTTGAAAGTCTTTTACAATGAAAACCCTATGATGAAACAATCCAATACGAAATAAGAGGTAGTGCCGGAAGATGAGATTCCCAAGTCAGAAGGCACTCAGTGAGCTACTAGGCTAGAGCAGAGGATAACTACAAGTAGTGCTGTGGCTAATCATCTAAATGGACTCAAGCCATTCAGCTTGCCATGCTGAGGTGAAAGAAAAGTCAGAAGCTGCACAACACATATTATAGGAACATGGAGTGTGAGAAGCATGAATCAAGGGAAGGTAGACATATTAAAACAAGAAGTACAATGTACAAGCATTGCAATACTTGGGGTGAATGAGCTAAAGTGGACAGGAATGGGACATTTTGAGTCAGATAATTACACAGTGACTCAGGAGATGAAAATCTAAGAAGATACGTAGTGGCATTAATAGTGAGGACAAATGTAGCAAAAGCAGTCAAAGGACATAATATGAATTCTACCTGAATCATATCAATAAGGCTTTAAGAAAAACCCATCAATATAATCCCAGTTTATGCTCCAACTACAGATGCAAAAGAAGAAGAAATTGAAAGTGGAATGCTGGAATGCAGAAGGAAATTGATCACAAACCAAAACAGGACTTCTTCTTAACCATAGGTGACTGAAACATAAAAGTAGGAAACATAGCACAAAGAAAGACTATAGGAAAATTTGTCCTAGGGTCAAAAAATGAAGAAGAGTGACTGATTAATTTTGCAAGGCCAACAGTTTGTTCATTGCAAATACATTTTTCAAGCAACCAAAGAGGCAAGTGCATATAGGAACATCACCTGAAGGCTAATATAAAAATCTGCAGCCAAAGAGAAAGAGAAACCTCAATGGATGACAGATGAAACTCTTCAAGCAATTAAAGACAGACAAGAAGCAAAAGTAAAAAGAAACAGAAATAGAGTCAGAGCCCTGATTGCAACTGCTCAATGACTTGTGCACAGAGACAAGAAAATCAAATACAGTAGTCAGTGCAGAGAAACAGAAGATGACAACAAAAAAGGAAGAATAAGAGACAACTTCCACAAGATCCGAGAAATTCAAGAGAAATTTAAACTAAGAATAGGGATGCTCTACGACCAGCAGGGGAAACATGACATGAACAAGTAGAAGTAAAAAGATGACGGAAACAATACGCTGAAGAACAATATAAAATGGGTGAAAAGATGAAATTCAAGGAAGATCCATTTGAAGATGAACCTACATCAGAAAGGGAAGTTGCACTCAAAGTACTTGTAAGAAATAAATCACCAGGAACAGATGGCATACAACAGAGCTGCTTCAAGCTACAAAGACACTCTAATTTAAGTAAAATTTGTCAACAAATACGGAAAACAAAAGAATGGTCCACAGATTGGAAATGCTCAATATATATTCCAGTCACCAAGAAAGGGGACAGCAAGGATTGCAGTGACCATAGGACTATTGCATTAATATCCCATGGAAGCAAATTGATGCTCAAAATTCTGCAACACAGACTTTTACCATATACGGAACAAGAAATGCCAGATGCCCAAGCTGGGTTCAGGAAAGAAAGAAGCACCAGGGATCATATTGAAAACATGTGTTGATAATGGAGTGCACCAAAGAATTTCAGAAGAAAATCAACCTGCACTTTCAGCAATGCCTTTGATTATGTCAATCATGAAAAGCTATGGATCACTCTTAAAGAAATGGATGTGCCACAACATTTGATTGTCCTGATCAGTAAACTGTACTCAGGACAAGAAGCTACCATCAGGATGGAATATGGAGAAACAGAATGGTTTCAAAGAATGACATTTTCAGTTTAGTCATCTTGGCTTCTTGTGAGAGTCCTGGCTTGATTTGATCTAGGACGCATTTATTCGTATTTTGGCAGTCCTGGGTATCCGCAGAATTCTCCTCCAGCACCACACTTCAAATGCGTCGATTCTCTTCCTATCAGCTTTCTTCACTGTCCAGCTTTCACAAGCAAGCACAGAAACTGGAAATACAATGGCACGAACAGTCTTCACCTTGGTATTGAATGATACATCTTTACACTTGAGAATCTTGTATAATTCCTTCATAGTCGCCCTTCTAAGTCCTAGTCTTCTTCTGATTTGACTGCAGTCTGTTACTTTGATTACTGAATGAGCCAAGGTATAGGAAATATTTGCCTATTTCAGTGTCTTCATTGTCTTCGTGTCATGAATTATATTGGATCTTTTGTGGACTTGTAACAAGGCTAAACAATTCTGGAGTAATATTCAGAATCTGATGCAAAAATGTTTGAAAGTCCAGTTTCCAAAAAACCAGAATTCTTTCTGTTAGGTACTTGGGGTGAAGATGCTTACCTCAAGAAGAATCACGATTATATAATACATGTTATTTGCTGCTGGATCAATGTATGTAAAATATCGGAAAGAGTTGGAGATCCCATCAACATATGAATGGCTTAATAAATTGGCTGAAATAGCAGAAATGGACACATTAACAACTAGATTAAAGGGCCACGGGTAGATAACTTGATTTTTCAGCCCAACTACCTCATAGGATTTCTACGGGAAAGACATTATAAGACCGATGCGTATTTATCCGAACTCCTTTAGCGAAACAGATAGAGAACATCAAGCTTTCTAGGGACGTTTTGATTATTTTTTTTTAAAGAAATCCTTTAAATTAATTACTTCTCAACAGGAAGATATACCTTTGCATTAAACGAACGCTCATGCATATATCAATAAAAACAAAAAGAACATCCCTCCTGCAACTGATGTGCTCCCACAACACGCATGCGCGAATCACCACCCACTCTCCCACCACGTGGGCTTCCCCGTAAAGCGCGAGGCTCTTTTGTCTGGCCCTTTCCTCTCCCCGTTTCCTATCTCACCGAGACCCGGCCTGGAAAAGTGGGAGGGAGGCGGGACGGAAGGAGCCTATTGGGTCTTCGCAACCCTCATGACGCGAAAGCTGCGTCTTGATTGGTCGTGGGTTTGCTGAAGGGGCGTGGGCGGGTCAGGGCGGGGGACGCTGCATTGTTCCTCGCGTGTAGGCCGGACCGGTGGGCTGTCGATCTGCCTTGTGAGGGGCGGAGGCGCCGTGTGTGCCGGGAAGGGCAGCCGGGAGCCCATGAGGGAGGAAGGCCTCGCGGCGCGGTGCTTCGTCCTGGGTACGTTCGCCGGATGGACCAGCAGCTCTGCCCGCCCGTTGGCTCCCGTTGTTCGGGAGATGGAAAGGGGAGAGGGGCTTCCGAGGGGACCGTGTCTCCTCGGGAGGAGGCGCGCATGCGTGAAACTGGTCGTGCTCTTGTTCCCTGGGGACGGGGGAAGCCGGTGGCGGGAGGGGCGAGCCGTCTGGTCTCCTCTCCCTTTCCGTGAAACCCTCGCCGGCGCGATTTAGAGGAGCGGGCGGGTCTGGGGCCGCCGGCTCAGGGGATGGGAGGGGATGGGATGGTGGTTGCGGCTGCCGGGCTGCGGCAGTGGAGAGCGGGGAGGCCGGGCAGCAAAGCCTCCTCGTATAGGGGCAGTCTGCCTGTGGGCGAGGCAGGCTGGAGACAAAGGCCGTTTCCGCACTGAACTGTTATAGGGCTGTTATTCCACTTTCAACATCCTGTGGGGAATCCTTTGAGGCCTCTCTCTAAACTGCAAACCCCGGGATTCCATAGGATGTTGAAAGTGGAATCATAGCGCTGTAACAGCCTAGTGCGGAAATGACCAAGGAAGAAAGTCTGGCTGCTGCTTTCACGCCTTGCTCGTGGTCCTTCCCCGGGGGCTCAGGCGTGGAGCAGACTGCACTAGATGGGCCTTTGGCTTTAATCGAGAAAGACGCTTATGGAAAGGCGGTAGCGGGGCAGTTCCATTAGAGCTTGGGAAAGTTGCTTATTGAAACTACCACTCCCAGAATCCCCTAGCCCAGTGCTTCTTGGGCTAGTTGTTGTGGGGGACTGCCTTTTCCTGTACCGGTGTGTCAAGGACCAATATCATATTTGTTCCTATTGGATACAAACGTTATTTTCTTTTTTGGAAACCCAGTGGAAGAGCAGCCAACGGTTTGTGGACCTACGCTGGTCCAGGAATCACCATTCTGAGTAGCATTATCCTAGCCAGCATCTCCCTTGGCCTCACCGACTGCTAATTCTGGGAACTGTGGTCTGGAAAAACTGTACAGTTGGCTCTCTGTATTTGCAGGTTTGACTTTCACGGATTTGATTATTTGCGGGTTTCTCCAACCACTGCCCCCGCACACATCAGGTCCTTTTTTTCTGAGGGAACTTTCCCTCTTGGAGGCTCTGATCAGGCTGCTCAGCCCTTTAAAGACATGCCCCTGGTTCCCCCCCTCCTCCTTTTCCAGCTGCTGCCAGGCCAGCTAAGGATGGCTTGGAGGCCGGTTTCTCCGCACCATGAACCCTCTCCTGATGTTCCCCACACCCAAGGAAGGAGATGGGCAAAAGAGAGGAAGTATAGGGACACCATGCTGACCCACACCCTTTCCCTCTACTTTTCATAACCCAGTTTGCCCCCTGGGTGCCTTCTCTCTTCGGTATGTCTTGGCCTCCTTCCCACAGTAGCACGCGCTCAGTTAATATTTGCAATTTTTCCAATTTTGCAAGGGTCCGGTGCCCCTAAGCCTAGTGAATGCAGAGGGCTGACTGTATTCCAAAGTTTGGCTTCCAGTACCTTTATAATAGCTGTGTGGGAAAGGAATTCCAGCAGATGCAGCTTTTTTTCGCCCCCACAGATCAAGCTGTGACGTGTCTCAGTCTACTCTTCTGCAGAACTATTAAAGCTTGCTGGAGGCTTGTGTGCCTTCACCTCTGGTTACAGTGAGAGTGCCATAATTTCTCAGCCATGGCTTCCATCACACTAGAGCATCTGTACAGTAGCAACCAGGGCCTGCCTGTTTTGTCACTTTTAAAGGATAGCCTGGTATGTCTTCTGTTTACTGGAAACCAGTGTAAAACAACTGTTAAGGAGGTGGTGGGGAAGTAAAGAAGCACATAGTGATAAAAATGTTTAAGGAAAAATGTCTGCAAGGTTTGAGAGCTTGTGGATCCTCTGAACAGGATGAAATCCTGTGCACTCCTAAGCAGCATGTGTATGTATATGTGTCTTAAGGTTGCCTGTTGACTTATGGTGGCCTTATGGATTTTGTACTTTTTGTTAGTCAAGGAATATTCAGGGGAGGTTTTGCCAGTTCCTTTCTCTGAATATAGCCTGCAGCACCTGGTATTCATTGGTGGTATCCCATCCAAGTACTAACCAGGGCTGACCGTGCTTAACTTCCAAGATCGGTCAGGATCTGGTCCCTTGGGTATTTAGGCCCCTGCACAGCACTCATTGTTAATTCAGTAGGACTTCTGAGTAAGCATGCATCCTTTGGACTGAGATATGACATGCTGCTGCTAATGCATCCAGCCCTTCTGGGGTTCCAAGCCAGCCCTCTGGGCTTTGTCAAGTGGTTTTACCCCTTTCATGAGGTGCTTTCCCAGCTTTTATACGGGCTTTTGAAATAGCTTTTTTCTATGGCTTGGTAGTTACTACCTAGGCTCAAACATGCTGGTGCTTTTGGTCCCACTCACCATGGGAATATGGTCCTGAGAACTCAGAAGTTGAGTTTGGCTTTTGGGCTGGAAAAAGTTCCCTATGCTTGCTCTAGAACCTAGATGGAAGGTGGACAAACTGTGGAAGTCCAGTGACCAATTTTCTGCCCCCAGTACTTGTTATGGGTCCTGTCAGCCCCAGACCTAGATGTATTTGTATGATTTTGTAAGAACCCTTTTTGGAGCAACACACGATGCAGGGGAGTTCTGTACTTCATTTTAATGTAGAATTACTGTACCAGGAGTCTTCCAGGTTTGGACCAAAAACATTTTCAGTCAGGAGGGGTATCCAGGACCCCCATGTCGATGCGGAGCCATAAGATTCCCAGCTGTGTGCTTAGAGTACTCCCATAGGCTGCTTTTTTCCTTTGTGGGAAGAAGCCTGTTCCTTTTCCTTGCTCTCTCAGTCTTGGACCTGTTGACGGTTATTGCTGTCTTTGTAGACATGAAATAAGTGAAATGACATATTTTTGTGGAGCTGCTTAATAATGAGGCATGGATAAATAATCACCGCCATATTGAAAGGAGCAAAAAATTGAGCTCCTTGGATGTAACACTTGTTGGTCAGTAACATGGAACACATCTTGTTCTAACAATGCCAAAATCCAAGAACATTGTTTAATATCCAGCAAGTGGTTGAGTTCTTTAGATCTTTTAAAGGTCATGTACAGGTTTCCTTTAATGAACAAAAATGGAATATCAAGGAGAGAGCAATCTTAAGGGTGGGGAGAGAGATTTTCAAGCACAGGAAAAACTATTCTTATCTGAAATGGTCTGTCTGTGAGAGATTTAAAAAAAGAAGAATTCTATATATTTAACTACTGGGTCAGCTGATAGTAGTCATAGCATGGAATATATCTACAATTTGAAAAAAAGTTATTTTCTAAGTTTTAGTTAGGTCTACAATCACTTAAAAGAAAAGTGAATCCTCATCACCTGCTAAACTGCTATAATTCTTCAGTGCTGGTCTAGACACGACTTAAAATGATGACATTATTCCTTCCAGTATAACATAAGTTTTATTACTGATGATAATTACCTGTAAATCTCTTACTGCCCTGGGGCCCTTCAAGTCTTAGCAGTTTTTCTATATACCCTTCCCTCCAGACATTACAGTACAGCATATTGATGAAACACTGCTTCATCTTCCCATAAAGTCATATTGTTGAGAGAACAGAGAGAACAAAATGCTTGTATTGTAGGATTGAGCCAAATCTTGTAAAGGTTTAGAAACACTAGTAAAAAAGTAACCTGCTCGAACAAGCATTTGAGATGGAAATTTGCTCATATATATCCTTGTGCTGCTTTGATAACTGATTGTGTGGGTTGGGATAGCATTGTTTTGAATCTAGTATTTTTGTATTTTTTCAGTCACTTTGAACATCCATTTGTGTAGAAATACAGTTTATGATACTGGAGAAAAATTAAGAATAATTTTTATTGAACCTGTTTTTCTTGTGTTTGTCTATCTCCCTTGAAAAAATCATGGAGTAATATTTGTGCTGATAGGGTAGATTTAGATGCAGTGGTGACCCAGAACTGATGTTAAAGTAAGTAATTTCTGCCCATGTATTATCAGTTCACTCACCAGTAAACTTGTTCTCTGAGTGTTGACCCCTACATATCCAAAACATCCCTGCACAACAGGAAAGTATTGGCAGGTGTGGGAATCCCAAGCTTTGCAGAACTAAAACAAAAAAATAAAACAACTTTATGAGGGAGAACAATAAAGGGGAAGCCCAAGACAGCTTTGTGAAAAATGATCATGCTCAGGGCACACAAAATGTTGACATTTTGAGTAGGTGGGAAAAATAAATTGTAGAATGGAATGAAGTGGGCTGATAAGGAGTGTGGCTGACTGGCTGAAATTCTAAACAGGAGTGCTTTTGTTGCTGAAACAGTTTATTGCAGGTTCCACTCACATTCTGAAGTATACAAGAGAACATTTGTAAATTTTTAGTGATTTCTGTAAAATGTTGCATTTATTGCTACAGAGTCAGTCTAAGAATGGGAAACATGAGCAATTTTCTCGATTCCTTTCTTATCTCACTCTCTTCTTACAGGACTCTACAATGGCCAGTAAACTTCATATAATTTTTCTCCTCTTATTTTGTGGACCTTGTTACCATGCCTTGGAACCAGCCACTATTTCACAGTCGGCAGAAAAACTCATTCCGGAGGTGGCAACTGGTATCAACGTTGATTTGGCCAAGTATATGCAGACATGTCACCTTTTGGAACTCTTCTCTCGTTATGGGGAGAACAATACGCTGACTATTGAAGGGTTTAGAAAACTGTTACGAAATATGGGCATTGAGAAGATGAAAAGAATTTCCCTAGATCATGAGCACCATCACCACCATCATAATCATATTGCTCCCACTATAAACTTTGAGAAAACAGGTTGCCCTAGTGATGAATCTGGTAATGGAAACAAAGATATTCACAGTAATCATGCAAAAGAGCAGACGGAACACCAGGAGGGTCCTGTGAATACCAAAAGCACCCCAGTTGCTATAACTGTATCCACCTACACCATGGCCACAGATGGCAGCCCTCTGCTAGAGCACCCAGAAGCTGAAGAATTGAAATCTACACATACAAGCTTTGCCAGCCCCAATCCCAGCATTGTGTTAGAAAACAACAATATAAGTTTAGCAGTAAATGGAAAAGCAAATGAATCGCTCAACTTCAAGAAAGAATCTGAAAGAGGAAGTTACATGTATTCTAAAATAAGAAAACCAATTACTCAAGAGGTACTTTTTATTTTTGGCAAAAATTGATTATCTAATTCACGGGTGGGCAACTTGTGGTCTTCTTGATATTGTTGGACTGTGACTTCCATCAGCCCTGTCAAGTCAGTGAAGATTGATGGAAGGCCACAAGTTCACTATTCCTGGTGTCAATGTCCTTTGCTGCATTTTCTATCAGTGCGTTCCACTATCATAGGAATATACATAGAGTGTACTGGAGTTGTTCCTGGAGCTTAATGCTGGAATTCTGTTTGTTTGCAGATCTATGTAATTTAGAGCTTATGAAGGCCTGGATTTTCCACTTCTGTGGGTGACTTATAGTTGGATGTTAACAATTCACACATGCTCCATTTATTTCCATATGCCACAGTAAGCATGCTTTAGAGTTCACAGGGTCATATTGCTCCATTTTAGACTCTTCTGCAACTCCAAAAGACCCGAGTGCATTGTTGTAGCCCTCATTTCGGACAAGCAGAAGTGATTCAGATGACTTCTGATTGCCTTTGGGAACTTCCTTTTCTTCTCTCTGTCTCAGAGGGGGAACACCATGAAAATAACATTGCAGAGTTGTACAAAGAGGTTTTTAACAGTCTTAATGGCTGAAATGACTTTTTGTGTCTAAACCTTTGTTGAGGAGTGGGCAGAAGGAAGGGCCAATTTGTCCTCTCAAAGGACCACAAGGGGCCTGCGGGCTGCCTAGTTTCCACCCCGGCTGCATGCTATCTGACAGATATAAACATGATAGCAAAGCCATGATTCCTCAATTAGTCCTTAGCCATGGTGTTCTTTTTTTATAGTCCTTCTGCTTGCTTTCTTTGTACCTCTTTTTGGATACATGGTCCTTAGAAAAATCAATATTTGCTGTTATTTAAAGGTATTTATTTATTGCTTCCCATCTGTGTTCTCAAAGTTACATGCAATAAAATAGATTAAAATATTTTCCAGAAAAATTTAAAAGCCAATTTAAAAACCGGTTTTAGTTACCGTGGGCCTTTTGGAATAATATAACAACTTTATCTCTGAAAACCTGGACTAAAATTTGAATTTCATGCTGACAGTGTGTTTGATTCCAAAGTTGGCTCTTTTTTGGCCCACTGTGTGCAACTCAAATTTTTAAAGAAGAACAATATGGAAAATACCTGGAAATATGGAAAATTTTAAGATGTAGTTATTAAAGGTGGCATAATATGTCATGTATTGTATTACTGAAAATCAGCCAACAACCCAGAAATCCAGTCTATTGCTTGGTCACTTGAAGAGAATAAATAAATCTGTGTGTTCACTGGCAAGAATCCAGGGAACAAAAGTCACTCTGGATTAAGTCAGACTATGAAAAGATCTGATATTCTGTAAAACTAAAAATGAGAAGAATTTAGCTAGAAGCCCTGTCATATTAACTGGCTGTGGAACTGGCTTTCTTCTCTTTCAGTTTCATAGTCAATTGTGAATAAGCTCAACCCTTGTAAAAACATTCATCAGATTTTTGTAAGTGCAGTTATATTTACATTCCTGTATATACAGTCTATCTGCATGGTGTTTTTGCCATAATAGTTAAGGGTTGAAGTTTCCATTGAACAATTTTATACTTTCTCCAAAAGAAGATAAAACTAATTTTGTTTTGAACTTCTTTGCTTTTTTTTTTAGCTTAGCTATGGAAGCTGAAAGCAAGAACTTCATGATATGAAGTTTTTAAAAAATTATCTATTTCAGCACTACTATTCTGTGTGATTTAAGACACACACTAGTGGATCTGGAAAGATTTAGCACAGAACATTTGAGCTGGGAATCGAGTACTTCTGGCTAAACCTATTAATATTGTTAATAAGAATTAATGGTAGTAATGAGGTAGTGAGGGCAAGTGTGGTGTATTGGTTTGAGCATTGGACTACAACACTGGAGACCAGGGTTCAATTCCCCGCTGAGCCCTGGAAACCCACTGGGTGACCTTAGGCGTGTCAAACATACTCAGCTCCAGAAAAAACCCATGATAGGATCAGCTTAGCTTTGCCATAATTCAGAAATTATTTGAAGGACATAACAACGACAATGATGTAATAATTCTGTCTTACAGTTATGTATTAATGTCAACATGTCAGCAGTTAAAGAGTGAAAAAAAAGCTTGCAGAGGCCTACAAAAGGCGGTGAGGAGGTCCCCTCCAACTTCTGAAAATATGACAAGTTTGTGATATTTTGGGACCAGCAACCATTTTGCTCATCTCCATTGGGATATGTGGGGCATGGGATGACAGCAGTGGATATGGCTCTCCGGGGCCCCATGTGGGTCCAGTGAAAGCCCCTAGCCCTTGGCAGTTGCCCATCCATGACCTACTGTGTCAACTTCCTGGTAATGAAATAGGCAGGTTTTCCAGTTTCTCAGATCAGTTAAGCCAGGAACCATGCAACTCTTCAATTATTCTTGGCCTGCAACTTCCAATGTTTCCCATCTTTGGCTTTTCTGGCTAGGTCAGTCAAATAAAATCTGGGTGGCCACACAGACCGGTCCCCTTATTAAAAACTTACAGTGATTTTAATTTTCTTCATTATTCAGAGAACATTGAATGACCACAGCTATAAGACTAACTGTCTTCAGAAATCAGGTTGTTTGTAGTAATCAAATTTGCTTATATGTTTGTATCTGCAATTCTATCAAGTAACCCAATGTTAGGGTGAAAGCTTTTGGTCAATTTGTAGCAAAACTCTTTATCTGTTTTTATTACTTACCGCTTTGTGTACCTGTAGTGTTTTTGATAGTCCATTTCAACTTTCAGCTGCTTAGTTTAATGGAAGGAGTGTGTATTAGCATAGCAGAACTTTTGACTGAGTCACAGCCCCTTGTGCAGTTTCTCAGATGATTTTTGCATAGTCCTCTCAGTTTTGAAAGCACTTTGCCACATGCACTGGGATGCTCGTGATTTGGGGGCAGGATTATATTCAAGGTGCACTTAGACATGCAGAACTTGTTGCTTATGTGTAGAATTGTTAGTCCTAGAAATTTAAAGATCAACTAATTTTTTTATTTACTCATGTATAATGAACATGGGTAAAGTTGTTTTTTTCCCTTTTTTGTTTAAACAGCATGCTTGAACCTTGTCATTTACTTGAGAGCTACCACAATTTCAAATTAGATTTCCTAATGGTTGTGTATATGCTTTCCTGAAATATTTTTTTCTCTTCTGCAGTGCTTCAATGCATCAAAACTCATGCTTTCTCATGGAATAAATACACAAGTTATGTTGACAGCCACAGACTTCAGTTATCTTTGTCCAGCTATTGTTAATCAAATTGATGGCAGATATTGTTTAATTCACGCAACAAGTGAAAAGGCAGAAATTCCTCCAAAAACATTCTCATTGCAAGTAGGTAGGTTTGTTGGTGATGTCAAGATTTCTTTATTAGCAGCACTTTTTTAAATCAGTGTACTAAAAAGAACAATATTGAGCAAAAATTTATTTTGAATTTCTCTCCGAAGTAAAGAGTCTTTGTGGTTGTATCCTGAAGGGCAAGAAATTTCAAATAGTGCTTAAAATGGTATATATCCAGTCTTCTCCGTTAACAAAATTCTTATGCTCTGAATACTTGAAAAAGTAAACCAATAGGAAGATGTTTCTATGTAGCTCAGGATTTTACCAGCTTTTTTCAGAAACCATGTAGAAATAAGAACTCTGTTACTCAAGAGAACAATGTCTGGTTTAAGCATTTGCTAGAATGTTTTTCTCTCTTTTTTCAGCTTGGATTGGTGGATTTATATCCATTTCCATCATCAGTTTTCTTTCATTACTGGGTGTAATATTGGTGCCTCTTATGAATCGTGTATTTTTCAAGTTTCTTTTAAGTTTCCTTGTGGCATTAGCAGTCGGTACTTTAAGTGGAGATGCTCTTTTACACCTCCTTCCACATGTAAGTATCAAGAATCATTTTATTTATATTAAGGGAAAATAGGATATTAACTTGTATTAATCGGAAAGCTGTAATTAACTGGGCATTTTAGAGTAGGTACTATCAAATATAGACATACAAACATAGGCATAACCTTGCTCTGATGTATGAAATGTAATAAATGTGCACATTTCAAAATGAAGATAGCAATAAGAGGCCAAGTAGCATCACAACTGTGGAGAGAAGTAGTATGAGCATTCCTTCCCCATGATGAAATACTTTGTAGTAATAATTGAAATGCCCCTTGTGTACCTGGTGAAAGATACAGCTGGATGGTAGGAGAGGTGGTCAGGACCACAGTGGTGATGGGAAGTAGTTAAATTTCTTCTCTTCCAGAATTTTCCTACTGTTTATGTTTTTAAAGTGTACGTTAATTTTCCGCATTTGCTACTGTGCAAATGTCAAATGCCCTGCCAGATCAGACAGCTTGTCTAGTTCAGCATCATGTTTTCTACAGTGATGAACAGGTACCTCTGGGGAGTCTACAAGTTGGTAATTAGGGCATTCTCCTCTCCACTGCTCTAGGTCACTGGCACTTTGAGGTATGTTGCCCCTCATTCAAAGGTAGTAGTCTTGATGGTCTTACCCTTCTTTCATGAAATCCCCATGTCTAGCTCAGTTGGAAAATACCAAGTTCAAGTATTGTGAAAAGAGAGGAAGCTTCTGTCTGTCATTTCCATACCATGAGTCATACTTAGTTTATTCCTTATTCTGACTTTCTGATTGCAGGCACATTGTCTTTTGGCTAATCCAGTCATCTGCACTCAAAACTCCCTTGGGTTCTCTGGGAATTGCTACCAGTTAATCATATTAAACATAAAACTGAAGTATTAAGGCCAAAATAATTGCCTTTGCCCCTGTATGGGAATTTGTCTGAATTTGTTGACTCTGTCTGTCTGTCTGTCTGTCTGTCTGTCTGTCTTTTCTTTCTTTCCTTCTTTCCTTCTTTCCTTCCTTCCTTCCTTCCTTCCTTCCTTCCTTCCTTCCTTCCTTCCTTCCTTCCTTCCTTCCACCTTATAGTCTCATGGAAGCCATCATCAACATCATGAGAAGCCAGTAGCAGAACACAATAAAGACTCGTCTTTTAAGCATTTGGTATTTCAAAGTGCAGAAGAAAATGCTTATTTGGATTCTACCTGGAAGGGCCTAACAGCACTTGGAGGACTGTATTTTATGTTTCTTGTTGAGCACTTAATCACTTTAATTAAGCAGTTTAAAGACAAGAAAAAAAAGGTAGGGAAACTATTTTTAATCTATGACTTTACTTTTTTTCCTGAGTCACTTGAAAGAGCAAGGAGTACCAGTTACATCTGTCTGACCTTCAGATCTGCCTGACTTGTAACGAAGTACAGCCTGTTCTTTCATAGCAGTTTTTCTTACTGTTCTAGCAACTATAAGTTTGCCAGAACAATAAATAGAATGACTGTGCTTTATTACTGTTGGTTTCTATAGGAAAGATAAGCTTCTGCTTTAATCCCTTCTGCTGATACCTTAGGCTTAAAATGCTTACTCTGTTATGAGGTGATTTTTTTCTGAGGACCCCCCCCCCACTTGCCCTCTAAGAGTCATGAAAAGCATGTTTTTCCCCCAGCTGATCTGTTCGAAGTCTGCTGTTCCCCCATCTTCCAAAAAAGCGGAAATGAATTCCAAGGCATTCAAAATGATTCCCCAGCATTTCTCTGCCTGGTTGCATTCTTTCTTCAGCATCATCCTGTTACTTCTCTGCAGTGGCAGTCTGGCTACCATCTTCCCTATCTCTCTACTATTGAAAGTAGCAGTCCTTAGTAGAATCATAGAATGGCAGCCGGTGTTGTTGGTGTTGCTGCATTGTGCTTTATGCTACCAGAACAAGTACAGTTTTCAGAGTTGATGAGAAATTTAAATTAATTTTGAATGTAATGCATTTTGTAAAATTAAAGTAAATTACTCTTCTCAAATCATAATTAAGTCAGAATGGTTTGGAGGAAGGCTTTTTTTCATAGTAGTCAAGAACTTTATTCTGTAGTGAGTTTAATTTACTTTCCCATGGCTATATGGTATTTAATGAATTAAAATGAAGTAATGTTTCCAAATAAGAACTTATGAGACTGAATGGGTTTGGGGAAGTTTTATTTCTCATTAGATCATGCCCCATTTTAAGTGTGCCCCTCAGGTAGTTGATCAATCTGAAAAGTGCCGCTTGGTCATCTGAAAGTTGCCTACTCCACCTCTGATTAAATAAAGAAAGAGCATTTTATCAGATATCCAACATAGTATAATAAAAAACCTTCATTTGAGGAGTAAATTATCAGTTAAATAACACAACTGTAAGGGTAGTTTGTTGTTTTTCTGTTCAAAACAGACTTGTGTTAAGTCTTTGGTGTTGGAATGAACATTGAATTAGAACCCTAGTTATGTGAAATATTTCATTTAGGCTGAAATAACCAGCAAAAGCTGAATTGTGCTGCCTTTTGAGCTTTTTAAAATTTATGTGTATTTTGTATAAGTATTTGTATAAGTATTGTATAAGTATTTTGACTTTTTCTTAACTTGTGGTCTATTGTGCATTATCAGTTGATATCTTATCGTCTGTCAGTACTTTCTGTGAAATATGTAGCACTAAAGATGTGTACCTAAAATAACTTCCGTATGTGGGGACTTTTTGGCATTAGAAAAAAAATGAAGATGATGAAGCAGAAATCAAGAAGCAACTATCTAAATATGACTCTCAGCTTTCAAACAATGAAGAAAAAATGGATACAGATGACAGTAAGTTTCAGTAAAATGTACAGCTATTTCAGTCAAAAGGTTACAGTCTGTTTTTTTGCCATCTGTGCAGTTGCACATAGGGTTTCTGCCTGTGCAAAGCATTATCTCGGTATGTTTTAGAACAGTGTCTCAGGTTGTCCGATGTGTAGGACCAGGAATAATTTTTCCTAATGTGACAGGGACCTACACCATAGTAATGCCCATTGGCTACCACTGTTCCTTTCTTTCCTGGAAACTTCTCATAGGCCAACACCTGGTGATTTGTGAACCACCATTGGCCTACAGACGACCATTTTGTGTAACACTGTTTTATAGCTTAAAGAGGCAGGAACTAGTGGTTTGGAGGGTTTTGGGGGTTTTTTTTGTAAAGTGCATATAAACACATCTTTAGCATACACTAAAGAAATTAAGGAACAGTTAGGAAACACCAGCTCAGAATGGATCCAAATCCATCAAGTAAGACACCTAATTTCATATCCTGAAATTAATTATTATTCAGAAGCATACGTAGATTTGAAGAGCTTCATGCAGCAACATGCCTTCAAAATTAAAAGTCTAATTTCTAAGATTTCAAATTTGATGGTAGAGGTATTTTATATAAAATCTGGGGTTAGACAAGTGTGGATAAAGGATTTAGGCATGGATATAGAAGAAATCTCTTGGAATGCTATATGGGAATGTCCTTTGCTCAAAGTGATTTCCAAACAAATCAATGTGCATGCCTTAAGCTGATTTATTACGGATGTTTAATGGCATTTCACCTGACCTAAGCTAAGAAACAATTAAATAGGAAATGTCGGGAAAATCATGACAACCTAGGTAATTACCTGTACATGCCATGGAAGTGCCCACATGTGTTTAGTCTCTGGCACAAAGTATTTACAGAAATAAATAATACCACCAACTAGGATGTAACAGCCTTTCCAACCTTGGGTGTCTGTTCTTTATTTTTAGGCAATAACAAACAGTTACAACAGAAAGATTTTATCTTTTCCCTCCTTGCTACAAGTGTGAAAATCGCAGAAAATGGGAAAAATATGGCTGAGTTAAAACTAGATAATTGGAGAAAGATATTTGGAGAAAAATTATTTAAATTTAAAGAATAAAGGCATACACAAATAGAATCGAGATACTGTAATGTCTGGTTTCCATGTCTAGACTGTGTCACAGTAAGCCCAGTACTGTGCTCCCTCCTTGAACACATAGCAATTTATAGGAATATATTTGTTGTTGTTATGTGCCTTCAAGTCATTTCAGATTTATGGCAAACGAAAGATGAACATTGGGTTTTCTGGGGCTGAGAGTGTCCTCTAGTTAATATGTCTTTTTATTTGTTACAAGGAGCACAAAATATGGGCCTTCTTCCAGATATTCACTCTTGTCCTATTTGAATTACTTGAATGGATGCGGTTGTTTTTTTTACTTTATATTCAGTAAAATGTATTTTTTTATATGTAGGACTTAAATTGTGCCCCTCTTTTTCAAGAGGGAATGCCTAAAACATGGATTTACCTGCGCATGCAGGTAAAGGTAACTTTCGGCTCATTTCTCTTTTGAGTGCTTGAGCAAGACTGTAAAGAACCTTTCTTTTGCTTCTGAGGTTTTGGGAGCTCTTAACTGATTATTGTGTTTGTTTCTTTTTAGACCAGTACACTAAATAATTAGTCAAAATAATTACTTCCCTTGAAGTCATTCATATTCAGTGAGATTAAATGCACTTATAATGACTCAGCTGAACTGGGGAATTACACCAGAGCATTCCTATTTACTCTTGATTAATTTTATTTAGAGTAACTGCTACACTGGTTCTGAATTGCAGACAACTAGCTTAATTTACAATTATACAATTTATTATTATATTATATTATATATATTATATTATATTATTATTATACAATACAATTATTATACAATACAATTATTATACAATTTATACAATTATACAATTATACAATTTATAAGTATATGTTGAAATGCCTTGTGTTAAAGAAAAGGTAAAATTAAATTGATTTAAACTTGTCACCTAAATATATCACAAGGACAGCCTTACAAAAATTCTCAGCCAATACTCTTATGAGCATATTAATTGGTAGTTTTGACCATATTGAGTTTTAAATGAAAGATAGTATACAAATGTATAGCAATACAAATTTCCAAGAATATGATCAAAATGACTAAGAAAGTGATGCTGATGGTTCCTAGGACAGGGGCCACACTGCAAATGGTGGTAAAAGCCAACCTTGTTTTCCATTAATCCAAGTACTTCAAGTAGACTGAATAAAGTAAAAATCCAACGACTGTGGCACTACTATATTATGGACGAGGCTGAACATTTACTTGTTGAATTTTTATCCCTCTTTTCCTCCAAGGAGCTATAGGCAGTGCATGTTGTCTGCTCCTTTTCCCTCATTTTTACTTTCACTACAACCCTCTGAGGCTTACAGATGACTAGCTCACTGGTCACTGCATGAGCTTTGTGGTTGAATGAAGTTTTGGTCAAGGGTTCCTTCTGGGCTGGTGCTCTAGGCACTATACCGCACTGTTTCATCTCTGAAACAATGCCCATGTCTTTCTATAAACTAATGTGAAAAGTGAAGGTAGGGGAATCTTTTTTGCTTTGGTGTTGATCACATTTTAAAGCCTTCTTCAGTAAATGGAAATGTATGACCCCTGTTGAATAAGAGCAATGTTAAAGGTTTCCCACAACCTATTTGCATGGTTTGGCCATCTAGGTATTTATTTTTGTTATTGATATGGTAAACCACCTTTTGTTGTTTTTCAGCTTCTGATCCTCCAGCCTATTAATATAGTCTGAAAGATTCTGAAAAAGACTCCAAAGTTTTGAGTCTGACCCATAGTTTACATCAGCGTCTCTGTCCTCCCAATGTGCTAATTATGTGGATGATACCTTATTTTCCAGGGACCAGTTCTCATCGATGCAGGATGAGTTTGTACTGTATTTTATACTAACCAGTGATCCTCTGTCTTGGAATGGTATTGAAAATAATTTTCTCTGCTTCTAAAAGCAGGAAGAGCTTACAACTCACTGTGAGTGGAATATTGCTGCTGCTTAAAGCATAAACAGTTTGTGGAATTGCCCCATTAAAACTCTGCCTAATTTTTCATGATATTAAAAACCTCATTTTGAAACAATAAAATGCTTGGGGTTTTGCAAAGGGGGCATTTTTATATTACCATGTCTAATATGCATTGCTGTTTGATGCTTACATTATAGATTTCATTTTTGTGCTTGAATGAATTCTTAGGAAACTTGTCCTGTTTTGTGTTGTTAATAGTGCAGCACCAAGTGCTGCTTTAATTGTCCTCTTAAACGGAAGACTGATGCTTAATTGATGCCAGGGGAGAATAAAAAGCCAGTGTGTAGTGTTGGTTTGAAATTTTAAAATGTGTGGATTTTTTTCATAATTTTCACTTTTGTAATATTCATATAAAAAGTTATTACTATTTTCAGTCATCTAATATTGGATGGGCTTCTGTGTTTGTAGAGAAGGACTTTCCCCTCCTTGACTCTGCCCTGTCCTCAGAGCTGCTCAGAGGGGTCTTCAGCCTCCGAAGCAAATCTGGAGGGTGTGTGTTCTTGCAGTGGGAAGAGTCAGTTGGTTATCAGCTGCTGTGATGCATACTGTTGTTGGTGTAAAACAGAACTAGTCAATGTAAGCTCACAAGATATATTTTCTCCATAAGTGCTTCAGATATTAACAATATTTGTTTCCAAATGCTTGTGGAGATAACATAAAGCAGGAGGTACCGTAGTTTCTTTTCCTGACATCTTCCTGTACTCAAAGCACATTCCAAAAGCTACCCAGTTCAAAGGAGAGAACGATGGGGAAGAATTTTTTCCAGCCATGATCACTACCTGTGAGAGCAGGCAAGACACCTCTGATGTCATGTCATGTCATATCATGGCCGCAGTTGATGTGTTCTGGCCCCTAAGCAGTTTGGCTGATGACACATGCAACAGCTTCCATCCAGATTTAGGAAGATGGCAGTGACTGTTGTAAAACAAAACCTCATGAGATAAGGCTAATTGCTGCAGAAGTTGTGGCGGAAGATTGTATATAAGTGGAGCCAGCTGATAAGCAGATGCAGGAGCAAGACTATCCTATATTGTTTCTGACTGAGATATTGAACTTACTGATTGTAAATTTACCATCTTTGTTTTTCACAGCACCCTGTTACTATGTTCACTGGCAACTTCTTCCATTTCACCACTAGAGGTTACTAGAACCATAATTTCAAGTCTGATTGCACAGTTTTCATTCCTTAAAGCTTTTCCTTCCAGAAAAGACTTTTCTGCGGTAGAACTTCTGTCTTGTGTCATTTGCACATTCTCTGCTTTTGTCCATACCTTCCATATATAGTGGAGTTGACGCCTACCACACTCAGAAACTGTTAGCTTTTCTTTCATATCCCATTAGAGTCTATTTAAGTAAGTGAAAGACTTGTTTGCATATAAATATACATTTAATAGTAATCAAGTATAGGAATGTTATTTTGTAATGAGTGGGTGGAATTTTATTTGTCAATAATAAAATTAGTCTTACTAAACATCGATTAATTACAGTCATCCCTCCACATTTGCTGGGGTTAGGGGCACAGGACCCCCATGAAAATGGAAAAAATGAATTCTAGCCCTCTCAAACCATACTTAACACACAAAAAGGCATGATTACCATATTCAACCCACCATGGATTCATTTGAGGCATCAGGGTTCCTTCACTAGACAGAAGTAGGTGGCCAGTGGGGTTTATAGCCACCTCCACTGCTGCCCCACACCATTTTAAATAGGGACTTACAAGCCTTGTTTGCAGTTTCTCAGTCTCACAAGGCTTACACTCCCTATTAAAAATGGCATATGGAGAACGCAGAGGTGACAGCAAATAATCCATGAATAATCAAATCTGCAAAAGTGAAACCTGCAAATGTGAAGGGCTGATTGTAATTACATACAGGGAGGATTATTTGTTAAAGGCACATATGGATATTTTTAAACAGTGTATTTTAAGTATAAAATATAAATGGAAAAGCAAACTGTTTCATGTATTTTTAACTTTAAAAGTTTACTAAGCTGTAGCCCTCCCCTTTAAGCCCAAGCATTTCCCCATCCTGGAAGGTGGCCCCTCATTCAACAGAAGTTGCCCATCCCTGCCCTTTTATTGCAGAAAGACTGCAATATGTCCTCTCTCCTCAAGATTTGTTGTGGTTTCATAAAATGTATAAAGAAATTACTTCCATGGGAGTTTCATGATAAAACATTTTGAGACTAGTTTTGTTCCAAGGTGCAGGCCACTTCACATACAAGAGCAAACTTACAACTTTCTTCATACATGCCCTCCTGTAAAAAAGGATTGTATGGTGAAATCTCTGCAGCAGGTGATCTGTGGATTCAGCCATGAAGTGTGAAAACTTGTCTTGCAATTGATCAGTGCTTTCTCCAGGTATCAAATATGCCACTGGTGGCTGTTGGGCTCTGTTCAGGTGTAACCCATTTTTTCCCATTTCTCTATGCAATCCAACAGGAGGGCCTAAATACCCTAAAACATAGGTATCAAACTCAATTTCATCTTGGGCCTCATCAGCATTATGGTTGCCCTCAAAGGACCAGGTATATCTGTGAGACTATATAAATGTATCTACTGTTTTATCATATTAAATAATTCCTTCTATATTCGATTATTACTGGTTTTAGTAATAACTAACTCTGAAACTAGAAGTCTAGGAAAAATAATGGCAAGCAGATATTCAAGTGTACAACTATTGTACAGTTTATTGAAAAATGAATTTTGAAAACCAAGTTATTTTTTTTAATCATCAGACAAATATTACCAAGCACTGTTTATTACATTGACTTTGTTTAACTTTTTGGTTCTAGCTCAGACCCTCTGTGGGCCTCTTTCTGCCCCTCTCTGTACTTGGTGAGCCCAATTCCCACATTGCGGACCCTGGCTGCTGGCATTCTGAAGAGAGGTCTGGCAGGCAGCACTCATGATCTACTTCAGACTGCTCCTCTGTCCTACTCTCATGAGCCGACTGCACAGAACATTGCCATAGTAACCTGTGGCAACTCTCTGAGGCTGAGACTTGGACAGAGGAGCAGTCAGAAGTAGAAGTAGATCACGAGTGCCAGCTGCTGGGTCCCTCTTCAGAATACCTGCGGCCAGGGGCCTGCAATGTGAGGATTGGACTCACCAGGCAGGGGGAGTGCCGCAGCTGCAGGAGAGGTGCAAGAGCCACATAAACTGGCCTGGCAGACCGGATTTGGCCCGTGGGTCTTATGCTTGACACATGTGCCCTAAAAGAACCAGATCTTGTCTGATTGTGGAAGCTAAGCAAAGACTGCCCATGAGTACTCAGATGCTGTAGGCTATATTTCAGAGGAACTGGCAAAACCACCTCTGACTATTCTTTGCCTAAGAAAACCCTATGAAATTGATGGTAGCACCAGAAGTTGACTGGTGACTTGAAGGCATGAACACACACATACAATTCAGTACTTGAAATATTGCATGGAAAAAAATGTCACCACTTTGTATTTCTAAAGTGATCCCAACAAAAATAATAAAATGAATCAAAAATAAATGTGTCATCTTGGTACAATGTGTGCCTCCTACTGAGACTTGTGAACATAGAAACATCCAGAGTTTTCCAAGAATAAAATAATTAAATACTGATTAAATTAAATGCTGCAGTATGTAGAATACAGTATATTCCTAAACACTGACCTAAATGCATTTGTTACTTTGAGCCAGAGTAGTGCCGTGGAATTTGTGGAACTTGGCAATTGCCAGTTGATTCAGTACGTCTCCTCTAGTGGGAACTAACCATTGGCTTTAGGCCTCTGATTTTTGTTTAATGTTTCAGGTTTATTTGAAAATGTATCTGTCATGCTTTTTGTTTGTGTTATCAAGGACCTGAAGTTTATTTGGAGACACACGCACAAGAGCGATCGAATTTTATCTCTCAGAAGCCAGTAGCACAAGAGGAAGAAGAAGTGATGATAACTCACTCACATCAGGAGACTGCTGACAATGAATACGCATCCAGAGGGTGTAGAAACAAATGCCATTCGCATTTGCATGACACTCTAGGACAGTCAGACCATTTGAGTCATCATCACCATGACTACCATCATATTTTGCATCACCATCATCATCAGAACCATCACCCACATAGCCATAGTCAGCGCTATTCACGAGAAGAACTGAAAGATGCTGGTATAGCTACCCTAGCCTGGATGGTAATTATGGGTGATGGACTACACAACTTCAGCGATGGTCTTGCAATTGGTTGGTATTTCTTCCTGTGTTTTTGTTTTCTAAGGCTATTTAATGTGTTTGGGTCCGATCTAAATCTCCATTTTTGTCAGGCCTGTCCTCTTCACTGTTTCTTTGTAAGGCTTCTACTAGTCTAGAAGTAAAATGGAAACTTAATGTTCAAATCCATTTCTTCAGGTTTATGTGACATGTAGGGCTCCCAATGTATTTTCTGGTCTATAAGGGATATTTTGTATATCAGGAGTTAGTTATGGTTTCTACACTATTGCCCCCTGTCAGCATAACAGGCATGGATTTTAAACTCGTGGTAGTACTAGCTTTATAAATTTTCTCAACTTTATTTTATATAAAACCAATATATTTCTGCCATAACTGCTATGCATTTTTATTAAAGTCAGCTGCTAGTTACTATTTCATATACCACCAAGAATTGTAAAGGCCTGTTTTCAAACTCTGTTAAATACATTCAGCCTTACATATACACTATGGTCTAGTTCAGCCTACTGCCTCTTTTAGACTGCAACTCCCATCAGTGCCTGCCAGTGTGTCCTGTGGTCATTTATGATAGGAATTCTAATCCCAGATTTACATGTCTGGAGGACTGCATGTTAGGAAAGGCTGATATGATATATATGTATGTGTTTGTGTGTGCTTGAGTATATAAATATATGCTTTGTGATTAATTGGTCATTGCTTTAAAAGACACTGCTTAGAGTAAATTAATTGAGATCAGTGAGACTTAGTGATTACTTCCTTGCCATATTGACTTCAGTGGGTTTCCAGTATAACCGTCAAGACTCTTATTTTCTCTTTTTGTTAAATTAGCAGAATATTGTTTCATAATGTCCCCTTAATTTATTCTCATCACATTTCACGTCTAATCTAGCCCACATTTATTTCTAAATTTTTAAACAGATTTAGCAGAACTGAAAGTGTAGACAGCAATAGTTACCTTATCTTGGCCATGCACAAAAGATAGTTCATTGGTGAGCTGATTAAGATAGGCAGTGCGATTTTTTTTAAAATACCTTTTTTCATACCACAGCATTTTGACATTTCTGTTCAGCTATAACTGCATTTCCAAGTGAGATTGCTTCTCAGTAATGTTCTTTCTTTGTCTTTTTCAAGGTGCTGCATTTACTGAAGGTTTATCTAGTGGCTTAAGTACTTCTGTTGCAGTCTTTTGTCATGAGTTGCCACATGAATTAGGTAAGGCATACCTGTTTTAGTGAATAACAGGGTTTTGTTTCTGTGCTTTAACTGCAATAGTGATATCATTAGTAAATCAGGTAGAAACTGGGAGGTTTTACTGTTTTAGTTGTAGTTTATACAAATGGCAGTAATTTCCTGTCCCTCAATGATGTTCTTAAATATTGCTTTAGAATTACTTGAATATAGGAGAAACCTTTCTGGACAACATTAAAGGCCTACTCAGTCCAACTAGCCAGATTTTTAATAGAAAATCCAGGATGACATAAGGATATTAGAGCCTTCTGACTGTTTTGCTATGCAGATGCATTCAGGCATATTCGCACTTTGATCCTGGAGGTGATATAGAATGAGCCCTCTGTATATGCAGGGGTTCCATTCCAGGAAAACAAAAAATGCAAAGCATCACATCCCATTATAGTTGTGGACATGATGTGCGTGCACCCACTGCATCCATTGGCTATAATACGTTGCAGTCCTTCACATGACCTCACATTTGAAGTCCTGGAAAGCAAGTGAGCTTTTAAGATTTTGAAATAGGTTTCTAGGAAGCTTTTGAGTGAGCAAAGAAATTAAGCAATATGCTAGCTTTTTGATGACAAATTGTTATTTTGACATTTCTCTCTTTCAGGAGATTTTGCTGTGCTTCTCAAAGCTGGCATGACTGTTAGACAAGCTGTTCTTTATAATGCCCTTTCAGCTATGCTAGCATATCTTGGAATGGCTACTGGGATACTTATTGGCCACTATGCTGACAATGTTTCCATGTGGATCTTTGCACTGACTGCTGGGCTGTTCATGTATGTAGCCCTTGTGGACATGGTAAGTCTGTAAACAGTGTTGAATATTGTTGCTACTCTTATATTAAGTAGTTGCAGCCAAAGGATGGCTCTGGAACACAAGTGAGAAATCCCTCTGGGGATATTTTCCTGGTACTTACCTCAATATATTCTTATTTACTGATGTAGCCAGTTCCCAGATTGGACTGTAAAAGAAATTAGGGTGTTCTTAAATTATTAAGTTTTACTGAATGAGTATGTGAGCATGTGAATATATGTAACCTATGTAACTACTGAGAGCCAGTGTGGTGTAGTGGTTTTGAGCATCGGACTACAACTCAGGAGACCAGAGTTTGATTCCCTGTTCAGCCATGGAAACCTACTGGGTAATCTTGGGCATGCCACACACAGTTAGCCCCCCAAAAATCCCATAATAGGTTTGGCTTAGGGTCACCAGAAGTCAGAAATGGCTTGAAGACCCACAATAAAAACAACAAATCTTGCTAGTACCTTTGCAGTGGCCAGTTAAGTGTATTCAGAAAACCTGCTGTTAGAGCATCAATGAAGAGAGATCATTCCTGGTGTGGCACAGCAAGCAGGTGCCATTCCTCCTAATTTGACCCACTGGAAAAAATCTTTCAACCTAAAGGGGGCAACCCCAATTACTCCAATATGGTCTGAGCATGCTCAGTTGATGAGGAACTATAGTATGTTAATTCTGTTAGAGCAGAAGTGGGGTGGGAAGTGGGAAGATGAGGTGGTAGAAACAAGGAGTGTAAATTGACTTGATTGAGTTAAGAGCTTATATTATCTCAGAGCTTACAGTATCCTATCTGCACAGCTGTTTTTAAGTGTCAGGAACTTGGACAGCAGCCATTCCCATAGTGGATGAAGATGCACAACAACATTTTATAGCAGGGACTTTGTACCCCAATAGATGGCTAACTGCTAACTACATTGGCAATTACACAAAACATGTCTTTGTATTTTTAACGTTTCAATTTAAAATTGTGTGTGTTTTGTTTTTAAATATAGGTGCCTGAAATGCTCCATAATGATGCTAGTGATCATGGATGCAGCCGCTGGGGATATTTCCTGTTACAGAATGCTGGAATTCTGTTAGGCTTTGGCATTATGCTCCTTATCTCTGTGTTTGAACATAAAATTGTGTTCAGCATAAACCTATAGTGTTGGATCTAGAATGACCCGTGGTGGAATTTTGCTTGCATTGGAGGAAAGAAGGGAGAATTTTTTGTCAGTTCCTCTTCTCTCTGTAGGCCCCTGTAACCTTTGAAAATCTGCTTGAAATGCTGATGTCCCTCTGGATAGATGTAAGATGTGGGGGAACCAGAGGAGGGCTGCATGGGGAAGAAGGAAATAGAAAAATTTTCTCCCCTTCTTTTCTCCAGTGAGGAACTTCTACTGCATCTCAGTCACTTCCATGAACAGAAACTCTTTCTTTCATGGAAATGACACTCTGGATCCAACACTGCTTTGTTTACTTTCTGTTACTGATGCTGAAAATGTTACTGTTAGGTACTTCTTAATAATTGGTACTTCTAAATTGCTACCCCAACTTAAATGCCTACTGAATAGGCATTTAGATTGGTTTGTTTTTGGTTTTTTTGGTAGTACCTCATTGAACATGATAGAGTACTGGCCTATTAAATACCACAGTTATAAGGGATGAAATCTTTAGATTGTACACTGTTTTAATATTATTTAATATGGCAAATGTATCTACAGCATGCAGTGTCAGGTTTTGTCTTGTATATGTGTACCTGGTACGAACATGTGAAATGGTTCTACTTTTTATGTCCCTGATATCAAAAAATAAAGTCATTTTCGTTGTTGTTGATAGGAAAAAAAGAGTACTCTGAGAATTCATAAATGCTTATGTTATAAACAAGTTTCTCAATGGAGAGATTTAATATTACATTGTCATTAAAATTATATGATCATAGATCTGTCCTTATTAAAAGTTTACAGAAAGTTAAATATGCTAAAATAAAAACTTGCATTCGCTTAAACATTTAATTCTAGCCACACTGCACTGAGCAAATATATGCATGGCACATTTTCCACAAGCCATGCAGTGGCTGGAAGCGGAACTGTTGGGCAGGAACATAAAGGTGATGAAAAGAGCAGTCTGCTGAAAGTGGTGCTGCAATATTGGGAGAGCTGAAAGGAACAGACTATACAGACAGAAGTAGGAAGATGATTGTAGGTAATCCTGCTGTGTATTTTGTGTTGCAGTTCTGTCTAAATTTAGTGGTGCATATGAATCTTCAGAAGCCAACTGGTAGACACAGTGAATTGTTGAATCAGAACAAGTTTTTCGCACCATGCATATTCTAAAGATAAAAACAGTGATGGAAAGAACATACTTCACTTCCGAGGGAACTGGATTCTTGAGCACTTGATGCTATGAGAAGATTTAACCATGTGTGTAACAGAATTACCAAAGTCCTAAAAGAGGTGGTAACAGAGGTTTCATACTTTAACTTCATATAGTAGCAGGTTCACTCATCAACCTAATCATACCATGTTAACTTCTAAAATGTCCCCAGATTGGAGAGAAAGGTAGAATATAAATGAAATGTTTTTTTAAATTTGTGTCAAATTTCTTGTCTTGTGAGGTTTCCTGCACCCAGCAAAACTTGCATTCTTCCTTTTTTTTTAAGCATTTCCAAGTGCAAAATGTGTTTTATACTGCTTATTCACCTTCCATAAGCCTTTTTCTGGACAAAAACGTTGCCAATATATATACATAAATGAGGTTAAATATGTAGATTTGAGACACCCAAATTTTGTATCTCAAATCTATGTATTTAATTTTAATGTTATATATACTGTCTTTGCTGGTGTATAAGATTCACTTTTTTCCCAAAAAAATAGTTTGAAAATGGAGTGCATCTTATATGCCAGTGTGTCTTATACACCAGCAAATAGTATTTGCCGCTGTATAAATGGGGTGTGTCTTATACACAGATGCATCTTATATGCTGGCAAATACAGTACATTGATATGTAGTCCAGGTTTAAATCTAGTATATTGCCTTCTACTAAACTGGATGCAGTGTACAAAAATCAGTGGGTCAAATCTATAGATCAGAAGCATTCTGGAGAAAATATGCAGAGGTGTAGCTTTTACATTTACAAAGTGAATGCTTGGTTAAGGTCTAGAAAAAGGTAGAGTCTTAATTGTCTAAAAAGAAGTCTTGTAGAAGAAGCCTTATATCTATAACTGAACAAAAATACCCTGACTGCTTCTGGAATTTAGAATGCATTCCTTGCTTTACTTGACACAGCACTTAACTACCTAAAAGTCTTGAAAGAGTATGGGACTGGAATATACCTCTAAATTTCAAGTTGGATATGTATGATTAACTGGTGTACCATGGACATAATTTTTTATATTAAACACTTTAATGCATTGTAGTTTGCCTATTCATACATAGAAAATAATTGTTAACACCTGTCCATTCTCTGGGAAGTGTATGAAATGACAATTATAATGTACTAGCGTATTTACCTGGAGTTGCCCGGGATTTTATTTTTCTCTTAAGAACTCACTCAACTGTCTTCTCCAGTACCTGTAACTTTTCACCATATTTCCCAATACAATCTGTATTCAGAGTTATTTACATACACAGTTTGGGTTTCGGAGGGAATACATTGTCCTCCTCCTTGCTGCTAGGCATCATCTCCATAGCAACTGGCCTATTCTAATACCTGTAATTTTCCCCCATAGTCCCCAATCCAATTTGTGTTCTCTGGTGATGCTGATGTACTGACTTTTTTTTTCTTTCTGTTGAATTTGTGCAATGGTTTTACATTTTTCTGGAAGCATATTTTTGTTTTGAATTTGAACTTTAAGATTCCTCACATATGGAACCCATACTGTGTGAGGCGAGAAGACCCTGTAACTACGTTGTGTACGTCACTTTAACTTTTCTCACATATGCCTCCCAAATGTTTTCTGGCATCCTTACTGATGGTAGGCTTCATCTCAGTAGCAGCCAGCCTGAGGCCCAAGAGGTCCTGGCTGAAAGTTCTGAAGGCCTCTCCCTAAGCTGCCAATCCCAGGATTCCTTAAAATCTTTACAGCCAGCCATTCATATGAGGACTTTGCTTGCCTGACACAAACTCACAAACTTTTGACTTTTATATAGTAGATAAAAGCAAGGATGTGTTCTTCTAAAAGAAACTCTTTGAACATTCAACAAGCATGTTTTCTGCTCAGACGAAAGTAAGGCACTCACAACAGACTGTCCCCTGCATGAATTGTGTAATTTAAATCTGGCTGTTTCTTAGACTTTGAAAAATTTAAATGTGAGTTGTGAGATAGATGTGGCCACCACACAAATGTTAGAGTAGATTTCATTGAAAAGTAACATTTTGTTGTAATGGAAGTCCCTGCACTTCCTTGTAAACAGGTCAATCTTAATTTAGTAATAGGTGGGTAATTTAGTAAAAGAGGTATATGGTAGAACTCATCTTTTCTCAGCACCACCTGGAATAACCAGAGCTCAAAAAATACTGGATGTACATAGTTAAGTAAGAGAAGCCTTGGTAGAGAAGTTAAGCTAGTTCTTCTGAAAAAGAGCAAGTGATAAGCATTCATTCAAGAAATCACAATTTGAGTATACCTCTGATGCCTCCAAAATTGCTGTCAGTTGTAGTTGATAGTCAAGGCTCTTATGAGTCTAGTTTAGCTGCCTCTTGTTCTCCATATGGTTTCGATTGTAACTTCAATGCTAGATTATTGGCCCTATTGGATGGGACATGCGGGAGTTGTAGACCAAGACATTAGAAAGGCACTAGCTTGTCTGTTTCTACTTTCTCTGTCAGAGTTCTAAAAATAATGTCACAAAAGCCTTATTTCTAGTTCCCATTTGGATATTGCCACATTCAGAGTTAGATGTCTCACACAGAAGGGGAAGCCCTTCATCATCTCTCATGCTTCTCTGATGTCCCTTTTTTGGGGGGGCGGGGATTACAAGTGGACAGAATGTAGGCTTGAATGACCTGTTTTGTTTATAAATAGAAGCTTCTGACCTGCCTGCACACACCAGGAGGAGGAACCATCTACTTACGGCATTCTATGAGCCATTCTTTGGATGATCATTTATAAGAATACCATAGAGTTGGAAAGGACTGCAACAGCAATATAGCCCATCTTCCTGCTCCCCCTCAGCTAAAGCACCTCCAACCTGTTTTAAAGACCTCCAAATAAGGACAGTCCACGATCCCCTATGACAGTCTACTCCATTCTCAAATAGCCCCTACAGTTAAGAAGTTCTTCCTGATATAAAGGAGGAAGTAATAACAGCACAATCCTCTACATGTCTTATTGTTGTGTGCCTTCAAGTTGCTTCCAACTTATGGCAATCCTAAAGCGAAGCTATCACAGGGTTTTCTGGGCACGATTTGTCCAGATAGGTTTTTCCTTTTGCTTTCCTCTGAAGCTGAAAGAGTGGGATTTACCCAACCCAGTGGGTTTCCATGGCTGATCCGAGATGTGAACCCTGGTCTTCAGAATTGTAGTCCAATGCTGAAACCATTACCGCATGCTGTCTCTTATATGCCTATTCAGGAGTAAAACCCTTTGATTTCAGTAAGGTCACTGCAAAAGTGTTTTTTCCCCCGAGGCTGCAGTACTTTGTTCGAACTTACATGGTTATTCTCTACATCACAGATAGGCAATGTGTGGCCTGTGAGCCACATGTGGTCCCACGGCAAGGGTCAATATTTTCAAGCTTTTTTCTCTCCCAAACATTAAATCTAGGAGGTGTAGACAGCATCTTCACATATTTAGAGCCCTTTCAGACTCCCCCCCCCCAGTAAAAATGATTTTTTAAAATTTGCTTTGAGGTGTTCTCTCAGGACCGAGGAAGTCCCCAAAACATGCCCCCATATCTCATGGAGGGTATTTGGGGGCAATAAGAGGGTTGGGGGAGTCGGCAGCAGCATGTGTGGCCCTCCAAAGTCTCCCTGAGGGCTAGTGTTGCTCACAGTTGCCCACCTCTACATGCTTACTCTTCCTGATTGGTGGCCAAGTTATGACCCAATCCACGTTCATTGTAGCTTAGCAGTAAAATAGGACTTCACAGGAATAAGGAACATCAAGTTATTTCGATGGAGAAGGCAATAGAAAAAAAGGCTTAAGCCTCAGTAAATAAAGGAAATGCAAATACTTTCACTGCTTTTCTTATTTTTGGATGAGGATTTTTAAAATCCTTGAACTATAGTAATTCAATAACTTTATTCTGCTTAAATGTAGTAGAACTTGAGTTGCATTTTTACATGTGACAGAATGGACGCAGAACTTTACCTCTTTACCTTTGTGGCCCTAATCAGTACGTTTAACAGCTGTAAGGACCACTTCCCAAGGGCAAGAGACTGTCAGGGGAAGCCACTTTGTACTTGAGAGACAGGCCATTTCCGCACTACACTGTTATAGTGCTATTATTCCACTTTCGACACCCTACGGAATCCTGGGGTTTGCAGTTTAGGGAGCAGCATTTAGAATTCTCAGCCAAGGAGCTTTTGAGCCTCAGTAAACTAGAAACTTCAGAATTCCACAGGAAGTTGAAAGTGGAATAATAGCACTATAACAGCGTACAGTGCAGAAATGGCCAAAGACACTTATAAAACGTTATATATAATAACTGCAGCAAGACTGACTTATGCTCAACATTGGAAAGAAAGCAAATATATTGGTATAAGAGAATGGAAATTCAAAGTCCTGGATATGGTGGCCACAGGGAAGTTAACTTTTTCACTCAAAAATAAGCCAACCCAGGGCTTTGAAAGAGAATGGCGAGAGGTATTGAATTGGGGGGGGGGGTCGTTTTGCCAGAGCTCGTGGGCGCCACCAAGCGCTGCGCCGGGGAGAACAAGCGGACAAGACCCCCCGCCACGAGCCCCACGTCCCGACGGTGGCGCTTGGGTTGGACGCCCCAACCCGTCCCCACCACTTCCTAACTTGCAATCTTGGTAACGGGTTACTTTACAGCGACCCCCGCTTAGCACCACGGAGTGGGGAGGGGTGGGGGGAATAACGCCCCGGCGCCGTATTACCTTCCAAACGCTTCCAAACTGACCAGAATTGGTCTTTTATCTGGTGCGGATCTCGAGTAGGAAGCGCATGCACGCCTGTCTTTCAGGGTGCTCTTCTCCCACCGTCCCCCCAAGTTCCGCTGAGCTTAGGTGCGAGTAAGCAGACCCGCGTGGAACTGCACGATTTGCCGCTGGCTAATACTGAAGGCTCGGCTTGCCGGTGGCCAAACCGCCGCGTCCTTAACACTGTGGACATTCTTGCCTGGGAAGGTCGAGGGAAATTTTAAAAAAATGGCTCCTCGCACGATCCCGGAAGTGCCTGTCCGGGAAACCAGGTCGCCTTTCCCTCCTTTTCTGACCTTTGCGGCAACGACCCCCGGAAGCCGTGATCCTCTTCCGGGTCGCCGTTTGATCCGCGCTTCCCCGCGGCGCTTCCCCCATTGGCGCCGAGGGCGAAGCGGGGCCTCGGCGGCCGCGCGGAAAGGTTGGCTCGGCGCCCGCTCGCGCGCCATGGCGGGGGAAGGCCCTGAACCGCCGGCTGCTGCCATGGCAACGGCGCCTGGGGTGACGGAGCGCTACTTCACCCGCTGGTACAAACCAGGTAAACGGAGGAGGAGTGGCGCCCAGGCCCACCCTCTGCGCGGTGGGGCGAGGAGCGCTCGGTACCGGGAGGCCTTTTTTTTTTAATTGAAGGAATTAGTAGCAATTCCCGTCCTGTCTTACCAGTGCTGCTCAAAGTGGCGGTCCATGGACGGGTGAGGGGCTCTGAGCCGTTGGCTGCTGATCCCTGGCGAGTTTCCAGGACAGAAAAAGAAACACCTGTAGTTAATGGGCAAAAATATAGCGCTGGTCCCTGGCACATTTGGGGGGAAATGGCAGCCGTCCCGTATAAGGGGGCCCATTCGCACTACAGAATTAAGGCACTGTGATTCCACTTTAACTGGCCTGGCTGCATCCTATGGAATCCTGGTGCTGAGGTACCAGAGGAGGCCTCTGGCTGACAATTTCAAACAGCCCTTGTTAAAATCCCAGGATTTCATAGCATGCTCCCGTGACATGGAGTCGTTTGCCTATGCGCCTTCAAGTCACCTGGTGACTTAATGGAAACCTCGTCAATTTCATAGGGTTTTCTTAGGCAAAGAATACTCAGAGGTGGTTTTTCCAGTTGAAATATAGCTTACAGCACCTGGTATTCCCTGGAAGGCTCCCATCCAAGTACAGACCTGGTCTGACCCTGCTTAGCATCCAAGATCAGACAGGATTTGATGCCTTTAGGGCATTTAGAGCCACAGCACTGGAACTACAGTGCTGTAATTGTCTAGTGTGAAAGGACCCTAGGCGGGTTGAGATGCTCTGCTCTGTACAAGTGGCAGACTTGTTTCCTTGAGCGCCTGCCCTGTTATAGCCAAAAGAGCATTGCCTACAGATAGGGAGTATAAGGAATCTTGAGGGATGCCCCTGGGTTGCAGAAGGACAACACTGAGCATGTCTAGTGGCCAAGGAGTGCTGCTTGGGTGTTGGGCAGAATGGGAGAAAATGGAATATCATGAAAGCAAGCATGACTTGGTGACTGATACCCTAAGCAAAAGATTACTCCCCACTGCAGCATTTTCTGACATTCATCCCCTATCACCTTCTGCTTCTTCCTTTCCTCTTCTGCCACAGAAGCTTTTGTAGAAATACTGTAGACTGTTGAGATAAGGTGGGACCATCTGTTCTGCTTCACTACTCTGTAAAGGTTCATAAAGCTTGAAAATAAATTTAATTGTTGTTGTGTGCCTCTAAGTAATTTCTGACTTATGGCGGCCCTAAGGCAAATGTATCACATGGTTTTCTGGGGCTGAGTGTGATGCACCCCGGGTTACTCAATGGGTTTCCACGACCAAGTAGGGAATTGAACACTCATCTTCAGAGTTGTAGTCCAGTGCTCAAACCGCTACTCCCCTCTGGCTCTCTGACAAATTAATAGTGATACACAATGTATAGAATTTGACAGGACATTCCCAAGTGTACATTGGATTTAGTTTTGTTAGCACCATAGCTAATGTTATCAACCCTACTTTATAAGCAATCATGGTAAATGATTTTGTATATATCCTGGCCTTAACATACTGAGCATTATCTATACCTCTTTGTATTTCATCCCTTTCTGAACTCATTGGTCCCATTTTTTTTTCTTCTTACACAACTTTGTGTGTATATGTGTGACTGTCTATCCCAGTTCAGGATCACATTCCTTGTAGCTGCTCTAATGTGCTCTGTGAATGATTCCCACTGTGATCAGTCTCTTCATCTAAGGTGCCCTCAAGACCCTTCATGGCTTTAACAGAGGAAACCTCCCTTAATTCCACTCACCCTGTCCTTTTCACATTTCTGGTCTTGAGGTTATCAAGTAATGGTTACCTTTTTTTCTTCTTCAGATGTAAAAGGTAATCTGTGTGAAGACCACTGCATATTGCAGCATTCTAATAGGTAAGCCCTCTCACAGTCCCATTATATGCTTGTTTACTCAAATAAGCTTCTGTGTTCAACAGGGTTTATCCCGAGTAAGTAAATTTAGGATTGCAGCTATGTGTTGGTTTATTATGCCCAGTGTGGTGAGGCTATATGATAGTCTAGAATAAATTATCTCCACATTTTTGTACTTTGGCTTTTCCACAGTATAGTGTCTTCTGGTATCTCATGCTATTAAAGGGTGAGAAAACAGACTGTTAAATGGCTTTTTAAAAGGATTAGACAAATTTGTGGAGGGCAGGGCAATAGCGGTTAGCCACGTTAATGATACATTCATGTACAGAAACATGTCCAGAATCCAGTTGGTGAGATGTACCTGTATATGTCCTTTTACAGTTGCTGTGGAAACAGGTGTCCCGTTCCTCTTCGTGCAATGATAGGCACACACCCCCGTACGCACAAATTACTTGGCAGCTGCTGAGGCCCCCCCACTTCCATTTAGGGCTGGGTACATTGTCCAGACGAGTGTCTGGCTTTCTGCAAAGATGGCAGAAATCTTTCAGACCTCGTTGCCTGGCTGTACTTGCCCCTCCCTCATGGCTAAATGGGGGAGGAGTACCCCTGCAGCTCTCATATATGTTGCATGTGTGAAGGGAAGGAAGAAGTATACTTGGCAGAGCTTTATGCTCCACAAAGGATTGATGCAAACTCTTGCCTTGTCTAACTTTAATGCTCTTGTCTAATTTTAATCAAGAGAAGTTCTGTTTTGTAGGATGTGTACTAGCTTACTGCTTTTCAAATAGAGGAGAGAGTGTCAAACAATATCTTCAAATCACCAGATATTTTCTTTCTAGTTCTTAAAGATCCTATTTCAGGTCCCTACTGTATACCGCCAACTATTACTTCAGGGACTGTTATAAAACCACTACAGCTTTAATCTGCAGTTCTGTGAGTTCTCAAGCGATTCCCTGCTTTACCCCAAAGCAGTACCTCAGAGATCACATCAGTGTTGTTTTCAATATCAGCTTCCAAGTAACTCCTTGCTTTACCCCTAAACATTTACCTCAGGGAAACTACTCTAGCCAACACAAACAAAGGGACTTACATAAATCTCCAAACTAGATCTCTGAATCCCCATTGGACTTTTCTGAGATCTCCACTGGATTTTTCAGTATCCTACTGCTCTTTACACCAATTTGTGACAGGCCCTTATTTCTCCTCAGATTGGTTTTGCAGTTCCGACCTAGTAAGGCACCCTGACATTTACACTTAGCCTCAACTCCACCCTTTAAACACCACCTTTGTGTAAAAGGGCTAGGGTCTTAAGTGTTCACTCAGAACCAAACAGTTTATTTATGGTAGTGTGTTCTTTTTTGTTACCAGTGACTTTAGATAACTCAGGTCAACTCAGTGCTTACAAAAACAAACTGAATCCTTAATTGTAATTACATTAAAATAGTCAGATAAAATACAGTGTTGTTAAACAGTTCATACTTCTGACAGTCTTTGCCAATAACTCCCATCCTTACACACTAGGACTCTGTGTCTTTTCATCAGCAGCTTAAACACAACTCAGGTACCCTCTCTGGCCAAGATCTTATTGAAGGTTCTCTTTTCAAAGAGACTCTTTGCCTTATATGTAATTCTTCTCATCCGTAAGCCCCTCTGACACACACCACTGTGCTGGGTTTCACCCTTAAGACATTCCTTCTGTTGCCTAGCACCCCATCATCAAGTTGCACTTGTATTCCAAATAGCTGAACACAAAAAGCAACTTTGTCACACTTACAACAGGATGGAAGCCACACCTCTTGAAGTAAAATTGCTGTTCTGAGTAGAAATGATACATTTATTACTCCAAAGTTGCCTTTTCTTCCAATAAAAGCCTTGTAACTTTTTAGTGTGTTAGCGAGTACATTCCTTTATACTCTTTTATTCCATCTGGCCTAAACTATTATTAGACTTCAAACTTTTTCACATTACATCATCCGTAAGTGTGAGTAAAGTAACATCTACAGTGATAACATGTTGCATTCATCATTTTCTCTTTCTAGTGGTGTCAGACTGTTGCTTCCTGCATGGAGAGGACCAAGAAGATAATTTTTCTAATATGTTCTCTTGTAGAATCTGCGTCATCACTATAGCTGATGCCCATCCTCTTCTTCAAAAGGGAAAAAGAATTGGGAGTATTAGTTATCAGATAAGTGCCAATTGCAGCCGGCTGCAAAATAAAGTTTCTGGAAAATCTAAACGGGTATGGATAATTACATTTTTGATTTGAGTCTTTAGTGTAAACTTTACTTTTTTAAAAAAAATATTAATGCTGACAGCTGATAGCAAGAGTGATTTTTACCATCAAGATTAGTTATCTCCCTAAGCCCCTCTCTTTTCTTTTTGGGGATTAACAGTGAAATGAAGGAGGGGAATGCATTGTACAATATGAGGTCATACATATGTCGTTTGATGGCAAATGATACATCTTGTGACCTGTTATCGGGCAGTAAGGATGTATGTGGGGGAGACAGGAGTGCCATCTCTTTGAATTTCCTCCAATGTTCTTGTTGAGAGAAGGGGAATGGGAAGATAAGCTAAGCTTCTGGTATAGTATGGAAGAGAGGAACATTCCCCTTTTTGTGTGCTTGCCTCACCAACTTTATCCTGGGAGCAATGTGTATTCAGGCTGTCACATACTGTTTTGAGACTCTTGTTTCCTTCTCCACTCCTCTGAGTTGTGCTGACAGCTTAGACAGGGCAGATGGCACCATTCAGAACAGTAACAAACATACAGGCTGTCCAGGGCGAACAACTCATTTAGACATACTGAAATGAGTGGGACTTAAGTCTTATAGATCTAATTCTGGTTGTCTTAATTTATTTGGGCACTGTAGGGCATTTCCATAAAGAAAAGGAAGACCTTATAAGCAAAAACAGAACAAAAAATAAGTAAGTCCACCACCAGCTTGTCCCCCTCATACTCCAAGGCGTCTTACAATATATTTATTAGCTTGTGAGATATATTATGCCAAGAGACAGTAAAATGCATAAGGTCAGCCTACTGTGTTTCATACAGAAGGGTGGGAACACCTGGTAATCTGTAATAGATGGTGTAAATTATTGTTGTAATTGTTTTTGTTCTGGACAGTAAAATTATGCCTCTCAAATTTGAGGCCACAGTCTTTTACCTATATACTTGGAAGTAATCCCCACTGAACTCAGAGGGACTTACTTCTAGGTAAAGATGTACAAAATTGCATGGTCAGTTTTAAAGCACATTCATTGGTGTCACAAATTAGTCAGCTGCTGTCCTTTTCTTCCAGTCCTAATTCACTGTATATTGTGTTTCTGCCAGGGTGCCCAGTTTCTAACAGAACTTGCCCCTCTGTGTCGAATATCCTGCACAGATGGAGATGAATATACCATATACAGGTAAGGTGGTGAGGCTTTGTTGATAACTGCCTTGCTTTTATTGATCAGATTACTAAATTGGAAATTTTCTGCAGCTGTATAAGAGGGAAGTTGATAGAAGTGAATGAAAACATTCTGGAAAACCCATCTCTTCTTCAAGAAAAGGTGAGAATTTGACACCGATATTAGCCCCCTCTGCACCTTCTCTCTGCTTTTTGCTTCACTTCTGTTCTTCCCCTTAGCCTTCCACAGAGGGATACATTGCAGTTGTATTACCGAAGTTTGAAGAAAGCAAAAGAATAACTGAGGGGCTCTTGACACGGAAAGAATATGAAGATGTGTTGTCAAAACGTTTAATTCCACTTCATGATACAATACAGAGTGAGAACTAAATACATTTCATAGTGGAAATATGAACTGCGTAATACAGATTCCAGTATATCCCATGATAAAGTGACTTTATGGACTTGGGGAGGAATCAGGAACTGGCAAAAGTACAGTGAAATTGAAATAACATGACTTTCCAAGCAGATGAGGCACAATAAAACCAGGCTTTAAGAATTAAGTATCAAGTAGATGCTGGATTCTCTCTCTCTCAGTGTTATCAACAGAACCTGGCCTGAATGTGATTAGACTATAACCGTACTGTTGTATTTAAAGAAGCAGTGCCAAAATACTTTTGCATTTCTCATGTCAATAAAAGCTTTTGTTTACCAATATTTAAATTGTGTAATATGTTAAAGTGAGTATTAAATTTGACATCTCATAACCAAACTTACTACTATTTTCTTGTTGAGGATTTTGGCACCTGAATGAGGTACAGTGGTTGGTAGCCAAGGCCAGAGCTAAAATCTCACTAGGAAACAGAGCAATCCCTATCCTGTAATGGCTTCAGATGTGTACCTGGTCTGCAAGGCATTTCTTCACATTTCCCATCTTTCTACACAGCCTTCATGGGAAAGTGAAGATGCAACTGGAGTGAGAGAAGAAGAGAGGCAAACAACTGATAAATGCTCCCCTGCCATTTACTGTCTGCTACATAGCCCTATTTTGCATGCTTAAGTTGAAGAGGACAGGGGATTCTTGTCTTGCCACTGATTTTTGGCTTCTATCCTAAGGCATGGTAAAAGTGCAAGAAGTAAGGAATGACTGATACTGAAACCTGAACAATGAAACTTTAGAGTGATGCACTTAATGATATCTCAGTTAATACAGTAAGTATATAGACATCTCAAAGAAGCTTGGAGAACAATATTTAATCTCGACTAAAAAAATAAGGAAAAGTAATGCCCTCTTTGTAGTGACTCTGTTTAACAGCTACAACTTATCTCCCAATGAAAAGTTGCTCTACCACACGCTAAAAATGAAGGTTCAAGCATTATATTTAAGGCCGCAGTATGTAGCACAGTAGGAAGTTAGTCCCACTGACCTTGGGACTTATTTTTGATAGTTGCTAAGGTCACAGTGTAAGATTTCTTCTAATATAAAGATGTATGTAATATAAAAAGGAGCAAGACAAAAGCAAGCTCTTAACTGTAGCTTATTTCAATTAGCAGTACTAATGATCTTTTATTTCTAGCTTTAAATTGGTAAACATGTTTTATAAAAGTGAGGTTTTCTGAAGGCTTTCATTATTAAAGCTTTATTGCAACTAAATCATACTACTAAAGGAAGGGACAGCATGTGGAAGCCTTTGAACCAATCTAGCCCTTTTAAGAGATGCTGCCTTTCTCACCTCCCACCCACCCCTTTTGCTTATCATGTTGTTAAAGTGATAAAGTATCTGTATCAAGAGAACTTGGTGGTAGGAGATAGTGGTTGAGATGCTAACAGAGCCTGTTACTTCATTTTTCAAAGCAGCCCTCTGCCATAAATATTGATAGACTAGTGTCCTAGGCTCACACAGGTTAATTAAAAACAGTAGCTTTTCATGTAACATATCCAGTTCATATGTATAAGCATTCATAGCAGCATCCTTGGGATAGGAAAAGAGTAAGACATTCATGAGTGTACATGATTACAAAAATAACAGTATTAACGGAACAAAAAGTTACTCACTTTACAAAAGTATGCAGCCATTAAAGTTGACTGTTGCTTTTGTTAACGGCTAAGTACCATGACATCTATTAGATGTGAAAAGGTTACAACAGCTTTTTCTAACCTGGTTTCACCTTTCTCAAAAGAAAGCAATTAGGAAGGGCTTCATTTACAACTCCCATTAGGAAATCTTTTCATTCCCCTCAAGCGCCTTAGAAGTGTTTGTTGTCCAAAACTGTAAGGTTTGCTACATGTTGTTCCAAAGATCTGATTCCAAGAAAGTCAGTTCTCCTGGCTGGACCACTGGTTTCTCTTGTGGCTCCATGTAGGCCATTTTCTCTCCAAGGACAGTGTGCTCTAAAATAGCCATTTCCTGCTTTGTGCTGTAAAAATGCATATTTTGTTTAAAAAAAGAGGAAACACGCCACCCAGAAATAGATTCATTCTGACACATTCACATGTATATCAACTCACTTTTCTTAGCAACTTGCAGCTGAGTGGAAGAACTTGTACCAGGATATCCAGAATACACTTGACTTTGTAAATACAGGTGTCTACCTAAATATAGATCAGATTAAGTGGAAGTGGCTGTCAAATAAGTTTATGAAACATTTTCTGTAAAATCTACCTTTGCTTTCAAGCATATCCAGTACCAGTTTGCACTCTTACTGTAATTTTTTTCTCTTTAGGACATTTCCCTCTTTCTGAATTAGAGTATATTTGCATACTAAAATAAAGAAAATTGTAGAAAGCTGTAACTTGTTTGTTTAAACGGGCTTTTTGTAGAATATTCTGCTGGATTATGTCATGAAAGTGCAGATGTTAATTCAAGATACTGAGTCACCTAACTAGTTTTGTTTTTAACCAGTTAATCAGTAACATTTTCAACACCTCGCTGGTGAGAAGGTAATTTGTGACAATTCTTAAAAGAGAAGAAGTGTCTCTTTCTTCACTTCCTCTCATACGCAAGAGCATATTACCACTGTTAAGAAAGGAGAGCAATCTTCACTATTTTCAGAATGCTGTGAAGCAAGTAATATAGTTAACTTTCTGGTGTGGCTTTAATGAGATAACTGAAACTCTCGATATAATCCACCAATTGGTACTTCAGGCATGTTTCTAAAACATAAGTGCAATATACTTGAGGGCTGATGACAAGCTACTCAGAGAAAGATTAACACTATGTTTTTCAAAAAAAGCCTTCTGAACACAGTAGTACTTTCTGGAGTACAAACTTTTGTTTCCAGGCAGCTAGTTACTGCTTTATTAACTGGTATAATATTCCAATCTGTGTTTTGATATTATATTTACTTACAAGGAGGTTCCATCAGAAGTCTGAACAAGTTGAAAATGGCTTAATTTAAGAACATGAATAGCACACTTTTTATCTGCATGTTTTATTCAGGATTTAACATACAAAACCAAACAACAGAGTTTGTTATAGAACAAAAATAAGATAGAAAAACTAAACATCTGAAGCAAGACCAGTCTAAAGATTGTAAACAACTTACCTTTGTAAAAGTTGCAGTCTTACCCTGGACAGGGGTTTTAGCTGTTACCTGAAGCTGCTGATATGCAGGGACCATCTTGTCAATATCTTGCAAAAGCAATGGTTTGTCATCATCTTCTAGCTGAAACAGATGTTGGTCAATTAGGCATGCTATAGAATTTGGAAGAAGATTGCAAGCTGTGAGAAAATGCAATGACTAGAGATTTCCATTCTAGCACAAACCATGAAGACAAAAGAGATCTCTAAAAAGCAGCAATTTTAATATTTGGAAGTTGTACAGTACCTGATTAGAAAATGAAAGAAGAGCTGAGGCAATCTTTAATCCTTCTGTAGCAAAGGCCTAACACAGAGAAAAGAGAAGTTAAATGTGCACCTCTCTCCCAAACAAAAGCAAGAAAAAAAGTCCTCGTCTTTCTTCCTCGTCCTTTCCTCCTCTGCATACGATAAGCCTACTGCCTTGTGACTCAACTAGTCAAATACAGTTTAGAAAGGATGTATTTGGCAGCATTCCTATTGTTTTTCCAGTCTCAGGAAGCTCCCATATATGACTGAGTTGTGCTTGGCCTAGTGGGCCACAAATTGAAACTTCATAAGAAGCACATTTAAGTAAGAGTTTTTAAATTTGTAATAATACTCCATGTGCACACATGCATCACTGGGCAACCACTTTCCCCTTTCCTTTGCAGAACAATTGGTCCTTCAGATGTTTTAGAGTGCAGCTTCCATAATTTTTCCCCACTGGTCATGTAGGACAGGGTTTCTGGAATTTGTAGTGCAAAACATGTAGAGGGCCAAAGGCTCCTATTCCAAGGAAAATTCACAAATAGTTTCTTGCACTAGTTTGCAGAAGATGCTGGATGGTGATGCAGCAACATTCCAAGTGCCCCAGATACATTGCCCAAAACAAAGACTTCATTTTGGTTGCTTTATTACCTCTGCCTGCTGAAATAAATCCTGGGTTGTCTTCAGTAGCCCCTCACCTCTAAATAGGAAAAAGAAAAAATAATTTCACCAACAGTTTAAACGTAATTAACCTACAATTCCTATGAATCTAGAGGGCCAAGGAAAAAATGTTTTAAGCTCAAAAAATTAAGGACAGATCTATTGTCTTGCCAGCTAGATTAGGAAAGACTGTTCCAAGCTTGGGGATCAGTTTGCTTGATAAGACAATCACAATGATTTTATATCCACAACAGGCCATCTGTTTTTGTGGGACTTGGTCTGGAATCACTTGATCCAGAATCATAACATTAAACCTCTTTGTAATCAGTGGTACTTATTTTTGAGAAAACATTCAGAGGACTGGATTGGTGGTACTTCAGGCACCCCCAGCTACACACACAAAAAGCAAGATCTCTGAAAATGTGCAAGTCTGCAGAGAGTTTAAAAGAAGATTTCAACCAAGAGAAAAATGTAGAAAGTCAACAATAACATTTGGTGAATTTACCCCTGCCTTGCTTTGGTTCAGAACAAGAATGAATAAGCACTTGAAATCTCCGCTAAACATTTCTCAAATTTTTGGATGCCACCTATACTATCAAGCCCTTCCCATGAAAAAGAAAAGTCAAGATCACAAGGATTCCTAGCAGTTGAATCTTTTAAGACTCAAATTCCCAAAGCCCCACACAGCATGGTTATTGAGAACTGGAGCTTCTGGGAATTTTACAAGATTTAGGGGACCCTTAGGTTAGAAATCACTAGCAGAATATGATACAGTTGAATTCTTGAATTGCCCAGAGTCTGAATATGCCTGTCCCTCCAGCACCTTTGGCAGCTTTGTAAGAGATTACGGCATACCTGATTTCAATGCATGCTACTGCACTGGTATACCTAAACAATTATTCTACAAGAAAGCATTTGACTGATTTCTGCAACAGGCCAGCCCACATTTTTCCTCACTAATATATATGTATCTAGATTAGATTAGATTAGATTAGATTAGATTAAATAGAGCAGCATCAATTTGCACTGCAATAGGTACTGCTTTTGCCAGGCCAAAACAGACATTAGAATGAATGCTCAATGCCACAAAAACAGCAACTGTACAAGTAGCAGCCCTTAATCTTTATATTACATATTATAAATTTTACAGCAACAACCAGGGCTTGCAAAATCTAGTGCCATCTTAATATTCTGCATCTCCTATGTATTTTCGAAAGTCCTATTAGCCATGTTGTGGGGAAAATGGAACATGAGATAAGTTTACTTTTCGTGTTGGGAATGAAGAATAAAATACCTAGTTGTCCCTTTCTTGTTCAAGTCACATATTTGGCATAATATAGTTTAGGCTTTGAAGTAAGATAAACAAGGAAAAAAAGATTTGGATGAGGACATAGCAGGACACAGAAAGACAAAGATTCACAAGAATAAATTTTTACCTTCTTTACACTGTTTTCTCCTTAATAATCCTCCCTGTCTGCCCATTTTGTGATTACCTTGTAAATAAATACATGGAATACGCCATGCTAGATAGACCTTGAGCATGTCGTACAATCTCATTTTCTGGGTCTTCCCATTTCTCCATCTCAGAGTCAACACGGATTGCCAGTTTATGCAGTTCTAAGCCTAATTTCCCAAGTTTGGTTTGTTCCTGAGAATGACATAAAAGGTTATTCCCTTTCATTCATTGTATTATAAGGCTAATTAACTAGTTTAAACATGTATCAGTGGATATATAAGAAGCATCTTACCTCACTGTCAAGTCTGACTGGCTTTAAGGCTTTCAAATTTGAATTATGTTTCTGTTAAAAAAATACAGAAGTTTACTGAATGGGATTTGATTCCAACAGACTTTTAATCCAAGTTTCAGAGTCCAACAAAGCTACTATCAGAAATTATATATAACTGACTAGATTAAGATCAGTGAAATAATATAATGGTGGAGTAATGTTGGACGAAACCAACTGCTCTTCTGCTTTCATGAACTTGCTTTCTTTAAAAAGCAGCTCAATTCATGATGGTTCACTATACATGACATTTCTGGCTTTTATGTACTGATTTCAGTTACAAATATGTAGAGCTGCCTTTACATATCACACCATCTAGCTTAGCACTGTCTACTCCATTGCTTTCGGGAAAGCAAAATATGACAGGTTGCCAGCTGGTTACAGTTACCAGGCATAGTATGATGACCAGATTTTACTTAGGATGTCTCTTAAAGGGAGGTGGGAGACTAATACAGTGCCATAGACTGGTTTTCATCGTCAATAGTCTAGGTAATAAAATAAGCACAATTTAAATAAAGAACAACCATTTAATTAATGAAGGCAGCAGTTAGTTATTATTAGAATATTACCCTGCGAGTAGGTTTCCTACAGGCAACTGACTGGTCACAATGTGAACAGAATGTTTGACTGGATAGCCTTTGTTCTGATCTTATGTTCTTACAGTATGACAGACAGATAATGGATCAAATTTGTCTTCTGTTACTCCAGGAGGTAAGACCTGAACCACTGAGTTCAAATTGCAAGCAAAAGGACTTAGACTAAACATTAAGAAGATATTCCTGATAGTATGAACTGTTGTTCAATAGCAGAAAAAACTGCCTCAGAAGATCTAGGCTCTTGTTCATTAGAGGTTTTTAAGCAGAAGTTGAACAGTCATCTGTGATTATTCATAGTGGATTTCTTGCACTAACAGAGGGGTTGACTATATGATCTTTTGAGCTTTCTTCCAGTTCTATGGTTTTATGAATGGAGAGCTCAGAGACTTCTCCTTAAAATTATTTCATGACCCCTTTCTCAGTTGCAAGTAGTGTAGGAGGGCCTCCCAAAGGCATCCGAAACCTTATCAATGTTTGCAGAATGCAGCTGCAGTTACTAATGTTCCATAAAGGCTTGTCCATCTATCATAATCTGATTTAATGAGCAAATACATAAGTGCAAGTAAGTTTCTCAGGTATGGCACAGATATAGTGATATGCTGCTTTTGTCACTGAAACAAATATGCATAAATGAGTGGTACATGGGAAAGTGACAAATTAATTTTTCACCATATGAAAAGGTAAAGACAACCACTTCTGTAAAAAGTGACTCACCCCTGGCCTGGGCAGTGACAGGTATGCACGCTTCTCTCCTAAGAACAACACACAGAAGTGGTCATGTAGATTTCATACAAACCCCCAACTTGTTTCATTTCTTGAGGCTGTACAAAAATCTTTTTCTTAAAAAACAAAAAAAAATTACCTACCTCTAATGATTCCTCTTCATAGATCACACAGGACTTGTATTCTGCCATTTTGCTTTCAGTATAAAAGAGAATTTCTACTACTGCTTACATCTGTAACTCTTGGAAGCCATGGCAAGTAGAATGGAAGCCCTACCAGTGGCGTATCTAGCCTAAACAGCACCTAGGGCACATGTGGAAGCCGCACCCCTATCTTCTTACTCTCACCCCTACATGGACGGATTTTTTGCGTCTCCTCAGCATTAGCACCCAGGGCACATGCCCTGCTTGCTCCACCCTAGATATGCCAGTGAGCCCTACAATCCCAACACTATTTCTAAAAAATTTCCATCCAAAGCTTGCAGAGTCTTAAGGTCCACAGGGGAGGGCTTCCTCTCAGTCCTGCCACCATCACAGGCTATGCTGGTAAAGACATGGGAGAGAGCCTTCTCAATGGCTGCTTCCACCCTCTGAATTCCTTTCCATGGGAGACTAGGCTAGCCCCCCCCCTTCTGCTCTCCTTTTGCTGGCAGGCAAACGCCCTTTTGTTCAAGCAAGCTTCTGATGTGTAAAATTGCTTTCAGGAAGGCTTCTTATGGGGGTGTTTGCTTTATTTTTACCTTTTGTATGTTTCGAAAATGATTTTTATAGTGTTTCAATGTGATGATTTTTAATTGTTTTTAAAATCTTAAGTTTTAATTGTTTCTTTTTTAGAGCTGTCTTCAAATCAATCAGTCAATCAATCAATCTGCTCAAGACAGAGGAAAACTATTTTTACAGTTAAAAGAAAGCCCACATCATAAGCACTAGTAGAACAGTTAAGAGGATGAGCTGTGAACCAAAAAATCTCTGCTTTAAATTTTACCTTAATTTCTGAACTTACAGAAGCCAGAAAGTTCAAAGCATCAACCATTCCTGATCTATTATAAAAATGTCATAAAGTAAAGCACTGAAGCACTTTAAGAATACAGAAGCAATTTAAATGGCAGTACTGCAATGATAGTAGTGAAGCACTACAAAGGACACACTAAAAAACCAGCACAAACTACATACTTCCATGACTTGTGGTGAAATCAGTGTCAGCATACACTGGGAATTTTAACTGGTTAACTGTCTGGTGGTGCCAGTATTATTTATTGTGTCAGAGGAACTGCCATTCCATTTTTTTAAAAGAGGCAGTGGGTAAATTCGGGCATCATGCCAAAATTATCGCACTAAACAGAGTTTAGATCTCAAATTGTGGTCTGACCTTCTAAAACATACACCGGGCAAACTGGTGTAGTGCTATTTGTTTGCTATATTTCCATATGCTCACTGCTACTACTGGGGTTCAGTGGCCTCTAGTGATGATAAAGCTGCCATCTGTAATTATAGTTTGTTGATTCAGAACTCATAAAAAATCAGTGCAAAGCATGATCTGCAATTCCAAATCAAGTCATGGTTTCTGATCATGGCTTCCTTGTTGTCAGAAGGGCACAGCTTGCCAGTTCAGACATTATGCCAAACCACAGATAAGCTGCCTAGGTCAGTAGTTCAAAGAAAGGTAGATGACTGCAAGTTCAGGTATGTATCCCTAATTTCTGGATAAGCTAGAGTGGCTCAACATTTAGCTTGGAAATATTTCACATGCTGCTCCAGAGGCACAAAGCAACAGGTTCCGATTAGAAGAGGTTCCACCTAAACAGCAGGAAAAAATTCCTGCTGTAAGAATTGTTCAACCATTGAACAGACTACCTCTGACTGCCCTCTCCTTCTGTGGAGGTTTTTAAATAGGTTGGATGGCCATCACTTAGGACAATTTAAACAATGGATTCCTTCAGAAGGTTGGATTAGAGGGGCCCTTGGAATCCCACCCAATTCTACAATTCTGTGTAACATGATGAGCTGGAAATCCATGCAGGCATGTGCATGGACTTCCTCACAAGTGATTAAGTGAACTGGTGGAGGAAGGATGCTTGCCCTCTATGCTATCTGCTGGACAAGGAAGGTGACTTCTTCCCTGACCATCATGGAAATATAGTAGGGCTCAAGTGGACAAAGGAGGGATTGATCTGTCCCTTTCCCCTCTACCAAGTGGACTGGCAAAGAAAGTCGATATTTCTTCTAGCCTGGTAAATACCAATACCCTGCATTTCCACACAGACTGTGCAGAAGTGGGCTTTCTCTGTAGCATGGCCCAGCATGGAAATGCATGCTCCTACCAAGTAAGCAAAAACTAAATAAAATAAAATCTGCAAGCCAGTAACCTGTGGGCACATTTATAAGGCTGATCTAACCTGTTGTATCATCAGTGAAATTATAGGTTTGACAAATGAACGATTCAAAAATTGCATTCAGAGAGCCAAATTATGTTGCAACCATGGTTAGTATATTTGAAGCTTTTTCACTTAGATACAAAAGGATATTTATTTACCAAAGTGTCTTTTACATGCTCCACTCTTGTCTCCAGGTGGTGTTCCATTTGCAGGGCGGGGAGACTGGCATATTCTCCTCCACATGAGCACACAGATTAATCTTTATGTGTTTAAATACTGATTCACACATTTCCCCTTTTCAAAAGAAAAAGGGGAGTATGCATGATATCTGTGTGATAGAAGGGAGTGTGAACATGACCTCTCTCTCCTCCCTTGCAGTGTTTCCAAAGCTGGCCAAGGCTCAGTGGCAAACCTAGTCTCACAGACCGAGAAATTTGTAAGAATACCCATTCTAATTTCTTAACCAACCAAATTTTAGAGTATCAGAAAGGTTTTAGTCAATTGTTTAAAGGAAGGAAAAGCAATAAGGAGATGCTGTGCTTCTAGGTAGCAGCTAAAAACATAGACCTAAATTCAATGTTGTACTAATCCTTCAGAGCAAATTTTGAGGGTACATAAAGGGGACCACAGGGAGAATCATCCCTCCTGGTTCTGCTGATGAAAACAATTCCATCATCAGAGGAGCTCTATTTGTCCTTGGACATAGTCACAACCACACTGGACTGGTCCAAAGATCACTCCAGCTCAGTCTTCAGCCTCTGGTAATTGCTGGAACTCAAGTACTTCCACAGAAAACATGCAACAACAACTTCCATATTCCATTCTCTCACTTTTAAATTCAAAGAGCTAAGGACTCTGAATGTGCTTTGGAAGGGCAGAACATATGTCAAAAGAAAAGGGGGAAGAGCAAACCAGAATTGGATCAAACTGGAGGTGTCTGAGAACATTTGTGGGAGACGGCAGGGCAGGGCAAGGGTCACCAAGTCAGTGCTAAAATAATAGCAACTGCACTCCTGCTTCTTCCATAAATTAAAGAGAACACAAATTAAATTTGAGCCAAACTGTTCTTTGTAAAAATACACTTCATTTATTAGAAAGTGTCCAGCACATTTGGGTTGCTCTTCATTCTTTAACCACCATCAAAAGCAGATAATATTTGCCCCACATATATTAAAAACATAATTTTCCCATCACATTTCAAATATCAAACCCAAAATTTGTAATGTAGCATTTTTAAAAAGTACATTACTGCAAAAATATAATATTTGTAAACTAGGAGGTGAACTGTAGAGGACTAACCCACAAATAAAAGAATACAGTAGTGTTGGATAACGGCATATATCACCTGATGATTCCAATTTTGTACTGAATTCTTCATTTAATGCAAAGTAGTTCATATACTCTGGTATAAATGATATAATCTATCAAAATATAGCCAATTATTTTAGAAGGCTATTCCCTCCAATATTATCCTTAAGGGTTACATTTAGACTATTTCAAATGCACAAAAAATCAACACAGTTTAGCTGTATAGTATATATAAATTTCCTATAGAATACATAGAAAACATTTCGTTGATAATGTTATACAATATAGTTTAAAGTGCAACACCATTTTACCAACAAGGTTTAGGGTCATTTAGGTGTAGCTCCTAAAATGAAGAGGTGTGCTTTGGGTTTAAATTCCAATTTACAGGAAATTTAGAGAAATATTACAATATTCATTCTACTGTTTTCTTATGGGCAATGTGTATCTCAGGTAAGATAAATTAAATGTCTTTGGCCTATCTCATGCTTTAGATTGAAATAATGTTTGCTACAGCAATGCAATGGGTATTTCCCATGCTCCTTAACTCATGGTGATGTGTGGTGGCACAATAATTCACAGTCTCCTTTTTGTGTGCACTGCATATTAAAGAGCACACAACTACCTCGCATACTTTGGGTTCTGAAAGAAATGTCATCCAAGAATTAACAAGATTTACTTTATTCTTGAATAACTCTTTCCACTGATATGAGTAGTACTTAAACACAAACAGCTTTCTCTGAATAGCAGCTTCTATGTTTACTAGGGAAAACATGTATCTATCTATGGATATTTGTTTCTATGAGTTGAAAATAGTTTCTTCTGCCTAAAGACACAAATCATAATCAGTCCTCTTTATATTAATGTTGCTTCAGCTTTTTCAGAACTCCAGTCTTAGGGCCATCAAACACAAACAAGGCCTCAAGAAGAGAAAGGAGAAACTCTGTGTCAAGTATGCTTGTTGTGCTTTTAAATGTAATTCAGCAATACGAAGGAGCAGAGAAAAAACAGATAAGATAGAAACACATTTCCCTCATGCTGTTTCCAAAGAGCACTTATTCATATTTCTCAAACCTACTTTACCATTTGTGTCTATTTTTTATCTCATAAATCTATTAGCTCAAGAGTCCACAACAAGAGAAACAGAAAAAGGTACAGATAGGAATAAATAGGAAAGGGAGAATTTCTTCCATTTTTAACAGTCATAGAATGCATAATGACAAATGGCTGGCTTTCTTTTGCAGTACATCAGCAAGGCTAGATAACATCCAGTTCTCTTTAAAACCAAACATCTGGCAGAATATAAAATTCTCCCTCAACCTGAGCTGGATTAATCACTCAGCTAAGGATGCTACAGATATCTATTGTGAGAACAGCGTTCCTGTGCCTTTAACAGTTGTGTGTAAAAAAAAAAGGAGAAATCTGGTAGATGCCACTGAATACTACTGCATCAGCAATGCAAAGAAACTGCGGTTGCTGAAATTCTTCTATACATCTCTTTAAGAGCACAAAAGCTGTACCCTGATGCTTTTACAGGATAGTACAGCGCAGATGCATACCAGCTGATCAAATTCTGGCACAGCTGTCTGTCTAGTCCGACTTCTTTTTTTTGTGAAAAAGTGCCTCCTTTATGTTTATCATTGCTTTATTTCAGTCACACATAGGGAGGGTAAAAAGGATTGCAAAACTGTCTAAGGAAATACATGTGAATGAACTGGATCACAGACATAAGCTAGTTGGCAATCAATCTAGGGAAAAATACCACAGCAGAGTTTGGAGTGGGGGGGGGAGTATTTTCTCTTCCAAACCTGCTTTACCTCTGTCTTCGACCTGTCTGAACAACACCCTTAAAAGAGGAAGACACAGGTTCTCAGACTGCAGTTCAGCCTTGGGGCTATATTCTTTTAATCATAGCCTTGGGTCTCACGAATACAGATGTCCAAAATAGCACATAGTGGATCCAAGTCCTCCTAAAGGCAATGCAGTATGAATTGAGGAGCACACCAGGATAACTGCAGCCCTCCTTTTTGGCACATTGTAGTGGATTTAGTGATTCAAAGCTACTATTAACATGTCTGATTTTGTCAAATCTAACTTTCTTCTTTGCCCTGAGTGATTGTTTTCAATAAAAGACAGAACTGAATAAATACATCAAATATTACATTTCTGTTAACACGAAGAATGGCACAGTCCAATGAGAAAGTTTCCTCCATAAAAACTGAAAAGCCAAAGAGAAACTCTCCAGAAAATTATATTTCAAATGAGGTCTCTTGACAAATAACACTACAGTGCCTTGGGCAAGGACATTAAGAGACAAAGCTTCACTTTTACAGTTTCTTTTCTACATGCTATACAAATACCAGGTAACTTACCAACCACAGAAAATAGGCCAAAAGTTGTGTAGAGTCATCAGAGAGATCCCATCCAAGCAGAAAGGAAAGCAGTTTAAAAATCAAATAGCTACATTCACTACATTGTGAAGTGAGTAGAATGAAAGCAGATAGTACAGAAATAAAGGGTGCTGCTTTTACAAAAACACTAGACAGTTCTGGTCAGACTGAAAGAAGGCCTCTTTATAACTCCCTCACAAGACTCCCTCACAAGATTCCCTCACAAAAATGTTTCAACTGCTTTGTATTACTGTTTATTCTCTGAAGTTAATTTATTGCTGCACTGCCATGAAAAGCAAGGTTTACACAATTACTTCATTGTATAATAAACTCTATTCCTCTAGAATAGTGGCTTTCAAATTACAAAGTCCTTGGGCTCCTCAGAAGTCTATCAGGACTCCCCAGTGTGGGACAAGCTGTCCTCAGTTTGTATGTGCCAGCTGCTAGACATGAACTTTCCCACCCCACCCAAGTATCCTAGGGTACAGGAATTCCAGTACTGACAAGGAGAAGTTCTTCAGTTGTCAAATCAAAGTAGAAAGGACTCCTTGAGGTGTACAGAGCTTGAAAACCACTTCTCTACAAGCATTAAGTATGGGCATAATTAGGCAAAAACTAATTATCTTTTCAAGTGTTCCATGCCAGTCTCAGGGGGCCTCAGTAAAATTAAAATTACAAAAGGCTCACTCTCAGCATGATGCTCATAATCTCCTTGGAAAACAAAAGACTAGATGGATTCAGAATCGTTATCTAAACACTTAAGAACTGCTTCGTACTTCATATGGCACTTTAGGTACGTCAGTGTTTGCTGAGCTAATAACTGTAATGGAGACCTGCATGTCTCTTTAAACCAGGGGTGGGCAACCTTATTAATGCTGAGGACAGCACTCCCACAGAGCTAATCTGCTGCAGGAGTGGGCTGTATGTCACATGTGGATGGAGCTGCCCCATGGATTGGGCCCAACAGCCAAATGAAAACAGGCTCTCCACCCCACCCCACCCCTCTCTCTCTGCCATCTCTTTTCTCTTTCTTTCCTTCATTTTCTCTCCACTTAACAGGCTGCTAGGAAAGGAACTGACTACTTTTGCAGAGGCCTGAACTGATCATTTGCAGAGGGTGTTCAAAATCAGGCTGAGGTTTGCAGGTTGACTATTCTTGTCAAGCTGACATACGGTCTTTCTGTCATGTGTCCCTTCTTTCTGTAGTTTGGTGCCTGCCCTCCAAACCTGTTTACACATTTTAGTGCAGCAAACACCAGGGTACCCCCCATGTTGCACAAAATGGCTCCAAGTTGTCATTATAGATTTTATGAAGGCTATAGTTTACATTATAATTACAGCACTCAGAAAATGTGTGTGCTGTAAACTGGTAGCTTGTATTTAAGTACAGTAGGTTGTCTGTATCTCAGAACAGCCCTCTCACCTCGTCTTCCTTCAAATACATCACTGATTTCTCTTAAGAGCAGGGACATATCACTCAGCTGGGACTCCCAAGCCTCACAGAACACATCCAGATTTTCTTTTGCAATCTTACTGGAAGGATGCAATGTCAGGGTTTCTGCAGCAGAGATTATCTGAAGGAAACAAAACAGATATTGCCTTATAACATGAAATTGCTAATCAACATCCATCCCCAGAGGCAAAGAACAAACAATCTCTCATATTTTTAAAAAAGAGCTAGCATAGCATTTACTCAGCAAAGTCTTACAAACATTAAGGGATTTTGCTGGTATTATTTTGAGCAAATTCATTCTGAACGAATGGCTTTGTTAAATGGCGAACTGAGAAAACATGCTTTAGTTATAATTCCCATTAGATTTTAAAAATCAGAAGTAATTTAGGTACCTCTAAATGTTGTTCCACCTGAACTGTACTGTTGCTGTATAATACTAGTTACTAAAAATGATCTCATAACTGGGATTTTGTTCTAAAGTAGTTTTACTACTGGTCATAAAGGCAGGGCTCTTTATGACAAAGACAAAACACTATCAATACTCCAAAGCCTGCTATGCTTTTTGTATTGTTATCTTTTGATATATTTGCCAGAATGCTGATACGTTTTGTTGAAGGAAAAAGCTATAAACCAGTGAATGCTTCCATTACCATCACTAGAGGGAAAAGCTTTGATACTGCTTGCTAGCTAGGCCAGGAGGTGCTTCATTCTGATCTTACTAACACCTAGATTAAGGACTCCCTCTGTAGCCCTTAAGAAAGCCTCACTCAACCGTTATTGCTACCACTATGCCAGAAGGGTTATCTACTTACTTATACCTACCTACCTTCCTCTTAAATATTTATGCCTTTTCCTAGCTCTGCTAGTCCAAGTGATTATATGTTCAAAAGACGTCTCATCAGCACAACTACACAATGAAAAAGACAGTACACATACCTGAGGCCCAGTCACCTCAAAAGTGTCTTCTGCATGTAGACAAGTAATTTCAAGTGGCTCTGTTCCAGAAACATGCCTCAATAAATGACATATCTAGGAAGGAAAGCAGAAAAGCCCAACTACCAATTATGGAACTCTTGGAATCTAACATAACATTATATTATGAATGGTAAAGGAAAAGTTTCAGAATTTAGAAAACCCAGAGGAAAACATCAGCTCCACTAAACACCTAAAAAACTGGGTGCAAAGGCAACATAACTGTTTCCCTACTAATTTTTCTCCTTTACTCCCATCCCTCAGATCTAGGCAAAAAAAACTGTGAGGGTCACTAAGGGTCACCAGGCAAAGGGCTCAGCACCCCCCCCTCCAAATAGCTCCCCTCCTCTTGCTGTTTTATGGAGATTGTTTCTAGTGTGTCCCATGAACATGCCTAATTCTCACTTTTCTTTGAAATGAATCTAATATGCTCAGTAGATGGGTTTGTCTGTCACAGCAAAAACAACAAGAGTCTACTGGCTTTGTAAAGACTAACAAATTTTACTCTGACCTGAATTTAGTATTTACATAAATAAAATTTGTTTAGTCTTTGGGATGTCACTAGACTTTTTGTTACTATATTTGGAATCAATGGTACCTAAAGTTTGGCAGAGCCAGTTTCATGGTCATACTGTTTTCAAAGCCCCATGTTCTTCATTCTAGCAATGGAGATACATTAAGGTCAACAATTAACATAGCTACAGAATTAATTGCCAATTAATGTAACTACAAAATGAACTTGAAACAATAGGACAGCACCTCAACTCCCATTATGTCTAAAGAGGCCTGCTAACAAGGTTTATTTTCATAGAATCAATGGGTCAGCAACAGAGGTGCTAAAGGAGCTTCCATTTACCAATCCTTACTCTAAAAGCATGAGCTGCAATTCTGCCCATCCAAATAGAAGCCAAGGCCCAACACACCACAGGAATACTTCTGAACCCCTATACTGCATAATCTAACAATGCAGAAAATAGTTATCAGTACCACAAGTCTAGGATGGGAAAATCTGTATGAATTTTGTTAAGCATACACTTCAAACAGCAGGTGAGTGGCTTAAATAATCTGAAGGCACCAAATCCTCTCTGATCTTGGAAGCTAAGCAGGGTCCGGCTTGGTTAGTAGTTGGATGGCAGAGCGCCAAATAATACCTGGCGCTGTAGGCTGTATTTCCGAGGAAGGCAATGCAAACCACCTCTGAGTATTCCTTGCCTAAGAAAATTTATGAAATTCATGGGGCTGCCATAAGTCAATAGGCAACTTGAAGACACACACACACACACCTCAAAATAGGCAGACTAGAGTTCTCATATTTAAACATTTTGAAACCCTTCTTTTCCAGTAAATAACTTAATGAATATGGCATAAACTTACTTCGATCAGCTGTTCTTTCTGTTCAGACAGCTTACAGCTATGTTCTGCAACAGCTTCTAGGTTTCCTTCTGCTCCACAGATTTTCAGTGCTTTCAGAATAAGGTGATCTGAATGATATTTTATCAAGTCTGCTGCAACAGAAGTTGCTACACTGTGGAGCTTTGGTATTGGGAAGAACAACACCACAGAACAGTAGGTTAATACACTGGATGATCTGTGGTACACAAATACTTCTCAGAAGAGAACATACACACAAGCTGCTGATGGTCTTCTCTTTAACATACAAATGACTGGTAACAGCATGTGAGAAGATAAATTAGGGCAAAAAAACCCCAATGAGCTACTAGCTTTCGTGAATCAATATGCAAGGCTGGGGGAATATGGGAGTTGCAGTCCAAAAAAGCAAGTTTCTAAGTGCTGGAATGCAACTTCCTATGTTTGTTTCTTCGTTACATAACACTGCCACTACTGCTCAACTTCTCATGGAAAAAAAAAGATTGAAGAAGTTTATTGGTGGCATTTAACTGTAAGCTGATATTTTTCATTAATGTTGCTCTCCTTTTCAGGTAAGCCCAAAGCAACAGTACACGGGGCTGCAAAAAACTTCCCCAAGCAGGTATGCACCCTTTTTAGATTTTATAATACAACAACAGCAGCTGATCACAGACCACTTGCTGGGCCACAAAGTGTATAAATAAAAGCACTGGGGATTTATGATGAATATAAGTCACAGTGAGCTGAATTCTGAAACAAAATTCAACAACTTGTGTTCTTGCGTGCATATCATCCTCATGGCTTCATAATAACCAATTCTGAAAAAAGGCCTGAGAGGCAGGTTCAATTAGTTGAAACTACTATTACATAGTCATATCTCTACTGAGCCAAATACTTTTTCTACAGAAATTACACAGAAATAGTCAGAGCTTACTATATATTGCAATGAATTATACTTACTTCTCTCTGAAGCTCGTTCATACACTGACACATTTTTAATATGGCTACTTCCAGGTCTTCTGTGACATCCTTTTTCTTCTGACTTTGCTAAAAAGAAACATATCATTTCAGGCAATTCAGTTGTTCAACCAAATTTTTATGAATAAGAATAATAATGAGAGTAAGAATAAGAAGGAGGAGCAGTAGTTGGTAGTGGCGGTGATGGTAGTCTCAGTCAGTGATCTCCCTGCTCTGTGTCTCGCTACAGGGACGTATCCTGGTCCCATTCGCATTCTCCCTGCTCTCTACCAGCCACTAAATGGCCATGAAATAGGGGCTGCTGCAGATAAAATGTGAATCCTCAAAGGTGAAAGGGGAGACTTCTGCATAAGGAACTCTTATGCCACATCTCCATGCTGCAGATATAATTTTAGAGTGGGGTGGGCAAAGTGCATGTGGCCCCCACGCATCAAAATGTAGTTAATGTAGTGATGCAGTACTGTAATGGAAATGGTAGTTCCAACTCGGAATTAATGCAAATGTAATAAATGTCTCAATTTCAACTAAGTATGATTAAGTTTTTAGCTTTTTAGTGTAAATGTAACATAATAGCACCTTTTAACTAAATTTTGCTGGAGAGGCAAACCATATTGTCAGGTCTTACCAAGTTTTGATGTGATGCTAAGCAAGCCACAGACAGAACATCTGCAGTAACTACCTTCAGTACCATCTTTGGCAGAAAGGTGTGATACAAATCCAGAAAATAAATCAACACATAAAATAATGTTTGGTTAGCTGCTGCTGGTTCTGCAAGAGGGAGCCAACATGACTAGTATCCTGCTTTGTTCACCACAAATCAGAATTCTTGGTTGTGGCTTTTGAACATACCCCTTTATGTTCTGTGCAAATTTCTTTTGAAGTATATTTGCTTACAAGAAAAGGTGAACCAATCAGGAATACTGGGAACAAGATTAATCTTACAGCATACATCCATGCGGACACCAACTGCTCCAGTTCCATTTTTGCTTGCTTGGACAGCTCCAAGATGCGTTCCCTGTTCTCATGGCTAGTGTATGCAGAATCAGTAAAATCTTCTGTGTGTTCAAGGATAACACGCAGCATTGCCCGAAGATTCTCCTTTGATAAAAGGTAAAGGTTCTCCCGCAAACCTTCCACTTTATTCTGAAAGGGGGAGAGAATCATGAGCCAAAAAGCAGAAAAGCCTATCAGACTTAGTACAGCACTGAGGCTATGTAACCGAACTGTGAATCAGGAAGTCCCCAGTTCAAATCTCACTTCTGACAAATCATTCTCTCTCAGTCTCCAATCTGCAATGTAGCAGTAACAATACTAATTTCACTTCATAAGGCTGCTGTAAGGGATACTAAATTAAGTGTGCAAAACACTTTAAAGCATAATAATTATATATGAAACTATATTCCTGCCTAATTTCTTAAGCAAGACCATGGAACCTCTTCTTAATGAACTAAAGGGAGAAAGCAGGATTTACATATTGATTATTAATCTCCCACCAAATATCTTCAAATCAGTTTACATAATTTGCTCTCCCCCTCTCTGTATTAACAATTTGGAGGATCCCAAAACGCTGATTTTGGATGTCCAAAGCCTTTTGCTTATAAGTACTTCAATATCCACATTCAAAACAACATGGTATATTGAATTTATATCTCTGAAGCAGCAGAAGAAATGTAAGTAAATTGCTCTGGCAAAAAAAAAAAAAACACACTACAACATCTGAAACACATTTGAAAGTTCCATTGTCCTTCAAACCAAGTGAACAGATATTCATTTTCTGGTTATACTTTTTTTACAGTTTAATTATTCTGTCAAGATCTAAACAAACTCCCTCACCTTGAATTCCTTGATGCCAGTATAGATGCTCACTGGGCCTGGTTCATGCTCTCCACTGGGTCGAGAGTCTGTTACAATCTCTATTACCTGCTCCAAAGCTAGTCTCATTCTGTGGAACACAGCTCCTTTGTTTACACGTGCAGATTCACAGTCAGGATGCCTTAAACAGGTCTTGAAAATAAATTTTTAAAAAAATGTTACCTAGGTATCTCTTTGCAGTTTCCCAAGATTAATCCTCATACACTGCACGCTGTAACAAGCAAAATAGCGAAGGCTGATTCTCAGTCCTCTCAATTAGTCAACCTTGGTCTTTTTCAACATTTCTATCACTGCCCTTTAAAAAGCCCTACAGTTTCCCTATGTGTTGTCTTGCTGCTTCAGTCAATCTGTTCTCCATGTGTTGCTGGAGTCAAGCAACCCCAGAGAACAACTCTCAAGGCCTTCCTTTGCTAATGACAAGGAGAGAGGCAAGTTACCTTGGAAGCAGTGAGAAGCATCATGGTACATTTCTCAAGAATAGTCCTGGCAGCTGCCATCTTAGCCTTTTTCTTTTCATCTTTTAGATCCTAACAAAAGAAAACAAAATTATTGGCAGCCAATAATTAAACCATTTAGCTTTACTGATGTGACAAGGTACATGATCCAGAGGACATAGCAGCACCACTGAAGAGGAAAACCAGGGACCCTATGTAGAAAGTACCTTGCTGGTAGATTCCTCCTCTGGCCTAAGCCTATTGAACAAACAATCCAGTGCTGGGAGAATTCATGCACCAACTGTGGGACAGCATAAACTTCTGTACAATTTTTTGCTCAAGACATGAATACAATTTGAAAAGACAGGGCACAAGTGGAAAGGATAGGCCAAGGATAGGTAACTGTGGTGAAGGCAAAGGTTGTTTTTTGTTGTTGTTTGTTTGCTTGCTTTTATGCACCTACAGCAGACTGTATCATTCAATTAAAATCACAATTGTGATTTTTTTCAACTGTGATTTCCTGATTTTTCAGTATAGAGGAGTTGTGAAGATGTCTCAAGCTAATCCAGGAGTGGTGAGTTACTCTCTTCGGGCATCTTTTAACCCATCTAAAACTGGGGTGTGCAGAGGCTTGGGAGGGAGCTGGGCAAGTCTGAGGGGCACAATAAACAAGTTGGGGCTATAGGTAGCCTGCAGGCTACACCTTCACCAGGCTGCCAACTTAACTCTCTGCTAACTCTGCTTAAGAGCAGTCATCAGAGGCCTGGCTGAACGGTAAACTTGTACCCCACTTAACCAAGGTGCTGTTATACCAAACAATATAGCTAAATGAGTTACAAATCAAGCCATTAGCTGCCACTTTTGCTGCTCTCCACTTAGCTCTTGATTTAGGTGTGCAGAAGGCAAATTAGGCTACCTTTGCTGTACAAAAGGAAAAGCATCAAAACATCGGAAGATGTGAAGAGCAGTACATGAAGTCTGTGGCCCTTTTCGCACAGCATTTGCCATGCGAAAGAGGGCCTGGAGCGTCACACGATTGCGAGGAGCGATCTGCACCGCGCACTCACAATCGCGCAACGCTCCAGGGGCCAGCAGGGGCCAATCACGCACCTTTTCCTTTTCGGCTTGAAGCTGAAAATGGTGCGCGATCACGCATTGCTCCTGGGCCCTGCACGCACTTACCTGGCCTGCGGAGCCTCTGGAGCCGGGCTGGTCATGCTTGCTGCCCCAGTGCAGCCTGGGAAGGTCCCAAGCTGCACTGCGGAAGGAAGAGGTGGGGCTCTCGTGCGAGCAGCCAGCTCATGCAGAGCTGAAGCAGCAGGGAAGGGAGAGCCTCTCGGCAGAGGCTGCTCGCGCGATCACCACACCCCAGTGCCGGAACAAGGTAGGGTGCGGAAAGAGCCTGTGTGGCTGTTGATCCTGTACTGCAGTGCTTCTCAGGTTGTCTGATGTGGTGGACTGGCAATTTCTTCCCCTTAATGAGGGACCAGTACTATTTTTGTTGCCATTGGGTACAACTGTTCCTTTCTTTCCTGGAAATGCTCTGCAGAGCAACAGCCAATAGCTCGTGCTCCAGCACCAGTCCAGGGACCACCATTTTAAGTAGTACTATTGTACTGTAATCACAGTTCTTCCAAATTGAGAATTCTGCCTGTGTTACTTCACCACTTCAGGATATGAACTTATTACATCAATTTATTTAACAAAAATTGCAAGCTGGGCTCCTCACCTAGTAATATGACTCCAGCAGCTTAGGTGTAAGAAAAACAACAAATACAGTAAGATTATCGAGGAATCTATAAGAACAGGCAACAATCTGTATTAAAGGTCTTTCACTCTACAGTATGATTCTTGCCATCCTAATTCTTCAGGTTTTACATTCTCATTTTAAGCGCTTTTTCCTCTGAGATAGCAATGTTTATTTAATATCATACAAGTACTAACAAAGTACAGAAATACAGAAAAAGATACAAAGAGAAATCCAAATAAATACTAGATTAAATTTTCTTTTATGACATAAAATCAGGAAACACAGTTTTATTAGCAATTTTCCTTAACATAGGAAAATCATTTGCTAAATCCAGCGGTGCCTGTCCACAGAAAAATAGTGTCATGGATGGTTGTTTTACCCCGTACCAGCATATTCTGTGAGAAAAGGGAGACTGAGACCTATACAAATTTTCCAGAGATACAAGTCCCACTGAACTTTCTCATTTTAATGATTTATTCTTAAATATAAGAGCAGTAATACATTCCGTATCGGAACAGACAGGCTTTCCTTCTCATTTCTGGTTTTAAATCTATTCTTTTCAAAATTCACCCAGATGCTAGAAGCATATGCAATCTCCCTGTGCACAACTGATGTTTCATATTCATGTTACCATTTTTCTTATTATTAGTGACAAAACTGAAAGCCATGCACAACTAAATTAGGCAGCAAGAAGAAAAAGAGGTATAATACCTCAAAAAACATAATTGTAACCTTCAAATTTCCTAACCCAGAAAAACAGCATCAATGAAATCAGCTTGATTGTTCATTCTCTACAGGATATCTGAAAAACTAAATATATTTCAAAGTATGGAATTTCAGCTCAAATAATCTACAAAAGATCTTCAATCTAGCATTGCCACTGGGGGCACAGATGTCCTCGGTAGTACAGATACCTTTTTTCAACGTCAGGCTGACACACCAATTACAATCCTGTTTCGGAACAGAGATAGCTTAGCTATGGCTATCCACACTTTCCTTATTTACATTTGTTTAGCTATATATTGTTTGAACTTTTAATTCTCCATTATATTTTACCATGCTTAGGCATCTTATACTTTAAAGTGGTCAGAAAGCTTTAGCTATTGGTTCATACAGAAATGTAAGAAATACATACATGCAAGAACAACAGTAAACTAATGTTTTGCACTTTAGTCATTGTTGCTCTTCTGCAGATGTCAACAATGTAACACCAGTCCTCATCAATATTTCATGTCCCAGAAAGGAAGTATTAGGAGGACAAAGGACTTAAGGTTAGAGATACTGTTGTTATTCTGTGGCACAGGTGAGCAACACACAGTTCATGGGTTGCAAGGGGTGTCCCCATCTGTTTGTTTCAGCCCTCAAAAATATTCCTCCCAATACCCCAAAGAAGAAAAAAATATTTTTTAAAAAACACTCCCATTTTTAAGAACCAAAACCACACTTCAAGAAGTACTGTTAAGCAACTTTGGGTCCCCTCTAGATTAGACCTTTTAGCACTTTTTACCACTGGTTTGTGTGTGGGCACAGGGTGTGGGCACATGGGTCATGAGTGGGAAGAGGTGAGCTCCAGACCTACCAAAGTTCAACGGCAAACTGAGTGACCCTAATGTCTCATGAATCAACTGATCCAATGAAAACTGAAAAAGAATTTCAATTCAAGCCAATGAACTGTACCTTGGTAAAGCCACTCCTAGCACCTGGGCCCTTTCCACACTCGGTTATTAAGGAGGGCCAGTGCGTCCTGCCATGGGGGTCTTCTGCACCTTGGAGCGGACTAGGTTCGGTTTATTTACCTTCATTTCATATGTAATTCCAACTTAATGCGCCCCCATGTGGTGGTAAAGCACGCTATTTGAAATCCGGAAGAAACCCATTTTCCAATTTTCCAGATCGATCCAATTTGTACTTTCACAGTGGTGCATACAAGTACATTCGCGCCAATGCGAACTGGTGGTCAGGGAGGGCTCATGGGAGGGGCCAGGGGATAGTATGGACTTATGCACGTACACATGTACGCAATGTTCATGCAAAAAAAAGGGGGGGGTCAATCACAGCTGACGGGGCGGGGTGAGGGGAGTAGCGGGAGTGGCCATGGCGGAGGCAGTGTGGATTCATGAACTTGCACTTCTCTGAATCAGAATGGAACATACGCAGTAGCTGTGCGGAAGGAAATGAGGGAAAGTCCGCCTTGTTTCAAGCCCAGAAAATCCGGTAAGAAATAGCACAAACCGATTCACCCGCCTCGTGCCGAAAGGGCCCTGCACAGGCTCCTGCTACCCATGCTTTCCATATCAACCATTGTTTCAAGTAGTGTTGTGTGGCTGAACCACGCCACCCTTAATGTTCCAGAATATTCCCAACCTAACATTATTATGATGTACATGGGGAATTAAAAGTGTAATTGTGCCACAGGTGCAGCTACGGGGTAGGACAAGAGGGCACTGCTCCTCCAAATAAGAGTTCTGCCCTCCCAATGAAATTTTCCTTCAGTTCCCAAATTTCTAGCATTGCAGACAGTGACACACTGAAAATCATTCGCAACTAGAACTCCTGTATTGGTTATATTCACACTTCCTTGGTAACTCTGCCTGCTCCTTTTAGTTTGGATACCTAAATTCTTATTTCTAAATGCTCTATTGCAGTTTTAAGCTACCACACCGCTAGAAATTTGGGAACTGATGAAAAATCTCATGAGGAGAGTCAGAGTTCTTATATGCTCTCATATTGCTGCCCGCTCTCCATAGCTATATGCCTGAATTAGACCCAGTCACCCAATTACATATTACAAGGAAACTGTGTTCACAGGGATTCAGAGTTCATTCAGAGGTAAAAATGGAACCTCCATTCTACTGGCCCAACTCTGTTTAAGACCCTAAAAAAAAAAAGGCATTCTACGCACACTAAGCACACTCAGTCCTCTTGGGGGGGATTCATGTGCTTCTGAAACCTTGCAATTCCCAAAACTTACCCATATTTCCCTAACGTGCATGGATTGTACTGTTCTAACTATCCAAAGACAAGCTACTGGAGAAATTAGTTCCATATTAGTATATTGAGAGGTATTCTGCCTCCAAGTATTTAACTTCTAGGCATGAATGGAAAAATATGTTCAATGGCAGTTGTCTTACTTTAGAATCAGAGCTGTGAAAACATAATGTTTTGGAATAAAACGCCCAAAATCCCCAATCCCACAATGGCTGGGTGACTCTAGGACTTGTATGTCAAAGAAACAATTTTTTCTGAACTCTGTTTACAATAGCCAATAAATGTTTCATTTGTACAAAGTAGGTTACAAATAGAGAGATATGAAGCAGCAACAGTGACTTTAGAAGATAAAAGAATGCAAACAGCTGTTCTTTCCAGACCAAAGGCAGGTTTGGGAAGAACACAATGTTTTCATTAATCTAAATTTTTTTGAAGCACACGATGAATAGAATTTTTCTGGATACTTACGTTTTGTCGGTCTCCAGTCAGATGAGCAAATTCCACCATTTCATTTCCAAACTGACTGAATATTTGCACAAACTCCTGAAAACTGTTCACTTTTTCTAGCTGCTCCATTGTTAGAAGGACCTGCCACATATATTGAAAAACCATCAATGATAAATTGCTAAACAAAGCAAGGTTAAGATTTCCCCTCAAACATCGAGATAAGTTCTACATGTTTAGACCCAATTACATATTAATGTCCATTTCACTCCCATTAAGTCTGTTTGTATATTCCCATCATAGCATGTTTCAATCCAATCCTATGAAATATAAAGAGATTCTCTGAGATGGATCTAGGAACAGCTAACCCAAAGTTCAGTACTTCTAAGTTGCACTGAATATAAAAGGACATGTAAACCTACTATTAATATTTATTTATTTATTCAGTTTATTCAATTCTTTTTCCTGGCATGGGGCCACAAGGCAGCTTACAATATAGGTCAAAATACAGTACAGCTAAAAACCTAACAATAAAAAAGTTTTTAAAAATTATTAAAGAAGCTATTCTATTTTTAAAAAACCACTATTTTAAAACTTTTAATCAGTTCCCACTGATATCATTATGCTGACAAGAGTTTAAATTTACCTATATGGCAACGACAGGAGTTTAAATTTACTCATATTTCACCCATAAAATGTAACTTTACTAGAACAAAACAAAATTCTCATTCTTAATCAGTCAGCTCATTCAGACAGGCAAGAATGTATCACCAGTAATCATAAAAATAATGAATACCTTGTTTCTAGAATTTATAATCTGCTTAACAACTATTCTGTCAGCCAGTACCAGTACTTTAGTCACTGAAGAAAGGAGCAGTCTTGCAGCCTTTACCACGCCTGTTTTGTCTGTAAAAATGGTTATCTGGCCATCAGATTCTGGATGATCCAAGGCTGCTACATCTGTAAGCTGTGCAATGGTCTCTCCTACAAATAAAATGAAATACAGCAGTTAAACCTACTTCAGAACTGTTCCTTATATCATGGACAAAGTTACTTTTTGGACTATAGTTCCCAGAATCTCTGAGCCAGCATGGCCACTGGGAGCTGAAGTCCAAAAAGTTAACTTTTCCAACCTCTGACAAATACTGAGAATTGGATAATGACTTAATTCAACTGTTGAAAAAGGGTAGGGCAGACTTTTCTATGAGTTGCCAGTGGTTACAAAGATAGTGGTGCAGTTAAGAAGCTTTAGATTCTGGATTGTTTAGTTTTAGATTCTGGATTCTGGATGGTATTACAGAGCAGACATTAGTGGTTTATTTGATTATTTATTTTAAACACATTCAGTATGTACTCCTGGGAGCTCAAAGTTGCTCACAATATAAAATAATGAAAAGTAGCAATTGAGAACATCATTACAATTTAAAACGAAATTATAATTATGTACTACATCACTTCCTTCAAAATATGGCAGGTGAGCCTCGGTGTCTTTGCCTCCACTACCTTGATTGAGTGGAACCCTGGACCTCTGCTCCAAAGGACACAATTAGACTTACCAACTAGGAGCTTTTTCCTCAAAGGCTTCCCATGCAAACTACCACATAGCCTTAGAGCTAGATGTTTCTATGAGTTAGGCCTGCTAATTAGCTAATTGGGACCATCTTACTTGCTATGGTAGCTTTGGTCCCTTGCTTTGTTGTGTAGACTCCTACATTTTGTGTATGCTCTGTTCCTGTAGTCCTGGATCTTGTCCAATAATGTCATCTTGGTAAATAGTTTAGCTACACTTTTCTACCCAGTTGGGTCTAAGCTACAGCTAGCTAGAACATACTTCCTCTCTCTCTTCAACTGAGGGCTCTAGATCGAACCATATGGTATTTTTTCATGCTCCAGTTCCAGTGCAACGGACTGTGTCTGCAGATTTTTTGTTGAGTAGTACATGTTTCTCAAATCTTCAACATTGTCATCCAGCAGAGAAAGCAGCCCCTGGCAATGCAGAATTTGAGCATCCTCAGTTTAGGCAATTAGACACCTAGCATCTTCTGCCTCTCCACACACACCATTCAAAATCTTGAGAAAATGGAAGCTACAGATCATGTGCCAAAGGCCAACAGAACAATCACTACTGCCTCTGCTTTAAATAATCACACCAGACACCCTTGAGAAGTGGGGTCATCCCACAATTTATTCGGGTTAATGCTTCACTTTACCCACCACTGCCTGCCAGCAATCAGCAGCAGGAGTTAGTACAATTTCAGCAAAACCGAAGGCATTCTAGCTAGAGGAATTCCCTGTGGGAAGATATAGGCACTGCTCCAAACACTGAAAAGATTTAAACTGCAACTCTCCATTACAAACAAAATCATTACTAAATGGCCGTAGTCACCAACTCCCACACTGTCTTAAAGAACAAAAGGCAGGCAGTATTTTCTAGGATGCCCACAGGAGAGATGAAGGTGAGCCATTTCTGTTATCCGAACATCCACCTACCAGCTTGCTTTGCTTCAGTGCAGGCAACTTTCATTTCCTCTTTCAGCTCTTGGTTTTCATTGGCTATGGCTTCGCCCACCATAACAAATCTCCCAACAGCCAGATTAACAGCTTGACCCACTTGCTGGACTGCTCTCAAAGTCTTGTCCGACCGCTTTGGCTTATCTTTGTGGTTAATAAGAGTGGTTATCTGAAAAACAAAAAACTGTGTTTTACCATGACATGTACCAAAGACATACTACTCAAAACCATACTTCAAAGGGGAGTGGTAACATTAAAACTATACTTTTTGATTTCTCAGACTGGGGTGGGAATTGCATCTCCCCATCCCTGATATTGTTCGATTGCAATTCCATGTAGCCCTAGGCATCATGGCTAATAGTAAGGAAAGCTGGGAATTGCGATTCGACAGGATCTGGATGGCCACACAATTCCTATCCTTGTTTTAGGACTCATCCAGACTAACTGAAAAGTCTCAGACTTTATTCCTGTTCTTTCTGATTTTATGTTGGGTTAAAACAAACCAACCTGGGGAGCTAACAGAAAATATTCTGGGATAAACAATACTTGTGTGGATCCCCAAAACAAAATTGGAAAGAGCAGGAACCAAATCTGATACCTTCTATTTTCTTTTCTTTTTTAAATCAGTCTGGATGTGCCCTTAACTACCATGGCAGAACAAAAATATCAACCCTTTCCATATGACACAGGACTGTTTTATGTGCTGCAATAGAATAAGATTCAATACATACACTTACCAACAAATAATAATATATGTGACTAAGAAGTGAGTATTATCTTCCATCCTCTGTATCACACAAATAATGTCATCTACAAAGTTAGGCATGGGGTGAACCAACATGCAGGCCTCAACTGAGTTTCAAAAAATCTCTGCAAACAATCAATCCAGAAGTCCAACAAGAGCTGGGCAGGGAGTGAGGGGGAGAAGAGGGGCTGTCAGAAAGAGAAAGGATAGCCCCACCTACTTTTGGCACTGGATTTGCTGATCACCAGTTTTAGCCCCAGTCACTTGCAGCTCTGACAAATCCCTCTCAATCAGAGACTACAGCCCTCAACAGAACAAAAGAGAAGCGAAAGGGCCTTCACACCTGAGGGCAGTCCACATGAAGGCCTCATTCACATTAGTCTTCTCCCCCTTGAAATCAGACCTACACAGATATGGATCTCTGTGGACTTACTCACTTTACATTTTTCTTTATGTCGATGGTAGAAAGGTAAATACACAGTTTTTGCCATGCGTGAAAAGAAACATCGATCCACTTAAGGTGTGAACCAGGCCTGACACAGCTGTTGTTCAAGAATTACACTAATGTATACAGTAGGCCCTCCACATCTGCAGGGGTCAGGGACACAGAACCCCTGCGAAAGTAAAAAAAACCGTGAATAACTGACACAGGGGGAGATCTTCCCTCCTCTTCACCATCTGCCTGCCCTCGCCCCGCACGCATGATCGCGCTGGCAGTGGGGAGAACAGCATGGGGAAAGAGATCTTTCTCCCCTTCGCTCTCTCCCCACCCCTCGCACACACGATCATGCAGCAGCAGGGAGAAGAGCTGGGGAAAGAGATCTGTCTCCTCTTTGCTCTCTCACCTCCCGCACACGCGATCACGCAGGCAGCGGGGAGAAGAACTGGGGAAAGAGATCTGTCTCCTCTTCGCTCTCTCCTTGCCCTCCACACATGCAATAGTGTGGGTAATGGGAAGAAGAGCGTGAGGAAAGAGATCTTTCTTTCCTTTGCTCTCTCCCCTCCACATGTGACTGCGCGGGCAACAGAGGGAGGAGAGCATGGGGAGAGGGATCTTTCTCTCCTTCGCTCTCTCCCCATTAGTCCGCAAGCATTGGCAGCGGGGGCAGAAGAGCATGGGGAGGAAATCTCACTCCTCTTTAGTCTCTTGCACTGGGTGCTGGCAGTCCTGGGGGGGGGGGGGAGGCAAGCAGGCACTGCAAATAATCAAATCCGCAAGTATCAAACCTGCAAATGTGAGGGGAGAACTGTATTTGACAATATAAGTACAGCAATTAGGAAGTTTTATCCACTGAAAATCATACTTCAGATTTTAACAAACTTCCCTCACAGGAACTACTTGTGTAGTATCAACTTTGGAGCATCATCAATCTCCTTCATTAGCACAAAGTTACAGCACTTTGATACCACTGTAACTGCCGTGGTTTACTTTATTAACAAATAAGAATTCTTTTCTTAAGGACTTATCCTGTTACTAAACCAGAATATAGCAAAGTGACACAATCCCATATTAGGGTCATATGATGAATTATCTTGGAATATTAGCCTCCTGACTCCACAACAGCTTTATTAACCTATATTAAAATGATGAAATATGTTGGAGTGAGTTGGCCTCAAACTATCTCAACTGCAGCTGGTTATAATAATCAGCTACCTGAAGATGGTTTGAAACACCCAGGCATATTTTAATTAATTATGTTAAAAGACAACTGCAGGTGCACATTTCCCTTTGGTATGCACACCAACTTCCAGATGTCTAGTTCTTATGGTCTCAAAGCAATGCTGTCAAAAGACAGACAGGCACACAATCTCCTCCTCCTCCTCCTCCTCCTCCTCCTCCTCCCTGATTGATGGAAGAGCATCTAACCTAATAAGAACTAATAAGGTTCTGAACTGTATCTTGTTTTAGCCTTGTCAAAAGCCACTTTGGGTCCCATGCTGGGAGAAAGGCAGGATCTAAAATGAACAACTGTTGTTGTATTCCTTCAATCATTTTCAACTTATGGTGACCGTAAGACAAACTTGTCATGCGGTTTTCTGGAGTTGAGAGTGTGTGACATACCCAAAGTCACCCACAGGGTTTCCGTGGATGAGCAGGGAACTGAACTCTAGTCTCCAGGGTCACAGTCCAGTGCTCAAACCACTAAACAACTAGACACAAAGTGTAAAATTGGTCCGACAAGACAGACAATAGTTTACCACCTCAATAAAAGTTGCACAGAAGGCCATACTCAAGATTTTATACCCCATGAGAGACTTTGATTCCCTTTGTTGCTGTTGTTTGCTAAGTTTCATCTTTCCTACTCTGGCAAATATTTATCTTCCAGACAGATAATTTTTATGTGGTAGACCCTCATTCTAGAACGTTTTAATCTGCTCAGTCTATTTTTGTTTTAAATGGCTGTTTTATTTCTTACATGGGAATATTCTGGCCTAAATCCAATAGATAATCCCAATCAGAGTGGACAAACTGAACCAACGATATTTACATGTCTACTGATTTACCATTTAGCAATCGATCCAACAGGCATACTTTAGCTGGGATTAGCAACTGGATTTAGGGCTTATCTTTAAATGTCATCCAAGACCTATATACCCTAAAGGTACCAGATCCCTTCTAATCTTGAAAGCTAGGTAGGGTCAACCCTGGGTAGCACCTGGATGGAAAACTACCAATGAACACCAGGTGCTGTAGGCTAAATTTCAGAGGAAGGAATTGGCAAAACCATCTCTAAGTACTCCTTGCTCAAGAAAACCCAATAAAATTTATGAGTTCGCCATAACTCCACAGGCAACTTCAAGGCACATGCATGCATACATGCAAATACTCACACTTTAATTGTTGTAAGATATTGTGAATAACACAAATGCATTAGGAAGCTGGTTCTCTTTTTTAAAAAAACAAAGAAAGAAATTACTACCACCACCATCTCAATTTAAATGAACAATTCATGTCAAAATTTTGAAAAACAAAACGACAGCAGATCTTGTCCAGACCAATACTTAAGACTGCATGTCTTCTTGTGCACCAATAAATTTCACGTTACGACATTTTCCTGGAACAGTGAACAGCAAAAGGAGTAAGGGTGTGTTTGCTTTTCACTGAGTGCAAGTGAACCAACTTGCATCTGTTTAGCACTGAGTCATTGCATCTTGTTTAACAATGCTGGTCATATACCTCTGTGAACTGGTATTATAATCTGTGCCCTGACCCTCTCTCTAGCTCATGCATTCCAGTTAGCCTGAAGCAACTATGCTCTCCTTGAAAGGATACCTGGCTTTGGATACCACCAGCTTCATAGATCTCAGAAAGAAAAAAATCTTCACTAAGAAACAAATGTGCACTCCTGATGCGCCTATTTAGAGAAGTTTTTTCTTTTCTATATTTCTTTTTCCTCATGTAGAGCAATGCAGTCAAATATGTACAACTGCAGGAAATGGAGATAAGAATATAAGAACAGCTTGTGTCAGATCATCCTAAGGTCCTGTCCTGCCCAGCACTACTATCTCAAACATGAGCAGACACAGATATTCCCTCCATTGTTTCTTGCCCCCAGTAATTGAAAATGAAGGATATGGCCACAGAATATGTAGTTTAAACGTTCATATCTGACGTCCCTATCCCAGCCATATAAAAACAATCTAAACTACAGATCACTCTATTTGTTGTGGTAATATTAACCAATATTACCCAGGATTCATATTAGGGTCTTGGCATTTGTAGTATCTTTTCTCATTACAGTGATGTATGACTGAACATGAATAAAACTACTCCTTTCTAAATAAATAAAGAGTAAATATAACCTGAAGTTAAGATTGCTTCTCTCCCCTACCCCCAAATCTCTCTCACACATCTTTATTACTTCTTAGTCCCATGACTTAACACATGTACGGATAGTAACATTATAGCAATAAGTCCCATCCCCCCAGTTTCCCCATAGATATTAATTGTACATGCAAAGGTCTGAAAAAAATATTCCCACATGTGCATTGCTATAGTGAACTTCATTCCTTCCAGTATGTACATTCAGTGTACACATGTGCAGTGGTGTGGATTTTGTCTGATGATTCTAAAGTTCAATCAAGCAACACATACTTTAAACTGAACTTCCATATCCTTTCATGCCATCCCAAATACAATGTTTTAAGCACCCATTTGGTTGAGTCATCAAGCTTTGATAATTAAGTAATGAGAAATCAGTGCTGTACATCACTATTTGAACTAGTTCTTCAATTTGCAGTTTCCATCCCCTGTAAGTAATACAGTCAGTCCTCATATGTGCCAGTTTCACTTTCACGGATTTGATTATTTGCGAGTTTCTGTAACCCCTGACCCCCACCTCTGGTGCTTCTTTTCCAAGAGAACCTTCCCTTGGTGGCTTCAATCAGGTCATGCAGCCCTTTAAAAACAGGCCTCTGGTCCTCCTTCTCTTCCACCAGCCACTGCCTGGCCTGCTAAGGACAGATGTAGATGTTCCTTCCTCCAGTTTTCATACCTCCTTCCTCTGACTTTAATCTTGATTATGTACAATATGTTCAGCATACAGGTTAAACCGAGGGGGTGATAAAATGCAGCCCTGCCTGAATCCCTAGCCATCTGGAAACCCTTCCGTTTCTCTATATTCTGTCCTGAGTACAGATTATGCATCAGGACAATCAAATGCTGTGGCGCACCCATTTCTTTCAGAGCAATTAATGGTTTTTCATCACCTACACAACTGAGGCTTTATTATAATCTATAAAGCACAGCTGGTTTTCTTCTGATATTCTTTGGTGCAGTCCATTATCCAATGTATGTTTGCAATATGATCCCTAGTGCCTCTTCTTTTCCTGAATCCAGTTTGGACATCCAGCATTTCTCACTCCATATATAGTAGAAGCCTTTATTGAGCATGTCTTTGCTTGCATGAGAAATTAATGTAATGGTACTGTGGTTACTGCAATCCCTGCTCTCCCCTTTCTTGGAGACTGGAATGTATATCAAGCATTTCCAATCTGTGGGCCATTCTTTTGTTTTTCATACTTGTTGACAGATTTTAGAACTAGAGTAGATTCTGTCTCTGTAGACTGAAGCATCTCTATTTGATATGCTATCTGTTCCTGGTAATTTGTTTCTTCAAAGTGCTCTGAATGCAACATTCACATCACTTTTCTAAAACTGGTGGTTCATCTCATTCTTCCTTGAATGAATCTGTCAACATTTCACCTCATTTTATATATCTCTTGTGCGTATTGTTTCCAGCATCTTTTTATTTCTACTTGGTCATGTAATGTGTTCCTCTGATGGTCATAGAGCATCCCCACTCTTGGTTTAAATGTTCCTTTGATTTCTCAGATCTTGTGGAAGAGACCTCTTGTTCTACCTTTGTTGTTGTTGTTGCTGTTGTCATCTTCTGTTTCTCTACACTGACTATTACAGTAGTTCCCCTTGTCCCTCTGCACAAGCCACTGAGTAGTTGCATTCAGGATTTTGACTCTATTTCTGTCCACTTTTACTTTTGCTTCTTGAGTGTCCTTAATTGCTTGAAGAGTTTCATCTGTCATCCACTGAGGCTTCTCTTTCTTTTTAGCTACAGAGAGAGTATTTTTGCATTCCTCCCTCATAATGTCCCTGGCTTCCGTCCAGAGTTCTTCTGGTTCTGGGCTGATGAGGCTTAATAGTGAAAATCTATTTTTTTCACATTATATTTAAATTTTATGGGGATGTTCTTGAGGTTGCATTTTGGCATGATGGTAGCTTTAGTCTTCTTCTTGAACTTTACTCTAACTTTTGCTATTAGCAGTTTACCCCACTAGTTAAGTCTCCACTAAGGGACTTTTACTGCTCTCTTAACTCAAAATGTGAGACTTTAGCTTCAGTTTTCTGGACTAATGGGCACTCCAGAGATATTGTCTCTTAGACCACTGTCCCTTTACAACTCTTAAACTCTAAGCTCTATTGAAATTGTTAGATACGTTACATGAAATAGCTATTGATTTTTATTCAGAAGTATGTAACAGTCATTTGCAGTTTCTTCCTTCACTTTCTGAAATATACTCTTTTTTTATTATTACAAATTAGGTATTGTTTTAGAAAGGAATTTTTCAGTAAATCTTCCCCCAAGCTTGACTTTTGTTCTCTTAGCTTATGTCACTAGGTTTTGTTAAGTTCTGTGCTTCCTGGGCTTTCAGCAAGTAAATCCAAATTGCCTTTCTTTTTATGTTTCTCCAAAGCTGAACTCAAGGCAGTGAGGTCCTTGTCAAGAGGCTTAGAACTTCCCCAATTGGACAGATCTGGTTATACCAGGAGATTTAACCTGACAACAAAAAGACTGTCATAATGTTAGAACCCTTGCTAAAAACAGAGTGTATTATCAGATATCTCGCTCTTTTTCATTGGGACATATTGACACACATACACACAAAATCTCTAGTGAAGGACCACATCAAAACAAACAGTAATCAAAAACTGTTAATCTCTAAGAAGAACTACTGTACCGATGGCATTTAAGACCAGGCAACCAAATCCTGCCTGATCTTGGAAGCTAAAGCAGGGTCAGCCCTATATGGGAGACACCAATCAATACCAAGGAATGAATTGGGAGTATTCCTTGCCTAAGAAAACCTATGAAATTCATGGGGTTACCATAAGTCAACAGGCAGCTTGAAGGCGCGCGCGCGCACGCACACGCACACACACACACACGCACACACAATCCATTCAGAAAGCCAGGTGATCTATCAAACAAAGAAACAGAATTATAACTTTGAGACGGAAAATGGGACGCACAAATCATGCGGCAAAGCTCAGTAAAGAGCAACTACACACGGAATACAACAGAGAGTGCTAGCTCACATGGTTGACTGTTCTGGAAAAATAATAACGACCCTTTAGTATCTGACCTGTACAATCAAGAAGTATATCCAATGTTAAAATGCAGTAGGAATGTGTAAAAGAACACCAGGATCATCACAAGCTCTGATTTCCCTTCAATTCATCTCAGAGCAAGCCACATATAAACGATTTTATGTCAAATTATACCTGCCTGCACAGGAAAACCAGTAGTGTTGAAGCCACAACTTCACAATCCTAATCAGAAAGAAGAGCTAGAATTAAAAAAAACCAACAGCAAGCACTAAGGATTCAGGATGAGATGCAGCCCCTCTCAAATTGACAACAGTACTTCTACTTCCCAATCATGGAAAAAAATTCTAACTCTAGCATTCCTAGTGCACTGACAGAAGAACATGAGTTTAGCATGACATACAAAATGTAACTATTCATAGCAGTAGGGTGCTTTACACTCATTCAGTCCTTGTACAAATGAGCCAAGCATATTATCTTGACATTGGGGATTGCCTGAATCCATAGAATCATAGAATCATAGAAATGTAGAGTTGGAAGAGACCACACGGGCCATCCAGTCCAACCCCCTGCCATGCAGGAACACCCTCAAAGCACTCCCGACAGATGGCCATCCAGCCTCTGCTTAAAAACCTCCAAAGAAGGAGACTCCACCACACTCCGAGGCAGCATATTCCACTGCCGGACAGCCCTGACTGTCAGGAAGTTCCTCCTGAGGTTCAGGTGGAATCTCCTTTCCTGCAGCTTGAATCCATTGCTCCTTGTTCTGGTCTCTGCAGCAGCAGAAAACAAGCCCTCTCCTTCCTCTACATGGCATCCCTTCAAATATTTAAACATGGCTATCACGTCCCCTCTTAACCTTCTCTTCTGAAGACTGAACATACCCAGCTCTCTAAGTCTATCCTCATAGGGCATGGCTTCCAGGCCCCTCACCATTTTGGTAGCCCTCCTCTGGATCTGCTCCAGCCTGACCATGTCCTTCTTGAATTGGGGTGCCCAGAACTGGACACAGTATTCAAGATGAGGTCTAACCAAAGCAGAGTAGAGTGGTGCCAGTACCTCCCTCGATCTAGACACCATACTCCTATTGATGCAGCCGAGAACTGCATTGGCTTTCTTGGCTGCCGCATCGCACTGCTGACTCATGTTTAGCTTGTGGTCTATTAAAACTCCTAGATCCCTTTCACACGTACTGCTATCCAGCCACGTGTCCCCCATCCTATATTTCTGTATTCCATTTTTTCTACCTAAGTGTAGGACCTTACACTTCTCTCTGTTGAATTTCATTTTGTTAGCTTTGGCCCAGCTCTCCAATCTATCCAGGTCATTTTGAATTTTGATCCTGTCCTCTGGCGTATTAGCATCCCCTCCCAATTTGGTGTCATCTGCAAATTTGACGAGCATGCCCTCTATTCCTTCATCCAAGTCGTTGATGAAGATATTGAACAGCACTGGGCCCAGGACAGAACCCTGTGGCACCCCGCTAGTCACTTCTCTCCAGGATGAAAAGCAGCCATTCGTGATCACCCTTTGGGTTCGGTCGGTCAACCAATTACAAATCCAACTAACAGTAGCCCTGTCCAGCCTGCATTTTACTAGCTTCTTTGCAAGAATGTCATGTAGAACTTTGTCAACGGCCTTACTGAAATCGAGAAATGCTACATCCACAGCATTCCCTTCATCTATCAAGCTAGTAACTCTAGCATAAAAAGAGATAAGATTAGTCTGGCATGACTTATTTTTGAGAAATCCATGTTGACTTCTCGTGATTACCGCGGTGCTTTCTAAGTGATTAGAAACTGACTGCTTAATGATCTGCTCCAGGATCTTTCCGGGTACTGACGTCACGCTGACTGGGCGATAATTATTTGGGTCCTCTTTTTTTCCCTTCTTGAAGATGGGGACAACATTTGCCCTCTTCCAGTCTGCTGGAACTTCTCCTGTCCTCCAAGATTTCTCAAAGATTATAGCAAGCAGATCCGAAATGACCTCTGCCAGTTCTTTTAATATCCTAGGATGCAATTCATCTGGCCCTGGAGACTTGAATTCATCCAGTGTGGCCAGATATTCCTGTATCACCTCTCTACCTACTATGTGCCTCATTTCCCCTGCTTCCTCACCTGCTCCCCAACCGCCAGGTTGAGTGCTTGTATCCTTCTGGGAAAAAACTGAGGTAAAGAAGGTGTTAAGTAGTTCTGCCTTTTCTCTTCCCCCTGTTAGTAATTCGCCATCTTCTCTGCGCAGCGACCCTATCGTCTCCTTCTTTTTCCTTTTGCTACGGACATATTTTAAAAAGCCCTTTTTATTCTTTTTGATGTCTCTGGCCAGCCTAAGTTCGTTCTGTGCTTTAGCCTTTCTGACCTCCTCCCTACATCTCCTAGCTACTTGCTTAAATTCTTCTTTGGTGGTTTCCCCCTTCTTCCATTTCCTGTACATGTTTCTCTTAACGCTTAGCTCAGCTGGGAGTTCTTTAGTCAACCATTCTGGTTTCTTCAGATGCCTTCCATTTTTCCTCCTTATTGGCACAGTTTTAGACTGTGCCTTCAGTATCTCCCTTTTAAGGAACTCCCATGCCTCCTGAACTCCTTTCCCTTTCACTATTCTTGACCACGGAATTCCAGCCAGCAGCTCCCTAAGTTTACAGAAGTCCGCTTTTTTAAAATCTAAGATGAGTGTCTGGCTACACTTATCTTCTCCTTCCCACTGAATGCCAAATTCCAATAGGGCATGGTCACTCCTCCCTAAAGATCCAACCACTTCTACCTCATTAACAAGGTCATCCCTATTGGTCAGGATCAGATCTAGAATATTTGATCCCCTTGTGGCCTCTTCCACCTTCTGGACCATGAAATTGTCTGCAAGACAAGCAAGAAACTTGCTGGACCTTGCTGTCTTGGCAGAGTTTGACTGCCAACATATATCCGGGTAATTGAAATCTCCTATTATTACTGTATCTCTCCTTTTTGAATGTGCAGTCATTTGGCTGAGGAAGGCATCATCAAAGTCCTCAGTCTGGGTTGGAGGTCTGTAGTAAACCCCCACCAGAATATCCCTATTGTTTCTCGCTCCCTTACTTCTTACCCAGATGCTCTCGACCTGGCTTTCTGGGTTTAAGTCACGGATCTCTTCACAAGTGAAAACATCCTTGACAAACAAGGCTACTCCTCCTCCTTTCTTGTTTGGTCTATTTTTACAAAATAGGCTATACCCCTCTATTCCTACATTCCAATCATGAGACTCATCCCACCAGGTCTCAGTGATGCCTATCAAATCGTATTTATTTTGTTGTACTAGGAGTTCAAGTTCATCTTGCTTGTTTCCCATACTCCATGCATTAGTGTAGAGACACTAAGTCCCCGGGCCCTTCCTGCAAGTCCTGTACTATAGTTTCTGCTCCTCCCGCCACTGGCCGCTTGTACTACTTGTCCAATATCATTTGGGCCTTTCCCTCCTGTGCTCGCGGAGTCCTGGCCTTGAATAATATTGTCTCGCTCCCCAGCGGAACTTAGTTTAAAGACCTCTGAATCCTCCTTGCAAGACTGTTTGTAAAAACATTCCTGCCAAGTTTTGTGAGGTGCAGCCCATCCCTTGCCAGAAGCCCACGTTCATGGAAATTCAGGCCGTGTTCCAAAAACCCAAACCGTTGCCGGCGGCACCATGTGCGGAGCCAGTCGTTGACCTCTGCTATTGCCCTTTCCCTACGTGCGCCATATCCTTGAACAGGGAGGAGAGACGAAATAACCACCTGCGCACCAAGGTCCTTAAGCTTTGTCCTCATAAGCTCGTAGTCCTTTGCGATGTGGTAAAAGCTGCTCCTCGCAGTGTCATTGGTTCCGACATGAACCAGAATGAGGGGCTTATGGTCAGTGGGCTTGACCAGCCTGGTTAGCCTCTCCGTTATGTGGTTGATCTTGGCCCCAGGAAGACAGCAGACCTCTCGATTGAGCTTGTCCGCTTTGCAAATTGCCATTTCGGTTCCTCTGAGCAAGGAGTCCCCAACAACCAGAACTCGCCTCCTCTGAGGCTCCTCCGGGGCTCCTTGACGAGCGTGTTCTTCTAGGACTGCCTGGGCATTCTGTTGAGACTGGGAGCGTTGATCTAGTTCCCGTTGCCAAAGTTGGACTCCTTCTCGTGGACATTCTGTTCCCTCCTCCTGGTGCTCCTCATGGTTCGTAAGGCCAAGAACTTTGAAGCGATTATGTAGGTTGAGAGTCTCTGTTACCTTTCTGGACCTTCTGCTCCTACGTGTGACACTCCTCCAAGCCTCCGTTTCCTGGCACAGTGTGTTGACTTCCTGATCTGGCAGCTCCTCCGCGCATTCAGTCTTCTGGTACGTCTTCTCTGCCCTATCCAAAAACTCCTCCTCTTCCCTAATAAGATGAAGATTAGAAACTCGTGCCTCCAGCTGGCAAACCTTCTCCTCCAAGAAGGTCACCAGCTTGCACTTGGCGCAGGTGTACCCGACAACTTCTTGTGGCAAGAAAAGGAACATCCCACAAGTGCTACAGGTGACCGCGGTAGCTCCCTCACCTTCCATCCTAGATACTACAGAGAGTAGTACAGGAAGTAGTTCTAGAAAGAATAACTGGGCTTTCTGAAATTCAGCTGTATAAGCTACGTCTGCTCTACTGATTGTGAAGGGTTAAACTTGAAGGATTGAAGTAGAGGACTTCAACAGCACGCGCCTCCCCCTCGTTAGTCAGACCGTGTGCTCACGGAGAGCACACGGCCAGCACAAGCTAGTTCCAAGCTTCCTTACAGTAAAATGCAGCTGTGTGTTTGTATTTAACATAAATGATCACCAGCTGGTTGCAGTTAGATTGGAAATAAATGATGAAATGGCTAATTTTATTTCTGGAAATGAGAAAAGCAAAGGTGACTTTCAATCCACTGGGACAGTTTCCCATGGAAAGCCCACCAAAATGTATGGAGGAAGCCCAACTGGCAAAACACTCCTTAGTCCCCACTGATTTCAATGGGCTTGCAAAGAAAAACTTCCCAGGGGATTGTGCTCTTAGGCTGCAGTCCTAAAGGACACTGGAGCTAATGCACTTAGCAATGCACTGTTATTATGATCAATGCCAAGGAGTGCTGGTGGGTGGTGTTCACATGACACAGAAAGAAATGTGCATCCATTTGTAACACTATATAGTGGAAGTGGACATGAGGACATAGTAGCCTGTGTCCTTCACTCATCACAGGAAGCACGACACCATAAAGATGAATTGAAGGCTCAAAGAAATCCAGGAAGGTGTCAGATGCAGCAGCAGCAGCAGCTGTCATTAAATATCGTGTTCATGGTAGATTTAATGAACCTATTCAAATTCAAGCAAGAATAATTAGGCTGTTTCTCCAATGCAGACAAGTCTTTACAAGCACAAATTAACTCATCTTCAAATTATTCAGAATTCAATGCCCCTGCCCCACATCACAAGGACATGTTCTCGTTGGCAACAAGCCAAAGATTAAAATATTTCTGCTGACTTTGAAAGGTGGGGGAGAAATATTAAAAAGTGTATTTGTTGCAATAGTCATATAGTTTAATATATAGAAGTCAAAGTTTGTTTGTCTGTGTCAGGCAATCATACGATTGGCTGCAGGCGAAGACCTCTTATGATTGGCTGTGTCAGGCACTTCTGAAGCACTTTCAAGACAAAACATATTTATTAAGGTATAAACCAATGAAGTGGTCTGTAAACCAGAGAATGAAGAACCTATGAAACTATCGCTATCTAAAGAGCCCCCAGACTTTTTGTTGTAATGGAAAAAAAAAAGTTCATGAGTGTGATAGCACAACTTACTTATTTCCAGCTAAAATTTAGCAGACTGTTGTTCCCTTCTCATTCAGGATAGGTTTTTAATACGACATGTTGGGTTATCCATGTTGTCCCACCCTAATCTTACATTTTTCCTCTTCAGACCTAATAGCTCCACCAAAATTAAATGAACTGATCCTGTAAATCATTGTATTTAGTTATCATAACCATTAGCAATGATTTTGTTCTACAAAACACTATTGTATCAGCCAGCAGATACACACAGTGACTCTTCACTTGCTCTACTGCTGTTCATACAATTAGGAGCTGCAAACTGAGAGAAATTAGCACAACCCCACAGGAAACATTTTAACTGACAAATGTGCTAAACAGTCTGTTGCTATCTACAGCCTTAAGCTGCAGAGCTAATGGGGAAAGACAGCAACAAAATTAAACTCAGGAGGCAAGAGGATAATTAGGAGCTAAAATTTTCCCCCATCCTCTGCTCTACCATCACAGCTTATATCAATCCAACGGAATAATGGAGACCTTCATCCTAAAAAAGGTAAAAATGATTGCAGGTCTTGAGTATGTGCTAAACATTATCACAGTGGAAATATAGCTGGTTAACACTACAGGTGAAATTAATCCCTGGAATTACTGCCCCAGGGATGCCTCCCATAACATCTAGTTTATTCATTTTCACTCTTCCCACAATTACATTTTAAGAGCATTTCAATATCTTCTTTGTTACGAGTAACCCAGGGAGCCTGATAACCTCTCACTCATTCTCATGTTTACTACAAAACAGAATGCCCTTCTTTCTTCCCAAAAATTATTACAGTTTTGATAGGAAAAATGAAGGCCTTTCTAAAATGTCTCTTTGGGCAAATATGGGAAGAGAAGGAGACAGAAAAACGAGCTCATGGAATAGGGGAAGGAAATCCTGCTTCCAGACCAGATACAATGCTCCTAAACCATCTGCTCCACATTCCCATACTCAGCTACTCATACCCATGGGTGGATACTAAAACTGAAACTCTAAAGGTAATTTGCACAATAATCCTTTAAAGACCAATTAGGGAAAAAGCATCTCATTGAACACTGGGTGACTTGGATAAACATGCAGATGACTAGGCTGTTGTTTAGATACCAATACTTGCATCCAGATCACTCACTGACCCCTCTCCAACTCTAGGCATTCTGCCAATAACATGACACAAATGGAGTGCTTCCTATTTCTGATATGGAAGACAAGTTATCACAACTGTACAGGAGGAAGTGGTACAAAACTAGAACGTCTGCTTTTGAACTGACTCGCCGAATAAACTCACCTTTGCTGGGAACAAAACATTTAACAGCTGAGGATGGATCAGCAATATCTCTAAGTCATGCAGTATCTTCAGAGAATCTGGGGCTTTTCAAAATTATCGTATGTAAGATATATTCAGCATGATGCTTTATTTATTTGTTTATTTAAAGCAAGGATGTACCGAGGCCTCTGGTGCAGACTCTGGAAAAAAATCTGCTCCCAAATGGAGAAATGCCACGCCAGAGGCCTCCAGGGACTGGAACTCTCATATAAAACAAGCCACCTCTCCACTATACGCATGTATCTTGATTGGCCCCAAAATGATCATTTCAGAAAAAATGAAATAATCTTCTGGATACTTTCGCTGAAGATCCTGCACTGAGTATGGCTTGGACTCTATGGCCCATGAGGCCCCTTCCAGTTGTATGATTCTACCACAAATCTTGCTCAAAATCCTGAAGAACTGATTTGCAATGTGAGAAATTTCCAACTTCAGAGTAACTTTCCAAAACTGCTCCCATTTTGCTGCCAAAGTTATACCACATGTATGCAGAAAACCATAGTGACAAAAAGTTTAATAAATATATGTCCCTTTATCTCAGTATTTTTGACAAGGTTTATCCTCAGGGTATCCTTTCCACATCAATCTGTTTGCTGCAGAGCCCCTGTACATCTGTCATCCTGAATACTCCACAGTGTAATCTCAATTTGCACTAGGTACCAAAGAAATCTATTGTACCTTGCCATCACTCAAATGAAAGGTAGGACATATTCAGCACTATCTTGCGGCTGCACATTGTAGATCAGTAAGAGTTGGAAAGCTGTTGTTTGGAAGGCAAGAGGAATGGCAGTATTTCCTAGAACACAATCTGAAAACCTCAGCTCTTTTTAAACAAATCAGCAGCTGTAAACTGTTCTGAATCACAGTCCATTTCAGAGCACTTCCCCTCTAATACATCAGGTTATTTTTAATCTGATATTCTTTCAACTGGAAGAGATTTTTTTTTTGGAAATGCAAGTGCAATTTTGGATTATTGTATGACAGTGAAAGATCATTCTGAGACAGAAGCACACATGTTAGCATCTGAATCATCACAACACTTGTGAATTCATGATTTTACATCTATAGATTTAATAGTTTATAATATAAGTGGTCTGATAAAGGAGGAGAAGGCTACTTCTGTTAAACAAACTCACAGCATCTTGTTTTAGATTGTATTTTGGAGGGATAGGGCTGAGCCTTAATTTTGAGAGCATGGTGTTATAATGTAATCTACACAGCTGACTTAAAATAAATTTTTATCCTATCTTGGTATATTGACTATTAGCACTCAAATACCAAGGGCTTCCTTCTTCACACAGCCTCAGGCCTCTAGAGTTCTTCAAGGGGTATTAACATTACCAAGAGTTAAATCTGTTACTAGGCTGCATACCTGATAGATTAAGTCTATGTTAAAAATCGCGGAAGGGCTCAGATAATCCAAGCACTGCTCACTTAGAGTTTTTAGGGAAACTCTAAATTGTTGATGATACACAGCAGTTTGCTACTACCAATATGAATGTAACAGAGAAGAATCTGCACTAAAACCTCAATCTGAGCTAAAAATATTTCTATAGAAAGCATATATAGTTATATATAGTATATGTAGAAAAACCTCACTTCTGAACATAAGCTGCTTAAATTCCACTGAAGTCAGTGGCATTTAAATTGTCTAACTGAACACAGAGTTGTAGCCCAACACAAGTCTATTCCAGAATTATGCTTATAGCTCGTATCTGCATGAATATATTTTAATTTGCATAATTTAGTTGCCCTGATCAATTTGAAGCTGAGACTTTGCACCTTAAGACGTGGTGGAGTTTTGAACTTATTTATTTGGACAATTTGGACTCCACTTTCCAATCAATTGATTCTCAATCTGGTTTACAGAAAACAGCAACAACAACCCACTCACACATACACATACTATCCAGCAGCCCTTAGTCCAGAGAAAAAGAAGTGGGGAGGAAGGGGGCAGTCATGTAAATATTTGTGGGCAATGGGTGTGTACAGTAAGAGAAGTAGGGAACATGGTGAATTACATAGTCATATCTTATCCTGAACAGCAATATGCAGCATCCTTTCACTGCCTGAGTCTGCAACTATTTTTGTTTACACATGCCTTCAGCACAAGGAAGGAAAGGACCAAGCTTAAGTAGCCTCTTGGCACACTCAGATGCCACAGCTACTGCAACCTGCAGACCCTCCACACCCATTTCCTTCTATTTAATAACTGCTTAAAAACTAAACAATGGAAACAGACACCAGGAACACCCAGAGTTCCTTCTTTTTTTACTATGGTCTACATCTTCCCTGCCCCCATCCCAACCTTCCTATCCAATGAGACACTTCAAACCGTGAAAGGGAAAAGAAAAAGGATCTGGCCGTTCAGGGGCTGGACTGCATGGAAGGCCCTTGTTTCCAACTCCTACAGAATGCTTAGCTGAAATGCTGATGTGGCTCCAGGGCCTTCTTTATAAAAAGCTCTCAAAATTCTCATAAGTCAGCAAGAGCTGCCAAATTCTGTGTAACAAATCATGCAAAACACATTGCAAATAGGGCTCTCTCCTCCACAATCAGTGTGGTTCAATTTTGTCATGACAGCAGACAGTACAAAATACTACCCAAGCCACACATTTATACATGGAATAATATACCTCTACTTGACATATTAAATTTTGGAAACAAGTTTGCTTTCCTCCACATCTCTTTTGTATGTCAGTTCTTTGTGTGTATGTGTGTGCATGTGTCTTCAAATTGCTTGTTGACTTATGGCACCCCCATGAATTTCATAGGGTTTTCTTAGGCAAGGAATACTTGGAGGCACTTGGTATTCATTAGCAGTTTCCCATCTAAGGACTAACCAGGGGTGACCCTGATTAACTTCCAAGATCAGACAGGATCTGGTGCCTTCAGTGTATTTAGACCCTTTAGTTCTTTGACCACTCACTTAATAACCCTGCTTGTTGAACAGAAGAGAATGGCTGAGGTGCACAATGCTGTCTGAACTGGCACTAAGACTCTAAGGATATTTCTGCACTACACTGTTACAGTGCTATTATTCCACTTTCGACATCCGATGGAATCCTGGGGTTTGCAGTTCAGGGAGGGGCATTTAGAATTCTCAGCCAGAGAGCTCTTTGGCCTTAGTAAACAAAAAACCCCAGAACTGGATGTTGAAAGTAGAATAATAGCATTATAACAGTGTAGTGCAGAAATGGCCTAGGAAACCAGCATTCAAACAACTGCTAAACCATGCAAACCCACTGGTTGACTTTTAACAATTCACACACTTTCAGCTTTAGAGGAAAGCAATGGCAAACCCCCTCTGAAGAAATCTTGCCAAGAAAACCCCATGACAGGTTCATCTTAGGATTGTCATTAGTCAAAAGGTTAAAGATTTATACAATCTGAAGGGAAACCAGAGTCAGAAACTATGGGAATGCACACAGCAAAGCAAAAGATCTGACACTGTAAAAGCGTCCAGATTTTTTTAGAATTAGTGAAGTCTTGAAGGATGAGTCCTGCTGTTTTCAGTGGTGCTTATTATCAGGTAACTATGGTACAGATTGCCACCAAAATATCTCATCACAGTGTTTGAAATGAATGTAAGAACCTGTCCCTTGGAAAATACTGTTTCTAATAAGATGTTCTGTTCTGTGCACACAAACAGATGTGATGGTTTGGGAAGAAACATGGAAAAACTCAGAAAGAAAACTGTTTGCTCCTTCCTTTGAGGCTTTTTTCCCCAGAAAGTTTGTGAAAAATGGATTATGCAATGTTATCTTTTAGAACGATGAACAAAATATTTAAGACAATGTGTTTAATTATTTGGATCCCAAAATTATTTCTAAAAATATGTAAAGGGAAGATTTGTATGAAGACTACATACTGTGTCATATCACTGCAAATTCTTTGTCCTGATTTCCATTTCTCGGTACTTTTTATGGAAATGGTTACTTCTTGGCACTGTGAAGAACTAGAGGAAACAAAATAATTTTCTTTGTTTTACTAATGTTGATGTCGTCTTCTGTTGTTATTGCAGGGTTTTTTCCTGCTCCTAATAAACTAGCAAAACCAAATAGGTTCCTTACTTCAAAACCAAGTAGCTCTATTTGTAACAAAAAATAAAAAAAGTAAAAGTAAAATAAAATCTATTTGTAATTATTATATAAATATAGTTTTCATACACCAAACACAATTTTATGCCAAACCAAACTACACATTTGATGCTCCTGAAATACCAAAGTTACTTTAAATTTGTAAAGGGTACTAATATTGCATTGTTTTCATTATTTCCAAAAATTTCCCTTTTTTTTCCACAAAAAAAAAGCAGGAAGAGCGGGAAAAACCCCCACATCCCCTGGAATGTTACATTTCTACACAGAGAGAGACTGACAATGCATTTATCAGGCGCCACCAGGATTCTTGAACTGGCATGTATCTTTGTCACTGGACTCAAAACAATAACTTCTCCTATGTTCTGAAGTATTTACTGATAGAACAGTGAGTTATGAATGCAGTGCCTTTTAAAAGAAATATCAACAGTTTGGTGATCTCTGTTGTTTGTTGAGGTGTAGGTGTATCTACTCAAAAATACATCTGAAGAGCTTTCTTGCCTGTAAACCACTGAGTACATGCACATTTGTATAAACAACAGTGCTTATCGTGGTGGCACTTAACAGTACTTATAGAGGTGGCTGGTTAACACTTCCCTGGTGAAACAGAAACATAACAATTTTCCTTGCTGAACAAGGGCATATGCACACACACATGCATCTCATCTTGCCCAGTATTATTTGGCCTAAAATTTCAGTTTGCATCATCAGCTCCATTAGCTGGGGAAGTAGCTTCCTACTATGAAATTCAGGCATACTGAGTACATAGTAGGGCTAAATACAATAAAGGCACTAGATCCTGTCTGATCTCAAAAGGTAAACAAGGTCAGACCTGGTTCGTATTTGGATGGAAAACTGGCAGGTGCTGCAGCCTGTAGCCTATGCTTCAAAGCAAGTGCTGTAGTCTATGGCCATTTCCGCACTAGACTGTTATAGCAGTATTATTCCACTTGCAACATCCTATGGAATCCAAACCCCAGGATTCCACAGGATGTCGCAAGTGGAATAATACCGCTATAACAGTCTAGTGTGGAAATGGCCCATATTTCAGAGCAAGCAACTAGCAGAACTACCTCTAAGTTTTCCTTGCCCAAGAAAGTCTTAGGAAATTCATGGGTTCACCACAACAGGCACACACACATATATACACCTAAATTTTCAGGTGGCTTTGTTTTACAATGCTCCCTTCCACAAGCACCATGCTGCCCACATTTAACCTCACGACCTCTTACATTTCTACACTAGCTTTGTTCTACTGAACTCATGATTAATGCTACTTATAGCTAATGATTCTTCTATCAGCATTGTTCAGACTCAAAACAAAAGTATGATTCAGGTCTGGCTCTCAAACAGTAATGCTCTACTGTGCGTTCATCTGCCAAAGTCATTCATGGCATACTTGAAAAGAAGGCAATAGATTTCCCCCCCTCTGCCTGCCCACCACTTAAGCGTCTGTTTCCTCTACATTCCTCTTGTCACTTTACAGATACAAACTGATGGACTCAGTATCCCTAGAGGAAGTAACTGATACTTTGGAATGTTTATTGCAAACCCGCAGGGACTGAAATTGTACCTCTGCCAGTACAGAGTCAGTTTCTTATGATACAATAGAGATAGGAACCTCAGTATAAGAAAGGCTTTGCACCTTGTTAGGATGCTAAATATTCCAGGAGATCCCCATTAAGCAAATACAGCTTACCAAGAGACAAGGTTCAATACAAATAAATTGTACTCTCAGGAATCTTAGATGTATCACACCAAATAACAGACTCAATAAAGGTACCAAGCTAATGCCTGGCATATATATCAATGTAAAAGCAGGATTCTTTCTTCTTTAATGACAAGGTTTGTTGTTAAGGGTTGGTTCAAGCATCAGACAGCCTTGAAACACAATGGACTGTGTGGGCAGAACTCAGCATTGTCCACAGCCACTGAAGCATAAAGAGAAATTAAAATTTGACATAGAAGTGTGCACAGATGTGTGATTTGCCCAACCTTTCACATACATTATCTCCCTAGCAGAGCAAAAATTGGGAATATTACATATACATCCCCATCTCCATAGCCACATTTAATTCCCTACACATATATGCCATGTGTAATCACGTAAGACATCCATGTGGAATCTTGAGTACTACTCCACTGGTGTACAGCCTTAAAGAAGTAAAATCACTCTTGGTTCCCACAGATTGAGTGATGCCATAGCTTGAAATCCATCCCTTGGAATTGATTTTGCCCTCTACACAGAGGAGTTATCATTGATGTGAGCACAATGACACCTCCCATACTGGTGATGACTTTAAAAAAGAAAAAGAAAAATCTGAATTTAAAAAATTTCTAATACCCTAGATCAGGGTTGAGGAAACTGTGACACAAGGGCTACAAACAGGACTCTCTGGGTGCCCCTCTGAAAATTGTGCTCTGCATGTGTGTGAGAGAGAGACAGAGAGAGAGAGACAGAGAGAGACAGAGAGAGAAGAGTTGGGAAGAGGGAGCCTAAATACCCTAATGGCACCAAATCCTGTCTGATCTTGGAAGTTAAGCAGGATAAGCCCAGTATTATTTGGATAGGAGACCACCAACAAATACCAGTGCTATAGGCTATATTTCAGAGGAAGAAACTGGCAAAACCACCTCTGAATATTCCTTACCTAAAGCAATCCTATGGAATTCATGGGGTCACCATGAATCTACGGGTAACTTGAAGGCATATACAGAGAGAGAGAGAGAGAGAGAGAGAGAGAGAAGGGATATGCTGGCACAAAGAAGGAACGAGTTATACAAACCAGCAACACTATAAACTCTGCCTACTTTGGGCTCTCACTTCATCCACTACCAGCTATGGGCCAATGGCCCTTCTTAGAAGAATATTTAATTTAAAAAAATCAAAACACATACACCATGTTAATATTACATGCTGCAAAAATATCTCAGATGCTCTTCTAATAACTAAAAGCAGCTGAATTGAAATATTGGACTAAGGGAAAATATTCAATAAAGTGTACTTAGTGTATTTTGATTGTTATAGTCAAACAAATTTGAAGCTTCACTTAGAAATCATTTTTATTACAATACTTATGAATATTTTATGGCGGGACAACTCAGTAGCATATACTCCCCCTGCACTGCCTGGATTAAAAAACATTAATGCACTGATGCCTATTAACATACTACTTTTAGCACATCCAATGACCTGTATATCGAGGCAAACTTCTTTTTAAAATTACAACTGTGAGGCTGCCCAGTGAGACTGGTATCATATCTACTGATTATGTGACTAAATAATTTTGGATATCTAAGGGTTTTATTTTTTACAACAAAAAAACACTATGGTGGAAAATTTTCTGCTCTACAGCACTGAACTTTTAGTCTCTCACGCCCAAACCAGCAGGTGGCTTGAAAAATGAAGAGTACAACCATGAGTTGGACTATAGGCCATACAAGAAGTATTCTCCAAAGCACAGGAGACAAGTGTTAATGTGTCCATTATAGCCTGTGTTGCCAAGACAACATTCTGCCATCTTCTGAACTAGATGGAGATGGCTTGATAGCTGTACATGCTGTTTCACTGCCAGGGGGAATCTCTGGAAATGAGAGATGAAGAAAGACATTTATTAAAGGAAAGACTTCAAGATAAGGACTAGAAGCTTGAAGCTGATATGTTCAGTGATGGATAGCCAGGAAAGAGAGTCAAAGTGAGAGATATGATCACAGCAACACAAGGAGAGGAAGTTATTTGACAACAGTAATATTTTGAAAAGATCAAAGAACACATACAACAGGCAGCAAGACTGCAGAAGTCATTTAGTCAAGAGAAGACCAAGGTATGCATAAAGATTTTCAACGGTACAATAGGAAAAGGGAGGATTTTGAATTTGCTGAAGAACAGCTGGATATGGACAGAGAAGATATGGTGTCCAATATTATTGTAAGGTTCTACACATGAGAGAGAATGATTTATCTAACAGTGGGGAAGAAAGAGACTGGAGCAGAAAGAAGAGTCAGTCTTTGACACTTCAATCAGACACTGCAAGAGATCAGGAAGACAATGAACACATCTAAACAAAAGAACATATGTTTTGCATGCAGAGTTTCCCAGATTTAGTTTCTGCATCTTTGTCCAAGAGCCTGGAGAGTAAATGCAAACCAGAAAAAATATAATACTGGATTAATGGGACAAATCATCTACCTTGGTATATGAAAGCTGTTCCAGAAAGTATACAATCTCATTGCATCTGATGCTATTTATTGCTGAGGCTAAAATACTATCCTAACTTAGAAAGGTATGAAAATTTATGTCTGTGGCTTACATAATTTAGTAAATACACAGCCAACAATTTACAAATCACTTACTTAATTGGCCATTTCGTGACTTAGCATACTTACAGATAATAAACTTTAGCATAACCACCACAGAAAGCTGCTTCTGGATTACATTCTTGGGCCTGTCACTGTATTTCTACAATAAATGTCAGAAAGTCTCTGCTAGTGGTTTAGGGATACCATAATTACACCACAACCAAGATGTTTTACCTGCATTTATACAGGTTTTATCCATATGCATAAATATAAGCCAAAAAAAAAAAAAAAGGTGAAGGACACCAGTTTGAGCAACAGCAACCTGCACTACCCTCTTACTCAGGAAAATATAATATAAATGTTACTCATTGCGATTCAAAGGTGTGCTAGAAAAGGTAACCGCCATATTCTGGTCCTTTTTTCTCACAAATAAGCCCCACTGCACCTAATGGAATTTACACTCAAAATATAAACAGACACCCAGTGGTTCTAGATCTATCTGGGACCATATAGAAATTGCAGTCTTTCAGCCATTATGGCCAGTGGTCAGTCATGATAGGAGATCCAGTGCAAAACATCTGCAGGATCCAGGTTAGAAGCTCCCCTAGACTGCTTTGCCAGTATTTCTCTAATTTTAATTAGAGAAGTTAAAACAGACACATTCCCTATAGAGGTGTCACTAACCATGATTTCCAGTATGCTAATCACACAGATTTTATGCCCCATGGGCATTTCTGGACACAATTACAGACATTACTATAACATGCCTTTTTCTCTCTTTCAGTTCAAAACTCCTAAAATTTCCACTACTGCACTAAAGTACCTCCCTTCTAGCTAGGGCTGAACCAAACAGTCACAGGTTTGACTTTTTCAGCTTGAACACCATTCTTCTGAGAACAGTGAAAACCTTTGTGAAACTCCAAAACATCTCTCCCATACTCATTTTCTTTGTTATTGCTACTACCATATGTTCATAGATCAGACAATAATAGTGTTCTCTACTGCTGCTGGGCACCATTTCCTATCCTCCAACACATTTTTCAACCCACACATTTTCCAGCCTACAAGACAACTATGGAATATGGACAGGAAGCATTGTCCTTACTCATTTGTCTTCATATGTCATCATCCAGCCAAATCTCACTGGTGACATCGTGTAAACACAAAGCTCATTCAGAGCAAAAGAAGGAAGCACTGCTCTCATCCTGAGTTGGCTCCATGATGACAATAATATGGCAATGATGGAGAGGGAAGCATTTCAGCTCAGTCCAAATTTAAAATGCCAGCAAACACAGGATGCATTAACTATTCATATATTCTTGATCAATTTTTTTTTTAAATTTACAAAACAGAGGACTTGAAACATTAAACTTGTTTTGTTTGGTCTAAAGCATATTAGCCCACAATCAGGTCTTCTGTGAATGACTGCCAGTACACCCACTTAAATTAGATTATTCGTACTTAAGCTTATTCAACTTTATTGGTCAGACAAGTGTGATATTCACTAATACACATGTTTACTCAGAAGTACAAACAATGGCTTATGAATTGCAACCAAAAGTGACAATCCCTATACCTGATATTTAAAAATAGTCACACCAGAATAAGATAGTTCAGTCCTGCATTTTGCTTTCAATTTCCTTTCTCTCTGATATTTTCTAATCTCTTTTTCATAGGACAAACTCATGAAAACTATTTAATATTTTAATGCTCAACTATTTTATGTTTGCATTACTCTCACTAAAACTTTCCAAAAATTAGTCCAGTATTATGTCACACTTGTTGAATTTTTTTTTTACTTTTGAGTAAATCATGCTTTAGACTGAACTGTGCAAGATGCTTTGTTTCAAATATTGCCATTCTTGATGCAATTAGACAAGTAAATGGTTATTCAGCCAGTTACCTGTGACGGATGGCACCTGCTACCGGGTGATTACACAAACCTTTGAAAGTTCCTTGGTAGTTCTTTAAGGCTAGTCGTTCCCCCACCTGGTAAACCCATGGCCCTCTTCTTTGTGGATAATGGGAGTTGCAGCCTGACACATCTGAAGGAATCAGGTTGAGGAAGGCTGTTTTAAACTCTAAGTGAGGCACAAACTACTACTATGTGTTTGTATGGCAGTGATATAATTTTTTAGACATTTTTTAGACTTAAATGTCTGTTCTAAATGTTATTTAGACAGTATTCAAAGTTTATAAGGCAAGAGAGTAAGTTTTACTCCAGGCACATTTGTTCACAATATGCAACATACAATAAAATCATAAAAATGATTTAGCCACAAAATGAATCATATAAATACTACAAATATTTGAATAAATGAATGGTCAGTGCAAGATAGAAGCACAGCTGTGTGTAACAGCATTGCCAGCAGTCTTCAGTGGCCCCACTTACTCTGTGCAGCTTTTTGAAAACAACACATTTACCAAGAACATCAAATGTCATGTTTTCCAGCTGCTGTGATGTCAAACCCAGAAATTTTTTAGTTGCCCTTTTTTTTTTTTTGGTCCCATTTGCTACTTTCTCTGGCCACTGAGTGAGATGTTTGGAATTCACTGTACACCCAAAGCCTTAACATTCAAGGACATTCATGCTGAGATTTTAACAAGCCTCAGGCTCCTGAAAGGCTCTGGCTGAAAAGGAACCAAAATTAGGCAGGATGCACACCAAGGGCTGACTCCTCCCAGCATAATCCACCAGGATCATGAGGAGATCCCTTCCACCGACCTGAAAGGGAGAGGCACTTTTGCTAGTGTTCCTGCACAGCTTCCTATTCATTTCCATTTTCATCTTGCAAATGATGATGTGTTCACATTCCATGTTTAACCCACGGTAGCTGAGAATGCTACTGGTTTGGAAGATATAAACTTTTTAGGGTGGAGGGATGAGGGGGATTGATCGGTTGAGCTCACTTCTAAAGCAAGTAAGAACTGCAAGCCCACCTTACTCTGAAATAATCTCCTTTTAAGCCTTTGGGGAGATTTTAGAGTACGGACGCTGAAAACTACCCCAACTGCAACTCCACTGGACTATTTCTAGAGTTCTCCGGCGTTCAAAGAGCGCTGCAGGCTACAGAAATTATACGTGCTGCACATCGTCCTCGGATAAGGTTAACATTCATGCAATATTAACACACACACCGAGCCGCGCAAAAACTTTTGCCTGAAGCACAAGACTCAGCTGAATGCTAATCCCCCAAAAGTTAGTTAAAACTCTTTAAAGGATTACAGCTCGTGATGGAGCAAGTACTTAAAAAAAAAAAGGAAGGGAGGAAGGAAGAAAGAGAAAGTTATGCGCGAGTTCTGGGAACACAAAGCCGAGAGGAACACAAAGCCAAGCAACAACAAAGGCCAGGCTGGAGTGCCAAGGTCTTCCCGTCCGAACGCACGAACTCTTTTCCCAAGTCCGCTGAGCGCTTAAAGTTGTTAAAGACTTGCATCTATCTTCCAAAGGGGGTTGTGTGGGCAAAATGATGTTCCCAATGGCGGGCGATGGGGTGGGGGTAGCAGGGAGTCAAACCGGGACGGCTTTGGAGGCATTTTCTCCCCCACCGGGCGGCTCCTCGCCTCCTCGCATCCCGCCCCATCCTCCAGCCGCCCTCAAACTCGATGGACCAGGTTAAGGGAGGGGGCGCACCGACGGTACAAACCAGAGTTTGCTTATTTTGTCCCCGAAGCTTGGGGGGGGGGTGCTCATAAGGTCCCAATCCGGAGCGGCTCCGGGTACCATTTACCTCAGCCTAGATGTCTGGGGGGAAAAGAAGAGGAGAAGGGGCGCCGCCCGCCTGGGGGCTTCTCCCGAGCGAAACGGACCGACCGAACGGGATGACCCCGCAGCCCGCCCGGCTTGCCTTTGCCAGTACCTGCGCCACGAGCGGCACCAGCGTCTGCTCCACCGAGCGCGAACGGATCTGCAGCCCCGGCAGCGGCTCCCAGCCCAGAGCCGAAGCTAGAGCCGAGCCAGGCGGAGAGCGCGGCCACGAGACCCCGCCGCCGCCGCCGCCGCCGCCGAGGAACGCGGCCATTGCTCCGGAGCCTCGCAGCTCGCTCCTTCTCGGCTCTCCCGCCCGCGCGGGACCCGCCGGGAAGGGGAGAGACGGCAGGCGATAGCAGAGGAGCCGGGGCTCCCCTGCGCGGCTCCGCCTCGATCTCCTCCTCCTCCTCCTCCTCCTCTGTTTTCCCGCCTTCTGCCGTCGCCCTGCCCTCCGGCGGGCAACGGAGCGTTTAGGCTCCCTCGGAGGGTTGCGCCCGTTTTGTTCGTCCCTCAGCTGTAAAGAGGGGGAATTATACGCCATATGTTTTTCGTTTTTTTCATTTTCAGCCCCCCCGCTCCCGCTTTTAGTATATAAACTCTCTCAGGTTGTGTTTATTCACACACAAATGAACGACCACAGAACCTGCTGGCGACTGCTTTGCATGTATGGATCCCTTGTACCCTCTGAGACACAATAATACTTACAGGCAGTGGTTATTTTCATGAATCCTTCAAATGTAATACACCTTTCAATGCGTTTAGTTGACGCTTTTGCGAGTTTTCAAATGAGGCGAAGCCATGTCAGCTTGCAATGTGGATAAACAGCTCTTAGGCGGGTGAGACCAATGTGTGAGTTAAAACAGACGCAGAATGGGTTTCATGTATTCTATTTCCATCTCTTCCTCCACTGAATTCTGGGTGACCCGCGTGGTCTGTCCCTCCCTTAGCCACCTTGTGAGGCAGGTATGCATGACTTGCCCAAGGTCATCTGGAGCATTTTGTGGGAGAGCCCAGATTTCATGGTTAAGCTTGGCCTCACCGGACATGCTCTTAAATTTTAGCCTCTGCGCTGTCCCCATGTTTCAACCTTAATGGAATTTGTCAAAAAATGTAAACAAAGCAGCGTGCTAAGTTAGATGAAAGCATGCCACTCGTAGCACTCAACATGCTTACATTTTTTTCCCATGCAAAATTCACGCATGCATGTGCTTTGACACTAATAGCCCTACAATGAAGGATGACAAAAACTCCTCAACATTAGAAGATATTAAAGATGACATGAATGAAGCCAAATAACATTTCCATAAGGAGAACCAGATGTCTATATTTGGGTGGAGGTGGGGAGGTGAAGGTATCTCAGTGGAGAGAAATGGGTATTTGGGAAGATTCTTCAACAAAAGGTGTTGGCTGCAGTCATTCAGTGTAAGCTTGGTGAATTCTGTGCTTGACTGTGGGTAATGCCTACCCGCTGACATTCTGCTGATTAAAATAGGGACACTTGTATATTTGTAACGCTCCTATTTTCATACCAAGGAAAACTGCCTGAGCATTAACACCACCATTAGGTTGGGATGAAGGCTCTTCTACATCTGCTACAGGCTGTATTAATTTCCTTGCAATGGTTTATTCTGCAGTGATTAAAAAACAAACAAACAAAAGGGTGTGTGTTTTTGTTAAAAACACAAAAATAATTGCCCTGTATACCTAACAAGCATGGACCTAATCAGTCAAACAACAGGTTGAGTACTATTTTTATTTGTTTATTTACAGCACAATCCTGTGCATGCCTACTTCGATGTAAATTCCATTGCATTACACCAGTAAGTCTGCTTTCCAACCTACAAGCCTTCCAAAATAGCTTACAACAAAAAACAAATTTGCACAATACAGTCAGGCAACAATACAGCAGAGCTTAGCGGTAGCCTTGATAAAAATCACAGCATTTAAACAAATATAATTTTACAGGTTAAAAATGCATGAGGGAGTAAAACTGTCTTCACACCATGCATCCTCCCTTTGCTCACCAAAATCAGCTTCTGTGCAAGCAGTGAGTTCCAAAGAGAAAATGCTCTCTTTCAACACCACCAACTGTATCTGAGGATAATTAGAAGAACTGGGCTGGTTCATATGGGAGGAAATGATCCTTCATTAAGCTAGGTCTCCAAGACAATCTTTAAAGATTAAAACCAGAATTATGACATGGACTAGGAGTCAGTGCAGTTCATTTAAAACTAGAGAGAAGTGTTCCCTATACCTTAAGTCAGAAACAATTACAGCACAGTGTTCTGAACATGTTCCAAACAGATGTGTTCAAGTTGCTATTGCTCACATTAGCATCCTTCTATTTAAATTTTCTGGCTTTTGTAAAGAAGATTACATCAGGGCATGTGTAGCCAGTGAAAAGTGTTTCATGCCATACTGACCACTTCAGTCTTCAAGGACAGAGTGCAAATCTTGTATCAGAGCTGGGAAACACTTTTCAGCCCAGGGCTAGATTCCACTTTGGAAACATATCTCAGTAAGGAGCAGCTGCATTCCACCAGTCAGTGGGGCTAAGGGCGTGAGGCAACACTAAAATAAATTGGGTAAGGCTACATGTATGTTTTACCAGTTACCTCAGTTTGGTGGCTTTCAAGCATGCAAAATCTTGCAAGACTGTAAATGAAGGCTCATGTGCCATACAGAACTTTTCCTTTTAGGAAACCTGAGCTCTTGTGCCACACAAAACCTTCCCATGCTGCAAACTAGAGCACAAACCTGAGCTCTTGTGCCATGTAAAACCTGGGGTAAATTGTCACCATCCATTGATTGTTCTGACTGTTAGAAGACTTCTCTACCCCATCAGGAGACAATTTACCCCTACAAAGCAAGTCCCCCTCACCATCTACAGTATATTCAGTCTCTGCTCCAGCTATTGCAAACTGCTCCCCTGAATTCTTGGTATTTTTAAATTAAACTCTTCCTGCCTAACTGTCCTTTCTCTGGAAATGAGTGGGGGAAACCTGCTTGTTTTCAGAGCAAGAGGAGCCATCTGCTAGAATTATCATATGTGGCCCATAAATGCAAAAATGTTAATTCCATAGTCCTCAGGTATTTATATCTATATAGGACTGTGCTGTTGTTGTTTCCCCATTGTGTACTTCCTTCCTTCCTTTAAGTGCCCTCCCTCATTTTACTTCCAAGAATCAGGTTCTGTGGTTGCTTAGGATAACAACCACACAGCCTGAAACCATTTCTGCATGACAAGGGTGTCCCGCTATGGGGACAGGATGGCAGTGGTCAGCTGGTCATGCTTCCACACAATGTCATCACCAGCCCGCTGCCATCCCATCCCCATGTGTTGCCCTCATGGGGTATTCACTAAACGGATAAAATCTGATTAGCACCCGCGATCACACAATGCTCCCATACCTACCTGTCGTGGAAGGGCAGGATGAACGATGGCAATGCTTCCTTCCCCAGTGCAGCACGGAAAAGTGCCTGGTTGCACTGCGGAAGGAAGAGGCGTGGCCATCAGGCTGGGGAGCCAGTCCTGTGCGGAGGGGAGCATTCCTGTTGCACTGCCTTCCCTGCCAGGACTGCGATGAGACGACTCACAAGAGCCCGTCATGTGGAAACGGCCTGATTCTGTGCACATTTATTTCAAAGTATTCAGTGGAGCATTCTCATAGAGAAGTGTGCACAGGTCTGCAGCAGTAATGTAAAGGATCCTTTTTTTAATTATATAATTTTGTATATGTATAATTTTTTTCAGAAATAATACGAGACATTACAACTACTTTTGTAGTATGGAATACTAACAGCTCTGGAGATAAGTGATTCAGAAAGTTTATACTATAGTTCTTGGTTCTCACGAGGAGGAGGAGCCCTTGTAATATAAACACTGATAACAAAGAAGTCCTTCATCTGGAAGTGCTGCTAGGCAGAAGGTGGCTTGAGGTGTCTGAATTTACAGTGCTTGATATTAGATATGCTGAAGGGTGGCAACAGCGGGAGAGAAGATGAATGCTTTTGTCAGCAGGAATATGAAGACTTATAACTGAAGCTAGATCACAAATATGTACTCACCACTTGAATGGCTGGACAATTCTGATCAATTTTCTTAGTGATCATAGGAGTCTTGATCTCTTCTGAGCTTCCAGTGAGCAGCTAAGACAGTGCTCTTTCACATGGCCTTTGGTCCTTGAAATTTCTCTGCTGTTTCGATTGTCTGGTTTTAAATTATTTCCAAGGAGAGTTTTAGTTGGGTTTAAAAGTATTTATCTATTCACTTAATATTTTAAACATTTTAATTTGTTGTATATCACCTCGGGGAGCTTGGTGGGTTGAGAGCTGGCACATAAATGCTATAAATAAAGAAAGAAAGAAAGAAGGAAAGAAAGAAAGAGAGAAAGAGAGAAAGAAAGAGGAAGAAAGAAAGAAAGAAATTTTCTCCCCAGGGCTGAGTGAACAAACACCGTGCACAGAATTTTTGATCATCTTGCACACAGTGTTTTCCAGTGGAGTCCATTCACTCATTTGGTTATCAAATAAGGAGAGAGACCACCTGTTACTAATGTATGACAGAAGGACCACCAACCTCTGCTCCTGCGTATTAGGCAAGGATAGGAAACCTGTGGCCCTCCAGATGTTGATGGACTCCAAATGATATCATTTCTGACCGTTGGCTGGGGCTTATGGAAGTTGGAAGGGCCACAGGTCCCCCACTCCTGAGAGATGACATTTAGTAGACGTCTACCTTACCCCTTGTTGAAGTTTAGTAACAATGACACCATCTTAGGTTTCAGTGGATGATATTGGTCTTGAATGTATTGCTCATAGTACAAGGGGCAAAGCCAACAATCAAAGGAAGTATATTTTAAGAACATTAATAGTTATATTTTTATTACCTCACAAGAATCATGAGGGCCACATTGGGACACTTTGCTGCCTGAAGCAGAGAGCAAGGTGGTCAGTCCCCACCCCCCATCCCCACCATGTAAGCAAACTGTCAAGACTGGCAGTCATATCTTACCTCAATATTGGCAATAGGACAACTTCCACACCACACCTAAAGGAAATAAACTAGCTCACAGGCACGGAGCAGGGTATGTGCTCCAACTCCTACCTCATGCTGTTTGATGGAAAGACCAGTCCTGCTCCTTGTGTGTATGCGCCTTCAAGTTGTCTGTCAACTCATGGTCACCCCGGGAATTTCATCAGGTTTTCTTAGGCAAGGAATATTTAGAGGTACTTGGCATTCATTAGCAGTTTCCCGTCCAAGGACTAACCAGGACTGACCCTGCATAGGTTCCAAGATCAGAAGGGATTTGGTAACTTTAGGGCAATTAGGCTTCCTTTATCTTCATATAAAAACCCGTTTACTGCTTTCCTTTTATATCTCATAGCAGTGATGGAAAGGAAAGGCTTTATTGAAATACACATCCCTAGACTCTCCTCAGTTTTAGCCAAATTGTGGTCTTCCACATAAGCTAAAGGGCCCATTAGAAGAGACAGTGGGGGAGCTCCTTCCAATCCACCCATCTTTCAAGTTATGCTTCACAAGGATTTAGGAGTAGCTGCATAACTTGCTACTGATGGAACTCTTTGTACATATTTTTTAAAAGTGGGGATACTTTACCCTACATTTGAGAGACAAGTGACAAAAAGGGCCCTTCTACCATGGTCAGTAATGTATCTGTGATCTCACAGCATTGGCATCTTCTGAAAATTAGTCTGTAAACAATACCAATATAATGCTTCCAGCAAGCAGTATGCCTAAAACCACCTTTCCCTCTTCAATTTGCTTTCAGAGTAAATTCAGAAAGTGTTCTCTTTTGTTATCTGGAACAGTTCAGCGCTTGTAGACACCAACATTATTAAAGTCACAGGCAGCGCTGGCTATATAACAACATCATTGTTATTTCCAGGGCTGGCTGGCATTTCATTAGTGATTAGATCTGCAGAGGTACAACGGATGCAGACTCTGTTTTGCTCATAGACTTGTCTGTGCACTTCAATATTAGATGATTTCAAAGGATTGATAATAGATTTAGTATTCTTGTCTTTTCCTTTTAGCTGTCATGACACCATTATTGCAGTCCAGCCTGTTGTGGTGGTGATGTGCTTTCAAGTAATGTTACCCCAAAACGTAGATGCCACAAGGGCCAACCTGCAATGCCACTCCTCCTTGCAAGGGTGGGGAATTAATTAGCTTAAAATCAAGAGGCTAACGAGAGGGGCAACTTTGCGAGATCTTGCTACCAATGTTTACAGGCTCATGCAGGAAAAGAACCAGCCAAAGATTCAAAAGTAAGCTAAAAATGTGTTTTTACTGGGGGAAATTCACTCATGCATGCACACAAGATACACACACTCACGCATTCACACAAGAGCTAACTGAAGGAGAAAAAAACTGAAGGAGGAAAAAAATTATGTATAGAGAGGCTGAGGGGCTTTAGGGGATTTATGATTACCAGTCCAGAAGAGTAGCGAAGAGCAGAAATGTATTTTGGCTTAGGTAGGACTTAAAGACAGTTCTCATTCAGGAGCCAGATGGACAGAGTGACGGGTAGATCTTCAAGAGACTGCACTGGGCATCCTGAAATCAGAGGTATTTGTACCCAAAAAATAACCTGTGGCAGTGGAAGGTATGTGCAGTTTCAGGTGTGGAACAATGGGAGTTGCAACCCAGACAATGGGCTATCAACCCACTAATGCTCGCAGTGTTTGGTTGACAAAGACATGATGACTGTTGCAATAGCTTTGTGTTGTGGGTTCAACAAAGAAAGAGGAAGGAGTCCAGGTGTACAGGGGATGTCAATCAGTGTCCTAGTAGGCTTCTCACAACAGCATTCTTCAGGAGATTTCAGCTTCTATTATTTTCTGGAACAGCGGTGATTTACCTGATAATTGACCTAGGTTATATCAAGACTGACCTGCCTGTGGCCTCATGTTCACAGTCAGGTTTCTTCCTCTTTTGGTTTGACCTTCCAGTCACGTTCAGGTTGGATTTTGATATCAGTGGAAATTGAAGTGTGTTGCCAATTAAATATGATGCCAATTAGATATGGTGCCCATTCCAAACCATACTGATATCGGGGACCCCCAATGTGAGGCCTTACAACAATTTCTGACTTATGGCGACCCTAAGGTGACTATCATGGAGTCTTTTGGGGCTGAGAGTGGGTGATGCACCCAAGGTCACCCAGTAGGTTTCCATGCTACCCTGCACAAATTAGTTAAGAAGGATAAAATGCAACACCCTGCACCAGTGGTGGGCAACTGTGGCAGGTCTGGGAGTAAATTTTTCTACCTGAAGGCCCCTGAAGGACATACAGCCTACCACAAACATCTCCCAAAACCAGAAAAAAGTCCGGAACAGGTTTTGAATTTTTTTTAAATATTACACAATATTGGGGTAGGCAGCAATCTATTAGGAGGTGAATTGCTGTTTCTGGAGGCAATTCCTTCCTTCCTTCCTTCCTTCCTTCCTTCCTTTCTTTGTAAGGAAAAAAGGAGGTCCAAAAATATGGGGGAAGGGTTACAAGGAGCTCAAGCTAGTCCAATCTGAGGGGCTCAAGGGCTGTAAAACAGTATTTGGACTTTTTCTACGCCTATTTTATACACTCACACTAATATTGAAAAGCACTGGGATTTATTATCTGTGCATTTTGGAGAGTAGTTTTGCTTTTGGTTTGTATTATAACGGCTGTCTTAAAACAGTTTGGCACACATTTGGTGATACTGATTAACTAAATATATGTTTATTCTAATGTTAGATGGTTTATTAGGAGCTTCAAACTTTTTTGTGCCAGTTAGTTTGGGAGCTCCTTTGGGAATCTGAGAAACAGCACAGGTCACCACAACCAAATGGCTGCAGTAGGGGTCATAGTTATTTTCAAAGGACAAGTGACCTTTCCAGGAGACTGAATACAAAGGATACAAAGGAGACATTGGAGTGAATCACAACACTTCTGAACTCACAGTTTTCTGCAAAAACAGAAACTAGGGCTATTTCCGCACTACACTGTTATAACGCTACTATTCCATTTTCAACATCCTGTGGAATTCTGGGGTTTGTAGTTTACTGAGGCCAAAGAGCTCTCTGACTGAGCATTCTAAATGTCCCTCCGTATACTACAAAGCCCAGAATTCCACAGGATGTTGAAAATGGAATAGTAGCATTATAACAGTGTAGTGCGGAAATAGCCTAGATCTCAGGGCCTAGTCAAGCTTCCCCAGTCTTTGGGATGATGGGGAAGAATCTCAGAGTAAGAGCACTGCTTTGGTGATTCTTGTTTGTATCATATTACTCTGTGCAACTGAGATTGATGCTTAAGGCATCATGCTTAATGCAGGCGCTGCCCCTTGTAACATCATCCTTGTAATATCACCAGAGTGTGTCCATTATGATGACATCACAAGGGGTTGTCCTTAGGTCTCAGTTTTGGCCCTGAAATCTCAAGGTCTGGAATAATTTTTACCTGACAACCCTAACAGAAACCTGTTTCAGAGGATGTATACTCTTTTGCTTCCTCTCTCACCTTATCTCTCCCAGACAATTCATCTGCAAATCTCTCTCATCTCAGATCACCACCTTTATTTCTCATTCCCTATGTTTTGACACTTCTGATAAACCCCTTGACATTAGAGGGAGCAGGGAATTTAATAAGAGAATATGGGAAACCATTCATACATGCACAGCATTTTTCTCCCACCCTGGATCAGGGCTCATACTATTTTTTTATTCTTTCATTTTAATTTTTGTTCTGTGCCAGGGAATGGGGACGACACTTAAGAAATTTGCTTCCCCATGTGCCTAATATAAGTTGGCTGGCCTTCAGTTATCATGCATCTGGACTTGGGTAGGAGTGATTTCATTTGCTGCTTTGCTTTAGGCAGCAGATAACTTGGGCCAGAGTCCTGGATTACCAGCCATAAATACATGCATTCCTTCTCCTTCTCTCTCCTTCTGTCTCTCTCACACATTTATTGTTGCTGAGTGCCTTCAAGTTGTTTTTGACTTATGGTGACCCTGTCACAGGGTTTTCTTGGAAAGATGTGTTTAGAGCTGATTTGTGTTGCCTTCCTCTGAAACTGAGAGAGTACAACTGGCCCAAGGCCATCCAGTGGGTTTACATGGATGGGTGGGAACTTGAACGTTGGTCTCCTGGAGTCCTAGTCCAGCACTGAGACCACTAGACTACACTGGCTTATATGTGCACATACACATATCTCCTTTATCCTCCTCACTGCCAGAACCCAAAAAATTAACTAGTGGTCTCAATGTTAAAACAGACACCTCTAAAATACTCCCCAAAGCATTTTAAACACACAGAAGGAAAGAAGGAAATCTAACAAATGAAAAATGCATCATGTCACAGCTGAAGCCTTTATTGTTAATACTATATTTACTTCTAAGCTCTGATACAAGAATAAAACTGTCCCCAACTTGCCAGAATGTTTCAAGCTGGCTCTCTCAGTAGCCCATTGAGTTTCCGCAGGTCACATTAGTCCTCTTCCCACCAGCTTCCCACTGGCTTTCTAACCCCGCTGCTGGCCCATAGCCCTGCCCTTCCTAGTGATTATCCCAAGCTACTTGCTGTTTACATGCGAGCCAAGGGATGTACTTTTTATTTTTCTCCTTCTTGTTCTTAGTGACTGGATTCACTGTAGGAAAAAACAAAAACACATTGTTCCGCAGCTGCTCCACCTCCATTGCCTAAAAATGTCCCTATGATATGACTCCGTCTCCATGCTGTATGTATGCACTGTATAATTCAGGATTCTCTTTCTTGCCACAGCTCGCGTTGAAGTGTAAAGGTTCATGAGTTGCTCCTATTTCTCCAAGAAAGATGGTACACAGACAAATTGAGAGAGAGATATGTGGAGAAAGTGAAAAGTGTTTACCCTCCACAAGATGAAGGGCAAGTACCATATATACAATAATGAATCTTCAACTGCTTTCATAATACACAACTATAGCATTTTGCTACCACTTTAACTGTTATGGTTGCATTCTATATAATCTTGTGATTTGTGGTTTGGTAAGATGCTAGAACTCTCTAGCATTCTAAATACCTTAAAAAACTACAAATCCCAGAGTTCCATAGGATTTATGGAGTCGTAATCAAAGTGTATCAAAATGCTATAACTGTGTAATGTGAGAGAGACCTTATTCTAAACAGAGAAAACATTCGCTTCCACATTTATTCCACTGAAGCAGGCAACCATGAAGAACAGGCATTGGTATAAATATTCATAGAGCCCTTTTACAATACGCAGCCATGGCTCTTTATTGCCCTTTAACACCCTTGTCTGCTTCCCCTGAAATCCTGAGGTGTGTAGTTTAATCAGGCACCAGAGGGGCTCTCAGGTTGAGAATTTTAAATATTCCTCCCTAAACCACACATTTCAGGATTCCATGGGATGTTGCCATGGTGATTAAAGTGGAAACATAGTGCTATAGGTGCATAGTGTGAAAGGGCCCAAAGATGAACTATCTGTAATTGTGCCACTGTTATGAGGGGAAAAAAATCAAGATCACCAGTGTTATATGAACTCTAACATGGAGCTTTCTGGATATATCTTTTTTTCTCAGAATTCAACCAACTATGTCATTTTTTTCCATCTGAAAAACAAAAACAAGTTCTGAAACTTGAAAACTTTCACTGGAAATCATGACTCAGTGCATGTTATACAGGCGTACCTCAGTTAACAAATCCTCTGGCAGTGAAACTCCCTTTTACAGTCTTTTTATGGCTGCTTATGCCCACTCTGTTTCTCCACTCATCCTCTGTCTAGGAAGTGTTTTTAACAGCATCAGCATTGAGAGAATGGTAAAGAAGGGCTGGATAAACACAGACTTTCAGTGTTAGGTCACAACAGAATGTCCATAATAACTAATGCAACAAAGCTTCAGCTGGCAAAGCATAGGTTTCTGCTGTACTTGATCCTGCTGAAGCTGTGTGTGCCTACCTACAAGAGGCAAGGTAAACAGCAACTGCTGCCAGAATCCCTTACTGACCAGACATGGATAGCAAACCAGAGAGAAAGGGGAAGGGTAGACAAGCGCGCCTCACCAGCTATCCCTAGCATGATAAAAAGGCATACATCTGTATGTTTGGCCACCAAAATAGAAATAAAAAGAAAAGTGGAGGGTGATCACAGAAAAAGCCATCTGGGGATGAATTTTAGAAGAAGGCTTGAAGTAGTCTCTAGAAAGTTCAAAATGTTTTTCTTTACTTAGCCAAGGCTTACTGAACCTTGTTGAAGTATTTTACCTGTGTATATTTTTAGTTTTGAATTCAAAGTTTGCTGAGATTTGTTGTTCTTTTTTGTGGTGTAAGAACCTATCTTTATTTTTTCCATTTTATTTCTGCCTGTGCTACCAAATTATTACTTAACGAATAACCAGGAACATATCTACTTTGTTAACTGAGTTACACCCGTATTCACATTATGCAGGAAGGGCCTGATATCCCATTGCTGTGCTGGTGGCAAGTTTGTCCATTCTACCGGAGCAGTTGTATCAACATAGGCCATTTCCGCACGGGCTTAAAGAAATGGTGCAGAGTGTCCTCCAGGGAGGATGTCTGCACCTGGGAGCAGACTGGGTTGGACCTACTTAGTGTAGTTCTGCACCTCAGCCCGCTCCGGAATGACCCGAAGTGGTCGTCCAGTGTGCTTTTGAAAGACCGCTTGAAACAGGTCTTTCAAAAGCATGGAGCGCGCCACTCTGTGCCCGCGCTCTGGTGCAGATTTGCAGGCTCACACCAGTGCAAGCCTGCGATCTGCCAGGGGCGGGCTTTAGGCTTGCGAGCTTCAGCGGTTGGTGGAGAACCTCAACCAACCGGAAGCTGCCATTTTTGTCCCCGGAGCAGTGCGGAGCGGCGGCCGTGCACTGCTCCGGACCAGCCTGGACCCAAGCGTTGAGCCAAGAAGTCTGGTAAGTACCGGCACGGGGCGATTCCCTCGTCCCGTGCAGAAATGGCCATAATGTTAGTAGTATATCTAATGCTGCAGTGGGGTTTCCTAAAGCCTTTTAGCTAGTGGATCTCATGACCATCAGGAGGCATCTAGGTAGTGGTACTAGAAATCATATCCTGGACTAGGAGGACCTTATTCTGATCCAGCAAGGCTATTCTTGTGTCCTTAGAATAAAACTCAGTGGGCCTGAAATGCTGACTAGGCCAAGGAAAATGGAACACTTGCTGGGGAAATGGAACAGAATGTCCTGAAAATGAACATAGCTGGGCAGGGAGCTGGAATCTTGAACAGGAATAGTCCATGCTGCATTTTAGCTTAATTTATTGCAGATCCCTCTTGTATAGCTCTTGATACTGTTGGGTGATGATAGGAGTTTTAGCCCCACAGAAATGCAGCGGAAAAGCCAGAGGTCAGCGAGCCAACAGCAGCAGCCTTGTTCCCCAGTAAGGATACTCACACACAGGGGAGTTTCTTCCAAACAGGAGGCACTTTATCTTGCAGCAAGGTTTCGTTATGTACAAAACATGGAACAGACGGACAAAGGCTTGCGCCAGACACCTGTTTGGTCAACAGACAAAAACATACTGGCATTGCTTTGTTATATACATACTTACAACCAATCAGGTAGAGGTTTGCACACCTCCCTCTACCGTCTGCACACGACCCCAGTTTCTTATGCAGCCTTGCAATTACCCACAGCTGGGGCATGATGCAACGTCTTTGCAGTGGGCTGATCATTTTCCCAGGGTTCCCTGCCTGGAATCCCTGACAGATACTGCTAGCTCCTTCCACTAGAAGTGACAAGCAATGATTCAAAAGGGTGTTTTTTAGAGAAAGAAATGAGACGGCCATATTGCCCTGGTCTAGAGAATTATTTATACATGGGTCATCATCCTATCTTTCTGGCAATCTAAATTATTTGTTCAGTTTCATTTCCAAATACCAACCATTGTTTTTTCATTCCACAATGTGGCAGCATGGTGCCTCCCGTGTGATTCACAACTCACTGCATCTGTGACTCCCTCCTCAGTACAATTAAAGCAGAGGGTATAATGAAAAGCAGGAAAAGAAATAACTTTTACAGTCATGAATAATGAACCTTGAAATGACTTTCGATATGCTGGAAGAACAGAATCGTGCTACAGCTGTCCTAAAACATTAAAGTTAAATGCAGTGTTTCACGGCAGTGGCAAGATAAGAAGTCAACGTACACCACGTAGTCTTTCCTTATCATCCTCACCCTCAACCCACAGTATGTCTAAGTCCCTTTCTGCAGCTTGTCTTCTTGCGGAAGCGTCTGATGGGGATCCCGGCAGTGGCTCTGCTGGGAAGAGTGCACCACGGGAGCGCTCCCCTCTGCACTGACTGGCTCCCTGCGGAAAAAAGTGTGATGGCCACACCGCTTCCTTCCATAGCACAGCCGGGTACTTTCCCAGGCTGTGCTGGGTCAGGAATTGCAGCCATTGCACTTCGAGGGCTTCCGTAGGACAGGTAAGTCCAGGATGGTGGCATGATTGTGGGTCATTGACAGGGAAAACCTGTCAACGACTTAACCCGCAATAGCACCGTCTGGGGGCAAGAGACGTACAGGACTGCAACAACATCATGCAGAAGCCTCACTGTGGTCCTGTCCTTTTCCTGTCCCCATGGCGGGATGGGAGGGTGCTGCAGAAAGTCCCTAAGTTGTAGACAAGAATCCTTTTCACTCTCAGCCTTACTTGGAGAATGAAGAGATGAAACCTGCAAAGCACATGCTCTCTCGCTGAGCCATGGGCCTTCCCTTTACTAGTAAAGGCCAGAGTGAGTAGGAAGTACCAAGTGGTAAAAAATGTCATCCTGTACACAAAGCAGAGGCAGCATTTTTGTGTTATATCTCTATAAATGTAAATATCTCTATCCTATCCTATCCTATCCTGTCTTCAAAGATCTCAAGGCAAGGTACAATAATTAAAAGCAACTTTAAAACATAAAAAAAACCAATTCAACAAAATGAGCAAAGCCCAAAAGCCCACAATCTAACTGACCAAAAGGAAGCTGTAACGGTTTGGTTGAAAAGCTGCATTTTAACTTTGTGCTGAAACGGGGACAATGCTGACACCAGTTCAGCCCATAAAGAAAGGGCATTCTACAACTAGGGTATTACAACTGAAAGGACTCTTTCCACATAATGAATTGCTCCAAATGGCAGGGCATAGAGGCAGGCCCATTCAGCAGATATTAATGCTGGGCAGGTGCATAGAGGAAAATACATTTCTTCAAGTACTGTCATCACCATGTCATCTTAAACTTGGAGCAGAGATATATTGACAGCCAGTGTAGTTCCTGTAAAACCAGGGAAATTTGGTTTCTGGGTGGTGTTTTTGATGGCATTCTTAGCTCTCCCATTTTGCAGGAGGGAGAGAGGGAAAGTCTTTTTAACTTTAATGATCTTGCTGAAGATTAAAAGCACGCAATGTGGTGAATCATTTACTAGCCAGCTAGTCTGATCCTTCTAACTAAAGCCCTAGACTTTTATTTCAGGCCTTCAGTAACACAAGCTTAGAGGAACTTAATACTCAAACGCGCCTCCTGTCTCTCCACCCTACAGCCTGTTTGTCATCTATTTCCCATTTCATCTATTTCCTTTTCCAATTTGGGAATCTTGCCCATGTGCCCACAAACTATTAATTATTGTCCCTCATGCTGTCATGTCTTCTTTTATGTGGCAGATTAGGGAGTTTCTCCATCACTTTGCATTAAAAGTGTTGTTTTCATGTGGCTGTGGGAGCAGCAAGTGACAACAGCACCACCTCTCTTTCCTGTCTATTTCAGAGCTTCTTAAGTGAGGTTACTGACATACATCAATAATAGAAAGTTGTATGGTAGCTGTGCAAGCAGGCACACCAGTGCTTAATTATTAAATAGCTATCACCATATCTATGTAGTTAGACAGATATGTTTATGGATGTGGACACATACAAGCACGCATGATGGAAGCTGGAAAAATGCAGAAATGCAGTGGTTCCTGCCTGGAAATAAAATAATTCAGAAAGAAATTATGGGAATTATAACACTTTGTAGTTACCCCAAATTATTAGGGATTTAGAAGCAAACTAGTTCTTCCTAGATTACTAGGAAGTTTCAGGTGCATCTATGGCATGGCAGTCACATTTCTTTGTGACTGAAGGATATTGAAGAATAATGGTGTTTGTTATACTGTCTGCTTATAATGACTGTTTTCATGCGCAATGAGAGCCAATGTGGTATAGTGTAGTTTACTGAGGCCAAAGAGCTCTCTGAGTGAGAATTCTAAATGCCCCTCCCTAAACTGCAAACCCCAGGATTCCATCGGATGTTGAAAGTGGAATAATAGTACTATAATGGTGTAGTGTGGGAATGGCCTTAGCCTCAGAGGAAGGCAAAGGCAAAACTCCCTCTAAACAAATCTTGCCAAGAAAATTCTATGATAGGGTCACCATAACTCAGAAACTACTTGAGGGCATACGACAACAACAGATATGTGCAATACAGAAGGAGCAAGCAGACAGCAAAATGGGAGTCTTTGCTTACAACAAAGAACAGTGTCCTCAAAAGCAAGAGCGCAATGCTGTTGATCCTTGGTACTGTTTCATGCTAGCCAGAAAGAAAATTAGAGCTACTTTTGAGTTGTCTGCCCCAGCATAAAACAATCTTTCGGTCCACTGCCTCTATTGGCAGCTACTACCCCCAGGCATTTAGTTTGCCCCATGCCTCAATCAAGTGATGCCCTCCAATAATAGTTGTGGAAGTTCTCTCTGTCTCTGGAGTTGCAGCCAAGTGCTACAGTCAGCCATACTTTCCCTGTATTACTAACTGAGTTACGTTATCCATTGATCTTTATTAATTGTTAATGGCCAAGACACGAAGTAGGACAGCATGTAGCTGATAATCTGTGTTTGCAGTCAGAAGATACCCCTGAGGCTGTAACCAGATACCTACCTGGCAGTAAGCTCTACAGAAGTCAACGAAGCCTACTCTTGCATATACATGCTGTAGATCTGTTGTGTATCCTTTTAATCTCTTTAATCTGGATCCATTTAATCATTCTAATTATTCCTTACAACAGTCAGGGGATTCACAGTATGCAAACTTTGGTACTGAAAGTTTGACTCACTAGAAATGCCGTTTAGCATAAGACTTTAATCTAATTCTCCTAGAAGCAGTAAACCTGTATTTGATCTCTATCATTATAAGGCAGAGCTGGGAAACATGGCCCTCCAGAAGGTGTTAGACTGCAGCTCCCATCAGGCTTAGCTAGTGGTGAAGGCTAATGGGAGTTGTGTATGGGAACATCTGAAGGACCACAAATTCCCCACCTCTGACATAAGCATGCAAACACTTTCTCCCACCCCCCTCTCTCTCTCTCTTTCTCTTTCTCCGTATATGTGCCTTCACAAGTAGCCTGTCAGCTTATAGCAACCCAATGAATTTCATAGAGTTTCCTTAGCCACAGAATACTCAGTTTTGCTAGTTCCTTCCTCTGAAATATAACCTACAGCAATTGGTATTGGTTGGCAATCTCCTATCGAACACCCTTTCTGCACCTTACCTTCTTCGGCGCTGGGGTGTGGGGATCGCACAAGCAGCCTCCAGTGAGAGGCTCTCGCATCCGGGGTCCTTTGGCTCCGCACGAGCTGCCTGCTCGCACGAGAGCCCCACCTCTTCCTTCCATAGTGCAGCCTGGGACCTTCCCAGGCTGCGCTGGGGCAAGAAGTGCGACTGGTGCAGCTCCGGAAGCTCCGCATGCCAGGTAAGTGTGCACGGGGCCTGGGAGCAATGTGCAATCACGCACCATTTTCAGCTTCTAGCTGAAAATGAAAAGGTGCGTGATCGGCGCCTGCCGGCCCCTGGAGCATTGCGCGATTATAAGTGCGTCGTGCAGATCACTCCTCATAATTATGCAACGTTCCAGGCGCCCTTTCACATGGAAAATGCCGTGCAGAAAGGGCCGAAGCAATAAGCAGGGCTGACCCTGCTTAGCTTCCAAAATCAAAGGGGATCTGATAACTTTAGGGTAATTAGGAGTCTTCTGTCTGTTATATGGGGAAAAGAAGGTCAGAACTCTAGGCAGTTTTCATTCAGATGTTTCCCTCATTTTCTCTTTCTTTACAGGGGAGGAAATGTCTAAATGTAGTGGGAAAACTTGCCTGTTCTTGTTTTCTACATGAAGTTGTTGTTTTAATAGAGGAACATTTGATCATATACCCCAACTTGGGGGGGAAAAACACCTGGTAACAAATGCACAGTCCAGTTAAACCCTGCCAGATGGAGAGTTTTATTATTTCATCTGTTTTGCACTTGTTTGTTTATGATGTTTCTGCATTTGTAAGCCATCTGGAAAATATTTACAATTGTAAATTCATTATCTATAAGGGCTGTTCTTGGTAACAATATAAGAAGACAAATATAGATACAGCATTTGGATGGTGGGTTTGGGGAGAACAAACCAATTAAAAGAAAAAGAAACATGTATTTTCACTTTTCATTTTCCATGGGAATGGGATAGACAGAGGGAAATTTGTACGTGATCCCAAAATAGAGAGTGTCCTTTGGGAACAACCCAGAGAGCAGCTGGCAGATGCAATTTCTTTTTTCAATATTTACTCTAGATTTTACCTAAAGCACACTTGGCACACCTTACAACAATGAAAACCCAGTGAAAACAAACAATTTGAAATCAGATAAAATATATTAAAAACAAAATGCCACAGACAGATGGGAAAAAAGGGAAGAAGCATCAGTTACTGACACCTTTCGGTTTTTTGGCCAAAGTGTGATGACTGAAGACAAACTGGCTGTCCACTTACTAGTAGAAGTTGATGGTGGAAATGTAAAGCAATTTTTACTCTGTTTAACATGAACCTCCACCACACCAGTGCTGGTTTTGTTACAGTACATACATAGCTTTGCATGTGGAAGGGCCAGTTTCAGTTCTCAGTGTCTCCTCTTAAAAGGATCCCAGTGTAGCAGGACTGGTTGCCATATATAAAGCCAAGTAACATAATTGGCCTATTATATGCTTTCTGCAGCACTCCGTCTTCCCTTTCCATTAATTCAATTTTTAAATTTAACCCTAAATAGCCTCTATACCTTCTGGAGTGTGAGAGAGAATTGTGACGTGTAAAGTGAAGCCTAGCAACAGAGGGGGAAAAAGGATGTGATTTCATTCAAAGATACACAGTCTCAGTTGACCGGACCCTGCCACCCTACCTCACCTTGCTGCTGTGTCTGCTCACTATTCCTTCATCTGCTGCCTGCCCATCTGCTGCTTTCTCATGCTGTACCTCCTCTTCCTTTTTGCTTTGTTCAGTGCTCTTCTATCATTCTTTGTCCTTCCATCTCCTGCCCCTTTACTCACTTGCTATTCCACCTCTTTTCTGCTGTGCCTGCCTGTTGCCCCTTCCATCTCCTCCACATTTTCACAGCAGTGGCAATAGCTTCCCAACTTTCCTACTGCTCCATCTTTCAGCTGCCGGCTTGAGTGGCAACTGCTGCTCATCCTGCCATTGCTGTTTAGAAAGAACTGGCAGGAACAGGCCAGCATTTTTAAAAAAAGAATATCAGGGAACTGATGGGAGATGTCTGCAACATAAGGGAGCAACAGCACATCTCCTACCACCTCAGGAAGTGGGACAACTTGAGCTACTGCTGTCCACAAAAGCTTATTCCAAATAAAGTGGGTTGGTCTTTAACAAGACCCTTGGAGGAATCCTGTAACTACTTAGTGGATTCTTGTGAGACTCTCCCAAACCCCTCTTGCTGATAAGCAGCTGCTAGGATCAAGGGAATCCATGCCCCTGTTGATTGGGAAGTGGTCCCTGAGTTTCTCATCTCCTTCCTCAAATGATCTCTGGTACAAATCTCCCCCTCCCCACTGGGGAGCACTAATGCAAGGGTGGGTGGCAATGTCAGACAGCTGCTTCTTGATCAACAGGGGAGTGGCCCTCTTTCAGTCCCAGTGACTGCTTACTGTTAAGTGGCATTTGGGAGAACTTTCACAGTCTTTACACAGCCTCTAAACAAGGGGCTATATAAGGATCATGAATACAATAGTAGTTACAAACGAGTTGTTTTGGAGGCCTGCTAGGCCCAAGACTTGTTGCTTTCAGCTAATGGTGGGGGATTTTTGCCCTGCCTTATTGGATTTTTTGAGTGGTCCACAAGGGCCTTGTTCCTCCTGTGCTTTGCTAAGCTCCATTTAGTTGAGTTGGTTAGAGGGCCTGGACTTAATATCAAGGTCTTGCTTGTCCCTTTTTGGTCTTGTGCTCCGGATTAATACCTTATACCTTACAGCTTTTATATTGATACCATGTTTTACGACCTCATTCATTCATTCATTCATTCATTCATTCATTCATTCATTTAATGTATTTATATGCTGCCTTTCTCCTAGAGTGGGACCCAAGGAGGCTTCCAGAAAGGTTAAAAACATGTACAATATAGTTTAAAACAATTAAAATAGCCATGTAAAAACAGTAGAAAATCTTTATAAAAACAAATAGAACTTTAAAACATAAATAAAATACAGCCCTCCCTCCACATTAGTGGGTTTGATTTTTGATTATTCACAAGTGCAATATAGATAGTTCAATACACGTAGGGGTTATTTTGACTCCTGCCTCTGATACAACAGTTTAGAATGATGGTTAATTTACAATGGAGTCCGCAAGAGGAACAGGGAAGTGAAAAGCCTTTGAAAAAAGTGTTCCAGCTAAGTGTCTTCCCTGTTATTTTACCTTCATCCAGAAATTAAGGGAGATGTAACTTGCACTGAGTGAACTTGGGTGCATCACACACTCTCAGACCCAGAAAACTCTGCAATAGGTTCACTTTAGCGTCACCATAAGTCAGAAACAACTTGAAGGCACATAACAACAACAACAAAATTTTAGCACCCGTCTTAGGCCCTTTCCGCATGTGGGGGGGGGGACGGGCGAAAACACCCTACAATGGAGTTTACTTGGAGCCGGGTAAGTCCGTCGCCACGCGGAGCAGTGCGAGCTCACTGCTCCGCAGTCCTCCGGCGTCCCAAATGGCAGCTTCCAGTTGGTGGAGGCTCTCCACCAACTGGAGAAGCTCGCCAGCCGGAAGCCCGCCCCCGACAGATCTGCAGGCACGCACTTGCGCGCGCCTGCAAATCCGCGTCGGAGCCGGGCGACGGAGCGGCATGGGGCTGCGCACTCCATGCTTTTTAAAAACTTCGAAAAAGAGGTTTTTAAAAAACACGCAGCACGGCTAGTTCCGGCCGCTCCTGTGTGGATTCTGGTGTGGAACTACGAAAAGTAGTCCACGCCAGTCCACTCTATGGTGCAGAAGACCTCCGTGAGAGGTCGCTCTGCACCATTACAGAAGCCTGGTGTGGAAATGGCCTTAGAGGAGGGCTTCAGAGAGGGCCCTATCAGCGCTGACTGGAACCTTCTGGGGCCCTCCACCATCTGGAAAACACACAAGCACACAGGGTATGGGTTACTAATGAGATTCTTAACTGTTGGCAGCTCCTGGGGAACAACTGACATGGGACCAAAGACTAATATTGCAATCAGCAGTGTTTTAAAGAAGGCAGAGCCCTAGTCAGCCCAGTGAAGCTACACCTCTGTCACAAGGCTTCCAAGACAGTATGGACCAGGTGACTCGAACAATGCAGTTACCATCAATAGGGCTTAGAAACATGTTTTGTGGGGGTGAACTTGGAACTTCCCTGCATGGGGCTAGAAACAATTGCAGATTGGATTGTATTCACAGAACAGCAGGCCTGCAAAAAGCTATGGCTTGGTCAGCAAATGCCTTTTAACTGCTCTGCGGGAATGAGAGAAAAACATGGGGGAAGAGCTCAATAACTAGAAACGTAGGAAAGAGTGTGTGGATCAGATGTGGGCCAAAACCTGGCTGCCAGGTTTACTTATTTATGCTCTGGTCATAGTTAGAGTGCAAAGTTGTCATGCCTTATCTTTGAGTTAGTACATTGACTATTTACCACCCAGTGCAGACTTCATGGGATCTTCATGGGCTTTTTATGATTAAACATTTAGTATAAGATTATAATCAATCTCTCCCTTTGCTAGGATCTGCTGCAAGTCCAGTTATATATGCAGGTTATTACCCAATCAAGATGATGGGTATCACAGCAGACATATAGTTCAGAGAATCGAACTGCAAGAGGCCAATAAAGATTTCGCAACAGTTCCTTGTGTGTTGGCAATTTGGTTCTCAGGGCCTTCTGTTCACATCATCCATACATATTAGAGCATAAGTGCTCCCGTTGTAGAGGCCCTCATTCCGCTTGGAATTGCCAACAAAGAAAGGCTCAGTGAGCCATCAAGAAGGACTGGTACATAGGGTACAAGGGGTGAGCAGTTTGATCGCCACTTCCTTAAGGTGCTGGGTGCAATTTGGTTAGACATGCTAGTTCCATGGTGCATACTTATTAGGAAGTTTCAGACTCCCATAATATATGTGATGGTTTTAAGCCCTGCTTTAGTACTCTTTTGCAGATTTTCCACATTGCTCCTTTCTGTTTATAGTAATTCAAACCAGTTAAGCATCTGGAATCCACAGTTAGATAGCAGATTAACAGGGAGGTTCACGAGGGAAGAGATTACCAAACACTGTGGCATAGAGGCAAAACTGCCAAAAGATGACATTGCATCACTCCTTTTGCTTTCTCCTAGTTCATTCTAAACATTTTGAACTATTGGGCTTCTCATTGGATGGTGGATTCTACATGGATCAGGCACCCCATGGAGATATTTGGCCTGTTGTTCTGGTTTTGGACGGTTCTGTGCACTGTCCACCTACCTTACCTGCTTAGGTATACAAAGTGATATCATTTAACAATGTTGCCATCTCACAAATGGCAAACTGTAGGAACTAAGGAAAGGTCAAGAGTTGTAAGAGCTGGTTGGTGATTTTAATTTTGCTTGTCCTGTTGGGCCTTCCTGCTTTGTTTTTATGATGCAAGGCTGGGGTTGCACAAACTCTACATAGACTCAGGGTGACAGCAGAGACAAGGGCTAACATGGAGGTTTAGAGCAAGTTTCTACTCCATTTTAATGGAGCTTCAGAAGACGTTCACATGTCAGTTTACTTTACAGATAAATGGTCCCGGGGTTTGTTTATTTTGGTGTCAGGCATGTGAGATAGCTCTTGGAATTTTTCCAAATGTGATGACAGTTTGGTTGTAGGCTGCTGAATTTACAATTTGTCAGTCCACTCTTGGTTACAATATGACCCTGGTCATTGTTGTTAATTTGCTCATCTGTAGGTCCCTTCATGCCATGTGCATGGTCCAAGCCTTCATGGTCACAGGTCTCCAGTGTAATGTCTTGTTCACTGTCAAACATACAGCTGGGATAAGCAATTGTTCACAATCAGATGGACCAGTTTCATCAGCTGGCTCTGACAGTCCAGTCCGTGGCTATTTCTGCACAACATCACTGTCCGATGATGGGGATGCATTGCTGGCAGTTTGTGAGTCATGTTTTCACACAGCGTTGTCACGGTCCTGCTGCCAGCGCGTCCCCATCTGTCACAATAACGAGATACTCCATTACTGGTAAAAATCCAGTAATGGCCCCCAATTGCTCAATGCTCCCATTGCCAGCAGCCATGCGGAAAGGGAGGAAACGTGATTTAGGTGCTTTCTTCCCCAGTGCAGTACAGGGAATGGTTGGCTGCACTGCGGAAGAAAGGCACGTGTTGCTTGCACTACCCTTCCACAGGCAGCTGGCCAGGTGCGGAGGGGAACATTGGGGACATGCTCCCATCCCGACAGTGGCACTGCCAGGATTGTGATGGGACTGCCTCCTCTGTTGTTGCTGTTGTTGTTGTTGTTTGCCTTCTAGTCGTTTCTGACTTATGGAGACCCTAAGACAAACCTATCATGGGGCTGAGAGTATGTATGATGTGCCCAAAGTCACACAGTGGATTTCTATGGCTGTGCAGGAAATCAAACCCTGGTCTCCAGAGTCATAGTCCTAGACCAAAGAAATTCAAAAGCCAGTGTTCAGCAGAGAACATTATGGTGAATGTCTACTGGGATGACAAAAGTGTGATTTTATTTAATTTCCTTGAGCATGTGACAGCAATAAACAGCAACTGCTGCGTTGCATCACTCCAGTAAGAAAAGACCATGGAAACAGCTGAATGCAATCCAGTTACACCATGATAATACACGACCCCCCACTACCACAAAAGGGATGATCGGTGGGGCCACATCTGCTTTAGAGCCCTGAACTGGTGCTATCAGACTTTCACTTATTCGGTCAGATGAAGGACAGCCTTAGAGATGGCCCTGTGAAGTGGAAGATGCTAACAGACAGTGGACCAGGGATTGCCCAAAAGAGTTTTTTCAATGTGGATTTGATGGGTGGGTCCAAAGGTGGCACAAATGCATTGCCACTGGTAGAGGTTGTGTCTCATGTTCTTAATAAAGGAGTTATGACCTGACAGCCATTACTTTCATTATGTCCAGAGCCAAGAAACCTTATATTCTCAATCACAGCCATTGGCCATGCTATCTAGTGGCTTCTGAGAGTTATAGTGCAAAAAGTTGCCAAGCTCTGATTTTGTTATACTAGATATTTGGGAAAGGATGGAATTAGACACATTGTTGCTGGCAATCACATGTTCTTCTGAAGGTCTAATTCTAGCCATAGGGTATCATCTTAAGTGTTGCTGCTGTGCATAAAAGCAAAGGATAACAAGTGCTATGGATTCAAATCTAGAAGTATTTGTCTTTGGGTATTATTCTGTTGTCTCCCTGTTTGTTTGGTTGTCTGAGGCATGATTGCATTACATAAATGGTTTACCAGAAGTACAGTCTAAAAGCAGAAGAAGACAGTGGCAAAGCAACACACCTCTACATTAATGAACACTTACCTTTCCATTTGCAGTGAAAACATGAATTATAATGCTGACAAAATATGATTATGAATATGACTCATATAATTATATATGATAACAAGTTTTTTTCCCCTGGGTTGCAGAGGAACATGATTTGTCTTTGTTATGTTGTTCTAAAAAATCCTTCTAGTAGACTGTTCAATTATTTTCAATTATGCATATCTACATTTCTTCAAAGGTTAACAAGCCACTTGAAAAACTGATAAAATGTCTCAATATTAATATTGGTATTTTATTAGTCCTTTCAACTCTTCAATTCAGTCCTTGCTGTTAATTATTGCTGCTGATACTAACTTGATGAACATGAACTGAATTGGACAAATTACTTTTAAAAAGATTGTGAGGTACAGAAGTGGAAACTGGAGACGTTTTGTAAATCAAAACCATGGATCTGTAAAACAGTTAAAGTATTTCCACACATGATACTTAAGCAATTCTTCATAAACAACACTCTGCCTTTCAATGTCATGTGTTTAAACACTCTAAAAGTTTGAACTCATATGTCATCGTAAAGTAAATGCTTTAGTTTAGACACTTCATTTTCACTGGGATGCAAGTTCTGATCATTTTTGTTGTTTTGGGAGGTACAGAAGTGGAAACTGGTGATGTTTTGTAAATCAGAACCATGGATCTGTAAAACAGTTAAAGTATTTCCACACATGATGCTTAAGCAACTCTTCATAAACAGCACTCTGCCTTTTGTGTCATGTGTTTAAAAACACTCTAAAAGTTTGAACTCATATGTCATCATAAAGTAAATGCTTTAGTTTAGACACTTCATTTTTACTGGGATGCAAGTTCTGGTCATTTTTGTTATTTAATAGCAGATATATGATGATGATTGATTTCTACTTTTCTTTACTTATAGACTGAAGCAGGGAAGAACAACAAACAACGTAACAAATAACTGTAGTTAAAAGAACACATAAAACCAGTACATATTAAAATCCACCAATAAATACTTTAAAATTCATAAATTAAAAATAATGTTGATAGATCTGCTGGAAGAGACTAAGCTTTGCTGCTGTTTTAAATGCAGACAGCGTCTCTAGTTGATGAATCCCTTCCGTCAGGTCAGTCCACAATCTGGCAGCAGCCAAAGAAAATGTCCTCTGTGTAACACTCAACCTAATTTGGGCTGACTGAAGTAGATGTCTCCCAGAGGACCTCAGCATAGCAGATGGATTATATGGGAGAAGGCAATAGTTTAGGTAACCTGGACCCAAATCACGTAGGATTTTAAAGGTAAAGGCCAACACTTAGTACTTTGCCCAGAAACTAATCAACAGCCAGTGGAGTGGCTTTAATATTGGTTCAGCTTAGATGTACCAATAACCAGTCTGGCTGCCATGTTTTATACTAATCAAAGTTTCCAAACTCGGTACAGAAGTAGCCCAATATATAGTGCATTGCAGAAGTCAACTTGTGAGGTTAGCAATGTGTGCTTTACCATCTAGGCCCTGCAGGTCGGGGCACAGCTGACATTACAGCTGAAGCTGGTAACAGGCACTCCTGGTTGTTGCATCTATCTGGACTATCATCTGGAGCAACAGATCTAGGAGCACCTACAAGCTGCAAAGGCAGTCTTTCAGGACCAGCTCCAGTCATACATTCAGAGGAGACACACAATCCTTACCTGATAATGTTACTGAAGGCATAAAGAAATCTGAGTATCAACATCATACTGATAGCACCCACCCCATGCCTCTGGATGATCCCTCTCAGCAGTTTCATGGAAATGTTAAACAGCATTGAGGATAGAATGGCACCTTGTGGTATGCCATATAACAACTCCTTTCTTTAGCAGCTGCTATCCCTAAGTACCAGAGAGAGGTGGGACTGGAACTACTGATACACAGTGTCCTTAATTCCCAAACCAGAAGGATTCTGTAGTCGATGGTATTGAACACCACTGAGAGGTCCAAAAGTACCAGCAGGGACACACTCTTCTGCCTATGCTCAGGCAAAGATCATTCACTAAGGTAACCGTAGTGGTCTTAACTCTGTATCCTGCTCTGAAACTGGTTTGAAATGGGTCTAGGAAATGTGCATCATCCAAGACTTCCTGGAGTTGGAAGGCAACTGCCCCCTTGATCACCTTGACCAAAAAGGAAGGTTTAGAGTTGTTAAAGTCCAAGGGAGGGCTTTTTAAGAAGTGGTCGTACCACCACTTCTTTTAAACAAGATGGAAAACTCCCTTCCCTGACAGATGCATTAATAATACATTGTAACTGAAATTTAATTGCATCTTCTCCCTGGGTGACCAGCTGAAAAAGACAAGGATCAAGAGGACAAGTTGTCTTCCTTACTCATCCTAGTAGCATGTCCACATCTATAGCATACATCAAGTGAAACTGATCCAGTGTAATCCTATTCAAGGAGTTGCTGGCCACCTCAGTGTCAACTTCTGCTATAGTAATGAAGTTTAAGTCACCTTTTATCTGAGAGATTTTTATTTCTGAAGTGATAGTAAAAGCATCACAGAAAATTGCTGAAGGCTCTAGATTCAGAATCAGGAGAGAAGGTGCCTGAGTCACCAGCCTTAATACAAATCTCCAGACATAAATCTCTAGATGCAACATGTGCAGAGAAGAAAGTTTTCTTCACTACATGTATTGCCACTTTATACAAATGAAGATGTTCTTTATATTGTGTCTTGTTGGATATATTGAGTTTTCTGCCATCTGCACTCCAGTTGTCATTCATCCCATTTCAGCTGCCTGAGGTCTTCTGTATACCAAGGAGCCCAGTTAGTAATGGATTGGAGAGGATGTTTGGGAGTGATCTTGTCAATAGCCCATGTCAGATCTTGATTCTGTCTATTGACCAGGGCTTCAGCAGGATCATAAGTGGTACCAGCCATGAAAGCCAGGACAGTGTAGTGGTATGAATGTTGGACTAGGATTTCAGGAAGCCAGGTTATAAATTTCCACTCAGCTATGGACACTCACTGGGTAATCTTGGGCAGATTATATTTTCTCAGCCTCAGAGGAAGGCAATGGCAAATGTCCTCTGAATAAAACTTACCAAGAAAATCCTAGGACAGGGTTGCCATAAGTTAGACTCAACATGAAAGCATATAACAACAACATGATTAGAATATTAGTATAGGCATTTAAAGTTATTCTTTAAATTTTGTGTAATCATATAGAGCATAAAATTCCAGATACATGCTCTGTGTTGAATGTTTATGAAATACATTTTATTCTTTACCTGGAATTGCACGTCTAATTAAAGGGTTCTCAAGAAATTTTTGAAAGGGAAGAGGCAGAACTGAATACCCTTTTGTCCCTACATGGATCTGTGCTCTCATTTTGGCTCTTGAGCTAAATTATAAATATCTTGATCTAAATCATATCTATTACCTATGCGTTAAAACAGACTGGGCCATAATTATTTTCACATGCTGCTACTCCTGCATGTGATTTTTATGTGACATTTGTATGTGATTTGTTTTTCGTACAAAATCATTAAGGCATATGGGTACGTACACATAGACAACTTCTGATAGCTGCCTTGAATCCTTGATATGGGGGAGGGAGGTGAATGAATATACATATCACAACCGAGCTACATACTGGATCTGGACTGTTTGCTTTAGAATTCCTGCCCAAACATCTTTATCTATATATTTTCTTCTTTGTTATATAACATGATATTAAAAGGTACTGTGAGGTGAGAGGGAAGAGACAAAGAAGGGAATGGGGAGAAAGACACGTAGAAATAAAGAACAAGACATTGCTAAAGTTCACAAAATAAAACAGATAGCTTATAGATAATATAGTGGTGTATCTACACAGCACAGTTACAGCAGTTGGGTACCAGTTTAATTATCATGGCTCCTTTCTATGGAAGCCTGGAAATTGTTTATTTGGAGAGCTTAAACCTCTCTCCCAGGGACCTCTAGTCCACTCCTCTGCACTATACCTCCTAAACTTCTCCCCTAAGTATAAACCCTAGGATTCCTTAAGATGGAATCATGGCAGTTGAAGTGATGTCAGACCGCTGTCATTGTGAATTTGGATATATCCTAGGCTTTGGCTCCAGAGATGCTGAAGAAGATTCAAATTATTACTATAAAATTATGTAACATGTCATTTCAACTTTGTGCCAAGCGACACACTAGGAGATAAAACATGTTAATCAAAGTATGTAAAACTAATATGGCCTTATGAGATAAACTAAGTAAGAATGAAGTGATGCTGCTCCTTTTCTCAGAGAATAATGAAATCCCATTCATCTTTCATAGGTCTTGTAGGGTCTTTATTTAAATGTAAGGTTTCTTGAGGGAAGAAGGAGACTGGAAGATGTTCAGGAAGCTCTTAATGGGGAAAGTGGCATACTATTAAATAGAGTTGCCCATGCAGGAACACCCCAAGTCCTGAGAATCATGGGCCAAAATTTGCAACCTGGAGAAAGCTCCTTGTGATGACATTAAGTGTTAAGCATTAAGTACTGTACATAGTTGCTCAGAGCTTGTTATTCAAATATACAAACACAGGCCCTTTCCACACCCTACCTTCTCGCGTGGTCCTCCAGTGGTGATCCTTGCAGCGGCTCTGCTGGGAAGGGAATTCGATGGGAGCACCTCCTCTGCACCAGACTGGCCCCCCTGTGGAAAGGAGTGTGATGGGTGCACCTCTTCCTCCTGCAGCACAGCGGGTACTTTCCCGAGCTGCTTTGGGGCAGGAAGCACTGCCATTGTGCTTCTGGGCCTTCCACAGGACAGGTAAGTGCGGGATGGTGGTGTGATCATGGGTCATTGACAGGGAAAACCCATCAATGATTTAATTAGCAATCGCATTGCCTGGGAACAGGATAGGAGCTGGACTGCGACGACAACATGCAGAAGCATCATCAGAGCCCTGCTCTTCTCTCGCCCTTATGCTGGGATGGGGAGGGCCAGAGAGAGAGAATATATTTTCCTGTTTGGAAGTTAAGATATTTAGTGCAGATCAAAACCTTAACTGAAGGGACTATTTCCAGCTCAAGGGGAAATGAGAGTATTATCCCTTTCCACCTATTTAGAGATAAGGAACAATGAATCCAGCTCACTTGCATCTAGGGAGATAGTGAGTACAGAGCAGAGTAAGAGTGAACCTTGGCACCATAACAACTGGGAAGGAAGGAGGAAGCTAACAAAGTAAATACATAGACCCCTGAAGAGTCTTGGCGAGTTGTAGCAAGCAGTCAATTAAGCCTTGGAAATTATAGCAAGTTGGAGATTTGCACATAAATGTTTTGCCTGGAGTTGAGCCCACAAAAAACTGGAGAGTTTGCTTTCCTTGTCTCCTACCTAGAGATCACCCATGAAAACTGGAGACTCAGGATTAGGCCTTGAGATCTGGCAACCCTATAATTAATGCATAGAGTCATATCATTGACTCTTTTAGGGTATAGTGGCTGACAAATCTATAAAATAATGTTAAACATGTCTGCATTCCTAGTGAAGGGAAATAAGCTGTCAAGGAAAGGTCACATTCCTGCCTGTTGCCTTTGAAAAGTTCCTGCCAAATATAAATGCCCTTCTGCCAAGTAGAAAGGAGGGGCTAAAAAGAGCTCTTTAGCATGGGGGAGCTTTTTAGTCTGGAATGTGTTACGTGGACTGAAAGAATGTGCAGGAGGGGAGCTCTCTTCTCTCTTACTGGGAGTATTTGTGAGCCTTACACACTGGTTGTAGTTCCACCGATCTCAATGAGATTACAAAACATTAAGGAAGGGGTAGGCAACTTCAGCAGTTCTAGAGTCCGATGTTCTGTCCCTGGGACTTTCTGGGGGCCACATGGACTGCCAAAAATACACCCCTGGCCCCAACACAAGAAAAGGAAGGAATGAGGCAGAAACTGATGGAAGTCCATTGCTGTTTTCGAAAAAATGATACTCTTTGATGTTAAATTGTGATGCTATATTGCTCAGGTACTTGTTTAAAACATGAATCTGTGTTCTCAGAGGCTTCCAGGAGAAACAATTTCTTCCTGTTGTTAGAAAAAGGACAATTTGGTATGTCAGTGTGTGTGTGACTGGGGTGGAAAAGGAAAGAAGCAAGCCAGCCACCCTTGAATGCTGCTGTAGTCCCAGGGCTGCACTTTGCCACACACACACACACACACACACACACACCCCTCCCACACTAACTTCACAATAAAGCAAATGGGAACATTCCATTAAAAACAATGGGCTTTAAGTCAGCCATAAAAACATGCCACTTTTTTGCTTTATATGGGGCATAATCACAATTAACTTTTGGCTGATTGTGCCCTAAGTCGTTAGGAAGTTATCCTGAATTAGTGTTGGCTGGTTTTCAAAGTATCAATAAGGGATGGCTGAAATCCATGACATACCAACTTGAAAATCAGGAAGTAACTATTAACAAGTTTGTGTTCTGGCTAAATGCTTATTTCAGTTAACTTATTTCAATTAACCTAGCCATGTATTTCTCTGTAAAGTAGCATATTGTCCACATTAATACATTACTTGTCTTTATGAAGTGCCCACACTCCAAAATACACGATTTTTTGACATCTTGTTCAGTCTATATAAATGGTAAAGCTTTCTAATCCTCAAATTGGGGACATCCCTTATAATAAAAACCCTACCCTGAATGGAAGCAACCTTGCATCACAGAAGTGACAATACTGCTAAAAAGGTCTGCATGAATATGCAGTGGAATTTCTGCTAGTATTACTTCTGATCTGATGTAAACAGATGATATTTGGTCACAGAGCATATGCAAAATATAGATACAATATTTCACACAGCTGCATACATGCAGTCTGTCAGAAGACCATGTGTACTTCAAATTGTATGCAAGTCAAAGAACTTAACTCCTCTCACATCCTTCTGTTATCACAGGTCATCTTCATCTTTTACCCGAATGGTATTCACACAGTCAGGATATTATTAGTGTTAGTATATACTTAAAAACATACAAGAGATCAGAATTACAACAGAAGTAAATCTAAATACCCTAAAGGCACCAGATCCCATCTGATCTTGAAAGCTAAGCAGGGTCACCTCTGGTTAGTACTTGGATGGGAGACTGCCAGTGAATATGATAGACTCTGGCCATTTCTGCACTACACGGTTATAGTGCTATTTTTCCACTTTCAACATCCTATGGAATTCTGGAGTTTGTAGTTTACTGAGGCCAAAGAGCTCTCTGGCTGAGATTTCTAAAGGCCCATGCCTAAACTGCAAACCCCAGGATTCCACAGGATGTTGGAAGTGGAACAATAGCATTATTAGTAGTGCTATTATTCCACTCTGTTTCAGAGGAAGGAACGGGCAAAACTACCTCTGAGTATTCCTTGCCTAAGAAAACCCTATGAAATTCATGAGGTCACCATAAGTCAACAGCTTAAAGGCATATGCACACACAAACTATTAACAATATTTTAAAAATGTAGAATGTACACTCAAGAAGAATAAAAAGTGTTTAAAAACAGTGCTGTTCAAAACAACACAGCATCCTCAGTTCTTAAAAGGCTGTTAGAATAAAAAAGGTTCCATTTTCTGACAGGAAAGGACAGGAAAAAGGGAATCATTCTAGTCTCCTTGGGGAGGAAGTTCCAGAGCCTAGAAGGCCCTATTTTGTGTACCCACCAAGCATACCTGTGAAAGTGAAAGAAGGGCCTCTCCTAAGGATCTCAGAGCCCTGGCAAGCTCATACAGAGTACACAACCAAAACGGAACATAAAACAAAGCACAATACTAGAAATTAAAGCACGAAAGAGTCAGATTCCTTGCCTGTGGAACTTAACCTCCTCCTTTTTTACTGGCAGAGTACAGAAAAGGAAAGCGTGCACAAAAGAGCCCTTGCAGACACTCTACTCAAATAAGTTGCTCCTTGCCCCACTTCACTGACATGGTCAAATTTACAGATCCTCTGACATAAATTGACTGGGTGCATGGGAGATAAAATTCCAGAAAAGATGAGCGCATACTCTTGTCTATACATTTTTCTGTCTCTCTCCCTCTCTCTTTCTTCCTCCTATGGATATGAATGGAGCAATTGCACCATTAACTTGGGGTGAATGCTTCCTGCTGCCCACCACTGTCAAGGACACTGCTGTTCCAAGGATCCGTCGTAGGTGGGCTTCTTCCTCTGAGGTTTCTGTTTTTGTTTCTGCAGGGATCGCTTTGTTCCCCCATTAAAGTGAATGGAGCAACTGCAACTGCAACTGCAACTGATGGAAGCTACTCCCAAAAGTGCTTTGGGGGGACACATTTGCTCCCTACCAAGGAAACTGTTGTTTCTTGGAGGATTGGGTAACCCTCCTTGCCACTTTTTAGCAGGGCATCTCCCCCACGTAAATGAATCCCTCAGTTTACCTGTATGGAGTGCTGGGGATAGGGAACCTAGTGGGCATTTCTACCTTCTCTTGCAAGAAGATTAGCACTTGGGCGGGACGCACCATAAAAAAGACTCCAGCCTGATCACTAATATCATGTTCTGTTGGCTTCCTGCTACTGAATCATAAATCATAAACATTTAGCATGACATCCTGGCCTGTAGCTTTATATGGAAGAAGTAAGTAGAACTACATGATCAGATTTTAACTGGCTATCTGATTGATTGCTTTGTGTTACATAAAGTGGATGGCTAGGTTACATAGACCCCAGGAGATGAAGCATTTGCGACATTTGGTAACAAGATGTTCCCTAGTACGAAGTATTTCTGCCATCGTACAACATTTTCCTTGCTGCCCCGAATATACAAAGACTGTCATTTGACTCAAGCAATTACTTCCTTCTCAAGGCTTGCCTGTTACACAGTACTGATTCAACCAGAGCCATCAATTTAGCATTTAACCCTCATCCAATCAGACAGGACACTTTAGTCCCCCAGAGTCACATTTTGTTGCAGAACTGACATACAACTAGATCAAGAAGGCAGGCATTTTATGGCAGTGTCACAGGAAAAGTTGTACACAATATCCCCTGAGTTTCACTTACAGTTTCTTTTTCTAAACTGACAAAACAAGGATTGGAACAAAAATTACCCATACAAATCTATTACATTTTGCCATTGGCAACCTTTATTTTTTTCAGAGCTGCTGTTATGAATCAGCACAAAGAACCTCCCATGCCATTTTGTGGGACATTTTTGCTGAGAAGCAGAAGTGACAAACTCTGATTATTAGTAGACTGGTCCAAACAAAATTTAAATTTCTTCCATTGGGAAGAAACTGAAATTGATGGGGGTCAGAAAGACACCAGTTTGTGGTTTCACAGCCATCCTGAGTGAAAACTTAGAATAATAGAATCATGGAATCATAGAGTTGGAAGAGACCACAGAGGCCATCCAGTCCAACCCCCTGTCATGCAGGAACCCACATCGAAGCACTCCCAACAGATGGCCATCCAGCCTCTGTTTAAAAACCTCGAAAGAAGGAGATTCCACCACACTCTGAGGCAGCATAGTCCACTGCTGGACAGCTTTGACTGTCAGGAAGTTCTTCCTGAGGTTCAAGTGGAATCTTTTTTCCTTCAGTTTGAATCCATTGCTCTTTGTCCTAGTTTCTGGAGCTATGGAAAACAAGCCCATTCCCTCTTTGATATAAAAGCCTTTCAAATATTTGAACATGGCTATCATGTCCCCTCTTCTGCAAACTAAACATATCCAGCTCTCTGAGATGCTCCTCATAGCGCATAGCTTCCAAACCCTTCATCATTTTGGTCTCCCTCCTCTGGACACGTTCCCGCTTGTCAATGTCCTTCTTGAAATGAGGTGCCCAGGACTGGACACAGTATTCCAGATGAGGTCTGACCAAAGCAGAATAGAGCGGTACTATTACTTTCCTTGATCTGGACACCATACTCCTATTGATGCAACCAAGAATTGCATTGGCCTTCTTGACTGCCACATCACACTGCCAACTCATGTTCAGCTTGTGGTCTACTAAGACTCCTAGATCCCTTTCACATGTACTGTTGTTCATTTTTTCTGCATAGGTGTAGGACCTTACATTTTTCCCTATTGAAATTCATTTTGTTAGGCTTGGCCCAGCTCTCCAATCTGTCAAGGTCATTTTGAATTTTGATCCTGTCCTCTGGCGTATTAGCAACCCCTCCCAATTTGTTATCATCTGCAAATTTGATCAACATGTTCTCTATTCCTTCATCCAAGTCATTGATAAAGATGTTGAATAGCACTGGGCCCAAGACAGAACCCTGTGGCACCCCACTAGTCACTTCTCTCCAGGATGAAAAGCAGCCATTGGTGAGCACCTTTTGAGTTTGGTCAGTCAATCAGTTACAAGCCCACCTGACAGTAGCCCTGTCTAGCCCACATTTTACCAGCTTCTTTGCAAGAATATTGTGGGGAACTTTATCAAACACCTTACTGAAATCAAGATATGCTACATCCACAGCATTCCCTTCATCTACCAAGTTCATAACTCCATCATAAAAAGAGATAAGATTAGTCTGGCATGACTTATTTTGAGAAATCCATGTTGACTTTTAGTAAACATGGCATTGCTTTCTCAATAATTACAAACTGTCTGCTTAATGATCTGCTCTAGAATCTTTCCAGGTATTGATGTTAGGCTGACTGGATGATAATTATTTGGGTCGTTTTTTTCCCCCTTTTGGAAGATAAGAACAACATTTGCCGTCCTCCAATCTGCTGGGACTTCTCCTGTTCTCCAAGAATTCTCAAAGATTAATGCCAGAGGTTCAGAAATTACTTCTGCCAGTTTTTCCTTCCTTCCTTCCTTCCTTCCTTCCTTCCTTCCTTCCTTCCTTCCTTCCTTCCTTCCTTGAATATCCTTGAATGTAGTTCATCTGGCCCTGGAGACTTGAATTCCCCCCAGGTTGAGTACTTTTTTTTCCTTTTGGGAGAAACTGAGGCAAAGAAGGTGTTGAGTAGTTCTGCTTTCTCCCTATTAGTACTTCGCCATCTTCACCATGCAGCGACCCTATCATTTCCTTGTTTGTCCTTTTGCTGTGGACATACCTTTAAAAAGCCCTTTTTATTGTTTTTAATCTCTCAGGCAAGCCTGAGTTCATTTTGTGCTTTAGCTTTTCTGACCTTTCCCCTACATATCCTGGCTATTACTTTGAATTCTTTGGTGATTTTCTTATTTTTTCATTTCTTATACATATTTCTTTTAACTTACCTCCCTTGCAGAGGAGAGGAGATGATGTGCCATACGTGAACCATCAAAAAAGCTGCAATTCATGCACTCTAGCCTCAACATCTTCCTGAATAAGCATCTACAACAAGAGGTCACTGGCATTATTTCTTCACTTGGGCAACAGATAAGAAAGCCTGCAGACAGTGCACCATGGAAGGGAAGTGTGCTTGCACAGATCACTTCAGCATCAAAGTGAAATGCTGTGGTGATCTGCAGGTTGGCTGGCACAAAACAGGGCCTTTCACTGGGTGACATTTCCCTCGTCGGAAACTGTTTGATTACTGGGGTAGAAAATTGTCCTGTTCATATAAGAACTTCCTGAAAATAAAGAAAAAACAGTTGATTTCTTTCAGAAGTTGTGTCAGTTGCTTGTTTTGGATGGTTTTCCATTATTTTGAATCAGAAACAACAGTAGTAGTTATTTATGGACACAAAAATGGTGTGGACTACATTTGTTGCAGAAAAGGAGGGCTGATAGCTTCTCAAAAGGGATATTTCACCTCATGTAAGCATGTGTTTTCTAGTGCTCAGTGTTTGGGGACTGTGGAAAAAAAATAGGCATTTTATACCCTGCAATATAGTGATATTTACCATGGAGTCAGAAAATACTCCAGAATAATGCAGGTCTTTTGTCCCTGTAGATCAGAAATACTTTGAAACTGTATGTTAGTAATTGAGTAATTTTTTTTCTTTACTCTCATATATACGTTTGATTCGGCACCAAAAACAAAACAAAGCAAAACACACTTTTGGGACCTGGAGAATTTTACATTTTGCAATGTTTGTGTGCCTGTGCCTTCAAGTCTGTTGACTTATGATGACCCCATGAATTTCACAGGAGTTTTCTTAGGCAAGGAATGCTCAGAGATGGTTTGCCAATTCCTTCGTCTGAAATATAGCCTACAGCACCTAGTATTCACTGGCACCCTTCCATCCAAGTACTAACTAGGGCTGAACCAGCTTAGCCTCCAAGGTCAGAAATTATCTGGTACCTTTAGGGGCGTCGTTCTTAACCTCAGGTCCGGGGACCCCTGCAGAGCCCTCACAGAGGGTCCGTGAAGCCCTGCTGCTGGAACTGACAGAAACAGCAGTCACAGGGGAGTAGCAGCAGGGGGGGTTGTAGATTCTGAAAAATTGCTCCCTTATTTGCAAACAAGGGAGCAGTTTGCGCATGCACACATATAACCCTCCTACTGCATCCCTGACAAAACAGACATGGTGGCAGATGTGTGTGCACACCCAGACTGTGACTCTGGAGGCCAGGATCTGAATCTCTACTCAGCCATAGAAACCCACTGTGTGACCTCAGGCAAGTCACATTCTCTCAGCCTCAGCGAAAGGAGAAGGCACCAAATCTTCCTGAGAAAACCCTCATGATAGGTTTGCTTTAGGGTCATTATAATTCAGTTTTCAAAGTGGAGAGACATGATGGCTAGGAAGAATCTTCCCTTGTCAGCAGCAGTTTGTTGTTGTTTGCCTGCAACTCACCTCTGACTTACGGCAGCCCTAAGCTGAACCTATCACAGGGTTTTTTGGCAAGATTTGTTCAGGGGGATTGCCGTTGCTTTCCTTTGAGGCTGAGAGAATGTAACTTGCCCAAGGTCACCCAGTGTCTGAGTGAGGATTTGAATCCTAGTCTCCAGAAGCCGTAAATGAATTTTAAAAAATTAAATAAATATTTTAATATTTAAACTAAATTTAAATATTTAAATAGTTAAATTTTGGGGGGTCCCCAGCAACAAATTATATTGACAGGGTGTCCCCCATAAAGAAAAGGTTAAAAACCACTGCTTTAGGGTATTTCAGCCAGGTCATTTTGCAATACATTGGAATTAACGACTAGGTCAGTAAACACCCCATAATTCCCTAAATATATGCTTTTTTAAATTGTTCTAAATGAGGATTAAAGGTTGCTTCATGAGGTCCCACAATTTACAGCAGCCCAGGAGTCCTTCAGCATGATACACATAAAACAGTTTAGGAAAAATAGTGTTTAATTACAGGAGTAGCTAACAATATCCTAAACTTGTTGACTGGGCAGAAATGTTCTATTTCAGGAGGGTAATCTGTTCCCTGCCAGCATGAGATTTCAAGAACATGTTTCAGTGTTCTGTAGGCAGCCATAATTAGTAATGATTGCTGTTATTTCTGTATTATTTGAATTGATTATTTTAGCTTGGGCTTTGGAAAGCCAAGAGGCATGTCTGTCCAAAACACATGCCCTGAGCTGCTCTGCTGCTGGTCCCCTGCCAGTCAGCACAGAGGCAGTAGCCAGCCTGGCTCTGGTATACCCATGAGCTAAAGTGAAATGACAGGAGCAATCATCAAGCAGATAATTAGGATATGGAAATGGAGAACATTGTGGCCTCCAGAGGTCGACGAACTACTACTCCCACGATTCCTCAACAGTGCCCAAGTTGGATGGGGCTGTTGAAAACTAGAGTTCAACCACATCTGGAGTGCCACAGGTTCCCCAGCACAGCTTTCAGAGATGATTGTCAGCTACTGTAATGAACTAGGATTCCCAGTCATACACATGCCAGACATTGTACACAAGCATCTGCCAGAAATTGCAAGGCTTTTCACTTTTGAGCAAGCTTTTTAGTACTAGTATTTTTAATATAATGGTTGGCTGCTGGATCCTACAGGAGAAACTCAGAAGCAGCAGGGGCAGACATTTTGTTTATCGTGTGTCATTTTAGTTTATTGTTTTCTCTTGGAATGAGGACTGCCAAATTTGTTTTTATACATCTTGCTCCTTGTTAGGCAGAGCGAAGCAGCCACCTCATGCAGTACTGCATGAGGGTTACTGTAAAGAAGCAGCAAATTGTTAAGTATTAATTTATGACTGTTATATTTTTATTGCCAGGGAGATGGAGAGAGGTAGTTGTGCTATTTTCTGACTCAGGTGCCAAAATAACATGCTTGGCCTTGGGAACTAGTTATCACAGCTTTGTGGGTAAGGATATCATGTGACTCTCCACCACCTCAGAGAGCAAAATGTATTGGGCTGGTCCCATAGCTCTTGTTCTTTCAACATCTGTGATTTTGAGAGTGAAACTTCTGGCATACATTATTTTGTGAAACGGGGTCTGACAAATTGGATAAATAATATTCCTACTGCCAATAATGGGGTCCAAACTCCACTTAGAATGGGGAAACACCTCCCTTTATTACATTTGAGGCTTGTCATTCAAATATAATGAGTTACTTGCACACTGTGTCATGTCAGTAAATTCTTCCAACATAAATAGAAGCCGCTGCCTAGCAACCCCTGTTGCTTAGTTCCTATACAACTCCAGATGTTCTGGATATAGGAGAGAGGCATTGGTGGCAAAACAGAGCAAAGTGCAACATTGTTAGTGTCAATGATTCAGGCTCCACTTTCAAAAGGAATGTTTTGCATCCCAAAGAGAAATGTGGAAAGGGCTCCAAAACCTAGTTCCCATTAGAATACGTAGGGCAATTATTGCAAACATGTAGGAAACAGGGGGATATGAAAAAACAACTGGAAGATTGGAGTGGGTTGCTAATGAGCTGCTGAACTCTAATTAGATTGTTGGTGAGATTATGGGAAAGAAGACAAAAAAAGTTAACAACTAGCTTTCAGGATATATACCTGATCTGCTTGGAGATAAAAGAGATAAAAATAAAAATAAGAAATGTAATGGTTCATCCATAGAGTTTTCAGCTGGCAGGGTTTCAAACTAGATTTCACTCTAACCAGACTGTATGATTTACCAGAGACTGAATATTATAGAGATGATAACTCTGCTATTACATGAATGCCAACCAAAAAGAAAGCTGTCAGATTTGGCCACAGATAAGTAAAAACAAGCGAACATAAAAAGCAGCCAAATTGGACGAGATGAAATCCATATCTAGCCCAACATTCTGTTCCCAGAATGGACAACCAGCTACCTTATGGGAAACTCACTGGCAAGACATGGGTGAAACAGCACCACCCCTCTCGTATTCTCCAGCAAGTGACATAAAGAGGCACACCATCTCTGATATTGGAAATGACACATAGCCATCTTAATGCCTAACTACTGATGGCCGCATCCTCCATTAATTTATCCAACACCCCTTTAAAGCCAGCCAAGTTGGCAGCCATGACTGCCTCTCATGAAAGTGAATTCAACAGTTTAACTAAGCACTGTGTGGAGTACCAACTTCAACCTGTACTGAATCTCCCACCAGTCAGCCTCAATGGAGTTTCCTGAGTTTCAGTATACTGAAACGGAAAATACTGTATACTGAAAAAGGAAGAAAGAGCCTCCTATCCAGTTTCTGTACATCATGTGTAATTTTATGCATCTCTATCATGTCACCCTTTCTTTGCCTTTGTTCTATGCTAAACAGCTTAGCTTTGTTCTAAGCCAAACAACTTACATCAGTCACTGCCAGCTCAGATCCCATCAGTGTATGTGTGAAGCTGAAATTTGCTGCCACAGTATGTATCAATTTACAGTAGCTCATAATGAATCTCCTTTGCCATTTTATAGCCCATTCTCCCATTCGGATGAGCCTTTTGAAGTTCTTCTCAATCCTTTTTTGTTCTCAATACATTATATGGTTCATTGCCATTGGCACACGTAGTCATTTCACTACTCAGACTTAACTCCAGATTGTTTATCGATACCTTAAAAGTGCTTGTACCAATACAAATCCCTAAGGGCTTCACTGCTGACAGACTGTGAGAACTGATCATTTATTCCTGCTATTTCTGGTTCTTAAGTCAGTTTCTGGTTTTAGGAGTGCTTCTCCTCATATTTCATGACAACTGAATTTGTTGACAAGTTTTTGCTGTGGGACTTTGTTGAAAGCCTTCTAGAACCCCAGGTAGATAACGTCTACCGTATCACTCCTGCCCATGCATTTATTGGCGCTTCTAAAGGATTCTAAAAGGTTAGTGAGCCAGAATTTTACTTCTGCAGAAGCCATACTGAATGTTTTTCAGCAGGTTTTGCTCTTCTATATGCTTGACTGCTGCAGTCAGACTACTGAGCAGGGCAAGTCACAGGAAGCATACACATCTGTTATTACAAGAGGTGTACTGGCTACCAGTCTGTTTCTCAGCACAATTCAAAGTGCCATTTAGGACCTATAGGGCCCTAAGAGGCCTGTATTCGGGGGCCCATTCTCTCTCTGAATTGTAGCACTAGTGTCCCACTTTAACTGCCATGGTTCCATTCTGTGGAATCCTGGGATTGGCAGCTTAGAGAATTTAGAATTCTCAGCCGGGACGTGCCAATCCCTCACCAAACTGCAAGGCTCAGGATTCCACAGGATGGAACTATCACAGGTAAAGTGGAATAATAGTGCTATAATTCTGTAATGTGAATGGTTATCCGAAGGACAGTATTCTCCAATATGAGCCTGTCTCTGTCCTGATGTCTTCAAGGGGTCCTTCTCTCTGCATCCGGTGGAAACACGGGAAAGGGTTTTTAAATGGTTACTTTCTGGCTGTGAGGTAGCTAGTCCTCCATTGTGTTCCGCTGGCAGACAAAATAAGTTTTTGTTTCAACAAGCCCCTAGCTTTCTCTGTTGCTCACAGAAAAAGCACTTTTAAGAATGTGCTAAATCGTATTTATTTAAATGGACATGTTTTAAAATTGCTTTTAATTGCATTTACAGTTTAATTATATTTTAACTTTTATATGTTTTAAAGATGTAGACTTTTAGCTATACCTGATTTAACTTTGTGAGCCACCTTGAACCCCATGGCTGGGGAAGAAGTGGAATGTAATTATAAGCAAACAAACAAATAAGTAGATAGACAATGATCAATAACGCTTTCCCCAAAATTACCTGAAATAGAGGTTATCTTCCCTATAGTTTCCTGGATTACCTTTGTCCCTAAGGATAAAATTTGTGGCCACTTTCCAGTTCTCTAGTACAACAGCTGATCTTAGGGACATGTTTACTATTCTTTAAGAATTCTCACCTGAGTACCATCTGGACCTGATTGTTCGTTTGCAGTTTGTCAGTTAGATCTTGTAAGTCCTCTCTTTCACGGCTACTTGCCTCTGCTCCTAACTTTCTCCTTCTGGAAGCATTCATTCTGGCACAGATATTTCCCCTGTTGGCCCACTGAAGGTTGGAACTGGGCCAAGAACAAGATGTATGATTGTGTCTCTTTTCCTAAAATTCCTGACAAACCAAATGTTACTACTTTCTTTAAATATTTTTTAAAGCGATTTAGGTTTAACTTAGGAAGAGAAAACGTGAAAATAAATTAAAAAATGTATCAGATATTTATGGGATGGGATAGTAACCCTGTTCACAAACCCAGGGGAAAATACATAAACTTATAGAAAACGTGCATATGCTGACATTTAGCAACAGATGTTATAACCACTCTCTTGTCAGTTAAGATACTGAAATTTAATTTACTGATCAGTTTTTATTTAGTGTCCCAGGCTCACAGGGGCCTGGGGCCTTCAGAGGTCCTGGTCCCATAGATTTCTGCTTTGTTCCCCGTCCTTCTGTCTCATCAGCAGTGAAGAAAGTTTTTTTTTTAATCATTCTGCTTCTCTGCAATCTCCTTATCCTCATTCAGAGCTCTTTCAATTTTATTGTTATCCAGAGGTCTAACTGCCTCTCTAACTTCCTACTATTTAAACAATTTTACATTGTTGATTTTGGTGCTATTTAGGATATGATCCTCAAAATACATTTTCTGTATCACTACTTCTCTTGCATTTCTTTTGTGCAAGTTTGTATTCTTTTCATTTCTCTTGGACAAGATTTCCAGCTTCTGAAACAAGCCTTTCAATCTCTAATAGACTTTTTCACGCTGCTTGTTAGCCATGCCAGTGACCTTTTGGACTTCATATTTTTATTTCTGACATGTGGTATGTGTTCTAGCTGAGCTTCTTACAAATGCGGTTCTTAGTAGGCCCCAAGCATTTGACCATTTTAACCTTTCTTTTAACTTCCTTTTCATCAGTTTCTTTACTGTAGAGAAGTTATCTCATTTGAAGTAAAACAGAACCATTTTGGTTGGTATTCCTGGTGCTTCCCAACTTATATATAAATTAAATTAAATAGCATTATGGGCACTTGTTCAGTTGTTTTAATCATGCTCACATTTTGCGCTGGATCTCAGGCAGTACCACTAAGATTAAGTCCAGAGTTGCATTTCCTTTGGTTGTTTTAATGAGCAGTGGTTCTAGGGCACATTCTTTTGGGATATCTAGATATTTAATCTCTTTGTTTTGGATGGAACATGCCTTTAACCTGTCAACCAGTTAACAAGTTCATTACATGCGTGTTATGAAAGTGATACTACATTTTCTCTTTTAAATGCTTCCCCTATTGTATTCTAATTCTCAGGATGCCTTTTAGCATGTTGCTTAAAAGAGTGACAGCATGTCCGTAGTACTAAGTCATGTCTGGTGCCTATTATTTGTCACCCACAGTGATTTTGTGGAGGAATCAGAGGCTTTAAAGGCTTATTTGACACAGTGCCTTCCCTAATATACTGAGCAACACCCCACCTTCACTGCGCCTTTTCCTATAATTGCTATTGAGTTTATATCCATAGACCAACTAATGTAAAAGCTAAGAGCTAAACCCTAAATGCTGCAGCAAACCATGATTAGACATCTGATTATCCAGGCTAGAGCAACAGCGATGAAGATGAGACACTGCTGGAGCCCACACACCCACTTATCTAGCCTTCATCTTTGCCTATTTCCACCCCGTTGGATGAAGATGGCTGCAGTGTGAGGTGTTCTGGGCTGTTGGTGGCATGCAACAGGGATGGAGGAGGAAGGTGCAGAGGGGGCTGGAGCAATGGGCTTAAAGCTATCATTCAGCCATCATTTAAGGAGATGAGGAAAGTGTATGTGGGGGGAGAGGGATACAGAGAAAACATGTGTGTATGTGGATGTGTGGATGTTTACAGAGAGAAAAACTCAAACAAAAGTTGCTAAACCCTGAAAGTGGCCCCTCGGCTTGCTGACATTTGCCCACTATGTCCTAATCCATTTCCATGCCATCTCTATTTGGACAACAAGAAATATTTTCACTTTCATATCTTGGGGATGGTTCAACCCAGACTGAATACTTTCCACCTCCTGTTGGCTTTCTGCCAGCGCTCAGTTTAAAAGCTGCTTTGCTATCCTGTTAATGTTACATACCAGCAGTTTCATTCTATCCTGTTTCAATTGGACTCTGCTACTTTTGTACAGGCCTGGCTTCTCCCAAAATGTTCCCCAGTGCCTAACAAATTTAAAGTGCTCCTCCCTCCACCACCATCTCATCCTGAGACTCTTCAGCATTGCTTGTCTATCTGACTCCACGTAAAGAACAGAGTGATCTAACTTGGAGAGCCTGGCATTTAGCCTTCTTCCTAACAATCTAAATATGACCAGGACTTCATGACTGCATTTCCTCATGTCATTGTGCCAATATGCACCACAACGGTAGAGAACAGTCTGATCTGTTACCTATTTTGAATACTTTTGGATTTTTATAGTTTTTGCTTTAGAACACACACCTATAAAATATTTTTAACCAAACTTGATATTTACATTTAGGCTGAGGTGCTAAACCATTCTGTACAAAGTCTGGGCCTGCCAGCTAAACTTTATTTTTCCCCTCTCAAAACTGTTAAGAGTTCAAATGGAGGTCTGAAACAAATTTTAAGGATTGCAGATACTACCACCCATACTTTTGTTTAATTCAAATCATAGGTAAAACTATCAACATTGTTTAGACAGTGCTCTAATTGTGTGTGTCTGTGTGTGTGAGAGTGTATATGAGAGAGAAAGAAGGAGAGAAAGGGAAGTTTTTGTGGGAGATCTCCTTTTTCCCTGTGTGCCAAGGACTGACTGTGGGAATTCTGAGTCTGTAATGATTAAGCCTCCCTAACCCCACGGCCATTTTAATGCGTTACAGTGGCCTTTTGGCAGACGTTCCTCCTTTAGATATAGTCCCTAAGAGGATGGCAGTGGCAACAGATGGCTACCACATCCGTGGGGCAATTAATCCATTCCAACTACAGTCGAAGGCTTTCATGGCTGGAATCCATAGGTTGTTGTGGGTTTTCCAGGCTTTGAGGCCGTGTTCTATTAGTATTTTCTCCTGACGTTTCACCTGCATCTGTGGCTGGCATCTTCAGAGGATCTTTATATTTTAATATTCTGAGGAAAATGAGAATCAAGACGCCTCTGAAGATGCCAGCCACAGATGCAGGCAAAACGTCAGGAGAAAATACTAACAGAACACGGCCTCAAAGCCCGGAAAACCCACAACAGCCAATCCATTCCAAATTGTAAGCCAGGCTTTACAGGAGCAATTCAAGGTGCTAAACCCTATTCGGAAACTGGTTCAGCACCTTGGACAGCTCATTTGCAACCAGTAATCCTGGAAGAGATTCACACACACACCACCAACAAAGGGGTTTGTCTGGACACATTAAGCCACCCACCACTCTTGTTTTAATTCCAAGAGACACCTTTTTAGTTGCATCTTACAGTGTATGAATATCCAACAAGAGTTTATTGAAATCTGTTGTGGGGTGGCAAGATACATTTCAGATGCCTTTAGATTCTGAAGTTTAGGAGTTTGGAAATTCAGCTATGTAGCATTCCACATTTCTCCTCCATCTGACCAAATTTCGCTAGTCGTGACCCATTCAGAAATGTGGTGCACCCTTACGAACCCCCCAAAGCCCAAACAATTGTGTATTTTGTTTGACTTCTCCCACCTACAGTGGTATTTGTCTTGCTTCGTTTGTAGCTCCAAGCAAAATAGTTTTAAATATTCCGAGGAAAATGAGGATCTAGAATCTTCCCTGTTTTATTTCAGTTTTAAAAAATCCCCAATAATTTCTATGTAGTTGCATCCTATGTACTGTATTAGTACTTTCTCCTATTGGGACTCGGAAATCTTGATAGAGAACAAAGAAGCTTTAACTCTTTGCTAGAGCTGCGAGGTTTCCGTCACTTCTGCCTGCAGCAGGGCTTTCCTACGGCAGCCGGTTTGAGACACACATATCGGCGCGCGCGAGAAAATGGCAGCCCCCGTAGAAGTATGCCATGTAGCTTGCTGTGCCAACGGCGCTGGTCCCGGCGTCGTCTCTTGGGGAAGAGGAGGACTCGTGGCTTTCGGATCGTGTCACTCCGTCGTGCTTTACGACCCACAGGTGAGACCTGGAGGGGATCGGGGATTTTGGCAAGGGCGGGGCTCTTGCCTGGCTAGGCAGCTTCTCCCAGGCATGTGCTTTGAATGTGTTTATTTGGGGGTGAAGACTTGCCAGGAAGGCTTCATCGCCTCTTAAAAGTGCAAGCTTAGATGCAGTTCAACAGGTGAACCTCCCAACCCCGAAGGCGGACTCAATGGCCATTTCTGTACCAGCCTGTTACAGCGCTGTGATTCCACTTTCAACATCCAATGGAATCCTGGGGTTTGCAGTTTAGGGAGGCCCCCTCCCTTTTGAGGCTCCTCGGTAAACTGCAAACCCCAGGATTCCGTAGAATGTTGAAAGCGGAATAATAGCACTGTAACAGTCTAGTGTGGAAATGGCCAATGATGGGGGGGGGGGAGCCCTCGTTTGATGCGTTTCTACCTCTCTTGCTGTTAGAGGGGCAGGAGCCTTGCTGTGTGGCATCACAGCTGAATTTCTGGACAAGTGGGTTGACCCAGGTTCATATTCTTATTTAACCATAGTTCACTGGGGACTGAGAACTTGGAAAAGTTCCTTTTTTGGACTGTAGCTCCCGGAATTCTCCAGTGGTCCTGATGGCTACACGATTCAGGGAGTTGTAGTCCAAAAAAGTAACTGTTCCAGTCTCTATGCTTTTTTAACCAGCGTTGCAGATGAAGATAAAAAGAACCTAACCACCTTGAAGAAAGGCAGGTTAAAAATATAATTAAAATGATCCAAATGGTGACATAGTATCTACATGTAAAAGTGAAAAAGCGTTCTGACCTAAGGACCTGCATAACGTGAAACTAGTTCGAGTGACCAAAGTGGTTTGGGTATAGGTCATAGAAACATCTCATAAAAATATGGATATTAAATAAATGATATGTACATATGTGGGAACTGATCTGTTGTCTCTGTGTTGCCTGCTTTGCTTTGCTAGTGTTAGATCATGGCTGTGTGCACTTCTTGAATGGCAAAAATATTTTCCCACAGTATTTTATCCATTTAACACTACTGTTAGCAAAATGATGAAACACTTGGTTTCAACAACATCTTTTAAAACTTGTCTGCGGAATGAACCTTTTTTTTCTTCCTTAACAGAAAAAATTGTTACATATTCTTGTTATAAATCTATTTGTGTGACCATCTTTCCTCTTCAGAAAAGAAAAGTAGTTGGTACACTGAATGGTCACACTGCAAGAGTTAATTGTGTACAATGGATTGACAGAAGTGATGGATGTAAGTATGGTTAAGATGTGTATAAAATTAAGGTTCATATTTATACTTGCCACTATTTTAAATAAGATGAATATGACCTGGAATTGTACAGAATTCTGATAATAGATTTTTGAATAGTTTAGCTTTTGACTAGATTTTGCTAATATTAATGTTAGGTGCAAGAGATAGGTGCTGGTAAGGCAACAGGTCAGAAGTGGATTCACTTGATATTGTCTAGATAGTACATGCAGTCTGGGAAATGGGTTGGGTTTAGACTGAAAAGACCCAGTCATACAGCTGTAGCAACACAGTTGCCTCAAGCCAGGTAGGGAGCAAATGAATTGCAGCTTACAAGGGAGGGAAGGGGGAATGTTCTTATTAAAAGCTCATTCACATACAAGAAACTGTTGTGCGAGTTTGGTATTACATGTGAAGGAGACTGGGAGAATACAGTGGGCCTGTTCTCATGCGATATTTGCACAGATGAATACAAGGACGTGCAAAGTGTCATGTACCATTATAGTTGATGAATACAGCAGATATATACCTGTGCTTCTGCAGGAACACACACGTTGCATCCATTTACTGTAATGGGATGCAAACATTTGCATTTTTGTTCTACATGGGGGTTCCTGGAACAGAACCCCCATATATACAGAGGGCACACTACAGCAGCTCTTTTTGAGCCTCCCCTTTATTTGTACTTCAGCTGTGCCCTTAAAGATAGAGCAGTGGGCTGTTAAAATTCCCCAAAAATTCTTGGTTGTAGCAGGGAGGGGAATGTTCATGGCAGTTAGTATTTGTTTTTAAATATAGAATTCACTCTATTTATAAATGTTTTGTTTTATTTTTGAAATGTATACATTCACAGAGCTTGTAAAGCCAATCTGCCCTTAAGCAGCTGTGGGGCCAGGGCTGAATGGAAGCCTGCACTACATAATCCTATGGGTTTATCCAGCCATCACCTCCTCTTTTCTTAATATCACCAATAGAATCATAGAATCATAGAGTTGGAAGAGACCCCAGGGGCCATCGAGTACAACCCCCTGCTATGCAGGAACACCCATCAAAGCATTCCCAACAGATGGCCATCCAGCCTCTGCTTAAAAACCTCCAAAGAAGGAGACTCCACGACTTTCCGAGGCAGCATATTCCACTGCCGGACAGCTCTGACCGTCAGGAAGTTCTTCCTGAGGTTCAAGTGGAATCTCCTTTCCTGCAGCTTGAATCCATTGCTCCTTGTCCTAGTCTCTGGAGCAGCAGAAAACAAGCCCGCTCCCTCCTCGACATGACATCCCTTCAAATATCTAAACATGGCTATCATGTCCCCTCATAACCTTCTCTTCTGCAGAGTAAACATACCCAGCTCCCTAAGGCGTTCTTTATAGGGCATGGCTTCCAGACCCTTCACCATTTTGGTTGCCGTCCTCTGGACGTGTTCCAGCTTGTCAATATCCTTCTTGAACTGAGGTGCCCGGAACTGGACACAGTATTCCAAATGAGGCCTAACCAGTGCAGAATAGAGTGGTACCATTACCTCCCTCGATCTAGACACCATACTCTATTGATGCAACCAAGAATCACGTTGGCTTTCTTGGCTGCTGCGTCACACTGCTGACTCATGTTCAGCTTGTGATCTACCAAAACTCCTAGATCCTTTTCACATGTACTGCTATCCAGGCACACATCCCCCATCCTATACTTGTGACTTTCATTTTTTCTGCCCAAGTGCAGGACCCTACATTTCTCTCTGTTGAAGTTCATTTTGTTAACTTTGGCCCAGCTGTCCAATCTGTCAAGGTCATATTGAAATTTGATTCTATCTTCTGGTGTATTAGCAACCCCTCCCAGTTTGGTATCATCTGCAAATTTGATCAGCGTGCCCTCCACTCCCTCATCCAAGTCATTGATGAAGATGTTGAATAGCACTGGGCCCAGGACAGAACCCTGTGGCACCCCACTAGTCACCTCTCTCCAGGACGAAAAGCAGCCATTGGTGGTCACCCTTTGGGTGCGGTTGGTCAACCAATTACAAATCCAACTAACAGTAGCCCTGTCCAGCCTGCATTTTACTAGCTTCTTTGCAAGAATGTCATGTGGAACTTCATCAAAGGCCTTACTGAGGTCAAAATATGCTACATCTACAGCATTCCCTTCGTCTGTCAAGCTTGTAACCCTATCATAAAAAGAGATAAGATTAGTCTGGCATGACTTATTTCTGAGAAATCCATGCTGGCTTTTAGTGATTATGGCATTGCTTTCTAAGTAATTACAAACTGACTGTTTAATGATTTGCTCTAGGATCTTTCCTGGAATTGATATCAGGCTTACAGTATTAATGATACAATTTAATTGTAGTGTTAAACATGGAGAGGGGAAACTGAACTGCACTTTATCAGTTTGTGAATCAGGATGCAGAGAGTATCTGTAGGTGTGCTAAGGGGTTGGCTTCTTTCTCACCCACTCCAACTTTTCATAACAGCTTCCCCTGCTTTAGCATCAGAGCCTGGGAAAACTGAGTTTCTTTTCGGAACTACTAGTCCCAGAATCCATGTCAGCAGATGCTTTCTGAGACTTCTAGGCCAAAATAATTTACTTTCCCAAATTATACTTATCAAAAACTGATTTCTTAACTCCCTTTGGATTCAGAGTGGGGTTTTTTTAAATCTCATGGGAACATGTAAGAAGTGCGACTAGGAAACCTTCTTAGGCATGCACAAATAGTTGCACACTTGTTTGGATCCATTCCATGTATTTTCCTTCTGTGATGTAGGCTTTCCTAAGCTGTCAGGATTCCCTGGTTGTGACTGTTGCGGTGAGAGTGTCCTCTGGCGGGCCTCTTCTACATTTGAAATGCATTGCTAGATGGTACAAAGAGTTGTAGCCAAATTGCTAACTGGGGCTGGCTAGAGGGAGCTGTCAGGATTCTCTGGTTGTGACTGTTGCAGTGAGAGTGCCCTCTGCTGGGCCTCTTCTATGTTTGAAATGCATTGCTAGATGGTACAAAGAGTTATAGCCAAATTGCTAACTGGGGCTGGCTAGAGGGAGCATACAACTTCCTTGTTGCAGCAGTTCCACTTGTTGCCAGTCTGTTTCTGGGCAGAGTTGAAACTGCTGCTGCTGACCTGTAAAGCTCTATATGGCTTGGGCCCGTACAGTTTGAAGGACTGCATCTCCCTTAACGTACCTTCTCAGAGCCTGTTCCCAGGCTTTGGTACTCCTTCCCTAGGAAGGCCAGGATGGCTCCCTTCTTGTTCTCCTTCTGTTGACAGCTGTAAACATTTTTGCGGCACCAAGCTTTTGGAAATTGAATGGGGTGGGCTTTTAATGTTGTGCTGTGCACATTTATGGTTCACATAATGTTTTCATGAATTTTAATGTTTTTAATGTTTTACTTTATGAATTGTTTAATTGGTTTTTAATCAGTGTTTATATTTATGCCTTCTTCTATTGTTAGCTGCCTTGAGTCCCACTGTTGGGAGAAAGGCAGGTATAAATTAATAATAAATAAATAACAACAACAAGAAGATCCGTAGTTTTTTTTTCAAGATAACACACCCAAGAGTGAATGAAACTCCTTAAAAAGGAGAATCATAACTCTGATATGCTGATTATAGCCTCAGTATTTCATTTTTTAAGGTAAATAGGCACTTTTGTATTTGCCTTAATAGAGTAGATGTATCAGGTTTTAAAGAGTTGTATTTTTTCTGCAGCTACTAAAAGTGTGAATGTGTAGGTTTTTAGGGCTGAGCAAAATGCAGTCTAGAGGCTACATGTGGCCCACGAGGTCTACCTCCCCTGCCATTGTGAACTTCCAAACCCTGAAAACAAATTAGATACAAACGTGGTAAATCTGGCATGTTTGCCCTCTAAATACAATATTGCCTCTCTTTTTATTCTAAATTAGCCAAAGGAGACAATTGAGTTTAGAGGGCAAATGATCTCTAGAACAGTGTATCTCAAGTTATTTGGTATAGAGGGCCAGCAGTTATTTTTTCTCATTATGCCAGAGACTGGCACCAAATTTTTGCCCATGGCCTACAATTTTTTGTTTGTTTCCTGGAAACTCATCAGGAATGAGATGATGGCTCATGGACTCACACCAGTCCAGGGATCATCACTTTGAGTACCACTGCTTTAGAGGCTTGTGAGTGTGTGATTTGTCATTTTTTGAACTAAATTTTGAGAATGAGAGTTGGAGGATGGTGCAGCCCAGGAAAGCTCAATGGAGGGCAAAATGCCCCAGAACCTTCAGAAGTTGCCACTGCTGGTTTATTATGTATGTGTGTGTGTGCAGGGAAGAGATTTCTTTCTTATTTTTTTTAAAGAGACAAAACCCAGCAAAATTTCTCTCCATGAGTAAGTTTTCAGAATAATGAGTAAACAATATTGTTGTTCCAAAATTTTGTACTGTTTTTGTATTAATGTTACAGGATATGACCTCATCTCATTTATTAAAAAAAAACATTATTTTTAATGCATCATTTCAAGCTCTAGTTGTCTAATATTCACTGAGATAGCAGAATGGAATGGAATCTATACATTCTCCTCTTTAGGAAATGATATAGTGTAGGAAGACATTGATACCAGTATGATTGTCATTAGAATAAAAAGATATGGGAAGGTGCTTTATATTGATAGGTCCATCTACTCCAGCAATGTCCGTCTGGCAGTGGCTTTCCAGGGTTTCACAGGTAGCAGTATTCCCTAGATCTGTTTGGAGATCCTTAGTAAACAGGCCTGAGAGTGCTTAGCGTCTGTAGTCAGACAAGATCAGATGTTTTCATGGTGATTAAAGTAAGCAAAATGTCATTTCAAAATCTTTTGAGTATGAATTGTTCAACATTTGTATTTCTCCACCTCTGTTTACAGCTTTACAGATGGAATTGATTTCTGGAGGGTCAGATAAACTTCTTCTTCTTTGGGAAACTCAAAATGAGAAGGTAAGTGGAGGCACTGTCATCTGTAAATTAAGAAAAAACTCATCTATGCACGTTTTTCAAAAAAGAAAAAGCAAACTGAATCCAGAACAGCTTCTAAACTGTTCTCAACCAAATACAACCTCCTTTATTATCTTGTCCAAATCTACAGTAAGTCTCTGTTATGTTAAGCAGTCTTGTAACTGAAAACAGTAACTGGACATTATCTGTATTTCACCCTCAATGAATGTCACAGTAAACATGAAATATATCTTTTCAGAAATTTATCACTTGCATATATGTTATATGTATATACATGCTATTAAGGGTGCATCCCTAAACATACTTGCTAAAGACTGAATATAGAGTGAACATAGTAATTTACGCCCAAATAAGTAGTGTGTGTGTATGTGTGTGTGTGTATGTATGTATGTATGTATGTATACACACACACACACACACACACAGACAAGCACATACATACATACATACATATGTATGTGTGTGTATGTATATGTGTATAGGGAGTGACCATGGTGATGAGTAATGCTTAGAAAAGCAGCTTTTTCAATTATAACTCCCAGAATGCCATAGCTAGCTTGACTCTGGTTGGTGGATTTTCTGGTTCTGGAACTGATGGTTGAGCTGGAGTAAGAAGAGGTGAAGTAGCCAGTAGTCAAGTGCAGTAGTTGAGTGACCACCTCCTGTACATCAAAATATGTAAGGACTTTTTTTTAGAAAGTTGCATTAAATATTCCTGTCATTGCCACGTTTCATTTTAATTCAGTATGCTCCTGTTCTTCTACTGTCTTGTTCTGATAATAAGTAAGCATTAATGCCTAACCCATTTACTGTTTTATGCATACTTAACATTTGTTTCATAGATTTGTTAATCAGTTTGTTTACCTCTCTTTCCATAGCCAAGTATCTCCATTTTCTTTTTACTTCAATATCATTTTGGAGCTGTCACAGAGTAGAAAAATTAGTACCACAGAAGCTAAGGATTCATCTGATCATCAGCTAGCAAACATTGACTTTACTAAAGGGCTTAAGGGAATTCATACCAATACCTCTTTTGTTGTAGATTACCTTTTTGACCAGGTGAATGTTGTAGTGACATTCAGCCTCAGTTTTCAGTGTGTAACAGAGAGCTTTTCAATCATATGAAGAAGAAAAATGCAAAAACAGAACAACATCCAATGGTATTTTATAGGCTTTTTAGCAAATAAAGACCATTGTTTTAGCATCCTGAGATGTGTATTCTTTTTCTCTGCATACATTCACTTGGGCCTTTCTTTGTCATAGAACAAGACTGGGGAATGTGTGGTCCTACAGGTACTGTCAGACTGAAGCTGCCATTTGCTGTGCTCAGCATAGCTAATAGTGAGCGACTGTAGGAACTGCAGGCTGATAGGAAGGCCCATTCGCCCTTCTCCCACTGTAATAAGAGAAAGGCTGCCTTAATTTTAATCTGCCTTGCTTGGCTAGATTTGTATGCAGATGCAAAGGCATTGCTTGTATATAAGCAATCTACTTGGGATGCTTGCTCACAGATGTGAACTTGGAGATAACAACACTTTATCCCTTCTTTGGCTGTGAGTGTAACTGTGAGGGAGAACTGTAGCTTGCAAACAAAACAGTGTTCTGATGTCTTCCTCTCCCATTCTCTGAGCAAAGCTGATGCCTGAGGAAAAGCAGTGCTCTGGTGATAGAAACAAATTCCTCTTTAATGTGGTACCTGCTTTCTTGGAACTAATATGCTGAAAAGCTGAACCCCAAGGAGAAATTCTAGTGGGATGAAGCATGAACTGTGACCATTGGTTCCCAAAGGCCTAGTTGGTGACTGAACAGACAGTGATTTCAAGACATTTCATAGGCTTACTATAGAAGTGTTTTTAACTGGTGGAGCAGAAGGCTAAATAAAGTTTGTATTCTTTTAAATTGGGGGCTACGTTCTTTTCTAAAATGGACTGCTTTAACTAAATGGAATTTAGAAGGCTCAGTGGAGGGAGGATGCAGTGTTGCTACATGCTAAATAGGAGGATAAATACTCAAATTATTCAGTTGCTAACATTTAGCTTAAAAATATTTGTTGTCTGGAAGGATAAATGACTTGCTCTGAGGAAATTCTGTTGGTATTTTCTTACCCTATGATGAATACCAATGTGCTGCAGGATATATAATGTCACATCTTATTCCATAGTCTGCAAACAACCACTGCTAGAAAATATATATTTACTTGAGGTGGAATGTTTGAGTAGCTGTCAGCTCCTCTTCCTCCTCTGAATGGGATCAACCTCCTAACAAACAGTGTGTGTCACAAATTCCTCACATAATGGTGTGGGAGATTCTTTGATGCCAGTAGTAGCTATGAAGAAAACAGGTTTTCAGTAGCAAAATGCAGTACATTTGTTGGGCCAATTTTAGTCTCAGCCAAGATTTGTCTTTTTTTTTTAAAGTACACCACAGTTAAAGATGTAAGGAATAATCACAATTTTTTTCAAATTTTTTAAAAATTTTTGCTAGACAAAAAAGAGTATCTTGACAAATTGACATCACACTGAGAAAATACTCAACCATTTCAGGACTTTTTCCTTGAGGATTTTTTTTTTGTAAAAAGCTCAAATACTCTGTATAAAAATGGATTTTTTCCTGCGTAAATATTGTGGGCAAAAGTCCCTGGAATAACACTCTGCTTCCCCAAAAAACAAAAACAAAACAAAACAAAAAACAGCTTTAAAGCTTATTTATTTTTGCTTGTGAGGATGAAGTGGGTGAATATTTAAATCCTTAAAGCAAGTAGCTGAAACTTGGAGACACTATTTATAGCTCTTCAGTGACAACATTATAAAAAGCCTATGTTATAGGTCTTGTTCTATGCCAATTCTGCAAAAAAAAAAATTCTAATAACAATAATAATAATAATACCACCATCACCACCACCACCACCACCACCACCACCACCTCTGGGACACTAAAGTGCCTGACTGATTGGATAAGAATTAATCACTATTTGCTATTAATCCATATTTTCCTTCAGTTGTTTTTTCTTCTGCCTCAAGGATTTTTCTTTAATAATATTTGCGTTCAATTTAACGGAATCCTTTACATTTTTGGCATATACCAAAATGTTTAATGCAGCTATAGAAAGTAGATGAGAATAACAATAAACACTGCTTTTGTAGACTTAATGGAATTCTAGTTTTTAGCCAAACACAGACTAACATAAATAATGAGAATGGAGTATGTGTTTCTAATAGAACCTGAAAAACATGGCACATTGTAATTGGCATACCTATGCTCTCTGTTGAGGCTTTACATCCAGTCATTTCCATGGTTGGACAATTCTGAAAACTGTATACATTGCATAGCAATTTGGCTTGAATGTGAGGGTTGTTGTCATTCCTTCAATGCATTTATATAACCTTCTATTTAGCTTGTGAAGTGCACACCTCTTGAAGGTCACACTGAAGCAGTGTGTGCTTTGGATGCAGTTTACATGACAAATGACTCTACAGCAGAGTTAGTTCTACTCATAGCTTCTGCAGCGTCTGACTCATCAGTTAGAATTTGGTCTAAAGAAGGAAAAGAAGGTAAGCTTCTGACTTTGCTGTATAACAAAGTAAGTATCAGAAATGATGTTCATATTCCCCATAGCAAGATTTGAGAGCCAGCGTAGTGTAGTGGTTGAGCATTGGACTATAACCCTAGAGACCAGTGTTGAGTTCCCTGCTTGGCTATGGAAACTCACTGGGTGACCTTGGGTGGGTCACACTCTCAGCACCAGAAATCCCTGCCTTTGGGTCACCATAAGTCAGAAGTGACTTGAAGGCACACAACAACAACAACCGTAGCAAGATTTGTAGTGTAAATGCATGCGTACTTAGTTTGTTTCATCGATTTATGTGTGAGTAGGATTTCAACCTAAGAGATATATGTCTTTGTCCAGCAGACAACCTTTTCCCAACCTTTTTTAACCCCTCAAAGTCACATACACTCAATGGTAATCTGTTTAGGGCTCAGTAAGGAAGGATGATTCCAACAATGCCCCCTTCCACATAGCCCTTCACAGCACACATATTCAGTTATGTACAGATTCAACCCTGTCTCCCTCTCTGTCAGCCAGGTGGAGATTCCCCTCCTACTGCTATTAAGCTTTTTCCCTTAAGTAGTTGAGGGGAAGGGGTCTCCATTACGATTCTGGGGTCAGCCCCTCCTCTGCACCAACTGCTGCTCAGTGCTCTTCTCTGCCTGCTTGGGTGGAGAGGGAGTAGCCACCTTGTGATCAGGACATAGTTGTCTTTTGAAAATGCAGGTCTGGTAGTCACACTTTCAGTATTCACATTGACTGGACAGAGCTGATGCAGCTGCAGGTTACACAAGCCATGAGTGGCCCATTCCTGTCCTTTCTTTTTTTTTTGAAGAAAATCTGGATTTCTGCCAGTTGCAATATGCTAGTTTAGAACAGTCATTAGTGTGCTATTCAGTGAAGTTCTAAAGGCTTTTTTAAACACTGCTTTTCTGAAAAATTGTTTATTGTTTGAATCTTTCTGTAAGTTGCCTTGGGAATATAATAAAAATCCGGTATAAAAGACGTTGTTTTGTGCCTTCAAGTAGTTTCTAATTTATGGCAGCTCTAAAGTAACCCTGCTGTGGGGTTTTCTTGGGAACCTTTGTCCAGAGGGGGTTTGCCTTTGCCTTCCTCTTAGGCTGAGAGAGTATGACTTTCCTAAGGGAACCCAGTGGATTTCTATGGCTGAGCAGGGAACCCTTGTCTCCTGAGTTGTAGTCTAATGCCCAAGCCACTACACCATGCTGACGCTTGCTTGCTCGCTCGCTCCCTCTCTCTCTCTCTCTCTCTCTCTCTCTCTCTCTCTAGTATAAAAATATTTCTAATAAATAAAATAAATGAAGGTGGCAGTCCAGTGGAGAGGCAAAGCAGAAGTACTTAATCTTAATTATAGGGAGCCTTGCTGATCCAGTGCAAGTTATAGTCACATTCGCATCAAACTAGAGGACAAATTGACATGAGACAAATTACTGGAGAAAAGCAATGGCAGGTGAATAAAACCTCCTTATTCAGAAACTATTTATGTTTTTAAGGATCAAATATTGTGGATAGTCACCAATGGATGGCCATTATCTTCATGTTTGTCTTGTGAGTTTCTGGATTATTGGTGTTAGAAACAAAAGGGTGAACCAGATGCTTCAAGCAAAATACATCCTAGATCACCTCTTTCTGTGGAAAAAACCCTTTGGTTATAGAGCTCCCCATTGGACTGATGCGAGTCATGTATCTACCATGATGTATATCTGCCATTCATGTCAGCATCTGTGGGGTGTAACTGGAGAACCCTTTCATATATTTGTTTTCTAGGGGTTCCAGACAGTTGAATAGTGTGCAAGTATGCAATTTTGATATCTGGTGACTGATAAAATAATCTGTACAACTCATGTAAAGAATGCTCTGATGATTTAAAAAAAAAGTGTTAGCTATATTTTATTTAGTATGTAGATGTTTTCACCTGGGGTGGGTGATGCTTTCCAGGTGTTTCGGATTATAATTCTTGGAATCCTGTGCCGTTGTCGATGCTGGCTAGGACTCATGGGAAATGGGGTCCAAAATCTGAAGAGGACACTGTGTTATCTTTCCTTCGTGTATAATATAGCCCCACTTCATGCTCTTGTGCTGTATCTGTTAAATGTGTTTGGTATGTAGCTATATTATCTAGCAGTAAGTGGGTAGTAATAAAGGAAAAAGAATTCCTCGACTGCCAAGTTCAGTATGACTTGTAAAGAAGGCTAGACTATGATCCACTGCAATATCTCCTTTTTAGCTTTTCTAGACCTTATTCTTTTCTCCCGTTCTTTTGCACAAAAGTGTTTTGTCTTTTCTCTCTCAGTTAAATGTCTTCAGACGCTGCTATTTGGAAATGGGTTTGCAATGGATGTTTCTTTGTCCTTCTTGCCTGGCACCTATAGTAAGTGTATCTACATAATCATTGCACCCAGTATAGTTAATGGTTGGTGGCAAGATTCAAACGTTGGGTCAAATATTCGGTTTTAAAAGCTGTTACTAAAACTACAGTGCTGCAATTGTAATATCTAATCCTATGGATGCTACCTAGGCAACACCCATTGTCACACTCCCATTACAATGTGACTTGACACTTTTTCCCTAGTTGGTGTAATTTTAAATTCCACCAGACTGAATCTATGAGAAGTTATGAGGGAGTTCTGAATATTGATAGTTTTCTTTAACAAAGTATTTATTTGTTTGTTTCCCAACCTGTATCTCAGAATAGTGTACAGTAAAATCAATTTAGAAAAATGTAAAAGCAATAATTTTGGAAGATGAATCACATATTTAATTACTTATCTCTTAAAGGAAGACAGTTTTAAAACAAGTTAAAGCAATTTAAAATTGTTTCAAGTGATAATTCAACCATAGCATATGTGCAAATTCAAAAAAATCAGTTAGGCCCAAAAGGCTTTAATAAAAAGTCATGTTTTTAACTGCATGCCAGAACGACACCAGTGTTGTTGCCAGTTGTGTCTCTGAAGGGAAGATATTTCATAACTGGGGTGCCACAGCAAAGTAGGCCCTCCCCCATGTCCTGCCACACCGAGGGATACAGAGGAAAGGACTCTATAACACACTTCATTTCTCAGGCAGGCATATATAGGGAGATGAACTCCCTCGTGCATTGTGATCCAAAGCTGTTCAGGACTTTAAATGTCATCACTGACACTTTAAATTCAGACTGGAAACATATTGGCAGCCAGCGCAAGTACTTTAAAACTAGTATTGTACTGTATGGTATTCCATTCCACAGTCTTACTACTGCATTTTGTGCTAGCTGGAGCATTTGAGTTGTGTTCAAATGTAGCCACATTTACAGTACATTGCAGTCTGGTGTAGAAGTTAACAGTGGGTGGACTACTGTGGTTAATTTATAATCCTGTATGAGTCTGTTCAGAATTAGTTTTCACTGCAAAGCAATAGAGCTCACTTCCAAGAAGATGGATATGGTATTACAGATCTTTCTTCTCAGAAGGAAGTCTTGTTAAAGCAAATTCCAGCTAAGTATGTGTAGGATTTAAGCCTGAGATTGTTTCTGCCATTTGCATGTAATCTATTTTCTTTTTCTGGTTTAAAAATAAAAAGATCTTGAAATAACGCATTTTCAACAATTAATGTGTCATTTCAGTACCAGTACTGGCTTGTGGTGGAGATGACTGCAAAATTCATGTATATGTGCAGCAAGCTGGACAGGTAACTACTGTTTCTGTCTCCAGTCCTATAAATGGTATGCCGTGTTTTGATATTCATTTTAGTGTAGTTCAGCCAGTGAGAGCATCGTCTCTGATTGCTGAGTGCCTAATTTGATGGTCTGAAGATGCAGGCAGAATACTTTGGGAGAAGGTGCTCCTTTAGATATTTAGGTCCAGGCTGTTTAAGAGTTACAGTGAAAGTCAGTACTAGCACTCTGAATTTATCATGGAAGTTTATGGGTAGCCAAAGGGGATCTACAAACACAGCATGAGATAGGATCTAAATCCGCTCTGCTGAGCAGGATATAGGCAGCTAGCTATATTATGTACCAGGTGAAGCTTCTAGATGAAAAACAGACCCAAGTGTAACACATCACAGTAATCTATTTGAGAGGCTACTATGATATGGCTGGCTGTGCCAGACTTGTAAATTTGTAAACCAGATAATGGTAGTAGAAGGCCTTTTGTCTCTTAAGACTGCTTGAGCCTTTAGTAACAAAGCAGGATCCAGAGAAATCCCCATACATCAGTGCAGGATATTGAAACACTGATTTTCATACTACCTAATTAAGCTTCTTGTTTATTGCAGTTTCAGAAAACTTTGGTACTCCATGGCCATGAAGACTGGATAAGAGGGGTTGAATGGGCAGCTAATAGTAAGTATTAAAGTACCTTCCCTACATTTCCTAACCTAATGTGAGAGGGTGGCCAAGATCACAAGAAAAAGCCAAGCATCCAGCATAGTTTTTATCCGAATTGCATATTAACAGGCACAGGATTTTAGATAGCATGAGGGAAGGAGAGGAATTGTAGAACCTGATAATGAGAGTTTTTGACGTTATAGTGAGATATTCCTTGTTAGGATTCAGCTCGCATGAATTTTCTGCTTCATGTTTTGAAGATAGCATTGATGTAAGGTTAAAATAATTTTAGAAGATTCCATAATGTGCAAGTGTGCTGTTTTCAGTAATGCTGAAATGGAAATATTCTTTTAGTTTAGAGTGCTTTATATATATATTTTTCAAGGATAAAGGTGCCTGACCCAAGCATCCTAGAGTTCACACTCTGTTGCTGCAGACAAATAGAGGTACAAACAGTGAAGTCTTCTAGTACAACTTCTTTGTACAGGAGGATTAGGTTTTATGAAGAGCATGACATCTTCAGTGGAGAGATTGTTGGATGTAGGGCACATGAACACACAGAACAGATTTTACTTGCTGTAGTTAGGGCTGCAAGTACTTTGTGCTAAAAAAATTAAGATTCTTGGTTAAGGAAATATAAATGATCTGTTCTGTATAAGTTATTCAGATGCAGTATATCTTGTATTTTTTATCTTATTTTCTATAAGCTAGGACTTAGGGAGGGAAAGAACATAGAAGCCCCATGTGCAAGTACTGAAGATCCATTTAATCACCAGAAATTAATATTCCCCATTGTCCATTCACTTTCAAAGGATGCTTTTGCAACCATAATGATTTGGCATTTATTTTAAAAAAATGGTGGTTGAGATTCTTGAAAATCTGAATTACATAACAACGGCCTCTCATTCAACATTTTTCCTGCTGTTCCATGAAATCTTAACACATATACAAACCTGTCTGTAACTTACAACTTGATATGTGATATGTATCACATTATCAAAAATGTCTCAGCCTTAGAAGTGATGGGATAGCAGAGAGGATTTTTCTAATGATAGATAACTGATTCTCACTTTTCTGCAGTGGTGGCATTCTGTTTTCCTGTGAGGCAAGAGGCTGTGCTAGTGATAGCAGTGCTGCTGGTAGGGTGTTCCCTGTCAGACAGGCTTTTGCTGAGGAGCCAGACTAAATGTGCCAAACAGATACTGGGCAACAGCAATAGAAGGGGTGGCACTGGTGGAAGATCTCTCAGAGACAACAGCAGTGATACCATAGCTAACACTTGTTAGTACTGTACAGAAGGAGAAACGGTAAACCACATTTGAATGTCTTATTGCAAAAATGCTATGATGAGACAACCCAAAACAATAACCAGAGATAGTAACAGAAGATGACACTCCCAGGTTGGAAGACACTCAACAAACTGCTGGGGTATAGCAGAGGACAATTGCATGTAGTGCTGTGGCTAATGGTGCAACTAGAATCAAACCAAAAGGATGTTCAGCTGCTGATGTGCTCAGAGGTGAAAGGAAAGTCTGAAGCTGCATAACACATAGGGACATGCAATGTGAGAAGCATGAATTAGGGGAAGCTAGACATAGTAAAACAAGAAATGGAATGTATAAACATTGTAGTCCTTGGGCTGAGGACAGGAATGTGACATTTTGAGTCAGATTGATTATGTAATGTTTTACTCAGGAAATAAAAATCTAAGACGAAATGGGATGGCATTAATAGGAGAGATGGAGCAAAAGCAGCCAAAACATATAACATAAAGTTTGACTGAATCATATTGATAAGACTTCAGGGAGAACCCATCAATACAAGCATAATCTAAGTTTATTTTCTAACAACAGAGGAAGAAACAGAAAAATTCTATGCTGGAGTCTAGGAGGAAATTGATTACACACCAAAATAGGACTTCTTGTTAATCATAGGAAATTGGAATGCAAAAGTAGGAAACAGGGCAGAATAAAAGATTGTAGGAAAACTTGTCCTTGGATCAAGAAATGAAGCAGGAGAATGACTGACTGAATGTTTAAACACATTCTTCAAGCAATGAAAGAGGTGACTGAATGCGTTGACATCACCTGATGGCCAATATAGAAATCAAATAGATTGCATAATTAGAAGCAGAAGATGGAGAAGCTCCATTCTCTCTGCAAAAACAAGGCCAGGAGCAGCCTGTGGCATAGACCATGAAATGCTAATATAATTTTTAGAGTAAAACTAAAGAGCACTAAACCAACCATTGTGCTGAATTATAACCTGAATAATATCCCTGTAGAATTTAAAGATTATGTAAAAGGGTAGATTTGCACTATTAAGCCTAAATGACTAGGAGCCAGAAGAACTCTGGACTGAAGCTGGGGCACTGTCAGGGAGGAATGAAAAAAGACACTATATGCAGCTTAAAAGAAAACCTACTTCAGGACAGACGAAAAGAAGTACTGTCTCACATGTCACATAGTCAAAGTATAGGATTTGCTTGGGTAGGATGTAGTGATCATTTCCACCTTGGACACAAATTCATGGAAAATAAGGCTATCAGTGTGTACTAGTCATGATGGCTACACATTATCTTCAGTGTTATAGGCAGCAGCTTGCTAGGAAACCCTGGAAGCAAGATAGCTTTGTGTGTTTCAAGGGTTCCAGAAGCATCTGGTTGGCCTGTTTGAACACAGTGGTGGACTAGATTAGCCTTTGGTATGATTCGGGAGGGCCTTTCTTATGTGCTCATGTCAGATGTGCCTTGATGGTTTCTCCTGCCCCACTCAGCACAGAATTGGGCCAGTTCCTTTCTCTTAGGACCTCTCTACACTACACGGTAATAGTGTTATTATTCTGCTTTCAATATCTTGTGGAACTCTGGGGTTTGTAGTTTACTCAGGCCAAAGAGCTCTCTGGCTGAGGATTCCAAATGCTCCTGCCGAAACCGCGAACCCCAGGATTCCACAGGATATTGAAAGTGAAATAATAACACTGTAATTGTGTAGCATAGAAAGGCCTTCAGATTCACATTGCTGTTATGTAACCCAAAACTGTGTATTCATAACAGTTCAGGTAATACTGAACATTTTCATCCCTGAAACAGCCTAGAGCTGTTGTTCTGCATATAGATAATTTTCCTGAAGTATCTGAAAAGACCCACAGAAACTAAAGTTAGGTTAGGCATTTCTCTAGTACTGCAGCTAATATATCAATTTAATGTGAATTCTGGTCCATTTGCTTTGACAAAGTGTTTCCTTCAGCAGAAGTTAGGAACTTGCTGAAATACTGGTTTCATCTGAGTGAGGAGTTTCCAGCTTAATTTTTTTTCTTTCTTTTTAATCGTTGATTAAATTTCTTTAAAAGATGGCAATCTCTTCTTGGCAAGCTGTGCTCAGGATTGTCTGATAAGGATCTGGAAGATGTGTGTTACTTCATCACTTGTGGAAACCCAAGATGAGGACATTATTAGGTTGAAGCAGAACATTTTCACCGTGAAAAATAATAGTGGTAAGATTGCACTTTATGAATTGCTGTTGGCTTGTCCCAGGTTACATTGAATTATTTTCTGCAGTCCCAAAAGGAAGTTTAAAATTGAAAGTTGGTTGCTTTGCTTTGCTTTCTTTGAGAACCTTTTCTCCTTTGTTTGGGAAAAATTGACTTATGGAATATTTCCCAACTGTATCAGTAACTGAGCTAAAACAAGTCAGTTTTATTTTTTATTTATTTATTTTTTAATTTTAGTTAGCCTTACAAACAACTGCTCCATTCCTGTCACAAGAAACCATTCGTCTTATTTCTTGAACAGAAGTTTAATCTTTTCTACAATGTAACCTATTTACTAGGAGAGAGAAGAAAAAAAAAATGACATTCTTTCCAGTTGTGTGAAATGTACTTGAAACTGCTTTTTTTCTGAAAATATTTTCCCTGTTAGTATGTTCTGTTTTGTGACTATATGGGAGATGTACCTACACCCAGCACTGTGCATGACAGAAATGATCCTGAGCTCTATGTCTCTGTTTCCTAAACAGACTGCTGGAGGTGCTCAGTGATGTATAAGTGGTGTACATTTTCTTTTAGAAATTTCTGCAAGGCTGAGTTATTTAAAGTGTCTGGGCACTTCTTGACATTTAGCTGCTTAACCATATTGCCCGTACTTTCCATCAAAATTATGGTTAGTGTCCAAAAGGAAAGAATAGGTCAAGTTATCTTTTTACGCATATCCAGTTGATTTCAAGGAATTATCAATAGAGTTGTCTTGTGGTGTTCTCATATGAAGCTGCCTGATGCTATGGTACTATCACTGCTGGTGTTTCATAAATAGTGAATCACAATGCCGCTTGTCAAAATAGCCTTGAAGATGTTAATTCTCTTTTTGCTTTGCTTTGTGGTAGGTTTAGAGACATCTTTTGCTGTTACACTGGACTCCGTATTAGCTGGTCATGAAAACTGGGTCTATGCTGTCCATTGGCAGCCTTCATTTTTCAAAGGTAAGAAAGTTATGTAAGCCGTGATTCATAGTACAGCTAGATATGGCCAAAAACATGGATCTGCTGCTGAAAATGACAACCCTATACTGACTTCTCTCCCACCCCCACTCCCCTTGTAGTGAATATTTGTGACAAGACATTCATCATTTTATATATTTTTCCATGCCCACGGCAACTGGTGATGCGGAACAGGGTCTGGGGTATGGAAGACAATGGCATCATTTGACACATATCCATTACTAAATATTTTGGAATGGGAAACTTGGCATGGGATGCTTGCCTTCTGTTCTTGTTATGCCCTTTTATGTATAATATAATCTTATCAGTGCTGTGCTGCCATATGCAATAACTATGCGCGCTGCATTTCTTCTATGTGCTGCAGTGATTCAGTTGAGTCCATGGAAGAGTTGCTGTTTTAGACTGAAGTTACCATGATCCTCCAGCAAATATGACCACTTACCACAGTGGCTGGCAAATGCTATGAGCTCTTGTCAAAAAAGTGACTTTTTCAAGCTGTGGTTCACTTGTGTTTCCTTAGCTTCTTCCAGCATATGTAGTTGGATGCTTCTAAAGAAATAACGCTGTTCTTAGGGTTGAGGCAGAAGTAACATTGTCAGTTGCTGTACCCAGATTAGGTCTACTAATGTTTGATGTCAGTACTGATATAAGGATTTTTAGTGAGTTAAAATTTGTTAAAATTTGCATTTCAGAAGGGAGAGGTCAGTGGTCTTCAACAGTGCTATGCACAGTGCTAGTTGGCAGTGGTGCATTGGCAACAAGTCTTAGAAAGTTAGAATCTCATATTCTTTTTGAAAAGAAATGTCTGGCAGTAGTTTCAGTGGCTGTACCCCGAATCCCCTAACAAGCAAGATAAGGTCCACTTTTAATGATTTCATTGTGAATCTAGATTTGGCATTCTTGACTTCTCTCTCTTTCCAAAAGATTTCCACGATTCTACCAGTACAACCCCCTGTAATTAATCAGTCAGTGGGTCACGATTTCTCATCTGAGGACCAGTGAATCATGCAGTGGGTCATTCCAAATGATGACTGTCCTTGCACTATTTTTTCCTCCCTCATGATTGCGGCAGAATTAGTATAATTTGAAAGATATGATCAAGAGAAAATCCATATGCAAACATCACCTTTTAAAACAGGATAAGACAAATGCTACAGTATCTAGTCTCCATTTCATAATATTTTTTGCCCACATAGCCTATTCAGAATGATGTAAAGTGCAACTAGATATTTACACTCTCTGTGGTTCAGTACAGTTCGTTCTACATTGTACCTTTGTGGATTTATCTTTTAAGTCATTTGCGTCTCTTTACACATGCAATATTTAATAAAAAATGCATGATAACATCTTATATGTGGGTAATTTGTTTCTTTGTACTGTAGATGGCAGGATGGAACAACCAGTGAGGTTACTCTCTGCTTCAACGGACAAAACTGTGATCCTTTGGGCTCCAGATGAGGAATCTGGGGTGTGGTTGGAACAGGTAGACATGCTATTTCTGTTTTCCATATTTGCATTCCTATCCACCCTAGTTCAAGACATTTAGCATTAGGAATCTGAAGTCAGAGTACAAATCTAAAAGCATTCAGGAAGAAAATAATCTAACCACAAAAGACTGTTTCTTTAGGACAAAGAAACATTCTGCAGTATTTCAAATGACAGACAGCCAATCCTAAAAAGCAGTAGAGCTGTTAGGGGTATTCACATCTTACCCTGTACATTTATTTACACTATACCTACATGTGTTCAGATGTTTGTCAGAATTTCCATCACTATTTTCATTCCTAAGCTGTACCCAGGTGCAATAATCCTCCTGAATTCAGGGTACAAATGAAGTATACATCTGTACACTCCAAAATAAGCACATGTATGTTTGCGTGAATTGAACAACGCATACTCACTTTGTATGCGTGTAAAGTGCAGTTCCCTATGTTTTGCATGGAGCATCACTCTTTTTGTCCCTAAGGAGTTGCTGTGGGAAATTCTGAGGGTGGTTTGTGTGTTAGTTATGACTTAAGAGAAGAAAGATACTCAGGGAAGAAAAATCAAGGAAAGTTACGTGAATTTAAAAAAAAACCTAGGTAAAACAACGGACCCGCTTTGATCTTGGAAGCTAAGCAGATTTAGCCCTGGTTAGTAGTTGGATGGTAGACCACCAATAAATACCAAGTGCTGTAGGCTGTATTTCAGAGGAAAGAATGGTCAAAACGACCTCTGAGTGTTCCTTAACTAAGAAAACCTTGTGAAATTCATGGGGTCATCATAAATTGACAGATGACTTGAAGGCACATAAACAAGAGAGTATAAGATAATAGTGTAGTTGATGCCCTCAATACAGGAGTCATCCAGCAGGAACTTTGATGCCAGAGAGTGGCAGGATACTTGCCTTTCAGCCGGTGATTGTACGGCAGGAGACAGACTGAAATCCTGAATGGCCATCTGATTTATTGGACTCCATCCCTCCTATTTTTTGTTTGTTTCTTTGTTTTGTGGTTGTCCTTGTTGCTTTCTTTTCCTCTTTTCCACCTCATATTACATCAGTTCTTGTCAGTATTTGTATTTCATTAGCTGCCTCTGTTACACTTCTTCTTTATGTGGAGTTCCCTGTTAGGCATTATGCCTGCCAAACGCTGATACGTTGTACTCTGTGCATTTTTATGATCTTTTCAAAAGGCCACTTAAGTTAGTGGCTATTGTTTTACCTTGCCGTGGACTGGAAGTAATAATGGTTTGCTACAAAGCATCACTTGCAAGCTGAAACCCAGCTTGCAAGTGAATCCATACTCCTGGGTCTTCAGAGTGATTTATTCCCACATATCCCTTCCTGGTATTTGCTGTGGCTTTTGGTTACATGGGAACATGTAGATTGGGCCTCTGTCAGAAACCAGAGAGAGTGTAACTGTGGTTCAAAGTGGGCTTGCCAACCATGGTGACAAGGGAGACTGGATTGGGTTACCCATGGCTTGTGTCACTGCACATGTAACAAACAAACAAACAGATAAACAAGGGCTAAAACTGAATAGGGAAGGGAGAGGATTTGGTTTATGAGGCTGGGTTCCAATTTGAAACCAGGTTTTGGAGGCAGGCAGTGTTCTATCTGCCTTGGGCCCTTGTGATGGGGAATTAAGCTGATTAGCCATTGTTTGGAGAAATACTCCCCGTTATATTTGTAGTGCTGGCTGCCTGTTAGCTTGGCAAGTAATCCCGTGGAATAATTGTAAATATTCAGATGCATTACTAGTAAATATGTTGAAATTGATTTCATTCCACTCCTTGAAAAAAAATCCCTGTGTTTTAATAGTTTCTGGTTCCTTTTTAAATATGTTCTTAAATCTGTCAATATGCGTCTTAAAGAAACTGAATCAGTTGTTTCATGGTTTTGAAGTTAAGACATCTTTTGTCTTAGAAGGCCTTTCTTTTGTCTTCACTTTGAATGGTAATGCATAGGTGAAGATTGGTTATTCTGCTCAGTGTTAAATCCGTGTAAATAAGAGTGATGATTGGCTCACATATTTTGTATCTAATTTCTCAAAAAGGTTCGAGTAGGAGAAGTGGGTGGAAATACACTTGGGTTTTTTGACTGTCACTTCAGCCCAGATGGCTCAATGATTCTTGCTCATGCATTCCATGGAGCTCTGCATCTTTGGAAACAGCAAGCAGAAAACAAGGCAAGCCAGTTTATTTCTACTTCTAAAACGAGATAATGTGCACTGAATATTGTAATATTGTAAGTGATATCTTTTTGCTCTTTCAACACAGAGAACTATAGATCCATTCTGAACATCTCCTTTAATTTGTATCATAGATAGTCATGAACAAGATGAAAGGAACTTAGGTGACTAGGGTTTGCCTCTTGAATAGTTTGGATGGTAAACTTATTAATGTGTGAAGTTGCCTTTATTCTGAGTTAGAGCATAAAGCCATCTGGCCCAACATGGTTTACTGGTGTAGTAATTGCATTCCCAGGTATCAGAAAGAGATCTTTCCCAATCCTGCTCCTGGACGTTTTAATTGCAGAGTCCGGGGCTGAAGCTAGGACTTGCTTACAATTTGTCTATCTATAAGCCCACCCCAAGCTGCCCTTGTGGGTTGGTAGAGCAGTTAGGAAGGGAAGGATGATGGGCAGTGCAGGATAATCTTGTCCCTTTGGTTATAAATATTTCAGAACATAAAGATGTTTTGACATCCAGCAGCTGAACATATGTCTGATATTTCTGCTCTCATCCTATTTTGGATCATCACTTTCAGTGAGCATAAATCCTTTCATTTGGGCCACCTTGATTCAAAACTTTCCTTTGTTAGCTGTTTTTAGAGATGGGCACCGTGCAGCCCATGGACTGCACATGGTTCTCCTTATCTATTTTTTTACTTTCCCCCTAACTACAAACCCATGTTCTGATTTTCTTCTGTCAAAAAGTCAACTTGCTAATTTTTTTTAAAGTTGGGCCTTATTTCAGTGTGTGTGTATTTGTATGTGTGGAGGTGGGCTGTGGAGGTGCTCCATCCTCAAAACTGACATTTTCAAAAAGTGTTTAAAAAATTTTATGCAGGGAATCACATTTTTGAATGGAGTGCAGCCTCCCATGGGTTCTTAGAGGGCAAAGTCGGCCCTTGAATCCACTGATGTTTCCCAGCTTTGATTAATCTGTGATCTACATTGTTTTGCATTGAGGGGATCTCTGTATCTAACATACCTTTTGGGTGAGCCACAACCTATAACAATAATGCTCTCAATTTAACAGAGAGAATGGACTCCGGAAGTGGTGATTTCAGGACATTTCAGTGGCGTACAAGCTGTGAAGTGGGACCCAGAGGGAGAATTTATCATCTCTGTTAGTTCTGACCAAACAACAAGAATCTTTGCTCCATGGAAAAAAGAGAACAAAGAAGAGGTGGGTTTCTGATTGTTTTTTAAAAGCAAGGTTGTTGAATTTTGCCTAAGATACATTCTAACAGTATGTGAAACATTTATAATAGTTTACCTCAAATTCTCCTCTCTTTCTTTGCTCAGTGCTCTGATCTGTAAATTTGGTACTTTGGCATTATCACGATATTGCTGAAGTGTAAAAAATTCTAGTTATTGTACTGGAAACAGTTGTTTAAAAAGAATGGTTGGTTATTTGTAGACCTCCTTTTAGATTTAATTCTGTTGTTGTTTATGTAGTATTTGTTGTTCTGTCCATTTTCCTGTGAGGAATATAAATGTATTTAAAGAGAAATTTTGAACCAGCATGGTGTGATGAATGGAGTTGGGCTTAGACTTGGTTGGGATATTGGACCTTTAGTTGCTCGATGTTCCTTTTCCATGCAGGGTCCTTTCCTCTACACTGGCTTGGTTGCTTATGAATGAAAGAGGATCTCTGGTATTTTCAGGGAGGACTGAGATGGAGTGGAAGCAGGAATGCTGTAGAGGAAATGGGTTGAAATACACTAGTGGAGTTGACATTAGATTAATGGGGTAAAAGTTATCAATTTTTCTCTAATAGACTACAAAAGACGTAAGTATAAATATATAAATGGTTATTTTACTAGGTGTCATGGCATGAAGTAGCAAGGCCCCAAGTCCATGGGTATGACATGCAGTGTCTAGCAATGATTGGGCGATTTCAGTTTGTGTCTGCAGCAGATGAGAAAGTTCTTCGTGTTTTTACTGCACCCAGGAGTTTCATTGAAAACTTCAGCAACCTTTCTGGTGTATCTCTGGAGAAACTGTATTCTGGAGTAAGTGTGTATTTACTTTCTTTTAAAAAGAAAAATCAATAATGACTTTCCACACTATAAATTTAGAGCACTGTATGAGACTTGGCAGAGTTTTGAACATATGAAAATGCCGCATTGAGTCAGGTCGTTGGTCTAGAAGAGCCTGCTTGGACTAGCAGCAGCTCCCTAAGGTTTCTGGTGGGTATTTCCACTTGTCACCTAAGAGACTTTAATTGGAGGTATTTGGGACTTGTCGTGGCATCTCCATCATGTAAAGTATCTACCACTGAGCTATACTTGCTCTTTTGTTTCTTGGAGACACATAAATAACTTAGGAGTATGGAACTCTCTTACAAACAAGAGAATCAAAGCTAGTGTGAAAGTTCTGCATGATCACAAAGTTTACATGTATAGTTTTGCGACAGAATTTTGAGACTGAGTTTGGATTTTTCTAGCAGTCACTGTTTTTTGTAACATATTTCTGGAGCTAGCTTGGTGGAGGCTGGAAGCCCCTGATGTTCCCTGGTGTGTAAAGCTGTGGTGGAAGAGTGTGATGCCTCTCAGCCATCTTGATTGTTAATCCCATTACAAATATGCACTTGTGCTTGTATGAAGTAGCAGGAGATAATATGCATACCAAATCTCAGTTTTATAGCTCATGGAAGGTCAAGTTGAGGGCCACAACAAGGCTTATTAACCTTTTTAAAGCTGGTGAAATAACCATTTTGTTTACAAGTGAGAACAGATCTCCAGTACTTATGTGGAACATTTTTCTTTTTAGGAAATGATTGATCTTCCAGAAGGGGCTACTGTACCAGCCTTGGGTTTGTCTAACAAGGCTGTCTTTCAAGGTAATATGCTTCCGTTGTTGATTAACCACACCTTGTTTTGTCTGAGACTAATAAACTTTAGTTGATTTTAATCATAGTTTGTTTGAAACAGCAAGACTTGTGTGTGCACATTAATAAAAGTGTTTCTTCTGATATACAAACACAGCCACTCTCTTTCTTCTTCTCTATCTTGTTATGTATGTGTGCTGTGTAGGCATAGACCTGTTATTAGTAAATAGCTAGATATAGTTGATTTTGACTGTTGCTGAGTTCTTATAGTCTCTACTGTTCACATTAGACGAAACCTGGTGCTCATGTTGCCCTCTCAGTGTTGTTGGGCTGTAAATCCCATCAGTCTTAGCCAGCATAGCCTGTGATAAGGAAAAATGGTGCTGAAGTCCAGCAAAATCTGGAAGGCTACGTGTTCCGTTGTGTGTGTTTGTGTGTCTTCAAGCTGACCTATGGCAACCCCATGAATTTCATGGGGTTTTCTTAGGCAAGGAGTATGCGGGGGAAGTTTTGTCAGTTTCTTCATCTGAAATATAGACTACATTGGTGGTCTCCCATTCAAATATTCATTGGTGGTCTCCCATTCAAATACTAACCAGGGCTGACCTTCCTTAGCTTCCAAGATCAGGCAGTTTCTGGTGCCTTTCCCTAGCCCTGGGATAAACAACACTGAACAAGATGGAGAAATTGTTAACATACTAAAAGGCAGATTCCTCTTTTTTAAGAAATTGGTTAGATTTCTTGTAAGGCCTTTCCATAATTATCTTGGTTACAGCTATTTCTGCCCCACATATTAGTCTAGCAGTGCAACCGTTGCACGTCTACTCAGTGGTAAGTCTTGTTTAGTGACGCTGATTTCCAGGTAGGAGTGTATAGCAGCTTTCTCCAACCTGGTGGCCTCAAGTGTTGAAATGTGCTTCCAGGACTCCTTCAGGCAATATGGCTGTCAATGTATCTGGTGGCCACTAGTCTGCAAAAAGTTACTGTACAGCATTGCAGCATTCACTTACAATAATGTGTGGCTTCTTTCTATTGATAAACCCGTTAGTAACCCCATGCTGTAGCAGTGAACTATTAGTCACACAGTTCATTGTGATTACCAGACTTCAAAAGCACTTGTTTCTAAGTCCCTTTGATGATTCATTTTTTGCACCATGATTGCTATCTAATAATTTCAGTGCATAGCCTGCCTTGCTGCTTAGATTTGGATCTTAACAAAGCAGATGATGGCAGGTTAACTTGGAGGTGTGTCTGACCTTGGGTGCTGCATGTTCCCATACTGTTCTGATCTAGTAGGAACCCATGATTTTTTTTCTGAAACTTTCATTTGTGAACACAACTGGTTAACGAATATGAGTGTCACACTTCATGACTCACACTCATAGTTGATGGTTTGGTAAAATTATTCTGTTGCATGTATTTTAAGCTTTTCTTTTTTGAATGAAATGTCTTTCCTCTATTAATATATTTAGTGCCATTGTTATGAAACAACAAGCTGCATTTGGTACAGAAATAGGCCTACAGAGCTCTGCGTGGGATCTTGCAAGGGCTGGAGTAGAAGTATTGATATTCGCAACTGGGCCAATGAGAAATAAAGATAGTGCTGTATTCTCAGATAGGCTGAAGGAGCAATCTACAAGATATGGGTTAACCCCTTGTACCAACCTGGATGAGGAAGAACCACTGTAAAAATGACAGTCAGAAGGCTAGAACAGTACCTTTGGTCTAATTGTGAGAATTAAATGTTACTAGAACTTTAGAGGGCGATAAAAATGACTACACCACAAGAAATCCAAGAAATCAGACAAGATTATTATTAAATAAAACTAGTAAGACATTCACAATTGTAGGTGGAACGAGTCTGAATATTTGTGAAGGAAAAAATATGACTACTGCAAATATCCTCTGCACATGCTCACACCCACACATCTTTGCCTGCTCTGTGCACAGGTACATTAACACTGCTGTATGTGACCCTTAAGGGAAGGCTGGATCACGTGGATTAGCCACAAAAAATGTCCATCCATATGAAATGACAAAAGGACATATTGAGATGAAGATTAAATCTCTTTCTTGTCCTCTCTGACTTGTAAAATATTATTTAGTAGTGTTGGTATTGTTAGTATTAGTAACAATAATGTTATTGCTAGTAATAATAATAGCAACAACACAATTAAACAATACATCAATAGAATGCCTTTCTTATTAGCAAGGAACTGGCTTCTGTTTTCAAAAATGACATCTCACTTTTTGACATAAAATTCCTTTATTCTTAAAAAAGCTGTTAACAGCACAATCCTGTACTTCTCTACTCAGAAGTAAGTGCCATTGAGTTCAGTGATACTTGCATCTGGTCAGTTAGATACATGATGCATGACAGGCTGAAAGATACAGTATTTCTGCAAGGGGACTTTTACTTCCATGGTCTTGGTACTATGGCACAGGCAGACACATTGCCTCTTTCCTTTTCTTCCTCCCTCCCTGTCCTTCTTTCTTGCTATTATAGACTGAGCTTGCTTCTGTCTGCCTAGAGTTGTGCCATCAGAAGCCATTTCTGGTTATTTTCTTGGTTACTCCACTGTGTGGTTAAATACTGGCAGCAGTCTTGTTGTTTTTATATATAATGCAGTTGTAATTTATATCTGCCACAATCTGCCTTACATGTTCATAAATCATATAGATGCTTGAGGTATGTTACATAATTTTGAAGGTACAGAACTTGTCTCACATTGCAGCATTTGTGTTTTGGTCACTTTATAGAGTAGAAGAAAAGGACTGAGTGTGAGATTTGGACTGTGAGATTATACCAGCTTCTTGCCAGTCATGAGAATTATTTTCCAAGTCCTCCCTTGGCTTGTGTTGCACGGCCCAAATGTAATACCTTGCAGAGTGTAACATTTCTTAATCTTCCTATCCAAAGCTAATTAGATTATGGACCAGTCTTCATTTAGATTTTTCAAAGTCTGAAGGCTATGGTTGTTCCTTTCTGCTTAGTATTTCTTAGCCGTTCTATCTTTTGGGTGTTGTTTAGTTGCTCACTTCAAAAACAGCATAATCTTTTACAGCTGGAGAGACAGCAGTTCAAGCAACTGAAGATGAGGAAAAGCTGAGCAGTGCTTCCAGACAGTATCATGAGAATTACTTTCAGCCATGTAGTCTGGCAGGTAAGCAGCACATCAAAATGCTGTGTATTAAGTTCAAGAATGAGGTTTATGGAGCTGATATGTGAGAAGGAAGATAAAGGAGGGGAGACTTGTTGTGAGAAAATGATAATATGTTGTTGTTGCTGCTGCTGCTGCTGCTGCTGAGTGCTTTCAAGTTGTTTCCAACTTATGGTAACCCTAAGGCAAAACTATCATGGGGTTTTCTTGGCAAGATTTGTTCAGAGATTTGCCTTTGCCTTCCTCTAAGATGGAGAGGTTGTGCTTTCCTGAGGTCACGCAGTGGGTTTTCATGGCCGAGGGGGAATTGAACCCTAGTCTTCTGAGTCCTGCCCCAACCCCCAAACCAGTATACCATGGTGGCTCAAGAAAACAATAAAACTCAGTTCTAAACCAAATTATTTCTTCCAGAACCTCCCACAGAAGATCATCTCTTGCAGAATACGCTGTGGCCTGAAACCCAAAAATTGTAAGTTACTTGCTCTGTAGATTTAGAAACAAAGGAAAAGAATGTGTTCTTTTCATTTCTTTTAATTTTTCAACCATATTCCCACAAATGGCCTTGACTATTTTTATATTTAACATGATGATGATGTTCTGGGCAAATGGATGAATCTGTTATTTCAAAACTATGTTATTTCAAAGCTATTTCAAAACTATCACTGCTGTCACACTTCATTCAAATTGTTCAGGTAGCATACTTGGTGGAGCACATCAAGACTGTTTACATTTTATCCTGACAACAATGTTGGTACATGAGATAAGTTTGTTGGCTGAGAGGGGCATGAACTTGAGTCTCAAGTCACAGCAACATGGAGATAAGAACAGTGCTGTGTGTGATGGTCAGAATTTTACATCAGCTGCTGAGTTAAGCATATGTAACTACTGGCATGATGGACCTCTTTCTCACTATGCAGCTGATGCTCCGTAAGGTAGGTAATGGTGGTGGGAGTTATGATCATGGCAGTAGTGTTACAATTGTGACTAATTAGTACCTGTGAGTACAGAACTGTTACAGATAGGTAACTGTTCCGTATTCACAATCACTACTTAGTGTCACAGATGCCAGCTGTGTGTTGCCACACAACAGAGTACAGGCTCAGCAGGAGGCTGTAGAGACACAGGTGGCAGTTCAGAGTGCTTGTCTGTCCAAAATGAAACAAAGTTAAAGTCAGTCCAAGAGCTCAGGAACCCAGCAGGCAGCAAAATCAGACAATCCAGCGGTCAGAGAGCCAGGCACACAGTGAGCAGAGAGTCTGTAGTACACAGAGGCAAGGGCTGGCAACACATGAGTTGTTTCTGGTGTCAAGGCACTACCCAGTGCCCTCCTTAAGAAGGCTGGAGCCAGCTGGCTCTCATCCCAGCCTGATTAACTCCTAGTACACTTGCTTCTGTGTGTCCTCCTTCAAGGCTGCTGTTCACCTGGGAAAGCCGAGTCCTGGCCTGTGACACTTAGTCACAATAGTGATGCTATTTCCATGATCATAACTCCTGCTTCACCAGGCATCAGCTGCCTGAGGAGAAGGAGGTCCATTCTGTTGGTGATGAGAACATGGGTGAGTAATGTTTCTGTCAGGTTTGGGAGGGAGTGGTCAGTCCAGGAGAGTTATTTAGTTAATTGTACTTAACTTAGTTTACCTGGTATACTTAATGAAGTAGCAGATGTAGATTACTGGCCTATATTTGTATTTGACTTGCAGCGTGCTCCTTTCCAAGGGATTAGGACAAGTAGCAGTATGGTAATTAATATATCTTATCAATTCACCACTAACAAAGAGTGTGGGTTTCTAAGCTAGGAGTGGGAATCGTGCAGTTCTCCAGTTGTTGTTAGATTGCAACTCTTAGCATTCCTCACCATGCTGGCTGGGTTATGGGAATTGCAGTCTAGCAACATCTGGATGATTCCCATCCCGTCCTATGACAGGCAAGAATTGGTAGCTTACTTAACACTTGAACCAGTAACTTTCTGGCTTACAAATTGAATTAACAACTATTACACTACTGCATTTGGTGAACAGGAAACAGTTTATACATTCCTAAAAAGCAATAGTGGCCGTGAGAAAAATTCCAAAATCCAACACTATTATTGGCCTATATAAAAATTCACAAAAATGTGCAAGCTTTTGAGTTTTCTTCTTTAGGCAGGAGCTTACAAAAAGCAAGAGTGAGGGAAGGGAGGAAAGTCTGAGTAATGTCCTGGACAATATGAGAACATAGTATTGTAATGGTGGAGAAAAGACCTGCAGACATTAAAAAAAAATCTAGTAGATAATATGGTGGTTTTAGATTTCAATTGCAGCTGCCCCCCAGATTGCTTGGAGCAAAACCAGCAAAAAGTATGATTCATATTTGAAAATCTATTTTCATTGGTCCTGAATACAGTGCTTCGTAAAAATGAGAAATGAACAGTAGACAACTGAGTGACTGGTTGTGTGAGACCAGTTTTAGTGTGGCAGTAGTTTGTCTAGTGGAAAAATTGTTTACTTGGATAAAATCAGTGTTTCTATAAGTGTAGGACTGATAGTCTCTCAGTAGGCAGTTGGAGATAGATTATTTCCAGGTCCATGGAAAGATTCTGCAAGTTCCGCATCCTGTAATGTTTCCCGGGGCAACCTATTTTGCTCTCTGCTTTCTCTTTCTTTGTTTCTTTCTTTGTTTCTTTCTTTGTTTCTTTCTTTCTTTCTTTCTTTCTTTCTTTCTTTCTTTCTTTCTTTCTTTCTTTCTTTCTTTCTTTCTTTCTTTCCTCCTCCTCCTCCTCCTCCTCCTCCTCCTCCTTCTAGTAACTTTAAAGGGATTTAAACTGAGGGAACACACTTTGGAAAGTGTGCCAGTTTTTCACAGCCTGCCATTTTTGGCAGGCTGAAGAAGGCACCATGGGTGCCATAATTTTGAGCAGTTTGGCTGTAGTGAATCTAAGGACAGGAGTCTTGGAATATTCATAGGGGTGTAAAAGTGTTGCTGATTTACTCCAACTCCTTTGCAAAGGACATTTCCAAAGATCTGCACAACTTTTAGTTAATTAACTTGAATACAGACTATGGTCCACGTGTCCTGTTTTTTTTGCAGTTCCTATCAAAAATTTTGCTCTTGTCAAGATGCTGTATGGTGAACTGTATTCAGCTCGGTTAGTCACAAATGGTGCAGCTTAGCCATGGTGACAGCAAGATATAGTATACACCAGTGCTTCTTAACCTAACTGATGTGGTAGACCAGCAAGGATTTTATTTTCCATGGGCCAGTCAGTGGCACCTTCTTTACACCCACTGGCTGTCTTTCCATTTTTTTCTTTGAAACTTCCTGCAGCCAGTGGCTCATGGATCAGTCCCTGGATCACTAGTTTTTAGTAGCACTGGAGTACAAAAAAATTGGAAACCTCAAATGTATCTAGGCATTCTCTCCTGGTAATGTCAGAATATGGTACTGCATAGGCTTCATGTTGACGGTTTATATTAAACAGGCTCCTAAAAGTAGCTTTTAACTGAAACAGAGAACTGCACCAGTACTGCTGCTCTGATAGAAGTCATGATTGTTCCAGTGACTCAGTCTTGCATTTATTAATGCAAAAATTTCATGAGTGCCATTTAGAAGTATCTCATGGAGGGGTCAACATGGGGCTAAGATTAAGCTAATTAAAATTCTAACTGGAGGCTATTGCCAGACCCATCTAATGATAAGAAAGCAGTTGTTGGGTAACTGTATTGGACAGAATAGCTGTATTGGTCTGGAGCAGCAGCAGAAAGATAGAAAGGTACCACAGTATTTTCTCGAAGCAGTAAGCTCTTTTTAGTGTTTCACAAAATTTGTCCCCTGCTTTGATCTTAGCAATGGAAAATCAATGAGGAATATGTTAGAGGGCATGGCAGAACCCTCATCTGCAATACATTACATTTCAAAATGGTATTTGAGGCAGTTTGTTGTCTAGTTCAGTCCATCCAGCTCAGCACCCTCCAGTCCACTTTGGACTGCAGTCTCCCTTAGACCTACCTTGTATGGTCAGGGAAGATGCGGCCTATAGCCCAACATATGTGGAGGGCACTGGGTTGGACTATATTGCATATAGTGGGAAAAAAAATCATACGTGACACAATAGCTGCTTTTATACTGACCATGTAGGGATCAATCATTATCTGCCTTCCTTGCCAGCCTTAACTAGAATTGATGAGCTATTGTAAGGAAGAGAACAGAAACACTATGGCTGGAGGCACATGTGATATTTCTCTTCTTGACTTAGCAGCTTTTCTAGTAAATTTGGAGAACCAGATATAAAAGGGAACAGGACTTTTGTAGCTTTTAGATGCTTTGCAGAGACATTCGGGTAGGGTCAGCTCAAGCTGTAGTTGGTGAAAGTCCTTCTTTTGTACAACAAAGCAGTATCATGGCTGAGTTTAGGGTGGAAAAGAATGAGGTTTAAATCTATATTCAGTCATGAGGTTCACCTGGTAGCTTCAGAGCAATCATTTTCTCTTAACCTAACTGAAGATGATGTAGTTAACTCATTTTGATTTTTCATGAATGTGCTCTAAATTAATTCAGTAAAGATCAATAAAGGTTTAGTCATTTACCTTTATTTGCTGATTGAATGCACTTAATAAAAAAGTAATTGTTGACTAATCACAAGCCCCATCTTTGCAGCCTTCCTGAATCTGGTACCCTCTAGAACCCATTAGTCCCCATCAACTATTTGGGATGATGGGAGGTGTAGTTAGCACATTTGGGAGTAGAGTGTTAGGGAAGGGTACTCAAGAGCAGGGATGGAAATCTCCAAATGTTGCTGAACTACATAACCCATGGTTCCTCAGTATTGCCTGTTCAGACTGATGCCTATGGAAATTACATTCTCACAACATCTGCAAAGCTGAAAACTTCCCATCACTTCCATAGGGGAATGAAACATCTGGATACATTAACAAAAAAAGAGGGAGAAAAAGAGTTGAAACCCATAATAATCCTTGTGGATTGTGTAAGGTAGCTCTAATAAGCTCAAAGGAGTGACTTTTTCTAGAAGACAGCCTTTAGCTGGCTGGTTAATGATGCTCTGAGGGGGACACTCTTTACGTTCAGCAGATATCTCATTATGAGAGAAGGTCAGAGGAACAGGTAGCAGAGATGTAAGTTTAATAAGGCTGGTGGCTCCCCATTCAACTGAACAGATAGTTTGTCTGTAACAAGGACTATTTTGTGGAAAAGGAAATTCTGTTTCTAAAACAGGGTTGTAATTTATCAAAGAACACACCACATAGATCTACTGAGTTTGAGGCCAATGTGGGCATCCCATGCGTGATCAAAATGTTAATTTTGCATGTGTATGATTTTTAAAAAACATTAGATATTTGCTCCTCAGAGAGCTGAATTTGAAGCCATTTTGGAGCCTACTTTAATCCATATTTTAATTAATGAAATTTCCCATTCTGTTAGAAGCTCTTCAGAGTGAGAGAACTGCAGATTGCATATTATAATTACAGGGACGAAGGCATTCCCCTAATTTATAGAAACTGGATAATGATGATGTAAAAGAATTAAGAATAAGGTAATCTCGTTTAGAACAGTCAGCCCAGTGAGATTATGAGATGATCATGGTTAGTGTTACTCCTTGATGAATGCCACACTTTACTATGAGGAATGATCAGGGAAGCATATAGATGTTTCAAATTGTGTGTATGGGTCTGTGTAGTTAAAAACTCCCAGTAAAAAGAAGGGAGTGAGAGAAGATAGGATAAAACAAAATTTGAAAACTGATAGAAAAGAAAACCCACTTCCCTGCATCCCAAGGAGAAATGATTAGTTCTGTTTCCAAACCTGTATTGAGGGCCACAGAAAGGACAATTCCCAGCTGCTCCAGGAGCAGGCATGTTAACACTTTTGTCTCCTGCGCCACCCTAGTTCTCACCTCATGACTGGCGCCTATTTCCCTTGGGTGACTGAGTCAAACTTACCTCTCATGGTCTTGAGATCATGGGATTAAAAATCCACTCATTTTTTAAAAAGTCTTTTTAAAGCCATACACATTTTTAAAAAGTATTTCTGAGAGATTTGAGTTCAGCCATTCAGAGAAGCAACTTAAGAATAATGCTGGTGATGCTCAATTTCTAATCCTAGATTTTCTCTATCTGGACTGGCTTCTTGGATGGTTCCTGTGTATCTCATCATCAGTCTTGATTATGTTTGCTGGGCCAGAATTTCTCTTCTCAAAACGGAAAAATGAGTGGGACCCCTCCTTCTCCATTGTTCATATAACATTGGCAGAGGCCCAATTCCTATAATCTCCTTCCCTAATTTGGCTTTTGGGCATTTCCATGGAATGCTTGGCTTGCCAACAGTGCGTGGTTTCAGCAAATAATTGAAAGATAAATTTGTGTGAACTTCTCTTAAGAGCTCATACCATAGTCCAAGCTTTCAGATAGGTGACAGGTAGAACATGGTTTGGAGTGACTTGTTTGCCTTTGTTTCCCATTTGCTCAACACTTGGTTTCATAAATTCACTCCCTTCTTGAGGGGACACACCAGCCCTATGGTTTGTCTCTGATCTGTAAATTTAGACAGAACAGCAAACCACTGTTGGCACATACCTAAAGAGTCTCATTCAGGCCAAGTACTCAGTGTGTGGGTGAGAGAATAGGGAGCATAGCACAGCATATTTGATGACACATTCCTTTTTATGCATGCAGGCTACCTGTAACATTAGATCTGTATTTGTAGCAACCTTTCCTTTTCCTCTAACACACCATGTATTCTGAATATTCTCCTGAACACAGTCCTCCAGAAAGGGCAGTATATATTTGCATCATCCATCTTGAAGATCTAAAGGAAAAGAAAGGCATCATCAATTCCACCCCTTAATTGTAACAGCCCTTGATTGCTCTAGTTGGGTAATGAGCCAATAAGACTTGGGATTTTTCTGCACATTTTTTGAAGCAGTAAGCATTGTATTTTGACAGACACTAAGCAAATATTGTTAGTTCCCAATTGTAATTGTGTGGTATTAATCTTGAAAGGAGTGATGTGAAATCATGTAAAATTGAGGCTTAATGTTGCCATAACAGCAAGAAAAACAGTTAGGAGCTGGATTGCTAAAAATAGAGTATTTCATAGTTGGATTTCTGTGCATAATATTGTTGTCTCAGCATCAGATTTCAGAATAAATTTTTAATTTTGATAAATATTTAAGGAGATAATGCTGTATAGGCATCTACTGAAGTGTTTGAATGTGAAGATTATATTTTGGGAAAATACAGACTTTGAAGTATCTCGGATATCTTATAATTTGTTTTCTTATTGGGAGATGAATCCAACTGTAGTCCCAAACTAAGTTGATTTACTGCAGTGAATGGGACTTGTTAATTGTGACTTAGATCAGATTTAACCCTTGGTTGCAACATACATACAAAACCAATGCCTATAATTAGACTTTTTTTGTTGATGATATTGGGACTCTGTTAGAGTTTATGATAGATACACCTAGTATAATAAAGGTTAGATTTTTAAATGTCAACTATAATATGAATCAGCACTGGCTTACACAAGCATGTAATTCCTGTATACCGCTTTATTTGCTTAGCATCAGCTATTGTTGTAAATAGTGTCGAACTGGGGTGATTTGTAAGTTCTGCTTGCAGCTTTATGCATGAGATTGTGGGGGCTTCTAGAACATTTTCCATGCCTTAAATCAAATAAAATCTTAACTTGCATGTTTATTTGGCTGTATATCTAAATCAAAAAAGTAGGACATCTTAATTCTATATGCCATTTCTGGAAAGTTTTCCCCATAACTAAAAGTATTTCTGCTAAAATATTTTATTAGGAAAAAAAATCAATAAAAATACATAATGTGGTTTTAAATGTTATAGTCAAAGCTCTAGACACAAATTATTTTTATTGGAATATTATATGTTTTGAACTCAGTTCAAAGTAGGCTGCGTATATAAAAGAGTTACAGCACTGGAGGATTTACTTCACATTGTATTTTTGAACAGCAGATTTACTCTGATCTTAGAAAAGAGTTTCTAGTGCTGTTTCCAAGAAAAACAAAGCATTGGCAAATGAAAGAGAAGCCAAGCTTCTTATTACAAGGAACAAATCAGCATGTTACCTACGTGGTTGCTAGTCTTGCAGCTAAGTCTGTTAATTTCAGGAAAAAGAGTTGTAGATGTGAAAGAAACTCTGACTGCTAAGTATACTAATTTAACCTTGTATAAACTTCCTAGATTTGTATTGTCCCCTGACCTGTATCATTACATTCTTATTAAGTTTTGTAAATAAAGTTTATAACATATTTTAAAGTATCTTTTTCTTCTAGGTGTACTTTAAATTTATTTTAAATATTTCAAACAATGAAATATTTTATATAAAAGACTTTTAAAATGAAAAAAAAATTATTTTAAATAGTTTCGATATGGTTTATTGAATAATAATAATTCTAATGGGTTGATGACAACAGGAATATTTCCATTACATATAAACTGGGAATTATGTACAGTACTTCCACGTAAACTAGAAGATATCATTAGCAAGTGATCTATCTACTAAGCCTAGCAGTGTTCAACCTGTTGTAAGGGAGTTATTCTGTTGCTAAAACAAATCAGAAAATCTTTGACCCACAGGCTCACAGATTCTTTTGGGTCACCTCCTTTCTTTGACCCTGACCCCTGCACACAAGAAGTGCAGGGAAATCTCTGAGATCTCTCCTTCCAGTCAGGACGGAAAGTGGTGAGTGAATGGGCTACCTTCAGTTGGCATTTGAAGTTGTTGGCTAAGCCCTGACTTCAGGATTGAGCCTGTGCTAACTGAGGGTGGCTTGGCTTCTTACTCCCCTTCTCCACATGGGAGAGGTGGAGCGTATGTGGAGCCCACTGCTCTCAGCTAGTGTTTGTAACCACTAGCTGAGTCTTGAGGTTATGGCTGAGCTAGTGCCCCCAAGTGCTAGCTGAGAATACTTTGTTCTTCCACCGCCTCCTTTGAGCAGGAGTGATGCATACCTGATAGATACAAAAAAATTTCTCTGGTTTTTAAATAATTTTAAACCTTTGAATTAATTAACAGTTGAGATCTGGCATCAGAAGCCTTTGTCTTATCACTACTGCATTTCATTTGTCATTTTAGATACGGCCATGGCTATGAAATTTTTTGTGTTGCCTGCAATAATGCCAAAACTGTTATTGCCTCAGCGTGTAAGGTAAGGAAAAGTAAAGATTTGAAATTTGGGTGACAGGTATGTTGGCTTTAATCGTGCTGAGTGGTTTTAAGAACATCTGGACAGGCCGGTTGGCTTAAGCTGTGGGTGGCAACTGCATGTGGGCGCTTGGGACAGATACGTCCCCTTGGCACCCTGTGGGTGACACCCCTCCTCAGCATGCCAAAATACATCTGTTTTTCTCCAGAGTCCCTTTCAAAATGGTGACTGGAAGAGACATCACATCAGCTCTTGACACCATTTTGAAAAAGGAGGTGTTGAGAATGGGAGTTTCTGGGGGTGGGATTTGGGGTGTGTGAAAGGTGTTTTTGCATGTATTTGCACATTTGAGGGACTTACTGTGGGTTTGGGGATGGGGAATTGTCCCAAACTCCTGCAATAAATGGAGGTGGGATGGGGTTTTTGGAGGACTGGTAGGAAGCTTGAAGGGCTGCAAGAGTGTGGTCCAGACACGCCACTCTTTTCCTCACCCCTCAATAAAATTGGAAGTTCTTGGGTCCACTATCCTGCTTTCCACAGTATGCAACCAGATGCACTGGAGAGGTCTATAGGCACAAAAGTAATACCCCTCGCCCGTTCTTGCTCTCCAGAGACTAGTTCTGACATCCTGTTTAGTACATTGGCTTTATTTTGAGCCATTCTTTAGTTAAATAACAAATATGAAGATTTGTATCTTAAAAAACACATTTGAGAATGTGTATTTTTAACATTCATGTGAGGGGAGATTCCATAGTATATTTTGTGGATAATTTCCCATATGTATTATCAATTGTAATGCTGTAGACCGATGAAGAGCGAAGTGAGTTTTCAGGAGACCAGGGCGAATATAGCCATTTTAATGCAAAATGCTATCTCCTGCCAGCATAAACAGAATGTGAACCTCTGGAAGCCAAAACCTATCAAAAATACAGTCTGTGCTTAGTAGGAAGAATGAGTACTATTAAAATGACTGTAGTTACAAAGGTTTTTTTCCCCCATCTACTTTGTAAAATGCCAATGTGTTACAACAACAGTGAAAAATAATTAATAATTTTATTTGGAATGGAAGAAGACTTGATATAAGAATGAAAAAATCAAATAAATCCTAGGAGAACAGAGAATTAGGAATCTCTAATAACAAAAAATATTTTAAGATGAATAAATTGGTATAGCTTGTATTAGCGATGAAAGAGGTTTATAGATTTTGTTTCTTTCAAGTCAGGGCAATAGCAAGTAAAGTGAAAATGGAGATTAGAGGTAATGCATTACAAGTAGTGACATCACATATTATATATTTTATTTGCGGCATAATGTTATTTTTTTAAAAAAATATGACTGGAAATTATGTAATTTTTTTTAAAAAAAATTGTGGATATTACTCACTACTTGTAAAATGTTAACTTTGTGAGGTTATATTGGGGGATTTGGGGCCATTTTTGTATTTTTAAATGTTTTGGAAAAACTTGCTTAGTTAACATATTAGTAGTGCATTATTAATCTGCTGCTCTTTAAATAACAAGCCATGGCAATAAACATATATATTGAATAATTAATTCGTTTTTTAAAAAATATACCGTGCTCTAGAAGTTTGATATGGCTATTGAGAAGAAGGTAAAATGGTAGTAACTTGAAATAAATGCCAGTAATATTTGGCATCTAATGTTTCCCTAGAAGCATTTGTAATTGAAGACATCTTTTTTTTTAAATAAAAAATAAACATTTGGGTGGTTTTAGTGAATGGGAAATGTGAAGAACAGGTAGATTTCAGGTCTGGACATCAGATGCATTGTCGTAATGTACTACTGGATAAAAGAAAAGATACAGATGAATCTAACACATTACCAATACATACAGATAAAAGTTTTTTTGGAAAAAAAAAGTTTCTTTTCGAAGAGAACTGATTTGGAAGAGAACAGTTAGCCAGTTTGGAAGGGAGAAAACATCTTTATTAAAATTCTTTAAAATAATTATATTACCCAGTCATCAAAGCCCAAAAGGAAAAGTATATATGAAGAAAGGGAACATAATTTATAGACAAGTGTTCTGGAAATTTGAAATGAAAGGTTTAAGTATTTTCATGGGTAGTTATTATAAAGAGGGTTGCTTTCAAATGGCCACACAATGACGGTACTTAAACGCTAGCAAAATTAAATGGAAGTAGAGAAGGAAATTTTGGATTTATATGTGGCAGCAGAGCCAGAAGCTAATAAAATACTAGAATGGTCATGCAATTCATTTATAGGGTGCTATACTTAAATGTAAGTCCAGGATCCTTAATGTTTTTATTAAATTATGTTCAGGAGGTAATTCATTAAGATAATTTTTAAATGTATTTACAAATTTTTGTATGTGTTTACAATTTCTGAAATTTAATTAGATGAAAATGTAGATTAAGTCCCTGTAAGACTCAAGCAGTTTGTTGTTAAGTCCCCAGTAAAACTCAGGCAGTTTGTTGACGGGAGGCTCACAGCTCCCCTGTCAGCACTGGAGAGAAAAACACAACTTTTGGGTCATTCTTTCATAGTCCCATGTTCCAGATGTTCTTCAGTCATGATGAGGTGGGATTTGCTCTGTGTCATTTCAAGGAACTCCTTCTTGATTTTGTGAAATATTTTACTTCCACAGCAGTTGGGATCAATTTTACCCGTGTTGGAATGGGGTTATTGAAAAACCATGCACACAAGGTACATGGGACTTTGTGCTTCATGTGTCTATGAATGACTCTCCCCGAAACTGTTCTGTCAGTTTTGTGCAAAACTGGAGGGCTAAATTTAGTTGTTAGTCCCAACTGGATTAAATATATTTAGATCAGTGGGAACTTGATAAGTCACACTAATGGGACTTTCATTGATTTGATGGATTTCCTCTAATTGGGACTAATTGGATTTAGGCCAATCTGTAGAAGATGAAAAACAATATTTTGTGGATTTTGTTGGTAAGCAAGTTAGTCACTTTAACATCATTATAAATGGTGTCAACAACAATACCCCACAGGTTTACAAAACACCTTTCCGAATCTGGCACAATGATGAAAAATCAAGACAATATTTATGACTTTTGAATTAACATTTTAAAAACCAAAATTTTCACAGACTCCATAAGCATAGCATACCCTCTGCAGAAATCACCTCATTTGTGAGAAGGAACCCTTTTGTTTGTTTTTGTACATGCCTTCAAATTGCCTGTCAACTTATGGCAACCCCATGATTTTTTTCATAGGGTTTTCTTAGTCAAGGAATACTCAGAGGTGGTTTTGCCAGTTCCTTCCTCTGAAATATGGTCTACACCACCTGGTATTCATTGATGCTCTCCCATCTAAGCACTAATTAGAGCTGATCCTGCTTAGCTTCCAAGATAAGACAGGATATGGTGCCTTTGGAGTATTTAGTCTGCAACTCAGTTATATCACCTTAATTTTGGTTTAGCTGCCTAGGTTCCATCCTAGGAAATCCTGGCACCCATTCACATTACAGAATTATAGCACTATTATTCTACTTTAACTGCCATGTTTCTGTCATATAGATTCCTGGGATTGGCAGTTTAGGGAAGGGCATTTAGAAATCTCAGCCAGAGAGCTCCAGTGCTTCACCAAACTACTCACCGCAGGATTACATACGATGGAACCACAGCAGTTGAAGCAGAATAATAACGGTATAATTCTATAGTGTGGAAGGACCCCCAGGATTTACAGTCAAGGGAAGGGCATTTAGAGTGTTCCTCTAGTGCCTCACCAAACTGCAAACTTCAGGATTCCATAGGATGCAGCCACAGCGGTTAAAGTGAATCATAGTGCTATTGTTGTACAGTGTGAAAGGGCCCAAGGACGGATGACACATTTAGCATCAAACTCATCAACTTTTAGTGGTACCAGTGGTAGGAACAGGGAACTTAGAGGGGGCAAAAAAAGATGACTCCATGCAGCCCATGCGTGATATGTTGCAGAGTCTTACAGTTGGCCCTCCACATTTGGAAGTTTAACTTTCACAGATTTGATTATTTGCAAGTTTCTTCAACCCTTGCCCCAAGTGCTTCTTTTCTAGGAGGAAGCTTCTCTCTTGGTGGCTCTGATCAGGCCTTGCAGCCCCTTTGAAAACTTGTCTCTGGTCCTCCTCCACCAGCATCTGCCTGGGCAGCTAAGATGCACTCACAGCCCAATTTCTCAGCACCAGAAACTTTTTCCTGATGCACCCCCACACCCATGAAAGGAAATAGGCAAGACAGAGGAAATATAGGCCCACCAAGCCAACCCACTCCCTTTCTCTCTCCTTTCCCTGACCTGGGTTGGACCTGGGGAGGCCATTCTCCCCACCACGCCTCGTCTCTCTTCCTACAGATATACATACATACACATTTTGACATTTGTGATTTTTCCACTTTTGTGGGGGTCCTGCACCTGCAATCCTAGTTGATCTGGAGGACCAACTGTCCTTGATTGTCTCCTAGTCAGGTTTTATACTGATGGAGTTTTAAAAGCGTGGGAGGAAGTATGAATGATCAAATTAATGGTACCAGTATTTATACAGAATTAAAAGATGGAAGTATGGAAGTGGTAAAGAAATACATAACAGATAAATTAAACCTGAAAGTTAAAGAAATGAGAAATCGATTATATCATTTATACATTTGTTTTGTTTCCTGAGGTTGGGAAAGAATAAATTACTTCTCCATTTTGTGTAGTGATGTATTTCTGTGTAGTTGTGATTGATAAATTGTGTAAGTTTATATGAAAAGCAATAAAAAAAAGTAGTTCTTCAGTTAATTATCTATAGGATTGGCTGCTAAGAGGCATTTAATTTTTTTGGAGAGAAGAGGAAGTGATTGTGTAATTCAATTACAATTTCAAAAATAAAAGTCTGATGAGTAAGGGGAAATATTTCTGAAACACCTGCTTGTTACTGAATATTGCCTTTCATGTCTTCTGGTGGTCGTGATACATATGTAATATTTCTGTAAGTGCAATGTTATTTTCTAATACAGGGAAGAAAGAATCACACCAAGATTCCTGCCAAGAAACTACTTTTCATCAAAAGACATGGAAGCACACTCACCTGTCTTCCAGCCATTCATCTGTTAAACCATACAAGTGTTAAAGTTCTTATAGTTATTTTTCAGGATTGCTTTTGCTCATTCACAGTATTTATTGCTCTCTATTTTACAGGCTTCTAAGAAAGAACATGCAGCCATTATTTTGTGGAGCACTAGAACTTGGAAGCACTTACAGCACTTACCTTTCCACAGCCTGACAGTCACACAGCTTTGTTTTTCCCCCAATGATAAATTTTTACTAGCAGTGTCAAGAGACAGAAAATGGTCGCTTTGGAAATGTAAAGATAACAGTCCAACAGAGCCAGGTAAAACACTGCAGTTGGTGTCCCTGATAGAAAGAGAGTGTTATGTTTTTTAAGAGGTATTAAAATGAATACGTAAGTAACAGTTATGCAAGTATGTTTTAGTCACCTCTTAAAGACTCTAAAATAAAAAAAAAGACTCCCTTTTTCTAAATGGAACCTAAGGAAATGAGGGTATGTAGCTGCATGCTGTATGAATGCATATTTGTTCATTATGTTCCTTCAAGCTGACCGAGACTTATACTGTTCTTATCCCATGGTTTCCTTGGGAAGATTTCTTCAGAGGGGGTTTGCCATTGCCTTCCACTAAGGCCCTTTCTGCAACTTACCTCTTCTCAGAGCCATCACATGGAGATCCAAGGAAAGCCTTTCTTGGGAGGGGAGTGTGACAGAAGTGCCCCCCTCTGCACTGGCTTCCTGCTGAACGGGAGGAAGTATCGCACCCAAAATACGGCAGAGATTGCTCCCGCAGCTTTGGAAGCGTGCCCAGCAGCAGAGAATAACTTAGCAGCAATGCACTGTAGCCAGGAAAAACCCACACCAGTTGTTCTCTTCCATCAAGGAGGCAATTTATTCTTGAGTTACACTGTGTACATATTTACAAGAATCTCCAGAAGGCATTCCAGTATCCCTCTGCGTGCTCTTTCTGACAGAGCCTCCGGCAGACACACCAGGAACCATGTGCAACTTGCTGGCTAGCTCTCAGCTACATTTCTACTCACACTAGCTGATGCAATCCTGCCAGCCTTTGCATTCTCCCCATACCTGATGCAACCTTCTCCCCTGGTTGCTCATCAGCATGACTCAGCTAAAATCACATGGCTCTCCACAAGTGCACTTAATGACCCACATCACAAAGTATTTTCTACAGATTTGGTCCAACCTTTTCTTGACAGGAAGCGCAGTGGCTCCACCCCTCCCTTCCACAGCGCAGTCTGGCAGTTTCCCAGGCTGTGCTGGGAGAGGAAGTACAGCCGTGGCGCGTCCTGTTGTTCTGCACAACAGTTAAGTGCGGGAGGGAGGCGAGAGGACTGCACAATCACGTCTCATTGATGGGAGAAGTCTGTCAACGATTTAATTCGTGATTGCGGTGGGTGGCGACAGGATCGCGACGATGTCGTGCAGAACTGTCATCGTGACCTCGTGGCCTTAGCGGGTGGGGGTGGCGTGCAGAAAGGGCCTAAGGCTGAGAGAGTGTGGCTTGCCTAAGGTCACCCAGCGGGTTTCCATAGCTGAGTGGGGATTTGAACCCTGGTGTCTCTGAGTTCTTAGCCAACACTGAAACCATGACACTAAAGTGGCTCTCATATTAGTGCATATATGCTAACAATTTTGAGCTCTAATTATAGCGCTAGTAATTTTGAGATGAGAACTCCAAAGGTCACAAGAACAGGAACATCTGCCTGTTGTTCCCACCTACCCACATGACTTACAGGAACAGATGTGGGCCCATATTGAAGCCATAATGGCAAAGATGTGTCTAGTTGAAAAGCTAGCCTACACTCCACACCTCCAGTTATGCCCTGTTCTGATGAATGGAGGGGAGGAGAATGAGTGGGGGAGAGGAGGGAGAATTCATAGCGGAGCTGTTGCCATTCGAGAAATCCTGCCAGCTTGCACCAGAACCAGAACAGATATCTCCCTCCCCTCTGTGGCTGCCTCTCCATTTTGGCTTTTAAATTTTTACTCCCATTGACACAGATAAATGGGAAAATAAGTATGCTACCTCAAGACTGGTGTACTGTTTTTGCAGAGGCTGGAGATGTTACCTTTTGGACTACAGTTCCCAGAGCTTCCCAGCCAGCATGGTAACTATATTAAAAAAACAAAACAAAACAAAAACAAAACACTTTCCCCAGGATCTGTCTAAAGCCCCTGGAATTCTCTCCCGGGTATTATAGAAGTACAGCATCAATATATACATTTTGGTTGTCTCCACTTGTGGAAAAACATGGATAAAGACAGTCTGTCAAAATTCTGAAAGATAAAAATTGAGTCTTGTCAAATCTTTTCAGGTTGAAAACATCTGGAAACCAGGAAGCTTCTGTTTTGTCATTTTAAGTACTGGATGTACCTTCCTGTACCATAAATGAATAAACAAGAATAAAAATAAAGTGGAAAAGTGAAACTGAATAGTCAGTCTCCTGGGCCTGAGGCAAACCTCATAATATACATTTATGCAGCACCTGGAGCACCATCTTAACAGTCCTATAAGATCAGTCAATAATATTATCCCCAGATTGCAAATGGGATGCAGAGAGCACTAGCCTAAGGTCATGTATTGAGTTCATGTTAGGTGATAATTTTGAACTAGGAAACTCTTTACTCTCAGCCCACTCTTTTGGTTGCTTCACTACACTAGCAAAAAGGGACAATGCTGGTTTTCTGCAAGCAGTTTGGGGTTTCCCATTAGAAGGAAGGCTTCTTTTTATCCAAGTTTTGAAGATTCTTCCAAGTTTTAATAAAAATGGATATCCTGAGTAGCTATAATCATGGTTAGTGTTCATGTGGCTGTAATGCTAAATCATGGTTAAGACACAGAAAAGTAGTTGGGAATTTGCACCAAAAGCAGAAAGGAAATACCTTTTCTAGAGACTGTGGGTCCTTTCACACTACACATTTGTGGTGCTGTGATTCTGATTGAACTACTATGGCTCCATCCTATGGAAGTCTGGGATTTCAGCTTAAGGAGGGGCATTTAGTTGGAACCATGTTATCTAAAGTGGAATAAGAGGGCTAGAATTGTGTAGTGGGAATCAGCCTCTGGGATTTGCAGTTTAATGAGGGATATTTAGAATTCTCAGTCATAGGGTTCTTCTACTACCTCACCAAACTACAAACCCCAGGATCCCATAGGATACTGTCTTGGCTGTTAAAATGGAATCATTGTGCTGTAATTGGTGTGAAGGGCCCTGGCTCACACTCTTCTGTGCTCTGTTGGAAGAAAGCCACTCTTCAGTCTAAAGATGGTACAAGGTAACAGACACTTGGATCTGTGTGCTCAGGGTAGATTTCTGATCAGAAAGAGATATCTTTAGGCATGTGGAAGGTAATGTGGGAATTGTGCATTTATTTCCTTCGTTTCTAAAAGACTTTGGTAATAGTCAGAACAGAAGTGGGGAGTGGTGAAGACTGAAAGCTTCATTCCTTATAGTCTTGCTCTGGGAGTGGAAAGTAATTCTCTAAAGTATTATATTTTCCTTCTGCTTGGGGAAAGCAGTTATAGTAGAAGGTTGCCTATTAGGTGACACTACACTGGAAATGTGGAACATTTCTGTAGCAATGCTGTGTTACTCAGGAAGCTGGAAGCTATGGCAACCTGTCTGCCACCTCTGTTTGAATCAATAGGTAGCAGTTCTATAGATAAGAAAGTTGTGTGGCATTAGTAATTTAAATACACAGTCTAACATTGAACTGCTGAAAACTATGTTTCTGTCCCATACATAAGAGAATATGGAGAATAACACTGTAAGACTGTTTTTTAAAAGGCAGTGTGTAAATTAAAGATGGATGTACTGCAAGAAATGGATGTAATGTATTCTTTTCTAGATTTGTACAGTTATTGATTCAAGTATAAGCGATATTGATTTGAGTTCCTGCAGCAATACTGCTGTTTCTAGCTGTTAGTGATAAGCTTGTGGGATTTGAGAAGAACTAACTGTACTTTCATTGGTCTGCAGACTGCATGCAATTGCAAAAAGGAAAGTGAACCGAAAGACAACTATCTGAACTGAATAGATTAGCTTTTCAGCAAATGGATGGCAGTGGATGCTTTCCAACTGTGGCTGGCGCCATCAGAGTCCTCAGCTATCTTGGTTTAGGAAGGTCTAGTTTTTCAGGATGAATAACCTTAGCACAAAATTGAACAGGTGCCTTGGAAGCCTCTGTGGTGATGGAGAGGGGGGCCTCATAAATCAGAAGCACAAGAAGACATCAAAGGACACATGGAATTGAAATGGTGAACTGGATGCTAGGCATGGGCCCTCCGTTGCCAAAAGATGCTCTAGATGGCTGTGTGCTTCTCTTTAATCTTTTACTGTGCCATTTTCTGAGTGAATTTCTGAAGAGCATTTATATCTGTCATTCCAGAACCAGCTTTCTATCTCTTTGCTTGTACTGACACACGTGTGGCTGGGCACAGTCGCATCATCTGGTCCTGTGACTGGACCCCAGATAGCAAGTATTTTATCACTGGAAGCAGAGACAAAAAGGTAATGTATATTACAGGGGGCTCTTCTGTTGTGTGTCTATCCTTCGTGCTATCCTTCAGGTTCTTTCTGCGAGTCACTTTACATTGTCCTTCAGGAGTCTGAAGGTGGCAACAGAGAGAGGACAAAAGAGGCAAGGGGTGAAAAATGTGATGATGCGATGAATGTCCACAACTGTGTAGCTATATGTCCTTAGGTTTCATTCTGGAGGGGAATGAAGTGGGGGATGCTAGCAATAATTGGATTGTTAAAGCACAAGAAAATAATGAGTCACTCTGTTACACCCTTCCCTGCACACACACGTACATGCTTACTTCTTATCAAACCCCAGTTTGCAGTTTGTGATTACAGAAGCTTTGGCTTCACTGCTAACAGAGAAAACATGAACTGTAGCTCTCACCATCTTTATATACCAGTGCCTCTAACTAGCAACTTCTTTTACATATGCCCTGTTTCACAGGGAAAATCTTCCATGCCCTCAGTTGTTATCCTCCTTTAAGGCCCCAGCAGTTTTCTGCAATATCTTTTCTTTGATGCAGGCGAGCGGTCCTGTGAAGATGGGTTGCTAAATAAGCCTTATCAGTTGGTCCCTTACTTTAATACCTTTCTTGTGCATCAATAGAATTTACTGTGTTTTTGTGACACAAATTTCTTACCCGTCATGGTTTTCACAGAGCCCACCAGCAGTTCTGCTAGTTTTATCATGCCCGTAACAATCTCAGAATTGCTGTAGGCCAGTGACAGGGCTTCTGCTTTCTCCCAACTTCTGCTGTCCTCAAAGGCCCACAAGCCTCTTTCTACCAAGGCATGAAGTTATCCTTTAATTACTGCTCACTGTTTCTATGGATCTAAGGCAGCTTTTGGGTTGTGACCGGTTTTTCAGCTTATTGCCAGAAGGATTGTCTTTGAATGTTTCTGAATTGGCTGTAACCAGTTACCTTGCTGACAAATCCAAGGATTGGTGGCAGTGCTTCCTTTTTGATGGTTTCCTCTGACATGTTGTAGTGCCTAAATTAATCTTAACCATTTGGGAAATGAAGGGAGAGCATTGTACATGACGCAGGCAGTCTACTTAAAAACAAAGTGTGGAGGGGTTTTTTTGCCTGCGGGTGCAGCCAGCAGCTATCTCTTGTACATCATACCAGTGACGACAGTGAGAGGGATAACTATTTATAGTCAGCCACATCTCTGTGCCAGTCTTTGGCTATATCTTGTGTTTATAAAGCTGTCTTTCTTTTCATTTAACCGTGACAAATTGCCGCATAATAGTCATGTGAATTTGTAGTAGTAAAATGAATGGGGAATCCCTTTGCATCTTAAGTGTAATCAAACCCAATGCAGTATGTGTCAGATGCCACATAAGCCACCAAACGTGTGCTGTAGGATCTTTTGGTCTTTTAGGTGTCACAGCACATTGTTGTTTGACCACTAGTACTATGGTCCTTTCTGAGCAAGGGTTCATATTAGGAAGGCAAGACAGTGGGTGAGAGCATCAGTCCATCTAATCTAGTCAACTCTGACTGGCAGTGTCTGTCCATGGTTTCAGGCACGATTCTTTCCTAGCCCTTTCCAAAGATTCCTAGTATTTTCAGGGATATTTTCAGGGATGCTCCATGGATCTACAAACCAGACCTGAAGCTTCAAAAATCAGAGAAGAACACATATTGGCATACTTTGTTCCCAATCCATTAGCACCAGTCCTTCCTTTCCTTATCATGTGCAAAGAATGGGAGACAGGGAGGGTTCTCTTCCTTTGTGCTGGTTCTTTGTGCACTTTGTAGAAAGTGCAAGGAATGCTTTGCCTCTGCTGCGTGTTGCAAACACCTAGCAGGAAGAGAGTGAACTCTCATCTCCTGTCCTCCCTTGTTGCAGAGAAAGTACAATGATTTTTGTCTCTAACCTTGACCTGGCCTTTCTCCCTGTGTGAAATAATACCAGTGTTCTGTGTGCAAATATATTTGGTGCAATTGTTTGATTGTTTATTATTAATGTTTATTTAAATCATGCTGTATGCCCAAGGATTCACAGTGGCTAACTGCCTTTAGATAGTATATATAGGACACAGTAAACTTGGAAGAAAGAAAGAAAAGGAAAGAAAGAAAGAAAGAAAGAAAGAAAGAAAGAAAGAAAGAAAGAAAGAAAGAAAGAAAGAAAGAAAGAAAGAAGGAGGCTATGTGAATGGAAGGGGAGAAAAGCAAAGCTTTAAAATGTCTAACCCCATTTTGTTGAGGATAATAGTGTGGTGTGCTAGTCTTTCCTTTGACAGGGACTTGGGAGAATTGTGGGCAGTGAAATTCATTCAGTGACCTTGAAGCAGTCACTCTTTCTCAGCTTGATCTACTTTACAGCCTTGTGCTGATGATGAAAGTGATGAGGAGAGTCATGTCTGCCACCTTGGGTTCACTGAAATAAAAATGGAATATTAGTATAACAAATGACCTTAACAGAAAACCTCACTCTTGTTTCCCTCAACATGTGTAGGTGGAAAGATGCATTGCACAAAGGTAAAATCTTAGCTGTTTCAAGATTGTGATCTTTCCTAGATCTCTCCATTTCACTGAATTTGAAAACAACTGTGACTTGTTTGTTCTTTTCAAATAGGTCATGATCTGGGGTGAATGTTGTTCAGCAGAGGAGAATAAAGAGAATGTCATGGGCGTGATACATCTCTGTTCAGCCGTCCTGGATGTTGGGGATTCTGTCACTGCTGTTAGTGCCAGTCATGTGCTTGCTCCTGACGGGAGGTATGTCACTGTGGCATTTCTGAAAGCAACTGCTTGTTCACATTGTTCAAATGAGCTGTGATATTGTTTGACTTCCTAAAACAAAACTGCTACTGCATGTGTGGGTCAAATACGTCCTTGGGGCCACATGCAATCCCCCTCCCAAAAACAGTTTGCAAAGATTCTAAAAAGGGGTGAAATTGAGGAAAACAATCATTCTAGCCATTACAGGGAATCAGAGGACGTATGTCCTCTGCCTACAAAGGAGGCATGTGGCTGGAACGTATACTCCTTAGCATCCATATTGGGATATGCACACCTTTACACTCATCAAATCTTTGAATTATCTAGATGAGCACAAAACTTTCTTTGACATTGCCTCTTGTAGACCTGTAATGGTGGGTCTTGTTTTGTGTTAAGTTGCATGCTCTCCTGACTAGAATTGGAAACTGGTAATTAAGATGTGTAATGTGATTCAGAAGTTACATGTGCATGACCAGGTAATGGACTTGCATAATGATTTATAGAACTGTCCTTTTTTGGTAGCTACATCGTTGCAATAGGGACAGAGTGTGGGAAAATTCACTTGTACAAATGGAAACCAGGTGACAACCAGAAGCTGCCACTGTCTGATTGGATCAAATGTGCTGAAACTGACAACAGGTAACCCACATCAAACCTCTTATGCCCAAAAGACTACTATAAGCAAAGGCATGAATGCATCATGCCTTGGCATGTTGGCTGTGTCAGGATTGTTTTATTGGACTTTTTTGGGGGCACACTTAGAATGGTGTCTTAGACAGATCTGCATTTTCAGAATGAGATGATAGAGTTGTGTGTTGTCTAGGAGTTTGAGCTGAAAAGCCTAGTTCAAATCCTTCCTCATGACTAAGTGCTGAAAGAGCTGCTTCCATTAATTATCTCATCCTCCCACCTCCAGTAGGGAAAAAAAAATATTTACTCACTGTAAAGAGTGGTTTTAAAGATTGCTGAGTAGTGCTCTGAACACTGCAAATACGTTACACAAATGCCAAATAATGTAGTCTCCTGTGATGATAATGATGACAGTTTCAAGTGCAGTGTTTGTACAAAGGAAATTCCTCACCTACTGCAGCCTACGGTGCTCTCTCCCCAAATACTGATTTTGGTGCTTCCAAGAGATGGCCAGGAATGTGGGCAAGTGGGATGGAGTGGGGTTGGGGAATCAGAGGAAATCAGTTGGAGACAGCTTACATGAGCAAAAGATGGCCACAGTCCGTTCGTTCTCTCTCTCTCTCTCTCTCTCTTGCTTGTTATGTTGTTCTCCATTCTTTTTCATATTTCTTGTGGATCTTTGGACCCCTCAACCTTCCACAGGAAAAGTATGTGAGCCTTGAAAAGTGCGGGCCAAGATAATATAGCAGCAGAATCAGCATGAGAAGTGATCCCTGAAGCAAGCCATGTTGTTGTTTTGGATAACTGTGTAGCTGCACAGTTGCCATGAGCTTTTGTCCCCTCTTGTTTCCAAATAACACTTAACTTCAGTCTGCTGCACAATAGCTCATCTAGAATGCAATTAGATGTGTCATACCACAACATTAAAAAGAAAAAAAAATTGTTTCAGTTCAGTTTCATTCGGTTTTAGAATTGTTCTGTTTCAAGCCAGATAAGAGAATATTGAATTGTGTTTGTGATAAGGTAGTTAAGACCATTTGCAAACTCTTTATTGTATCACTGCTCCCATAATGTGGTCCAGTATCATAATGACTGCATTAGTGCACTTGTCGTACTACATAGTCGTACTCTTTGGATTTGGAGTGACAGTTGCTCTACAGTTGGAAGAAAAGTTTTATAAGGCTTCCTGTCCCCTAACCCGGGCAACATCATTCCTTTGTATTTTCCTAGAGCAAGCAGCAAACAGAATGGTTGAATGGTATAACATGGAAGGGGAGCATTTTGCATTCCCTAGAAAAACTTGTCTTCTCTTTCTGCCAGACTGTTTATCATCGCAATTTGGTCCACAGCAAGTTGCAGAACTGCAGCGGTAAATGGCTTCTATCTGCCTGTTGCTCTTCTCAGCTAAGGAGGAGTGCAAGAATATTAATGATGCTTGGCCTTTATGTGGCTATGTGAGGAATCTAAGGTGCTTCACATGACATGACCTTATTGTAATTCCTTTAACAAGCTGGTAAAATAGGTCAACTCACCTGATGGCAAATAGTGGCGGAAAAGAAAAATGACAACAGTTGGGTAACTTAAGATCATTGAATCGATGAATTTATGGCACTGGGATCTAACTGTCGCACCAGTGAGACGTGAAATTTACGCCAGTTATATAAAATTACTCACGTGTTGGCTGTGTGTTATTTATTTGGACTAGCACACATGGCTGCACGTTGCCTCTTTTTGAAAGCATACCCTGCATTGGAATTAGTAGCCTGAATTTCAGTTCGGAGTTATCTGAGACTTAAAAGAAAAATGGAACTAGGATTCATTTTGGGTCAATAGCTGTAGCATTTATGCACAAGGATGTAGCCTGAGTGGCCATGGGCCACGGGTCATTCCCGCTAAGCTTCCTATGACAACAAAAACTAACATTTTTTTGTTGTAGCTGAAAACAAGAAGTGTGGCTTGTAAGGCCAAGAGCTGTCCTGGAAACCTCGCAGAAGTGCTGTTTGCACCAGAAACTAGTTGTGAGGATGTGCTTACATTGGGTACAAAACTAATAGTTTCTCTGATACGCCATGGTGGCATACCTGACGGCAGTGGCAGGATGCGGCTCTCCCCTCTCCTGCCTTCCAGAGGGCAGCTTTGGCTTCCGTACTGTTGGAAGTTGCCACCACCGATGCAGTGTTAACATTTTTCCGTGTCTCCAGATCTTGGTTGCCATGGACACATCTGTCTCAGATGACCAGTTGTGAGTTTAACTTGGGGCTTTCACAGATACAACAGCAAGCACAGAATTTACATATTTCTCTGAATGCTCTACGTTTTTGGAGCAGGACAGCTATCAGCTGCAGAGATATAAAGTGATGTATAAACAAATAGGAACCAGACCTTTAAAGCCTTGACTGGATAGAGACAGGGGCTTTAGAATGCTGAAATTCAGAGGACTTGTACAGCAGAGGCATATTCTTAAGTTCTGTGGCTTTTGAGTTCTGGCTTGTAACTGCAGTCGTAAAGGTCCTGGGAGACCTTAAATGTTTGCATTTCTCCCCATGCCGTTAACTTTTCCATTCATCTCAATTGGCCCACAGGGCTTATGAGTGTATAGCAGCATCTGTTCTTCCTTCAAGTGATTTGCCTGGCTACACGTTCAGCCTTCCCCCCCAGTACAGTCCATTGGGGCATCTCTTCCTTAGTGCAATAACTAGGCATTACGTAGCCCCTTGGTGTAGCCTGGCTTCTGCTCATAACTGCTCCTCGCAAAGTCCAGCTTATTGAACGGGCATTACCTTCTATAGCAGTTTGGTGTCACAGACAGTAAATGGCAGCTGCCTAGTTCTTAGACAAGTTCCTGAACTCTGGAGTGAGCTGGAAAAAATTGAATTGGAGCTAATATTTGTTTTTCATAGTCAAAGAACATTGGGGAAATTTGGAAATTAGGTTGATGATTATCTTTTCCCATGGTCTTCTGGGTTGTAGGGAAACTAGACTTTATTCTCATTTGAATGTAATGAGAGACCATAAATTAGCTATTGGGTGACTCTCACAAGCTAGTAAAATGCGGGCTGGACAGAGCTACTGTCAGGTGGATCTGTAACTGGTTGACTGACCGTTCCCAAAGGGTGCTCACCAATGGCTGGTTTTCATCCTGGAGAGAAGTGACTAGCGGGGCGCCACAGGGTTCTGTCCTGGGCCCAGTGCTGTTCAATATTTTCATCAATGACTTAGATGAAGGAATAGAGGGCATGCTGATCAAATTTGCAGATGACACCAAATTGGGAGGGGTTGCTAATATGCCAGAGGACAGGATCAAAATTCAAAATGACCTGGTCAAATTGGAGAGCTGGGCCAAGGCTAACAAAATGAAATTCAACAGAGAGAAGTGTAAGGTCCTACACTTAGGTAGAAAAAATGGAATGCAGAAATATAGGATGGGGGACACGTGGCTGGATGGCAGTACATGTGAAAGGGATCTAGGAGTCTTAATAGACCACAAGCTGAACATGAGTCAGCAGTGCGATGCGGCAGCCAAGAAAGCCAATGCAATTCTCGGCTGCATCAATAGGAGTATGGTGTCTAGATCGAGGGAGGTACTGGTACCACTCTACTCTGCTTTGGTTAGACCTCATCTTGAATACTGTGTCCAGTTCTAGGCACCCCAATTCAAGAAGGACATGGTCCAGCTGGAGCAGGTCCAGAGGAGGGTGACCAAAATGGTGAAGGGCCTGGAAGCCAAGGCCTACGAGGATAGACTTAGAGAGGTGGGTATGTTCAGTCTGCAGAAGAGAAGGTTAAGAGGGGACATGATAGCTATGTTTAAATATTTGAAGGGATGCCATGTAGAGGAGGGAGAGGGCTTGTTTTCTGCCGCTCCAGAGACCAGGACAAGGAGCAATGGATTCAAGCTGCAGGAAAGGAGATTCCACCTGAACCTCAGGAGGAAATTCCTGACAGTCAGGGCTGTCCGGCAGTGGAATATGCTGCCTCGGAGTGTAGTGGAGTCTCCTTCCTTGGAGGTTTTTAAGCAGAGGCTGGATGGCCATCTGTCAGGAGTGCTTTGAGGGTATTCCTGCATGGCAGGGGGTTGGACTGGATGGCCCGTGTGGTCTCTTCCAACTCTACATTTCTATGATTCTAACTCTTTCCATTGACATTTTCAGTAGTCATAGTTTGCTATGACATCTGAATTGCTATCATGCTGTTAGAATCTTGTCTTCAATCCACAGTTTAAAATTGATTTGAAGTGTGTTTATAAACTACTAGCAAGACTATACAGGTTTGCAAAGGTTTATTTACCCTACGCCATTCAGTGCTCTTTGTTGTTCTTTCTACTCTTTCTTTCTTTGTCATCCCATTCTTTTTCTTATTTGCTGACCTTTCTCTCTTGCTGATGCTCTTTCAACTTTTCCCTCTGTTTCTATTCCTGCCTACTCTTACCAGGCAGCAGGACCCCTCCATCCATCCATTTCTCCTTCTTCCCTACCTTCCTCAACTGTTGGAAGAGATGGGGGGCTCTGCAGAGTGAAAGATCAAGTGAGGTAGCCTAGAGACCTGCTGGAAAAATTAATAACCCAGATGTCCTGTATTTTGGCTTGGGAAAGTTAGGGGGGGTTAGGAAAGACTGCTATCTAGTGAATAAAGGCGGCACTGCAGGATACGAACAGATTATAATTAGCTAAAATAAACGAATCATTATAAAAACAAAATACCCTGAAGGGCATATCCCTACGTCCCCATAAGAGCCACTGGGTGTCCAGCTTTCATAGTCTTGTAGGTGTAGAAGACAGACATATCATCTCTTCTGTTATTATAGAAAGTTTGGAGTCAAGATACCAAAGACAGGCTACCAATATGGACATCATGGGTAACCTAAGTTTACTGAAAACCAGGAGGGGAGAAGGTAACCTGTGACTGGGATGGTTGGGAGAGACCACAGGAACCCTTAGAAGCATATTCCTTCACACCGAACCATAATTTAGGTTACATCTTGATGCAGCCTTCTCTTTAAATGGACATATTCTATGACTTGTCTTCTAAAATGGTCTAACTGACATGATTCCTTGCTCTCTGTTAGCTGTATCATTTCATAATAGTGATGTTTGACCTGAAACTACAGTGAAAATAAGTAGATTGCAATTTGAATTATTGATGGGACGAAGTACAGAAATGTCACTTGAACGAGTAATAGATTTGGCATCTTTAATATCTACAGGCAGTGACAACTTTAGCTTTCTCCAGGCTGGCAATACTGAAAAGGAGTACGCTAATTAGATAAATACTGACGCTTTAGATTGACAAAGTCCAGCTGAGTTTGACATTTTGCAGTTGTGAGAGATGAATTGGGCTTCCTTCCGCTAATAGCTTCTGTCTTTGTTGCAGCCAAAGCCACACTCTTGTTGTCAAGCAGCTGTGCTGGAGAAAATGCGTGGGCAGAGCTGGGCAGGACGCAGCAGAGAGCACCGAGTGGCTCCAGCTGGCGAGCGGTGGAGCTGATGCCTCTGTCAAAATCTTCAATATTAATAGAGGCGGGCTTTAAACAATGCCTTTTGAGCCAGATGGGCTGACTTCTTGACATGCCTGAATAGCCTCCATTTTCTAAACTGATCAATTTTTTAAAAAACGAGTGTGTTCTTTTTTGTACTTAAAGCTGTAGAAACTGACACGTGTCTGAATTCGGCTTATTTATTAAAGTGATTTGAGTAAGAAGCATGTGTGTTTAAGGATCTCCTGCAAACAGACTGCTCCTTGTGTGCTTCACTAGTGGACTTTCTTTGTGGAAGGTCTCCACAGCTTCGGAGCACTTCTTTTGCTGAGTTGTCCACCTATCAAGAACAGAGGTGGGTGGTGAGGGGGGACTGCCCTGGGAAGAAGACAGCTGCTTTCTTCCACTTCCTTTTCTTTGTTACAAACAGATAGTATCTTCCTAGATGTTCAGGTGTGGTTATTGCATGCCTGTGCAAAGCCTGGGGCATTATTTTTGCCTGAGTTCTACTGTGGTGGCGTTTTGATTGAAATGAATTTTGAAATACTTTGCAACTTGGATTTTCAGATAAATGGATATTTGCTAAGGTTGTGGTATCCAGTGGTGATCTGCAGAATTTCTTGATCCAAGGAACTTGCCAGATCTTGGCCAGGACTGGGAAACATCTTCACCGATTGGTGATGAGAAATTTCTCATTGCAGCTAGCAATAGCTGATTTCTGCATTTTTAAAGACAGAATTGCAGCTAGGGGGACATTTCCGAGGAGGTCAAATCTAGGAATGGAAAAGATAACACTATGCATCTCGGTACTGTGGTTTATTCCCTTCAAAATTGCTCCTCATTGCATGCAGTCAGATTTTTTTGGAAGAAAAAATGGCTTCAATGGAAGTGTTTTCCCATCCTTATTGTAACATGGTGAAAAGACATTTTTAGGAATGGGGAGAGTATGTGTCTGTGTCTGAATGTGTTAATGAGTCTGGGAAATTTAGTTGGGGGCTACAAATCAGCAGTGGGATGGACCATGCCTACTTTGGATATAGGCCCACCTTCCAGTGGCACAAGGCCCCCAAGGTGCTTGAAACCGGTTTGTTTCGGGGGGATCTACAGCTGTTTGATTCAGAGGGCACTGATTCAGTTCTAAGACTTCTTTTACTCTTGTATATTGCAGAATTCCTTCCTTCCACTTACTTGTCTGATTAGTTCTTCACACTGGGTAACATTTTTAGTCACTAAAAACCATAGTCTAGTTTATCAGCATATACAGTGGTATATCATTTACAGTGGTTGATTTAAAAAAATCTACATGGGTCATTGCTGTATTGGTATTAAGGCCGCACGGCATCACAGAAGGATTCTCGAGCAGCACCATAACCTGCAGAGTTGGTTCATCATGAACCTTGATGAAAATATGCATGTCAGGATCTCAAAAGCAACTCATTAGAAATAATATAATGATTTGTTTTAAAAAAAATCTTAAGTTCCAGTGTTATTCCTCTTAATGTTAAAGCAATGGCAATGTTATAATTTTGAGTAGTGAAGAATACCTCTCCTTTCTTCAACTCATTATAAGACGTGAAGATTTAGGGATTATTTTCTTTTGGACATGTCAGATATTTTAATTGAGTTTTGAAAATGAAAAGTAATGCATTAAAAACATATTCTTAATGAATACTAAAACAGTTTAAATTTTCAAACAACAATAATAATAGCTAGTATATACACATTGCAGTTACAGATTCATAACTTAGAGTTAACTGATCTGTAATTGCTCTGTATTCAGAAAGACTACATAGTCTTACTGTAAAACTACCTAAATGTCCCCTTGCAGTCCACCTTAACAGCCAGCCAGATTGAGTGAAGTAGGCTTATTCAGATAGTAATCTGAGCAGAAAAAAGATGATGTTTCACCTCCTTGGGCAGAAGTGAGGCTGTGACAAGGACTTGCAACATGAGTCCTGCTTGTGATTGTCACAGCCTGGCTGGCTGGCTGGCAGCAGTGTGTTGGAAATGTCAGCCTGTTTGTGCCCTGATTGGGCAAAGCAGGTCTGCTCAGGCACCAATCTGGCTGCTGGTTGTTGAGGTGGATTGGGGGTCGAACCCGGAGACTTCATGTAGTTACTCATATGAAACTAAGTAGCCAGTGTAGAATATCAGCTAACAACAAGCAGCAGAAATAATAGAATAATGACAATGAGTTTAATTCTGAAATAATGCTAACTCATTAGCTTTTCCAGTTTCTGGTACTGAGATGGTACTTAAATGTATGCTACCTCAAGTTGCAGCATGGAAGAAAGCTGAGCTGTACACATAAAGAAAAAAAAATGAATCAAGGCAGTGTTTTTATCACTAAGTCTTGTCTATGTGGTGCTGAAGTCTGAGAGCATTGTGATATCTCTCTAAATCTTGTCCTCTTTGTCTGCATTGGGATAGTTTCTTTCTAAATAGCAACCGATGGCCTACTGAAGACTTCCTAATTGCTAGTAACAGAACGGTAGTCCCCCCTCCCCCCAGGAAAGTAAACCCAGTCTATGTTTATTCCAAAAACCATATCTGAATGTGCCAATCTTAAACAAGAATTCCTAATCAGATGCCAAGAAGCTAAGAGTGGCATAGTTATTATAACAGTGATTGATGTCTAATTCTGTTCTTATTAATGCTGAAGCAAACCCAAATGTGTCTTCGGTGGAGCTTCTAGTATAAAGATGAAATTTTAATTGGCTCCAACATCTTTCCTTGGTAGAACTGCTTCTGTAGTAATTTTGTTGCAGAGAGTACTTTTAAGAAATTTCTGGTCACAAACGTGGGGAAGAAGCCATCATTCAGTGGCAGAGACAATTGCAAGGTCTGCAGGTCAATTCCCGGGATCTTTGGTTAAAAGATCTTGAGTAGAGACTTTGAAGAACCACTACTACTGAAGAATAGGCAGCACTAGATGAGATGGATCAAAAGCCTTGGCTCTGTCAGCTTTTGTGTATTCATGCAATTTTAAAGCAAAATGGCAGAGATTTTTGTGCATAAGCTCCTAGGCACAGAAACCAGGCTGTTTATCATGTTTGTAGTGCCAGAACTTAATCATGATACTTCAAGACCTTTTATTTATCTATATCTTGCTAGGAATTCTCAAGTTTTCACACATTTTCACCTATTGGGTTTTCAGATGGAATGTATTCAAAGTCTTACAAAGAGTAAGAGGGTATTTCCAAGCCTGTGCTAATTTCTTTTAGAATCACAAGACTGAAAGAGTGGGGAGGGGAAAACAGACAGATTTCAGTCTGTGGATGGAACCCATAAATGGGAAGTGTCTTGAAGAGTAGCCAGTAGTCTTTTGCAAGAGTCAATTCAGTGCATGAAAGCAGAACAAAATGGCCACAACAAGCAAAAAAAATGGGTGAGTAGATTCTGTTGTAAATGTGCACTGGCACAAGAACATATTTTAGCTTATACATAATTTAAGCGTTCATCTTTTTAAAGGATTGCCTTGGCTGTCTTGTCTGGAAATCAAAGCTCAGATTAATTTCTCTACTCTGCTCTCCCCCACCCCCCCTCTAAGTGACCATAGATTGTATTTGCATTATCTCAACAAGACCTAACCCCACCCTGACCCCACCATCTCTAAGAGATGCTACTTTCTCTGGTGTTCAGAATGAAGTACTAAACATGGATAGCATTTATAGTTTCAGTGCAACAGCCTGGTAGTTGAGGTCATAGTTTCTCATAGGACGTTGCCACAGAACATCAGGCACTTTGCAAGAGAACAACGAAAATCCATTTGAGAATGGAGAAGTGGGTGTTGGAGCAACAAATGCAAGAAGAAGTTTTGAAAGCAAAATTGATTTTTAAAGTCTCTATTGAGGTCATGACTAATGTCTGAAAAATCTAGGTTATCTTGGTTTCAAACAGCACTCTGCTCCCATCATGTATTAAGAAAACAACTTGAGGATTTTAATATATATTTAACAATGCAATCCTGCACCTGTTTACATGGATATAAGCGTGACTAGCTCAGTGGGGATTGCTCCCAGGAATATGAGTGGGTGTGTGAGCCCAAGGAATTTTAAAGCCTTCTTCTGAACAATGTTTAGGGAGCTATAAACTCCTTTATGGAGCAGTTGTTGTGAAATAATCTAACCTTGAGGTTAATTATGAAAAGCAAGGTGAAACGTAAGACCTTTTCAAATACAGATTTATGAGAGATGGTTGTGTATAATTCCTAGGAGTACAAAATGTAGACAGACTTTCTTAATTGAAGATGTAACTTGCACAAACCTACAAGGTGACTGTAAAAAAAATTACCAATTGCCCGTCCATGTCTCCTTGCGATTACAGTGTAGAGATAATAATGCTCACTGACTGTATAGCATTGATTGTGGGGTTACCGCTGCTAATTTTGCAAGCTAGTCTTCTCCCTTCCCTGATATTTCTGTTGCCATTTAAAAGCACAGTGGCATCTACCTTTAGAGTGGCCGTTGTTTCAACAAATGCCTGTATATGTGTGCCTCAGCCCAGGGATCCTTTATTGACTTGTGGGCTTATTCAGTTAAACAGGAAGAGGAAGTCCTGAGAAAGCCAACTGCACCGTGTGTAGTATGCATGTAGCCAGTTAGTTCCACCACCTTCTTAGAAACTGTGCACAGTTTTGCTAGCCTGACTTCATATTTCCTTCATCTGTGCCAGGCCTTTACAGTAAATATTGGGAATGGTATAGGATAGGTGGTTGAAGTGTTGGTCTGTGGACCAGTGCCAGTCTGCAAGCCACTGATTGCTTTGGTACCTGTCTCTGCCACATGGGAGGGGACAGAAACCCTGTTGGTCTGCCAGACAACTTGAGAAGATCCACATATACTGCTATAGGAGATCCAAGTACACAGTCAGTGTAATTAATGGCCACATCTTAGTGTTCATAAGGGTTTTGTTGAATGTGATAGATGTGTGAGATGTGCCTGAGAAGGTGTCTCCATTCAAGGCCCCTGTTGGCAAGCTTTTTATTTCATTACAGCTGATGATTATTGGAATGCAAGTTTATCAAAGAACAAGGCAACATGTAAGGATATATAAGAAAATCATAGGGGATTAAGCCCATCCTTGACTTACTGGATCAGTATCACTATTTATTCCTACTGTCTGAAGATGGTTGCTTTCTGACTCCCACAGTGCACAGTGCTGTTCTGTATTTTACTAATACATATTAAAAGTTTCTTTAAAAATCATCTCAGCCCTCCAAGTCCTAAAATTTGCACAATAGGTGAAGATAGTCTTTTCAATAAAAACAAAACAAAACAACAAACTTGGTTTGGAAGGCTTTGGCTGATCACTTCTCTGTCCTCAGGTGCCTATAAAAGCCTTATTTTGTACTTATTTCTCTGAGAATGGGGAAATCATTAGCACAATAAGTTTCTAAATCTTAGGACAGTCCTTTTTAAACAGTGGGGGTAAAATTAAAATAGCAATGTATCGCAGCAATTTAAGAAGGCTAGGACTTTATTAGAGAGCCAACATAGCGTAATGGTGTGGGCATTACATTTCAACTCTGAAGAATAGGGTTCAAATCCCTGCTCAGCCATGGAAACCCACCGGGTGACCTTGGGCAAGTTACACTGTTTTTGCCTCAGAGGAAGGCAAAGGCAGAAACCCCTCTGAACAAATCTTGCCAAGAAAACCTTATGATGGTTTCACCTTTGGATTGCCATCAGTCAGAAACAACTTGAAGGCATACAACAAGGACTTTATTGCTCTGAAGAGAGAGGTGTTTCAGGACATACATGGTCGCTACCTTCATTATTTCTAGAGAGCTTAAAGGAGATGCATCAGACAGCTCTGCTCAACATCATATCCTCTTCTATTCTACAAGTATCTGTTTGTTCTGTTACATATTCAACAGGTGGTCTGAAATATGGCAGTGGTGTTAAGATAGTTCCTTGATTCATCAAATCGTGCTTGAGGTGCCTCCCCTTCCCAGCTGGAAGAAACCAAGTACATGCAATTTTACAAGGCTAGCTCTGAGAAAGAGACCCACCAAGTAGTAGTTAATTAGGTTTTCTCTATTTTATTAATAAAACAGATTTTGCAACAATTTATTAAAAATTGATTTTCATGCAGTATAAGGGGTATACAAGAAATTCTCCACATACTTTCTTTTTCTCCTTCTCTTGCTTTTTTAAAAAATAATTCTGACAGTTCCAGTCTAGGTTAAAGCTTTTGTGCACTAACTTGGTTGGAAAATGCCGCTGGGGCACAGCCTCCTCATAATTTTTTACAGTACATTTTTGCTGCAGTATAAAAAAAAACAGAAACATTAAATAGCTATAGTCACTTTGTGGGTCTTATTTTCTGCAGGAATTTTTTTAAAAAAATGTTGTGGGAGAAACTACAGTTGCATTTGAGACAAAGAATGTACTGCATGGTTTAAAACCTAAGAAACAGCACACAGTCAGTATTCACAAAGAGTTACAGACACACACTCACCGCCAACAGTCCAATACTTTTGAATTTTTTTGTTTTTGTTTCCTGCTATGTTGGAATAATATTTTCTACAGAAATGTTTGTGTATACATTATATACAGTATTATTGTCCTTTTTGAAAAGTAATATTTATTTGTATTAAATAAAATCCTGATGAAGTTTATTAATAAATTAAGAGAATACTGTCAACACACACACACGTACATACATACACACACACACGCTCCCTCACACAGCCTCACCCACACACACCAGACAACACCTTCGGTGGTTAGTGCTCAAAGAGAGTAATGTGTTCTACTTCCTGCATGGTAGACTTACTCAGTGTCCTCCTAACACTTCCAGGTGCCTCCATGACCCCTCAGTGATATGTGTTCAGAGAGACATTCTGTGATGCCCCCAGTGAGCTAAGATTTATGGGTAATATAATCAAAGGAGGTGGGATGAGGTGGGACATCTGCAGTGACTCAGTTGGTACGTCTTGTCTCTTCATGCAGATACCAAATGCTGCACTGGGACACAGTGGTGGAACAGAAGATTCTTTCTTGTTGTGTGAGAGAGGCCAGTGCGGTAGTAAATGGCGCCCTTCCTCCACCATGCCTTATCTCACAAACTTTAATTAATTCATACAAGATTTTAGAAAAGGCAGCCAGTATTGCCAAAGTTCAGTCTTGTACACCAAACGGATCGTCATTAAAGAGTGGCCAAGGCTAGGGACAGCAGCCCATGGTATTTAAGGAAGGTAAAGGCTGTATGAAAGAAGTACCTTCCAATTCTATTTCTCCTTTCCCACTGTGATTTCTGGGCCAACTGGGCTTGCCCAGAGCTTTTTCTTTTTAACCATAGCAATAATCAAAACAACACAAAAAACCCAGTAACTGAAATGGAGACTATAGTTGGTTGAACTATATTTTCTTGGGGGAAAATATTTTGCCTGCCTCTGTCCCACAGCCAGGCTCTGACATTTGCTTCTGTGCCTTTCTTTTTGTTTCTGCATCTTAACTGTAGGAAGCTGCGGGAATGAGCCTGAGCTTACAAGTGCACATTCCTGCGTGGGTAGGCCCAGCTCATGCAATTGACAGGCAGACCGTGTGGGTGGGGGCCTTCTCATAGATCAGTGCTTCTCATTGGGTAGGCCACGATAGGTCAGGTATGAATACCAGTCATTCAGAAGCACAGTCACTAAGGTTTGCACTGAAATCCTGTAATGTAGTAAGGCATTAGGGAAATTAGTAAGGGGGACGGAGGAATTAGGCTGTGCTTCTCTGCTCTTCCCATGTCAAATGCACAGCCTGGGGCTGTGACTGAACTGGTGTAGCACTACTCAGCAGTAAGAATTTCACATGATGTGGCATCTCCCAAATGGCAGTACTGTGCCCAGTGTGAAGTTCACCCACTGAAATTCTCTGTGCTAGATAGTTGTACAAAGCATAGGTGCCCCTCTATGGCTCATGCATGCACAAAAATCTTAGTTCCCACAGGCATGCGCAGAATCACTAGCACATAAGTAGCACATGCTTTGGATCAGACCTTCTTGGTAAGTGATAAATTGCTTGAGCATTTTGTATGAGCTCATTGTTCTCCAGTTACTTGTTGCTCTCCAGTAGCAATTCATTTGCTCATGGAGGAAGATTAAATTCTAATTTCTTGAGGGCAAACTAAAGTAGGGAAAAAATTCTTTCTGTTTTTTTCAAAAGAGATTGAACTGCTTTTCACCTTTTGTTTTCCAGTTCAAAAGACAAAGGGATTTTTTTCCCATACAGGCAAACTCGATTCAGACTGTCTTATTCTCAGCTACCACTGTCACACACGCAAAGATATGAAGCAAAGGTTGTGTATATTCTGTCAATGCCTCTGCAGCAGTAAAAGATGGTGTCTGTGTGCCCCATCCCCACCTGTCCTCTGTTAAATTAACTGTACTGTAATTATGTTGTGGTTTAAATTAAACAAACTTGGGGAAGGGGCCATAATTCATCCTATGACATTAGGACTTCAATACTCATCCTGAGCCTTGAGCAATGGCAGCCCTCATTTTCTGTGTGTCCCCCTGGGACCCTGCCAAACCCTGGATCTTAGCAAGAGGAAGGAGAGGCCACAAAAACTTGTTCCTTGATGCCCTACCTGGCCATCGGCTTTGAGATTTTGCCCCTAGACCTGCTTCCTCTTTGAAACATCCTCCATCCCAAGCATGTCTTAAGAGGAGAGGAACTGGGATGACACCCAAGGAACGATATCTCAAAGTCTCCTTCCCAATGAATGCAGTCCCAGAAATGGAAGCCTGCCCAATAATCTGAGGCCTCCAGCAGCTGAATGCAGCCCCTGCAAGACAAAGTGTATCCACTTCCACTGACAGAGCTCTCTGCTGATGGAATTTCTTCCGTTTTGTTTTCTTTTTTGCATGTGAGTCCACGTTTTCAGTAGCCATACAAAGCTTTGTGACACTCGAGGAGGGGGGGTCCTTTTCCTTCGTTTCTTTGTCAAGTTTATGTTTCCAGCCACCTTGCCTCCAGGAGAAATTTGGGAAGAAACATGGTTTGGTGACTTTCTTTGTGAAGAAATAAAAACGTCCACAAGTAAGGCTACAGCTCAACCTCCGGGTAACCGTCTCCACTTTGCATGCTCTCCCACAGCAGTGGAGCTGGTCCTCCCTTGACAATGGCCTTATAACACTAGTTCCTCTGTGATAAGAGTAAGGAGTATGTAGAAGGCAAGAGTTCAACACAAGACGTTCAGTCCAGCCATTAAGTACCAAAAGCAGTTCAGGAAGCTCTGAATATCCTCCTACAGGCCCGAAACCATCACACGAAACGATGGTGGCACGTGTCTGTGCCGCGGACTGGCACTGGGGCTGACGCATGGACTAGCACAACTGGCATCGACCCCTCCTATCGATGGCAAATAGGCATGGTGAAGAATGGGCAGCTGTAAAGAGAGTCGGCGCTGTATGCTGCAAAGACAGAGAGAGAAATAGCAAGGAAGTTTAGCTTGGGCCACTTCCGCACTAGACTGTTATAGCGCGATTATTCCACTTTCAACATCCTATGGAATCCTGGGGTTTGCAGTTTAGGGAGGGGCCGGCTGGCCCCTCCCTAAACTGCAAACCCCAGGATTCCATAGGATGTTGAAAGTGGAATAATCGCGCTATAACAGTCTAGTGCGGAAGTGGCCTTGGATATTGACAAAGAGTCCTTCACTTGTCTGTGTACTTGGCGTGAGCCTGTTCACCATCGCAAATTAATTTAGTGAAGGGTCAAGGGTTGCAGCCACCTGATAGATGCCTTTCCAAATGAATTGCTATGCAGGTCCTGCTCCTTCATGTTGATTTTCTCTTCTTTTGCTCATTTGCAAAACCAAGATGTATTTACCTGCTGGCCACTCAAAGGTCCAATAAGGTCAGAGGCTTTAATACTAGGGAAGAGCAGTATGCATAATAATGTTCCATAGAAGCACCATCATGCTCAAAAATTAAAACTCTAGAGATTGATGGGGCGGCATTAGCAAGGCCCCAAACAGGATTTCTTTAAAATTTTATTTATTTATTTATTTATTTATTTTGCAATCCCTTACCATAAATACATTACCTGTTCAAATAATTAGAAATGTGCTTGGAAAAGTCCAGAAGCATACTGGAAACTGTTAGCTTGTATCTTATAGGATCTTTCCATATAAACAGTATGTTGATTTAAAAGAAAATGCTGAAAAGTTGTTCAGGACCACAACTCCCGAATGCAAAGTGTTCTTTGTTCTTGTGGACATGCAAAAGAAAGAACCATGACACTTACTGTTCTGGAGAGTTGATATCTTCTATAAAGTCTTTGTTTGTTCTAGATGACTCTGTTGTATTCCACTGTGCTTGTGGATTTTGATCAAGGTGGTTTTTCAATATAGCCTTTTCACCATCTAGGTAAAGGAGAATGATCATGACTAAACACTGAGAAACCTGATGGAAGTCTGCACATGGCATTTTTCCTAAGTGCTTGCAAGCAATCAATAAGGAAAGGTTTTTGAGTTTCCTTATTTAATTAGAGATCATTGTAGCCTGTGCCAGGATGAGCAATCTGGTCCTTTGACATCATTTTGGACTACAACTCCCATAAGCCAAGGAATGTGGCCAATTGTCAAGGGTTATGGGAGGTGTAGTCTTGCCTTGCCCCTTCCCTTGTATCTATGTCCACTCTGCATTTGACAAAGTCCCACTAACATCCCTCGTTCTCATATTTACGTTAGGTCTAATAGAACTAATGAACACGATCATGCTGTTAAGACAGAGGTGGGGAACCTTTTGACCCTCTCTTTTTTGGACCACAACTTCCACTGTCCTTTTCCATTGGCCATGTTGGCTGGTGTCGATGGGAGTTGTAGGCCAGCAGAACTGATGGGCCAGAGTTTACTCACCCCTATGTTTGGTGACTTGCATTGAAAAACAGCCTTTTTTCCTTTCTGTAGTACCTATACCGCCTGTGTGTAAAGAACCAAAACCATGAACATAAACCGTATGTTTTTGGACGTAAAATAGTTGCTTAAGCTAATTTCCTCACTTTACTGAGGAACAGTGCACAGGTCTACAGTTTGTGCATTATACCTCTGCTATTTCGTGGAACTCCTCATAATCCTGCATCCATCATTACTTGGGCACTGATGTGTGTGTAAATGATGGTCAAGGCAACAATATCTATTGATAAGGTTTCTGATAATAATAAAGGAGGAAAATGAAGAAATCTGTGCTTTATGGCTTAAATCCAACTGTTAGCCCCAACTAAAGGAGGCTTTCTGAATGAATGGGACTTGTTAACACTTGTGTAAGTTGCTTTGAGCCAATATACTTGCTCTAGTTGAGGCTAACAGTAGGATTCAGACTTTTGTCTTTTACAATACTTTTATTTATATGCTGCTTTCCCCCTCAAAGCTGGGACCCAAGATGGCTTGCAAAATAAAAGGAATTACAGATACTGAAATTGGTCCATCTGTGTAAAAATGTATTAAAATCTGACAACCTATTTTTTCTTTCTTTAAAGTCATTTAAAGTCATCAATTAATTAACACATCAATTAAGCCATCAAAAAATCCCCATAAACCTCTTCATCCCCACATTCTCAAATTGTAATAGTGGTTCCTTTGGTTTTGGTATTAGATAAAGCAGGGTATGGGTTAAATCCAGTCTTAGCCCTATTTAGGACAGACCTGTTGAAATGAATAACTGGCTAGTCACAACTAATTTAAGTTCACCTACAACATTAGTTTTAGCTCAGTATGTGTGTGTGTATATGTAATCTCTTAAAAAGTTTCTAAAAAGGGAAGGTTATGTTACATTAAATGAGTTTTCTGCAGAAAAATTAACTCTTCCTTTGCTTTCTTTAAAAATATTTCTGCACACAAGCACACATATGCACACACACACACACACACACACACACACACACCCCCAAAACAGTAGAAACAGTGAAAAGGCAAATAAATCTAGACTTATTATACTTAAAGTCATTAAATGGATTGACACTATGAAAATCTCATAGTATCAAATAAGATGAATAGCCAATCAGGCCCTTCCACAGCATCCAGGAAATAATGGCTGGCAAGGTACAGATACGTAATCTTTAGTTACAGATCCTAATGGCTCTGCATTCATGATTGTGGCACTATTGCCACAATCACAAATGCCCCCAAAACCTGCCTTCACTGCCAGCAGCTACATTGGGCAATGGAGGTCCGTTCTGGTGATTGGGGCACAACAGTATCATGTCTCCAACCCTCTCCCACCTACAATTTGCAGTGTAACTATCAAAAGCAGGACTGCTGGTGGGAGGGCATTGGAAATGTCATCCTTCTGCGCACTGAGTGCCCCCAGAACAGACCTCCATTGCTTGATGCAGCTACTGGCTGTTAAGGTAGGTTTGGGGAGCTTGGTCAGGAGGTGAGACTAAGGCCATTTCCACACTACACTGTTATACTGCTGTTACTCCACTTTCAACATCCTATGGAACCCTGGGGTTTGCAGTTTAGGGAGGAGCATTTAGAATTCTCAACCAGAGGGCTTTTTGGCCTCAATAAACCACAAACCCCAGAATTCCAGATTCATAACTATGGCTCTAATTTAGGATCTTGGCAATAGTCAGTAATCAAATTAAAAGATCTCTCAAAAGAAAATTTTAAAAAACTATATTCTTAAAAATATATTGCCACTTTTATTCTGCATCCCCTTCCAAAAGCGCTCTCCTTTGCTCCTTGTCACAACCCAGCATCAAGCAAGTTTTCTATAAGTGGAGATCCAGTTTCCTGCACACAGCATTTGCAGAAGTCCACCTAAAAGAGATAACCTCTCCAGGGAATAGTGGTGGGTTAAGGGGGAGCTGCCTGCAATGTGAATAATCCTACGGAGTAGGAGGAGGAAAATAGGTGGAAGAAGCACTGCCTTGTTCCATTTCCAGACAGGCACATAGCAACAGAGGGAAAGAAAGGCAGAGTGTATATGTGTGTAGATTAAGAGGCTTCTTTTCTACTGTTTTGGAAAAACATAGTGAAAAAAAAGTTTCCCTATTATTGATTCCAGTGGGCCAGGCATCAATGATAACAGTTCTTGGACTTGCATACTCTGCTCCCAGCAGTGTGCCGTGGGTGCAGGAGAGCTTGGCATCTAAAAGGTATACTACTTCTCCCAGAAAAAAACCTTCTTTTTGCTATCACCAATGAGGAAGCACCACAGATGGTGGATGGCATCATGGAGGAAGCATACAAGGCTCCCACACCATTTCTGAGCCCCAACCCCAAGCTCAGTATACTAAGGGACAGTACCACAATATTAAAGGACTGTGGGATGCCAAGAATCAAAGGGACCCAAGACTCAGTTGCTATGTGGAAAAGGAAGGAAGTTCCTTTGTAGAACATCACTGTGCCACCTCTTCCACCCTCCCGCTTTTGCAGTGGCTTGCCTCTACCTGGGAGGCTGAGATGGTGGGAATACCAAGTAGAGAGCTCGACTGTGCTCATGTTCTGCACTGCTCTAGAGCTTCAGGCATGCACAAACATACATGCACACATATTTCATTATGCATCCACAAAAGCTATGATCTGAAACCACAGTACCTACAGTTAAACATTTCATTTCTATTTGTTTTCCCCCTCCTGTGTTCCAGTAAGTAAGAAAGGAAAAACATAACTGAATTATTCAAGACTGAGAACTTTCTAATTTAGAAATATGCACTGAAACCCTGGTTTTGTACCAAATGCCTCAGACTAAACACAGCCCAGTTACAGGACTCGAGAGCTCCTAAAGGGCTGTCAGTAACACCCTTGGCAGCCAGCTAGCAGTGCTTCTTGCACTGTTCAATGTACCTCCTGATCCTTCAGCTGCTGGTGTGCAAAATGTGTAACATACATTGAGGGGGTTATTATTTAAATTATACAATTGCAAGGTATTTTTTCCCTGTATCAGCCAGGTGGGCAGATGACATCAACATCTGCTCAAAGCATTGACAGAACATTTGTAACTAGAAGAGGAAATGGAGTGTATCTGGGCCTAAATACCCTAAAGAGTAGCTAAGCAGGATCAGCTCTGGTTAGTACTTGGATGAGAGACCACAGGTACTGTAGGCTATATTTCAGAGAAAGGGAACTGGCAAAACTACCTCTAAGAAAACCCTAAGAAATCCATGGGGTTGCCATAAGTCAACAGGCAGCTTTAAGTGCCCACACACCACACACACACACACACACACACAAGTGATGGTGTTCTTGTTTCCCCAGATGACCCTTATGAACAGAAGGCAGATTTTGCCACATAGCACCTTTACTTCAGGAGTGACCTGATTCTGAAGTAATTTACCTGGAGCATTCTCTAATACTTTTGACTGACACTCTGCCCAACAGACTATAATTAAACAGATGGAACATTCCCATCCTCCCATGTGGTGTCTGTCCCTTGCATCTCTCTCTTTTTTTTTTGAAGGGTGCAAGAGGCCTTCCTCAGCTGCCAAGCCCAGGGACAGGGCTGACGGTGGTACTGCTTATCAGTGGTGAGGGGAGGAAGCAAGGAGGAAAGTCAGATGATGAAGAACTCTCTCCTCTCAGAAGGGGAAGGAAACTGGAGTGTGCTCACAGATGGAGCCCACTTTCTTGTCTCTTCCTCTTGCAGCTACGTTGCTTGAGTTAAAGCTGCTCTTCTTCCTCTCGCCTCTGCTAAGCAGCAACAGCCTCTCTTTAGGTTTGAGGGATATGTGGTATGGATGTTGCCCTAAAGGCTACAGAATAGTACCTTGTGCTCTGTGCAAAAAGATGTACATGCATGTGAGTCACTCTTACACGTGCACATATCAGTAACAGGATTCTGGTCTGTGAGTTTCAACTCCCTCACATTCTGGCTGGAAACAGAGTGACCTCTTTGAGGTACGTTTTGACAGAAGTGTGTTGCCCTTTGCCTGTGTGGCAGAATTCAGAACAGAATACTGCAGGGTTTTTGTATCTGGGACAGCCTTGTATTAAAATCAAAGACCTATTTCCCCCCTCCCCGAAAACTATTTACCATGGCATTGTCTATTTTAATGCATATTCAAAGTATTTTTACAAAGGCTTTTGTCACTGATTATTCCTTTAAAAATGTCTAAGTAAACCAGACACACACTTAAAAATTCTTTTTCATTTGCTCTTCCTTGAGTGAAAAACAAGGCAAAGAAGGAGTGGGAGACCTCTTTTTTCAACTGGCCTTATTGACAATAAAGTTGGAGAGACCAACTGAAAAGACCAGAAGCTATTAAAAACTATCAAAAGTAAAGGTAGGATGAGTAAATGTACCACCCTGCTTTCCATTGCAACTGAAAGTCAGGAACTGTAAAAACTGTAAGAACCAGTGATTACTGCATAACAAATGTTCTTTAGCTTGATCCTAACATGGTGTTTCTCAAGCTCTGCAATACTTCCCCCTTGAATGGATATAAAGCACCTGGATGATGGAGGATATGGGGGGAGGGGAGAAGGGGCAGCTAGAACCATTTCTCCACCTTCTTCCAAAATATGAGTGTGGTGAATACTCCCATGGCAGAAGATCATCCATGTTAGATATGTAAGTATGAATCTGTCCCCATTACCCTACTAGCCTAACCTGCTTTGGAAAGAAGGTTGCTCAAGAAGAGCACCTTGTTTTCTTCCAGAGATTTCCCTCTTTGTTTTAGGAAAGGTGAAATGTTTTGTCCAATCCCACTTCTCATTCCAAACCAGGTATTTTCCCAAAACATCTTATCCAGTTCACAGATCCTGGTGTGCAGCAAAAAGAGGTTGTGGGCAATTGTGTATCAGAATCTTTGGGGGCTAACTTGTGGAAAAGATCACTGGGACAAAGATGCAAGCAGAATGTTGACAAAATTCTCAGTATGTAAGAGAGGTAAGAGAATTCAGAGTTAAGAAAGATTGTTCTAATTAGTTTCTAGGTTTCAGATGTGTGGCCATGACCATGGTCTACACATTACAGACACCTTCATGTTTTCAGGTTTCTCAAATGTCCAAACAGTATTATTATAAAGGTTAAGGCAAAGACTCTTATTTGACCCCTTCAACTGGGGAGGTATAATTCCATACCTTTATTTTCGGTGAAGTTCCGTATACTGAGAATATCATTGAGTTCCTGGTAGTGATTCTGCTTGATATACGTTGTCTTCTCAGGTGTGTCCTGTAGCTGCATAGTGACTTCTTCTAAAGCTTTGTCCAGCTGTTTAAAGAAAAGCATTTTACAGAGTATTAAAGCACTGGATTGCCATACTTGCAGTCTCTTTAAGGAGAAAAGTCATCTCAACTCATATAGATGCATGATGTTCCCTTCTAAACATGCATAAAAAATATATACAAAGAAAGGGTTTAAATTCCTATTTACAGTCATGCTGACAACAGACCTTCTGTATTATGTTTGCACAGTACACATGGATGTGCAATTGGAAAGAATTGCCCTAGATCCCTTCCACGTGGCATGGTGGAATGCATCACACTTACAAAAATCCACTGAATTGGCATATAGAAGAAGAATAGAGCCCCACCTGTTATGGATGTGTGGATCTGTTTGTGTAATAAAATTCCTGCCAGTGCTAAATAGATCTCTACCCTGAGGATACCAAAGCAGCAGTCCTATATGATGTCTGTGAGTTGGGGTAGACAGCCTGGCACATTCCAGATGTTATTAGACCAGAACTTGTAGAATCCTTTACCATTCTCCAGCTGGCTAGGGATCCTAGGACTTTAAGGCCAACAATGTCTGGGACTCAGCTTTGTGAAACCACTGATTTAGTAGACTCCAAGCCTCCAAATTAGGCCTCCATTGCTGTTCTGTGTCTTCAAGCCATTTCCAGCTCATGGTGACACTAAGATGAACCTATCACGGGGGTTTTGAGAATGAGACTGTGTGATATGTACAAGATCACCCAGTTGGTCTCCATGGCTGAGTGGGGAATCAAACCTTCATCTCCAGGGTCATAGTTTAATGCTCAAACTGCAACACCATGCTGCCTTGGTACTTTCAAACTTTGCAGGTAAGTGCTACTTTGAACCACTACTTTGACAACTGCAACAGGTACTACTGGAGAGCCTTTTCCTAGTGTTCCCTCTCTACAATCCTGCTCATTCTTTTCTTCTCCAACGACAGTAGCAGAAAAAACTGAGTAAGTCACCGAGGTGAGTTAGCAGATGGGAATGAAAAAGCCCTATCTGTGGGTGGTGATAGCATCTGTTAAAATTGATAGCTGCTACAGATGCTTAGTGGCTTCTGACCATACAGACTCTTTTTGTTTGGGAATCCTGCATAACCCAGAGTAAACAGGTATGATATTTCCATTTTAAACATAGTCTCACTTTGAGTCAAGTCTTCAAAAAAAAATGACATAACCACGGATTCTCTGTACTCCCTTTTATCTCGCTCTGAGAAATCTGCCTAGGGCACTGGCAGATTCTTTCATATCTGTGATGCTCCTGCACATTTCCTTCAGATGCTTCTTCTTGTGAAAAATATGTCACATTTCTTTTTAATTTTTAAAGGTGCAAAAACTTCACCAATCAGTTCCGCAATATTCCATATGCTCCTCATAACAGTCCAAACTTAAAGTAGAGAGATAGCAGGGTTAATTCCATTTTCTAGAATGGAATGGAATGGAATTGAACGGAATCACCCTCTGTTTTTTACGCAGTTTATTGAATTGACTCCCAAGGAAAACATTAGGTCTGTTTCACAGAAAATCATTATATTTCAGTGTTTTTCTTCTTCCCTAGATTTACAAAGTGGGAAAGGACTCTTGTTGCCCCCTATATCCCAAGCTAGGCTAGGGTTTGGCTACAGTTAATAAGCTTGCAGTTTTGTTCAGGTCAGGAAGCAAGTTCAAAACTAGTAATGAGCACTTTTTCTTTGCTTTGAGGGCTGACTGCTCAAAAGAAAAAGGCCGTTCATGTGCTGGGTGGTTTGTATTTGTTGTTCTTTTTAGCGGCCTGTTTTTAACTGCTTTTAATTTTACTGACAGTTTAATTACATTTTTAATTTTTGTACAGTCTAAATGTTTGAACTTTTGTAAGCTTCCTTAAGTATTCTGCTTTGCATATTCCCCCATCAGAGTATGGCCATTGCTCCTATGTCCAGCCTGAAGAGCTTAGGAAATGGTACTTTCTTTTTGTTATAGTATAGCTCCCAGAACATACCATAGTCACAGTGGCTGCAGGATTCTGGGAGCTGTAGTCCAAAAAGTCAAATTTCCAAGTTCTGCCTCCACTTTTTACAGTCAGATATATTGGGGCCAGAGACCATGAAGCTTTCAAACCCCTCAGTTTCCAGATACAAATGTCTCTCCTGCCATCTGTCCTCTGCAAACTACTACACATCCTTGCCTGAGGCATTTTTATTTACTTCAGAAAATGGGATGGTGAGGTTTTGGGTGAGTGTAGGGAAGCTAGGGATAAAGTCTTGGGGGAACTGGCCAGCTGAAATATCGCTTTCTCTTGAATATGTGAGTGGCCCAGTGGAGCAGATTGACCACCTCTATGTGATATCTTTGAGAGACTCCTAGCCCTACATATAGGAATTAGTCTGGGAACAAAGACACCCAGCTTTGAACTCTAGGAGACAGAAATGGATAATTTTAACTGTGACCACGCTAGTTCAAAAGAGCAGTGTGGAAGCCTTCATCATTAATTCTGTAGATCAGCCTTGGCCAGGTGAAAATGGGGTGCACGATAAAACAGAACCTCAGTTACTGTTAGGCCCCAGGATCTGGGAAGCAGTGTTGTCCTTACTGTGGACCATGAAAGGTAAAGTCCTCTATGGAGATTGTTCCCAGTAAAGATGGGAAAAAAGTGAACAAATAAGCTCCAAATAAAGGTGGTAAATGGATGAACTCACTTGCCCTTGTCCGCATTATGGTGACAGTACTGGTGAAGAATAGCAACAGAAGTCTTCTGTGTCTACCTTTTTCCACCTGCCCACAGGTAAGGCTCAACACATGAAAGCAGCTCTCTCCCACTAAAACCCTAGAGCCTGCATTGCTGATAGAGCTGACCTCCATATGGGGACAAATAAGGAGATATCTTTTTCACGTATAAGAGTGACTATTTAAAGAATACACATCAAACATACTTTAAAAGATAGTGGGTCTAATTAAAAAACACACATTCTAATCTGAGATGAAAGGGCCAAGGCAGACTCAAAGGATTATATTTCTTATATGAGATAAAGCAAATGATTTTGCATCAAACCCAGAGGCTCCTAGCAGAGGGACGCCAGTAAAACCCAGATGAAATCAGCCTCAGAATTTTCCCCCTGAAACACCATAATTTCATACAGCCAGGGCGCAATCCAGCTAACTTTTGGTACTTAAAATATGGTGAGAAGTTCCATGGGTGAGATTTAATAACAGTGGAATTTAAAAATTCCTTAACTTTCTACCTCAATATGAAGTAATTGTGAAATGGTAGTGGCTCCAGCTATAAAACAGGCCTAGTTTGTTGGAAAAGGTGAGCAATATAGCTCCCTATTTTCAAATAGGAAGATAATTATACTGAGTTATTGCTAATATCACTGAAACAATATCTAGGAATTTATAAGCCTGCTTTTGTGAAATGCTGCCCTCCCATTTGCCACTCCATTAACATGGGAAGAATTAAGGAAGTACATTTCATAAAGCAAAACAAAACAAAGAGGAAATGAGTGTATGCTGCATTTATATGAAAGCAGCCATGAACAATGGCTGGTTTCAATGCTTTGCATTGTCTGGTTAGGGAGGGAAATGATACACTAAGCTCAGGGTATGGAAGCAGTAAGTAATGATGGTGCCACTTTTCTAAGACATTACTTTGGCGGTGGGTAAATGGGGGCATGACAATATTATTTTCAAAAAATAGTAATAAAAAATAAAAATAAAAATAATAACAAAAAAGAATGACTTATAATGCCTTTGTATTTGCCATGGAGCAAGTTATCTCTATTATATCCTCCAGCAGTTCACAGATAAAAACCGGCACATGTGTGCCCAAGAAACATCAGAGTGTGATCAAGATGGTAAAAGTTATTAATGAGTGACAACACATATGTTGTGTGAGGCTAAAGCAGTTTGGTATTGCCAAAGCCCACTGGGAAGGACAAGAAGCTGCCTCTCTCCTCTTCCTCCCTGCTGAGTTGAGTGCAATAATCCTACATGGGTCCTCCCACCAGTAGGTTTAAAATAACAGAGATGCAAGAGTTTCCTTTTAATCCACACTTGGACTCCTGGTAAAACTAATGAGAAAGAAAAAGTTTACTTTTACATCTGAGCCTCTAAGAAAGCAGAGTCTGAAGCCAAACACTTCGTGGTTGCTGAGGAAGAGACAAGCCAGGATCCAGGTTCAGAGGTAACTGCAACACTGGTGGAGCTTGGAGTGTGGGGAGGGTGTGTGCGAGAGGGCAGGGCTATGGCGTGAGGGGCGTGGCCAGGGTGTGCAGGGGGGTGCCCGGGGTGCGCGGGGGCGTGGCTACGGGCCAGGACACCCCAAAAATGTTGCCACCCAGGGCGAATTGTCCCACCCCCACCCCTATGCGACTGAACTGCAAGCTTTTGATTCTTCACTATTTTCTGATCAGTTTAGCTGCTTTTGCTGGGAAGAGGAAGCAGATGATGCTGATGCAAGTATGTCGTTCATGAACAGTAACCCATCCCCAGTAATTCTAGTTTACTCTTGTGTATGATCATGGCTACTGTCTTTCTGATTGGGGCATTTATAAGAGCCCGTTTAATTTTTTAAATCAGTTTTTAAATTTGTACTAAGACACTTTTTAGCTAAGATTTAAAAAAAATGATTAGAATATTCTCACAATTGTACTTAAATGAGAAAGATCACAAAATTTAAAAAAAACGGATTAAGAAGTATGAGAGGGAAGTGGAAGGATGAAGGCAGTTGTGTATGAAATCTGTTATTGATAACAGTAAATAAACCTTAAATAACAAAAAGTAAAACATTCACAAGTAGCTATGATGACCACTAATTTTGACAGAACATAACAGGATGCATTTTAAAAAGGCTATAGCCCTTAAACATAAGCAGCCAATTGGAAGTGCTAACAGCTGCCAGTCTAGAAGTTCCCATTTAGGAAACTGACTGAAGCACCTATATGAGCCTGTCCAAGCTCTTAAGATCTTGTGCAAAGGTAATTCTCTTAGCTCCACCACCTTCCTAGGCATGGTTGGTGGGAACAAGGGGAAAAGGCCTTCTTGGTGGCTTCTCCCAGGCTTTGGAATTCCTTCCCTAGAGAGGTTAGGATGATGCCCTCCTTGCACTTCTTCTGCCAATGAGTGAAAACGCTTTTTAAAAATTCCTACAGGCTTTCAGGAATTGACTGCTATGGGCTTTTAAATGTGTGCTGCATCATTGGTCTTCATCTTCTGTTTTTAATGGGTTTTAAAATGGTTTTAATTCTACATACTGTTTAATTGTACTTTAAAATAACTTTTGTATACTTTTACTGATACTTTTATATGCATTTTATTTTGTATCTATTCTAATACCTTGTAAGCTGCCTTGAGTCCCAGTATTGAAAAAACATAAGACATAAATGATTAAATAACACTAGAAAGACGTGAGGGTGTATAATGGAACAAATGTCCAGTACAGTTTGGTAGGAGTTACATTTTAGTTGGACATTCAGTGACAACCCCCCAGACTTAAGTAAAGCCACTTCAGCCCCCTCTCCCAGCCATCCTGTGCCTATGGGGTACAGTGGGGGATTGGAGGAACATCATGCTATGTCCCTATAGTGACATATGAAATGATTACATCCTCCACTGAGGTCTGCAGTGGAGAATGTGATCATTTTTCATTTAGCTATGGGAACACAGCCAGATCCTTCCCTGAGTCCACCCCTGCCCCAGCTCTCCACCAGGTACAGAATGACCTAGGGTAGTGGTGTAGCAATTCTACAATAGGTCTGACAGGAGCAGGGTGCAGGCTTTGGCTGGTCTGGAGGAAGAGAATGCCAACTTTCACATCTACAACAAAGAGGCATACCTGGAGAGAGTTAATACAGCTGATTTTGGAACGATGAGAAACGTAAGGGATATCACAACCCAACCAGCAATGGTGAAGCTGAATATTCAAAACTATGGTGAACTGACATCATTTTGGAGAATTTATGACAAGTGGCCTGTAAGTTTACAAGGAGTTTTATTTGGAAAAAAGGAGAACAACAACTTACTGATGGACCTACTGCTGGACAGACTTCCCAGGGGAAAAAAATTTTTTTTTCAGCTGCAACAGTTTTGAAGAATTAATTTTAATGTACAAGGATGAAAGACATAGGCCATTTCCGCACGGGGCGGGGGAATCGCCCCGTGCCAGTACTTACCGGACTTCTTGGCTCCACGCTTGGGTCCAGGCTGGTCCGGAGCAGTGCGTGGCCGCCGCTCCGCACTGCTCCGGGGACGAAAATGGCGGCTTCCGGTTGGTCGAGGCTCTTCACCAACCGCTGAAGCTCACCAGCCTAAAGCCCACCCCTGGCAGATCGCAGGCTCGCACTGGTGCAAGCCTTCAAATCTGCACCGGAGCGCAGGCACGGAGTAGCGTGCTCCGTGCTTTTGAAAGACCTGTTTCAAGTGGTCTTTCAAAAGCACGCTGGACGACCACTTCGGGTTGTTCCGGAGCGGGCTGAGGTGCAGAACTACACTAAGTAGGTCCGACCCAGTCCACTCCCAGGTGCAGACGTCTTCCCTGGAAGACGCTCTGCACCGTTTCTTTAAGCCCGTGCGGAAATGGCCATAGATTATGCATGGTTGTCTTGATTATCTTTTAAGATTACTTATACATGATTCTGTTTTTGAGAAAAGGCAAAATAGAAAGTAAAAGAGAAAGAAAGTGTCTAATGATGAAAATGATTTACAATTTATGTTTAGCTAAATGGTTTATATATTATTCTGTTCTTGGGAAAATGAATAATAGAAAGAAGTGAAAGAGGAATAAAGTGATGATGATGAAAATGGTTTATGATCTATGGTTTATGAAAATGGCTTATGATTATGAGCTACTAGAAGTAAAAGTTACGAAGGGACTGAGGATATTTGACGATGCCAAAGACAGCTCTTCCGCTTTTTCTTAAATTGTTAATTTTAGATTTGTTATTTTTACTATCGCAAGAAGATTAGTTGGAAAATAGTTTTAGTTTCATTGTTGGATTTAAATAAAGATATTTACTATACAGAAAATTATTATTTTAAGAATTACTAATTTTTAATATAGAATAGAATGGGGAAAAGTTACTAATGATTAACTGTTAAGCAATCATTAAGTTTTAAAATTTCATTATTAATAGTTAAGTTAGAATTATTATTAATAATGTATTTCGATTTATTAACCATTAACTCATATTGTAAATTTAGATTTATTATGAAGGTAAATAATAGGCAACAAGCATGTACCTTAAGTTTAGTTTAGGATCTAATGATTACTTGTTACTACTGGATTGCTATTCACTGCAGGAGTGGAAACCAATTTTTAGTTATATGTAGTTTTTGTAATCATCTTCTAATTTAGATATCTGTAGTTTTGTTTTCTTTTTTGATCGTACATTGTTGTCTAGTCTATTTTATAGTCTGTTTTATTTTGTATTGTATTACTTTGTTTTATTGTGGTATTTTTACTTTGTTTTTTTTGTCACTCCTTTTAATATTCAATAAAAAATTTTAAAAAGTGACAAAGAAACATACACAGGTATTAAGTTGACATATGCCTGCACATACTATTATTAGAATGCCAGCCAATATTTGCTTCCATTGTTGAGGTTAGAGCATTTTAGACAGGCAATTTAGAATAAAGAAATGCTTAAAGTTTCCAGAGCTTGGAAAAAGCTTGTAACATATAACAACATTACTTGTAATGCTATGCTTTACCTTGGGGCAATAAAGGTATTTCAGTACTACTTTTACAAAATAGCATAAGGACTTTTTTTTCCTGTTCCGAGGGCTGTTTACTTATTACTTTCTCTTGTTCTTCTCTTGCTTTTGTGGATTTCAAGAAAGAATTGTCCCCTCTTCCACCAAATTTTAGGCCATTTTTTAAAGTTTTTAGTTCTTTCTTTTCTCACAAGAAACTCAAACGGGACTGGCGGTGGGGTTGGGGGAGTGTACAGTAACATACATAAAATAACAGGTTACCAAATTAAATTAAATTAAATTAAATTAAATTAAATTAAATTAAAGGCAGTGCTTTAATAACAAGTTACCTTTTATGGCTTCATAATAAGGCACATAATTAATCACTTTTCTCAAGTAGTTTTTCAAGCTCTCCCTGCTCCCACCCCACAGCTGTTTTTAAGCTACATTTCACGAAATCCAGTCATGGATCTTCCATGTTACATTTGGTTTGACTCTGAGTTTCGTGGCTGTACAGACTGAGAAAACAGGCACGGTCCATAGAGCAGAAATGGTCTAACCACAGCATGCTGTTAGTGATACCTCTGTTATTTTCATTCTCAGCTGGTGGTTTTCTGACTGCAGTCCTTCTAACCTAGATGTGCTGGCCTGGTTGACACTGGTGACAGATGTTGATGTTTTTGAGTCATCTTTCTTCTGATTCTGAGTGAACTGGAGCCCTCTGTTCCGAGTGGCTGCATCTGGGTTTGTTCTCAGAGTGATTAACTGAACATTTTGAAAGCAGAGAAAAAAAACACTGAAGGTTATATCAATTCATTTCTGTGTTCTCTTTTAAAACAACAAACAAACAAACAAACCAGTTATAGAACATGAGGTTCAGTGTGAAATGCTAGGTTTTGAGGCAAAGTCTCAGACAACAGCTCATCAATTTTTAAATACATGTGAGCTAAAACTAGTTAGCCATTTGCTTTTCTCTCTGCCCCAATTAGCACATGCAACTTAGCTAACATCAGAAGCAAGAGATCATGAGGAGCTGGTGATACACCTCCACCCCATATCAGGGTTAAACTTCCAAGAAATTGGAAGGCATGCTATGCCCCCTCATATGTGATAGCAGATTTCTGGCATTACTGAAGCAATGCCCCAAGAACACTTGTTGCTCCTATGCACCAAAAGTAATGCTCAAAGAGTCCTCTTAAAATTTATTCTAAAATTAAATAAATATTCTGTTTCTTCTTTTAGAATGTCCTGCTTTAGGATTGATACAACTTATTATATCCTGACTTCAGATACTAGAAAGTTCCATTCACACTGCAACATTGGCTAAAGTTTCAATCCACAAGTGGAAGGAAGTTATGACTGGACATACACCCAGAGTTCTGGGTCTCCCTGAGCTGTATTACTGAAGATTACAGGTAGGAATTTACATGAGTGAATGTTCCTCAATGACAGAAGAACATTCCACATTAAAAAAAAAGGGATGTTAGGGATAACAACAAGCTAGAAATCTTTATCTGACAACTAGTTTTCTGTGTGGTAGGATTCTTTGTATAGAGAACCCACCAGTCATTGGTTTCCCACTTGCACTATGAATCGGTACTGTCTAGTCACAGCTTTATTGCCAAAGTGAGAACTAGTTCCTTGTCTAATCAAAACAGATAGGGGACCTATCCTTGAAGAAAATCAAGAACCCCTAGGAAGGCCCACCACACATATTTTATATTGCAGATTTCCTTTAGGAAGCTCACACATGTTCTCCCTCTGCAAAAACATCTTTTATGCTCAAAAGATCCGTATGAGATAAATCACATTGTGACCAGTTCAAGATCATCTAGTAACATTCGTTACTGAGAGGTGGTTTGAGTGCAAGTCTTTCCATCCTTTGTCCAACATTTGAATCATTACATCACACTGGCTCTGAACTTACTCTTACACTTTATGAAGCATGGGCTAAACCCACTATTACCTGTATCTGGAGCAGATCCACTGAACTAACTTAAGAACTGGTGATTTCAATGGGTCTATTCTAGATAGGACTAACACGTTTTATTTTAGCCCCACGAATACAATCCCATGAGCCAACCGTGTTCTTTTGAGGTTCCTACCCATTTGAGTGGGGCTTATGCAGAAGAATTTGCCACTGGCTTCTAGCAGAAGTGAACTTAATTGTTCCATAGAAAGGCAAATAATAAGACCCTTTGCAAATGAATGTGCTTACCTTAGGCACAAAGACTAAGCAGAGTGTGATAGTGCTACAGAATATAATGACGAGCGCCACAATGCAGAACTGTACGTTGGGCTGGTCTCGTGTGAGAAAGGAAACAGCAGCTCCAATGATACACATGATGCCTACATTATAAACACTCATGCCAATGTATTTACTGTCGTTCAGAGCCGGAATGCTCACATTTCGAGTTTCCCAAGCCAAAAAGCAACCAAACAGCTGAAATTGGGAAAAGAAAACAAAGCAATGATTGTAACACAATACACCAAGTTAGACTTCTATACATGAGACCCCAAAATGTCTTGTTTATGACAGCTTACATGTCTTGCTCAGTTATATGTTGGCAAAGGCAAAAACAGGGCATGACCCAGCCAACTATAAGCACATTTAATTTCTACTGATTGATTCCCATACTTTTAATTCCCCCATCGAAATCAATGGGACTTCAATTGTCCATTTGAAATCAATAAGATTTAAAATTGTATATTGGTTAGATTGTGCCTAGAAGTGCTTAATTTAGTAAGTATGACTGGCCTCGTGTTCGGCAGTTTCAAAATCATAAATTAGACCTACGAACTTTTGACTTTTGGGACTCATATTTGCAGTCACACCCAAATATGACCCCCAGACCCTACCTTTTCAGCCTATTTCTAATAATGACTAAAGTTTCCAGCCATGTGGTTAAGGATATATATGACACACACACACACACACACACACACACACACACACACATCTAGACCCTGCATCATCAAATGTAATTGCAATGACATTATCTTAGCTATATCCGGCAATTCCACTCCCCTAAAACATATTCTTTCAGCCAGGCGGAACCCTAACCCAGTTTCCAAAGTACTGCAGATTGGAACATGGGGAAATGTCATCTCCAGCACAGGCACACAGACAACAGGCAGACGAAGAAACCCTTCAGGGTCCTGCTGCAACTGCTTCTCTTGTACCAGGAGAGTGCTGCAGCCATTATTTCCCAGTGCCTCAGTCTGCAGTATCTTGGAAACCCTTTGGTTGGGGAGGGGAGGTATTGTCAGACACAGCTATGACAACAGAGCTCCATCATTGGAGTTACATCTGTTGATGCTGGATCTCAGCTGACGTGTAGCTATAAATGTTATTAGGGTGCAAGCATGGGGCAGTTGTATCATGCCGGGAAACAATAACCCAAAGCTTGAAAAAGATACTTGTTTGGACACCAGCTCCCAGAACTTCCCAGTCAGCACATGTGCTAGCTGTGTAGGCTGGGACACTCCTGGAGTTCTGGTTCTTAAAAACAACTTTTCCAAGCTTTGCAGAAAACAGGTTGGTGGCCTGTCCACTTCTGTTGTACCTTGTCAGCTGTGACTTGCTGAATTAAAAAGGAGCAGAGAGATAACATGGGAAAGAAACGTGTTTTTTTCTAGTCGACCTGGCATGAAGACTCATCTATAAAAGAGTTCTTCAAAGTATTTAAAGTATATGGTCAGCCCTCCACATTTGTGACTTTCACTTTCATGGATTTATTTGTGAGTTTCTCCAACCCCTGCCCACCCCCCACCCCAGGTGCTTCTTTTCTGGGGGAACTTTCCCTCACAGTGGCTCTGATAAGGCCATGCAGCTCTTTAAAAACCCACCTCTGGTCCTCCTCCTCCTCCTCCACCCACTCCCTGGCCAGCTAAGGACAGATCACAGCCTGATTTCTCAGCACTACAAACCTTGTTCCAACCCTACCCTTCCACACATGGAAGGAGATGGGCAAGAGAGAGGAAGCATAGGGCTACTGTGCTGACACAACCCCTTTCCCTTTCTTTTCCCTTGGCTTGGTTTGAACTTTGGGTCCCTGCCTCCCCACGCTGCCTTGCCCCCTTCCTTCAGACACATACACACATTTTGATATTTACAATTTTCCCACTTTTGTGAGACTCCTGTGCCCCTAATCTGAGCAAATCTGGAGGACTGACTATACTGGGGTAGCTCTGTTAGGGTAGATTTTTTGAGATATTTATGAAGTAGTGTCTAACTAACCAACTAGATTCAATATGGAATATGTTTGCACAGACCATCCCACAGGCTGTTGTAGATGCAACAACTGGACAGTTGGCCACAAAGTAATTGTTGTTGGGTGCCATCCAGTCCTTTTTGACATACGGTGATCCTATCACAGGGGTTTCTTGGCAGAATTTGTTCAGAGAGGGTTTACCTTTGCTTCCCTCTGAGGCTGAAAGCATGTTTCCCATTAGGTTTTTCACGGCCAAGGAAGGATTCAAACCTGGTCTCCCAGTGTCCTAGTCCAACACTTGGACTACCACACTATATATTGTTAATATTCATTCTTAAAGGGACTATCATCCTTTTCAACTATGACTTTGGAAAAGCATACCGTAGACTGCTCTTCCTCATTTTTATTCTAACAATCTTGTAACAGAGATCCACTAACACAAGGTGATCCAGTGAGATTCATGGGTGGCGTGGGGATTTGAGCCCAGGTCTTCCTAATCCTAGCCCAATCCTCTCATCTTTACACCACACTGGCTCCGAGCTACACTTACCATTACTTACCATGAGTAGGCCTTTGTAGGCATAAACAATGCCAAGCCAAATGGTCATGTGAGAGTTTTCACAGTGCTCCAAAATGGGAAGAATAGAAATATCTCGGCCTGCAGGGTCAGGCTGCAAGTGGGCAGAAGAGAAGAAAAGGAAGGACTAGAGTTGACATTATGTTCCTTTGGATCTATGCATGTGAATAAGGAATATCGTGGTCAGGCTGGTGGCTACTAAAGAATCACTGCAAGAAATGCAGATAAAGTGGAAGCAGACTCCTGGTCCACATTTTACCGCCCAGGTAAAGTGCAAAGAAAGTAAAGAGACACACCTCTAAGTTTTATCAGTCTAACACCATTTCTGCACTAGACTGTTATAGTGCTATCATTCCATTTTCAACATCCTATGAATCCGGGGGTTTGCAGTTTAGTGAGGGGCATTTAGAATTCTCAGCCAGAGAGCTCTTTGGCCTCAGTAAACTACAAAGTCCAGAATTCCGCAGGATGTTGAAAGTGGAATAATAACACTATAACAGTGTAGGGCGGAAAGGCCCTCTGTCATTTAAAGATGCACATGATCCTCTGCAACAGGTCTAGCCCAAGTCATTTTACTGCCTGAGGCAAAGGACAAGATGGCATCCTGCCCCTTAAACAGAAATGAACTAGGCAGAGAGTTGAACATTAGTTCAGCACCACCAAGGGTTCAGTATCCGCCCAGGGGGGCAGCAGGCTTAGTTCAGGCGAAGTAGAGCAGCAACCACACCCTTCAGCCTCTGCTGGCTACCTGCTGCCTGACGCAGTCACCTTACTCTCCCTAAAAGGAAGGCTGGCTCTGCTCAGCTCTTTTAATCATCCTCCATGAAATAACAGTTATTTAACCATTTTCACAAGGTTCAGAGCACCTCCGACATATTTTCAAATAATCCTGTAAGGCTGGTCTATATTGTTATCTTCTTAATCTAGGTGGGAGGGACAAGTATAAAATGGAGGGTGAGACGCTCACCTGAGATGCTCACAGCAACACAGCATACCCTCCAACTATCCTGATTTGAGAGGAGCAGTCCTAATTAATCCTCTTTCATCCAACTTGTTCAGTTGCTTTTAAACTGTCCCAGTTTCTCTCTCCTCTTCCCACTTTCCCTCTTCATTATAGGCTTACTTCAAGTGCTTCAAACTGCATTCAAAGTGCAAAAGTAGTTGCATTCAGTTAACTCATCATGGGGGAGAGGAGAGGAGAAGGCAGTCTTGCTCTTCCCTGCAGCCTCAGGAAAAAGCAAACTGCTTCAGCTGCTCCTAGCTTATCTGTTCTTCCTCACTAATAACTTCTGCCATCTTGACCACAGTCTGATGTTGTTTGTCCACACACAGCCCAGTTTTCATCTGTGAAATGTTGGGGGATATGAAACAGCAGAAGATGAGTAAATAACAGATCTGTCAAAACTGAGCAGGAGATACATTAGCAGCAGTAAGATCTCTCATTGCTGCTGAGGAATTAAAATTCTGAAAGGAATAATCCATGTTGTGAACTGACAAACACAGGAAAGGAGTGCTTTTTGAAACTCAGATCACTGGATAGCACCACAAAATCCCTCTGTTGTTTATTTTCTCAGGAAGACGTTGCTGTCTGCTTTGAGCCAATCTAAACTGCAAAAACATGAAGTTTGGGTCTTCAGATTTATCCTGCTCCAGCAGAGCCCTAAAACATTAAATACCTTTCAGTTGTCAGTTCCCCACAGGAAATCCACTGTGCTCAGAACATTCAAATCCTCACTGCTAAGAAATATTTTTAGCCACTACTGTTCATCCACACTGAGCTGAGATCCCACCCTGCAATATTCAGTTACCTGAAATTAATCTGCAATTGTATTTGATGGAAAGAACAAAACTGCATTTTTAGACCAAAGCCTCACTTGTCTACCAGGATGATGGCCACACTAGACTATTACAGTGCTATTATTCCACTTTCAACATCCTGGACATTTGGAAACGTACAACTGTAGAAAACATTGTTAACTTAATCTAAATATATATATTTTAAAGCAAGGAGCTCAAACTTTGGTTGCCTTTCCACTTCCTCAGATATTTCACATCACTCAAGATTGCTGGAAAGCCCAGGTATTTTTAAAATAAATATAAAGAAGATGTTTTCATCTATAACGTTTGTATAATGTGCTTCTAAAAGCAACAAAGTTCTCGGCTAGCCAGTTCACCTCAGCAGTCTCCATTCTCCATGCATTATTTAATCTATAAAACAGGCTTGCAGCTCTTTTCAGTTGTATCCGTAGTCAGACAACTTCATAAGAGGAATCATTCTTGGCTGTAGTTTACTGAGTTTTGGAGATGAGACAATACTGTTAAAGCTATTTATAGAGTCCTCGCTTGTGGATGCACAATTTCCCCACAGTCACCACGAACCAATAAAATTTTTCAACAGAATATATCCATAATTTATAATTTTCTCTTGTGTGGGCTTTTGTTTAAAAGACTGATTTTTCATAAGCCTGATGTATCCGGGGATGAACGATTGTTTCGTTCTTTGCAGCCATTACATCTTCCCAATTTAACCACAGAGTTTTGCTTTAATTAGAAAATGTTAGGTCTGAGAAGGATTTTTCTCTCCATCTGATTTATCATGTTTTATAACAAAGAAAGTGGTTGGCATGTTTTTTCTAGAATTCCTTTAATGTTAGTACCAGTTCATTCCTACCCTGAGGTAGGTTTTGATTCTAGCTGAATGGGGCTCAAGATAGCTATTCTTTAATGAAAAAGCTTTGGGGCTATGGAACTGTGTCATTTTCTTTAAACAGAGAGGCACTGCAATTCTATGAATGTTTATCCAGAGGTGAGTCTTGCTGAGATAAATGGGGCTTATTCCCAGGGGAGGTGGCTTTTGGATTGCAGGCTAAATACTGTACCTTGGGACAGTCAAGTTGCAGAGTTGAAACCTCCCCTCCTGACGCCCTGAATTCAACATGGGGGCAAGGGACAACTTTGGGGCTCACCTCAAGTGTTTTTCCAAAGCCAGTCCTTAAATGGAAGCAATCCCCCAGCAGTATTTCCTTCTGGCCCAAAGAATTCTTCTACATCTCTTTATGTAGAGTGCAGCCTCCAGATGTTTTGCAGTCCACCAGACAGTGCCAGGATGGCCAATACTCAGAAAAGGTGGGAGTTGTAGCTCACAACATTGGGAGGGTACCAGGCTGGGGAATGCTGGTATAACATGTGGCACTTTGTCAAATGTCTTACTAAAATCAAGATATATTACACTTAACTTTGTCTCCAAGCCTACTAGATCAGCAATGTTATTAAGGAACGGATGTGCTTCTCTCTAGATGTCACAAATTGATTAATGATCTGTTCTCGCCACTTGAAGGCTGCTGTCAAACTGCTCCCTTGTCTTTAGCACTCTGGGATTACCTTATTCACACTCTCAAAAATATAATTTTGTTTGTCCTTCTTCAGTCCTCCAGAGCTCTGTCTGTTCCTCTATGAATCTGAAGGCAAGATTATTTCTGTAATTTGTTGAGATCTTTCCAATTTAAAAGCAATTCAGGTATTTCTTTTGGCCTAGTCGTTTCTTATTCTGATGGGCAACCCATCTTTGACTCACATTAATATTAAACACATTTACCACCAAGCTCCAATTTGCCTTCTAGAATGAAGGATGAAGAAAATCAGACAGAGAGTACTACTGCTTTCTTTTCATGCAGGATTAACAACTTCTTCACCTTAACGTTCAGTATTAGGGGTGGTATTTGAGGGCCCAATAAATCTGGGGAACAGCAAGAACTATTTGACTTAGGGCTACTTACTAGACTCGATTAGCTACACTACAGAGAAACCGATTCAATGACTCCCCTTCTTTCCCCCTATGGATACTATAATTGTACATAAAAGTCAAATGAGAAAAATGCAAACCCATACTTAGTTATTCACCAGAAACTCTACTTTTTTGGTTTTTATCCTGCTCTTCCAATAAGGAGCTCAGGCCAGCATATGTGCTCCCACCTACTATTTATTATACTCTTTGAAAGCTTAGAGATAACGGACTCTTTCACATATGGCTTTTGTTGTGCAACCCACATTTTCCACAGAACTGCTATTGTGGTAATCATCTGTTCTCAAACTTCTGCTTGCTGAGAAGTGTATCTGCACTAAACAGTAATATCAGATTCACATCACTTTAACTGTCATGGCTCCATTCTAAGGGATTTTAGGATTTTTTTTAGTTTGGAAAGGTCTTTACAATTTTCTGCTAGAGAGTGCCAGTCCACTCCTTGATATACAATGCCTAAGAAATTCCAACTCCCTGTCTACATTACAAGCAAGCTGATTTAATAACTATCTGCTCTTTTTTGAGGGTACCTTGGTTCCTTCTTGTTTAACCATAATCCAGAACAGTTGGATCAGCCTTCCTCCCCAAGCCTTGCAAGATTCACTTCAAACAGTCCCAGATTGCTCATAATGAATATAGCATTAGAGCTCATATGGATGGCCATGTATCCTACTTTATGAGACAGTCTATGAGATGTCCTCTGAAGGGCTGCCCAGTCTAGATACAGACTCCAACACTGCATCAGAGCAGGGGCTTGGCACTGCCTAACAATAGTTATCATTTAGGCAGCAGAGTACGCAGGCATCCAATCTTTCTCACGGTGGTGAGCTTTAGCATATGCATACTCTGTGGAAAATGTTGACCTACTTTGTCCTCTGTTTTGGTGATCTGTTCCTCCTTTTTAGGCAGTGCATAAATAAGCTATCATCCTATTGCTTGTCTTTATCATATTTTCTAAGGATCAAAGTACAACTGCTCATGCTTTTTGCAGACTAGTCAACAAAAGGCAAAAAACTAGAAAGTAGGTTTCTCCTTTTTGATTACCTGAGAGGGCAAAAAACTGAAACGGGCTATATTCCCACTTCCTCATCACAATTCAAGACCTATTTATTGAAGCTACAGTTTTTCAGTGTGAGAATTTTCAGACAACTAGGCATTTGTCACTCTTGAGTAAACAATCTTAGATAACACTGCTATAAGCTCATTGTTGTTACGCACTTTCAAGTTGACTGGGACCTGGACCTACGACAGCCTTTTCTTAGGACTTTCCTGGTAAGATTTATTAGGAACCACTGTTTTCCTCTATGGCTGAGAGTCTGGCTTGCTCACGGTCACCCAGCAGCCTTGAGATCTGAACCTTGGTTTCCCAGAGATGTATTCTAACACTCAAACCACAACACCACACTGGCTCAGAAATCTTATACCGGATGCTTCAACAAACAACCCCAAATATCATTTTCAAAGGCTTCTATATAAAAAGAAAAGTGCTTACTTTAGAAAAACTGCAACTGCACAGATATAATGTGGCTTGAACATCATAGCCAAGGACGGGATTTAGAATTCACTGTACAGTAATTGTTATATATAAAAGTACTATGTACTGCCAACTTAAACCAGGATTTCAGACTTTATTTGCCATAAAAACCTCTGGTTTGTACTGTGATTTTTAAAAACTAGCGTATAGAAAAAACAACCCTTGAAAAGCTGACTTTCCCATTGCTTTAAATTTTTATTCATTCATTTCAGTGCATCTTGCACCAATCTTTCTAACACATTTTCAGTGTGAAATAGACTTTCAGAAATATCCTAGAAATTGAACAAGGCTACAGTCCTATACTTGCTTACCTAGGTACTTCAGAGTAGACATGCCTAGGACTGTGCTACATAACAGGTAGTCTAGCCTCTAGTGTTCTTTTGAGATCAGTGAATCCTCTATGCAGCATTTTCTTTAAATAATTTAGCTTTTTTCTGCAGCAGATGTCACACCAGATTTCATTTAGCATAGTTTTCCTGGACCTATTTTCAAACTGACTGACTACTCATAGCTGTCACATAAAAGGGAATATTCCAAAGTTATCATCAGATTCCCCACTCCTTAAAAAAAAGAAAGAAAAAACAGAAAAGATATATTTGAAACTGGCATTAATAAACACTAAAAAATAAGCAGAAATGGTTTGCTTGGGAGGCAAACATAAAATGAAAGATTGTGAGCTATGGGTTTTCTCCATGGCCCCAGTGACAAACTGTTTTTAAAAAGGGATCTGTTTATGCTCCACTTGTTAGGGAATGGCTGAGAAGAAGCATTTGCTCTGATTAAATTTACGTGTTACCACAGTGGCACATAGGAGATGTTGTCATGGATGAAGGAGCCCAATGCAAAGCCATATACATCCCCATTGCTTGGTGAGTTGCTAGGGTTGCTTGCTGCAGGGTTGGGGAGGGGGAAAAGGAACAAAATCTTCCTTTAGCTTTTAGTGTGAAGATATGCAATAATATGCTCTGAAAATTCATGTAATCTTTCTCCTTGCAACTCATCACCGATTATGGTACGGCTGAAGTTGAGTAATTCGCATTCCTATGCCTGCATCAAATCCAAACTGGACCTCCCAGCACTTAAATATGTAAGAGTTTTGGCTTTTGGAGCTCTTGGGGTGGTGATGACCAAGACTGGTGCTCCAGCAGTGACCACAACAAAAATTACTATTCCACCTCTCCACTCATGCCTGTGCTTGTTATTTCTCACTGAGTAATTACTTGAAACAAGAGAACAAACAATCACTACCATCATAACAGCTGTTTTGACTTACAAGAGTTTACTTCCTCTTTCTGACTGCTTGGATATGATTTTTATTTACTGCAAGAAACCTGGTGAGTGTCTCGCGACCAAACTACTCTGATAACATTAAATTTCTTTGAAGCCCTGGACTAGTTCAGAACCTGAGAATGGAAGGAGCACACAGAGCACTCTTTCCTAGATGAATATACATCTTTGGCACATTCTTCTCTGTTGGGAGGTGTGAGTTGCCCCGGCAATTAGTCCTATGGGAACTCAGTATTAGCAGAGTAACAGAGAAAACGTTTCCTTGTTTGAGTGTGGCTTCTTAATACATGATGGCTGACTAAAAGACTAGGCAGACAGCAGATTTCAAAATGCAAAAGAAAATATTTACTAAAATTTATAACAATACATTAAACTCACCAATTAATTAGATTAGAGATATGCTTAGCATATTTTAGAAGTTAAGAGCAGTTAAGATCAGTTGACATTTAAGCAGCAGTATGTGTACAGTCAGAGTCAGAGAGGAATAATAACAGTTAAAGGAGAACAGTGATCTCAGAGACAGAGGGACAACTGAAACCGACTGACAGCTGAGAACGCTGGCTGGGATAGCCAAAGAGGCGGGGAAGAGAGAAGGCTGCTGTGATTTCCGACATTCTCGTTCTGTGTGTGGCCTTACACATTCTTAGTACTGATGTCTCTAATCAGAAATGGCCTTCAAGATTTTTCAAGAGACGGTACAATAAAGAAAGAACTGCTCCAAAATTCTGAGTTCAAATTTCACCTCAGCCATCCACTCATTAGGTGGGCCTAGGCACAAACCCTCCAACCCCTGCCCTGCACCCATGGAGTATGGGCAATACAGGCTGACCTTAAGAAGGGCTATACTGGATCCAGCCAAAGATCCATGTAGTCCAGCTTACTGGTGACGCAGTAACCAACTAAATGCCAATGGGAAGCCCAGAGGCAGGACATGAATGCAACATTACTCCCCTGTTCATGTTCCATAGCAATTTGTATACAGAGGTGTACTGTTTCTGATCATATATAGCAAAGTGATATATAGCACATCCTCCAACTGTCCTGATTTGGTGGGGACTAACCCAATAATCTCACTTTTCAAGCTGCTTTTAAAATGTCCCAGTATCTGTTTTCTCCTCCCATTTTCCTCAGCTTACTTCTATTGTTGCATTTGATTAACTAAGTGGGGGGAGAGGGAAAGAGTGGAGAAAATCTTGCCATTCCCAGTAGGCTCAGGCAAAAGCAAGCTGCTGCAGCCACTCCTAGCCTTGTGTTCTTCCTCACTGATAACATTTGCCATCTTGACCACATTTTGATATTGCTCGGCCACATGTCTTAGTTTTCATTTATGAAATGTTAAGAGGATATGATGTAATCACCCTGATTAGTAGTCACTGATGACTCTACCTTCCATGAATTTATCTAGCCATCAATAATAAATGTAAAGCATTACCTAAATCTATCTATGCTTAGTATTCTTTTAGCATGGTGAACACTCAATGTTTACATATTTTAATCTATGAAATATGCAATTTTGTTAACTCTTCCTTATGTAACAATTATATCAACTGAAGTTTTTACACATTTGGTATTCTCTGTACACTGGCCATTATGTCTTAATAATCTAAATATTGTTTTCTGAAATTTTTATGTTGCTTGTTATGAAAATGATCTTCATAATATAGAGAACAAATAAGAAATAGGCTTTTTTCATTTTTAAAGCTTTTAGAGCCTTCTTTTAATGTTCATCACACTAAACTGCTTTCTCTCCCAAACTTCCCACCTGTTACTAACAGCATACAAATATTCATACAAGAATTCATACAAGACTTCATGCATGCTTGTAAAGCTTTTCAGTTTTGTATCAGTGTTACTAGGGATGTGGTCAGTTGTCTAAAGCTTTTTCCAGTAACAGCATACCCTTTAGAAAAGAGATGGATAAGTGTTGGATCTGGGGACAAGCAAGAGGCCACACGATGGCCAAAAATGCCCCCTAAAAGAAAGAACAAAAAACTAGAAGTGGCTGGAAATCTACTTTCGGTCTTGACAAATGGGTATTTTATAATGTTAAACAATGCAGGAGAGGGAGGCAAGAAAGTATTTAAAAGCTAAACTGCTATTCCTGAAGCCTCCAAGAAGAGAAAAATTCCCCTTGCCTTTTGGGTGGGAGAGGGGGAGAGAAGAGGGAGTAAGGAGAATCAAGGGCAAAAAAAACCCCCTCTAAACCTTTGAGGGGAGTGGACTTTGCCCACCTCTGTATTAAAACAAAACAGATTGAAACAAAGGAGGGAGGGAGGGATAGATAGATAGCGTAGGGATGGGGATGTAACTGTTGTGTTTTTGTGTTAGGGTTACCAAGTTGATGTCATTATTCAGTGCTATATCTCTAGTTGTATTTGTAGGCTGGAATCCTCTATTATGGACTACTTTATGTAACTTTATGTATATTTAGCTATGTAGTAAAGGCACTAAGAAACCATTAGTGAATTGCAAAGATATGTAAAAGGGCACTGGGAAGGGTCCTTAGCTGGTGTCTGAATGCACAGTGTGACTGATGTGCCTTTGGCCTCTTTGCTGGCTCCCCTCATAGTAATGTAACAGCTGCCCCTTACTGCATACAGGCATTACAGAAGTGCTCAGTTCTAAGTCCGTAACAGGATTCCGGTCATTTCATTTCATTTCTACGCCTCCTTTCTCCCAGAGTGGTACCCAAGGCAGCTCACAAAAAGAATCAGCTCAAACCCTGACAATAACATTTAAAACATAATTTTAAAAAATCGTCCCATGAAAACCACCTATGTGTCCCAGTACTAATGTTTGTGTGTGTATGTGTGTGCGTGGGGGGCTTATTATGGAAACATCTTCAGTGTTATGAATGAAATTTCTATCACTCCCATTCTCACATCTGGTAAAGGATTTTGGTAATTTCCCTGTTGTACTTGCATGCAAACAACTCCCCCTGAGTTGGCAGCCAGTATCTGGGCAGGGCCCCTGCAGACAGAGGCTGCTGCAGACACTGCCTGGGAGAATCTGATCTCCCCTTCCTTCTTATTATATCTTAACTGAAATGTTCTAAAACTGTTTCAGTTTAAGATGTTTTCATAATTTGTAAGAAGACATTAAGGCTTACCTTAAAGACTAAAGCCAGGATCCCGTTGACAAGTGAGGCTGGCAGAAAAAGGCCTCTTCATCAGATTTAAAAACAGGTGATCACTTCCCTCTGTATGATTGCCCTCCCACTTCCAGAGGATCTTCTCTCCCTCTTCTCCAGCCTTTCATGCTACCTGAAACTGTGCCCTGGGACCCTGTGTGTGTGTTTGTGTAGAAAAGCCCCTCTTCCTGTACTCACCTGTGGCAAAATGGATCCTTGCAACTCACAGCAGATCTAGCCAACATGGCCAATAGAGAAGAATGATAGGAGTTACCATCCAACAACAGTAGTTCCACTCTTGGCTTAAATCCAACTGCTGGTCAACTAAAGTTTGTTGCAGCTGTGTGCCTTCAAGTTGTTTCCAACTTAAAGAAACCCTAAGGCAAACCTATCATATTTTTTTTTACAAGATTTGTTCAGATGGGCATACCTTTGCCTTTCTCTGAGGCTGAGAGAATATGATTTGGCCAAAGTCACCCAGCAGGTTTCCAGGGCTGAGAGGGATTCAAATCCTGGTTTCCAGAATCATAGTCCAATGTTCAAACCACTACACCATGCTGGCTCTTAGTCAAGTAGGGTAGACTCACTGAATCAACTGAACTTATCTACCAACTTCCCTATGTATTGATCTGCCAAATGCACATTGATTCAGTAGGTCCGCTTGGCTTTAGAGCTTACAATTTAACACATTTTATCTAGCATCAGGTTTTATGGACTGCAGCCTATTTCATCAAAAGTAATTCATACCTGTTGATACTGAACTTTGCTATTTTATATTCATTGTTATGTGCCTTCAAGTTGTTTCTGACTTACGGAAATCCTAAGGTGAGCCTATCACCTTGGTTAGATTTGTTCAGAGGAGGTTTGCCTTTCCCTTCCCCTAAGGCTGAGAGAGTGACACTTGCCTAAGATCATCCAGTGGGTTTCCATGGCTGAGCAGAGATTCAAACTCTGGTCTTCAGAGCTGTAGTTCAGCACAAAAACCACTGTACCATGCTGGCTCTATTTTATTTTGCAAGCTACAATATAAGACTACAGCTCTGAAAGGAAATGAAGAAATATAGTAAGTGGGATGGTTTGTGGTTTCTGTGTCTATGGCAGGGGTGGCATATCTGCTCTGGAGATTACTGTGAACTGTAAAGGAGCTATCCAAGATGTTAAATCTTATCCTGGTGGCACAGTGGTTAAATGCCAGTACTGCAACCCCAACATTGTGAGTTCGATCCTGCTGGGCTCCAGGTTGTTTCAGCCTTCCATCCTTCCGTAGGTCAGTAAAATGAGTACCCAGCTTGTTGGGGGCAATTAGCTAACACATTGTAAACTGCTTAGAGATCACTTAGCTGATAAGCAGTATAGAAATACACATGCTATTGCTGTCCTCAAAGTATATTCAGCACCTTGGACAGCTACCATGTTCATTTTGAGGTAGTGGCTACTTGTTATTGAGGTGCTTGCTGTTTTTATACTAAAATGATTGTACATACTTTCAAGAAGCATGAGCTGCTTGGCAGTTAGAATGGGCTATAAGAGCCCTGCAAAATGGGGGTGAGAACAGAGGTAATGGTGGCCTATTATGATGGCACAGCTTGCAACAAACATTTCAAAAAGGTCAAGTTACTATATCTACTGAATAGCAACAGATTAAAATCCTCCCAGAAATCAAGACCAGTTTTCAGTACACTGCTGATTATATTTATGAAGGCATGATATACTTTAATTCCTGGGGCCACCCTTACTGTGCAATCAACCAAGAGGTTGCTTAGAGCATGGCTGAGAACCACTTCAGCTTTCTTGTTGACAGAGTCCTGAGGTCCAGTCACAGCCATTTAAAGGCCAAGAGCAGAATGGAAACTAGTGGGACCTTGCACTCACTCTTGCTTTTAAGAAAATATTATTCAATTTAGTAAAATAACTTTCCTAGTAGTTAAAGAGAACTCAAGGAAACAAGAGAAAATATAAGGAATCAAAATTCAGTGACTGGGGAATGAAGGATTAGTCAGAAGAAGCAGCTAAGAGGTCAGTGGTAACTCTGAAAGACTCAGGCAGATCTGTAGCTGAAAGGAGAGAAAATGTTCTTGGGACAAATGTCACCAGATGCTCCACAAACCTGGGTGTTATGGAAGAGTGGTGAGAATAAAGCTATTGCCCTGAGAACCCATATCAAAGACCACTTGGAGTTTGCAAAAAGTCATGGGGGAGACACAGTAAACATGTGAAAAAGATTCTCTGGTCGGATGAGACCAAAACTGAACATTTTGATATGGCAACAAAATGCTATGTGTGGCACAAAGCCAACAGTGCTCATTGCCCTGAGAACATCATTCCCACAGTGAAGTATGGGGCAGGAGGCATCATATCATGGCAAAGCTTTTCTTCACAGGGAGCCTAGTCAGAATGAAGAGTAAGATGGATGGAACCAACTAGTACAAGGAATTCTAAAGGGAAACTTGTTTCAGTCTGCAAGAGACCTGGGATTGGGGTGAAGGTTCAACTTCTAACAGGACAGTGACCCCTAGCACACAGCCAGTGCTTTAAAAGCAAGAATCTAAACATCTCTGAATGATTTAGTCAAAGCCCAGACTTTGATCTAACTGAGTGTCTGTCACAAGACTTGAAAGTCACTGTTTGTGAATAGTCCACATTCAATCTGACAAGAGCTTGAGCAATTGTGCCAGGGAAAAAAAGGCAAAATTGCAGGATCCAAATGTGTAAAGGTGATGGAGATTTCCCTAAGAAGGCTTGTACCTATAATTGGTGCCAAATTTGCCTGTACTGAGAGCTGACCCATAAGTGAAAACTTATGTGCTAGTTTGTCTTTGCTTAAAGGGGTGTTGTCAATACTTCTGCAAGACACATCAGTCATCACATACTAAGCTGTCTTGAATCCCATCTTGGGAGAAAGCTGGGGTATTAATTAATTAATTAACATGTCAAGTAGACCGAATGGTCTTCTATAAGACTGAATTCCACACCTGCAATATCACAACAGAATCCCTTCCCCCCCCAACACGACACTTACAGAACTTATCTTCCACAGTTACAGATGCCGAGGCAGAAATCTCTTGCATAACCTCTCTGTTTCAAGTCCAAAAACAATTCAATCCAACTACTTATTTTCGCTGCTTTAACAAATTACACTGCAAGTTCCAAAATATACTCCCTTTCAGTCTACTTTAAAACCCTTGGGTTTCGATGTGTTTGATAAAAATGCTGGAATCAGAAAATGCACCATCAGCCACTGGTTTATTCGCTTGGTCTTACTCAAACCACTGTCTTTTAAAAAGAGACTCAATTAACCAGGAGAAAAGTGGGATGTAAATAAAATAAAATAAAATATGTATCTAGTCATAAAGTAAGGCAGTACCTTTCTTTGCTGTGGCACTGATTGTGCATAATACAAACAGATTTTCATTCTCTTAAGTCAGTTTCTTTTTTTTCTTTCTTTCTCATTCCCTCAGTCTCTTTCTATTCACAACAGAACAATCAATCAATGCACTGAAACTGAAATATCACTTTCAAAAACATTTTAAGACTGAAAAGTGTGATAATCAAACATATTTTGGCAGAGAATTCTCAAATGTTCAGAGGCAAGGAGTAATTCACAGGGGAGGTTCATGATATGATTTGACATCTTTGGAGGCAAAAATAATATTTATAATAAGGTTATAGTGAAAGATAGCCATGCTCTGAGAATGAAAAGTTTGCTTTATAGATTATTGGAGTCAGCAGTAATAGTAACCATTATCTCCTTAGCTAATTTGAGGAGAGTTACAAAAAAATAGACATTTTTTGAGCCTGAATGGAGATATTTTATTGATTTTGGGAGAAATTGTGCCAGATATTATGATATACTAATCTGAATGCAATTAGATAGGCTTTTGATACTTACCTGATAGTGACAGAATAATATGTAAATAAGTGACAGAATAATATGTACAAAATAATTTATTATATGCACTTTTGTGATTTCAATTGGCACATTCCTTAAGTTTTTATTTTCTCCTGTAATCAACACCCATTTTACTGATTCACATTCCTGGTACAGCATTGCAAAAATGATGAATGGGCATCTCTTCAAAGGGGATATTTTAAGAGAACTGTGTTCCTTATGCTTCTGCCAGGAGCTTGAACGATACTATTTAATGCCTCCTGCATTCCTGTACAGAAAGAAGGGTTTCTAGAGGTTGGGATGGGATTGGTTCTGTGCTAAGAACATCACAGGGCATCTTCAGAGACACTTCTATAGGATAATCTCTCATTTATATACTTAAAGAATGTTCAATTTTAAAAATTTTTATTTACTTACTAAAAGTATTTGTTTATTACCTCTCATTCTGCCAGGGCTCCCAAAGCACTGGACAGTAGATAAAAGCATTCTTGTAAAACCTATTGAAACAATTTCAAAAACTAATAAGCCACACTATTAAAACAATCCCAGAAGCCAAACCTACTGCTAGTTTTAAAGACTAAAGCTACATAGAGCAACACAGCCTTCGCCATCTGGCAGCAGCTCAAAAAGGACAAAGCTGGCCAGACTTCCCTTGGGAGAAAGTTTAAACTAATGAGGCTTATACTAAACAAACAGAACCAGGTATATATGCAACAGTTCTGTTCCTCTACCAAAGATTTAAAGGCTTTCTGACCACTAGATGGCAAGATTTATGTGACTCAGATTTTTTTCCTGTTTAGCTGAGAAAAAAGCAGGGGGGGGGGAACAGGGTTATTAATATAAAATATAGAACTGCAAGGGCCTAGTTCACCTGTGAACTCAAACAGGTGGATCTCCATGTGTGACACAAGTCCCAGGCTCAGTTCCTGGCATCTCCAGTGAAAAAGATCAGTTTCTGAAACACAGCTGCCAACAGAAAATGCTGAGTTAGACTGACACTCAATGGGCACAGAAAAAAAAATGAGAAAGTAGCAGTGAGACCTTGGAGAGGAATTCCATGCCAATGGAAAAGGCAGCATACCAGAATTGGTTTTCTATTCTTAAATGTCTTGGCTGCTCTTCAAAAAGAAAAGAAAACACCCTTTGTGATTTGCGGCTCCGAACGGAGGAAAAGGTATGTAGATCCCCAATCTGAACATCTATTCCACAAAGGTATTTCAATGAGTTATTTAGGAGGAAATTTCAGCCTGCAGATTTTTTAAAAAACATTTTTTGTTAATGGCATGCATATTATAGGCCTAGGCACTATCAGTGAAAATGGATGCCACAATACTACTCTATCTGAAGTCTAAAACAGTGCTCTGCTACCTTTATCTGCTATGTTGTGCTAGCACTAGCACAATATTACCCTCTGTTCATTTTTTCACTTCACTGGTTAAAAGGAAAGATGCCTTAAAAACATTTGAACAGTGGCAAGGAGTTCTCTTCCAATACTACCATTCTAGAGTTGAGATGGCACTGGTTGCCAGCTGTATAACTTGTCCTGAGAAATTACAGCTTCAGGTGCATCGACTCCCTGTGTTGTATTCCAGTGAAGAGTCAAAACTGGGACTTTGATCCATCACTCTGCCAGTGGCAACCATCCAGCTCCAAGGAAGTGGTAAATCTGGCACTAACGACAGCAAAGGATGCCACACCATATTCATATTGCTAGATGATCATAGAATCATAGAAGCATGGAACTGGAAGAGACCACAATGGCCATCAAGTCCAATCCCTTTGTATCCTTTAAAAATGTAACCTAGAATGGCTATTTCTAGCATTTTGTAACTTGTTTTGAATTTGTTCGTGATCTGGATGATTACTCCACAAAGTACCGAGTATTACAGGAAAAGAGAGGACTGCCTTTGCTGGCTTGCAGTCAAAAACTTCCCATTCCTTTGGGCTATTAAAAGAAAAAGAAAAAGGGAGATTTGGGAAACCTTAGATGAATTAATTTATTTCAGCTTAAGTTTCCATGTGCTATAGCCCACTTGTCTATGTTATCTCTTAAAGATGCCACAAGACTCCTTCTTCCTCCCTTTTTTTTATGCTGAAAAAGACTTAACACAGTGGTCTCTTTGATAATTGACTCTCAGGGCATGGCTCCTACATCTTCAGCTGCTGGAAGACAAGAAAAAAATCTAACAAGTCCTGCCTTTTCCCCAATATGGAGATGGAGTGAAGAGGACAGCAATCCATATTGATTTTTCTGTATGAAAAACAGTCCCTCCAGCTCCAAGACGGCATAGAGTTAATGCTGCGCCCAATAATGGTTATGTGATAAATGATACCTCAGGTAATAATGAAGAATATCTGGGGAACCACTATATTGTTTTAGTATTAACCCTTCTTGTTCAATTTGGTAGAGACCACAGATAGGTGAATGTATATGAATTAAGGTGTTGTTAAAAATATTAGAGCAAATTCACCAAAAATATGAGGAATTAACTATTTCTCATCAGAAAGCATTAGGCTGGTGAGTGAAATTGCTGCTGAATTTTCATTCTGTGCTTAGGTTTGCAGCAGAGTAAAGGAGAAGCACTACAATTGGGGTGGGGAAGTGGACGGGCAGCCATATTCAGTCTGTCAACAGTGTTTTTGCAGCCCTTATCCCCTCTGAATTCCCTGGATTGCCCTTTTCCTGGAAACAAACAAACAAAACTGGGACAAACTGTTCCCTGGAAGCCTTCTGTAGCTGTAATTTATCTTCTAAGTAGATTGGAAGCCCCTCTATCCATTCTATTTTTTTAAAATGTAATCCCAAAAGTGAACTTGTGACTATTTACAAGTAGCCCCCCCCCCATTCTGGGGAGGCTGTGCACTTATCCCCAGAGGGGTCCCAGGGAGGCAAATTAGCCAAATGGCACTCAGCCCTACTGTTTTCCTTTCTCAGTTTTCTATTGTGTGCCTTCACATTTATCTTGGGACCTGTAGGCTGGGAATGTGGCATGGGCTGCTGGACACACTGGCTGAGATCCTGAGTGACTGCTTGCAGAGTGTAAATCATTAGGCTTCCCCTTCCACCCTAATGTGCAACAGCCAACAGCACTGGGCCATACCCCCACAACTAATCAGTGTCCAATGAGAACGGGGGGATTCTGGAAGCAGTCAGGCTGTAGTTTTCTAGCCAAATAAAGGAAAAACTGCCACTTTCCCAGATCTCAGTGGCAGTTGGTGGTGGTCCAGGAAGGCAAACGTGGTTGGTCGGGGTGATCCAAAATAACGATGCTCCTTCCTGTTTCCTGATTGCAAAACTGTAGCTGGATTATGGCCAGGATGCCCCCATCCCCACCAGTCATTGACTGGCCATGGAAGTGCGCTCCAGTGCTGTCAGCTGTGGTTGTGTGTTGGGGGAGGGAAATATTACACAAAGAAGTACTGAATACCTCCTTCTACAACTACTTTAAAAATACATTTGATGATGTAATAGGAGGCTACACCAGTGTATATCACAAACAGATTTTCAGTCACTAACACACTTGTGCATGTACCTTCAAGTCACCTGTTGAGTTATGGTGACCTCTTGAATTTCAAAGGGTTTCTCAGGCAAGGAACACTCAGAGGTGGTTTTGCCAGTTCCTTTCTCTGAAATATAGCCTACAACGCTTAGCATTTGTTGGTGGTCTCCCATCCAAGTACTAACCAGAGCTGACCCTGCTTAGCTTTAGGGTACTTAAGCTTGTTACTAACATGCTTGCAACTCTAATTTACATGAGGAATGTAAACTGTACAGAGAGCTTTAACCAATCCCACCTAGAAAACTATCTGTGTGATAACATGCATTCATTGTATCTATACTGCATCAACTTTAGTTTTATAACCAATATATTTTAAACCCTCTGCAGAATATAAAGTGGTCCTAGTTTAAGGGCTCAATTGTGAGTTAATAAAGGTATGGGATGTTGGAAGAAAATGACCATTAAATTCCCTATTTGCTCTTGTTGCTCACAGAATAACCAGAAAGCCTTAAGATACGGTAATTAAGTATTCAAAAGGCTCCTTTTTTTGTCAATAAAAGATAGTATTTCTGTCGCAATTGTGATCTTCCTTATATTAAAACACAGGAATCTCCACAAGCAGGTTGTAATGGAAGGCCTTGACTCCTTTTTAATCCCCTTCATGAATACCTGTCAGAATTAAAAGAGGATAATTCACCTCATCAATCTCCCAGGTTTCTTTTCCAGCATACATTATTTACAGAAACAGATATTTTACTTTTGTTCAGCTGTTGGGGTTTTATGATGACTGAAAGTATATTGGTTCTGAGTGAAAGCAAATGCCATGCCAAGTTTCATTAAACCTCCCTGCACACCAGATTTTGCTTCGCTGAAAAAAATGCAACCCACCAGCCCACAGTGTGACTTCACATCCCCTCTCTTATTTTTACAGTGCCAATGAGACAAGGGTTGGGAGGAGCATAATGTACGCTTGACAGGCTAAGCCGTGTTGGGCTAGATGGTTGACAAGTTGTACTGGCCTCAATTAACAGAACTTCAAACTATTGGGAGTAATGCCAGCATACCATTTGGTCCCACCCATTAGGTGGAGTGAAGCAACTACCTTAGGTAGCAGATGGTGGGGAACAGAATGATGCCACTGCATGCTGAAGGGTGGATCTCTGAGTGGCTTACGCTAGGCCCTGTAACATAGATTGTTGCTGTCAGCTGCAGTAGAGGAAGGCTTTAAATAAGTGTTGAAATAAGATTCACCACCTGGTTCAGTCAATTACTGCATACAGAATTGGGGGCTAGAAGGTTGGAACCATCTTGTTCTGCACCTCAGGCAAAAACCTAGGAGGAACTAATTGAGTTTTGGGTCCCAAATCTTCAGAAAGAATGATTTTAGAGTAAGAGCTGGGAAGCATTGATCTTCCAGGTGATACAACACTGCAAACCGATTAAGCCTAGACAGTATGGATAATAGCAAGGAAAGATGTAGCTGAAAGTCCCCCACCTCTGGCACAGAAGTTCAGGTCTAAAAGGTTTTTTCCAAGCAGAATTCTTGTGTTACAGAATTCTCTCCCTGGAAAGGTCATCTTGCCAGGTAAGATCCTTTAGAGTTTTCAGAAGGCTTGCAACCTCTTCTTATTTTAGGAGGGCTTTGGCCAACTCAATTTACCGCTTTGGTGTATTCTTTTGAGATCCTTAACACTCTCATTCATTTGAACTGTAGTTCCCATTGGGGTTTTTTTTATTGATTTTGTTTTGTTTTATTGATTTATTGATTTTGTTTTATTTATTATTTATTTATTGATATTGTTTTATTGATTTATTGATTTTGTTTTGTGAAGTGAGGAGCTATACTGAGCTATAGGGCAGAATATAAAATTTAAGCAAAATGAGGAAATCAGCAACATTGCCTAGACCAGGGATGGGAATCATGGGAATCATGGAGCCCTCCAGATGTTGCTGGACAAAAACTCCCAGTATACCTCACCATTGGATATTATTGCTACGGCTGTTGGGATCTGGAGTCCAACAATGCCTGGAGGGCCACATGATTTGCACCCCTAATCTAGTCGCACAAAATGCTAAGTATGAAAGGATGGAAGCTAAAGTGCAATGTGGACTACATTCATCTGCAAAAGTCTAGTGCAAGCAGAAAGGGAACTAATCTTTTGTGACTTAGTTATTAAAACAATTTTTCAATGAAGTCAGTTTTCAAACTCAAAAAAACAACTGGTCTTTTGTGCTACCAGAGATCCTTAAATATGTATGTATGGATTCACTATGTTGATTGGCAATTAATTATAAAATATATATTCATAACCAACAAGAATATACAATCTTTTAAAAAATAAATTATAAGACTATTAATTACTTTGGGATTATATTTTCTTTTCCCTCTTGGATTGGAAAATTAGAAAAAGGGAAACATTTCCAGCATGCTTTTCAATAGGTTAGAGTAAGTTCTTGAGGACTGTTTGTCTGATAATTTTCATTAGCATCAGTTATCAGTGGATGCCAAGTGTCATCAAATTTGTTTCTTCTATTAAGATTTTTGCAGTGTGTGTGGGGGGTGTTAATTTGTCCAGGAGGGCTAGATTCCAAATTTGAGTCAGCCATCACTTTGTGAAGTTTATTTCTTGTTTTTCTTTTCAAAGCGCTGTAATCCCCATGAGAGATGCTGTTAGTAAAAACAAAAACAAACTAAAAACCAATCAAAGTGATTAAATCCTTGGAATGGAACTTCAACCTGAGGATCTTTTATAGTTTAAAAAGAATATACAATTCTCTTGCAGAGCCAGCCAAAACCAACACACTCTTGCAATGTAAAGATTGTATCTTATAAGAAAGTGCAGTCATTATAGCATGATAAAAGGTGTCGAAAGAAAGTTGATGGTATGGGGAAGCAGAAGCCCAGATGTACAGAAAACAGAACCTCAACATGTCTCAGAGTCAACCTGGATGCGATTGTGGGAAGCCTCTCTGCTTCAGGACCGTGTTACTGCAATTCCCTACAAAATGGTGATGTAAAGAGGGGAGGTTTAATGCTGTATACGTGGAGGGGAGAGGACTTCTCCTCTGCCAGCCATCTTCACCCCAAACTCCTGTATGCTTTGAGTCAGGATGTAAAGGCATTAAGAGAAAAATGGCTACATGAATAAAAGGGAAGCAAGCTCCTGGCAGAAAAAAAATAGTTGGGTGGATGAAGGGTTCCCCTCCACTCTCTTCTGTGCTCTAACTTCCCATCCTCACTTCCCTGCCTTGTAGGGATTCTGTGTTATGCACGCCACGTCGCATCCTGTCTAGCACCAGATACTTAATCCACACCCCCATCTTCCTTAATCTAGTTAATGAAAAACAAGTGCCCTTCCTTCAGTGTCCTAACCTTTGAAGCAAACATGTCTTGAGAGGAAATCTCCCTCAATAATCAATACATTTCTGACAGAGAACTGAGGCGATAAATTTCAACCACTGCCTTTTGCTTAGATTCTCTGGGGAAAGATCAAACCACAGCAGTACTGGTGACTGATTAATCATTAAACCTCAGTTTTGCCAGCATAGCTGCTGGATGAGTTTTTAAAAGACTATTATCATAAACCAGTCACAGACAGTATTCATGTCTTTTTATAAAAAATTGAATAACATAGGAAGGCAATAAGCAGTATTGATGCTATTATGAAAGCAAGAAGGCTATAAAGCACCCTTCCCCAGATATAATTCAGAAGAATTAGAACCACTAGGTGGCATCAAGCTACCAGACAAGAAATGGTTGCTAATTTAAAATACCCTACTGTTTCTTATTAGTAGAAAATGACTGTCATAATGACAGACATGGTGTGTATCGGAGGAAAGTCTGCAATATTAGAAGGACCTCTGGGATATTTGTGTGTGGTGCTATCCAAGCAGCAGAACCTACCAAACATGCAAGCTCTGCCATATCAAGGGTAGGAAAGGTGCCTTTGTTCCTCTCTCTGACTCTGTCTCTCGCATACACCCACTTTTTTAATAAGCTTTGATGGCCTCTGTCTCCTGTAGAGACCTTTGGCATGCCAGCACAGCACTACCGTTTGGTCTGTTTACAACATGGGTGGAAATCATCCACCCCTCTTGATATTTTGGATCACGACTCCCAGCATTCTTCACCATTGGCTAAACTGGCTAGGGCTGTTGGGACTTACATGCCAACAGAATCAATAAAGCCTCATATTTTCCATCTCTGATTTATACCACATTTCTAAACAAATATTTGGTGCCTGTAGCACAGTGGCAGGGAATTTGTGGCCCTTCACATGTTGCTGGATATAAATTCCACCTCCACTGGCAAGATGACAATTAGCTTTGCTGAATAGGCCTGACAGAAGTTGGAGGTAAACAACACCTAGATGGCTACTAGTTACCTAGCTTTGTTCCACTATGGGTTGAATTAACTTCTACTATGTAGATGACTAAGTAAATGAAGACTACTTTGCTGCTGCATGCTAAATAGAAGCCCTTTGCTCAAAACTGTCTGCAATTGCAAAGCTGTTTTTTAAAGGTAATTTTAAAATAAAAAATATACTTTTAAAAACAATTCATTCAGTTGTTTTCAAGACAGTGAAATGCTTGACCATTTCTCATTACTATGATTTTCTTCTATTATTTCTGTGACGTCTCCCCCCCATACCCTCCAACAGTCCTGATTTGGCAGGGACAGCCCTATTTAATCCTTTGTCATCCTAATTTTCATCTGCTTTTAAAACATCTCAGCTTCTCTCTCCAATTTCCCCTCGGTCTTCAGCTTACTTCAATTGCTGCAAACTGAGGCCATTTCTGCACTATATTGTTACAGTGCTATTATTCCACTTTCAACGTTCTGTGGAATCCTGGGGTTTGCAGTTTAGGGAGGGGCCTTTAGGATTCTCAGCCAGAGAGCTCTTGGGCCTCAGTAAACGACAAATCCCAGAATTCCACAGGAGTTTGAAAGTGGATTAATAGCATTATAACAGTGTAGGGTGGAAATGGCCTAAGTAAAAGTTCAGAAGCTGTTTGCACTCAATAAACTCAGCAGGGGGAAAGGAGAGGGAAGGTCAAATATTGCCCTTCCAAACAAAAACAAACTGCTGCAACTTTTCCTAGTTTATGTATTCTTCCTCATTAATAACTTTCGTCACCTTGACCATACTCTGATTGTTGCTTGGCCACACATGTTCCAATTTTCATCTGTGAAATGTTACAAGATAGTGATTCTTTCTCTGGCTAGTGATAAGAATCTCCACTGGGAATTCAATGCAACACCTGTCAGAATTCTAGAGCTAGAGAGTGCTCCTTCCTATTGCCTGAACTCGATCATCTGTTTATAAAGAGAGTAAAATCAAAGTTGATGTGCTGTGTTTTACTGAGGAAGAGAACCGAAATATATAATAAAACTTCAATCCAATTACTGGTTTTAACTACAGGAGACCAACTGAATCAATGGGAACTTGGCAAGTCAACACTTGTTCAGTGCTTCTAGCAGTTTTGGTCTAGCAATTTAGAGGAATGTATATTTAAGTTGGGAGGTGTCCCTAAAATTCTTGGTGGTGCTAACTGAGCAAGAGCTGGTCAGAAAAGGATTGGTCTGCCACTTTGTGTTATTCTAAAGAAATTTACAACAATTTTTATCAGATAGATCCAAGTATGCTAGGCCCTTTCTACTCGCGTTAGGGTTCAATGGCTGATACAGCCAATGTGGGAGCACTGGTTACGTTTATTGTTGCCTATATGGAGCTTTCAAAATGATATAAGATATGAATTGAAATGGATTTTTATGTATCCAAAATTAATAGAACTAGAAATGGAAATGTTCGCTATTTAATTGTTATTCCTGTATACTGGTCCTTTTTGCATGGCATTTGCCATGCGAAAGGGCGCCTGGAGCGTCGCGCGATTGTGAGAAGCGATCTGCATGACGCACTCACAATTGCGTGATGCTCCAGGGTAGGGCAGGCACCACTTGCGCACTTTTTCATTTTTGGCTTTCAGTCAAAAATGTTGCACAATCGCGCATTGCTCCAGGGCCCCACGTGCACTTGCAATGCATGCAGAGCCTCCAGAGCTGCGGCAGTTGCACTTACTGCCCCAGCACAGCCTGGGAAATTCCCAGGCTGCCCTGCGGAAGGAAGAGGCAGGGCTCTCGTGCTACCTGCTTGGAGCAGGCAGCTCTTGTGGAGCTGAAGCAGTGGGGACGCGAGAGCCTCTCACTGGAGGCTGCTCACGTGAACCCCGCACCCCAGCGCCAAAAAAAGGTAAGGTGTGGAAAGGGCCTTGGACTTGCAAAAGATGACCCACACATACACAAAACAGGACATGCAGTGAAATATTCCTGTGTATTTCCATCCACTTGCAGTTGACAACTGCCTATTCATGGCTGCACACAACCCGAAACAGGAATCTTGATGCACTCTATGGTCTGTGTGACCCCTTTCTCCTCCCTTTCTTCTTCATTGCTGCCCTTCATTGTCACCCTTCTGAAACCTCCTCCCACTGTGCAATGTGGCACTAAGGGATTCATGACTGGATCTGGGTGCCAACTCTGAGCCTCAGAACCCTATTTCTAGATAGTGGGGTGGGGGACAGTTTGGTGTGGAGAGGGTGCTTTTTTAAAAAAGTACCTCACAGTGGATCTCCTCCTCACACTCACAATAAACTCTTGCTCAAGCACACACATTCACTCTTGCCATCTCTCCTCTCAGTGTGTTGTTAACAATCCATGTGCATTCTGTTACAAACTTTCTAGAGATTCAAATTGCCATTCTTTTCCTTTAGACTCTTCTGAGCCTTCTCCTAGGACAGGAATAAGAGCTGCCAACAGAGTATAGTTGTCTCTCTCTCTCTCTCTCTCTCTCTCTCTCTCTCCCCAATATAGTATCAGCAAAAGGAATCAGATGTAAGAAATTCTTGTCTTTGAAGCACAACATAAATATGGAAGTTTCCTTACCAGCCCTTTGAAATGAGTTTGGAGCCAGTGTGGTATAGCAGTTTGAGCACTGGAGAATGACTCTGGAGACCAGGGTTTGAATCCCTGCTCAGCTCTGGAAACCTACTGGATGCCCTTGGGCAAGTCATACTCTCTCAGCTACAAAGGAAGGCAATAGCAAACCCCCTCTGAACAAATGTTGCTAAGAAAACCCTGTGAAAGGTTCACCTTAGGGTTGCCATAAGTCAGAAATGATTTAAAGGCACAACACCAACAACAACAACCCAAACTATCTCATCTCTATGTTCTCAACAGTATCTTGCTCCTGCCCTACACATAAATACCAGAAGTGGGTTTAAAATTCATTTTTCTTTTAATTTACAACTATATATACTTCTTTTCATCAAGCAAAACATTCTTTGGCCCTTTCCACACCGGGGTATTAAAACGGTGCAGAGCGACCTCCCATGGAGGTCGTCTGCACTGTGGAGTGGATTGGGGTGGACTACTTTTCGTAGTTCCGCACCTCAATCCGCTCTGAAGCGACCGGAACTGGTAGCGCTGCGTGTTTTTTAAAAACCTCTTTTCAGAGGTTTTTAAAAAGCACGGAGCGCGCAGCCCCGTGCAGCTCCGTCGCCGTGCTCCGGTGCAGATTCTAGTGCGTGCCTGCAGATCTGCCGGGGGCGGGCTTCTGGCTGGCGAGCTTCTCCGGTTGGTGGAGAGCCTCCGCCAGCTGGAAGCCGTCATTTTGGACGCCGGAGGAGTGCGGAGCAGCAAGTTCGCGCTGCTCTGCATGGCGACGGACTTACCCGGTTGCCGGTAAGCTCCGTTTCAGCGCGTTTTCCCCCGTTTCCCCCTCCACATGTGGAAAGGGCCTTTGTCTGAGGCATCACCATTTTGGTTCCATATTGATAAAGCACTAAGCTATCCCATTCAGCATAATACTCTTGCTTTCAATTCTCCAGCAGCTCATATTTGTCATATTTCTTTGGTTAGAACTTCTTTTGTCATACTAGGTATCACTGTTGGTTCAAATCCTCCAACATTTCACAGATGAAAATCAGGACACATGTGCTCAAGCATCAGCAAAGTGTGGCTAAGATAGCAAATGTTACTAATGAGCAAGAAGACACAAGCCAGGAGAGGCTGCAGCGGTTTGCTTTTGCCTGAATATTTTGCTTGAATCTGCCATTGAGTGGACACCACTTCTTCCCTTTGAGCTCTGTTTGCGGCAGTGAAATAAGCTAAGGACAAAGGGCGAAACAGGTGGAGGAGAGAGAAACTGGGGCATTTTAGAGGCAGCTGAAAAACTGAGATGACAGAAGATTAATTGAGACTACTCTTGCCAACTGGTGCAGTTGGAGGGTATGTTGGTCATTGGCATATCCTGGATTTATTTACACTCTATTAGCCTGTCTTGCAATGGTTTCTAATCCACTGACTCTGCAACAGTTAGACAACAACAGCAGCATAAGAATGTTTCACAGAATATTATTCTCCCATCTGGTTCTATCTTAAGCTAATGTCCTCTAACATATAACCAGACTGTTAGTATATCAAAACGATTAGAATGTATGACACTATTTAATATTCCTTGTTTTTTTAAAAAAATATGAAAGCAAGATATGAATGTGTCTATAAAACCTATTATGTTGCTTCATTCTCCCTTCAAAGTCTCTGCAATTTTATTATATTTCTGAAAGCGGTGACTGTACACTCATGTCTGGCACAGTTATTGTTGGTAGTCTTAATTTAAAAAGATGTTGACTTAAGAAAAAGAGGAAATCAAATTAACAGTGAATAAGCTCACATGCACTTGTGCACGCGTACACTCCAACTACGTTAATACCATGATGAAGCTTCTTCTTCAGAGCACACAATTCTTTTAGGGATATAATCTCTTACATAAGACTAAAGTTGCAAGCAACATTTTATGAAGTTAATGTGCATCTGTGGTTAAGATTAGGACACAAAATGCCTGGTCTCTGAGCTTTGTTTCTAATGAAGCAAAGCTGTTCCTACTTTCTGAAAGCCATTCATTTTCTAAACTGGACTGCAGCGTTCTCACATGACTACTTTACTGTGTTCATAAACTGCTTCAGTTTTTGATAGCACCATTCAGATTTATTCTGTGGCTTTGTGCCCAAACTCTTCACGTTTATGACTGCCAATTCAAGCAACGTTGCCTCTACTTTTGTGTAGGTCATTCAGAATCAATACACATTAAATGACTTGTTTGTGCTATAAACATGCCAAAAAGTTTGAAAAGCATATGTGTCTCCTACAAAAATGGGAAAACATTGTTTTTGAACTAGTTTGTTCGTTGTATTCCATGACTGCTGCAATTCCATGGGAAGAAAGAACAACTCCAGATAGATACAAAATTCCTGGGACTACCAGTATTTGTTTTTTTTGAAGATATTTCTTGCCATGATGGCAGTGCTCCTAGGCTGAAAAGTGTTTGCAGGCAATGCCTGGTGAAATTACCAAAGTCAGAAAAGGATCCAGTTGATTTCCTTTCAACAGCAATGAGTGTAGCTCTTTGTTCTGATTACTAAACTAGAATAAATGATGGCAAATCATGGAAATTTATGTGTTGTTGTTGTGTGCCTTCAAGTTGTTTTCAACTTATGGAGACTTTAAGGTGAATCTATCACAGTGTTTTCTGGTGACTGAAAGTATATGACACACCCAGTGAGTTTCCATGGCCAAGAGCAGAATCAAACCTAGGTCTCCAGGGTCATAGTCCAATGTTCAAATCACTACACCACACTGACTCTGCCCGTAATTTATATAAGCTGCAAAACTTAACTTTTCTGGTCACAAAATATGAGATGCTTAGGTGCAGATTTTTAAAATTTTGAATATAGCATGCACACACACACAGACACACACACACACTCTCCAGTGCCCTACACCATCATGCTAGCCCTAGGGATGGGGATTTGTAGCAAGCACACTCTGTGCCTGCTGTCTCTGCTCCAGGCTTTGTATGCTTAGCTCAGAGGCAGTACTTGCAAGACCTTACAGTGACTGGATTTCCTACTTATTGCAAGTTCTTGAGCCATGAGATCCCACTGGATATCATGAGAGCTTGGGAGGTCTTGGGAGAGCCTTCTCTCTCATGAGATTTACACAGGCTTATACGTGGACCTGCCACATGTGGCTGGCCATTACCCTTCTACGTTCCCTATTTTCCCCAGGCTTAACTTGTCAATTGGGTCTTGTTTTCAGGCTATGGCTGCATGAGAGTGAAAGGGAGGAGGCAAACTTGAAACCCAAAACTGTCAGGATGTTTTGGTCAGGGAGATAGAGGCTACCATGAAACTTTGGACAACTGGGGAGGCAGTATTCTGAGGATCAGTCCATCAGTGCTCCCACAATCAGACACGATAGGACTTGGGCTTGCGCCCAAGGCCAGCCTGGCTCAGCCCAATTTAGAGCTCCTTCTAGGTCTGCAACAGACCTGTTGTAGTAGAGCTTCTCCCCTCCTTTCACATAGTTTTATTTCTTATTTTGTGTTTATTAAAAAAAATTATGTTCTGTGTTAACTGAAGATAGAATGAAACATTCCTACCCTTGTCACCCACAGAGCATATTTAAAATTTCTGATGTAGCTGCTGTGTTTTTGCAATTGATGTGTGGCAATCTCTTACAACTGTTTTATTTGATTTGACTTAAGGATATATATTTCAGCAGTTTATCAGTTCTGTACTACCTGAAGAAAAGTGAAAACAGGAGAACGGCTGCAAATTCTGTTAGCCAACTTCGTGTTCACTTTCTTATTGTTCCACTGTTTCCAGCTTCTTGTTATTACTCCAATTTTTATGTTGTTATTTAATTAGTCAGTTCTCCTCCATTTTCACATTGGCCATTTATTTCATTATATCTGCTTTTTGTTTCGAGCCTTCAAGTTGCCTCAGACTTAAGGAAACCCTATCATAGGGGTTCTGTGGCAGGATTTACTCACAGGAGGTGTGCTATTGCTTTTCCTTGAGGCTGGAAGGGTGTGACATCACCAGTTCACCCAGCAGGTTTCCATGGCCAAGTGAGGATTCAAACCCTGGTCTCCCAGAGTCCTAGTTCAGCACTCAAATTACTACAACGCACTGGGTCTACCAGGTTATTTTACTTGGTGTTTATTATATATAAATATTCTGTATTTCTCATTTTTCAGTTACATTAAACATGTGTAATTTTTGTTAAATCTACACATAATAGCAATAGCAGTTACATTTCTACATCGCTTATCAGTGCAAAGCACCCCCTAAGCGGTTTACAATGTGTTTTAGCTAATTGCCTCCCACAAGCTGGGTACTCATTTTACCGACATATAGAAAGATGGAAGGCTGAGTCAACCTGGAGCCCTGCAGGATTGAACTCACAACATGTGGCTGCAGTACCAGCATTTAAGCACTGTGACACCAGGGCTCTTCACAGTGGGCCAGTTTTCCACTTGCTTTATCTTATTATTTACATCTTCTTCGTTGATTCAATATTGCAGTTGTGTGTGCTTTCTAGTACTTCAATTTTTTACTGCTTTTCTTCAGCATTACTCTGCTTCTCATCAAAATGCAATTGATCTGAGGGGGTGGCAATGCTTCTTTACTCAGGGTCTATATTTCAGTGGTAAAGTACATGGTTTGCATATAGAAAGTTCTGGGTTCAGTATGTCACATCTCTAACTAAAAAGATTTCAGCAGAGCCTAAAATGCTCCCCCCTAAATCTTTGGACAGTACTAGCTGTGAGGTAGAATACAAATCTACAAAGTAATAAGTAGAATAAATGGACCAATAATTGAGTATTAAACAGCCTTGTCTGTTTATCTACAAATGTCTTATCAGAAGGCATAATGTGCCTAAATGTTGAACAAACTCTCTTGATGAAGATCAGCAAAATGTGCTGGGAATGATAAATTAAATCACTTCATCACACCAGCAGCTTTCCATGCTTTCTGGGTTAGCAAAAGACACTTTGCTTGACTGCTTAGCCAGGTATCTCCAAGAGTAGGGGTGTGACAGTCTTGGCTTGTAGGAGCTTTCCTGGAGTTTGTGGAATACCAATTTACTTTCTGGAGCAGTCTTTTGCCATATGCTGCATCAGCAGAAGAAAACAAACCAATACAGTGATGCTCAGTGAATTTATTAATTAACTTTCAGGTCACAACATGACAGGCAGATTCAATGGCTGGGTAATACTAGGAGCAGTGGAGGTGGCTGTGCTATGTAAGAAATTAGCTGTTGGTGCCATTTGATAAAATCATACTCCAAGCCTAACAAGCACTATATACTGATTCAGATTCCAAGCCAACACCAAAATACAGCAATGACAGAAAACAGATGTAGTACATCAATAGACACGAGCAAAAGAATACTTAATCAATCAAACAACCAATGAATCAGTCTCACTTGCCAAATAAATGAATATAAAAGAAAGACAAGCAGGCCCTTTTAGGGGACGCAGCCAAAGCTACCGTATAGTGAGCTTATATAGCTTCACATTTATACTTTACATGTCAAAAGGGAAACATATGGGAGCAACTGTCATCCAAGTTTGGGATAAGGAATCATCATTAATTAGAGTGCACATGACATCAGTTTCAATCAATCTAAAAAGAAATCAATCATCTGCCTCACATTTCGTTCTGGATCACCAAATATAATGTGTGTATTTCAGATATCCAACAATTGAGGTTGCAGTTCTATGTACTTTTTGTCAAAGATTACTTTCAAAGAACTGTGGGAATTACTTCTGAGTAAACATGTAAATGTGGGCCTCTGCATTTCTCTATAAAAATGAGTTAAGTGCAACTGCCATCTGACACCTGAATATATTCATCTACTACTGTAGACCAGCTGTTACAGTTCGTTCTTTCTCTAACTGGACATTTTCCTCAGACAGTTATAAGCCATTCTGGAGCAAGATGAGAAGTATAAGTCTGTTAGGTGCTGGCTTAAAACCACTTAAAACCACTGGGTGAACTTCTGGAAGACTTCACATTTGGTGAAAACCACAACATGAACTATGCATGGCCTTTTGCACATGTTTTGTTTTGTTTCATTGCTTTCTACTGTCACTGCTATGATGAATGTGGTTACGGCCATTATCAGCTTAGATTTTTACTTAACTTTTCAATGACACATCACATGAGAAATAAGTTCAGTCTTAAAGTGGGAGACATGACATGCCTATATATTGTAAACATATGCGTTCTTCTAAGCGCCTGAACTCGCCACTCAGGCCTTAAAATGTAGTGTCTTCTCCTGTAAAATCCACACACATCACTGCTCAAACCTTGTGCTACTGCCTTCTGCATCCAAGCCTGTCCAAAGCATAATACTGTAATTGTGCAGTGATGTTGTGTTATAGAAAGTCCCAATAAAATCCCATAAATTAGATACAATCAGACCTTGGAATTTTTCAAAAGTAATAGAAAACATATAAATTCCTTCAACTAGAGAGATATTCACTCAGTCATCAAATACCTAGGTTTTAAAACCAAATGTTCTGGTGGTGATTCCATAGCCAGTTCGTGTTTACGTTTAGATCAGGGGAAGGAATTGTACAGTTCTCTCAATGTTATTACACTACAGTTTCCAGCAACTCTATCCAACATAGCTAATAGAGAGGGATGCTGGGGGCTGTAGTTCAATAACATTTTGGGGGCTGCATGATTTCTACCCCTGCCATAGCGCATTCTGCTTCATTTTGAAAGCCAAAATTGCACAATGTGGGTGTTCAGTATACTGATTACTAAGAGTCTCAGGATGATGTGGAGAGGAATAGTGGAGAACAACCTGTTTCTGGGGGACACAGTGATGATTATCAATACCTGCAGCATTCCCTCCCCTAATATTACAGAATGAGGACATGCACTCCAGAGTTCTCTGCATAGACTTGTCCCAGTGGTTTTTGCAGAAGTTTTAAAAAAAACCAACAGCTGCCAGAAGTCCAAGCCAGCATGCTCAGTAACCATGCAGGTGAGGATTCTGGGGCTGTCCAAAAAAGAAAGCATCCTAAACTTTGATTTCCAGTTGTACTAAGACTGGGTTTTAACCAGAGATGTGAGGGACTGAACTACATTTTCTACATACAAAGCATGTTCTTTGCTTCAGAGCCATGAGACAAGACTATTTTGCTGAGTTTGGGTCAAGGAACTATTCACTCCAGCATTTTGTTTCCCCCACCAGCTAGTTGGGTATCGTTGGGAACAGCATAAAGGTGGGCATGCTGGTAAAAGACCCCTGCCCCTAACAGTTTTTCCCCAGCTTCCAGTTCTTAAGGTATATCACCTACATTTAGCAAATGACTGGGGAGAGATCGAGCTCTTTCATAAGGATCCTTTTGTACTAGACTATGTACTTCTGTGTTGTACAGTGTGCACAAAATAGCACCCCTGGCATCCAGAAGCAGGTTTATAAAAATATTTTTGTTTCCCAAAGTGAAAATAGCCTACTAGAAACTAAGCTAAGAGAATTCTGTAAATTGGAAGAGAGTTTGATCCCTTTATACTTCTTTTTCCAGGCTACCATGGAATCACAAACAGTTTTGAGTGTCATGTGGGTTTATGAAGTCTAGTACAGCTTTAGTAAAACTGCTGAAATACTCTGAACAGAAAAAAAAACAAACATCTAACATGTCAGTATGATGTCATGTTATTTTCCTTAACTGGGGTCTTGGCACTTGCTCAATATATTCATTTGGTTATAACTTCACATACAAAATACAGTAATTGGGGTGACTAGTCAGTTCAGTTGCTGTATTTTGCAATCAAATAGCTCTGCTGTGAAGACATCAAAGTCTCTGGATTTTTTTCTAGTTGCTAGTGGTTGTGGGTCTGTTTATAAGCTCAGGTGTCCTATAATAACCAACCATAGGCTTACTTGAATTTTTGAACTCTTTGTATCTTCAGAGTGTGAACATGAAAATGAAAGTATTCTTGACAGACTCAGAGGTTGCAGCTCACCTCTTTTCATCCTCTGCTAAACCATATAAGCCACTGATTTTCAAATTTTTGCCTTCAGTGAATTCTTTCCCCAACAACCTGTCTCACAAGGGAATACAGGTGCTCCCCACAGAAGCTTTGCATATTGCCATGGATTCTGGGACAGTGGGCTAAGGTACATACACACTTTCTGCAGGGCACTGCTTATGTCTGCTGGGAACATCTGTAACCTCACATCAGTTAGTCTTGCAAGTTAGAGAGTTGGTAGTATCTGGCAGATGACTTTTGAGTAGTTTGCTTGCTATTACTGATCTTCTGGCCGAAAAACACTACCGTTCTCAGAATATCAGACTGAAAATCAGTTTTGTGAACTTGCAGACTGTATGGATAAACATTTCCTGTTCCACAAAGAAACACTGCACAGTAATATATCATTAACTCTAGACTGTTAGATATTAATACATCCTGACATTATTTTTTGTATTATTACATAATACTCGTAATATTACCATCTTGAAATAATAAACAATCTTAACAGCATGAACAAGCTCTAACCCAATCCTAGTTCTTTTAGGCTCATATCAGCAAACAGCCATTGTACTAATTCTACTGTATTGCCTGTCTTCAGCTGGTATTGCTAATCCCCTTTGGAAAGAATATCTGTAGAGAACAGTCAACTTCTGTACAAGAACAACAGATTACAGTACTCAGGGGGACTATTAATGTACTAGTTGAAGGCCTCAGTCCTAAAAACACTGACCCTTTGCAGCAGAAGAGTCGGTGTGCCTCAGGGCTTTTAAGATCATCAGCTTAAAGCATTTCATTGGGAGGAAATCCAATTATTTAGGGGGCCACGGCTGATAACAGAACTAGCAATTACAGCAAGACCAACTCAAAGGGCCAGATTTCTGCTTGGTACTATGTATTACTGTTGGTCAATTTGGAAATTAAGTCTTTGGGTTAACCCACTAAGTCCCCAGTCCAGCTGAAATGAAGCCTAAGAGCGCATAAACACATTTGATTATCGACACTGCTTGCTAATTTTCTTCTTTCTTTGGTCCCTTCTGCTTTTCTTGTTTCCTGCTGAAGATGAGACCTGATATTTTAAAATACACACACACATGTTCATTTTTAAAGGAGTGTGGATACTGATAAATAATATACGCTTGTCCACACACACACACACACACACACACACATCCAGTCTCACAGTTACTGCACTGCCAAGTGTCAAAAGACATGATCAAGAGATCGTCAGAAAAAGCCTTCTTTTTAACTCTGCCTTTTTCATTCCCATCTTCTGCCAAGAAGAGACAAATCCTGCAGTTCAACATGCATCTGAAATAATTGATGATCATGACAATGATGACAACAATACAAATTTCTTAGGCATCTTTTTCTAAAGTCCCAGCAACAATTAAAATACATAAAAATTAAAAAGAAAAAAATAGAAACAATATAGCTGTAATAAACTTTATACCTCTCCCTAAAAGTATTTTCTTCCAAGCATAACTTCCTCTCCTCACTTAAAAAATACTTAAAGCAGCTTCGTGTGCTGCAATCTCCAGCAGTATGGAGTGGAAGGAAGGGAAAGACACAGCTTAATCTTAACAAGGATGGCCATCTATGCACTGTTGGAGGAGAGGAAATTAATCACTAAAATAGAGATCAGAAGGAGACACAACACTACACAAAACTTGGACATGTTAATTTATATGTAGAGATAGAAATTCTAGAAATAATTGGTATGATTTAACAATGAACACAGTACATTTAACCACAACAGTAAGAGATTATTTTTAGGTTAAAAACCCTGTGTGTGTGTGTGTGTGTGTGTGTGTGTGTGTGTTTTCACGCACCTTCAAGTCACTGATCACCTTATGGCGACCCCTTGAATTTCATGGGGTTTTCTTAGGCAAGGAATAAATACTCAGAGGTGGTTTTACTACTTCCTTCTTCTGAAATGCACCCTACAGAACCTGGTGTTCATTAGCAGTCTTCCATCCAAGTACCAACCAGGGCTGATGCTGCTTAGCTTCCATGGTCAGACAGGATCTGGTGGCTCCAGTATTTAGACCTTCTAAAAAGGCTCAGTTTCCTCTAGTAAAGACCTGGCCATTTCCACATGAGATGGGAGGAGTGGTTCACTGCATGTCAAGAGCAGTGTTTTTATACTCTGATTCAGAAACTGAGTTCACAAATTCAAAAACTGTGCTGTGTGCACCCCCTCATTTACACTGTACTACCGTGGAGAACAGGGCATCCACAATAGCAAGTCCCTGGCCACTCCCATTCCCCTCCCTCAGCCTGCCCCGCCATCCCTGATTGGTCTATTTAAAACACACACACACACACACACACACACACACATTTTAAACACATTTCTGCATTGCTATTTTTGTGTGTAGGTATGTATGTTCATTGATACATGGAAAAAAACCCTCTTAACAGTCCATTACCAGATCCACTCTCTTCCCACTGTCTATTTAAAGCATGAAGACAATCATGATGGCAGCCTGTCCTTTGATGGGCAGAAACAGATAGGGACAGAAACGATGGAAAGGACAGCCTGGGAACGCCCATAGCCAGCCACTTCTGCAATGTGAATCAATGCTACACTTCTGCATGTAGGTGAAAACCGAAGCAGAACCAGTTTGGGAGATTTATATCGGAGTTTTTCCGGTTTTCACATACAGCGGTTTCGCATCACAGTAAACCACAGTGAACCATTCTAGGAGTTGAAAATGTGTAGAACCATGAGGAAAACTACGATGCTAAAATGGTACAACGTGCAGACGGGAAGGTAAGAATTCGACGCCGCTACGATGTATCAACCTTGTGCTGAAATGGCCAGGAAGCATAAGGTGCCACTCCCTCTGCACTGTTTTACTGGAGATTAAAGCCAGAGTAGCTGCTTAGCAGAACAGAGGAGGACACAGAAGAAAAAGGATCATCAGAAACAGAAAAGGGTGAGTTTAATTTTTCATGCCAGCACACCTCAAGTACACTTTATGAAAACCTAGTAGACAATGGAGATGTGGCAAGCCATCAGTAGGGACTCACACTGCCTTGTCATCTTAGGAAACCTAAGCAAGAAGGTAGAGGAGATACAAAGGTGTTGCTCATGGTTAACAGTCAGTACATACACGGGCAACTATGGGAACTAAACCTGGATAAATTTTGCAAATCGGAGATAGAAGACTGATACAAATGTGGAGGCATCAAGGACTGACAGAAAGAAGGAGCTGATTATTCAAGAACCCCCTATATTGCTTTATAGCTAAGTGTATTGCAGCTGCCTGCTGAACCAAGAGAAGGCCCTTCTGCACTACCCTTATCTGTCATGTGAATTTTCTTTCATTCTGTATCCTTGTGATACTGAGGGCCCTTCAGTGGCACAGGACAAAAGAGAGGATGTTTATGTAGTTTCAGTAATGAATGGTGCACGAAAGTTGCATTCAAAAGTTGTCTTCACAAAATAAACACAGTTAAAGCAAAATACATTCCATGTTGTCAAGGCCTTATAGTTAAACACAAAGGAAGAAAAGAAGCCATGCTGAAGCCATGGAATGTAAGGAATTAGAATAACAGAGAAGAAGGTCACAATTCCCACCACAATTTTCAACTTAAAAAAAAAAACACCTTATCCCAAGAAAATTAAGAGACAATAGCTGAAGTAAGACAGTATTTCCCACAATTTAAGTTATACAAGCCAAGACTGTGAAAATAATATGCTTCTAATATGCTTGATTCTGAAATTCTGAATGGTGGATTGTGACTCTGAATGCTTGCGAGCAAACAAAAGAAACCAGTGTAGCAGAAAATAGTTTGGCTAATCAATAGACGGTTTGGTTAAGGGCTTATGTAACACATCTTTTTTCCCCAATTGGGTCTGACACCATCAAGATTTTTTTATTATTATTAACCATGTGCTACTTTTCTGTGACAGAGGGAATTTAGCAGGCTTGATTTTTTTTCAGTGCCAGTGATGAGATACAAGCCATTTCTGCACTACACTCTTATAGCGCGATGATTCCACTTTCAACATCCTATGGAATCCTGGGGTTTGCAGTTTAGGGAGGGGCCGGCCAGCCTCTCCCTAAACTGCAAACCCCAGGATTCCATAGGATGTTGAAAGTGGAATCATCATGCTATGAGAGTGTAGTGTGGAAATGGTTGTAACATATGTCTTCAATATTCTACAGAAGAATGGTCTCAGCACTAAGAGTATGTATTCCTATGTAGCTATACACCAGCTGACTATTAAAATGGTTTAATGATCAGCTGGTATAAATAAAAAGTAAATGGGATGAAAGTTTTGATGTAGAAACCCTTATTCTCAAAATACATACAGCATTTAGCTACTTAGCCAGGAAGCAGAGTCTGTTTCAGCCTCTCTTTTTATGCTGTAGAAATGGAATACAAAGATGTGCTTCAGCTAAAAAGTGGTTGTTTCTACCTGCTCAACCAACTACTATGTTGGCCTGCATTGTGGGCATACTTTTTCCCAGAGGAAGAAGAAGCATGTGTGAAGATTATCTTGCAGTGAGGAAGACCAGAAATCTCCCCCTCTTTGTTATGTTTAACTTTTGCAGTCTAGTGACAATCTTTCAACAGGCTGTGAAGAAACTGCAGTGTAACAACGGGTTCTTCCAGACTGGTCCAAAGAAGTGCGAATTCCCACAATATACAAGTTCCTTCCTTCATTATTTCTTCCCATTTGTTGTTGCTTCTTCATCCACTTGTTCTGTACTTGGGGTAGGTGGGTGTCTATATTGATTTTTTTTTTTTTTTGGATTTGCACTTAGGGCTCTACCAAAGAGTTAAAAAAAGGGAGTGCATGGTCTACTGAGGTGATCCTATGGCTTGAAGGACAAATTTTCTGCTTTATGTTTTTTTTTTTAATCTTAGAGTTATAGTGCGATAGTGGGAAAGGAGGAGAAGAGAAGCACACTTTTTTTGTTCCAAAAGGAAATCCACTTGAGGGTGGGAATAAAATGTTGTAGCTAGTACTGGTAACCTCCAGAAAATAGCCCAGGACAGAGAAATATTGTTAAGCTATTGTTTAAAAAAAAAAAGAGAATTACAGCAACAAATATGGCAACCTCTTGTCAGATTTGCTTCACCTGGGAGAGTCCCACGTCAGCTCTGCAGAACTCGGTGATGTTACCAAAGGCCTCTGCTCAAAACTGAAGAGAAGATGAAAAAGAAATCAATGGAAGATTTGCTCAAGTCATTTTGGACAATCTGTCTCCAGGTGACAATGGAAAATTCAGCAAGGAAGGCTATAAGACATTGACACAGTAGTTTATTGAATACCTAGAGGGAAACTATGAAGCTGAAACATCCTTTTTAAAAAAGTGTCAGTACTCCCAATTCACTATGATGTAAAATGGGCAGATTTATACTCTCTTGCTGCTGAACTCTGTATTAGATTGTCACTTACAAGCTGTATGTTGACTACATTTTACAACAAATAAGGGAAGAGACTATCTCCAAAAAACTGAAAGCAGATGAAGGATGGGTGAAGGGTAGTAGCAGCAAATGGAAAAAGAAAATGGTTGCTGTTGCACTTTCCATTCCTGTCCTTAATACCTATTGTGAGAAAGTTTTCAGTTTAACAACACATGTGTAGACCAAGGATAGAATCAGGCTGAATGACACTGTTGTGAAGGCTGAGTTAGAGGTGAAATGGAACATTAACAATAACTGGGCAGAATTTCTAGACTTCTTTCAAATGAACTCAGATCTGCTACAAACAGCAAGAGAGAGGCTTACGTTTAAATTTAAAAAGTAAGAAGCCGAAGACAGGCCAACTCAGCTTGAAGGGGGAAAACATACACACATAACATTTCAAATATTTGAGTGTGAAGGTAAAGTGCTGGCCACATAGCTGTAGAGAAGGAGGACAGACCAAGCTTAAGAAAGAGATAGAAATGGCTTCTGTTGCCTTTGGAGGTTGTGCCTAGGATTTATTACTTGTTTACAATATGCTTCTTACTTAAGGCAGTTACTTTGGTATTAAATGACACACAGAAAGAAGCATAATACATTGATAAGAAAACACAAGAGAGAGAGAGAGAGAGAGAGAGAGAGAGAGAGAGAGAGAGAGAGAGAGAAGAAACAATGTAAGAGTAATGCAAAATAAACAAACACACCAAATAAAACTGTATGTGCTCTCTGGCCTCTAAAGGTCTGGTTTTCCAAGTTTGGTTTTAAACGCTAGATTAATTTTAAAAAGTGAATTTAGACAGGTAAAGCAACATGTAGAAAATCCTTAGCTGTTTGAAAAAAATAACCAGGAACCTCCACTATCCAAAAATACACTGCAGGTTACAAGTTTATACTGGGAGTCCAGCTCTCACTTCATACTAATTTTCAGATTGAAACTGCAATTGCACTGGAAGTCTCCTGCAAATTACCAACATCTAAAATGCTTATATAAATGCGAAAAGAATTGTGGGGAAAGCAGGTAACTGTGAAAAAACTTGAGCACTTGAATAACAACTCTCTGCCTTCTAGAGATTTTGAAGTTTTACTGTGGGGATAAATATATATTTTAAGGCATGAGAATTATTAATACAAAAGATCAATAAAGGCCAAACACCATTCTTTGCTATAGCCTCAAACTCAGAAGAAAAAGAAAAATACTGCCTAGGTATCCTGATGGAAGGTTTCTATTAACATATTGGGCCTATCCTAATATTTACTTCTAATGGATGTCACCACCGTCAACAACCATAACAATGAATATGGAATCTTAAGAAAGTCTTTCTCATAAATACCAAAATAAATCTAACAGACTTAGTGAAAGATTTTCCCTAACAAATGGTCACTTACTGATAATATTTACCTTCACTGTATGAAATGGATCAACTTGCCTAAAATGGTGTTTGGTAAGTAAATATTTAAGAAGTTTCTGTGTGCACATTTTTAATTTTCTTCTCAGCAGTGAATAAAAAGTGACCAAACTTCAAGGAGCTTGCTTTTCTTTTTAATCCCTTGTGTCACTTTTCACTAAACACTATTTTCCCCATTTCACAGACAGCCCACATTTTCACTTGCCTGAACTGAATCACTAAAACATTGGAAAATTTACCATTGGGGGCAATTACGTTCTTCTCTGTGATTAATAAATTCTGGATCAGTACCTTTTCTGAGATAACACATGTAGTGACTTTGGCCAGGCAGATGGACTTTGAAGTCCTTGTTAGCATCATGATCAAACGTTAACAGATGCTGTGTCAGATAGAAAGAGTTAATTTGTACTGAATGGCTTTGTTAGATACTTTTCTGTGTTAACTTGACAGTCTTGAGGATGGGAAAAGATATGATAGCGGTCTGGGAAAATGAATTTTCCACTGTAACTAACCTGCCTACCTAGTTTTCATAGCAAATGGGAGAGATGGGTCATGCCTGCATGCCTCACTTTTCTTTGTTCACTTTTACAATATATAACCCTTGGGAATACATCTTCCCCTCCTTGTGGAGGGGATGCACCCCAGCCCATGGGCTCTCCATAGGGAATGGACTGCCAGCCAGGGATAGTCTGTGTAGAATTGTTTAGGGACCCAGTTCTACCACTGGCTGTGAGAGGATGCTAGAGCCCATCAGCAAAAGGGTTGTAATGTTTTTCTTGCATGCTATTTGCTGCATCTTTTACCACCAGTAAAGCTTATCTAAAAGCAGTAATGTGCATCAGTGTTTGGTACTGAGCAAAATCTTGGGGAGGCCTGGAACTATACCCAGTTCAAGAACAGAAGAAGATATCCTGCTTGTTTCTAATGACTTAAATGGTGTTTGCTATGTTAGTGAACAATGTGTGACCTACTCTGAGATTCAGCAGACGAATCCATCTGGCTATCTCAGAAGGAGAGTAAAAGACAACAAAGCCCATTGGTTTGACTGGGATTAGCTGCCATTTTGGTTTCTGCTCTCCCAGAACCCTCCCAACTGTTTACTTCTACAATCCGTTATGTAATTTTAGGAACCAGCATTTGCATTTGCCTGCTTTTCTCTTTCCTTCACATTCCCTTTACTAATACCTTTCTTAAACTTCATATTGTAATTTTAGGGGCTTTATGAAAGGTATCTCCATTATCTTCTTCTCCGCTCCACCATCTGATTAACGTTTCTTATTTAATAACTCAAAATGATTAAGAAAAATAAAACATCCATCAATAATTTTATATCTTTCTGTATATCTATCTGTCCATCCATCCATCCACCCACCCATCCATCCACCCATCCTACCTTTCTCCCAGTCTGGAACTCAATCTGACTTACAAATACTAAAATATTTATGATGACATAGCTTTTCCAAGGAATAGCAAAGGAGTGACGAATTACTGTGTTATCTCATTTCCCTTCCCCATATATTGAGTTATTCCACTATCCACCCTAACTGGCTAGTAACAGAAAACCACATATAAACAGCTCTCGAACTTCTAAGTGTTTGCAAATATTTACTTTTTCATTTGGCTTTGTAATTGTTTTTAATATTTAATTATTTATCTTTAAAAGCATTTGACATTGTTTGATAGTTACTTCTAATGTAAACTATTCTGATGTTTTGACTGAGCAGAAAATAACAAGAAAATCAGAATTGGTGAACCATGCTTCCCCTTCTCAATGCCTAGTTTCATTTTCAGTGCTGTCTTTCCTATCAGACATGCTATTTCAGTTTTTGGTGACTAGGAGGAAAGGAGGTTTCAGGCACCGACAACAAATTTCAAGACTAAATGGCAGTAAAATAGTATAAAAATCAACAACTGTTGAAAATTCTTTTTAATATATTATAATAATACCACCAATATAAATCAAGGAATTACTATTATGCAAATGGTATTGTGTCTTTGCTATGCAAAGATGGCATATAAACTCATTTTATTGACTTACATCTAACAGATAAGGCCAACTAGAGTAGAGCCACTGAATAAGGGAAGATGTGTAACTGCTGAAGTGACAGACAGGAGGCAGGGACTGCCCACTCTTTGGATTAGCCAATCACAGTGGGGAGGAGGAATAAAAATTGATTTGGCAGTTAAAGAGACATTTAGTTGGAGGTCTGGCCATTTGGACGCAGTGGGACGATGAGGAAGGGGTAGGTTAGAGTTCAGGCAGAGTGAGGGAAAGATACAAATATAAGAATGACAGTAATTGATTAGCCAGCTATGATTGGTTTACATTATAGAGAAGTTTCATAGCAAAACTCTTTGCTTGTTTGTGTTTACCCCTCTGTGAATCAGTGAACTGATTCTCTCAGGGGACTTCCAAGGTCCTATTCACTTGCCATCAGAGACATAAGAACACACACATTTGCCCCATTTCAGAATTATCTTATTGCCCTTAAGTATAATCCTTGGGTTAAGAATAAAGGATAAGATGGAAAGCAGAAACCCAGGGCAAAAAAAAAAAAAAAAGTAACCTGGGAGTGGGTTTCCATACTGTTGCCTCACCAAATTCCCATTTTAGTTGAGACTGTTTGAATTAGTTGGTATGTATAGCCAGTGGCATAGCTCCTAGAGGATAATCACAAATTACTTGAAACAAGGGGAGGAACTAATGGGTAAAATAATCCATTTTATTCCTGTCCAATAACATGAATGTATATAATAGGACAATGCATATATTCATATCTGTAAGCAAGCTGATGAAGAACATTTGGACTTTTGCAGGATGTATTCTGCTTCACTCAATTTGGCTTTGTGGCAGAATCAGAAATAATAGTAGGTCGTTTCAGGGGTATGATCTTGAACTGAAAAACAACATAACATTTCTGGATATCAGAAATGGATTTTTGCCATAATCTGCATTGAAGCACATTCAAAATACCAATTGGATTGACTTCCCACAGAACTTGTCTAGCTCCTGCTGAAGTTAAATGCCGTTCTGAAAAGAAGTAAGCTAACTTGCCTTTTCAACTTGATCACAGAAATATGCCTCTGGCTGGTTGGACAGACTTAACTGGTGATCTTTAAGGGAATGGGAAACAAATGAAGCAGCTATAATTTCTTCCTGATTTCCCATTAAATCTGGAAAGTCAATTATTCCACAGATGGCAGGATGGCGAATGGGACTGATGCAGCCAGCTTGCCTAGAAAGCAGAATTTTTCACAACATATGCAGTGAAATGAGACAGAAAGAAAAAGTTGGCAAAAATACATTTCAGTTTCCGCATTGACTCAGACAAGAAGGTCAGAAATAAATCAGTGACCTGAACATATTCTGACACATGTCAGCAACTTAATGCAAAATATTTTATCCTGTGGGTTGAGAAGATGCAATTTCACATAGAGAATATGAATAAAGCTTTGGTTGATGGAAAGCAGTCTCCCATGATAATGTCCTCTCTACCACTTTAATCAGAATGGATCAATTCAAACAAGCTATGCGGTTCTTAGTTACCATTATCCACTCTTGATGATAACGAATAACATCATCACTGTCATTATCCATTTGACATATTTCAGGGGGAAATAATTTTCAGTCACTTGCTTCTTTATTGCACATGAAGAGAGAAATTCTGGCTTACTGTAAACTCTCAGCTTTGGAAAGAAGGCTATGGGCAATATCCACCTTCAAAGAATTGCCTCCTCCTGGCGGAAGGCAGGTTCAATTTCGGACTTCACCAGAGATAGTATATTCCTACCCTTACGGAATGACCTGGCTTAGCAGCCATGCCTCAACCATTGATAAATGAACTGTTTAAACCAAAAAGGTCTGAGATATATAATATAATAGAGAAATGAACAAGAGCATTGTTTTGAACCTTCTTCTCATAGAATCACAGAGTTGGAAGAGACCACAGGAGCCATCGAGTCCAACCCCCTGCTATGCAGGAACACCCATCAAAGCATTCCCAACAGATGGCCATCTGCCTCTGCTTAAAAACCTCCAAAGAAGGAGACTCCACCACACTCCAAGGCAGCATATTCCACTGCCAAACAGCTCTGACCATCAGGAAGTTCTTCCTGAGGTTCAGGTGGAATCTCCTTTCCTGTAGCTTAAATCCATTGCTCCTTGTCCTAGTCCCTGGAGCAGCGGAAAACAAGCCCACTCCCTCCTCGACATGATATCCTTTCAAATATTTAAACATGGCTATTGTGTCCCCTCTTAACCTTCTCTTCTGCAGACTAAACATATCCAGCTCCCTAAGCCACTCCTCATAGAGCACGGCTTCCAGACCCTCCACCATTTTGGTCGCCCTCTTCTGGACACATTCCAGCTTGTCGATATCCTTCATGAATTGAGGTGCCCAGAACTGGACAGAGTATTCCAAATGAAGTCTAACCAATGCAGAATAGAGTGGTAGTTCTGCTGTCCTGATATGCACCTGTGAATTACCTATCCAAGTCCTCTCCCCTACAGAAAGAGAAAACAAAAACACTCAGGTAAGTAGGCTGTCCCCGGCCTATCTCAATGAGATCACACTTCCTTTCTCCTTGAAAAGACCAGAAGGCAACCTTCATCTTCAGCAGTATTAAAAGCAGTGCCATTCTCTAGGTCCCAGGACAAACTGTAAATTGCCAGCTGTACTTGAGGGTGTTACTGCTCTCTGAAGCACTCTATCCTACATGCAGGATCTACAGAGAAGAGAAGGCTAACTTTGTACTATGTTGTGAAATGTTTACCCAAACTGCCACAATGGTCCCCATAAGCCATTTGGTACACCTTCAAAAAGACTCTTTTTTGCACATAAACAGGATCTCTGCTCTTGATATCTAGGTAAAACTTTAGACTACATCTAACATCCAGTGCATGCCACTTTTTCTCCCTACCAGGCAAGGGTCTCCTCTGACTAACGCCTGTGCTTTGTGAAAGGTAGGGAGGATGGAACTGGCCTAAGAACAACCACATTCTGATGAAAAATGCATATATTTCCTGGCTGACAATGCATCCAGCTCAGTTACACTACGAGCTAATGTAATGACTACTAATTTAAGGTAGGGAAGGTTTGTAAGGGAAGTTTAACTTTAAGAGGTTGAAGACAAACTTTATGGTGACCTTGGGTAAAATTTCAAAAAGAAAAGAGTGGCTTTCAGTGCTTGCCAGCATCCAGAGGTCCGAACACTGGAAACCTGTGTACTGCAGTGGTTAGAATGAGAGATTAAGGGCCTTTCTGTACTACACTGTTCCAGTGCTATTATTCTACTTTCAACATCCTATGGAATCCTGGGGCTTGCAGTTTAGGGAGGGGCATTTAGAATTCTTAGCCAGAAAGCCCTTTGGCCTCAGTAAACTACAAACCCCAGAATTCCACAGGATGTTGTAAGTACAACAATAGGACTATAACTGTGTAGTGTGGAAAGGCCCTAAGTCTTGGGAGACCTAGATTCAAAGACTAACAGGAAGCTCACGGGTGCCCTTGGACCAATCTCTATTTAGCTAACCTGCTTCGCAGATTGTCGTGAGGATAAAGAATAGGAGAGACAGGAAGACATGCATTAGTTACCTTTAGTTCATAGAAGAAAAGGTGGGATACTCATGGAAAAAAAATGATTAAAAACAGAATAGATTTTCAGTACTTTTCTTTCATCAATCTATGCATGTAGGATTTTCTCTTAGAGCCGATGATCCCACCTAATACAAACATACTCCTCTATAGATACTCCAATATAAACATTTTAACACTCCAATATAATCATTTTAATACAGACAATATTCTTTTGTTAATATATATTAGTACTGGGGTCTGAGTTAGGACCAGCAAAATACTCCAGAAGCTAAGGCTTCTGTTCCTAATATTACTATTAGAATGCCATCCACTTTGTTCCCTCTCTGTACAGAATCTTGGAATTAAAAGAAGCAGAACAGACCTATAAAGAAACCTTGTTTGCCAAGTTTATGGCAGTACATCTGTCCGGCTACTGACTTTTTATGTTTGTGAAATAGCTACTGCATTGTTTTTTTTTTCCCCTGCAATGTCCTAGCAACATGCTCTGCTTCTCATAACCCCAGATGCTATTCTTTCCCATTCAATATCTTAATGGATTTGTTGTAGAGAGGAAAACTTATTCCACTTTGTTCTATCATGCTTATTTATAAGTGCCCTGGTCAAAGACTTTGCTGTGTGCATCAGCACATGTGAATCTTTGACCTTGTACCAGAAGGTTAGAAGTGATAATTCTCTGGGTTGAAGCTCCAGTTAAGCGGTGTTTATTTAAGTCTTATATATTGGCCAAGACTTTAGTGCTCTGCTATCCATAACATAGATTCCCCATCTAAAAAAAAATTGCAGATCTGACAAGCAGGATTTTGTAAAGTTCCCACTGTGTGTATAGAGGTGGTTGGTGGCTTCCATGTCAGTGGTGTGAAAAATCTGCTCTAGGTTGTAGTCTGAATTGTAAAAGAAGCTATCCAAGTTGCTGAACTTATTTTGGGGATATGATTCCACAGCTTGGACAGCTCCTTGAAAATTCAAATTGAAATGCAAAGTGGATTTGCTTCTTCACTGACATGGAAGACTCTAGCTACCACTGCCCATGTGACACCCACTCTAGGACACTGATCACTCTAGGGAAGAATATGGAGAGAAAAAATATTTTTTGGAAGCTCTTGCTTGTTGAAAGAATAAAGATATGCCTTTGCCATGGTTGGATATGTCATCATCTTCTGAGAGGAGACCAGTATTTCTGGCCACTGAGCCATTTCTAGCACATCTACCCATAAAAACCAAACATTTGCATCAGACCTATTAGAGTAAGTGACCTCCCTTGGAAAAGGGTTTGGAAGTTTGGAACGTTCTTTCTGGGTCATATCAAAGACTACCACCACTTGAGCAGTTGACTAGCACCTAGATGTTCTTGAAAAACCACATAAGGCAGTGCTTCTAACACTATTGGATGTGGAGAATCATTAACTTTTTTTCTAATATGGCAGGGCCCAGTATCATATTTGTTCCATTGGCTACAACTGCTCCTTTCTTTCCTAAAACCTCACTGCAGGCTGGCAGGCAATGATTTACAGCCCAGCACTGGTCCAGGGTCCACCACTTTGAGTAGCACTAATATAATGATCTAATTAGCATGTAATTTTAGTAAAAGTAGATTGCTACTCTGCACCCAAAGCCATCTGGACTGCCAGCACCTCCCAAAACACTTTGGGAGCTATTATTCAGCACTGTTTTTATACAGCTATATACTGATAATGTTTACTTTTGTACCCAAAATGCAAATACATGCACACACACAGGTCTATACTCCACCTTTTGAGCTACAAGTGCTTCTAAGCCTCACAAAAGATTGCTTGACACTTGCAAAGCTACCAAGGAAACCTTGGAATCTCATTTCAAAGGAGCTCCATTTGTCGCATGCATCCTTCAAGATACCATTTGTTGCAGCAGGAAAGACTAATGCGGAAATAAAATCTGCCACTGAAGCATAAGTCTATAGAACCTCTAGGCAGTCCATTATTTTCTGAACCAAGGGTAGTGACACTTGTTCACTTATTAACTGCCTTTGCCCTCATTAGACAGCTTTGACCAGCATGAACTACTTTGTCAAAAGAAAAAAAAGGCAGGGAAAGGTACTACAGGTGTCTTGAGGCCTTGAGGGAAAACTGATTCAGCCCTTTAGCTAGATGGATAGGAGCTGTTTCCATCTCCCCCACACCACTCTGGGCTGGCCTAGTTCAAGACAGCCTCAGAGTGTGGATGAGTAATCAGATCTCATGGGGAAAAGCTGCCCACTTTTAGCTAAATTCAAGCAGCTTCGTCTGCCATTTTGTGTCATATTTAACTGCAAGAGAAGAAGACCACACATAGCAAGTTCAAACACTCTGTTAAAAGCAAATAGCTGCTCAGTACACGGTGGCATTAAGTGACATCAGCTAGTAGCCCTATATTTTGTGGAATGAAAAAGTTTCTTTCTTTCTTTTTTTTTTTTCTGATACCCCTGCCCTCCAGGTAAGGAGATTTATATTTGACTGTATTTATACTGAACCATGCTTGTTGAAAAAGGCAGTACAGACGAAGAACAGCAATGACACTAAGAAAGGAGGACAAAAAGGAGGGGCGGGAGGGGAAGGAAGGAAGGAAGGAAGGAAGGAAGGAAGGAAGGAAACAAGCAAGAAAGCAACGGCTGCAGTGGCTTTCATCATCATCCCCACCACTACCACCACGAAATGGTAGCAACATGTGATGATGACAGGCTAATTCCAAGCTGTGAAAAGTAGACAGTTTCAACTTTGGTGTCAACTCTGCTGTGTACATGTGTTTTGTTATAACTATACACTTGTGGTTTTTTTTAAAGACTTACAATCAAGACAATGAAATCATTATTCACTATTAGAGGATGTAACCACTGTGTCAGAGTAGCTAAGTACAGGCAAGCTATACATTTCATGAACATTCAATAAGCTGTGAGCAGTCCAGAAGCACTAGAGAGATCACCTCAAAAATGGCTACAATAGTTTTGTTCCTCCAAGAGCCAAACAGCTGCTATGTCAGTCCTAGAGCAGCTAATCAATAAGCCACGGAGAGGATGTGGTTATAGCAGCTGGTAATATCTGCCTGGAAAACTCCACCCACAAAATTGGTAGTAACATCTGGCCTCCTTTTTTTGGAGAAATGGGCATTTTTTTTCAGGTATGCAAAGGGTAGAAAATCCTTTCCAAAAAGGCAACATCCAATAGGATATCTGAATATAAGCTAAATCCACATTAGGGCTGATCTCATGGGCATGATGGTGGAAAAAAAACTCTCCTCATCACTACCACATATGAAAAAAACTGTATCTCCTAAAGAGTTTTTTTGGGGGGGAGGGTACGACATTTGGGTTATAGGAAGGTGATGGTTATGACGTAAGGTTGAGAACAGGTTAGCTTAAAGACTACCTGTTCTCATTATGAGCCTGCCTAGGTGCTGAAATCTTCCATGGGGAACCTTCTCTTTGTTCCCTCAGTATCTGTTGTGTTTGGTAGCAACGCAAGTGGGTCTTCTCAGACTTTGGTACTCTCCACCAAGGGAGGCTTATCAGATTCCCTACTCTCAGCAAGCAAAATCTTTTAAAAGTGACACAACTGTTTTGCCTACTGGGTTGATTTGTGCTTTTTTCTATGTATTTTAATCTGTATGTTTAAGTTAATTACATTTTAAGCTGGTTTCAATTTTTAATTTGTTCCTGTCTCATTTTCTTAAAATATCCAATTTGTTTGTGAGTAAGCTGCCTTTTATTGGGGATTCTGTTGGTGACTACTTTATGGAATTTTTAAGGGAAAAGTGGAATCCTAATGGGGAAAAAATAAGCAAGCACCTTTCTTTAAGTGGCCAAATGGATTTGTCTGTATTATTTGCCATATAGGCTACCAGCTTTATGGCATAATCCTTCCCTATTTTTCTTGCATCTATCTTTACACTGTCTGCTGAATATGACCTTCTGAATGTCACAGAAGCAAAAGCTGGCAGCTGTACCAAAATCCAGGCTTTGGATAAGAGTTTTTCAAGTCAGGGTTGTTACTATTTCTAGTACCAAGGGCTCAGATGTTGGATTAGGGATGTATTGTAAAGTTTCACATAGGTGGACCTACAAAACCTCTTTGCCTCTGCCTCCAAAACTGCTTTTTAAGCTACTGCAACTCCCTTCCCCCAAGCTATTCAGAAGCCAGAGGTGAGTAGAAGGTGCCCAGCAGCACCAAACTATGTCCCTTCTAGGTGGACATAGAGTGACAATATCTTCCAGGACCTTGTTGGAGGGCCCCTAAAGATCCCAGAGCATGATGTCATAGGACCATGGCTGGACTCTCCTTTAGGGATGAGGGGAAAAAAAACTGTAAAACAATCAAGTATTAGTAAAAGACACATGTTTTTGAGTGTCAAGAAACTCTGATGAGAGGAATCCTGGACTGGAGGAAATAATCACAAGTTGGTCTTATTCTGTGCAAAATGTGCATGAAAATGCTGGTTTGGGTGCAAAACAACCATATGTGAATTTTGCACAGAATAAATGCTGAACTGTGAACAGTCTTTGAAAACTGCACAGCAAGAGAAAAAACAGCTAAAATTAGTTGTTGCTTCCTTTGAGGAGAAAGCATACTGCTTGACTACCTCCTCTCTCCATGGCTGTGTAGCAGGGGAGGGGGATGTAGCAACTTAAAAGATGTCATTTGGCAGGTTGTTGGGTCACTGCCTGGTCAGTAGAATATTCCAATCTCTGCAACATCCAAAGAAGGTCATTACACAGCTGTAAATTGGATTTATGTCTTCAAAAGCTGCTAAAAGAATGCCAGCTGTGGTTGGCAATTGAAAGCTTGCTGCCTCCAAATTAAAAAGGTCAGGGGCCCCTCTCATGCTCAATGTATCCTATGTGCCTGAACAGAGCTCTGAAGCTTGAACATCTACAATGGAAAGTTGTTTACTAAGTTAAATTCCAATTTCAGCCCCTGATGGTGGATCTACTCCTTTAATTTGTTTCCAACAGACTAATCTGTTATTCTGAACCCACCCACTGACTGAGGCATCCAATTGATTCTGCCCACCAGTCTCTGCAATGCCAGCTGTGCATTACACAGTGGCAGACTAGTATTCTTCTTCATTCCAAATCAGAGAAAGATGTGTCAACGGAAAACAGCTCTTAACATGCCTAGATACTTTCCCACAGCTTTTTGATGGTCCTTATTACAGAATGTGCTTAAATGACAATCCAGCCTAGATAATCACCTCTGTGTTCTGATGTTTATATTTTTGGTGTGTAATTTCCCTTAATTAACTATGAAAGAGGATGTTAATTGTTGTTGTCATTTTGTTTTGGGCCAGTCAAATCAATTTCAAAACGGACATCAATTAACGTTGTTTAAAACAAATTTGAAAATCTATCAGATGACACAGAAAAAAGCATTTCATAATGAATGCCATTCTAAAAGACTGTTGCTGAAGCAGGTACAGTAGCTTTGTTCTCTTGCTGAGATCTTCTGTGTCATGTTAGCATTAGACACTGCTTTTGTGGCAAGGAGATTAACATGTGCAGAGTTGCTTTAATTTTCCACTTTACTCGCGTTTTTTGTGAATAGACCCAGACACCACAGAGAAAGGCATGTCAAGGAAGGGAGGTGCAGCTGTGGCCAAGAGCATGTTCTCTCCAGAATTTTTGAACATTTTTTTTATCTTGCGCAAGCCTGTTCATTTTCTTATCTGCATTTTGCAGAAGGCTACCAGACATTAATGAGAGATTTCATGTTCATACCAATTACTTGAAATATTTAACATCCCTCTTAAGGTGCATTTACACTTCAAAGAAATGACTCACTCTAAATATTGTGCAATGGGGAGGGGGCAGCTTATCCATGTTTGGTGCCATTACTGAAAAATATTTTCTATCATAGCTGAAGTCTAGCTATCATATTAATTTTTAACCCACTGCTTTTAACAGGAATGGTATTCTGGCCAGTTTCCAGTTTCATCCATTTGTGGGATTATGTCAATACAATTACTGATTGCCAGTTAAGTCTATCCCATGTGCATGTGTTCTCCATTGGTGACTTCTGCTTAGCTAGAACCAATTCTCTGGTTCCAGTTGTTTTAACAAGTACTAGGCATGCTCCAGGGGCTTTTGACAGTACTAATATTTTAAAAATCTACTGAGTAGCAGCTATCTCTGTAAGGCTACAATCCCATATTCACTTAACTGGAAGTAAACCCCACTGAATTCAACAGGACTTACTTATGAATAGACACATGGAGTCCTGCATTGTAAGCATGCACAAAATATTAAATATAAGATTTATATTTATAAATATAATATCTTAGATATTATATTTAGCTTAGATAAATATCTTAGATTTAACATAAGATTTAGGTTCTAACATTTTGAACCATAAGCCCATTATCTAAGTAATAATCAGTACGTTAAGGATGGCACCATCAATGGCTACTAGTTAGGACAGATATATGTAAACATAGAATTTTGAAAATTGCTGAGATCATCTTGGAGTGGTCTTGAAGAAAGGAAGGTATAAATTGACTACGAGTTTCAATGGCAGTTTATCCACTGGATAGACTCGGTTTGCAGGCAGCCAATCATTGCTCAGAAAGGCTGTGAAGGGCGGCCTGTGGATAAATAGGGAGTAACAAAAGCATAAGCATGCCTCTTTGAGTGCCAGACAGGGTTTTGCTTTGAGACAGATAGCGTTTGGGATTTGAAGAGAAGAGTGGATTTGACAGAGAGAGTTGGATTGATTAGGAACCGCATGGCCAGACAAAAGGGAGAACTAATTATTGCTCTGAGGAGCCTAAAATAATATTAAAGGTTAATATATTGTTTTCTTGTGTTTAATAAACCTATTCTTGTTTTAAAACTGTCTTTGGCTATTTCCATCAAGCCGGCATTGGAGTCAGGCCATGTGTACCAAAACAGAACCCACACAACAACACAGCCACAGGTCCAAATTTAAGGGGTCACCCCGAGGCTCAGAAACCCAATCCATGGAAGGTTTAAGTGGGGAAACAAGGGCAGGGTGAGTGGCAGGATTCCTTGGGTTGGAACTGCAGGGCTAGCACGGATAAAGGGATCTGTCACAGCAGGGGATGGGACCATATGCAGGTAACAGTTTTGGCTTTGCCTGATCATTCACTGTGATCCTTCATCCTGTCAAAGTCCTGCTAGGATTCAGATTTTGAGCAAATCATAGGACCCAAGTTTTGTTAGGGCACAAAACTGAATATTTTTCTCCATTTTTTTTTCATTTGCCTAACCACCTCCACTATCAGAGGCAATACATGCCTGTGTATCCATTGCTGGGGAGTGTGAGATGAAGGATGCAGGGGTGGGCTTCCCATTCAGATGGGTGCAACCATGCCTCTCCCTTCTTGTGAAAAGGAACAGGTAAATTATAATATACTACCATTTATTTAAGCTGTGATTGCTACTTTGTAGGCACCCCCATTTTTTACAGTGTGAAGTCCACAAGGGATCCCAGAGGCCAGGGAGATAGTACGTCCAACAAACCACAGTGAAATCCTATTTGCATACAATTTTCTTTCCATACTTAACATTTTCAGTGTTTTCTCCATTGCAAAATTTGCAAAAAATCTTTTCCCTTAAACTTTCACTTAGGGCTTGTCTATCATCATCATCGTTGTTGTTGTTGTTATTACTACTACTACTACTACTACTACTACCACCACCAATAATGGACTTAAAATGGCTTATAAATTTTAAAAACCTCTAGAGATTAAAAACACAAAAGAAGTTACTATAAACTGGGTGGTGGTGGTAGAGAGAGAACATATATGTGTGTGTTATTTTAAAAAATTAAATAGAAAGTTAAATAGGAATATGAAAGTTTTCCAGTCAGCGAGCAATCATTTAGAAGTCCCTCTCCCTTGTTCCCACTAAATGAGCCTGGCAAAATAAAGACAAGAGAAGGGCCTCTTTTAAATATCTTAGAACTTAAACAGGTTCACATAACGAGATGTGGTCCATCATATAATATCGACCCAAGCCATATAGGGTTTTATAGGTCATATCCACTACTCTGAATTGTGCCTGGAAACAGATCAGCAGCCAGTGGAGCTGGTCCAACAAAGCAGCTGGTACATTTTGTCATTTGAGGGAGCCTAGAAGAAGCAGCAGCATACAGGGAAGTCACAGTGAAGCATTAGACAGCTTAGCATCTGAGCCACTGTTACACTACTTTCTGTCTAAAATGGAAGGTTTTGAAGCCCGAGCCTTCAGATCTGCATCCAGAACACAGCTGGAAGCTATTAGAGCATTTCAAAAAGAGCCTAATTGTGAAAAGTGTCTTGTTCATCAGTATTCCTCTGCACAAGAGGATTCCCTGTACCACGGGGATGGGGAGTATTATGACTGGCTGCTAACTAAACCCACGCCTTGAGAAATCTGCATTCCCAAGGACTATGTGGAAGCTCAGTTTCAATTTCTGATTCAAAGAGGAGGCAACCTACATCTTGAGAGGACAACATGGCCACTGGCTAACCCAGTGGCCCCGGATTTTCCCTGATTTGTCCCAAGATCTCTTGACTTGGGAAGCTATTCGGCTTGGGGAGCTTCAAGCCATCATCCAAAGTGGTTTCATCTTGCACCAGCATCACACTCTGTCTCCTCACTGACAAACTCCCAGAAATCTTGGAATTATATGGAGCTACAATGTGAAAACATTTCATGGTTCATAGACTCTCCACCTCTCCAGAGCCAAGTTTGTAAGTGATATGTAGAGTTCTTTAATCTAGCACTGAATATGGAGCTCTTTAATCTAGCACTGAATATAAAACCAATATTCTGTTACTCACAGATAATATTTTATTACACAATGATTTTTCAGGAAAAGAAGGCTATTTTTTTATTCTGATTTGCATCCTATTAAGAGCAAACTCCACCCGCAGCAGCCATCTGTCTTGTACGCGTCACAGCTCTGTTTTCTTCGATTCAAGCTGTCATAGGAAAAGTTCAATTCCTCTCATGTTTTGGTGGCTTTACATTTTTTATTTTAGGAGCTTTCATTATGAAAGAAATGAGGCAGTTTGTAGATTTCTTTATCCAAGAAAAGCATTTTGATGACTGTGAAATGAAGGTGCAAGCTTATATGCAAGTGAGAATCCAGGGGCAGCTGTGGATAAAATGGTTCTTCATGGAGGCATACCAGTGTCACATGACATGGTACTGGTCACTCACCTGTATTATTCTAAATCAAGTGATGAGAACAATTTTACTACACACGTGCACCTGGTAAGACACCTGGGAGATGCATGAGCACATTAAAAGTCTTCTCACTACTCAGTAAAGATAGATAGATAGCAGGTTTATAAAATAGTTCCAAACATTGCTGCTTAAGAAAGCCCATTAAATCCATTTTTTCCATCTTGACTTAGCCACGAATCCACTAGATGGGCTTAAGAAAGGAAATGTCTCTCAGTCTCAGCCTCTACCTCCCCACCTATATATGAGAATAAAGTACTAACCAACTATACAGGTTTATATTAAAAACAAAATCAACGAAGATTGCTGACATAATGTAGGTGACAAACTTTCAACACTCTAAAGTGTAACATAGATGGTAAGACCAGGGCCATTTCCTCACTACACTATTATAGTGTTATTATTCCACTTGCAACATCCTATGGAATCCTGGGGTTCGCAGTTTAGCGAGGGGCATCTTTGGCCTCAGTAAACTACAAACCCCAAAACTCCACAGGATGTTCAAGGTGGAATAATAGTACTATAATGGCGTAGTGCCGAAATGACCCTACATTCAACAGTTTGTCCCAACTGGAATATACCCAATGAACCAGTTGGAATGCGGAAAGGCAATATTTACATAACTTCACTTAGTTCCATGAATTTGCTCTAACTGGAAGATAACAATTGGATCTAATTTTACATGTTATACATATGGTTATAACACTTTTTGTATGGCATATGGTAGATTGGATTAAATTACCATAGAGGGGACAAGAACGACAATTGCAACAGGAGAACGGATTTTTTAAAGCACTGGGCATTATTCTTAAATTATTGGAATGAAAAGATCACAGATACAGGCCATTTCCACACTACACTGTTACAGTGCTATTATTTCAACATTCTGTGGAATCCTGTGGTTTACAGTTTAGGGAGGGGCATTTAGAATTCTCAGCCAGTACGAAAAGCAAAATTAAAGTAATAAGATAAATAATTTTTTATATATATATATATATATATATATATATATATATATATATAAAAATAAATATGATAAGAAAAAGTTTTATGAACATTAAAAAATAGGATTATAAAATCAACCATAGTAACACTCCAAGATAAGATCTCTGAACTGTGTATTACAAGGATGGGATTTTTATTTCAACCTGGAGAAAGGTGATGATAGCAGCTACACTATAGCATCCTTCAAGGCTTCATCTTGTCTCCCATGCTCACTAACATCTACAAAAAAACCACTGGAAGAAATCATCTGGCAATACAGAGTGAAATGTCATGCATATCTCAATGACACTCAGCTCTAATTCTTTTCAGGGTAACTTCTCCAGCTCAGTACTTCTCCATTTTAGCTCATGTACTGTTGAAGAGCTGCACTGACTGCTGATCTACTTCTGAGGACAATTCAAGGTTATGGTCATCCCTTCAAAGGTCTCAAGTAAGTACCCATGACTTAAAATCTGGGTACTTGATGTAACTGTTGTGCCCATAACAACTTGCCTATATGGTGAGCTCATCCAGATCTTCTCCTGGGGAAAGGGTATTTTTATAGGTGGCTCTCCATTTATGAAATTGCCTCCTCACAGAATTCTGCCTGATGCCTATTTTGTTATGTTTCTAGTGCCTTGAAAGACCTTTTTACTTATCTGGGCTTTTAATGTTTCGACCTTTGCTACTTTTAATTGATGATTGTTACTCTTGTTTTATCACAATGCGGTAAGTTTGCCACATCTCCTGCCATGCTTTCTTTCAGGATTACCAGCCTACCTGAACTGGAGTAGAAGTACCTTCAGAATTCCAGTTCCGACATGCTGTCTCAATTGTGCACAGAACAGATCTTTATTATATGATAGAAAAACAGATAGGCATACAGGCATGGTTGCTATTTAATCATTTACTATGCTGTTATTCTAGTCATGCAGAGAGATAAACCCTATTCACACATTATGTAACCACACTGAATAGCACATAAAGAGAAGAAATCACTAAGCCACTCTTCCATTTGTAGTTTCATCACTCTCTTCATGTCAAGAGTAATGAATCTTTATAGGAAAGCTTGGCCTATGAACAGATGCTGTCTACTTGATGTGAGACTCTTTTTTTTTTTGTTCCCAATCCTATGGGTTGCCTAAATGTGGAGAAAGCTCTCTGACTTGGATTCATACCTCTCCATTTGAAGACAGCAATGGAATTAGAGAGGGAGAAAGGAACCAGTATATTTCCCTCTTCACATGTTGATTCAACATACCCACATACTGATGAATAGGGCTTATCTCTCTTTACAGCTACCGTAGCAAAACAGAGTAAATGTTTATAAAGAATCATCATGTCCCTGTCTGCATATCTGTTTTGTGGATTTCATTCATGCCACCCTACTTCACTTAGAAATCAAGCACAGCAAAAGGCATTTTTGTCATGTGTACCAAAAGGAAGCAGAAGACTGCTTCTCTTTATGGCCAGAGTGGTCACATTATAAGATACCAAATAGCCATATTGTGGATGACAGGCTTTTGGTTCTACCTCAAGAATGATACTGTCACACAGTGACAGCAGAACTACAACAGGGGACATATTTTTTACTTTAAGCATTTAACTATTCAGCTTATGCCTAGTCACATTCTGCAGAATTATATATACTGAACATAAGCACAGAAAGAGACAATATCGCATCTCCCCCATCTTAAAAACACTGGCAACACATTTTACATAATTTTATTATTTTGAGTTTGGAGAGGATGGCCTAGGAAAAGGCATCTGTTGAACAAGAGGAATGAGCAGGAAGTGCAGAAAAGCTTAGTTAAACACAGCAGGTCTCCAACTGCAATTAATTTATCATGCATGTTATTTTCTAAGTTCCTGTGGTTACCAGTCTAAACCCATGGTGCTCTCTAAGGAGGTAGGTGCAGTTGCTAAGGAAAGCACATGACCTTTCCCAGTTCTGTTTTTATTAGCAAGAGGAGAGAAATTCCATTTAATGTTTTAATTGTTGTTTTTATTTATTAAAAAAACCGTGGGACACCTTGATTGAAAATATTGAAAGATCACAAAATAAGTACAAAATATAACAAGATAACCTAGTAATCAGAAGTCATAAATGCAGCAGAACAGAAAAGTAAAAAATATAATCCACAACAGAAGACCTAGGCTTTTGTTGGGAAGATCTCAGGTCTGTTGGGAATGCCTCAGGCAGAGACACTGAGAGACAGAATTGGTAGGTATTGCTTTCCGAGACCAGCACAATGGATTTCAATTGAGCAGATTTTTTGGTTATAAAAACCTGCTCTATACTATTCTATTTCTTCTGTCCTAAAGTGCTTACTCAATTCTTTGGCCTTAACTTAGTCTGGGATGATGAAATTCTAGTGTTGTAAAGTTTGTAAATATATTATTATTAATAATTATTATTCTTCCTGCATTAGATTTTGTTGAATGTCGTACTGCATCATGCATTTGGATAAAGTTCTTGCTCTTTTGATAATGAAAATAAATAAAAAATAACTTTTAAAATGTTAAATGAGTCTTGCTTTAAAAAAAAAAACCACCTCCATATTGGCATATCAATAAATACATTCAACCAAAGCCCTAAGGAGTTTAACTTGAATTCTGCCACTGAGCAAATTCTGGCACCAACAATTTTTTATGAATGATTCTGCATGAAACATTGCTATCCTGACTTCTAAACTGAGCAGTATTGAAACTTCTACTGGTTATATGTCCATCTCTTTCACTTCATTACCTGACTGTATGACGGGCCATATCTATTTTTCCATTGTTCTCCCAGCATTTTCCCAGCACTGCATTTTCCATTCATTGTATACTAACCTATTTGCTTTCAGCTGTGGAACAAGAATGACAGAATGACCAAACAGCTCTTTTAAAATTTCTGCTACACAGAAAACAGTCTGTTTGGGAATTAGGGAAGTTTCCACAGCAAAGCCGGAGAAATTGTCCTCTAAGCTTTTATAAAGGCATATTTTTTTTCAGAAGCTGTCACCTCATTGCAGACTTGCTTGCTTTGTACAGGTAGAAAGAATTTAGAAGATTTCATCTTGTCTGACAATTTCCCCAGACTCTCTCATCTTAACATTTTTAGTAAACAGCCTGCCACTAGAGTTTTCCCAGTAGGCGTTGCCTTGCAACACAGACACTAGGAGTTCCCATCCTCTGGGAGATTTTTTAACATACTCACCACTCCTTCAGAGTAGGTACCCTTACACCTTCATTGTCTCAAGTGAATTGGGAGAGAGAGACAGAAAGTAGAAAAAGCACAGCTAACAGTGTGTACATAATAAAGAGAGACAATCTAATGAGTCAGAAAAAGACACCCCAGAATGCATATGAATATATGAATATATTATATATTATACTATATGGATATAGTCCTGTAGGTTTAAGAATATACTCTCTAAGAATATGCCTGAAGCTTAGAATCGGAGTGGGAAACATTTGACCTTTGAGATGTTTTCGTCTCCATGTCCCAGGAAGCCTTTGCAGCGTGGCCAGTGGTGTGGAATGATGGGAGCTATAGTGAAAACATTTGGAAAGGTAAAGATTCCCCACTCCTCCTCTACAAAGACAGGATCTAAACTAATAATACTTTAAAAAGAAGAAAAAGCAACACAATGAAAAAATACAAATGATGTTAGCAGTGTTTGAAAGTCAATATACACAGCCGAAAGTGGACCCATTCACACTACACAATTATGGCAGCACAGTTCCATTTTAACCGCCATGGCTCCATTCTATGTAGTTTGGTGAAGTATTAGAGTTCTATGGGTGAGAATTCTAAGCACCCCTCCCTAAACAGCCTTTCCCAAGATTCCAAGGGGGTTGCCATGACAGTTAAATTAGAATCATAGCGCTTTACTTTAGTAATTCAATTTCCTCTGGGGGATTCAGTTCCACACATTTCCAATAAAGTGGTTTGTTTTGCTTTTAAAGCATCAATTTTGAGAAGGGAACTTAGTAGTAAGGATAAATAGATCCTAGAGATGATGGATGGGACCATAAAGTACAACACTTTTTGTATTGTTTTAACGCTTTTTTTCATCTGAAATACTTTGTAATGGCCTTGGCTATACAAATAAAGATATTATTATTATTATTATTATTATTATTATTATTATTACTACTTTACTTGTATAGTGTGAATGAGTCCAGTGTTGTCTTTTCCACTTCTCCTCGAGTACATATTCAGGATCCACACATATACACAAACTGAACACAGCTGTGCTCAAACTGAATACAGCTGTGCTACCTCAGCCAGTTGAGATGTGATTCAAATAGTGTTACACAACGTTGGCACGAGTGGTCACCTTCTTGTCTTTTTATCTGCTATCATCCTGCTGGGAGGAACACTACAAAACAGGTCTCATATGATCATTATATACAGCCATATGTCTGGTTGCATGGGATGGCATCCCTCTCAGTGTGTTTTCAAAGGGGATGCTATAGCTAGTTGTCAGTCCATTAAGTTTCTCAAATTCTCCAATATTGAATCTTCTGTCAAACACAGCAGGGCTGCCCCATTTGCTGAACACTTGTTTTGGACCCAAAACTCATGCATGGTATTACTGCATGTCTAAATAAAAGAAAAAAGATTATAGATATAAATTTGTATTGAGATTACAAAGGCTAGTTTAATATTCTTCTGCCTCCTTACTCTACAATTCATAGATTCAATCACCTTTCTAGCTTGTGGTAAAAATGTTCGAAAATTTGAAGATTAAAAAAAAAAAAAAAAGGTCAAATTATCCCATTAATGACATGGTCCAAGACAAACATTTCACATAAAAAAAATTCAGGTTTATATAGGATGCATATTATCTCAGCAATCCTTTAAACAACCTGGTAGGGCAGGTCAGTATTGCCATCACTATATTGCTGAAGCAGCTGCTGACTCTTGAAACTGGGAGAGACTTGGTTTGCCTAAAGGTACTACTAGGAAGCACAAGGCTGAGACAAGAACTGACCCAGAGATTCTTGGCTTACATCTCACACATTTCATTGCCACTGCACAATGCCATCTTAAATTCTTTGTACAGCCTTGGGAAAGAAAAGCAATGCGCAGCCTTCCATGTCACATGAAGATGTTGCTGAAATAATGGCAATACTAGCAGCAATTCTTTTTGCTATTTATAATCATGCTTCTGCCTTTGTTCTCCACCCTCTCCAATTCAGTGAAGTAGGCTAGGCTCCTTGTTTGATCTGTTACTCATTTACCATACTCAGTCCCTCAGTCCCCCGAGAAACTACTTGTAAGCTTCATTGCTTGCATTTTTCTGCTTCTCTGGCTGCTGCACCATAGCAACAAAAGTAAAATTAGCCATACAGAGGTGATTCTAGATAGCATGAGCTTAGATCCTTGGGAAATTAACCTTTATGCTTACAGAAGGGGATATTATCTGGATCTGTGACTACATTTTGTGATTGCTAATGAAATTTACTAATATGTTGACAAGCAAGAGTGCCACAATGGTTATTTATGTCTCAGTGGTTATTTTGTGAGCAAAGTTCACACAAGATCTAAATCAATGACTTCAGGGTCAGCTACTGCTGAAGACCTTTGGCAATAATCTGGAATCTTCTTATCAAAAAGATGTATTACGTATTAGTCAAGTACTTGGCTTTGCACAGATTGGAATAGCTATTAGATACACTGGAGCCTTCAAGAAATGTTATACAGATTCCAGAACTGGACACTTTGTGCCCACCTTGTCTGAGTGAACCATTGATTCCTAACAGCGATTAGGTTGCCCTCTGTCATGTTATACTACTGCAGCACATTCTGGGAGGTGTCTACCTATACCGCAGTCCACCTGAAGGAGGAATTTGCTCATGAGGTGAGAACTTCCATATACCAGAAAGGAGAGAGAACCTCTGTAACAGTACGTCTTGGACTACTCCATTCTGTTTCCAAGCCGTATTAACTGCAAATTCATGCCACTCTCAGAGAAGTCTATTACCTAGTAATTGAAAAAGGCAATACATTTTTCAGACATATGGGTACAGTGCAAATAAAATTAGAGAGAATTAGAAAAGTGAATACTGAAGCTTGGTTGTTGTTGTTGTCGTTGTCGTTGTGTGTCTTCAAATTGTTTTTACAGTTTATGGTGATCTTAAGACAAATCTATCATGGGATTTTCTGGGGCTGAGAGTGTGTGATACACCAAAGGTCACCCAACAAGTTTCTGTGGCCAAGCAGGGAATTGAACCCCAGTCTCCAGAGTTATAGTCTAATGTTCAAACCACTACACCATGCTGGTTCTCAAAATCCTTGTATCTGTAATAATGATTTTTGCCATACCTTAGTTCTCCCAAAGTGATGCTTTTTTTTTTTCTGGAGTAAGTCCTGCTTTTATTTGGTTTTATGCATGTTGTTGTTGATTTGCCTTTTTTAAAATATTTAAATTGTTCTAACACTATTTAATAGTTTAGCTTTCTGTATGTTGTTGTTGTGTGCCTTCAAGTCATTTCTGACCTATGGTGACCCCACAGTGAACTTCTCAGGGGGTTTTCTGCACCTGAGTGACACATCTAAGCTCACCCAGTGAGTTTTCCTGGCCAACTGGGGAACCCTGGTCTTCAGAGTTGTAGTTCAACATTCATACTACTACACCACATGGGCTGTCTACGTAGATCACATTTCTCATCTCTAGGTTTGATGATTCTGGGGCTCTGATACTGATTATTCTTACTGAAGGAAAAAGATAAAGCAGTAAGCCATTGTCTGAACAGACTTTTCTCTTTTATAAAAGAATGCAAAGGAATTAATTTCCTGATTCTGCCTCTGAAAAATGTTTTTGCAGAAAGCTATATATTTCAGTAGAAAGAATGATTTAAATGTTTTAGTAAAAATACTTTAATAAAATGATGTGTCAAATTAAATGCCACTCTGAGTGTTTGTCAGATTTTCCAGTGCCACTGTCTTGGCTAGATCATCAAGATTTTGGAGAAGGTTTCCTTACACAGTTTTCTTTATACGTCCATACATAAATGGGGATGGAGGCTTATTTTTTGCTTTGAAATGAAAGAAAGGATGGAAGATTCCGGCCCACAGATGATCTCCAATGACTATGGCCTTGGGTATGTTGAGAATTGAACTCCTTCGGCAAAATTTGCCAGGAGTAGGTTTGCCCTCCTTGGTTGGCACGAGGGTGACACAGGGGACCATTAGCACACATGCATGCTTGCTCCTGCTCCTGCTTTTTAAGCTCCTGCAGCCACCATTTGGCCTGTTTTGCTGGCAAATTTCTTCCTACCCATCCTCCTTGCAATATGGGCTTTGATTAGTCACCTTTGGGGCTGAGGAGAAATCTTTTATAGTGCCCCATGGACATTGTTTATTCATCTACTCCATGCTGTGTGGGATTACAGTAACAGTTGTATGAATTATAGTATTTTTGCTGCTTTGTCACAACTGGCAGGATATGTGCACTTGATTAGCCAATTTGTACAGTGTCAGGTAACCCTCCATATTTTAGTTATAGGATATGTAGTAGGAGTTAAGTAGCAGCTTGCTTGTAACAAGGTATGAGAACCAGAGACCGTTAGGTAAACAAAGCTAGGAATGTAGTGATAAGCGCAGCCAGGCTACACCTGGCTTGCGAGTGGGATGATGTATTCTTTGCCTTTTATGTTCTGAATCTTGCTAATTGCTTCCAATTCACTCACTGAAGTCCTGTACGATGTACCACGCTCCTAATAAATAGTGTTTATGCACTGTTATATTTCTCTGTGTGAATCCAGTTCCTGACAGAGTGAGTGAGCTCCTGTAAAAATATAACAACATGCATCAAAAAACTGAAGAAGAGCCGCAAGAAGAGGGAGCATCCGGTGGAGTCTTCAAAGCTCCAGGCGATGGAATCGCCAAAAGAGATGAGATGCTCCCCAACCAGCCTCCTGATGTGAGACCCAAGTCATTGCCCTCGATTCCTCCAACCACCCCGACCAGAGGCCAAACCTGGGCCTGGGGAGAGAGAACAGAAACTGTTCTGCACCAATGCCGCCGGACTACAAGATGGGACACATCAATCATCGAGACCAGCTTGATGGAACGACTTTTAGCCAGAGAAGAAGTGGAAAAACAACAAGAAGAAATTTCCAAACTGAGAGCTCAGCTACACGACGGATACTTCTGGTGCCTCAGGTTGGGTGTGCGCCACCCCAGGTTCCAGCAGCAGCAGCTGCTCCGGCGGCTGCGGCACCTGTACCTCCCGGGATATGGGCACCGCAAGTGGGCCGCCGACCTTTTCAGGAGTTGAAAACCACTTATGGTGGCAATGGAGCCACCCTGACATACTTTCTCAACATGGCCTCTAATTATATGGTCGACTATGGGAACAGTTTCCCAGACGATGCCGCCAGAGTCAGATACCTGAGCCAGCAACTCAAAGGAGAAACAGCGGAGTGGGTCGCCAGCCTGTTCAACTCACGAGCTGAAGAGACAGCCAACCTTCAGCTATTCACACATTGTCTTAGAGAAAGGTTCAAGGACCCTTTCTTCCAAGAACAAGCCAGACACCAACTGAGAAAACTGCGCCAAGGAAAAGGAACTGTCGGTGAATATGCCTGAGATTTCAGAAAGTTAGCCACTAAAGTACCAGAATAGAAAGATGACATCCTCAAGCAATTTTTTCCGAGACAGATTAAACCCCACCATCCTAGATCGCTGCCTGACCCAAGGGGATCCTGCCAGTCTCCTGGGATGGATGAAACTAGCTGGAGAAGTGGAAAGCATCATGGAGAGTGTCCAGCTTGCCCGGCAAAGACAAGCACAAGAAAGCAGTCGCCAAACCCCGGCACCCCAAAAAACCACTTTCCTGAGCAGCGAGGAAAAGAAAAAGCAACTCAAAGAAGGCACTGGCTTCCAATGTGGGAAAAAAGATCATATCTCCAGTGAATGCCAGGGATTGAAGAAACCTGCTGAAGAAAAGTCAAGCACCCCCACCACCCAGCCTGCATCCTGCAAAGCTGACACTCTGAAGCTGCCAACCAAACGTCCCGCCGGTGGAACCGCTGCTGGAACTTGCAATGGCGAGGACAGCCCACTGACCACATCTGACTCAGACAGTCATGATTGGGATCCCAACCAGTCTGCAAATGTAAGTACAACCAAAACTCATCATGTATATGTTACAGTAACCTTACAAGGAAATGATGGGAAATGGCAAATGTACAGGGCCTTAATTGATTCAGGCTGCACCACTAGTTTATTGAATCTCACTGTGGCCAAAGAATTTGCAGTAAAGTTTGAACCCCTAAAAAAGGCCGTCAATTTACCTCAAATGGACTGCTCACCCATGGCAGGGGGCCCTGTATGGGAAAGGACCAAACCCATCCCTGTTCAAGTGGGGAACTTACAGGGGCAATTACGTTTCCTAGTGCCCACCAAAATTGGGTTTCAAGCAGTTCTTGGATATGACTGGCTGAAAAAACACAATCTCCAAATTGACTGGGCCCAAGGTTTACTCAAGCATAACCATGATGTAAATCTAGTGCCCAAACCAAATTTCCCTGACTCGGCTCTTACTTTGAGTCCTGAGGAACTGCAGAAAATCCCACTAGAATACGGAGGTCTGCAGAAAGCTTTTGAAGACCACAAAGCAGACAAACTGCCCCCACACAGAGACTCTGATTGCAAACTCAGATGGATAGACAGGGCTAAAATTCCCAAACCCAAGATATATCCTATGAACAACCAAGAACTAGAGGTTCTAAAAAAGATTCCTGAACAAAAACCTACAATGTGGATTCATTAAACCCTCATCTGCTCCCACAGCCAGTCCCATATTTTTCTGCAAGAAAAAAGATGGAGGAGAACCAAGGCTCATTGTGAACGATAATTTAATTAATCAGGCAGTATTGCCTAATGCGTACCTGATTCCTTTAACTAAGGATATCCTAAATCAATTGGTTTAAAGGTAAATTTTTTCACCAAATTGGACCTCAAGGAAGCTTTCCACAGAATATGCATGGACCCTGAAAGCAAGCGGTTGACTACTTTCTCAACCTCCCCCACCCCCAGGTAACTACCAATGGACTGTTCTCTTTTGGATTACAACCTGGTCCTGCAGCATTCCAAATGTTTCTCAATTCTGTGTTACAAGACCTCCTCTACGAAGGTGTTGCTGTTTACCTAGATGACATTTTGATCTACTCAAAAACCCTTGAACAACACACCAAACTCATGTGTACTGTGTTACAAAGACTCATACACAATGAATTTGTTGTTAAACTTTTGAAATGCGAATTTCACGCTCAGACATTTGACTACTTAGGATAACGGGTTTGCAATAATATCCTAAACATGGATCCCTCCAAAATTGACACTATTTTAAACTGGCCTGCCCCCAGAACTAGAAAACATCTGCAACAATTCCTTGGCTTTGTCAACTTCTATCGTAATTTCATAGAAGGATTTGCCACAATTGCTCTCCCTCTCACCGACCTCTTGAAAAAAGCACACAATGACAAAACTAACTGATGCAACCGCATCCTCTGGACTGAAAAATGCCAAACAGCATTTGAAGCCCTCAAGAAAAAATTTACATCCGAACCACTGCTCTTATTCACTGATACTAGCAAAGAATTCATAATTCAAACTGATGCCTCTGACTTCGCCATGGGTGCTGTTCTTCTTCAACAAGACACAGACGGCCACCTTAAACCATGTACCTTCATCTCCAAAAAATTCTCCACACCACAGTGCAACTGGCCGATTTGGGAAAAAGAAGCCTTGGCCATCCATTTTGCACTCAGCTCATGGAGACACTTCCTTGAAGGTGCTAAACTACCTTTTCAATTCTGGACCGACCATCGTAATCTCAAAACTCTAAAAACCACCAAAAAACTAACCCCTAAACAAGCATGCTGGGCTGAATTTTTCCAGCGATTTGGATTCAAAATTGTTTTAAAACCTGGAAAAACTAACATTTTGGTAGATCCGCTCTCGAGACTGCCTTGCCACAAACCACCCTCCTTCTCTTCTCCTACCAAGGAAAAACCTCTCTTCTCTCTGAACAATTTTGGCTTACAAGTCACTACCCGAGCACAACAGCAGGCCTGGGAAGCAGCTTCAACACTGCTTGATTCTGCCTTCCAACACTCTCTGAAATCTGCCTACAAGATGGACACCTGACTACAAACACACAAAGACTCAGTCACCTGGGTCAAAGACTTAGCTTTCATCGGAACTAAAATCTACGTATCACCAGCTTGCCAAATTGAAATTTTGAAAAGATTCCAAACCTGCTGGACACTACAGCTTCCTTAAAACTCTACATTCCATCAGGAAACTTCTCCACTGGCCAGGTCTCACAAAACAAGTCCAAGAATACATAAAAAACTGTCCCATTTGCAACATCTGTAAATCCTCTTCATCTAAACTGCATGGACTCCTCCAACTGCTTCCTGTTCCCTCCTCACCTTGGGACACTATTTCATGGGACTTCACTGTTGGTCTGCCCAACTCCCACGGATTCCATACCATTTGGGTTGTCACCGATCATTTCTCCAAACAGTCTCACTTTATTCCACTAAAGAAAGTGCCAACTGCTGAAAGTGTCAACAACTTGCCGACCTCTTTGTCAATAATATCTGGAAACTCCATGGACTGCCTTCCACAATCATTTCTGACAGAGAACCCATATTCACTTCCAAATTCTGGACTTCACTCCTTAAATCTCTCAGCATCTCTCAAAAACTCAGCAGCGCCTATCATCCCCAAACTGATGGACAAACTAAATGCACAAATCAAACCCTGGAACAATACTTGCGCTGCTTCATTACTTCCAACCAAAACAACTGGGCACTCCTTCTCCCTTTTGCCGAATTTGCTTACAACTCTGCTCTACACTCCTCCACTGGCAAAACTCCCTTTGAAGTTTTCTTCGGCATCAACCCAAAGCCCTTTCCTGTGCTCCCCACCACCCTCTCTACAACACAACCTACCTCTCTCACATCTTGGATTACAAAAATCTCTTCTACTTGGGCATCTCTGCGTTCCACTCTTGAAGCTTTGAAAGCTTCTCACAAATGCTTTGCAGACCAAAAGCGACATCCCAATCCTACATATAAGCCTGGGGATCTTGTCTACCTCTCCTCCAAGAACATTGCCACTGATGGCCCCTCCAAAAAACTCTCCCCCAAACACCTTGGTCCTTTCCCAGTCAAAGGGGCCATTAATAATGTCACCTTTGAACTTTCTTTGCCTGACACTTACAAACTTGTTCACCCTGTTTTTCATTCCAGCTTACTGAAACCAGCTCCTTTGAATTCTTCAGAGATTAGCCCGACTGCTCAAATGACTGTTCCTGCATCGCCAGTTTCAACATTCCCTGTTTAACTACTACCTTGCATATTTCAACTGTTGTCTTCCCTCTTCCCCTTTCTCTTCCACGTCCCATTTCCTTCCCTTTTTCCCCTCTTCATCAATTGCTGTGCTGTGTGTAATTCATTTTTTTTTCCAGGATGGGCAGGATGTCGGGTAGCCCTCCATATTTTAGTTATGGGATATGTAGCAGGAGTTAAGTAACTTGCTTGTAACAAGGTATGAGAACTGGAGACCGGCAAATAAATGAAGCTAGGAATGTAGTGATAAGCATAGCCAGGCTACACCAGACACTTCAAGGTCTCTTGCAGGCAGGATGATGTATTCTTTGCCTTTTATGTTTTGAATCTTGCTAATTACCTCCAGTTCACTCACTGAAGTCCTGTACGATGTATCACGCTCCTAATAAATAGTGTTTACACACTGTGTGTGTGAATCCAGTTCCTGACAGACAAAGTGACTGAAAAGTGAAGGAGCCACGCCTACAACCCACTCAGTGTCATCTGCTTGAGGAGTAAAGAGAGGTGATTCCTTGGCCCTGACTTGAACCCCATCTCTAGAGTGCGAACCAGCACGATTTGAGAGGATTGCCTGGGTCCCTACTTTCCCTTCACAGGCATTAGGCAATGAATAAATACAGAAATATAGGATGGGGGACATGTGGCTGGATAGCAGTATGTGTGAAAGGGATCTAGGAGTCTTAATAGACCACAAGCTGAACATGAGTCAGCAGTGTGATGCGGCACCCAAGAAAGCCAACGCAATTCTCGGCTGCATCAATAGGAGTATGGTGTCTAGATCGAGGGAGGTACTGGTACCACTCTACTCTGCTTTGGTTAGACCTCATCTTGAATACTGTGTCCAGTTCTGGGCACTCCAATTCAAGAAGGACATGGTCAGGCTGGAGCAGGTCCAGAGGAGGGCGACCAAAATGGTGAAGGGCCTGGAAGACATGCCCTATGAGGATAGACTTAGAGAGCTGGGTATGTTTAGTCTGCAGAAGAGAAGGTTAAGAGGGGACATGATAGCCATGTTTAAATATTTGAAGGGATGCCATGTAGAGGAAGGAGAGGGCTTGTTTTCTGCCGTTCCAGAGACCAGGACAAGGAGCAATGGATTCAAGCTGCAGGAAAGGAGATTCCACCTGAACCTCAGGAAGAACTTCCTGACAGTCAGGGCTGTCCGGCAGTGGAATTTGTTGCCTCGGAGCGTGGTGGAGTCTCCTTCTTTGGAGGTTTTTAAGCAGAGGCTGGATGGCCATCAGTCGGGAGTGCTTTGAGGGTGTTCCTGCATGGCAGGGGGTTGGACTGGATGGCCCGTGTGGTCTCTTCCAACTCTACATTTCTATGATACTATGATTCTATGATTCTATGATTCTATGAAGAATTGCAGGGAAGTTCCCTGTGGTTCAGAGTTAGGAAATTTCTACTGAGGGGAGAACCAACCTACTCCACGTAAGTGCTTGCTTATCCCATTTGCTGCTGCATTGCATGTTCTTATATGCTAGTAAGGTTGTGGCCAGTTTTACCCCAATTCTCTTGTCCTGCATAATCATTCTTGGTGGGACGACAATCAACACCCTGTAATATTTATTTATTGGTTCACCTATCCCTCAATGCAGTTTCAGGATACAGAACTAAGAATCCAAATTACAACCAAGATCTCTTTTGGTCATTTATTTTAGTTACAATGTTTAAACTTATTTTTACCATATTGCTTGCTTAGGAAGTGTTTCTGCTTCTGTCAGACCATATCCACCACTTGTTTCCAACAATAATTCATCAAAACCAACACAACAGTGAAGAGAACATGAAGAAAGAATAAAATAATAAACTGGAAAACTATGGTGGATACAGTGAATATTTGTACTCATTGTTTATATTAAATATAGCTTAAGTTTGAGATAAAATGGAATACATTAAAATATTCACGGCACACCCTCTATTTTTCAAGGCGATGGATTCTCTTTTTCTGACAAAACAATTTAAATACTGAGCCTGTGATTAATGAGAATTGTTCTCAGTTATAAAGAGCTGTTCCCAGAAAAGACCACCCAAGATCACTGACATAAATGGAAGATACTGCATTTGCTATGGTTTTTCAAGGCAACTTCATAGTACAGCTAGCACATGCAGATTAATTAAGGAAGGATTTCCCTGCTTTTTCAAGCATTTGATGGCTAAAGGTCTTTTGAAAACTGTGACCTATTTTAAAACAGTGATCTTCAGAATGCTTTATTTATACTGTTATGTTCAAAGTATTGGGCTCTAAGGGCTTGGAAATTCTAAATAATTGATGATCTCCTAACCAAAAGGGATGCACATCAAAGGAAGAAGCTACAGTTTCTGTTCACTTGAAGGAGTTAGACAAACAGGCAAAGCATATGGGTAAGAATGCAAATACTAAAGGGAAGAAACACAAATAGATTTCAGAAACTTTAGTCTGTTATGACATGTTTCATGAATTCTACTGGTCATAAATCCATAAATCATGAACTGGTAATCAAAATGGCACAGAATTCATAATAAGGCAGCTTTCCCAAGCACACTCCAAATATAAATGTTCAGTTCACATACTATCTAGTTATCAACCCTTTTAATTTTCAAGTCTTACTTTATTTTAAGAATAAAAACAGCAAACTCTGTCACTGAACAGACCCATTGCATATAGAAGATATGAGAAAATTCATACTTCTTACTCCTCCATTTATAATATCCTTTAAAACCAACTGTTAAACATGTTTAGGTCAACTTCTCTATCTCTACACTTGTGAGTTTAATGCTGACAGCACACTAATCTGTGCCATACCTCATATACAGGTATATACTAAATCAGATAAAACTATACATCCATTTTATGAATACTTCTGTATCCATAAGCCTGTTTCAGTTGAACTTTCCACACTTGAACTTTTCACACTCACCCATTTGTATTAACTTCACAGTTTTTTTACTCTCAGATAGTTTTACTTGGTCTCAATGACATCATAGCACAGAAAAATCTGATTGGCTGAAAAGAATGTGTTCCTCTGCTCTACCTGATCAGTGGGTGGTATCGCCTTTAAGACAAATGCAAGAAAGAAAAAGACTCACTAGATACCATGAGGTGAGGTGGGCTGAGGGGAGAATATTAAAGTAGCAGCAACAGAGAGGCTGGCACTGGACAAGAAAAAATGGTTTTGCACAAATGGCTGGGGATGGGTGGGAACTGAGTCTCAGTGAAGCAGCCATTTTCAGTATATATGCCCTGGATATCTCGCAATCCACAAACTCCACTCTGAGGTAAACAGAAATGTTCATTTGTGACAAAGCAAGCAACACCACACACTTCCTCCAAAGTTGCTGAGACTGGAGCACACATGGAGTCCCTAGGTTTTATACCTTCACAGACAAATTTAGGCACTCAAAGCTGTGAGTGGAGAGGATCATAAGTTTAACACTACCCCACATCTTTAGACATTTCCCGGACTTCCAGTTGTTTACCCGTCTTTCATCCTTCAGACAGAAACATGTTTCCTGCCCCTTCAAGTTCTCACAACACCTTTTGGTGCTTTCATTTCTCCTGCTCTGATTTGTTCCCCCTCTACTGGATAGATTGTAGCAATGAATAATAAAGCAATTAGCCATTTGATACTTTCAAATACATACACAAGCTTCAAACAGATTACATTGTTGAAATCCACAATTAGCATTTGATACTTTGTAGCGCTCTAACTAACTGTAGTATTTCCTTACACTGACTACCTTACATATTCCAGTCCACAGCCAGCAGATTATCTTGTGACAAAAGTCACACATTCTGACATGTAGGGATTATGATGAAAGAATATTCACTTGTTAATCAAAAATAATCAATAACACACTGCACAAGAACAGACTTTAAAAAAGAAAAGAAAAGGAAAAAAAAAAGAAGAAAAGAATAGAGACATTGCTCTGTTGTTTTGGAAAATCCAAAATCTTTATTAAAGATTCTGCAGTCTTTGCAAATACATCTATTGCATGCTATTATAAAACAACATCAAGGCGGAATGCATATGACCCAACTAAAGCTAAGCATATTTAAGTCCCATTGATTGAACCCAGTATGTGTCTAATTCTCCTGTTTAAGTCAAGAGGACGTATGCGTGCTTAACTTTGTCTGGATTAATGCCTAAACTAATCAAGTACTGAAAATCATGTGTCCAGCTTTCAGACTGCAACAAAACATATAAAATCCCAAATCCATTGCCAGAATTATGATAACCCTGGTCCACAAAAATAGCCACAAAACACATTTTCTAAGAACTCTCTGTGGGGAAGAAAGGGCTATCTGCCCTTAAAGAAATGTCAGTATATTTCAACATGTCAGGGGCTTGACTTTGTCATACTGTTTTAACTGCTAGCAAATGATATAGAATGAACACTATGTGGATCACGCCTGATTAGTACTTCACAATCATAGCACAAATTTGATAATCAGTGTGGGTGAAAAATGAATCTGTGCCTTTCCTCATTCTCAGAGATAGTGCTACATAATTAGAACACTATAGATTAAAAAAAAAACTTAACATGCTTCCATACTAATTATGTACAGCAAAACCTGCAATATTAAAAGACTCTACTGAAATCCATCTTATCCATTTGACAAATTGCCTTCATTAAAAGATCCATAATTAAGGAAAAGCCCCTGGTGGTTTCTGGGAATTTGAAAATTAGTAACAACGAAGCAAACCTTCCTGTTTGTTTGCGCACCTCCAAGGTACTGTCATGCACCTGTGCTCTGTGTGTATGCATATGTGTGGCAGAACACCCTCCCACATGATTTATAGCACTGCTAACCTTAACGTGTGTGTGAAATGCCATTTTACAGAAAGCGCTAAAGAAGGGGAAGCCTGCTTACAGATCACAGAACTACTCTTGGATTAGTTCTCTTATTGGAATGGATCTAATCCAGAACTTTTCATGGAGCAAATCTGATCCAGTCCAATGCATGGGGCAGGTTCATAAAATTAAAAAGGTCTCTCAGGGGTGACTTATCAGATGCAGGGAAATTACATATAACAATCATATTTATTTATTACAATTATTTTAGAATGCCTTTAATGGTAAACTCACCCTTATACTGAATCACTACAGACTACACTAAGCATCTGTGAGCTGGTGATAATCCTGCTTGTCTCAATGTTCCTATAAGGATCAATACTCTTCTTTGTACAATCCCCCCTCCCCCAAAAACCTAGAATGTCAAGGAAAAGACTCTAGTTTGAGTATCTATGGAAAACATATGATAGAGCATTTCAACATGCAGCTACCCCCCTATGGTCACTAATCGTGCAGTTTTAGAAACTATTTAACTGCATGCCTCAAATATAATTCTCCTGGTGATATGGGTATGGAGTGGAACTAGAACTGTTGATCACTGCTGAGAAGAAAACTTCTTAATTACCTACAGTGGTGATCATGGTATGGAATTTGTGAGCCACAGTACAATGTCATAGCTTTACATTTCTAGCTCAGCTTCCAGTGTCCTACGGATATAGTCTACCGAGATGCATAACAGGCAGCTTGTTGTCATGGGAGGCCTCCTGCCAGGTGAGCCACAGATTGCAGTTGTTTGTGTCACTGGTACCACCATTGTTACAGGTTGGCCACCCATGCTCTGGTGTATTTAAAGCAACAACTTCTGGGTTCTTTCAGGAGGTGGTGATACTGACTTTTTAACCACTTGACAATTTTGGAACTCACCCAGGTGGCCTCCATGAGGCACAACCAAAGGATTTGTTTTTAGCCAAACTGTTTTTGTTCCTGCAAAATTCTAATCTGGCTAGAGATCCGGTGACAGGGAAGTGACAGCCAAGTTGTAGACTTTCATATTACTGCTACATGATGTAGATACTGAAGTTTGACTCAAGGATATCATCTGTCATTTGAAATGCAGTGTTGTAGAGTGGGTGGGACTTTGGTTCCATCTCTGTCTCTCCACAGTTCCATGAAGGTTAATCATGCCTTCATCAGAACTTGCGCAACAGAGTCAAAATCAAGTTGCTAACAACAACTTCACGAGAGCTGCCAACACTGCATATGGTAATCTTCCAGCAATATTCTCTGGGCTGTTAAGTACTTATGGTAATAAGGTTCTGACAGGCAGGCATGCTAGTGAGAAAAATAACTCCCCTGGTTGCAATGACGAGAGCCAATTTTGGGTGAAATATGCTTGTCATGTCTCATGGGGCTCCATGAACTGATTCCTTTGGGAGATGAATCCAAGGAAGGTCTTTGGGGGAAACAGAATGAAAATAGCTTCACTGCTTGCTCCTGAACTTGTCCTGTGTTGGCTAGTATTAGATGCAAGACAAATGCAAGAATTCCCATGGGAAGAAGACATGTAGTCAAACCTCACTAAACCCATGAAAAATAATTTCTAGTTTTCCAGAATATTCTCCATCTAAAGTTACACATGCCCTACAAGAGGCCAAAGAGACCTGGCCTTCTGGGAAATGTTCAAGGGAAAAAAATCTGGTTTGTGTCCTGCAATTTAATGGTCAGATGATATCTGGGCATAGCTGCTCAATCTAGGCATCTTTTACTGAGTTGGGCAATGAAAATAATTCAGTCTGTTAAAAGATGGGAAGACTCTTTAGGAATGTGGCTAGGATACTTCTGTTGAAAGTGCTTAATGGGAGCTTCTTTTGCTGTGGGCTGGGGCAGGGAACATGACTGTTAAAGAATGGAAGAATAACTTTTAGCTTTCTTGCCTTAGAGAAGACAAAGAGAAAAGAAACAGTAGATGGAAAAACAGCTGCTCTATTCCTCTCTGTGTTGTTGGATGTCTCAAGGTATATAAAAATAGAGATTGGCAGGAACATATTAATTTTGAATCTGGACAAAGATGTACCTTTCTATACAAAGATTAAACATGTTGCAGTTACAATAAATTTCTGCAAATATTTATACAAGATGTTCAGGATGTTAGAATTATTAAGCTTTAAGAGCTCCCTGGTGCATTAATGGAAACAGTTTATTAAACTATCTGCTTAAGCAGAAACCAAAACATGTTTACAGAAACCAGGAACGAGAACTATTAGTGTTAAGTAAGCAAAAAAGAAATAAATGCAGTCTGCTTTTAAAAGGTAACATGTGTAAATGAATCTTTGCTGGAAATAGCTTTGTGTGCTAGGAGAGACTTCCCCTCAAACATCTATTCACTGCCTTTTCATACAGCTTCTTGCTTTCAGTGCCAGTTCGAAGCCAGCCACCTGCTCTTTCATTTCTTCAAAGTAGGTCAGCAGTGAGCCAATCAATCTTTCATCTTCATTACTATGAAATCCAGAAGCCCAAGGCAAATGAACCATTTGAAGAAAGATGCAGTGATAGCTGTGGCATTTCTCTTTCCTCTGTGTTAGCCATTTGCATCTGGACAGTAGAAGGTAATATTAATCTTTCAGGGATAAATGGTGACAGGCACTCTATTAATTAGCTTGTTCTACTGTAAACAGCACACTGGATAACTTATAAAGCACCATTTATCTATGATTTATGACTAGAATGTGGCATGTTTAAAAAGCAAGGATTTTGAAAAATTAAACTAAAAACTCTACTTTATTCTTCCTTGTTTATTCAGTATCTGAGAACCAAACACACTGTGATGTTGGAAAATCGACAACCGAGTCACCTGAAGATTCACCCTGAAGAACAGGACCGCTAATTCAAATTAGAAGTGTGGTGCCGGGCATGTCAGCTCTTTTCCTCCTGCTATATTTTGGTATTCCCCCCACCCTAGAGCTGCCACTCACCCCATGGAAAACATGTACAAGTACCTCCATATTACCTATGGAGCAAAAAAAAGCAATGGAGATGAATGTGTGCTTTGGTTTCAATCCAAAGCTCTCTCTCAAAGCTCAAAAGCATCCCTCTAGTACGTTCTCATGCAACTATAGTCTTATGTCCTCCTCACAACACTGCTTACACAACAGTACCTTTCCTTCTGTCCAGATCCAATCTCTCATCTCACCAAACTACTGTGTGCCAGTACTGTCAGTGACAGCTCTAAGTTCAATAAGAATTCAAGCAATGATTCCCTACTATGATTTCTTAAAGGAGTTCAGGTCACCTCTTGTCCTTGAAGGAGCCTTTCCAGATCTCATGGTACCCTTTTGGGGGTAGGTAGCAGGCGGCAGTATTCTAAGGGAGGTGCGAATAGAACCAAGGCAGCAGGTTCACCTGACTGACTTTGCTTACTTCGTTCTCAAAAATTCAAGAAGGGATGCTTGCCTATGTGAGTACACCTATGGATACTTTTATGGTACCCCTGTACTGCATTGATAATACTATAAAGAACATTAGAAAAGCTGTTTTGAAAAACAAAAAGCTATACCAAACACTGCCATGGGTAGTCTGTCCTGCCCCAAAGGTATATCAGTTTATCTTAGGAACGAGGTAGCTGGTTGTGGAAAGAGTTGGGGTCTTGGAGCATGCAGACTTAAACCCTTAAAAACAGTGGGATGTCTGTGTAGTCTTGTCCATGCAACATGTTTTCTGTGTTAACAAAACAAAAAACAAAAAACAAAAAACTTTAGTTAAAAAAAAAACAACTTCAGAATATCTTCCTCTTCCTAATTTATAGGGGATAAGAACTGTATATCAGTAAGTATCTCATAGAAAGCATGATCCAGTCATGAGTTTGTTCAGTCTGTTGACATTCCATCATCTGTAAGATGGCAGGGTGTTGAGGAACAAGAGAATACTTTGTAAGGCTGATCCAAAGATTATTGTTAAACACACACACAGAGACTGCACACCAGAAATATATTTATTTGCATCCTTGTAGCAGACTATAATAGAACAAATACATTAGGGCCTATAAACCCCACCAATCCTTTTTGTTTGTTTGTTTTTGGTAGGGAATGCCCCTGTTGTACCATTTATGCCACGTATGGAAAATCCACAGGTTGTGGGTTCTTTGTGCAGATCTAGATGGTCATTTATATGGAATATCATGAGATCTACCATTACACTCATGGCAGCTTGCCATGGAGTAGTTTGGTGTAGTTTTAGGAGCAACGTTGTGCTGAGGAAAAGGACTTCAGGGAGAGTCATTCCCTTGTGCCCACTTTCTCTAAAATTATCTTCAGCAGGACCACAGGAAGTAGCAGACGTCAAAGCCACTGGTCTTTCCCACAGTAACTGTGAGGTTGAATTCAGAAAAACGATGTTTCTCTCCTGCTTTCAGTGGTGGGAGAACAGCAGTTTTTCCTGCACTGGGATCCCTGAGTGTGTAACTCCACTACTCTGATAATTGACAAAATATATTAATTGGCACATATGTTTAATTGGTATAAAACAGAAATCATATAAATGTCATGTTGAGGAGGAAGTCTGACTGGAAAAACAGGTCAGAGATGATCCCTGAAGATGGTTGAGTTCGACTTAATGGCTCTTGCAAGGAGAACAAAAGGCAGCTCCTGCAAAGAGCAAAAACCCTCATGGTTTCCATATCCTATGGAGGACAAAACCATAAAACTGGCTACCAACTTAATTTGACACCCATTTTGTTGGAAAATTAAAAAAAAGAGCTTTTGCTTGGTTGATAGCACTGGTTCAGGAAGATTTCAAACAAATCCACAATTGCATCATCCTCACATCTATGATCCTTTTCCTGATGTTTGATCACACTGCCATCAAAATCTTTTGCCATCCACATGTTAAAAATCATCAACTATTTCTTACAAACACTAACAACCATTGTAAAGTTGAAGGCTTTCACGGCCAGAATCCATAGGTTGTTGTGGGTTTTCTGGGCTTTGAGGCCATGTTCTATTAGTATTTTCTCCTGATGTTTCGCCTAAAATATAGCATACATTTTTAGAACTATCACATAGTAAGGCCCTTTGGGGATTGTATCACGTCAGGCTGCAGTTCAGTAACTACATATTTGAATGCACATTCTTCGGTGTTTTTAAAATAACAACAATAACTCTACCTTCTTGGAAACAAAAATCTAATCATTAAAAAGAAGGTTCAACCTCATACTCCGATTTTCTAATTGGGTAGAATTCAAACATGTGATTCTTCACTTATATTCTAGAGTGATACAGTCAAGAGTGCTGCACTATACCCAGATTTCAAATAAAAAAGATTAGCTCTCTGTTGGTTGTGTGCTTGTTTCATGTGAGTCAAAGAGAGAAGAACAAACAAAGCTAAGTCAAGAGACTAAGAGCAGTCAAATATAGTTTTCAAAACCTGAATCTCCTGGTTCTATCCTGTAGCTCATCAAATGGCTTTTTACCAAAACTACTGTCTTTCTCTATTAAGACCAAGTGAAGATAGCTAAAAGCAGAACTCCAAAAATGCCTCTTGAAAGCCATCGTTTCAGTCCTTCTCAGTGCAAATTAAAGTAATTATATGCCACTTTTAGATCAAATGGTGAAAATAAGCACCTTATCATTTCACAGCAAAGGTCAGTTTACTAACTGAGTTTTGTTTTTATAAACATTGCCTCATAAATTCATTTATAGAGATAATTCAAATAAGACAATAATTATGGAGGTATATTTGATTAAGTAGGGGATCATCTTCCCAACCAGAGTGTACATTGGCAGAAAATTTCTCTTCATATTTGAGGAGAAATGTATCGCCATTAAAAAAAACAAAACAATAAATGCTTCTTTACAAATTATTTTTTCTGAGATTAAACCTGGAAGATGCTGTGCAAAATCTGGCGATTTGTGTGAAGCTGGGCCGAAAATGATTCTCCTTCCACATCCATGGTGTCTAATTGCAGAATGCAAGAGTGGGAGATTTCAACAATTCTGTCTTCAGAGGGGAGTGGTAGGAACTGTAAATTTTTTTGGTTGAGACTTACACTTGAGAGTGCCCTCTAGCTCAGGCCCAGGTTCAGTCCCTTGTAATTCCAGCTAGAGACTAGGAAGAATCCAGTCTGAACCCTGGAGAGCTACTGCCAGTAAGTGCAGACAGTAGTGAGTTAGAAAGAAAGACCAATGGTCTTGCTAAGTTTAAGGCAGCTTCCTTTGTTTGTAATGAACTGCAAGAACTCTGCCAATGTTGTTCTCAGAAGACAAATTAACTCACATGCAATTGCTGTGAGCATAAACCCTCACCTGTTACAGAGAATCATGAAACTGTTATTGATTTCATTGGCACAGGACTGCAGCTATGGCATTTCTCACACACCTTCCCCTAAAATGACCCAGCCATGACCATTCTTGGAGAGCATACGTTGTGCTTGAAAGACTATGATCTTAAGCCATTTTGATTAGTCCAAGGCAATGCTTGCTGAGGGGAAGAAACACCCAGGTAAGAGGCTGGGAAAAGGCGCATGTCCACCCATCTTATAACTGTCTGCGTTTTGTGAGTTTATTTATGCCTTTTTCAAAACTGTTTCCATGGAAACTGAAACAAAACTGGCCACCAGCTGAGTCAGCTTCTACTGCTGGCTTCCAGTTATCACAATGTCATCTGTTTCCTTAGAAACTGATGTTAAAAAAATGATTTTAAAAATATCAGAAATATAAGAACGTTGTTATTTTTATAGGAACACAGAACATCGCTTTGAAATGGGCATAGCCAGCTCCCGTTTAAGCAGCTGTGGGTTTTGCCAGCAAGAGCCTTTAGCGGGACGGAGACCAAACCTTCCGTTTCACCCGCCATGGAACAGCTGGCAGTAGCCAGCAGGCAGGAGGAGCAGCTGAAACGGACAGCTCTCACTTTCAGCTTCTGGCTGCCTGCCTCTCTTCTGAGCTGGAGAACGGCTGGCTTTGCAAGCGCGTTCTACCATGCAGACACATTTGGCTCCTAAAAGGATGACAGTGATTCAAAGAAGAATTCAATGCACATATTTTTAAATAGACAGAGGAAGGGCAGAGGGATGTAGCAATATTCAAGGAACAAACAGACTAACAAGCTCTGACCCACAGTGAGCAGAGCACCCTCAGAAAGTACCTCAATCAATTACATGCTTCATTTCATAATGCACTCTCCTTTTATAAAGTTCTCCATAATCCAGCTGTTAGCTGATTGAATTGCCTGGCAAGGATAATTTAAATTTTGTGTGTGTGTGTCTGTGTGTGTTGGGACTATATGTTACTTGTTATTTCAGTTTTAACCTACCCACACAGAAACACATGCACCCTGCCATTATAATATTTTTTTAAAAAAATCAGTATTTGTCAAAACATCTTAATCAGAAAACAATATATCGTTCAATTTGTCATGTCATCTATGCCATATGCAGTCTGTGTACCGCAGTGCTACTAACTGGTTGAGCTCACCTAGTGACATAGAATATAGTTTATGAATGTTCAGGTTACTCAATGGACAAAACTATTACAATATTTCCAGTTCAGCTTCTGCAAAGAGGAAGTCATCGGCTTGCCCAGGATTAAAACCTCACAGAGCTAGTGGCCCAAGCTTAGAACATGAAGAGAACTTAGGCTGGAGAGATACTAGGGAGAAAGGAAATAAAGTGTAATAATATGCTGAGTAGGAAACTGGGGCTGCAATCTTAGTCCTGCTTCTGAATCCCTACCCTCCCACCTCTGAAACCATCCACTTGTTCAAAGGAAAGTCTAAAGATAGAAATCTGCTCCGGATGTGTAGACTTCTACAGTGTGGAACCTGACCGTGTATGTCACATGCAGAGAGCCTAGATCTCTTGCTTCAAACTTTCACCTAAAATGCATGGTGGCTGGGGAGGGGATAACACTATTTTCTTGTTTCAGGTGAATGTGATTTCAGTTTGCTTAAGGAAGGATGCAGAACTCCCAGTGGATATAGAGACAGAGGAACCTGAAGTGAAGGAAGGGGAAGGGGCATTGGAAACACAATAGTGGAGAGAAGAGTGGGCTCTAGAGAAGGGCTGCTATGTTTAGGCGGATAAGAGGGAGGGAAAAGAACAACAGGAGAGCACCTAGGCCCTTTCACACAACAAAATTATAGCTCTATGATTCCACTTTACCACCACGGTAACATCTTATGAAATGCTGGGATTTGGAGGTTAGAGAAAGGTACTTAGAATTCCCAGATGGGGAGCTCACTACAGCACTATGACCAGGAAATCAGAGACATAAAAGTGGTAGAGAGATGGTCAGAACTCACATTTCCATTTCAACTAATCAGACTGCTGCTTGGCCAAAGGATTCTAAGTCATTCTTAGAATTACTTCAATATTGTTCAGAACATTCTTTTCCTCCACCCATTAACAGAAGCATAAAAAGATATAAAGGACTCTTGTAAAACTCCTTAAAGACCTACTGAGAAAGAACAATCTTTAGTAGAAGCTTGCATGGACTCCAGTCCACTTCACCAGATCCATTATTTTTAGATTACCTACTGCTTCAAAGCCCAGACAGTTTGGTCTAGAATCAAGTTACCTTCATTAACCATCTAAAATGCTACTCCCTTTCTTCCCTGGACATCTTCAGCCCAGTTTTTACATCACTTACACTTCAATCAGTATCTGAATGGGATATTGCCTATGTGCACTCTCCCTCACATGCCTATCATCATATATACTAATACCATAATCATTCAACAAGTGTGAATCTACTTGTGGCCAGAATGGCACCAGCCATATGAGAAAGACATCAGCAGGCTAGGGGAACCCTATGGTTTGCAGAGGTCTTCCCTGAAAAAACTTTAGACAAAATTCCAATCAGGATTGAATATGCTGAATTGGCATGAAATCTAATCTGATTACTTGGGGAGGATCAAAATAGAGGGGTGAGGACAAGAGAAAATAGTCTATCCTGGGGAATTATCTCACTGGGGGCCAATTTCCTGTATAGAAGCAGTTTGCCGTTTTGTTCTAGGTCCAAGTTACCTATATAATCATGAATTCAACTGCTGGAAGCCAATCCTTACCAGAGCTTGAAAACAATGCATTTAAAGCAACAGTACTCTCCCTGTGTTACTTTTCAGGATAACAAGGAATGTTTATTTGGACACCAAGGGGAAACTTGTTTCAGACAGCAATGAGTGATAACAATAACATCCAAACAATCTGATTTTACTTGTTATTCTACATTTACCTGTTATTCTACAAACATGGAAAAGAGAGGTTTTTGGCAGTTTTTCGTTATGTTTTTTAAATCAGCCTTTTCTCCCTTAAAAAGCAATGAGTAATATACCATGCAGATAAATGAATAAACAAAACTACATAGTAATAGCAACAGATAACCTGTAGGGGGTTCTGTAACAAATAATGCAAAAATTCCTTAATAATAATAATGAGGAGGAGGAGGAGGAGGAAGAGGAGAATGATAGCAGCTCTGATTCTTATGTAACGGAAATGGCACCATCCGTACACAAGAAGGAGGTACTATCAGGCTTGAGGGTATCCTTTTCTTTCTTTATTAGTAAGTAAATAGCACAGCATTCCCCTTGGGGATAATTTCTGAGTGGGAACAAACTGAGACTTTCCCATTGGATACAGAACTTCACCGGCAAGGATTTCTACATATGGTGTCATATATAGTTGTTTACATAATGCACAGAGACACACCACACCTCTAGGAGTTTTTCCAACATATGGGTGAATGTGTCTTTGTGAAGACAGCAAATTAATAGAACTCTGCATTTACATTTTAGCCACCAGCTTTAAACAGCCTAAAGATGGGCTGGGGGGGGACTTGAGATATGTTGCAGTTATTTGTTTATTAATTTGAGGGGCACATAATGTAAGCCTCAAGGTAGCCCACTATACATGCACAGAGAGAGAGAGATAAAAGGAAGAGCAGCAAACTGTACCCAAAAACAAACAAAAATAGTAGGCAATGTCTGAGACAACATGAGTTGCAAACACAACTACTGAAAAGCATATCGAACCCAAAAGGTTTTCAGTTCTTTCTTGGAATAATATGAACAGGAATTCAGAACAGAACAGAATTTCTCCAAAAAGAGAAGAGCAGAGCAGAGCAGAGCAGAGCAGAGAAGAGCAGGGAAGGAAAGATGTCCCATTATATGCGGACAATCACTTAGCAGGCCTGATCATTTAGGCTAGTGAATACCTCAGATGGAGCTAGGAACCATTTTTACAGTATTATTGTAAGGAATATCAGTCAAGAGGGATGTCCATAGCTCAGCAGCAGTTCTGTACAGTAACATCTCTGGTTCAGTCATCAGCAAAAAGTATTCAGAAGCACTAAGAAAGAAGCTTGATAAACACCTCACCATGGTGGATCAGTGCCAGTCTGAGTAGACGGCACTGAGTTAGATTAACCAATGGCCTGATTCAGTGTAAGGATGCTTTGTATCTTCAATACTGGTAGTCACTGTAGTGTCCTGGCTTGCAAAATTCTGATGGCTACATTTAGCTGCACATTGATTAACTTGGTTTGAAAGCAACAAATTGGAGCAAAAGAGCTAAGGGCTAAAGTGAGTAACAGCAGTATTTCCCCTCTCCGAAGAGCCAGTTAACTGGAACTCTGGTAAGGATGAGCAATACAAATTGGAGAGCAGAATGAGCTATTCTACAGCTACAGCTATTTATAATTCATAACTGAGGTCCCATGTAGTCATTAGTAAAAATATCCTTGGGAGTATCTAAAACTATAAATGACCATTTTCTAAAACAATGTGTGTTTCCTGCACTAGGCAAATATTTTGTGTCTGATGTAGATATCTGAAAATCTAGTCTTTGCAAGCAAAATTTGGCAATGCTTTTGATCATATGGATACATTAATTCACTGGTATTTCAAGAAGACTATTTTTTCCAGTGCTGCAACACTGATTAGGAGGGTATCCAAAGAGATACATAAAATCACTGACAGTTCAGACTGTAGTCTGTTTCTTAAATGTTCTTTGATACCGATTCTGTTTAGATACAAAAACTGAGAGCTTCAAGGTTTTGCAGTGGGTGGGGACAAAATGATGGCATTGCTCCCTCAAATAAGAATTATGCCCTCAATGGAATTTTCTTTCATTCCCCAAATTTCTAGCACTGCAGTAGTTTAAAACTTCAGTTAAGCATTTAGAAACACAGTTTAGGCATCCAAAGAAAAGGGGCAGGCAACGTTATCAAGTTAGTGTAAACCCAGCAAATAGAAGACTTTTCTTCTATGTCCCACTCTGTGTGATGCTAGAAATTTGCAGCTACAACCCTGGGTAACCTCCACACTGTAAAAGGAATGGTGTGCTGTGACCATTTTGCATTTTAAGCACAAAAGGAAGAATTAATTAAATGAGAAAATATAGAGGAATCCTGCAGTGTCAATCTGTAAGTATATCTAATATATAAAAGTCAAAGTTTGTCTGTTTGTGTCAGGCGAAGACCTCATATGACTGGCTGTGTTAGGTGAAGATCTCATGTGACTGGCTGCCTGAGAAGATTCTATGGAATCCTGGGGTTTGTGGTTTAGGGAGGGGCCTTTAGAATTCTCAGCCAGAGAATAGCTGGTTGTTATGGAGATGAGGCCTAGCAGCAAGGAGAAGGAGAAAAATTACAGGTACTGGGCAAGACAGTTTGGAGAATTAGAGACACAGGATTTCAAATCTTTCTAACAAGTATTACCTATGAGAAAATAAAATCCCGGGCAACGCCAGGTATATACACTAGTTAAAAATACACACAATGGTACTAAGAAAGCAGATGAAAATGGATATCTTTCATGATATACAGTGACGGTGCTATATAAATAAATTATGATGGTGATGATGATTTATTTTATGCAGCTGAAGAAAAGCAGAATGAAACCTTCCATCAACCTACAAACTTTTTATGGGCAGGCAGGTATAGAGCATATTTTACATGGAAAGCATTTCAACATTCATTCCTCGTCTCCATTTGAAATTTGAAATAGTATAGCTCTTCCAGAGAGTGCTCACAGCACACTAAATCCAATGTGAGCTCCAAGTAGTGTAGGCTCATTTAAAAGAGTAGGACATGTTAATCAGCAGCTACAGAAGACTCATTGACTTCAGTGGGCCTACTCTGTTTGAAACTCATATTGAATTATGCCCATCAAGTGTCTGTTGTATGTTTATTTGGTCTGCTTTTTAGGAAGAAGTTAGATCAAACTGAGTTTAGTGGAAATGTACATGGAGCAAATATGCTCTTAAGGTGGGTTGCTGAATTTCTTTTCATAAATCCCAGTATACTTAAGGTATCTCCAGTTGTATGAATAAGATATCCAGCTTGGGAAGAAGCCCAGATCATTCGGAGTAACTGGACTTTAAATAGATATCTCTTATAAAAGTAAGATTAAGTGGCCTTGATACGGTAATAAGTAAAGGAAATTAAATTTCTGAATGTTATGCAACACATCAGAACAGATTATTTCAATGGTCCCTCCTGACCTTAAAATCTGTGTAGCTAAACCAGGAATACTTCAAAAGACTGAGAGGGGAATAGCTCAAAACACCAACCTTTCACCATTAATTACCATATCTTGCTCTCCAGTGTCCCTACCAGGTCCTCTTGTACAATTTAAAACAACAACATGCAAGTTGTGGGAAGGGCAGAGGTTGGAATAGTGATGTACATCAGGTCCATATATGGTTGACATACTTTCAAGTAAAAGTACACTTGCTCCAAGCAAGAACACTGGCAAAGGAATATGAGCCTTGCTTGAACAGGAGTTACGTACAGTCATCCCTCCACATTTGCTAAAGTTAGGGGCACAGGACCCCTGTGAAAGTGAAAAAACTGTGAATAACTCTAGGCCCTTCCAAACCATATTTAACACACAAAAATGTACAATCATATTCAACCCACCATGGATTTCTTTGAGGCATCAGGGTTCCTTCACAAGGCAGAAGTGGGTGGCCAGTGCTTACTGCGACTTCCACTGCTGCCCCACACCATTTTTAATAGAGACTTAAAAGCCTTGCAGTTTCTCAGTCTCACAAGGCTTGTAGTCCCTATTAAAAATGGCATAGAGAGGCAGCAGAGGTGACAGCAAATAATCTGTGAATAATCAAATCTGCAAAAGTGAAACCCGCAAATGTGGAGGGCTGACTGTACCTCATTTCTTTCACCCCATCCTTGTTACACTGATCTCCTTCTGTTTTTCTTTTCCATATTCACTCCTCTATGTGTCCAGTCTTTTTATAACACAAAGTGAAGGCCATGTGCATTTCTTTTGATTTATGCACTTGATCTATCTATTCTAGGTGCTTCATAAATAATCACTTTCCATTTGTCAATCAGCATTAGAGGATTAGTTTTTAAATATATATTTTAGTAGATTAGTTATACACCCATTTTAGATACCTCCAAAAGAAAAGTGAATTTGAATACTGAAATAAATATATCTGATTATAAAATGCCACAAATTTCAAAAAAAAGATGATGACAAAGTACAGTTGCATAATAAAGAAACTGTGCCACCATAGATTAGCTTCAATATAAGCTGAGGGACAGCTTGTTTCTGATTGCCTGCCCTCTGCTTTGTCCGCCCCAGAATCCACAGAAAACATGGGCAATATGTGGCTTTCCTGACTCTCAAGATTTGAGAAGGCAATGCTTACATGTTTTCAAGTGCATGCATTTATTAGCTTTTAAAAACTGAATCTACAAAAAGGAAAGCAGATATTTTCATGATCTCATCATAAACCAGATCCTACACTTTTTCTGAGTTCTTTGAGAATTACAACCATGATTATAATCATGCACCTAAATACATACTCAAATCAGGAGAGGGGAACCTGTGGCCCACCAGATGTTCGTACTTTAGTTCCCAGAAGCTTCTGCCAGCTTGCACAATACTAAGAGATTATGGGAAATGTATTCAAAAATGTGTAGCAAGCCAAAGTCCCCCAGACCTGTTGTATATTGTCTTCTATGCGTTAGTGTAGGATTCGTAGAGTTATGATTTTAATCAGTGCTGATATTATTTATTCATTTGTTTATAATCTGTGTGTCTTCTACAATGGAACTCAAAATTCAAGATTTCCTAGGTGTTTTTCCAGGCAGGCACAGATGAGACTCAGACTTGCTTAGCTTTAAAAAGATTGGTCCATTTTATGTTTACAGCATGTGCTCTGGGATCAAATTCCTAGCTCATATTGATAAGCCATCAAGGCAGAGCTGATCTATAACTAGAAACAGTTAAAATAAACCAAGGTGTGCTAATAACATATGCTCCCATTTCCCAAAAAAAGCATCTTGTGTGCATAGAAAGATAGTTGCAAGAATACAAAATAGATACACAAATATGTATGCTGTCAAAGCAATGCAAGGTGAAAACAGAAACACTGGAAAGAGGAGAATAAAACAGCAGCTGGGAGGCAGGTATAAAGTACAGAAAATATTAAAGAAGAATCATTCTGAATTTTCAAACAGACTTTCTGCTGGCATGTAACAATAGCACCTATAAATGGGTCTTAAGAAACAGTTTGGTCAGTCCTAACAGAGAGAATTCTCCAATGCCGTCAACACCACATATGGCTCGACAGAAAAGACAGCAAGTTTTTTGCATGCATTTTGGTGGTTTAAAAAGCTTCCTTGTTTATTATTATTTGATGAGCATCTTTCAAAAATGTTTGCTTGTTTATATTGCTTTCTCATGCCTTTGCTCTCTGCTGACCTCATTTGCCTGAAATGACATCACCATCTAGCTAAATCTAGGAAAGGACCACCCATGAAAATAATGCGTGCATTTCAAAGGTCCAACTTCCCATGTAGCTTCCTATACATGTAACGTTTGCCTGGAAAATGCTCTGGAGTCAGATGCACTTAACTGACTTGGGAGTTCACACATGTTCAGATATTATTCTCACCACATTTGACAATGGTACAAATTACAGCATTTCTCCTGTGTTCACATGGGACGTCTAGATTGGTGCTATGTGAGACACTCATTTTCTTAAAAGGTACGTTTCTTAATTATTTCTTATTCTTCTGTAACCATGTTTATATATTGCCTTTCTGTCACAAAACCTCTAAGTCAATGAAATTCTAAGAGCAAATAATAAAATCAAACAGGTTAGCAAGGATAACATTTAAACACAAATAAAACAAGACAACTGCCAAAAAAAAAAAAGGGCAGTGATGAAAGAGTCAATCCATCACTCTCCTAAAGGACAGCAGAATCACTGTCATATAGGTGACTCTGGGGGGCGGTATCTTGTAAATACAATGCCACTGCACAAAGAAGAAAGTGTATTTCTAGCCATGCATCTAGGCTACGAAGACAGAGGCAAATGGCGCAAGGCCTGTGAGGTCAACCTTATGGGTTAAACAGAGGGTCATACACAAGCAGCAGAAGCCCTGCACAAGAATGGTCTTTGATGCAGAGTCAGTGCTTGACTCTGGGAAGGTGTGGCTGCAGGCAGAGCATATTGCTCTGTGATTGAGCTATGACAGTACTACAGGGGTGGGAATTGTGTGACCCTGCAAATGTTGTTTCTTTGGTGAGGTCTCCTGGACCACTGCCTGAATTAGAATAACAGAGACATGGTTGCAGTCAACATTATGTACAGACAAGTGCAATTTATAACAAGTATCTGACTTCCTCATCAACCCTAGAAAATGCTTTGGAATGGTATCTCACACATTTCTCATCCAGTTTCTCAACAATCTGAGCTGTCATCCAGAGAATACCACACAGATTCCTAGACTGTGTCATGGCTTTTGTAAGCATCAGAACAGCCATCATCTCCCACAATAATTACCAGTCCTAAGCAAACGTATCTCAAATCTTAGCAAAGGTTGTTGCTCCAGTGTGTTTTCCCTATAATTCAAATACAGCTAAATCTTTTGCAATGATGCAAAAGGAATTCCATTATACAAGACCAGAGGATACAGATGCATGGGTAGGTGGTACTCACAGTAATGGGAGGAGAAAGAACCCAAACAGTTTTTTTTCCTTACCAATAGGCAAACTGTATGTAACAAGAATTTCAATTTAGATTAATGTATTCAACATACTTTGCTTTGATGCAAACATTTTAGATATTTAGCAACTGCATACATAGAACTACTTTCACAAAGCAATGTGGCTCTTCTTCCTGCTTTCAAGACTCCCTGCTTCCTAAGTCTTTCTTTCTGGAAAGGGTTATCACACACAACTGAAAAGTCTGATTAGTCAAACAGCATGCTATGAATTCTGTCATCCTTGACCTTTGCATTTCCAGGATGACCTTTTTTTGAATGGCATTAAGGCAGAACTAGTGTATAAATGAACTAGACTGAGTAAAATAATAGATATTGGCATTACAATAGCTAAAGATCCACAATAGCACTGAAAGCTTAGCTTAGGATATAGCGATCTTTTGAACAGATGACTTTATTTTAAGTCTTTATTTTATGTCTAGCTTGCATTAGTTCCTCATGAATTCTGCTAATGGAGTCTAAAAATCTATTATTTATTGCAACACCATCTCTTATAGACCGTTAGCAGAGAGCTCCCCTGTGTTTACACTATTACTGCATCTAAAGCCTCTGAAGCACAGCAGATGCAATTTTCTTTTGTCATAAATATTTTTTTTCCATTTCAGTCCACTAAAAAAAATAAAAATAAAAAATTCCATGCCTGACTTCTTATAGTCTTTTTCATTCATTGCTTTGCATTTTAGTTTCTAACAAGAAATGGGACAATATTAACCATTTCAATAACATACCTCCATGTTGTATTTTTCCACTGTTCTCTGCAAGGGATCAACAACTTGCCAGCAAATCAAGATGCAAAGATCTATCAGCAGCATCCCTCCAACTATCACCATCAACTTTTGGTCTTTAATGATCTAAGGAGAAAAAGAAGAGACATAGGAGGGTATTCCCATTTAACTCTGAAAGTGCTATGAAGCCTTCCGTAAGTGCCATAAATATACAGCACTGCTAAGAAGGCTTTTAATTATGCAAAGAAAATGTCTCTGTAATACTGGAAGAGAAGAAAAGGTAATCTCACAAACTACATTTACGTTGTTTTCTGTTTGCCAAAGGCAACTGAACAGACCATAATACTCATAATTTCAACTTATTTTGTGCACATATACAAAAACTCCTCAAATGGTTTTTACACTGATATTTGTGTAGAAATACAGATTCTGCTACAAACTATAAATAAAGTAGATGCTCAACTACCTTCCAAAATTTTGTCTTAATTTTAAGGACTGCAGTAAATCTAGAGGCAGAAAATTTCTAATGAAGTTATCTAATCCCTTCTCTATGCACTAAAGCAGGACCTTCAGTGCCAAAAAGCAAAATTAAACTTCTCTTTAATGCATGCAAGGTGTGGAGGAAGGCTTTCATTTGTGCTACATTGATATGAGATACATTGTTTACCATCTTTCTACAACTCTTTAGACAAGGGGTAGACTGCCAGGATTGGGGATGCATGTTGGGGATTGGGGACTCCTCACAGTTCCCTGTGTGATACAACCCTCATTTTCAGCCCCACATACTTGCAACCTTAAAAACTTTAAAGGAGTGAAAAATGAATTTTCAAATGGCCAATAGTGTCCCCCAAAATATTTACAGGCTGTTCCTGGCCATTTTGCTGAAACTGGAGATATTCCCAGCACGCAATTAACCTTTGGAAAGCTTCTGTTCAGTTACTTCCTGTTTTGAAAAAAAAAGCTCCATAGAGGTATGAGCACACTGGAGTTCTTGGAAAACCTGGACTATTTAGTTTACTTTCCAAGTTGTTTCAAGGAGTATGCCAAAATATAACTTCATGCTGAAAAGCTCTAGACACCCCCCTACCCCACAGTGCATAGAGATTTTGGGAGTGGTTAGGCATGGTCTAACCTATATCCAATGATTTTATCAGGATCTAAGTGTGACTAACTTACTGGAAAACTGTATACAAGGAGGAACCCTTGGAGATACTCCCAATTAAACATTTATTGAATTGTAGTATCTGTCTGGATCCAGCCCATCTTATCCTACTCAATAATAAAATCCTCAGACATCTCTAAGAACATTATGATTTAACTTTATTGTACTCGCTGGTTCAGAAACCATAGAGCACCTAACTAAGTTAATTATTATTATTACTATCATTATGATGAAGATACTATAATTTTAAGCAATGGGTTTTTATTTTTCTCCTTTTAGAGTAAGCAACAACACTGGAGAAAATGAAATGTAACTTGCCATATGTTGGTTCATTTTCAGCAGATGGCCTTTTAATTGTGCATTTGGTGGTGTTCATTTTATGTAACATGGAGGTGTTGACTTCTACAAAATCAGCTCCCCACCCCATATATTTATATTAGTAAATTTTAAAAAATCCCAAAGAGCCTCTAATCCTACCCTTAATAAAAGACTGGTTTCAGTGTGCTGGTAAATCTAGGATTGCAATCTTAACTTCAGTTTTATTGAACTCTCTGGCTCTTTCCTATGACTAGAATATTTCGAAGAAGGTTGGAAGTTAAATTAGTATTGATGGGTAAAACGTTCCAGTAATGTGAATTTAACATACTATCTTTCATAATATCTTTTAGTCCACTATTGAGTCCGTTTGTTCTGTTAAGTTCTGACTCATGTTTAAAGACCCCCAATATTGGCTGCAATATAGAACATATGTATTTTATGCTGTATGTGTTTATTATATGCTATATTATATTAATAAAGATTATTTTTTTAAAAAAGACTCCACCCATGCCCACCTTTCTCACATGGATTAGGCTCTGTGCACTGTTCCCTTTGTCCTGCTGCACAGAATTCCCATGCATGTGTGGTAGATACATCCAGGGACAGAAAGTGACTGTAGTTCTGATCAGCAGGCCATGTAGGATACGGCAAATCTAGAAGCCTTTAGGTAGATCAATTTGGCATGGGCTACATCTGCAGAAGATTGGCCAGGAATCTAGTAACTGGGTTTTTTATCTGTCCATACACATATATTATAACTACATGTATATATGCTAACTTGCTTTAAATCTCACGTTTAACCGCTTCATAGCTTTATTGTACTCTGCTTGAGTATTGTGTACTCTGTAAGAAGTTTTACAGCTGTAAACAGATATGCAGCCTCTGTGATATAAGGACTCGATGAGAAGGAATTTGTCTCAGGTCTGGAATCTGTTGGAAAAAGATTGCTGTGACCTTTGTTCCAATTAAAAATACTATGATGTGCATGTGGAAAGCACCTGGGAATGACTGTGCAAGTATGAGGTAATTCCCATGTGACCAGAAGGCTGAGTCATAGTGATATGAAACCTGGGCAAGGGGTTTCATCAGCCATGGTGACATGTAATCCAGGCTGGGGTTACATCAACTAGTCTCTGTGTATATAATGAGGTGAGCTCTGGGAGGTTCTTTCTCTCAGTCTCCCTAATTCTGGCCGGAGGCTTTGCCAGAGCATATCTCTACCTGATATGGTGATGGAATGCTGAACTTGTTTGAAGGATCTGCAAACCTGTACAGATGTATATATTGGAACTGAAGAATAAAAAGTCTCCACGTATATTTTTGGATGACAACACTGTGTGCTAGTGTTTTTAGTGGGCAGCTTTTGGGGTCAGAGCAGTGTTGCATGATATACTCTGCTACACACACTTCTTGTTGCTGTGTTTTCAACACTGCTAGATGTTTGTTTTGCTTGCCTCTGAGCCACGTTGGTCAGAGCGCAGCATTATGGGGGAGGATTTAGTGCGGTCTGCCCATCATCCACCTTCCCTCCACAGAATCTTCCCTCTCTCTCAGTGGGGAAGAACAAAGACTACACCTCTCTTGAAGCTATGTCATCTCAAAGCTTCTAGAAAGCCAGCTCTCCTGGAATGCATAACCCATACCTGTGAGAGTTTCCCTTCATCCCAGCATTTTGTCTGGGAATCTGAAAGGCCCATTTGAAGCCAAGAGACCACATCATGTCAAGAGCAGACCTGGGGACCATCGGTACTTGAAACTATGCCAGATTGTGACTGAAGGGATGTCAGAACACTTTCTTTGCTTATGTTTTCTGCTACTGAGTCCTTTCTCCATCTGTCACCAATAAACCTAGAATTTGTATCCTCAGTGACTTAATTTTAATTCAATGTGTTCTTAAACTTAAAGAGAGCAGGACCTGAGTGGATCATAACCTCCAGATCACTATACAAGTGCATGGTATTATGGAAAACCCTACGAATGAATTGGTAAATCCCCCACATGTATTGGTTTAGGCTTCTGATCCATCTAAGGATATGAGCAGTTTTTAAATATAAATTTTAAATTTTTAAAATTGAAAGGGAAAAAAAGAACAAAGGTGCAGAGATTTCCCTAGTGTTACATTAAACTGCTTCCATGCCCCACAGCTGGCTCCTAAACAGTTCTGTGCTAACATAAAAAAAATGAATAAATAGCTGGGGAAACAGTTTCTAGGACAGACTTTTTCAGACTTGTCCGTGTGAGCTTACTCAATTTGCACTCTTAGTCCAACAGACAAACTGAAACACCCTTGTGCAATGAAAATCCATGTTTTCCCAGACTTCGCAATATCATTCTACTATGGAAAAATGCAAACATCATGGAAACAATATGCACAAAAGCACACAGTATTAGGTAAACCGCTTGCAAAAATGCATATATTATGAAAAGAATTAACACGCTGATGCACAAATGAATGCATATATCATGAAATGAGTTAACAGTTTTGCATGTGCATCTGTGCATGTGCGTGTGTATCTCTGTGGAACTGAACTGGAACTAAGGTTAGAGAAAAGAGAAACTGCATGAAACTAAAACTTACAGATTTACCCATCCGTACTCAGGCATGACAGTTCTCAAATCTACAGCCCACAGACTGTGGATTGAGAACACATTATGAGCATGCATGTTCTCACCTCTCCTTGGGTGCATAATTCCCTCCCTCAATTCCATAGTTTGCTATGAAGCTCATTTGTGGTTATCTCCAAACCAGATCTAACCAAGATTGTTCCCACCACTGATAACATGAAGCCACCTGAAGCCAATTTTCACATCCTGGTTTGGAGGCACACCTATCTAGCGCTAATAGTTTATTTGTTTAAAAGATTTGTTATCCACCAAACGGCTTACAAACATGTTTGAACAAAGTTGTTTTCAGTCACTCTCAGAAGGTAAATGGTTATTCCATGTCTAGCTCTACAATTCTAGAACAAATCAGCAGACTCTCCCACTCTACAAAATATGTCTACACCAGAGAGGCACTGGCACTGTCCTTTGGTACACACTGCTGGTGCTGCCTCAGTAGTGGCAGTGAGCTGGAAACAAAGTCATAAAGAAGCATCTGGGAATCAATTTGCAAATAGAACAGATAACAATAGAGTGAGGAGGGGTAAGGACTGCTCCTTCCTTGCAGTTTTCCAGCAGGCACCTGGCCTGATGGGTAGCTCTGATTCTATCAGGAGAGCAAACTATCGTTAGAGCTAATCAGGAAAAGGGGAAGGGAGAGCAAAGACAAGCCTGCAATACATTCCCAATCACCAAAGTAAGGTTTTCAGTTCAGGAAGCAGGATATCTGAATGGGACCCGGATAGAGATTCTTCTTGGTCAAATGGAGGTAGAAGTGGTATGAAGAGGATACAGTTGCTGGTTATCAGAAAGGAGGATGACCCCAGGATTCTTTGCCCGAGAAAGCCAACCTTTGTTGATCATGGCTTATTTTGTCTTCTTTTTAACGGCCTTTTATTTCTATTGCTTTTAAGTTTTGTACAATACAATTTTTAAAGCAGCATCTATTTTTTTAACCTTTGTAAGCCGCCTTGAGTCCTGGACTGGGAAAAAGACAGGATGCAAAGAATCCCCCCACCTCCTCCATGGATCCAATCCTTTTTAATTTGGTGAATTTTCACCTTAACATTGTACAGCATTCCTCTAGACAAACTGAGCAAAATCTAATGTAACCTTGCACATTTGTTTCATAATTAGTCATATAAATATTATGTGAATCTCATTCCAGCATTATGCTTAGCTTCAGTGTATTTTCTCAATGCAGCAAACTTCCTGTGGGTTGTGCAGCAACCACCTCAAGGTCACAGAAGGTACAATGCTAAAAAAGCCTTTTTGTGACAGCCTTAGGCAATGCAAGAACAGGGGAGTAAGATGTGCATTTTCAAGTCAGAATTTAGGCCCAGAGCTCTCTAAACATGCAAAATACATCCAGTAAAGTTATTATCTTCCTGAAGAATACATTTTGTGGTTCTTCAGCCAGAGTACCCAATAATGAACAAACAGTTCTAGGTTCATATTACATTTGCTCTGTCAATATTAGGTGGATGTTCCATATTTTGAAGAGCTGTTCCCTTTTCCAGTATGTCCAAACAAAATTAACTTCTTATTTCTTAAGAGGTTTTAAGAGGTTCTGAGACTATGTTATCAAAAACTGTAATAAGCCCATAGACAGTGAATGGAGAGGTAGGTCATAAGACAACTACAAGAAATTTCAGTGGTTCGATCTCTGAAAATTGTAGTCTGATTTTCGTAAACAAGAAAGATCTGGATAGTTGCTCCTGCCCACATTCTCTCTTTCAATGAGCACTGAGAGGGAACTCAGCAAACAGCAGCTGGTGAAGGAACACTTTCTGCCCTACCATCACATGTTAGTTCAGCTAAACAAGAGGACAGAGAGAAAGGAAAACTTTGGGATGCCCCAATTAACCTGACTGACAAAGTCAAAGTCAGGATAGACAAAGTACACAATCACATAACATGCCATTGATGAAATTCATTGTCGCATGATGTAATGATGGCCCCCAGCCTAGACTACACTTAAAAATGGATAAGAGAAATACATGGAGAATTAATACTATTAAACATGATAGCTAAAGTGAACCTCCATGCTGTGAGATGGGACACGTCTAAACTCCAGGTGCTGGAAACAAACAGAACACAAATATTACCATTCATGCTTGACTTTTGAATTTCCAACTGGCCACTCACTGCTGTTGATAGCAGATGTTGGTCTAATCCAGCAGTGCTTTTCTATGCTTGTAGGTGATATAAATGAGGGAAATTTATAGTTGGAATCTTTAACATCCTTTTGCCCTACATTCAGTGAAATAGGTATGCTCCTTTACTATTTGTATGCAACTATGCTAACAAGTTGTTTTAGGGTTTTTTTATGCTTAAATGTATTGAATTTGTTGTTAAACTTTATGAACTGCTTTGTGAAATCTCCAGTGCTATAAAGTGGTATGCAAACATTTAACAAATAATTAAAAATACAAGTTTCCCCTAGAAATTCAATCTGCTTGGAGAAATCAAGGTGCTGTACAAGAGTATTCTTGCTCAAGTTAACATGTAGTTTGTGCCTACATTGGATAACCTATGTCTCTCCAGGATGCAGTAGTAACATATTACTTTTCCTGTTATATTTCCTATGCTGCTCATTGTGAAGTAGCACGAAGGAGTCCCTGCTAACAGCCCATTCACATTCTGTTCTACAGCTGGTTGAACTTTGTGTGATTAGTACTGGAATAAATAAATACTCTGTTGTAAGAAACAGAAAATCCCTGTGTCATCATCACAATATGCACTTAAACCAGAAAATACTTGAACCATCTGCAAATGGCACATAGACAGCAGGAAATGCTCCCTTCTCTGAGACTTCCACCCTCTTGTTTTTTCTCACCACTTCAGCATATTCCATCACCAGAACCCACCAGAGATGAATCTCCAGTCCCTCAGACTATGAATTGACAAGGACAATAACAGCCTCCTTTTGACAAAAGGCCAAATGTTCTCAATGCCACGCCTGATAACAGAAGAAGTAGTGCCAACCAGTGAAATGAAAAGAGACAAAGGCTTTTGGCAGTCCATACATCAGGATTTCTTGTTGAGTAGATTGACAGCTTAGATGGCAAAAATGAGGACAATGGCAACATGCCCAGGACAAAACTACACAGCATCAGTCATACATCACACCCACATTGGCAGAACATGTTATTTAACATTCAGAATCCATCAAAACTGCACATCCCATCCAAACTCAATGCTTCTATCTTGCAATGCTACCCATCACAGCCAGCTGCATCTAGGAACCTGAAAGGAAGAAAGAAAACACTCAGGAACATTTTAGGGAGCCTCCCTTGAAATGTCTTCAGTTAGATTTATATCTACTAGATCATGTCTGAAACAACAGATTTCACCCCAAGATGCAGAAGCTGAAACTCTGCAAGGACACTACGCTCACATAGAACAGTATGTCAGAACTGCAGAAAGTTAGACAAGATGACAGAATCTATGGGGTGAGGGTTAAAAAGAACAGTGTCAGTTGAGAGCTTATGGATGATCTTGTGATAATGAGACAAAACTCTCTGGATTTAATGAAGGCTCTTTTGGAAAAAATTAAGGTGTCTGGGACATGTTCTGAGTTTAAAGTGAATTGTGATAAAACAAAATTGCTGTTTAAAAAATGACATCAGAAGAGGAAACTGAATTAACTGCTTTTTCAAATCGTAAAGTGGAAAAAAGGGATTAACTACTTGGGAGTAACAAATATAAAGAATAACAGCTTATTATTTCCAAACAATTATGAAAAAGTCTTCAAAGAAATTTAGAAAGACTTTCAAAATGGGGAGAGTTAATTTTATCTCTTCTAGGTAGAACGGCCGTAATAAAAGCAAATCTTTTGTCAATGCTTTTATTTCTCTTTCAAATGATCTCTGTTATAAGAAACGGAATACCTTTAGTCCAATCATAGAAGGAGAATTTGAGATTTGTCTGGCAGGCAAAGAAATCCAGAACGAAATTTAAAGTATTGTATGATGCAAAGAAAATGAGAGGGGGAGGGTCAAATTCTAATACAAGGCTTGCTGTTTTGTATGGCTGAAGGACTGAATATTGATTAAAGATGTGAGACTCTTGGAACTTGAAAGTCATAATTTGAGATCTGGGTGGCACAGTTATCTTTGGTACAGTAAAGATAAGGCACATGCTGAATTTAATAACCATTGATTTGAAAAGTACTGTACTCCTACAATTTTGGTGTAAGTATCCTCAGATATTTTTTCCTAGTAGCATAATATTAGCCACCTCACCATGGGAAGCGTTTTTTAGGAAAAGGGTTAAAAATTGGATATGGTTGCTTTATGTAGATCTTTTGTATTTTGAACAAGACAGCTGGAAGTTTAAATCAGGAGACATGATTTTTAAAGAAGGTAAAGATCTTAATAGGCTTGCTTATATGAACCTTAAGGACTGTTTTGATCAAGATAAGAGAAATGTAGCCATAGAGGTCAAAGAAAATTCATTTTACCCAACACTGTGCAAAGGTGATGCTTAATAGGTATATGAATGGCTTTTAAAGTAAGAGCAGAAGATGAACCTGTAAAAGAGTATATGACAAGGTGGACCCAAAATTTGGGGCATGATGTCCATATGGATGTATGGGGAAAACGTGGCCCAAATACATAAAATTTACTTTGTGTAGTAATTCAAAAGAAAACCTGTATAAAATGATGTACAGATGGTATTTAACACCTAACAACCTGTCATAAATGTCCCAAAATGTTTCAGATCAGTGTTGGGGATGTCAGGATAAAGAGGGCTAATTTTTCATATGTAGTTAACTTGAAAGAAGGCAAAAAGTTACTGTTCTAAGAGTTATATGTTAATCCAAAATTTTTTAAAGGCAAATGTTGTAATGTTACCAGAAACATTGCATCAGATCTCTTTGAAACTGATTGCACCACATTCTCTAGGCCCTCCCTTACTTTTGACCATCTGTCAAAGTGTATATATAACAAAAAATTTTAAGATTGTCTTTCTTTATTGCTTACCACTCCAGTGTTTCTTCTTTATTGCTTACCACTCCAGTACTCCAGAAATTTCTGCTGATGATATAATTGCTGGTATGCATACAGAGTCATAAGCCACTTCCACACTGGACTGTTATAGCACTATGATTCCACTTTCAACATCCTATGGAATCCTGGGGTTTGCAGTTTAGGGAGGGGTCGGTTAACAGTCTAGTGCGGAAATGGCCATAGAGTCATAGAATCGTAGAGTTGGAAGTGACAACAGGGACCATCCAGTCCAACCTGCTGCTATGCAGGAACCTACATCAAAGCACTCCCAACAGATGGCCATCCAGCCTCTGTTTAAAAACCTCCAAAGAAGGAGACTCCACCACACTCCAAGGCAGCATATTCCATTGCCGAACAGCTCTGGCCATCAGGATGTTCTTCCTGAGGTTTAAGTGGAATCTCTTTTCCCGCAGCTTGAATCCATTGCTCCTTGTCCTAGTCTCTAGAGCGGCAGAAAACAAGCCCACTCCCCCCTCGACATGACATCCTTTCAAATATTTAAACATGGTTGTCATGTCCCCTCTTAATCTTCTCTTCTGCAGACTAAACATACCCAGCGCCCTAAGCCGTTTCTCACAGAGCATGGCTTCCAGACCCTCCACCATTTTGGTCGCTTTCCTCTGGATACACTCCAACTTGCCAATATCCTTCTTGAAAAGAGGTCCCCAGAACTGGACACAGTATTCCAGATGAGGTCTAATCAAAGCAGAATAGAGTGGTACCATTACTTCCCTTGATCTAGACACCATACCCCTATTGATGCAACCAAGAATCTGATAGTAAAGTAGTATACTCTACTACAATAATTTATAAGTATTACATTTTTATTTATGTGTTGTCCTTTTGTAAAGGATTTCATATTAATATAGTCATCTGTATTTATTTTTAATATAGCTTTTGAAGAAGGCCAATCAGTTTAGTACAGGTTGAAACGTGCTGTTTTTTTTTTCTTCAAAGAGTTAATTTGGACCACCTATAAGCATGTGGAGAACAGTTTCCTTTTTCTGTTGTTGCTCCTCTAACAAGCCAGAATTGTGAACAAGGTTCATGCTTAGTCACTCATTCCTAGCTTTTGCAGGAGCAATAATCCAGTATCCCTTGCTTAGACATAACACTAAACTTTCAATTACTAGCTAATTTAGCTGTTCCCAGACTGTGTGTACAGCATGCTGTTCCTGAATGCCAAATCAGAATTCTTCATAGTTCTGGCTTAACTGATGTGTGCTGAAACAGCCTCTGTCTTTCCATGCCCTATTGTCTGAGCAGCTTTTTGTCAAGACACCGGTTTTACACTAGCTGTATTTATGGAGGAAAAGGACTCCAGCCATTCATGTAACATGCCACTTAAAGTTCATTCCCTTGCAAGTAGATCCACATGTTAGGTTTGAACTGGCAGACCAGGACACTTAGAAGATCTACTCATAAATAAGTACCACAATCTGTTGCTTTAAGAGGCAGATTTGCAGAGACCAATAATCCCCAAGACATAGCAAGGAATGCTTGGGAATCATGTTGGCCCTGCAATTAGGCAGAGTGAAGCAGATTCTGGGACACACAGCAGCTTTTCCTCTGAGCCTCTTGGACACAGCCTTTTCTTTCAGTACAGCTCTATGTGTATTAAGTCTTGTCTTGTCTGCACTCTCATAAATTTGTTTTTTAAACTGTTGTGTCTGGGCCCAGCTGTGAGGGAAGTGACCACCTCTTTAACAAAATATGTACTATCTGAGGAACATACGAAACAAAAACCATGGAAGCGAAACTTCTCCACCTGGACATGATGTGGACTGCACTCTTGTTCCAGAACTATATCCCAGCAGATGGAAGCAAAATACAGAACTAGCTGAGATGGATGCATGGCATCATATATAAATAGCAAACTGCTATGGAAGAGCTGGATGTGCATTTTCACAGATACCTCCCCAACAAAATATTAATATTGTCCCCTGTTTTAAAAACAAGAATAAAGGGGAACAAGCCAAGAGCTGAAAAGTGAAGAAGTGGAAAATAAGCAGAAAAGATTAAAGCAGATTTTGCATTCCCAAAATATGAAAAGCCAAATGATTCCTATACTTGTTTACAAAGAGAAGAAGGTGACTCTAGACAGGTTCCTGTATGGAAGAAGTTAGAAGCTCCACAAAAATAAGTAAATAGGAAGAGATTTTTCACATCTTACAGAGGAGGACAGTATTTAAATGATCAATTAACAATCTCTTAGGAACTGAATGAAATGTACCAAAGCACCATTCTAGAGTATCTCAAGTCAAGTTAATGATTCCAAGCTGTGTTACCCGATCACTGTTTTTATTTCATGACTCTTTCTACCAAGAAAACAAGGTAACAGGCAAATTAGAGAAGATGTTCTACACCTAACTAATGTTCAATTCAGCCTTTCTACATTCAAGAAAGAGGAGAATGGCAGGGGGAGTAGGCACGTATTGATAGGATTTCATTTTGAGACTTACCTTTTTCTTCATTTTTACATTTTTGAAAATTGCATGGACTCTCCATGTTTTTGCAAACATTGCCCCAAAAGCAGTTGTGTAGCCCACTGTAAGTATCCATGTCCGAACCTGAAGCAAATAAAAGACACAGTTTAGGTAAGTGAGTTAGGCTAAGGTATGGAAAACAAACTTCTTCAGAGCTTCAAAAAATTACTACAATTTCCAGAATTTCCCAGCCAGCAAAGCCAAAGGCCAATGGTGGCTGTTTGATTCTGGCAGCTATGACTGAAAAAAAGGAATCTTCCCAATTTCTGTCGTGTCTCATGCATTTACATCAAACAAATTTATGTTTTTAAGCACCAGGCCCATAAATCCAAAATATGAGCAGTATTCATCAGATCTACTACAAGTTTTCACAAGTAGTAGAAGCTATCAAATCCAGCTATCTCAACACGACTTGAACTAAACAGTTAAAAACCCAAATGGGAAATAACGGATGTGCAAGTGTTTTTGTATAGAAAATTGGCTAGCAATTCAGTGAAGCACTTTGAATTCCATGAATATGAAAAGAACTGGAGGACAGAATTAAACTCTTAACTTCTATTTATTTCAGTAGGATTTGTAAATGAAAAGCCTTTAAGAAGATGAAATAAAATTTAGGTAAGGGAAGGATCTTATAAAAGAAGGTATGCACCTTGGACAATGAGGTAGAAAAGGAAGGACAGGCATCTAGAAGAATGAAAAATTGTCTGCTTTTCGTCCCAGCAGTTTTAAATGTGGGACAGAGTGTTCAGCTGGCAATGTTGATGATGCAGTTTAAAAGAATCCTGCATCATTAGCATTTATGCTGCAGTTTTTGTGCTCCATTTTTCACCAGGCACATTACCACAAGCAACCCTATTGTTCTAAGAAGAAAAACAAGGCATCAGATAAACATTAGTGATAAACATTAAGAGTTGAACATAAACATCATCTTAATTGGGTTAATAAAAGCAAATTCTTGAATCCTGAGAAGGGAGATGAATTTACAAAGCCCAGTACATAGACACAGATCTTTTCAGCTCAGATGTTGTATTTTTCACTGCAGCATTTGAACTCACTTTATTTTTTTTTCTCTTTCAGTTTGACCCAACTGTCTATAATTACAGCATACAATCAAATAGTGTGTTCAGTTCAAAAAGAGAGGTATAAATACAGCCACTACTATCTTGACAAAAAGAGGCCAAATTTCATCTTTGTGTATGAAGTAATTGTAAGCAGTCTGGAAATCAATCCAGTATGAAAAGAGATTTTAAAAAATGAAAATGCTGGCAAGTCTAATGGTAGAGATAAGATTTTACCTTACAAACTTTCTATGGGCCTTAACACACCATACCTTAAAACTATATTGTTCTGTTTAAAACCCAGCACTGCCATTTCTGTGACAGTATCAGGTCCTGAACGCTCTCTACCACACCCTTTCGACTTCAGCGGATGAATAGTGTTATTCACAGTTCTTCCCTCTACATTACAGTGTTATTGGCAATTCCTTTTTTCCGCCCTTCCCCCACCCCACACCTCATGACTGGTTAGGGTTTTTTTGTTTTTTTAAAATGCTGTACTAGCACAATAACACTGTAACATCATGACATTTTCCCTTTCAAGCAATGTCCCTCTAATGCAATGTTCCTGCACAGCAACGCTATTGCTTTTTTGTGCTACAACGTTTAAAAGTGTATTAAAAAATTAAAAATTGAAATTCAAATAAAAAATTAAAAAATTGCCAAGCTGTGTGATCCTCTGTAAAGTTGAAGGCTTTCATGGCCAGAATCGTTAGGTTGGTGTGGGCTTTCTGGGCTTTGAGGCCATGTTCTATTTTCTCCTGACGTTTTGCCTGCATCTGTGGCTGGCATCTTCAGAGGATCTGGTGGCATGGAAGTGGTGGCACTTCCATGCCACCAGATCCTCTGAAGATGCCAGCCACAGATGCAGGCGAAATGTCAGGAGAAAATACTAACAGAACATGGCCTTAAAGCCCAGAAAACCCACAACAACGTGTGTGATCCTCTCTCCGTTTCTCTTTCTGTGTTCACTCCCTGGAGTACCGGAAGTGTTCTGGAGGTTACTGGGCAGAGATCGCTACAGGAGTGGCTGAGGGAGGGACAATCTGGGAACACTCACACCACACCCACTACTGGATCGGCTACGGAAGGAAGTGCTATCAAGAAACCATACTACCACAGCTAACAGGATTGTTATGGGAAAGGGGGTCATTAACAGATTATTTCACGTCCACTACTGGATCGGCTATGGAAAGAAGTGTTATCAAGAAACCACACTACCACAGCTAACAGGATTGTTACGGGAAAGGGGGTCATTAATGGATTATTTTCAGCATGGACAAAAGGGCTGATTTCAAACAGATCGCAATGTGACAGCTGCTTGTTAGCAACGATGTTATGTGATAGGACTGATCCTGAACCAGCAATAACATGTCGTTTTGGTGGTATGACACCTTCTTGCAGTAGGGCCTTATGTGTGTTTATTGTAATGCAGTTCCACTGTATTCCTAGGTGAGTGTACACAGAATAGCAAATGCTGTTCTATATGCACCTCTGCATCATGATGACTAATTTTTAATTTCTTATTTTATATACTGAATATGGAAACCAAGATTCCTAACTACAGAATTCCAATTCATTACAGGTGTATTTAAATTAAAAAAAAGCAACCAAAGAACAGAGATGAACATTAGCAGCATATTGGTTATTTCCAGTCATTACAAAGAAATGGCAAGGAATCACTTGGTAAATTTCTTATTATGAGATCTACTGATAAGCCACAGAAGTGGACAAATGTAGCTTTCAATACAAACAGAACTGGATTTCTCCATTTTGGGCTACTGGTTTGTTAAACGTAATGAACTGCATGTAAATTAAGGTGAATTGAGGCCTCTCTTATTGGTCAACTCCAAAGAGCTGATTTTGAAATCTTGTCATACATTATTATATTTACCAAATATTTGTCCAAGTTGCGGCTACCTAAACTTGTTGAAATACTAGATTTGGGGTTCTGCATACGGATTCATCCCTGTCATTGTTTGACACATAAATTAAAAACCTTGTTGTTCACCTGAACATGCTGGAGCCTTCTTCTTATTTCATATTCATCCCATTTCATTCACCCAGGCATCATAACCACTGGTGCAGTGGTAAGTTTTGAAGTGCAGGATCTCAGTAGGTGCAACACATACCACCGTCTTACATAATGCTGCCTGTACTGATCATTCTCCTTCCATCCTACTCCCTTCCCTCACTTTAACTCCTGCCCTCACAAGGTTCCTCTCCCTGGCTTCTTGTATTCTGCCAGATGCACTGCTCACTCCCTTTCCTTGCTATTCCCTGGCTCGGTTCCCCTCACACCCTCTCAGTGCCTCTTTCTCTCTGCCTTGCTTCTTACAGAACAGCACCAGTACTACTCACCCTCTCATTCCTCTTCTCTCCCTTTCCTCTCCTCACATACCTGCAATGCTATTCTTCCTTGCTTCTTCCACTCTGCAACTTGGGTTATTCACTCTTCCTTCCCTGCTACTCCCTCTCTCGCCTCAACTGGCACCCTTGCTGTGTGTCCCTCCCACGCTTCTTGCACTTACCCACTTGCACTGCTCACTCTCCCTTCCCTGCAGCTCACATTCGCCCTTGCTTCTTGCACTCCACTGTTTCCACCATCTCACCATTCACTCTCACCTCTCCAGTATCCAAAAGTTGGGGTGGAGTTGTTTCTCACAGAACAATTTCACAGAAGTGTGCCTCCATGTTTTGCCCCCATATCCCAGCTCCAACAAGTGACAGAGACTTTTTTAAAAAAAAAGGGAAAATGAAAGCCTGGCCCAAACAGACACTGAGTGTCATGCTTTGAAATTGGGTAAAACCTGATCAAACTGAGGGTATGGAAACCCTACCTATAGCAAGATTTCCATAGAGACTCTAAAACCGTAGAAGGCTGAGTTGATCTAAAACAATTTCTAGCAGTTTTCATCTCTACCAGGTAAAGCTATTCCTAAATACTTTGCATTTCAACAGGAATAGCTTATAACAATACATAATCGCTGGGAAAATCAGTTTCCCCTTCAGTTACGGTGGGGACTTGAAACTGAACTCAGAGACAACAGAAGAATTTAAAAGGCACGGTAGATGATGACACAGCTCCTGCTAATCATAATATCCCAGGGCTTTGACCCTGTCAGTCCTGGCTCCTCTTTATCTCTGGCTATAACTCTGCAGCTCAATTCACTTTTAATATTTAACATTGCAAATGGAGTGTTTTCTAGTGCAGAATGTTCCTATTGTTAACAACAAATGTATTGACACTATATATTTATAACTGAAGCCATTTCATCTGCTATGGCCTGCTCCTTCATAATCTGGGATTTGTAGTTCACTGAAATACAGAGGATTCACTGCCAGAGCATTCCAGCAGTAAAGTTAAAAGAAGTGCAGAAGAGCTCTCTAGCAGAGAATTTTAAGTACCCCACCAAACCACAAATCCTAGGATTCTATAGGCTGAGGCCTATAGTTAAAATGCTGTCAAGTTTTTACAACTATACAACGCAGATATACTTCATGGAATATGACACAAATCTTTGAAATAATAAATCCTGTTGAATTTATTGTGGTTTATGTATGGGTAGGGCAATAAACGACTTAATCCGTAGTGTGTTGTACAAAACAAATATAAAGAACAAAGGAAACAGGTTTGCCATAAGGACTGCCATAATCCTAGCTATAAAGATTACTTCTGATAGAAAAAAGCCAAAATCGGATAAAATGTTTGAAATCATAACAGATATTATTTCACAAAGAGATGTACATCATAAGTAATTTAGTGTGGCGTAGTAGTGGTGGAATCCTCATTCTAGCGCCAAATTAAAGGTTAGGGTTAAGAAAGCTTAAATGCCAAAAAAAAAAAAAAACACACAACAACAACAGGAGAATGCAGACTGTCAGTTTCTGACTTCAGTAGCCAATATGCATATCAAATAGTAGACATTCCAAAACCCACTAATTCACCACATTTAAAATTCATAGCTGATTAAATAGAAATCAGTTTAAAAGTATAAGATTTCTAATTTCCCATCACCTCCCACCCATAGTTTTAAGTGTATTTACCACCTTTTAACATTTCCGTTTTTTCCTGATTGTTAGGTAAGTGTTTTTTTTTTTAAATCTGTTGAGTTCTCAATTCCTTTTGCAATCTTACATCACACTGTACAGTTAAGGCCACTGAAGGCATTAATTGCTGCATTTTGGCATTTGGATACTTACAGTTTCTTTGACACTTACACTGCACTAACCTTTAAACTCTGCACATAATGGATTTCTTTCATATATTTTTGAAAGACTCTAATGGCACATGGGTACACCAAAGTCATGGATTTCTCAGTGATATATACCAGCAAAGTAAGCTGTCACCAAATATTCTGAAAGTTCAGACACCTTCATATGTCTCATCCTTTCTATCTTGTTATTTATCTTTACTTCTCTACTCTCACCTTGACAACCTTCATTGCTCCTGATTATGTAGCATCTATGATGTGCTATGGCCCTTTTTTAATGTATAATTAAACAAAAACAAAACTCCTCAAGCACATCTACATTTATGTCAGTCCTTCCACTGATACAAACAATGAGATGCTCTCAAACATTCATTTCCTGAGATAACATCCTAGGTCTCATGGGTCTCAGAGAGATAAGCCATGCCTTCTTACCATTAAGTATTACTGTCCACTTTTGCTTCTATTAACACTATATCTAACATGCTATCTCAGAGTTTCCAACTGTGCTACTATCAGAACCATCACATTTTTAAAATTTGTCTCACAAAGGGGCTATGAGTTCTGAGCAGTGCAATAGACAGATTCAAATAAATGCTATGGTAGCTTTTGCATTTTCAAAGGAAAACCAGACATTGTTTCTTTGTCTTGCCATGCTTTGGAATACTCTAAGATCTTTTGTAATAGACACAATCTAATTAGTTTGCAAAGTATCTCCCGGAGCTCCCTCTTAAGATACCAAGAAACAATTCAGTGAAACTCAAAATATAAGTTTGCTGCTTTGTTACTTTTTCATGCTCATAACATAAGTATTGTGACTAACATTTCTAGCTGCCTGTCCTCTCTCTTTAGGATGGTCTACAGTAGGGGTGTAAAGCAAAGCCTGTATGTGATTCCCAATTTTTGAGGCTTGTAAGAGCTTTCACTTTTAGTGGGAAGTGTCTTTTGAAGTGGTCTGCCTCCTGAGGGCCTTTTTCTTGCCCCTCAGGGTGTTTTAGGACAAGTAGAGGCTTTTGAAAACCAGGAAGTGAATCAGATTGACTCCAATTTATGGGAACTCTATCCTAGAGCTTTCTTGGAGGATTTATCCAGAGGACACTTCTTCAAAGACTGAGAGGATTTGACCTGCCCAAAGTTAATCCAGCGGGTTTCTATGGCTGAGCAGGGATGCAAGCCCTGATCTCCTAGAGTCCTAATCCAACAGTCAAAGCAGTATACCACCCTGGCTCATTTTCCTCTTGGTTTTAAAGAGATCTTTCTTTGGCCAAAAAATTGCTGATGGGGCAAAAACATTGCCAAACTGCCCTGACATCTACTATAAGCAATGGGGGAGGCATTTTGAGTTTAAAATACAAGATAAAAATGTCATACCCTCCAATGGTTCTGATTTGGCAGGAACAATCCCAATGAACCCTCTGTCATCCTACTTTGTCCACTGCTTTAACAAGTCCCACTTTCTCTCTCGTCTTCCCACTTTTATCCTTTGTCCTCAGCTTACTTCAGTTTGCTGCAAACTGAGTTCAAAGCGCAAAAACAGTTTGCACTCAATTTATTCAGCAGGGGGAAAAGGAGAGCAGAGAAAAATTCCCAGTAGACTGAGGCAGAAGCAAACTTCTGCAGCCTCTCCCAGTTTGTCTGTTCTTCCTCATTAATCATGTTTGCCGCCGTGACCCACTCTGCTGTTGCTTGGCCACATCTAAGAAATGCTGGAGGATATGAAATTGGGGGTTGGGTAGGTATGTAAATCTTCAGTTGGTATGTGTGAGAGTAGATAGTTACATTGGCTTTCTCCCTGCTATGGGGAAAAAAAATTGAATATTCCTCCACAATGTTCTTGTTGTATTTGAACACCCCAATGTGTTTTAAAGGAATTATTCTGCAGAGAAAAACACTTTTATGTGCAGCAAGCATGGAGTTTTGTACCCAAAAAGTGTTTTTCTCTTCAGAATAATTTTTATACAACATTTTGGAAAATTCTAGTATCAAGAGAAAACTGCACTGAATTCTCACTGGTCTATTAGTCTTTCTGTCAGGGCTTTCTGAGTGCCAGGAAACCCATTTTTCTACCTGTGAATGAATAACTGAAAATAATCTTTCAGCCTTAAGTGGGTGATGCAAGACTGGAAGAGGCCCTCTGAATTTCCATGGGATGGTGGTCAGCGTGGCTTCCCCAACTCTTGGAGTTGCCTATCCTTGAACTACAAAGTATTAGGAATACCAAACAGTTTGATTGGCCTTAGCTGTACACTGTCTATTGCTACAGAACAAGTCTTCTTATTTATATGTAAAATATTCAGAGTGTAAAATGAAGTACAGTGGTTACATTTAGTCCTGATTATGGTTTAGCATTAATAAATGGCATTAGAAGCAGCAGTGGGGGATAGATGGGTCTTACACTTGGCCAAGAACACATTTTAGTCCTGTTGCAGCTATATTGAAGATTTTCACCAAAATACATTGGCCCACTTTACCAAAATCCACTGAGAGGACTAGGTGGACTAGGAGAACCAACACGGAGATATTTTTTATCCCAAGCTTCATCTATAGATCAAGACTAAAAGCTGGGTGGGCTGCAGGTTCCTCAACACAGGCCCACGAATGTCCTGAAACCAGGTCAGAAACCAGATTGAAAAGGGTCAGCAAGATACGTTACAAGAAGGAAAGCCAAGAACTGCACTGCCAAATCTAGCTTCCTGTTCAATCAAGAGTTTAGCCGTCTTCCCAAATATGGGCAGATCTGAGAGTGGGTTGAAGTCAGTTACACTGCTGCAGCACAGACATGGTTCTTTGAGAAGAGACATCCATCCTTAAAGAGCACATTGCAATTTAATTACTATAAAGATGATCTTTCAGTCAAAATCAATACAGCTGCTCCACACTTCTTCAAATTAAACACACTTTTTCAGACATCAAAAGCCCAAATGGCTCCAGATAAAAGTACAGAAAACCAGAGTACAATACAGGGAATGACTCCTGTTAAAGCAAAATATAAACAACAGGTCTCTGTTAAAGTGCTTCAGAGTTACTTACAGTACAAAGGGTCTCAAATGTTGTGTCAGAGACAAAAGATCCATCCAGCCCAAAAAGGAATATAGATGCATAAGACAGCATCCCTCCAAGAATAATGAGGTTGTTCATGTAAGGACTGGACATCTTTATCAACCTGTGGAAAGAAGATAGACATAATAAATAGCAATTACAATAATAAAAATCAAAACTCCAAATGAGATAGCAGTTCTTTCACAAACCAGAGCATCAGTAGGGGAGATTTGCTGAAAGGGTATCAAAAAAGTACTTAAGAACTCAAGGCAAGTCACTAGGGCCATTTCCGCACTAGATTGTTATAGCGCTATTATTCCACTTTCAACATCCTAACCCAAATAGTATTTGCCCGCGTATAAATGTGGTGCGTCTTATATGCTGGTGCGTCTTATATGCTGGCAAATACAGTAATACATGCACAGACATGCCCAGATTGGCATACCAGTGACCTGCAGTGATACATCTGTTGATTTTTTTTAAAAAAAAATACATTTAAAAAAACACAAGCAGTTGATAGTATGCATATTTAAATCTTGAGCTATGAGAAAAATGACTGAAATAAGAAAAGGATTGCTGGGCAAACAAAACAACACATACAAACACACACCAGAGACAGAGATACAAAATGAGGGCTCCGTGTGTGTGTGTGTGTGTCCTCAAACTGCTTGTTGACTTAGGGTGACCCCATGAATTTCACAGAGTTTTCTTAGGCAAGGAATACTTAGTTAGTTTTGTTAGTGGCTTCCTCTGAAGAACAGCCTACAGCATTTGGTATTTGTTGGAGTGTCCCATTCAACCACCAACTATGGCAGACCCTGCTTAGCTTCCAAGATCACACAGGATCTGGCGCCTTTAGGAGTTCAGGCTATCCCTGTATGTCCTATAAGTGGTGTCTGCCATTTCAGCACACTTATACATGCAAACAGCTTTGTAAGGAAACAGTCTAAAACTGAACCATCTTATGCAGGATCAGAGAAGCAGCTTTCTGTGCAAATTGTAGAAATATGCAAATCTATGTGCTTGCTTTATAAATAAGTTTAGATGAGCATTATTATGGCTAAATGTCTTTGATCTCCTATACTGAAGCAACTCCTTACATTACACAGTGGTTTAATTAGCTGGGGATTATGCTAATAATACACAGTGGAAAACACTAATTTTGATCTAACAGAATAAAAGGATTTAATAAAACGTTCCAACACAAAGATATTATACGGTAACATCAATTAAGCAGAATGTTATTTAAAAAAAAATATTAGGCATGATCCAGCCAAAGTTAAGCACCTTTAAGACAACGGTTTCAATAGGAGAGATTTAAGTATATGCCTAATTCTTTTGCTTGAAGTAACATGCAGTCCATTACCATGCATGTTTATTTGGAGATAAGTCCCTCTGAGCTGAGTAAGAGTAGACCCCCCCCTTTCTTAAGTCTACAATCTTAGGAGTGATTAATTTTGACAGGATCATGCCCATTGCCTTTTAGGTCATCACCATGTAGCCTCTTTAGTGCTAATCACACTAATTCAAGGGAAGGAGCAGGGAAGGCAAAACGTAGACACGCAAAGGAAGGAAGGCAAAATTCAACCCTTGGACAAATTCCATGCTGTACTTGGTCTAATTTCAAAAGCATTCTGCAAGCAATCAGTTCAGATTTTTGACAGTAACGATCTGGGTGGGGAGGAAGAGAAGGGTGATGGTGGTCCAGCCCATGTTACTTCCCATGCTACATCCAAAATCCACAAAACAGGGATACCTTTATTGGGCCACCCAAAATGCATATATATACATACATACATATATACATATACATATACGTATACGTATATGTATATGTACACACACACACACACGCACACACATCAAGAAAGCTTTTAAAGTACTTCAGGCAAAGATGTTAAAAATCATACAGAAGAAGAAAAATGATGATGTTAGAGTCACAGACCTACATTTTGTCTCAGCTGTTACTTTTGTTGTCAGTTAAGATATCCCTGGAGGGATATCAATGCAGGTCGAGGCCACTCCCTTTCTTGGTCATATGGAGACCGGGGACAAAGGGCAGTAAAACACAGCCAATAACATTTCAAATCCATTAGTAGCAGCAAAGCAACTCCCATTATCTAACAGGTTACCCTCAAAAGAGAAAGGTTTTGACCCCAATTTTAGACTTACTTCTGATTTCGGTTTTTGATGTTAAAGAACAAAAAAGCACTAGCCATGATCATTCCCAAGATAGTGAGTGCTGAAAGAATACTGTAGAGAGGAAGAGAGATCTTGCGAAGCTGAGGCTGGACAATTGTTCTGTCCTTTGGCGGTTCTATTCCTAAAGTGTCAGAAAGAAAAGAAAAGAAAAGAAAAAAGAGAGTGAACCTTACTTAAATGCAGCATTCTTGTGGGTAATAAGCCAAAAAAATAAGTTCATAGCTACAACACTTCTATATTTTTCTTGTCAAAGTTTTTGTCTTTCATAGGCAGAAGCTACAAGGAGCGATTCTTTACTGGACCAAGGCTGTGAGTACCTCAGGCCATTTCTGCACTAGACTGTTACAGTGCTATTATTCCACTTTCAACATCCTATGGAACCCTGGGGTTTGCAGTTTTGGGAGAGGCTGGCCGGCCCCTCCCGAAACTGCAAACCCCAGGATTCCATAGGATGTTGAAAGTGGAATAATAGCGCTATAAAAGTCTAGTGCAGAAATGGCCTCAGTAATTTGAGTACTGCCTAGCTCACAGATGGGGAAAGTGTGGCCTGCAGGCTGTTTATCTCTGATAGCACCAAAGTCTTCTCTTCAGATTTTTAGCCCATGTTTTGGTCCTCTTAGGCTATTTAAGCCCCAGAAGACTTCTTTAAAAAAAAAAAAGGAATTAAACCAAGAGTTGAAACTGGGGAGGGTTCTTGTAACTTTGACAATTGTATAGAAGAGGACATTTCAGCAGATGTTGCTTGTCAAGCAACCAGATAATACCTGCTGAAATTCCCTCTTCCACACAATCATTAAGGATACAGGAGACTTCTCCAGTTTTCACTTTGGCAAATCCTGATCTCAGCCTATATTGATGGGCAGTCTCTTCCTGAAATCTGTTGTTTAAAAATGAGTTCATTGAAGCCATATGGGTTTTATAAAACATTACAAATTATAGCAACACAGCTTCAGTTGTATGCTATTTACATATGTGAAAAGTGTATCTATGAGTACCTGGGGCTCTTTAACTTGAGATGCCAGTGACTAAACCTGGAAATGTATTCTACCTTTTTTGAATAGTGCAAGGACTTGTATACATTTCATTATTTATTCATTCAGAGATGGACAAGTGCCAAGGCTCTCAGCTATCCGCTTTGGTAAAAGCCACAACTTAAATACTTATTGTATTTATTTGAATAAATTTGTACACTGTATCACTTCATTTATTGAAGAATGGTGGAATGCCATTCCCTGACAATAGGACCAGATTGTCAAATGCCAGATTTCAACACGAGATATGCTATTGTTGCTTCAACAAACACAACAATTCCTTCCCATTGCTGTGCTGTTATGGGCTGAAGAAGCTGTGGACACTAAAACTCTAGATAGTATGCAGTTGTTGATGGCACTGGGAGACTGCTCACAGGGCTGATATCGGTCAGAACAAAAAGGCATTGTGCCTGTAGCTATTTCCTCAGACAGTTCGCAAAACGGTGAGTTCTGTCTGCATGGAGAAAATCAGCACTGCTGTTCAACAGCACTAACTCATCCCAGGCAGAGATGACAGGGTGCAGGAGGGGGGGACAATGCATCCATGCGGACTGCAGAAGCACAGCCTTAACCCTGCAGCCCTTTTCATGGTACACAATTATAGTCCTGTATTCTACTTCAACTGCTATGGCAACATCCCATGGAATCCTGGGGTCTGTAGTTTGGTCAACGGCACTAGAAGAGATCTCTGGCTGAGACTTCTAAATACCTCTCCCTAATCTGCAAATCCAAAAACACTATGGGAAGGAACTATGGCAGTTAAACTGGAGTAATTGTGCTATCATTGTGTGAAAGTGCTTGACTGGTATCCTCAAAATATTATCCAAAGGAAAGAGGGACTGTACTTAATTCACATTCTCCAGCCTCTGCTGATTTACTAGGGGCAGCCTCCATTTCCTGATCCTTTCTAAGTCCTTGTCCAGTTTTCTTCATATTTTCCTCCCTAGTGGGAAGGTTTCAGGGGTACCATTTAAATATCAAGTTAAATGGAAATGCAAAAATTACCATTCTGTGAGTTTCTGCCTCCTCCACAGAGTGAAATTTTTGAACGAGCAGCAGAACTATATGAAAATAAATGCATAGAAACTAAGGTCCCTATCACACTACACTATTATAGCGCTGTTATTCCACTTTAACTGCCCTGGCAATACCCTGTTGCATTCTAGGGTTTGTAGTTTGGTGAGGCACTGGAGCTCTCTGGCTGAGAGTTCTAAATGCCTCTCCCTAAACTGCAAATCCCATGATTCTATGTGATATTGCCATGGCAGTTATAATAGAATAATAACACTATAAAAGTGTAGTGTGATAAGGCCCTATATGTGTGGTCTTAAGCATACTTGGTAGGAAGCCAACTCAGCTTTGAGTGAAAGCACTTAGGACTGCACTACAAAATACCAGGTCCACCCAGAACCAAGAAGCAATACGTTACAAGAAAGTAACTCGTGTGTGTGAGTGTATATGAGAGAGAGAGAGAGATGTATTTGTACCCACCTGATGGCTGATGGAAATCAATTTCCTAAGTCTGCTTGCTGAGAGTCAAGACAGACTCTGGATTCCACAAGGGCAGTTGCTACTATGAGGACCCCCAGCTGGATCAACTGTCCGTGTACTGCGTGTAAGCCTGATTGCCTACTTATCCCCAAGGTCTCTTAAGGAGACTCCTGCACTAGATCGCACAAGCACACAGACACCATCCCCTGCAAACTAGATCTTTCCCCTTGTCAAAATCACCAAGTTTGTAACAAAAATCAAATTTTTGTGATGCACTAAACAACATACTTCTTAGTGTCCAACCAGCCTTAACTCAGAAATAAAGAGAGGAAGATGAGAAGGAGCCCAGGGGATGTCTGCTCCCCTCCCACAAAGTAGTGGTGCAGGAAGCTGGGTTTTATGCAACTAGATTTGAGTGAAGCCTCCAAACTACCCTGGGATCTTTCACTCCCAACCAGATGGCCTTCTCACTATTTCCCAGAGTCTGCAAAAAATGCATGGGCTCCTGGGAATGGAACAGCTGATGCACCTGGGAAAATGGTGCCCCACTGCTGTTTGCTTCCACTACAGGAATGCAAATGGGCTCCCTAGTGAAATGGGGCAGTGTTTCTTGCTGGCAGGAAATTCCCATGCCTACTATATAGATGACATCTCAAAGTCTCAACCACATGTAGTACTTAGTAGAATGAGAAGGAAATGCCTGAAGGAATAAAGATTTTTAAAGGATTTTAAATTATATGGAACAGAAAGCATGGAAGAGCTGTAGAAAAACCCTGATTCCTGTCAAAAGGACAGGAAACTCACAAGACTACCTGTGCCTTCAGATCAGGAGTTGATGACGCTAGTCCAGATGGACAGACCATGCTCTGGCCCTCAAGGAGAGAGGACAAATGGTGATGGGAAGAGGAAAAAAAGAAGAAGGACAAGAAGGAGAACTTTAAGGTGTTTGTGGGAGACATCCTGCCTCCAAAGGGCAACTGCTGCAAAGAAGGAAAACCCCACAGTAACATCTTTCTGCCCATTTGTCACTTTGTATTGTAACACTGGAAAAAGTTGGGGTGGGTAGAACTTTGCTAGAAGTGAGAAGAGTGTAAGCCACAGGGCAGTGGGTTTTGTCCAGCAGCAGTACTGAAACATCTCTATGTGTCTTATTACATGTGACCTAAAAATTATACAGAAATCTATAATACTATTCCTGTACTTTCTTTTGTATTCATGTCTTACCCTGGAATCTGATGGAGTTGTTGAAGATTTCCAGTGAATCAAGTATAGCATTAAATTCTCCCACCTTCACTTCTTTTTTGTCTGCAGAGAAACAAACAAATGGGATTGTTTATGTCAGTTCACATGTTCCTCATTTCTCATAGCTACTATATTTACTTTCATCACAGTGCCACTGTTGCCATCTTTATGGCCATCTTTATAATTAAGGTAACACATGAAATGACTCAACTAAATTAAATGAGTTGTCGCTAGATTGTAAAGCATCTCCACTATTGAGTCCACCCCCCCGGGAAAAAGGCAGGATAAAAATAAAGATGATAATAATAAATAATAATAATACTGTACAGTTGGTACAGATCAAAATATTTTGGACCTCAATTTGTGTAAAATTATTGCAGTCATGACTACCATAACTCAGAACCTCTCATACACCAAGAACGGCAGTTTTGTACGATGGAGAGTCTCATTATTTCCTCCCCTATACACTTAATTATGAGACATGGCCCACAACACCCAGCTTCTTTAGATGATCCTTTTTTAAAAAATTTTTCTTCCTCCAGGGCATAAGCAAAACCCCTGCCACTGGAACACAATGGAGAAATACAGGATTTTAGCACAGCTGTCTTTCAGCAGCTAATGTGGTCATGCTTCTCCCCCAAAGGTAGGGATAAACACAGGAGCTCCTGTCTTTTACATTCTGTGTGAATCCCAGAAATCTCTTTTCCATACAATGAGATGAATTACTTTAGATTTGCTTAATCTCTCAACTCCCAGCTTTTGGTAAATCCTGGAAATTCAAAGGGTTATTTTTCAGGTAGCAGTGTTAAACTGTCTTCCTCACCCCAAATTTATATACTAATATAAACTCCATACTTAGGTCTGCAAAGAAACTATCGTATTTTGAGAGTGAGCCTGTCACACTTCCTCACTGGCACATGATGATCCAGTCCTGCTTTTAGAGGCTGGGGGAGGCGATGTTGTTTCTACAAAGAATCTGTGTTTCAGCTGGGATTGTTCTGCAACCAAGAGCAGATGGGCAAGGGGAGAAAGCAACCATTCAAAGGGCACATAGTAACATCTGCAAATATGCTGTCTATTTGCAGTGTTGTGAATTCTAACCCAGGATAATAAAACTGAGACTTAACCAATGTTATTGGTATCTTCAATCACTCTTTATGTATATGGTGTGTGTGTGTGTGCACGTGTGTGTGCGTGTGTGCGAGAGAGAGAGAGAGAGAGAGAAATAACATATTAAAAGCACTACAAAGACAGGAAAATTATGCAAGATAAAAATGGATAAAACAGCAACAGCACTTCCTACCTATCTATCAGACAACTGATAAGCAGAACTAAAAGATATCAGTGAGACTTCTGCGGCAGAAGAGTGAAGAATGATATGAAGTTTTTTAAGCATATCAAGACTAAAAAAGTTCTTTCTGTGTGCCACCAACTAAATAACAGTGTCAAAGCTGTCAGTCAGGACATGGTGGAAAGCAGCTGTTCTTACTGCAGTGGAGCACTGATTCTCTTTAGCATTAACTGAGGATTGGGGGGAAACTTGCAATTTCATGCTGGAACTTCATACTATCATCACATTAGTTTGTGTGTTGAACATGACAGATTTCATCCCTTCTAATGTGCACATTCCCTGCATTTTTGGAAGCTGTGCTGCTGAAAGTGAAGCTCTTCCTAGAGCCAACCCTATTGTTAGGCAGAGTGAGACAACTACATCAGGCAGCAGATGTTGGTGTCATGATAGAACAGCAACTAGTTTTTTACTCACTTTATTATGATTGTGTCTTTACTGGCAGGTATAGGGAGAGGTGCTTCTGAGATTTGGTGACTAATGTGCAGAAATAAATCAACTAGATTTATTGATTGGGTAATGGATTTAATATTTATATCCCATTCAATATCACAGTACCTGAGGGCAGCATATAATAAATTAAATTTAGCCAATTTAAAACAGTAAATAAATAATACAAACTAAAAGTAAATACAATCAAAATCAAGACAGTAGAACAACCTAGGAAAGTTTAAAACCATAACACATGTGCAGATTTGGATGAAATCAATTAGGACCCCAAAGCTTTGGTAAAAAGGCATGTTTTTTCTTGGTGCCAAAACGATGCCAGTACTGGTAGTGCCAATCAGGACTCTCACAGGAGGGCATTCCACAACCATGATGCTACATCAGGGAAGGGCCTCTCCCACATCCTCTCATAGTGCATTTCTGCCACTTGTAGGTCACAGAAGAGAGGCCCTCCAGTTGACATCAATATTTGATCAGGCATACACAGGGAAAGAGACTCTCAAGTATTGAGATCCCAGTCTGTTTAGGGCTTTGAATGTTATCAGCACCCGGAACACAGACCAGGAGCATACTGGTAGCCAGTACAATTCCTTAAAAACCAATGTTGTGTAGTTTCTATGCAATGTTCCAATAACAAATCTAATAGCTGCATTTTGTGCTAGCTGCAGCTTCTAAGTCATCTTCAAGGGTAGCCCCATGAAGAGCTCATTTTAATAGTCTAATTAGGAAATTATTGATGCATGGACTGCTGTGGCCAGATTATTCCTGCCAATGAATGGTGGTATCCAACTGACCAGCCAAACCCGGCCTTAAGCACTCTGAACAACCTGGGTCTCCACTGACACAAGATGGTTGTTGGAATATTCCTGCTTCTTCAGTGGTGTGCAACCCCATCCAGGGCTGGTACCTTACCTAATTCCCACACCTTGAGAACCAACAATCAACAAAGCCTCTATTTTATTAAAACCCAGCTTCAGTTTATTGGTCCTTCCACAGTCATTACAGCATCTAGGCATCTAGTCCAGCATCTAGTCCAGAACTCACACAACTCCAGCTGATTCTGACAACAAAAAGTAGAGCTGAATGCCCTAAGTGTATTGATGGTGCCCAACCCCAAACCTCTAATGATCTCACCCACTGGCTACATATAGATATTGAAAAGAACAGAGGATAGACTAGACCTGTGGCATGCCAGAGCTTAATAGACATGGACCTGAATTAGAACCCTCCAATTCCATTTCTAAAATGGCTCTGTAGATAGCACATTGTAGCACAGTGCCTCTTACTCTCAATCCACAGAGCTGATCCAGTAGGATAGCATAGTTAATAGTATCAAAAGCTGCTGAGAGATCTAAGAGGATCAATATGGTAGTACTCCTTATGTCTTTCACATGGAGTAAGTTGTCAGCCAAGCTCTACTTTCCTTATTATGCACCTTGGGTGAGCAGCAAGCCATTGGGAGAGCACTATAAAAGTACGAGTGGGCAATAAAATGGCAAATGTGATTCAACATAAGTAAATGTAAAGTGTTGCAAATTGGAACAAATGAATAAACAAGCCCAAACTTCACAGAAACATTGACGGAATCTGAGTTGCTAGTGAGTGACTCAGAAAACGAACTTGAGATGATTGTGGATTGTTCAATGAATATGTTAACTTTGGCCCTTTCCACACGAGGAGAGGGAATCACTCCGTCCCGTTACCTACCGCTTCTTCTGGGGTCCAAAGCAACGCAGACTGTCCCTGAAGCCCTTCCGCAGGGCTCCTCCTTAGTCCAGGGCGAATCGGAGCAGTGCGAGGTCTGTAGATCCACTGCTCTGGCTTCCAAAATGGCGGCTTCCAGCTTCCAAAATGGTGGCTTCTGGCTTCCAAAACGTCGGGTTCCGGCTTCCAAAATGGCAGCTTCCGGTTGGTCATGGGTCCCGATCAACCGCTGAAGCTCACCACGCCTAAAGCCCGCCCTCTGCAGATCGCATTGGTGCGAGCCTGCAAATCTGCACAAGGGAGCAGGAATGCAATGGCGCGTTCCAGGAAAATAAAGACCTGTTTTTTGCGGTCTTTAGAAAACATGCTGGAGGACCACTTGGGGTCATTTTGGAGCGGACTGAGGTGCGGATCTCTGGTAAGTAGTCTGCTCCTAGTTCGCTCCAAGATGCAGACAACCTCCGTGAAAGGACGCACTGCCCCGTTCTAATTGCCTGGTGCGGAAAGGGCCTTTATTGCTGTTATAATACTTGCAGAAATTCAAGACATTTCATTGAAAATGATTTATTTTTGTTTTTTAACAGGACAATAAATTTAATGATACTGTGTGCAGAAGCAGTGAAAAGGTGAATTCCATGGTAAGGATCATTAAGAAAGGGTGCAAAATAAAGCCGCAGATATCATTGTACGCTTACACAAATCATTATATAGATCAATGGTGTGGCTATGCTTAGAATACGTAAACTACATATTAAAAAGCTAGCAATGGTACAGAAAAATATATCAAAAATGATTGTAACAAGGCAACTCAACTGTGAAGGAACTGTGTATGATCTTTTGATGTCCAGTTTACTTAGTTAGTAACATTCTGACAATTTTCAAGGTTCAGCCAAAGATACGGAAATTTTCAAATTTTTAGACTTCCAATCTGCACTATTCCAACAGATAATACTTACTCAGGAATCCCCATGTATCTGACAAGAAATAGATAGCCACTAATCTCTCCTGAAAAGAGCCAAGATCCAACCCACAGGTAATCTAGGAGTACTCCTTTTCCCCCCCAAAGCTGCTATTGCTTCAAAACTATTTCCCCGCCCCATTTCTCTCTCTACTGGGGAGGTGATTGAGTGGAGGGGATAGAATATGCATGCAATCTCCAGTGATTGATCAGAGATAACATGGGTATTCCATCTTCAGCTGCTCATCCTTCTCAACAGATGGAGTGAGTGAGGTGGGAGGAGAGGAAGGCATTCAGCCAATGCTTGCAAAGCTTGGGCAAGAAAGCATTACCACTTTTGCTTTCCTCCTTCTGGGAGGATAAAGTGAAGGTGAAATTGAGAGTTTTTATCTGGGTTTATATGTGCTGCTGCTGAGAGGGGCTTGCTCCTACTCCCTATCCTTCCCCAGATTTCACCCAAATCAGCTGAAATGTTAGGTGGAAAAGCTCCACCCAATGCTTTGGCCATGGAGCCAGATGATGTTGGAGGGAGGGTGTAGCCATGCCCTTGGAGTCATCAGGTTTGCAGAGGGCTATGGCATGGGGAGTATGGGCCATCATCCCAGTATGGTTCCTTATGGTTGCTATATGTGATGAATTTCCCACAAAAACACAGTGTATTTTAGAACTAGAAGGTGGGGCACAACAATCTTGGATAGTGATCATTCTTGTTTGTAGTGTTACTGACCCGGGGATTAGAAGAGTCAGAGAATTAATAATCTGCAGGCCAAGAAGAAAGTCCTTTTGTGCTTGTTCAGCAACTGAATAGGCATTAACGGAAGAAAAGCATTTGTAGGACGATGGATATATCATGGTATACTAGCTGAAAGTTAACTGTTTCAATATTCCGCAACACAGCTACTTTTTTCCTCAGCAATATTTGTGTCAACAGTTAAACATATTTCATTGTTTTCTGTCTATCTCTATAAGACTGGGGTTTGGACAGATGAGATATAATAGGGAAGAATGATTGTCAATATTCTCTCTGCTCTAGTTGCCAGACATCTCGTCTGTTAGGGAGATTACTTTTGATAGCAAGATCTTCCTTTACATCTTCTGAATGATGCAAAAACATACCTTCCCCTTTTCACCAATCTGTAACTAAGAAAGATGACATTTAGATGCCCATGAAAGGAACCAGAGAATATGCTTCAGTTTTCAAATGAGACACAGAGCCGAGCTTATGGCTTCTACAAGCTCAGAGAAAGAGTTTTCCTGCACAGCTGCCTCTCCCTGGGGATCTGATGTGGGCAAAGGATTCTACTCAAACTGTATATTTGCAAATAAAGAAAAATATTAGAAAATGCCACTAGCTTCCCATGGCTTTCCTACCAAAATGAAAAAAGAAAAACAAAACACTGAACCCAAGAAAATGCTACACCACCCCCAAAACTTCTCACTCATGAGAAGTTATGTGAACATTAACCATATGTACATCTGTGCATCTTAAGTCTTTCAGTCAAAAATCAGCTGCCAGACTAGTTCACCCCCCCCGCCGCCAACCACTGCAAAAGAGGTTCTTTAGTGAACAGCTCCATCACAGTGGCAGACAGGGTTTCCCCTCCTGCCATCTTTCTGCACACTGCAGTTTCTTCTGGCTATTGTAGTCATTCTCCATTCCAAAGTACAGCTGAGTTATGAATCTTGTTCTCATGGCTAAACTGCTGAGTATTTCGTAACAGGAGTCCCAAGAAACTAGACTGATATACTTAGATCCAAGTAGCTTGGTTGTAAAATAACACACCAGCCAGAAACAACTACTCTCCTAGGTTTTTTCTGGAATATAAATGCACAGCCTTCTACTCAAGGGCTCTCTAAAAGCAGCAGTGATCTACCCTACATAGTCCTACAAGACAGTTAATGCAATACATACAGGTTTTTTATTCTCACCCTTTAAAAATCCTACACTAAATAAGATCTACTACACAAGGATACGGAATTGCGTAGGATGAAAACTGCACCACTGACGGGAGAACAAAGGCCCATTTTTAATCAGCTGACCTTCAGATCAATGGCATAAACTACCCTATTTTGAAGCTTTAAAATAATCTCCATAAATAAAAATGGGAAGACATACTGGAGACATAGAATTATAGAGTTGTCTTAATCAGATCACATCTCTGTTGTCTTTCCACAATTCAGTAGCTCTACATGATAGAGCTCTTTCATCTGTAAATAAAATTAGCTATTCCCACCCCCTCCAACAGCAACTTAGCCATTGTTGATTTCCCATCGGCATCAAAGATTAAATAAGTGCAGATGACGGATTTAGAAGAGAAGATTCTTGTGATCAAAAGGATTAGTTATGAGAGGGTGTTTGATGGATGAACAGCAGCAGGCAGAAGTATTCTGCTGCAGAACTATTTCTGGCTCTAGCCAACTGGATTAAGGAATTTACAATATGCAAAATCAGGAACAAACTGGCTCCTTTCCAGCACTTCTGTTAACAGGCAGGAGGGGAAAATTGCAGGTATCAGATCCCATGATCCCTCACATACATGCCCCACCCTCAATATTCTACCTCTAGCAGGACTGTACAGTCTTTTGGCCTAAATCCAATTGCTAATCCCATGTACAGTAGATCAACTAAATCTACTGCTAAATAGTAAGTCAACATGTATATAAATCCCATCAATTCAATGGATCTACTTTAGTAGGGACTAGCGATTAGATTTAGGCTAAAAGTAGGAATCATGCTGCACTTCAAATATTGCTGACCTGCAGCTTCCACTGTTCCCTGCCCTTGGCCACACAGCCTTAAGCCAGGACTGGAAGTTAAACTACACTGGAAGTCTGCATGTTTTCCAATGCTGTTTCCTAATCCTTTTAGCTTCTAGTCCAGGGCTTATGCAGCCATTCACTGCTCCCTCAGCAGCCTTAGAAGCTGGCAGAATCCTGTCTGCTTTTCCCTACATCCCAGTCGATTCCTGGCTTCTATGATGGTGCACTGGCTGCTTCTGACAATAGTAGTTAGACAGTGACTAGGGTGTGTGAACATCTGTTTCGGCCATTTCCACACTAGACTGTTATAGTGCTATTATTCCTTTCAACATCCTATTGAGTTCTGGGATTTGTAGTTTACTGAGGCCAAAGAGCTCTCTGGCTGAGAATCCAGTGGCCCCTCCCTAAACTGCAAGCCCCAGAATTACACAGGATGTTGAAAGTGGAATAGCAGCACTATAACAGTCTAGTGCGGAAATGGTCCATGTGTGCACATGTATGCACAGTCTCTAGGTGATACCAAATATGGCCAATCTGGATGAAAAAGCCAGAGACCCAAGGTTCTTTGACAGTGGCCTGGATCCATAAAATGGTTGGGAGTGGGGCTCCTAATAAAGACAATACCATCTAGCAGTGAGAGAGCTCTCCATTTAAGCCCAGTGCATTACATACAATTGTATAATTTTATATACTGTACATGCGATGTATACAAGTAATAAAAAAGAGATAACCCAATGAAATATGGAACATCTCTATTTCATTCAACTTCTAAACTTCTTCATTTCCATTTTAGTGAAACTATGAGCAAGGCTTTTACCATACTGAAGTTAACATTTGTCAGGGATTCCCAGGGCTTGATGAGATCATCTCAGCGGCTAGATAAGGCAGTCCCTCATGTAAAGTCATTAAAATTGACTTTTTACCTACCACAAGCCACACTACAAAAAGGATATGGTTTGGGAAACAATATCATTTGGATGAGGGCTATAGTTCAGTGGCAGAAAATGTTGTCTGAATAATAATAAAAAAACCTTCTCTTACATTCAATTTTTGGCTTCTCCGAGTAGGAGATGTAGCTGTACTTCAACTCCCATAACCCAAGTGCTGGTTGGGTATAGTAGGGGTTGTAGTACAAAAGACCTGGAGGGCAGCCAATTGAGAAATTTGGCATAAAACTTACAAGATGGAGCAGTGATTTGAACTGGCATTCCTACACCCCTAAAGCTTAGTGTGTTTCTACAATGAATTTGCATTGTGCTGTGAAATGGGAGTAATGAATTTCTCAGTTATGGTTACATGGAACATCCTGAGCTCATAGTATCTTTTGTTTTTCACACCCAATTGGGACTGATTATATGTATAGTTCTCAGGATGGGTAAATACTAACATGTAACTCACTAACCATACCAATAAAAAAACATTGAAGAAAAACATCCCCAGACTTCTCCTTGAAGCTTACATTAGTAGCACGGGGAACTTTTTTTTAAAAAAAATAATTCAGCAAATGCTTACTGTTTGGAGCACTCTGCACCCAACAGTAAAGCTAATTGCCTAAAGCCACAAAGATTTAATTTTGATCATCATCCTAACCTGTCAGAAAATGCCAGGATGCTAGCTTGCAAGTATGATGTATTATATAATGTGAAGAAAGGATTCCTTGCCAAGCTGATTAAAATTTGAGAAGTAGAATTTTGTTCATTTCTCGCTTTGATGGAAGCTCGTAACTAGCTGAATATTCTTAAAACTGAATAGAGTGCCTGTCTGTCCTACTTTAAAGGTGGCCATTCTCTGTTTGAAGGACAACACACTATGTGAACCTGTCCCACATTTTGGGGTAAGCAGACTTTAGGCTTACTGGAACTCCGGTATCCACCAACCAGAGTCCGAGTGCAAAACAGTGACTCAAGAAACAGGACAGAATTGCAGAAGAAGATACTTCTGGACACACGCCTAGGACAGGAATGTGTCTGTAGCAGTAATGTAGACTTGAGTTGATTGACTTGGACTCAAGTTAGACTTAAGTCACCTCAGTGACTCAACTCAGACTTGACTTTGCAAAAATTAAACACTGACTCGATTCAACTTGAGACTTACATATTTTTTAGTGACTTACTTACTGCACTTAGTTCAGTAACATAACAAATTCATTGAGAAACCTTACAACTTACTGGTCACACGACAATCTGTCTCAAACCCAAAGTCTGGACACATTTCTCAGAGGGAACAGCAAAAGGGTTAGGCAATGGGGTTGAGGTCTGCTCAGCAGGCAGTCTCTGCTAAATATAGGAGGAGTTTTCTAAAACTTTTCCTAAGAGCACAAGGCAAGACTCATGCTCAGAGTGCAGGGCATGTATCTCACAGGGGAAGAGAAAATGTGTTAGGCAATGGGCTTGAGAAGGTAGGATTCTTCCTTCTAAAGCTCTTGAAGCTTTAGTAATGGAGAATAAGAAAGATCCTATTCCTCACTTCTGAAAAAGCCTCCAGCATTGCAAATGGGAAGTAAGAAGGATTCTATTCCCCACCTCCAAAGACACAGATGGCAAAATCACAAAACTAGAGGGCGAACTCTACTTGAATTGTTAAAACCGACTTTATTTGACTCTGTCCAGAAATTCTGGAATACAGGTTGGAGTATAAAGTTGGCTTCCAGACTTGAGATTTGGCTTAAGACTTGACCTGAAAGTATCTTGCAAAGACTTGAGACTCGACTTGAGACTTGAAGGCAGAGACTTGAGACTTGACTTGAGACTTGGAGTAAAAGACTTAAATATATCACTGGTCTGTAGCACCAGAACTGTCATTCACATGTATATCTGTTCACACAAAGCTTTCTTCCTTCCTTCCTGTTCTCTTGATTTCAGCACCCCATTTTAGGAGTCAAATGCTGCTTTTAACTACTGTATCACTGTTGTTACATGACAAGGAGTATGAAATCACTGCTGGTCTACTGCAAATCACCAGGATATCCAGCAGGGGATCCTTATTGACCTTCTGCCTGCCTCTGCCCTATCCAAACAGCTGTTCGGCCCAACTCCAGTTTACTGATAAAAAACTATAAAAAGAGACAAGGGAGACTTCAAGTTGACCATTAACACTTGGATGGCAGACTGAGTAGATGCACAACTCACCCATTCAGTCTTCCTACTATAGTGAGATATATTGTATATCAACTATAATATTAATTAATTAGTATCTACACACATAAATTAGCACACCAGTTCCCCTGCTCCCAGACTCAGAAACATACTGAGAAAGATTCAGTTTCTGATAGGTCATTAGGGATATAAATCTTCAACTAGTTGGCTTTCGTACATGAGGATAAATAATTTCCACACCGCTGTTTTCTTGCCACTGTGGGAGACTCGCAGCATGTGTTTCCAGAAAGATACATCATACATCATTTGTGCTTTTTGTGCAAAAAGCCTTTGTTTTGTATAAAGCTCTACATATGTTTCTGGAAACCTTTTTTTTAATACAAAAAATTGTGGTTTTTTGTGAAAAGCACATATTCAACTTTCGAGAAGCATAATTTAGTTAAAGGCATTCTTCAGATTCTTTATCTTCAGATTTAGAGGGTGACTCTATTGCAGTTTCTTTTATCCCTCAGTAAGCACCATAAAGGCATCAGATCCTGTCTGATCCTGCAAATTAAGCAGGGCCACCCTGGTGAGTACTTGGATGGGAAACCACAAATGAATACCAGGTTATATAGGCTATATTTCAGTGAAAGGAACCGCCAAAACTTATTCTAAGTATTCCTTGCCTAAGAAACCTAAGAACACCCTACAAAATTCATGAGGTCACCATATGTCAACAGGCAACCTGAAAACACATGCACACTCAATCTTCAGCAGAGGTAGAGCCACTGGAAAACTAAGTTCTGGGAGCAGAACTTAGCCCTAAGTAGATGGCAGCCCTTTTCGGAGACATTTGTATAGAGGAAAAATAAATGAGCACATTGGGAGTCTGCTGCTCACAAGAACCCTCCCAAACTAAGCCTGCAGTCAATGGTTTACCTCAACCTGTCCCGACTGTGACTTTACTAATCTTACTTTATCAATTTGAATCAATCTGGTTTATTTAGATTTGACCCTGTCCAGCACAGGCTGCATCTTTCTTCACAGTATCACCAACAGTAAGGACAGAATATGCAAATGTCATGGAAATTTCTGTGTTCTTTCATCATATTTTCGGCTTATATATTTCCTCTCTTTTTGATGTGTATTGTATCTGGCCAGCCTCGGGATGAATTATATAAAATGTTCCATAACACATAATGGTCTGCGATATGATATTTGCTTTTCAGTATATCATTTGTAGTCTATAATTCTAATTTGAAATTAGAAAATTATATAATTATATGTAAATTATAACTATATACATAAAATATATATTTTATATATATTATATAATACATATAAATTATATGAAACAATTAACTATTTAACAATTAGTTAACAATTAATTAGCAATTAACAAAATTTCCATACTGTGTTGACATAACTCACCGGTATTATTTTCTACTCAGTTCTTTTCAGCTTAAGTGAAATTCAATTAGCTAAAATTCAAAGGTCTATGGCATAGACAACATTGGCCCTTTCCACACTAGAGGCCATTAGCATGTTATGCTGTTATAACGGCAGCATTGCCATTTGCACGATGCTATCAGATCAGGGATGCTCTTTTCTGCACTCTTCCCCCTTAAGCAGATGGGTAGCAGTATTGCCTCCGGTGTTTCTTCTGCATTACAGCATCCTTGGCCACTCCTGTGCCCCATCTTCACCCTGCTCCACTGCCCCTATTTGGGCTGTGATTTTTTTTTATTTTTTTTTGGAAGCTCTACTAACACGGCAGTGTTGTAACAGTATGGTATACCAGTACACTATTGCACTTTTGTCCTATATTGTTTAAAAGTGTATTAAAAAGTTTTGACTCAAAGGACACTTTTAAAATAAACAGTGAGAGGTGATAGAAAGTCACCACACCATGGGAGTCACTGAGGGAGGAACGAGCTAGGCACACCAACAGCCTGCCCACTGCTGGATCGGCCATAACAGGAAGCACTACCAAGAACTTTAACGGTACCCATACTACGACAGGTAAAAGGAGGCTCTTAATGGATTTTTTCTAGAAATAGAATATGGCACTTTGGCAATGCCTAGGGACAGAATAGCAGATGGATAGTGATGATGTCATGCAGAAGCACAGCTCCTGGACCCGTAACAACCTGCTGCTATAGCATTATAGTGAGGTTGTGTGGAAATGGTAATTGATTAGCTAGGGGATAATTCTGGATAGACTGACATGTGTCCTACCTTACAGAGGACAGTTATCATGTCTATGGTAGAGTAGGCAGTTACTCACAAACAGCACAGCTCCTACTCACAAGGTGAGAGTCAAAGAATATCCAAACAGAAAGGCAGTTGAGAGCAAACAAATCCGAAGGGGCAAATCCAAACCGTAGTCCAAACAGGCATAGTTCCAAGACAACCAGATCCAAGAGCACAGTACAGGGTTTTAGGGCCAAAGAGACCAGTTACTGACCCTGGGAGGCCAGCTGGAGCCCTCTTTTATCTGTGGCTGCTGTCACCACAGGTGTTCCCTCATTAGGACTTGCTTACGACTTAAACGGCAACACAAGCCCTCTCTTTCATGGTGTCTCTGCTGCAAGGTAGGTGTGTCAGCTATGTCTTCCTCTATTTGTTCCCCTGGCTCAGGCCCTTGTTGTTGTTGTATATTATTTCCCTCTGGACTAGCTTCTGGGGACACTTCAGCCTCTGGGGAAGCCTCTGCCTCGGAGTCAGAATCCTCCCCCTCACTGCCACAGTCTCCAAGGCAGGGCATGGCAACAGCCCTCTGTTTGAATGTATTCCTACTTTGAATTGTTGTTCAGTTCACATTTTGTTTCAAGGCACAGAACCCTAAAAAGAGGGAACAGGGCCTTTAAAGCCGCACCATTATAATACCTGAGCAGCAGACTGAGCTGGTACACAGGTCATCTGGCCACCATCCTCCCCACTTAAGTGGAATGTATTGTATTTTTATTTTAATTACAGTGATTATTTCTAAACTTGCATCTATACATTTATTTAGCGTGTGCAATTTTCATGCAAAAATGTGTTCTCTTGTGTCCTTTGTTTCGGTGACACATCGAACGGGCCATCCTTCTTCAAGAACAAGGGAAACTAGAGGAAGAGAACAGATGTCTGAACACAAACCTGGGCACCGTGCTGGCTGAGCCAACTGTGTATTTAAGCATTTTTTTAAATTAATTTTTATTAAAATTTTTAATGAAAAAACAATAAAAAAAACCTTCCCCGCTTCCAGACATCAATTTTCCCAGTTGAATCTGAGTTTAACATTTCATTCCATATAAATATTCCGTTCCGTACATTATCTCCATTTTATATCAATCGTATACTATTACTTTTAGCTTATATGTAACTATTTACAATTTATCTTTTACCACCTCATTTTGTCTTCCTCCTTTCTCACAGCCTTTCTTTCTTTCCCCCTATTTCATTCTTTTATCCAATTCAATACCTCTCGCCATTCTCTTTCAAAGCCCTGGATTGGCTTATTTTTAAGTGAAAAAGTTAGCTTTTCTGTCGCTACCATATCCAAGACTTTAAATTTCCATTCTCTTATATCAATATATTTTCCTTCTTTCCAATGTTGAGCATAAGTCAATCTTGCTGCAGTTATTATATATAACAATGTCTTTTGATGAGATCTTATTTCTCTTTGTTGCCCTATCATATTCAACAAATAAAGTTCTGGTTTCCTTTCAAAGTTAAAACCATACGTTTTTTGAATTTCATCATGCATTTGTATTTAAGTATTTTTAACTTTTGAACTCCTTATTGTTTTAGATGTTTGGTTTTAATTTATATTGCAAGTCACTCTGAATTCCATTCAAGAGAAAAGTAGGATTTAAATTAAAAAATAAATGAACATCATAATTACTTATTTAAAAAACATAACCTTGATTTCAGTGGAAGAGTACAACATAAGCATATATTTGCCTTTCTAGAACCAAGAGGATCTAAAAACAAGGCTGAACTTACCCTGAAGCAATTTGCCTTGGGCACCAGTTTCCTAAAGCAATCTGTTATCCTCCTTCCTCCAATCTCTATAAATGTATACTTCTGTGTGTGTGTGTGTATTTAAATAACCAAGCACCAATTGAGGGTTCATAGGACAGTGGGGTAATCATAATTTTTCATTTCAAGTGCAAGCATTTCTGAAGGCAGCAGTGCTAAAAAGGGCCTAGCTTTGGATCACAACCAGATATTGCATATTTATGTGCAGCACTGCTCCTCAAACATGCTTCAGTTATTATTATTCATTTTTAGGTTTTCTGCTAAAATCCTTTGTTTGTAATCCTTTATTATTTACTGTATGCAGAATACGAACAAGAGAAAGGATGATGTTCAAAATGTGTACACAAAGAGGCTCTTTATAATGTAACTCAAATCATAAACTTTATTAGACTTTTGAAGAGCTATGAACCTATGAGCCTCATTGGATCAGCCCCCTTTATAGCTTGCAAAAAAGAGCTACCTCCATGAAGTAGTGCTTAATGACCATTTCAACATGCACTTGGGTACTTCAGGATAGTATTGGTTCTCACTGATTAAAACTCGTAAGCTGGTTTTAAAACCTTGAACACTCATTAAAACAAATGACTGGGCAGGATTCCCAAAGGCCTGACTCACTTCCGAATCCTGTTGACCCACTTTACTGTGATTATTTTTCTAAGCACCATTTGCGGCTGTTGATTAAATCTGATCTACCTAACAAAACACCTATGAATTCTAAATGGGAATGCTTGTTTCCCAAAGTCCCGTGACTGGGAAGGGACAAAACCACTGGTTTTGTTAGGAAGCTAGAAAGAGTTCTTGTGACTCCAGCTGCTAGAAGAGTCTATCTTGACCATCTTTTCCAATGCCAGATGGCCAAAAGAAAGAAGCAAGGGATTTTACCCATTTCTTGCTTCACAGAAAGACTACGCAGTGAGTGAAATGTAGATGGGAGCTGGGGTAAGGGAAATGAGATCAGAGGCCACTGAGGATTACCTTGCCCAGTGCCTCAACATTTTTCTTCACAAGTGTAGGCAAGTGAGTTGCTCTGCTTTGTTTCAAAAGTTAAACCAGGGTTCAATGATGGCTATCAACTTAGATAGTTTTAAGAGGAAAGAGGCAAATTAATGGAGGATTAGACTAGCAATGGCTACTAGTCATGATGGTCGTACACTATTTCAGGACCAAAGAGAGCATAACGAGGGCACTATACACACAACTATGTATCTCTAAAGTAACCATGCTGCACTTATTTTGAGAGTATTGCTTTTTTCCAACTTAATTTGGTAGGACTCCTGGAAACTGAATAAGGAACACATTTAAGGGAAAAAGTTCAGCCCACTGGCCCCCAGCTGGGCATCTCAGATCAAAACATCTAGTAACAGAAAATTATTTAATTTGTACATCATCCAAATATTGCCTCCATCAGCTTGAACTCATGTACTGTCCTTTTATCACATTTTAATGAAAATGAAGATCTGACTCAATGGCTGAAAACTTTGATCCAGGTCCTTTGATTTCAGTGGAGAAAATTTTAACACATACTTTAATTTCCCACTGAAAATCTAAGATTTAACTTTTACTGGGTCAGTGTCCCTTCATTGTTAGAATGTTCTTATTGTATTTTTCCTTGTTAACATGGTGCTAGGTTAAACAATGCAGCAACTGCAGTTGTTTTGCACAGCTCTCTCCCTTTTTTTGTCTAAAGAGGTTCACAACAGCCTTTTGGTTCTTAATGAAGATTCAATACCAAGTGATTGTCAAGCTAGTATTTATGAGGAGTTTCAATAGATGGAGACTTCTACAGACGCATCTTCCCAGGTGGCACTGCACTACTGAAAAAAGAACGACTCTCAGCTGGTCCTGAAGTGTTAATGAATTTGCTATTCCAGCTATTTCTACATGAGTTGCTCTCTGGTCAGATGCCTGAGAGGAAAAAAAGAAGAGGAATCAAATTGATAGAGACAAGTCTTGCTTCAGTTTTGTAACTGCTGTAAATATGTTGACTGCAGGAAAGCTATTGTAATTTAGTTACAAACCATTTGAGCCTTTGGGGGTCTCTCACGATATGTCACTCATGATTAGCAGCCTTAACACCTGTCAGTGATATTCTGATAGGATGTGTTCTCCTCTGATCTGGAACCAGTCAAATGGACACTGCATGGTTTAATACTTTGTGGACTGAACACTGAAATCTTCTGGCTGACAAATCATCTATTAACATTAGTTTTAAATACTAACCCTACTCTGTTTTGCTGATGGGGAAAAAAATTCCCTCTTCCTGTTTCCATTCTTGTAAACATTCCAGTCTGCAGCCCTGAATTTGGGGCATCCGCCCACCTTGAAGGTCAAGCCCACTTCTTTCTGCCTCCTAAACTTCCATGAATTTTATCACTAAGAACACAAGCAATTGAAATTCACAAAGAAAAATCAATTCCCCATTCTCTGATAGCCTTTCTGAAGAACAATGTTGAAGATGGGATATTTAGCACAGGCAAACCTCAGTTACAAAGCCTCTGACAAAGAAGCTTCCTTTTCACAAATCCTTTTTATACCCATCCAGCTCCCCCTTTTCCTCCTTGTCTTCTGTTGAGCTGAGAATTTTTTGGGGAGAGGTGTGAAGGAGGTCTGGAAAAACACAGACTTTTGGCACAAGCTTGCAGCAATGTGTCTGCAATAAACAATGCAATGAAGCCTGAACTGGGAAAGAACTGGATTCTACTCTCAATCCTACTGTAGCTCCATGTGCCTGATTACAACAGATAAGGTAAACAGCCACTGCCTCTTTACGAAGCGTGTATGAACAGCAAACAGAGAGGAAGGAGGAAAGCAGATTGGCTACCTGACCAGCTACACCCACTATTTTAAAAAGCATAGATTTGTAACACTGGCCACCAAAGTGGAGGTTATAACAAAAGTGGATGCTCATGAAAGAAAAAGCTATCCCTGGATGCATTTTGGAAGAAAGTTTTAAGAGATCTCTAAAAGGTTCAAAATGTCTTTGTTTACCTATGCAGGACTTACTTGTTCTGGTTATTGCATTTCACACGTGCATATTGCTAGTTTTGAACATAAAAGTTAGCTGAAATATGTTGAACTGTTCTTCTTTTTTGAGGTCTAGGAACCAATCCCTATTATTTCCATGTTATTTCTACCTCTGGTACCTTTTTTTTGTTGTTGTTGTTAAAGAAGCAAAGTCCAGGAACACATCTACTTCATACACTTGTGCTAGTACTCCATGATAAGCAGACATAGGTTTTGTAGTAATTGTGAACATGTGAAGGCTCACCCAGTTGCAGAATTTACAAATCTCTTCACACAAAAGTTTTCTTCAAATGATTTGAAGGATGAAGAAGTGATAGCATCCTGAAGGAGTGAGGTAGGCAGCTATCCAAAGAATGGGACCCATTTACCATGCATGCCTCAGTCAGTAGGAAAAGCTCATAGCTTTGGAAAAATGTTTATACGTAGCCATGAGGTCAAATGGAAATTGTGACAGATCCCATTCTGCTCAGTCATATTGAAATTTGTAACCTGGCCATCAGCTCTTAAAAATTCTAAAGCAAAAGCAGGAGCAAGTTAAACATTTACAAGAGGTTCCAGACAGATCCACACATTCTGCTGATAAGAATATTAGATGGAGCTTAAAAGAAAAAAGTTTTGATATGCATAGCTTGGAATTAGTGCTTGGTCATTATTAGTAAGTTTGTATTACTGTCATGGCTTTGGGTGGTTAATTGCTGTTCCTGTGTAATTCTATAAGAAGGCTATATAAGCTTTGTATAAAAGCCTGTTCACTGGTCAGACTGCCATCTTGCAATCTTTCCAATACAATGTCCAAAGAGTTGTTTCACTAAGCCCCTACTCATTGAACTCTAAAGATGAACAGCCTGCTATGAAAGACTTTAAAGTCCTATATATTATTGCATTCTGTGATAGTAAAGAAAGACATGATCATTCTCTTACGGTGGTCTTATGTCTATGACACAGACTTAGGCCTTTTCCACACCACACCTCAATAGCACGTTCTTCTATTACAGTCCCAGCATTGCCATCCACACAATGGTAGCAGGTTAGAAACTCTCTCTTCCGCGCCCTTCAGACTTAAGCAGATCAGTAGCATTATTGCCACCAGTGTTCCTTCCACTCTCCTCTCTTGGCCACTCTCTTTCCCTGCCTTCATCCCACCCCACCACTCCGACTGAACTTTTTTAGAAGGGGAAAGCCGTACTAGCACAACCATGTTGTAACCTCATGACATGCCAGTACACTACTGTATTTCTGTGCTATAACACTAAATATGTATTTTAAAAATTAACTCAAAGGAGAAATTTTAAAAAAACACAGAGAGATGGTAGATTTCAAACTTGCCACACCATGGGAGTTGCTGAGGGAGGGACAACCTGGGCACACCCACACCCCATCCACTCCTGGATCCACAAAAATGGGAAGCAGTATCAAGTGCTATTACAGAACCACATTGAACTGTCCGATGGGATTGAAGAACTAAAGGAGGCTCTTAACAGATTTTTTCTGGAAATAGTATATGGTGGTTTTGCAACACTTATGGACAGGAGATCAGCTGGATAGTCATGACGTTGTGCAGTAGCACAACTCCTGGACTGGAAATAACTGTGATAACTGAAGCCCCTGTCAGAGCTGCTGATGACGAGCAGCACCTGTCGGTCTCTGTGGCTCTGGATGGAGATGAGTCCTGCAGCTCAAGAGCTCCCCCTGCTGCCATGGACCAAGCAGGCTCGGACGTTCCTCTGCCTGCTCCTTTAGGGCAACAGGGATCCGATTCTGAAGATGCTTTGGAGCCTGTGCCACTCAGCCCACAAACAAGGCGGAGACTCAAGAGAGCTGAGCAAAGGGAGGCGTCCTTGATTAAGTTCAAGAAGCAGTGACTAGCCACACCTGTGTCTTGGGCTATATAACTGCCTGCCTGGAAGCTTTCCTTTGCTTGTGGCAAACCTTCTATAAGCCTTCTCCTTGCCTGTTCCTTGTTTCCAGCACCCGGCTCCTGATATCTTGGATTGATCTCTTGGCTCCAGATGCCTGGCTTTTGGAACTCTGACTATGGCTTTTGCTTGTTGCTCTGGCTTAGGTAAATGACTTCCCTTGAGTAAGTGCTTCCTTGACTTCTCCCGGCAGGACTCTGCTAGCTCTCCCACTCCCTCCTCTGGGCTGTCTCGCCGCCTGGGTCTCTGACCCTGACAATAACCTGCTGCTGTTGCAGGATAGCAACATCATGCAGAAATGACCACAGACTTACGTCTATGGCCATTTCCACAGTAGGGTGCCATCCCCACATGTGGACATGGTCTGAGGCAGTCTGCGATGCATGCTACCACATGGTGCCATTACAGTCCCACTTCTATCATGTCCCCAGCTGTCATGATTGTGCATTATACTTTTACTGGAAAAAATTCAGTAATAGGCCCCTTTTGTGCAATGATTGCATCAGCTGGGGCTGTGCAGAAAGGGGAGAAGTGCTATGAAGATGCTTCCTTCCTTAGTGCAGTACAGGAAGAGGCTGGCTGGACTGTGGAAGGAAGGAGCGTGTCCTGAGCGCTACCATTCATTAGCAGCCAGCCAGCTGCAGAGGAGAGTGTTCAGGAGATCTTCTCATCCTGGCAACAAAGGAACTGCTGGGATGATGGCGGGTCACTGTGGCACGCAGATAAGGTACAGAAAGAAACTCTGACACAGACAGAGACTTATGTCTGTTCCATAGACATAAAACCACTATACCTACCCAAGCTATACAACACCATTATATATGCCCCAGGTTAGAAAGATGGCTTATTCATCACAGACAAGATGGCAAGATTGATTAATTGACTGATTGTTAAAATATTTCTATATTGCTTCCAAGTCCACAAAGACTCCTGAAGCACTGAACAAATAAAAACAATTAAAACAGTAGAAAGATTAAATATATTAAAATGCATTAAAATACTCTTTGAAAACTTTACTTTTACTGAAAGAAAAAAACACTACCACTTATGCATCAACTAAAAGAAAGATAGAAGCATCCATACGTTGGCAAGGGATGCTGACACAGTTTACCCAATCCAGACTGTGGAGTGACTTCAAGGGCTTGTTAAAACCAGCCAGCCTTCTGATTTTTAATAAGAAATATTTTTATAGCAACTTAACCTATATTGTAAGCCACTTTGGAAAAGCGACGGACTATACATAACTTTGGAAAAAAGGTGGAATATATATATCACATGTGTATTTTATTTTCTGTGCCTGTATATGAAATAGTTCAGAATGCAGTTAAACATTTGTGTAATGCAAAGTATGGTATATATGCTTTATGTATATGTTTGAAAGGAGCAACTACCAATTATGCTGACTTTAGGCATGAGACACCAGCCAGGCAGGGAGTTGGGCAGCAAAGACCAGCTGAATCCTCCAGTCATAACAGTGTTTGCAGCTCCTTGAACGGTGCTGACATGCAATGTAGCAGAAGTAAGAACTGTCCGGTACAGTGCTGACTCCTGCAGGATAGCTAGAGGAGGTAGGATGTGGAGTTGTTCAGACCGACAACATGCATTTAGAGAAGGCTATAGTTTTGCCTAGTGCAAAGAGCCTAAAGCCAAGTCCGTGGATAAATTTGGTCTGACATCCCATTTAAAGCATGGCTCTATTCCAGCCGGAGGTTTCTGCTGAGTAAACCCCAACACAGAGCTCCCTCTGTTAAGACAGAGAACTGAGAAACATTTAGGCTTGAAGGGAGTTCCCAACTATAATTACTGTCCCCATTATCCATTTGTACAAACTGAAATCTTTTCCAAAACCTTTGGAAACAACACATTTCTATAGATGGATATACAGCTGAAAAAAATATTGCCAGTTGACTGTCATGGTACCTAAAAACATGCTACAGATGCCAAGTTCTCCCCTTCTCCCCATTTCAGCCTGTAACACATTAGATACTAGAGATGCTAAAGAGCCAATGGAACCAGGTCAAACAGGACATACAACTCAAGGTGCCTCCTAATGTTTCACAAAATTGGGACTCATGCAGAATTTGGAAAAGTTAACTCATTTAAATTGTACTTCCCAGAACCCTCTAAGCTCTATGGAAAGTATTCTCATCTCCCACATCTTCCACACTGGCAGGGGGATTCTGGGAGTTATAGTCCAAAAAAGTAACTTTTCTGAGCTATGCCAGGACCTATATCTACTTGGCGACTACATCTCTGATTTATTAATTAGAAACACAAATCCTTCATCTTCAATCTGTTATAATGCACAAAAGATTGGTGCATCTATTGGTCTCAAAAATGAAAATGGTATTTATCCACTAGGTGAGGCTCTTTTCAATTAGATTTGACCACCAGAAGAAGTTGGACATAAGCATATGCCATGCATATAACAACTTAATCTCTTTCTCTATGGTTCACGAGCCATACAAATGACAAAAAGATCATAAAACTTATTTACATACTTATTCATTCAGTGTTATTTTACAGCTTTTTGCACTAGGCAACCAACATCACTAACTATAACAATAAAAATATACAAACACCATGGGAAAATAAAAGCAACAAAACAAAACCCCACCAAAATTAACATTGACAGTACATAGAAGGAAGAATAGATAAAAAGGGAAAACAATAAGGCACGTTACATCTGTAAATCAAGAAAGGAGACCAGCTGATACTGATGCGGATACCAACCACCTAGGTAAAAGTAAGTTATTGCACCTTTGAATGGTAGGTAACTTAAAGTTACCCAGGCCTCGTGCTAAGCTGGAAGAGGACTATTCCTTTATGGCAAAGGCAAGCCTGACAAGGCATTCCTGTTACAATGGGCAGTGCTGGGGGTGGGGTGGGGTAAAAGTTTCTGTATCACTTTCCTACCAGAACTGCCACCTGTTCCAGATTTGCAGTCAACATTAACAAAGTATAAAAGGGTTAATGCATTTAGCTGTTCATTAATAAGCTTTTTTTTTAAAAAAAAAATGAATTCAATTACATTCACACTAGAAATATGGGAAAATACTATAGCCCTCCCTCCACATTCGCAAGGGTTCAGGGCACAGAACCCTTGCAAAAGTGGAAAATTGCAAATGATTCCCCCATCGACTCCCCCTCTCATTCCCTGCCGGGGCTCCCCCTTTCCCCTTCCTATACAAAACAGAAGGGAATGGGGTGGGAGGAACAAGGTTCTCAAAAGCCTTCCTTTCCTTTTCTGGAGTTCCCCCCTCCCCCTTCTATGGATTTGGCCCCAGGACAACGAAAATGGGTGAGAAGGTGTGGAGGGGGAAACTCCGGAGGAGGAAAGGAGGGCTCTTTCGAGCCTCCCCCCCGAACTCATTCCCTTCTGTTTCACCTCAGCATTAGTTCTCCACACTGGGGCAAAATGCATGGGAAGGGGAAGAGGAGAATAGGTGGGTGGAAGCATGCACGGTCACAAATAACAAAATTTGTGAATGTCAAACCTAAGAATGCGAAGGGAGGACTGTACATCCTATTCCTATTCCTGAAAACATACTGCTAATGTAAGATTGCTTGCTTACAATAAAAACTTTCCTTTAAAGACCTCTTCTTTCCACACTCTCTTCATATGCCTTTGCTTGGTGTGTGCATCCATACACGTATAGGATTCTCATCTCCCACAAGAGGAGAAGGGCAGAGGCAAAGGTGGAAACCTGCAAGTTAAACTCCTCTCTAAGTTACCGAGTCACACGGGGGGTAAATGAGTGCTGGTGGCAGCTAAATAGTCTTTGGGCAACCCTCTCCTACTCAAAAGCAGAAGATGGGGGGAAAGTTCCAAACCAAGACAGGATTAGCAGCACCTCTGAGCACACACTCTCCTGTACACCAAGGGACTTCTCCACTTCAGAAGCCACACAAGGCAGCAACACACAAACAATTCTGCCTGACCGCATCCTTTCCCCATTCCCTCCAAATGCTAAGCACGGGGGAAAGAGATGCTCCCTGACCTCCTCCTCAGGTCTCTTCCTCCTCCTCCACCACCACCACCCTGTTAGCAGAGGACCAAGGAATAGGTCCTATTCCTATTATATCTCTTGTTAATTGCCATTTAGATTTAAATTCAAAGCCTGTACTTACAGCCTTACCAGAATGAAATGGAACAATGACACTGGTGATTTTATTCATCTCACCCACCCTCATCCTGTTTTGAACTTGGGAGAAACAAAAGAGATGCATAGATTTTTGAAAACCCCATTTCATCCATCCCACTAAAAACCCTTCTCTTGCTTTGCTTTTCTCTGTCCCTTATTATTTCACCTGAACCTTCCTCTCTCTTTAGTATACTGATACTCACATGGATCCCAGCAAAAGTCCCAGTGACAAAACATTCAAATTTCAGTTTCGGGGGACCAATGAAGAATATGCAGTGTCTAATGTAAGATGAACGAGGAACATACAGAAGCGAAGGAGAACAGCCCTCTCCAATCTGATCTTAATAATTGTTTGTTCAAAATCATTTAACATTGGAATTAAATAAATGGTCATACTCTAATTATGAGCAAAAATAAACAAAGATTCCCATATCCATTTGCATCTATTAATCAAGACAGGAAATATAAAATTGGCTCCTCAGCATAGTCTCTCCCTTAATTAATAATTCAGTCTAAATATTGGAATTAAATTAATGGTGAAAGTCCAACTTAAGCCACTCAACTAAGTTGAAATAAATTTAATTATGTTATCTCTCTTTAATAGAAAATTTCTAATTTCTAATTAAGCTGAATTCCCAGCTTAACTGATTTTAACTAGTTTGTTCCTATGTCTGGCTGTAGCTACGACATCCTAGACACATCCATACCCACTTACGATTGTGGTAGCAGCTTCAAGACTCTACAGATTTATCAGTTACCTCATCTGGAAGGTCACATTTGCTCTGTCGCCATGAGTTCCTAATTCATACTGCACAGCAGTTCCTCTCATGCAATTAGCCCTTAATACTGCAGCAAGATCAACAGGATTGAGCTAGTATACGTGTTAAATCAACAGGATTTGTACATATGCAATTAAAATAAGACAGTATGTCTTTTTATTCTAAGCTGCAAACACTGATAAAACAAAGGATTTGTATTCAGATAGGATTAGCCCCACCAAGGGAAAATTTAAGATAAACGTGGTTGTGGCGTGGGGTGTTAACTTTCAAAAGGCACATATATTAGGATGAACTTTTTTCCCCTCAATATTTGAATGAGGAACTGTGGAATGGACAGCTGCCAATGTCTTCATTTTTACAGCCAGACCTCATGCTATTTGTTAGTACTAGACAATGTTTGCCTGCCGTCACATCACACTGTCACAACCTTGCTTCAAATGTCACATTAGCAAACTCAGACAAGAAGTGCTTTGTATTAGAACATTTTTTATGCTGACCTTTTGAATGGCCCAAATGATAGGAAAAGATTTTCCCCGCACAGCTGTGCACAGGGAGTCCATACTTTTACAATGAAAAGCAGCACAAGTCTTAATGCTAAAAGATTACTGAAATGCTACACAAAATCTACATACATACACATACACTGGAACCAAAAACTTAAGGGCCTTTTCGCACTACACTGTTATAGTGTTTTCAACACCCTATGGAGTCCTTGGACTTGCAGTTTAGGGAGGGGCATTTAGAATTATCAGCCAGAGAGCTCTTTGGCCTCAGTAAACTACAAGCCCCAAAATTCCACAGGATGTTGAAAGTGGAATAATAGCACCGTAACAGTGTAGTGAGGAAACAGTCCTAAGCAAATTAGGCTGCTATCCAACACTTATTTAACTGAGATCAAGCCCCATGGAGATCAATGGTGCTTATTTCTGAGCAGAGATACATGAGGTTAAAGTTAATGGTTTCAGAATTGGGGCACGGTGTTTCAAGGCAGGCCCCTAATTGAAAATTATACTGTTAATTTTTATTTTTAAATTATCTGTCTCCTACACAGTGAAGAGTTTCAATGAAAGCACAGGTCAGAAAAACTTAATCCTACTCAATACCTTGAATTCACAAGAACAGGTTCAGACATTTCAGCAGCAAGTTCATTGGGCAAGCAATCTACACTCCAATATTGTTTGCTAAGTGCACTTGTGCAAGTTCTCACAGCAGATTCCTTGAGTGGGGTATTCTGTGCTGGCACAAGTCCCCACTCACAGAAGGTGTCACTGTGATTTCCATGATTAATCTATGTTGCAGAGACCATTATTTCCACAAATAAGACGGCAGGCAGAACCTTACTGAACCAAATCTCATTCTGCTAGAAACTAATTGTCTGGAAATCCACTGAACAATTTGGTAAGCTGTTCCATCATTTTTATCTTTGCATTCATATTAGCATATTTATTCACTTGTACCTATTTTATCAAAACAACTTGATTGGACTTGTTATATATGTAAATGCATGAACAGTCCATCTGTGATGGCACTTTCAGTGCTTGGTGTTGAACATTCAGCTATGTAATGAATTGAGAAGCACTGGTATTCTCTATAACATATGTACCATGACTCTTTTTTTAAAAATTTTGTACTTGTCTTTTCCATTACTTATGCTCATTTCTTTGGAAGTTAACCAGAGATTCTGCAATGAATGATAAATAATACTAGAAAAACTTCCTTAAAGATAGTTTGTGCTGCAGTCTGCCTCTACTGATATCCTCCACTAAGCACTTGGAACTAGGCACTGCTGGGGTGCGTTTATTATATTTGTTACCTTTATATGCTATCTTTCGTCCAATGAGCTCAAAGTAGAACATATATAGATTAGCTCCTCCACATTTTATCCTCACAGCAAATATGAAGTCAGACTAAGAGAGAGAGAGAGACTGGCTGACAGACAACTAAGTTTAATGTCTCAGTGGAAACTACAGGTACTAGTCCAGCACTCTAACCCAGTGTTTCCCAAAGGCTGGTCCTCCAAGTGTTTTGAACTTTAGATCCCAGAAGCCCCGCTCAGTTTGGCTAACAGAGGAATTCTGGGAACTTAAGTCCAAAACATCTGGAGAATCAAAGCTTGGGAAGGACTTCTCTAACCAGTTGAGTTCTTTAGCACTATACCATTCCACACACAGTGAACAGAAATTTTGCAGGCCTAGGCAGTGCAGTCATGTGAACTCTGTCTTCTTCTTATAGTAAAGCATCAGAATCCTATGCTAAACACAGGGTGTTTCATGACAGAACTAGGGAGGAGGTTGTCAGTACCTAACGTAACACAGAAGTTCCCACAAGACAAGCAATTTGAAAGCCACTAACCAAAAACCAAAAATAAAATCCTGATAAAGTTAAGCATGTTGAAGCCTCTATGGAATCAAGGGACAATAGTGAAATGATGGCTTAACCCCCATACTTCTGGCAGAATTTTGAAAGGGAAAAATTGAATTGAGCTTCAGTATATTACTCACAACCAGGCAGAGATCTATGTACACTTAATTCAATTTATTTCAAGTGGCTTGAGTACTTTCACCTTTCTACTAGATTAGGGTCAATATGTAATGGTAGAAGAACACAGTAAAAATGAGCAGATTTTCCCCTTCCTTTATGGCTTTTTAAAAAAGTAGTCTACTTCAGGTATTTATTTTCTAAAATAAATGAGCAATGAAAAAGAGAAGATGGGTAATAAGAGTGAGATAGATCATGTCTGGACAAATCACATGAAGTCAAATTAAGTCCCTTCAAACTGTCTCTATAGAACAACTCACACCTTTCTCTTTACCTCTAAAATACTCCTAAGAGCTACTCAAGAAACTGTGGAAAACAGCAATAAATTTTTTTTTACTCATACATGTACTGCTGTGTTCATGACTACAGCATCAAGAATGGCTTGCATGTGTGAGCTGGGCATTACAGACCAAATGCCAAACTTCCATGTCACCTTCATCACAATGTTTTCAAGGAGAAATGATTCACAGGTTAACCTGGCAGTCACATGCAGAGAAGGCAATCAATGTTCCAGCAGGTGTGAAGCTGTCCTAATCATTTTTCATGAAATGCAACTGTGTTCAAATTTCTCAAGACAGAATCTTCTCAAGACTCTACAAAATCTTTTGGGTTTTAACTAGTACTAATTAAAGCCCATTCACAATAGATTCATACATCCTATCAATTTGGCTGGAGGCCCAGAAGAAAAACTGGCTTAAAAAAGAAAGTTGTTAATAGTGTAACATAAAGGAGCAATGACTTTTTTTTAAAGAGATGTTTTAACATGACCGATAGAACTATCAGAGAAGCTTACTGAGCCACACAGAAATGGCTGCAGAAAATTTCACTGAGAATGCAAAGACTAACCTTCACAATCTGCTGCCACTACATATAATGTAACTGTAACAGCCATTTCTTCAGAGCAAAGCAGCATTAGAAAGAGACAATCTACAGCAGAGATGCAGTATGCAGGAAGGGAACTTCCCCCTGCCAGTCACCTAGCCCTTAAACTTTTCTCCTCCAACAGTTCATTCATACTGATGTTTGTTCTTCTGACATTCCAGCAAAGAAAACTCTTCTGGTTTCATTACAGAGAATACTATGCCATTGGTTCTAACCAGTGCATTTGCAGAGGGAATGGCAAGCAATAAGAACTTAGACAATGGTGTAGCCGAAACTACACCCACAAAACAGTTCGAATCAGATCAGTTTTCTCTATATAACAATTAATGTCCTTTCTCCTGACCTACAAAATACCTTTAGGAATTACTCAAGAAAAAGCTGTTTTCTTGTTTCATGAAGTCACTTCTAGGTTTTTTTTTTAAAAGGTTTGGATGGGATGTAAAAAGGTGAGAAAGCCCCCTTCCCTATGTCTGAAAATACAGCGAAATGGCCAATGATAAATGTAAAAACTTAGAGGGAAAACAATGCACAATTTGGGGGGTGGGAGTGAAACTGTGACAGTAATGTGATCTATTCAGTTAGGATCCTGGGGAGCTCAGGTGATTCCCTTCATATTTGCCTACATCTGCCTTAGAGGTCCCTTTTTTTTTGGACTGGTTATGTGTATGACTTTATATATAAAAATCACTTCTTTTTGTTTATTTATTTATCTCTCCATGTTGTTGTAAGCTTAACTGAACACCTGTTGGAGAAGTGCCACATCAATCAATAAATGCATTTTTAAAATAATTAACCGTAAGTAATTTATCACTTCCTTCAATCTGTCAAAAAGAGGCCTAATACTGAAGTTTCTACAATATGCAAATTTAACCCAATTAATTAATTAATTATAATTTGAAAAACAGAATATGAAGTTGCATTCCTACTTCATCTGATCTAGGATTAAGTTGTACTGAACTCAGTAAAATTCACATCTGAATAGATACATGTAGGATTTTGCTTTAAGGTCAACTTCCAACTTTAATCAGTTGAGAGTTTGTAGTGAGTGTGGCTTCTGTCACTAGGCAGATTGCTTTTAGAGACCTTGTTAGCATCACTGCCAAATCTTAATAGCTCTTCAGAAGCACAGAAAGGGTTGTTCAGTATCTAGTAAGTTCTGCTAGATCGTTCTACTTTAGCTTGAAAGTTCAAAGCTGGTAACAGATGGAAGGCTGCAAATGGACAGGAAGTAACATTTCATGTTAGCGTTCCCCTTGTACAACTCTTCCAGATAATGTTGTTGTTAACTATCATCAGTTTGACTTTGACTCATGTCAGCCCTATGAAGGAGAATCTTCCAAGTCACCCTATCACCAACAGCCCTGCTCAGGTCCCATAGACTCAGGGCTGTGGCTTCCTTCATTGGACTTAAGTCTATCCATCTGTTGGGCAGTCTTCCTCTTTTCTTACTGCCTTCTACCTTTCCAAGTATTATTGTCTCTTCTAGTGAGTTAGGCAGAGAGGCCCTTATTTCTCAGATCAGACTGGCAGTTCCACTCTAATAAGGTGGCCTGTCTACATCACTTAGTCCTGACTCCACCCTTTTATCGTGACCTTTGTGTAACAGGTCTAGTGTCTAAGGACCTTTTGGCACTACACTGTTATATTGCTATTATTCAACTTTCAACATCCTATGGTATCTTGGGGTTTGCAGTTTAGGGAGGGGCATTTAGAATTCTCAGCCAGAGAGCTCTTTGGCCTCGGTAAACTACAAACCCCAGAATTCCACAGGATGTTGAAAGTCGAATAATAGCACTATAACAGTGTAGGGCAGAAAGGCCGTAAGTGTTCACTCAGAACTAAACAGTTCATTTAAGGTACTGTGTTCTCCTTATTATCTATGACTTTGGATAACTCAGGCTTTCTCAGCAGTTATAAAACAAACTTAACACTTATTACAGGAACACTGGAAATAAAGTACTTGTTAGCATTCATGTATAGTACAGTGTTGATATATTACATGGTTCAAATTTCTGACAGACTCTGACAATCCCAGCCTTAGATGCCAGTTCTCTGTCTTCTTCTGAGCTGCTTAAACACAGCTCAGCTACTCTCTCTAGTCTAGATCTCACTGAAGGCTCAAGATACAATGAAACTTTGCCTTTTATAGAATTCCTCTCATCCGTAAGCCCCTCCCACACATACCACTGTGCTGGGTTTCATTCTTGATCTGCTATTCCTGTTGCCTAGCAACCCACCATCAAGTTGGTACTGGCATTCCAAATAGCTAACCTCCAAAACAACTTCATCACACAAGTTATGGTATGTCCAAAGTATGACAGTCTCAGTTTCATCATCTTGGTTTCTAGGGAGAGTTCAGGCTTGATTTTCTCCAATACTCATTCATTTGTCTTTTTAGCAGTCCACAGTATCCACAGAACTCTTCTCTAGCACCATATTTCAAATGAATTGATTTTCTTCCTATTAGCTTTCTTCACTGTCCGGCTTTTACAACCATACATTGAAATTTGAAACACAATGGCATGGACAATCCTAACTAGCATTCAATGATTTATCTCTTCACTTCAGGATCTTGTCTAGTTCCTTCATAGCTGCCATTCCAAGTCCTTTTCTTCTTCTGATTTCTGGACTGCAGTCTCCATTATGATTAACGACTGAGACAAGGTATGGAAAATCTTGAACTATTTCAATGTCTTCTTTGTCTACCTTAAGGTTATGTAAATCATCAGTGGTCATTATTTTGGTTTTCTTAAGATTCAATTGTAAATCTGCTCTTGCATTTTCTTCCTTGACTTTCTTCAGTCTTTGCTACTTTCTGCTAGTAGTATGATGTCATCTGCATATCTTGAATTGATGATATTCCTTCCAACAATTTTCACACCTCCTTCCTCCGAGTCTAATCCTGCTTTATGTATGATATATTCAGCATACAAGTTAAACAGACAGAGTGATAATGTAGTCCTGCTAATGTGATGTGGCAGCAAAAAAAGCCGATGAGATTCTAGGCTGCATCAATAGGAGTACAACGTTTACATAGAAGGAAGTAATAGGACCACTCTACTCAGCTTTAGTCAGACCTCACATGAGTACTGTGTCGAGTTCTGGGCAGCACAGTTCAAGAACAATATTAACAAGCTGAAACATGTCCAGAGGAGGGCAATGGAAATGGTAATAGGCTTGGAAACCCTATGAGGAGCAGCTTAAGGAGATGGGTATGTTTAGTCTGGAGAAGAGAAGGTTAAGAGGGGACATGATAGCTATGTTTAAATATTAGTGAAGGGATGACATGGGGTAAGTTTGTTGTCTGCTGCTATAGAGATTATGACATGGAGCAATTGATTTAAACCACAGAAAAAGAGATTCCACCTAAACATTACAAAGAACGTCACGATAGTAAGAGCAGTTTGACAGTGGAATACATTGCCTCAGAGTATGGTGGAGACTTCTTGGAGACTTCCTGGAGTGAAGTGACTAGCGGGGTGCCACAGGGTTCTGTCCTGGGCCCAGTGCTGTTCAATATCTTCATCAACAACTTGGTTGAAGGAATAGAGGGCATACTCATCAAATTTGCAGATGACACCAAATTGGGAGGGTTGCTAATAGGCCAGAGGACAGGATCAAAATTCAAAATGACCTGGACAGATTGGAGAGCTGGGACAAGGCTAACAAAATGAAAGTCAACAGAAAGAAATGTAAGATCCTACACTTAGGTAGAAAAAATGGAATACAGAAATATAGGATGGGGGACACGTGGCTGGATAGCAGTATGTGTGAAAGTGATCTAGGAGTCTTAATAGACCACAAGCTGAACATGAGTCAGCAGTGTGATGCGGCAGCCGAGAAAGCCAAAGCAATTCTCAGTTGCATCAATAGCAGTATGGTGTCTAGATGGAGGGAGGTACTGGTACCACTCTACTCTGCTTTGGTTAGACCTCATCTTGAATACTGTGTCCAGTTCTGGGCACTCCAATTCAAGAAGGACATGGTCAAGCTGGAGCAGGTCCAGAGGAGGGTGACCAAAATGGTGAGGGGCCTGGAAGCCATGCCCTATGAGGATAGACTTAGGCCCTTTCCGCACCTTACCTTTTTGTGGAGGTGGGGGGGCGGCACTTGCGCGAGAAGCCTTCAGAGGAAGGCTTTCATGTCCCTGCTGCTTGGGCTCTGCAGCAGCTTCCTGGTCGTGTGAGCGCCCTGACCACGCCCCGCCTCTTCCTTCCGCAGTGCAGCTTGGTAGCTGTAGGCTGCGCTGAGGACAGGAAGCGTGACCAGCCCAGCTCCAGAGGCTCCACAGGGCAGGTAAGTTCACCCCACGCCCCTGACCAGTGCGCAAGTGTGCACCATTTTCAGCTAAAAGCTGAAAATAAAAAGGTGCATATGCACTGCGCGTCACGCTCTTGAGCCTCGTGTAAATGTGAGTGCGTCATGCAGATCACTCCTCACATTTACGCGATGCTCAAGGGGCCCTTTCGCTTAAGAAATGCCATGCAAAAAGGGCCTTAGAGAACTGGGTATGTTTAGTCTGCAGAAGAGAAGGTTAAGAGGGGACATGATAGCCATGTTTAAATATATGAAGGGATGCCATGTAGAGGAGGGAGTGGGCTTGTTTTCTGCTGCTCCAGAGACCAGAAAAGGAGCAACGGATTCAAGCTGCAGGAAAGGAAATTCCACCTGAACCTCAGGAAGAACTTCCTGACGGTCAGGGCTGTGTGGCAGTGGAATATGCTGCCTCGGAGTGTGGTGGAGTCTCCTTCTTTGGAGGTTTTTAAGCAGAGGCTGGATGGCCATCTGTCGGGAGTGCTTTGAGGGTGTTCCTGCATGGCAGGGGGTTGGACTGGATGGCCCCGTGGTCTCTTCCAACTCTACATTTCTATGATTCTATGATTCTGTGATTCTTCCTTGGAGCTTTCTGAACAGAGGCTGGATGGCCATTTGTTGGCAGTGCTTTGTGTATTCCTGCATAGCAGGAGATTGGACTTGATGGCTCTTGTGATCTCTTCCAACTCTATGGCCCTTTCTGCAACTCACCCATTTTCGACGCTGGGGTGAGGTGCTCGCGCAAGCAGCCTCCAGAGAGAGGCTCTCACTTCCCTGCTTCTTCGGCTCCACACAAGCTTCCTGCTCGCATGAGAGCCCTGCCTCTTCCTTTCGCAGTGCAGCCTGGGACCTTCCCAGGCTGCACTGGGACAGGAAGTGTGACTGGCCTGGCTCCCAAGGCTCCGCATTCAAGGTAAGTGCGCGCGGGGCCCCAGAGAGATGCACGACTGTGCAGCATTTTCAGCTTCAAGCCAAAAATGAAAAAATGTGTGCGTGGTCCGTGTCAGGCCCTGGAGCGTCATGCAAATGTGAGTGCATCGTGTGGACCGTTCCTCACATTTGCGCAATGCTCAAGGGGCCCTTTCACATCAGAAATGCCATCCAAAAAGGGTGTATGATTCCCTTGCCAACTGGAAGCTATTCCATTTCTCCATATTCCATCATGACAGTAGCCTCTTGTCCTGAGTACAGTTTATGCATCATGACAATAAAATGTTGTGGCACACTCCTTTGTTTCAGAGAGAGCCACAGTTTTTCATAGTGTACACAGTCAAAGGCTCTAAAATAATCCATAAAGCACAGGTTGATTTTCTTCTGAAATTCTTTAGTGTGCCCCATTATCCAAGATATGTTTGCAATATGATCACTAGTACATCTTCATTTCTTGCATCTAACTTGGTATCTGGCATTTCTCATTCTATATATGGTAAAAGTCTGTGTTACAGAATTTTGGGCAGGACTTTTCTTGCATGAGAAATTAATGCTATGATACTGTGGTTACTGTAATCCCTGGTATCCCCTTTCTTGGAGATTGGAATGTATGTTGAGCATTTCCAACCTGTGGGCAGTTGTCTTGTTTTCCATATTTGTTGAGATCGATTGATTGATTTGCTGATATTGATTAGTTAGAAGTAGAGTAGATTCTGTCTCTGCAGTTTGAATCAGCTCTATTGATGTGCCATTTGTTCTTGGTAATTTCTTTCTCCCAAGTGCAGCTTCCACTTCACTTTCTAAAAATGGTTCTTCACTTTCTTCAAATGGTTCTTCCTTGAATGACTCTGTCATCCTTTCATCTCTTTTATATGAGGCAACCTTGTTGTCAGTGTTGTCAGTGCTCTTGTCAGCTTCAGTGTATTTTTAATATCGCTTTTTTATTTGTACTTGGTCATGTAACGTGATCCTCTGCTGGTGGTATAGCATCTCCATGCTTGGTTTAAATTTCCATTTGATTTCTCCAGTCTTGTGGAAAAGGTCTCTTGTTCTTTTTTTGTTGTCACCTTCTAGTTCTCCACATTGATTATTATAGTAGTTCTTTGCCCCTGCTCACAATTCACTGAACAGTTTCAATTAGAATTCTGACTCTATTTCTGTCACCTTTTACTTTTGCTTCTCGTCTGTCCTTATCTGTCGGAAGAGTTTCATCTGCCATCCATTGAGACTTCTCTTTCTTTTTGGATGCAGAGAGCATCTTTTTGCATTCCTCCCTAAATGTCCCTGGCTTCAGTCCAGAGTTCTCCTGGCTGTCGGTCAACTAGGCTTAATAGCTTTTTTTAAAAAAAATCTTTAAATTGTACAAACAGTTTGCCTTACAAAATACACCCAGCCACTCTCCTGATTCGTTTTTTGATCCCAGGACAAATTTTCCTACAATCTTTGATTCTGACCTGTTTCCTACTTTTGCATTCCAATCACCTGTGATTAACAAGGAGTCCTGTTTTGGTATCTGGTTAATTTCCTCTTGGATCAAGCACAGAATCTTTCATATTTTTCTTCTTCTGCCTCTGTAGTTGCATCATAAACTTGGATTATGTTTATATTGATAGCTTTTCCCTGAAGTCTTATAGATCTGATTTCGTCAGACTTTCTGTTATAGCCTTTGACTACTTTTGCTACATTTCTCCTCACTATTAATGCCATTCCATTTCATCTCAGATTTTCATTTCCTGAGTAAAATACTGTGTAATTAATTGACTCAAAATGTCTAATTCCTATTCACTTTAGCTCACTCACCTCAAGAACTGTAGTGTTTATACATTTCATTTCTTGTTTTACTATGTCTAGCTTCCCCTGATTAAGTCTTCTCACATTCCATGTCCCTAAAATATATGTTGTGCAGCTTCAGACTTTCCTTCCCTCTCTGAGCATGTCAACAGCTGAACATCCTTTTAGCTTGAATCCAGACGTATCATTAGCCACAATGCTACTCATAACAGTAGCTTGTTGAGTGTCTTCCAACCTGGGAATATCTTCTTCTGGCACTACCTCTTATTTTGGATTGTCTTGTCAGAGGATTTTCAAGGTAAAAGACATTCAAAAGGTGTTTATCCTATGCGTCATTCTGTGCAGTAGTAATAAATGTTAGCTATGGTGCCAATACGGTTGTCTCTGAGAGATCCTCACCCATGTCATTACTACAGCTGCTGCCTGGTAACTGTCTGGCACCTTTAGTCTGGCTCCTCAGCAAAAGCCTGTCTGGCATGGGAAACTCTAGAAGCATCACTGCAACCATCAACATAGCCTCTTGCCTCACAGGAGCACACAATACCACCACCACCACAGAAAGGAAGTGCAAAGGTGGGCTCACAGCTATTAGGATGGGAGGTTTCCTTTGCATTTCGATTTCCTTTTGTCTGCTTCTGTTGATACAAACCATGGGAATCCATCTTCCATGAGTACACTCAGGAGGGTGACCCCCAAACCCAGGGACTCTTTTAGCCAGCCACAAGGAAATGGAGTGTCATCCTTAGATGCACTGAGTAGAATTAGTTGTTCAGGGGTCCATTTCTAGCACTTCCTGTGAGGTGACGCTAGAGCCATCAACTAAAAGACTGGAATGCTATATTTGCTGTAGTCCTTGTATTGAATCATTTACTATCAGTAAACTTTATCGTATAGTAATGATGTGTGCCAGTTTTCAAAACCAAATGAAGTCTTGGGGAGGCCTGTGATTGTAATCTGTTTTAGCATAGAACACAGCCCAAATTATCTGATTTTTCTTTTAGTTAGTACAAATATATACCACTTCTGAAGCATGCAGTGAGAATGTAACAAAAATAATTTGACAGTCTATCATTTCAACTGCTTCTTATAAACAAGACAGCTCAACCAGAAAGACAGCAGAATATTGGTTGATCAAGTGTAAAACATAAGAAACCCCCCCTGTGAAAGAGAGATTAAGGCCCATGCCTGCTTCTTCTCAGTGTGCACCTTTCCTGCAAAGAACCCAGGCTATCGTACTGTTGTTGTAATTCATCATGAATGTATGCAGCTTTGATTAAATTTCGAAAGGGACTTTTTCATTTTTATACAACTGAAATCAAGTCAGTTTTGTTTTTACTATAGCAGCTATTCTTACTTTGTAACTTCTAAGTATTCTTTACTTTTTTAAGGGGGTAAGAATTGAGGATTCAGCACATTGTATTTCTGTTCTTTAATAAAGTTTGTCAATCCACTTTGTCTGTACCTTAGATTACACGTACATGACACCATTTAAGAAAAACAAAACATCACAATATTAAAGGCAAGGGCTTCACAAATTGCATCACCATCTCACCAAAATAAAATAAAATAATTAAAAGTGAAAGTCAATTATTTCTGGGCACTCTGCCACATTTTATTACCACATATTCAGTTAACTTCCTTTCACACCACAGTACAGTGAGAAGAGCTGGTACAGCAAACGCACTTCCAAGCTACATGCTTAGCCATTTATCATCATAACAATATAAAGGTAAAGGTATTAATAAAAAAAATATCCACCACCTACCTTGGAACTGTGTAAACTTGATGGTCCCCATTCTCTCTCCATTTCTGAACATAACTTGACCCTAAATAAAGTAAACAGATACCTTATAATAAGTTTTATGATATCATTATGACATATCAGATTATTCTAAATGACAGTGAGAGCCACTATCTAATTCAGACTTTTTTCATTGATTAAAAATACACTTTGAAATTAGAGACCTAAGTGAATTTAGAGGTAGTGTTACAGAACTCATTTTATAATGTAACCCAATATTTATTCTGTGTGAGGTACCATTAGAACAATACTGACAGAGATGACTCCCACTTTTATGCTGAATAAACTATTCAAATCCAAGTCTATTCTTGTAAGGGTACAACTTTTCCCAAATTTCTGATGTCAACAGGTGAATAAATTACATTCTTACAAGGTTCAAACCAATTAACATACAGGCTGAGGGTAAATTCTTATAAATTAGTTTACAGCAATTTCAAAGCTGTCAAGGAACCAAGAAAGGTGTGAAATGTACACTGTTACACTAAAGGCACTCAGGACAGGCAGGATTTTTCAATGTAAACCATAAGTACAGGAAATTTAGTTAGGTGCAGAGGAGTGTGAGGAATCTTTCTTTGCCGTCTGGCCAGGCTAAGCAGATGGCCAGGCTAAGCCAATTAGAGGAAGAAGTAAGTAAATTCCACATATACTTGGCACAAATGAAACATGCATGCATGCACACACATACTATCCAGATCCTAACTTTCTTTGTGTGTGTGAATATGTTTTACATTCAACAAATACTGTCCACATTCATGACCTGGGGCTTTCTGCCTCCCCCTTCCATCTGCAGCCTCCAATGTCTACTAAAAATCCCTTGTGAATAATGTAAGATGATGTTTCTTAAGCTATCATGTGGCAGACCAGCAGGATTTCTTCACCCCCACCCCATGTGTCAAGGACTGGCACCACATTTTTGTCCATTTACTAAAATTGTTTCTTTCTTTCCTGAAACCTCCAAGGACCGGTAGTCAACGGCTCATAGAATGGCACTGGTCCACAAACCACCACTTAGAGTAGCTCTGATGTAAGATACAGTTGCAGTGGAGCTGCTGATGGAAGAGTGAGTTGTTATATAAGCAACTTACATGAAGAACTTATGATCCAAACCATAAATAGTGAGTAGCCTCACATTCCTACATTTTATCATTCAGAGCCTTGTGTCTTTTGTAGCCATCCTATTAAAAGGCACCTTTTTCTGAAGTGAGTGCTGGAGCACTGGAGGGAGACAACATGCCTCTTACATGTTCATTTGCTACTTTGTGACAATGCATGTAATTTGTTTCCATTGGCATGAGATGCAGTTGTGTGATATGTGTGAGATCTAGGATGGCTTTTCCATGCAAAGAAAGCACCACCCTGAATTGCGCTCAGCAAGTAATAAAGATCTACATCTAAATTAGAAGCAAGTGAAGTGAGAGGAAGGAACACAGCATGTTAGATCTGGTACCTGGCAAAGTAGCAGTGGACTATAACAGCAGTTTTCAGGACAGTGATGCAGACAGCTTCTGCAGATGTTGGTCATCTGCAGCTGATGGGAGCAGCAGTCCAACAAGAGCTGGAGAACCACATGTTCCCCACATGTTTACTATTTGGTTGTACTTCTAACCTTAATTATTGAGTGAGTAAAGGATAATGTGGCAATGTTTGTTACCTTTCTGAAATAAGACGCAAAAGAAGCCACTGACTATTAAAGTTAGATCTAATATTGATCCAAATAATAATAAACAGAAAAGAAAGAGAATGAGGTACCTCATCATCTGTTAAAATAGATCAATCGGTATCTCTGAGATAAAGCAAAATACAGATATTCAGCTCAGAAAATAAACAACGTGAATACAGACTTTCATGTGTTAGCTGGAAAGCTACTGAAATTGTTTCACTGCCTGTCCCTTCCTCATTTCACACACTGCTTTACAAAACACATTTATTTCTATTCTACATTTCGTTTAGTTTGCTCAGTGCTGCAAGATTCCCAGTAGTTTTCTGTCCAAGCACTGACCTGCCATAGCTCTGATGAGCATCAGCAAACCTACATTACCTACATACCACAGGTAGACACATGATGTTTTTACAAAATGTGAGTGCAACAAACAAAAATATATCACTCATAGGGAAGAGACTGGAAAGAGACTGTTGATGAGCAAGGGCAACTGTTACCCTGATTTCTGGGGGTCCCGGGAGGGACACCTAAATGTGCTCACAACAATGGGGAGGGAATTAGCAAAGAGCACTAGTTAGCAATGCGAGAGGCAGGGTAAAGCAGTGAGATCTCGAACCCTATGTCTATGGGGTCAGGCCAAGTCAATGATAAGGCAGAATTTAATAATAATAGTTGTTTTATTGAAGCACAGTCAAACACGTGTATGCAACACACTCACACAAAGAACTATAGAAATAAAAGGTAGAAGTTGGATATAGGGATTTTGAGAGGAGGTTTGGTATGGGAAATACTATACCTGTCCGGAAGCCCGGTAAAAGCAAAGAAGCTGGGGAGCGTGGATTCTCAGCATGTGGAGCTGAGGGGAGGCTCGTCAAATGGAGAGACGGCAATTCGGGAGGCAAGTCACGAGTGATCCAACGAGACGCTCAAAGTCAGGGGTTCTTATAGGGAAAATTGTGGCCGCAAGCTAGTCCGTACTTGGGGATAACGATGAGTTTCGGGCTGGAGACAAAGCCTCCGAAAGGCCAGTACTTTAGCAGATTGTCAATAGAGTGGCCAGTATGCAAACGCGGAGTGCTTGAGAGTTGTATAGTCCGCTCATCTAGCTGCCTGAGCAGGGCAGGGGATCTTTTGTAAGTAGCGTGCATACATAATGTGGTACTTGCCTTGAGGTCTCCTGAAGCTGCATTCGGCAATGACTGGCCTGCCTGGATTGGGATTTGAATGGATCGGCTATTGTCGGTCGCGCATGTGTACGTGCTTGTCCGGATGCCTCGCAAGCACGTGGAGAGGAATGGGTAAAGAAGGCCAAATTATTGATATCAAATGATATCTTAATATCCCACAAGCTCGGGCTAGAAACAGTGGTAACACAACCGTAGTACATATGTGACTGTGACTGGGTCTAGTGATTTTAGAATCATCTTGTAATTTAGTTCTGGCATTAGTATTCAATGCCTTAATATATATATTGATGTGTTTTCTCAGAAACTGGCTAAAATGTCATCATCTGACTACTGTTGTTTTTTTTAAATGAAACACTTTGAAATATATATATATATATATATATATATATATATATATATATCACATTTTAAATAGAGTGCCAGTGAGAAACAATTATCATCTGTAGAGCTAGAGAAGCACAACATGAGCTAGGAGAATCAGTGTACAGAAATTAAAGTTTGAGCTTGATTGTTCTTCAAAAGCAAGTTCTTCACCTTGATCAGAGTTTTGTCTGCTCTGTTCTGCAGTTATTTAATGTATTTGCTACTTTTCTATTGTCAATACGTGGAGATCTGGGTTAGCCAGTTAGCTATGACAGATCAGGTCTGCTTTTTATCTCCCTCTCTGCCGAAGCAACACCCTTTTCTATGTATTTACTAACTCCTGGCTCCCTCTCAACACTTATATCTCCCTTCTGATTTCCCTAAATCCACAACCCTTGTGGATGAAGGGCAAAGTGTTTTCAGGTTTATCCCAATGAATGTGTCACTGGTGGTAGCATGTCTAACTGAGCTCAGATTATATTTTTTAAAAAATATAATAAAATCTTTATTAAACAAACTAACAAATGAAAGGTATTTGGCAATTAAATGTTATCAAACAGCAACACACTTTCAGCTCTTAACAGGCAAACACTTCCCCAATTCTGTCCTCTCTCTCTCTGAAGGAACTCCTCCCCTTTTCCAATTCACAGATGGAACTCTTTCAAATCCTATTTCTGTTATTTTTCTGTTTTGCTGACTCCCCCACCTAGCCCCTCTCTCTGGCTAAACGGGGTTCTATAGTCAGTGAACCAATCAAATTAAATCCTCTCTGTTGATAGGTCTGTTCTGCTGGCTATGCACACCCCCCCGGGTTCTTCACATCTATCACACCCTTTTTCAAAAAGAATTTACAATAGTTCACAACAACAAAAGCTGCATTGAGATCTGTGAAATGAAAAACAGTATAGAAATGACCTAAATAAAACATACTAGAGGAATAGCTGTTGTAAAATCTTTCCCTGCATATGCTATTTCACTGTATTTGGTACAATGGACAGACTAGAGATAGAAAGAAATATACAAAAATATTCAAGAAATAATTCAAAAAACATGTTTCTTAAGTGTCAGGAAAACTTGACAAGAAGAAACCAGGACAAGAATCTGCAGTTTACGACTTATTCTGCACAAAATTTACATGTGAGGTTTTTGTGAGGGTTTTGTGAATTTTGCAAAGATTTTAGCCCCAATTACAGCCGCATCTGTGTTTATTTCACAGAAAATGATGTTTTTTACACAAAAATACCATGTGCAAATATTGTGCAGAATAAGTCCTGAACGATGAATAGTCTTCAACTATTCAACTGTGCAAGTTTTTCAAGACGTTCTCATCATGGTAAAAAAATTACTGAAATGATCTTTTGAGAATGAAATTAACAAAGAATTATATTCCTAGTATAGATGTTCAAAATACTTGTCTCCACCTACAGTGTGAAGTGGAGTTGTCTAGAATCTGGCTGTTGAGTCTCCCCAGCTGATCTGGGCAGAATCTATGTAATATGTAGATGAGCTCCTACACAGATGGAATGTATTTATTGTAGTCACTTAATGTATCCCTTTATTTCTTTTTTATCTCCATACTGGTCAACTAACCGAGCACCTGCTCTTTAGTTTTGTGCATACATTTCATCATGCACAGCTATAAGAAAAAAAGAAATTCGGCCTCCAATACTAATAGTAAGAGAAAATTTATGATACTTAATTTGCAGAAGCAATCCGACAATATGCAGTCCTAGACACAGCAGTGTAGTAAAATATTCAAAGAGATTTTCCCCCACTTTGTGCTAATATTCATAAGGATAATTCATAATTGTACATCATCTAAAACAAATAATTGATGTTCAAATTAGATCACATTTCATCTCCATTTTCAAAATGAACCAACAGGAACCATAGCAGAATATTCGGTATGTCTAAAGAACACCACTAGGAACTCCGTGTGCTCCTATTAATGATGACTAATCAAATCATATTTAATTAAGTGAACATGAGACACCTGCAATGCCAAAGACATTATCTGCATGTAGATTATTTCAGACCGAGAAACTCTAGATGGATGAGACACAAAATTGGTAGATGTATATTAACCTCTGATGAACAAAAAGAAATTGATTGTGGGCAGTGGTCCTCAAACATTTGGAGCAATTCATAGGGGAGGGATGTGTCTTGACACTGGGTCCAGAGTTAGAGCATCAACCTATGTCCTCACTCAAACTATGAATCTGCACAAAGTGGGAGCATTTCCACTTTCAACTGACTGCCTAGATCTATTTGCCAATTAAGAACTGTTACTAGGAACACAGAGTTGTTCTTTCCCCCATGCGACATCTGGGAGATTTTACTTGATATCCTAATAGTATGCTGCAGACCACTGCAGTATAAGCAGGTAAGACCAAAACATATCAGGCACTGGGTAAGCTATACTGGACATTTAAATGTTGTAGTAGGGAAGATGAAAATGTTGATACAGGGTAACTGTTTTCAACAGTATCCTTGTGTTTTTTTAATAACCTTAGGAAGACATCAGCAGAAATATTTTTGTTGTTTGTATGCTTGTTGCTCTCTTAGTGTTCCTCAGAAAAGGACTTTATATAGGGTAACTACAAAGTAAATTAAAACTCCTATATGTAATGGTTTGTACAAGAGAGAAAGGTGGCTGATTCCATTCATCATTCAGGGCCAAAAAATGGTAGGCACCCTTACTCCTAATGTGTGATTTACTCTCTCAGCGGAGGAGATTAGCATGGGCTGGGGTGGAAACACTCAAGAAGCCATTAAACAATTATGGGCTGATACATTTCCTGTTGTTCCCTCTCAGTTTCCAACAAACAGAGAACTGGCAACATCTTAAGAACAAAGATGTATTCCCCTGTTAATAGTTAATGCATCTCAGTTGATCAGTATTGATGAACCATTAATTTATATAATCTTTTTCGGTGTCCATTTATGTTACTATCTTTGCAATAAAGTAGAACAAATGTGGCTGCTTCTGCACTGGATGAATAACTATTTTACTTTGTCTAAAAAAGTCTACCCATCTTTGTATTTCTTGCCTGTGCACTATAATCACTCTTGAGTCCAGTCTCTCATTTTGAGCTGGATGTAGTAGACACAAATTAGGGTGTACTTACACTCACATTATAGCACTATTATTCAACTTTGACTGTCATGGTTCCATCCTATGAAATTCTGGGAATGGTAGTTTAGGCAAGGGAATTTAGAATTCTCATACAGCATGTTCCAGTGCCTCACCAAACTACAAACACCAGGATTCCACAAGATGTAACTACAGCAATTAAAACAGAATAATAGTGCTATAGTTCTGTAATATGAATGGGCCTATTCTGGTATGATGACTCTTGGAGCTTGTCAGGTACTCTGCCCAATCCTTATGATCTGCTCCTAACATAACCCACATTTCCAAGCCAAGAGTCATCTTCTCAGTTTGTGCTGCCTTGCTACCTCACTGTTCAAAGCAGAAGTTCACTTGCAATGAGGCACTTATTACTGCATCTAAGCAACATACATATCAGTGGTGCTGTCCACTGGTACACTGGGGACTTTGCCAAGTACTCTGAGGTTCTTAGGGGACCTGCACAATACATGCATAGCCATAGTGCTGTGTTTAAACACCTTTCAATGTCACTTGAAGACCTGACCCACAGTGGAAGTATGTAATGTGACTGCTGGCTGTTCACACTTTCCATGGCAAAGCTAATTTCTCATCCCTGTTCTTAGGAAAGGCACAGTTTTACTGCTTTCCATTCATGTTCTCTTCTTGTAACTGCATTCCACACCATGGAGGACTTTGAAATACCTTACAACAGCTTAATTTGATCTTGCTACTGTCCATCATAGTCTTGGGAGTCTTTGCCCACTGGTGAGTCAAAACTGGGTTTTAGTGACCAGGGCAATATACCAACCATAACCCTTTCTGGGTAGAGATAGCCCAGCTACAATTAGCCATACTCTTGTAGCCTCTTGTCTTTGAAAACGCAAGATTTTCTGCAAGACTGTTAACAGAGTCTGGAATGGGACAATATGATCACATTATACCATGCCTTTTAATTGCACTGGCCTTCAGTCTGTTTCTAGACCAAACTGAAAGTTTGAGTATTAAAAATTGCAGTTCTAAATGGCTTAGTACTAAGCTATCTTAAGGACCATCTTTTCCCATATATACCTGCCTATACCCCAAGATAATATTTAGATGCCATGCTTTGGATACCTCCATCAAGTTAAATGAAACAAGAGGGTACTAATAATAGGGTCTTCTCAGTCATACCACCTCAGCTCAGGAATAACCACTACAGAGAGGCTTGGCTGGCACCCATTTTTAAATGTTATTTATTAAATTTATATCATGTCTTTCTCCCAAGATGAGATTCAAAGTGGCTTTTTAAAATACTTTTAAATTCTTAAATTCTATATAGTGGTTGCCTCGTGTCCAAGCAGAAAGAGTCTTCACCCTGTCACTATAGAAACATGACTCCATGTGAAAAGCTTTCATTCTCTGAGAGTTTAGTCCTTCCGTTTTTATGCTTTGTAGGTCATACCACTGCTGTTGAGTTACTTTGGGTTTATTCAATGCCTGTTTATATTTTTTTTAAAAAATTGGAGGGAATATTTTGTTAAGTTCTTATACTCTCTGGTTTTAAACTCTGCTTTGTGAATCTTTCAGAAAGCTTATTTGATGTACTGCAGTGGCCTCAATGAATACGGATGACAAGGAAACGTAGTTCTTTGATTTTTCATTCCTCTAAAATGCAGAAATATAGCTGCCTTCTCTCCTTCCACCATACTGGTCTGTATGCACCCATGTTACTTATCATTTGACCAATTCTTTTCTGCTGGAACTTAGGTTTTCCCCACAGTGTTTACTTTATCATCCCTCTTTCTCCTTATTTGGTCAACCCTCGTAATTACTTTCCTTTGTCATTTTTATTTCCTTCCGTCATTAGAAACCTAAAAGAAACATTTTATCAGTCCAGAATTTTACTTCTGTAAATGTATGTGCTAAAATCAGTATATTTCACACTTTCCAGTATTAATTTCTTCATCACACCACAGCGTACAATCTGCCATGTGTGTGCCATGCTTTTGCCAAGATCCTGATATTTCCATGTCACTGAAGTACATGTTTGATTGTGGACAGCTAGTGGAAAGACGGTTTCTTAAATCTTCTCTAAATCACTGATTCCCATCTGCAAATCACTCCTACATTCATATTCACTAGCAGACAAATATTTTGAAGTATAATGTATAGTCCTGCATGGAGAACCCACACTTTATTATGCTGGACTGAATTTGCAGATAGGAGTAACTATATTATTCCATAGATTGTTTTAAAAGTTTTGCTAAAAGTTTTTCAATTTATTACTTGCTGCCTTCTGAAAGGAACATGCAAATTCAAAATACAAGTCAGAAGAACTATTGGTGCAACATGAGTTGATGTATATGTGATGAGACTGTTGGGGTAGGGGGTTAAACATTCTAGGATTTTTTTTAAATCAAAACTTCCGACAAAACCAAAATGAAATAAAACAATGGATAGATCGAAACAAAGCAAAATGAATGTGGACATGCCTCAAAATCTTGAACGTTTTTGTCCCTGAAACACCACACTACTGTATTTCTCAAAAGATATGGGACAGGAATGAGTTACAGTCAACCAAGATGATCACTAAAGTGAAAACCAAAGCATGAGAATAATTACATTTTAATACAAGTAGAGGACATAGAGAAAAGGAAAATATTATTCCTGTCTTGTAATACCACAACTACTTGAGGGTACACAGTGAAAATGACTGAGGAGTTTAGGACTGACAAACTATTACTTCATGTTGCCATAATTCACTACCACAAATTATGACCCACACAAAAAAGATGGCTGTTAAAAAGTCTGAGACAAATGTAAGAATGAGAGGTTCAGTTTTACAACTCAAAAGTCAATGAACTGCTGAAATAATATACTACAAAGAAATAACAGGAGATGATGACTTCATGCCTTGCTTGTGGGCTTCTGGGTGGCCACTGCTGAAAACAGAATGCTGAACTAAATCAGTCATGGTGCAATCCACAATGGCAATTCTTGTGTTCTTACATCCATGAAAGAAGGATATTCGCCTGAAGCCAATCCATAGGCGAAGTTCAAAATGGAATCCAGCCCTTTCAGCTCTGTTCTTCAATTCCCCATCCTACATTCTCATAGTATTAGAAAAAAAGAATAAGTGGTACATCGAAATTTTTACTCCATCAAAACACTCCTAAGAATGTTGCCATGCACAGATGGGAGATCATACAATAAATGGCAAGAAAACATGGGGTGGTTGAAGTGATCAGTGGGCAGATATGCTTGGGGAGAAAAGTGAGGCCACAAAGTGGGAAAATGACTAGCCATAAACATAGTAGTTGGAAATTAAGTATGGAGGTGGAGGGGCAAAGCAGGTCCTATGGAATACTGGGAAATGTGCACTGAAAAAATGGGGACAAGTATGACCAAGCTAAGTGATGGACAGGGAATAGGATCTCTGAAATGAAACACCAAATCACAGGCAGAGAACTCTTCAATGCTGAAAAAGTGGCCATCAATGGTCATATGTAGATTAGAAGAGTGATGCCTACTATTGCCATGTGTGCCCATACCAGACAAAGAAATTTTCCTCCTAACACTGTGCCTCAACACTTACGTCTCCTTGCCACTGCCATGTGGCACAAAAATCTGTTTGCCCTGTCAAAACAAAGATGAAACTACATTGCACCATATTAGTGCAAAAAAGCCCTAACTAATGCAAATTTTTATCTAACCTATACAAGCATCTGTTCAGTATAAAGCACCACATTCATGTGGATATCTGAAGCATATGCATATGCCAAGTGCCTCTTGCCTGGAAGCAAATTGTGACTTAGATACTTTGAAATCTATTGGAAATGTTTAATGCCCCTTTGTTACCTCATTGGTGCTTATTTTTTTTATGTAGTACTTCTCTTAGAGGTCTCTAGAATATAAATGCTCAACAACCACAGCATCATGTTCCCTTCAAGCAGCTTATAAAAAGTAACTTCCCAGAAGCATGACAATTAATTAGATTGTTTTTTCAAGTTCTGGGGTTGAAAAATTAGTTCAGCTCACTTGCTATGTAAGGGTTTTCTTCCCAATCACTCAACTTCAGTTTCAATAATTCAGCAGCGAAAGAAAATTTTTATCATAGCCTATCTTCCATAAAAGCATGCTTCTCTTCACCTATTGTTAGGACCTAAAAAAAAAAAAAGAGAGAGAGAGAGAGAGGGCACCACTGGCCCTCTTTCCATTTGATACCAAAGATGTTGGAGGAGACAAGAAGGGAGGGCTAGTTAGGAAAGAAATATTTTGCAGACTGAGGCCCTAAACACAATAAAGAAGGATCTTGCTCCTTTCTTTTCTGAAACATGTTCCTTTAGCTTGCATTCCAAACATAGCTTTCTGGTTCTGATGAGTGACTATGATTACAATAATGACAAAGTATAAAGGGCAACCCATTGATAAGAGTCTGTTAAGAAGTTCAGGCATCCTAGGCTGCACAACTTGTACAATTCTGCTTTATTTAATCAGCTTATATATCTTGCATAGAAAAAACTTCACACAGTCCATTACTAGCCATGAGAACTAACTAAAGCCCACGTGCTTAGAGGTAGCAGCTTTCCAGACCAAAAGCTGGGGATGAAAAAGAAGCGATAATACACCATTTTGACTCATTAGCAAGCTTCTAGAGGCATTGGCTGATGTTAGAAACAATGCTGGGCTGCCTGACTGATCCAGCAAGGCAGTTCTTATGTTCTTAAGGAGTGTGATCCAGAGGTCACCTGACTTAGTAAGAATTTAACTGATTTGCCTTCTGAATGTTTTATCAAATTAACTATTTTAAATGCATTAACATTCTTTAATTTACTGGACCTCTTGCTCCCTCTATCTTTACCTTTGAAATTGGCATAAATCTACACATAGGAGGTAAGGATTATGCTTGATCAATTAAACACAAACATGCTTATTGCAGTACCCTGGGATTATGATTATGCCATTCTACCACAAGGGATGGATTCCAGTCTTGGCTCAATTGAACTGTGGATGTGTTATGTGTTTCAGGGGAACACACAGTGGCAGCCAGCAGGATGAAGTCAATATAAGTAAGAGGTTTTATTATCCCACTATTTGCTTCCATTTGTCAGCCCTGTTTCTGACTGTTAATATCAAGGAAAAACTATAACCCAAGAAATACAATACACCCCATGCATTCTAATACTGTGCAATTAGGGGTTGTAGTACTTCCTGGCATGTCTCTTGCTGAAGTGAAAGGCATATCACAAGCTGGATTTGCAGCTGCGACAAAGCCCTGAGGCTGTGGCATGCCTCAGTTGGTGTATGTGCAGGACGGCAGGGGCAGGGGAGAATGCTCCTGTGACATGCCTTTCATTTAATTGAAGCACACCCTGAAAAAGTCTGCAGTCTCTTACATTTTGTGTAAGCAGCTCTCTCAGCTCACAAAAGGAAGTTCTTGGTTGTGCACACAAAGAAGGAAGGAACTCAGACTGTGCTTTCTGCAGCATGTTTTAGAAAAGAACCAGGAACAAATCTCTTTAAGAAAACATTTCCGTAAAACACCCCCCCTTTCCTTTGCCATTAGAATGTAACAGTTTCCCTAGAATAGTTGCCCAACAGCATACCTTCCTCCTTGGGAGGTGCTGTCCATAGACTGATCACTCTGAGAAGTCGTAGGCAATGTTTAAAGATACAAGAGTCAGACCTTTCATTTTTTCCTTCACTGGCAAAACTATTCAGTAGGCTGAATATGTTTTACTGGGTTATGCTGCATGAAAAGGGTCAAGAAATGTAATGGTGTCATTGTATGTGGCCTGTCGCCTTCAGCAATCCACTGAACATGTCAATAGCTGGCTGTTTCACTTAGCTCCCTTAAAAAAAAAAACGCACCCTCATTATTTCAAAACAAAACAATGCATCAATTAACTTTAACAATACATCACATCCCTACTTATACCCAAATGAGAGATGCCTGAACAGGTTGAGCTTTAGGTGGGTAACTATCACAGGAGTCCAATAACTGCGATTCCTTTCCATTTTTCTGCAGCATTTCAGGCAGTAAAACATCCTGTTCCTGGAGTTATTAGGCAGAAATGGGCATTCCTGCACACTCTCAGCATGCGTTTCAACTTAAATGTCTAGTCTGTTGGATGCTTGAGTTAGGAGGGGTGTGTTCGTTCTCCCATGCTGGGCATGGCAGTGTGATTCATTAATTTTATTTATTACAGCCTGCCCTCTGTATTCATGGGTTTCTCCTTCATGGATTTGATTATTCTTGAGCTTGTAGCTGCCGCTTGACTACTTCGTCCTCCTCAACACCCCCCCCTGCTGTTGTCTTCTGTCTTGCCAACAATGCCAGCCCATCAAGTTCTTTCCCACCTTGCTTGAGCCAGATTTTAGATCTCTTCCCAACCCAATGTTTCTCGCCCACAAGTCTTGTTCCCAATCCTCCCCTCAATCTCCTGGAGGATGGTGAAGAAGAAGAGTGGGCAAAGGAGTGGATGGGCTAGAAGGAGTTTAAAATCTGGCTGAGGTGAAAGGAGACTGGGATGAGGACTGGGAGGAAGAGGCGGGGGGTGAAGAGGTCCATGGTCTGGGAAGGAACTGAAAAAATGTCTCAGGCTTAGTGATGGCAAAGTGGGAAAGGGAGTGAGAGGCCGGTGCTTTTGGCTGGACAAGAGACAGGAGAGGAGGAGGGGGAGCAGAAGGAGTGTGGTGAGGAGTCGGATCTACTGGGAAAGGCTTGAAAATCTGGCTAAGGCATCACGGTGGCAAAGTGGGAAATGGAGTTGAACGAAAGGAGTCTGTTGTATTCATCTTGGGAAGGGGGACTTACGATCTTCACAGTTTTTCCACTTCCACAAAGGTCCTGTGGCCCTAACCCCTATGAATGTGGAGGGCCCACTTTACATGGACTACATTTGGTTGTTGTATGTCAATCACAGCTGTGTACCCTGTCTATTCCATAGTGGTGTGGGCTCAGAGGCAACTCCTACATCTGCCTAACTCTACATGGGTGCCCACTGATCCACACAGAGAGGCTGGGGGCAGGACTGTGTCCAGTTCTCAACAATGTAGCAAAAGTATATTCCTTAGTACTCTTTTTTCAAAGAAAAGGACAAGAAAAACATGGGAGGGAGCACAGGAGGAATCAGAGAAGATGTGATGATATAAATAAATAGCAGGAAGGAACTAAGAACAATTGGAGAAGCAAGAGAACTTGGGACTGAAGAAGGGGGGGAAAATCCACACAGAGTTACTTGTGGGGTGAATGAATGAGACTTATAAAGAAGTGAAAAGGACTCTTCTAGGAAATGTAACCTGGGAAACCGTGAATACGCAAAATCAGATTGTGAAGCAGAGGCTCTGTTAGGCTCTAGCACAGCATATGAGGCTGGAACTAAATAAGCACATAAGAAGAGTCCTGCTGGGTGCAACCAAAGGCCTATCTAGTTCACCTTTTTCTTCACCCAGCAACCACCAGGTATCCATGGGAAATTCAGAAACAGAATAGCAGTATCTCCCATACATGATCTTTAGCAACTGGTATAAGGAGGATAGTAGCCACTGAAAAGCTTCCTCTTATATGAATTAAAGGCTGGTACCAAGAAATTCTATGGCACTAAATTCCACAATCTAATTATATACTGTGTGAAGTGGTACTTCTATTTATTTGTTTTAAATCTCTCATCGTTGAACTTCATTGGAGATATTCATTACAAAATGAGGTGGCAGAATATCAAGGTGGAAACTAAGACAGCAGGGGGAGCAGAGTGAGATGTCTTTTTCCCACATGCTAATTTTCTCTTTGCTAGAACCAGCAGTCTTAGGTAGCAGAGCCCAGTCCTGGGATCTGTAGGTAAGTGAGGTACCAGAGGAGCTCTCTAAATGCCCCTACCTAAGTTGCCAACCCCAGGATTCCACGGGTGGTTGCCATGGGAATGAAAATGGAAGATAGTGCTGTAATTGTACAGTGTGGATGTGACCCAGCTAGAACTTGAATCATATTAACCATTTTATGAGAATGTCTTCTCACACATGTACTCTGGAGGTAGGAAAGGAAAACCTGAGCCATTATTTCCATCAGGTGTGAGAGGTATCAGCTGAAATCAGTCAAGAACAATAGTTTAATTCTATCCTTGGTTGCTGGACTTTGCTGAAGCAGAAGGCAATGGCCTAGGCACGGTTTCCTGACCTCAAATGGTCCCCACAATAAATTCTGACTTTTTCCCTAAGCCTATTCATCTACAACAGCCCTTTTGTTTTCACATAAGGAACCCACAATTCTTATAAGCCAGTCCATGTTTTTTGAAATGTGTCTAAGTTCTTCTCATTGTGCTTTGCCTTAGTTATACTGCTTCAGACTGCAGGTGAGGAATCTCAGGAAACATTAACCTAGAAGAACAGGTTGTTTAATTGTAACTGTGCTTCTTTGAGTGGTCGTCTGTCAACTCACACAAATGTGTCACTCCTGTTCCTGCACAGCAGAAATCTGGAACACATTCCATGTAGACATCTATGTCCTCTGATGGAGAGAGGGGATTCAGGTGCCCCACAACAACATCCGGACATGTATCCATCCTCTCTGAAGATGATGATGAGAAGTCCAATTCATAGTCATTGTCCCTATTAGATGAACATGAAGAATGAATCAAATCTGGTTCCCTAAATTTTTATTGTATCAATGTCAATGCCACAGGTGGAGAACTCCTTGCTTCTGAGGCCAAAGCTCTAGAAGGGTATACTCTCTGTTTCCACGTGAAATCTCATGTCAATGGTTTCTCTACAGATATATTAGAAGGTAGGTGCTTGCATGGTGGTCTATGTTTGAGCTGGACATGGCTGTGTGTTGGGACATGACTCAGTACCTTGAGCCAATGTCTGTGTTGGTTTTGGAGGCTGATCATGCTGAGGTGGTCAAGATGTAGAAGCAGATGGTTGGGGCTTAGGGCGACAGGAGTAAAAGGAATCCCTACTCTGGAGGGAAGATGAGTCCCACTTTCCAAACAGTAGGGGTATGCCCATGGGGCTTTTGGAGATGTTCCCCACTGCGGTGGGTTCCAACAAGGTGGCAAAGGGGGCTGTCCGAAGTGTCTAAATTATTCTGCCCAGAGAACAATTCTTGCTCTGTCTGGCAACATCAATGAGGCTACAGACTTTGGAAAAGCATCCCTTCCTTGATTTTGGTGGCTGTGAGGAAACTGATCGCAATGTGGAGCTAGTTGATCTTTATGTGAAGTAAGTTCCTCATGGTCAGGTCTGGAGTGAAAGTGTTGTACAGCTAGCACTGCATCTCATTGACCAATCTCTTCTGTCAAGTGCATCAAGGTGACATGAAAAGGTAATTCCTGCAACTCCCCTTCTGAGTACTCCCTGCCTAACTTGCCGTCCTCATTCCTGCCAGGCTATGATGTTCTGGAGCTAGCCAAAAGTTTCCAAGGTCATCTTCCTTCAAGAACTCTGAGACATGAGACAAAACCAGGATGGGAGAGGGAGGAAGCTGTTCCATCTTGTGCACTAGTGATACTATCAGTTCAGAGCAGGGAGAATCTACCAGAAAACTGGTATTGGAAGTCATTGGCAGAGCATGTCTGTCCATCTTCTCCTTTCTTCCTTCACCCTGAGATGGAGATTTTTGAGAATATGATCATTTTGATAGGTCATTTTTTCCCCAGAGCAGAGATATAGCAAGCTGGAGCTGGAGGCACTGAAACTGAAGATGTGGGCATGTGTGTTGGAGTCAGCAGTAATGGAACCAAGGACATTAGATTCAATGCATCCATTTCATCATTCCCTGACAGCATGGAGTACAAAGCACAAATAACTTCCTCTAGGGCATGAGCCCTTGGGTGTGCTGTTCAGCTCCTTAAGGCCTGTTCAGTGAAGGCCTGACAGTGTCTACACTTTCCCACAATGTGGGATTCCCCCAACACCATGAATGCTTATTTGTTATTGGAATCTTGGAGCTACACTGGACACACTTTCTAAAGGGGGCCCCGAAGCCATAAAGTGGTACATTCATGAAGAATGAAAAGAGAGGTTGAAGAAATGATGGATGACAATGGAGCTTGAAGAAAAGAAGAACGGGGCTGAAGAATGATGATGACACAGCAAAGTCAAAGAGAACTACTAAATTCTTTTTCTCTCTCGTAGATAGACCAAACAGAGAGAAGAGATGAAAGGTGAAACATCAACTAAGAGTTTGAGGCTGGTAGGAGCATGGACAACAGAGAGGTTCCTAATCTTGCTGTTTACACTGTGATGGCTAAAAAGAACTGAAGGAAAAGGACACAAAGAACGCCAGACATATGCACAGAAGGTGGGCTGAGTGGCCACAAAAAAACAAAAACAAAAAAACCCCCAAAAAACAGTGTAAGAGCGTTGGTAAGTTCTGAATCTCTGTTGCACAGACGCAGGAATGACCCATTTGTGTGAGTCACAGACACTAGAAAGAAGAAACCTTCTTCTCAGCAGGCTAGTATGTTAACAAATACAAAGGGAGAGGATGACTTTCATCAATTACTATTTAGTCACATGAGGTCCCACTGAAATTATACAACACAGACACAGGTTTACTACTTCTTTAAGAACTATGTCTGAGATCTAATGATTATTTATTTGTCAGCCAGCATGAGGTGCCCAGATATGTTGTTCAAATGACTAATAACCCTCACCATGAGAGATGAGCGCCCTGCTCCAGTTTGAAATTTGTCTAGTTCAAACAGCAGATCTCATCATGCCTTAGGTTTGCTACATTGAAGAGACAGCTCCTCCCTATGTAGTTAATTATAGATGATTAATCAAGACACTGCCTTAACTTCTCTTGATAATTTGAACAGACAACGTTCCTTGGAATGGAGAAGAACCTGTACAAGAATGCAAAACGAGCAGCATTTGGGCGAAGATGTGGCAAGACTTGCCAAGTGATGGTGGGGCAGCAACGTTTTTTTTCTCCACTGGAAGAAGTTTGTCCACCATTATGTTATTGTGTTAGTTGTTAACTGCCATCAAGTTGATTTCAACCTATGGAGACCCTATGGATGAGAGATCTCCCAGTCCCCCCATCTTGAACTGCCCTGCTCAGTTCTTGCAAATTCAGGGACATGTCTCCCTCAATTGAGTATCCATCTGTAATTCAGTCTTCCTGTTTTCCTGCTGCTTCCCACCTTCCCAAGCATTACTGTCTTTTCTAGGGAGTCATTTCTTCTTGCTATATGGCCAAAGTATGACAGCTTCAGTTTAGTCATCTTGGTTTCTAGAGAGAGTTCAGGCTTGACTTGCTGTAGGACCCATTCATTTGTGTTTTTTTTAGCAGTCCAGGTATCTGTAGAACTGTCCTTCAGCATCACATTTCAAATGAGTTGATTTTCTTCCTATTAATTTTATTCACTCTCCAGCTCTGACAGCCATATTAGAAATTGGAAATGCAATGGCATGAACAATCCTAACTTTTGTATTTAGTGATATATCTTTACACTTCAGGATCTTGTCTAGTTCCTTCATAGTTACCACTCCAAGTCCTAGTCCTCGTCCTCTTCTGATTTCTTGATTGTAGTTTACAGACTAATTAATGACTGAGCCAAGTTATGGAAAATCCTGCACTAGTTCAATGTCTTGATCATCTGCATTAAAGTTACACAAATCATCTGTGGTCATTATTTTTGTTTTCTTAATATTCAGCTGTAAGCCTACCTTTGTACTTTCTGCCTTGAATTTGTTCAGTAATTCTTCCAAGTCTTTGCTGTTTTCTGCTAGCAACATGATGCTATTTGCATATCTTAAATTGTTGATGTTCCTTCCTCCAGTTTTTGTGCCTCCTTCCTCTGAGTCTAATCCTGCTTTACGTATATGTTCAGCGTACAAGTTTATATACCATGATCATTTTAAACAATGATCCAACTCTGTCACCCATAACTGTCCCTTAAACTGCCTTGTTTAAGTGCTGATTCTTCTTTGCTTACCTCAATGCTCTCTTCCAGAACATTGACACGGTATAATTTCACATTCTTCTTTCAAAAGCTTCCTCAAATCTTGCCCTTTTAAAAAAAAAAAAAACTTTTGGCTCATTTCCTGCATTTGTAGATTGGTCTTCCTTTGGACCTCCAGCTGGAGGAGGATCTCACCCATTTTCGTAAATGATTGAAGACTTTCCTCTTTGACTCTCTATCTTAAGTCACTGAGATGTGTTTAGGTGCTGAGATGGGTGGTGGGGTGTTGGGGATTCCATGCCATGTATTGTTGTGCTTTTTCGTTTTAATCTCCTTGTCCCTGGTTGTATATGTCGTTGTTCTGCCCTTCAGTGGAAAGGGCGTTATAAATAAACATTATTATGATTATGATTATTATTCCTCAACTTCAACAGAAATAAACCTTTTACATTCTTAATGCATTTCTGCATAAACTTATTGTATCATCTTAGCCTCCCCAAACTTTTCATTCCCTCAGCTGTCTCTTAGCAGTTGGGATTTAGACACGAACCCCTTCTTTTACTGATTGCCCAACCTGAAGAAAGTGGTGTGTATAAACCTGTCTGAATCCTACAGTTCTCAGAGGAAGGCTTTCCACCACCCTCCCAAGCTCTTCAGGTGATAACACGGGAAAAAGTCTTCTTTGTGGCTATAAAAATCTCACCCAAGGGAAGCTCCTTTGGCTTCTCTCTGCTCTCTATTTGCTGGCAGACAAAATTTCCATTTAAACAGGCCTTCAACCTTTAATCTGATTGGGGTAGAAGGACATGCAACAGATATGTTATTTTAATATATAATATATAATATTAAAAAGGTAACTAGTTTTTAAAAATCAGTTTCATGCATGTTTAATTCTTTTTAAATGATTGGGTTAAAAATAATGTTTTAATTGGATTGGTGTTTAATACTGTTTTAACTTTGTATTATGTGGCATTTTAGCTATTTTATTTTAACGGATATCCTAAGAAGAGGAGAAAGAAGAAATGTAAATAAATTCAATTCAAATCAATCAATCAATAAAGAACATTGGATGTCTAATAACAATTCATAATAAGAGTATATTTTCTAAAATTACAAACGGTGAGGTCTTTTCTTTTCACAAAATAAAAAATATTTATGCTTAACTCGGAACCTGTGATTTTCCCAGGCATCAGATTCTCCAAGGAAGTCAGCCACAGGACAGAGACACACCCAGATCTCAAAGGGGTGGACTCTGTGGTTGCAAATGGTGAGAGGAAATATTATTGCCTTCTTTTACTGCTTTTGTTTCCAGTCACCTCATTGCTGGGGCAGGGGGAGGGGAGAAGGGACTCTAATATAACTTTTCTTCACCTGCATGTGTTTTTTCAACCATCTTTGCCTGATAAAGAAATCAATCAACTCAAAAACTAGTGTAAAGAATTTGGTGACTTCTAGCTGGCCTAATAAAGGCGTCACCATATACATACTTTGGATTTTATCATGCAGAAGAGTTAAATAGATCATTAAACACGTGAATAGGCAAAGATTACTTTTTATAGAGAGAAGCAAGCATAATTTCATGCAAGCTCCAAAAGAGATTTTGCAAACTATGAAGAAGTGAAGTGTGCATGTCATTTGGAAATCTATGGGCACAGTAGAAGAATCTGTAACCAAATTCCTTTCTCTGTTTTGAATCATTTTTTTCCCAGGAGCTGATACAATGCCACTGCAGGAAGGAACTACATCATGGAATAACCCCTCCTCACTCTGTATTTTGTGTTAACATAATCCCACTGCAGCAGCATCTCAAAAGATCAACAAAAGTAGCTATCTGTTTTTTTTTATTTAATGTCTGTACAGTAAAGCAACCTGATAACAAGCCATATCAGCAATCTTATTTATAGGCTGTTTCCCACAGTACAAAATATCCTCAGACTCATACAGCCCTCCCTTCCTCAAGCTGCATATATCTAAAAACCGGCACATGCATCTCCATGCAGTATTCAGCACAGAGACAAAAGATTCCCCCTGCCGCAAATGTACTCCTTCAGGAAATCCTAATCTATCTAAGTACATAAACACACCAGTGATCCACAGGGAACTTCAGAATTCCCAATAAAGTTATACATGAAAAGGAGAAGTAAAAAAAATATAATGCCACTAAGAACAGAATGGTCTGGAATAGTTTTGACATCACTAGCAAAGAATATCATTGAGAAGAAGGTCACAAGAAATCTGATTTGTTTTTAGTTTTTTTATTTAGCTCCCAAATGACTGCAAACAGAAAACCACTGCCAATTTGAATCTCAGCAAGATGATGATGATGATGATAGGAAACAGAAGCAAAGGAAAACTGGAACACTGAATATAATATTACATGCACATTTGATCTACAGAAGAAGTTAGTGAGCCTGATCAGAGTTTGAACAGGAAACTGAGAGAAAAATCAAGGACAATACAAAAATACACATAGTAACAATGAAGCATTATTGTAAAAATGTGACCCAAAAAAATGCTTCCATCAAGTCCTTTGCCTTCAATTTTTTTAAAAAAATAAGAAGAAATCTCAAGACCACCACTACCCCATCACTGCCACAAAGTATTGATGAAGCTTTTAAACATAGGATGAATCAAAGATGAAGTTGAATCCTGATATTTTCTTTCTTGAATAATTTCTTTGAACACAGGTTAGAATACACATTAAAATCAGGAATAAACATTACAAAACTGAAGGGATTAGTTGTTCTTTAAAAAGAGTGTATTTTTTTAGAAGCCCAAGCTAACAGTAAAATTAAAAACAAATATTAACCACGAACGTTGCGTATTATATTATTATCACAGATTCTACATGTATTTTACAATCATTGTCCCTGGACACATTTTATATATTTCAATCTGTTTTACAACCACAACCTGATCAATTTGCAAGTCTTATCTGTTAATATACCCATTAATACACCCATTAATTAATTCAGTGCATTCAGGTCTGTGAACTCACTGTTAATATAGGTAATAAAGGGGAGGTAAATCTATATACCTGAATGCTTCTTGATTACTCACTTAATCAATTGAACATTTTGTGTTAGTTTGTCAAAAAGGGTCATTTCCCAGATTTTCAGGAACCAACCTTCTACTTCTTTCATACTGTAACTATCCTAGGCGCTGCTAGTAATAGTCTGCATCCAGTTGTTAGTCCCACAGAGCAAACCCCTTGAATCAATAGAAACATTTTATTCATCAATGGGAATACTCTACTTGAGACTAAGCACTGGATTTTGGACAACAAAATTAAGTCTTTATGTAGCAATTATGCTGTATTTTTTGTGGATTTAGTGTATGATCTATATTTTGATCCCTATTTTAGCTCATACACCAGCATTTTCATTGTCTAGAATTGCTCTATAGAGCCAGCACAAATTAAGTTTACCTCTGTGATTGCAAAATATGGAGGCAAAAGCAGCCTAACTCGAATAACTTGAAAAACCAAATACACAGGTACAAGACGGGAGATAGATAGCTCAGCAGTGCTATATATAAAAAAGACCTTGGAATTATTGTTGATCATAAGCTGAATATGAGCTGGCAGCATGATGCTACAGCAGAGAAGGCAAGTGCTATTTTAGCTTGCATTAATAGAACCATAGCTCCCAGTCAAAGGAAGTAATAGTCCCATTATATTCTGTGCTGATCAGGCTGTATCCAGAATACTGCATTGAGTTCTGGGTGCCTCATTTTAAGAAGAATACAGATAAGTTTGAGCAGGTTTACAGAAGGGCAACAAGGATGAGAAGAGGAATAGAGACCAAAACATATGAAGAAAAGCTGAAGAAGCTAGGCATGTTCAGCTTAGTGAAGAGAAGGCTGAGGGCTGACATGACTGCACTCTTTAAATACCTCAAGGGCTGTCACAGAAAGGAGGGCTCAGAGGGCAGAACCAGGTCTAATGGTTTTAAGTAACAGGAGGGTAGATTTCAACTGCACATTAGAAGAAAGTCCCTGACAATGAGGGCAGTTTGGCAATGGAACCCATTGCCTAGAGAAGTGATGAAATTTCCTTCTCTGGATGTCTTCAGCTCAGGCTGCTTTAGCTAGAGAACCTGCACTGAGCAGGGGGTTGGACTTGATGGTCCATGAGACCCTTTTCTACTTTGTGATTCTAATATATGAAAGAACTGCAGTTATACTCAGTGCATGAGAGCAGCATTGGACTGGAGGAACCTAATGAACTGACACTCATATCAAGAAAGGTAAAGGTGTTGTGCTTAGTAGTTAAGCCTCCTAGCTAATGTTGTTAGTCCTTTCCAGATGCTGCCAAATTTCCTCTGAGGAACCGGATGGCCAGTCAGGGATTCTCATTAACCCAACAGAGATAACAGAAGTAAGTGATCATTGCAGCTTGAAACACCTTTTATTAGCTTTGGATACTGTATCAGGCATAACCTTACCTGGATGTAGACAGCATGGCCGCTACTAACCATACTGTGGATAGCTTCTTGTTTAGATCACTGTAAGGTGTGGTATGTGGAGCAACTTTAAGTGCTGACCTAGCAAGTTCTCATTCAGTGGGTCTACTTTGATTTAGGTATCTGGATTTTTTTAGTTTTAAATAAATTTTAATATTTTACATTGCATTCCAATGTTCTGTTTATGAACCACTTAAAGAAGTTGGTATGCTTCCATATCTAATGACATGCTTCTTTATGCAACACCAATTGAGTCCATGCTGGTGATGTATCTAGTGATGTACTTCTCTATCCAGCACCAACTGAGTCAATACTTTGTTTCATTTGCACTGTAGCCCTCCACTGAGCCAAAAGTCCTACTAAGGAGGGTTTTTCAATCCTATAAAGGAAATTTTTGGAATTTTATAGGAAGGAAGGGCAGAGTGACGATTCTGGTTGAAGCATGAATATCCACTCGAAGTATAAGTAGAAAAAAGGTCTGAGCATGACTAAACAGCATTTTTCTACTCTGTAAAAGCTTGGTTTTTTTTATGAAAAGTAATACAAAAACACACTCATATGGAACCCCTGTTGGTAGACTCAGTCCCAGGGGAGCGTAATATTTAATATCAAAATTATTAAGCCAGAGGTTCACCAGACAGGAACGTAGACATCCAGGTCTAAAATGAACCACAACTAGCGAGGTCAGACCAACGTTCCTCCAATCACGTCTCCAAGAGGGAAACCTCAAAAGGCACGTAGAAACACACTATAGACCATCAACAACAATAACACCCTGAGGGGACTACATGTCCTCTGGATGAGATTAATGATTGTAATAGCAAGTAATACAAAAACGAGGTCTATTTGCATGATTCGGCCATTGTCCTTTTCCAGGAAAGGGTCTGCCCCTGAGGAACATTTTGTCCTATAATTGAATCCCCTTTTGGGACCCTCTTCGGAGAACTCCCATGCTTGACTAGTGCCCCGACATTCTGCTAGTCGAGAGCTCCCCTCAGCATTCTTCCTCTGCTGAGCCACCTTCGCCTTGCTTCTTCCTGAGCCGAAGACTACAGGATCAGGTGCAGTATAAACCGCTCTCTTTCCCCCTGCTTTTCCCGATCTTCGTATCTTTCTGACTCATTAGTCTTTGTGCACTTGTGCGAGTGACTGCTTCGCTGTGTGTATGCGTGTGGATATTTTGCTAATTCTGCTAAATAAACTACTGACAATTGGACATTTGGTCTAGCTCTCGTGTAGTTTGACTCTGCAGACATAGGATTCAAGATATCACTGTGTTGCCCTGCCCTCCGCTTTGCTAAGCAGCACTCCACTAATTTCTCCAATCTTTGTATTTTTGCAGCAAATCTGGGTGTCCCCCAGGGACCCCCAGAAGTCAGGGTAACACATACTTTAGCTCAAGCAAGGACCACCTGTCCTGTTTCAGGCTTGGATCTGAGTGCTAGTCAAGACTATTAGGCAGCAGTCCATAATCTAGGCCAACCAAGAATACCGAGTCCTTACTGTAAGGGTGCAATCAAAACCCAAGGTCAAGGTAGCCATGGGTTGTAAAGAATAGATGAGATGTAAAGATGAAAGCAGTTCAACATCACATATAGCGGTTCAGAATTCATAGCACTCAACAGTCGACCAAGTAGTATATATTAAAATCTGTCCCAGATCACATGCAAGATTTCTAGTGGAAAATCAGCAGAGCATTGTCCGGGATAAGGTAGGCAGAACTAGTAGAGACAATGTTTCAACAGCCCCCCTAATTTCAGACTGAATCTTTAAAGCAGAAACTGCCAGAGCCCACCTAAGATCCAGCTGCAGTATATTAGAGGCTTCCAGAAGAAGTCCTTCTTTTGAAGACCACCCAATATATAAGGAATCCTTTACATATGGAGTAAAGTAGCCAGGCACACCATCTGTTCTCAAGAACTCTGTCTTGGATGTGATACTTCCTTGTGCAGAGATTGAGCCCCAGTCACCTTTCCTCTGGGGCTCCAGACTCAGTCAGTTCCTAAGTCCTCTTCTGGCAAAAAAGCAAGGACATGGAACTTTATCATCTAGCAATTACATATCACAGCAATTACATTTTTTAAAGAAATGGAAACATACCAGTTTAGAAACAATCATTATCACACTGTCTCTGCAACAGTGCTGTGCTGCCGGATTGGTGATGCACATTCCCATAATAAGTCTTCCACACCATCCCAGCGACCCTGCCTCCCTTCCCGTGTCCAGCTACCCAGCACATGCGCAATTGTGCAATCTCAGCACATTGTGATGCTTCGTCCCATCATTTCAGCATTGTTTTTTCCTGTTTTGCCACTATTTCGGCATTCTGATCTTCCAAAGTCATAGTTTTTCTGGCCTGCGGTTATTTCAGCATTTCTCTCTTCCACAGTCACAATTACAGCAAAAGTAAAAAAATAATTAAAAAAATGTACTGAGTAAAAGTATCCTTGTTCACCTGCTCACATTGCTTAGGGATAGGGAGGGGAACAGGGGAGAAGAATGTCAAAACAGAAGCAAACTGAAAGGATCACATAAATAGGCAATAGTGGAAAAGCAGCATTACTGAAGCCATTAATGGGTGTTTCCCATGAACGAAAAGAAATGTCCCAATAGTGATGGGAATGCAATCCAACAATGGGAGAATGATGACTTCATGTGATAAGAGAGAGATCAAAGAACAAACCCAGTTGAATCATGCAACAAACTCAGTGTGTAATAACCCCATGACATTAAGAATGTATCAAATTCACACCCAGTTCCTGGTATGACAGGTATTTATCAATATAGCATGTGACTGTACAGTTTTTCTGCCTTCTGGTGGAAATGTACAGATTTTCCTGAAAACACACATGTATTTTGCATTTGTGTACTTATGAGTGAGAAGCTGGACAGGACATCTTGCTAGTCTAAATGGGTCCACAGGTGTGTAAGGTTAGAGAGGACACTCAAGTATAATGCTTGAAGGAGGTGTAGTTTTCCACTTCTGCAGAGTTCCATTCCAGCCTCCTCTGCCGTGCTGAAAAACATCCTTGGGTCATGAACAACCAAAGAATTGAACCCCAATATCCTTTACGGTAATGTCAGGGTTAATCTCTCAGGTCACATAATATTTACTTGGTGCCTTTAAAGATATTGTCACTCCAAGCAACTCCTTGGGCTACTTTATTAATCAGGTCAGCTCTGGTCTGACAATTCCTGGCTTGACAAATAAATAAAATTATGCAAGGTGTGCAGAAAGAGGATTAAGGGACATCATTTTCAATGAAACTCATTAGTGAGAGATTCAGAACAGGAACAGTGTAGCAGAGGTGGGAATTATGTGGTCTTCCAGATGTCATTAGACTGCAAGTGCTAGCAGTCCTAGCCAACATAGCCAATGGTAAGGAATGTCAGACAGCCAGCATGAGGTAGCAGTTTGAGCGCTGGACTACGACCCTTGAGACCAGGGTTTGATTCCCTGCTCAGCCATGGAAACCCATTGGCTGACTTTGGGCATGCCACACATTCTCAGCCCCAGAAAATCCCTGTGATAAGTTCACCTTAGGGTTGCCATAAATTGGATAAGTCGGAAACAACTTGAAGGCACACAACAACAACAAAACAACAAAAACAACACGGAATGCTGAGAGCCAGTGTGGTGTAGAGGCTTGAGTGTTGAACTAGGACACTGGGAGACCAGGGTTTAAATCCTCATTCAGCCATAAAAATCTACTGGGTATCCTGAGGCAAGTCACACTGTCTCAGTCTCAGAGAAAGGCAAAGGCAAACCCTCTCTGAACAAACTATGCCAATAGAACCCTGTGATAGGTTCATCTTAGGGTTGCCATAAGTCAGAAGTTACTTGAAGACACAGCAACAACAACAACAAAAAGAAGAAATGCTGAGAGTTGCTGTCCAGTAGCATCTGGAGGATCTCTACAGTATACCTTTAGTTTAAACTATGGAACTTGATGTTACAAGATGTAACGGCTACCTATATATACAGTTTTAAAAGCAGACTGGACAAATCATGTAGAATATGACAGAATGCCTCTAAATATCTTTTGCTGGGAACCTACGGCAGCAGAAGGCTATTGCTCTCATTTCCTGCTTGTAGCTTCCAAGAGGATCTGGATGAATACTGTAGGGGAAAAAAATGCTGGACTAGATTGGCTTGGGGTCCGATCTTGAAGGCTGTTTTTATGTTACTTACAGGTACTCTGATATGTTATGAATGCCAGGATGGTAAGCGGCTATGTTTTCCTTGCTAGGAAACCATAATGAGAATTGTTCCTGGTTGCTATCGGGGAAAAAGGCACTATACAGGTAGAAAGCTGTATGAAAACAAATTCAGCTGGAGACATTTTTATCATTGTAAAGATGCAATGATAGAAAGTGCCACCTACTGAACTTCTTTCTCTAGTGGTTGCAACCACAGAATTTGTGATAATTATGATAGCGGAACTGACTTTCTCCATTATCCTACTTTACAGCTTTACAAGTTGCCCTTCATTACAGATGTATCAGCCAGTGTGCTTTATAAACAGACAGATTGGCTCAGTGTCATGGGGAAGCAGTTAGCACCATGCAATGACTAGGTGAGTAGATAAAGCCAATCAGACTTCTCAAAGGGCTTTCAAACTGACAGCCCACCAGATAGTTTATTGGGGGGCGGGGCGGGGTTGTGTGTGTGTGTTTGCACCTTTAAAGAAGAGGACCAGTGAATATCTGTGGCAGTGGGTCAAGAGCCAAGAGAAGGCCCATCACAGAAAATAATAGAGGAGTCAGTGTAAGCTAGTCATATTAGGGAATTTTTGTTTGTTTTCTTATTGTTATGGTAGATAACTCTTGATACTTCCACATGTTCAGCTTAATGAGCAACTCCCACGGAAGAGCCCTGTGGTTCCCTTACACCAATAACATCATTCTTAAGGTATGGTGTAACCTTGTATGTAATAACATTTTGCTTCTTACCATCAAGCATGAGCATTTGCAACTTTAGGCCACCTGCTTCCCAGTTTGGGATTGTGTGTCTAGTCTGTCTTCTGGCCACAGGAAAAGGAAAGAAACACCCTCCAATAGGAACCCATTCCCTGCCCACTGGAGAGACAGACAAAGGGAAGGATGGAGGTGGCAGCAGCAGCAGACACAGCCTGTTGAGAAACTGAACTGCTCCTTGAGGCAGGAAAGGATTGGAAAAGATTTTCTGTGAGGTTCCTTTTCCTTGCTCAGAGGAAAAGCTGATCAAAACCTCTGAGAGAAATTCTTTGAAAGAAAGTTCAATAAAGCAACTGAGAGAAGTCAAATAAATGAGCTACTCATTTATAGCAGGGGTGCAAGTCAAAATCTATGGTAATTCTTTTGGTAAGATACCCACTTCAGAGGGAGTAAAAGAGGCAACAGAATGAGATGGGAAAGATGGAAGCAAGCAAAGAAAACACTAAAAGGGTAAGGGTTTAATAATCTATGTGCAAGACTGCATTCCTCTATTTTGTATCAGCCTGGAAGTGGTATTTACATCTTAGTACACCTCTGGATTACTTAGCTGGCTGGAACTACCAGACAGCTGCCACTTCTTAAAAAACAAAACAAAGCAAAAAAACCCAGGTGAACTGTATACTTAAGCCCATTCAATACACTCTGGTTGAATTCCAGGTTCCAGACAAGGCCTGGCAGCAGACTCTGGAAGTATAGTCCATCAGCAATCTATGCAACCACAGTATTGGGAGAAGAAAAGGTTGTGGGGAATGCATTTAGGAGTGCTTTTTCCCTTGGCTCCCTGTAAAATGTTTATGCTCTTAACAAGCATATAAATACCAATCAAACTGAGAGCACTCTCTTATTTGAATGAGATACCAAACAAAGTGATACTGCTCAGGTGCTAAATTTAGATTGAGATAGATATACAGACTAAATCCTGACAACCTAGTAGTGAGATCAAATTCTACTATGGCTGCCCGATGTCTACTTTATTGTCACATTATTCTGTGCCAGTTTAGCACCTGACACGCACTCCATCTGTTTCACCACTGACTTTCTAACTCAAACAGTCACTGCTATCAACAAACGTAGGAGGGACTCCACGTTGCTATGGTGAGGAGGAGGGGAAATTAAGAACAGAGACTGTTTGGAACACAACACTTTTTCCAGAACATTATCCAGAAGGACCACCAATCTATTTTAAAATGTATCTATTAATTTCCAGAAAAATATTACTATACTGGAAAGCCAAGTAGAAAGCAGTTCTTTACTATATTCTGCTAGTTTTAAGTTATATATATTTTTACTCACTGTTTAAAATTCCCATATTTTACACCTTGATTTCTAAAGCTGAAACAGAATGCTCCACACTGAATGCTCCACACTAAAAATTAGCGGTAGTGGAACATTTCATTCTGGTCATCCCAAATACACTGGAAAACCTTAGCAAAATAGAAGATGGTAGTACTACTAGTAGTATTATGTCTTGAAGTTGAAATATGGGTCGAGTACGCTTGATTCCACCAGGGAGAACTGCAGTGAGAATCTCAGAGGAAATTCCTTCATTTTATAGAATGGAAATATTGAAAGAATTCTGTAATGTTGTTTAGGAATCTGAGGTATAGCACAGATGAAATTAACTGTGGTGCGTCAATCCTTGTCAAATCCACAAAATCTGACATGAAACAGGGCATTATGAAAGCATTTTTCTTTTTTCCAAAGCAGAGCAGATCTGGCCCGAAACAGTCAAAAGTGAAGAAGTCTGCTCCTAGAGCTTGAAACCCACAATATCTAATTATATTAGATATTAGATATTGTGTGAAAATATATCTATTTTCAAATATCCCACAGGAAGTCCTACACAAAAAGAAAACATGAGGGAGAAGGGGGTGGTTTTGTAACTTACTGTTCCAACTGGAACTGTTCTGAGGGAGCTCAACCTTGTGATGATTGGGTTTCAAGGAAGTTCAGGATTTCATGGCCTCAATGACAACTGTGGGGCTTATGAAGTGGGCTGGAGTCCACAGAAGCATATACAAATCAAGTATGCAGATATTTAAGGCAGTGGCGGAGCTTGGGGTGTGTGGAGGGGTGGTAGGAGGGGAGCTGGGCTACAGCATGAAGGGCATGGCCACAGTGTGTGTGGGCGTGACCAGGGTGCATGGGGGCATGGCCAGGGCACATGGGAGCGTGGCTACAGGCCAGGACACCCCCAAAACATTGAAGCCTGGGGCAAATTGCCCCCCATCCCTCCATCGCTACCCTACTGATTTAAGGTGCCACAAAAGACTTTTGGCTGACTTGTTGTTTTTGCTGCAAAAGTGTAACATGCTTACCTTCCCTGCCCCTAATCTGACTTGAGTTCTGCTTCTTTCAGATGAGTAAGAGGATGGTGATATGAAGGTTGGGGATTTAATCCCTATTCCCTTGTCAAGACCAAATAATTTTCTAGTTTTCAGTACCTCTTCCATACTAATGGACTCAAGGGGGCTCTGGGAGATTTTCCTATTGATAGAACTATAGAACTATGTCTATCAGTGTCTTCCCAGAAGATTTTAAAATACCCACAGCAGTTGAAATTATGCCTAAACTGAGATGAGAAAGTGTAACCTGTTCTCCTCATGCAGCTTTCTGGGACCCCATTCTGGGGCTCTGAAGTTCCCCAGGAGTTACACACACACACATACACACACACACCAATGGCCCACTAGTACAAATTGTGCTAATACACAGATTCTGGAACAGAAAACAACAAGTAGTTTCCCTGCACATGTTTTCTATGAAAAAAAATACATTTTGTGGAGAAATCAGTGTGTTTTGCACAAAGTGACTGTTTTCTGCCTCAAAAGACATTTTCTTCCAGGAAAATCACATGTAGTCTGACATCCGGTTTGGTATTTACAATGTTGTAAGCCAGAATTGTGACACTGTAAATATTTAAACTCATCTCTCTGGTCATAGTACCATTGCAATGCCAGCAAGTACCCTCCAACACTTACCTTAGAAGCCAGGCAGTTCCACCAACCAAACGAGTTCTGCAGCACTGGAGGGTGGGGCAGTGAGCAATGATGTGTCCAACCCCCTCTTGCCAGCACAGTTTGCGGCTGCCTGGCTTCTTTGGTGGGCTTTGGGGGGAAGGTTGAATTGGGAGAAGCATAGCTACACATGACAATGCAAGATCTCAGCCCTAGCTTTACGCAAATGAATTTTCCCCGACAAACTGCAAAGAATATCATGGCTGGTCTCCTTTTCCTCAGCTGGGTGTCTCAACATGCCTTGTTTTCACTGAGGATGGCAATATTAGTAAGCATTCGTCACATCTCTATTATTGTCTCACTCCTCTTACCTGCAGCACTTTTTCAAGGAAAAAAGGAAAACAACTCATTATGCAATTGTAATATATACACACAGCACATATCACTGTAATCCACCTCTGCATTTCCCTTGTGTGTTCATGCATGCTTTGTTGAGTGGAATGACATTTAAAAACATTTGGAAGCCAGATCTAATTCTAATTCCTAGTTCCTTAGGGCCCCGTTTCTCCATTAATTCCTTGTTAATTATCCTGGTTACTTAAATGAGCTTGAACCAGAATCTTTCTTTTCTGACATAATAGGGAACATAGATTTAATACAAGCCAAGAAGGAACATGTGAGCAAAGGGAAGATGGGATTGGCCTGGAGTTCAGAAAGAGTAATTTTTGACCTTCATGTTTTCAAAGCCCACCTTAGAAGTCAAATGCTTGTTCTTGGCTTTGTTATCTAGCCATTATATACAACTTCTGCTTCTACTGCTACTTGTTACAAACACATATTTCAGGTCAAAGGTGTGCCAAGTACTTTTTAAAAGCAAATAAAATTCAATTTCATTCACAACTGAATGTATTTCACAAGATGTCTTTTAAAATGATTTAAGTCCCCCTCTCTCGTATTAAAAACATTGATTCTAATACAGTTAGGGACTATACATGTGTGGAATTAAGCTGGTGTGGCTCTTCAGACTGATAATTCTAGATACACTGATATTGTTTTGCAACATCCCTTCCTAACCCAAACAGAGGGGCTGAGTCCTTTAAACAAAGCCAATATCCTGCTGATTAGCCTTCCTGAAGAGGGAGTGGCTGGCTGGATTCAAAACACCGTTTCCTCTTTCCCAGCAAATTGCTCATTGGTAGATTATCAGGATTTCTTTTTAAAGACTATACTAGCACACAGCTGCACCTGGCACACACTGTTGGACAGGAGCCATGAAAATAAAGGTATTTAAGAATGCACAACTATGTTCTGAACTGGAAGTTAAAGCTGAATCTCTGTGAACAGGTACATGCATGGTCACTGATTTAAAAATATACTATGTACAACAGCATACTAATTGTGGTCTGTATCCCTAATCTTGAGGAAATCTTATGGCCTGTTCTCATATGAGAGGTCAAAGGAGCAGAACTCTGTGACTATAAAATATATGAATCCATAGACATTAATTGTGGCACTTAATTTGTCTCTGTTTTATTAAAAATTAATCCATGCTTCATGAGTACAATTCACAATTAGAGCATCTCTCCAAGGGGAAAATGTGTGTGTGTGTGCGCGCGCACACAGATTTCTAGACTACTGCTGAAATCATATCTGCAAGAGATGAGGAGCAGTGATGTATGAAGAATTACAATTCGTTGAGCATCAGAACTGACAACCTGAGAGCATTTGCAGGCTAAGAAAATCAATGGCAGAATTTTTAACAGCGGAGGTAAGATGTACATGGGAGGTTTTTATTTCATTTATTTCAGCAAATTTCTACCTTGGTTTTTCATCTGATAGATGCTCAGGATGAAAATGCTACATTTCAAGTTAGGAAAATTAATCAATAGGTGTTTTTTTTAAATAAAATCACTTATGGGCTCTTGGAATCCTTCTTAATAATTTATAGTACTACTTTGTGCCCATATTGTAACTTTTTTTATTCTATATAGAAAAATATATACATAGATGCTGTAAATATAGATGCTACAGAGTTTGAAAGTAACAAGTTACTACTGAGTTACTTGTAACTAATTCTCTATGCCATAAATAAGTTGGAACTAAATTACATTACAGATGAAATGTAACAAGAAATCATCACTTTTGTGGGTGTGACTATAAATAGCTTTTGGTTATTTTTATATTTACTGGACAATTTTGGCATCATTACTACTGAAGTATGTTTTGTAGCACAGATCAGCAGACTGTAACTTTCTCTTTTTTAAAAAAAAACCCTAATCATAAAGCAGTGTCTAACTACTTTTTTTGTTGTGGAAGTGCAACCACAATGAATTACTTTTGAAAATAACTTTCTAAGCCCTGAGATTTTGTATGGAATATTGGAATATATTAATACACAAAAAAGAATTCAATCATAACTGTGCCTAAATAGGGATATTAAATTCTAGATTAACAATATGAAAGGTAACAAAACTACAGAACAAAAGGGCAATACTGTCATAGTGTTTACTGTAATGTCACATCGTTCCTTAGGGCCCCTTCCCAACATCTTCTGTTATAACTGCATAGGACCCGCCCTTCTCCTGTGACATCAATCTGGCTTCTCTAAAGCAACTGAAGCCCTCAACCACTGGAGGAATTCAAGGCATATTTAATGCCCACTGAAATCAAGCAGAGCTACGGTGTTCCCAAGATCACATCCCCAATGACGCTGAAGAGTGTTGCAGTTTAGCACCAGGCTCCAAAGGACTGCATCTCACACACACACCCTCCAAAAAAGCACCTGCCTTTGCTACCAATTCTTGCTCTCAGGTCATTGCCAGCCACGTGCTTGATTCTAAATTGCAGACAGAAATCTGATGATCCTAGCAGAACTCTCCTGTGTATGTAGAGGAGGTGATACAGTTTTAACATAAAGGACAGTGGCAATGGGCCTGCAAGAAACGACAAGGAGTTGGTAGGCAATGGAAGCCTAGTTGTCAACACAGATCACAGACCTCTAACTATGCCTGGGATAAGCAGCCTATCATCAATGATTCATACAGACTGTGCTTCTCTAGTCTGTACTGGAATGGAAAGAAGAAAAGGGTGACTTCTATATAACCCTAACCTTTTATAATTACATAATTCAAATTTTTTCAAGCATTGGTTCATACCATGTACTATAAGATCATATATATTATACGATAGGGATCAGAGCTTGGAAAACTCCCTGTTTTTGTTCTAGACTTTTATAATCCCAGAACATAACTTTTCCAAACTTTGACAGAAATACACAAATGCCGTCACCAGCATTTTCCTGATGAGCACCTGTTCAATGGATGCCTAACTCAAAAGGCCTCTGGTTACCATTGAATATCAACAAGCTTTGTTGTCGTTGCATCTTAGCAAACCTTGTGGGAAAGGAATTTCTCATTTTTTATGTGGCAGGAGACATTGTCTCCTGTCTTCCACTCAGTTCTCTGGCCCATTCAAGAGACCAGAAGTCTATTCCTCTCAGGATGTCCTGGGCTTTGGATATGTGAGAGCCTGCCTTCCTGTCTATGGATGCCACACCTTAAACTTGACAAGATTTGGAAAAGAACAATTACCATCAGGGTGCACATTGGTACTTACCAAACTTCTCTCTTAACAGAATTGCCACACAAATCTGCCACAGAAAAAGGGAAAGTCCCTGCTTACTCACTCCTCCTATCTCCTTTGCTGTATAAGTTCCAGTAGATCCTTTAGCACAGGGCTTTCCAAATGGTGTGTCGTGACACATTAGCGTGTCACCTGAAGTATGCAGGTGTCTCTCCTTCCTGGGCTGAGAAAGACCCCCTCACCCGAGCCATTCCCACTGCTGCTGCTCTCGCTGGGGTCTTTCCTCGCCAAGGGCAAAGGCAGCGGGCCAGGATTGGGTAGGGGGACTGCCTTTCGCACTGCCACCACCCTCCCCGGGATTTTTTCTCAGCAACGGCAATAGCAGTGGGTCAGGATCAGGATTTCCACTGCCACCACTGTCGCCAGAGTCTTCCCTCGCTGAGGTTGATGGCAACGACCCAGGATTGGGTGTGAGAGTGTCGCCTTTCCCGTTGCTGCCATCCTCGCCAGGGTCTTTCATGGCAAGGGCAACTGCTGTGGGCCAGGATCGGGGGGGTTGCCTTTCCTCACCCTAGATATGCCTCTGGGTACTGCATGTGCGTAATCGGTGAGTTTAACCTCTGATTTGCTAGTAAAACTTAATTATTGTGTTGTGAAATGATGCATATCTAAAAAGTGTGTCACCAACATGAAATGTTTGGAAAGCTCTGCTTTACCAGATCTGCTAAGAACAAACTATATCCTGGATCAGAAAGGTGAATCTCATCAGCCATGTACAGTTCAACCCATGGATGTTTGATTTCAAGATGACAAACAATCTCATCCTTGGTGCTAATCCGACTCAGCAAGAATTTTATGAGCAGCTCTGGTAAGATTCCCCTATCCTGATGCTGACCCTGAAAAATGGTGAGGAATCTCCCAGAATTTGTTTTGAGCTCACTGCAAAGGCACAAATACCTTAGTCCCTTACCCTCTTCTCAGGTAACTATGGAAAGAAGGCAGGAGATTAACCCTGCAACATTCTTGAAGAAGCTGTGAATGCCTCTCAACATGGTAGCGCAGTCAGCACTACATATTCCTCCATATTAAAAAAGTCAAATGCAAATACTGGCTGGCTACCAATGACCCTCATACGTGTGCAAATGTTAACTATTTGAATGGAATCTCTTATGGAGGTTTCTTCTTCCTCATTATTGTCTGGTGAGGGTGAAGGATAATTGGCATTTCAGTCTGAAGGTGGAACTGGACTGGTGAGGCATAAGACTTTTTAAAAGCAGACTAAGTATACAAAACACTATAAAATTATATTAGTAGGAATTTTTCATCTTCAGGAATGTTGCTCTGAATTAGAATGAGACTAAAGGATTTATGAAGCAATCACAGCCTGTTTTCCATGACAAGACTTAAGAAAATAATATGAGGTCCTTTTCTCTCTTCAACTGTAGCTCCTGTCAACTTTCACTCAAAATAAAAAAGCAAACATACCAGCATAACAACATACACAGGAAAAATGCACTCATTAGTTTTGTGCTACACTGATAGATTCATTTAAGAATTAGGTGTGCTGTGCCTGTTCTGTTTTGAAGGTACAAATATTTAACATAGTACCTAATAAGCACAAGGGTATCTTAAAAGCCTTTTCCTTGATCTTCAGAATTGGGACATTTTAACACGGAACAGTTAAACAGTAAGCCCCTTTCCGGGAGGGCATTTCACAATGGAATAGTTACATAAAAGGGATGTGCTATGTGAGAACCTACACATTTTTACCTGAATCTTTGCCTTGAAAAGACACATCATAAATAGCACAAGCAAGAGTTTCTCTTTTGCAAGTATACAAAAAACATGCTGATCGTACTCCAGTAGTATTTATTCTGTGAGGCTTTAGCAAGAGAGGTTGGTTCAAGGAGAGGCTAAAATGAACTTTTCTACAAAATGGCATCCATTTTTTAGCCTTCAAAGAAGAAAAGGACATCTAGATTATACTACACTAGGAAAAACCTGGCCATTCTCTTTTCTCCTACAGTGCTCTTCATTCACTATCTTCATCATAGTTCAGACATCTGCCATTCATGCTTATCTTCCTTTTCTTTTTATACATTATAAATTCTAGCTGTAGTTTCTCTTCTTTTTTGCTTTAATATTCCTATACGATTATCAGTAGGAAGTCTTTTTGTGCTTTAAAAAACAACTTGACAAATGAAATCTCAGAGCAGTATACAGTTAAAACAATATAAATAGGTTCAAATAATTCCAGGTAAAAACGGAATCATTTAAACAGGATAAGAACATAATAAATAAGTCACCACGTTAAAACGACAGAAGAAGCTAAAACAGTTAAAGGCTACTACACTAAGCATTACACTAATCTAAGCAGGATGCTATCAGTGCATAGAGTACTTTTGCTAAGTTATCCCTGCCCAGGAAAGGCCATAGCTGACAGGCTATTTGGAGCTGGTGTCCAGCACTCTGAACCATGGGGTACACTTGGGCCTCCAGTAAGAGAGATAGACCCAAGAGTATTCTCAAGATATGAACCTGCTCCTTCAGGGAGAATTCAATCCCATCCAGGAGAGGTTCTCAAGTCCACCCAATTCCTGAACTTGAGAACCACCAGTCCACAGAGCCTCCATCTTATTGGGATTCAACTTTAGTTTAATGACCCCCATCCATCTCATTACAGCATCCTGGCACTGGTCCTGCACCTGCATAGCCTCAGCTGACTGTGGGTGTTATCAGCATACAAATGACAGCCTACCCCAATCCCTCCTATGGCCTCACCCAGCTGCTACATATAGTTATTGAACAGCATGGACAACAACATGGAACCCTGTGGCACAGTTTAATGACCATGGGGCAGAACAGAAATCCCTGGATGTTACTCTCTGGAATGGGCCTCACAGACAGGAGCAGTACCACTGTAATACTTTGTCTCCTACTCCTGCCCAGTCTAGTAACATACTATGATCAATAGTATCAAAAGCCATTGAGAAAGCCATTAAGATAAAAGGGTAGGATTCCCCCTGCCTTTCATATGGAGCAGGTCATCAGTCAGAATGGCTAAGGCAGTTTCAATGCTGTGCTCTGACCTGGAAAAAGAGTGCAAGAGGTGATGCTGAGAAATGTTCATGAACTATCTGCTGTATTTAGATGCCTGGATTCAGTGGCTGAGATGTATTGAAGGAAAGCTCCTTTGTGTTGATATGAGAGCTACGTACAGTGACCTTTCCTCTTTATGAGGCTCTTGTATATCTTTTTTGTTCTGGGTGACTAAAGATAGTGAATTTGGAAGACCAGATTATATCAAAGAAAATAGTAAAAAGCAGAAATAGGTTAATGATGTTTGGTGAATAATAAGACAGGAAAGTACAATTGAAATTGCAATGTAGGTTTCATATATGTGCCTCCTAAATTAGTATTCACATAAAAGTATTTTTTTAAAGAATGTATGCTTTTGAGTGCAAAGACAAATTACTTTTGCACTTTGTTTAATTTTACATTTTGCCCATTTTTAAAAAAAAAAATAACCAGAAATGATACTTAGAGCACTGCAATTCTCTCTTCCTTTTAAACAAGATCCAAACCTTTATTTTACATTTCCACTCAGAATTTTTTCATTCTTTCAAAATCTCTTTGGGGAGGCAAGGCTTCTGAAACCAGTTTGGAGCACTCAGTTTCTCTCCTCTCTAGACTCATCCTGCAGAAGACTCAATCATATGGTTGTTCTATTCTGACCTTCCCCATTATTGGTGTTAAAATACAGGCCCACACAAGCTGTGACCAACCAAGCTAAACACAACCATAGATGGTTTAATAAGCCTCCATTTTTTAAAAAAACAAAACACCAGCTTGGGCTGTAGAAACAAGAGGGGACATTAAGCACCTGTCAAGGCCATGGTTATGAGTTTGGAGGGTTATACTCAGAATGGTAAGTGAACAGGAACATGAAATGTATCCAGGGGCTGCCATAATGGCCATGCAGCAAAATACAACAAAATACAAAATACAGAGAAGGAACATGAAATATCAGTGGTCACTGAATGTTTCTTCTTATTTGGGTTAGTAGCTACTGCAGTAGCAACAACAACAACCTCTTACCCACCTTCTCCTTGTGGATTGACATAAGGAATAATAGCAAATAATACAATATGAGTTAAAACAGCATATAAAACCAAAGCATATTAAAATCAAAATCAAAAATAAAAATCAATAAATACTTTAAAAACAGTAATTTAAAAATAACCTGGTTGGCCTGCTGGAAGAGACAGCACTTTGCTGCTGATTTAAATAAAGTGTATCAAGCTGATGAATCTCTTCCAGCAGGTCATTCCACAATCTAGGGGCAGTTGAAGAAAATGTCCTCTGGGTAACAGCCTAGTTTCAGATGACTGAAATAGACGTCTCCCAGAGAACCCGAGTGTACAGAATTGATTACACAGGAAAAGGAAATCCTGGACCCAAACGATGTAGGACATTAAAGGTAATAACTTTGTACTTTCCCCAGAAACTAATTGGCAGCCAGAAGAATGATCTTAATATTGGTGCAATGTGCTCACTCCTAGATAACCAATCTGGCTGCCATCTTTTGAACAAATTTGACCTTTCCAAACTTGGTACAGAGACAGCCAAATGTGCAGCGCATTGCAGAAATCCAGCCTTGAGGTTACCAGCACGTGCACTGCCATACAAACATGTAATATTCAATAACAAATCATATAAGCATCATACTTAAACCACCCCTCATAGGATGGGAGAGGCAAAAGGACAGTACCTATTCATTCCAAACAAAAAGGAATGCAGGATTAAAAAGAAAATAGATCACCAACTGCGGAAAGACCACCAGACAAATATATATGTTGATAGTATATACTCATCTGTATATTATATGCTGCACTATGTTCAACTTATGTGCTTTCAAAAAGCAAATTAGGATTAGCACACATACATTCACAAAAATAATGCAACTGTGGTATATGCATAATTGTGATACTCATAAATATGAAGGCAATGCAATGAGGTATAATCTATTGGTGTTTCTCTTTGATACATATGTGAAGCCCTGAGGGGAAAAACTTGAAAAATTCAGGAAAAAGAGGAGTTTTCTGTATTTTTTCCTATGCTTTTTTCATGGAAAAAATAGGCAGAATGTGTCACGGGATATTTTCTTTTAGAATGATAAATATAACATTTTAGGCAACATTTACCCCCCTAAAAACTATACAAGAGGAAGACTTTTATGTAAGATTGTGTACAGAATCTGATCAGTGTAATTCCTGGGCTCAGTTTTCTTTTCTCAGTTATTTTTATATGAGTGCTTTAAGTCTGTTCGACACTATGGAGACAACTAGTCTGACAACTGCCCAACTAGTCTGAATTAGGTTGTAATTCTTAACTCTAATTTCATTTTCAAGGGAAACAAGTAATTTTAGCTATTTTCTTCCTGCTGTGAGAAAGCCTCTAAAAACTGCACAGTTTTGGAAGGCTATGGTTCAGGACTTACTCTGTGCAAAACCCAAACATGGCGGCAGGGGCGGGGTTGATTAGAAAATAGTGAAAGAAACCATTTGTAAATTGTGCATAGAATAAGTCCCAAACTTACAAAGATTCTTGTTAGTTAAGGACTCTCCTTATCAGGGTTTCCCAACACCAGAGGAATACATTTTTCAACCATTTTATGTCTGAGCTAGACCCTCTTTCTTCTAATGTGCTAGTTTGACTATTTTGCCTATTCTAGTATCTGACTCAAGTTTATTTATTTATTCTATTCATTTAGTTAAAACATATTATCCTGTCTTCATGTTCTTTCTGCCAATGTAAGTCCATGGAGCCTTCATAACCCAACAATCAATAAAACAATCTATCATAAAAGCAGCAAAATGAGACCTGGACGAACAGCAAGTGGCAAGCAGTTATTAGTTTATTTAGACTGAATTATTAAAAACAATACCTAGTAGCAGAAAACAATAGCTGTTGGTTTTTTAAAAAGCAACAACAACTGATACCTAACAACTGGGAGAAATCTGAATCACTTGTGGCAAGTCATTTCAGAACCTTGATACCATTACCAAGGTTTTTCCTATCTCATGTCCACCAAGTGCACCTGAGATGATGTAGGAACAGGAGTAGTCTCTCCTAAAAACTTGCATAATTTGCACACAAACCTTCCTCACAAATGTGAAAACTCATTTGAGACTGGCAGAACAGAACTCACCATCTTGCTAGTAAAGAGAGGGATTTTGCTGTTTATTGTTCTTGCGTTCAAAAATAAGATGACCAAGAACTGACATCCCAGATCTGAAGAAAAGCATATCAAGAGCAAAAGTGCTCCAAAGTGAAGCAGCTACCTGCCTCAAGCAGTGAAGTTAGCTCCAAAGCTCTTTTTTTCTCTGTAAATGCTCATTGTACAAAAGAGAACCTGGTTTGCAACTGAGGATTTTTCCTGGTGGAGTAGTTCTGGGAAAGGATTACACAAGAGAAAAGAGCAAAACAGCCAGTGAGGAGGCAAGGGACCTTCACCCCTGAAAAGTCCCAATTTCATAGGAGGAAAGGGGATGTCCTGGGGAAACAAATAAGTTTTACAAATGTGGGATACAATGGAGATGTAACAGATAACAGGAACAAAATCTGAAAACATTTCAGGAACACATCCATAGTTTACTGTGCCGAGTTTATACTTCATAGCAGTAATGTCTCTGTAGTATTACAAATACACATTTGTTACTAAGAAAATAAAAACTGAGATGTCTCCTTCTCAGAGCTACCAGCAAAGGGTTAAGAGAAATCTGGAATTTGTTGTCTGGGTAAACAATCTAGGGAATTTTTTTCAGGGAAGCAAAACATTTTTTCTCTAAGAGTACTAAATCATCAGTGGAGATATGCACATTCCCTAAACCTAAATTCAGTAACATTCCCATAGCGCAAAGCATTAATTAACATATCTAGAAGTTCAGATGCAGTAAACATAACTGAAAATATATCTCTGTTATATTTCAGGGCTAGAGCCTTTCTTGAAGTTTCCAGTAATGAATACCCTTATTAAGAAACCAGAAGAGCCTCTCTGACATTCTTCTCCTTCAAAAAGGATGGTTCCCTATGAGACAATGGAATACAGCCATAAACAAATCAATTGAAGCTGGATTGTGCTATTCCAGGGGGCTGTGAAAGTTCTGAGACCAGTCTGGTGAAAAAAGGAAAAACACTGCTGCATTTCCTATTTCTCAGATGCAGTACCCTTCGTGCTAAGGAAAAGACGTGAAGTTCACAGAAGTAGATGGAGAGCCCACAAATGAGAGCTCCTGCCCTTGTCAGGGACTGGTCACCGTTGTGTTTACCATCCCACAGGAAACAGCACAGAGCAGTGCAAGTAAAGCAGCACAGTAATTCATTGTGGGCTTTGAGAGGAGGTTGCAAAGGTGACTCTGCTAAGTGCTGGGCTGCCTTTTGGAGGGCCAAGGAGCCTGGCATTTTGCAGCGTTTCCTGTACAAGCTCCTTCTTTTGCCCTCCCCTCCAGTACAAAGAGCTACTGTGCTCACACACATCCATGCCAACACACGGAGAAGGGATTCACATTTCCTTCTGGCCAACATAGAAAGAAAGCAGGAAATTTCTTTCCCACTGTACTGGAGGATTGTGGGGAGAGGTTACTTTGTACCTTCAGATTTCCAATTCAGAAAGGAGAGATGTTCATTTCCCCACTCTCCACACATATCCCACTATAACCACCCTGCCAATTCACGTATACTCTTTTATGTGGTTCATGGGAAAAACTTGCTGAAGAAACCAAAGTTCTAATCATATTAAATGGAAACTGAGGCTTTTGAGATTAACCATTCCACACAGATCACAATCCCCTAGTACAATTCCCAGGTCATAGGATATATTTACAGTAAGTAAAAACTTATTATGGTTGAAGACTGCACATAAAATATATATACAAATGACAATTCAACTAGATTTACAAATGCAACAAGCAGCTTAGTGCAAACAGGGAATGTCTTTTCTAAAAAACCAACACACTAGCTCTATGTCTTGGACAGATGGCTTATCAATGTACACACTGTCATGAATGCCATTAAAGCGAACATGCACAAAGTGTACCATGGGATTATGTATGGGTATAACAGATGGGATGATTACGCACTTCTCAACATAGGTGCTGAGTTGTAACATTAGTGTTCCTTTATAAAACTATCCCTCAGTGATTTCTGAATGAACAGTTCTCCCTACCACCACAACTCTTAGTAGTTGAAGCAACTATATAAATGTATACCATATTGGAAATATCAGCTGTGCAGCTTATCACATTCCAGAAGAATTCAGGAGATCGGGCCTGGGTTCATGTCAGTTTCACTGAGATCAAGTTTTTAATGAGTTCTGGCCACTTTCCCACAGCAGATCTCCAACTCTCTATGTCCCATTATTAACTGGATGTCCTCAAATTTGGGGCACAGCTCCAAAATGACTCAAAACAGAAAATCAAGCAAGGCTGTGCTTGTGATTCAGAGGAGCTATACACATGGCGGGAGACACCTAGCAACACACACTCATACCCACACAATTCTGGCAATGTACAACTCGTCCCAATCAAACCAACCTATCAGAGGTCAGAGTGTTTGTCCATCTAGCCCAGTTTTGTCTGACTTGTCTCACTGGCAGTGAGGGGTTTTTCCCCCTCAAACCTGATGCCTGAGATGTTTCTGATTGAACATATTAGGGGATCAGACAGAGTACCTTTTTGCACACAGAGCTGAGCACTTGACCATGGGACTGAGGCTCTCACCTGAACAGATAAAGCGCATTCAGTCCACAACAAACAAACAGTCCACTTTCTGCTTTTCACCTTTGTGAATCCACTGACCACCATGACATGCAGAAGTGCTTGTGTTCCATCTGCCTTGCTGAAGGGCATAGACACATTCAACACCAAGAAGTATCTGCATATCTTACTGCTTGCAGTGCTTCCAGCAGCATTTCTTTTGCCTCATCTATGTATAAATTCCTATTTCTTTCTAATAATGCCTCACTAGAAAAAGAATGACATCTCCACTAGAAAGCTCATCAAGTGTGAAAAATCAGATGCAGTCATTTGAAACACTTTCTTGTATGTATCATGTGCCTTTTGCTATTGCACAATTAATGGGTGTTGCTAAATCCTGCAGCAAGCTGCTAACATCTTAGCCAGCAAGGAAGGGAAAGCAAACAGAGGAAAAAGAATGACTGAAAAACTGAAGTGATGAAAAACCCTTCACAGGCCTTACACTGTGCTGGCAGGCACTGTATATATTGATTAACTATTTCTGTTTGTGGCACACACCTTACTTTATTTTTCATCAAATAGAAAGTTATGGAGAATCAAAAATGTGAGGAAATGTTTATTCTAATATGTGGACAATTGAGTTCTTTGTCTAAAAAAATCAAGAAAACATTTAATGCAGTGTTAAATGTCTTAAATAATGGATTAGTTCTCTTATTATTCCAACCATTTTGCAAGTCCATTTATTTCTTATTCTTGCCATGAAATAACAAGTGGTCTGGAAAAGACGGTAAGGGAGGGGCCTTTAGACTTCTCAGCCAGAGAGCTCTTTGACCTCAAGAAACTACAAAGCCCAGAATTCCATAGGAAGTTGAAAGTGGAATACTAGCACTATAACAGTGTAGGGCAGAAATGGCCTCTGCCAGACTAGCTCCTCCAAATACTTCATGATTTATGATTACAATTATACCCTATGTTCTTTTCACCATGCTAAAAAGCAATTTCTAGTCCAAAGCAGTAACATATTCATGCTGTATAAAAATGAGACAGGCTTAATTTTAAATCTAACAGAATTAGATCTCCTTAAAACTATGTTATCAGCACAGTAAAGAAGCTCTTCAAATCTTCAAGGCTATCAATGTGCCAAGGCCCAGAATATTATTTTATAAAAGTAACACATTCTGTTACTGCCTACATTTGACCCAGGGACTAACTGGCATTCCTTGTAGGAGTAGCTTCCGTGTAAGGGGAGCAGTGAATCCACTCTGGGATTAGTCCAAACAATCCAAAGTGCTGAATCTACTTTGGGGACAGGGTTTAGCATCTTTGATAGCTTCTTTAGAGTTCTGCCTAAAACCTGGAGCTGATTCACCACTACTTTTCTTCATGTAAGAGGTAGCTGTGGAGGGAGAAGAGTTCTTTTAGGAGCTTTTTTCTTAATTTATTGTTAAACAAATGTCTTCCATGCCACTCAAGGTAGCAGTGAGTCTTGTACTCTGTTGATTCTAACACCACAGTCATATTACTCAGGAATATGATGCTTTGGCCTTGACAGAAAGTGTGGTGTACTTCTGTACATACCTCCTGCAGTTGCTCAAGCATCACTATTTCAGTAAGATGTGGTTTAAGCGTCAGAAATGAAGGAGAAGCAGACAGGATTCTGCAATGATCTCAGCAGTGCAGGAGATCCTTGTTAAACAATCTAAAAATCACAACACATACTACAAGAAGGTAAGTGTAATACATACACTTGTTCCTTGACCTTCCTTAAAGAAAAATGGATAATGTTTATGGAATCATTCTCTTCCCTTTTCAGAGTAACATCATTATCACTTGTTACTTGAAAAAATAACAAACTATTGGAAACAGCAGCACATTTATTATCTCCATACTATGGATATCTATAATACTCTTTGTAATGCATTCACCAATACTTGCATCCATTAAAACAGTGGTTTTCAATCTTTGGTCCTCCAGATGTTTTGGACTGCATCTACTAGAATTCTAATGCCAGAATGGCCAATGACTAAGAATCATGGGAACTGGACACCAAAATATCTGGAACTAGACCAAAGTTTGAGAAACACTGCATTAAAACACATCTTCTCATAATTCAAAAGTAATTTTTCTCACCCTGAAAACACCCAGAATATATAGAATGTATTCTTCCCAAAAATTTCTGCTGTTATTTACTCCCCACAGCTTGCTAGTCCTGATACTGAATTGTTGATAATAATGGAAAAGACAGTGGGCCAAAAAAAAAAAATCTGCTAATCAGAAAATTACTTCAAGAAAATAGCCATTGAATATGTAAGTACTAAATAACCACCAATTTTGTTTTGTAAAAAAACAACCACCATCAGATAATATCCATGTAAACCAAGTCCATGGTTGTTAAATACCACCAAAATATAGGACTTATTTTAGCAGTCTTAGTGCTCAGCACAGATGAGGACTGCAAATGTGTCTTCCTTTCTTCTCTCTCTCTCTCTCTCTCTCTCTCTCTCAAAAAAAAAAGGTTCGTGTGAGTTTAGTCTGTTTTGCTATCTTTTTTGAGAATAATCTAAAAATTAACATGTCATGCTTCTACATCTCAGGATAAATATTTGCATTTGACAACCAGGATTGCACTGATGAAATCCATCACTTGCATTATGACAGACTGTCAAGACTAAACAAGAGGTGGAAACAGGAAATGGAGAAAGAGGGGGACACATTCAGAAACGTCTCAGAAAATTACTTTAACTCATCCTTGTAAGTAATTTCTCTCTAACACATCCCCAACCAATGACCTCTTATTCCTTTTATGTACTGTGGGGGTTTTTTTCCTTCTCAAATCTTGGAGTTAGGTGGTGTGTTTGCAATTAAAAAACAGAGTTTGAAAAGTTACTTTTTTTGGAGTATGGCCATTTTCGCACTGGACTGTTATAGTGCTATTATTCCACTCTCAACATCCTGAGGCTCCTCCTGAAACTGCAAACCCCAGGATTCCAGAGGATGTTGAAAGTGGAATAATAGCGCTATAACAGTCCAGTGTGAAAATGGCCTATGACTCCCAGAACCATCCCCCAAAATAGTATGGTTATCTTTAATAGTGCAGTCTTTTAAATGCGTATTGAAATATAGGTCACATTGAGTTCTACAGAACTTATTCCAAGGGAACTGAATGTAGGTTTGCAGCCTAAAACTCGCAAATTCCATGTCATTATTTTACTCTACAGCATGTCTCTAATGTTGCGCTACATCCTTCCTCTGCCTCTATCTCCAAATGGTAGATAAGAAAATAGGAGGCTTTCTTTAACCTTCTGTCACATGCCGACCAAGCAATACAGTTTCAATTTTATTATTTAAAACTGAAATGCTTATTACCTCTTTGGCAATTCAGTGAATGGAGTAGCTGTATTCACACGTCTCCAAAGCACTACTCCTTTAAATTATTACCATGGAAGAGAAATATAGCGACTGAGTTTTAAACTAGAATTTTAAGAGTTTGCTTTTATTTTGGTTCCAAGCAAATAACAAGTAAATGAAGCCTCAGGTTAGCAAAATTATAGAATACCTGCAGTGATTTCAAAATGCCGTCACAGTAGGCTGGTGGAAATATTTAGGGCTATAGTATTATTTTTTACACTATAGAGTTTATACCATCTGTCCATTTCCACAATTTTAATTTTTAATTTTGTACAATACGAGCCTGCTCACAGTTCCAAGTAAATACCTATAGGTAAATACTAAATATTCTAGCATCTTCTTAATCCCAATCATTTTCCTTCCTAGTCTTAATCTACACCAGGCCTGCACAACATACTGCCTGGGGGCCACATGCTGCCTGCCAAAGGATTTTGTGTGGCCTGCATTGCTCATGAGCGCGAGGGCCAAAAAAGGTTCCAGCAATTAGGTTGCTGATGGTTTTGAATGAACCTGACTAGGCTGTTCCCTACTCCTTCCCTCCAGGGGGCCGCAGAGCGCTGAACTGATGCTACTTTTTGCCCTTGCACAAGATGGTGGCAGTTGCTTTTTCTTCTTCTGTTTCCCTTGGATGGGCAGTGAGGGCAGAAGTGCCCAGGAAAAGGAGAAGACCAGCTGGGACTGGAAGGGGTAAGAAAGGAGGTGGTCTCCTCCTGTCAGTGTCAGGTGCCGGCTTGAACAGAAAACAGAGGCAGGAGCCGAAGTGTATGGCTTTTAGTGATAAGTAGTAAAATAAACAAGAGGTTACATCACCCAAACGAAAAGAGACAGCAAACTCAACAGCTAGGCCTGGAACGGAAAATACAGGATGCAGATTCCCCGGATGTAAGACGATTGTTGCCCCATGCCCAACTCCCCCCAGCGTCTGACTTAAATACATAGTCCTTAACCCAGCTGGGCTGCTCAAGCGTCCGTTGGCCCAGCTCACAGCTGTAGGCCCTCAGACTTCAGACGCTTCTCCTGCAAGCGTTTTGATCTGCGAACCGCCTCCTTCTCTCGCTGCCTCTGGAGGAACGTGGGGGGGAGGGTCTGCAGCAAACTCCGGGCTGGAGTCAGGAACAGCAGCTTCTGTTGAGCCCGAAGTACTGGTCTCCTCTGCTGCAGGTACTGGCTCGGGGACCGCTGTGGGGTCGCCGGCAGGCCCCTCCCTTGCCTCTGCAGGAGCCCCCTCTCCCTCCCAGGGATCCACCCCCGCCTGGGGTTCCCCGTCTAACTCAGAGTCCCCGTCTGAGTCGGCAGCATGCTCAGCCGGGCTCATGACACCTCCTCCCTGAGCAAGCCAACATGGACTGTTACATGGCGAACTAGGACCCTCTGGGGGAAGCAGCTTATTACAGGTCAGTGTTCTCATTCACTCCCATCCCTCCTAAATTGCATTGGAAAAAATTAAATTGCATTTAAAGATTGCATTTTAAAATGCAATTTAGGTCTATTCTGGCATGCACCCTAATAAATTCCACACACCCCCACCACCTGGAATTCCCCTTGTTTATCCTCCAAATCTATTTTCTTCCCCCTTTCTCAGAAATAATACTTGTTCCCCTCCCCTTTGATTTTTTTTGCAAATCTTTTGCAAATTACACACTGCTACATTTCTTAAGGCATAGCTCTCTTGTCTTTCCAATAATCCTATTTACTGGTTTTGTGTAATCACAACTTGCCACATCTGCATTATTTCAGTCGTCCTAACAACAGGTCAAGAGGGTACGACAGTGGCCATTTCTGCCCTACACTGGTACAGTGTTCTGATTCCACTTTCAACATGCTATGGAATCCTGGGATTTGCAGTAGCTCTTTGGTCTCAGGAAACTACAAACCCCAGAATTCCATAGGATGCTGAAAGTGGAATAATAGAACTATAAGAGTGTAAGACAAAAATGGCCAGTGTTGTCATTCCACATGTTGTATATTGGTGGTAGTGGGTGAAATTTAAGGAAGGAGGTTTCCCTAAGATTGCTGGGTGAGTTTGTAGCAGAGACAAGACTTGAACTTTTCAGCCATGGGGACCCACTGGGTGACCTTGGGTGGATCTCACACACTCAGTCCCAGAAAATCCTGTGATAAGTTTGCCTTAGGATTGCCATAAGTCGGAAATGACTTGAAGGCACACAACAGCAATAATTCACTGAGTCTACTCTGGTGAGATAAAAGTTTACCCAGAGTTCAAAAGCATTGTTTTGTTAAGACTATAACTCTCAGAATTCCCCAGTCAGTAATCATGCTACCTGGGGTTTTGGGAAGTTGTAGTTCAACAAGAGGAACATTTGTGAAGCTCTTATTTGAAAAGATGTCATGTAAAAGATGGAGCAAGCTTGTTTTCTGCTGCTTAAGAGATTAGGGGCCTTTCTGCACTATGCTGTTATAGTGCTATTATTCCATTTTCATCATCTTGTGGAATCCTGGGATTTGCAGTTTAAGAAGCGGTATTCAGAACTCTCAGCCAGAGAGCTCTTTTGCCTCAGGAAACTACAAACCCCAGAATTCCACAGGATATTGAAAGTGGAATAATAGCACTATAACAGTGTAGTGTGGAAAGGCCCTAGGACATGGAGGAGGCTTCAAACTGCAGGAACACCTAAACATTAGGAGAAACTTCCCTAATTTCCCCTTTTTATAATATGGCTTATTTCATTTGCAAAATAGTTTAATCATTAATTATACTGTAATTTATTTTGCAAATAAAAAACATTATTATAATACTATTATAACTTTACTTGGAAAGTGAGATGCTAAAAAACCTGTCTGCAGCCCATAGAAGTTTAGCCTATGTAATTTCAGCCCTTACCTACTGCCAAGTTGTGCAGGTCTGATCTACACTGTAAGGATGGTATTGTTACTGTGTAACACTGCCTTTTGCATTTGGGCACTTTACCTTGTATTACATGGATTATCTGATAGGGTTACATCTGTGTTTATAGTGATGCAGATACACTATCTTCACACCACTATAAGTGAATATGAGCGAAATACAAGACAACACACAAAGGAGGTCAGGCGAAACCAGAACTTTTTTTGAGAGATAAAGTTTGCTTCACTTTTCCTTAATTGCTATGGTTGACTGGGGAGGGGGAATCTCCAGCATAGCTCCACCACCAGCCAACCCAAACTCTGGCAGTATGCATCTTGTGGTTATTTTGTTTTTTAATATAGATTCATGAAATATGTCTCTAGCCTGCAGTACTGTCTTTAGACACGAGGTACCCCAAATGTACTCCAGAGACAAGGCTGCAGGCAGACCTGGGAGGTTCATTTCTTCACAGGGCCTCTAGGTAACTCCCCATGCTAGCTTGCTCTGCATGGCTCTGAACTCCTGAGACAGAGGGAGAGAATTCCTGCTGGTTGGTACACAGTGAGAGAAGTATGAGAAGAAGGAACTTCTTGGATGTGCACCTTGGGGAGACCAGTGAGAAAGACAAAGTGCTTGGATTCTAACCCTTTAATAACTCTATAAAGCAAGGAAGAAATCTCAGAGGGAAAGAGAAAGAGCATGGATGGAAGGAGGGACTAAAGGGTTTCTAGGCCAGGTGAACTGGGGTGTGTATATGTGCCTTCCAGTCACCTGTCAACTTATGGCAATTTCATAGGGTTTTCTTAGGCAAGGGATACTCAGAGATGGTTTTGCCAGTTCCTTCCTCTGAAATACAGCCTACAGCATCTGGCATTCATTGGTGGTTCCCATGCAAGTATGAATCATGTCTGACTCTGCTTAGCTTCCAAGATCAGATGGGATCTGATACCTTTAAGCTATTTAGGTCATGAAGCTGGTACTTCCCCTATTTTCACATATGTTAAAAGATTACCTTAAATATGAATCTAAGTTCTACTTTCAAAAAAATCTGCTTATATTTAAAATACAGTAACAATCACAGTTATCTGCCACAAATTTAAGAGGTTGGATATTGGTCTTAGAAAAAGGGCAAAGAATTTGTGGTACCTGGACCCGTTCTGAAGCAACAGTCCAAACATTTGATGCTTATCGTAGTGAAAAGCTGTCAGTTGCTATCATTTTTACATTGAAAAAGAGCACTTTTACAATAAAATAGCCATGCTGCAGAAATTTTCAGCAAAATGTGCCTCAGGGCAGACCTAGCGACAGGCACAGCTAAGGACTATGGCAATGTTATCATACACTGGTGGGCCAGTTTCCACTTTACACACCAACACTGCTTACACACTAGGGCCCTTATATGATGTTGAGGCACTACTTTTTTCTGCACTCTCCTGGCAGTGAAATATGAGTGATTACTCCAAATTTTGCTTGATTTATTTTTCTTAAAATCTAGGCTACTCATTCCCAAAGAAACTACATTGTAATGCATGTTTATTCAAAAAGCATATTCAGCAAGGATTTTCTCACTACAACCAGCTCTTTAATTAACTGTTTACCTTTCTGCCCTCTTCCAAGTTTTTTCAAGTGGCTTCTGCTTTTCAGCTACTTACCCTTTAATTATTATCTTCCTGTTCACTGTTCTGGTGATGGAATTCCTATACTGGCATTTGGATTAGCCAACTCCTGTTCCCAGGGACAGTGGGACTTAATTGCTAGTTTCCTTTTTGCAGCCAGAACAACTGATCGTTAAATAATAGTGTTAACATTAAGGCAGAAGTATACAATTTTTATGGCCTGGAGGCCTACGTGAGATGCACACAAATACAAACATTAGCAAACTTTTGTACATAGAATAGAGTATCATATTATCCCCTAAATCAATCAATCAGTCACTTTATATCTTGCCTTTTCCCCAAAAGTGGAATCCAAGGTAGCTAAAGCAGAAAGCAAAGCTGATGTGAATACAAGATGGAGAATCCTTGTTTTAAATTTCCTTTTACTTAATATCTTATTAAATGTACTTTAAAAAGTCTCTACAGCACAGCCTCAGGTTCATATCTCATCTGCAATATGAAGATAATGATGGTTGGCTGTATAGAGTTATGGAAATAATGTACATGACAGATGTTGAAAGCTCATAACAAGAATGCTGTATAAATACTGTGTTGTATACTTGGGTGCTATCACCAGGGTGCGTAAGTATCAAACAATATGTTTACCATATCCCACTTGCAGTCCATTGGGACTGCTAAAATCTTGTGACAAGAAGATTCTGTTTGATTTTTCAGCTAACAAATTATGAGAATATGAAAGGCAGGGCTACATTCACTGAAGCGGTTTATGCAGCAGTGGTCCTAGGAATAAAGATCTTCTTCTCCATAATTTCACTTGTCTGCTTATTTCAATCACAGTCAATCTCAACTGTATGTCAAGACTTGAACCTAGTTTAGTAAGCAAATATCACAGGATATAGTTTTCAGCAGTACCAACAATGGCAACAAGAACAACAAAATTAAAAGTTCACTTGGACATTCATACCCACTTCTTTCTACAGCTCCTGTCTGCCAGTTATGCTAGGCCTACAATATATGTACTACACACCATTTATTATGACACTAGGAACTGTTAGGAAGCAAGGACTATTGCAGCTGCTTCATAATTTACACAGCAACAAATTCAGGTTACCACTGCATGCACACTCAACAGGGAATTGGAACCAGTCTTGGCTCACTAATAAATGGCTCCTTGTGAATTTACAAACACATTTTTCAAAATTCCCAATTGATATTTTTAGGCATATACAGTAAAAAAATTTAATCTCTCAACAGGCCCTTATCTTTTTAAACCTCTTTTAGTGTCAACTGTACTGCAGATAAAACCTTTTGCAAGTTTAAGCAAAGTCTAAGATTGTCAGAAGCTGTTTTAATGCAATATGATGCAACCTGCTACTAGGGTCTCTTTATTGACTGTGACCAAAAACAAACAAAAAACAAACACCCTTTCCTCCAGCTGAATAAGGATAGTCCAGGCTAATAGCTTGCCATTCATTAACAAAAACACACATAGAAATCACAGTGCATTTATGAAGCATTTCAAAAATTCTAATAGTTCTTGAACCTCAGGCAGTCCTTGAGCATCCAAGTGTAGATAAATGTTTGGTTAGCAAATGACTTAGCTGTAAGGATTGCTGCTCTGCTGAGAAGGACAGATCATGGAATTACTCTAGGGCTAGAAAAGGTCTCATCACAAACTGACTGCAAAAAATCCATAAAGTTGCCAGATGCCCTTGTTTTAAATGATGTCCCTTATTTAAATATGCTGAAAAAAAATGAATTAATTTGCTGCTCCACACATGAGCCTGTTAACAGTTTTTATGAAAAGGGAGAAGCAATCCAGCTTTAGAAGGGAATGTTTTGACATGCAAACAGTAAGTGGCATTTTAAACCATAAAACCTTGCTCTGTGGTTCCCTCTGAATGTTACATTGCTGGCACTAGAGTTGCTGGCAATTTTATTTTTGTGCCTTCATGGAAAGATGTTGCTGCCTGGGATTTGGCTGTCTCGACCTCTTTGACAGTGACTCAAGGCAGGATCATCTCCCCAAGAGACCTCACACTGCCTACATTCTTCAGAATGAGATGGGAACTTTCCATATCCCTTGATGAAAAGGAATTACTAGTTGTCTCCAAGCACTGGAAGGGCAAAGAACTTCTGAAGCGATGACACTAGGCCAGGGGAGCATGTTGGCCAGGGGATTCCAGGAGTTGTGGCCCAAAGAGTACTGTATTTGCTGGTGTATAAGACTCATTTTTCCCTCGAAAAATACTGTTTGAAAATGGGGTGCATCTTATACAGCAGTGTGTCTTAAATAATATTTGCCAGTGTATAAATGAGGTACGTCTTACACATGTGTGCATCGTATACGCCAGCAAATATGGGCAATTTGCTCAAACTCAGCCCTGAGAGTAGGACCCTCCTTGTAAGTTAAGCTGTTCGTCTAAGCACAGGAAAAATAGGAAGATGATCTTTGCCTTTTCCCTGTTCCAAGCTAGAGAACAGAGATGGAAAGAATATTCAAAAATATTCAGAAAATGGTCAAAAAGCACATCTTTTTTGAGCGTTGAATAACTCTGATGAGAAGAATCCTGGACTGACAAGAATCTTCACAGTTTTGGAGTTATTATGAGCAAAATGTACACATGGTTGTTTGCGCAGAAAACTCCATATTCTGTGCAGGAAACAGCACTTTCTAAATGAAAAATAATATTTCAACACGGAAACATTAATTCCTGCACAGGAAATACAGGACTTTTTGTGCAAAAAATGCTGCAATTGGGGACCTATTCTATGTAAAATTAACAACTGGATAATTTTCATAGAAAACCGCATTTTCTGCGGAAAAAAAAAAGAACTTTCTCTGCAGGAATTAATATTTCTGTATTTAAAACACTCTTTTTCCACACAGAATATGCTGTTTTCTATACAAAACAACCAGGTGCAAATTTTGCACTGCAGAAGTCCTAAATTACAAATAGCCTTAGAAAACTGCATGATTTTCTAAGATTTTCTTGCAGCAGAATGAAAATTGCTGAAATTACACATTGCTACCTTTAAAAAGAAAACACAGTGAAGAAGAATTGCATCCCTACCAGAGAAGAAGACCACCTTGCTTTCCTAACCTTTGCCAGTGAGTTACAAATGGAATTGCTGCATGTACTTAATATATCTGTTATTGTCGTGTATCTTCAAGTCGACTCTGACCTATTATAGAGTTTTCTTGCCAAGGTTCATTAAGAGAGGGTTTTCCATTGCCTTCCTTTGAGGTTGCGAGACTGTGACTTCCCCAAGCTAAGCCAGTGGGTTTCCATGGCTAAGCAGGGATTTGAGCCCAAGTCTTCTGGAGACCTAGTGCAATACTCAAATCATTATACCATGGTGGCTCTGTGTTAAATATATTGGGTTCTCTGTGTCTATCTCTTTTTGTCTGTGTGTTTTAAACTGCAGCTATAGGAATGAAGTAGAATGTGAAATCACAGGGCCTTTCCACACTACACTGTTATAATGCTATTATGCCACTTTCAACATCCTGTGGAATTCTGGGATTTGCAGTTTACTGAGACCAAAAAGCACTCTGGCTGAGAATTCTAAGTGGGCCTCCCTAAACTAAAAACCTCAGGATTCCACAGGATGTTGAAAGTAGAATAATAGCACCATAACAGTGTCGTGCATAAATGGCCACAGTGTATGGGTAGTTTCAAAACAAACAAACAAACAAAACACACAGCTTTTTTCTCTCTGTGTCATGCTCCTAACGCAAATATACCCATGCTACCCATGGCCAATAGCAGCCTGGATGGGATTATTGGGATCAAAGCCCTAGAACAGGTTGGGAAGTTAAGCCACCTTTCTGTGATCTTCCTCTAACTCCCCACTACTATTTTTCCTTTTAAACACTTAAATGAAATCAAGCATTAAAAACAATGGAGTTTTCTTCTGTTGAACTTAATACTTAGAATCAACCACTTTTCTTCTCTAGGAGCTCTCTGAGGCCTTATCATACCTGAACAATCTGTTATCTTTGCCCCGCTGCTTCATTCTGCTTCTGTCTGCTTTCTGCTACAGGTTGATTCTCCTGGGATTTCTCCTTAACCCCATTGAAGCAGGAGAGGGAAAGAGTTGTCAATTATTTTGAATGTCCAGGCATATGTCTTAATATTTTCTACAGGGATTTCCCTCATGTTAAAATTTCATCTAAGGCTAGGTGCTTCTGGAATGTGATTGCTGTACAAGAATAATGACTGAGTGGGATTGCCAAGCAGGGCCTACCTTTATAGAAACCCTGTTGTTTTTTCAAAGAGAGAGAAAGGCAAGCCGGGAAAATGCACTGGGGAATTTTGTACATCAATTTGGCTGTTTAAAAGCCTTCTTGCACACTCTAAAACAGATGCACTTCCTGATCGACCTTTACAAGGAACCAAACTGGGAAGTCTATAAAATATTTACATCCCTTCTGCCTGGCAAGCTCATTAGCTTATTGTAAAGGTTGTTTGCTATTTAACTTTTCTTTCAGCTGTCTCTACAAAAGATTGTTCTTTTGCACACTAAATCATCTGTGTTTTCTTTAAACGTCACTTTCTTTATGTGCTACTAGATGAAAGTACACAAAGGCATGGGAGACTTTTTCTCCATGTCCAATAGCTTAGCTGTATCAAAGTATATGCCTGAACACCTACTGAAAATTCTGAAGCAGATTTCTTGTTTTTTTACTAATCATGAATTCTGCAGCTTAGCAGTTGCAAATGCAACTGGGGTAAATGGAATTGCTTGGTGCCATTCAGAACGAGGTGGTTTTTCTTCTGTGAATATAATTTAATGCTGCTTTCTTCCATGTTCAGAGGTATCTGGATTATTTCAAATATAGAAAGAGAGCTCTTCAGACTATGCACCATTGCATTGCTGCATAGCAAATATTGGATGCATCTGATAAACATTTCCATCCTGGTTGGTACCAAGGGTTCTGACCCAGGGGACATTGGGCTGTATCACTATAGCAGTGGCTTCCATGTCAGTGGGATGGTGAATCCACCATGGGTTTAGTTGAAACATTAATGCAGCTATGAAAGGTGCTAAACTCACCTCCCAAAAGAGATTCAGCATGTTGGATAGTTCCCTAGACATTCAAACCAATCTATAGGGGATTCACTGCCCCACTGACATGAGAGCCACCAGCCACCCTGTACTGCAGGCAATGCCAACAACGAATGCTCTTGAGTTTTGTCTGGCTCTATTTGCAGGCTACAGTTTTATGCAAAACTCCATCATTAGGATAAACAAATGCACAAGAGGCTAAGTTGTGCTTCCAATGTTGCCCTGTGCTATTTCAGACAGTAGAGCTGGGGTGTCCTTTTTGGGGAGTGGGGTGAGTGAATCTGCTGAAGTCATCAGTGGTTCAAGAGAACAAGCAACAGAGAAACCAAGCCAGAACACTAAGAGTCTGCAAGAGGAGAAGCATGGCCGATGCAACCCAGGCCGGAGCAAGAAAAGCAGTCCAAGAAGGATCCAAAGAAAAGCAGAAGTCTCTGAAGAGATTAGTCCAAAGAGTAAATTACATTCAGAAAATAAGAGCTCACGGAATATGACATGATGCCAGGAGGCCATAGTGCAACTGTTGTTTTGCAGCAGAGATGGCCTTGGCTATGATGATTTATAACCTGCTGTAAATCAGCACAGTTGGCCTGATTATGTCAGTGCTTCTTTCTTAAAACTCAACACGGTGTGTCCTGCTCTTTTGTTGCTTTAATCTCTACTGTCAGAGAATGCAGTATTTCTGATTCCTGCTCTTCAAGATCTAGGTGGAATGGTCCAGGTTCTGCTTCTGTGACAGGGCTGCTAGCCTCCTCTGGCTCTGCCTGGAGTCTATTGTTTGGGCTCTCCTTTTCATATATCTCATCAGAGAAAACATCCTCTAGACAGAACATGACTTAGGCCACTTAAATGTCTGAACATGCTGCCATATTAAAATACTATAATCTCTTTCAGGGGCCGGCATATCTCAAAGTCTTCACCCTGACATAAACAATCTCTTATACAGCAGCTATTTCTTTCCATGTGACATGTGTAGGTCAACTTCGGTTTATTTCATTTATTAATTTTTTTTCATTTATTTTCATTTATTTCATCTTCACAACTCAAATAATCCCACCATTATTTTGATTTTTCAGAGTTTCCAGAGTCAATGAAATGGAAGGAAACAACTCGAAGACTCAGAACGGGAGGCAGATTCAGTTAGCGAATTTGTTTTCAGATGAATTAGAAAGGAAGTATAAATACCCATGCCATGTTATAAAGTAGTATTCATTTTTTTATTGTAATATTCCATACAGGAAAACTCAGCATTCTCATCATGAGAAACTGTTTAGGGAGTCCATAATGCAAACTCAATATATTAGTTACAAGCTTGTCATGCCATCCTATGTCACCAGGGCTTATTTTGATTAAATGATTGAGGAATTTAATGTCTAAAACAATCAAGATAAGGAAACATGAGCTTCAAATTTTGAATTATCATGGTATGTTATCCATGTGCAAATAAGGACAGGTCATGCTAAATATTGTGAACTGTGTTACATCTGTCACTAGAAGAGTATTACCAGATAGCGTGAACTCTGGACTACATAGAAATCTTTACTGTGGGAACTATCATCATTGTATCATGAATTACCATGTATGAACTGTGGCCTGCCTCATATATGGAGCAAGGCTATGGATCCCTGTTGTTATGATGGCATGCCATGTAGTATATAATGCAAGATGTTAGAGTTGGGATAAGGGGTCTCCTACTACAAGGAGATCATTCAGAATTGTTTCCCAGTGATCAATTGTAATATCTTTGTATGCTCTTTTTTCCACATATAGTCTTATGCCATCCTTTTAAACTAAAGATTTCCAAGGAGCTCTCCAATTTAATATCACAACAGATAGCGAATAGAACAAAAAGAGCAAGGAAGAATGTTGAAGTTACTGCAGGAAAACCCGCCTCATTTACTATCACATGTATACCAGGAGATTTTAAATCAAGAAAGAGAAGATGAGACAGTCAAATCAGCAATGATATTGTGGGCTCAAAATCTCGGACATCCAATTCAATTAGAGCACTGGGAACAGAGCTGGCAACGGACACAAAAATTTACTGCAGCTCAGAACCTAAAAGAGAAGTATTATAAGCTTTTTCATAGACGGTACATGACACCAGAAAAATTAAAGAAGATATATAATACGGGAACAGGTCAGTGTTGGAAGTGTCAGGAGAATGTTGGAACACTATTTCATACGTGGTGGTCATGTCCTAAGGCTAAAAAATATTGGAATGATATACATAATATGATATGTAAAATATTGAGGGTTCAAATTGATAAGAAACCTGAACTGTACTTATTAAATATGACACATGTGTTAGATGGAACTGTTGCAAAGAAATATTGGCGAATAATGCCGTATATGATTACGACAGCCCGTATTGAATATGCAAGGCTATGGAAAACTGAGCAGATACCTACAATAGAGCAATGGTGGGCAACTTTTATTGAAAATCGGAATGCAGATATAGTCTCCCAGAGATTAAAAGGAAAATCAGATGATGACATTAACAAAGAAGGGCAAATTGTTCTGGAAATGGGTAGGGTGTTGACAGGTAATAATTCTTAATTCATGGTAGCATGAGTAGTTAGAAGTAAAAATCAGTGGAATATCATGGAACATGTAAAGTAGGGTCGAAGAGCAGGATCTATCTTGTATGTTAACAAATGCAATGCAGTGCATAATGTTGATATGTCAATGAAATAACACTACTGAAATCCAGAGAGGAGTGGAAGATAGCGGTAATAGTTCGGTAAAATGTACAATGAGAAACGTTGTTTTATACGATGTAATCACAATAAAATTAATTAAAAACGAAATATTACAAAAGATACCAAAATAATGAATAAAACAAAACACAAATAGCCAGACAGCAGAAACAAGCCAGGAAGCTAACAAAACGTTTCCTCAATGATTGTCCCAATAGTCATTTGAGAAAGCACAGATGGCTAAGTGGCAAAAGAGTGTTGGTGACCTGAACTTTCCCTGCATGAGGAGATACGAGGGTTAGCCATAAGGTCGAACAAGACTCACTAAAGACTGCTGCCTCTCAGATGGCTCAGTTTTTCACATACTAAGATATGGAAAACCCATATCAGGTTTGCTATCTAGGCCTGTGCTTCTCAGGCTACCTGATGTGGAGGACTGGCAATTTTTTCCCCACTGCACCACGAACTGGCACCATATTTGTTCCCATTGACTACAATCATTTCTTTCTTTCATTGAAACTCACTACAGACTATCAGCCAGTGGCTCAGGGATTGGGACCAATCCAGAGACCACCATTTTGAGTAGCTCTGATCTAGTCTACAATCAACAGGAAAGCCTTATTTCCCCAACAAATGTTGAACACATTTTGATTTTACCTTTTACAGTGTACATTTGTATCATCTAAGATAACAAAGAGTGCTACTATTTTGGAAATAATCTTTGAGGTACATATGCAACACAAAATATAAATTGGCCCCGGGGTCAATAATCAAATTAGTCTAATTCATACTTGCAGTAAACTAGCTGGAAAAAAAAAGTCTGAGTGGTTGTTAAAGAAATTGTATACCCTCAAAATCATGGCTTTTCAAACTGCAGTAATTAAGCAAAAAGGAATATAGCTCACTGGTTCTGCATTGAGAAGTGCCGGTCAGAATTCCCACTTCTCCCATGACTCTGCTCTGAAAGCCTGAGAGAAATGGAACACTTCTTCTGCTCACTGGCCACCCTGATTATCTTGATTAGGACCAGATGTCTCCTGCAAGCCCTGCTGAACTAAGCATCAGCAAAGCAACAGATCTTCCATTCAGCTTCGTGTTCCAAGCACCAAAAAAAAAAATCATTCTTTTCTGAACGATAGCAAGCAGAACTTTCCTCCACATATGTTGTTTTCCTTCTACTGGCCAACTGCTGAAATATTTCCCAGAAAGGATACAACTACAGACTTCAGTTAAAAATAATTGAAACAGGCTTACCGTTACACCAAAGAAGCTGGTCTGATTCATTGCATCCAAGAAAATTTTTCCAAGGTCTTTGTTGGTGTAGTTAAAGTCCTCGATTTTTTGGTTTTTGTTGGTGGCATTGAGAATCTTCATTGCTTGTTGCAGTGTTTTGGCAATTACCCATATTCCATCATAAGCAAAGCCATGGAACTTACTTGGCTCAACATTTCCACGCCTTTGATCATATTCCTTTTCATATTGCTGTGGTGTCTGTAGGGAAAGGATACAGGTTATCTAGTCAGCATGTTAAAGATGTGTGCCTAACAGTCACAACTGGACACTTAAATCATAATCAGTGAAGTCTCTTGGATCATGTATAACTCCAGAAAAATAATTAAAAGTGCTTCATATTATTACTTTTATAACAGAACGTTCAAGGTACAAAACTTTCAATAATACATGGCAGGTTACATGGCAAGTTACATGACATCAGAGAAGAAGTACCTATCCCAAAGAATTTAGCATTCACAATTCGACTCAAGCAAGATAATATGAGGAAAAAACGTGAACAGAGGCAAAGATATATGCGTGTATTCTGGTTATACATGTTGGTTATGCCTACTTAGGCTTAGTTCCAAAGACTTATAAACTTAAAGAGTTATGCTGAATGCCTCACATCAAAAATGGATTTGCACAGGTTATTTATAAAAATTTTCCAGTAATTATATCACAGGTTAAAACAAACAACAGCACACACATACACACAGATGCACATACAAACACAACTAGGTTCATTTCTACTGTGTGTAAGAGATTATACAGTAGTTTTTCCTCTTATACAACTAAGCAATGCTGTGATAACTTGCATCTGGGGAAAACCTCATTATCTGTCAGATTATTATCCAGCATTTCTACACAGAGGTCATTCATACACAGTCAAAATGCATATATTTATCTAATATAGCTTCAGATATTATATCTTCTGACAAAGTTGTATAAACTGCTGCTTATGAGAACCACTTGTGTCGAGCAGTGTTATACAAAACAATGTAAGAAAAGGCTGCCCATTTCTATGAGCACAACATGCCCTGCCCCTTGGTGCTGACATCATGTTTTCTTTGACTGCTGTTCTCCTATATTTTAGTGTTCAGCTGAGCAGTAATCATAGAATCATAGAATCATAGAGTTGGAAGAGACCCCAGGGGCCATCTAGTCCAACCCCTTGCTATGCAGGCGCACCCATCAAAGCATTCCCAACCGATGGCCATCCAGCCTCTGTTTAATCTTCACTAGTAAGAATATTAATATTCACTAGTAAGCTGGTAGATACACCATTACTGATCTGCTGATTTTTGATAGGAGGCACTGCAGAGGTAAACCTTCTCTCCTTTGGAAACACTATCACCACTAGAAACCCTACTCTGAGGACTGCTGTGAGAGCATGTCAGCTACATTCTTTGCGATCCAGGAAAAAAGAAACAGTTTATATGTAATCCTTCCTTTTTTATACTTGGGTGTATGGCTATATCATTGCAGAAGGGAATTGTTACAATCTTAAACTCCCCGTCCCCATGCAGGACTACACAACAAGCAATATATCTTTTGGGATATTTCACAACACCTTTGGGCAAGAGAATCCAAAGCTCCCTTCATATACTCACTCTCTCTCTCTCTTTCTCTCTCTCTCACACACACACATTCATTCCATAGCTTAGCTAAATGGAGGGATCAGAATATCCTCCTGCAGCTAGTCATACTGAGAGTATTCAGGGGAAGGCCAAATTCTTGGTACCAATTTCCTAGCAATTTTTTTCTGAAGAACTCTCGCATAAGAAGTGTTTGGTAGTGAAAAGTGGCATCTTCTCAATCACAACAACGGCAAGAATGGCACACAACTGGGGATTTTGAGTAATTCTAGCTATTATTATATGTGGAATAAGTAGGATCTTAATCATGTTGTTTAGAGTATCGTTGCCATGGTGAAATTCATTTGCTAAATGGAGCTCAAAATAATTGTTCATGCTCACTAAGAGAAAATGATCTAATAAAGGATGTCCAGCCCTTTGGGTACACACATACCTACCTGAAAACACAAGTCAGCATGCTTCTTTTTCCTCTCCACAGGATAACCCACTTCCTGCCATTTTCACCAATGCCTCTGACAAATTACTTTCCAGAATTTTCAGGAGTTCCCTCTTCTGGCTCCCCACCCCACCCACCTCTCTTCCATTCCATGCTTTAGGCAGGCTTCTCCTTTCAATACATTCTGAACTGAAACACAGAAGCAGTGAAAAGTTTTTTTCCGTGTTTCATCTATAGGTCAAAAATCCATTTTGTAAACTCTGCTGGAGAGGTAGAGGGGCATATGACATGAAAACCACAAGCCAATCAACACTATGCACGGGCTGTTTCCACTGAAAACTAGAAGAGCTTCTTCTTCAGAGTTCAAAACTTGGGGGAATTAGATGCATCTAGAGAAGAATGGAGAACCTGCACTTCTCAAGAGCAGCAACTTCTTTTTTGGAGCATTGTTAACCTATTTGGGACCTATTCAACCATTCAGGACAGATAAGTATCAGCTGTTCTATCATAAAATGGTGTGACTTTTTTCAGGGGAATTAACTGGTTTTTTATTTTAATGTGGTGACAGTATGAAAGTCTCAAAAGTCTCTGGTAGTCCAGTTTGAAGAACCAAGCCCTACTCTATTTTGATGCTGGCACCTTAATGGTTTAGGACAGGCTATACATTTACTGTGATAGGAAACCAGTTATGCAATTGATGCCTGCAAGTGATTATTCACTGATAAAGCAAAATAATCTTGAGGTTTACTTCAAAAAAATAAACTAAATAAGAATATAAACTAACTCACCCTTCCTGAAATGGTTTTTATCTGTTTGGAGCTGAGAGGTTCAAAATCCACTCCAATGTAGCCTTCCATGGCACTAAGAATATTTGCAGTGTGACAGTTTGATGAATTAAGCTTTGGAATAGCTTTTTCCCACCAGAAGGTCTGATACCACCCAGGAATTATCCACTGATACTTAGGGCCATACATCTGTGCATTAAATGCCTACAGGGGAAATATAAAAAGAGAGAGAAGTAATTTTATTGGCACTAAAGAGTTACATTGCATATACAAAATGATTCTGTTGAGGTTTAGTGATCTCAGGTATGTTAACCATTCATTCTTAAATCTTACAAAAAAACTCTATCTGAAAAAGGAAAGATAAAAAGAGATACCCATTTTAATGATGATAACTCACGTCTTTTATTATTTGTATTATATTCAGAAAGTTTACCGAATATACAAGACGCTATCGGTTAAGAGTGCTACAATACAAAGATCTTCTACATAGTAATAAGCTTAATGTAGAAGCAAAAATCTGATAGACCACAGCCTCTATAAATAAGCTTGATGGAAAAGAAATATTAATAAGAGGAAAGACTGGTGCTATAGAAAAAGAGCAAGGAAGACAGCACTTTTGCTCCTCTCTTTCCCTGTTTCATATGTAGGGTAATATGTTGTGCTCTCTGAAAACTACCCTTCCTTCATCATAGCAATCTCACTCAGTGTGCTCTAGCATAGTCTGGCCATTTTTTTTACAGTTGTGCCTCCCCCTGCTGTCCCATGCATCACCTTCCAAAAGTCCGCACTCATTTTAACTCATGCCCCAGCACTCCAGCTACTTCCAACAGAAGCACAAATGTTCACTTTCTGAAAAGTTCATACAGTTACATCCTTCCTTCTGTCCATCAGGGTACCCAAAATGAAATGTCTAAGATTTGCAAGCTGTCTCCCACACAAGCAGTGACCACACTAAAACCTAGTGAGGGCAGTGGCAAATAGGAAGTGGGAGGGAATACAGGCTGATTAATTCCTGAAAATGATGGGGAACACACCACAAGGGGCTTTGCTTGTAGATGCTTGGTCTATATTCTGGTCACATATCAGAATGACATAGGCTGAGATGGCCTTGTTGAGGAGAGACATTTGCACACAAGTCCTGTAGCAACAACTCTCTACACTGGTCAATGCACATGGATGATGGGGAGAGCAAGATTTCAGACTAACACAGAATATATTTATTCTTATAGTTCATTTTTAAACCACTCTTCACCAGGTATTCAAACTGTTCACAAAGTGCCTTTAAAACTGATGAACTTTAAAATGTTCCCCACATCTGTACTAATCGATCTTATACCAAGGTACTATATCAGCCCATTGCACGTTTGATGAAGTTTGCTCTCTGCTAAACCATAAGCCAAAATTAAAATCAAAATTAGAGAATAATTAAAACACAGCTTGTTGCCAAAAGACAAACACACAGTTCAACAGAGCTGCTTAATGCCCTTGCTCTTCTCTACAGTGACACTTCAGTTTGTGTCACTTTTGTTCAACCCTGTGCTTAGATGGAAACAAAGTCCCACCAAGCTTCTTTGTAGTGGAGGGACTGGCAGAACAGATGAGCAAAAGGCAGGTGAATTCAAACTAACAAAGAGAAAGACACAAATTGAGCATTTTTACAGTTACTATAGAATCACAGAGTTGGAAGAAACCCCAGGGGCCATCGAGTCCAACCTCCTGCTATGCAGGAACATCCATCAAAGCATTCCCAACAGATGGCCATCCAGCCTCTGCTTAAAAACCTCCAAAGAAGGAGACTCAACCACACTCCCAGGCAGCATATTCCACTACCGGACAGCTCTGACCGTCAGGAAGTTCTTCCTGAGGTTCAAGTGGAATCTCCTTTCCTGCAGCTTGAATCCATTGCTCCTTGTCCTAGTCTCTGGAGCAGTAAGAACAAGCCCGCTCCCTCCTCAACATGACATTCCTTAAAATATTTAAACATGGCTATCATGTCCCCTCTTAACCTTCTCTTCTGCAGACTAAACATACCCAGCTCCCTAAGCCATTCCTCATAGGACATGGCTTCCAGACCCTTCACCATTTTGGTCGCCCTCCTCTGGACACGTTCCAGCTTGTTGACATCCTTCTTGAATTTAGGTGCCCAGAACTGGACACAGTATTCCAAATGAGGCCTAACCAATGCAGAATAGAGTGGTACCATTACCTCCCTCGATCTAGACACCATACTCTATTGATGCAATCAAGAATCGCGTCGGCTTTCTTGGCTGCCGCGTCACACTGCTGACTCATGTTCAGCTTGTGATCTACCAAGACTCCTAGTTCCTTTTCACACGTACTGCTATCCAGCCACATGTCCCCCGTCCTATACTTGTGACTTTCATTTTTTCTGCCCAAGTTCAGGACCCTACATTTCTCTCTGTTGAAAGAACTATTTCTTGTTGAAAGAACTAAACTACTATTTAACACTCATTTGTGATAAAATTATTAAATAAGTTATTCAGATGATTCTTTTATTTCAATTATTCTCTAAAGAGACACACAGGCTCATTAACTGATGTAACCATTAAAAAAAAACCCTGCTGATTTACGCTAATTAGAACTGCTATGTTAGATTTATGCCGCAATTCTATATCCACTTACCTGGAATTAAATCCCATTCCAGTCTGTAGAGCTTACTTCTGATAAACACATTTAGAGAACTGAACTATCTATACCAGTAGCAATAGCAGTTACATTTCTATATCGCTTATCAGTGCAAAGCACTCCCTAAGCGATTTACAATGTCTTTAGCTAATTGCCCCCAACAAGCTGCGTACTCATTTTACTGACCTACGGAAGCAAGGAAGGCTGAATCAACCTGGAGCCCTGCAGGATCGAATTTGCAGCGTTGTGGCTGCAGTACTGGCATTTAACCACTGAGCCACCACGGCTCTATATATGCATGTTCCAATGGAAAAAAGGCTGTACAGGAATACCTCAGTTAACAAAGCTTCCAATAAAGAAGCTCTTATACTAAGTCTTTTTACAGGAGTCCCCTCAGCCCAGCCCTCCTCCTTCTTCTCTTTGGCTAAGTAGTTTTTTTTCCCCCCGAACACTGACATTGAGAGGATGGCAAAGGAGTGCTGGAGAAAGACAGATTTTCAGTGCTTGGCTGCAGCAGCATGCCTGCAATGAAGTTTGACATGGGAAAGAATGGAATTCCACTCCAGGTGATCTTGCTGTAGCTCTGTGTGCCTACAGGCAAGGTAAAACGCTGCCTCCAGAATCACTCACTGGGCATGTGTGAAGAATAGAACAGAAAGAAAAGGGGAAAACAGATTAGCCTCCCTCACCAGCTACCCCTGGCATGTTGAAAAAGCAAGTTTCACCACTAAAATAGAAATCATTTAAAAAAAATGGAGGCAATTGAAAGAAAAGAAATCATCCCAGGATGCATTTGAAAGATGCTTTCAAATACCCTCTAAAAGATTCAAGACATTTTTGTTTACATATGCAAGCCTTACTTGACCTGGTTGTTTCACTTCACATCTGCATATGGTTAGTTTTGAAGGAAAAGTGTGCTGAAAAATGTTGAACTGCTCTTCTTTCTTGCAGTATAAGCTGTTTCTACCTCTGGTACAAAAGTTTCTGTTAACCCTGGTATACTTGTATATATTTCTTCGAATATCTGTGCATTCCATTTTTCCTTAGGTTTTTAGATAGGGCTCAGGCTGCTGAGAATGTGTAGATACCAAACTTGGTCCACTACTGGATCTCCCCAAAGCTTGGAAAAATTACTTTTTTAGACTACAACTCCAGCCAACATGGCCAGTGTTGCAATAATATTCCAAAAAAGCATTTGCATATATTTCATTTAAATTAGGCCAACCTATACAATGGTTTTTGCATTTTGGACTCAAGTTAAGGTAAATACATTAAGACACAGGTCAAACGAAGGAAGGAAGCATACACAGGATCTACCTTCTGCCACAGAGTAGTATTCTGTACATAGTTCCCTAATCTGCTAATATTCACTAACAATTTTAATCAATTAACAAATAGTTCAATAACATTTACTTTCATCTTTATTTCTTCCCTCCCATTTTCTTTCTTTCTTTTTACTTACACAGCAGAACACTTTTGCTGCCATTTCCTCATTGAACTGGCCAACAATAATTCGGACATCATTCCCCTGCAGAAAATAAGAGAAGAGAAGAGAAGAGAAGAGAAGAGAAGAGAAGAGAAGAGAAGAGAAGAGAAGAGAAGAGAAGCAAGAAAAAGATCTTAATGAAATCATGACTTTCTTGGAATAACCTGTTTCTAAAACTAATGTTATAAATCAAAGGTATAACATGTATCTTTATTGCAAATTTTTACTTAAAGCCTTATATTTCACAGATGCTCTTTGAAAATGCTTGAAGGCTCATAAAATAATTAATTGGTACATCAATCTTTGTTTTACTATTGCGAAGCCAGTCTAATGTTCTCACACGACTGAGCTATGCTGTAATAAAGCAATGAATTGCAGCACTGTTCAGAAGAGAAAAGTAGCGTCAATTGTGCTTACACTACATATTACTCACCAGGCTCAAGGGATATCACACAGACTAATAAGCTGGTCCCATGTATCAGCTACACGTGCAGTTTCTGTGCTATTGCAAAAGAACCATCACCACTGTAGCATCAACACTCAAGAAAAACTCCTTCAAGGAAGCTTCTTTGAGCTGGCACTACCCCTGTCCCCACAACACATCGTCGCTTCATAGTAGCTTAGGCTGATGTGTTGATAGGCTGCTGCACATAAAGAAGCCTGAGATATTCTGTTCGGCTTTATTTGTGATATCATCTTGATTACCATCATCGTCATCATGCCTTCAAGAAAGGGAATGAAAATTGTGCAGCCCTCCAGATGCTGCTGAGTTGCAACTTCGAGCACTCATCATCATTTGTTATGCTAACTTTGTCTTATGGAAGATGCAGTTCAGCAACATCTGTAGGCTGTACAACTACCACATCTACTTGATGAGACTGTCATTCTTTCTATCAGAAGTCCTGAGAGCTCCCATTCTACTCAGAGCAGAAACCTCAGAGGAGCCTAGCAAAACCAAATCCAACATATAGGAACTTCATGTGTAACAGACATTAGGTCATGTGTGCATGCTGAGGTAGCCCCAATATAATTCTAACTCCCAAAAGGCATCAGATCCTGTCTGAATTTGGAAGCTAAGCAGGATCAGCCCAGGCTAGCACTTGGATGGGAGACCACCAATGACTACCAGATGCTGCAGACTATATTGCAGACGAAGGAACTGGCAAAACCACCTCTGAATATTCCTTGCCTAAGAAAACCTTATGAAATTCATGGGGTTGCCATAAGTCAACAGGCAACTTGAAGGCACATACATAGAGTTCTATCCTTTATAACGGTTGTTTATAAAGTGAGAACTTTATAAATTGAGAACTGAGTTGTAAATATCCTAGTTTAAGAAAAGCAAAGGTTTGAAGTATTATTTATTTGTTTAGGTTCATTTGTTTCATATGACTTAGAATTCATATAATTTAGAGCTAGATGTCTCTTGCTATTCCCTAAAGCGTGATCATTGCATGCATTTTTAAAATCCATATGCTTTGGATAAAATTCCTCTGAGAAACAATCCTGGTGTACATTACTGGAACGAATCTGTTTTTCCAGCTACTGCCAAGGTTGAGAGAACCCTTGTATACGCCTACGTCAGCAAGCACACAATTTGTCCATGCATCTGGAGAAGAACTTGTTAATAAGAAATAAGCTGGGAAGAATTGTAGACCTCTGTACCATTAGTCTGGGAGAGCCTACAAGCCTTTGATATACCAAAATAAACTCCTGGCATTACTGCTAAAGTACAAGCACTGAGCTCTTAAAAGCAGAACATGTTAGTGAATGCATTTAAATATTTTTCTTTCTTTTTGTCTCTCAGTCCAGGGGTAAACAGTGTTAGCTCCATCAGGCTCCCTAAAAATAATTTGGAAGTTTTGCCCTCCAAGCCCTTCAGGGAGCATGGGAGCCATTTCATAACTTTTTGGGGGGTGAGGGGGGGGCTACCCCAGACTGTTTTAGGTGCTGCAGAAGCCAGCCAGAGAACAAGAAGTCAACATCTGGACCATTTCTTGTTGATAAAAAAAGCCCTTTCCTGAGCCCAAAATGGCCTGAAGGGGCAGGAAAATGATAGAATATCAGCCAGACGCACCCACTGGGAACCATTAGAAAGGATACTGGGAGGAGTCTTTGAGCAATAAAAATGTCTTGAGGGCTGCTACGCTTTCTCTACTCCTGACCCAAACTTTGAAGATGGCGTTAATAGCTGAATAGTGTGTGCACATCACCCTCGCAGACGTAAATGTTATATTCCTTTGTAGTTTGTAAATGAAATGGTGAAAGAACATCTCCAGTATTACTGTACCATCTAGAGATGGAAAGACTAAAGAAAGAAAATGAAAAAGGAGCTTCTCAAGTGTCTGAAAACCCTGACAAGGAGAATGCTCCTCAAGCTCCTTTCTCATCTCTCTCCTCAGCCAAGATTCACCTATCAACTGTCTTCCCAATACAGCTGGTGGCAGGGTGGGGAGCAGCCAAGTAAGGGGCTTTGTGAGCTTTATTCCAGCAGCTGGTGCAAGACAATGATGTCAAGAACTAGCTATCAGAACACAGGCAGTGAGGAAGATCCTCCACACTCAGCCTCCTCTTCCTACCCAACCTCCACACATGGGGTGAATGAGTGGGGAGCAACCAAGTGAGGATCTTCAAAGATCCTACAGCCTCCGCAATCCTTATTCATCTTCCTTACCCATACGGTCCTGATGTGGGAGAAGGAGACTAGCAAGGCTGACCAAATGTCTCCATGATCTTTGCTGAACTTCCTCCTAGCCACACTCCCAATGTCACAAGGGTGGGGCAGCCAGACCAGGACGGTAGGCTAAGTCTTCATAATCCTCCTCATCTGCCCCCCTTCTCCCAATGTTGCACAGGAGGCAGGAGGATCATCAAAGGCTATAGTGGCTATGACCCTTGCTTAGCAACCACTGACCACTAAATGGCTGGCAGGAGGGCGGATAGGAAAAAGGATGATGGGGAGGAGACATTCTATCTTCTACAAGAACTCTTGCAGCAGGAATTAAAAATGAAAATGGAAACCACAGATTTTGTAATAAACAAAATAGCATGTATTATTGGGACAGAAATAGTCTTACACAGACACAAGGACTAAGTAGGAGAGCATTTGGAAATCAAGTTTAGCTTCTCCTTGAAAATACAGACTGCTGTGATACAATATTATCAACACAAGCAACAATGACTCCTCCAATATGCACTTCTTATGAATATGGCAATAAACATTAGATGTAGAGGCATCCTGGATTTGATCTGAATATGTGTCTACAGCAGGGTGGACTTGCTCTGGAATCTGAAGGGCCAAGACAGCTGATACGGGAGACTCTCCAGAGCTCTGGAGGGCCCCAGCTGCGCCATCATGGTTATCACTTTGGTGACCAAAACTGCCAATTGCTTTACTCCTGGTCACCTTTGGGACTATTTCTTAGAGAGAAGGGTCTTGCTGTTATCAGGATATTTAACTAAGTTGAAACCTTCTGAAGCACATTTTCAGCCAAAAGGCATTAAAAAACAAAACAAAACTGGAGGTGCTCAGGTCAAGGGGGAGTCACATGGACTGTATTATTTCCACCTCTCATCTACACTGTTATCATTCTCTAATTATATAGAGAATTTGGCATTTTCAAGTGAGTAAAACCTTCTTCTTAAAAAGCCTTTTCACTTCTTCCAAAAGAAAAGAAAATCATCAAAGTTTTTTCTACACTACTCATGTTTCCAGCTTTTCCACTAAAAAAATTGAAAAATTGACCCTTAAAAACATGAACAGAAATCCTCTCTTTTTCCAAGGTGCTCACATCTGGGTTACAAGAAATCCAAGCCTTATATGTCATTCTTAAAGGGACAGGAGAATGAAAGTCACATAAAACCAGAGCTTACAGGACAAATCTGTAGTGCAGGGATTCCCTTTCAAATAAAGCCAAATCCCGATATGAAAAGACTGATGTACCTACTTTTTCTGTACCATCATATGTGTGGAACATTTTCCACACAGCAGAGCACATTCACCCAAACCATAACATCTTAAATTAAGGCTAGTTGAGATTCGAGCCCAAGAATATGGATTAGTGAAGTGAAAAGACTGACACAGGGCCCTTGAGAAATCATCTTAAGATATGTTGGAAGCACAAAGGCAATTCTTAGGAATAGGCCTTTAAGATTAGCTTTCTTACTATTTATTCTTCAGTTCTTTCAGAAACAAAACACTAGGGATCAGAGTAAGAATGATGCATATCACAATTCTACTGTAAAGTCATTAATTTCTCCAAAGTCAATACTAATGCATATGCTAATTCAAACCAAAGCTTTCTTACTCCAACTGGAGAGAGGGAGTGGGGAGAGAGAGAGAGAGAGAGAGATGACAAAGTATGTGTGTGAAGAAAGTACAATACTCTCACGCTCTTTCTCCATCCTCTTCTTCTTTTCCTCCTTCTCTAATTATGTGGTGCCAAGAATATTTTGTATCTATGATTATATTTTAATAAGTTCTGAATTATTTAATTTCGTCCTACTGTTTGTTTTATTATTGTAGACTATCTTTGTTTTGGGAAGGCAGAGTAAAATAGATAGCTAAAAGGATAGATAGGGCAGGCAAAAATCTGGGTTAGAACCATTGTCCATGCCAAACCTTTTATTTTAGGTGTCATGATAGTACTTGGAGTGATATTATGAGAGGCAGTATTTTGGTGGTAAGGCAGAGCTCAATTACATGAGGTCTCACCTGCAGCTGAAACTGTGCCTGCAGAGAAACCTTTTCCATCTCAATAAAAGTTGGGTATACATCAGTCTATTTTATGCAGAACAGTTTGTTAGCATGACACACAGGCCTTCATTTATGAAGCTGCAGCCCTTAAAACCCCAATGCTTTTTTTTTGTGGGGCTCCTTACCCTACCACAGACCATTATCATGGTAGCATTCATTTCTTGTTGCTGTTACCTGCTCTCAAGTTGACTTCAGCTTATGGTGACCCTATGAACGAGAAAATTCCAACTCAAGCTATCATCAGCCCCCTTGCCCAGGTCTTACAGATTCAGAAATGTGTCTTCCTTGATTGAGTCTATCCATCGGTTATGTGGTCTTCCTCCTCTCTTACTACCTTCTACCTTACCAAGCATTATTGTCTTTTCTAGTGAGTCTTGTCTTCTCACAGTAGGTCCAAAGTATGTCAGTTTCAGTTTAGTCCAGGGAAAGTTCAAGCCTGATTTGCTCTAAGACTCATTTATTTGTCTTTTTAGCAATCCACAGTAGAACTCTTCTCCAGCACCACACTTCAAATGAATTGATCTTTTTTCCCCCTTATCAGCTTTCTTCACTGTCCAGATAAATTGACAAAATTTCTCTTCCTCTCTAGATCCCTCTATTATCTTTCAGTGACAATTTAGTGCCCATTATTTTGTTCTTCTGTCAGTTTTGTTTTATACACAATCAACTGCCAGTTTCCAGTTTAATATAATCTATTTGATCTTACATTTAAAAAAAGTCATCTCAAACCAATAACAATAAACATTACGCTATGTAAAACCATTATAAAGTAGGCTCTATGAATACGTATGCATAAGCAAGAAGGAGTAGAGTATATTATATACCGGCTGACACTCATCAAGATGTTTAAAAGTATCAGAAACTGAAAGAATCAAGAGATCAAGAACTGAATTTCTGCCACTGAAATAAATTACTTTAAAAATTCACTACACAGGCTCAGTAGGGAACTTACATTTCCTCAGATTTTCAGAACTGTACATTACACCTAATGCATTCATATCTAGTTTTGCTGAGGAGCTGAGAAAATAAAAAGACAGCAAGATAGCATTTAGTGTTCAGATTTGTATGCCCTACTTTTTATCTGTAGGAATTTGCACTGAAGGGATAAAATGTCAGTCAACTGGAATAGCTTCTGCTTCCTGCAAGGGAACCTTTATCTCCTACTACTTTTGGCCAGTCCTTAAGGCCTAATGTAATAAACATGAAAATTATAATCTGCTGTTCAGTATCCAAGCAGTACCCACCATAAAGAGAGATAATGACAGATATGTGGGCAAAGCAAGCAACAGAGTGAAAACTGTAAAGCCAGAAATGCCATAGTGAGAATGAAGAGACAACTTCACACATTAACACACAAATCTATTACAGTCAGCCCTCCATGTTCCCACAGTTAGGGGTGCAGGACACCTCAAAAGAGGAAAAATCACAAATAAAATGTGTGTGTATCTGTGGGAAGGGGGCTGAGGCATGGAGAGAAGAACCTGGAGTTCAAACTAGGTCAGGGAAAGGAGAAGTTATGGGGGTGGGTCTGCATGGTGGCCCTATATTTCCTTTCTCTTGCCTATCTCCTTTCTTGGGTGTGTATGTGGGGCATTGGGGGAGGATTTTTGGTGCTGAGAAATTGGGCTATAAGTTGTCCTTAGCTGGCCAAGGAGTGGCTGGTGGAGGAGGAGAAGAACCACAGGCAGGTTTTTAAAGGGCTGCACAGCCTGATCGGAGCCACCAAGAAGGAAGGTTCCCTTGGAAAAGAAGCATCTGAGGTGGGGAGACAGGGAGTGGAAAAATTTGCAAATAATTAAATCTGTGAAAGTGAAGCATGCAATTGTGGAGGGCCAACTGTACCTATATTTATATTTCTTGTGTGAAGTAGGACTTTACAGATGCTCGCTATGGACAGGAAAGTGCTTTCACACATATTGCCATTTTCCTCATATGTATACTCATTCCAGTATGGATTTATTGGGTATCCTTAATCTTCACACACACACACACACACACACACATACATGCCCATTATGAAATTAGGTCAACGAGACAAATGTAAGGCAATGTCAGAGGACTGGAAGGTCACACTCTCACCTACGTCATCTATATTCATTTTATCAATTTTGTCAAATATGTGAAAATTTGCCCACTGATGTTTTCCTTCCAGAGCCAGTAACTGTGGCACTACCTCTACATGGTGCTCTGACAATAGGTTGCATTCAGATGTAGTCATACTGACTTAATTCCCATTTATTTTAATAGTCTAAATGGTTCTAGTCAAACCTTTAATTATGGAATTAGTTTAAGAAAATTTGGTACTCTTGTGTCAAATTGCATTATCTTGTAAAGAAAGAAAAACATTCTCAAATTCTTGACCTGAGATACACACATTCATCCATTTCTGCTGGCACTGTTTTCTTGAGCTACAGCTGTTTGTAATACCTCCAATATTATAATACTGCCAATACTTAATTCTGCATCACTGTAAGATTTAATAACCATAATTTATTTATCACTATTGTACAATTAATTTCAGGTAACCTAAAGGTAAATCTTAGCTTGAAGATTTACCTTTAGGTTGACATTAATTTAAAATGCTTATTTTCACTCAAGTCCACTTTCACTACTGCATGGGTGGGGGTTTTTTTCTACTTCCCATTTTCCTCCTTAAGCTGCCTAAGTAGTTGCACCCACCTTGAGCGTTTTTTTTTTAATAATTTTATTCAAAATTCACATATAAAACAAACAATTGTAACTGTCAGCTTAACTGAAATATTTCTGATCTTCCACACTGATCTAGATTTCATTATCAAGATTTCTTAACATGCTTAAAATATTGTACAACGTTTTACTGCTAATATTACTTGTTGATTCTTGCATTTCAATCTCCATATTCCCGCTTCATGATATATATCCTGTAGCCCCCTCATAATTTATCTTAAATCATGAATTACAGATTCCCATCTGATAGAACCCAGCAATTACCTGTTACAATTTGCCATTCTTTTTGTACTACCCACCTTGAGCTTTTTAACACTTGTGCATGGATCATTAGAGAAGCTCTCAGTGTCTGAGATTTCAATTTCTTCACCATACAGCACACCAGTCAGATCATTCCGTACCTGTTTTAGAAAGAAAGAAACATAAACAATGTATATTACATGAACAGGAACATAGAGTTATAGTGAGAAAATAAGTATGTAACAATTCTTAAACAAAATGTAAGAGTATTTGGTATACATAAGCATTTGATAGATAGTTAATTATGTTATATTGTCATATCTGATGTACGAATAATATGTATTTTGCAAATCTTTCATCTTAAAAGAAAAACAGTTTAAAAGAAAGAAAACCAAAATAACTGAGCTGGTATCAACCACTAAAAATGTCAATGTCTTTTAACAGCATAACATAATGCAAACAAAAGCATCCTAAGCCAGCATTTGGTACAGATGTTGCATTAAGTAATATGAAGAGTGGAAATGTAGATTTCCTCAAATGTAAATGTATAGATCTCCTCTTTAAATGTGCCAGTAATCTATTCTCTACTTGCAAAGAACTGGTCAACTATACTGCTTTGATTTCAATATGAAATTCTCATTTCATCCTATATCCTACAAAACCTAAGTTATTCTTAAAAAATAAAGTCTGAGCCTAGAAAAGTCTGGTTGAGTCCTTCTACAGGTGCATCACATTTTCTCTCAGTTTTTCTCTCAGTTTTTTTTCTCAGTTTTTCTAAAACATAAACTATAATGGGTTCTAAGTTGTAGTGAAGCATTATTAATCCAGGTTGACCCAAGAAATTTTGTTGCATGAGGATGAAGGTCATCATGTTGCTTCCTATCTTTTCTCCTACAAGAACAAGCAGCTGAATCTTACTTCAAGAATATGCAGCCTCCATCACACCTGAGAGCTAGCTAAGGAGGTATAGGAAAACGACCTGGGACATACAACTTAACCAGAAAGGAACAGCTGGAAGTTGATGCTACTGTCCCGTGACCACATAGCATCTTCCACCTGAGGTGACAGCCTTACTCTGGCTAATGTTAGAGTTCACCCTGTACTGTATACATTATACATACATGCATACTTACATACATGCATTTATTGATAAGATAAAATATTAACAGATTAAAAAAAACTGAGTCCAACCTTAGCATAAACTCACTGAAATCGGAAAAATTTAAGTGAGTCATAACTAACTTAACTTCCACTGATTTCAGTGGGTCTGCTCTGTAATTTTTGACTCAGTCCACAGATCTATATTGTTAAGGAATTTAATTATCATTTATTATATGACCAAACTCAAACTATCCTCAAATAAATGTATATTATTTCCCTCCCCTTAAACATAAAGAGAATAAGGGTTCAGCTAGCAAGATGAGGACAGAAGGTATGGGATAGGTGGAAGGGACAGAACAGAGTGACCTTGTGCATTTTGAGCTAAAGCTGATCATTTAGCTGAACTGTTTGGAGCTTGCTTGTATATTTTTGTGTACTTTGAGCTGTGTGCTCTGCCTCAACATATGGTCTAAGGCGGTAGAGCTTCTGCTGAGAGGAAGTGAGTCATTCACTTGGTTGAGAGAAGAGATAAAATATGTAGTCACTAGCTCTACGTAGCCGTTCCCTGAGTCTCTTGAGCTCAACAAATAGGACAAGGACAATAAGCATTTTGTGTGCATTTTTCGTGGGGCACTTTGAAGGGGAGGCCCAGAGTACTGTGACACTACCTGTATAGGATGACTGAATATGGATGGTAAGGGTGCTGCTGCAGTAATTTGCAATATCTACACTATGTTCGTGTTCTTGCCTGAGGATGTAAGCAGCTATACATACAATGAGAAGGCGCAACAATTTGAAACCTGCATACCTACACCCAAAGTTACCAGGGAGGATGAAGCCTTTTTGGGAAGAACAGACAGGCTGTCCTGGAAGGGTAACATACAAGAGAATTGGAAACTGTCTTCTTCCATAAACAGAGGAGGCAGACACTCAGCAGCAGAACTATAAGCAACTATGCTGTGAGTTTGGAGGCAACATGATCAGTTCCAGCAATAATGAAGCAGCTGCACAGGGACAACAGTTTCAGTCCTCAAAGAACATGGAGGGCTTCACAAAGTTCTGCAGATGGAACGGAAGGGCTCCTGTCAGTTCCTACGAGGCATTTGGTGATAGCAGGCAATTGCTCACTAAGAAAAACAAAATAGTGGTGTATGGGCCTAATGTTTCAAGAGGTGTGGTGTCTTCTAGGGGCAAAGATTCATGACATTATAATAAGGCTGATAAGATTCCTCAAGCTGAACAAACGTGACCCCCTTCCTCTAATCCACATGGGAGCGAATGATATAGACTTCAAAATACTGCAACAATCTATGAGGTTCTGAGTAGGAAGCTGAAGGACCTTGAAGTACCGATTATTATTTCATTGCTCCTTCCTGTTGAAGGACATAGCCCAGGAGGACAGAGAAGGATATCAGAAGATTCCAGATGGTACCATTGGGAAAGATTTGCCTTCCTGGACATGATCTGTGTTTTCATGAAGAAGGACCTCTAGTAAGAGAGAAGTTGCACTCCCAACTGTTTGTAAGAATATATTTGCCAGAGGTCTTGCAAAATGGATCATGACGGCTTTTATTAATAATATTTTATTCATTTATATTCTGCCTTTCTCCTGATAATGAGACTCAAGGCAGCTAACCATCTTAAAAAATACAAATTAAAAACAATGCAATACATAAATAAAAGTGTAAATATAATATTTTAAAAACAATTAAACCATTTATGACATTAAAACATTACACATTAAAATTTTTAAAATACATTAAAGACCTATATCAACCTTAAAAACAGAACCACACACAGTATAAAAAGCTGAAACCTAGTCAAGGTGTAAAAGCCTGACGGCACAAAAATGTTTTGGCCTGCTGACAGAAGAGGAGCAAAGATAAGCTCATTTTGGCCTCTCTGGGGAGGGACTTCCAAAGTCTGGGAGCAGCCACCATGAGGGCCCTCTCCTTTATTCTCACCCAGTGAACCTGAGAAGATAGTAGGACAGAAAGAAGGGCTTCTCCAGATGATCTTAGAGCATTGCTGGGCTAACAAAGGGAGATACAGTCCTTCAAATAACCTGGGCCCAAGCTGTATAGGGCTTTGTAAGTCAAAACCAGCATTTTGAATTATGCCCAGAAATTGACAAGCTGCCAGTGCAGCTGTTGCAACAAAGGAATTGTGTGCTCCCTGTAGCCAGCCCCAGTTAACAACCTGGGCCAACTGTAGTTTCTGAGCACTTTCCAAATGTGGCTCTCCCATGTAGACTGCATTACAGTAATCCAAAAAGAATGTAACCAAGGCATGTACCACTGTGGTAAGGTCCAACTTCTCCAAGAATGAATGCAGTTAGTGCACTAGGTTTAACTCTGCAGAAGCACTCCTGAAACCTGAGCCTCCAGGCTCAGAGCCAAATCTAGGAATACCCCCAAAGTATGAACCTGTATTTTTGGGAGGAATGTAGCCCCATTTAACACAGGCTGAATTTCTATTCCCAGATCTGTCTTTCAACTGGCCACAAACAGCTCTGCCTTGCTGGATTAAGCTTCAATCTGTTTGCCTTCATACAGTCCATTACAGCTGCCAGGCACCGGTTTAGCTTCCTTGGAATTAAGTGGAAAGGAAAGGAGCTGGGTATCACCAGCATACTCATGATACCTGACCTCCAAATTCTGGACAACCTCTCCCAGAGGTTTCATGTCGATGTAAAATAATGTAGAGAACAAGACTGAACCCTGAGAGACTCCACAGGCCAATGGCCAAGAAGTTTAACAGTAATCGCCCAGCACCAACCTCTGAGAGCATCCCTACAAGAAAGAGTGGAGCCACTCTATACAGCACCTCCAAGCCCCAGCCCAGTGAAGCAACTCAGAAGGATACCATGGTCAATGGTATCAAAAGCCTCTGAGAGGTTCAGCAGAATCAACAGGGATACACTCCTTCTCTCCAGCTCTCTATGTAGGTCATCCACTAAGGTTTCTCTCCAATAACCAGGTCTCAAATCAGACTGAAATGGATCTAGATAATCTATCATATCCAGGAATCCCTCAAGTTGAGAATCCACTGCACACTCTGATACTTTGGCCAAAAATAGAAGATTATAGACTTACAACTGAGGTGAGGCTTTAATTGAATTAAAGTGAAAAAGAAAGTTGATAGCAATCCAGAGGGCAGAGGGACACCAAGTACTGGAGACAAGAACTTTAATGATACAAGGGAATTGGAATAATAGTAGAAGAATGCACCAATGGGCAAAAAAAAGGGGAGGGTAAGGAAGCAGCTAGAGAGAAAGTCCATTGTCTTAAATGTCTGTACAGGGGGTGCATAGAACACGGGAAATAAGATTATCTTGAATTCACAGGAGCGGGGATATGTTTTAATAAGCATCACTAAAAACTGGTATGATGAATTTCATGAATGGAATGAACTAACAGAGGGGTATAATCAATTCCAAAGGAACAGACCAAACGCTGAAGGTGGAAGGTTAGCATTATTTGTCAAAGATGCGATAGAACCCATGACTTAAACTATGGAAAGAAGATTACAGGCATTTGGGTAAAAATTAAAGTGGAGGGAAACAAGCATTACATCCTTGTAGAGGTTCACTATAGACCTCCAAATTAGACTGAATGACTAGATGATGACCAAACATGAAAAAAGGAGAGATATAGCAACAATTGGAGACTTCAGTCACCTTGATACTTGCAGAAAGTCAAACTCTACCAACATATATGGTTGAACAAGCTCCTCACTTGCCTCACCAACAATTCCATTGTCCAGAACACAGAGGTGATAACAAGGGGATTATCTATCTAACCAACAGAGAAGAACTGTTCAATAGAAGGGAGGAAATGGGAATCTTGGGTGGGAGTGACCACATCCTCCTGGGATTTGTTATATAAACGAAAGGTGAGGTCAAACATAGATGCACACTCTGGAATTTAAGAAAGCTAATTTTGGTGAACTTAGGGAAATACTGGGCAAGATTCCCATGGTCAGAAATGCTCAAAGGGAAATCCATGATGCATGAGACTTCTTAAAAGACTGCTATTAAAGGCACAATTGCAAACAATTCAGTGAGAAAGAACAGTGAGAAATGTCTAAAGAAACCAGGATGGATGTATAAAGAACTTTCCAATTTTCAGACAAGCTGAAATTTAAAAGGGAAATATACCAGAAAAAAAAGGGGGGGGTGGCGTTATCACAGAGAAATACAAATGTATAGCCAGTATTTATAGAGAGAAAGTAAGAACAGCTAAAATGCAAAATGAGGTCAGATTTTTCTAGAGAGTTATTTTGTGCACATGTAAAAATATTCTCACATGGAAGTATAGGGATCCCACCTAGCATCACTTTTCAATTGTTTTAAGTCCAAAATCTTATCAGCTGCAATTTAATTATGCCTGGATTTTCTCTTCTGACTGCCCTATCTGAGTACCCTACTTTTTATCCCGTACCCCAAGAATTCAAAATAGTATATTATTTACACCCCAGCTGAGAGTTTTGACAATGATTTAGCCAAAGCTTCCTTCCACTGATATTCACTATTGAAAGGATTTGACCCTAGGTTCCCACATCCAAACCCACTTAATACTCTTGGTCTTCTTAAAACTACATTTTCAGTCAGAATAGATGGATGTATACATTTGCTCATGTATATACTTAAACAGTGTTTCATTTAGAGAGACAAAAAAATCATTTTTTTCCCCTGAATTCAAAGACCTTGAAGTGGCTGCACTTTCTTGAAAGATTATAATGGCTTGTGTGCAATCTTCTTTTGAATTTGTCTTGCCAAACGTGCATACTTTCAACATATATATTCCACTACCACCCCATCCAGTCTGTGTTTATTCACTGAGATTCACACTACATCTTATCGCAAAAGCTATTGCATGATATAAGGTTTAGGGCAAAGCTTTGATTACTGAATGAAGCATGTTAATTAATTTGTTAGGACACAGTATGATGCAAGACGTGTACTCTCATCAATAAAGACTCAAATACTTGGCTTTGATAAATAAAGTCTACAGCTGTCCTCTGAAAAATCAGCCAGAAAATAAAGATGTTAGGAGATTCAAAAGCAATGACTAGAAAATTAGTATGTGCAGTGTTTTGAAAGAGCAGAAAGTGCAAAGAGCAGCCAGGAATCTGACAGTCTAGGCAGAGATGTGAAAATCATAGTTTGAAGCAAAGCAAGAACAGGACAAGGCAGAACAAGATATTAGATTCCATAAATTCATGTATCAGTTCTGTTAATGTTTTTGCTTTTCGAAACAAATAGAAATATTTTAGGACAGAGGAGGGAACGAGAATTTTTTTTTTCTTTATCAGTTTGGATTGAAACCTTAGCCACACTCTCCAATGCTTATTGGAAAAAGTCACTGCCTACCTTTCTTGCCTACAATTTGCACATTGTTCTGTTCTAGCATTTTCATTCACCCGGGTCCAGTTCAGACTTACATTATTGAATTCTGGTTTCCAGCTTGTGTTGGATCCAAAAACAGTACCAAGTACTTAAAATCACTGTAGATCCTGCCTCTGCAACATCACAAAACTGCCAAGGGAGCTTTGTGGTAGTATCACTCTAGGAGAAATTACCAGAAATGCTGACCAGAACATTACAGGGTCACTGTTCATTATGGAGGTTTTGTGCTATTGTTGCTTTTCGGATGGAATTATCCTAGTGATTAGTCCACATGACAATAATTCTTAGGTACCAGAATCAGCACGTGAAGCGAGCCAGACAATATCAGAGTCTGGAAGAGACCACAGATACAAGAAAGCATGATTCTACCCACATCCTACTGGGAAAGGGATTACTAATCAAAGCCTATCAAAACTAATGGACTATTCAGCCTTGTCAGATGTAAACAACAGACATTTCCTTTGGCACTTGACAGTTTTAAAAATTTAAAGATAAAGTTCAAGAAAAAGACAAAAAGCCTCTCTTCAGTGCAAGGTTCCCAAGAAGGGTCTTAGTTAAACTGAGCTGCTAGGCTTCCTCAGTATAATCATTAACCGTTTTATCTTCTTATGACCCATCTGATTTCTCTTACCATTAAAATTATTTACTTCTTACTGTGTAGTTCTATATGCTGTAAAGTATGTTGTAAAGACAACATTTGTCATTATAATCATATTGAACTTTAAGTTAACATGTGAAAAGTAAACTTAGAGCTAAGCTGAACCACAGTGGTGTAGACTCAAGTCAATTGACTCAAACTCAAATCAGACTTAAGTCAAAATTATACACTAACTCGACTCGACTTGAGACTTGCATATCTTTAGTGACTGGCTGGCTGCCCTCAGTTCAGTAACATAACACATTCATGCAGAAACTTTACAACTTACTGGTCACATGATGATCTGTCTCAAGCCCAAAGTGAGGACACATTTCTCAAGCAAATGGGCTTGAGGTGGGGTTAAGGTTTGCCCAGCAGCCTGTCCCTGCTTCATGTAGGAGGAGCTTTCTAACACTTTTCCTAAGAGCGGAAGGCAAGACTCATGCCCAGAGTTCAGGGTGTGTATTTCAAAGGGGAACAGCAAAGGTGTTAGGCAACGGGCTTGAGGAGGAAGGATCCTTCTAAAGCTCTTGAAGCTTCAATAATGGAGAATAAGAAGGATCCTATTTCCCACCTCTGAAAAAGCCTCCAGCTTTCCAAATGGGAAGTAAGAAGGATCCTATTCTCCATTTCCAAATCTGAAGATGGCAAAATCACAAAAGTGGAGGACCAACTCTACTTAAATTGTTTAAACTGACTTTATTCAACTCTGTCCAGAAATTCTGGAATACAGGTTGGGGTGTAAAGTTGGCTCCCACACTTGAGACTTGACTCAAGACTTGACTTGAAAGTATCTTGCAAGGACTTGAGATTCAACTTGAGACTTGAAGGTAGAGACTTAAGACTTGACTTGAGACTTGGAGTAAAAGATTTAAATACACAACTGCCAAACCATGGGTACATAGAGATTTGAACATACATCCATTACTTTACCTGTCAGTTATTGGAATAACAATATTATTGAAGAATAATTAATGGTGATAACATGGTTCACTTGTTTATTAGCTCACCTGCTAATAATTAGCCCACATTAATTCCACCCTGAACACACCTGTTTTCATCTGATTTTGGAAGCTAAGCAAGGTAAAGCCTGGTAAGTTCTTAGATGGGTGACCACCAGAGAATAGCAGAGATTTCCAGGTAAGGCTAGGAAAGAATTCTGCCTCAGTCCCTGGAGATTCATTGCCAGTCAGAGTTAACATTACTGGGCTAGATAAACTAATGATCCCAAATGAAAGCTAAAACATTTTTCCAACCACTAATGCTTATATTGCTACTTCCAGGGTAAAATCTCAATTCCAATAAATATTCTTATTTCATCTTATTATCACTGAAGTTTTCTCCAGTGAACTAAAGCTGGATGTAAGTACTGCTCAATAAATCCTTTGTAGCTAGAATGTATCTGTATTGCTAGAGGCAGGGGGGGTAGTGTAATCCCAGCAGATGTTGATCATCAGAGATTCGCAATGATTGTACAAACCATCTGCTCTGTCCAGTTCTCAATCAGAATTCTGCTGAAATTTCCCTTCAACTAATGATTCTTATGTTGAGATTCATTTGTTCATCTTAAGGAGGGAAGGTACTCTGACAGATTTTTCACTATATATACACACACTCACAGAGAATAAAAACATAAAACCATGATGTTTCCTTCAAAAATGGCTGCATGTGCATGTGATAGAAAGGGATTATAGTTCTGGGATTAATGATGAAGTATGTCAGTGGAAAGATTGTTTTAAATCTAATATCAATACCAAACCATTCTGCATTTTTATGAAAGGGCTTTTTATAGTTTCAAGCAATATGTGACAAAAATAGTACTACAAGTTCTGGCTGCTAACTATGCGTAAAGAGTTAGGGTATAAAAATGTAAATTGTGGCTGGTTTTCTTTTCTGCTTCTTTTTCTTCTACAAAAAAAAGGTGGGGGGAGAGCAATAACATCAGTAATATTGCAAGGAGTAACTACAGAGAAAGGTTACAAGAGAACATGGAGGCACAAGGGAGCTCAAGCTGATTGGAACAGAGGAAAGCACAAGAAAGAAAGAGAACTGGACTTTTAAAAAAATTCCACAAAGCAGAATTAAATACAAGTGAAATGAAGCATGTGAACAGCAAGCATGAAGGGCTTTTTAATGAGAAAAATAAAAAGCTAAGAACAATAGAATAAAATAATTCTTTATATGAGCTAACTTTATAACCACCCAACAGTATATAGGTTACTGAAATGAGGGAAATTTGTGGAGAAACTGGTCCAATCACAGAGTACAATTGATATTATAAATTAATAAAAGTCATAGACCTTCAAAACTGATGTTGCACAAACCAGACACACAAATTCTAAATATAACGATCAGTTCTGAGCTTACTATTTCTCTTTTTACCTGACACGAAAGGCCTTTTGAAATTTTATCTGATAACATCTTTGAAGTTCAGTATTCTATTTAAAGAACAACATGGAAACTAGACAGACACGTGAAAATAATTTGAAATAACAGGCCAGACATTTTGGAATCCAATCAATGGAACTGCTTCTTAAACCATATGCTACACGATCCACTGTGTGTACCCAAGCCCTGCAACATAATGATATTTACTCAATTCTCTGGAGAAACAACTCAGCAACAGGTATTTTTGAACCTATGATACACCTCCCATAAGGAAGAGAAACAAAATGAAAAGCAGCATCCCTGGGAAAAGAGGGAAGGGGAAGAGAAAGCTCACTCTGCCATACATGGGGAAGTGGATACCTGGAATAATAAAACCACATAATTTCTACCTCTTCTTTGGAATACTAATATAGTAATTAAGAGATAGACATTGCATAACAGTTGGAAGGAGCAGGGGCAAGGAGAGAACTTGTGCCTTTTCACACAATTATAGAATTATCTTCCACTTTAACTGCGATAGCAATATCCTATGGAATTCTGCATCTGTAGTTTAGTGGGGCGTTGGAACTGTCTGTCTGAGAATTGTAAAGACACTTCCCCTAAACTACAAATCCCATGATTCCAGCAGATGAAGCCACAGCAGTTAAGGTGGAATCATAGCATTATAATCATGAGTGTGAAAAGGCCCCTGATTGTCGAATTCCAAATCCTGGAGTCAGACTTTCAGCACTGTGGACAGCTCCCCCATTGAAAAAGACTTGAAATCCTAATATGGAGCTGAACTAAATGAACTAAAATTATCTCCTTTACCCCAGTGCACCATACTTTCTCCCCTTTTTATAAGTGTCAGCATTTCACTAGATAGATAACACCCCAATTCAAGAAGGACATGGTCAAGCTGGAGCAAGGGCGACCAAAATGGTGAGGGGCCTGGAAGCCATGCCCTATGAGGATAGACTTAGAGAGCTGGGTATGTTTAGTCTGCAGAAGAGAAGGTTAAGAAGGGACATGATAGCCATGTTTAAATATTTGAAGGAATGCCATGTCGAGGAGGGAGTGGGCTTGTTTTCTGCCTCTACAGAGACCAGGACAAGGAGCAACGGATTCAAGCCGCAGGAAAGGAGATTCCACCTGAACCTCAGGAAGAACTTCCTGACAGTCAGGGCTGTCCGGCAGTGGAATATGCTGCTGTGTGTGGAGTGTGGTGGAGTCTCCTTCTTTGGAAGTTTTTAAGCAGAGGCTGGATGGCCATCTGTCGGGAGTGCTTTGAGGGTGTTCCTGCATGGCAGGGGGTTGGACTGGATGGTTCGTGTGGTCTCTTCCAACTCTACATTTCTATGATTCTATGATTCTATAAATAAAAACTCCCCAATGTTCATGTATTTTAACCCGTGAAAACAAAAAATCTCCAACAGAAACTCACCATGATTAACAAAGAAAAGTTGTTTTGATGCATGGGTACTCTTTTTTTAAAACTGCTCTCTCTCTCTCTCCAAAGCTAAGTAAAATTATAACAAAAATTAGGTAGATTATACCACAAACCATTTTTGAACAAGAGAAGCCAGTCCCAGAGGTCCTATCAACATTAGGAAAATGGCCAGTAAAGAAAGTGCTTAAATATTCTGTGCCTGTTTATTTATTTATTCAATTTATATGTCACCTTTCTGTCACCAAGGGACCTAAGACAGAATGAACTGAATGATTTTTTAAAAATAATACATAAATACATATTCCCTCCCTGCTGTTTCTCTGTTTCAAATTGCTCAGATGGTTTTCCTGAATACAAGACGCTGCTGCCTGTTGAGGCCCTGTTATCTGATGACCTGCTCTTTCAGCACTCCCAAATAAAGAACAAGTTCCATTAATTCAATGGGAGTTCCAGTCTTTCATCAGTTCTTCTTGGCTACAGAGGCTCACATGGGACTGCTCACATGCACACACTGCTTGAAAAGTAAGCTAAGAGAGGGGAAAAAATGGGCAAAGCTGGCTGACAGATTTTTCAAGCAGCATGCACATGATCAGTCCCAAGTAGCCTCTGTAAGTCCTTCATGCTCCCTAAAGTATAGGACATAAGTTCTGCTTTTCAATCAATTCCATTTTCTGACAATGCTTCAGTCCCTAACCTTTCAGAAAAGTGGGAGGAAGCCTATACAAGGCTCCATATTTTCTTAGCATTCCATGTCATCACACGATTGTAAGACAACTGACAAAGTGTAATGAAGGCTACTGAGAAGGCCCTCTCCCATGTGTTCTCACTCAGTGCACCTGTGAGGGTGGTGGAAAAGAAAGCAAGGACTCCTCAGAATATCTCAAAAGCATGGGCAGGTTCAAACAAGAGAACATAGTCCTTCCAATACCCTGTAACTGCACGATATACAGCTTTATAGGTCATCATTATCATTATCACTTTTCCTGTTTAAAAGGGTGCACCAAGTAATATAACGATTGTCTGTGCCTAATATCCAGTTCACACTATCTGCTTATTCTTCAGTTCTGCCAATTTATTTAGGCAACCTCATTCAACTGGCAAAACAAACAAAACAAAACAAATGGGGAATCTCTACTCAGAAACAATACATTCTAATTTGTTCCTGCCCAGGATTACAGAAGAAGGAAGCACTTTCTTTGACCGTTGTCATAACAACCTCTTAGATATTGGATCTTTCTGCATGGAAAAAAGGTTCCAGCTGCACCAATCTACATGTTAACACTTTGCCACATGGGATTGGTTTTGCAGGGAAAACTAGAACACTGCTTTTATTTTAATACTACTGGGAGGAAACATGTGGAAAGGTAGCATATTTCATATGACATTTAGAGAAACGAACAAAATCAAGACACAGATGCTACTGCTTGTGCAGTTCCATCTACAGATGTGTCCAGTGAACTGAGTTCTGAAAGATAAATTTCAGTTGTTGCATCATCAAAAAGTCAACAAGATTGGTTGCCCTATCAGATCTTATCTTCACATTTAATATCTGATTGAAGATGACAGAAGTGTCCAAGAGGTTTTCAGTACTTTGTTGCAGGAAAGAGGAATCCCACTTGTTTTGGAATAGGTGGTTGTGAAGTTTCTCCTCAAGAAATATTTGGACCTCAAGAATTACAGTTGTTGGAGAGTTGCAGATGTCCTCTTTTATGCCAAGGCAATAAAGAGGTAAACTGTCATGCAACTCCTAGATGAAAATATTTGCCTAACACATTTCAGCGCAGGGTCAAAATGAGGGCATTTCCCCAATAAGAATTCTGCTTCCTCCACCAAATTTTCCTTCAGTCCTTAAATTGCCAGAATTGCAGCCACCTAAAATTTCAGTTGAATATTTAGAAATACAATTTAGGCATCCAAAGAAAAGGAGCAGACAAAGTTACCAAAGGAAGGGAAAGTTACACAGCAAATATAAGCTACAGGTATGAATGATTTACAGTGTCACGTACTCTACAATCCTGGAAATTTGGGATTTTAAGGAAAATTTCATGACAGGAGACAGGATTCTTATTGGGTGTAATGACCTCATTTTCTCTCCCTCCATATCTACCCCTATGGAAATGTCACTGTTCTATCTGACGGCCAGTCTGTGCCAAAGGAGGGGCAGAGAAAGCAAGAGCCAGCTTGTTCTCCTAGGTTTCTTAGCAGCTTTCAACATCCTCCTCCTGTATTTATCTATCTATCTATCTATCTATCTATCTATCTATCTATCTATCTATCCATCCATCCATCCATCCATCCATCCATCCATCCATCCATCCATCTTTTACTATCCCAGTCTTCTCCCAACAAGGGACCCATGGCTACTCACAAAATATATTAAAACAAAGTAAAGTTAAAGACAATGAGTTTTAACTTTAATTAAAAAACACACTATCCTACTAAAAACAGCACTAATTTGAAACAATTTAAAAGTATTTAGAATATCACAATGAGAATAAAATTTAGGCATCCCCTATTAAGAGAGCCTTCTACCACAACCAGTTAACAGGCAAATGCCTGTCTAAACAGAAAGATCTTCGCCTGTCAGTGGACCGGGATGGGGGTATAAGCCCTGCCTTCTGTGGGAGAGAGTTCCACAGCCTGGGAGCAGCTGCTGCTAAGGCCCTCTTTCATGTTTTCACCCAATGTGCCTGTGATAGTGGTGGAAGCAAGACAAAACCCTCTCCCAGGAATCTTAAAACTGAGAGAGCTTCACATGATGAGATATTATCCCTCAAATAGGCTGAAGCCAAGCTATACAAGGCTTTTTGAAAATCATAACCGGCACATTGAAATGTACACAAAAGTGGATCAATAGCCAACAAAGCCATTGCAACAGGGAAGTTGTATATAGTTTCTTTCTAAACAGTCTGACTCACTTTCAGGCACTATATTTCAATGATTCTGAAGTGCAGTGCATGTTGTGCTTGAAGATTACTGTTCATCCCCATGGCATTTATAAGCTCTTAAGAGAGTTCCATATTGTCTCCTGTACTCTTTAACATGTTCATGAGGCTGCTGAGTGAGACCAGCCAGGGATTTGGAATGAGGCATTTCCAGTATGCTGGTGACACTCAGTTATACTTCTCAGATTCAGTGAAGCAACTGAGGTGCTAAACTGGTACTATCAAACAGTAATGGATTGGATGAGGGCTTATAAAGTGAAGCTCAAACAAAATGAAAATAGTATTCTGTGATTTTCGGCAGTTTAGGATGGCATGCCAGTTATGGGTTATTATGGACAGAGATAATTTTGCCATAGTAATTAATGCCCTGATTAAACTCCAGATTACACTAACTTAATGTGTTAAATGTGGAATCCTTGAGGAATCATGGAAACCTCACTTAATAAAAAAATGTTGCTTACTGATTGCTGAGCACAATTCAAGATCTGGGGGTTATCTAGAAAGCCTTAAGTAGCTACAGGTTCATTTGTGTCTTATTCTGTTAACCATGCTGGTTTTTAGAAAAAAGGAAATATGTACACAAATCTAGAAAAAGAACCACACTCCTCGACCATGCTTCCAGTGGGGCAGAAAGGAAAAGTTTAGGTTTCAAAAATGAGGAACATTCTGTAGAATACATCTATAAAGGAACAACGAGTTCCATACAAAATGAATAAAAAGCTAGGATGCTGGCACACAGGAATTAAAAATGGCTCAAAGAAACTTTTATGTCAGGCACTGGAGGGAAGCCAAGCATATAGCACAGACAAAGACATGTTCCAAGAATGCAGCAATAAAGAGCTCTTCATAAACGTAAAACTATAATTAGACACCCAAAAAAGGGAATTTGAGGAGCAGCTTGTTAGACAATAGGGGGAAAGGTAAAGTATCTAAGAAGCAGGAAGTCTGGAGAGTCAAGGCTGACTCATATTTTACCAGAACAGCATGAGAACTGTTTCTGTGTAACTGGATCCCATACCAGGCTGGAGTCACCTGTAGGAATAGCTCCAACTCCTTGGCACTGAAGGGAATTAATAGCAGCATAGCGTAACCATTATTACTTGTTGATCTTACATAGTTTCTTCCTATAGGAATTTCTGCAATAGCATGGGATTATGAAGTAGTCACTGCATAATATAGAAGTAGCCACTGACCACTCTGGCTGGGATATTCCTAGAGTTGTAGCCACAACTTTTTCCAGTCTCTCACAAGAATATACTTTTCTAGTATTTTCCCATTTTGTACATGGGAAAAGACATTTGTTCCTGGATTTTGCTCATACGATAACTTTTTAATTATCACTGATGTCACTTGTGGCATTTTGATGGCTGGGAGCTTGCAAACTACTAGATACTCCCACTTGCCTGGATGTGGGCTGCAAGATATAGTTTTGGCAACCCAAACACAAACAGGGCTTGAATCTAGAGCTTACAAGAAGAAACATATACTATTCTGGAGTAAACTGCTGCTGCTTTTAAAAACTAGCCCAATATACCTGAATGTTTACTGCTTCAGTACTACCATGGGTCTTTAGTACAAGGCAATGAATCCCTTCCTATCCAAATATGTGTCAAAGTATGAAATCAACCTTCATATCAGAATCAGTGCCACCTCAATATCAAAACAGAATTCAGGCTGTTGCCGGAGGTCTTTCAATACAGAACACGATGGAGAATTACTAACATATGAACTTCTTGGTAAAGTATTTTTAAAAATATTTAAGGGGCTGCAACAAAGTTAGCAACAAAGGGTAAATATGGCTCCAAAAGAATGTGAGAAGTCAAAATGCTAAATCTGGATTTAAAAGACAAAAACAGTGAACAGCAACACTTTTGTTCCTATACACTAAGTCATCCAACATCAGTTTGTTTGCTTGTTTTTAAAATAATGTTTTTCAGTGCTAACTGTGTTTAAAAAAACCAAAACAAGCTTCAGATTTGTGTCTGGAATGACGATATCTCACCGAAAGCTTAATTTCCCCTCTCCTTGCCAGAAACTACACATCCAATCTGTGGCAGCAGCCACTTTTGAGTGACTATCAGTAACTAGTTTCTGAAATAGATGTCAGTAATTTTTTTTCATGTTACTCAAAAATAGATCAATAAGGTATTTTTCTATCTTTTTAAAAACTGAGATTATGAATAAAATGGTCAAAGCATCTGTATTCATTTAATAATAAATGATCATAGATCCAGAAGATGAAGACCTAAGGTACACTGTGTAAATCATCCTGGTAGTGTGCCCAATTACATCTCTAACTTTGGTTTGCATACCCCTTAACTGTTTGTACAAGCTAAGTATATTTCAGAATTATACATCATGGAAAAGTATTGCAAAAAAAAGAGTGTACCTCTACAGACATATGGAGAAGGGTAGACTTGAATCTACTTGCAAGGAGTTCAGCATGACTCTGCTGACAAAAAGCCAGGGAGGATGCTGGCTCCAGTATCAATGGGGAAGTGAATCTATTCCAGAGTTTAGTTCAAATATTAAACAAACTATCCAGGTGCTGAACATACATGAGAGATAAGGTTCAAGATCTCAGATAGCTCCATGAAAGTTCAGAATAACTCACCAACATCAGAGGCAGCAGACCTTAAAGCTGAAAAGTGGACCCACTTTTTTGCTACTCAACTCTGATTTAATGAGACCAAACACACAACATTGGGGTAATAAGAGCCACTTTATTTGACCTATTTATTTACATTGCATTGGCCTGGGTATGAGCAAAATAGAGGGAGCAACTTGCTTCGGGACCAGTCAAGACCAGGTGTCACACACACACACACCCATGACCACCTCCTCAGCCTTCCTTTGGGTGACACACCTGAGCCCTGAGGGCAATCCACTCATTCTGGGTTGCTCCTCTGGTGCCCTTAGTTGGAAGGCCAGCCCTGTAGGCTCCCACAGAAGTCACAGGACTCTAAGTGTGAGAGCTCGTATTGCAGCCACCCTCAAGGGGAACCTCTTTCCCGACCCCCTGAGTCCCAGGACCTTCCTTAAAAGGGAGGTCACAGAGTGTTACCTTACATCCAAATGGGGCACCAAAGATGTACACTGGTGACTTGTCTCCTCCCCCGCTACCTGCCCTGGATAAAGGACAACTGAATGAGGCCACAAGGAGGGCACACTGGCCTTACATAGCCATTTGCTCACCCCCGCCACATGATCCACTCCAGCAATTTTGCTGGGCAGAAGGCCTCCTGGTCTCTTCTGGGTAGGACACCAAATGCTACCTCAGTGCTGCAGCTGCAAGGGTCTAGATAAGTAAATACTTCACAAGGAGATTTACTTGTGGGCAGGATTCAGCACCTCAGATAGCTCCATTAAAGGGCTAGAAGAACATGTCTTTGTCTGTAATGTAATTTTCCCCCAGTGGTGGATCAATTTATGGAGAAGTGCTTCAGTATACACTGTACCAAGCTGGGAAACTTTCCTGCCAGGAAATCCATCCTTGAAAAAACAACTCAGTGAATACTTATCTCCTAAATTATTCTTGAGCTGCTGTTTGTACCTATATAAACTGTGCTTGAACCGAGTGCATCATAAAAAGTGAACATTAAATACAAACAACTTGACAACATGTAACCATTGTCATATTTTTAACTGAAAATGTTAGTTCACTTAACCCCTTGTAATTTTTAAAAAGTAACATTACTCTGAAGCAATGAGAGGCTAGGTTTGAGGTTAGGTTTTAAAAAGAGCTAAAGCAGAAAGAAACAAAACAGAAATAAATGCATTATAATATGCCTAAAAAAAAGTGCTTTATTTCTCAGTCTTCCATTTCCTTTATTATTGCAGTAATCTATCTAGTTGTCCAATAATACTGAAATCAATGAAACTTTAGCATTTAACTGTGCAATTAAACCAATATATCCAATTAAACTTAAACATGTGTTACCCTGTGTACTGGGGGTCCCGGGAGGGACACCAAAATGTGCTCAACTAAAGGTGGGGAAAATTAGCTCAGAGCACTGCTTAGCGTTACGAGAGGCAGGGTAACGTAGCGAGATCTTGAACCCTATGTCTATGGGGTTGTGTCGAGTCAAGGAGAACACAAAAGTTGAAATAATAAATGATGTTTTATTAAACACCAGCAAAACAGTGTATGCGACACACTCATACAAGATAACTAAAGAAAATAAAGGTTGGAGTGGTATAGAGGGATTTTTAGAGGGATTGCTGGTTTGGGTGATACTTCACCTGTCCTGAAGCCCAGGAAAAATAGAGAGCAAAGCTGGGGTGCAATATAGCTCAGCACATGGAGCTGAGGGGGGGCTCGCCAAGCAAAGCGGCAGGTGGGATGAAACTTTGGAGCGTTCCGAGGAAGGTCTCGGAATCAAGGGTTTTTATAAGGAGAATTGTGACTGCAGGCTATGCCGTACTTGGGGGAAGACAATAGATTTGGAGTTGGAGACAAAGCCTCCGAAAGGTCAGAATCTGAATGATTGAGTTATCGTAGCGGTTCTCAATAGAGTAGCCAGTATGCAAAGGCAGAGAACTTGGGTATTGCATAGTTTACCCATCAAGCTGCCAGCGCGGGGCAGAGGCTCTTTTGTAAGTTGCGTGCATACCTAATTAGAGTACTTGCCTGGAGGTCTCCTAAAGCAGTGAGCCAGCTATTTCTGGCCTGCCTGTATTGCAGTAGGAATATTACAGCAATTAACGGCCGAGCTTGTTTACGTGCTTGTCCGGTGGCCTAGCAAGCACGTGGAAGGGAATGGAGAAGTAAAGTTGAATTATGATATCAAGAGGATATCTTTTAATATCCCCAAAGCTCAGACTAGCCAGGGCAGTAACACATGCTCTCTTTCTAACATGTCCAATATGTTCTAGTTCAAGAGTTTTGGCTTAACTAAGGGGCTGAACTCCAGAATGGCTAGAGGTATATGGCTTCTATTACATTTTTTAAAAAATCATTTTAAATCATCTGTAATATGTCACCTTCTTTTTCACAAAATTCTAACCAGAAATACACTAAGCCCTCAATGAATTCCCTTTTTTTTCCCCTGAATCTTTTTTATGAGATATTTCCTGTAAGGCACTATAAACCTGCGAGTATATTGCTGTATCATACAACTACATTGGATATTTCATCATTCTTCTTTTATTAAACTGAGAATCAGAAAATGCTGCATCACATCTTGCAAGAAAAATATAACTGGAACATAAATTCTGCAATTTGACAAACTCCAAACAGTTATTCCATTGCAGTAAACAACAAAGCATCCAGGAGAAAGACAAAGAAATGTAAAGTTCAGTTCTACGCATGTCTATGCAGAGGTAAGTCTGAGATCAGTTAGAATTATTCCTCAGCAGAGATGTCAGAATCACAATAACATTTATTGCATTAGCGTTTGGACCACGGCAGGTTAAAATCAGATGACAAGACTTTGTGCTCATAGTTAACCTAGTTGTTAAAACTAATAAAATTAGCTAATTAGAACACATACACACACACATTTCTGATATTATATTGTTTACATTATATTGCTTATATTGCAGGGAAGGATGACTTTTAAGATGTATGTCTGTGGGTTTTTTCTTTTTCATTTTTCCTATAAAGGCAAATTTTCAAAACTGGAAAGACGAAATATTTTCTCTTTTGGAATAAGTGAAATGCTTTTTCAGGAAAGATTTCACTCAAAATGCCAAGACTGTGAAGTATAAAGAATTGTATCTAAGACAGGCAACAGAATTAACGACTGATAATCCCTGCACATACTATAGCCACACAACACTCAAATCCATGATGCTTATTGTGACGTAACCATTTGGACCACAGCCTACTTCAGCGACTGTGACTCACAAAAGCTTATACCACAGAAAATCCCTGGCTGCAGTTCTACATGTGCTTGTCTGTAAGTAAATCCCACTGGCAGCAATGGGACTTATAAGTATACGTGCATGGAAGTGTGCTGCTGATTTTTAAATTTCCACTACAGTCTGTTGTTGTTTCTATCACTTGGATTCCTGTGAAGGTTTTTTAGGCTTGCATTCACCTATAAATCATATTTATATTCCCTTATGTGAGCCTGCCCAAATTCTAAGGTCTTCACATACCCTTTAACATTTCACAGACAAAGACCAGGACACATGTGGCAAAGGAACATCAGTGGGTGGTCAAGACAGCAAAACCTATGACAAGAACACACACAAGCTAGAAGAGGCTGCAGCAATGTGCTTTTGCCTGAGAGTACTGGGGAGGGCAAGCTTCTGCTCCCTCCTCTCCTCTCTCACCTGCTGATGTAACAGAATACTAACTACTTCTGCACTTTGAACTTAGGCCATTTCCACACTGGGGTATTAAAACGGTGCAGAGCAACCTCCCACGGAGGTCTTCTACACCGTAGAGTGGACTGGCGTGGACTACTTTTTGTAGTTCCACACCAGAATCCACTCAGGAGCGGCCGGAACTAGCCGCGCTGTGTGTTTTTTAAAAACTTCTTTTTCAAGATTTTTAAAAAGCACAGAGCGCGCAGCCCCACGCCGCTCCGTCGCCCGGCTCCGACGCGGATTTGCAGGCGCATGCAAATGCGTGCCTGCAGATCTGCCGGGGGCGGGCTTCCAGGTGGCGAGCTTCTCCGGTTGGTGGAGAGCCTCCACCAACCGGAAGCCGCCATTTGGGACGCCGGAGGACTGCGGAGCAGCGAGCTCGCGCTGCTCCGCATCATGACAGACTTACCCGGCTGCCGGTAAGCTCCGTTTTTGGGCGTTTTCGCCCATTCCCCCCCCACATGTGGAAAGGGCCATAGTTTCTACCAGCAGATGTAAGACAAAGACAAAAGGGGAAAGTGGGAAAATGAAAGAGAAGCTGGGATATTTTAAAAGCAGATAGGAAAGCGGGACAACAGAGGATTTACTAGGACTGTCTCTGCCAAATCAGGACAACTGGAGGGTATGTCTTCAGGAGAGGGCTTTCTCTCAGTACTACCAGCATCACAGACACATTTGGTGAGGACACAGGAAAGAGTCTTCTCAGTGACTGCTCCAAGGCTGTGGAACTTCCTTCCATGCGATTTTCAGTTGACCCCTCTCTGCTCCCTTTCCACCAACAAGCAAAAACCTTATTAAGGCAGGCCGTTCGTCTTAAATCATGTGAAGAAGGGTGTTCTCAATATGATATGTTGTGCTTTTATTTTTTAATCTGTTTAATTATAGTTTAAATGTGCTTTAAATTGTTTTACCTATGTGCTTTTAAAATTGATGTTTAACATTCATAAAATAAGATTTTAGCTTTAGCTTTTGTTTTATATCGTTATAAGCTGCTTTGGACTCCATAAAGGGAGAAAAGCAAGAAGCAAATTAAATATAAATAAACACATAAATATTAAATATATAATATTTCATAAATAGCAGCCTAAATACCCTAACGGCACCAGATCCCATCTGATTTTGAAAGCTAAGCAGGGTCACACCTGGTTAGTACTTGGATGGGAGACCGCCAATGAATACCAGGTTGGAGACTGTGTTTCAGAGGAACAAACCGGCAAAGCCACCTCTGAGTATTCCTTGCCTGAGAAAACCTGATGAAATTCATGGGGTTGCCATAAGTTGATTAATAGGACAATCAATGGAAGGATGTGGACAATGCAATGTAGAGTTTTGAGTGATAGACTATGGCTCTGGAGACTGCAGTTCACATCCCACCTTGGTCATGGAAACCCATAGTGACCTTGACCACGTGCCACTCTCTCAGCCTCAGAGGAAGGCAATGGCAAACCCATCCTGAACAAATCTTACCAAGAAAACCCCATGATAGAGTTGGCATAAATCAGTGTCATGTTGAATGTCCGTAACAATAACAAGAAGCAAGTGTGTGAGTGAAATAGGAAGATCACATATTACAGAGGACTCCAGTGACTCATAGATCCAGGAAGGGGTTTGTCTATACATTCACATACACATTCACACAGACACAAACATTATATTTGTTGCTGCATGAGGATGTAGATAAGAACTAGCCATAAGGCTACCGATTTCACCAAGCAGAAGTATGTGTTTTTCAGAAGTGACAGTAGCTTGCCACTTTATTTTTCTAGTAATATGCATTTTGCTGTCAGGAGATAAACATTCTGTTGCTGTTCTCTTACTCTCTACTGTGTTGTCTGGGGCACTGTAAAAGAAAGGCATGAACTCTGAAGAGGGCGCTCTAATTCAAATTGCTATTATTCAGATCAAATCTTTTTTTATAATTTTTTTTTCATTTGGCTGTTTAAATCTTACACAAGATATGAATTTATCTGTATTTTAGTACTGTTAATTTTATAAAGACTTGCATTCTACAAACGCAGAGAAACATCCAAATATAGCAGGAACATCTAGAGACAACGGGAGAAGAAAAACTAAGCATCACTCCCTTACACTGTTGGAGCCTCTAGGTCTACCTCAGAATGAAAGAATGGGATATGAAAGAGATCCTCTGCTGCAAAATGCTGAACACCCCAAACCTTTTGCTAGTTATGTTTCCTCAGCTGCTACGGACACACTAGAGCAGAGGCTCCCATACTTGGGCCACCAAATGTTGCTACACTGCAACTCCCAGAACCTCTGACCATTGATTGTGCTGGTCAGAGCTTCTGGAAGTTGTAAATCTAAAACCCACAACATCAGGGGATTCAGATCTGGGGACGACTGCAATATGTGCTAGTGAAGGCCAGTAACTGATCTACACTCTACCTCATTCTTTAAATTCAGCTGCAGCTGAAGGAAGTTAACAAAAAATCCCAACTTAACATGAATGTAGAGGGGATCTAAGCTAGCAGTCACCAACCAAGAAAGAGATCTTGGGGTTGTGGTGGAAAGTTTGATGAAAATGTGGACCCAATGTGCTGCTGCTATTGTGGGGGTAAAAAAACCCACCCTGGATTGGACACAAATAGCAAAGGAATAAGAAAGTAAGACTTCCAGTACCATACTTATTATTGTTGTGTGCCTTCAACTGATGGTGAACCTAAGGAGAACCTATTTCAGGGTTTTCTTGACAATATTTGTTCAGAGGGGGGCTGTGATTGCCCTTCTCTTGAGGCTGAGGGAATGTGACTCGCCAAAGGTCACCCAGTGGCTTTCCACAGCCAACCAGGGATTGGAACCTTGTTCTGCCAGAGTCCTAGTCCAACACTCAAATCACTACACGATGCTGACTCTCAGTATCACACGACCCTTAATCTAAAGTGTGATCATACTAGAAATGCTGTTTACACTTCTGGTCACGGCCTGAAAAAGGATGTTGCAGAGCTGGAAAAACTATAGAAAAGATTAATTAGAATGAACAAGGCACTGGAGCAGCTCTCCTATGCAGAAAGATTACAATGTTTAGGGCTAGCAAAAGTATATAAAATTATGCATGAGGTGGAAAACTCAGATAGAAGAAGTTTTTCTACCTTTTGTGGAGCGAGGTAGTAGCACTCATGGTCCATAGTACTCATGGTCATCCACTGAAGTGGAGTGGTGGTAGATTCAAGACAAATAAGAGGAAGTCCTTCTTCACACAGTACATATTTAAACTGGAATTCTTAACCACGAAAAGTAATGATGGCCAACAACTTGGAGATGCCTTTAAGTGGTGATTACAGAAATTCATGAGGGATAAGGCTATTAATGGCTACTTGTCATGATGACTATGTATCAATTTTAGTATTAGAAGCAGTGCCTCTCAATACTTGTTGGTGGGAGACATAAGTGGGAAGGTGCTTCCCCATGTCCTCTTTGTAGGCTTCCCACGGGCAATGGCTGGCCACTGTCTGAAGAAAATGCTGGATTGGATGGCCACGTGGTGTGTTCCTAGGATAATTCAGCTGCTTCAGCATAACTCTTCTTAAATTTCAATTTAAAAAAAAACATAATCTGAAATAAAAACAGTATCAAGCTGCCATATATTGTCCCCTGGTCTATAGAGCCTCGTACTTCCCAATCTGCTTTTCAAGATGTAAGGAAAAAGTATTTCCAGCCTCTTTATATATAACAGTAGAAACTGGAGATGCCTAAAAACCACGTGCAAAACCTGTGTTCTTCCCCATTCTCCCCAGAACGGTGCTTTCCAGATATGGAGACCTATAACTACCATTGTCCCTTAGAGTGGGAGTTGTAGTGTAGCATTGTAGTGTTGTAGTGTGGCATTGTAGTTTAACACAAGAGGGCACTAGGTTGATTCTCTGTCCACTGACCTGTGAGCCCCTCTTCTGCAACAAATATGCATTTGGAGATTTTTATTTATTTATTTATTGTTTCTTTATTTAAATGGCTCATCTTCCCCTAAACAATCCTGGTCACAGTAATCTCATGAAGCAACAATATCCTCTACTTGAAGACTTAATGCTCCTCCTTCTCCACTGCCTGGTCATTCATAGAACTATAGTTCTCAGTATTCCTGGAAACAACTACATAAGCATCTGTATTATATCTTATTCTAGATGCCATATTAATGACATTAAGGGTACTATCACATTTATCCTCTCTACAAAGTAAGTACCACTGAGCTCAGTGGTGCCTAGATCTAAGTAAATCATTTTTAAGATGAGGATGCATGATGAAAAGGTGAAGCCAGCAGGAAAAAAGCTTTTAATTACAATTTTTTTCTCCTACCAATTAGTGTAACATCCCAAGTGAGTGCTTTCACGCTTGGATCAATTTTGCTTTTTTTCCAATTTGTGCTGATTCTTCCTCAGTGAGAATGATTAGTGGTCAAGTGCAACGAATTTGCTTTGTTAACATGTTATTCTTGCTACAGTTTGGATCCTGTTCAGTTTCAATGAGACTATTATTTAGAGAGGCATAAATTGCAATCTGCTTTATTGAGGTGGTGTTTTAATTTAGGACAGGCTATAAAAAGAGATGGTTTAATCAACAAAGTAGGGCTATTACCAATATTTTTAGACCAGAACCCAATTGTATTTGCAGAGCAGGAGTAGCAACTACTTCACAAGTAGTTAAAAGCTTCACAAGTGTTCACTCTGCTCCAGCAGCAGGTTGGTACATTTCTCAATGTCTACTGGGTTCTCACTGTAAAGCATGAGAGGCCTCAAACCGAGGGCTCTGCACAATGGGATTCAGACCCTTGAGTGTGCTGGTGGAAGAACCACTGACCCTCTCTTTGCTGTGTGCTGCAGTGCCACCATTATGGATGAATTCCTGTTGCCACTATTGTTGTTATGTGTCTTCAAGCCACCTGTGATTTATGAGCACCCCATCAGTAAGGTTTTCTTGGCAAGACTGATTCATTGGAGGTTTGTCATTGCATTCCACTTAGGCTGAAAAAGTCTGATTTGCCCAAGGTCATCCAATGAGTTTCCACAGCTGAGCAGAGATCTGAACCCTGGTTTTGTGGATGGCATTACAGGTACACAATTCTGCAGGACTGGGGGCCAATAGGGTCCCATCACACAAGAGAAGTTAATACAAAAACATTAAAATAGCTTGTAACTGTTAATCCTCCCCTTTTCAGCTGCAACTCTTTCCCTCACCCATTTCCTATGTGGCAGCTACGTTTATTTAAAAGTCTCCACTGGCTCTATGTGACACTCTTGAAAAACAAACCTAACTGCTGTGCAGAGCTGAGACGTGGAGGAGATGCTACAGGGCAAAAAGAGAAGGTTGTGGTCTCGACAGGGTGGTCCTGAAGCTGACATCTGGCTCATAGCTGAGAGGTTTTTCACTCTTGCTCTAACATATGGTCTAGATGTAATTCATTTCTATGGTTGCTAAGACTGTTTGCACATGCTTGAAATCTAAGATCTACTTCAGAGTATCTTCTCTGAGTCTTTGAATCAGGACAGGTTGCAAAGGGGAAAAAAGGTCTGGCCAAAGGTGGTTCCTTGACCATGGAACGCTCTCCACTGACATGTGAAGGAGGCAACTAATAATCTTTAAATGTTCTGATAACAAGTAAAAGATTTTTTAATTCACTAAGACATTCAGAAAACTTTGCAACTGCTGATTACATGGAGTTTACACTTTAACGATTTTTCTGTGTCTCTTACTGCATGATTCATTCTTGTCTTCCTGTTTTATTAGAGTCTTTTTTCCTACAGACTGCTTTAGAATTTTGTAATGGAAAACCAGCAACAACAACAAAAAAGTATATAAAAAAAATTGAAAGGAACTTAGCCTCTCAATTTTGATACAAAAGATTGTATTTCTTGTGTAAAATGTTATTTTTAGTCTTCAAGATCTAAGTAACTCCAAACATGCAATTTTAGTCCATTTAGATCTACAAAAAGAAAAGTAAACCCACCACAATGGCTACATGCATTATTTAAAAAAAAAAAGACAAAAAACCATAACTATGTTGACTTGAAAGATCGACATCTTTCTTGATCCTGTGTGTACCTCTTGTCAAGCCCTCCTCAATCCAGTCCCAGGGCAACTAAGCCAGAGGCGGCTGCCTTGGTTAATCTGCCACTCTTCCTGTGACAGACAAGTTGTCCTGAAGGATCTACAGGAATGAAACTGATGTTGATAGAAAGCACCAAGGGGAAGTAACGACACCAAATACCACTTCTGCACATTTTAGCAAGCTTTTAAAAAGCAGCACAATGGCTGCCAGGGCAGCCTCCAGTATCCTGGAAGATGGGTTACAAAGAAAACCACCAATCATTCCTCATTTGCATTTAGATAATTACATTTCTTGCTTACAAACAAATGATTTTTTAAAAAATAGAATCCTGAAGGGGACAACTTGGAGATCAAAGTTTTCTCTGCCTCCAACTCATATGAAAAGGAAACAACGAGAGAGTAACAGGCCTGAAGGTTGTACCATGATGCAATAACAGAACTCTTACTGCACTTTCTGTGTACAGTGTAGCTTGTATTCTTGAACCAAGATAAACTGGGACATATTGAGCACAGAGCTCATGCTGCTTTGTCTTATAAAAATACCACAATGGAACCAATGAAAGAACAGTTAGCATTCTACTGTTCAGAGAACATTAGTAATGACTTCCTGTATTTTATGAAGGCTTCCAGTTACAGGGTAGGGCTGATCGCAAGAAAGCTACTGGAAGTTGGCTATGAGAACGTTAATGAAACGTTTCACTAGAAATGATTGCTTGTTTTATAAAGGAGCTAAGTAGTGTGAATTTAAAGGGTAGGAACATTTTGGGAAAAAGTGGTGGTGGAAAAACTGTGAATACCTCTAGACCCTCCAAACCATACTTAACACACACCAAAAAGTACAACTCATAGATTCAGCCCATCACAGATTGTAATGTATAGTACACAATAAATTTGAATCTGAAGAAGGGAGTACGCTAGTCACCTGGTTCTCCCTTTGAGGTGGCAGGGTTCCTTTGCAAGGCAGAAGCAGATGGTCGGCAGGCCTTGCCACTACCTCCATTGCTGCCCTATGGAATTTTTAATAGGGACTTACAAGCCTCACCTCATGCTCACCATCTCTTGCAGTCTCTCTCACTACCGTGCCTGTGACTGGACCTAAACGCAGTACTCATTGAGGGTGAAGGAGTGAGGGAGATGTACGCATTACAGTTTAATGTGTCTGGTTAAACACACACATATGTATCATTCATATCTGCAGCAATTCACAATTAAAACAGACATTTGACCAAGAAAGTCCACCAGCACACTCTGTGGTAAAAGTTCATAATGCTTGGGTCATACCAACAAGTAGCTATCATAATCTTGTTTTTATAGTGTTAAGCCAAACATAAATTTGAAACCGTTAACTGAAAATTATGTTGCTATTACTATTACTACTACTACTACTACTATTATTATTATTATTAACATGTACTTTATTTAATAACATCTCTTGCATTAAAATACCAATCTAGCTTTTTTTTAAAAAAAGTACACAAGAAATGATAAGATAAATGCAAATAATTTGTAAACATGGAATTTTTATTGTTATTAATAGCAGTATCTAATCAAATGAACTGATTAGAGGTCTTGAATGGAATGCTTCGGGGTGGTGTCCTAGAGCCACTACTCTTCAACATTTTTATAAATGACTTTGATGATGGGGTAGAGGGAATACTTATCAAGTTTGCAGATACAAAACTGGGAGACGGGGTTAACAAATTGGAGGATAGGAACAGAATTCAACAGGGCCTAGAAAATTGGGCAGAAATTAATAAAATGAAATTCAATAGCAACAAATGCAAAATTGTACACAGAAACCAAATGCACAGGATGGGAGATACATGGTTCAGCAGTACTATATATGAAAAGGACCCTGAAACTATTGTTGATCTTAAGTTGAACATTAGCCAGCAGTATGATGCTGCAGTAAAGAAACAAATGCTATTTTAGCCAGTATTAATAGAAGCACAGTTTCCAAGCCGAGGGAAGTAACAGTCCCGCTATGTTCTCCATTGGTTGGGACTCATCTCCATTCAATTCTGGGTGCCTTATTTAAGGATATAGACAAGCTGGAGCAGATTGAGCAAAGAGCAACAAGTAGGATAAGAGGTATGCAGAACAAAACACACAAGGCAAAATTGAAGGAGCTGGGTATATTCAGTTTGATGATAAGCAGACTGAAGGGTGACATAACTGAACTCATTAAATACTTCAAGGGCTGTCACAGAGAGCAGAGTGCAGGCCTGTTCTCTGCTGCCCCAAACGGTGGGAAAAGATTTAATGGTTGTAAATTACAGCAGGGTAAATGTTGATTGAACATTAAAATGAACTTCCAGACAATAAGAGCGGTTTGGCAAGAGAACCAAAGGCCTAGAGAGGTGGGGCAGTCTGCTTCTCTGGACATCTTTAAAAAAAAAAAAGGTAGGATAGCTACCTTTAGCTGAAGATGCTGCACTGAGCAAGGGGTTGGACTTGATGGCCCATGAAGCCCCTTCCAGCTCTATGATTCTAATCATTATAGCCCTTTTCAGCAATACCTATATCTATATTTATCTCTAATCTATATCTATATCTCTATCATCTATCTGTCTATCTATCTACTCATCCATCCATCCATCCACCCATCTTAATCCTTTCTTACAAAAACCAGGCAGTAGCTAATTATGTGTTATCCTATGCTCAATCATATTGTTCTCTAACCCACATGTATCATGTATGTTGTATCAATCCTGCACCTCTCAAAGCAAACTGATGACCTTTGATCTTTGGCAATTCATCATCATTCTTCTCACCAAAGCTTCTGAAAAAAAAAAGTGTCCTAGGAAATACAATGTTGTACTTACTAAAGATGTGGGTGTACCAAAAAGGACCTGCAGCCAATTCTTCCATATAAAGTTATAATATTAGTTAACTAAAATGTTTCTATCCAATTTCTACCCTACAACACCCCAAGTCAGCTAATATTACAAAAATTAAAATTATAACTGTACAAACCTTTGATAAAAGACCCAGCAGATAAAAGACTTCCATTAACAACACCAGCACATGATACAAAATGCAAACATGAAAGAAACCAAAATCACTCCAAAACACTATGGTATTGTGGTTGTGGTTGTTGTTTTTGATAAAGACAATTATCTTCTTGTTCTTGGTTTCACTGGGTATCAGAATATCAACAGAGGGTCCTCAAGGGATGAAGAGATCCATACCTTGGGTGTCACAGCAAGGACATTCTTCTCCCATGGAATCCTCAACTGCATCTCCAGTGGAACTTAAACAATACAGGTGTCTGCCAACATCTATCATGCTCACACTTTATATGTTTAGACACACACTTAAAAAATATATCAGCATAAACTAGAAAGTGGCATTCATATGAAGAATTTTTGGGAGCAGCACATGTTTAAACATGAAAGATCACGATGTTCAGCCGCAAACTCTATGCGCATGGCAGATTTACGGGTAAAGCTGCTGTCATAAATCTACCATGAGGGACTGGTTTTCTTTTCCTTTAGTTTTATTTATTTCCAGTTGCTTGGCCCTGCAACAATCAACTTTGGATGTAAATCAGCCCCTGTTTTCCTTCTCCCATAGATTAACACTGGAAACAACAACTCTGCAACCTAAATTAGATCCTAGGTAAGCCCTGCGCACTTTCTCATAGTCTTCAAGTTAAGCCCCCAGAGAGGTACAGGAAACCCAATAATCCTCCCCATACCCAGTACATACAAATGTCCAGTTTGGGGCCCTCCTTCACTGAAACTTCATAAACACTTCCATGACTATGCAGTAGGGTGTAAAACCACTGTTGTCAAACAGACACACAGTAGCCTAGTACTGGTGCCATTTGAAGATGCATGCATGTATGTATGTATGTATGTATGTATTATTTATTTTATTTATTTTTATTTATTTATTTATTTATTTACACACACACACACACACACACACACACACACATTAAAGTTTAAAGTGAAAATAAAAAAAAAACCTTTCCCCACTTTCAAGCTTTTTTCTTTTTTTTCCAGTTGAGTCTGCTTATTTACATTCGATTTATACATAGTTTTTCTTCAAAAGGTAATCTTACATTGTTACATCTTACATTGTTACATTGCTGCTTTGTTACATTGCCTTATTGCATTGTTGCCTTGTATTATATACAATCTTGCTTTATTCTTTTCCTTTTCTTATTACTATATCTTTATCCAATTTAAGACTTCTCTCCATTCCCTTTCAAAGTTCTGGATAGACTTGTTTTTCAGTGAAAATGTTAACTTTTCTACCTCTATCATATCCAGAACTTTGAATTTCCATTCTTTTATATCAACATGGTTCCTTTCTTTCCAATATTGTGCATATATCAATCTTGCAGCAGTTATCAAATATAACAGTGTCTTCTGGTGACATCTTATCTCTCTTTGTTGCCCCAACATGTTTAACAAATAAAACTCTGGCTTCATTTCAAAATTTAAATTGTAAATTCTTTGAATTTCATCATGTATTTCCTTCCAAAATTTCCTTGCTTACAGGTCCACCATATATGAAAGAACGACCCACCTTTTCATCACATTTCCAACATCTTTCATTTCCATTTTTAGTTATTTTCTGCAACCTTTCAGGTGTCATATACCATCTAGGTAGCATTTTATAAAAGTTTTCTCTTAAATTTAAACTAGGTGTAAATTTTATATCTGCTTTCCATGCCCTCACCCATGTATCCAACTCAATTGGATGTCCAATATTTTGTGCCCATCTAACCATATTATCTTTAACAGTTTCTGATTCCATTTCTCTTTGCAACAATAGCTTATAGAATTTGGAGACTCTCTTCTTTTGGTCCTCCTTCATCAATAAATCTAATTCATTTTCTTTTCTTTCAAATCCATATAATTTTTGATCCATTTTAAATCTCTCTTTAAGTTGTATCCATGGGAACCAATTAAATTCATATCCCAAAGCCTTTAATTCTTCTTCTGTGTGCATTCTTGGTTTATCCCCTTCCCATTTCAACAAATCTTGATAGGTTAGTAAATTTCCTTGTTTTGTTAGGGCAATTTTATGTGCTTCTTGAGGTGAGGTCCAAATCGGAAGTCTTCTATAGAATTTATGCTTTATTTATAACCATACTTTCAATAATGTCTTTTGAATACAATGATTATTAAACTCTTTATTCACTGTTATTTTGTTGTAACATAAGTATCCATGCCATCCAAACCTATTATTAATTCCTTCCAGTTCTTTATATGTTGTATTTTCTACATGTATCCACTCTTTGATTAATCTAAACAGCATGCTTGATAATAGGTTTTTAACAATGGCACATCAAATCCTCCTCTCTCTTTTGCATAATGTAATATTTTAAACCTAATTCTTGGTTTTTTCCCTTGCCAAATAAACTTTCATAATTCTTTTTCCCATTCTTTAAAGATCTTTTCTCTTCCTATTATTGGTAAGTTCTGAAAGAGAAACATAAACTTTGGTAATAAAGACATTTTAAAAGCATTTATCCTTCCCAGGAGAGACAAATCAAAATGCACCCATCTTTCCATTTCACATTTAATCTCCTTCCATATCTTTAAGTAATTTTTATCAAACAATTATTGATTTTTGTTTGTGATTATGATACCTAAGTATTTTACTTTCTTAGTGATTTGATATCCCGATCTTCTCTCCAGGTCCGCTTGTTCTTTTTTTGTCATATTTAATGTCATCATCATTGTCTTTTCTCTGTTTATCTTGTATCCCGCCATTTGTCCATATTTTTGTAAGATGTCCATCAACCCCTGAATTGAATCTTGAGGTTCCTCCAAAAATATAATTACATCATCAGCAAAAGTTTTATATTTTATTTGCTTATTCTTTATTCTCAAGCCACATATCTGTAAATCTTCATTTATTGCAATCAGTAATGCCTCCAAAACAGCTATGAATAGTATTGGTGATAAAGGGCACCCTTGCCGTACCTCCTTGTTTATACGAAAACTTGTTGTTATATCTCCATTTATAATTAGCTTCGCTGTCAGATTCTGGTAATTCATTTTAATCCATTTACAAAAGACTTCTCCCACGCCATATTCTTTTAAGACACTATGCATAAATTCCCAGGAAACATTATCAAAAGCTTTTTCTGCATCCAATAAAATAATAGCTATCTTCTTCCCTGGGTTTTTATCATAATATTCAATCACATCCAATAATGTTCTCATATTATTCTTCATATATCTGCCTGACAGAAAGCCTGTTTGACCTTCATGAATCTTAGAAGATGCATGTATTTTCAACATGGCATTTAGAGCAGCCAGGTGAGTGGTATCCATTTACCAGAGATTGCAGAGCCAAAAGCAGACACAGGGAAGATATCAGAGAAGTGCATCTTTGTGATATCACAGAGGTGAGACATCTCCCTGACTGGGACAGGCTGGAACTGTATCTGGGTCAGATGATTGAGGAAAAGGACATAAAGCTAATTCAGGGAAAGGGGCACAGAACTGGAATAAATTCTGCATAGCCAGTAAAATGGCAAGCCAGAACAAGAAGGATTCTATGTGTAATAGTCCTCACAGCAGGTGTTGCTTGAGTGCATATCCCAGCATTCCTCACCTTTGGCTGTACTGGTTAAGGGTAGTCGGACTTGCAGTCTGATAACTTCTGGAGAGCTCAATGATTTCCTCCCCTTCTTAAGAGTTACACATCAAAATCAACAAAAAATTGGGACTTCATGTAATAAGATTCCTGCGTTCATCGTAAAGTCATATTGAAAAATTTCAAATAAGAGCCTGCCATTTATTACCAATTTGTTTACAGGTATAAAGACTGCAGGTTTTTTTGTTTTTGTTTTAAACACTCTACAACTGGCATATTATTTGAAGGATTTAAAAAAAAATGTGGAATGAGTTTTTGATTTACAATAAATGCTTTGATAATAATGGCTGGCCAGAAGTCATTCAGTCATTCAAACATCATTTGTTTTAGCTAATGAATTGTAATGTCAAAGAATGCTATTTTAGTATAAATGAGGTCTCATTTAGTCCACTGCCATATGAGTGAATTTTGGCTGTGGTTCCTTTGCACAATTTTACAGTGAAAAGTTAGACTGTCCTGAAGCTAAAGATCTGGATGATTTGTTCAAATCACAGAACTATACAAGTTCTCTCAATATTTTCAGCAATACATAAAAATGCCCCCTTCTCTGTTCATTACTCCTTGTGAAAATGTTTTCATAGAATCATAGAATCATAGAAATGTAGAGTTGGAAGAGACCACACGGGCCATCCAGTCCAACCCCCTGCCATGCAGGAACACCCTCAAAGCACTCCTGACAGATGGCCATCCAGCCTCTGCTTAAAAACCTCCAAAGAAGGAGACTCCACCACACTCCGAGGCAGCATATTCCACTGCCAGACAGCCCTGACTGTCAGGAAGTTCTTCCTGAGGTTCAGGTGGAATCTCCTTTCCTGCGGCTTGAATCCATTGCTCCTTGTCCTGGTCTCTGGAGCGGCAGAAAACAAACCCTCTCTCTCCTCTACATGGCATCCCTTCAAATATTTAAACATGGCTATCATGTCCCCTCTTAACCTTCTCTTCTGCAGACTGAACATACCCAGCTCTCTAAGTCCATCCTCATAGGGCATGGCTTCCAGGCCCTTCACCATTTTGGTCGCCCTCCTCTGGACCTGCTCCAGCTTGACCATGTCCTTCTTGAATTGGGGTGCCCAGAACTGGACACAGTATTCAAGATGAGGTCTAACCAAAGAAGAGTAGAGTGGTACCAGTACCTCCCTCCATCTAGACACCATACTCCTATTGATGCAGCCGAGAATTGCATTGGCTTTCTTGGCTGCTGCATCACACTGCTGACTCATGTTCAGCTTGTGGTCTATTAGGACTCCTAGATCCCTTTCACACGTACTGCCATCCAGCCACGTGTCCCCCATCCTATATTTCTGCATTCCATTTTTTCTACCTAAGTGTTTTCATATTCATATTGTAAAGTCTTCTCACTTTCCCTTAGCTATGCCATCCAACGTACTTCCAAAACAGGTTTTTACTATGCACTTACACTTTCTCACAGAGAACTGGGGATGCAGGAGGGGTTCCAGACACCACTGTCATTCATTACTAATCCTTCCATATTTCCTATCACATCTTCCATCTCATTTACCACACAACACAAAATTGTTAGGGAGGAAAAGACAATATCTGTACAAAGTCTTTTGACTCTTAGGACTAACATCCACCCATATGGAGGCACTTAGCATAGCTGAACCTGATTGGCAACAAGTATCATATAAAGCACTTTTACAGCATGATTTCAGCTGAGATCATACTTGTGAGATTAACTCTAACCCAGGCAAATGGGCCAGTTCAGTGCCCTTGTGCCACATTTTGTTGCAAAAATCACACAGAACTAGATTTACAAGAGAGACATTTTACACTGCTGTCACCTGAACAGTTGTAAACCATGCTCCTCAAATTACAGCCACTTACCATGCATACCTTTTAAAAAAGCAGACCAAAAAAAGTGGAAGAGACAAAAGCAGTCCCAACAAATTATTATGTTACTGTTGATTACATTTCACAGTTCTTCAAAACAAACATTCTACCACATGTGAACATGTGTTTTCAGACTCTAAACATTTGGGTGTTGTGCAGTACCCATGATTCTATACCCACAAATATTCCTATGGATATCGGACATTTTTATACCCCACAATACACTGGAATTTTCACAAGATTTTAAAGGAGGGATGGAGGGATGGAGAGAGGGAGATGAGGACAACCACAATAACAACAATGATTATTTACACAATCTACTATTGTTGAGAGAAGAAGGAATCTTCTTGGCAGACTGTATCTCCCCACAGGAGGCTATCCAGACCCTGAGATCATTAGGAGAGCTCCTTGGCTCAGTCACACCATTGTCAAAAGCACATTTGTTAGGACACAAGACAGGGCCTTCTCAGCGGCTGCCTCAGACTCTCAAACTCCCTTGCAAGGGAGGCTAGAATTTTCACCTCCCTGCTGTCTTCCTATAGGCAGGCAAAACCATTTTTATTCCAACAGGCTTTTACAAGAGAAAGTTTTTAAAGAATGGACTAAGTGCTGTATTGTTTTAAACAGACCATTTTAAAATAGCTTTTTTACCTTTTTAACTGCATTTTATTCTTTTTAATGTAGGTTTAATTGTTTTAATACTGTGAATAGTTGAATTCCATTTTAATGTTCATTTTTATATGTTTTAGCTTTAATGTTCTTTTTTAAATTGCCCTGAGTCCCAATTCTGAGAGAAAGGTGGGATACAAATAGATATCATCATCATCCTCTGAGTTAATATCTATCACAGCTCTTACTGAAATCTATGAAAAAAAATTCAGACTTTTTCATGTACTGCTCTGCCTTCTTTGCCCTATGGTTCCCTTTGCACTGAAACTAATCCCCCTCCAAAAATTAAAACACAGTTTTGTGTACTCCTGCGTCGCTTCAGTGCTGCATTGCCACACTTGATAAGAAAAGAGTCCACAGTGAGCGAGAGAAAAGGAGGGAGAAAGCAGAGCAGCAGCATACGTGGACAGAAATTTGGTTGTAAGTAGTATAGCCACAATAAAAGGAGGTACAGTAGCCTGCATGGTGTGTAGGGAGCAGAAGCAGAATCCTCTATACTTTTTACTAAATGGGATTTATCAGGTCAGAGAGATTTTCATATAAATATTTCTGTATGACCATAAGACTAGAACAGAAAAAATGTATCTGAGAGACTTGAGAGAATGCAAGAGAAAGTGTGTGCAGAGTTGGCACTTAGGTGAGCTCTCATGGCTGTGAATGAAGAAAGGGAATTTTTAGTGTTGGCACCCCAGCTATAGGACTTAGCATCTACTTCATGGCCTTTGGGATACCAACTGAAGATCTTTGTATTTTCCCAAGATTTCATATTTCTTGGTCTTCTGATTTTTTATTATACTAGCTGCATTGTCCATTCTTTTCTGTTCTGCTTTGCTGTTTATATTTGCATTTTGTTGTTTTATTACCACTGTAAGTTGCACCACAAACTTTCTGTTATTGGAAGAAACATAAATACTGTTAAGAAATAAAGAAACAACATCACAAGACTGAGCGATGGGAACCTGTCCACTATTTTTGAGGGAAGGAGAAATCTATTTAAATACATGTGTTTGTAAAGGGTAAAGGTGGGAATTGAAAAGGACAAAACATTGGGAGCTCTGTATTAAATATTTTCAGTCAGAAGATCTTCAAGCTATTAATACTTCACTTTTGACCCCCACCTGCCTACTGCAAGCAGAAACTCCATGAATGTGGAAATTGGCAGATTACCAGGAAACATTTGAACATAGGAGTTAAGGGGGCATATATCTAGCATGTCCTGCATACAGATAGCCAATTCATTAGCTTTTTTAAAAAAACTTTACTTCCAGATTTGCCATCCTCAGATCTTTGCAGAGAGGGTAGGATTTAAATATTTTATAAATAAATAAACATACAGATTTGGGGCTGACCTGTTTGAACACCTCAGTTCTACATGGAATACCACATAATAGTAGCCCTTGTACATGCTGACTGAATGAAGCATGCTCCATGTGATTACTAGAATACCTTACCCCTGGTATTCAGCACAGAACTTGCCCCACTTCTTAGACATTCTCATTTCTTCACAGTTTCTCTTCAACAAGAATACCTCTATGTGTGTAGTATGTCATGCACAGACCTCCATGTGACCAGGACACTGAATCACACTAGATTTCCAATTGTGTAGAACACAAGTGTTGACGTACATACATGTTTTTCATTGTGAGTCCCCTCCTCAAAGATCTAGTAACATCATCTACATCAATTACATCCATCTATTTTTTTTTTCTGAGAAGAGGTGTTTAAATTTGAAGAATAATTACTAGACAGAGATTCTGGGCACCACCCCTGCAACTGTTGTCTGAGGAAGCTTTTGCTGAGAGACCAGTCATACCAGCAAGGAAGGCTTTTAACAACATAGGGGTAAAAATACCCTCTGGCACTTATAATGGAAGCTCTGACAGATCATACAGACACAACAGAAATGGATGAAATACAGAGATAGGACGGACAACTGGAAGCACCCTTACGTGACAAGTAAAAATGTATCCAGAGGAAAGTGATCAAGATCATAAAAGGTCTGGAAACCAAGCCCTGTGAGAAACAACTTAGGGAGCAAGGTATGTTTAGTCTGGAGAAGGGAAGACCGAAAGGTGACATGATAACCATCTTTAGGGATAACCATCTGAAGGGATGCCACATAGAAGATGGAGCAGACTTGTCTTCTGCTGCTCCAAACACTAGAACACAAACCAGTGATCCAAATTATAGGAAAAGAGATTCTGCCTAAACATAAGAAGTACTTTTTCCTGTAAGAGTTGTTCAACAATAGAATAGAAGGTGGTGGACTCCATTTCGACAGAGGTCTTTAAATAGAGATTGGATGGCCATCTCTCAGGAGTGTTTTAGGTGTATACTCCTGCATGACACAGGTTTGGGCTAGACAGCTTTGGCAGTCCCTTTGAACTCTATGATGCTATGATTCTATGAACCACTATGTTCATTTCTTTCTTGTGTAGTTAGTTTCCAAAATACGGTATCAGCTATGTTATTGTTATTCTTACAAAGCTTTTTTAAAAATCCAGACAAACTATAGTACATTGCCTAGTTATTCTCCTTTAAAAGGGACGGGTGGGGATAATGAGTCACCTAGGCTGGGCTCATTAGTACAGACTCCCTACAGGTAAAAGGTTGCAGTCAAGGTGAAGCTCAAGACATGCTTTTTGTTCAGTCTGAGAAAACCAGACAATAGATGAGACTACAGATGGGCCTCCAAGGATGCCTAGATAATGCATTCGAGGGGGGGGTGGAGCTAGGCCCCCATGAACAATGCTTTAATTCTGTGGTTTCCTCCAGTGCAATGGATTTTGAAGAGGAAATAGAGCAGATGCTCCCCAAGAGAGGAAAAACTGATAATTGCTTCCTTATCTAGAGCTCTGAACGTTCTGTAAGTGCAGAAATGAGACTTGGAGGAATTTGTCTGTGCTTATCTTAGAGAGAAAACTCTTAGCAGGAACAAGAGCAATCCTCTGCATTTGATTTTTTTGTTTTGTTTTGTTTTGTTCTTTGGGTATGGGGGAGAAACAGGAAATAGAGGGTGGGTGGTGGTGTGAGAAAGAAGACACTTAGGAACAATTCAGATATTACTTTCTGCTGTTTATTTTCATCTTTTCTTCTCCTCCTCCTCATGCAAATGATTGACTTGCCTGAGCAGGATAAAGAGTAAAGTGGGATCCAACAGAAAACTGCAATAGCAGTGTCTTCCAGTTATTACACATTTTTATCATTATTATAATCATAAGAGTTTTCTGCTGCTGTTTCTTCTGTGCCCCCAAGCTTAGTTTCTGTAGACTCACTTGAAACTGGGTGAGCGGAAATAGATAACTTGGGGGATATTTCTACTCCCCCAATATTCCATGAGAACAGAAACAGGAAAAGAGGAACAGCGCAATAGGGGGGGAAATCTACTTAAGTAAAATGTCATATGATGTTAATACTTATGTCCAACCCCTACAGGAGAAAAACAATTTGCTGAAGCAACAACCATTTTGGTTTTGCTCCTTAATGTATCAACATTTCGGAACACACTGTAGTTCATTTCCACGAACAGGAGAAAAAAGTGACCATCAGGTCTCCCCCCACTGATTCTTATCAGATGGGGGAAGAAACTCAATTTAAAATGTAATCAAAGACAACTAATCTCCAGTTGTTCCAAAGGATCATGAAAGATTGAACTGACATGTAGTGCTGTATTTAGGGTCATTTTAGTACTACATGGTGGAAATGCCAACCCACACCCCCAGGAATATTTTGCAGCAAAAAATAATTTGAAAAAATTTGCAAAAATGTTGTAAAAAATTTGTTTCACCACTGAAGGGCCATAAGGGCGGAGGTCTCCAAATGTGCTGGAAATGCTTTTCACAGTCCCTTGATGGCTGTGGGGGCACTTTGGAGCTAAACTTTAAAAAAAAAAATGCAAAAAAGTATTTTTACCCCTGGAGGCCCCTGAGAGGCTCATGCTGGTCATTTGCTGCCATTTGCTCACCCTCACTTAGGCAGGAAGTAGAATATAGGATATAAGGAAGAGTTTGGTCCATCTGACTAACCATATGACCACATATATGGTGCATTCCAGCAGTGCAAAGAAATTTAGGGGCAGAGGGTCCCCAGAAAAAAATGTGGGGAACCTATAGTTCTCCAAGTGACCCTCAGCCCAAGTCAGCTCAGTTAAGGGGTGGTGGAAGTCTGTCTGGAGGCCCATATGTTTCCTACACCTGCCCTAGAAGTATGATTTATTAGTTCTTTGTAAATCATCAGCTACCAACACAAGCATTAACACTATGTGTATGCCGCTCAGTTCCATGCAGGAAAGAGACTTTACAAATAGAATGAATACACAGATAAATATTTACACAGAAGTAAGTCCGACTAAAATCAACAGTATTATCTCAACATTAAATGTATTTAAACATGGGCTTCTGGCCAACAGCATTTAATACTTTAAACTAATCAGTGCACTGGATAGCATGATACATTGGTTTACTTTTCATGTTCTTTTTTTCATATATCAAATTTTGTCCTTTCATATAGCTGTTTAGAAGCTCCTGTCAATTCCTCACTGAGTCTCTGACTGCCTGAAATAACATTATTTCATACCGGGCAGAAATAAATGGTACAACTGAAAGTCAACCAGAGCTAAATAACAGAGGTGTGTACATATTTCATCAGTTTTGTTCCCCACTGATAGGTCAAGTGTTTCTTAAATTACTACCACCTAGCTGTTACTGACGTACAGTGCCTACTAACTTTAGGTATTTGAAAAAATATATCAGAATCAACAGCAGCAGCAGCATTCCCATACACATTCATGTCCTTTGTTCAAGAAACGACTGGATAACGGCAGCTACACTGAGTTTATTGTCATTGTAAAATCTGGATAGCTTGTTGTTTGTGTGAGCTAGAAGTTGGCACAGAATTATTCCAAGACCCAGCATGTGGGACAGCCAAATCACTCTGCAGAATTATTACATTTATTAGATGGGAAGGTGATCAGTTTTGCTATCCATACACAAACTGCCCACATAGAAACAGTTCTTTAAATAAGCCTTTCTCTCCATATGTAATCATAGGGGACTTGGGAGAGGTAGAAGAAGGGGTAAAACGTAAAGGAACAGAAAGTAAGATGTAAAATAACAGTTGGTCATGTTCATAGAACCACATATGTAATTGCCATACATTTATACTTTAAAGCCCTCAAACATTTGCAAAATACTCAATCACTGTGATATAAAGCTACCTGTGCCTATAAATGGCTACATAAATCTTGGTTCACCTGTTATTATCCTTGGACTTTCACTGCAGAGAAACAACCCTCTAAAAACACAAGCACACACCAGCTTTAGCATGCAAGACCTGTAGAATATTTTGTGCCATGAGAAAAAAGCCTCTGAGCAGAAGGGAAGCAATATCCATCCTTCTTAACAGTTTCTTAGGCATACATTTCACGCAAACACAGATTTTTGTCCTAGGGCTAGGAGTACAGAAAGCTAAATTTATCAGAGACAATATACAAAATGCAAGACATTTTCCTACTGTGCAAGCCCTCTCAGATATCCCCCAGGATGTACTCATAAAAACCTACATGTGAAGATAGGAAGGAGAGCTCATGCAATTTCAGGAAGCCTCCCTGCACAAGGCAAGAGCATAAATAGATCTATGCTTTGACGTAGAATACTAAGCCCACTTCTGAATTATACAAAGGTCCTGCTAACATAATGAAGTGTCAGGAATAAGGATGTGAAAAAAAAAGCCTCACAGTTGACACATCAAGATTTAGCCTGTTGAGGATTCTCCAAGCCCTGGGAGAGTTCTTGCCTCCAGCATGAGAAGTGAAGCACCAAATGTGTGGAGGCGGGAGTTAACATTCTGCATTCTGCACAAAAATCAAACTCCGCATAGAACCAGCCTCTTTTCCCTACGTGTAGCACACAGTACACCCTATGCATAGCACACAAATACGCTTATACACAGACATAGACACAGCAAGCTCAAAAGGACAGCTGATCAATCACTAAACGTGAACAAGCCAGTTTTAACCATCCATGCAACAAAGTAACAATTATCATGGTTTAAAATTTTATGTATTTGTAGAGGTGTGCTAAAATCAGTCTTGAAATGAGCAAAATTTCTTTCAGGTATGCAAAAAAAAAAAAAGCGGGGGGGGGGGAGCCCAACACAAAACCTCTTCATCTTGCAACAAGGAGAAAGAAACACTATGAATACAGTCCAAATTAGAATATATATCTCACAGCCAGGATTCGATAGAGTTGAACTGCTTGTGCAATGCCTTGCTGCATAAGCTGTCTTTCCACTCATGCAGGGAGGTATCCAAGACTTCCTTGCATAAGCAGAGGAGTGGTGGTGGTGATCAACAATAGTGAGTAGCCCCAGTAATCTGTTGGACTTCGTACCCCCACAAAAAGAAAATGTAAGCACTCAGCCTCCCACTGAGGCTAGTACACACCTGTCTCTGCCAGCTCAACAAAATGAGCAGGGCATACCAGTCTACTGGAAGTAAACAGATATCTTGGCCCTGGTCAGGGGAAGGGAAACCCATGCAAGAAATCACCACCTTGGAACTGTGATACATCTTCCATGCTTCCACTCAAATCCTCCAGAACTTGCTATTGGAAAGCCTTGTTTTGAGACAAGAGGCAAAAAACAGCCTGACCTCCTCTTGCCACTAGATTCTTCCATCTGTCCTGTTTGGGGGTGAGGGCAAATGGCCGGGAGACTACACTCTTAACTCCAGAAACAAACAAAGAAGGAACCAAGCCAGTCCAGGGTCATACACAGAGGATCTGAAAGAGCAGATAAGTAGTTCAAGCAGTCCAGGGTCTAAGTGCAAAAAGCAATTCAAACAGGGTTAAAAGTCAGGAAAGGAGTAACAGAAAAGTCCAAAAAGCAACCCAGGGTCTAAGAAATTAGGGACACCACTATGTCGAAGAGGGAGCTATTGTTCTGCAATATAGACACAGCCTTGGCTGTGCTAATTTGTAGTCAGCTGAAACTCAGCATAGCTGGCCTTATTATCCTGGCATTTTCCTTTTAGGAGAAGCCACACCCTTGCTTGTGCTTTTGTAGCTGACATTTTACTCTTGGATTCTCCAAGGAATGAAATAGCATAGCCTCCAACTCCCTCACGTGAATGTCAGCATGTGATGTTTCAGCCTCTGCTTCCAGGGCAGGATTTGGCAAGAGTTATCCAGAGGAGTTTTGCCATTGCCTTCCTCTGAGGCTGAGAGAGTATGGCTGGCCAAGGGTCACCCAACGGGTTTCTGTGGTTGAGCTGAGATTTGAACCCTGAACTCCCAGAGTCCTACAGCAACATTCCAACTACTTCACCACACTAGCTCTCTCATGTCATCCTATCTTCTGAAATGGCCTATATGCCCGTTCTCCTAATTTAAGCCAGTTCTCACTGAAATGCTTTTTTTGAAATATATGTGTCTCTGCACATACCACAGTTTTCTGCAAATAATATAGAACTTTTGAAATAAAAGTATCTAATACAAGAAATTAAATTGATCTTACCTCTGAAAACCTTTGTATGTCTTGGGTTAGAGTTCCCACTCTTTTCCACTGAAAATATTTGAGCAACTTCAGAATTGCAGGATTCACAGCATTGTCGGATGGCACTGTCCGGAAGAAATAAGGATACTTTTTCTTATCAGCTAACTCTGGTGTTGTTGCAGCAAATGAGAGCTGTAAAACAAAAGTCATTGTAAAAAAATCTCAGTTAATTTAATTCTATGAGATACTAGTGTTTGACACAGAAAAATGGATTGTGGATATTTCTGTGTCTGTTTTCTTATTACAAACCAAGCATATCTCCATTAAGCAATGCCAGTATCAATGTGATACTATATATGGATTCCCATTCCTTAAGAAAACAAAACATGCCACACAGAGGGTCAAGTCACAGTGCTATGATAAATTCTGGTAAATTGATCGGTATTTACCAAAATGTGGAAAATTACAATGTAGGAGATCAAACTCCAAACCGGCATAATTCCAGCTTTCTCTTTCTCTGTATTTACCAAAAGTTTCAATGCAGGAGAATGCTGAACCGACACATTAATCATTACTAATTGTTGGTAGATGAGGTGGGTAGTCAGCCCACAGGCCTCACTCACTTACAAGGCCACATAAGTACATCCCTTGTAATGCAAATAGTGCCAACAGCCTATCTTTACACCAAATAATAAAAGTACACAAATCTGACACCAAAAGAGAAATCTTTTAGAGCAAAGTGGAAAAACATTTCATTTCCCCAGGACGTTGCTTCACAGACTTTAAAGTAATTCTTCTTGGGAAAAAAGAACACATCAAAGGGTGATTCCATTGTTCGAGCACCGATTTAGTTACATATCAAAAAGGTTAACTCTGTCACCTCTTATTTGAAACAGGACAATGCATTTGTATCCCACTGGAGGTACTAATTTGTATACTCATGCCAATGTTATCAATACTACCTTGTGAATGATCACTGGGCCTATTGTACATAAATTTAAATTTCATGTAATCGTTGCAGTCTGTTTACATTTGCCCTTCTCCTCATTGCTTACCTTCTCCACAAACTTTGGCTAGAATCTTGCTCATGATCTTCAGGATAGGATCCTTCCACCAGCAGAAAAGGTGGAAATGACTTTCACAAAGTCCCCCTTTCCCCTGCAAGTTCTTTCAGTCTCTCCCCTAAAAAATTTAGGGAACAGTCTAGGATAGGGAAAGGAAGCTGCAAGCAGAGGGGTGTGTCAGCAAAAATTGCTCCTCCCAAGAGAATCTTATTTTCTCTTTATAGGACAAACACCTTGAAACTTCTTTTCAAAAATCAGGTTTTTTTAAAACATGGATTTTTCGTTGTTGTTGGTATGCTATTTACTTATTTCCTGTGTTTTTATGTGTGGCTTCTGCGGATGTATGCAGACATTGAACTTTTAACACAGGAAGGCAAATACGATTTAATAGGACTCACTGAAATCTGTTGAAATGAGTCTCATGATTGGAATGTAGTAATAGCAGAGAATAGACCAAACAAGAAAGGAGCAGGAGTACCACTGTATGCCAAAGATGTGTACACTTGTGAGGAGATCCACAATTCAGAGCATGAAAAAACAGCTGAGAGCCCCTTCAGTAAAAATCAAAGGGGAGAGAAACTATGATGACCTTATAATGAACGTCTACTATAGGCTCGAAGTCAGACTGAAGATCTGAATGATGCCTTCCTAAAACAAATGACCAAAGATTCCGAAATGAGTGAGAGAGTAATAATAGAAAACTCCCACCACTCTGATATGTGTTGGAAGTCACACTTTGCCAAGATTGTAAGATCCAACAAATTATTCACTAGGCTTGATATGATAGTTGTCATGGGCCAGGGGCTTCTCCAGGTGAACAGCAGCCTCAAAGGAGGACAAACAGACGCAAGCACACCAGGAGCTAATCAGGCTACTATGAGAGCCAGCTGGCTCCGGCCTTTTTAAGGAAGGCAGAAGGTGGTGGCTTGACACCAGAAACAAATTGTGTGTTTGGTAGCCCTTGTTTTGTGTGCTACAGACTCCTTGCTTGCTGTCTCGCTTCTCTGACCCCAGACTGTAACTGTGTTGCCTGCTGGATTCCTGGACCAAACCTTGATGATGCTTCTGCTTCACCCTGAACAAGCAAGCTGTACTGACTGTTAGTGTCTCTGTTTGACTGTGAATGGCCTCCTACTAGCCCTGCACTCCATTGCCTGGCAATGGGCAGCCAGCACCTACAACAATAGCCATGTTCAAATATTTGAAGGGATGTTATGTAGAAGTCACAACAAGCTTGTTTTCTGCTGCTGCACAGACTAGAACTTGAACCAATGCATTCAAATTGTAAGAAAAGAGATTCCACTAAAACATTAAGAAGAACATTTTTACCATAAGAAGTGTTCAACAGTGAAATAGATTGCTTCAGAGGGTGATCTTCTTTGGAGGTCTTTATACAGAGACTAGATGGGTAACTTTTAGTACTGTAACTGTGCGTGTCAGGAAGCCAAACTAGAGGGTCCTTGTAGTCTCTTCCTATTGTAAGATTTTATGATTCCATGCTACTATGGCCATTTCCACACTGGGCTTCTGTAACGGTGCAGAGCGACCTCTCACGGGGGTCTTCTACAACGTAGAGTGGACTGGCATGGACTACTTTTTGTAGTTCCACACCAGAATCCACTCAGGAGTGGCCGGAACTAGCCGCATGGCGTGTTTTTTAAAAACCTCTTTTTTGAGGTTTTTAAAAAGCACGGAGCGCGCAGCCCCGCGCCGCTCCGTCGCTCGGCTCCAACGTGGATTTGCAGGCGCGCACAAGTGCGTGCCTGCAGATCTGCCGGGGGCGGGCTTCCAGCTGGCGAGCTTCTCCGGTTGGTGGAGAGCCTCCACCAACCGGAAGGTGCCATTTGGGACGCCGGAGGACTGCGGAGCAGCGAGCTCACGCTGCTCTGCGTTGCGACGGACTTACCCGGCTGCCGGTAAGCTCCATTTTTTGGGCGTTTTCACCCGTTCTCCCCCCCCCACATGTGGAAAGGGCCTGTCTTTCTTTTTGAACAAGATGCAGGGGGCTATTCTTCAGTCTTCAATACCCTCTCTAAAACCTCATCTCCAATAGATATTACAGTATACCCCAAGATGTGCTTTTGCCATTATTGTTGCTGTTTACCAGTGGGAAGAGGAGACAGTGAAGATGCAGTGGCTCTGGACTCTGAGGGGACAAAAACGAAGGATACATTCTGTCTGTGAGCAAACTCTTGTTTCTTCTCCCCATCCAGGCTGAGACCAGCAGCTTTTTCATTGTCTGAATTGTCTCCCCTCCCCACCAACAAGCAGAAATTGCAGAAGACTCTTTGCAGGGTTTCACAGGACACAGACAGAACTGCACGGACAAAACATTATACTTCGCCTGCTTGATGAAGGATCTCAGCTACTGTCTCCCAAACTGGTTAACATCAACAAAAGAGGGAAGGAGGGAGTGAGAGAGAAATTTATAAACTAGAAAAACAGGAGACACAAAGGAAGGAGAAGGAAATGAATGGTGAGAACGATATCTGTTCTTCAAGACCAGAACAGGGGAATGAGTTGAAAACAAGTAGGTATATTCAGCTTAACCCATGGCATTCTTCCTTTGCTGGTGTTCTTGCTTGAATACCAGTTGCAGGCCCTCATTTCTTAAATGGGATGAGATTGCTCTTATCCCTCTTACACCTATAGTCCCACAATTAGAGATGTGGGACTATAGTGGGAGATGTGGGATCCCTTTGCCAGGGAAGTGGAAGTGAGTTCTCTCCCTCTGTTCCTTCATTGGCAATGAATAGGGCCCAGTTAGCCTGCCTCTTGGTTGTTTATGAGAGACAAAGGTAGACTCCCACGGCCCTGGATCATGGCAGGTGCTAAAGAGGGCTTTCCTTCTTCCATCCATGACAATGTTACGACACTGGAGGCAGCAGCAACAAAAAATATACAAAATCTTGATTTTTCATATGCTCATTAAGCATATGTTGAGAATTAGTGACTGAATTGTATGATTGTAACTGCTTGGATCTGTTGCACAGGGTACTGGATAAATGGACAATTCAAAAGTATGAGTATGCAGCAGTGTGGAAAGTTATGTCTTATACTCATTTAAGGCTAAAAAAAGATACTTTGTTTAAAATTTGTCAAGGTCTATTGAATACTGGGGAAAAAATTTAGGTAATCAACATATATAAGCTACATTTCTGATACGTGAACAGCATCTTGTTGCTGAGTTTAAACTGTATTTACTATATTTAATTCATCCCTTATGCAGTATTTTATAATTTGTATCACATGGAATAAACACAACAACAAAGTAATCAGTAAACTCAGTATGGCTGTTTTTGTGCTGGCACAGGAATTTAGATTATCATCAAACAACATTCAATATTGCTTGTGTTTTCAATGTTTGGTGATGTTATCATTAGTGGAAACTCAGCACTCTCCTTTTTTGAAAAAAAAAAGAAACACATTGAATTTAGTATCCCTTTTAAGCTATTTTATAAAATAAAAATAAAAATGTAGAGAAATATTACAGAATGTGTTTATCTCAGATTTAAAAGGGGAAGTTTAACTAGCTGCTGACATTTTAAGTCTTTTAACAAGTGAGCAACTCACTCTTCAAGGGAGCCTTTAAAATTAATTTGTTTCATTTGCAGAGAAGGCAGAGAGAAGCTGAACCAAAAAAAAATTGCTTATTTCCTAATACCTTTCATTCCAGTCTAGAAGAATGTGCCAGAGTGTGAAAGAATCTTGCACTGAACATGACTGACAGGTATTTCTGACCAAATATGATGGTAGAAATAATGAAAGCTGTCAAGCAGAGAGCCCAGGGGTCTAGTAAAGGAAAAGATTTGGTGGAATTTTGCTTCTAGTTTGTTTTCTGCATGTTCTTATTTTGCTCATATTTACTCAAGACACTTCTTTTTCAGCATCTGTTCACTACTGGTAGTCAACTCACAGCTTCTACCCAAATCTTTATGACACAGCCATGTTTCTGAGCCTGCAGTAGTTATCAATGAAAGCCATTAGGAAATCACTGCTCTTCTGTGATTACCTGGAATGGTCCTTCAGCTGCGTTCAAAAGGACAAAATAAAAGGCAGGGAAGGATAACAACAGATAAGCAAAAATAGAGAGAGAATTGTTTGCCCAAGAGGCCTATGAGGAACTTGACAGTGTGTCAACAGTTATTGAGGGCAATTTGAAAAGACTTCTTTGGGCAGGCAGTAGGGAAGCTAAGCTAAGCACTGGCAAAGTCTTCCGTAAAGGAATCACAAAATGCACTTTTCCTCACCCTTTTATGACAAGCTGCACCTGCCAAGCCTCAGATACTTTCCAGATAATTACTTTATTAACAGTTATTATTCACCAACGTCACTCAGTAACAACTACAGTTCTATGAACAGGCACTGTTAAAAGGTGACTATCATCAGCCCTCCACGTCTGACTTTCAGCCATGTGATTATCTGTGAGTTCCTCCAATCCCTTCCCCTCATCTCACGGGCTTCTTTTCCGGGGGAATCTTCCTTCCAATTAGACCATACAGCTCTTTAAAAACCCACCTCTGGTCGTCCTCCTCCTCCTCCACCAGCCACTCCCTGGCCAGCTGAGGATGGATCGCAGCCTGATTTCTCAACACCACAAACCCTCTCCCAATCTCCCGCACGCACACACACAATGAGGGAGATGAGGGAGAGATAGGAAACATAGGGCCACCGTATTGAACCCCCCCTTCCCTCTCCTTTGCCTGATCTGTGTTAAGCTCTGGGTGCCCATGCTCCCTGCTATGCCTTGGCCCCCTTCCCACAGTCACACACACTTTAATATCTGTGATTTTTCCAGATTTGCAAGGGTCTTGTGCCCCTAACTCTAGCGAATGTGGACGGCCAACTGTATTACCATTTGTGCTTTCTGCGTTTCATTTCCCTTTTCACCTGCTGTTTTACACTCCCTCCAGCTACCCTTCCACTCTGACCCACATGGGCATATACCCTTATAACTGAACAGAATATTTCATGCATAAGATGAAGTGGATTGCCATGAATAAAATCCTGTGTCATAACAAATTTCTTCATCATCTTTAAAGTTGTCACAAGATTTAGCCAGGTTCCAAATGATATGATGTACACATAGATTTACATAAAGATGTACATATATCTAGGCACTGCTGCTCAATATTGTTTTTCCCTTGATCCAGGAAAGAGTGAAGATGTCACTTCTCTCCCAATTTGTCTAATGCATAAGGTACCAGATTGCGACCCATAAAAATACAAAATTAACACTTGCCATGTGATGCATAAATAATAAAACCAAGATCGAACAGGAATAAATACCAGAAAATAAGTAAAACTGCATCCTCCAATAGTATAAAAAAAATCAGTGCTTTGTATTCTCCACCCACCCACCCCCTGCTGCCTGCCAAAAGAAAAGGTTAAATAGCAAGTGTCTTGTCTTAGTTCCTTTGGGCCCCCCCCATAGTTAGTATCCTGCACCTGCCTAGAATTGTTCTTATCTTTGATTAAAAAGATCCAAAAAAGCATTTGCCTGGCAGACAGTGTTAAGGGAAGTACACTGTTCTAATAAAAAGGCTGGTAATTACTTTACAAACACATGCACATCACTTGCATTTCCACGTCTTGTCCATGTAGAAGAGCCTACTCCCCCCAATCCCCATAATAATACTATGCTGGCTAGTATTCATGCAGAGTGTTGTCCAACGTAACTGGAAGGCACCGGACTGGAAGCAAGCTGCCAGAGAACCTTGAAGATTAGTATGAAGACATTGAATTTACCTTAGAAATTAACCTGACCAGGACATTTCCTGACTGCTCCTAGGGGTGTGTGTGCGCACCTTTAAGTTACCTGTAAACTTGGGCCCTCTCCAGACGTGGGGTGGGGGGAATGACGGAACACGCTACTCACCGGATTTTAACTTCGTGCGGGCAAGTCCGTCGCAACGAGGAGGAGTGCGAGCTCGTCGCTCCGCACTCCTCTGGCATCCTAAATGGCGGCTTCCGGTTGGTGAAGGCTCTCCACCAACCGGAGAAGCTGGCCAGCCGGAAGCCCGCCCCCGGCAGATCTGCAGGCACGCACTTGCACACACCTGCAAATCTGCTCCAGAGCCGGGTAACAGAGCGGTATGGGGTTGTGCACTCCGTGCTTTTTAAAAACCTCTAAAAAGAGGTTTTTAAAAAACACACCGCGCGACCAGTTCTGGTCACTCCGGAGTAGACTGAGGTATGGAACTACAAAAAGTAGTCCGCCCCAGTCCACTCTATGGTGCAGAAGACCTCTGTTGGAGGTCGCTCTGCACTGTTTTAATAGCCTGGTGCGGAAAAGGCCTTATTGTGACCCCTTGAATTTCACTGGGTTTTCTTAGGCAAGGAATATTTAGAGGTGGTTTTGCTAGCTCCTTCCTCTGAAATAAAGCCTACAGTACCTGGTATTGATTGGCAGTATCTCATCCAAGTATTAACCAGAGCCGACCCTGCTTAAATTCCAAGATCAGATGGGACTGGGTAACTTTAGAGTATTTAGGCTGACAATCATCCATAAAATCTCTGGATCTAGAGAGCAGAATAAACAGAATATTTGCTTCTTGCTGTTTAAGTCATTCTTCCTGGCAGAAAAACTACAGAACACACACACACGCGCGCGCACACACACACTTACTCTTCTTCTTTTTGTGGATGGATTTTTTGTTTTGTTTTTTATTTGCTTTTGACAGACATGGCTTACTAGAGTTACAGGAAGTATATGGAGGACAATGTATCACTCAATGGAATAAATGTAAAATCACACTGGGTATTCTAAAGCTTATGAGGACACATGAATAATTATTTGGAACCAGGTATATGTATTGATGGTTTACCCACACAAACCTTATTCTAAGTGAGAACATGCTTGTTCTTTGCCGCTTGTGTAAGAACATAGCAGAGGCTAAACATTTTAAATTGTAGGGCTGGTTAAGAATTTCACTCCAATCTGTTTTTGATCAGAATTTACCAAAATTTTCAAAATTCAAATATGGTAGGAAACAAAACTGGCAGATATGCCCATCTGTTTAGTAGTTCTATATAGTACAAGAAAGTCTAGTGAAATAAAGTATCTTAATTTTTGCTCTCTACCATATTTGGTTTAGACTACAAATAGTTCTCCAAAGACTGCTGATGAAAAACTGCAACTTTGACTGCAACTGGCTTTTAGCAAATGCCTCTTCCATTAAAACACAGTGGAAATCACATGGCCTATGAGCTGCCTGTATCATCACTGCCTTTTTTTTGGTCCTATGCACTCCTCCCAACTCTTCCTTGAAACCACCACCACAAAAATAAATGGTGGAAAAAAGGATCTCCTCCCAACACACTGCTGGAAGCATTCAGGAGCAACAATTTCACTCTAAGACAAGATGCCAGACCCCTCTACATCCTGTCCCCTATTCACACTCCAAAAAGTATTTTACAAAACCAAACTGAAGAACTCCAAAAAAGATCTCTTGTCCTTTCTCTGAATTTACATAACCAATCAGCAGAATGACAGAAGTGGTGGGACACACTGAGGCAAAAATCTGAACTCTGAAATGATAGGAAATGTTTTGGACATAACTACCCAGGACATTACTACCTATGAGTAGATTACAAATCTCATTAAAAATGTCAATTCAGTGTGCTGCAGCATATTGGAAAACAGATGAGGTCCTTGTCTCTGAAAAGAGAAAGAATCATTCAGGCAAGTCCTGACTGGTCAGTGTAATGTCAGAACTGTTAATGATCTAGAACAGATCATCAAATGGATGGTGTTCAGGCATCCAGAAAAGAATGCTGTGATTATTAAGAATCAGATTACTCTGATTATTACTCTGATTATTAAGATAGATTACTCTCTTACACCAACTGCAGAAACTACCATAAAAAATGGTACCTCAGTCTTGTGCTAAAGGCAAGACTCCTTAAGAAGGGTAGGAAAATCGCTGAAGTGTTGTTTCATCATGCCAGTGCAGCCAGTCTTGACTAGAATCTCAGCAAGAGTTCATCATATCTCCATCTGAGTCACATACCTAGCCCCAGATTTTAATATCCTTAACAAAGTACAAGGTTATCCAATCATCATGGTTTATGATGACCCCTCTCAAAAAGAACGATGAACAGCCGGGAAAGGTGCCGTAAAAGACAAATGAAATGACAACTGATCACAGGGTAAACTTATGAATAGGGGCAGTCAGACACAAGAGGACAAGGCTTCTCTACCTTTCATGAAAAGCAGCATGGCCCTTGCTGGCTGGTGGATTCTGAATGTTAACGTCCAAAAAACTAATTTTCTTAAGTTCTGATGAGAAGCTGACATTCTCTTTTCTGCCTTACTATTAAAGGAACCTTTTCATGCCAGAAGACTTTCTTGTGGTATAAGATTAAAGCTAATGTAGATTTTAATAATCATTATTTGAGAAACCCTATACAGACAGTCTAGAACATAGACAGATCAAGGTTCAAGGATGCCTTTATGGGTTTCTCCCCATAAAGCATGGTTTAAAAGGGAAATTAAGTTTTTGATAAATAGATAACTTATAGAGATATCTTGTTAGAAAATACACATTGCCAAATGACAAGCAAGTGACATTTTGAGGCAAAAAGGAATAAGTATCAGTTGTGCACATAAACCATTGACTGAACATTTTAAGATGCATTAAAAAATTTATTTGGCTTTGAAACATCCAAATAAAAATTTGAAGAACAGTTATGTACAGATGATGATAATTTAACTGATAAAATGTATAAATATTTGTTGAAAATTGAAACGGAAGATGAGCATATTAAAGAATATATTATTAAATGAGCCCAAAATGTTGGGCATAATCTCAATTTAGAACAGTGGGGAAAATGAGGACAAAAAACCTGAAATGTAAATTGATTTATGATTTAAGTGAGAACTTTTATAAAATTATGTGCAGATAGTATCTTATACCTGAAAAACTGCCAAAAATGTATAATGATTCACCAAACCTTTGTTGGAAATGGAAAAAACAATAAGGAATTTTTAATCATATGTGGTGGACTTGTGAGAAAGCGTTAAAAAAGGACTATGATTCATTGATTGATGGAAGATATTAGGAAAATTAAATTGAAGTTGATGCCAGAGATGTGCTTACTAGGCCTGTTCAAAGACAGAATGGATAATTCTGATCAGAATTTTCCTCAACATATGACAACAGCAGCTAAACTTCTATTTGAGAAGGGATCGAAAGAAGCAGAGATACCAATGCAAGTAGAGTGGGTGGTAAAACATTTAGACTTAGTGGAAATGGATAAGTTAAAGGTAATGTTAAAAGATGGTTCAATGACTGAGTATAGAAAAAAGTGGGAGAAATTTTTGAGCTTTGCTAAGAAATTTTGGGGAGGTTCTTTTAAACTTAAGATTTAAGTACAAATAAAGATACAGCGGAATTATAACTTACAAAAAGTTTAGACATCTGTAGCAGAAATTTTTTTTTGTAAGTGATCATGTGATAAAGCGACCATGTTGTTCTTTTTTATCAATGTTTATGTTTAACTTAGAAGAAGCTGATTTAGTATTTTGAGTTATAACTATCAACTGGGGGTTGGAAGTTAAATTAGTCAAATTAGTATCCCCCCTTGTAATGTGTTTAGTTTTAGCTGACTGAGCAGTTGTTTATTGTTCATTATTTTTGTTGCGTTTTATTTAGATTTATGTGAATTGGTGTTTTGCTGATAAATGTTTGTATTTTGGTGCAGTCTTGTGTGACCAATCCTTATATGTTGTTTCATATATAAGAACTTTTTTGTGTGTTTAATAAAAATTATTCAAACAAAAAAGAAGGAACCCTTTCCTCTTTTTTCATCTGAACACCCTGGCTATGCATTACGAGAAAATGAGGCTTTTAAGTGTAAGCAGCAGCAACAACAAGAATAGTGATACAGAAATGCATTTCCAAAATTATGATCTATTCAGAGACACTGATCAGATCGACGAAACATCAGCTTTGCCGAAGTTGATAAGCAGTAGGTTTCCTATATTAACTTTTTCTACACCGTGCAAAATTAATGGACTCATTACCTTACCACAGGATGTAGCAATGGCCATCAGTAATTTTAAAAATTGATCAGACTGATGTCCATGAGAAACTTCTAGCCACAACAGCTGACAATGGAACCTCAGTATCTATAGAAAGAAGATCTCTGTTTTCTTGATTATGTGGGGGTGGAAGGAAGATATATTATACCCATTAGGCTATTGAGAGTCAGAATAAATAGCAAGACGGTTTTAGAAAAGTGTAGAAGAGCATAATCTACTCAATGAAAGCACATTGATTTCACTTAATAATTTCACAGTAACTCTTAAATAGCCTAAAGTCATCAGATCCTGTCTGATCTTGGATGTTAAATCAGGGTCAGTCCTGATTAGTACTGGGATGTGAAGCTGCCAATGAATACCAGGTGTTGTAGGCTATTTTTCAGAGAAAAGAACTGGCAAAAGCACCTCTGAGCATTCCTTGCCTAAGAAAATCCTATGAAATTCATGGGGTTGCCATAAGTTGACAGATGACTTGAAGGCACATACACAAACACACAACTCTTCTTCCTTTCAAATAAACATTTTGAAAGGCTCAACTTTGGCTGGATTGTGGCCCAGTCTCAGGACGCATGATGCTGCTGCCTCTGGGGGACAGTTATATGAATGACAAGGAACACACATTTACAGATGGGAGTGATGACAAAAACAGCCTGAGAAAAAGTATAGGAAAATGTCAGATGTTAAATATATCAAAGCCAGTCAAGACCCGAAAGGCCTTGGTTCTATTTTGCAGTAACAGTGTTGGGTGAGTCAAGCCTTTCTGAGTGCACCAAGAAAAGGAAGCATAATTTAAAACATTCCAATTGTGCTACTGCATTTAACACAGAGACAAATATTAAGTCTTTTCCTGCACAAGAGATAAAAGCAAAATGCTAAATTATCCTCAAATCCACTTCTTCAGTCTCAGTTGTGCTTAACACTTGCACTTAATGTAACACATGGCTATCAGCTGATGTCTTTAGAGTACAGATTCTGCAAGTGTGAAAACAGCTGTGACAGTAACTGCTTTATAATCACAACAATTGGGCTGTCATGTCAGCTTTCCACTTCTAATTTGTCTTAAGGGTGTATGGAATGCAAATAAGAAAAAAAAGTCACATTAAAAATGAATAATCAACATAGGTTTGCAAAACAATAAACGAAAACGATCTCGAAAATGTAGTATGTATTAAGTGCCTTTGTCAAGTCATTACTAAGAATACCCTGCTTGGAATAAACTTGGAAGGATTTTCCTACAGAATCTATTATATGTTATTATTGTGAACAGTGATGTGTAGGCAGTGCTATTCATGATCACTTTACAGGAAGAAAAGCAAGCATGTGACAGTTTTGTTGGAGCTGCCACTTTTACCTTTAGAAACAACCTTGCATAACTGGCAGAAACTGATGAGTGAAACAGGTGCTCCCCTCTATTCAGCCTTTTTGTGTCACAAAGGTAGAGTTGAGGGGAAAGGTTCACCTGTCACTTTCTGCCAGTTATGCAGATATTAAATGGGAACAGAGCCAGGAAAAAGAACAAACATAGTACCAAGGACTGGGACTAAATTACATATCTGTGAAGATAAACAGAAGATGTGGTAAATGGTTTCATGCTACACTTCACAGATAATCAACAGATCTAGGAAGGCCACCTAGAGCCCTACAAGCCTTCTCAGGAGTAAGACTGAGAGATGTGGAAGCTAGTCTCAAAGCCTTTAAGAGCCATTGTTCCTTTCAAACTCCATGTCTGTAAGACAGAGAATATCAAATAATTTGAAACTTGGCTTCTTACGCAAAGAAACTGTAACCACCTCTTGTGAGCAAGTGAGGGGCAGGCTATAAAGCATTGCCTGGAATGAACTTGAGTCAAATACATGAGCACAACTTTTTGCAGGGGTTCTACAAACTGATGTCACTGTTCAATATACAAACAAAAGTAAGCGGAAATCTGTACCCAGTAGTTTCTTAAAAATGTTTACTCTTTCTCTCTCTCATATGTGTGTTTCTGATTTCAGCTTTTGAAGAAAGCTACTATTATAGTCGCTAGAAATAAGGCCAGCATACTAAATGCTATTTTCTATATAGACCTGATGATGAGATGGGATACCAGCCTTTCCTAACCTGATGTCCTCCAGATGTGCTCAAACACAAGGTCCTGCTATCTCTAGCTAGAAAGGCCAATGGAAATGGTAGTCCAACACAGATGAAGACCACAAGCTCAGGAAAGCTGGGGTATACACTACATCAAGGATTTGTTGTTGCTATTTGCCGCTGACTTCAACTTACAGCAACAAAAGAGAGAGACTCCCAGCAGTCTCAGTCATTAGCTGCCTTATTCATGTCTTGCAAACTCAGGGCCACAGCTTCCTTAATGGAATCAATCCAGCTGCAATGCAGTTTCCCTCTTTTTTCTACTGTCTTCCCTTTACCAAGCATTATTTTCTTTTCCACTTAGTTGTGTTGTGTTCTAAGTATGACAGCCTCAGCTTTGTCATCTCATCAGTGGGGATAAGCAACAGATAAGCAGTCCTTGACCCTTCCAGATCCCATGGACTACCCTTCTAATGGGCTTTAAAAAGAGTGAATTGTCCCCATGAAGCCTCCAACAGGGGAAATTTATCTTTTAAACATGTTTCACCCCTGCATGGTTTAAAAAACAAAGAAAAGCATTTGGCCACTACTGTGTTTTAGGGAGGCATCTGAGCAGTCCACAGTCCAAAGGTGAGGAAATGGCCCTTGGACCCACCACAGTTGCCCACTGCTGTATTAAATCACGAAACTGTATAAAGTATTAATAAATAAGCCTTCCCTAACTACTATGCATTGCATATTTATAATGCATGTTCTAAACACATTGCACCGTCTTTATGAATGCTGCTCACTACAAACAATCAGCATCCAGAAATTTACCATCTTAACAGAAGAAATACAAGCATGATATTCATCTTAATGTGAATCACAACCCAGAAATGCAATCTAAACATGCTGAGGTCAATATCATCCTGACAAACTGTGGTGTGCTAATGCTTTCCAGCCATACCACTGTGGTTTCCCAACTCCATTTTAACAGCACTTTGCAAGGCGGGATTACTTTTATTTGGCAGAGTGGTAGACATTGCAAGGAAACTGCCACACCTGACTCTTGTGCTATGGCATAGGTCCGCCTGTGTGGAGAACTAGAAAAACTGCAGTAGTCATAATTCATTATTTTGATGTTTATTCAACACCCCAGATCACCTCTCTGCAATTTGCCTCCCAACATCTACCGGTTCAAATCCAACAGGTAACAAATCTATCTGAAGCTGAGTTCATTAAGGCTTATTTTGATCTGTACAGTCCCGCCTTTCCAAATGTTGTTATATGAGCTAAACTCATTGTACTAATTTTCTGTAAAACGTCACCATGTACTTCAGCAGTAAATAAAAACTCCACCTGTGCAATAGGTATAAAATGATATCAAAAACAGTACCAGAAAATTCTTGATGACAAAATCAAAATCATTATTGTTCTCTTCCATTCTTTATTGGAACATGAAAAAGACTTCCAAATAGCTACTTCCTTGGTTAAACATGGTGAGTAAGACCAGAAGACTTAGGCCCTTTCCGCACCAGGCAATTAGAACAGGGCAGTGCGTTCTCGCACGGAGGTTGTCTGCACCTTGGAGTGGACTAGGAACGGACTACTTACTGGAGATCCACATCTCAGTCTGCTCCAAGACGACTCCAAGTGGTCTTCCAGTGTGTTTTTGAAAGACCAGAAAAAACAGGTCTTTATTTTCCTGGAACGTGCCATTGCGTTCCTGCTCTCTTGTGCAGATTTGCAGGCTCGCACCAATGCGAGCCTGCCATCTGCGGAGGGCGGGCTTTAGGCGTCGTGAGCTTCAGTGGTTGGTCAGGACCCACGACCAACCAGAAGCCGCCATTTTGGAAGCTGGAAGCTGCCATTTTGGAAGCCGGAGCAGTGCAGATCTACAGATCTCGCACTGCTCTGATTCGCCCTGGACCAAGGAGGAGACCTGCAGAAGGGCTTCAGGGACAGTCCGCGTTGCTTCGGACCCCAGAAGAAGCAGTGAATAACGGTATGGAGCGATTCCCTCGCCTCGTGAGGAAAGGGCCTTTGAAATAAAGGTTTACCCCCCCCCCAAAAAAATTATGCTGTACTAAATTGTTTTATTTCACTGCACAAGTAACTAGCTAAATGTCCATAAATCTGTGTGAAAAAATGGTTGGTATGTACTTCTGATTGATTAGTAGGTTTAACTTGCAAGTGTTGGTGCAATAGGATCCTTTAATAGATTATCACCAGCATTCACATCTTCTGGCCTAATTAATAGTTCGAAATATGACCAGATTAGGATCTGTCAGATTCCAAAATCAACCAGTTCAGTCAGAATTTTTTTTTTTTGGACTCTCATGGGTGGGACTGCTCTCTAACCTCCACAAAATATGCAGAACCATCTGAAAAACTCCCCTGTGCTGGATTTCAGTGTAGACCAGGAGTGGGGAAAGTGTGGCCTGTGGGTTGCACATGAATCCATTTTTGCAACCTTTGAAATTCTCTGACATTCCCCCATCCTCCTCATTTGATTTTTTTTGGACTTTTTTTGGGGGGGGGGGGTCATTCAGAAATGCAGTGGTTTTGAATAAAAGAGTTTCTCCATCCCCCCTTGCCAGAAAAAAAAAAAAAAACCACACACACACACACATAACATCCAGGACTCTTTTCAGCTGAAAACCAGCCCAAAATTGTGACCAAAATTGACAATTGCATGTTTGGTGTGCTGCGAAGCCTCAGGGTTTCCTGTAGACTGCTACTTCTTTATTCAACCCAAAAGACGTGGCAAGATGCAGAATGATTTGTTAGTCTATTTGCAAGCATCTCTCAGAATAACCCAGTAGTTCAGATTATTTCTAGACTAGGACATTGCATACACATAGTGTGAAGTGGCATCTCCCCTCACTTTGCTTGCATCAACATTCTGCAATTCATTGCATCCAACACCCTGTAATTCATTGCATCCAACACACCTGATTCCTGGGCAGAGACTGTAGATCTCCCTCCCTTAAATGCTGCATCTACAATAATACTCCATACACAGTGCAAAGGTTCATGAGGTCATCTCTATTTTCCTTCTCAGCATGAAAGCAGAACTAAAACTAACAGAAACAGTTTAATTCTTATTGAAGAGACCATGTGAATGGCACGGAAATTGGCAAAAAGAGGGAGATAAACAGATACAGTATCACCATTTGAAAAGAAAGAAGGTGACAATGCACTGTTTTCACAATGAGGACACTGCTATTCCTCCTTTGTAAAAGAGAGAGAAAGAAAACCCTTTTCAAGGACCTGTACCTTAGCAATCTTTTACCACTAGTGTAAGCAAGAAACCATCTCTTTCAGAACCATTGTGGAAATGGAAATACCAGAGAATAAAATTAATAAATGAAATATTCTGTTTGATAACTGTCCAATAAGTGTTCCCATATCTTTACATGTTAGTGAATCTTAAATCCTGAAGTAATACAAATTGTGAATTTCAACCAAGGCTTTTAATAAATTAAATATGAAAAGGGAGACAGCACAACTAGTAAGTGCTTCCCACAGGACTTGTTTGCTAATAAGCTAATTTGTAGGGTCAGCCAAAGGTTCCAGTTTTCCATATGCAAAAAAACTGGTTTTTTCACTGACAAGGGTAACCATGCCACATATTCCCAACAGGACAATGATGAAGAATTAGTTTATCTGGAACCTTTGCCAACCACATAGTGACATGAAAGCAATTTGGGATTACAGTCTAAGAAAATTAGACAATAGATGAAGGACAACTGTTTGCTGCCACTAATTTTATTGTGACTTGAGATAGTAGTTAGTGTTTTTCCTGTAACCTGAGAAATTCTGGTAATACAGTCTTTAGCAATTATGCTAGGTGATGCTGTTGCATAGCTGATGACTCTTGTCACATTTCTTCTTGCCTTTAAAAGGTGCTACTTTATTCGGTCCCTTTCAGTAAACAAACTTCAACTGTGAGTTACCTTATTTCATGAAATGAATCTCAGTTTTACTCATGATACACTAGGGACTGAAGCCACTGAGTTCCTTTCCTCTTCATTCATGATCTCGTTGTACTGTAGGGTGTGTTTTTCCCTAGTTTTGGTTTATTTTTTTCACATTTCAAAAATAAACTGTCATATTAAAAATAAGAGAAGAGAACCAAATAAAGTGACATTGTTATTGTGGGCCTTCAAGTTCTTTCTAACTTATGGTCACTCTAAGGCAAATCTATCACTGGGTTTTCTGGGGCTGAGAGTGTGTGACGTGCCCAAGGTCTCCCAGCAGGTTTCCATGGCCAAGCATGAACCCATATCGAATATAAAATACAGCCTACATTGTACCAGATCAGCTTCAAAATGCCTGTTTGTTTTTGTCAGTGGAAACAACAAAATTCTACAGCAGATCTAGATTATTGATATAATTTCCCTTCTTGTTTCAAGATGATTACCAAATTACTAAATTTGCTTTATATTATACATCCAATGACAATACTAAATGTTTGCCTGAAAACATGTAACCCTACAGAACCCATTAGAAATGATACATTTCTCTCCTTGTGGAAGGCAGGGGAACTGGTGTGAATACAGACGTGTACTTATCTTGGTTATTGAGGCTCAAGACTCAAGAGGGTAGAAACAAACTATGCTGGACAGATCTGAGTGGAGTAAATCAGACTGAGTCAAATAGGTCAGGTAATAGACAGGTCACAGTAAATCAGATCAAATCAAGGCAAGCTATTCATTACTGTTTTAGTCCAGGCAGATTCAAGGCTGCAGAACTGCAGATAGTTTCCAGTACACTCCAGTGCTAGGGTAGGCATCTTCCCCAGGTCAAGAGGCTAAAATAACCCCCATCTCACGTACCATTGGACTTGGGAGGGCCCTTACAAAGGCAAGCAGAACTTGGCCTTCCAGTGACTCTACCTCTGCTGAATGCTGTCTCTAATCTTTACAGGAGTCCTCCATTATGGATAGGAAAAGCTGAAGGGGAGTCATCTTCAAAGTAAGAAATTCAGAGGAGCACTATGGCCTTATGCCAACTAGGTACAGAAGGAGGTGCCAAGGGAAAAGGGGACCAGTATTTCATAGTCCATAGTTGCGTCTTTCTTGGGAAGATGGCATGTTTGAGAGCAAGAGACAAAATAATACTGAGGATCAAAAGTCTTAAAATCTCATCTCAACCATAAACATAAATATCCTCATTCTCAATCCCAGTTTTCTGTCTCATGTTATGAGGTAAATTTGTTGCTGCTGTTAACTGCCATCAGGTTGATTTTGACGTAGAGTGACCCTATGAATGAGAGACACCCCCTTCAAATCACCCTGTCTTCAACAGCCCTGCTTGGATCTTGCAAACTCAGGGCTGTGGCTTTCTCGATGGAGTTTATCCACCAGTAATGTGAGCCCCTGCGGTACAGCGGTTTGAGTGCTGGACTGTGCCCCTGGAGACCAGGGTTCGACGCCCTGCTCAGCCATGGAAACCCAGTGGGTGACCTTGGGCATGTCACACACTCTCAGCCCCAGAAGACCCAATGATAGTGTTACCTTAGGGTGGCCATAAGTCAGAAATGACTTGAAGATGCAACACTAACAACAATTGCACTCTTCTATTTTTCCTACTGATCTACATTACAGGACTACTGCAAAGACTGCTGGGATTACATATGTGAAGTGCCTGATACACTAAAGAAGAAACATGGTTGCTAGAAACCCAATTTTTATTTTTATTTACTTAGAGGTAAATCTAAGTTCAGTGACATCCCTAACTATGGATGCAACTGTATCTAAATGCAGTGACTCTGATTATTAGCAAGACAACTTTCTGAACATTTAGAGCATTCTAGAAATTCTAGACATAAATGTTTTTAAATTTAGGTAAAACAATAAATCATCTAATGCAAACACACTAGGGGTCAGAGAAAAAGTTTTCACTGTGCTGTTTAATTCACGCTTCCCAAACTAATACACAAATTGAAACACGCACAATTCCGTTATAATGAAAATATGGTATACTTCCCCTAATATATACATTTTTAATTGGACAATTGCACTGCTAAGTCTGGAACACTGTGAGTAAAGCAAGATGCCATGTTTTGGCTTGCAGAATGGTGCCTGACAGCCTGGAGGACCACTGTCAAGCATTTTCCACACTAGACTGTTATAGCGCGATTATTCCACTTTCAACATCCTATGGAATCCTGGGGTTTGTAGTTTAGGGAGGGGCCAGCCAGCGCTTCCCTAAACTGCAAACCTCAGGATTCCATAGGATGTTGAAAGTGGAATAATCATGCTATAAGAGTTTAGTGTGGAAATGGCCTCAGTCAGAGATAACCATACTGGGCTAGATGGAATGATGATTTCTCTCAAACAGCATCCTCTGATCTCCTACAGGAAGTGCTTTCAGCCACTTTGTAACAAATTTGTCTTCCACAGATTTTTTTTCTCAATGCCCCACCCAAAATTAATTCACACCTTTGTTAATATAAAACTGTCACCTTTCCCTTTGATTTTGTTACTTGCTTAAAAAAGAACCTATGTGTTTTGCTTAAACATGGAGATAAAGCTAAGTAACAACTGAATTTTACATGTTCAAAAACTGAGCAACCAGCCATCACGAACATCTAATGGCTGACTCCCTCCTTTGGCTCAGCGTCCTGGGTGCATCTCGAAACCTGAATGGTAGCCAACAAAGCCTAATCTGTTTAATCCTGCATCCTACCTCTTGAGATCATGCAGATATCATAAGAGCAGTGTAACATTTTAATCAAAGCCTTGAAAAGGTTCAATCAGATTTTCTCAGGACAATTTTTAGTGTCCCCAAATGAGTAATACCTGAAATTCTGAGATTAAAAGCAAGATTTGATTCTGTAGCAACTACTGTTTGGTCTCAAAAACAAAGGTTGGTTTTGTTTAGCATTCCCTTTTTCACATGTATGTTAATCATTAGTTAATTTAAATTCATACATAACTTCAAGCTTTGCAATAAATAAATGGGTACGATAAGGGTGCCTACTATCACCATTATTATTTATAGCTGTTTTGGAGGTTCTGCTGATAACAATAATTGAAGAGCCACAGATAAGCAGTTTGAAAATAAGGAAAAAAGAACTGAAAATAAAAGCGTTTGCAGGTGATGTAATTATAGTTTTGGAGGATCCACAAGAATTAATTCAGGTACTGATGGAAACTTCACAAAGATATGGACTAAAAGCAGGTCATAAGATAAATAGAGAAAAGACAATGATGATGACTCTTAATATGACAAAAAAAGAGCAAGTGGAATTGAAGAGAAGATCCTGATATCAACTGAGCAAGAAAACAAAATATCTGGGGATTACTATGACGAAAAAGAATCAAGAACTATTTGAAAACAATTATTCAAGAACATGGAAAGAAATTAAATGTGATATGGAGAAATGGAAAAATTTAAATTTATCCCTCTTGGGTAGGATAAATGCTTTTAAAATGTCTTTACTACCAAAGCTTATGTTCCTATTTCAAAACTTATCAATAATAGGGAAAGAGAAGATATTTAAGGAATGGGAAAAGGCCCTACAAAAATTTATTTGGCAGGTAAAAAAACCAAGAATTAGATTTAAAACACTCAAAGATGCAAAAGAGAGAGGAGGACTTGACTTACCATCATTAAAAATCTATTACCATGCATGTTGTTTAGATTGGATCAAAGACCGGATTCAATTAGAAAACACAACCACTAAAGAGATAGAAAAAATAAACAATAGATTTGGATGGCATGGATATCTATGTTATGATAGATCTACAGTGAATAAAGAGTTTAAAAACCATTGCATCCGAAAGACATTGTTGAAGGTTTGGTCACAAATAAAGCAAAAATTTTATACAAAGCTACCAGTATGGATCTCACCACAAGAAGCTTATAAAATCGCCCCAACAAAACAAGGAAATTTATTAACATATCAAGAGTTATTGAAATGGGAGGGCAACAAACCAAGAATGTGTACAGAAGAAGAATTAAAGGCTGAAGGGCATGAACTAAATTGGTTTCCATGGAGACAACTCAGAGAAAGATTTAGAATGGACCAAAAACTATACGGATTTGAGAGAAAAGAGAATGAATTAGATGTACTGATGAAAGATAACCAAAAGAAAAGAATTTCCAAATTTTATAAATTATTGCTGAAAAGAGAAATGGAATCAGAAGTAGTCAAAGATACAATGGTTATATGGGCACAGAATTTGAGACATTCAATTGAATTAGTAACTTGGGAAAGAGTGCAGAAAATAGAATATAAAATTTACACCAAATCTAAATTTGAGAGAAAACTTTTATAAAATGTTTTACAGATGGTACATGACCCCAGAAAGATTACAAAAAATAACGAAAAATGGTTGGAAGTGTGATGAAAAGACAGGGTCTTTTTTCCATATGTGGTGGACATGTAAGATGGCAAAAAAATTTTGGAAGTGGGTACATGACGAAATCCAAAGAATTTGTAAGCTGAATTTTGAAATGACACCGGAACTTTATTTGTTAAATATGTTAGGGCAACAAAGGGAAATAAGAAGTCATTAGAAGATATTATTATATCTAATAACTGCGGCAAGGTTGACATATGTGCAGCACTGGAAAGAAAAGAAACACACTGATATAGAAGAATGGAAGTTAAAAATTCTGGATATGATAGAGATGGAAAAGTCAGCATTTTCTTTGAAGAATAAATCTATCCAGAACTTTGAGAAAGAATGGAAAATAATATTGGATTGGGTAAGGATATAAATGTATAAGAAATCAAAGAAGAAATAATTTAACTGTTCTTCTCTCTGTAAGATGGAAATTATGTTTGTAATGGAATGGAAAAAAGCAATTTCAACTGGAAGATTTAAGCATGGAAGTGTGTGTGGGGGGTTATTTTCGAAACAAACTTTCAATAAAAATTATACAAAAAAAATTCATACATAACTTTAGGGGAGATAATGTTATATTCTGAAATACAGCACACATTTTAAAGTTTTCTCTAGCACTGTTTTTATAATGCCCTGAGAAAGCTATTATCTTGAATTATCTTACATATCAAAAACTTTTTAAAAATTTCACTCTCTTCAGTAAATACAACTAGCTTGACAGTGATTGTTGTGTGCCTTTAAGTTGACTTCGACGCTGACCTTGTCATAGATTTAATCAAAGGATTTTGATTAAAAGGCAAGACTTAATAAAAGGAGGTTTGCTAAAAAATCTTCTCAGGCTGAGAAAGTGTGACTTATCCAAAGTCACTCAGTAGGTTTCCACAGCTGAATGAGGAACCCTAATCTCCCAGAGTCTTTATCTAAGGCCATTTCCACACTATACTGTTATAGTGCTATTATCCACTTTCAATATCCTACGCAATCTTGGGGTTTGCAGTTTAAGAAGGGGCATTTAGAATTCTCAATCAGAGACCTCTTTGGCCTCAGTAACAAACCCCAGAATTCCACAGGATGTTGAAAGCGGAATAATAGCACTATAACAGTGTAGTGCAGAAATGGCCTAAGATTCAAATTGGGTCTCCATGCTGGGTCCCTTAACACTTGCTTACTTTTCTTAATTTGGCATTCACCCAGTTTCTGTTAATTTTCAAGCCATTTACCTGACTCCTATTAAGTTACAAAACCTGCAGAACTTGATGCATCAGGGGACATTTGGTTTTGTATGTCTCACTGACAGATTTTCTCAGACAGGAAATTTAAACGATACCTTATTCCAACAGATTATGTGTCTATGTTTCAGAGGAAATCAAAACAGCAAGCCATTTTAAAAAAATGTTATTGAGATAACCAGAAAGAGTTAAAATGGTAAAGTTTTGTTTTACGCTGCAAGGTCTTGTTTTGTGCTCCACCATGTTTCACTTTTAGAGGGGATATCCTGCCATTGCCAGTGTACTTTTACAATAAGAGCCAGGTGCTTTGTGACTTTTCACAGCTTTAGCTGCTGAAAAGGTCATTTTGTTTTTGCATTCTGTAAAATAGTAGCAAGTGTAAACGTGTCAGAATTAATCATTAAAAAAAAAATTCATTCATTCATTCACAATCCAGTAACAACTGGGCATAAAAGCTGTAGCAGTTAATCATCTCAATCTGCATTAAAATATTCTCAGATCTCAACAATACACCCACACTCACAATTTGGAAGATTAAAATGAAATTTACTTCCATGGAAGTATTCTTAGACTACAGTGTTGTGCCCCTGACCTGAATACAGATTTGTGAAAGTTACTTTTTATGATTTGTTTTATTCTGGCTCATATTATACTATTATTACACTGCTTTTACAGAGCTACTATTTTAAACTTAAGCTCAGAAAGCTACCGAATTGTGCTTTGAAAAATATTTCATTGTAATCCAATGCCTAGTTATACTCTTATAACAAAAGAAATCTTTCTTTAACCATTTCATGGGGCAGGAAACAACATTTAACTTTCTAAACTACTCAGTCAGATTTATTTCAATATAAGAAATAATAGAGGGAAATAGACCTTCTACACCATAGAGTATACAGTCATCCCTCCACATTCACTAGGGTTAGGGACACAAGACCCCCATGAAAGTGGAAAAACCGTGAATAACTCTAGGCCCTCCCAAACCATATTTAACACACAAAAAAGTATGATTATCATATTCAGCCCACCATGGATTCCTTTGAGGCATCAGGGTTCCTTCGCAAGGCAGAAATGAGTGGCTGGTGGGGCTTACTGCCACCTCCACGGCTGCCCCACACCATTTTTTAAATAGGGACTTGCAAGCCTCGTTTGCAGTTTCTCAGTCTCACAAGGCTTGCAGTCCTTATTAGAAAATGGGATAAGGAGGCAGCAGAAGTGACAACAAATAATCCATGAATAATCAAATCTGCAAAAGTGAAACCTGCAAATGTGGAGGGCTGACTGTATATAAAGACCAAAAGCCTGGTAAAAGCAGGTGTAAATTTGCATACAAGATATATACATGCAATTTATTTCAAATTCAGAAAGCCATAAATTGTGGCAGAAAAGCAGGACATTCATTTTCATTTTTTCAATCCATTTTAATGTATCAATAATGATCAATTAGTCAATATTTGATGACAAGTAATACTATTTACTGTGTTGTAGTGAAGAGTTAAGATTTCTCTGCTGGTATGGAATACTTCAATTTTGCCTTTTCTTTCTTTATGCTGTTTAATTTGCTGCCATTCAATGGTACTGAATAATATTTCAGGCAAAAATTGATGATGTATAGCACACCATCTTACATATTGGCAAGCCCATCAAAACCTTTAGTTACATAATTCAGAATATGGGTTTGCCTCTCCAGATGAATTTTTAGATGGCTTAAATCTCTCATTGTCCATGGTCAGTATGGATAGGGGTCATAGTCCAATACACTTGTAGAGCACCAATTTAGGAATGGCTAACATAGCACATAATTCTTAGAAGCAAGGCTTCTAAGAGCAATCATTATTTATTTCAAAGTTCCTCTAGAGCTGAGAACAGAAAACAAGATTCTACACACGTACAGAAAGAGTGGTTTAGGGTCTGAAGAAAAAAATTAATCCAATAATGTCTACTGCCCTAAGTCAACTAGAATCTGATTAAGCAGATTATATCTAGTAAACAAGGGCCATTTCCACACGGGCTTAAAGAAATGGTGCAGAGCATCCTCCAGGGAGGACGTCTGCACCTGGGAGTGGACTGGGTCGGACCTACTTAGTGTAGTTCCACACCTCGGCCCGCTCCCAAACGACCCAAAGTGGTCGTCCAGCGTGCTTTTGAAAGACCGCTTAAAACAGGTCTTTCAAAAGCACAGAGCACGCCACTCCATTCCCGCACTCCGGTGCAGATTTGCAGGCTCGCACCAGTGCGAGCCTGAGATCTGCCTGGGGCGGGCTTTAGGCTGACGAGCTTCAGCGGTTGGTCGAGACCCTCAACCAACCAGAAGCCACCATTTTCGTCCCCGGAGCAGTGCGGAGCGATGAGCACACACTGCTCCAGAGCACCACGGACCAGACGGGGAGCCAAGAAGTCTGGTAAGTACCGGCATAGGGCAATTCCCTCGCCCCATACGGAAATGGCCAAGGTTTTAGAAATACATGGGAGGGTTAAGTCAAAGAACTGGGGGAGATTTGAGGGAAGCTGGGGGAGTACTGGGGTCATAAGCTGCCTTTGCCTACCCCTTGTTTAGATCCTAAGAAACAAATGAAGTCACATAAAATTATTAATATATCAGTTTTGTGATTATTAAAGAGCTATGCACTCGTGTATTAAAACCATTATTACAGACAATGTTAGTGCTACAAACTTTTATGCTCCTCATCATTGACACAGAGTCTCTACAGCCTTAAAATCCTTTTGGCAGTGTTTTTTAGTTCTTGTTGACCTGAGATTAGTGTCCAGGACAAAAGTCAGTACACAAATAAGATTTGAAACAACTCTGAGTACAGCTTTATATTTGTAGACGACACTACAAGTCAGCTTCGGAAAAATCAAGGTCACGATGATACATAATAAAAAATCCAAAATCCACATACGAGGAATTTGAGTATTAGAACTATCCAAAATATCACAAAATAGTGGATGTATTTTTCAAGTTTTCTAGAGTTCTTCATAAGGTTGGACATTTTGCAAGGTGGAGGAAATGTTACTGCCCTGGCTAGTCCGAGCTTTGGGGATATTAAAGATATCCCTTGATACCTCAATTCAGCTGCAGTTCTCTATTCCTCTCCACGTGCTTGCAAGGCCACCGGACAAGCATGTAAACAAGCTCGGCCGTTAATAGCCGTAATATTCAAACTACAATACAGGTAGGCCAGAAATAGCTGACTCACTGCTTTAGACCTCCAGGCAAGTACTCTAATTAAGTATGCACCCCACTTACAAAAGAGCCTCTGCTCCGCGATGGCAGCTTGATGGGTAAACTATACAATACCCAAGTACTCTGCGGTTGCATACTGGCTACTCTATTGAAAACCGCTACGATAACTCAATCATTCAGATTGTGACCTTTTGGAGGCTTTGTCTCCAACTCCAAATTTATTGTTTTCCCCCAAGTATGGCATAGCCTGCAGTCACAATTCTCCTTATAAAAACCCTTGATTCCGAGACCTTCCTCGGAACGCTCCCGAGTTTCATCCCGCCTTGCTGCCGCTTTGCTTGGCGAGCCTCCCCTCAGCTCCACATGCTGAGTTACACTGCACCCCAGCTTCGCTCTCTATTTTCCTGGGCTTCAGGACAGGTGAAGTATCACCCAAACCAACAATCCCTCTAAAAATCCCTCTATACCACTCCAACCTTTATTTTCTTTAGTTATCTTGTATGAGTGTGTCGCATACACTGTTTTGCTTGTATTTAATAAACATCATTTATTATTTCAACTTTTGTGTTCTCCTTGACTCGACCTGACCCCATAGACATAGGGTTCAAGATCTCGCTAAGTTACCCTGCCTCTCGTAACGCTAAGCAGTGCTCTGAGCTAATTTTCCCCACCTTTAGTTGAGCACATTTTGGTGTCCCTCCCAGGACCCCCAGTACACAGGGTAACAGAGTGGTGGAGCAACGCGGGCAACCCCGGTGCCCCTAATTTGAGAAGGAGTCATGAACCTCCTCAAATCAGGCTGGTACTGACTTAGGTGACGGTCGGTCAAGTTGTTAGAGCACTGTTAGGCAGGAACACGTGTGTGTGAAGTCTGTGTGTTTGAGCTCTAGAGCTATTCTATCTGGGTGGAAATCTGTTCCCCTTTCTTGCTTGGTTTGTATATGTCAGCCGCCCCGGCGTGGTCACTAGCACTAGGCGGTGAACCATTGTCCGAAAGCAAGGGGTATGCACAAGCTGTCCTGGGAATCACATCCCTAACTTGGGATCTATCGTGGGCTGGGATCTGAAGTGTTAGAGTGTTAGCATGCTAGGAACAGTCTACACTCATCCAACACCGTAGTAGCAAGGCAAAATAGCACTTAGGGAAGAAATTCCCCCCTTACAGTTGTATACAGGTGCGTCCCATCAGTTGTTGTTGTTGTGTAGCTTTGAGAGTGTAGGTGCGTCCCGCTAGTAGTTGTGAAGTGTGGGTGTGTCCCACTGTGTAATTTCAGGTGCGTCCCGAGTGGCTAGCCGACTAGGTGCGGGTGGTGATTCCCGACCTCAGCTAGGGTTTAGAGGTTTAGCCTGTGGTAGAGGAAGGTACCCCTCACCCAGAAAACCAGTTAGGGATGGTTCGGTTTTGGTTCCTTGCCCCTTTTCCCCCGCTCCTTGGCCAGGCGGCGCTGTAAGTTCCACTGGGTTCGTTCCCCCCCTTCAGGCAGGCGGAGTACTCCTGAGGGTTCCCTGGGTCTAGGTGACCTCCCTGCCCCTGAACCATTTCCTCATCCTTTGGTCCCCAGTGCTGTCGAGGTGGAAAACCGGGCTTGGGACTACCAAAGTGACTTTGTTTGGGCAGGCTGGAGATAGGTTCCCATCCCTCTTTCCTAGAGAAGTTCTGCAGAGTTCGTTTCCCTTCAGTCCCCCAGGGGTCTAGGTGATCCTTCCCGTCACTCCAATTCCTGGTCCCGTTTGTGGTTTGTAGTTTGTGAGTTGTTGGTAGTGTTAGGAAATTGTGTCTTATGCAGGAAAATGGCAGAGAGTGGTAAGGTCACCATCAAGGACCTCATGTTGGAGGAAGAGGTCCGAGGTAAACTAGAAAGGTGGGTGTTGAGTAAGGGGAAATGCCCCTGGAAGGACACCATCTTCCAGACGGCCAATCCCTTTACCACACTCCGGGAAGCGTACACCCTGGCGCGTAAATCAAAGAACCCTTTCGGACTGTCTAAGGACGCTTTGGCTGCTTGGGGACTTTGGCTTATGGCCAGAGATGCTAGTAGTGCCCTGGTAGAGACCAGAGAGAAGTCAGCGAGTGTAGAAAGAGAGAATGCCCGGCTTCAAGCCAAGGTCGAGACGCTGCGTGCGGACAAAGTAACTGTTGCGTCCGTAGCGCAGGCGTCCGCACAGAAGCTTAATAACATCACAGTAGTGGCACAAACATGGGAGGAGAAAGCCCACGCCTTAGAGGCTGAGCTGGATCATGCCTGGTCTGCGGCCAAGTTCATGGTGGGGCAAGTGAGGGAACAGCAGGAGGCTGTTAGCCATGTAGCTTGCCAGAAACAGATTGCTGCGCCGGAGAGCCAGCTCCAAACGCGCAAAGCCTTAATTTCGGCTGTGTGCCCGGAGCTGCCCCCAACGTTTGCAGAGGACTTTTCTGGGGAGGCACTGCCCGAGGATGCTCAGGCAACCGTTCCCCACAATCCAGACTGGAGCGACTCTAAGGTCCCAGTCCACCCGGTAGAGACAAGGTCCATGACAAGACGGACCACCTCCCTTGGAGAAGGCAGTTCAGATAGGCAAGAGACGCAGGAGACGCAGGTCACCGAGACTAGGGTCCCCTGGCGTGCTACTGAGGCCAAAGCTATTGCAGACCAATTGGGTCCTTTAAACCGGTCCACCGGCATCATGTGGTTGAACGCAGTGATACATTCGCACCCGACAGCCAATGGTCAGGACCTGACCCAACTGGCCCGACTTTGCATGTCCCCCTCCGAGCTCCCTACTCTTGAGTCAGCTGTGGCGGCTCAAGGCCTGGTTAGGCTCGAGGCCCACGACTGGATGAGGGAGATAATTAAGATTTTGTGGCCTGGACAGAGTGCAGGTGTGCTCTATGTCATGGAGCAACAGGGTCCTCGTGAGAACCCTGAGGCTTACGTGGCACGGAAGCAGCTCCTCGCCATTCTGGCCGAGAAGGTCCCCTTGACGCCCCACGGGTACAGCTTTGACCATGTGGAATTCAAGACTCTGTTGTACAGAGGTCTTAACCACGAGACCAAGATGGCATTAGGTTTGGTGGATCCAGCCACCACTAACTGGGAGGAGTTCGGGAACAACCTCCGATGGGTCTCCGACCTGCTGCGCGAGGCAGGATCCCTCAAACAACCCCAAGACACATAGGAAGGACACCAGGAATTGGAAACCCATCTCCGAGGTCACGTACTCGAATTATGGGCCCCATTCCCAACACTGGAAAACTGCGTCAAATTCAGTTCCCCAAGGGAACTGGAATCCGCGCCCAGCTCCCAGACAGGACAACAGGCAGTGGCAGGGAAGAGATTTCCACAGTCAGTCAGGCAAGGCAGGAAGTCCCCCGCAGCAGCCAACTGCCCCCAAACAGCTCTCTGACTCAGGCTCTCCTCAGGAGATGTCTGGTGGGTACGGCCCAGACGTACTCCTCGGATAGAGTAAGGGTCTGGGGCATGCTCAGAAGGTTTGGGCTGGACATGAGCCAGTTCGATAAGCGGCCAACATCGGAGCTTTTGGAAGCTCTAGATAAGCAGCTTCAGGCGGGAAGTAAACAGCCGGTCCAGGCCGTGACCGACGGCCCACCTCCGGCTGGATACTACCCTAACCTGGACCTGCAAGCGTAGGGGTGCCCTCGGTCCAGGAAGCTTCCCCGCAATGTTGTGGCTAGGTTGAAGCCAGACAGGTGGGAAAGGTTCTGAGTGAAGGCAGGCATAGGGACCGAGAGGGATAAGACTCCTGCCACCCTTCTTGTGGACTCTGGTGCAGCAGTAAATGTGCTGCACCCCAAACTTGTGAGGTGCAGTGAACCCACACCTGAGCATGTCCAGTTTTCTGGATATGGCGGGGGGGGGTCACCAAGCTAGGGCATGGAGAGGCATCCCAATGTCTATAGAGACGTTTCGTTTTCAATTGTGGGAATGCAAGAACTGGGGAGAAAACGATGACCTTTTAGGCATCGGTTTTCTCCGGGGAAACAGGCTCACAGTTGATTACGCAAACAGATTTCTATGGCAGCTAGATCAGGGACCAGTAGAGACTTTGGCCGTGCACCGCTGTGCCGCCATTAAAGCTCCTGCCCCTATTCCAGTAACAAGTGAGCGACAGGTATGTTCCCACCCGGAGGTGAATTTGGCTACCGCCTCACCCTCTGTGCAGACGCTTTGGTGCCGCCTTGTCCTCAGGGGCCATGGCACCGTCTTAATTGTGACGCTAGTAATGGTAAAAAGAGCCACGGCTAGCTACGGTTCCATTTCAATTACCATCGTGACTGGAGAGAAAGGTTCTCCGAAGGCACGTGGGTCCAGGACCAGCCTCCATACTAAATTGAGAGTGTGGGTCCCAAACCAGGAGCAGGAGTTGCCGCTCTTGCCAGTAGTTCCGGAGACCCGCAAGAAGGATTGGAAAGGGAAACCCCCAGATGGGGACGCCCTTTTGATAGCATGGCAGTGTGATGGACAGGTTTTGCTTCCCTTCCTCCGTTCCCTTCCACGCCACGTGGAAGAGCCTAACTCTCACGGTGGATGTTGCCCATGAACGGATTCTGGATCCGGTAATCCTACATCCAGTATCCCATTTAGGACTCCCCCTCATAGCCACCAATGCTACTTTGCTGTCCCCACGGATGTACCATTGGTCCAATGGTACACACTCTTTTGATTTAGCTGGCTGCCTATTTAACCGCCATTGGATTCAGTGTTTCCACGACCTTAATGGTCTCAGCCTCAGCAATACCTCCGAATATTTGGTAGTGCCGGTAAATAACACAGTCATGGCCCAGATTACTCGTGAGTGCTTCTGTTTAAGGACTCCTTGTACCAACTTGATAGTATTGCCTAGTGGTGTGACTGTAAGAGTAAACCGTACCGCTGGGAACCCCTGTTTTTGTTCACAGATGATCCAAGACTGCGTTGGCCAGAACTTCTATCTCCAGCGGGAGGTACGAGATTATGTGTTTGAAAGTGCCTACACACCTACAGAATCCGAGTTAGTCGGATTCCACCTTGAGGACGAGATCCCCACGTCTTTACGGCTCAGGACTCTCACCAGTTTGTCGCAACGAGTAAAGGAGGTCTCGCACTCCCTCCACCAAATTGCCTTGACTGTTAACCATACTGCTCAGACAATAGTCAGCACCTCAGAGGAGTTGAAATCTGCCGCGAAGCATTTGTGGTGGGATATCTTTAATTGGTCCTCCACAGGCCAGGCCATAGCACACTTCCCTCTCTACCCTTTTGGGTTTGGGTGGTGTTTCAGATAATTTTGGTAGTCAGTCTTGTTGGTTTGGTATTTTGGATAAAGAAACAGATCCTCATGTTACAAGCCATCCGCTTCTATTAAGGGAAGAGGCTCCCCCTTTTGTAAATAGTTGCTTGTTGTATAATGTATAGTGTGTTTGAGTCTATCCTTTGACCTTTTGAGGGAGAGTGTTTTTGTTTTTGGAGGAAACGGATTCTTGGGATGGCTGTCCCAAGATCCTCTTGTCCTCTGAGGTAAATCAGGCCTACAGAGTCAGCCCTGATACTCTGAGGAAGGTGAGTCGGACCGGAGTGCCTACCTTTTCTCACTCCGAACGCCGGCATTCTCTCACTCGGAGGGATTGCCTTGTGCAATGGTGTTCTGGTGAGAGTAGGGCGAGACGAAGGGGGCCTCACAACCCTCTCAGGAGAACCAGGTCTGACTCTGGACTCCCAGTCTACTGCCCAGGTATGCCCCTCATCCCATCGAGGGCTTCCTCCCCACTTCTTTCATGTGCATGGATTGTTAGGGTGAGAACAATTGGCACCACTATTGTGTTTGTTGCCTCATGTAATTTTGACTACCCCACTTTAGAACCGCTCTCTGACGCCCCATAAGGGCCGGAGACCCACACAATTGGCCTGTCGCTCGGCCCTGGTGCATTGTGTCTCATTTGCATACGTTAGTAGAACATTTGCATATGTGCATCCATCCAGACGGACCAATCACCGAGGGAGTCAGCATCCGCTCTGGCAACAAGCAAGCGCACACTCGCTTGTCTCTGATTTGGCTTAGTCTATCTTTTCCACCAGTTTGGGGGCCCCACCACCAGGCAGAGCAAAAAATCCAAGATCTTGCTAAGTTACCCTGCCTCTCATAACGTTAAGCAGTGCTCCGAGCTATTTTTCCCCACCCTTAGTTGAGCACATTTTGGTGTGCCTCCCGGGACCCCCAGTACACAGGGTAACAGAAAGACCAGGGTAGGGATCAGCATCAAAAACCATTTCATGCTGGTAGGCATGAGATTTGTTGCTGGACCAATTCCCAACATGAAAACTGCAGAAAGGATTTGATTAGGCTCTGTTGAGTGCTGCAGGTCTCAAGTTACACCTGTGATTCTGGTACAAAGAAACAGTGGCAGACAGACATATTCCACTACAATTTTTGAAAACAAAGTCCAGCAAATCCCCCAGAACTGTCTCCACCCTTAAATGAATCACAAAAGCATTTTTCTTTAAAAGCTGAAATTTAAAACTGTTGGAGAAAAGATAAAAAGATAACTTTTTAAAATGAGACTTCCCCAAATGTAGTTTAAATGGGTGGCCTGTTTCCAAATCAAACAGAAAAGAGTTCACTCCAACTCAAGTACCAGCTGTAGGAGTGCTCCTGCAGCCAGTGCCTGCGTCTAGCAACATTTCCGCACGACACTCTTACAGTGCAATGATTCCACTTTCGACCTCCTATGGAATCCTGGGGTTTGCAGTTCTGGGAGGGGCCAGTTGGCCCCTCCCGAAACTGTAAACCCCAGGATTCCATAGGAGGTTGAAAGTGGAACCATTGCGCTGTAAGAGTGTCGTGAGGAAATGGCCTCGGTGGATTCACTCCACATCAGCTTTTACTGATCAGGTACTCATACATACACACAAATGGCAAAGGACCAAACCATGTCAGAGTGCATGGCTACAATATGGACAACATTCAGACCCAGAAGACTCATAAGGACATCATCTGGATACCACATAAAGTCCCTCACCCTGGTTCTACAGGCAAATCTGACACAGGATCTTCTGCATGTTATGGCAAGTCCTTTGAGAGATGGGGATTACTGGGTTGGGTCTGGGCAGCAGCACCAGTCATCTGCCTGCTTCAGAGCCTGGAATGGCCTAGTGAGACACAAGAGAGAACTTGTAGTGGTAACAGGTGGCATCACAAAATCAGAGCCTTTTCAGACATTATGGGACTTGGAAATAAGAGGTGGGGAGATATCATGTAGAATGCTCCTTCCTTTCTAGGTCCTCATTTCAGATAGACAGGCATATGTCAGCTGGGCCATTGATAGGAAGAGTCAGCCTATAGGCTGGAGTGTTTCAGAAGGTGATTGAACAGTCATTTTAGGCTTAGGAGAGGAGAATATTACACAGTAGGTGGTTTCTGTAATCACATGTTATCCCAAACAGCTGGACAGTTGCTGGGGCTAGGATCTCTTTGTCTACCCATATGACAATTTATGGATAGTCAGACCAGTTCCTTAAGCCATGTTGGGTAGAGACCAGAACTTAGAAAAGTTACTTTTTGGGCAACAGTTCCCAGAATCCTTCAGCCAACATGCCACCAGCCATACTGGCTGGGGAAATCTGGGAACTGTAGTTCAAAGAAGAAATATTTCCAAATTCTGGTGGAAACACAGAGATCCTTCCTATATCAGTCCTGTGTATATCCATTTTTGTGACTTTGTGTCTAGTTTCCATTTAGTTTATTTATTATTACATTATGTACATAGTTCCAGTCCTAATTGTGTTCCTAGGTGATTCATGATTACATCAACCCCCCCACAAAAAAAGAGTATTATACAAGCTATACAACAAATCATAAAAATATGCAACACTACCACAAAGTGGGAAAAATACATGTAGAGAGCTACAATAACCCTGAAGTGGTGAAAATGCAATCAACAAATATTATCAAAGTAGAGACTGAAATAATATCTGATAGTAATGTTTCTAATTAAATATTTAAAGGTATTACAACACTTTTTAAAAGGCTGTGCAAACAAGAAGACCCAGCACCAAAAAATGTTATGTGGAAACCAAGCAAGCATTTCTAGTGGGGAGTGGCGTGTAGATTACAAGAGATGTGCCAAAAGTAAATTTGTCATCACTGGATTTTAACCTCAACTATTTATCCGAGAAGATCACAGTAATCTTCTCTGAAAAACAAGAAGGATAGGGGTGACTACAATGAAAAGTATATATTTGAATAAGAAAAATGTTTATGATCTACTAGACAATATTTATATATTTAAAGATTTTTTTATCCTGCTCTTTGGCAAAAAAGACTCTCAGAGCACAGTATCAATAAATAATAATTAATATGAAGATCATTTTATTCCCCAAAATAATACTGTATATTGTAACAACAGTGGATTTATCTCTAGCAATACATATAAGAAAACAAGAATATTTGCTTGAATCTTTCAGAAGTCATCAGCAGATTTGTCTCTAGTGATACCATGTGTACCTATTTATGTAGCAGGTTCTTGGTATAATGATTACACAAAAATGAACAGTATTTGATCTTATCTGCTTGAATCTGTAAGGAATGTTAAACCACAGTGACCACCATTCCCCATTTCCTTCAGATATATACTGAATTTCTGTGTCACACATTTCTGCCAAAATGTTCACACTTATGCTGCAGCTAAACATCTTGACACCTTTACTTCTATCCTCCTATATCACTAGAGCTAGCTATTTTCTGCAAGAATGAATTACAAGTCTTAAAGTACATGCTTCCAAGTCTGCTTCCAGAGTCCATCCTACAATCAAAAAAGTGGGGGGGGGGGGAGATATAGGTGACTGAAATATAGACCTCCAAACCAGGTCAACTGGAACATATGCAGACTCTGAGACCTGACACACAAGAATGGTCTGAACCAGAGTCAGTTGAAGGTCATCAGCCACAGCAAGGGGATGTGGCCAATAACCCAATTCTTATTGGCAATAAGCTCTGAAAATATGACAATGATGAGGTTAAGGAAAGGAATATAGTGTCTGGGAGCAAGGAATTCTGTTTATTGCACATTCACAGAGAGCATAATCTCAAAGTGATGTTAAGAAATACTGGCCAAATCCCCCACTTCATACCAAATACAATAAATAATTTATGGTCCAAGAAGTGAGTTTCCCGTGTTTTTCAAAGGGCACGAAATGCCACGATTTTCCATAATCAAAGTGAAAACTACATTTTGACTCTTTCTGATAAATGCTCCCATCAGACAATAGGATTAAAAATATAGTTGTCTCTTCAAAACAAGACGGGGCTAACAGAATGTGCAAACTGTTGTCAAATTAGGCTAACTACAGAGAATAATAAGTATATGATTACATGACAATGACTTTGAGATGGGTGGGGGCAGCGACACTACATTGTTATTTACAAGTTAACATCCTGAACATGAAGCCAGCACGACGAAAAGTGAAAATACCTGAAGAAATAAAAAGGACAAGTTTTCTGCATCCCTGCTTTGAAGCAAAGCTCATTCTCAAGGGCAGAAATCTATACTCTCATTCTCAGAAGATGAATGGATCTAAATTCTGTTACAGGCAACTATTCCAGTCATTGTATGAGGATGACAATATGGATTCCTCCCAGACAAAAGCTTTGCTTGAAATGTGTAGGACACTTACAGTTTTATTCAATAAGAATGAATAAGCCATTCATATTACCTACGATGTTTTGCAGGGTTTTATGTCTATATTGCTTATATGCTGCAAAAACAGCTCCTCCTGGGTTTTTGTGTTCTGTGTGTGTTTGTACGTAAAGAATGAGTTTCTGGGAGAGAGTGTGGCACCAGGCATCTCAGCTTTTAAGAGCAGAAGCAACAGTGAAGCTTTGACTTGTCAACGAAGGGAAAAACACAAGACCAGTCAGAAACTTTATTCCTTAACTGCTCAAATCACTAGCCCTACTGGAAGCAGCACGAGGTGTACATCAGTAGAATGCCAAACCTATACTGGAATCACCTCATGACACCTCAAGACCACGAGAAAAAACTATAGCAGATTCTTAAATTATAGAAGCATTGTCCTTGCTTCTCCCCCATAGTTCAATCCAACCAGACTTTAGTGGAGTAGAAATACAGAAATTGTATAGAAGAAGAGGCATTAGATGGAACAAACCCAGGGGAAGGCCTCCCAGACTCGGAACTGAAATCTCTTAACTCATAAATTGAAACTAGATCCTTCTATGTGTAAAACAAGCAAGCACCAAACCATAATGCTTCTTTCTCTTTCAAGGCATGTATGTATATGAGGAGTGGTGGTAATTCTGGGTCTCTTGCATGAAGTCATTGTTTCATGTCTGGAACCTCTGACGAGGGACCAAATAGACCATTATGGCATGGACTCAGAATTCCTAGCCAGAAGACAGAACAATTGCCACAACGCCTTTCATTTACTTCTAATGGCAACAGTGTGCCCTCCATGTCATTTGTTATTACATACCCAGAATTCTTGTGCTAATTGACACCTTCTCTTTCAAAGGGCATCTGCCTTCAGAGTCTGTCCAAGACTTTACTTAAAAATGAAGGTGAAGTTGCTGCACCTGATTCTGAGGGCCTTTTCACACTACACTGTTCTAGTGCTATTATTCCACTTTCAACATCCTGTGGAATTATGGGGTTTGTAGTTTACTGAGGCCAAAGAGCTCTCTGGCTGAGAATTCTAAATGCCTCTCTCTAAACTGCAAACCCCAGGATTCCATAGGATGTTGCAAGTGGAATAATAGCACTAGAACAGTGTAGTGCAGAAAGGCCCTGAGACAGCAACAGATGAAAATTCAGTAGAGGTGGGACTGAACTGTACAAAACTCCCTGTTCATTTAGAAAGGAGCTTGTGTTGCACAATGAATCAGTGTGAACAATACCCCAATTCCACATATATTATCATCTGTAATTAAGTTCCGATGTATCCTACAGTGCTTACAGTACAGTCCTATCCATATTTAATAATATAAGTAAGTCTCACTATACTTAATAGCGGTTGCTTCCTACTGATTGTTTAGAATTGCAGACTTCATCTCAAGTATATGTAAAACCTGTTCCCTACCCCGGATGGCACTCCATACACCTAAACTGAATATGTCCTTCCTGGCAATACCTCAGTAATTTGTGTTTCCACATGTTTATATGGTACATTGATTGTTTTAAGATCATCCTAGGGCACAAACCCAGGATGACTTAGGTTCAAATTATGAGTACCTTAGTGCAATTTACCTACCTTTTCACACCCACACTGACAGGAATACAAGACTTTTCCTATTCAGTTACTACAGGCTCATGCAGCCAAGCAAAACTTTCCAGTGACAAGAAGTCTCTATATTTGAGTAATTTGGGTAGAATAAACATCCACAAAGGTAGAGCAGTGTCTTATAGCATTAAGATTTCATTCTATACTTAAAGAATGTTCAGAGTATTTTAAAAAATGCATTTTTTTAAAATCCCATTTAAAAGGGGGAGCAAGTGAAATGTGGTTACTCATGTTGGACAGTGCACATTGCATCATTAATGGTAAAAAGGATAACTTGTGCTCCCATACCTGACCTACCTACCCTAGTAGAATGCTGCCTTGTTCGCTGAAAAGAAAGGTAACACTCCTTTCCACCTTTGGTTTTGAAGGGGAAACACAATTGCAACTTTACATTTTGGCAGGTGATATAGATACATTTTGAGAGGGGGTTAAATTCAATGGTCCAGTGTTGGATATATTCAGGTTTAAATTACAATTATTACAAGTTGTTGTTGTTGTTGTTGTTGTTCTTCACTTATAACCAAACATCTCAATAATGAGACTTAAAGCAGCTAACAACATATTTAAAAGCAACAAAGATTAAAACTTTGCTAAATTTTCAATAAAAGTACAAATATAACAGTTATTTTAAAAACACTTTATAAAGTTAAAAAAACTTCAAAAAATTTAATTTTTTAAAAAGACTACGTACAATCCTTCTTAAGAAAGCACTGCACAGCATTAAAAGTCCACCTCAGTCAGTTTCTAAAAGCCTCACAACATAAAAATATTTCAATTTGCTGATGGAACAAAAGCAAGGATGGCACCATCCTGGCCTCTCTAGGGAGGGAGTTCCAAAGTCTGCGAGCAGCCACCAAGAAGGCCCTCTCCCTTGTTCCCACCAAATGAGCCTAAGAAGATAGTGGAACAGAGAGAAGGACCTCCCCAGAAGATCTTAGAGTTGTGATGGGCTCATAAGTGGGATACAGTCTTTCAAACAGCCTGGACCCAAACCACACACTAGCAGTAATTAGTGCCATGGCTCCTTTTTATAATAACTTGACCTTAGAAAAGTTACTTTTTGGACTACAACTCCTGATATCCCCCAAGTTGTAATTGAAAAAGTAATTGCTTCATTTTCCAGTGATAACCACAATAATGGCCATTTCTGCACACGGCAAGGGAATCGCTCCCTGCTGCTACTCACCGGATCTTCTGTGAGTCCGGTCCGGTCCAGGGTGAGGAGGAGCAGTGTGTGATCATAGATCCGCACTGCTCCAGCGTCCATAATGGCAGCTTCTGATTGGTCGTGGGTCTCAACCAACCACTGAAGCTCGCCAGCCTAAAGCCCGCCCTCCACAGATCGCAAGCTCGCATTGGTGCAAGCCTGCGAATCTGCATCGGAGAGCAGGCATGCAATGGCGTGCACCAGCATTTTGAAAGACCTGAAAAATCAGGTCTTTCAAAAACACAATGGAGGACCACTTGGGGTCGCTCCGGAGCGGACTGAGGTGCGGATCTATGGTAAGTAGTCCGAACCCAGTATGCTCCAACGTGCAGACGTCCTCCGTGGAGGACGCACTGCACCGTTTTATTTCCCCCGTGTGGAAATGGCCAAAGTTTATCAGCTAAGTCAAAATAGTCACATTTGTTGTTAAGCAGAAGGAACACCCTAATTATATAACTTGTCTGTCATTTGTAATACACTGTCCTGCTAAAGTGCCACAGGAACAATGGCAACTGCACAAGATTACCGCTGCAAAACAACTCTGCCATTTTAGACAATATGGTTGGAGAGAAACAAACTGGTATAATCACACCATATTTCTTCATTTCTATAGGATTTGTGCAAGAGAACAGATTGTACAACTTGTTTGCAAGCCTCTTCCTTAAATTTTATTTTCACAAAATGCAGCCAAACTGCCTTGACCACCTGTCCGTGTATGCCCATCAAAACCTCAAGAGTCAGAACAGCTAGCAATTGGTGTCTAAGTACTTGTCTTCATAATGTAGCTAATTGCTTGGTGTGACCACTCTTTCAGTTCAAAGGCAATTTAGAAGCCTGTATACCTCACAAGCGAGGGTGTTAGAGAACAATGGGTAATAGTCACTTTAGCCAGCTCCTCTCCTGAAAGCAATAAAGAAAAATCAAAACCAGCCTTACTCAAAATTACTACTTTATGAGCCAAAGAGGCAAAGAAAAGTATGCTGTTATCAGCCATGAGAAAGTTACCACATGAGCAACACTGATTAAGATGTTATGGAGTTCGCTTGCCCCTGTATTTTGATTTTCTTTACAGATTTGCCACATCTACAGGGATGAGCAGAAGGAAAGTGTAATGGTTTGCAGTTGATCAGCAAGAGTTTCTGATTCCCAACAGTCTGACAGTTGCAACAACAAAATGGCTTGGTCATTGAAATGGAGAAAGCTTGGGATAACCTTTGCAACCCCAAGGATCTTTGTGTGAAATGATTGGAGTGTGGTTCAGTTCTAGAACTGAAAACAAAATTCCCAGGCTTGAAATGTATTCAAAAGTACCCTGTTATTTAAGTCTAAGCCTCTCTTTTTCACACTTGGTTCTGGTTGGTAGATTTTTGGATTCTAGTGAAAGACAAAATAAATCCAGCCAGCCTAAAGTCTGCTCATCACACTCGTTCCTTGAATCTGAAAGTCAGTTGATGCAATATGACTACAGCTTAAAAAAAAATTTTAATTTTAATTTAATTTTAATTTTAATTAAGATCCCTGCAAAAGCTGGATTATACACCATGCTTAAATTATGGCAACTGAACCAGTCTGGATAATTTATCTTATTTTGTTTAAACTAATACTGCTAAACCACGAGAAAGGACAAGAGGCTATACAGAGCACTAAAGTCTCACTCTCCTAGCTTGCAAGACTCCACAAGACAATGCCTTCAAAACTTTCAAGCTTATCTTTGTAATCAAATTTGCTTTTCTTTTTAAATACTACCCAGGATTCCTAGGAAGTCAGATTCTGAAACCAATACTTTATTCCATGTTTTCTTCATACATTCACAGGCTCACAGTGTACAAACATGCCTAAATGTAGCATAGGGCCATCTCTACCACTCAGTCCTGGGTAGTAAAAAAAGTGAAGGAGTTTCCAATGGTCTTGCAAATACAGAAAGCAGCAAACTTCTTTTTGAGATGGCTCCTGAGCATAAAGGATGGACAAGGGGGAAGCACTTTTTAAAATCCCATCCTGTTCAGCTGTTAAGATCTCCATGGACCTATGACACCTTTGCCTGGAAGCCTACTCTAAATATAGAATCAGTTACACTTGCTACGGCAAGCTAATTTATTCCAATTAACTTCATCACCTGGATTTTTTTTAAAAAAATATTATTGCAACCAGTAGGTGGAGAAACTACTATTTAATCCTCACCCCAGCTGAAAGGATGCCTGGAAACAAAGTTTTCACATACCTAGGGGTTTTATCTTCAAATTTAGAAAGGTGGGAGACTAGTGCTATTTTCCTCCAGCTTCCCTCAGCGAATTCTAAGAGCCAGCTGCAAAATTACTTTAGTTCCTTCCACAGTATTCCATTCCACTGGCAAGGGAATTTCCTGATCTTCTCTCAATGCAAGGACTTACGGTTCACTTCTTGTTTTAAAAGCATTGCCAAGTCAACCTCTGAATCAGTCTGGGCAAAAATGTTTAAACCTCCCTCTGTACCCAAGCTGCCAGCAAACTTCTTCAGCCTACACATCAATACTCTCTGTCTCTCTCTCTTTTTAATGGCTTCTGCCTAGGGTGGATTGATTTAACTCGGAATCATTTAAATCAACAAAAAGTTGGGATGAGAAAAAATACCAGTTTAAATAATTGATTCCTATCAATGTTTCTCATTCTGAAATTCAGTTATTTCCAGAATAGCATATATATTTAACTCTTAGCTATAACAATTCAGTAAAGGGAAATTTCAAATAACCAAGGAGCATTACTCAAAGTGTTCACTCATGCAACCCAAATATATATTGTACTAAAGAAATATATCCTTCCAGAGACAAAGCATAGGTATCTGTTCAGCAGTTTGTTCATACACAAGATTCCCAAGCAGCACCACTTAGAACCAAACTGCACCTGATATTAACTGTGTAGCATGCAGTTATCTCTCTGCTTTCTGTTTATGCCAAAGCAAGAATGGGGACCACTCACCCCTGAGGGAAGGTTCCCTCCCCAAATTATAGTTATTAATGCAGCAAGTTAGAAAGAGAAGACAGTTCCAAAGCGGTAGAGTTCAAAGCCACAGACATGTTAAACTGGATCAGTATGCACAGAGATCTTGTAGGCCCTTTGAAACTAACTTAGAGAAGGACATTAGTAGCATAAGCTTTTGTAGACTAAGTCTACGTCATCAGATAAATGGAGTGAAATGCCTAGGAACAGATGTTTGTAATTATAAATGAGCAGACTGTATATGTGAGCAGCAACAGAAATGCAAAGCTTAGTGGGTGTGGTTTTAACATTGCCAGGGGACAAAGGCAGGAGGAAAGATATTGCCTAGAGCCAAGGTGAGTTGATAACCATATGAATGGTGGAGGAGTTATTGGAATGCAGTATGATGCGGACTGGGAACTAGAAAAGAGATGTGATAAACTGGGCAAGAGAACCCTCATGAGACTGAGGTGTCAACTAGTGTTATAATAGGTATATTATAAACAGATGGAAGTAGTGTCTCCCCCCCCACCTCATTCTTCTTCTGATTGCCACATGGAGCATGGAAGTGACTAAGAAGGGAAGGACTACAGTTCTCTTCCCTACGCGCAATAGTCCAGTCCAAAGCGGGGCCCAGCATGCTTATTTGGAGTCAATAAAAGCAACTTCACATGATATAATTAAGATACTGTGTCAATTAATGAATACTAAAGCTGAATTTTCACAGAACAAACTAAGTATAGGATGGAAGATAACTGTCCAATACTTTCCAAAAGCAGGGCATGGTTGTCTTTGGGCAAAATAGAGTTTCATGGAGAGATGGCAAATCCATAGCAACGCTCTTCAGATAGCAGTCTTAACTATTCATAAATGAAATGAAACAATAACAGTGCAGAGACTATTTAACTGGAAGGTATAAATAAGTAGCACAAAGTCTGAAATGTTCCCTACTGAAACGTATTCATCTCCTTCTATGGGACAGCTCCTCCGGAACCTGAAGAGCATTATTGTGTCTGTCTCTCTATCACACCTTCAGTCTTTCCTTCTCCAGGCTAAATATATCCCTTTCCTCCAGCCCTTCTTCATATGACATCTGTCTTTGTTGCCTTCCTCTGAACCTGTTCTAGTTTATGTACACATTCTTTTTAAAATGAGGAATTACAAACTGGATCTTAGATAAGGTCTGACAATTAATCATAGAATCATAGAGTTGGAAGAGACCCCAGGGGCCATCGCGTCCAACCCTCTGCTATGCAGGAACACCCATCAAAGCATTCCCAACAGATGGCCATCCAGCCTCTGCTTAAAAACCTCCAAAGAAGGAGACTCTGCCACATTCCAAGGCAGCATATTCCACTGCCGGACAGCTCTGACCATCAGGAAGTTCTTCCTGAGGTTCAGGTGGAATCTCCTTTCCTTGCAGTTTGAATCCATTGCTCCTTGTCCTAGTATCTGGAACAGCAGAAAACAAGCCTGCTCCCTCCTCTACATGACATCCCTTCAAATATGTAAACATAGCTATCATGTCCGCTCTTAACCTTCGCTTCTGCAGACTAAACATACCCAGCTCTCTAAGCTGTTCCTCATAGGGCATGGCTTCCAGACCTTCACCATTTTGGTCACCCTCCTCTGGACACATTCCAGCCTGTCGATATCCTTCCTGAATTGAGGTGCCCAGAACTGGACACAGTATTCCAAATGAGGCCTAACCAATCCAGAATAGAGTGGTACCATCACCTCCTTCGGTCTAGACACCATACTCTTATTGATGCAGCCGAGAATTGCGTTGGCTTTCTCGGCTGCCGCATCACACTGCTGACTCATGTTCATTGTAGAACAAAGTGAAACTGTTTGTATCTATTTTATTTATTTAATTTATATCCCACATTCCTCTTTGCACCAAATCTAAGGAGGTCTGTTGCACCTCCTGGCTTGGAAACCATGATTCCATTAATGTAGCTTACAAATGGATCAGCCTTTTTTGCAACTGCACCACAGTGATTCATATTCTGTCTGTGATTGACTACTATCCTATCAGTGACAGTGTCATATGCATTGTGTAATTAAAATGCAATCATCAAACCCCAGATGGCCAATTAGGGTACAAAATCAATTGATTCGCTCTAAGACAGAGTTGGGAATTATGGAGTCCTCTAGATGTTTTCGGACTACAACTCCCTGCATCCGCCAACACTAGCTAGGCTGGAAAGGGCTCCTAGGAGTTGCAATTGAACAACATCTGGTGGGCCACATGATTCCCACTCCTGTTCTATGATCCTATTCAACTGCAAAAATTTGGAGGGAAGTCACAACAAAAGGTATACATTACTCCACTTGTCTATATCTCTCTCTTTTCCTAATAATATCACTGAAGAGCATATTACTGAACCTTGTCTTACTGATTCCTAAAAATCTTACTCTTAGTGTAAATTCCAAAGAACATTTTTTAAAAAGCTGACAAAAGGGAGGCATTCAAAGTAGTTAATATTTCATCACCATCAAAAGGAAAATGAATGGCTTCAGTTGAAAGAAAATCAACAAACTAAGGAAAGATTATCGTAATAAATTGGGATAATAGGTTTCTTATCTGTAACTTTGGTTCTTTATCAATATCTTTGATTTCTACAAATCCACTGATTTGTTATCACATGACTTTATGACCAAAATTAAAAAATCTTTGTGTTGGATCCAGACATTGGGTTAGTTTCAGTGGGTCTGCTCTAGCTACAACTAAACAAAATAAGTGGGCTTTTTAACTGATTAAAATAGTCTAAGTAATGGTGGCCAATCTTTTTTTCTGTTGAATGCCACATCCTCTCGAGGTTAATCTATTGTGGGCCATATGCTGGGAGAACACAGAAGTTAGTCCTGGACAGAACCACAGGCAAAATAAATGAATCACACTCCTCTTCCATTTTTCCCTCTCTTTCCTAGACATCCTAAGGAGCTGTTAGGAGAGGGACAGAACTCTCTTATGAAGGCCTTAATTGATCACTTTCACAGGTTTTTTGAAATCGGCTCAGAGAGACATGACAGCAGGCACAGGCTGCAGACTCAGGGCCACTGATTGCCCACCACTGGCCTTGTGGGCACCACTTCTTTTAGCACATATAAAGGACAAGTTGTGGTTCTTGTGTCCCCTCAAGTCATTTTTTTATTTATTTATGGCAATCCTAAAGTGAACCTATCCTGGGGTCTTCGGGGTGGAAGTTGTTCAGAGAGGGTTTGTCGTTGCTCTCCTCTGAGGTTGAGAGAGTGTGACTTGCCCATGGTCACCTATGGCCAAGAGGAGATTCAAACCCTAGTCACCCAGTGTTCCACTCTAAAACTCCAATCAATACACCATGCTGGCTCTTCTAAAGGACAAGAACTGGTGCTATATGTTTTGGATCCAGCTGGTACGAGACAGAGGAATGTCCATACTCTTCAATTAATTTATCTCATGGACAAAGCAATCTTAATACGGTAGTGTAGAGACAGGTTCTGTGGCACTGGACTCATCATCTCCTAGGCTATGATGATTTCAGTCAGTTTAGGCAAAAGGACGGGGGAAAGGGAGAGAGGGAAAGGGAGAAGGGAAGAGAGGGAGAGAGGCAGGGAATGGGGAGAGCATTTTGCCTTCTTAAAAAAAAAAATCAACATAATGGGAAGGAAAACAAACATGCCAGTTCCAGGGCTGCTGTACTGGCCTTTCAGAAGAGAAAGGGTTTGGATACAGTGTTTATGGGGAATATATTTGGAATTCCATGCTTTTGGCCTCACAGGTTGTACCACAGGTGGTACAGTAACAGTAGCAGAACTTTCTACCAGTGGCACCAGGGATTTCTTGCACCAGTTCTTCCTCTTCAGTTGCAGACAGGAAGGTCTATATTATTCAGTAGCCCCTAAGCTTCCCTCCTCAGTAGTTTAGGATTGCAACCCTGCTCATTCGCTAATCTCTATCACAAACAGCACCAGATCATCTTCAGATAATAGTATTTTATACTGTTATGCTTTAATTTTATATTTTAAAAACTATTGCCAATTTATTTTTAATGCCCCAAAAAACCACCAGAAAAAAACAGTTACTATAAAATATTAACACTGTCATTTTTAAAAAAAGAAGATGAAAGTTAATCAGGATTAAATTATGCTGGAGGGTGGAGAAATCACACATGTAAAACATAAGTAGATTGTTTAAAATTTAATTCAGAGTATGTTCTCTCCTTAATTCTCTTTTGGGGCATGTGCACTAATGTGAAAGTAAACAGAAATCTCTTATGTGAAACCTAAATATGCAGATAAAATTGTGTGAAGAACTAATGTTTTTGTATGCTTCTCTGAAGTGATGCTGTTGAAGTAACATGTCAGCATCCATTATACAAATTATGAATTTAGGAATGGTTTTGAAAGTCTGCTGAAGGATAATTATTTTTTTTCTTCCCTGAACAGTTCTATGTTTGCAGACAATTGCATAAAAATAACATAGATTACAATATCCTAAATTGTTGCTAAAGTGGCATCAGATTTTAAAGCCTAGGGCCACTATGTGGAAATTCCATTACTTAAGTTCACATTAAATGTGAATTTAGAGCCAAATTTTAATGATATGTCTTTTCAAGTAGACCGTCATATTTCTTTTCATGCAATTAGACCGTTTGCCATCTCTGAAATTTACCTACACATATATATCTTCATTGAGTGCAGAGACTATTGCATTGTGATTCTTATTTCACAGGCTCAGCTTTGTCAACAGAACATCATTCTTGTTAAACAATTCCAGAATCCCTGACCCACTCATCTTCCTCCACTAAAAATAAAAAAATGAGGAGGAAGAAGGGGGAGGAGGAGGAGGAGGGGAGTAAAAATAGCGCATTAACAATGTTTCAGGACTCCTGGCTTCAGAGCAGGCCAACCCTAGAGAATGTAAGGTGGAGATTCCACCTACATGTTAATACCAAGCTGTAGTATCAGGAAATATATATATATATATATATATATATATATATATATATATATGGGAGCCAGGTCCAGATTACTGAGGGAGCCTCCTAGCAGTAAACTAGGAGGAGTCCTGTCCAATGCATATAACAACTTCCAGGTCACTAGTCTAATCACCAAAGAGAAGTCAGTACATTGAAACACCACACACTGCACCATTTGCTTTATCCCCTCTTCGGTCAGCCGCAGGTTGTACCTGACAGTTGTGTTACTGGCATGGCAATTAGGTTATCTCACATCCTTTCCTGTATACCAGATGTGACTAACAAAATGCTTGGCATGCCAGAGCATCTGTCAGGAGAGGAAGTGGAGGTGATCACCAATACGTTGGACAGCATTATGCTGAGCAGACACCAGCCAAATTGTCCCTTGGACTGTTCACAAGTGGATAAAACACAGAGCTTGGAAAAGTCACTGTTTTGGACCAGAATTCCCAGATTCCCCCGCCAGCAAGGCCTCTTACCTTCTCAAAACTTAAAAACACCTCCCGTTAGTACAATTGTCTTCACTCCATAATATAGCAACCAAAAAGACTGATATTTCTACTCTAAACGGGCAAAGATTGCAAGTACTTTACACAGACAAATCTTTACTCTTCAATCTCCTTTGTGCCTCTTTGAATAAATAGCTAAAGATGCAGCCCATTATCTTCCAAAATAATCCAGCGGTATCAGTATTAGCTCCAGCTAGGTTTGATCAGCCGTGATAGAGACATTGTGCACAAAAGAACAGGCATTTATTTTTACAGAATAAGTAGATCCTTATGACACATACAACCATGTGTCAATGTTATTTCCAGAGTCTAATGAATTACTACAGACTGGCAGACAGGCACATTTTGTCACTAAGTAATAGCTGTTTTAACTGACAGCAAGAGCCTTATATATCTGCTAAATTTTTCAAGATGAGTGGGGTTAGCACAATAGCAGAAAGCGAAATATCACTGTTATCTTGTCAAACTTCAGCAACCTCTATGTAGCGTCTCTACACCAGAGGCCACTATGAGACAGAATGCATGCCCTTTGTAAAAAAAACAAAAACAAAAAAACACTTCTCAGCTGCCCTTCCAGATATCTGTGCATCACTCAGACTGGAAGCTATTCCAGCTTGGAGCAGTGTGAAACTCCCACTGGGTCTGCACAATACTGCTACAATGCAGCCATAAGGCAACCTATTTAACAGTGGCATAGACCCTGCCAAAGCTCTGAGGCCTGCCTGCCTCAAAGCAACAGTGCCAGAAATCTACTCCTGAAAGAGAAGTAAGAGGAAAAGGCCGGACTTCACAAATTCTAACCCCCTCCCACACACACACAGTTCTGCCTGTCTTTCCTTCATAGGACCTCCAGCAGTGTTTCATAGACGGGTGGTAGTGGTGATGGTGGATACAGCAGCCACCGCAAATGACTGCTGATTGCTCCAAGCTCAGCTCCTATGAACCAGTTTTGCTTTCTCTCTCTCTCCCCTAGTTCCTGGCTCCCTTTCCTTTAGACTTTTTAAGAGCATAAAGAATGTCTATCACATTCATTGCTAAATACATAACATTTCATAAAAATAGATTATAAACATTAAAAATACATCATAAACTAGAGAACTAAACAGCCATTTCATTATCAGCCAGGATTCAGAGAAGTGCACATCTCATCATTCTCCGTGCCCCGCGGAGCTTATGTTTCAAGCTTGTGTTTCTCAGGCAGCAGCCCTTCATGCCAAACATCAAACCACTCCTGAAACTGAGGGCAATTTCAAAGGTAGTTTGTTACCACTAAACATTTATAAAGCTTCTGCTCTATTCCATGTGGCACTAGCTCTACAAGCATAAAGCCTCAGCTATCCTTTACAAAACAACTTCATTACTGGATACAAGGGTCTTAGTAGCAGGCTGCCAAAATGCATACATATATGCCAAAAATTAGTCTTTTAAAAGTATTCAGTTGCCAAATATACAGTATACCTCCATTCCTCAATGTGACGTTAGGCACAAAGGCTTTTTTCCACTCACACATGAAAGTCAGCAAGGTCTTTCACTGGGAAAGTCACAGGGATAATATTATGCTGGAGGTAGCTACTATTTGCACTCACCAAGAGTGAAAGATCTGCACAGTTAGTCCTGTAAGCTCAAGAAGGCTTTGATCTTATATTTTGGGGCATCAAAACTACCCAGCACCTTATTCAAGTCTTTAAGAAAGCATGGGTAAGTTTGACATTTTTATTTCAAAGAAAAATCAAGCATCACCATTCCAAGAGTGGGAATTCTCCCCATCACTACCACATCTGCTGGCACATTATTAAATCAGTTTTAACAAAAGATGTCTGTCTTCACAAGCTGTACATTTGGATAGAGGATGTACATGCAAATAGTTTAGTATGATTAAATTAGTAGCAGCAGCAGCAACATCAGCTGTTTTTTATATAGTGTTTATTTGATTTATGCCCTCACCTTCATCACAGGAAGTCAGGGTGGTCAAAATACAATAGAAGCAATACATACAGCAGCAGTCAAAGGCATTCCTCAAAAGCTTGCACAAGCAAGAGATGTTTTTTAGTGGTGCCTGAAAGACAAAACTTTCTGGCACACCCTATACAATCTGATGGAAGGGAGCTCCAAAACTGGGATGCAACTGCTGAAAAAGCCCTGCCATGTATGGTAGCTCTACAATGCCACATTACTGTAAGGCATCACCTTGGAGTAGTTTAATAATTTTAAAACAGAATCTCTTTTGCTAACTCACAAATCATAGTCAAATATCAAATGGCTCCCCAGTGTCTTTATGCTGATTTACCACAATAATGGAAGCAAGCTTACTTCTGGTGAGCAGCTGTGGGCATATTTTGTCTTACATGTCCATTAGTAAAAGAAAAGAGAATTACTTCCTTGAAATGATGTTAATATGCAGGGAAAGTCTAGAAACATCCCTCAGTATTCTGTAGTACACACATGCTTTCACGGGGCTAAAACTGGGCTATAACTCTTCCCAAGGAAGAAATAGGCTGGATGAAGAACACAACTCAAAGTTGTAATTCAGCAGCATACTGCTAAAGTTATTTTAGCCAAATAATTTTCCTGTTCTCTCAAATGATTCAGTGGCTTGTTATCAATATGCTTTAAAACGCTCTTTGTTACATCCTGTTGTTTCCTTTTAGCTGCTCTTCTACTAATCAATTTTTTTTTCTAGCACAGTCTTGTCTGAGGAACAACATTGTTTGGATAAGCCATCTCTTGCACTGTGCACCAGAAAAGTAAAAAACAAGTGTCCTGTAATATCAGTTTTTAAACTGAAAAGGATAATGAAACCACAGCCTGCTAAACATGCAGGATTTGCTCTTCATCTGTTCACCACATTTAATTGTGCTGGTACACAATTAAGGCTCCATTGCTATAGCAATATCACTGTCACATCATCCTGACAAATTTAAACTATATTCATTGATAACACATCAATCACCAAGGCTTAAGCAACTCCCATTTCAGATCTCTTTTACAGTCATGCATAACACTGTCTGACAGCATGAAACCTGACCTGGAAGAGAGAGTTGACATGTGAAGCTTTCACTAAATGCCTCCAAGATACTGTGCAAAGGTAACTTTCTATGTCTTTCTATGTACTGTCTTATGGGGGCCATCCTATGCATGATTACATGAAAATAAATTCAGACATATCTTATCTTTCTAATATGTTAGGACTATAATCTTTGGTCTTCCTGGGAACGAGTTTCATTTACCACTGTGGAGCTTATAAGGGATATGTCTTGCTTAAAACCAGAACTTGAAATTGTTCCTTTTTGGGGCTCCTACTCCCAGAACCTCCCAGCCAACATGTCCACTGATCTGAAAAAGGTAATTTTTCAAGGTCTTGAGCTTATCAGAAAAGCTGCACATGCCAAGGAGTTCCCAGGTGATTATAGTAGCAAGCAGAGGTGGTAGATGCTATGACTGCCAATCCTCTCTCTGCACTGCTTGTTGACTTGAGGCTTAGAAACAATGAAATAATTGCTCATGGCTTAACTGCAGATTAGGCATTGTTGTTTAAAACATAATGTAAGTTTATTACAGCTGATTCCAAGGTGATTTATGTGAGATTGGCACATATTAAATGAAAGGCAACTGATTGCCAAATGTGAATTTGAAGAAACTGACCAATGATTTATAATTATTATAATGAAGGTACAGTAATATTTTAAATGTAAACACCTCAGATGTGAAAAATCTTAATGCAATGCCTATTCCATGAGATATAGACTGCACAGTTAAAAGAATGGAGTGACAACAATAATTAGGGTTCTGTATAGTATTTGGCTCATTAGCCATTTGGTATCTGTTCTTGTCAAAACAATTTGTTGCTGTTTCATTGTTGTTGTTGTTGTTTTTATAAGCAAAGACTCATTCTCTGGTTTCCACTCAAAATCCTTCCTTCTTCCAACCCAAGGATTGCTAAAGATATATGAAAGAGAAATCCAACATTCCTCCATTAAGTGACATTTCCTTTTTCAGATAAAATGTTGGTTAATTTGCTTTTCATTTTTTTAATTAATTTTATTGTGATTACTTCGTATAAAACAACATTTCTCATTGTACATTTTACTGAACTATTACCGCTATCTTCCACTCCTCTCTGGATTTCAGTAGTGTTATTTCATTGACATATCAACATTATGCACTGCATTGCATTTGTTAACATACAAGATAGATCCTGCTCTTCGACCCTACTTTACATGTTCCATGATATTCCACTGATTTTTACTTCTAACTACTCATGCTACCATGAATTAAGAATTATTACCTGTCAACACCCTACCCATTTCCAGAACAATTTGCCCTTCTTTGTTAATGTCATCACCTGATTTTCCTTTTAATCTCTGAGAGACTATATCTGCATTCCGATTTTCAATAAAAGTTGCCCACCATTGCTCCATTGTAGGTATCTGCTCAGTTTTCCATAGCCTTGCATATTCAATACGGGCTGTCGTAATCATATACGGCATTATTCACCAATATTTCTTTGCAACAGTTCCATCTAACACATGTGTCATATTTAATAAGTACAGTTCAGGTTTCTTATCAATTTGAACCCTCAATATTTTACATATCATATTATGTATATCATTCCAATATTTTTTAGCCTTAGGACATGACCACCACGTATGAAATAGTGTTCCAACATTCTCCTGACACTTCCAACACTGACCTGTTCCCGTATTATATATCTAATTTTTCTGGTGTCATGTACCGTCTATGAAAAAGCTTATAATAGTTCTCTTTTAGGTTCTGAGCTGCAGTAAATTTTTGTGTCCGTTGCCAGCTCTGTTCCCAGTGCTCTAATTGAATTGGATGTCCGAGATTTTGAGCCCACAGTATCATTGCTGATTTGACTGTCTCATCTCCTCTTTCTTGATTTAAAATCTCCTAGTATACATGTGATAGTAAATGAGGCGGGTTTTCCTGCAGTAACTTCAACATTCTTCCTTGCTCTTTTTGTTCTATTCCATAAGTGTTCACATCCATCTGGAATCTCTCAGTTAACTGTCTGTAAGGGAACCAGTTTAACTTTATTCCTTCTGATTCCAATTTTTCTCTTGATTTCATCTTAAAAAGATTCAGATTTGTCATTTCTAATACGTCATCATAACACAGCCACTTATCTGAATCAGACCATCTTCCAAAGAAGGCTTCTTGAGGGGAGACCCATGTAGGTAGTTGCCTAATGTTCTTATTCTTGTAGTCAGTCCATATTTTAAGTAGTGATTTTCTTACAAAATGATGAACAAAGTCTTTGTCAACCGCAGCTTTCCCACAGAACATATAGGCATGCCAACCCATCCTTAAATCAGCTCCCTCTAATGTCAGCATTCTCGTATTTTGAAGATTCATCCAGTCTTTTATCCAGGTAAATGCCGCTGCTTTGAAATATATCTGTAAATCCGGTAGACCCAACCCTCCTCTTCTTATTGAGTCTGTCATGATATTCCATTTTATTCTTGGTTTTTTCCCTTGCCATATACATTTAGTTAAATCTCTCTTCCATTGTATAACAGGCTTAGTATTTGTAATAATAGGAAGATTCTGGAAAAGGTAATTCATCTTTGGAAGTATGTTCATTTTTATGACTGCCACTCTTCCCATCAAAGATAGTCGCATTCTAGTCCATTTCTCCAAATCCTTGATTATCTTTTTCCATTTTTTTTCATAATTATTCTGAAATAGTTCATTATTTCTTTTTGTAATCCAGACACCCAGATATTTTGCTTTTTGACCTTTATTAAAACCTGTTAAATGCTCAAGTTCCTTCTTTTCTTTCTCCCTCATGTTTTTTGTTATAAGCACTGTTTTTCCTTGTTTATCTTGAATCCAGAAAATTCTCCATATTCTTGAACAATATCCATCAACCTTTGAATACTGCTAAGAGGATCATCCAGAAACAAAACCAAATCATCTGCAAATGCTTTAAGTTTGTACTGATATTTCTTTATATGAAGTCCTCTTATTGCTTTATCTTCCCTTATGGCATTATTAAGTATTTCCAATGTCATAATAAATAACAGCGGAGATAGAGGACAACCTTGTCTTGTTCCCCTATGCAATTCAATCTGTTTTGTTCTCTGTTAATTTGCTTTTCATTAGGAGTGATAGTCAGTTATGAAGTAGCCTCAGTGTTGTGCGCGTCAAACAATAAGAATGAAGATGTTCTCTTTGCAGCACATATTGTTAACTTCAGTTCCCAGACAACAAAAACAACACATTTTGGATACCTATTATGAGGCCACAGAGACACTCCTGTCCATAACTGATCCTGGAGTATTTTCAACAATATAATATTGGAATCTATGGTAATAGGAGCCGTATTTACTTTTGGTTTTGTTTACATTCTAAGGGAGCAATTGCGTATAAAAAAGATACCACTGAAATCAGTGGACTTTATTTCCAAGTACACATGCAAAGGCTTTCTTAGGGTTAAATTACACATTACTTTCATTATGTTTTTTTTTTAAAACAACTACATTTAATGTCAGGGGTGTGAATTTTATCAATACCACAGCAGGCAAGAGGAAAGAAAGTTTCATCTTTTCCTCCCAAGCTGAAATCCCAAGTGAAATTGTCCCTTATCCATGTGGCGGCAATTAGCTTTGGGTGGAATTATCAGCATGAAGGACCAGGAAAGTTTTTATATGCAATCCCCAGCACTCTCTCTTGCCTAATGAATGTGTATATATTTGAGCCCCTGTGTCCTGAAATGGAACACAATTTACACAGTTTACAGTCCCTTAAACATTGTAAATATATTCTTAGCCATAAATTCAGCGTCTAGCCTGGAGCTTGTATCTCAGCTTCAGTGTCCCTGCTCATCATTAGTCTGTTGCTTTAGTAAGATCATTGTCCACCTCTGCTGCCCATCTGAACATGGAGAAGGGTGATATTAGAAACTCAGCTTTTCTTGGGTATGATGAGTATGACAGTTACTTCAGTATAGTGTGTTCTGGGCAACTCATTCTGTCTCCACCATTTTCTGTACATACACTAAAGGCTATAGAGTTTAAAAACAACAACAACAATAACAAAATAGATCACAGAAGCTTCAGATCCACCTGTATCTCCTGGAGAACTATTAATAATGAAAATATATAATTTTCCAAATAATTTTCTTCCATTTTTCAGCCATTCATCAATTTGAGACATATGTAGGCACAGGGTATTGTTCCTTACCTGGACCAAATTCCACCCTATTAAGGACTCAGCAATGATGGATGTGACAGTTGTGCATACTCCACCAAAAACCATTAGGTGCGTAGGTCCATATTTTATTGCATCATAGAAGGCTTTAAGTCCCTTTGCATTGTCACACTGGGGGAAAAGAAACAAAAGCAACATTTTAGCACTAAACACAAATATTAGTTCAGCAAAAGAGCAAATTCAGTTCTCTCACAACACCAAAGATGTAGAAAAATAAGTCCACCAGTAGCTAAAATATTCTTATGGTCATTTTGAATTGTACCGATATAAATAGCTGCAACCTACCATTCTGGCTTAAAACTGAAATCTCTTTAAATCATGTACAGTATATTAAGCAGGCAGAGAAAAGGTATATAAAAATCCCTGTCCTGCTTGATCTGTCTAATTCTGAAAACAGTATCCATAAAATATTTCTTATTTTTTGCCAATACTCCCCTAATTATTCTTCACTTACAACCATTTTTAATGTCCATTCAAAATGAAGCTAGCTGTCATTAATTCCCTTCAAAATATCTGTAACAAACCTAGTGTAATAGCACAAGCTGAATATTTATTTAAATAAATATTTTATATATACATTTTCCTTACCATATTACCCTCCTCAAAGCAGCTAGCAAACATAATACAGCGTGGACAAGATGGATTTAAAATATACATTTAAAATACTGGTTCAGAATACCTTCTGCCAGCTTCCTATCAACTGCATCCCTTTTGGATAGAAATAACATGCTTCAGTTATTTTCTTCTGGTAACTTCCATGATAGATTACTACAATGCGCTCTACACAGGGCTGCCCTTGAAGATGGTTCAAAAATTGCAGCTTATGTAAACTTTAAACATATCTTAACATGTAACGCTAATCCACTTATACTGGTTGCCTGTGTGTTTCCCAGCCCAATGTAAGGTGCTGGTTTTGTTACTGCAAAATGTGAGTGACTCAGGGGTCCATCCATGATGCCAGTACCTCCACGTGACAATGGGGAATTAAATAGCTCAAAATCAGGAGACCTGTGAGAGGGGGGTAACCTAATGACATCTTTCCACCAATGTTTATGGGGTCTTACAGAAAAGAACCGGCCTGAGATTTCCAAATAAGCTAAAATGAGTTTTATTCAAAGTTCATGCAGGCATGCAAAATATCCAAGCATTCACACAAGAGCTAGCCAAAGGATAAACAGAGGAAAGTTGTGAACTGAGGAATTTTAGAGTTTCAGGTAGTAATTACCAATCCAGGCAGCAATGAAGAAAATGATGATGAACACCTAAGGAGAGTACTCATTCAGGAATCCAAGCGACAGCATGGTGACCAGCAAGAGAAGTATTGCATCTGACAGCTCAAACTGGAGGGCATATATACCCTAAAACTACCCTGTGGGTATGGGTGTGAATGGCTCTCCCAACTGAGTGGTCAATGGGAGTTGCAACACAGACAATGGGGTCCAGATAGAGTTAATGATCTTAGTGTTTAGGTAACAAAGAGGTAATGAATGTCATAATTGTTCAGTATTGTGGAACTGTTTAGAGGAACAGTGCAGAGAAACATCTAGGTGTGAGGGAACAGGGTTGAAACAATCATTGTTCAAGTAGGAACTTCCCTTTGATCATTGTACGCTCAGAGATGTTCCAGCTTCAGCTTAAACCTTTTATCTCTGGAGTTGCTTGGTAATCTGCCTGACAGTGACTTCAGCTACCTCTAGAGGGGGTGAGGCTGAACTGCCTTGCAATCACACATCTTCAGTCAGTAATTTTCCTCTGCCCAGCTTGACCTTCCAGCTCACCTCAGGTTCCATTTTATATCAGTGCCAATTAATGTATTTGCCAATTAAGTAATATTTGTCAATTAAACTATATCAATCTTGGGGGGTGTGCAAGGCTGTAATAAGGCAAGGCCCTCTCTAAACTGCAAACCTCAGTTTCCATAGGATGTTGAAAGTGGAATAATAGCTCTATAAAAGCCTAGTGCGGAAATGGCCTGAGCTTTCATGATGACTTCTTCCTGCCTAGAGAAGCTATAATTACTCCTTCCTTGCCATCCCTCCATCAGCAGCCAAAGACTCTTTTTTTTTTTTACTCCAACAGAATTTCAAGAACTGAATGTTTTTAGAGAGAGGACTTTTAATAAGATGCTGTACTGCTTTGAACTATATTACTCTAAACTGTTTTTTATGATACTGAACTGTACGTTTTTAATGTTATTGACACTTTAATTACATTTTAATGTTACGTTTTAACTATATTTATATTTCTTTTAATTTGTAAGCTGGCCTAAGTCCCTGCTTGGGGGGGGGGTGTGAAAAGGTGGGACATAAATAAAATTCATAATTTTTAAACTGGGCTCAGAAACACATCTTGAGTCAATGGGCACTCTGAATTATGGGACTCTGGTGATAAGTCTGACTACAGCATTCGTAACAAAGTGTAGTTTTCAAACAGCCTTTAAAGACTGCAATGTAGACAACACACATATAATAATAATCTGTTCTGTCTTCTTCAGAAAGGGGCACAGCTATCTAGGTGACGCTGTGCAAACATACTTCCAGCCACAGCTCCCTCTAGATGCAAGCCAAGATGCAGAAGCAATTGCAAAACTGAGCTATTAAAACAATGTGTTGCTCCATCTGGGAGGGGATGAATAATAGTTCCCAGACTAGCTTTCATAACTAACCAAAATAATTTCTGTTTTGCTATGTCTTGTCCCCTATTCACTTGCTAAACAAAAAGGGCAGAATGCTTTAAATCATGGCAGTTTAGACCATTTATTTAAATAATTGCTGGCATTTTGAAATTCACACATTTCCTAAAAACTATCTACACTAAGTGCTTGTTATTACCATTGAAACTTAGCAATTCACAACTCTCTAGAGAACATATGCACTCCAGGAACATGGCAGCCTACAAGCCTTTGGCGCTGAGAGGGAAAAAAAAAGCCAGGCTTCTGTTTGGACACTAAGTAAAATTACTTACTTTAAAACTAAAGCTGAATTCTTATGCACACTCATTTGGTATTATGTCCTGATGAATAAAGTGGGACCTATGTTGAGTAAACATGCACTGGCCTTTATAACAAATATCTACAATTTTCAAGAAGCAATGGATTACAGATATTACACAAAAGAAACAAGATAATGGCCATGCAGTGTCATTAGCAAAGCCATAGTTACTCATAATTGGAATACGTGGGGTGCGGGCATAAAGCAGAAGTGCAAGGTCATCCTTATTGGCTCAATGTAATTTATAATTCTTAATTCTCTCATGTCAGATATTTTCCCCTATGGCTGTATTTTCAAGTAGAAAAGTAATGTTCTCAATGTGTTTGATAGATTCTCCAGATACTGTAAGGCTAGGCTTTAATATGTATGTTTCTTTACATCCAGACTTCAATGAGATTAAATTGAAAACCGATGCCATGTAGACAGATTTTTAAAAAAAGATAAGAACACATTCATCTACCCTGTGATGCGTTGAAATACAAAATAACATATCACTATAAGATAACTTGGGACCAATTTATTTAATGACTCATTCTCACTCTGTATGAGCACGACCAGTCTACTGATCTTTTCCTCATGGTTCTTCTTTTGGTTTTCACTGCCAACAAAAATGAGCCCTGTGCTGCTTCTGCAGGATCCTTTGAGCTCTGGCATTCTGGTTCTGGAACAGTGCTGCCACTAGCACTGCGACTGCTGCTGTTACTACTTTATTATTACTATCATAGAATCATAGAAATGTAGAGTTGGAAGAGACCACACGGGCCATCCAGTCCAACCCCCTGCCATGCAGGAACACCCTCAAAGCACTCCCGACAGATGGCCATCCAGCCTCTGCTTAAAAACCTCCAAAGAAGGAGACTCCACCACACTTCGAGGCAGCATATTCCACTGCCGGACAGCCCTGACTGTCAGGAAATTCTTCCTGAGGTTCAGGTGGAATCTCCTTTCCCGCAGCTTGAATCCATTGCTCCTTGTTCTGGTCTCTGGAGCAGAGAAAACAAGCCCTCTCCCTCCTCTACATGGCATCCCTTCAAATATTTAAACATGGCTATCATGTTGCCTCTTAACCTTCTCTTCTGCAGACTAAACACACCCAGCTCTCTAAGTCTATCCTCATAGGGCATGGCTTCCAGGCCTCTCACCATTTTGGTCGCCCTCCTCTGGACCTGCTCCAGCCTGACCATGTCCTTCTTGAATTGGGGTGCCCAGAACTGGACACAGTATTCAAGATGAGGTCTAACCAAAGCAGAGTAGAGTGGTACCAGTACCTCCCTCGATCTAGACACCATACTCCTATTGATGCAGCCGAGAATTGCTTTGGCTTTCTTGGCTGCCGCATCACACTGCTGACTCAGCTTGTGGTCTATTAAAACTCCTAGATCCCTTTCACACGTACTGCCATCCAGCCACGTGTCCTCCATCCTATATTTCTGTATTCCATTTTTTCTACCTACACTTCTCTCTGTTGAATTTCATTTTGTTAGCTTTGGCCCAGCTCTCCAATCTATCCAGGTCATTTTGAATTTTGATCCTGTCCTCTGGCGTATTAGCAACCCCTCCCAACTTGGTGTCATCTGCAAATTTGATGAGCATGCCCTCTATTCCTCCATCCAAGTCGTTGATGAAGATATTGAACAGCACTGGGCCCAGGACAGAACCCTGTGGCACCCCGCTAGTCACTTCTCTCCAGGATGAAAAGCAGCCGTTTGTGATCACCCTTTGGGTTCGGTCGGTCAACCAATTACAAATCCAACTAACAGTAGCCCTGTCCAGCCCGCATTTTACTAGCTTCTTTGCAAGAACGTCATGTAGAACTTTGTCAAAGGCCTTACTGAAATCGAGAAATGCTACATCCACAGCATTCCCTTCATCTATCAAGCTAGTAACTCTAGCATAAAAAGAGATAAGATTAGTCTGGCATGACTTATTTTTGAGAAATCCATGTTGACTTCTCGTGATTACCGCGTTGCTTTCTAAGTGATTAGAAACTGACTGCTTAATGATCTGCTCCAGAATCTTTCCGGGTACTGATGCCAGGCTGACTGGACAATAATTATTTGGGTCCTCTTCTTGAAGATGGGGACAACATTTGCCCTCTTCCAGTCTGCTGGAACTTCTCCTGTCCTCCAAGATTTCTCAAAGATTATAGCAAGCGGTTCCAAAATGACCTCTGCCAGTTCTTTTAATATCCTAGGATGCAATTCATCTGGCCCTGGAGACTTGAATTCATCCAGTGTGGCCAGATATTCCTGTATCACCTCTCTACCTATTATGTGCCTCATTTCCCCTGCTTCCTCACCTGCTCCCCAACCGCCAGGTTGAGTGCTTGTATCCTTCTGGGAAAAAACTGAGGCAAAGAAGGTGTTAAGTAGTTCTGCCTTTTCTCTTCCCCCTGTTAGTAATTCGCCATCTTCTCTGCGCAGCGACCCTATCGTCTCCTTCTTTTTCCTTTTGCTACAGACATATTTAAAAAAGCCCTTTTTATTGTTTTTGATGTCTCTGGCCAGCCTAAGTTCGTTCTGTGCTTTAGCCTTTCTGACCTCCTCCCTACATCTGTTAGCTACTTGCTTAAATTCTTCTTTGGTGGTTTCCCCCTTCTTCCATTTCCTGTACATGTTTCTCTTAACACTTAGCTCAACTGAGAGTTCTTTAGTCAACCATTCTGGTCTCTTCAGATGCCTTCCATTTTTCCTCCTTATTGGCACAGTTTTAGACTGTGCCTTCCGTATCTCCCTTTTAAGGAATTCCCATGACTCCTGAACTCCTTTCCCTTTCACTATTCTTGACCACTGAATTCCAGCCAGCAGCTCCCTAAGTTTACAGAAGTCCGCTTTTTTAAAATCTAAGATGAGTGTCTGGCTACACTTATCTTCTCCTTCCCACTGAATGCCAAATGCCAATAGGGCATGGTCACTCCCCCCTAAAGATCCAAACACTTCTACCTCATTAACAAGGTCATCCCTGTTGGTCAGGATCAGATCTAGAATATTTGATCCCCTTGTGGCCTCTTCCACCTTCTGGACCATGAAATTGTCTGCAAGACAAGCAAGAAACTTGCTGGACCTTGCTGTCTTGGCAGAGTTTGACTGCCAACATATATCCGGGTAATTGAAATCTCCTATTATTACTGTATCTCTCCTTTTTGAATGTGCAGTCATTTGGTTGAGGAAGGCGTCATCAAAGTCCTCAGTCGAGGTTGGAGGTCTGTAGTAAACCCCCACCAGAATATCCCTATTGTTTCTCGCTCCCTTAATTCTTACCCAGATGCTCTCGACCTGGCTTTCTGGGTTTAAGTCACGGATCTCTTCACAAGTGAAAACATCCTTGACAAACAAGGCTACTCCTCCTCCTTTCTTGTTTGGTCTATTTTTACAAAATAGGCTATACCCCTCTATTCCTACCATTCCAATCATGAGACTCATCCCACCAGGTCTCAGTGATGCCTATCAAATCGTATTTATTTTGTTATACTAGGAGTTCAAGTTCATCTTGCTTGTTTCCCATACTCCGTGCATTAGTGTAGAGACACTTAAGTCCCCAGGCCCTTCCTGCAAGTCCTGTACTATAGTTTCTACTCCTCCCGCCACTGGCCGCTTGTACTACTTGTCTAATATCATTTGGGCCTTTTTCCCCTGTGCTCGCCGAGTCCTGGCCTTGAATAATATTGTCTCCCTTCCCAGCAGAACTTAGTTTAAAGACCTCTGAATCCTCCTTGCGAGATTGTTTGCAAAAACATTCCTGCCAAGTTTCGTGAGGTGCAGTCCATCCCTTGCCAGAAGCCCACGTTCAAGGAAATTCAGGCCGTGTTCCAAAAACCCAAACCGTTGCCGGCGGCACCATGTGCGGAGCCAGTTGTTGACCTCTGCTATTGCCCTTTCCCTACGTGCGCCATATCCTTGAACAGGGAGGAGAGACAAAATAACCACCTGCGCACCAAGGTCCTTAAGCTTCGTCCCCATAAGCTCGTAGTCCTTTGCGATGTGGTAAAAGCTGCTCCTCGCAGTGTCATTGGTTCCGACATGAACCAAAATGAGGGGCTTATGGTCAGTGGGCTTGACCAGCCTGGTTAGCCTCTCCGTTATGTGGTTGATCTTGGCCCCAGGAAGACAGCAGACCTCTCGATTGAGCTTGTCCAGTTTGCAAATTGCCGTTTTGGTTCCTCTGAGAAAGGACTCACCAACAACCAGAACTCGCCTCCTCTGAGGCTTCTCCAGGGTTCCTCGATGAGCATGTTCTTCTAGGACTGCCTGGGCATTCTGTTGAGACTGGGAGCGTTGATCTAGTTCCCGTTGCCAAAGTTGGATTCCTTCTCATGGACGTTCTGTTCCCTCCTCCTGCTGCTCCTCATGGTTCGTAAGGCCAAGAACTTTGAAGCGATTGTGTAGGTTGAGAGTCTCTGTTACCTTCCTGGACCTTCTGCTCCTACGTGTGACATTCCTCCAAGCCTCTGTTTCCTGGCACAGTGTGTTGACTTCCTGATCTGGCAGCTTCTCCGCGCATTCGGTCTTCCGGTATGTCTTCTCTGCCCTATCCAAAAACTCCTCCCCTTCCCTAATAAGATGAAGATTAGAAACTCGTGCCTCAAGCTGGCAAACCTTCTCCTCCAAGAAGGTCACCAGCTTGCACTTGGCGCAGGTGTACCCGACAACAACTTGTGGCAAGAAAAGGAACATCCCACAAGTGCTACAGGTGACTGCGGCAGCTCCCTGACCTTCCATCCTAGATACTACAGAAAGTAGTACAGGAAGCAATTCTAGAAAGAATAACTGGGCTTTCTTTCTGAAATTCAGCTGTACAAGCTACGTCTGCTCTACTGATTGTGAAGGGTTAAACTTGAAGGATTGAAGTAGAGGACTTCAATAGCGCTCGCCGTTGGGAGCTCCTAATAAGACTCCTCCCCCCTAGCTGGCTCCTCCCCCTCGTTAGTCAGACCGTGTGCTTAGGGAGAGCACATGGCCACCACAAGGAGACTAAACAAAAACAAGCAAACAAACAGACAAACAAGCACTGCCCCACAAGCCTGTAAACACACCTGGTCTAGGATGTCTTCACAGACCCAGCTCCCCCTCTGCTCTCTCCTCTGGGGAATTACTATTACTAATAGCAGCAGGATACAATTACTTATTTATACCCCATCTTTTTCCGAGATGCAGGGCACAAGGCCAGCATGGTGCAATGCTTGAGCGCTGGAGTATCACTCTGGAGACCAGGATTTGGTTCCCTCTTTGGCCATGGAAACCCACTGAGTGATCTTGGGCACCCCATACACTCTTAGCTCCAGAAAACCCCGTGATAAGTTTGCCTTAGGGTTGCCATAAGTTGGAAGAAACTTGAAGGTACATGGCAGTTTACACCCTGAAAACAAAAACAGTATAGACAACACCAAACCTTAAAGCAAAGCCCTCCCCAGTAGCTGCCCTTAGGCTCTGGAGTTCCCTTCCCAGAGAGCTTACACTGCCGCCCTGCCTACTGTCCCTACAGGTGAAGGCTCTTTTGTTTCAACAGGCCTTTGCAAACTGATTGTTTGGCCTTGCAAAAGGTGCTGCATTTTCAATCTGTTATTTTGTTGTGCTGTTGTTGTTTCTTTTAATTGTTCATGTTTTTAACTGGTTTTAGGTTTTGGGGTTTTTTTTGATAGTTCAATCGCCTTTTATCTTTGTATTTTGTAAATTAACGATTTTAAAAAACTGTTGTAAGTCAATTTGAGCCCTGAACTGAGAAAAAGACAGGATATAAATAAATACAAGCAGCAACAACAACACCATCAAGCAAAAGATTCAAACATAAAGATAATTAAATGATTAATAACACCAAAAGCAATTTTAAAAATGTAGAATAATAATAAAAGCAGTTAAGCACAGTACAGTACAGCACCTTATTAAAGCCCTTTCTTTTAAAACAACCTCTCAGAATGTACTCCCTCTGGGGATTGTGTCTTGGGCCATTTCCACCCTACACTGTTATAGTGCTATTATTCCACTTTCAACATCCTGTGGAATTCTGGGGTTTGTAGGTTACTGAGGCCAAAGAACTCTCTGGCTGAGAATTCTAAATGCTCCTTCCGAAACACCAAATCCCAGGATTCCACAGGATGTTGAAAGTGGAATAATAGCACTATAACAGTGTAGTGCAGAAATGGCCTTGTTCTCAGCTCCAATACCTTTTTTGGTGCCAGGTGAAGTACTTTTTATTACTCCAGGCATTTTAAGACTGAGGGTTTTTTTTAACATTATCTCACTTTTTGTTCTTGTTTTGCTGATACTTTTTAATGTGTTTTTTTAAAAAAATGTATTTCATTTCAATTTTGTCAGAGGATTTTATCTCAAGACTGGCACATAGATTCTTTAAATTAATAAATATGACTTTCTCCCCTCAAACATGAATATCCTAGAAAGGAATTTGTGAGAAACAGCAAGGATGGGCATTTTTTAAAAAAGCAAAGGCTACATTGTCAAAAGAGGAATACTAACTTATAAACAATGCTAATCAAATACAAATCACATGGTAACACCAGCAGTGTGCAATTCTTGCCAGAGGCTATCGAAAGAGGAAAAATAACTAGATGTGGATGAGTGAGATGGACCAAGACATATAAAATAATGCCCCAGAACCATCTTGAGCATTCTCTTTCTCTTTAGGCAGGGAAAATTGATCATCTTGGAGGTGGAGCGACCATCAGCCATCAGCGCTCTCTGCACAGAAGTGAGACCACCCCGCACTCTCGTTGCTAGTTTGCCTTCTGGTATGTTCATGGTTTGAGCATGAATAGAGCAACCAGAGTAAATGCACATCCATATAATATTACAGGTGAAGTTCAAACAGTTTTTTGTAGCACAAACAAAAGATCTTGAACAAAGGAAGCTGCAGGCAGCTTTCTTAAAATGCTCCAAGTCACAGTTTAGGTGGAATATAGAAAATTTATTGCAGTGCAAATATGTTTCCAAACAGACTTCTGTTGTTCCCTTTTATAGAGCATAACTGCACTAACCTGAGCTTTGACGCACAAAGTTCATCACCATTGTTCTTATCCTAAAGTGAGTTCAGGGCAATTTATATCCAACTGACAATGTGTCAAGCTGACAGATCTGGTGCAGCCACTCACTGGAGAGTGCACTTCCCACAGAAAGACCATTCAGCTGCATTAAATTCCTTATCTCCACCATTCTTTTTCTATCCTTCTGGCTTTTTCCTCCCTGCTTCCTAGTGCTTCTTCAGTCTTTCTTCTTGCTGGCTTTCCTCTTAGATCCTTTCCTAGCAAAAGAACCATAATCCTTTCTCTCATTCTTTTAGCTTTTGGAAGAGTTCAAGGGTTCTGCAGAGGAAAGCCAACAGCTGCATTATGGTACAACTACTGTTTTCTCTATGGTGCTTCTACCCCACAAGGAGCTACACAGCAGCCACGGGTTACCCACACCAGGCTTAATCCCCTGGGTTTAACTAGGCTGAAGAAACATCCCAAACTTGCTCCACTGCCACATGGGGCTATCAGTCCCAATGCCTGATCTTCCCTCTTTGAATTTACACTGCTTTAAGCTATGCCTCAGCTAACTCTGTTTGCTAGAACTGAATCCCCAGGCTAGAGCAAACATCCTATTGTGGTTGTTATCAGGAACAGAACACTCTCAAAAGACCATTTTAACATTTCTGTCCTGCCCCACTACCACCCAGCTCCATTTATCTTAAGGGAGGCCAGCTGGCCAGGGAGATCAGATGTTTCATATTCAGCAATTACACTAATGCTCCGGCTTAAGCCATATCCATTCACAGAAAGAGGACAATGTGAATCTGTCAGATCATTCAGATTAAACAGTCAAATAAGTATGGGTTTTTATTTCAATTTAAAACAAAGCGTTTCCCATATTAGATACTGTGACAACCATATTAACCAGTTCAAAACAGTCACATTAGCAAAGAAAAAAAAAGTGTTTCCTGTATCACTTGTAAAAACGTTTGATGTACATTAACACATATTTGCATCTTACAATGTTTAATTGAGCCACTATAGCAGCTACAGTATCTTTTCAGAAGGTACGGGGGGGGGGGAGTGGCAAAATTTCTCCTTGACAAAAACAAGCAAAGAGAAAAACCTCTTTACACCTGGTATTCCTATGGCCTGCTGAAGATGTAATGTAAATCATTCCTTAGTCATGGGATAAGAAACATACCATGGAACTGGAAGTCTCTGAATTACACATTTACATCAACAGATTTAACCATGATTGTGTCTATACAGATATTAAACTTGGCTAGTAGTAAGCCCAATTCACTCTTAATTAACATTCAACTTGTTTCAACCAAGTTCCAAACTATAGTTAAGATCAAACCCTAATTAACACAAATACATCATGGCTAACAAAACCTTCTTGGGTGCACTCTTACTATCTCTGAGAGGGTGTCACCGGAACAAAGGGCTATTGCAGGCTTCCTCCTCTGTGGAATGTGGGAGGTCCACCATTTTGTTCCAACAGTGGAAATTCTTCCAATAATACTCCTATACTTTTGGGAGTTTTCATAGAAGAAAAATAAAAGAAAAGGGTGAATCTCAGGGAAGACCAGAGTACATCTTAGATCCACAAAAAACAAGAGTTCATTTGTTGGGTACACCTCCAAACAAGAACATAAACTATGCCATCTCTGAAGGAGATGTAACCTCTGTGAATATGGGTTCGGCCCAGGGGATGAGGAAACCCTAAGGAGGGGGATGGTTGAGAAGGAGAGAGAGATAGCTGGAGAGGAGTTGCAGTTGCCAGGGCTATTGAGTAAACCCTTTTCACTTTGAATAACATAGTTATGTATTTAGGAGGGAACAACTCAAACTGCAATCTCTTCACTGTATTTGCTTCTGTTTTGTACTTATTCCTATAGGGCTTTAAAATTGCACCAAATGTGGCAGAAATATTCACCAGCACAGAGAGAAGAGTCCTGCACCAGTACCTTACTGGATGGATTTTAGGGATAGTGCATATGTATCAAATTTAATATATAATTTGTATCATTGTTAAAAATATATTTTGAAATGTTAAGTGGAAGGTGGATAGTGAAGAAAGCCGATGAGAAGAAAATCAGCTCATTTGAAATGTAGTGCTGGAGAAAGTTCTACAGATAACCTGGACTGCTAAAAAAAACAAATAAATAGATCCTAAAGCAAATCAAGCCTGAACTCTCCCTAGAAGCCAAGATGACTAAACTAAGGCTGTCCTACTTTGGCCATATCATGAGAAGATATGACTTACTAGAAAAGACAATAAAGCTTGGTAAGGTAGAAGGCAGTAGGAAAAGGGGAAGATCGTATTACAGATGGATAGACTAGATCAAGTAAGACATGTTTCTGAATCTGTAAGACCTCAGCAGGGCAGGTGATGATAGGGTGACTTGTAGGTCTCTCTCATCCACAGGGTGGCCATAGGTCAAAGTTGAATTGACGGCAATTAACAACAACAAAGTGCTATTGTGTTTGCAATATTTAATTATAGCTGGCTAGACAGAACTCAGAAAAAGGTACAGTGGCATAATGTAGTCCCTCTTGTTTTAATGGGAATAGGGAAAAAAATAAAAAATCTAAGCACTGGTTCAAAACACAGCCACCAGATTTCCTGCCCTAGCTGCTGTAAATCCAAGGGAGAAGGTTATAGGGCTGCCTTCAGCTTTGGGGAAGCCTCTCCTCACAGGCATGGAGTGGCCAGATACCCTCCCACTCATGCACCACAGTAGGCTATGTGCCTAGTGATGCTTGCACCTTCACTCAGACAGGGCAATAAATATGTGTTGAAACTCTGAGAGTCATGTAACTTTGCTCAAAGGCTTCAGAGCATAAAACTAAGAGCTATTCCACCTGTGCAAAGCCAGGCATTTTTATCAAAGATTATACATCACCTTTGACTTTTGGCAAAAATTTGAGGTAATGGGGACTAATGGAGCTTATATTGCTTTAGGGAAAGGGTCTGAAACATCCTTGGAATCTGTAACTCCTTCAGAGTTCCTTAGACATACTTTATTATATAAATCAGGGATGGGATCATTTTTCCCACCGTGCCCACCCCATGGGAGGCACTGCACTGATGTGTTTCAGCATCACTTCTGGCTGCCATTTTGACCAATTTCATCATTCTTTTGTGTGGGCCACATTTTGTCTTCCCTAAATTTATAGAAATGGGGATATACATGAGCCATACAATAATGGGTGACTGCCATTGAAAGTTGTGGTTCATATTCTTCAAAAACAAACAAACTTTACCATCTCACTGACCACCCAGTGTCCCTCACTGTACTCCACAGTCTCAGTCAAGAAGGCAGAGAAGGTCACACCACCACATCAAATGCAAGCTTCCAAGACTTGCCTCACACTCTTGATTCATTTAGCAGACCTGCTTTGCTACCTAAGTTCTCATATGATACCACTGTAAAAGTAGCAACTGCCCTGTCCTGGAGTTCTCCCAAGTTCTGCCTGGTGCAACCCCTTTCTACAGTCAAATCTAGTTCCCCTTTATCCACTATCTGTTTCTTGATACATAGCTGACTACCTCTGGACCTACTCCAGTCAAGCCTTGTTCAGTGTTCCCCAGTTCAAGACAGAAGGAAACTGCACACACCAATGGCAACTTCCTATTTTGACTGTGAAAAACAAAAATAGACAGTTCTCATTTAGATAAAGGGGAGAACATTCTTGCCAAGATCTCTGTAACTCCCAGTTCACCTTCCTGTTCTCTCTTCTGATTCTAATTTTGCTTCTGTATTTTTAGCCCTATAGAAATGAAAATTAGACACTGGCCTTTGGTCATGATAGGCCTTGCAAGACTCATCTTTGAGCAAATCAACCTCTTTTTGTTTCATTACTGTTACCTAGATTTTAATGAAGGAAACTGTAACGAAAAGGAATCTTGCCTGGAAACCACTAAAGCTAAAGAACATATTAAGTCCTGCTTACAACCTGTGGGCTTTTATAGCCACTATGGCAGGGGTGGTCAAACTGGAGCACCAAGGAGATTCTGTAGCCTGTCAGAACCTCCCCAAACCCCACCACCCCCAAAAAATATTGGGAGGTAATTGCCCAAATTTGGTTAAAATCCTCAAGGAATGATAGAATTTTGAAAACACACCCAATCACCCCAAACTCCTAAAATCAAGAAAATAAGCTCAAAATTACCAGAATAGGAATTGGTAGTTACTCCTGGTTTCATTTGCAACAGCTCATTAGCCAGTTTTTGGGACGTAGAGCAGTATGTTGGGGGGTTGCGCAGAAGCAGAAATTGTCCCCTATGCTCTCTGCAGTTGCCCACTCCTGCACCAGGGGTGATCAGAAGTGTTTCTCTCTTATTCTTCTGGCATTTCCCTCCTGCTGCTTTTAGGGCTTGATCACACCAGCCTGTTGTCTCACAGAGATTGCACAGAAACAAATGGAAACATAGGCATGGAAACAATCATTTTCACACCTCCTTTGCAATAATACTACGGCGCGGCTTTGGTGCTTCCTACTCATGTCCACACTATGTAGCACATGCAGTTTATTTTTTTGTTTTATTTTTGCAGCAATTGCACAATTTCAGTTTCCCAATACATATTTCTTTTTATTTGTTTTGCTATTAATTGTGGAATGCTGGTGACTGCTATGGCAGTGCAATAGCACTATAATGGCAAAACAAATTTTGAAAAAGAAATATGTACTAGGGAATGGAGTAAAAGCAACATTGTTCCTGCTTATTTTTTTTCTTTTTAATTTGTTTTGCCATAATTGTGTAATTGCAGCATGTTAGCAACCACCATGGCAGCAAAACTGCCACAATTATAGCAAAATACATTTTAAAAAGAAGTATGTACCAAGGAAGAGAGTAAAATCAATATTATTCCTGTGCATGACAATGCCCTCTTGTCCAGACATCAGAAGTGGAATTACTTTATCTTGCCTGGGGATAAGGAGTAGAAAAGGACGAGAACCATGGTTGCTCTCACCATGTCTGCCAGAATGTCAAAACTGCAGCAGAACAAAATGATCACACCAAGAAGCAATAATTAAACAGCAGAAATATTGGAACCATTAACCAGTTTACCCCATCAGTGAAAAGATGAGATCTAATCATGATGGAAATGCAATGCAGCAATGAAAGAGTCACAACATCATGTGATAAGGAGAGATCAAACATGGAACTAAGGTAGTGCAATTGTGCAGCAAACCTATTGTGTGATAAAGTCCTTAGTCTCCTCAAGAGCCTAAGAGGCTAAGAGACAAGCTGGTTCTGGACTAATGAGAGGATCCTGATCATACTCATCGGCTACCCAGTATTATTGAAGCTCTTACCAATGAACACAGCACACAGTCCTGAAGGTCTCCTAGCAAGAGCACAGACATGTTCTATGCCCAGTGTTTTTATGCATTAAACTATATTTCAACCATGCTGCTGCAATCCTTGGAGTACAGGAATATATTATAATGGCAGTGAAGATTAGTTTTGGGGGTGGTGTGTTGTCTGCTCCCTATTTCTGTATAATATTGAATTTATCCTGTGTTCCTTTTTCCTTCTGTTTGGATTTATCCATGTTTTGTAATTTTTTTCTCTTCCTCCCCCACAAATGACAAGTATTTTGACAAGTAATTTTTCTTCTGAACTGTTTTGGGCACTGTAGGAAAACAAAAGAAACTACTTAATTTTCAGTCAAGCAAATAGCTCAGGGAAATGGTTAAATCTTTTTCCTATCCTAGCACTACAGTCTGATTTTCAGAACATACACATTCTTCTGCTTAAAAGAGGGAAAGCATGGGTGCAGACTTCCCCACTGTCATCCAGTTTGGCTCTTATATAATATCAAGCCAAAAGCAGTTCCAATTCTAATAAAATTCACACTCTAAATTAATCTAGTCCACTCAAAAATATTACAAAAAATCCAGTGAAGGAAAGAACAGGAAATGTATTCAACCTTTTCCTTTCATCGATAGTCAATAAAGTGTTGAGTGTATAAATCCAGAGTGTGTGGATCTAATGTATAATTTCTACGTTGATCCTCTGAAATTTGTGATGCTTAATATAACTCAGAGCAAATAAAATTTTACAGATAGTGCCTGAAATCCAAAGTCCTTGCACTAATATTGCATTCTTGATTTGACGTCTGTGTTTGCTTTTGTACCCAGTTAATGTATGCTTTCAGAGATCTGTTTGTCTTTCCTCCATATATGGGTTTGCATAAGCACACAATTATATAACTTTTTCATCAGTTTTGCAATTAATAAATTATCTTCTAAGAAAATGGTTTTTAAGCATACAGAGGGTTAACAAAAGACCTAAGCTGGAGTTGACTGGGCACAATGTAAGCAACTGCTGTTTCTTAACTGGCTAGAAATGGCAACATTCTGAGCTCAGTAGGTTCAAAATCTGAATGCATATGGACATCACCTGCACTTTTAAATATAACAACAGCAATATTTTTTCCCTATCAGTTTAAATCTAGGTGGCAATATTAGCCTTTTTAATTATCTTTTTAATTAATTTTTTATTTATAGTTAAGCAATAAAGTAATTATATAAACATTTTTTATGTGTTTTCAAGCCCACTCTGACTTACAGTGACTATCTCCTGGGGTTTCCTTGGGAAGATCTACTCAGCAGAGGTTTCTCATTGCCTTTCTCTAAGGCTAAGAGAGAGGATGACTTGCGCAAGGTCACTGAGAAAGTTTCCATGACTGAGTGAGGATCCAGACCATGGTCTCCATGGCAGAGGAATGGAGGGGTGAGGCAAGTAGGGCACATGCCCTGGGCACCAATGCCAGGAGAGTGTAAAAAAAACATGCATGTAGGGGTGGATGTGGGTGTAGGAGTAAGAAGGTAGGGGTGCAACGTTCATGCTTGTCCTAGGCATTGTTTACGCTAGATACACCCTGTCCCATGGTTAATATACACTATGGTGTCAGGAAAGGCACAGAAATAGAACAGAACTGGGGATGGGGGGAATGTATCACAGCAATGTGTGCAGCTGGTCTACTGGGGGGAAATACTGCAGACTTTAATATTTCAAAGTATCAGAAAAATAACAATTGAACTATAAAACAATGAGATCATACAATCAGTATGGACAAAAACTGTATCCATTCAAGGTGGCAACAAATAAATAGGCCAAATTAGGGGCAAAGAGACTTTGAAAAGTAACCCTCTAAAAGTTATTACAAAAGCAAAAATAATTCCTCTGCATAATTATGACCAATGGTATACCAAAAAGGAGTAAATAGAAATGGATTTTAAGGTAAATCCACATAATTCTGCAACTCAAATGAACTCATCATGAGAAATATTGACACAGAGAGAGACAATGTCTAATGAGATCAATATGCATACATTTATGAACTGCTTTGACCTTCAATCTCTGAAGTAAATCCTAAAGATTTTTACAATGCAATCCCATATTTGTCTACTCAGAAGTAATCTATACTGCATTCAATGGGGCTTACTCTCAGGTAAGTGGACATAGGATTGCAGTATTTGCATTTTAAGAATGAATAGATATAATCAAATGAAAATTTCTGAGTGTTGTATGTCACCAGGCATATGTTTCCTCTAACGTGGCATCCCTCTCAGTGTTACTTTTTGCTTGCTCCAATCAGCCTCCAGTAGGAGAGGTAATCCTGCAATGCCTGTATCAAGTGTGACTGAATCATTCATAATCCAAACCCATACATGTCCACTCAGAAGTGAGCCCCAGTTTAATGTGCCTTTCTCCCAGATAGGTGTGAATAGGATTCCCTCCCACCTCCAAGCAGCAAACTGCCCATCCTCAAGACAGCTGCTTTAATGTGTCTCTATGTGAGTCATTGTTTGTGGCTCACCTCCTTCCATTCAGAAGGGCTGCTCTGAACAGCAAGTGAAACAGACATGCGGGGAGTACAAAAGCTCTTCTGAAGGTGGATAATCACTTTTTCCCACATACTAAGACAGTGGTGCCAGTTACAGGAATCTTCACATATTGTTGAACTGCAGCTTCAGCAGGCCTAGGCAATGGTGACGAATGCTGAATGGTGCAGTTTAACTGCTTGGTGGTGGGGGTGGGGGTACATAATTTCCCCACACCATCCCCATACTGTAAAAGAAAACGTTTTTGGATATAATGATGAAATGTGCATCTAATGACACTTCAGGTTTTCTTTTTTGTTTTGTTTTTTTAACTTGCCTCAGTTATCAAGTTTTGGAGAGTACTGTGACATCAGCAAGGCTAGTAAGAGAAAATCCCAGTTTCTTAGCTTCATAGAGCTATGCTTATCTTTAGATGAGTCTCTGCAAATGAGAAGAAATATATGCATTTTTTTTGCACGACAAAGGTTGTTTTGAGTCATAATGTAAAAACAACTTGCAGCCCCTGTTCCATCCACTGATCTGCCAAGCACATTAAACTAACAATTGTTGGTCGTAGACATACTTGAGGGTATAGTGTCAGAATGTACCACCCCAATTGTAAATATATCTTGTGGTGCCAATAATGATGAAGTCTTTAAAAAAAGAAAACAAGCTAGTAAGATATATCTTAAAGAGAGAACAGTGTTGCACAAAAGTATCAATGCTGCTGGTTTAACTAAACCTTCTGCTTTAAATTGATTTGCCCCATGACCTATTTAAATAAGAGTGCAATTGCTTTCTATTTAGCATAATTTGGCAACTGATTGCTACAACCAAAGATGTTTAATGCTTCTTCAACAATCCTGATTAAATCTGAAGTCTATTTTACTTCACATTCATGGAAGGGTGAAATAAAAGACCTTTTCTTCTCAAAACAGAGAAAAGCTAGTCCAAGAAAAGAAAAAAGGGAACAACTGATGCTAATACACCTGATACACCACAGAAAACACAGTAGGGTAATGAGCAAATGGGGACTCAGTCTAGCTATCAGAGGGGTATCACTTGGCTCTTAAGCTTCTAATTATGTTGATGGAGGCTTCTTTCCCCATACTCGCCTCTCTCTCCCCAAATGCAGGAGAGGTAATTTAGCTCCCTGCTATGCATTGCTTGCTTGTACGAAATGTATCAGGGAACACAGGAGCTTTAGCTGGCAGAAAAAATGTTAGGCTACAATCAGAAAGGTTAGGACACTCTACACAGTAAGAATGGAAGAAGGGGGGAAAAGGCTGCCCAAAAGAAACCAAAATCTAGTTTTAATTGGACAATAAACCAAAGTCTAGTCTGTAAAACTTCACATTGCATAATCCAGTATTTCTTGTTCCAAAAAAAGTCTCTGTACATAAAAAGCAAGCATGTTAGGAAGAAAGACTGAGCCTAACTTAGGCCCTTTTCGCACGCCGTTTCTAAAGCAAAAGGGCCCCTTGAGCGTCGCGTAAATGGGAGGAGCGGTCCGTACGGCGCACTCCCATTTACGCGATGCTCAAGAGCCGGACGCAGAGCAGACACGCACCTTTTTATTTTCGGCTCTAAGCCGAAAATGGTGCACAGTCGCACAATGCTCCCGGGGCCCGCGCGCACTTACCTGCTGTGCGGTGCGTCGGGAGCCAGGCCGGTCGTGCTTCCTGCCTCAACACTAGCCTGCAATTCCCAGGTTGCGCTGTGGTAGGAAGGGGCAGGGTGTTTGCGCGACCAGGAAGCCAATGCAGAACTCAAGCAGCAGGGAAGCGACAGCGCTTCTGCTGAGGCTTTTCGCGCGACCACCACCCCCCACCTCCGCGAAAAGGTAAGGTGCGGAAAGGCCCTTAGTTTTTTCTGTGTGCCAGTTGTAGTTGCCTACCTGCCTATGCACACACACATACATACACATACAGGGAATCCATTCTGCATAAAGAAGCAGTTGGTCATACAGACCTCTGCCTTTGCTCTCAAGTGGGACAGCCATGGTGCAATTTGGCCATCCAGCTGAGCAAACAGGGAAGACCAGGTAAAAGCAGATACAAGCAAATATGTCCATTTTTCTACTTATTAATACAGTGGCCCCTCCACTTTCACAAGGATTTCGGGCACAGAACCCCTGCAAAAGTGGAAAAATCATGAATAACTCCTTCCCCAACTCTGCCTCCCATTCCCTTTGGGGGCTCCCCCGCCTGTTCATTTGCCTTTTGCTTTGATGTGCATTTTTCGCATCAGGGCAAAATGCATGGGAATATGAGGGAGCTCCAAGAGGGAGAAGGAAGGCATGCCGATGCCTTCCCCTCCATTTTCTTGCTTTTTGCCTCAGTGCATGTTCTCCACACCAGAACAAAATGCATGGGAATGAGAGGTGGGAGCTCAGCGGGGGAGCACACATGTGCCTTCCCTCCAATTCCCTTGCCTTTTGCCTTGGCACACATTCTCACACCAGAGCCAAATGCATGGGAATAGGAGGGAAGAACTCCACAGGGAAGAAAGTGCATGCATACCTCCCCGCCCCATTCCCTTGCCTTTCACCCGGGCACACTAGCCTTCCCTCTCCACACCTGGCAAAATGCAAGGGAATGGGAGGAGGGGAATGAAGAGGGAGGCACACATGCACCTCGCAAATAATCAAATTCACGAAAGTCAAAGCTGTGAATGTGGAGAGAAGACTGTAAATGAGAAAACACACAACTATTATCCTAGCTGTTTAGCTAACAAACTAATTCTAATTCTCTGCAGCTGGTAAGAAGGCCTCCTTCTGTGTTCCAACCACCACTGCTCTTGCCCCTGAGAGAGAGAAGAGCGGCCAGACCCAGTTCCATTGTGCCCCAGTGGCTGGTGAGAGCCACTCCCTCCATGTTCCAACTGCTACTGCTGTAGTGTTTGGCAAAAATAAAGCAGCCAGCATCCGCTGGACTTAATCCCCTCCCCGACACCACTCCCTTTTCCTTGTGTGTCACATCTTATTTAGACAGTAAGCCTGAGGTCAGGAAACTGTCAAATTCATGATTTGTAAACCACTTTGGGAGCCTTTTGGCTGAAAAGCAGGGTATAAATATTCCAAAAAAACATATAACACATATTAATTGCTCTTCTAATCAATACACAAACAGTTAAAAATTAAATAAACATTTAAAAAACTAAAACAACTCATCATAAAACTAATCGTGTTTCTGAAGGAAAAAAGGGTATAGAAGAGATAGGCCCAATATGTTTCTCAAGAGAAGGGGATCCAAAGTAGGTACAACCACTGTGAAGCCTATTCCACATCACATGTTGACTTAAATGAAAAAAATAATAATAAAAGTGAGTAAGCTGCCACTGCACAAGATCATAAAGCTTAATCAGCAAACAAGAATTTGAAGGTAGACCAAATCAGAAGATATACCTGACCCATGTCCACCACACCCACAAAATCCATATGTGCATTCTGCTTCTAGTCCATAAAATGTAATAAAATTTAATTCTGTCATAAAATTTACCCCCAACATTCTGTGCTGCTGTTCTCACCCTGCTAGAAGCAGCAGTAGTCACTGATGTGAAGCATAAATGGGGAAATACAGGATGCCATAATGTTGGGATATGGACATGTTTTATTAGACACCGCAGAGAGGGAAAGGAGAATGGGATATGTTGAGGCTGTTTCCAGAGGGAAGTGTGTATTTAGTATTCTACCTAATCTGGTCTTTCTGTTGCTATGTGAAACCAGTGTTTACCATGTCCTTCCCATTCTGTCTTCAATTTTAACGACTTACCCCTCTCTTCAGTCCATTTAAATTGGACGGCAGATCCAATTAAGGCTATGCAAATGCATTTTGGTGAATACATGAGCTCCTTGGAAAATGTTAGCCTTCTAAAATTGTACTTGGTGTAAACATGACATCAGAAAAGTTGCTTGTGAAATTCTAATAAGGCAGTAACACGCCTCTGACAAAACACAAACCACTACTCTGTACACAAATAAGGTTAATCTCTTCATTGCTGAGTCTAACACAGAAAGATGTAAAAACTACTAATATTTTCATCATTGGACTCCAAGGGCTCCAAAATTTTAGAAGCAAAACTGTTGGGTTCTTAAATGGCCACTTAAATCTTTGTAAAGCAAGCAAGCAAACAACAGCATTTATGGTAGTTCTATTTCAGGTGGCTAAATAGAACACACACAAAAAGATTATGTTATTATTAAAATTCTCAATGTTCTAGCAAAATAAAAAAAAATTTAAACTGGCTAAGTGGACTGAAAATATATTGATCCAATAATTAAATAGTATTCTAATATGGTTTTTAAATCTAACACATTTCTGGAATTCTTCTTTTAGGAAACAACCTTGAAAGCACTCGTACTAGCTATAGGAACAGCGAAAAATTATTTCAAACAGTCAAGAACAAAAGTTCATAACTTCTTTGTAACTGGCGGTTCATAACTCGTCTTTCACAGTTCCTCTAAAAGAAAAGCTTTGTTGGGCTGAACTGAGGATGAGCATTGGAGGAAGGCTACTCCCTTCATGCCCTGCTTGTGAATTTCCCAAAGATAGCTGTGTGGCCACTGATGGAAACAGAATTATGGGCTTTGTTTTGATCAACAAAGTTCTTGTTATGTTCTTTTTCTGGAAAGAGATAAATGAAACTTAAATGGTTGAGACACCACTGAAGAAATCCAGGCAACAAGGCAAAGTTCCTCTCACTTAGAGTATCAAGTCTTTTCACTTCCACTCATTTAGTCAGTCTGATAAACTATCCAGAAGCACAGCAATAAAGGACTCCTCTGCCCCTTCCCCACCTTCAAGGAACCATTTCCTTCTATTCTGACTCAAGTGTATCCATACAAATCCATCTGAAGAAAAAAAAAATCTCCCAACACATGATCCCAGTACAGCTGCTGTTTTGGGTGTATGTGTATTGCTCTGCTTTGTTTTCAGTCACAAATTTCCACCAAATTTTTCTTACGTTGGCAATGTTCAGAATGTTCATTTTCCCTTCAGATTTTTGCAAGATGAAGGAAAAGAAGTGAAGCCTATTACCTTAAAGGCACCAAGTCCCGTTTGATCTTAGAAGCTAAGCAGAGTCAGCTCTGGTTAGTACTTGGATGGGAGATCGACAATGAACACCACATGGTCTATGTCATATTTCAGAGCAAGGAATTGGCAAAACCACCTCTGAGTATTCTTTGACTAAGAAAACTCTGAAATTCCATGGGGTCATCAGGCACCTTGAAGGCACGTGCGCGCGCACGCACACACACACACACACACACAGAAAAGAAATCAGGTCCTGGAAATCCCTTGCATCCCTATTATGTGTGATGGTGTTATAAACTTCTATGATCTTCTAGACGCAGGTTCTATAATAGTATGTAGGCTAGCTGGACAATGCAGTATCCATAAATTGACAGGGCATGCGAACAACATAGTTGAGTCAGTGTAAAGAAAGCTAATTTCAACAGGATTGTGACCAGGAAAAGAATGAATAGCTGAGTCCAAACAGACATGCAACTAATTTGGGAAAGGATCTAGTCAGTGATTCCCAAACTCAGGCATTGTTGAACTCCAGTTCCCAAAATCCACAACTAGTGGCCATGCTCACTTGCGCTCATGCCAACATACACGTTTGGGAACAGCTAACTGAAGGGACAAGGCAAAGAGGAACATACATAACAGCATACTTCACAGACAGTAGCAGCCCTCCAGCTCAGGTACTACAAATGCCAGAATGAACAACCTCCCTTTAGAGATGCTACCACGAGGCTGTAACCACTCTCCTCAACCTCCCACCCCCAGGAGAGATGCACTTTAACATCCTCAAGTGGGCTTGCATTCGAAGACACTGGCAGGCCTGAAAAGTATTTCCTGACACGAGACTTCTCTGTAGATAGCTGCTCCTCCTATTTCAAGGTTGTATCTGTTCAGAGAATAAAAGCTAATACTGATTATGCCCTACTGAACTCCATGGAATTTTACCATCGACTTCAAAGGGTTCGGGTCAAGGCTGTGGGTGGAGGATTTAGCATAGGCTTTCTCAAAGAGCAAAACATTTAACTTCTCTGTGTGAAAAATGTTTGGGTTTTAATCTGAAAAATTAGTCATAGCACCTATTTACCTCACAGCGAGGAAATGTTAACATTAGCCTATTAATGCTTTTTGGACCATGTTTGGGATGTAAGAAAACACTCTAAATGCTAATGTTTGATTTGTTGCTGCATTAACTGTTGCTGCTGCACAAATACACACTACAAGTTAAGCAGAAAACAGTCTTTTTCAGAAATCAGAGTTATTTCTAAGAATAATACGTCTGTTTATTTTATTGATTTCTAAGTTATATCCCACCTTTCTCTCCACTAAATGCACCCATATTTCCCCTGTATAAATAAAGTGATATGCCCGAAACAGCATATTAATGAGATAATGACCAAAAGAAAATTCAAAACAGTTAAAGAGTGAAAGGAACTGTTGTACAGAAGAACCAACAAACCTGAATAAACGAAATGATCCTGACATTACAGAGATGTCTACTTTGTTTTATCCTCACATGAAATCAGACTATGATAGCAAAATGGCCCCTCACAGACACTGACTTCAAATGCAGTCCCCATTCATATTTCATTCAGTTTTATCACATGTGTATCAGCTTTGTAAATTAGCCAGCTGCTTCCACTCCTATAAATCTATTCTGTCATGCTGGCAACAACCATGTAGCTCTGAACTCCAATGATAACAATAATCATCTTGGGAACCTTGAGCTAGTCAGTATTTGTTGGCCTAAACTAACTCATGGAGTTGTTATTGGGATAAAATGCATAAAAGGATAACACATATATCACTCTGAACTCCATGGAAGAAAGGCAGATTACAAAGATGTGGACAAAGAAATAAACAAAGCAAGCACGCGATACTTAATTGCCTGGGTCTTCCCACAGCATAATTTATAGGCATCCAACTTCCATTTTTGTTAAAAACAATACACCACATTTGGCTCAAGTAGGTCCAGTATAAACCTCAAATTCTTCTGCTTGAAAACCTAAGCCTTTTCCAAGGGCAGAGTTGGGGGGAATGTAGTAACTGAAATTCCATTTGCAAATGAGGGAGACAGATGTGAGGGTTACTGTTCATACCTGATGCCTATCTCCTCTTGACCTGCTGAGCCCGTACCTGTCCTTGTCCTGTGTACTCACAGCAGAGCTCTGTTGTGTGGGGGAAGGGACTGAGTATTTTCAAGCAAGTGGAGCAGGAAGGTGGTTTTTGGACAGCGTGTTGAGTTGGGTGTTGATATCGCTGGTCGCAATGCCATCTAGAAACTTCTTGTACATGACAGAGAATCTAGGAAAGCAGCGAGTAACACGGATATCAGTGTGATTGGCAAGCTGTCCTTTCTTCTCTTCCTCCCCACCTCCCCTTGTGTTCACGCATTACAGGGCACACATCTATTCTAGGCACACTAAATAGGCTTAGTAATGGATATGTTTAACTCACATGAACTCAAGCTGAACTGAACAGCTTGTTGAGTCTCTATTGCTAAGAGATTAGATCTCTAGAAGTACAGAGGTGTGTGTTATCCCAAAAAGGTTTTACATATTGACTATCAAAGTCTTGTGATGGAAAGTTGGGGACAGGATGTTAAAAGTGAAATGTGCCTTTTAAAACATATATAGAACATCATCTGGACTGTGTGCCTGAACAGTCAATACATACGTAATATATGAATGACTGTAGAGGCACTACATTAGTACTTGTGGTATGATGTACAGCAGAATTGATCATCTATATCTTTTGCCTCATTCTGACATGAAATGTAAGATCTGTTACAATGCTCATGCCTCCCATTTTCACAAAATGTATGGAAAATCTAAACTCACCATACACATATATTGGATATAATAAAACAGACCTGATTATAATATCAGGCTATAGCAGCCAAAGCTTTCACTTTGTGTACACATGTAGGTCAAATGAGGAAGGATTTTACTGCACAGTTTTTTTCTATCACTGTGTAGCAGAAATTCACAAATATCTGACACCATGACGCTTCTGAAATAGCTGTAATGAAAATCACTAGCAATCATGCAAGTTTTATTCTCTTCACAAGTCTACAGTTCTCTGAGTAGGGAAACATACCATCTGTGACATATTTAAGCATCCATATTCTGAACCTTCAACTGCACAGGGTACAAATCTTCATGGTTCTGAATCACCTGTGTTAATCCTCCTCTTGCAATTCACCCTCTGCTGTACCATCACTTGGATTTTCAGACAGATCAATTGTTCCACTGTGGAAGAAGCTAATTCTGGCAACAGCAAAGCTGTCTGCTAAGAGAAGATGTGGGATTTTTTGGCTTATTTCAGGGGGCTCAATCAATTTATTAATAGATCAATAGCTCCTGTTTCTTGCATTCCTTTGAAATACTCTGCATATATTGCAACAACACAAGGGAATGTGACACTATGCAATCACTGGTTTATTTTTCTCTCTTTTTGATAGATTGTATTCTACATGTGATAAAGTATGTGGGTAGATAAAGGGGAAAATGACAAAACAAGGACACAGTAATATCTTGTCTTCAAAGCATTCTACTGGTAGAGGATAGGTGGTAAAACATCAAAGTTAAGAAGAGCATGAAAACAAGCAGATAAAGAGCAAAGCAGATTGTAGAATATCCAATTAACAGAGCATACAGCAGTCAAGGATGAACAAAGGAGTTACCACTTATATGAGAAACATGGACCCTCTATGGACATCAAGGCTCACACCTATCCTAAAGAAAAGTTTCTTAGGCTATGCAGGGAAAGGCTTCTTCACAAATTGAAGAGCACCTTATCCAAATTCTAACTGGGCCTTACAGCAGGAAGACTTAACTTCAGTTGATATAATTCTACAGGGATATTTTGGATTTTATATTTTTTTAAAAAATATAGTTGTGCCTCCCTTGAAATCTGGAGAACTCCTGTCCTTTCAAGAGATTTATACCAAGTTCTCCCTTACTGCATAACTTAGGCCATTTCTGCACCTGACCAGTTCCCATGGATGTCCCATCACATGATCTCGGCAGTGCTTTTGCCAGGATGGGAGCGTGACGCGAACACTCTCCCACTCACCCAGCTGGCTCCCCGCTGAATGGAGTGCGAGTGACATGCACTTTCCTTCTGCAGCGCAACCAGCCTCTTTCTTGTGCTGTACTGGGGAAGGAAGTGCATGATCACGCTTCCACCCCCTCACATGGCCAGAGGTGACAGGAGCATCACGCAATCACGGGCGCTTAATGATTTTTTTCTGTTAAGCAAATATCCCATGATCGTGACAGGTAGGGACTGATTGACAGTGGGACTGCGACAACGTCGTGTGAAAGCACAACCTGCAGACTGCTGCCATTGTGTCCCCATCTCAGGACTGCGAGGCCATGCAGAAATGACCTTAATGTCCTTACTGTTCATGCAGTGCTCATCTGAAGCTGTCACGGTTGGGGATGTTCAGAAGTCAGGTTCGTATGCATGCACATAGGCACACAGCTTTGACTACAATGCATTCAAGAGACTTAATAAATGGTATGTGAGAATGAATTATAGCTATATGTTGTACAGCAAGTTAAAATAATATTTGCTCTATGTCAACCTTCTTACTGTCTGCAGCTATTTCAACACATTTGGCCTATATTTCCATTCAATAATTAATGCCAGGAGCTGATCTGACAAAATAAAAGTTCACAGACTTGACTGAAATGTGTGATTCTGTTAATTAACTTTAATGACTCTTTGGCAGGCCACAATGACTGTGTGAGGCCTAACTATGCATATTTATGCATATGCCCTAACCCTCTTTTAAAAAAATAGAATGCTGAAAATCAGCCTAACTACTGCAAAAATTCTACTTCTATTGAACTGCAACTGGAACAACATGTTTTAAAATCTCTTAATATACCAAATATTATGACAACTTCTATGTAATATAAAATGGATTATAATCAAAGATCAGCATTAAAAATATGTACTTCTATATTCTGAACTAGCCTCATGCTCACACATTCCCAATAATAAATTTTATTTTACTTTAGGTTGTGAGCACCCAAATAAAAATAGCCATTTGTTGAAATGACTCATTAGATGGGTAGGTGGGGTGCTGCCAGTACATTCAAATGCTGAAGGAAAACTTTTCTATTTTCTTAGTGCTAAATGTAGACGGAGAGGAAATGGAAAGTAATTAAAGTGTACTACACTCACTCCAACCATTTGTCAAGAATACTTTCTTGCTTATGGATTAACAGTCCTGGCAATATATATGCTAACACACAATATAGATAGATATATGGAAGTAGTAAAACACACATTTATCTAACCCTACAATGATCCAAAAACCGCAGGGTGAACTTCCTTTTTCACAAGGATTTCATCTATGAGAATAATAAGTTCTTCATTTGGGCACACAAATCACTATGTTTAATCTGACAAAATGAGTACATCTTTCAGTTTGCAACTTAATCCTAAACCTCCAGTTCCCCAGTCTCTTACCATTGGCCATGCTGGGTAGGGCTGAGGGGGGTAGTCTGTGAACTAACATGCTTGGAGGGCCAACTTTTAGCCTCTACATCCTGACTTGGCAGGGAGAATCCCAGTGAATCCTCTGGCCTCACTTTTTCAGCTGTTTGTTAAATATTCCAGTTTCTCTCTTCTCCTTCCACTTTACCCCTTTGTCCTCAGCTTAATTCAATTGCTGCAAACCAAGTTCAAAGTGAAAAGGTAGTCTGGACTCAATTCACTCAGCTGGGGGGAGAAGATAGTGAAGAATTATGCCCTTCCCAGTAGGTGGAGACAAAAGCAAACTGCTGCAGTCTCATCTAACTTCTGTGTTCTTCCTCGTTAATACTTTTGACCTCTTGACCACATTCTGATGTTGCCTGGCCATCCACTTCATAGTTTTCAACTGTGAAATGCTGGAGAGTATGGCCAACCCTTTCTCTCTCCTGCACCAAATCAAACATGCTGTGAGCAAAGCCATTAATGTATCTTCCCTGGTACCCAGGGATGCATTCACCCTGGAAAATACATTAGATCCATATTTTTTCACCACACAGAAAAATCCTCATAGGGTTTTAGCTTTCTTTTCGTTTGGTTTTGCCTAGTTCACATTTAAAGAAACAGCTCTAAAATCAAAATTTAGACACTCTTTGGAGAGCAAGTGACAGTTTACTCCAGCAGTTATATCCCAACAGTATCTTTCTTAACATCTCTGTAGTTTCTGATAGCAGGCTAAATGAAGAAATTGTTGATGCATAACGTGCTTGAAAGTTTAAGCCTCAGGACTCTAAACCTATTTTTGCTTAACTAAAAAGCAGTGTTTATTCTGTATGTGTTACACCATTTTGCACCATCTTTTCTGCTATTATCTCTGATACTCCTATAAATCATTTGAGCACACTGCAGAACTTTCCCAGTAATTTTGAACCTTCTACCACCCAAGCTGGGCCTAAGATGTGAAAGTTCTTACACTAATTGGGCATAAAAATCAGTTTTAGGGATATTCCTTTGAATGTTTCCTAAAAGGAAACTGCAAAAAATGTTAAAACAGATCTTTAAACCCATCAAATAGCCAATGACAGGGGGAAGGGGAAGGAATTCCTATAAAAATATAGAAACTATGTAATACATAGAAATTAGCTGTTCTTAAATTCATTTCTAAACACCTTTTTATCATTTGCAGAACAGTTGCAAGTGCAACTGTTTTATTAATTAGGTTAAAAAAGTCAAAAGGAAGTCAACTGCAAGAGCTGGATGATAAAAGTTAATATAACAGTTTGCGAGAGAGAGAGAGAGAAACAAGGGTATACTGGTCTTTTTATACCAAATGACTGAATGAAATCATGATAACATGATAACTGGAACTGGTGAAATTTGTCATTCCATTATTCAAGAGAAACTTCCACCAAATAAACAAATAAATAGTATTTGAAAAATAATTTTCCTCACATGTTCCCCTTTGAGTCTACAAGTTAATGAAAATACAAGCATGCCTGACAGTGTTTACTAGATTTCTTTTCAATTCACACTTAGTACAGCAAATATATAAATAATTAAACATAAATATTAGTTTAGAGTGCACGTGCCATAGAGTGTCAAACAATCAGGACATCTGATGTGGGCACATACGTTCTCTATTGTATTTGATATAAAAACATCACCAATGTAAGAATAATGTCAATCTATATAAAGACTTCCTTGCTAGATTAAGCCAAAGTCCACCTTACTGCACACTGTTTCCATCAGCACCCAAACAAAAAGGAAGAAAATAGCCCTCTCCCACTTCCAGTCCCTGCCACTTAGTGAAATCTGAATATATAAGTTATCATCACTGAATTTCCTCAAAAAGCCATCTAAGAATGCAATCCTATATATACTACCCTAAGAATACAGCTCGCTTAAATTCAGTTGGGCTTATTTCTGATTAGACGTATATAAAACTGTGCCATAAGTCAGTGAACGTTACCCCATTGTGTAGCAATTAGTATACATTACCTCCTTCCTTCTGTCCCAAACCTAGTACCAGCTTCAGTCGATGACTCTAAATTCTAACACGGGGGGGGGGGGCAATCCCTTTCTTTACAATTATATCAACTTCTCAAAATATGTACTCTCATAACTCTATTTTCTATAAATGAAAGTGCTTCAAATCCTTCAGCTTTTTCACTCTAGCCCCTTCTTAAGTTTGACCACCACCTTAATTACCTTTTCCAACTTTCTCATACCCTTTCTGAGATGACGGGACCAGAAATTAAAACGTGAATTGGCCTTACCTTCAGCAGCACTAAGGAAATATGGAGTTTCTCATGCCAGAAGTATTTATTTATTCGATTCCTTTCCCCCCAGCTGTTGGTAAACATGCTTTCAACCACATTGCTAACATGATCATAAGAGGACAAAAAAAGCCCTGCTGGATCAGACCACAAAGCTACTTAGCTTCATATTCTTTTCTTGCAGTGGACAATGAGATGCCCATGAGATACAAACAACCAGGCATGAGTGCAGTAGCATCTTCCCGCTCATGTGGCCCTGTAATCTGTATTGAGAGCCATGTTGTTTCCAATATAGAAGGTAACATAGCCATCGTGACTATTAGCGGTTAATAAGCCTAATACTGGCAGCCTTATTACCCTTCACTGATAGCTTTATCCATCAACAATTATGGAAAACAATATGTTCCTTTCCCCTGCTTATAAACAGCAAATGGGAAGAGTTGCACAGTGTGTTTTCTTTGTTCATTTTTTTGTTTTGTTTTTAGGAATAGCCAACTTAGGAATAGCTTGTTAAACTAAGAGGCTTCTATGAACCTCATGTCTCATACCAGTCAGTATTTTGGCACACATAATGCAATAAAGATGCCTGCCTTCTAAAAATGAACATTAACATCATTTTTTTTCACATTTAATATAAGCTTAAATTAAACTACAGCTTCCTTCTGTCCAGTGTTCAGAGGGAAGACTAAAGAAAACACAAGAGGTTTATTATTATGCTTTATAATCAAATAAAGACTCTGATGATGAAAGAGGTTGACAATTGCTCATTAACCTTGCATCCAAACCAGGTAAACAGCTTCCAGAGAGATTCTAATTGCCAAGTTGAATGAATAAAGCACTATTATATAGCATAGTAAAGCCTTGATAGTAGTTGTTGCTAATCTTGTTTGGTTACTGTGTCAGTCTCCATTTGAATTTTACAATGCAAAGGAGAAGCAATTCCTTCCATCAAATATTTTTGAGGATATTCACATGAATAAAAAACAAAGAGAAATTTCAGATAATTCTAGTGTGCCTATGTTCCTCTTTCAGCAGGCAAATCCAGGGGGACAGAGAAATGTCACTCTAAAGCTCTTAAGTGACAAGTACCTGTGACAGCTGATGCATAAGCTTAGAAGAGAGGGGCCAGTCAACATATAAGCAAAGAAGAGACTGTACTTACTGTAAAGAAGTGGATTTTGAACTGTCCATCTGCTGGGAACGCTTTCTGCCAAAGAAAAGGATCCCTTGTGCATCTATCACAGAGTAGAGAATGCTTCAGGGGATTCTTAGAGATTTTTCTAAACTGAGGTTTTTCATACCGGGGAGATGATAAAGGTTTCCTGAGTTAGAGGATCAACAGTGGCAAAGTAGCTTCCCTCATGAAAGACAGGTTGCCCAGTACAACTTAACTTCCCAGCAATAAGGAGTCATAAGACAGAATTTGAGCATTTGGGAGGGGACACTTAATTTAGCCAGAGACATAGGGAGATCCAACAAGTTTAGCAATTGAGCATGAATTTTAGAATATGCTCCAGGACCTTCACAATGCAGAACAGCTCCAAAGCAAGTAGCTATTTTGCCTGATAAGATTGCAGTTAATGGGGGGGGGGGGATCACAGAACTACAATATACTGCTACTGCTTCTTCTTCTTCTTCTTCTTCTTCCTCTTCTTGTCTACTATCAAACTCATCACACATACACACCCCGGGGTCAAAAAACTAATATACTCTAATCACCTTGGAAGAAATTTAATCTAAATCACAGGTAAGCATCTCTGGCCCTCCAAATGTTGTGTACTGCAACTGCCATCATCTTTACCATTGGCAATGCTAACTAAGGGTTATCAACGTTCCAGTCCAACACCTTCAGGAGGCCCACGTGTCCTCCATCCTGATCTACAGCCTAATCAAAAAGCTCTGCACAGAAGAATACATTTTGCCAGTTTTCTAGATCCTGGTGCCTATTTTGTCCCACTTCCTACACCTCAATATCCATTTTCAAGTTACACCTGCACTGACTGGTAGCATTTTGGTGCTTTAACTTTTATCATCTCTTATCATTCGCCATAAGTTACCCCAAAACAAACATTCCACAGAGCTAAACCAGCTCTATCATAATTACTACTAGTTTCCAATGAGTTTTAATGTATACTTCTAAGACTTGCAAGTACGCAACTTGTAAGTCAGATTAACACACACACAATGGTAAGTCTGGTGAGACTAGACAGGCACAAAGGAGGGTAAGCCTCTTCCATGTTTTAAGATCCCTGTAGAAGAAAGTTTCAAGAGGACTAGTTTCACAACAAGCCAAAATGCCCTCTTCTAAACAGCTTTCCCTATGGGCATTCTTGCCCAGGACTACAGAGGTAAGTGAAGGGAAGAAGCAAACCTCTGTATCAGGAAGTTCAATTTATTTTCAAGCTAACTTCACATCTCAACATTTGTTTTGTTTTCTGTACACAGAAGGCTGTCATGCACTAGTACGGCACTATTTAACTGGTATCACTATCCAGGCAAGGTCCTGTGCTGATCCTGCCCATCCTGAGATACTTTTATTGGAGGTGCTGAGAATTAATGATGGACATTCTTGCATGCCCTCTGAACCAGCACCACATTTGCCCTTGCCATCTTATGCCAGAGGCTGGGAATCTACTTTTTAAAAGTAATTATCTACAATTCCAAAACCACCTACGACAAGTAGGTTATTACCCTATCATTTAGAAAACCGAGGTTTTCTAAAAGCAACTTTTTTGCTTTTTCATTGTTTAAAAGTGACTAGAATGCAACAGTTTACTGGCCTGTACTACTAAACATGTGCTTGAGAAGTCCACACACACCCTGTCACAGTAAAAGTTATAAAACAAAGCAACCACTGCACTGCAAAAAGAATGAAATTTTCTCTCATTATGTCACAACTGTAATGTAACTTGGACCCTTGTGACTGCAAAAGAACATTACAAGTAACTTTTTTGTCATAACTACTTATTTCCCAGTTCTGCCTTTGTCAATAAACTAGGCATGGTGTCTTGGAGGTTAAGTCCCACTAAGCTCTCTGAGGCTTAATCTCAAGTAAGTGCACATACAACTGCAATCTTACAACACTAGCTTATGACACAATAACTCTGTCTTCCTCATCAAGCATGACACTTTGGGAGTAGATGAACAGAGTGGGCAATCAGCAGCTCCCCCAATCCTCATGTGTCAGACTATGCTTCTAAAATGGCACAATGAATGTTCATTCTGTGTTAATAACATTGCTGTTTTTACAAATCTCAACAACAATTGCTTTGAAAATATACTCCCTTTTTTCCTAGTTGTCATTTTAAATACACTCAAGAGCAGGTCTTCAGCATAAGCTGTGAATTTTGCACCCAGCGATCTCATTTCTTCACACTCCCTCAAAACTGAATGGCACTTTCATTGCATATATAGGCATTCCTAACTTCTAGGAATTTTTAGGCATGCCTAACAAGCCAAGACAGATCAAAATGTGCTTTGTATATACAGACTTCAAAATTCAGTCCCTAGTATTTCTAGTCTCAAATAAGCACTGAAGACCCTTCTGCTGACTCTTTGAGGTGTTCCTACTAGTTCCTAGGTGTAAACAATGCCATGCTAAATAGATCAATGGCCTGATTACATATGATATAATTATACATATTTACTTCTGTGTGATGAGGTGTGACACAACTGGCTTGCTGAGTTTAGTCACATTTAGTCACTCAAGACTGATATTTTAAAGCATCTCTGGCTCATGTACTGCTGTAATCTACAAGAGAAATTAACAGAAAAGAAATGAAGGGCTCTGGTACTTATTTGCTTTGTGGCACAATTCCTTTGTGTGTGGGGATGGGGGAGCATGCCCCCAAATGAACAAATTCAAAGGTTTGAGAAACAACTAACCATCAAAATAGTCTGAGAAACGGCTTTTGAAAAATGTGCTACCAACAAAAGCATTCACCTTTACCTGAGTATCCTGGAATGATACTTGGAGTTCATAGGTCTTCAGGATCCAATGCCTACGTAAATGTTGCAAGGCTATATGAACTGCAGGTAACACTCCTGCTGTTATGTTATTATTCTCCATAAGATGACTGACAGGCAGAAGTCCAAGAACAGAGATGCGACGCCGAGCAGTAGGTCCCTCTTCAGAATATCTGATCATTAGCAGCATGCAAATCAGGAAAATGCCCATCCTCCATTTCCAAGTAAACATCTTCTCCAGACCCTCTCTCTGACTTCCTTCCTCCCTTTGGAGCTTTCATCTCTAGAGCAAACAGGCCTCAGCTTGTCTGTCAGTCTGACATTTTGAAGTTGATACTTCCTTGGGCTGCTGTGTCCCTCTAAGAATAGAGCTAATTGTTATTAACGGATAAACTGCTCTCCAAGGCTGGATTTTCCAATTTGGACAGTAATCCAGCTCACAGCGGTGCTGCTGTGAATCAGTTCCTCACAAGAATAATTCTCAAGGCAAACTGTTCTGCCAAAACTAATTTTAAATATTTGTCATTTTGGACATTTTGCTAACAGAAATCATCACTCGCACATGACAAATTTATAAACAAATTAGAATAATAATTCTTCTGAATACAGATCTGTCTGTTCATTGAAATGTTGATCTATTAAAATAATCATTTTCAATGTTTCTGCACACCACAGGCATGTAATGTTGTGTGGATAGCACTAATTTATGCACATCAAGCTGCTATTAGAACCTGTCCAGTTCCAATAGGAAAAACTCAGCATCAAATGAACACTGCAGCTCAGATCTTAATCCTCCTCTTTGCTACTAACAGAAAACATGGTAGTTCAACCATGCAATGCCTTTAATGGATCAGGCTTCAGAATTGCTAATGGGGAACCATACAATATATATGACCACTATTCAGTTTGACTGCTTTTTTTTTTCAAAAAAATGTAAGAAGCCCCCTTGCACGGTATCACAATATCAGACTACTATATATGAGACAGTCTGACATCTGGTCTTCTTTGTATGACCATAACTCTGCTGCCTTCTGCATGAACATTATGAAACACACTTTGGATACATCACTACATACTATTTTTCCCATCAGGATACCTGCCTCAATAGAAGGGAGATTTAAAGTTGCCTGGGAAACTCTACATTTGGTGTATGCAGCTTTCAAACTGCTTGCTTTTACGAATTATCTCTTCTAAGTAACCAGCATTTACAATGTCTACTTCCATTTCATTTTTAGTATTTAATGGCTGAAACTCTACACCCAGTTTCCTAGGAATAAGACCTACTGAACTAGTGGAGTTTGCTTCTGAGTAGCCATGTATAACAGTGCAGCATTTGTAACAGAGATATGATATAAAAGTGACAATGGGTATACAAAATTAAGTTATCTAAGTTGGGTTACATGCAGCTCAACTCACACTGAAATGCACACTTAAACACTGTATAGCACAAGCACCATTAGTATCCAAGGTTCAGGTGGTCACTAACACACCACACAGAGGACTTCCTAACACACCACAGGGAAAGAGCAATGCTTCCACTTAAACACAATGCCAATTAAATGGAACTCCATGTGGTTAAGAGTCTTGGTGTGGCTGCTTGTTTTTACACAGTCAGCATCAGCCACAAGCTGGTAGAGAAGGAAGATGGAAAAATTGCTCAGAATTTTTTACAGTGCTCTATTTTTCTGTAGAAAAAATGTATTTTTATAAACCTGTGGGTATAATACCAGTTAAATGAGGAAATTAAAAAGAGTATCATGCTGCTGTAAAATAGAATGGGTTTAATGTTAAATTTCTACCAGACACTGCCAGAATTGATGTTTTAATGCTATAGGGATTCCACTGAATTTTCTATACATATATTTACCAAGATAATCTTCCTCTGGTTCAGCAGAACAGTGTCACACTTCAGGAATATCCTTCTTTAGCTACCGAATTACCACTGAATTACCAAAACATCTCCAAATATCTAGCTCCAGACACCATGGCTTCCAGGCAGGCATGACGGTAAGAGCCATTTGAGAGTGGAATATGTTGCCTCAGAGTGTGGTTGAGTCACCTTCTTTGGAGGTTTTTAAATAGAGGCTGGATGGCCATTTGTTTGGGCTGCTTTGAATATGTGTTCCTGCATGGCAGGGAATTGGCCTTGATGGCTGTTATGGTCTCTTCCAACTCTATGATTCTATGAGCTAGAATATCATCCTTAAACTGTAATCCAGTATATACGTATCTAGGAATCAGTCCTTATACATGCATTTCCAAGAAAACACATATAAAAATTACTCCTCAAAATGCATAGATGTATGTCTATGAGCAAACATAATGCTCAGATATGCAACACTATGTACAAAATGGCATTAAATACATTTTTGTAGTTCTCCCAAAGATATACAGAGTTTTCATAAGCTCCTAACCATGTTTTGAGGAGAAGCAACTGCAATAAAGTCTACTTTTCAATCCAATTAATTAATAAACACAGAATTATTTGTAATTAAATGCACAACAATTTCATTTATCAGATGAAGACCACACATTATGTTCCCAGTGAGCTGCTAAATTAAACTTCTTCCATTGAGTTACTATTTATTTCATTAAATTCATTTGATTTATGCTTCTTACTATCACAATGGCTTAGGAATAATAATTGTTTCACCCTGCCCTTTCATGCTCAACAAACATCTCCCTATAAATGTTGTAGAATTTTTTTTAAAAAAAAGCCAATTTAAATTGTGGATTTAATCAACTGATACATCAAAACTTCAAATATAAATGCTACACTGAAAATATTAGCACACCACAACCATTTGTAAGTTATTTTATTTTACACTTTTATATTTCTTGTAGAAGATTTAAAAGGCCCTGGCTACAAATCCTGCAAAAATTTAGGCTATTTAAATCTGTATGAGGTGCTTGAGGTAAGTAACAGTTAAACAATCTGCTTATAGGATTGCAGAATTTGATTTCAACTGCCTCCAAAACAGCCTTGCTTTCGAGCACATTACTTCTTCATGAGAAGAGAGAAAAAAGAGCTAGTACACTTCTTTCTACTTTTGCATGTCCTCTCACCAAATGCCTATTTGCACTTTCCTGGAGGAAAACTGATGTGGCTCCTACTTCTCTACAGCAAGGAACTGTCTCTGCCAGCACTAGTCACTGTTTGCCCCACAGTCTTAGACGGATATCATTGAGAAGACCACCTTAATACAATATTCTGCTGCTGAAGTTGCTACAGGAGTAAGCTAATAATCTACGAAAAGATCTGCGTAAATACAGTATTACTATCAATGCTATATTCAAAGGCTAACTGCCAAATGTATTGTACTGTCTCATAATGTCCTGACTACATCATACTCTTGGACCTGATGACTCATAAAGCAAACACAAATCCTTTAAACTCAGAGCACACATTCTAATAATGAGACCAGTATTCACAGAGCTATAGACTGTGATCCAAAATTTGCCAGGCCACAAACATAGCCACCAGAGGATCCTGTTACAGTTCTAGGAAGCATTTTTAATGGATTTATTTACAGAAAGAATTCCAGTTCTGATATTTGAAGAAAAGAATGCACAGCCTTCTCCATTTCACTTGTTTGCCATCATATCACTCTCTTACCCCAATCTTTCATTCTTTAGATGTAACAGGACAGTTTAAAAAATGGAGTATAATTTTCCTTGCAAGACACTCCTAGGTACTGAAATCATCTTATTAAAAGAAGGCTTCATCTATATTCTTTATTAACAGAAATCATCTATCTTTAAAAAAATTAAACTGAAAGCAATTCAAAATCTTATTAGAATACAATCAAAATACCTTAGCAACATTTTTACAGCCTATTTCTTCCTCTAAAGCTGCCAGGGCCTCCAGATTGCATTTAAAGTCATAGCAGAACTAGCACCATGGTCAGCTCACTTGCAGTTTTCCTCTTTTGCCTTTTCTTCAAGACTGTTTGCTTTTTCTAAATGGCTATCACCTGAGCATTATCACTCTGCAGGCCTGAATCATTTCAGGCACAAGATACACCTCTAATCCAAAGCAGGAACAAAGGACCTAACATAGGACCTAATTTTGCCCATGACTTTTCTTCCTTTTGTTTGAAAAAAAAATTGCATGGCAAGATCTTCTGCCCCCACTCTTATTGACAGAGAGAAATTCAAAGTATGGAACAACAACCAAAAAAAAGTATAAAAATTATGTTTCTGATGCATTCAAAACTAAAACAGAAAATGCACTGTGTATTTTATGAGCAATGTTGTGATTATACAGGAGTTTAATAGCTACATCAACATTATCAATTCAGGTAAAACAGCCCAGTCCCTTTGCTTTTTTGTTCTAATATAAATATATTGGTACCCTTGGAACAGAGAGCAAGCATGGTACAGTGGTTTGACCATTGTACTATGACCCTGGAGACTAGGATTTAATCCCCCCCCCCCAGGGCATGGAAACCCACTGGGTGATCTTTGGCGCATCACACACACACACAGCTCCAGAAACCCCATGATAGCATCACCTTAGGGTCACCATAAGTTGGAAGCAACATGAAGCAACACAACAAAAACAACCCTTGGCACAACACCTAATACATACATTTGATTGTTTATTGTAATCATTCAGAGTGTGCGACTAGCACCCAAGCAACAAAATCCCTGCACTGAGAACCACAAACAAAGGCAAATCCCTTTCTCTCTAAATGTCAACCATAATTTCTGCTGTACATACACAGCACTTATACCCAGACCACCTTTATCTTCAAAAAATGTTTAACCAAAAGATGAGAACAGCACATGGACTGCTCGTAACAGCCCATCTGAGCTACAATGTTGTCTGTAGTTTGGGAACATAGCTCACTGGTTGAAATCCAATGGTATAGAAAATTATATGTACCTCATAAAAATGTCATCAATCACAGCCTCCCACAACATCTATAGATTATGAAATCAACATGCATGCATTCATCATATGAGGCAGTATATTTATAAGCTAAGCAGTTTGCCATTTCCTGTATCATATAGGAAATCAGTTCTGTCTAAGGTAACTTTAAAGGGTACAGATATCTGTATTTCTTTATAAATTCACGCTCTGCATAGAACACACCTTTCCGTCTCTTCCTGAACATCCATATACCATGATTTGTACATTTTCTCTGTTAATGATATCTGTTTAACATCAGCAAATGGGTGAAATGTATGTTAACAAGCATGAGACTACTCAGAAGATCAAAGCCTGCCTTGGTTTACATTACTTCTTCCCTGAGTTAAATGTTTAAAGGGTTGTTATTCAACCTTCACCCTCTGATCAAGATAAGGAAATCCACACAAAGAAGCATCTTTGACATATTGATCTCTTTATCTGGACTGAGAACTGCAGGTGGATTTGCATCCAGATGCAAATTTCAGCCATCCTTATGTACCTCATTGTTTTCAGTGATATCTGTACAAATTGAGATGCTCATCCCATCCACAGTCTGGCGCAAGTAGGTCTCCTACAACTACACCTAACTAAAACAACATCAAGCAAGCAAGAAAAAATATTTTTCTAAACATACAAGATCACCAGTAGTTCAGTTCTGACACTAATCTAGAATACCATTATCTGAGATCTGCTTCACACACCTATGTACAACTCTGTTTCTCTGTTCACTGTGCTAACAAATGGAAGCTGAGAATATATGAATGGATTTTATTTTTAAAAATTACTCTGAGTTTGATGTTGATAAGATATGGAAGTTCTGCCTGAGGTGTTCTGTGATAGCCGATGAACACATGTGCACTGCCATGATCCTATAGTAATCTAGTTATGCATACAGGGAACAGTTTACCAACAAGAGAGTTTCCAAAATCTGTTTTATGTCCTCATATAAATGTGTAAACGTAAATTTATTGAAATACAACTTCAAACATTATTCAAGTAAATTATCTTTTTTCCTCTTATCTGCCATGTGAAAAAAAATCCACCTCTGCTCATTTTCTCCTCAAAATGACAATCTTATTTCTTGGCCATAGTTCATAACAAGTACACTAACCTCATGGCAAATATTTATTTATATTTTGTATTGAACAAAAATAACAACCATAGCCATACTCCCTTCTGTGAAACTTCTCAAAGCTGATCAGTACTAATGTTTTTAAGGACAACTAATTACAATCTTAGCTAGACCATGGCTGAACTCTTGTCCAGCACAGTTACAGAAATTCTGTATTAGGCAGCTCTTTAACATTCTACAGTTCCATGATTTCTTTTCTAAGCAGAAATGCAAAATACATTGCACAGGACAATGTACAGGAGTTTTAACTGAAGCCAACTAATTCAAAAATAAAAGGAACCAGATACAGTGAACTGTTTGTTCCTTAGAAAATTTGGATGTTGCTGATTTGCAAGTACTTCTGCCAAATACCTACTTCAGAAAAGGAGAAGTGTGTAGGGCACTATTTAAGACCAATTTTGGAAAAGGAAAGTTAAGGTCTTGCTTTTCAGGAGGCATTCCTTACATCAGGGGTTATCTTGATCTTCAGGCACCAAGTATTACGTAAGAAAATGCTGCCACCTTCAGGAAAGGTCCAACACTGAATCAGCATTTATTTGCCGCAAACACGTTTGCTTGAATTGTGACCAAAAAACAAGCAGAAAACAATAAGCTTCCAATGTGCCCAGAGTAAAGCCAGCCAATAAAAGTATTTTGTTTGACCAAGCCCACAACACAACGGAAGGGCCCGAGACACGATGTAACAGGAACATTTCCGTAGTGCCCCAAAGCCCAACCTTCCTCAAGTGCACAGACGTGTTGTTACTCAGCGTACACAAGAGGCGTTATGCATGGCAGGTATTACAACGGCGACAATTGGGGTGGGAGGAGGGGGGAAACTGCAAAATTAACTCTTTCGAGGCACGAGCCGACTGCATTTCACAACAACTGGTCCTTGAGCTGCCAGCCAAACAGGGGTCCTCCTTTCTTCTTTGCACTCCCTCTCCCCCTCTCCTCTCTTTCTCTTCCCGCGCCTTCCCCTGCCAGCCTCTCTCTGCAAATGCCAGTGTGCAAAGGTGCACCTGACAACCAGCTGGCGAGAACTGAGAGGGAAGAGAAGAGCGCGTACGGGGAGGACGCTTCGAAGAGGGCATCGTGCCTACTGAGGGTGGCAGCTGCAGCCCCGGGAAGACGGAAGCGTCAGGCATCGCTCCCTGCGCCTCCAACCGGGCGCACACCGCCGAGGGAGAGGGCAAACCTCTCCCTCTTTCCCTCGTTCTCTCTGTCCTGCCTCCCTCTCCCCTGCTAAGAGCCAGCAATCCGACTAGCCTTCTGCTCGCCCTTCAGGAGTTCACCGGGAGCATCAAGTGGCGCTCCGGGTACGCAAACGCTGCAGCTCGGCTCAGCGATGCGGGTGGCCAGGCGCCTGCTCGGAGCTCGCCAACCACAAATCCCTGACGTGCATCTGTTGCTTAAATAACGGGCGGCGCTTTCTCGGCATAGATGCTCGAGAGCTCCCGGTTTAGTCCAGGCTGCTGGGCCGGGAAGCGGCTCGCAGAAAACGGACTGCAAATCCTAAACTGCGATCTCTCTCTCTCTCTCTCTCTCTCTCTCTCTCTCTCTGTGACACTGCGGGAAACAAGGCCAGGGAGCGTGTCAGGCGGGACAGGGTGAGGGAGCACCCACAAGGTGCGGAGCGATTCCGTTTAAAACAGCTGGGATCCCTTCCAACCCCCTTTTACGCTTCGCATCGTTGCCATCCAAGGCCAACCTCTGCTGCGGCATACTGACATTTTAGAAAGAAAGAAGGAAGGAAAGAAAGAAAGAAAGAAAGAACGAAAGAACGAACGAACGAACACCGGGCAGGTACACAAACCCAAACCAGAGCGACACCGTTTTCAATAGACGGGCTTAAAACCTGCATTTTCTCTACCCTTTTCCGACCAGCACCATTTCTAACCATGACAGGCCAATCGTTGCTGCTTCCAGAAAAAAATAGCGATAAAAACACAGAACACGAACTGAAGTGACTCCTCTTAAATGGGCGGCCTCCCCTTGAGACCCCCCCCATCCTGTCATCCCAGGCCAAACGGCTCGGCAGCAGCACGTTGGTACCGGAGGCTCTGGCGAATCCCCCCTCGGCCTCCCTCCTGCCCCCATCCAGCCGAGTCCACCAGCGCCGCCCTGACACCGAGGCGCTCGGAAGGTGCCCGGCGCTGCTCACGCCGCCAGCCTCCCGCCGCCTCTCTCACCTCGGTGTCGTAGTAGCGCAGGTCCAGGGAGTAAGGGCTGAGCAGGGACTCGTTGAGGATCTGCTCCATGGCCAGCTGCATGGCCGGCAGGACCCCCCGGCCGATCGTGCCCTTCTCCACCGAGTCGCTGAGCGGCATCAAGCCCATGATGGCGATGGGGGTGGTGGCGGCGTTGGCGTTGGGGGGCAAGCCCGCCAGCCCCCGAGAGTTGCTCCGCGCCCAAGCCAGGGAGACCAGCAGCGGCAGCAGCAGCAGCGGCGGCGGCGGGGACAGGAGCCAGGCGGAGGGGCTGGCCGCGCTCGGCCTCCGGGGCAAGGCGGGCATCCTGCGGAGGAGGTCCGAGGGGCGATAGGACGAGGGCGTCCGCTGCCCTCCGCCCGGCGACGGCACCGGCAGCGAGGAGAGGAAGGGGCGCGCACGCTGCGGCCCCCCCGGCTCTAATCCTCCTGGCAATGGCGCCTGCTCCTTCCTCGGGGCTGCCAAATGGAACCACGAGCAGAAGCGGCAGCAGCCACGGCAACGGAGCTGCCGCCCCCCCTTCGCACCCACCCCCGGTCCGAAAACACGGAGGGCGCCTCCTCAGCCCCTCATTCAGCCCCCCAGCCAGGCAGGGCGAGGGCGCTCGCAGGCTTGCGGTGGTCGGCTCAAACGCGAGAAGGGATGAGGGGAACCGCGGAGGGCGAGCGCGGGCGGGCGGGCCGGCGGGGGGTCCTCAATCCTTCCCCAAGGCTGGGGAGGCTAGCGGTGCCGCATTCCCCCGGAGTCCTCCCGCCACGGTGCTCCTGGCGGCCACCGCTGCAAACAGACACCACGCCGCGCCACACGGCGGGCAGAGAGTGGCGCGCACGGCCCGCCGAAAGAGGGGAGAAAACGGCAAGGGCGGCGCGCGGCTCCCGAATGCAGCAGGCGAGAGTCTCCTCGCGTGCCCGCCCAAATCTCTGCCACCCTCCGGCGGCGGCGGCGGCGGCGGCGGCCCCGGCTCCTTGGCTTTGCTCGCTCGCTCGCTCGCGTCCTTCCTTCCTTCCCGAGAGAGGGCTTGTTTGTGTGATGCTGCTCGGGATTGTCCTTCGCTCCGCTGCCACGGAGGAGGCGACGCGCACACACACGAGCACGAGATGCGAGGAGGAGATGCAGGGTTCGGGCACGTCCAAGAGCCCATTGGAAAGGGGGGAGGGGGGGAGGGAGGGAGGGAGAGAGAAGAGGGCCTCTGGGGAAGGCGGGAAGGAGCGGCTGAGGCGCGCCTTTGCCTTCGCCCAGGGTTGGTGCGGTCAGGTTATCCCAGTCTCTCTCTCTCTCTCTCTCTCTCTCTCTCTGTCTCTCTCTCACACACACACACACACATACACACTGGGGCTGGATTTTAATTTAGGGGTGACATCTGAGGGGCGTCTGCGTTCATCTTCTGGGGAAAGGGCCCTCTCTCTGGTTTTGTGACCCCAGGGACAAGGCAAACGGCTCTTTAGCTTCCACCGAGCCGGAGGGGGGGGGGGGATTGTTTGTTTGTTCATTTGCGTGCTTGCCTTACTTGAGAAAAAACGCGAAGGTGTGAAGGCCAATACTTTCTATTCCAGGGAGGAACACCTTCCCGAGCCAAACGCAGACACCTATTGTGGTCCCACAGAAAAAGAGCTGCCTTTCTTTCCTCCCCCTCAATGCACTTTTTTTTTTTTTTTTTTTTTTTGCAACAGGTAACAAAATCAGAAGGTAAATCAAACCCCAGGTGAGACAGTGAGATTTGGTGTGGGTCGCCTTGAGTCTCGTTTGGCCAGCAGCCGCTCTCCCAGGTCTGTCATCAGAGAGCCGTTCAAATTAAGACAGATGATGGGGCTTGCGTCTCCTAATGCACTCTGTTGTGGAACTAATGTCCCTCCAATGTGTCATCATTGGTGAAGTGTCTTTGGCCGGGCCTACACACTAAGTGAGTGCCTCTCAGCCAAACACCATTATGTACTATGGTCCGCCTGCCAGCCTCTCTTTTGGTTTTTGAAGGAAAACTCTGTGGCTTCTGTGGTTTCTGCAAAACGGCAAGCACGGAAGCAGAAGAACAAGCCTCCTGCCATTCAAGGTGCACAGCACTTGAGACTGGCACAATTGTTGTGTCTCCCAGAACAGAAAAATCTCACAAGCAGTGGCATCACTGGGGGGGGGGTACGGGCTGCACTAGATACACTATCGGGGGGGAGTGACACCAAAATGTCTCTCCTTGCCTTTTGATTACTAAAAAATGATGAATACTTCCTCCCCACCAGACACGTGTGTGCTTGGCTTCTGCTGAGCCCATTCACAGGTACAGTGGGGTGGAGGAGAGGCAGCAAGGGGGCTAAGTGTATGCACAAGGCCCTGCCATGGATTAGCTGGAGGGGGCTTCTTGCCTTACTGCCATCACCCTCTTTTCATGCTTTTGGTGGGCTGGGCCCTGATGGGCAGCCCAAGAGGTGGCTGCGACATTGGACTGTCAGCGCAGACAACATGGTGGTGCTCACCAGGGACAGCCTAGTTGCCGTGGTGGTAAGCAGAAGTTGGGGGAGACAGTCTCTTTCTCTCCCTCCCCGAGACTCCACTGCCATGGCAACATGCGCTCCCTGCCCTTCCGCTGTCTCCTAGTGCAGGGTGTCCGGGAAGCCATTGTTGCCAACTGTGGACTCTCCTTGCCACCCAAGGCTTTCAGGAATGATGTGAGTGGTGGGAAGGAAGGAGGGGGTTGCAGTGTGTGTGTGTGTGTGTGTGTGACACCATGAGTTAATGCACTGGATGACATCAACCCTAGTGATGCCACTGCAAGCACTTCATCCCCTTCCCCGGCAGTTAGAACATAACAATAATTAATGAAATAGAGGAACTTGCTTTCTGTTCATGACTCCATAGACCAGCTGACTGAGGCAATCACTGTTCTCTGCCCAAAAGTACTGCTGGGCTTGCCAAACACACAAAACTCCTGGTAAGCTGATTTCTACTTGGTGGGAGAAAAGTTGTGCAAGTAAATAACAATGCATTTTGTTAAGCTTAGAGAGTGTGGGATGCATCTTTGCACAAATTAGTCCTCATTTCCACAGGAACTATACACATCCCCTCCATTAAAAGGCTAACGCATTATGGCCTGATGAAGGCAAATGCATTTATTGTGGAAAAAACTGTTGTGATCTACAACCCATTTTACTCCTCAGAATTATATCACACTATCCTTTGTAAGGGATATTGCATGAGTTCAGCATATTGCTGCTATTTTCTGGAAAAGTTCCTTGCTCCTGCTCTATAGAATGTAGCCCAAGAGAGACTTTCTTCAACCATCACCCTCAAGCTGGGTTGGACTGCAGTTCCTATTACCCCCAACAAACATGACCAAGACAGTTGCCATCCTAGACATGGGGAGGGTACCAGATTAAGTAAGCCTGCCTTCACAAATAGCATCATCCCTAGCAATAAGTGTCCACTAATGGGTCTTAACTAATGCACCTCATTTTTTATTTATAGTGGTAGTGCTGTGCAAATGTATGTTGACTCATGGTTTTTGCTCCATTTCCAGACATCTTTAAAACGGTATCACAGATGCATTCTTGTTTCAGTACTATGTCATCATTCTACTAACTGCATTTAAAATGCCCATGGATGCATTGGAACAAAAAAGAGTGATGTTGGTTTAAAAGGGATAGCACTGGGGCAACAGTGGGATATAATGGGGAGAGACTAGGATTATGAGATTTTTAAAATGAGGGGGAAAGCATAATATGGAATAGAAAAATGCCAAAATGAGAGTGGGGACAATGCACGCAAGGAATGTATTTGGTAAGAACCAGGAATAACAAATGTGTTAAGTCAAGAAATCTTATTTTGGAAGACCACAGTGTCTGACAGGCAACAGGCTAAATCCTATAGGCTTACCTAGAGTGAGCTATTGTAATCAATAGGACTATTATTCATGTCAATTCTAGTATATTCTAGACAGAAATCAGGATTACATTTAACCCAATGCAATCCAAAAAGAAAAACAGAGTAGTTGGCTTGACACAAATGATCAACCTGATGAGGTTTCTTGTATTTAAGCCATTTTAATGTTTGTTTTATCCTCATGATATATTTTTAGTGGAGTCATATGCAAGTTGCTCATAATTTCTGCTGGATCAAAGAGTTAATTCAGCATATATGTAGGGAAAATAAGGAGCACCAAACAAAAGGCAGGCACCTTCCCAGTGCCTGTCTTCATGAATTAATGCTTCAAAAAGCAGTGACTGATGAGCTATTACCAAGAGAGAACAAAGTATTGACAGTTGCAACAGACATCTTTTTGTGAAGAAGGGTGATTCTGCTTAGAGTAAGTGTTTACCAAGAGTTGGATTAAAGGAAGATGGGGGAGAACTTTTTAGAGGATGAGTAATGACTTTTGAATCTCATCTGATAAAGGTGATTAAAGGTGACTGTCAAGAACAGTAAAATATAGTTTGGGACAGATCATGATCTATCCCAATGAGGACGAAAAAAGAACTTTGCTTTCTCAATGGTATCATTCAAAAGCCGTAGCAAAGAAAGAAAAAAAACCCATCAGCCTTTAATATAATAGCACATGGCACACTAATGCAGAAGTTATGGGAAGCTGCTGTTGTTCCTTAGCCTTTATTTTGATCAAGGGGACTGATATTTCAAAGAAGAATTATGTCTATTGGTCCTGTCATTTAACATCTTTGCAGCTTTGAGGAACACTATGTATGTAGTCAAAATTATTTCACAACAGACTAACAAAGTCAAAGAATACTTATCACCAAAAGGACCAATATGTATAACAAAATTATACATAACTGGGATTTAATGAAGGCCATCCAAATGTTAACTTTAAGTGAGATGCATAGCAGGGGTGGGCAAGTGCATATCCCCCTGTTGTGGCTGTTTTTGTGGCCTTTGACTTCTTTACACTTCTTGGACCACCCTTTTTCTGCCCCCCACCCAAAATTTGGCTGTCCTGAAAGCCTCCAAGAGAGACAATTCACCTTTTAAAGACACTGTAGGACCCCTCCCTGCACTGCTTAAGGTTAAAAAAAACACAAGTGTTTCAAAATGAGAAGTGAACCTGGCCACCCCCAGTTTTGTAAGTTGACTCTGTCAGTTTTGGCAGTCTTTGTCAAATTAACCCCCAGGCTCACTTTATTGCCCAGCACTGATATATAGAGATGGATCTAGGTTTGTAACTCCATGAATAGAAGCGTTTCTTCCATACAAAAATGACACCAGAATCTGATGGAGGCTCCCTGCGGACAAGGGGGTGGGAAGGTGATCTTAATCGACTCCCCTTTTCCCCTCAGTCCTCTGCTTCCACTAAGTTTCAGTACTGAGAACTCTGCTGTGTGCTGTACTTGATCTAATCTCTAGAAAATTATACTTGGTATGTCCATGTAGGGAGACCAAATGACTACATACAATTTTCTTTGACTGTCAAGCCAAGTGTTTATGTATTTTTATTCATATAGAAGTCATTTTACAAAATTAATTTCTTACTCATACTTACTTTATGGTTGATGTTAGAGCATTTCTGTCTCATTTTCAGGAGGAAACTTCCCAGACCAGCTCACATAAGATGAAAAAGAAGTAAGTAAATAAATAAAACAGCCCCTGCCCATGAGCTTACCATTAAAAAGACGCTATGCTAAAATTAAAGGGACTTGGAAGATAGATGAAAGCAGGCAAACTTGGGCAACAGTTCTGGAGAAGGTTATGCCAGAAGTTTATCCTTCTAAACCATTCTCAGTGCAAGACCATTAAATGAATAATTTCTGTGCTTCGAAACAGCCAGAATTTCTTTGTTACAGATAATATGGCTACTTTCGCCGTTAGACAAATGGACTCAAGGGCTATTCATTAGACTTCCTTGGACTGATGGTGACCTAGAGAGAGGAGGGAGAATTTGAAATTAATCTGTTTTTGCTTTATTTCTGTAACTTAAATTGTATCTAGAAAAATACATTTAAAATATGGTGTAAAGGTTCAGGAATAAGTTCTATAGAGATCTGAATAGTAAACCTGTCCTAAAATATTTTGCAATCATACTACTTTGCCATGATTCAACAGAAAATTTGAAGCAACATTCCTAGATAAACTTTTGATGCACACAAATGTAACTTCTCAAAAGATTGGTCTCAGTTGTTTCTCGTAATTAAAAGAACAAATATTAACAAGTTAATTATTAAAGCTGCATCAATGATAATATTCATCAAATTGTATTGTATCAGTCTATTTATTCATTGCATCAAAAAAGTACACATATTATACATGCATAAACGCATTGAGAGGCTACTCTACAAGCATTGTTCCAGAGCAAGTTATTAATGCCAAATCAAATGTGCAAAGATTTCATTTCAGATAACTCTACAGAATGTTAGCTCTCTGACTATACTCTGCTAGAGTGTTTTATCAAATTACAGCGAAGTCTGCTCTAGGGAATTGGCTGAAAGCTCATCACATTTGTTTTAAATCAGACAAAGAAAAAGGGGACATGAATTTTGAATCACGGCCTTTCAATCTCTTCCATTTGCAGTCCACACAGGAAAAAAACTCTTGTCACTTCATCATTCACACAATAAATCTGTAAGGCTATAAAATACTGTGTGTGATTAAAAGCTATTAAAAGTGTAACATTCTTGTAATTTTAATGGGATCTTTAACTGAGATCAGTGAGAACTTTCAGGTAAATATATATAGGACTACTTCAGAGGATGGAACTGGGAAAACCACATCTGAGTATTCTTTGCCTAAGAAAAGCCTATGAAAAATTCATAGAGTTGCCATAAGTTGACAGGTAATTTGAAGGTGTGTACACGTGCATGTGCGCACACACATACACACACTTGTGCCAGTAATCTTAAGCTTTTTTTTAGTTTTAGTTCTTAATAAAATGGTGTTCTAACGAAACTGCTATGGTCTTCACTGAAGACAGAAACTCCTTTTTAATGAAAGTAACAATACTTTATGTAAATAAATGGGACAAGCAAGAGGAAGGGTATAATTTTATGTAAACATATATGAAGAATGTTATGAATTGTTCCTGGAGTCATGAATATTTTTTTCCCTCAGAATGATCCTATATCTTCACCATTTAGTAGATGCAAGTTGAAGCAGCGATGTGCTTTTGAATGGCCTCCAAAAATACAAAACCACAAACATGGATCATGGGACTGTTGGTCACATTTGTGTGTTACAGTGCTTTTCAGCTGAGTTCATTCATATGCACAGCTGCAAGATGTTTAAGTATCTTGCAGTCAACCCATGTAAGGGAGAGTTGGAGATGCTGGTAAGTGCACTCACCATTATTTTATTCAAAGATGCAGTCTTGATCTCATCCCAGCACTGACCTTGGCATAACCCATCCTGCTTCTGCATCCTTAGAACAAAAGCTAGCCGTGCAAAATGCAAACTGTCTGACTGATATGATGTTCCAAGTTCACTCCCACCCTAGCATCCATGCACACACCTCTTCCTAGAGCAGTTTTCTACAGTATTTTAAAACTACTGGTCATGGGTTTTTGCTTGAGGAACCAAAACAAAAAAAGGGAAGTGAATGTGCATTCAAGCTGCACTTTCAAAGTATGCTCCAATGAAAATATTTTAAATAAAAACAAGTCTATAAATATTTTAAATAAAACAAGTGCAATCTATAAGACAATGTTGCAGTGTAGGGTGTTCCTCTTTAATATTCCAGTCAGCTGGTTATGCCATCCTCTGAAATACAAATTTCATTTCCCTTTCCCACCACTTGCAATAGTGCAGCAGTCCAAAGCCACTGTGGGCATGCTGTCCTCCTTGGGATTTTCTCTTCCCTGAGAAATTCCCCAATCTAAAGCTGGAAAGGTGCTTCTACAAGCCTCCTCCCTCCACAAGGATGATGACACCTTTTGTCTTCTGTGTGATTTGAACTACAGTGCTTCGGGATAGACACTGGGATCACCATTGGAGGAGGATGATGATGATGTAGGAAGAGGAAGAGGAAAAGGAAGAGAAGACCGAATCAGCATAAAATTAATTGGCCTGTATATCTATCAAACAGAGCATAGAGACATTTGGTAGAAGGAGCCAGATTCAGGATATGGGAAGAATAAGAGCAGCTGCTTCTGGTTTTAATGTGTCATCACCTATAAAATGCAGGACTGCTGCTTAAGTTTGACTACCTTCTTCCACATTCCCAGTCATTTTAACTTTGGTATAATGTCTTTTTTATTGTAAGCGTGTAACCAAGTGGTGTCTCATTTGTTTTTAATCTTAATTGAGCTGGTCCAGAAGTCTTTCCACTGAAAAATAAAGCAGAAATGCTTAAAATAAAACAAAATCACACAGCCCAGATGATGTACTTTGTTGTTTGCCGTCAAGTCAGCTTGAATTTACAGTGATCATATGAACAAGAGCTCTCCAAGAGCCCCCATCATAAACAGGTCTTGCAGACTCAGAGCCAAGCCTTCCTTGATTGACTCAATCCATCTTTTAATGCGGTCTTATGGTATTACACCCACCCATCCACCCCACATACATGCATATAGTATCTGTCTTATTTACTCCCTATTGCTCATCTTGTTCCCACTGCACACAGCATGCTTCTCCCATCAAATGTTTCTTTGTTCTCAGATTCTACAGATTCTCCACACATCACTGTATGGGAGCATTTTCAGTGCTGCTTTAATTGATCCTAGTCTGCAGAAGACATACAAATATGAAGAGAAACAAATCATGCAACTGAAAAAGTCACTGTTCGCACAAAATCTCTCTTTTCTTTCTTTTCCCCCTTTCTCTTGATATATTTGTAGAATATATAGTATATCTGAAAACTTTTGAAAGAAATGTTATCACCTACCTACCCGCACAAAATCTCACTATACATGGGTCCTTTTTTGTGTGTGTCATTTCAATATTTAAAACTGTAGTTATTTCACGTGCACATTTCAGGCACAGATGTAGTGCTTTGGTACCAACAACTGTTCTCCATCTGATTATGTCCCACAGTTTCCATGGCCTGCTGCTTCCTATCAAGAGCACAGGTATTGAGAAACCCTGGCAAAGCATACTGTTAGGGAGCAGGTGTCTTGCTAAATGCCAACCTCCTTATGGTCCCAGTGGATGAAGAGATACACCTGCCTGTTACAACTTTACCTATCACATGAAGCAGGCTGTTGTAATAGATATTATATGATTATATGGTATAGGAAATCATTTTTATTGTTTGCTTATTTATTTATGCTTTAGAACTAGTTCTGTCACCTCTTCACCTCTCCACATTGGTGTCTTTCATACAAGATCTATTTTATATGAAGAGGCAAGGGACCCTTTTTGGCTGGAGTGAATTCTCATTTGGGAAGAGTCTCAGGGGCTGCAGGCTAGCCGTGGGTGGGGCTAATGGCAGAGGACAGGGCCAGGGCAAACCGTATCAGTTTGTCTCAGTGTGACAGCTTTTAAAGCATGCAAAATTTTCCCACTCTGCAAGGCAGAGTTCATCTTCCATGGACAGCATTTGCACCATGCAAAATATCTCCTGACACACCAAGGCTCACGTGCCACACAAAATCTTCCCACTCTCCAGACTGGAGCACGTACTCAATGTCACATCTTCAAGGAATACAAAATACAGCTCACACTACTGCAAAACCTTTCCAGACTCTAAGCACTTTGTTATTACTGATGGAAATGAGGACAAAAGAAACAGTGCAGGTCAGGTGAGGAAGCTTCACTGTCCTAAATAGTGCTAAACTCAGGAAGTTCCCCTTCTCTGTCCTAATTTCTCAGCATCACAAGACAAAATTCTCTAAATTTTTTTGTCAAATTCTCTCCAGAGAGATGTCTCCAAAAGAGTTACTTACATGAGCCATAGCTAATGTCTACTTTGCTGATCTGGGTTGTTGTTGCTGTTGTTCCTGATTTGGGATACTGGATCAGTAAATGCTACTCTTTCAGTCTGATTAGTCATCTGCAAATGAGAAACTCTCCAGCCAAATTGTAACGATTACATAAAGTTGGAAGCTAGCTTCAAATATTACCAAGTGGGGACTTAGAACTGTTCCAACATAGGGCTCCAGCCTTACAGATCCCAAACATCCTTTCTTTATACTATGATGTAATATGGGACTGGCTGACAGTTTTGATCCTAAGCACATGATTACCATACAGTAGGAATGGGATAGGGTATGTATGGAAGGGTTCTGGAAATGGAAAAACAAAGTATGTCCCTTCTTCATCTCCTCTCATTTCATACTTTCACAGATAACCATGGGATGGTGGATTCTAGCATCATAACATACGTCCATAACCCTACTTTCAAGGCTGCTATACTACGCTGGGAGGAATGGGGAGATTCCTGGAGAGCAAGAAGGTGAAAGGCACTCCTTTTTCTTTCCCTCACTTTCTGAGGCTTTCCTGAACAGTCCAGGGAGGTAAGTTTTTTAACCTCATTGTGCACATCTTCAGTACCAAGGCACTTAACTAAATTCTGACATGCTTTGTTCTTGTTTTGTTTTGTCTGTATGTATGTGTGTGTGCACATGTGACATCTCCAAAGCTGGGGATGAGTAAGAAAGCTAACAGTGCTGCAGTTTCAGAGCTGAAGCACTTGCTTTTTGCATGCATATGTTCTCCTGGTGGAATATTCTCATTAGGTCCAGTAAGCACGTTTTCTCTATGGAGAATGAAGCCCGTTTGCCTAGAGCAGCTGAGGGAAATACAGCCCATAACCAACCATTGTGTGTCATCTCCTTCTCTGTTTGCTGTTAATGCAGTTATATCCAAGAGGGTAGCTGCATTTCTGGGACCTGATCCTGTGTGGCTGATCTGTGAAACAGATGATCATGTGACATATTTCTAAATTCCCTGTGCTTGAATGGTGCGTCTGTATACAAAACTGGCCAACCTGTCTGAAATGTTTCTCCCTAATCCAATATTTATTAAATGATTGTTTCTCTAGTTGCCTTCTTAGTCACATGAGCATTTGTAGAGAATCTATTTTTCATTCCTTTTTTTAACTCCACTCCAGCACTTGAACACTATTTCCATACTATTTACTAGAAGTTGCTTGAGAACAGAGCTGGTCGATTTTTTGTTCTGCCTTTCTCTATTTTTCTTTTAACAGATATCCTTCAACATTCTGTAGGTTTTAAAAACTCAACAGGTCCTTGTCAGGTCATTTTATGAAGCGTATTAAAATGTTTTTTTTTTAATTTTTAAAATAATATAATTCTGCATAAGTAAGATGTCTAAGGATGCAAAAACTGCTCCTGTATTTTCTCAGTAGAGCAAGTTCTCTTTCAGATAAGTAAAATGCATGACATTGAAATGAATACATGAAGCATGCAACCAAATCATGTCATGTGGGATGCTCATGTTTCAGTTAACAACCATGCAATTTTTCAGGATACTATACTGCTGTTTTCTGCCCTCCCAGTTATCCCTCCCTACCCCATCCCAAAACAATCCACTAAAATTCTGATGACTGAACATACTTCCTTGGTGCTTGAGTTGGCTGTGCTTGGATTCCCCTCATCAAGCTTTATTTTGTGACACTTCTGCACACGTTTGAAGTTTTAGATCCATACCTGCTGAATGCATTTACTATCACTATATGGGATGATAATCTTATTCAAGAATCAAAGAGATCCACATACCTAGGGCTGTAATTTTATGCACATTTATTTGGCAGTAAGCTTACAGAACTCTAAGTCCCACTATCATCAATCTCTAGCTCACTATGGACTACAGTGAGTGGCTGACTGAAAGCATCAATTTACGATTTCAGACAAGTTTTTTTCCTAAGCATACCTAGACACAAGGACTGAACCTAGAACCTTCTTCATATAAGCATGTGTCTACTACTGAGCGATATCTTTCCTTATGTATTTATTTATCAATTTCTAAATTCAGTGTATTTTTTCATACTTGCAAACTCATCATCATCATTATCCTCACTTTTCCCCAAAGTTGAGAATCAAGGCAGCCTTAAAACAGAGATGAAAGCTCACACAAAGATGTAGGTAAAATCATAACAAAAAGGTATTGTTAAATGACAATGAAACTATCCACAAAATAAAAACTTTGGAATCCTTTAAAAGACATAGGATGAAACTCACTACAGTGGCACTCTATTAAAAGCCCTTGTTGCAGTCATACCATCAGAACATTTTAAAAAATATTGTAGGTAATGTCATATCTGATCTTGGAACCTAAGCAGGATCAGTCTTGATTAGTACTTGGATGGGAGATCACGAATGAATACCTGGTACTATACACTGTATTTCAGAGGAAAGAACTGGCAAAACTACCTCTGAGGATTCCTTACCCTTTGAAATTCATGGAGTCACCCGTAAGTTGACAGGCAAATTGAAGGCATGTACATACACACCATGTCCACTGCATCTAGGTCCACAAAAGACACAGTTGCAAGGGCTGCCTACAAGATTCAAGGCCTCCCTCTACACATACTCTACCATTATAGAACATATTATATTTGTCTGTTAAAAAAAAATATGCTGCCCACAACAACTGACATCCAGAGTGGCCAGAAAATGATCAGAACAAAATAAATTTTATGAATGAAGCGGGCAGAATGCACAAACACCAACAATGAAAATAAGTCCCATTGAAAAGGAGTCATTACAAGCTGTATTAAAAAATATTTGAAAAAATTACAAAAAAAATCAGTCATACCCCCAAGTGTCCAAATAAACAGGGTAGATACTGCCTGTTGTCTATAAGATAACACTGAAGGTGCGACCGCAGCAAGAACCCTGATTCTTACAGCCAACTGCCTAATCATTCCTTTAAGTAGCTAGGAGAAAGCACATGATCAGAAAATAAGTGCTCAGGATTCCTCCTTCCTCTTATCAATGACATAAATACCCTAATTTTAGCTTTTGGTTTTATCCAGGTAGATGTATATCAGTAGAAGAAATCATGAGACCCTCCAAATGTTGTTGGACTATAGCTCCCAGCATACCTTATCATTGACTATGCTGGCTAGGGCAGATACAGAAAAAGAAAATTGGCAGGCAAGATGGCATTTCTCATTTTACTTTCAGCATCCTAAACTTGGCTATAGGTTCACCTTAGGGTCTCCCCAAATCAGAAAATTGAAGGCATACACCACCAACAACACTAGCTTCAGCAAGTGAGGCTCTTGCAATGCTGAACAATAAATCAGCAAATATTTTATTGGTTTTTGAATCAGTTATATTGAAATAACACACAGTTCCAAAAATTCTTATATATACCCCAAACATGAATGATTGTTTCCAATCTCTGCACATCACGATAAGGGACATCAATATTTATAAAACAACTAAACAATAATAATCATAGTTTTAAATGGTTTCTGAGATCACATGATCACAGGAATTTCAAATATAAAGGGAAGAAAAACTCCCAAAAATATCATACAGAATAAGGTGACATAAATATTAAGGCACCTAAGCAGATACCAAAGTACTCTGCAATTTTATCACACATTTTCTTAACAATACATTTGTCCGTTACTATATGAGCAGAACTAAACAGAACATTTCTTTGAACAGAAAAGTAACAAAATTGACATACATTCTTAGCACTGAAAAACTCTTGCTATGTGGTCTTACTTACACTATTTCTATATTTTCAGTTTCACTTCAGACGCCACTCCCATGCTTTTAAGTTTCTGTGTTCCCATCAAGCATAGCTGAAATTAATTAATTTTCTTCTATCCTGCCCAATAAAAACTAAGTGTGAAAATATATTTGGCCACCTGCTAACAAGTCAAGAACCAGTGTCAAGAAAATAGTCTCTTTCACAAGAGCAATGCAATTCATTCTTTGTGCACATTAACATTAAATAATGTCAAAGCTAACCCTTCAATGCTTTATCTGAAGCCCACTTCAAGCCACAGTGAACTACAGATTAACCATGGTTGGAGAAGGGAAAAATTAGTCAAAAGAAAGTAAAGGCTATGAGGGAAAATACGTATTCATGATTCCACATTTCACGAGGAATGCTGCACTCTCTCTCAGTTGTTGACTGGAAAAGCTGAAAGACAAATGCTGTGCTTCTTTTATGCAAGGAACAATGCAGTATTGAGCAACTGCATACGGACATTGTTCCCAGCCCCCCATTAACACTCCCAAGTTGTCAACTACAGTACAAAGAAGTATGAGATGACAGCTTGATCTCTGAAAACTGACGATACAGCCATTTTGCTGCTCTTAAGCTCTTACAATGTTGATTAATTCTTTAACAAGAGAGTACACACTCCCAATTAAACAACACACCAACACACACAAAATGCTTCATGATTCACTGAAGTTACAGTTACTGCAAAATGAGGAAAACGCATCACTTATTGGGTTTAAACTATCAACCAAAATGTCTGTTCTGGGACAACTATCTGCAGTAAAGAAAACACAGTGCTGTGAAGTATTTCACACACCACACTATATTTCTTTTTCTGCCATGTAGATGTGCAGTTTTATTAGGGTCAAGTGGTTAGTAAGCATAATATTGGTCTAAAGGATACACTCACTGAGGGGTCAAAATGTCCAAAACGCTTAAAAATCCCTTTATATGGAAGTATCAGACATGGGTGAATTAGTATGTTTGCAGCACTGTAGAGTACATGGGACAAAAGCTGGCCACTGAAGTTTATTCTAAATTATTGGATTCCTAAACATCATGTTGTTATGTTAGCGACACTGGGTATAGACATGTCACTTTTGTTTTGTAGACATCAGTGACTACATGCTGGCTGGGCATGGAAATATCTTGTTTTGCATTCCAAACAATTTCATATTGAGAAGACATATTGAAGGACAAACGCCACAAAATGGGCATCCTGGACAAAAACTGGGATAAATCCAATTGCTACTTCAGTTGCTGGCCAACCCATGAAATGATGAGACCACACAACAAAGTTTGGGTTAAACACAGGCAATTTTATTTAAACTATTGCCTGTTTAACTTGAGAACTGAAGAATGCAATAAGGGGGGGGGGCCTAATGCGGGAGCTGCTGGGGTAAAAGGTCTTTCTGGGACCTCTCCCCCAGCTTCCCTTGGGTGAGATACTGGGTCCCAAGGCGAATCCATGAGGTTGGGTTCTGACCTTGGCCAATCCTTTTCTGGAATGTGGGCCTAAAGAAATAGCTCTCCTTGTCAAAAGACCCTAAGTGAGGGCAGAACCCTTCATCCACCTCAAAGACCTTCTCCTTTGCTGCCCCCCCCCCGTGTCTTGGGACATGTGGAGGGAGCTCGAGGCTTATCCTTCACCAAATGAGTGCCATAGGTACTCACCAAAACCCTAATTACCCCACCCCCATTACCTGCAATCGAGAACCTATTTAAGACACAATTTAAGACGCAAGCTTTGCCCCCACCCCGTGACTCCCGTGGTGACGCCAGAAGTGGCCTCAGATCCGTGTGAGGCCAGCAAAGGTGCCTCACCACCACCACCCCGATGCTGCGCAGCAGATGGAGGGGGAAGCGAATTAGAGTAGATCCACTGAATCAACTAGATTTTCCTCATTTTTGACTTAACATTCAGCAACTGATTCAATGGCTCTACTTTATTTGGGACTAGCAGTTGGATTTATGCTTTTGTGCTTTGAGGTAGGTTTGTTTAAGCAACAGTGCCTTATAGTTTTTGTGTACTTTAAAATACAGTAATTGCTTTAAAACTAGACTGAAATCTTTTATTGTCTGAGCTGTTGGGGACAAAGTACCTCCTATACCTCAGCCATATGAAATGAAGGCACAACATCCATTCTCTTTTGCCAGGCATCCAGAGGAGATGATGTGCAGTGGAGGGAGTGGAGGGAAAGGAAATGCTCAGACTCTTCTCTTCTAGATCATCCCATCCTCAACTGCTCTTGTGTCAACAAGACTCCAGTCTTAGGTTTGTGAGGTAACAAAACATCAGGAACACTTCTTGGGAAGGAACATTTCAAAGGGCCAGTGACTGGCAAGACAATATTTCAAACCTTGCCTTTTCTTCTCTGATATCTATTTCCGTTTCCTGAAGGTGCTTTGTCACAAAGAGGACTTCATTGCATGTGGCTTCAGTACAACATGCACTTTTCCCCTTAGCATGCCTGCTTTGCAAGTGCTCCTCCCCTTCCCCAATAAATAATGTCACCTTTAGAAGTAGAGCCTAATACATATAGTTCAGTAAAACTGCTAAATAAAGCTTACAGTAGGTGCTTTATTTTTAAAGATTAGTTAAAATAACTAAATGATTTGCTATTCTAGTTTGTAATGCGCCATGACACAGCATTATCATTTGAAATCTTATCATATTATGATGATCTATATTCCTAATACTTTCCAGTAGGTACTATCTGTGCAGTTTTCCACTGTTCATGCAAGCGTACTGCTCCCTAAGCTGTCAGATACAGATACAAACAAATCTGCATAGAATTGGTAGAACAATCACACGTTTCACAACATAATTTAGTGTAATCTTATATATTTATTTCAGTATCTCCTAGAAGGCACCAGGGCAGAATGTTTCAGTAAAAAAATAAATATCTAAGCTATTGTCAAATATTGTGCAACTACTTGCATTCCGTTACCATTTTCAACAGGCTTATAAAAATATTTGATCTTTGGGGAAAACCTGGAAAAATATTTCTGAAAATTTATATAGCTGCCAAATGCATGCAGAGAAATCTGTAGCCATCAAATAAAACTGGCTGGTATTCCAAATGGTGTGGGGGACCATAGATGAGGATGCTTCATCTGCATATGAGAAATTTTCTTGCTTCAGTTCCAAAGATGATCTCAATCAAACCAAAAAACAGGATTTCAGTATCAACTTTTTTCTTTGAAAAACCACTTCTGGTATTCTGAATTGGAACATGGTCGCAATAAAGGTGCTGGATTGCCATTGTAAGCATTAGATTCAGCTTGTAGGCACTTTAGGGTCTGCATATGAACGAATGTCCCATCCTGCAACAGACAACAGGGAATAGTTTAGCATTTATGGCAAAGAAAGAGTAATCATATTTAAAAAGTTAAATTTAAGTGTCCATTTAAAAGTTAAGAAATTGCTTAGAAAAATCCATGATGTTCCAATGTTTTATTAGTCTGATGGAACCACAAAAGACAGACAAGGAGGAGTAGAATTCAATCTAAATAATTTGTATGGATTCAGAATCTGAAAGATTTGGCAATCATATTTCAGTTAGGTTCTTTGTCTTTGGCAAATGAATTGTAATAAATTGTAATATTATAAAATGGAACTGCTTTTGTTGAAAGTCACAGAACCTGTATTTCACTTCTGCCAATTAGTGGTGAATCTGGAACAGAGTTTTGGCAAAACTATTTTATTCATATTCAACATTGAGCTCAGAATTCAGGTATTAAGATTATGAAATTTCTGCAAAAAATGTTTATATCGCAACCTAGCTGAGGCAGCCTGTACCAGGACAGTACCAACTAGAGCTGCAGTAACCACTTTGGCAGCTATCAGGAAATCTTCTCAACACCTTGTTGCATACATGTATCTCACTCCTTTTATGTATGGGTTTCTGGAGAATAAGGGGACTATACTTTTGAATGTTCTACTTCTCACATCCTATGAAAATCCTCATTTTGCTTAAATGCCTTGGCAGAAATTTCAAAGAAGGGCTGAGAAGTTTTAGGCACTGAATGACCTACCCAGAGAAGCAATGCACTTAGTTGGAACTGTTATCCCAACATTCAAGAAAGCAGTTCAGTTTGAAGTCCACTGGGGACAGCCTACCCCATCCACATTCCAGCCCAGTCTTTTTATTTGTACTGTACAGCCTGATACGGTTAGCATCCTTACCTCTCTAAGGAGAAATTTCTGATTTTCAGGAATGTTCCGGAAATCATCTTGACACAAATACATTTTCAAATAATCAGTTCCCGGATCAACAGCTGCACAGATTTCAGGATGTCGTGTATTATAACGTATTTCATGGTGGGAGGTGTATTCAAAAAACTGGAAACCACCAAAAAAAAAGGAAGAAACAACCATTACGAGACCAAAAAATATTGTAGATACCAATGGACATTATAAATTATGACATATATTATAGAACAAGTCTTCAGCAACTTTGTAGTCTCTCAGAATAGTAGTTAAACTGAAGTATAATCAGCAAATGCAACTTTGAAGAAAATCTCTACAAGGACTTAGCGTTCGACCAAAATTCCAAGATTACAACCCTGTTTTGGTTTGTTTGAGATAATTCAATTAGCAGGCAATAAATTCTGACAGATGCATAGCATGCAAAAAACAAATATAAAAATGCAAACACATAAAACTATGTTTAAAATTGCCCTTTTACAGGAAGAAGAAAAAAAAGGAAAGAGATGATATGAAGATTGTTCAAATGGCCAGTCAAGGGCAAGTGGCTAGTAGCATCTGAGAAGCTTACAAAGGGATCCTGTTCATATTTACTCATATGTAAACTCAACAGTCTTCACCTGCCTCTCAGGTAAGTGCACTAAGGAGTATAGCCATATATATATTTAAAATATTTACAGAGTTTTTCTATGAAAAGGCTTTCAGAACAAATCTTACCCCTTCACAGCAGTAAAAATAAAATCTTACCTGATTTTGTCCCATTCCATGACATGGATATAAAATGATGACATGCCCTGTTAAGTCATGTTCATTGGGAGGATTGTAGTCAAAACAATAATTTGCCATTCCTCTATTCTTTAGCTAAAAGGCAACAGAAGGCCATTAAAAGATATCAGCCCACAGTACAAGCAGCCCATCAGTCACTGCACTTCAGAAAGTATTAATTTGTCAGCTTATAAATTAGTATCACAGCACATGCAGCAGCAGGAACACTTAAACAATATGACACAGTTGCTTGGGTGCACAACCAAACATACAGAAAACATGTCCACTAGCACAGCAGAAATTTATTCCTCTTCTCTCCAGCTGCCTCTCTCTGCACCACCTTAGAAGGTGTTCTAGAAAGTCTCCAAGCCCTCTATAACAGGTTTTTAAGAATGTACAGAGGGATGAAGGAACAATATCATTTTTCTCCACTTATACTGATGGAAGAATTGTCAGCAGCATGATAATGCTGAATCTTGCCCTAAATGGCAATTTTCACATCTGCATTAAGAAAATTAGATCAGATCTTCTTAAGAGTGAAATAACTGTATATCGGAGCTTTTAAAGGCAAGTTGACTGTTCTTGGAACTGGGCAAAATTCTCAAGTGTGTGCTGTAACTGGACTTCAATTTTCATATGTAAGCTGCTGAGGAAGAAAGTAGTCAAAATGTATTCAGTTGGGTCTGCATTGCTTTTATGATATAGTAATTTTGTCTTATCTATTTTGAGATTTCAAAAGTGTATGAAAATGTTGCAATTTTTTACTGTTTTCTGAAGTGTTGTGATTAACATATACTTCGTTATTGTACAATCTAGTACTGAGGCTATACCATGCTTCCTCCAGCAAGAGTATACTATGTATATGTTTCTGTGCTGTTATTTCATGCTTACTGGGAGGACAGCCAGGATTTGTATACTACTTTGCTGGGAAGAAATGTGCATTAGGAACATACTACATCCCAATAAAAACAAACAACAAAAACCAATGTTATTATATCTTTTTGCTTTGGACTCAACCACCAAGCCAAAGAGCTACATAAACGCGAGAATAATTTTCCCTTCAAGGAAATTCATAGCAGCATCAGAAACATAGAATTTCACAAAGCAAAACTGGTCCAAAAAAAATGAAACCAGCAGTGGAGGAAGATAATGTAAAGCAAGCATGGCTGAGCAAGATGTGTTCGGCTAAAAAAAAGACAGCCGTGATAAAACTGCACAGAAATCCTCTTGGTAAGCAGCTCTAGACAAGCCACTAGAGAGACATTTGTTAGCCAGTTACTTGTTATACCACTAAATTAGATACAGGAATTGTGGTTCATGTGCTGGTACTGTCCACAGACTGTGATCCATGTTCTTTTCCATCTATGCATACTGCACATATTTAACTAAGTGAAAATCTCCAAGAAAAAGTAAGCTTCCTTTTTTTGTGGAACTATATTACCACTATACATTTATCAGAGATGACCTGAGGGGTTACACTGTGCAGTACAGCATGTACAATTGCTGGGAAATAATGGTGTCTTGTGTGTGGACTGGGAACCGTTGGAAATAGATGCTAGACTAGATAAATCCTGAGCAGATCCAGCATAGCCATTCCTGTTTCTGAATTTAATAAATGAATTTGCCCATCATTGTATTTTCAACCACTACCACCATCACCACCACCACCACTTAGGATTTCCATAGGGCTTCACATGCATTCAATGCATTCTCAGAACTCTTTAACACAGTTGCATTAGGCTGATTGCTCACTGTGCTCTTTAAGTGCAGAAAGGAGGAATCGACAAAAACTATCCACTCCTCCCTTCTTGATTCTTGAGAGTTGAGTTTTACTTCTGCAAGAAACAGATCACCTTTGCCTTGGATGGCTCACTGTCAGTTTCCCTAACACAGAACTCCCCCTTTAAGGAAAAGCATTTGGGTTCTTGCTCCCTGGAAGATACCATTGGCCCTCCACATTTGCTAGGGTTAGGGGCACAGGACCCTCTCAAAAGTAAAAAAAAATCAAAAATATCAAAATGTATGTGTCTGTGGGAAGGGGACTGAGGCATGATGAAGGAGTGGGCATCTAGGGTCTAAACCAGGTCAGGGAAAGGAGAAGCGGGGTGGCATAGTGGCCTTGTACTTCCTCTCTCTTGCCTATCTCCTTCGTTGGGTATGGGAGGGCACTGAGAGAGGGTTTGTGGTCTGATGGGCTGCAATCCATTCTTAGCTAGCCAGGCAAAGGCTGATGGTGGTGGAAGAAAATCAAAGAAAATCAAAGGTGGGTTTTTAAAGGGCTGGTCAATTTGATTGAAGTCACTGAATAGGAAGGTTTCCCTGGAAAAGAAGTGCCTGAGGTGGGGTGAGCAGGGATTGAAGAACGTTGTAAATAATCAAACCAGTGAAAGTCAAATCCGCAATTATGAAAAGCCAAGTATATTTCCAAAAACTCTTATGCTCTCTTCCCTGAAGAAAAAGATTGGATTCCGCAGCTGTTAAACTCAGCTGTAACCTCAGAACATGTATTTTCTTGCAACTGACTTTGCAAGGCATGTATATACAGACCTTCTTTCTCAGAACGCAACAGCACCCCCTATAGTTAATCTTTTATTTAAAAAGAATAGGGAACTACATGAACAGATAGCCACACATTGCAAGCAACTTTATGTTATGAAAAAAAAAATCACTTTTTTTTTCCAGGAAAGGCATAATCAGGAACATGCATTATGAACGATATCAGCTTTACCAGAAAGTATTTAAAAACACCAAAATAACAGAAATACTCTAATTGTGTCTCACTAGAAATCCTAACATATTCATGCTTCTGTAGGTTTCAAGCAAAGCTTGGAACATTACTGGGGGGAAAAAGGGAACCTGTTGCATTACTCATTCCCCAGCCTATTAATGATGGGCAGTACTGCTACCTTTCTTAGTTTCACATGGAACCCAACCGGCCTTCCCATCCTCTCTCAAGCTCATTACTTTTTAAATTATTTTTTTATTTTAAATAGAATCCAAGCTATGTGGGAGACACACACAGCTTGGATATTCTTTAAAGAAGGAAAGCAAAAGAAATTATTTAAAAAGAGGTTTTACTTAGCTTTAGGGCAGTGGAAATTCAGCCCATTAATTCTTCCGGGAGTCTTCCCAAAGAGCATTACTGCACTGCAAAGAGGTCAATCTGGACAGCACAATGTGGGTGCAATTTTGTAATGAGTAATGGAGGAAAATTCTTTCTTGCTGTTGTCAAAAAGTAATGTCCCAGGGCCTTGTTGCATCAGTACTGAAAGCAATGATGTTTGCCAGTCTTTACTGCCACAAGTAATTAATTTCAAGCTTGGTTAATGTTTACAGATTCTGGGAGCCGATGTCTCAAAAAACCAGAGGAGCAAAGTCTGAGAACCACTTAAACCATTACATGTTACCTCCAACATATGGTTTCTGCCAGCTCTCTGTTTAAAAGCTTGGATGAGATGGGATTGATCTCTGGTGGGGTTGCCTTCTCTGGATGTCCTCAAAAAGAAGCTGGACAGCTACCAGCTGGGGATACTTTAGCTGGAGATCCTGCACTGAGCAGGGGGTTGGACTCAATGGACCATGAGGTTCCTTCCAACTCTATGATTCTACAACTTAGTGGTCTACTGTCATGACTATTACAATTACAAACTATTATTAATTATTCTTTCTCTCTTTTCCAACCTCAACCAAATCACCACACAAAAGGAAGTCTTGGAATTTTGCTGAGTTGCTGGCTCACTTTTCCTCCTTGAATTCTTTCAGCTTCTTCCTATTTCCCCTACTAGGTTCATTTCTAGTAGGTTCATCTACTAGGTTCATTTCATTACCTTAATCCAGAGTTTAGTATCCAGAGGAGCCCAAAATTCATGATGATGGGTCCCCCAATTCCTTTTGGGGTAACAATAACAAATGGCTAGTACAGCAATGCCAGTTTTCACAAATCTTTACTCTACTTGAATTAAACAAAACATTTTGTATTATTCAGTAATTAGAACTCATTCCTGCCTTATCCAACAAATCTGGAATAGAGAGGAGAAAGGAGGCTTGGAACTTGTTGAAACTAATTTTTAAAGAAACATTTTACTTACCATCCCAAAGTAGCCAGGCCTATCCTCTGGCACATGGAGTTCTGGGTAAATATGCTCCAAGTACCATTTGAAGTCCTTGCATTTCAGCTTCTCTCGAAGCAGTCTTCTTTCTGTCACATCTCCATATGGTTCCTAATAATAAACATCAGAGTAAAAAGTTCAGTAGAAGAAAAAATCTACCACATAAACTTATGAGTTCCAAAAAGAAAAATGGGATCTCAGTCATCTGATACCTCTCTTGTGACCTATCAAACTGAAAACAACCCACCAAGCCACAGCCAGAAAGATATACTAAGTTTTGAAGTCACTGGAGGAAAATTTGTTTGTTTGTTTTAACATGCTCACTGTTCTTTTTCTGTAACCACACTGATTGGTAATAATAATTCTGTCAACAAAATAATTTCTTTATCAATTATTAACTTTTTCATTGTGCAAGACAACTAGTCCATAGCTGCTAGGATGATCCACCAATTTCTTTGTCAAATTGGCAAAATGTGCATATTTCCACACCTTGGGAATTTTAACAATACTGTGGGATGAACTAACAATCTTCTGATCAGTGGTCAGCGTACACTGATGTCCAAAAAAGCCTGCCTAAGAAATCCAAATTCTCTGTCAAGAAGAGTTTAATATTGTGCATTTTATAAATTATGCACAGTCTCTCTTATTCTGATAATAATGAAAAGAATACCTTAGCACCTTTAAGGCCCTTTCCACACGTGGTTATTAAGACAGGCCAATGTGTCTTGCCACGGACATCTTCTGCATGTTGGAGCGGACTAGGTTCGGTTTATTTACCTTTGTTCCACACGTAATTTCGACTAAATGCACCCCCATGTGGTGGTAAAGCATGCTATTTGAAAACCGGAAGAAATCAGTTTTCCAATTTTCCAGATCGATCCGATTCATACTTTCACAGTGGTGCAGACACGTACATTCGTGCCAATGCAAATTGGTGGTTAGGGGAGGGCTCATGGGAAGGGCCAGGGGGTAGTATGGACTTTTGCACATACGAACGTATGCAATGACATACTAAACCATGCAAAAAAAAAAGGGGCCAGTCACAGCCGACGGGGCGGGGTGAGGAGAGTAGTGGGAGTGGCCACGGCAGAGGCAGTGTGGATTCATGAACTCACACTCCTCTGAATCAGAATGGAACATATGCGGTAGCTGTGCGGAAGGAAATGAGGGAAAGTCTGTCTTGTTTCGAGCCCAGAAAATCTGGTAAGAAACGGCACAAACCAATTCACCAGCCTCATGCAGAAAGGGCCTAAGACTAATTGATCTATTTGAGCATGAGCTTTCAGGCATATCAAACCACATCTTCAGATGCACTGATAGTGATATTATTTTGCGAGTTCATAATTTTATACATAATTCAATCTGATTTTGCTAGTCATAGGAACATATGAAGATGTCTTAAACCAATGCTTCAGATCATTAGTGCATGCAGCCCATTTTTTGACACTGACTGGATTCTCTCTTAGCCCTGCTTGCAGATGCAGGACCTGAACATGTATGTAGCAGGTCATCAGGAATGGTAGAGGACACTCAAGGTCTTAGTCCTGAAAAGCTTGTTCATCATCTCTCTGGCTTCCAGGTTTTCAAAAGATTTTAGTCTCACCCATTCAAGAATCTTTATAGCTTGAGGGCTAGAAAGATGCTACTTAAATAAAAGCAAGAAAGAAAATTAGGAGCAGGTTTTTTGCACCTTTGAAAACTGAAAAATATATTAGTCCTGCCTATAAAATTGTCCTTTGTAAAGTTGCTTTGCCTCTTTCTTGCCTCCACCTAGATTCAAAATTTAGGTTGTAATTCCTTCAAAGAAAGGCTTTATATTTTATGCTTGTGTGCTCAATAGTAAGTTTACCATGCGTGCATGTGGATTTCTGTGGTAATAAAGATCTTTGTATGAATCCATCCACACTTCTGCAGCACGGACGGAATTAGCCAAAGCCTTTGCCCGTGAATAAGGAGCTTGCTTAGGGAAAACATGCCCTACATGAGAACAAGGGTGGATTTCAAGACTTCCTCCACACTGCCAGATCTAAACAAAAGCAAAAAGAGAAAAGATGTCTGTGAGATACAGCTACATACACATACACATAGATGATTAAAAACCAAACCAACAGCAATTCTCACAAGTATGTCCTGGATCCAAGAAGGATGCAATTAATCATTACCTACATAGGTATATATACTCTGACTATCACAGCCTCTCTGATTTGTCCTTGTTTGGTACTGAGGTTCTTCTTCTTTGGACAATTTGGACAAAAAGGAGAATTTTTTTATCTATAAACTTATAACTCTAATATAAAATGGCCTCAGCTTAGAAGATAATACTATCATTAACTAAAGAATGCTGGAAACAGAGTATTTCTACACTGCTACTTTGTATGTAGTTCAGTTTAATTTTTAGCATCTGAAGACTGTGGAAGCCAAAACATTTTGCTAATATTTTTCTGTTCTCTTTGTTAATTGCTTCTTATTAAACTGTCCAAAGGGTTGGATTAAGCTACAGCTATTCAAGACATTTTTTGTACATTCTGAAGCCTGAGAAGTTGAGTTGAGACTTGCAGTCCAAACTTGCTTCCCAAAAAAATCTTTCCTAATTTCCCTGGTATCATTTTTGAACAGCAGCAGCTTTGTGCCAATGTGTACAGATTCTTGAATATCATGCATGTTTCAAAATGCATTTTACATGCATGTGCACACATATAAACACAATTATTTCTGTGATGGTATAAAAACCAATATTAAATTTGATCTCTTAAGCCAAATATGGGAATCACAAGCTGTTCAGGCATTGCAAATTCTTGCAGAACTTGCCAGCAGAGCCAATGGTGAGGAATTCTGGGAGCTGCTATCCAATAACATCCAGAGCACCAAATGATTCCTATACATGCTTCACGCTTTTTTTTTTTTACACATTCAGCTACTGGTATCTAATGTCAAAAGCTTTGCACAATTATTTTTGGTAAAATACTACCTTCATTTCTTGCAGAACTTTGAACATGCCAACTTTTAAAAATAATACAGGCATTCCTTTAACAATAAGTTTCCAAAGGTCTTTAGATAGCCAAGAACTGGCCCTAACTTTTAACATAAAAGCTAGGACAAGGACACATGGGCAGAGGCATTTATTGCCTTAACAAAGAATGCAATTAGCAAGTTTAGAGGCATGTATTTTATATACAAGACAGCAGGTGGCTATGGAGGACACTTCAGATAAGAGGATAGAAGAAGCTGCCAGGGCATTTCACATCATTAAATCATTATTGACTCATTTGTGCTTTAGATCCATTCAATTAGATACTATACAAAGATCAAAGAGTATGAAATTAAAGTTTGTGATATTAGATTGAAGAATTACAGCATGTACCAGTTTTCTTTGAAATGGCTGGAGATTTGAATTCAGCTTCTAAAAGCATTCCATACTGCAAAATCCTTAAGACCAAAGCCCTTGTCTGCACATGAGGCCTAAAACTGTGTAAGCAGGCAAGGGTGTGCATGTGATATCTCTGGATGTACAGGCTCTTCAAAAGACCTTCCCATGCAGAGTAGGATGGTCTGCTAAGGGTTTCCACCAGCATCCAGATGTACAGAGTTAGACATCTCTAAGTAACTGGAAACTCAGCTTTATCACAGTTCCTGTTTGCATAGGGGGTTTTCACAGCATTCAGGTGAATGCAAGTAGAAACACTTTTCAGATATATGTCAGAGACATTAGGGCATGGCTTACATACCCATCCCAGCCCCCTACACAACTTTAGTTCTGATGCATACAGTGCATGCCTGCATGGTGCTCAGGGTGACTCACTTCTGTACTGTCAGTGGGGTAGCTATATTTTGGTCAGGGAGCTAGTGCTGTATTTTGCCACTGTTGTCAACTGGTGCCACCAGTGGAATGCAGAAGAACTGTCACAGTGAGAGACTGTGTGTTCATAATTTTCAACCTCAGTACAATTATTATTTCTATTTTTTCATGTTACTGCCACAATATTATTACAGTTTTTATGCCTTTTATACTTTCCATATGATAAATATAAAAGAATGCCTGCAAACATACAAACTTGCATCTCCTGTGAAGAGCAAAATCCTTTCTTCTGAACCATGAGACGTGCTGTTATCAACAGTGATTAACTGCAAGTGTCATAGTTCAGAAGAAAGGATTTCATGTTATGGATCAAATGCACTTACGGCCAGATGTTGCACTGCCCAAAACTCAGGGACCTTCGTCCAAAAATGCCTGGTACACATATACCATTATTTTAAATCAATGGAACCAATACCATTCTTTAACAATGTTTGTGTGCAAGATATTTTCCCTATAACATAAACTGTGGTAAATATTTTTACTTTGATTATAATTTGGAAGGACTGTTAGGAGTTAGATGAAACTGCTTTACTGGCCATATTAGTCCTACAGATTACCAGATGGCAATTCATGTATTGATCTATTGAAATATAATGTTATGACTTCTTAGTTGCAGCTAGCCAAGCCAGCTACAGTGCTCAAAGCAAATTTTGGATTCACAATCAGAACAGCAATGAATAGGGATGGAATACTTGCAAAATTTCTTGTACTCAATGAGTGAGAATGTCTTAAAACACTGAGAGCTCTATTAGAAAAGTGGTCAAACACAGAGATATTTTTTCACATTTCAGGACATTTTGTGCAAATTTTGTTTCTGAAAAAAATAGCTTTTTGCATAATACACAATGTTTTGCAAAGAAAAGAGAAGGTTTTGCAGAAGAATATGGTTTTCTGTGCAGGCATGTTGGATTTTGCCCAAATAATATACGAACCCACCACCACCACCACAAAATGCAGGGGGGAAAAATCAAAAGTATGCAAAAAATCTCAAAATTTCACCTAGAGCAAAGAAATTTTTTGATATTTTGTATTCTTCTATGTCAGAATGAAATAAATAAGGAACTGTTTTATTAATATTGCAGGCTACTCTAGGTCTTGCATATTTCCTCTAGCAGGAGAAACAGGTGGCCTACCTGTAACTGTGGTTCTTCCAGTGGTCATCTGTGAACTCACACAAATGGATTATCTGTGCAGTGCATCTTTCATAACTTTCTAGCGTTATGCAGTATGTATTTTGATGGTACCCCCCCCATTTTCCATGCACTTATGTTGTGCACTTCTTGCCAAAGCTTCAGTTCCCTGAATACCAAAGTAGCAGCCCGAGGGCCTAAGGAGAGGCACGACCCCACATGGAAAGAATAAGAGGGGTTGAGGTTCACAGATGACCACTTGAGAAAACACAACTACAAGCAAGCAACTTCTTCTTCTTCGTGATCTCTGTGACTCACACTAATGGGAGACAAGCAAGCTGCTAGCTAAGAGGAGTGAATGTCATGCCACAGAGGAGAAAAGAACGGCCCTCTCAAGAAAAGAACGGCCCTCTCAACAGCCCTCTCCACTTGAGACCTCATATCTGTAATGGGAGATAAAGGCTGAGACCAGGTAGCAGTCCTGCAGATGTTGTAAAGCAGTAAACCTTTCAGGAAAGTCACCAATGCTACCATCAATCTGGTTGCATAACTTCTCACTAGGGTGAGAGGTTGCTTGCCTGCAAGTTTGTAGGCCAGATGGATGGTAGCCACAACCCATCTGGAGAATCACTGAGTGAAGACAGGGAGGCCTTTCTTACTGGTGCAGTAACAATGAAAGCATGTCTCCTAAATGCAAAAAGATGCTGTGCAGTCAATGTAGAAGGCTAGTGCTCTGTGCACATCGAAGCAGTGCAAAGAGTGTTCCATGTCCAGGGTAGAATACTGCATAAATGAGGAAAGTACTAAATCTTGATTCATATGAAAGGTAGAAATTACCTTAGGCAGGAACGAAATGTCCATTCTAAGGGCTACTTTGCCTTTATGGAATTACAGGTAAGGTAAATCCACTATCAAAGCACAGAACTCTCATGCTCTTCTAGCAGAGGTGATGGCAACCAAAAATGCTGTTTTCCAGATAAGTAGTCTAATATTACAAGAGGTCATAGGCTCAAATGGTTTCTTGGATGGCTGAGAAAGGACCAATTCAAGGCTCCATCCAGTGGTAGGTCCAATGACAGGTGGATATATATTCCTGTAGCCTCTTATAGCCTCTCAGGAATCTCTCAAGCCCTGTTCTGCTGAATCTTAATAATCACCCTGATGACAAAGGAAAATGCTATAAAAATGTAAATGAAGGACCCTCCCCAGTGGGTCTTGGCAAGTGCTCTCTTCTCTCTGTGTGTTCTGGAGCAAAATATCTCACGCTGCTTGTTCAGAGGTGATGCAAACAAAGTTGATGTGCTTCAACAGACAGAGGAAGGTGTCCAGATGCAGCTTCCATTCGTTGCATGATACAGGTGCTCAACTTAGGGCATTCAACAGGACATCTCTTGGAAGATGGATAGCAGAAACCAGGATCCCTCAAGGAATACACCAGTCCCACAGATGAACAGTAAGGTGGAACAAGGTGTCTGATCTTGTGCCTCTTCACTTGTTCAGGTAGAAAGCCACCGTGGTGTTGCTGGTGACAATCTGAACTGCTTTGCCTCACAGAGATGGCATGAGTGCCCAAAAACATCTTTAGCATGTTGATGTTGAGATTGCTGTGTTCTGTAGACCAGTGTCCTCTCACTGTCAATCCTCCAGTGTGAGCACACAAGCTTTTGACAGATGCCTTTCTTGTAACCACTACTGTGGGCTGATGAGGAAGGAATGGCATCCTGGCCTGCACATTCCAATAGTCTATCCACAATCTCAGGGACCAATGGATGCTCCTCAGGATCATCAGCCTCTTGTAAGGAGAGTAGATGAGAGGATCAAAGCACAACAAGAACCAAGCCTGTAGAGGTTTGATCCTGAGCCTTGCAAATGGAGTGGCAGAAGTAGTTGATTCCATGAGTCCTAATAATCTTCCAAAATTTTATTGCATACCCTCTGCTGGTGATGTTTAAGACCCATGAATCCAAGGCGATGGAGGCCCAGGCACGAAGGTACCTCTGGAGCCTGTCTCTGAAGGGAAGAAGGTGAGATAGTAGACATATAGCCATGAAGATACCATTCTCCAAGAAGACAAAGGCGCTGCTCACTACGATCTTGTGGGATTTTCCTGTATTGCTGTTTATACTTGCCAGCTGATGAAGGCTTCATCAATGAGGGAGAAGGCAGGGTTGCAGGCCTATGTTTGCAACCTCCCCCAGGACAGTATTGGTGACCATAAGATGGAGTGTACCTCAACCAATAGGACCTGGGCCTGGTTGTAGACTGTTGCTGGGAGTGAAGACTGAATTTCTTGACTGTGACCTCATTTTCTGGGTGTGTTCAAAGCTACTGTCAGTACCCACACAGAACAGACCTACTTCACCAAACAGTAGATCTTTAATTGCAGATCTAGGTGGGTTCAAGAGTCAAAATGACCTAAGTCACACAGGATGGCAAAAGGCAACAGCTCCCACCAAAGCCTTCCCACTGTAATCTGCAGCATGCCTAGCTGTTATCATCTGATACCCTGCCAGCTTGTGCACTTCAACCTTCACGAAAGAGCTCACCTTTCAGTCTTCTTCAGGAAGCCTATCCAAACAGGGGGTGCATTTGCCAAAATAGTTGTTGGTATGCTCCCAAACATACACTGTATTTGGCAATGCCGAAGAGAAAGGCAGAAGTAAAACAGAATTTTCACCCCATAGTATCCAGCTTCTTCCCTTCATGACCAGCAAGAATAGAGCTTCTGCAAGGTCTTGGATTGGGAAGCATCAGTGATAATGGAATTCAGTTTCAGATGCTGGACCAGACATTCAGAACCCAACTGTACAACCTTACAGAGACCCTCCAATTTCTTAGAGGCTGAAGGGATGGATGATGGATTGGTCCGCTTCTACCTCACAACTTGAAGAAGGTACGGAAGCACTGGACTAGAAGCTGGTGCAGGAGCTTGTTGTAGGACTCACTGAAAAATCTGGTCTGATACAGAAGGTTCCACCTGCTTTAACTGCAAATCAGTCAGATTAACGATTCTGAACATTTGGTTGGTAAAGGACCTGATGGCATCAGAAGGGGATGCCAGGTCACATTCATCAACCAACTCTGAGGGAGACTGCTGAAAAACAACAAAAACGTCTGAAGACAAAGATGACTCCTTCTCTGAATTGAAGAGTCAAGGTGGGGCAACCGTCAAAATGGAGGCACCAGAGACATGAACAACTATCTTGCTCACTGTGGTTCCTTTTTCAAAACTGCAGGCCTCAAAGCCATAAAACCAGACAGAGACTTAGCTTGGGATGGAGAATGAGTCTGAGTGGGAGAATGGACCTGAGGTGGAGAATGCTTCTGAGATGCAGGACAAACCCAAAGTGAAGAACACAATCTGGTAAGAAGATTTGGCTGACGTGAAGCATCCTGAACTGGAGAGTGAAGTAGGACTGAAACAGTATCAGTAGCAACCTTGTTACCTAGTCCCTGTGTCAAGAACTTATCCTCTATGGCAGTAGTAAAGCGACAGAGACCTCTCATACCAGCAGTATGGTGACACATACACAGCACTGCTGTCTGTACTGATAGTAGTCCCAATGATGTCTAGGCATATGCTAGGACTATGTGATCTTGACCTCCAGAATAACAAGGAATCAGAGTGGGATGAAGAATGACTGAGAGGTCTTCTCCATGATATCTAAGTATGAGGAGATGATACAGGAGAGAGCTGTCAAACCCAAGAGTCTGTAGCCACAGTATCAGCACCTCAGACCAGTGCAGTGGAAGGTGGCTGAGGGCTGGGTGAATCAGTGATCTCACCTGCAGAGACAGCATCCAGTGGAGAAGCTGAAGGAGCTGGAGATGCAGAGGACATTTCTCTACATTTGACGGAGTGGTCCCATGCTATCAAGATTAGCGGAGAGAGTTCTCTGCCTGCTACAGGGACGTGAGCTTCCACTGGGCACAAAGAGGACTCAGAACAACATGACAATGCCTGAGAGCAATGTTCCTCTCTTCTTTTTCTTATAATGCTTATAAAGCAGTCTGAAAGAATGTGACAGTTGAAACCTCCTCACTACCAGTGGAACAATCCATTGTAGGGGGTCGTGTTGGAGTAATAGGTTCTGAAATGGTTCTATCTCCAGTGTCCTTATGTTTCGATGGATGAGAAAAAGATTCTGCCAGAGACTGTCTGGAAGCCACACAGACTGATGATCCCAAAGGCATTGGTATTGAAAAGGCTGGAGATACAACTGAGGGGAATGAGAAAGAGGAGCTGGAAGAGGCTGTATATTATCTTCCCTCGCCTGACCAACCATATCCAAGGCATGGTCCCAGAGAAGTACCTTCAAACTTGCTGATTGATTTTGTTGGGCCCTGGGCATAAAGGCCTGGCAGTGCTTACATGCCCCAACATTATGCTTCTCACCCAGACAAAGGAGGTATTCAGAATGGCTATCCTCTTCTGGAATCTTAGCAGACAGTGCACCATTAAAAAGAACTTAAAGAGGCCATAACAGAGATCAGAAGAGCTAATAAACAGAATCAATACGTCTGTAAGGCAAAGAATCATCAGGTAAGTTTGAGGTCAAGACGACCAAGCCAATTCAAGTCAAAACAACAAACAAGTCAGTAGATAAGAACAAATGCTTAGAGGTTCCTAGATGCTGCTGCTGAGGTGGACAAAAAGGAACTGAGGGTTTTGGCAGGAAGCAGGCTACATAGTCCCAGGACAGATGGGAGGGGCTACCATCAAAATGCATATCACATATCTATAAAAGGTTGTGCACGCACAGATAACCCATCTGTGTGAATCAGAGGTCACAATCAAAAAGCATACAGAACAAACAACTGAATTTATGAAGCTTGTTATTTCTGTGTAAGACTTTCAATAATATTACTTACCCGGAAAGAAAATTCAAGGTTTTCTCCTCCCCAGACTTCCATTCCTGTGTCATATGAGCCAAGATAGCTAAAGTAATTCTTATTAACAGCAAAGAGTCCACCAGCCATTGTTGGAGACCTATCAGATGGAAACTACAGCTTTAGCTAACATAGCATTTCTATCTGTCAATTAACCATAACCCTGTGACTCCACATCACAATGCCTTAATATTAAGGGCACATCTCATTTTTATAAGGCATCATGGCCCAGAATGAAACAACTTAGTAATTGTTCATAATTTACCAGAAAAAAAGGTACAGGAAGGCTGGTATTTCCTGTCTCCATTTATGCCGTTATTAAACTCTTTGGGCTGTGTGATTATTAGTAAGCTAATCCACATTATTTGACACTGTGAAGGGTGTCTGAGGTGAAGATACAGAGGTGAAATACAAAAAGTTGTTTCTTCTGTACACACACATACACAATGTTCTTAAATGCTAGCTACCCTTCACACAAACTAGGAGGATGAAAAAGGGCACATATACTGTTCACTGACAACAAAGGTGATGACCCTTTGGCACTAGAGATTTTGGCCTAAAACTCCCAATAGCCCAGCCACCATGGCCAATGATAAGAGACGATAGTAGCTGCTGTTATTTGCAGTGCTGTTGCTGGAATGACTGAGGTGAATCTAGAAACATGAACCATCAAGAAACATGAACATGAACCATCAAGGCCATGGGGAAAGAAAGATAAAGATACCAAAAATAAAATAAAGTCAACTTAGATAAAGTTTTTTAAATAATTTAGTTAAGAACTATGAAGTACAGAATCTAGAAACATGAACCACCAAGGCCATGGGGAAAGAAAGATAAAGATACCAAAAATATAATAAAGTCAACTTAGATAAAGTTTTTTAAATAATTTAGTTAAGAACTATGAAGTACAGAAATACAAGGAGGAGGATACTATATAAAAGTCTTGACTGATTTCCTTTTTATGCTACTCATTCTCCCAAAGAAACTAGAATAGTCTGCATGTTTATCTCTATTTTAACCTCTCACAGTAACTTTTTAAAAATCCTTATGATTTCACACTTTGGATTGAAACCATCTTCCCTTTTAGAGAAAAGTGGGATATAAATTCTCATAAAACAAATAAGTCTTCACAACAACTCTGCAAGACCAAGGATAATGTACAGTCAAATGGAATTTCACATTTGAATGAAGATTTGAAGCCTGGTCTCTGTGGTCCTAGTCAATTCTGTTGACTGCAACACAAGGTCCTAGAAAAGGATTAAACCAGAACATACACAAATGAATTGCAGCTGGACAAAGACACAACAGTCAATACAAAAGGATTTGTATTAAACATGCTGAAGGAATGTCCAACAAAGAGCACAGTGCAACACAAAAGACAACACAGGAAGGCTAAAGAGGCATCTGAACCAATCAAAGTTGATTTGTTTTTGTCTTTACTAAAAATGAGAACAGTTTAGGGCACATCAGCTTAAGATGCACCTTCCCAGAGATCAAGAATGTAATGTTAGCCCTTTCTATAGGGCAGTGGCTGGCAGCTTCCATCAAAGTGCTGTCCCAAACAGATTCAGCACCTTGGATAGCTCCTTTAAAGTCTGAATTGAAACCTAGCATACACTCCTGACATAGAAACCAGTGGTCACTGCTACTTCTATGGACTTCTGTAGCACCTGAGGGAGATGATCCAAGATAAGCCTTTTCAGTGGTATTTCCTCATCTTACTATCTAAATCCTGAAATAATCTTGCCTGGCTGCACATCTGACACTTTCTTCAGTATAAGGTGGAATTTTTCACATGCCCAAGCTTTTCAGAATACCTAGTTTGATGTATGAACCTATCTGATTGTGAAAATGTTCTTCTGTTACCATCTTCACTTGCTGCACTACATTAGTGTTGTTGGGGGTTTTTTGCTAAATTATTTCAAAATATTGTAAACAACTCTGGGAGACTATATGCTAGATAATGGGTACATAAATAGACGAAACAAATAAAATTAGGCCAGAGCTGAAACCAAAACTATCAGAAATACTCTGCCGAACTCATTCCTGATACATTTTAAAGCCACATTTCTTCCGGGGGGGGGGCATGAGAACACTGGTTCTCAAACTCCGGTTCCCTGGGGTATTTTAATAAACTTCATCTCCCAGAATTCCTGAACACTGACCATGCTGCCCAGAGCATCTGGGAAAACATCTGGAGGACCAAAAGTTTAGAAACAGTGTATTAAGATGTGAAAGCAATACTTTGATCTAATTTATTCTTCAGAATTTTACTCTGCTGAATTTTACATGTAGGAATTTGAGAGTATTATGTTCTGGATTTCTATTCAGAGAAGACTGAAATTCATCAGCTTAATTTCTAAAACTAACTATTTACTGCATCTAACACAGAACTGAAATTAATGTGATCTGCCATAAAGATGCTTCCAGGGCCAAAATAAAGAAGAAAGAAAAGTACCAACTGCCCTGTGGGAAAGAACATAAGATGTTAGCATCTGCTCCAGTTTGCTGGTTCTCTTGTTTGAGTGTATGACTCTTGATGTAACCATTGTATTTTGTAGAATTCAGAGACATAGCCGTGTTCCTCTGGATCAGTATGCAAAGGGATACTGTGGTACTTCTGAGACTGAGAGAAAGAAGTTTGTAGTATAAGCTTTAATAGACTGAAATCTGCACCTGATGAAGTAGACGCAGTCATGAAAGCTTATGCTACAAACTTTTTGCCTCAGGGAGACTCAAAAGTACTTCAGTAACCCTTTGCATACATTGTATTTTGTAATATTCTAAGCCTCTTTGACACATTTATTCAAAAAATGGGATATAAATTCATATATATTCAACAATTCCAGATTTTCACTGAAAATTCAGAAAACTATGTTTATTACAATATTGCAACATCTGATATTTGTGGAAGAAATCCATAGAAATATTGGTATACAGATCATATTGCCCGCCCCCTTTAAGAGTGGAAGAAACTGGAAGACATCATATATTCCATGATATTCAGCCTATAAACTATGGGGTAAATGTAAGTTAACAGGCCTTCAAGGCACACAGACACATAATCTACTTCTTGAGACAAAACAAATATGCTGGAAAGTGTAGGCCTACCTATTAAGTACCATTAAAATAGATGAGACTTAAGGCTGCAATCTAGTGTATACTTACTTAGGAGTAAGTTTTCATTAAAACCACAAAGCTTACTTCCATGTAAATGTATGTGCCTTTTATGTCTTCTTAGCGTCAACAAAACATGGATGTGGCTAATTTGGCTCTTTGTTACATACCATAGTTTTTGATAGTTTATTCTAAGTTGATGAACTGGTTTGAGGGGGTTTTGTTCTTGTTGTTGTAATTTTAAAGGTATTTCATGTTATTTTTCTGTTTTACATAAGCAATCTTGGAATTCTACCTGGTGTGGATGGTGGGATAAGTAACTACTAGTAAAGGTAACTCAATCAAATTAGAATCACCAGGATCCTCTAAAGGGAGATAATGTTATGAAACCAAATATGTGGTGTATAAACTCATATGAAGCATTAGCAGTACATATAAACCCATATCCAGCAGCAATTCTGTCTTTCAGAAATCTTATGGTCACTATTTTGATTAAAGCACAAGATTTTAAAAGTTCCGATTTAAAAAAAACTATAGTCAAGAATATGATATTGAAACCACTTCTTCAGAGGAATAAGTTTCCCCAATTATATGTTTACCACTCACACATACCTCATCTCCAAAAGATCAGTGAGAAAAATCAGAAATAGGAAAAGAAGTCCCTACCACCTTGTCAGCAGTCCCAGAACTTTGTGCCAATTAGTAACAGAGAAAAGGAAACCAAAAACAACAGATGTCAGCACTGTGACCAACCCCCTCTATTTTAATGATTTGTGTTGACCACAAAAACAGAAAAACAGTAACACAGGAAGGCAGATAAAGAACAGTCAGAAAATAAAATCTTCCCAGTAATGTACAAGCTATGTTTAATAAGGAAAGAGACAGAGAGAACACATGGTTTTGTACTTTTTAACAAGGAGAAAGCATTTGATAATGATGCATAAGATCAAAGAAAAGCGGACATCCTTGCACTATACAAATCTGAATAGGAGAGTAGGCAGGAATCTTCTGTCTTTTGCACTCCCAGCAGTCAATGTTTTATATGAGGAAGACCAGCTAAGACCCCTGCACAGAGCTCTGATTCCCTTATAGCAGATACCAGGGGCCTTCAATGCCAGAATAAAAATGCCTATTGCTTCAGAATGATCAGAAACCTTATGGAGCTAGGACAACTGACTTTTATGTGTATTCCCCAATTTTAACTTCATCCATCATTATAGCCCCTTGTCCTTGAAACAGGAACGTGGCAGCAGTTCAAAGTTCTACCCTATTGCTTCTTAAAGAAGCATCTACCTTATTAAGAACCAAAATATCATTTTGTTTAATTGTTGATATCTGGAGAAGTTTTCTTGTGCCAATAAAAAAATAGCTCTATACTGGCGCCTCCACTTTCGTGACAGTTTGGGACGCAGAAAGTGGAAAAACTGCAAATAATTCCCCCATCCCCTCTACCATTCCCTTCTGGGGCTTCCCCCCATTCCTTTGCCTTTTGCCTCCACACACGTGGCCCCATCCCTTTGCTGTTCTCTGCATCTGGGCAAAAGGCAAGGGAATGGGGGGCACACATGCCTTTCCCTCCCATTCCCTTGCCTTTTGCCTGAGTGTGTCTGCCTTTCTTTTCCATGTGTGAGCAAAAGACAAGGAAATGGGGGTGGCATGTGCATATCCCCCCACATTCCCTTGCCTTTTGCCTAACCACACCTACCTTCTTTCTCCGCACCCAGGCGAAAGGCAATGCGGGGGAGGCAAGCATGCCTTTCCTCCCATTCCCTTGTCCTCTGCCCAGGCATAGAGAAGGAAGGCACGCATGCCCAGGAAATAAGCAATGGAATCGGAGGAGGAGAATGAGGATGGGAAGGCAAATCTGCAAAGGTCAAACCTGCAAATATGGAAGGAGGACTGTATTTTAAATTTTAAAAGTGAGGAGAGTTTAGTGCCTGTAAAATTTACTGGCATTTAAAGGATGATTTTGCACTGATATTTCAGAATGAGTATGCTCAGCCTATTAAAGGGCAATTCAGAGATAACATTTTAGCATTCAGTGAAGATGACTGTGTAAAACACATTCCAGATGGGTTCTAAAAGATGACTCATTTGTAACCAATATTCCATTTACCATGGTCTTATGAACTGAAGACTAGTTGATCTTCTTTTGTACCCTATTAAATTTAGAAACTGTTTCTGACCTTCACAGCTACTGTTCTAAGTGTTTGTGCCATGAAGTGCACAATGCAAAAAAAATTTATAAAAAGAAAGAAAGTTACATATCTCAATTAAAAGGCCAAACGTACATTGTAGTTTGATACTCTAGATATTTATATCATGTGTTACAGATATTACATCTAATAACAGTACTGAGTGATAATTTTCAACTAGTCATAGCAACAGGCTTGTCAGATAAATACAGATTCATTCATAGGTAGAAATCAAGGGCACAGAGCCAATACTGTTCTGGAAAACATAACAAAATGTTCTCCCACCACCTGCATCCCTCAGAAATGCCCAAAAATGAGCTGTGAGTGATTTTCCAGCCCTCTGGAACAGGTTTCTGGGGTAAATAGGACACTACCACAGGAAGAGGAACTCTTTGCCACTTCTATAGTCCCAACAGTAATCCGCCACTGGATTTTGACCAAGCTCTTTTTAGCAGTAAGAATAAAAAAAAAAACCTGACCTGATGACATCGGTCTTGGATCTCCTTCGTTTCTGCTCCCTCTCTGGCACGGTATGCCAAGTGAAGACGAGTCTCCAGTCAAATCCACCAATCTGTGGATCCCCAGCATTTCCCAAGTATTCAAAAGTATTCCAGTCAATCACATCAATCACAGGGCAGACAACAGCTGATGGTTCTTCTTTAATCCTAGGTAAGTTTATAATAAAAAATCATTTCTGTTTTCACAGTTCACAGTTTGAAATAGCAAACAGCATTCTCTGCACCTTCTACAAAAATTGAGTACATATCCTTGTAAATGAGTAGTCATTTATTGCTTTCCATTCCAATGCAGGAAATTTTTATAACATTTCGAGAAAGAAACAAGCACACGATATTACCTTTTGCCTCTAGTTCCGATTTGCCTCAAGACTTCTTGGACTACAACTCTGAGACTCCTCAGTCAGCATGGTTACTGACCATGTAGGCTGAGGGAATCTGAAAATTATAAACCAAATAGTAACTTCTTGAAGCTCAGTGTCCCCCTTCACTTTTGTACTTTCTGCTGCCTCTTGTCCTCACAACACCTTTCCATTAGAGATGTAAAAACCCTCTTCGCAAAAGAAAAAAAAAATCAGATTGTCTTTCTTATTTCTCTGCAAATTGTTCATTTTCTCCAGTGGGGAAAAATGGACATTTTGAAGAACGTGGAAAAAAATTAGGAAATATTTTTCTCTTTTAGAATGAGTGGAGCATTTTTAAGACATGGTTTTATATGTTTCTCTGGCCCAAAGAGATGGCCATGTTAGTTTGTTTTAGCATAAAAAGACATAAAGGAATCTAGCAACACCTTTGAGACTAACTGAGAAATTTCCAACCTAAGCTTTTGTGGACCAGAGACCATTTACTCACATGCATGGACTAAAGCCTGTGTGGAAAGATATATATACAGTCCTCCCTTCACTTTCATGTATTTGACTTTTGTGAATTTGATTATTCACAAGGTGTGCACATGCCTCCCCACCCCTCCATTCAACCCTTCCCAGGGCACAGAGAAGGAAGGCACGCATGCCTGGGCAAAAGACAACAGAATGGGAGGGGAAGTGCAGGGGGAAGGCACTCTCGTGTGTTCCTTTGCTTACTCCGTCGGGCAGGGAGGGAGTGATTTATGGGTTTTTGACTTTCATGAGGATTCTAAGCCACAAACCCTCATGAAAGTGGAGGGGCCACTGCACAAACAGGGATGGGGAGGAGCGTGAAATGAAATGGAAGTGCAAAACATGTTGATATCCTTGTGAGCAACCATTTAACAATGATTGTAAAGGTAGAAGACATGAAATGCAACATCGTATTTCACACTCACCTCATTCCACCCCACTTGTATACATGTCTTCACAGTGGCTTTACACTATGCCCCTAATAAAGTAGAATGTAGACCAAGAAAGCTTATGCCAGAAATTTCTTTTTCTCAGTTTACTCTTTACTCTAAAATGTGTGTTATTAAGGTTTTCGTGTGAGGTAATTTATAGAATTAGAAAATTAGAGCTGTCTGTTTTTGATGTTGTTTAAAAGTATAAATCTTCTAGTAGGTTGCTAATCCTTAATACGAGGAATATATGAGACTATGAGATGACCTAAAATACATTTTCTTTCAATTACTACAAAATTTGTTGTTCCTGTTTCCAACTCCCTGCTCATCTAGCTTCTCAGATGGCAAAAACTAAGGCACAATAGGTTCAACAATGTGATATACTTTCTCTTCCCTGAGAATTTGGATATATTCACAGTTTCCTTGCGATAAACGAAAACATTTGTACTTTGGAGGCTGCAGTTTTACGTGTGTTTATCTCACAGTACACTCCACTAAACAGAGTTAATCACACTTTTGAGTTGACATGTTTAGAAACTTTTATTTAAGTCACCTTGGAAGAGTTTTTAATTAAATTAAAATTAAATTTTAATAAAATTTCTTCATAAATTCCATGCAGTAAATATACAGTGGGATGTATACTTTATAAACATACAATAAAATATTATTTGCTAAATTATAAACAATGCATGTTAAATTGCTAAGCAGTAAAGTAAGTTTGGGGGAGGATAAGAAAGTAGGTATCTACATATATTACATTATCTCCAAATATTTGAATTTATTTTTCATGGTATCAACATTTCTGGAAGGTTTCCACTTCTTCCCTTCATCAACTTCCATTTACTTGGTGAATTTTCAAGCGTAGTTTGAAAACAGGTGATCAGGTGAAGCTCCAAATATATATGCATGTTTGTGTGCACACGCATGAGAAATAGTTGCCCCCCCATTTTTTTTTTTACCACAGTCAATTTTACTCAGTCCCCCAAGGTGCTTTATGTATTAAACCCATAGGAAATCTAAGTGTCAAATACTGTTTCTACAATTTCTACATAATGTCCAGCAAGCAAACAAAGAGCTTTCAGCTTGTGATCCACCTGCCATTTGTTTTTCTTGTTCTAGTACATTATTCCAGTTTTAACCTCTCCAAACTTCTAGCAGTATTTCACAATGCATCCAGGCTCAGGGTGTCTCACTTCACAGTCCAGGAATGTGGCTCTCACATAATGAAATGCAACTTGATTAGATATCATTAGCAGACATGTCTAAGCAATTCAGCAGTGAGTTTGGGTAATCAATTACTTCACTAATGCCAGTCACTTCATCAATGGCAATGAATTGGACGAGAGGCACAAGTAGTGAGTTTAACAATTGTGCACTGTAGAAGGGAAGTTATGTAAAACTATACTAACAACTGGAAATTTTTGGACTTTTTAGAATTCAGCCACCATAACAGAGATGGAGCCTAACTTCTTTTGTCCTTTTGATTCCCATTTTTTACGATCAGTGTCAACGGGGAAACAACTCATGATGATAGTTCTTACTAAGAGACTTCATTCTCTCCTCACCAAATAAATCAAGTTGGGTCAAAGAAGATAAAGCATACAGTCCTCCCTCCACATTCACAGGTTTGACCTTCACGAATGTGATTATTCCCAAAGTGTGAACGTGCCTTCCCACCTTCTCTTCCTCCCACTGCCTTGCTTTTTGCCTGGACGTGCTGTGCCTTCCTTCTCTACACTTGAGTGAAAGACAAGGGAAAGCACGCATCAGCCAAAAGGCAAGGGAACTGGAGGGGGGAGCCCTGGAAGGGAATGGGAGGGGGAACATAGGGGGGAATTATTTATGTTTTTTCCACTTTTGTGAGGGTTCTGCACCCTGAACGATGGCAAAAGTGGAGAGGCCACTGTACTTACTTACATCATGAAGTTCACAGATTTCTTTCATAAATGTAAAATCATTACATTACAGCCTAGGCCAATCCTATCTGCAGTAGAAGTAATACTTAGTAACTGAAAAGTACAATGAAAAGAAAAAAAGCTTACATATGCGCTGCTACTCTGCACTTTTCACTGAGCTTTTTACCCAAGAATGTGATAGAATATTAGGGCAAAAGACATGCTGAGCAGAGAGAAAGCCAAAGGATAGCAGAGCATCCATCACCTCCCAAATTCCAAAATGCAAGGAGATTCACTTTACTCACTCTTGTATCCAAGTAGTTTCAAGAGCCAGTGGCCAAGATTTCCTGACTGGGTCTGTCAGTGAGATGGCCACAATCCAGGCAGGCAGGCAAGCTGCAGGCTGGTTGCCAAACAGCTAGAGGAGAAGAAAACAGAGAACGAAGAGCACAGAGAAAATGAAGTCAGAGCAACTGAGGAAAGGAGAGGAAGAGAAGTAGCATATAGCATGGATGAGTTACTCATAGAAGTTAAAGCCCAGCACCACAAACACAAAAACCTGCAGCAACCCCTACTCAAACATGCATTGTCTCTCCTTTGTCCTATAGCAGCTAGTTAAAAGTAGCAAGCACAACACTTCCCAGTCCAGAGGAACATAATATTTCGTGAAAGACTTTGGCTCAAGCATCACAATATACTGTATTAATACTACATGACAAGTCACCCACCCTATTTTTATGTTCATCTTTCATCTAGGTCCCACAAGCCTTTTGCAGACTAAAGCTATAGCTCTGGAATCTGTTCCAACATGGGACTTAATTTATACCAGTAAGATCTAGAGTGATGCAGCAGCAACTTGCAAGCTGGACAGCAAAAATCACTACTAGACTAAACTGTACAATGGCACAGTACACACCTGCATGTAGCAATATTGCATAGCAGCTCATTTTCATCAGTAGTAGTGGATCATGGATAATACTGTGGCAAATCCATGAGTTACAAGCTCATATAAGGGCAAAATGCTTGCAAGTAAAAAAAGCATGCAAACATGGAATCTGTGAATCATTGCAAAGACCATATGCTCAGAGTGCAGTTAAACCTGAGGATGATCATTGACTTTCAGCCTAAATCTTGTACCACACTGCCATCTTGTGGTTTAGCCACAATGTCAGTAATAACAAAAAGACCTTAAAGACAAACACATCTGTATAATGTGCAACTCTTCAGGAGACAGGCCACTTTTAGCAGACTACCTCCATGAAAACTCACGCCAAACTAAATCTATTAGTCTTGAAGGTGGCAGAGGACTTTCAGTTCTTTTTGCTGTTAAGAGACTAACAAGGTATCTCTCTAAAACTATTTATAATAGCACTAATATCAGTGGTTACTTCAAAAGTGGTAAAACAGGTCTCTATATCCAACCCCATAAATGAGTAACTGGCCTCCACAGTTAAATTAAAATTACATAATGAAACCAAATTAAAGTTCACACATTTCTTTAAAAATGCTACATCATAAACATCAAGTGTGCATACCTTAACTTTGTTTATTTAATTTCTATACTGCCTAGCATCAAGCATTTCCAGGTCAGGCACACACTTCTCTTCTTTCACTCTTCCAATCCTTCTACAACATGCCTTTCCTCACTTCTCCACACTGCTGATCAGAAAATAATCACAAGGATATCACTGTCCTAAAGCAATCTGAACCCAGTCCACAATGTTCACAGATCCAGTACCATCCACTCAAAATAGTGTGGGTTCCCTTAGCACAGCCAATTGGGAGGTGGGATGGAGGAATGGCTTATTCTAAGTTGTCCGTCCTGTGGAACTAAGGTTATCACAGCCAGGCCATTTCCGCACTACACTGTTATAGCGGGATGATTCCACTTTCAATATCCTATAGAATCCTGGGGTTTACCGTTTAGGGAGGGGCCACCTGGCCCCTCCCTAAACTGCAAACCACAGGATTCCATAGGATATTGAAAGTGGAATCATCCCGCTATAACAGTGTAGTGCGGAAATAGCCCCAGTCTTCCTTGCATGGGACGGTTTCCATGCAGCAGAAGCTTCTCCATGCATCCACACTTATCTATTCACACAAGACTGGGATGAAACATTGCGCAGACCCTTATGAACACTAAACTTATCAACTATGTTTATATCAGAGGAGAGAACCCTTTCTGATTCACCAGATGTTTTAGACTTCAGTTCCTAGAAGACCCACACAACATGGCCAATGGTAAGGAATTGTGGGAGTTGGTAGTCAAAAATTTCTGAAGGACAAAATTTTCCTACCACAATTTCTAAGTTGCTTTTGGTTTATAATTTTAACTTGAATTGTGCCCTTCTCTTTTCTCTTTGCCTGCTTGTTCCTTCCATCTATCCTGTTCTGTCCTCTTTATTTACGTTGTTTCTGCAAAATGAAAATATCTTACACACATTACAAGAGACACTAGTGAAAGAAACATCAATATCATTGCCCTGCAGCATTTTGCACTTAGATTCACTCTAAAAATGATACAGAACAGAATTTATAGAAGGAAACACTGATTATCACTGCTAAAAATAAAAAGAAACTCACAGAAGTTATCAAATGCAGCTCATTTTTTTAGTAAATATTTGAAATGTTTATCTGAGAATTACCTTTCCAATAATGGTTCAAGCCATTCTTCATGGCACTCACAATGACAATCAAGAAATGTAAGAACATCCCCTTTAGCCAGTGAAGCTCCCAACAGCCTTGCTCGAACCAGGCCTTCTCTTTTATTTGCCCTGATAAGCCGTACTTTGCGCAAATTTGCAACATAGTTTTCCAATTTCTCCTTCAAGTGTTCTGTTACGAAAAGAAAAATACACTGGTGTTATACAAGGCAACTGATAGCACACTGTTTTTTCATCAAAGTGTTTCCACCAATTCCTGGGGAAACTACGCATTACTAGGATTATACGACTGATTTCAGTAAATTTTATCTATTATTTATGAATTAAAGGAAAGAGAATGAAAATCAGGGAAACAGTAAGGAGGGAAGTAAAGGAGCTTTGGAGTACAAGAAAATAAGAAGAGAAAAATACAAAAGAATCAATAAGTAGATGACAACGTAATGTAAAAGGCATAGATGATATAATGCAATATATAGAGATATATATGTTGCATTATATATATATAATATATATATAATGTTATATGTGTGTAGTGCATTTATGTATGGATATATAGAGATTAGAATATAGGAATTGCTATAAGGACTAAGGAAAGAATAATTAAAAAGCAGGATGATAAAAATAATTAAATAATCAAACCAATGGTGAAAATGAGAGAAGTTATTGTATATGTCAGATGAATGTATGTAGATGTATGGAAAGGAAGAGGGAGTATGAGAGTAAGTATGTAAGTAAGTATGATAAAATAATAGTTAAATGTTTGTAGATTAGTAGTTATTATCTGGTAGATTGTTTGTCTATTGTCAATTGTTAAATGTTAAATGTTGTTAAATGTTACGATATGTTTATACACAATTTAGGGAAAATTAGGGAAAATAGTTATAGACACTGATGAATAAACAATAAAGGGAATGCAGATGTAAAGAAAATTTATATTAGATAGATATCAGTTTGTCTAGATAGTTTACAGCTTAATTGTATAATATATGTATAATATATGTAAGGTGTTGTGGGTGTTGTGATGTATTGTTGTAGTATATTAATTGTTTTTTAAATAAGAATTTAATAAATGTTATTTTAAATATTAAAAAAATTTTTTTAAAAAAAGTGTTTCCACCAATTCCATGTTAAAGACTACTTTTGCTGCTTATTAGGAGAGGGGGAAACGCTGAAAGCAATCTCCCTTCTCCTTTTCCTGGTGGAAACCTTCACTGGATCGAACAGCTTTCTGTTTGTGGAGGAATATCTATTAAATACAATTCATTGGTTTCAAATGGTTCTTAGGTATTCTGCTGCGTTTGACTGTTATTGTTTCACTCATTTTATTTATTTTCATTAGTTTAACTTATGCTGGAAGCCACCTAGGAACTTTGGTGCTAAGGGACGGTATACAGGGGAGATGGAATTTCCAGGACAGCTAGCAAGGAAAAGTTAGTTATATCTCACATTTAACCTATACATAAATTCTTTATGTTTAAGAGATACAGAAAATAGCAACTCAGTATTACTAGTTAATCAAGCAGGGTTCTAACAAGTAATACAATAATAGTACAACTTTCAGTAGCTGCAGTTCCTCTAGTAGACTATGCAATGTCAGTTCACTCTATAGAGAAAGATAAGAATGTTTTCTGTCCTAGAATGCGCAGAGAACTGTTCTTTTGTTAGAATGGGGTAATCTCCTCCTTTGTCTGTGAAAGTGTCAGCATTTCCTAGAATAAGAGAGAGAATGAGAAGTTTTTACCTACTGTGAACGATCATTCTAGAGAGGCTGAAGAAGCAATCCACAATCACCACTGGGTTAATCCCTAGTGCCAAACCAGTCCGGCAGGATTCCAGAGTTCTAAGACCATTAAGTCTCCTCTCTTCCCTCAGTTTTGTTTTTGTTTTGTTTCATAGCCTTGCAGACCAAAGAGATTTGAAGAAATAGAAAGATGTACCTTGGGGTTTTTTTTAATTATTACCAGGTGGGGGTGGATTGCTCCTTCAGCCTCTCTAGAATGACCATTCAAGGTAAGTAAAAAGCCTCTCATTCTCAGATAGGCTGAACAAGCAATCCACAATCACCACTGGGAAATACCCAAGCCTCTAGTTCCTGGGCAGGATGATGTTTCTTACTAATGTTGCACCACTGCACTGTTCTCTCAAAAGCAGCCTGTGCTGATTGATATTTGTCTATTTCATAATGACATACAAATGTTGAAGGTTCTGACCATCCAGCAGCCCTATAGACATTGTCCAATGACACAGCTACTCTGTATGCCACTGTCGTTGCCATAGATCTGGTGGAACGAGCCCAAATGTGCCATGGCCTTGGTACTTTTGCACAGTCACAGCACAAATGGATACAGCTTTTTATCCATCTGGACAACATCTGTTTACTTGCTCTCTGTCCTAGAGTTCTTGAATGAAAAGAGACAAACAATGCCTCAGTCCATCTCAACCTCTTTGTGTGGTTAATGTAAACCATTATTGCTCTCCTCACAGCTAAAGAATGCCATTTTTTTCTCCAATGGATGAACTGGATCAGGGCAACTCCAGCAATTGAGCTTCTGCCCTTTCCATGATTGACTTTGGCAAGAAAGACAGATCAACAGTCAATGATGTGTATCCTTATCAAATCTGAAGCAAGCTCTGATAATCTTGCTAATGTAATAGCCATGAGGAAAATCATTTTTATAGACAGCAACCACAATGAACATTCTTTCAGTGGTTCAAATGGTGTCTTAGAGCATTTAACACTAGATTTAAGTCCAAAGAGGGAAATCTGTGCACCGTTGATGACGCCTCCAGTGTTGCAACTCTCAGAAATCTTTTTATGTGGGGATGAGATGTTAGAGGCTTTTTGCCCAGATCAATTATCGTAGCTAGAGCTGACACTTGTCTCTTTAATGTATTCAGATGCAATCCCTTGGCTATTCCAGACTGCAAGAAAGCTAGTATAGTTTTAACCTCTAACAGTTCAGACTCACTGTCACTCTCTGTGTACCATTTTTTAAAAGCTCTCCAAGTGTTCTTATATATACACTGAGCAGATTTTCTTCTCAAAGCCAATATAGTGTTAGTCACAGCTTTGGAACAACCTTGCTGCATTAATGATCTCCACTCAACCTCCAGGCAGTTAACTTTAACCAAGATGGATTGGGATGCAGAATCAGACCCTGATATAACAGGTCGTCCCTTTCTGGTAACCAGTGAGGTCTTTCCAGACACATGTCTAGCAACCTTGGAAACCATGGCCTGCGAGGTCAATATGAAGCTATCAACACCACTTGTGCTCTCTCTTGCTTAGCAATTGCTGAAGTACTGGCAAAGGTGGAAAAGCATATATTAGACCCTTTGGCCATGGCACTACAAAGGCATCTTGTGCTGCTGCATCTACGCTTCCATCGATAGAAAAATACTTTTCTGACTTGAAATTCACGCCAAAGGCGAATAAGTCTACTGCAAACTTGCTGTAATTTATTTGTAGTCAGTTGAATGTCTGAACATTTAAACTCCATTCCCCCAGCAGTATTTTGTGTCTGCTGAGAAAATCCGCCTCAAAGTTCAGTGTGCCTTTGAGGTATACCACCGAAAGAGAAGCCAGATTTTTGCCCCTTGCAAACAGTTCAAGATAGGCACAGAGACTGGCTTCCATTTCAACTTTATCTTTGTCTGTGGGATGAAAGGAACGCTGTTGTTCAAAGACTTTTCCTTGGTCCACCAATGAAGATCCTCTATCACATTGTGTGGCAGTTTCAGATTGTAATGCATTTTTCCTATTACTGTTTCCTGATGTGGTCTGAGAAACACTTGAAATGCTCTGGTATAAAACGGGCCCATGGAAAAATTTGGATTACATGTCATAATTCCTAATACCTGAGCCAGCTGCATCAAGCCCACTCACTTGTCCAATATTAGTTTTTCTGATTGTTTTATTTTGTTCTTTCTGTCCTCGGACAGAAACGCATGTCCCTTCTCCTTATCTATTTACGCTCCCAGATGGAGAAGCCTTGTTGATGGATCCAATTGCCTCTTTTCATAATTCACCGCAAACCCATGGTGTTCCAGACACTGTAAAGTTGTTCTGGCATCCACCTCTGCTTTCTTCCTGCTGCTTGACTTCACCAAGATATCGTCCAAATATGGGAACAAATATATTCCCTCCTTTCTCAGATGAGCTACTAATGGAATCAATATCTTGGTGAAGACCCTTTGAGCTGAAGCTAGCCCAAATGACAAAGCCCTGAACTGACAGTGCTGGTTGTTGAACTCGAACCTGACATACTTTCTGCATTGATGACTCATAGGTATGTGCAGGTATGCCTCTTTCAGCAGATACTCCTTCAATTCTAAATTGTCCAAAATCATTTGCTGTGTTTCCATTTTGAATTTTTTGTACTGCGCAAAACCATTCAGGAATCTCAGGTCCAAAACAGGCCTGACACCCCCACTGTGCTTGGGTACAGTAAAGAACAGGGAATATATTCTCTTGAGTCTCTGTGCCTGTGGCACCTCCCCTATTGCTGCTATCTGAGGCAGATGATCTATTTCTGCTTGCACTATCCTTCTCTTCGGTAAATTTGTTGATTCCGGAGATGGAAGGAATCTGCACATGAGATGCCTGAGAAACACAATGCTGTAACCTGACTTTACTACCTCCAGTACCTATCAATCTGTTGTGATTAAGTCCCACAGGTGTCCAAAATAAAGAAGCATCCCCACTACCAGTATTTTCTTTTTGTCAATACATAATTTTTTTACCCCTGGTGGGATGGTTTCCTCCTTTCCATGGTTGTTGGTGACTTTGTTGTCTAAGATAGAATCTAGGCGTATTCCATTGTGGTCTGAAACCCCTAAAGTTTCTTTATCTTTGTTTTCCTCTTCCCTCTCAAAAGGAATAATTCTCTCGTCTCAAGAATCTCTTCGTTGTCTTTTCCAACAGCTTCCCTAACGCCTTCTCACCAAATAATAATTTGCTTTTAAAAGATGTATTTACTAAATTAGCCCTAGGTTTTTGGTCTGCCTCCCGATATTTAAGCCATAGGGCTCTTCTACACACTGTCACTGCTGAAATTGCCTGCACAGCACAAACAGTGGTATCATATGTTGCACCTGCTACCAACTGCATTGGTTTTTCCAATTTTTGTAATACTTTCTGCAATGTATGTGCTGTTATATCTTCTGACTCCAGTACATCCTGCAACAAAAGCAAACCTGCCCAAGTAAACACTGAGGATGCTACAGATGCCCTTATTGCTAATGCTGATGATTCATGTGCTGCCTCCATTCTCTTCTCATCAGGATCCTTGAGTAACGTATCTCCCCCCTTGGGCAGGACTGAAAGTGAAATGAGCCCCATGATTGGAACATCCACTAAAGGGATTGACAGAAATTCTTAAATTTCCTTTTCATACGTATAAAACTTCCTATTGAAACTAGTAAGTTATCTATTGCTCATTGAACTATCCCATTCATTAGAAACTAAATCCTTAAACATTTCTGGTATTGGCAATACATTGTCATGTGATGCGACATGTTATAACACTGCAGCTACTCTGCTGGACCTGTGCTGATCCTTGTCCTCACTCTGTTCTGTATTAACGCATGACTGCAACCCTAAAGTGGACACTGTTTTCTCAATAGTTTCTTGAAATCCTCTGCCTTAAACAATCTGTTCCTGGAAGACTCCTTTGAGTCCTCCACATCTGATTCAGAGTCAGTATTACCTTCTGCTGAATAATGCTCCATGTCTTCCCCAGTGCCCACATCTGAATCTTCTATTGTAACCAAGTTACTCTCATTTCCTGCAATCTTTCTTGACTTTTTAATATGTTTTGTCTTCTCCACACATTTTCCAAATTTCGCACTTGCATGCATATTCCTTTTGCCACTATCTTGAGCTTTGATCTGCTTTTGTTGCTTACTACTTCTTTCTCTTTTCATTGCCATCTCATCTTGCATACTCACATTGCACTGACCCGAAGTCACTGAAACACTATTTACAGAATCAAGTATTATTAATTCATTAACAGGTACATTACTTACAAAGATAACTGGCATCGTATTATTGACTGCATTTGCTTGCTGAGAATTCATTGCATTCTTATTTGTCACCACCTAAGAAGATGTAAAGAACTGACTGAAAGAATTCGTTAAATTGCCTGTGGTCTTACGTGAATTAATTACGTTAATAAACCAATTAATTCATTAATATTGCTCAAATTCATGTTCAATAAACTCTGAGATCCTGTCATTTACTGAAGTTTTGATTGTACCTTGATTGCACCTCCAATGCTACCAAGTCTTTTAATGCATTCTGTATCGCATTCATTGTAACTTGCTGCTGTCCTTGAGTCAACTGTAACCTACTTCCCTGATCAGTTGAACCAGATGCTGCCACGCTGGAAGACAAATAATGAAGAAATTGATCTTTATGCTTCTTCTCTGCTGTGTGCTCCGATCTTCCTCTTTCTCTGCACATGCTGCTGTCTGACTGTGTGCAAGCCCAAACTCTACACACCCAATAGACTGCCTAACAGACTTTATGTTCCTGTTTGATTGTCCAATTACTGCTCTCACTTCCTGTTCACATGACCATCTGGAATCAGCGAATCCAATACGGCGACTGGGAGTTGTTCCTGCTTCCCTGGACACCATTAAACCCTTTGCCTCACCACAAACCTTCCCAGAACAAAAGGTAATCTTTAACTTAGGTTTCCCCTTCTTCTTTTTTTACTTTACCTTCATCCTGAAGTACAGAGGACTTAACAGATACTGTACTTGCCTGCTGCTGTGACAGGTGGGTCTCTGCTTCACTGTCACTTGAGGATAGAAATATTTTCTTTAACACAGCATCTGCAGCCACCTCTGTGGCACCCTTCTGTGAAGTTGGCTGTTCTTTTATGCCCATTTTAGCAATTATTTCGCCCCCATTAGCCATCGCACTCAAGGCATCAAGGGGGGAGTCAATTTCCATAACATTTTCTGCTGATCACTTCTGTTTCTCAGAAGGCACACGGCTTTCCTCCTTCTCTGTTTCCAAATCTCCTTTTTTTTTCTTTTCTTTTTGCTTGTTTCTCCTACTACTAGCTCTATTCTGATAACTACTCCGTTACTAACAACCTAAAAGACAGAGAAGATAGAAAAATATAACAGAGGAAGAGAGGGTAAAAAAGCGCGACTGGTTGGCAAGGCAAGAAAGAAACAACTGAGAGAAGAGAGGAGAGTCAATGGACTTAACAATCTTGGAACTTTGGAATCCTGCCTGACCGTCTTGGCATGACGAATTAACCCAATGGTGATTGTGGACTGCTCCTTCAGCCTATCTGAGAAAGGATGTTTAAATATTTGGTGAAAAATCAAGCTAGCAGTCTAGTTCTGAGAGGGTGCAATCAACAGTCCAGAAATCTGATCTGTTGGGGCATGGTCTATTTCATCATGCAGACCCCAGGGAATCACAGCTATGACAAAGAACAGCTTCAATCCACTGAAGAGATGTGAGCTACCTTTGTCTTTGTTGTTGCTGTGTGCCTTCAAGTCCTTTCTGACTTACGGTGACCCTAAGGTGAACCTAGCAGGAGGGTTTCTTGTTACAAGGGGGTTTTCCCTTTCTTCCTCTGTGGCCAAAAGAGTATGTTTTGCCCAAGATCACGCAGTAGATTTACATGATAAAGTGTACCATGAGTGGAGATTTGAATCCTGGTCTCCAGAGTCATTGTCCAGTGCTTAAACTACTACACCATGCTGGCTTTCAATTTTGCCTTTGCCTTAGGTTTTATTGCTGTATGCTTCTTAACATCATCATGTAATTAATAAGCTATCATTTTAGTGCACCTGCGGCTCATTTTGATAGTCCCTCAAGCCTTAGTCAGCCTGGGATCTCAACGGATGAGGGCCCAGGAATTGTTACAGTAGAGTAAAATTATCTGTCAATAAAACAAGTATTAGGATAACATGGAACCCAAATTCCACAAAAGAATCAGATGCACATGTACATTTTGCAAATGCTGCTGAAATAAATGTGAAATTACAGAGGGATATAATTATACTTCTATACGTGAAAACGTGCTGAGAAGGTTTTATCGCATGATCTGTAGAATAAAATTATTTTGTTTTATGGAGCCCTCCATTCAAAATCAGATGCACATTTTTCTTTCCTTTGCTGGTGTCTTTACTTGAATACTAGGCAAAAGAATCATTCAAATTCCTTAAATTCAGGCTTACAATTCCTTTCTCTCCCTTTGTTTTAAGGCCCATATGATCATTTAGTTATTCTTGACTACTATGAAATCTAAAAATCTTAGGTGCACGTAACAGTAGCTGCCGGCCATTGGTTGTAAATGATTTACCAAGATGTTTCAACACTGGTTCATTCACATAGTTCCATATTTACTAATAAAAAAAAAGTAGGATTTCATTAGTTAATGAGGCATCAAATTACGAAAGCAAATTCTTTCATAATTTTTATGTTTAAAAAGTTCTAGACATGTAATAATGTTTTTTCCTTCCAAAAGAAGATAATCATGTCATATCGTATAAGAGACAAGCAATTCTTTCCAAGCTGTTGTACATGCATCACAGGCCCTCCTCTATGGCATTCCTATATACAGTTGGGTTTTTTTAAAAAAAGTTACTCTGCCCTTCCCACAAACATGGTCTTTAGGACACCTCATTTAATTATTTAATTCACAATCTGCCTTTCCCTCAAGGTGGAATGCCAGGTGGCTTACAAAATTCATAAAAATAAGAAAAGCAGCAGGCATAAATCTAATTAACATTTATGACTGACAAAACAATCATAAGAGTCTGAGAAATAAACAACCTACTGCAGCAAAATTTGCAAGCCAGTTAAAAAAAAAGTCAAAATCAGACCCTCATTCTATCTTCCAAAAATCTGAACCAGCAAGATACATAATGAAGATAGAACAAGGCAACAAATATAGCAAATTCCATACTTGGGGTAGAAAGACAACCAATCCTGTATCTACCAGTAGACACAGGCAGGGGCATTTGGATGTATTGATTTCATTCATCTGTATCACACCCTTCTTCCAAGGAGATGAAGGCAACATTTTATTCTCACAAAAACCCTGCAAAGTAAACTAAGAGAAGAGATATCTTATCCAATTGCTGTGGAACACTTTCTTAAACAAAAGCCCAACTGCTCTCTGAACCACATGACTGAGTTCCTACTTGTTCTCTCTGTGGATCAGATCACACTGGCCACTCCTCTCACACATCTCCTGGCCTAGCCTTTATATCGTAAGAACCCCCGATTAAAACTGTGGAACAATCTATTTCTTTCTGAACTGGTTGTTCATAAAAGTTATTAGTATAGCGGTTAGTTTCCTGGGCTAGGCTACATATACTGTAAAATTTATAAAGATGTATTCACCCACAAAAAAATTATTTAAAGATTTATCCCAACAATCACTGCTGTGACTTCTAGAGGGAGACAAGAAGAAGCACACATAGCACCATTATGCCTAGGCCCAGCAGCTGATGAAAGGCCCTCTCTTCATCCCAGCTGCCACCACCTCGGCCTTGGAGGGAGAGAAAAGCAGTCAGCATTTGCTGAACTTAGTCCCCTTCCCAACTGCCATCCCCTTTTCTTTGTGTATATAATGCCTTTTTAGACTGTAAGCCTGGAGGATGGACAATTTGTAAACTGCCAACAGAATGTTTTGTGAAGTTATCCCAAACAGCTTACCTTTATCACTGTAATCATCTACGAGGATGATTTCTTCTAGAAGGATGTCAGGAGATGTCTCAAGAACACTATGAACTGTTCTCAGAAGTGTTGACCAAGCCTCATTATAAAAAGCTATTATAACTGACGTCTTTGGTAAGTTATAATAATCATATTTCTTCTCTCTACAACTGTAACAGAAGTTCAAAAATTGCTTAGAGACTGAATAAATGTATATCCAAATACATTATATATGATTTGGTATGTTCTAACAGAAGTATTAAAACTAAATTTGTGTGCCTTTCATTGGATGCACTCAAAGCATATGGCCACATTGAGGTAAGCTACCTCTTCCTACTCCTAGACAAATTAAACATGGGTGAAAATTTTCTTTCAGCCATAACAGATCTCTATGTAAACTCTCAGACAACAAGTTATACAAATAGGCTAGATTCAGCCCCCTTCACTCTACAAAGAGGCATGCAACAGGGCTGTTTACTGTCATTACTATTATTTATAACAATGTGCCAGAATACATAACAAAGGCAATCACAGACAACCTAATACTCTTTCTAAGAGGTCCTGAAAAAAGTTGGCAGTAATATAAAAATCTTGTTCAATGACTTTCAAAAGCATACTGGTCCAAACATAATGCAGAAAAAGCTAGAGTCCTCTGCCCAAATCTTAATTTGGCCAAACAATTAAAAAAACAGCAAACCTCTCTAAGATACCACTCAGTTTGCCTAGCATACCTGGGAATCAAAATGACTAACAATATTTCCTAACTTCTCTATAGCAAGAAAAAAATTCTCTATCACTATTTAATTAAAAAAAATCAAAATATGGAGTAAACTAAATTTGTCAGTTTTGGGTAGAATAGCAATAGTAGAATTCTGTATGCTACCAAAAATTATATTCCTGTTCCAAACTATACTGATAAATCCAGGCCTCCACAAACTCACACTTTGACAAAGTAAGGTAGAAAGTAAAGTCGAAGGCTTTCATGGCCAGAATCCATAAGGTGTCATGAGTTTTCTGGGCTTTGAGGCCGTGTTCTATTAGTATTTTTCCTGACGTTTCACCTGCATCTGTGGCTGGCATCTTCAGAGGATTAGATCCAAAAACTTTGTTGTGCCCCTGTCTTCCCTCTATCCATCCACCAGTTAAGTGCAAAGGCCAAATAAAACAATATGAGAGAGTGAAGGGACAGAGAGGTGTATACAATATAAGTCCTCTTCCAGTAAAGTAGTTGAATTACAATCAAGCAAAATGGAAGATATTAATATTTCATGGCTTCAGAGAATTTAAGTTACCACCTTTGCCAAAGATTTTTATATAAAATGAGGACCACCTATGTCTCTCACAATTTTTCAAACGTTCAGTGTCTCACTAAAGGCCAAATACTGAAGCTATACAGAGTGATGACAGACAGCTTGTATAATTGATAAATTGAATAAGGAAGCCTCTCCCAAAATGTTGGAGAGATTGCAGAGAATAGCGCACCATTATCTACATGTGACTCTTTTGTCCCACAGCTGCCCATTTCTGGAAAGTGGTACCTGATATTTGTGGACAGATAATGGACCAAATGGTAACATACTCTGAGGCTGTATTGTTCAATATATTTGAGGGTCCCAATGAGAAGGCTGTGCAAAGAATAACTAATACTACTTGGAGTGGCCATACTGAAGAGCTCTAGAAAATAAAAAGATTTCAAAGACCTAAGCATTTAAGGATGGATGGAACACGTGTGGAACCTCATCTTGTCAGAGTAGCTGACTTGTAAACTTGAAGAATTACCTCAACACACAAAAAAGGCTAATTTTAAAAGATTTGGTCATCTTTTTTTCTCTTTGTATGTAAGGGCTCAACAATTCTTTGCCCACTGAACTCACAGGCTAGATTTTGGGGGAAGGCAGCAATTATGTTCGCAAGCACTAGACCTTTGATTTCAAGAGTTCTGCTCTGTTCCAAGTTACTGTTGTCATCTTTTATTTCTTAGTTGTTTTTCTTTATTATTTGTATTAGGTGCTTACAAGTTGACAGTTTTTTAACTGTAAACTGAAATTTTTAATAAATATTTTTTATAAAAAATCATGCACTAAAATAGCCTTGGAAAAGCGCCCAAACGCAGTAAAAAGGCACGGGACCACAGCCCTTTTCTGACAAATTGCTTGTAGCTATTCATAAGAAAACAGAGTATCAAAACCTGATTGCCACCCGTGTGATAGAAAAGTATGTGGCACGTGGCTTACATTTCCCACATTGACACTAGCTAATATTGGCAAGTTACACTTCCTCTAGTCCCCAAAAATAAATTGATTCAGTCAGTTCCTTCTCCACAAGCAATCGAAGATATTAGAAAGTCTTGTTTTTTAAATGTCTGCTAACAAGCAGCTCTGAATGTGACAAAGAGACTGCTGACAACGTCCACATGTGCCATAAAGGGTACTTTCTTGTGCAGACTGAGACAGCAATATTTGAAAGAGAACAAACAAGGAGTGGGCACAGCTGCATCCGGCTTCATCCATTAAGGGCACATGCCTGGAAAATTTCCAGTAAGAAACTGTTGTCAAAGGCCACTACTGCTCTACAGCAGGCAGAGATAAGGAGGGAGCAATCAAGAGCATGAATTTTGCTTAGAAGTAACTGCCATTGAATTCAATTGGATTCATTCCCCTCTCATGTAATCTCAGGGCAAATTTACCTAACAATCTGAACATGGTCAGGTTAAAGAATATGCACAAGTTTATGTACATTTAAAGCGCCCCATGCTTCTTAGATCTGAAACATAAAGAACAAGCATACACAAAATCTGTTGAAATAAAAAAGGAACTGTGTGAAGCCACATCTTTAAAGGGAATTAAGGGAAACAGGATGAATATGAGAGGATGAATGGGAAAAATGGGGAGGCTAATGTAAAGCCATGGAGTCACAGCAAAAAGCAGCTAAGAACATCCTCCTTCAGCACTAAGGTGAAAACCATAACAAATGCTATCCTTTTTGCAAAAAAGGATGAGATCAGAAGAAAATTTAAATGCATACAATTCTGATCAGGAATATTATATTACTATCATTGGCTAATCACAAAACTATTGCTATTACTGATAACACAAAATCCTGGTACTTCCTGATAACCTTCCTGGATACGAATAAGAAGTTTCCTTTATGAACAAAGGTTTCTCTCTGAGACCTCTGGTGATTATCAGCAGAGTTTTTGTATTAAAATCATAACTGACATGACTAGACCAGGACAACTGCTCACTGAAGGACAGCAGTTAAATATATAGGCCACTTGTTCTTATGGAAAAACTGTCAGCCACAAAGGGACATACACTTAAAACCTGAATAGGGGTTATGTGTCACTTTCTAGAAGACAAGCTGTGGACATGAGTAGTTTAAATGCTTATTGGTATTATGACTGGAGTAGCCCTTCCTGAGAAAGAAACTAGAGCTTCAGTGCCACAGAACCGCCTAAACTGGAGTCTCTGTGCCGTACGGCTGCAAAAACAGGTGAAAGGGGGCACGTGGAGTCCTAAAACGGCATTTTGTCCACCTCTGCTCTATGGGTAGGCTGCAGAAAGTACAGTTGGCCCACCATATTTGCTAGTGTTAGCGATGCAGGACCCTTGCAAAAGTGGAAAAATAAAAAATATCAATGTGTGTGTGTGTGTGTGTGTGTGCGTGCACACATGCGCACATCTACAGGAAGGGGGCTAAGGTATAGTGGGCAGAATGGGCAGCCAGGGCCCAAACCAAGTCAGGGAAAGGAGAGAGAATGGGAGGAGTTTGGCATGGTGGCCCTATCCATCCTCTCTCAACCCATCTCCTTCCTTGGGTGTGCAGAGAGACATCAGGAGAAGGCTTGTGGCACTGAGAAATCGGGCTGCGATCTGTCCTTCGCTGTCCGGGCAGCAGCTGGTGGAGAAGCAGGAAGAAGATCAGAAGCGGGTTTTTAAAGAGCCTGATCAGAGTCACCAAGAGGAAAGGTTCCCCCAGAAAAGAAGTTCCTGAGGGGGAGGCAGGGGTTGAAGAAACGGGCAAATAACCAAATCCATGAAAGTTATGCCCACAAATGTGGAGGGCCGACTGTAATCCTCCCTCTTCTGGCATCTGTGTACAACAATTATTTGACTTTGCCAACTCATCACCACCTGAGAGAAGGTTACACCCATTTGGTTTTTATGTTCTTGTCAGGTTCCCGCTTCCCTTCCCTATCACCTATAACATCTCTCTCTGCCTCAGGCGACCCCTCCCTGACCCCAGACGTTAGTTCCACATTGCAGTGCCGGTGACTGCTTTACTTAAGAGACCAACTCTGCTGTGTTTCTGAATCAACTGCAGTTTCAGCCCTCCACAAAAACTTCTGCCACAGTTAAAGTCTTTCACTTTCCACCAGACTTCCTGCTATTCTTGCAGAAGACTCGCAGGGCTCCCTCTCTGCAGTATGAAGGCAGCCTCCTGAAAGTACAGGCCAGTTTAAACCAGTTTTCAAAGAGGCAGCCCTGGTAGTCTGTTGCAGTATAAAAGGGCGGAAGAAGAAAAAAATTAGCAGCACCTTTAAGAACTTACATTTTTACATTAGCTTTCATGGATATCAATCCCTTTCTTAAGATACAATACAGAAGGATAGGAAAGATGCAAGTTATTAAAGCACAGCTATACAACTGGTGGAGTGGAACACGCAATGTAATAGGATCCACAAGGTTAAACCACCAAAAATAAGAAGCTGTGCCCCATAAACGTTCCCTCTCTTTTAACTTTCTCTTAAAAGCACCTCCTCCGCCTAACAAATGCCATTTCCGCACTAGACTGTTATAGTGCTATTATTCCACTTTCAAGATCCTACGGAATCCTGGGGTGGCCCCTCCCTAAACTGCAAACCCCAGGATTCCACAGGATGTTGAAAGCGGGATAATAGCACTATAACAGTCTAGCGCGGAAATCGCCAAAGTTTTCCTCACACTGAGGGAACCCTCCCCTCTCGCGCGCCCGCGCGCGTGCGCAGAATTCCCGCAAGGCGCCTCTTCTTCCTCCTCCTGGCCTCCCTCTCTCCACTCACTGCGGGTGGCGGCGCTCGGGCAGGCGGCGGTGGAGGGAGATGCGGTCGCTCAGGTAGATGTTAATCTGGTGGAGCCCGATGCTCTCCTCTTGGCGGCGTAGCTCGGCCTCGCTCAACTCCAGCCGCGCAGGACGGCCCAACTCGCCCAGCTCCGTCTCCCGACCTAGCGGCGGCTTGTCATACACAGGCCGGCGGAGCAGCCGCTGGGCCAGCTCGGGGTCCAGCGAAGGTGCCGGTGCCGCCGCCGCCGCGCCTCCGCCGAGGTCCGAGTGCGGAGGACCCCGTTGCCACAGCAACAGCAAGCCCAGCGCCCCGAGCCCGACCGCCAGGGCCGCGACTACGGCCAGCGGCCCTCCGCCTCCTCGGGAAATACGCCCTCGCCGACCCCGCCGCATCCTGGCGGGGGCTGCGCAGGCTGCTGGCGGCCCCGGCTCCCCTCCGGCAATGCCCGCAAGGCAGGACCGGGGAGGGGAGGGGAGGGGAGGGGAGGGGGCGGGCCAGAAGGAGCAATAAAGAAACGCGCTGGGCCAGTGCGTGAGGGAGGGAGGGAGGGACCGCCCCACCCGGGCCGCCTCGCCCGCCTCCCTCCGGTCGCGGAAGCGGCCCTCGTGCCTGGCTCGGCCCGCCTGCTTCGGAACTTCGGTTAGGCCGTGGCCGGCCAGAAGGCAGCGGCGCCCGTTGGGGTGAGCGAGAGAGCGTGGCAACCGGGGCTGGGGGATGGGAGGAGCGAATTGTGGTAACCAGGGCCCTTTCCGCATTCGATTGTTATAGTGCTGTTATTCCACTTTCAACATCCTGTGGGATCCTGGGGTTTGCAGTTTAGGGAGGGGCCTTTTTGAGGCCCCTCCCTAAACTGCAAACCCCAGGATTCCACAGGATGTTGAAAGTGGAATAATAGCACTATAACTGTCCAGTGTGGAAACGGCCTAGGAGATCTGCTTGCCCCTCTCAGATCCTTTCATTGATAGGATTTGAAGTACACCCCCTCCCTATCTGCCAGATCTTAATTTTCAAGGGAGGGGACCTCCATGGTGCAAATAAATTACATTGATCGGCTGCCTTCTTTGTTGCTGTAATAATCAGGTGTTATTTCTCCTCAGAAAGGGACTTCTACTGAGCAATAATACATTTCAAGTACATAGATGATTGTGGCAGTTTCATTCACCACTTTGACAGAGTGCATTAATCAAGTAGGTGCTGCATTGCTAACAGCGCAGTTAGTAGGGCTCATGGGACTGCAGGTTGATGCTTGAGGGAGATTTATCTCCATTGAGCTGAAGCAGAGTTGGAGAACATTATTTTTTAAAAAAAATTCTTCTCCCAAAATCTCTATGCCAGCATGACCCGGTAACTTGTGCAATAGTCATGTGGCCTTTTAGATATTTTTGAACAGCAACTGTCAGTATTCCTCATCATTGGTGTGCTGATTATGACTGGTGGGACTTGCAGTTCAACACGGTCTGCCACATTACATGATTTCTGCCCTTGATAAAACTAGATGCTCATGATTACAACGTGGTTTCAAAACTTCTAGTGAGGTGCTATTCATTCTGGCCTTTGCGGAGTGAATATCCATATAGGCTTATAGGATCAAAACGTTGTCTGTGAAAAGCTCACAAGAAAGGCATGAATGCAACAGCAGAAATGTCACTGCCACACACTTCACCCAGCAACTGATTTACAAAGTCATACTTGTATAGTATGCCTAATAAAGGTTAATCACAAAAGTCATACTTGTTCTGGATGGTATATTTCTTTTTTGAATGGATTATGCCGTTTTGGCTAAATAAGTATTTAAGTAACTAGTATATAGGCTATTAAACTGGATTTAAAACAAACCACATCTACCCTCTGCAACTCAGGCCCTTAGATCTAGTCCCATCCTCTGGAAGAAGCAGAGAGCATGTTATTTTTCTCTTCCACATGACATCATTGTCATGTTTCTGCTCTTCTCTAGGATAAACATACTTCAACCTTTCCCTAACAGCACTTTTCCCACTAGGTGCCTTTTTGCACTATACTGTTATAGTGCTATTATTCCACTTTCAACATCCTATGGAATCCTGGGGTTTGCATTATGGAGGGACCTTTAAAAGTGTCAGCCAGAGAGCTCTTTGGCCTCAGTAAACTACAAACCCCAGGATGTTGAAAGTGGAATAATAGCACTATAACAGTGTAGTACAGAAAGGCACTGAGCATCTTTGTTCCCCTGTGCACATGTTTTGGGTATATCTTCTGTCCTGTCTTGTGGAGCCACCAGAACTGGATATTTTATTCTGGGTAGTGTTTAAATGTGGTGTTGATGAAGAGTTCTGTGCATACCATGGACTGCTAAAAAGATAAATGGATAAGTCTTAGAGTAAATCAAGTCTGAACTCTCACCAGAAGTGAAGATGGCTAAACTGAGGTCCTTGTGCTTTGGACATATCACATGACATGACTCACTGGAAAAATGGTAATGCTTGGCAAGATAGAAGCCAGAAGGAAAAGAGGGAGACTGCATTACAGGTAGATTAATTCAATCAAGCCAGAGCACTGAGTTTACAAGATTGGCTGATGCCCAGGGCTTTCGGAGTCACTCATTCTTAGGGTCACTATAAGTCAAAGTCAACAGCAAATAACAACAAAGTGAATAACTAATGGAACTTTTACTTCCAGTTACTTGTGTTTTACTCTGAAACTGGGTGTAATTCCACGCCTCCCCAAGAGTTCTCCCAGGGTCAAGCACTGACAGATGTTACTGCTATAGCATAAGCTTTCTTGATGGTAGATGATCCAGGAGATGGTAGACAGGAGAGAGGCATTCCAGCCCTTTCACGGATAGGGTGCAGCACCACTCAGAGTCGATGGTAGCATTGCCATCCCCAAATACTACCTGAACATATCCCTTCAGGCAGCAATCACATCTCTATTGCTGAACAAATAAAGCACCCGGGTAAGGATATACTCCCAGGCTGAGAGAAATGGAAGATGGACTCTTAGGGGATGTATACTGCAGAAACAAAATCAAAGGGCACAAGCGTGACTCACCTCCTCCTAATAACTATGAGAAATGTGCAAGCAGATTAGCAACAGAGAAGAGTTACCTGCAGCATCTTTTCTCAGCTTCAGACTTCAAAGCAAATGGAAAAAGTATCCAACTTGGTTGTATCCAACTCCAAGTGAACCTTTTCATGCCACTAAACTGTTAATGTTGGTCTATGATGCTAAAAAGGACACCAAAAGCCATCTGGCTGACAGCAGACACACAACTCACCACAACTTGGAAATCATGATATCATGGTTTTGGGGGGAAAAATTGGTTGTGGATGGCAAGTAAATGAAACCCTCACCTTTAGGGTAGCATATCACTGAATAGAAAGTGTTGAGGATAAGCAGCAGGAAAAGGTTAATCTCTTCATACTTTGGTTACTTATGGACTTCCTGAAAGCATATGGTGGGCCGCTGTAGGAAATGTATATGAATCCTTGGTTTGATCCAGCAAGGTGTACAAGCCCTATAAATTGTGTTTTCACATGTTATGGGTCCAGTATAAACAGGTTTGCATCCTTTCTAGTTTAGTTATCCACTGACACCCTCACCAATGTACACATGATAATTCACTTTAGCCACCAGAGTTAAAGCAAAATTAACGCTGAAGTAGCTGACCATAAAAATAATATGCAGGCTATAACATGCAATAAATTGAAGGCCCCAAATCCCTTGTTCTTTTCAGAATTCCCCCTTCACAAAGATAATTGCATCTATCATTGTCTTCACAAAGACCCTCTGCCTCCATAAATTTAGCTGGCAACCTTCACAAGGGCACAGTGTTTTGCATTTTGCATAATGTCATACAGATTGGCTGGGAGGGAAGGAAGAAAAACATGTCTTTCATGTGTTAAGTATCAACATTCTTCCATGTATGCTGACGCAGATTAGATAAGGAGTGAGCAGCTCTTCTTGTTCTGTGCCTTCAAGTAGTTTCTGACTTGTGGGGTTTTCCAGGGCTGAAAGTGTGTTACTCACCCAAAATCACCCACTGGATTTCCATGGCCAAATGGGGAATCAAACCATGGTCCCCAGGGCTGTAGTCCAATGTTCAAACCAATACACCATTCTGGCCCTTCCCAAATGTGGCTGACTGTAGGCTCTCACCAGATCTAGGCAGCACAGCCAATGGTGAGCAATTAGGATAACTGAAGCCCAACAAGATCTGGATTAGAGCTTTGACTCCATGCCTCACTCTTTGTGATTGGTTGGAAGTTTGTTGTTAGGTGCCTTAAATTCATCTCCTATGACAGGGTTTTCTTGGTAAGATTTATCTGAAAGAGGTTTGCCATTGCCTTCATGGGAGAACATGACTTGTCCAAGGTCACACAGCAGGTTTCTATTGTTGTTGGAGATTCGAACCCCAGTTTCCTGGAGTTCTAGTCCAACATTCAAATCATTAGGCCAGGAAGTAATCAATTACAATCTGTTCCTTGTCATCTGGACTTTCCCCCAATAAATATACATTGATTGTTGTTTAGCAAGAGACAATTATATACCTTTTGTGGTATAACTGTAACCTTCTATACTTATGGGAGAACAGTTGCATTAAATGGTTGAAGAGGAATATCACATGATAACAGAGCTGGTTCATGATGTGCATTGCGCTCAGTGGTGTGTGTTGAAGTGATAACGAGGTAGACAGGAGGAACGTATGTTTAGTAGTACAGGCCAGTGGCCTGCAGAATTCAGATGCACGTGTGCCATTTTTATACTTATTAAAATTCACCTTCGAGAAATGGGAACGTAAATGTTGCTTTTTCAAATTATAACTATGTCAGTAACTTTACTACTGTTGTTGTTGTTGTTGTTGTTGTTGTTGTTGTGTGCATTCAAGTTAATTCTGACTTATGGTGACCTCAAGATAAACCTATCAGAGTTGTTTCTGGGGCTGAGAATGTGTGATATGCCCAAGACTGTCCAGTAAGTTTCCATGGCTGAGAGGGGAATTGAACTCTGGTCTCCATGGTCATAGTCCAATTGGTAGCCTTACTGTAGTGATTACTTTTAAAATTAACTTTCTAAGTTCTGCCTAAAGATAGTTACTTTTCTAACCATGGTTTGAACCTGTCTTTGCTGACCTAAGAGAATCTCAGCTACGTCTCCTCTAAGATGAGCATGTCCATATATTTATATGTTACCGTTAATAATTCTGTTTAGGAAGACAGTTTATACAGTCTAATTTTTGTTCAATATATATTGTCATTCACCTGGTAGTGGTTGTACAGTACAGGGTATTAGAGGCGTACTGTGGTTGTTGTACTGTACTTTCCCTTTAAATCACCATCTTCATGTAAAAAGGGTAAAGCCTTCCAGTTGTTACTTAGGATGATTTAATAATCTATGGTAGCGTGGTTCTGTTTGGTTAAAACTACTCAAAATTATTCAGCTGAGTCAAAAATCTATAAAAATACTAAATCTTTACTAAAACAACAACCAGAATAAAGTATTGGTTTTCATCAGAATGCATTTAAACATTTTCTTATATCTTTACATCAGCGTAAAGCCACAGGTCTCTTTCATACACAGCCCTCTGGCTGCCCTTTTGCCAAAGGCTCAGTTCCCAACTCTAAGTCACTCTCTCTGACCACATTCAAAAGTGGGTTGGTTTCTTTTCTGCCCCTCTCTCTAGGTTTCTCTGAGAAAACACACCCTTCTCAATCAACCCGCCTTGGCTGACTGAGAAACTCTCTGTCTGAAGGACTGAGTCTTAGCCTGTCTTCTGGAAATTGGACTGCACCCAATTGAGTGTGCCTGCTATATATACACATTTCCCTCTTAGCCCTCCAACCCCTCCTTCACACTAATTGGATGGGTTTCTCTTTGGAGTGGCCATTCTGGTTGCCTGGCAACTTGTTGCTGGGCAGCTCTCTACCACTCAGGATAGCCACTCCCCAAATTCCATCACTGAAGTATTATCTTCTTACTTTCTAGAATGCTGATAATTCCGCACTTGCTCCACCTCAGTGTTAGAAAGCATAATCAGGGCTGTCAATGGCTACTTCTGTGTGAATAATGTGCAGGACACTGCTCAGCCAGTTTTCTGAAAAAAGCAGATGATAATCTATGCATGTGCCATGATGAGGTGTCTTCTTTCTGTTCCTGATCGTTTTGTGATTTCTAATGGGTAAATAGATGTACAAGGCAAGCAAACAACAAAAATGGATTCAGCATTGCAAACTGGCAGTGGTGTTACAATGCCAACTTCTACTGAAAAAATCTACTATATAAAAGTCAACGTTTGTGAGTTTGTGTGCATCAGGCAGGTGAAGACCTCATACGATTGGCTGTGTGAAGTGAGAAGACCTCATATGATTGGCAGGCTGTGAAGATTCTATGGAATCCAGGGGCTGGCAGTTTAGGGAGGGGCCTTTTGAATTCTCAGGCAGATAGCTCCTGGGCCTCAGGCCGGTTGCTATGGAGACGAGGCCTAGCAATAAGAAGAAAGGCAGTGTATTCCCTAAGGAACCCAACCTCTGTATGTTAACAACTCTGTATACGAATTAGATTGGGGAATATGGGGACATGTTACAGCTACTGGAATAGGCCGGTTGTTATCGAGACAAGACCTAGCAGCAAGGACGATGACAGCGTATTCCCTCAGGAACCCAACCTCTGTATGTTAAAAACTCTGAATACAGATTGCATTGGGAAATATGGGGAAAAGTTACAGGTACTGGAGAAGACAGTTTGGTGAATTCTTAAGAAGAAAATAAAATCCCGGGCAACGCCGGGTAAATATGCTAGCTAGTATATGCTAGTATGCTAATATGTTAGATTATCTCAACATATGGAAGCCTATGTGAAGAAGCCTTGGAATAAAGCTGTCAAGAAAATGCTGTGGAAAGAGAGTGAATGTGTATGAGCCTACCTATGTTAAGATGACAGGAGGGCTCAGTGGAGACACTAACTATGTAGATCAGAGCTTTCCAAACTTTCCATGTTAGTGACACACTTTTTAAACATGCATCATTTTGTGACACAGTAATTCAGTTTTACTAGCAAACCGGAGGTTAAACTGACTTATGTACTAAGACAGACTGTTTAGCACTTGATTCTTGAGCAGTTTCCTCTACAGTTGCTACATTTTGTTCATTGCAAATGTCCTCTTCACCAGCTTTTCGTTTCTTAATCAGAAACTTATCCATTTTAGGGGTAATTCAACTGAAGTGCAAGTAACTAAATAAGAAAATAATAGCACTCTACTCTCTCAGTGATAAAGTGAGAGAACAATCCCTCGTGGTACACACCTACGGAGCTCCCACACCTTTTCACATTCACTTCAACTCTTTCCAGCTGATCAGGCATGCGCAGTACTCAGAGGCCTATCCAGGTTGGGGGAAGGCAGCCCCCTCCCACCTGGTCCTGGCTCACTGTCGTCGCTCCTGCCCGGGAAAAGGCCCCAATGACAGTGATGGCAGCAGGCCAGACTCGGGGAGAGGGGATCTTTCTCGGCTGAGGAGGCGACACACCAACACACTACAGGTGATACACGACACACCTTTTGGGAAGCCCTGATGTAGATGCTAGCACCTGAGGGTGGATGCAAGGCCTATGTTATGTAAATACAGTGCAATCCTATACATATTTCCCATAAATAAGTCGCATAGTGTAGTTTTGTAATGTTGGACTAGGACTGCAGGAGGCCAGGTTTCAAATTCCCACTCAACCATGGAAACCCACCACTTGAGGAAGTCACACTTTAATCCTAAAAGGAAAGCAATGGCAAACTTCCTTTGAATAAATCTGGCCAAGCAAACCCTATGATAGGTTTGCCATAAGATGAGAGTCATCTTGAAGGCACATAACAAGTCCCACTGCAGTCAGGTAGGTTTTACTTTGTAGCAAGTATGCTTCCATCCTTGACGCTCTGGGCTGGTCTCGTTGAACACATTTACACAAGATCAACAGGCAAATGTTGATGTTAGATGTCAAAAGGTGAATTGCTTGAAAATTAGCATTACCTAGTTTTCAAAGTAGTAATAAGTGAGAGTTGAGGTTCACGACATGCGATGTTGACATTTGGAAAGCAACTATTAACAAGTTTGTGTTCTACCTGAAGACCAAATCAAAGTATTGATTTCAGTTAACCTAGTCATGTATTCCTCTGTAAAATTAACACGTTACCTGCATTCATAAATTACATGATGTAAATATTTCTGTCTCTATGAAAGGCCCAACACTCCCAAATATGGGATTTTTTGTCATCTTGTTCAGTATATGTAAAAAGAAAGCCTTCTGGCTTACACAAGTGACATCCCTTATAATAAGGGGTTCCTGCCAGTCTGATAAGGGACAAGTTTTCCAGTTCTCACATAAAGGACATTTGTTATGATAAAGGACATCCGGCAACCCCATTGACAATCTCAACAGTAAATGCAACAACAGGCAAGCTTGGCAGTTTCAAAGTTGCCATTAGTGTTTTGGAGGTGATTATCCCTGCTAAATAAAACAATTGATTTGCAAGCAGGCAGGGGGAGCAGGAATAAAGATGACAAGAACATGATTTTATACAAGTTCGTCAGGCATAATTATGTGCAATGGAACTAATAAGTAGTGACAGCAAAACATGATGCCACAGCAACTGATTTCTATTGAGGAAAAAAAACACAATTCTATTGAAACAGATGAGTGGTTGTCAATATATCATGCTCAATTCTCTGAGTTGCTAACTTGTATCTATCAAGAGTTCTCACTACCTTTGTTTATTTTCTTGAACTGAAACAATGTGTGAATTGTCTTTAGTTTTGTTACAGGCAGTCCAGTTACCATTGCTGTACAATACAACACTGAGTGTCCTTTAAGCAAAAAATTAACAGGGGTCTATTTTTAGACTTGGTTTGACATTAAACAGATTAAATTAGATCACTCCTTTAGTGCCTCAGAACATTTTCCAGTGCAAATTAGCCTATGCAAATCCGCCTATTTTTTTCAAGGAGGAAAAAAAAAAGCCAAGTCAAACTTTCCCAGAAAACCGATGTCACAGTGCCTGGAATCCTGAATCCTGTGTGGGGAGGGAGGCTTCAAGCACCAGAAGTCTTGGGGCGGCCCACCCTCACTTTTCCGTGAAATGGTTTAGGCCATTTTCGCACTAGGCTGTTACAGCGCTATGATTCCGCTTTCAACATCCTATGGAATCCTGGGGTTTGCGGTTTAGGGAGGGGCCAGCCGGTGGCAAACCCCAGGATTCCACAGGATGTTGAAAGTGGAATCACAGCGCTGTAACAAGCTAGTGCGGAGACGGCCTCCGATTGGGGCCGCAAGGAAATCCGAGGAAGGGAAAGCCCTGTAGGGGTCGGGATGCCTGGCACGGAAAATGAGAAGAGCCATTCCCGCTCTTCGCTCCGCGCGTCTGGACCATCGAGGCGAGAACCCCGCGGCGAGCAGAGGGAGCTTCCAAAGCGGCTCCCCTCTCTCGCCTGAGCCGGAGCGTCGCCGCGCTCGGAGGCCCCCGCGGCGCTGCCCTCCCCTTCGGAGCAGGAACGAATTGGCACCGGGGACGAGTCCCTCCCTCTCTTTCTCTCCGGCGGGCGGAGCGGCGGAAGACAACAGCGGGAGCCGGCGGGGCGTCAGGGTGGCCGATGGGGGAGTGCGGGGTGCCCGCGGGCGTCCAGCTGCTCCTCCGCGCCTGCGACCAAGGCGACTGCGAGAGCGCCCGGCGGCTGCTCCTGGGAGCCGAAGAGGCGGCGGCGGCGGAGTCCGGGAGCGGCGGCGGCGGCGGCGGCGGCGCGGCGGCGGCCGACGTCCCTGCCGGCTCGGTGCCCGTGGACTGTACCGACGAAGCGGGCAACACGGGGCTGCAGTTCGCGGCGGCCGGGGGCCACGAGGAGCTGGTGGGCTTCCTCCTGCGCAGGGGGGCCTCGGTGCAGAGCCGGAACCACTGCGGGTGGACGCCCCTGATGCAAGCGGCCAGGTGAGCGCGGCGGGGCCCGGGCGGACCAGGCGGTCGAGGCCGGGCCGGGCGTGCCGCCTCCGACAGGCCGGGATGGGCAGAAGGCGGCGGGCGGGCCAACTAACGGCGCGATCCTCTCTAGGCTCGCTTTCCCCGCTCGCTAGCCGAGAGGGAGGCCGGCCGGTCCGCAGGAGTGCCTTGAAAATGCCCTACAGCGCCCTCAGCTGCTTTGAAACAAGTTTAGTTCTGAGTTAATTATTTGCTTCCGACGGATTTGCGTGTTAACAAACTTGGACGTGAATCGGTAGGTTAGTCTGTTTCAGCCTAAGAAGGAATGCATCTGTTGAAAAGGACTGAGTCCGCGGAAGCTTATTCTAAAATGAGCTAACCTCGAGGTGCTACCGAGTCCGTCCTCCTTTCCTCCTTTTTTTGAGGGGTATTCCTAAACTCCTGGTTTTCAGTGTGTGAAGGAGACAAATACATGTGCAGATGTGTAACATGATGAAGGTTTATCAGTCATAAACCTAAACTGAGACCGAACGTAGACTTAGGCCCTTTCCGCAGCTTACCTTCTTGCAGCAGTGTCCGGTGGCGATGCCAGCAGCGGCTCCGCCAGGAAGGGAGCGTGACAGCCACGCTCCCCTCCGCACGGGACTGGCTCCCTGGCAGAAGGGAGCACTATGGACATGCTGCTTCCTTCTGCAGTGCAGCTGGGTACCTTCCTGGGGCAGGAAGTGGTACCATTGCACTTCCTCTCCTTCCCCAGGACAGGTAAGTGTGGGATGGTGGTGCAGTCGTGGGTCACTGACAACAAAAACCTGCCAATGATTTAACCTATGATCTCACCACCTGGGGATGGGAGAAGAGTGGGACTGTGACATCATGCAGAAGCATCATCACGGTCCCGTCCTTTACCTATGGCAGGATGGGAGGGTGCTGCGGAAAGGGCCTTAATTGTAGCCCGACTGGTGTGTTGCAAAGTAGGCACACCTTATTATAAAATGACAGCGAGGTTAGGGAGATTTCCACAGGAACAGATAAAAAGCCTGCAGCACTTTGTCCCCTAGCCAGTCTTCTCAGCTGTTTTTTTCCCCCCAGTGATGCTGGGATCTGCTTGGGAGGCTTAACACAGATAAAAATAGCAGGTGAAACCTTATGTCAGAGATGACAAGCAGGTGTGAGAAGGCCTCCTGCCTATCTATGCAGCAGGCTGCTAGTCTGAGTTTGTCTACATTACAGAGATGTATCTGTTTGATACCAGTTAAGCTGCCATGGGCATGGAATACTATGATTTATAATTTCATGAACTGGTTTTAAAAAAAAGCAATCTGCTAAAGCAATGCTGCTCAGGCTATCTGACACAAGTGACTGGCTTCACTCCCTTAATATGCTAGGAACTAGTAACACATTTGTCATCATTGGCTAGAACTGTTTCTTTCTTTGCTGGAAACTCCACAAAACACCAGCAGCTAATGGCTTGTGGAGTGGCATCAATCCAGAGGCCACCATAGTAAATAGTATATGTAAAGATCTCTAAAATGCCTTCCCTGGAGCTAGAGTGCTAGAAGTCCCTAGCACAAATTTTTAAGAACTTCACCGTACTACAAATCAGGATTCTGTAGGATGGAGCCATGGGTAATTAAAGTGGTATTGAGCTGATACAAATGTGTACTGTAGATAACACTTTCTGAACCTGACAACCAAGAGTATTGTCAGCTTCCTGCAGAGTGTACAGTTCATTTCAAACTTGCAGTTACTGCCACATAATGTGTGTAATGGTCCCAAGATATGGAAGAGGTAAGATGAATGATAATAACCTAACCTACAACTCATTGTTAAAAGGAAAGGCCATCTGTGGTAAACTGCTTGATCTCATATATGCTTCAGAAGCAAAAATAACCGCTACTGTGATTGTCTCCTGTGGGTTCCTGTGCCTTTCATAGCAACTTGGTGCACAAATCCAGTTCGCGTACTCTCAACAAAATGTCTTTTGCCGGATAGCAGCAGGGGCAGCTGTAGGAATATGTACCTGGCTCCGTGGGAATTCTGTCATTCAAGTGGACAAACTGTTCATGTGTCAAACCATTTGAACAGTCTTAGCGAGCTCCCCACTCTTCAGAAAAAGTGCAGGAAGACTTTCTCTGCATGAGCTGCCTGCCTGCCTACTTTGCTTTTTAAATTTAACACATCCCAACACACACTTTATTTGCAGTTGAGACAAACTTGTGTTTAAAGACATGGGTTTACTCCCATCATATGCAGTTTGTGTCTTAATATGCCCTGGAACAATCATGCAAGTCCAGCTGATATAATTCCCTTTTTAAAATAATTCTTAGAAATTTAAATAGGATCAACCAACTTGCAATATTCAATGCAAGCTTTTACTTACAGAGAACTCTTCCTCTAATTAGATGATCAGTAATAAAAATTGAAATCTCTCAAAATCATTTTGGGGATTTAGGTCACACTGAAACTGACAGGCAGTGACGTGACTCACTTAAAATATTTGTAGTTATAGGAGTTGAAAAAGGAAGTCCCTTGTTCACAGCATGTTTACTAACCTGCTCTATTACAATGAGATTTTTAAAAAATGTTGTTAGGACAAGACAGAGTTTCTTAAGCCCCGCCATTCTATTTTCATCTTCCTGGGTGTTGTAATTTTTTTCTCTATTTTTTTTTCTCAATCAAAGATTTGGACATCTAACCGTGGCTCGCATCTTACTGGAAAATGGTGCTGACCTTAATGCACAGAATAAATTGGGAGCCAGTGTACTTACCATGGCATCTAGGGGTGGCCACATCAGTGTGGTGAAGTTGCTGCTGGAAGCTGGTGCTTATGTTGACAATTATGACCACTTGGATATTGGCTTTGAAAACAGTAAAGAGGAGTTGCCAGCTATCACTCCCCTCATGGCTGCTGTCCAGCATGGACACGAGGCAGTTGTCCATCTTCTCTTGGACTGGGGAGCAGATTATAATTACACGGTGAAGACTATGGGCTGGACTCCACTGATGTTGGCAGCTGTTAGCGGAAGGGTGAGTTTGGCCCAGCAACTTGTGAACAAAGGAGCCAATCCTGACCACCTGAATCTGTTGCGTAAAACACCATATGAGATATCTGTTGACTTCAAACATGACGACGTGAAGGATTATTTGGCACCTTTAACAACAGTTAGACCCCAGACAGGTATGGATTAGTTACCTTCCATTTTGTCCACAGTGATAGATATTGAAGCAATTATTTTCTTGAGTTTGAGAATTCTCGCTTGCCCCCACCCAGTGGGTGTGTGTGACAGGTATGACAGGACTTCTTTGGCAAGATTATGTTTGATGGGCCAGGGTGGGATAGCTGTGGGGTGAGAGACGCCATTTTTCACCCATGTTCCCCTTCCAGGAGCCTCACCAGCACGACTGACACAATTGGAAGTGATGTCAGATCACTTCCTGATTCTCTTTTGGCCAATTTTCTGCTGATATCTCAATCAGCATAAAATTGATATATATACATACATACATACATATACATACACATACACATACACATACATGGACACACACACACACGTGTGTGTGTGTGTGTCGTGTTAAGATATGTTGGGGGCTATGGGGGCAGATTTACTCCATTTTTGCGGGGAATGTTCATGGTGAAAGATTCAGTTTGGAAGCTTTTAATGGCTTCATGGGCTACCTGATCCAGCCCCACAGGTTCATGTCCACTCAGATTAGCAGGACTATGAAGCACGGAAAAGTAAGTTAGTTTGGGATCTACAACTAAGTGGTTGGGAGATTCTGGTCCAAAAAAAGTAACTTTTCCAAGCACTGAGCAGGGAGAGAAGCATTCAGCTCTGAACGAAAAAAAAAAAAGGGATCCACTGTAAGGCAAGTTGAAGACAGGCAAGAAGAATAAAGTTGGAGGACCCTTGATGGTCCTTTGCCACAGCAATTCCTTGAGGCTGTGTTCATGGGATGTTCCAGTGTTCCACATAATGATATAGTTCAGGTATTGATATCCCTGAAATAAAACGAATAAGCATTTGATTGTCAGCAGATGCTTTTTCTAAACAGACTGGGTGTGCTGTCATTCCCAAACTTTTGCTGCATCCAGAGGGTAATTTAATGTCACAATTAAGGGTTGCCTCCAGCAAAATTATAATTATTTTAACGTACAGTAACTTTAGCAAAACTGTCTTAGCTTGTGGTCTAGGAAAACTGGGGAGCACTCAATAAAATCCACAGAAGAAACTAGAGACACATCTCAAGATGTTCAACTAATGGATCTTGGCCCAATGCAATTCTACCTGTATATGGTCTCAAAGGCCTTCTTCAAGAGTTATTTGAAATTTAACCTCAGAGGTTTTTGGAGCTGAAACTTTCACACTATTTACTGGACAAAAATTTCTGGAGCTGAAACTCTCATACCATTTAGTAGCCAAAAAGAAACATTTTAAATAGCCCCTAAAGAAGCATGCACAGGCCAAAACATATTGTTTTGGGGTTTTTTTTAACCAAGAGAAACATCCATCAATTGAGCACTGTGAGATATGTCCCCAATTTGTTTATCTAGTGGTCTGTTACCACTAGATCTGGTTGGTTATTTGAAATTAATACATGATTTCCCCACCTTTGCAGTTTCTGGCAGTGTACAACACTCTGATCTACAACTGCTCCCTCCCTCATTTCTTCTCTTATCAGACTTCTTCCTCCAGGTTGTCTTCATTTATTCCTCTAAACCACTGCCTCTTTTGCATCTTAGCTCCTGTTCCCTACTTTGCTGGCTTCCTAGACTCTGTGATATAGCTTCTCCTCCCTCTTGCTCTAACCTATCTTATTTTGAGGATCTGAACAGCTGCCAGTCTGGTAGGTTTTTGTATGTGAAATGAGGAAATGCCATCTTATCCAGTGCCTCAGACAGCAAAATGCCATAGGCCAGTGATACTAACAACCTTAAACAAAACATACAAAGTAGAGTTTGAAAAGTTATTTTTAAAAGCAATTCTCATTACTCATTACAGTGTTGTTAACTAAGACTGATATGTTGCTGTTACTTGTTTTAAAGGCGACTCATTATGTTACATTATGCTTTTCATTATTTTGTCCACTAAAAATATGATAAGGGAGTGGCTTAAAACTTTGAAAATTCCACTCAAAGTATCTCTGAAAATGCCTAATAATGACCTAGAAAAGTAGCTGGAAAAAGTACTTGTTACACGCACATACACAGAAAGAGAAACAAAGGGTTTTTTTTTTTTAAAAAAAAGATCTTTCCATTCATTACTTTGCTTTTGAACTCTAAGTTTTTTATTACAAAAGAAACAAAAAAGTTACTTGCTACAGATAGCTTTGTTACTTGTAACTAATTATTTCCATACTCTCAAACAAACTCATGTCAAGAATAGACAAGGCATTCTCATTGTTGCTGTTCCCATTCTCTTAAAACGTATTTACATGATGCACAATGAACTGGACAGCTCTTTTCCTTTGTCAGTTACAATCACAGTTTTTTTGTGAGGGGATTTTATCATTCACTGTAATTGAAGAGGCAGCTTTATACAGGTCTTCAGCATTGACTCTGCCCCTGAAGTATTTGTATGAAGATGCTTTTCAAGACAGAGGAGTGCCACGGTGAACTTTGGAGTTTTCACATTTCCTAGGAACAGGACATTTAGGCATGAAGTCTGTTACATCCAGCTTCCATAACTGCTGGAAGTAAATCAATTACTTTCAGCTTCACATTTTTACTTTTATTCTCTTTTGTTCTTTATGCTTTTAATAACCTGCCTGTTAAAAAAAAAACCCAACAACTGTTAAGCTGTCTTTTAATGCATTATTTTCATGGCAATAGTATGTAGACATCTTTTGATGAAACTTTCATGGAGATTGAGAAAAGGAAGATGTAGCACTATATCAGGGCAGTAGATGTGCCAGGAACACATCTTTTGTGATGGTCAGATATAATGAGATCCATCTAACCCTTGATCTGGAGAGCCAGTGTGGTGGAGTGGTTTGAATGTTGGACTTTGACTCTGGAGAGCAGAGTTTGATTCTCTGCTTGGTCATGGAGAGGCAGTGGGTGACTTTGGGCATGTCACATGCTCCCAGCCCTATTAAACTCTGTGATATGTTTGCCTTAGGGTTGCCATAAGTCAGAAATAACTTGAAGACATACAGCAGCAGCAGCAGCAACAATAACAACAACACTGATCTAAGGGGAATGACTATAGTTCAGTCGTAAACTACATGCTTTGTATTCAGAAGGTTCTACATTTAATCCTGGAATCTCAGTGTAGGGCTGGAAAAGGCTCATTTCTGGCTGCTGCCAATCAGCATCAGCAGTGCTGAACTGGATGGGCAATAAATCCACAGCGTAAGACAGATTTCTTGAAACAAAATATAGAAAGCACATTATAAAGAGAATAAGAAATGGCACCAATCTAAAATGGACAATGTAGTTTATCAAACCCTCACATCTAGGCAGTGCCTTCTGTCTTTTTCTCATGGCAAGCATGCTGATAGCGTCCTTAAAGGCAAACCTTTATGTCTTTTTCTCTTTCAGCTAACTCTTTTATTCTTTTCATCTCTACAATCAGAATCTCTGCCTTCATCCATATTGATGTTTCTTCTCCTTTTCTCCTGCCTTCTCCTGATCCAGCAAGGCTTCGTTAATACAAAAGATGGCTCACAGGTATATAGGACTAAATTTCTATGTGGGCTGCAACATAGATTTCTACATGGGCTGTTGGTTTCTGGTAAGGCTTGCTGTGTCTTGGAAAATTAATCTTTCAGATCATCCAGGATGATCCTCTACACCCTGCAGCAGAATGGCCAACCCAGCCTGTTAGTCAGTTACCTGTTTTTCCTGTTCAGACTGTAGATAAGGTTCAGCCTTAAGTACAGCCAGACCCTCCAGACCCTTCTAGGTCTTGTGTGTTTTCTTTCTAGCATGTGGTCTGTGGGCAACATGCATCTCCCAAAGCCACTTTTTGTGGTCCCTAAAGTACTTCTAAGACCCCCTAAATCATTGGCAGCAAATACTTGCTTTAAACCTGGCTTGTTTTGCAGTTTGCTGCTGAGATTTCGTTGTTCTATTGGTTTTACTGAGTTTGCTGCCAAAATTCAGGAGCATAATTAGCTGCCAGAATTCAGGACTTCAGAGGCACTAAGATGTGCATGGGGCTCACACAGGTCTTGAGAAGCAAAAGTGGCTTTTGGACCCAATAAAATTGCCAACTTTGCAGGCAAGTTTTGCACAGGATTTTGGGATAAGAGAGCTGACTAAACCAAGTTTCTCTGCTATCATGCATCCTGGAGTAGCTGAACCTCAGGAGGCCTGAACCTGCCAACCTGAATGACCCTTTTTCTTCCTGCCAGCCTGCCTTTCTCATATGTCTGGGAAACCAAACAATGGCACCAGAGTGGCTTTACACTTGGGATATGCTTCAGTGTTTGGCCTGGGTGGGGTCTGTTATGTACATACACACTTGTGCTCCCTGGTCTCTCCATGTAAAGGCTGGAACATGTTCTAAAATCCTTTTGTTCATGGTTGCAGAAATTTTAAAATTCCATGCCAGCACATCATTGTGTGTGTGTTACTCCTTTTCACCTCCCATTTTCTTAAATGGTTACCCCAAATGTACCTTTTGATCAAAGCAAAAGCAATGTAGTCCTTTCAAGTAGTCCATAAGTGAGTCCTAAGTGGCTGGGGCACAGTGTCGGCTGGTGGCTTCCATATTAACAAGATTGTGAATCTGGTCTCAATTTTAGTCTGAATGTTAAAGGAGCTATCCAAGGTGCTGCACTCTTTTCCTCAGATAATAGGATTCGTACCTTATTGGTCTCCAGGAAGGAGCACTGTTACAGCACCCTAGCCATGCTCTTGACCACTTTAGCCTTTGGTAATTTAGCAATTCAAATGCTCATGTTGAAGTAAAATGGTATATTTAAAATATCTGCATTAAAGTATTTCCCACTGTTATAACACAAGTTACAGCTATGTTATAAATTCTCCATTTTTTCTCCCCTCTTCCTATCAGATAAACAGAAGAGGCAACCTGATATCTTCCATGCTTTGAAAATGGGTAAGGTGTTTAAAAAACATATATACAGTCCATTCCAGGGTATGGTTACTACAGGTTTCCAGAAGTACAGTGGACCCTCCACATTTGCAAGTGTTTAGGGCACATTTTGTGCTTCTGGGCCAGATGCAAGGAAATGTGAGGGGACAGCTCTGGAAGGAAGAAGGAGGGGTCACACGAGCCTTCCCCTCCATTTCCCTGCCTTTTGCCTCAGTGTGGGTTCTCAGCACTGAGGCCAGAGGCAAGGGAATGGGAGGGGGAGCCCAGAAAGGAGAAGGAAGGCACTTCCATGCCTCCCTTCCTCTTTTCCTTGCCTTTTTGTCTGGGTAACAAAACATAAGGGAATGGGAGGAGGAGGAGGAGGAGAGAAGGCATGCATGTACCTGGCAAATTATCAGATTCATGAAGGTCAAACCCACAAATATGGAGGGAGGAGTGTAGTCTGTTCCCTCATCTGGCTCTCCTTTCACAGTCCATTCCTCCTTTTCTTTGATTCCAGCCTTCTACTGAGTAACGGCTGATGGCTCCAGTGTCAGTGAGGTGGTAAATCTGTTCCACGTTTTAGTCTGAATTTAAAGCAACCATTCAAGGTTTTGAACCTGTTTGGGAACTGGATTGGATAGTTCCTTCAAAGTTTGTGGCTAAACCCTGAGCAGATTCACTCGCTCATTGATGTAGACACTGCCACTCACCACTCTTTCTACTTCTTTAATCTCTGCAACTAGACTAGGTTATCTTTCTTTGCTAGACTATTCAAAATAGTTTTTAGGACTATTCAAAATAGTCTTTAGGACCAGGTGAGCCAGTGACCACAAGAAATGTTGGATTTAGAGTAGCTCATCATGGCATTACTTACACTTCTTACTAAAACACACTGTTAACTCTTTCAGAACTATTCTTTTATTTAAACAACAACATCTCAGAGTTTGCAGTATCTGCCCATATCAAAGATTAATAACATTAGAAAACTAATTTAGTATCATTTAAACTAAAATAATGATAGAACTAAGTACTTTTGTTCAAAGCTTGCAAAACCAGAATCTTTCGTCTTATTCTGGTACATTTTACTTGTATACTCTTTCGTATTGTTTAAATTATGTTTTTGTTCAGCTATCACCAACAGTAAAAGTACGTTTTTGTTTTATTACCTGAAATCTTTATCTGTTCCTCAGTATTAACTGTCTCTATAGGGAACTTCCAGCTGGTTAAAGAGATTACCGATGAAGACCCAGCACAAGCCAATGTAATTAACGATGATGGAGCTTCCCCACTCATGATTGCAGCTGTGACTGGACAGTTGTCTCTTGTACAGCTGCTTGTTTCAAGAAATGTGGATATTGACAAACAAGATAACATCCATGGCTGGACAGCCCTAATGCAGGCCACTTATCATGGGTAAGTATTGGGTTTTTTTGTGCTTTGAACTAAGCAAGTACCACTGCTGCTAAATGTACAACCACTGCAACAAAGATCTCTGGAGATGAAAACACAGGGCTCCTCTCCACTCCACTCCCACCACTGCCCAGTTCTTTCTCTTGCAAATATACCCTGGCAAGGAGCTACAGAGACACTGGCTTTGCTTTTTCCCAGTCAAATGCTAAGTGTTGGCCAGCTGGGGGTGCTTTGTCCAGCCCTAACTGTCTCTTTTGTATGGCCATTAATTGAGGATAACATTTACCATGGACCAACAGTATATTGTTAAATACCAAAACTTGTGGGCCCAAACTGTAAGGCCATTGTGTGTGTGTGTGTGTATATGCCTTCTAGTTGCCTGTTGACTTATGGCGACCCCATGAATTTCACAGGGGTTTCTTATAGCCTATAGCACCTGGTATTTGTAGGCAGTCTCCTGTCCAAGTACTAACCAGGGCTGACTCTGTTTAGCTTTCAAGATCAAAAGGGATCTGGTGACTTTAGCATATATAAGCCCAATTTAAAGCCATTAGTTCATATAAAATCCAGGAAATGAATGAGCATTTGAAGCCTATTATGGTGGAATTTCTAGTGCACCCTAAAACATAACATCTAGTGTATGCCTGTGGATGGCCCTGAAGGTGGGAAAACAGTAAATTTACCAAGGGACACACTATCAGGATGTAATACTCATAGAGTCCGTTGAAAATAGACCAAAATTGAGAGTAGTTGTTGTTTTGAAACCCATTTTATTTGCTATGAATATTGAAGGTCCCAATATTTTACAAAACTCTCTTTAGGGTGAGTCAGGATGTATTGCCTAAAAGAGGAATCTATTCTGTCTAGGCAAAATAAAGCCATTTCTATTGGACTGGTTATTTTGTGATACCTGCCCTTTTGATTTGTTTAAGCGAAGTGAAGTGATTAACCAGAGGGAACTCACAAAAGGTCTGCATTTGTTGAGTTCAGCAGCTTTAATTCACTCTCATTTTGGTGTAACTGTCTAATAGCAGTCAGGATATTATCTTTTGAGAGTAGAATCCAAAGTGCATGATGTCTGATGGACAGCAAGAACAAAAGCTGAAAAACTTTGAATTTTTTGTGTGCATGGAGGAGAGTTGTTCTGTTAAAACAAAAAACAAACAAGCAAACAAACAAAAAAACAGGCATACAATAACAACTCTGATCCAGACATTGCAACATCTGGATATTGATGTGTATTAAGCAAATGTAAACAATGCTAATGAAAACTGACCTGGAATCCAGAAAAGGCTGAGTTGTATCAGTTAGTAAGCAGCTGAATAATATTGGCCACTACAAGATCCTTAGCACAAAAAAAAATTGTTGGTAATAGAAAACAAGTAGGCAAAGTTTAGGAAGAATTAAGAGGTAGAGTAGGCAGTGCTCATATCTTTCTGGTATTATATTCTAATCTGTATTTAATATATGCATGTGACTTACATTTTGTTTTCTTTAAAAGAAATAAAGAAGTTGTTAAGTATTTATTAAATCAAGGAGCTGATGTCAACCTGCGTGCTAAAAATGGATACACAGCTTTTGACCTGATAATGCTTCTGAATGATCCAGGTATTTCTATCTGTCTGTCCGTCTCTCTCTCTCTTTCTAGTGTGTAGTCTTTTTCATGAACGTTTCATCGCTTTAACTAATGTGTTAGAAGTACAGAATTAATTTCAAGCTCACTGTGTGTGGATTTTTCAGATGCAGAACTTGTGCGGTTGCTAGCTTCAGCCTGTATGCAAATAGACAAAGAAAAGAATAAACAGAACAGCAAAGCAACCATGTCCTCAAGAAATAAGCAACCAGTAGATATTCCAATGTTGCCTGATGATAAGGGAGGATTGAAGGTATACATATTTCATACATTTTATCTTAGCAGGCCTTGAACAAGGGAATCTAACAACATGGTTCCACTGCCTTACTTCTCCCATTGTGGCAGCTGGCCAGAGAAAAAAAATCTTTTAGCCTACTCTCTGGTTCAGTGCACCACTACCATCAGTATGAGTGGTAGGACTGTGATATTTTAGTTAACACTTCACGGTGGACCAAATAACACACAGGATTGATAGGCTTCTTCTGGATCCAGTAAAGCTGTAGGTTGTAGCAAAGTTTCTCAGTATAAGCAACTTGTTGTTCAGGACAAGATGGAGTTCTCCTTGAACTAACGAGAGTCAAGATTATTTCCCAGGCCAATTTCTGTAGCTGTACCAGTGTGTTGGCTCATTTTACACACTTCACCGGTAAAATCTTTTATTCACCATAAGTAGTGGTCCAAGGAGGGCCTGAACATAAGGTTTACAAAGTTGGAAAGGGAATATTAATGTTTCCAACAGGTTTTTTTGGATTGTAGGTTGTTTTTTTTAAATATATGTTCATTAATTTCAGGATATTGTAATAATTCCTTTTAATTGCACATAGAAGAAAACAGTCTATGATTATCTTTTCTTTTCCAGTCATGGTGGAGCAGGATGTCTAATAGGTTTCGAAAGCTGAAGTTGACCCAAACTTTGAATCATGGATTTTCCATAAATCCATCTGTGCCTTTTCCAGAAGAGTCTAAATCACCATTTGATTGTACAATGAAGGCCACAGACCAAAGTGACAACTCTTTAAATCATGATGCCACTGCAGCCTGGACAACAAAGAGCAAGTCTAATGGTAAATAAATAAATAAAATATACTTAGGTCTTTACATGTACATACTCACACATGTAGTAAAACTGATATGAACACGTTGAAAGCTGTTGAAAGTTGTTTTAAAATAATGTATTCATATTGGTTATATTTATGGGAAAACCTGTTTAAAAACTGTGATTGGGTTGGAAAGGCTGATGTGTATATATCATATAATAAAAAAGAAATCCAGTTGTTGTAGTGGGAAACCATAATTTTTCACTCTGTCAGGATCAGGAAACAGCTGGTTCACAGCTGGAGTATATGGATGTGATGTACAGCCATTCCCTCCATTACTGCAATTAAGATTTAAAAAAGAAAAGGTTCCAAGCACATAAAACAGGACCTTTCTGCATATAATTGCTGTAATTTGGGGAGGGGGAAAGCTGTCACCCACAACCCCCACAGCAGGAATTTGATTCACAAAAGCACATACATTCACACAAGTAGGATCCTTTCTGTAAGCTTAATTGCTGTTTGGTGGCATACAGAAAGAAGAAAAGGGGAGGGGAAAGTGTTCTGAAGAAAAGATGATGTGGCAGGAATTAAATAAGTGGCTTTTATCTTCAGTCCCATCCACTACCTAGCCTCCTTCTCGCTAACGTTTGGGGCCTTTCCGCACTATACTGTTACAGTGCTATTATTCCACTCTCAACATCCTATGGATTCCTGGGGTTTGCAGTTTAGGGAGGGGTATTTAGAATTCTCAGCCAGGGAGCTCTTTGATCTCAGAAAACTACAAACCCCAGCATTCCACAGGATGTTGAAAGTGGAATAACAACAGTGTAGTGTGGAAAGGCCCTAAATGTTAGTGAGAAGGAGGCTAGGATCAACCCATTGTACTTTAAAGAAACCAGTTTAGATGTTGTGGGGAACTGTGGTACGTATACATGTATCTTCAAGTCGCCTGTTGACTCAGGGTGATCCCATGAACTTCATAGGGTTTTCTTGGGCAACGAATACTCAGAGGTGGTTTTGCCAGTTCTTTCCTCTAAAATATAGCTTACACATCTGGTGTTTGTTGGCAGTGTCCCATCCAAGTACTAACCAGGATAATTCTGCTTAGCTTCCAAGATCAGATGGGATCTGGTGCCTTTGGGGTATTTAGACCCCATGGGGAACCACTTTCAATTTAAAATTAGGATGTGGAAAAAGAGAAAAAAGAAAAGGCTTGCTGTGGCTTCTTCATACATTTAGAAATCGTGGTCTCCAACAACATCTGAACAAGGTCAATGTGGCTGCATTGAAATATTTTACCCAATCTGATTCATCCCATTGCTAAAAAAAAGTTTTAGTAATTATGTGAAAAATCATTTTTAAAAAACCCAGACCTTAAAAAAACCAGACAAATTCCTAGTCACAACTGTAAGCAGAGACAAACAGGAAGACTACTTCAGATAATATGTATTTCCAGTTCAGAATTTTTAAACATGATAAATATTATATCTTTTACATCTGCAAGTATAAAAATGAATAAAGGAGATTTCTAACTTTCATAAACAGATGTTACACTATGTGCTAGAGACCCATTATTTTCCCAGAAGAAATGGTAGCACCATTTAAAATGAGATGGATTATTTGTTATCTTTAGAATAGCGCTATTAATGGGTGCCCTGCTTCTTTTTTTGTTCAGGTATAGGAGTCACAAAAGCAGGAAAAGATGCAGAATTATTGACAACAGTGGTAAGTCAGAGTATACTACTTCTGTGCCAAGTGTTTTGCTGCTTGTCCAGCAACTTTTGCCTAAGAAATGTTTGATTCAAAATAAATGTTGTTATTAAACAGTTGTTTTCACCCAATGAGTGGTGGTAGTTTAAAGAGGGAAGAGGCAATGATGACATGGTGAGAAGAGAAGGTACCGTTCCTTTGCAGTTTGGCTATATGGAAAAATTCATATAGTTGATAAATGCTGGCTCAGACAGTATCTTCCAAACTGTCATCTTGGTTTCTCTCTAGAACAGAATGAATGAAATGAAATGAAATGAAATGAAATGAGATAAGGGAGTGATGTGAGTTAGCAGGAAGATCTTTAGATTGATAAAACTGAGGCAATTGTATAGATAAAATTTGCTATCAAGTTAAGCTAGAAAAGTGAGTTGATACTAATATATCCTTCTTCAAGATATAGGTACCCAAGTTCTAATTCGCTATGTGGATTGATTGCTTGAACTGGATTTTTCAGTTATGATCAATTATCTCCATGACTGCCATTTGATAATTCACGGTTTTATTTTCTTGGCTATTACTACAAAAATCTTTTCTGTTAACCTTTTTTTCCATTGCTTTTTCCTGAACAGTTACGAAGTGGGGCTCCATTTACAAGATTGCCTAATGACAAACTGAAAGCTGTAATCCCACCTTTCTTGCCACCTTCACGTTTTGAGCTGTGGAATTCTGACAGGACACAGACAAACAAAGACGGCAGCACAGAACAAACAAGGCTTGGGCTTCCACACAGAGCTTCCATCCACAACAGCAATGATAGCAGTAGTTATGAGAAAGTAAGAGACTGAGAAATAAAATAATACTATACAGGGTTTCATTTGATTTTTACTTGTCAGTGATTCTGGATTGCTTGTTCTCCTGTAAATCAAAGACCTTTTTTAGTTTTTGTGATTCATTTGAGATATTTTAAAACAAAATGTTATGCTTGGAATTATTTTAATGTTATTAGTTATTTAGAGTGCAGTTCTGGGAGTAAATCTCACTGAATCCACTTAGGCTAACTTTTGAGAAGATATCTATATGCTTGTACTGTTATTGCTTTATACTCAGAAAATAAGAGGCACAAATTCAGGAGACTGAATTCATTCAACCTGTTCTCTCAGGGGAGTGTATAAGCTTTCTATTCGCATACAGTTTGCAGAGTGAGAGGAACTAAAATTTGCAGTTATAGAAGAAGATTCTCTCTAGTAAATTTCTTTGGAAAATGTTTATCACTTTTGAATCTTTTCTTATAGGGAGCTCAAACCAGCAAGTATAGAGTTATGCTGTTTACTCTCACAAACCACCAGACAGGCTAGAGAGTTCTGTAGTGCTACTAGTTCAGTTAAATAATAGCCATACAGATTTATTGAGTTAAAATATGTGAATATATTTCAGGGGGAAAAAGCTTTGCACGGGAAAACCATCTTCGGCTTTTAAACTGAGAGCTTTCCAAGCCTCTTTTGGCCCAATGTGGTCTTTTTATAGTTGAAGTTACAGGAGAGTAGATTTCAGTTGAACGTTAGAAGGAGCTTCTTAACAGTAAGAGTAGTCCAGCAATGGAATCTATTGCCTAGAGAGGTGAAGAGAATCTTCATCACTAGATGTCTTCGAAAAGAAAAGGCTGGACAGCTACATGCTTGGGAATGTTTTAGCTAGACATTCTGCACCAAGCAGGAGGTTGAACTAGATGGCCCAAGAGCCCCTTCCAACTCTGTGATTATGTTACTCTATGACTCTATTTATTTGTTGCTATTTAGCATATGTGGCTCTTGTCTTCTCAGCTTTATCCTCACAGCAATCTTATGCAGGAACCTGAGAGCGATTTAGAGAGGTGGGGGGGAGGCCGGTCCAAGGTCATCCAGTCAATTTCATGGCTCAGTGGGGGCTTTAACCTGAATCTCCCAGGTCCCAATCCAGTACTCCAACCACTAGATCATAATGACTTGTGACATATGTTCCAAGGGGAGGGTATGCTTCATGCAAATGTGACTGGCTGTTGGGAAACAAATCTCCGGGAAACAAAATCTTGTTACCTCATGAACAACAATAGAGCTAGCAAATTTTAGTTTTTCCAGTCTTCAGACTGACATTACCTCCTCATATCTCCTGCTGTACTGTAAACCTATAGTTATAGAGATCAGAGTCCAGTTGACTAGGCAGACATTGTAGGAATTGTGCCATAGCAATAGAAACTTTCTCTTGAGTGGCAACCATCACATATGTGGTAGGTGCCAGTGTTACCAGTGCCCATTGTCACCTCTGACTTGCACTACAGTTCCTAAGTTAGGGGAATTGAAGTCAAATCAGAACTGTTGAGGAATTTAGTATTATTTAGTGTTGTTGTTACATATCTGCATATGTAATTGGCAATCCAATTATGATTTTGGCTCTAGGGGATTTGACAATCACAAAAGGTTGTCCAAAGGACTTCATGGAAGGCTAAGGATTTCAGTTGAGAACTCCATGGATTATTTCAGACTTGTAACCACTCTAGCTTTCCTGTGTTTCCTAAGACGAGGTCATGAATGTAAAGATTACATAACTGACTTTGACTCTTGTTTCTGTGCTGTTCTTTCTTCTTATTTTGATATTCTTCTTCCTGCCTGAATGTACATAAAAGCTAATTAGCATAGACTGCCTCATTGTTGAGTATACTAGCCAAAAGAGCAGCGTAGTATAGTGGTTTGAGCACTAGGTTGTGACCCTGGAGACCAGGGTTTGATTCCCCACTTGACCATAGAAAGCCATTGAGTCACCTTGGGCATGGCACATACTCTTAACCCCAGCAAACTCTGTGATAAGATCACTATAAGTTGGAAAGGCTCGCAACTATAACAAGAAGCCAAAGGTTAAACCTATTTTTTTTCTCTTCTAGGGATCTTTAACTAGAAATACCAGGCCCATTAAACTGTCAACCTTTGCAAGAAGACCTCCTACACCTTCCAACTCAAGCAATTTCAACCATTCCCCTCACTCTTCTGGTGGATCCAACAGTATTGCAGGAGTTAACAGGCATGGTGGAGAAATGCATAATAAATCAGGTGCTTATAGATATAGATATTTAATTAAAATATGAAGCTGTGTATGTGAGAGAGAGAGAGACAGAGAGAATAATATTTGAATTGATTTAGCTACACAAGCAAAGTCTGTATCAGTGATGGGCAGCCTTTAAGATGGTGGAAGCTACTTCACTCCTGATTAATATCCTGTGGTCCACCAGCCAGAGCTGATGCCTTCAATCTTCACAACTCCACAATAATATAATATCTCTCTTCTAGAATATAGTTTAATATGAGCACATGTTCATCACACCTTTTAATAGCAAACCCAGGGAGTGGTGAGTGCGGACAGGATGGTAGTCAAAACAGGGCTACTGGGAAACATGATGAAGATGTCAGACCAATGAGACGCAGAAAAGTAGGGGGCCCCTTGCAACTCTAGTGCCTTCATTTGCCATATGCCCCCTGAGGCAGTGGCTGTTGTGTAAGCGTCATAATACGTACAATGCAAAATGTTTATCGTTTTTGATTAATATATCAGACCTCTGAGGCCTCAGCTTTGCAAGTAGCCTCAATGAAAAGAAACAGCAAGAGGTCAACAGTTTTGCATGGAGCAGTTTGGCTCTGCCTCACACTGATCTTTTCTTGCATAACCCTGACTTACCTACCTCTTTTTAGACATTGTTTCTGTGTGGTCTTCCAGTTCCCATTAATGTTTTCTTGACACCTGATTCTTATCCTTAATTTGCTCCCACTCTTACTTCTTTGTTTTCTTCCTATTTACTAAACATGGTATTTCTGCATGGGTCTGATTCTGTCTTATACCTGAAACTTGAAATGCTGCTTAGCCTGGGACAGACTGGTAAAAAAGATTCAAGTTGACTCTGAGGTATGGCAACCGTATCATATGTTTTCTTGCCAAGATTTATTCAGAGGAATTTGCCATTGGCTTCCTCTGATGCTGAGAAAGTATGACTTCCCAAAGTCACCCAGTGAGTTTCCATCAGTGAACATGAATTCAAACCCTGTTGTCATGGAGTTGTAGTCCAACATTCAGATTACTACATAAGACTGGCTCTCTTAATAAAGACATGCTAAGTGTACATTTATAATTACCAACTAACCTCCCTCCCTCCCTCTCTCACAAACGTGTATCATTGATTCTCCCAACATTAGCTTATCGATATTATATGTTTTAAGACATGTCTTCCCCAAATAAAATAACATTTTTTAAAATAATCAACAATGCTAGAATGTGATAAGATTCTTTTTTAATTTGGAAGACAAACATTATTACCTATTTGAATTTTGTATGTTTGTGCACAACTTGTTTTTTAGGTGGCAGTGCCGATAGTGTTTTGTCTCAAATTGCAGCTCAAAGGAAGAAGGCTGCTGGTATACCTGAACAAAAACCAGGCAAACCAGTGGAGCCAGTTCCTTCACCTTCTCCTCCTGGTGTAGAAAGTGCACAAGCCATCATCAATGGACACATTCTGAAGGTTTTAAAATTTATTTCTTTTAAATTAGAATATGGTTCCTTTGTAGACTTCACACAGCATAGAAGTAGGTGGTGTACTTAAATTGTTTTTGTCATTCCAACTTGTGCTATTGTGCTAATTGAGGCATGCTTTTCTTGAAAGAGCAGATCTGTTTGAATGGTTTGAGGGCAGGTCCAAAACTCTCCCTGCATTTCCCATTTGTCAGTATTGTTTGTGAATATATTCTGTCAGCAAATTACCTAAGTTCTTAAAAAGTATTGATATGGGTATTCCAGAATTGGTTCATAAAGAAAGCTAGGCTGCTGGTTGGAAGAGGGAAGCAGTCTTAACAGTATTTTTGTTTCTGGAATTTTTCTTTTTCTGTACAAATTTGCAGCCAGATGTCTTCATATTCTAGTCAGGTGATTCACTTGTTGCTCTTACAGTAAAGCCATTTGCCAAATATAGGCAATGGGAGCACTAATTACCTTCAAGCATACTGATATAAATATGAGACAAAAATACCCGGGATAAAGATGTTCTATACTTTATGGGAGAGTTCTTTAAAAAAAAAAAATCAATGGTATGGTACACTTTAGTAAGAAGAACATTTTTTAATATATTAACTAAAACAGAAGTTGGATGTGAAGAAAAAGCCTCCATCTGAGAACTCCTCTACTTCTAAAAGCACATCCCCAACTCTTACGCCTTCACCATCACCATCACTGTCACCCAAGGTTCAAAGTGCAGAGTCCTCTGTCTCTTCCTCTCACCGGCAAGGGAAAAGTAGTGGTGGGTCCAGCAGCGGCACTCTAACAGATGAAGGTAAGTAGACCCAGGCTCAGCTGGGTCACATGATGTGATGTATATATATATGTGTGTGTGTGTGTGTGTGTGTGTGTGTGTGTAGGTTGCCTCTCTGCCTTAGGACATTAGGGGAAAAGGCTAGGGCTCTTCTCAGAAGCATACTAATTTTGAAAATACAGAAAATTCTTTAAAGAGAGCAACAAAAGATCATGTATATTGGTATTTCACACTGCTAGTGGTTAACCCACTGCGATTTTGACATCCACCAAAAAGAAAGACAAATGGGAAGGCTATCCATTTTCCTTAGGGCTTGAGCCCACAGGGGAATGCAAACAATCAATCGACTAAGTAGATCAAATCAGGTCAAATCAGATCGTTGTCTTTTTTAAAAAAAATGGGTATACCTTTAAATTACTTTTAATTCCATTGATAGTTATATTCTGTTTTAACCTTTGTATGTTATATGAATTTTTATCTGTATCTTCTGCTTTAACACTTGGAAGCCACCTTGAGTTCCAGGGCTGGGGAAGAAATGAGATGTAAATAAATAAAATATTAATATAAATTTAAAAATCCAGTCAAGACATATTTCTCTATACAGGACACTGGACAACTCCTAATGGGCCCTAGCTATGGAGTGCTATTACTTAACAGAAAGCTGGATTTATAGAGGCTGGCAAGACTTCTACTGTGGCTTGCCCCAGCTTCTTGGAAAAGCTGGATATATATTTTAAAGAGCCCTTGTTCCATCCTGGTTTCAGTGTTGCGGACTGGGTAGAGATATTAGTCAGTATTCATCTTCTGCATCTGAAAATGATGGAGGGCTCATGCTCTTTAGTAAGAAGCCCACCGCCCCTCTGTTTCTTTCTCATCTGTGGCTTTCTCATGACTGCAAGGACCATTATAGCAATCAGGTAGCAACTGCTGTTTGATTGGTCCTATTCCCTTTGTCCCCCCTTGGAAAGGCTTGTAATGATTGGAAAGCAATTGGGGTAATGCTGCTCTCAGGTTTGGAGAATAATGAGCTCCCTTATTGGTCCTGATTCTCAACAGAGTACCCTTTTGCCATAGTTTCTATTTTGAGGAGTTCAGGAGTGTTGTGGTGATGATCCCATGTTAATGTATGTGAAAGATAAAAGACATGCACAAGATCCATTTTGTTTTGAATTAAACAGATGACTTTATATGTAAATTGTTGAGCATTTCCAGGTTGAAGGGATAATTTATTAGTTAGACTGTGCTAGGATTTTGCCTCTTCCAAGTTTAGTTCATCTCAAAAAAAAATATATCTATGATTCTCAATCTTCACAAATAATAATAAAAAAATAATTTTTCTCTTTTGTTAATTTAAAGATGAACTCACAGGCATCCTTAAAAAGCTGTCGCTTGAGAAGTATCAGCCTATTTTTGAAGAGCAGGAGGTAAAGTTTTATGTAAACCTTTTCTTTTTTTTCTTTTTGTCAATTTCTGTGTTTCTGTATGTGAGAGAAAGAAAAAGTGTGCATATTGGCTGAAATGTTTGTTGTATACAATCATTAGGTCATAATGTGTACTTCTAAAATCCATTCCTTTTCTTCAGAGACTTGTGGTGTTAAATTTTATTATCTGGCTTTTGAGAAACAATGTTTTCAAAGAGGAACACAGTACAGTTACAGATAAACAGATGAAGATTATTGTCTGTGCGCAGAGACAAAACAAGACAGAATTTCTGAATATGTTTTTGTCATCCAAGCCAAACTCTTAGTGTTCTGCTGTAGTTTGGCTGTTATTTATGATATACATGCAAAATGTGTGGCTTGTGTTGCCTTTGCCATTTTCAGGTTTCTCCTGAAAACAAATTGGACAAGGGATGGCAGTTACTAGGTTCTTTTTTGTAGTTTCTGCTGTCCCATATATGAGATCTACACTTGTGCAGATCTCCATCTGCCCCAGGGGCCATTTTTTGCCCCTGAAACTCACCCTCAACCGGACAATCTGCCCCAAGAAATCAACTGCTGAGTAGCCAAAAACAGAACCAAATGGTCCTTCCAAGTTCCATTTATGGTCCCTTGTTTTTAGAAGGGGATATGGAAGGTTTCTATGACTATCTGCCACTTCTTGTACCCGACAGAAGCCCCTCCAAGAATTTCTTCTTACCATAAATAAAGCTTTACCAAAAAGGAAAAAACCAATGTTTGTGTGTGTGTGTGTGTGTGTGTGTGTGTGAGAGAGAGAGAGAGAGAGAGAGATTGCATGAGCACACATGCTGTGGCGGACTTGGGGAGACTGCAGAGTTTGAGGAGCACAAAAATGCATCTGGGGGCTGAATACAGCACGTAGGCTCTAGTTTCCTAGGCTCTGCGCTATTACTTTAGCTGGGAACCTGACATCTATTCCCTTCCTTTCAAAGTGGAGGCTACTTGTGTACTGTGTGCCTTCGGGACATGTTGAGTGCATTCCTGCACAGTTGTCTTCTAACTGCTATGTTTGCAGCTCTTCCTTCCACGGCACTTGTAAAGAAAAAAAAGGATCTTTGATTTTATTATCTTTTGAATGTTCTGCACATTGCAAGGAGGTATGGTTTTTCTAAGAGCAGTGAGTGTCCTTTTAAAACATACGCTAAGAATTACACTCATGTGTGCTTGAATTAATTCTGTTGAAAGTAAGTGATATTTTAGGACCACAAAGGAAGATTATGTAGAGGTTTTTTTCAGGTCATTGCTCCCCAAATATAAGTCCAAATGCTTTGGGCATATGGTGCTTTGTGCTTTTGAGCCAAAATAGAATAACCATTCAGTGTTCAATTGAGCATATTGTACTGTAACATAAACCTTTTCAAGTCCCTCAGGAAAACAGTTCTGGTTTGTTATTTTATTATCATCATATTTGTTATATTATCATCATATTATCTCAGCGATTCCCTACAACAATGCTGTTAAGAAAAGAGTTACTATCTCCATATTTCAGATGGGGGAGCTGAGGATAACAGACACTTAAATGGAGCTGCCTATTGAATTCATGACAGAGATAGGTAAAGGTAATATATTTATGGATTTCTTTTTCACAGGTGGATATGGAAGCTTTTCTTACTCTTACAGATGGTGATTTAAAAGAACTGGGAATTAAAACTGATGGTTCTAGACAACAAATTCTGGCTGCTATTTCCGAATTGAATGCAGGAAAGGTATTTCTAATAGTCTGGAAATGATATTCAATGTTATGTTTTGTTGGGGTTTTTTTTCCTTTTTTGAAGTCTTTTCTCCAAGATCAGAACAAACTCTGGCAATATTACAATGGCAGCTCTTATGTCCCCAGAGTTGGAGCCTTCATTTGACAGAAATGTGCTGTTGCAGCAGGTCGCCTTGGTCTGTTTGAAAGCAGATTTGGGTTTTTGATGCTGCAACATGGCGTCAATCTCTACCATGAGTTCATCCCATAGCACTGTTGTAATGTTTCAGGGCTCATTCCTATATAAACAGGGCCAGCTCCACAAGTCCTTGCTACCCAGCCGTCATTTCATCATTTCAATTCCACTTGGGCAATAACTGTATGGCAAGTGTAGTTCTCTTCAAATCAAAAGCTTTCTACCTGACCCTTGTTAAATGCAGTTGGCTGTGGGACTGCAGAGCCACTGGGTTTGTTACAGACTTGGCAGGCCGCTGGACATATACCCTGGGCTGTGATTAGATTTGTGGTGGTGTCTAATTTTGATCACAGTGTTATGCAGCCTTGATCCAGAATGTTAGATGCCACAAACAGACTGGAGCAAACAAGCTTATTCCCGTTGGAACCAGTAATGGGTACACTGATCCTCCTTTCTTAGTATAAATCCCTAAATATGGAGCAACGTATATCCCTAAAGATTAAAATGGAAATGTGTTTTCTCACTGATAGTCGTATTGTTATATTTACTATATAATACTGTAAAGTTTATAATATTGTTGTATTTATATATAATACTGAGTATGCATTTACTTTCTGTTTTAATTATGATTTTTAATAGGGACGAGAGAGAAAAATTTTGCAAGAAACTATACACAACTTCCACTCATCTTTTGAAAGCAGTGTTAGCAACACTAGCCCTAGAAAATCTCAGTGTAAGTACAGGATATTTACTTATTAGTAATACAGTAAAGCATTATTGATCCTGGCCTGCTTGATACTGGATCCACAGCTTAAGCTGTGTTTGATGTAACTGTGTCTAGAATAATTAAACAAGTTTTCTTGTGTTGTTTCAGTCTTCGAAGGGTAGCAGGTTGTGTTTTACGTACTTGCTAGCTTCCTTGAAATAACTGTGGGGGTAAGGCTGGGGTTTATTCTTGAAACACAGAACATGGCCCCAGCCATGCAGACCAGCAGTCATCTCGATGTCTCAGACTTCAAGAGATTGTTGTATTCCATATACTACTGTGGCAGAACCTTACCGCTTTTATGATTGGTGTGGGAGTAATGTTATGGTCTGTGTTTTCTGTGTTGCCTTAAAAAGTGTATACAATCAGCTGAGTCAGTGTTTATAAAAATAAACTGTAACACGTGTTTAGATAACAATAGGAATAAACTATTAAAGCTCATGTTCTGGTCAAAGTTAATACCTTTCTTCAGTGCACCTTTTAGACAGTTCACTTGTATCTTTAGACTCTTGTATAAAGTACATAGCATCTTCACATAGCACATAGCTGCTCCATAGCTTCTTCCTAGGGATCTTGCTGAAGGACTCAGTGCCAGCAGGTCATTGGCTTCATATAACTTTCCCTCTCAGCCACTAGCCTCTCCCCCACACTATTGGGCTGAATTTTTCTCCAGAGGAACTATTCTGGTTGCCTGGCCCTTGCCAATTCAGATAGCCACACCAGTAGAACATCATCACAACTACATTTTTCAAAATCTTTGCTGTTCCCTGGAAACAAATGTAGAGATGAAGATAGTATTCTGAATTAAAAAGCAGGCTTGTGTCCTGATGATGTACCAAAGTTCATTGCAATATCTTATTTGCATTCAACAGAGTTGTCTGATTACAAACAAACTTGAAAGTGGAAAGCTGAGTGGACTGGTTGTTAAACTAAATGTCTTATTTTGCTTGGGAAGTCATGACTAATCATTTGCTCAATAAGCATTTTACAGTTCTTATCTTCTTTGTCCTAATGGTAACCAGTGGGAGTGAGAGAAGAAGGGACATAGATCATGTGGTAATCACTTCAAAACATTTGTGAAACAACTGTTGCAAAGGGACATTATTTTGTAGATTCCAGGCATGCAGTAGGTCCAGAGTTACCACACAAAGCCTTCTGCAGAGTTTCAGAAATATTGAGAGACAGGAATTCAAGTGTTTTGCTTACATGCATCAGGGCTGCAGACAGGTAACTTTTATAACAGTTAACAGCTGCTAGATAGTAAGCATCTTGAGAGCAAAAAAGGGTAAAGAACACTGATTCTCCTTTTTATCTAGTAGGATAAATCATTACACGATCAGTCTGTAAATACTAGTTTTGAATTGCTCTAGTATTTTATGTGTAGCATAACCAAATAAATGTCTTTTTGCTTGCAGCACCAGGGAGCTGGATAAGGCCACAGGAACCTTCTCCTACAAAGAGGTAGTCTTTGAGCCAAGGAGTCCTGTTGTTTTGATACGGAGAATACAGATGATAGACTCCAGCTGCCATGGAGAAAAATACATCAAGCACACCTTTGAAACAACTCCTTATTACAGAATATGCAGGAAAGATGCTGTGCAAAGTAGACTGGGCTTTAAATTTAAATTAATTACTCATTTAGTTAGTATGATGGTTTCAGGGCTGTGGAAGACTGTTAGGGAAGAATTTGCTGTGAAGAGAGAAAATGAATGGATCATTTAATGGATGAGCACGAATGAAAGTCTTGCAAAAACTGTTGCAACACCTGTGTGGGCAGCAGATGAAAATCAGAACATTAGGAAAGAGTCACCAAAGTATCTGAAAGGTATTGGAGTCTGCTCATAGTACCGTCTGAACTGATTGAGCATTTTAACATAATGAAATGAATGGAGGAAATGACATTTAATGGAGAGTGCAGTGGCTTTGTGAGAAGAGTGAACTAACATCTATTGTGGTGCTATTGAATTGTGCCCAAAGCATGTTTTTCATTAAGTAACAAATGCAATTTATATTTGTGAATATTTGAATACATTTCTTTGAAGAAAACTTGTAATTTGTAATCTGTCTGTTGTGTTCATGCCTGGCAGGTTCAGGCTTGAAGATGCAGAGGTTATCTATTTGTAATACAGAAATTGGAGGTGAAGTACAGTACACAGACTAGTGAAATGGTGGCTAAAATGCTGCTTTAAGCTCTTTGGGAAAAGGGTATGATGATTATAATAATACTACATTGTAGGGATGGTAAATCTTGATTTCTCCAAGTCCCAACAGATGTGAACAATGAAGCAGTTTTTCATCCCATAGCTTCAAGACACACTGGATTTTTTTTTCCCCACAGTGATGGGAAACTGCACAGCTTTTCCAAGAATGCTGTGAAGGTCTTCGGAAAGCTGCAGTTTTACAGAAGCTATGTACCTCTTCTTGAGAACTACACAGCCTTCCCTTAAAACTGTGCAGCTTGTAGTATGAAAAGGACTGCTTTTGCTCAAGATTACTTTTTTTTAACATAATAAACTACAATGTTGCACCTATGTAACTGATTTTACAAAATATTTTTGTTGTGCAACATTATGTTGTACAATGTTGCTGTTTGCTATATAAAAACAGCAGTATTGCACAGCAAAACCATGTGTAGCAACAGCTTTGTTGGCCTGGGTTTCTTTTCCTGCTGCATAAGGGTAATTGCTTCACTGCTCCTTACAGCAGGGATGGGATTGTATGGTTCTCCAGCTATTGCTGGACTGCAACTGCCAGTAACCTTAGCCAGCACAATTAGTGGTGAGAGATTAGACAGTGAAAACAGGGAACTCTTCATCCTTCTCTTAGGATGTGTTTATATTTTCCAGTGTTTCCTTCCATTATGTGACTGGTCTCATATAACCATTCTCTGGGGTCAACTCTAGTATTACAGTTACACTTGAATTCCTTTGCCATAGAGGCAACTATAAAATACAAGAGTGGTTACCCACATGAATTGCCCTTCCCTGCTTGTTAAGCAGCTCTTATTGTGGGGCAATGGTTTCAGAAGACACTTTCTTAATGCATCCTTCACGTTTTTAATCTAATACACTCCTCACCAGATGCAAGAAAATAAAAAATTCCTGGTGTGTAATTCAAATATATTATCATAAAATGTAACATACTGAGATAACACATAGCCACAGCCTGTCATTTAAGACTAGATTTTCTATCCAAGAATTTCTGAGACCTCAGTGTGAACCTATATTGAACAAAACTCATGAGAATCTTTTAAAACTACAGGTAGATATTGGTTCAAGTCTTCTGGATTTCTGGAGTCGGAGCCAAAACTGTACCACTTGCTCAACAGAAACAGCACTATTAGCAAACTTGGGGTAAACGTGAGGTTTGCCCGTACAAACAACTTTTGTGGTGGAACCCAACTCATATCCATAACACAATGCCACAAAATGTTGAATGAGAAAAAGAGAGAAAGACTGTCAGCTGGATGTGAAGGGAAACATAATGAAGTGGTTGGAAAGAAGGAAAGAGGAAGAGACTCAGTGAACTAAAAGGAATAGAAAGAAACTAACGGTATAGACTGGTCATTTTCTGATTTACTTCTTGTTAATGTCTAATTTTCAATTACTTCTAGAACTCTAGCTCATGTTGCCTCTGACATCAGTCTTTTGATTTTAATCCCACCACTACCATATGACTCAAGCATGGGTATCTGCCACACTGAGGCTCATCTAAATAATTTATCTTCTGTGTAGTTTGCATGTCTCTCAAAAGAAACCTTTTTCCTTTTTTTTTAAAAAAACATCGAATTGTCAATCTTCCCTTCTTTTGTCAGAGTTTGCTTTCCTTTTTATCCTTCTCATTTACAGAGACTTCCACTTTTTAATGGAATTTAACCAGAAGGGAATTAAAGAGCATGTAAAGAATCCAATAACTGGGCAAATCAAACTGATTTTCCAAATCACCACCATTCTGCCCTGAGACCATGACCAACAGTCACCAGCTCATCTCTGCATAAACACTTCTCAGCTAGTAGTGTATACTGTCAGCCTTCCACATTTGCACGTTTCACTTTTGCAGATTTGATTATTCACAGATTATTTGCTGTCAGCTCTGCTGGCTCCCTGTGTCATTTTTAATAGGGACTGCAAGCCTCATAAGACTGAGAAACTGCGAACAAGGCTTGTAAGTCCCTATTAAAAATGGTGTGGGGCAGCAGTGGAAGTGGTAGTAAGCCCCAACAGCCACCCATTTCTGCCTTATGAAGGAACCCTGATGCTTCAGAGGAATCTACAGTGGGTTGAATATGGTGATCATACATTTTTTGTATGTTAAATATGGTTTGAGAGGGCCTAGAATTATTCATGATTTTTTTTCACTTTCACTGGGGTACTGTGCCCCTAACCCTAGTAAATATGGAGGGATGACTGTATTTATTTAATTACCTAATAAAACATAAAGCAGCTTTTATCTATGGAACAGTGTTTGAGTATATCTGTTCTTCAAAAACTGCTAAGTTGCAAAGCTCAGGCTCTGTGTCACAGAAGCCTACCCTCCTTTTCCTTTTATAGTTTCCCTTACTGAGATCATTAACTTCCCTGGCATCTTATGCTTGTTTGTACACTTCCTATCTGTGGTATACATTTTAGCTGAGTTTCCATTATAGTGGCTTTAAATAGTTTCCCAGTGTCCTTAAAGGATTTGACCCTTCTAATTCTCTTTTCCAACGTCTCAACCAAAAGGAAGAAAAAAAGGCAAAGCAAAACCTAGGGACAGAATGGTTGTTGTCATGTTTGTCTGCAGGCTTTGTTGCTAAATATGCTCCCAACTAGCATTGGTACTGTTTCTGTGGCATCTTCCTGGGATTTGAGTGGACTAAGAATGGACTTGAAAGAAAAATGCATCCTTCCAGACCTCAGGCATAAAAAGATGAATGCCACAAGAAGCCTGTTGTCATCCAGAGCAAGAGTTTGGCATTACCAGGCAGCAGCTGAGGCCCAGGCTCCAGTATTGGTTCCACTGCCCTCTCCAAATTAATAATGAAAAGAGTGGGGATAGGAAGCGATAGTTTCTGTAACAATAAATTCTGTTTGGTTAGCTGAAGGCCACTGATTAAACAAACCACAAGTTGAATGACAAAAGCACACAAAAAAGGCAAAAAGAGAGGAAAATATTATGTCAGTATCAGTGCATTTAACATTCATTCAAGATTGGATTAAAGAATCTTTAGAAGGGATAGGAGTCAGGGACCTTGAGGATGCCCATTTTGAGCTCGTTTAGCAAATGAACAGCAGACTGAGCAGGCACACATGTCAACGGGTCAGTCTTTCCCATTATGATGAGAAGTAGTGCATTACTATTTAAATTACAGAAATATTACTAAATGTATGTCTATGATGCAAATACAAATTTCACACAAATCCTTTTCTTATGCACATATAAACTGACTGCTGATACAGTTGATGACAAATGCTTGGTGAGCCAGAATGGTGTAGTTGTTTCAACACTGGACTATGACTCTGGAGACCAGTGTTCAAATCCACATTCAGCCATGGAAACCCACTGGGTAACCTTGGATAAGTCATTCTCTCTCAGCCTCAGAGGAAGGCAAAGGCAAACCTCCTCTGAACAAATATTGCCAAGAAAACCCTATGATAGATTTGCCTTAGTGTTGCCATAATTCAGAAACTACTTGAAGATACACACCAACAATGACATACAGTCAGTTATTCAGAAAGTTATCAAAACATGAATGGCTATATTTCTGTTTTCTAGGGAGACAATTCTAATCACAGCTGTTAACTTAGGCTTTCAGGATCATTAATTACAGAAACACTCCCAAGATGTGGATCTAAGTTCTCTGTGTGAATATCGCTATTTCATGAATTCGTACATTAAATTCCTGAAATAATACGTACTGCTTCACTGTCATAACCTCCACCCTGCCTGGATTCCATTTGAATTTGTTCTTTTTTTTTTCCTACTTGTGGTGAAAATATATTGACATCCTGGTACAATTATTAAAGAAGGAAATCTGTGAGGAAAACTGTTAGTGCCATCTTGCTGCAATCTGCTCCTAACTGTGTAGACAGAATAGGGAAATTGTCTTGGTTGGATGCACCCCCATCTCCTGTCCTGAAATGCTTCTATTAAAACACAGAGCTTACTATTTGAAAAACCAGAGATTTTTCACTCAAAACAAATGGTTTAATCAGAGTGACTGTAGTATATTGGATACACTGACACTACATTTTTATGAATAGGTACCTTTATTTTAGCATTTGATTGGTAATACAATATGAGAACTAGAGTATCATATATGTGGTCATATATTTGTATGGTGGGATCCAGATTTGACCTGTATAGCTTATTAATGTCATCAGCGTTATTATCATCATGAATTATCAAATAGGATACTATTTATAGACTAGGTTTGATTGGCTTTAGATTTATTTGAATATTTGGTTGTGGCATAAAACAAATTGTTTAACATAATATATAGAATGTGTGTGTATATATGTGTGTGTGTGTGCATGTGTGTGTGTGTGTGTGTATATATGTGCGTGTGTGCGTGTGTGTTTAAAATTGTGTACTTTCAAAAACAAAAGAGGAGGGGAAAGCAAGTCTTGCATTTAAACTTCTTGGAGTTTATAATTCAGCCAGGCTGTTCAACATCCTAATTCCAGCTGTGTGACATTCGGATTCTACTTATTCAGAATATGCACAAAAATACTGCATAGCAGATTGCCATCTTGCCTAGAAAACATCACAGGGATAACCAAAAATATCCTAGCTGTGCTAAATAATACTAGCTTTCTCGATTCAGATTTTTTTTTTAAGATAGGAGAGATGAAACATTAGTTTTACATTTTCAAGCTCAGTTCTAACAGAATCTAACTCAGGTTTGAACATCATATAGACCTTCAAATGTTTCTGGATTTCAAGTCCTATCAGCCTTAATCAGCACAGCCAACTATAAGGAATATCGGGAGTTGCTGTTCAACATCTGGAAAGCCACACAAATTCCATTCCTAGTCTAACTACTTCACCTATTCAAGGCTGTTAACCTCTGGGGTTGCCACCAGTAATTCTGATAGGGCTCTGGTATGCTCCAAACAGCTGTATAGAGATGAAATATTGAACAGGTGAAACATGATCCATTGTACTTATGGTAGAAGATGCTTTACTTGTTGAATTCATTCTTCTCATACAAATAGTACCAGTAGAAGATGCCTGCTCAAATTGGGAGGATAATCCTATAGAATTTTATCATTAGAAAACAGGTTCCATTTTCATTTAGTCCAGTTTCAAATTAAGCTTCTGTTGATTAGATAAAGGCTGGCTCAAGACAATGCGCTGCCTGAGGCAAAGGGCAAGATATCACTTCCTTCCCTTTCCATGTATAAAAATTGATCAGACTGGTAACTAAATTTTATTATAGCCCTGGTCATGGAAGAACAGCAAAGAGTAGACCATAAGGCATACACTTCCTGAGACATTGTTTTTTACTTGGCCTCCTGGCAGGGCCAACTTGATAACTTTGCGCTGCTATAGCAGGAGTCAGAGGTAGATGCCAAGTTGCTTTCATGCCAGAGATCCTTTGTGTGTGTGTGTGTGTGTGTGTGTTTTAGGCTTTTCTACTTCATGAAATGAGCAGGGTCTATATATGTTGCTACAGCCAGGGTGGTGTACTGGTTTGAGCACTGGACAACTCTGGAGACCAGAATTCGACTCCCAACTCAGCCATGGCAACTCACTGGATGGCCTTGGTGGGCTTCCAGGGCCATTTCTTCACTATGCCCTTATAGTGCTATTATTCCATTTTCAACATCCTGTGGAATTCTGGGATTTGTTGTTTACTGAGGCCAAAGAGCTCTCTGGCTGAGAATTCTAAATACCCTTCCCCAAACTGCAAATCCCAGAATTCCACAGGACATTGAAAGTGGAATAATAACACAATAACAGTGTAGTGCGGAAAATGGCCAAGAGAAGATGGAGAGCTAATGCCTTCATCCTAATAGGGCTCTGCAGGGGAAGAAGCAACGGCAATGTTTTTAATCAACCTGAGACAACTTCCAGTTGCCAGTAATCTTTTCGGATCAAGGGAAAATCAAAAAGATTGCTCAAGACAGCTCCTTAACTCAGCAGTTGTTGTGGAAACTGCAAAGAACAGTCAGGAAAGCTGTCTGGAGGCACTAGGAATTCATCATGCCTTCATCGGCCTGAAGAACTAAAAAGCAGATCCCCAAGGACCCTGGGGTCATAAATCTCCTCTTTGTTTACCTAACTCATAGCTTTTAAACTTAGTTTATTAACATCTGGAACTACAGAATCTTGACCCAGCTGTGAAATTTTTTCCTCTGTAAAGCTGCCTTCTTGTTGAGTATAAAGACAGAAAGTTCAACTAGAATGGGAAACAGTAAAGTTTGTAATGACCTGATAAAAAGTTTAAGAAGCAGGTGGATGGAAATCAGATCCCTACAAGTGAGAATGCTGGAAATGTGGAAGGTATGTCTGAGAACACTGAAGCTGTGATGACTGGGGGGAAATTTTGGCAATGTTCCAGGGAGAAAGCAATGCTCAAGATGGGGAAAGGAAGTGGAAAAACATAGTTAAAGTATATACTGTTGAATGTGACATGTCCACCTTAATTTGTATTTTGCCAATCTTTGGGGGTGAAAAACACCTTAAGGTAAACTAGATTAAAATGGGTTAAAAAGATTTAACTAAATTGTTTTGATGTAGGACTGGTTTGTTTTTCACTTAAGTTCACTTAAATTCTGAGGATCATTAAACATATTTTGCTATTAGAGTTCAAAGGGGAAAAGAACTGTTGATGTGACAAAGTATGTGAATTTTTGTGTTGGGGTTACATTATGGGAAAAATTGGAATTATATAATGGGGATAATAAATTTTGTCATAGAAAAGATAGAAAAGAAGTTAATGTAAGGGCATTGGATTAATAGATACTGGATGTCTTGAACTGTGAAGGTTAAACATTAAATTTTAGGATTTTAAGAAATGTAGAAGCCGTGATGAAAGGAATTAGGTATGAGACTGGGGTGTTAGAAGACCAGACAATGGGTGTGTTAAATGATTAAAGGAGTATAAGAGTTTGGAAGAAGATTGTTTTTTATTTTAACAGATGTGAATATGGATATATTTCGGACCCAACTTTTTATTAACTTTCTACAGGGTAACTATTTTGTACGACAAGTTATTTTTTATATTTATATGAATGAAATTGATAGATTACAGAAAGAAGTTGTGTTTTTGTCCAATGCTGGAGGAGGCTTAGTTAGGATTTAGTTACAGCAGCGGGAGAATACTTGGAAGTCATTTTTTTTTCTCTGCTCCTTTTTTTCTTTTGATCTTTCACATTCATTTTTCTTTTTTCTTTTGATCTTTCACATTCACATTCAAAATTTATTTATTTATTTATTTATTTATTTAAAAACCCACTGGGTGACTTTGGCTCTCAGTCACCTGAAAAACCCGTGATAGGGTCGCCATCAGTCAGAAACAATTTGAAGGCACACAACAACATGTAGATTGTCCATTGCTTTATGTAGTATGCGTATAGACTGGTTTCTATTTATAGTTTTATTCTGTATCATATAACTAGTAAGAAATATTCCAAAAAAAAAAAAAAAGGACTGGTGACTTTGGGGAAGTTTACAGTCTCCGCCTCAGAGGAAGGCAACGACACCCCCCCCCTCCCGGGCCTCAAAAAATCTTGCCAAGAAACCCCGGTGATAGCGTCGCCATGAGTCGGAAACGACTTAAAAGCACACAACCACCACATAGCAAAAAGTGGGGGACGGGCTGAAACTGAAAATAGGACTTCTTTTCGCCTTCATCTTATTAACATAAAAAAATCCCTTGAGCACTTCTGGAAAAGGCGACACCGAAATGCCCTTTCCCTGTCGTTTATCGTGGGTTACTATCCTCTCGCTCATGGATAGGTGTACATGACAGCGATCTCGGCTTCCCCCGGGAAGAAGTCGAGACCTATTTCACTGGGGATAGCAAACCAGACGCTCGCCTCCTCGCCATTAGGCGCCCAACTACACCAGCCTTCCTTTTCTGTCCCGGCTCCCGCCTCTCCTCAGGCTTCCGCTCGCCCTGCCGTTTATCAAGCGAGGGGCCCGGCAGCGGGGGAAGGGGGCGCTCTCGTCTGGCGGGCGGGCGGCGTGAGGAGATGGGCGGGCAGAGCCTGGCGCCTGCGTGTCGCGGCGGGGCAAGAACGAGCTCGTCCGAGCTGCCTGGCGGAAAGGCGGGAGCGTGTCTACTTGAGGCGGCCGGGGGGGCTCTTCGCGGGGCATGGCGGAAGCGGCGCTGCCGAACTCAGGTGGGGAGACTCTCGGGCCGGGGAGGCGGGCGAGGGCCGGCCGCTGCCGCCTGGCCTGACGAGGGGAAGCCGGGTAGCAACCGGAGAGGGAGCCTCGTGGGTGCCTGGCCGCGGCCGGTGGGAGGCCGGGGGGGATCCCTCCGACCTCCTGCCCCGTGAGGAAAGCAGCCGGGGAACTCCGTGGGGTCCGCTCCCTCCGCCCTGCTCCGCCTCATCCTCGACCCGCCGGCGTGCCCCCTCCCGCGCAGGCGGCTCCCGGCCCCCGAGGCCTCGAGCAGAGGGGCTGCGGGGTGGGGAGAGGCTGTGGGGAGAGTTTTCGCCCGGCTTCCTGGACTGTAAACGGGAAGCGGGCGGGGGGGTGACGGGAAGAACAGGCAGCAGTAGCAGTAGTAGTAAGAACTATGGCTGTTCTGTAAATATTTCGTTTTTTTCTGTATACGCGCAGCCCTAGGCTTGTATTAACCACATATGGAAGCGTTACTAACGCGGTGAAAGGGAGGGGGGTCGTTATTGGGAGTGAAAGACCCCGAGAGTCTGCTTTGGGAAATAATTCCGACGCGGGGAAGGGGGGCCCGTGTTCCTTCCACGGTGTGCTGTGCTGCAGTGCATCTTGCATCAACAGATCGCTCACGCAAAAAGGGGCAGAGGTGCATCTCGAACATCCACGGTGCGGGCTGCAGCCCTTCGCTTGCAGATGTGAGCGGAGCGGAAAACGTCGACACGGGGAAGATTTCACACCATTAAAATGGTCATATCGCGGATTCTCTGGGAATACCCTAAAACGGTTGTTATCCATAGTGGCAGTGCGGTATGGAGACACTGCATTTTGATTTTGATTTGGTTAAGGGAAGGGAACAGACTCTTGCAGATGTGGCTTTTTGCACAAGAGCTCTTGGGAGAGACAGTAAAACACAATTTCTCTTTTGTTCATTAGTGAAATGCAATGGTAAAATCACTTCAAATAGGAGGCCTTTAAAAATAGAATTCCTCTCTTTCTGTCCCATCCACTGAAAGTATAGTTTGCCAACTATTTTGTTTAAATAAATTGTTTCTTTTAAAGTGTTCCTTTAAATGCAAAACGGGGTTTTTTGGGTAGAGTGGGATGCAGGAGACCAGGGTTCAGTTCCCTGCTCAGCCATGGAAACCCACTGGGTGACCTTGGGCACATCACACAATCTCAGCCCCAGAAAACCCTGTGTTAGGTTTGTGTTAGGGTCACTGTAAGTCGGAAATGGCTTGAAGACACACAACAACGACAAGGAGAACAGGCTAGAACTGTTAATTTGTTTGTTGCTGGAAAAACAATCAGCTAAGATACCAGCAGCAGGATATGTATTGAGAGTGTGGTGGTGGGATCCTGCACAGTGAACATTTAAGCAATGCATACTAACCAAAAATTACTTGTATAGAACATGACTGATACACTTAGGAAATATACTTTATGCAATTCATTATATGTTCACATATTATACTGCAGGGGGAAAATAGATCCTTGATGTTTGCAGTTGTTGGGCATATTGCTGTGTTTTACTGTGTATAAGTTTCTGTGGTAATACTTGTAATGTGCTTTTAATCTTTTTTGTGAGGAGAGCAGTCAACATAATTGTGTCTTGCACTAAAAATTATGCCAGGTTCTTGCTGTGCATTATCTCCCAACAGTCTTTCTTCCAAAGCCTAGAATCGTATACCAAAGACTGTTTCCACATTACAGTACTGGCTCCAGCTGTTCTGCCTGTTATTTTCTTTTTTCCTAGGGGTGTTAAATCCAGATGCAACTGACTTCATTCCAAGGGAAAGACAAACTTTCGGTCTAAGTTGGAGCAGTCAGTCTACATTAGACTTAGATCAGGATTCAAGCAGAAACATACCCCCTCCTATTCAACCTAGGCACAGTAAATATGAAAGTCCTTCTATAGATCAGCGGACTTTTTACAGTCCAGAGAACCAGCGTAGAGGACAGCCAGATTCTCCACTGTTCAGCAGTATGGGTAAAACTAAGGGTCGCAATCTACATAGTCAGCGATGGCAGAGGTCAAGGAATGATAGAACGCATGGCAAAAATCAGGTGAAGCACACAGCTGCAGGGGTATCAGAGGATCCTGCATGCTTAGATACCAGATTAGTTCCAGGGCGGAGGATGAATCCTAGAGACTACAGTGATAACTCTTCAGAAAGTGAGAAAGAGACTACTGCTGCGGATAGCAGAGGAGCAAAGCCAAAGAAGACATATTTGATGCATTCACGTGGAAGAGGATTGAAAGAAAAGGAGAAACATCCACCTGAAAGGGAGAAAAGAACAACCCCTAAATGGAAGGACAAGGCCTTTGATAACATGCCAGCAGTAGATTTGACTCAGTTGGACTCTTCTGAGGCATCTCTTGGAAGAGTGGTGTCTGATGGCTTTTCCGACAATAGCATTGCACGGAGAAAGTATCCTTTTGGAAACAGATATTTTAGGGACCCTTTGTGGAATAAGGAAACTGGCAAAAGACAAGAAATGTCCAGGAGTAAAAACACGAAACATGTTAAGAATGCTTCCCTTCCTCATCCTCCCAAAGAACGCAGCAGTGATAAGAGGAAAGAATCTGCACTACGTGAAAGAGGTTCAAACTCTGTGACTGTGGCGCAGACACAAACAATAGGTGAAGCATCTACATATGATGGAAGAAAACCTCTCCTTCAAGAGGGGTATAAAAACAGACGCTGGAAAAAGCAAAATGATGCACCAAAGAGCAAGGAAACTCATACAGGTAAATTTCCCAGTAGAGGTGTTCAGAAGCAATATGCTTTTGTTTGATTATGAAACTTTGGTTTTATTATACAGACCATACAAAGGATGGGTGAGTGGATGAGAAAGATAACAGCTGGGGAGCAAACTACTTTGTACAGGCATGTGGCTTAGGACTGTAGTGTTATAACGTGCACCCATAGACAAAGCAGAAACATGATGAGCTGCTGGGTAACAAAGCTTTAATTTCCTTATTTCTCAGTTGGATATGATAAATAGTGAGCCTAATCATCTTCCAGATAGTATATCAGTGATTGTCAGTATATCCTGGGGAACCCTGTGGTTCTTTGGAAACTTACAAGGAACTCTCAGTGAAAGATTGGTAATACTCAAAAAGCTTCTCTGGAAGAACAACTTTCCCACCATGACAGATCTCCTGTTATGTGTCCAGCTGCTAGGAAGCATTTGAGTACACACCATGGTGCACTCTTAATTCTTGCAGGACAATGGTAAGACCAAACAGGGCTTGCCTTTCCTGTGCTTTAATAGAGCATGTCCTAAATTCGAGGCAGTGCATTTGGATTTTATGACAGGTTTGCAAGATGTTGTTCCTGCTCAGTTGAGAATCAATTGAAACAGAATACTTTAAAACCAGCATGGTGGTTTTTTAAAGTACTGATATTTTAAAACCACTGATCATGGGACTATAAGCTGTTCGCATTAATTAAAAAAATAACCATAGAATGTAATGCCATTCTACCAATTCAGTACTTGGGAAGGTGCTGCCCTAATATTGAAATGGCAGCAGCACTGCTGTGTGAAATCCCTCATCCTTGTTCTACTGCTGAGCAGACTGATGTTCTGACACTGCCTGCTCTTTGATGACAGTTTCAGCTGCACTGCATATCTGAAAGAATACTTGCAGAAAATCTGGACACCTGCTGCAATGATGAAAAAGTATGGATATTCTAGATAAAAGATATCCTTATACCCAGTACTTGAAATACCATGTTGTTGTTTGTGAGTTGCACAGTACTGTTTGCTTTCTGATATGTAATTAGAAGTTCATGATTGAAGAGAAATATTGGAAGGTTTAGGACTGTAACTAAAGATACTATTTGAGGGGATAGCTAGCTGAACCATGACAGCTTAGATCTCTCTGATGCATAGTAAATTAACTCCCTAGGGCTTTGTCAGCAGCACTGTTGTATATGCACACAGTGGCCTGATCCTTTACAGAGACTTCATTTATTTCATTGGGGTTTGAATGCATCTGCTAACCCTTAAAACAAGAACAAAAAAGATCCTGTTCCTCATGGAGTGAATTAGTGAAAATGTTTTGATGCTGAATACATTTATGTGCTTGGTAGTGAGAGAGATGAATATACAATATAAAAAAGCATGCACTGAAAGCAGAAATGCCATACATTAATTAATAATAGTAGTGAACTATATTTAAATAGATTTGGTTGAATTTAATATGTGCAAGACTCGTGTTTACTGATCAAACATCTGACAAAAAATATTTCTCTTTCTCTTAGGGTCTCTGATAGAGCAGCTTACCTCAGAGAAATATGAATGTATGGTATGTTGTGAAGTGATCCGTGTGGTAGCCCCAGTGTGGAGCTGTCAGAATTGCTATCATGTATTTCACCTGAGCTGCATAAAGAAGTGGGCAAGATCTCCAGCAGCACAAACTGAAGGTTAGTATTTCCTTCTCCTTGCTAATCTTTTTGAGGAAATCAGTGTTATGATCACAGAGTATGCCATCTTCCAGGTGACATAAATTATCTTGTATGAATGCCTCAGAACAAATGCAGAACAGAACAAATGTGTTCGTGTGGTACATGACACTTTAACAAATGTGTTGTTTCAAGGATTATGATACGTAAGGTGATCACATCCATCCTGAAATAACACCTTTTTTTGTTTTTGTTTTTTTGCAGATGGCAACAGTGGTTGGCGATGTCCTGCTTGTCAGAATGTTTGCTCCCAAGTTCCTAATATTTACACCTGTTTCTGTGGTGAGTGCCTTTCATATGTAGAATAATTTGCCATTACTTGATGAACAATTAACACGTTTTGAAAATCTTGATCATTTTGGTATGTGCTCCCTTTTAAAGAAAATAGCATTTTACCGGCTTAGCATTATGAACTTTCCATTGCCTTAGTAAATCAGTATGGATATTACCAGTCTGAACTTCTTGATTATCAGCACTCACTCCCATTTGCTCCATTTATTTGCTCTTAACTTCTTGTTTTCATCTTAATTTTAATTTGAGCAAATGTCAGCTTCATTTCAAGAAAATATTCTTTTTTATTGCTTCTTTAAAATAATAATTGAAACTATTTTGGATATTTCTGGAAAAACTGCTTGTTTTAGGCACTTAGGCTTGGATCCGACAATATTATTAACTTAAGCAGAATAACCAAAGGAAAAAGGTATTTCCTCCATTGTTTCTGACCCCTAGGAAGCGTCACATCTTTTTTAAAAAAGCCAACTATCTATATAGCTGATAGGGAGAATTTCAAAAAGTGTTGAAACCATGGGGGAAATGGTTTCCGCTTCTTGCAGGGGACGGGGATGAAAATTTTGGGAAAAATTAAAATGATATCTTCATATCAAACCCACATTTATTTTAGCATTGTGTACATTTGTACCTTAGCATATAAAATTGTTACTACTTGCAGTATTTATCAAATTTAGACGCACATATATTTTAACTCTGGCATCTTGACAAGTAGGGAAAAAAGTAAAAACGGAAAACATAAATATTACAATGTATTATTTGGATACCAACAGTCTCATACCGTGTAAAGGATCAGGCTGGCAGCCTATTTAACTCAATATTAGGTTTAACTCAACATTGAAAATGCTAAACTCTTCAATAGTGTATGATCATGACAAGTTTGAAGGTGCCCATATGCTCTTCTTATGAAGACTGGAGTATCTACTAGATGCAGAAAAGTGTTGTGGAGTGGTATAATTATCTACAGTATGTGCAGGAATCAGTGATTCCTAATTCTGGTAACTGTCTTATCTCACATTCTACAGCTCCTGGCATTTTGAATAAGTTAAACTTTGTCTTAAAAGTATTCTATTCATGCTAAAAGAGAAAAATATTTTATTTTCCTATTAGAGTATTTACCCAGCGATGCCCAGGATTTTATTTTCCACAGGTAACACTTGTTAGAAATACATTAGGAATTCCCTTACCTTACTTTAGGAATTAGATGTCATTGAAATACACAGATTTGAGATCCTGCCTCTAATTCCCCAAACTGTGTTGTCCAGTACCTGTAACTTTTCCCCATATTCCCCAATTCAGTCTGTATTCGGAGTCGTTAACATGCAAAAATTTGGTTTCTGAGGGAATACACTGTCCTCCTCCTTCTTGTGGCTAGGCCTCACCACCATAGCAACTGGCCAGGCCAAAGAGCTCTCTGGCTGAGAATGCTAAAGGCTTCTCCCTAAACTGCAAACCCCAGGATTCCATAGAATCCTCACAGGCAGCCAATCATATGAGGCCTTCATCTGCCTGACACAAACTCTGACTTTTATATGTTAGATGTTACCTTAAGTTTCCAGTTTTTCCATCAAAAAAATAGAAAATTTGTTATTTGAGGAAAAAGAGAGGTGATTTTCCCCTCTCAAATTTTTCTTACACCTTCATACTTTTTGGATCAAATTGTGTGGATCTCTGACTGATTTATGAATATTGTGGACCCAAGCAGCCCCTTTATACCCCATTGTACATTATTTGGGAGAGTCTCCCAATTATTCTTCTACAAACTTTGTTTCCTTAACTTATGATCCAGTCTGTAATATTTCTTTATAAATAATGTGAAGCTTCTTGTTTCTTTGAGTGTTTACTGTTTTCAGCTAAAACAACAGGTACAGGTGGAATTCACACAGTGGCTGCCTTGGAAATAATAATAGCAAAGTGTGACGCAAATATGTAACACTGTAATATATTTATATGCGTGTGCATACAGAGACATTTCATACAGACAGACAGACATTATTTATTTGGTTGTCATGGCAGAGATCGAAATATGCCTGCATTATGTGACATGGATCTGCCATCGCATCTACTGCTGTACAGTTTGCTGTCACTATGGAAACAGTCCGTTACATCTTTTGAAGCAAACTTAGATTGAATGACATATGTTGCAGAGTTATAATAGGATACTAGTCATTATGAATGTAGCTGACTGCATCCAGTTCTCTAATGGCTGAGATGGCAGGTTGGCAGTCCTGGAAAAGAACTCAGCTAGATTTTAGACTTTGGTAGTAAAGAGGGTGAGAGAATACCATGGCTTCTATTAATAATCAGATTACTTGCTCAGCTTAGCACGCTTTTTCTTCTCTTTTCAAACATCTGACTACTGGAACCATTCATTCTTATTCCCTGCCCCCAACATGGATTCCTTAATTTGTTTTTCTTGTCATGATTGGGACCCAGTGACCCCAGATGAAATAAATGCTTTGTTATACTCTCTTCCTACTTTTTTTAAAAAAAGCCTCCCTCAGTAGAAGATATGCTCTTAGCAGAATTATTTAATTGAAATCCCATTTGATGGTCCCCAGTCTTTGCTTCGTAATGTAATTGTATAAACCACCATGGGAAAATTCTGCAGATCAGGGAAGTAGGTGTTCATAAAAGAGGCTCTAAAGGAGATCTGAAGAACTTCAGACCAATGACTCTGCTTAATATGGACTCTGAATTTTATTTGGTGTGCAGGTATATTTCAGTTAGTGAAGTAGATGTATTTTTGGGCTGTATGTTAACAGAAAATTTGAACTCAGAAGAGAAGAATAGAGTTAGGAAGAACAGAGTTAGGTTCCTACAGCATAAAAAAATTTACTTCGGCATGTTTCAGCAAACTTTTTATTCTAAACTAACAATATGTATGTGTAAAATGAAACAATAGGTAGGCAAACCTTGCATAAGTTAGAAAGGATGGGATTAAAGGAGGCGGCAGAGGATTCAAAACAGAGGAAGAGCAAGTGACTGGGAGGAGAGTAGGAGGAGGAATGTATCAGACACTGAGAGAGAGAGAGCAACAGAACAGGAAGGGCAAGTACATGGACATGGAGGTGAGGTGGAACAGGAGAGGCGGGTACGAAGAGGGAAGAGATAGGAACAAGATAATCAGAGGGCAGAGTGAGAAGAAAGCTTAGAGGTGAGAGAATGCCAGGAACAGAGGAGGAGGAGACAGCCAGGAAGAAGGAGGGGTTGTTGAAGGAGAGAAGAGGGGTAGTTGGAGTATAGATGAGATGAGAAGTGGGCAAGTGAGAGGAGGTGGAGAACGTGGAAGGGGAAACTTGGTCAGAGGCAAGATGAAGAACTAGGCTGGTGGAGAGAGAGTGAAAACTGGAAGAGAGACAGAGAAGGACTGAAGAGAGTCAGAATGGGCAGGAAGGAGAGATTAGATGGAGCCTAGTGGTCTTGTAGGAATGCTTACAGAGGGAGCGAGGTTTGAGTGGGAAGAAACAGAAAAGAGAGAAGACAGAGAAGTTGGACAGAAGCAGGATTCCTGAAGGGGGAAGGTGAGCCAGGAGACTGTTAGGACCAAGAATTCCTGTGCATGTTAAAGAACATCATGTTTTTCTGAGGGAAGGGTCATTGGAGAAAGACATTCCAGTCCCAGAGAGAGTTTTCTCCCTACAGCGCTTACGGGGTGTTGCTTGTTAGTTTGTACTACTTAAAAGAGTTTTTGGTTTATTATGGGAAGACTCGCGGATCTTTATTGTAAGCATGTCAAGATGTAAAATGACAGAAGCTAACTGGTTGACTTTGTATTCTCTCTTGATTCATGGATCCACAGGTCAGGACTTTCCGCAAACCCACACTGGGGCAGTGGAGTCATAGGTGGCTAAACCTGTAGACCTGTGGGTTTTTTTTTTAACATGCTGGGGATAGCTGGTAAGGCAGACTTATCTGCTCTCCCCTTTTCTCACTGTTTTAATGTTCATGAATGCACAATAAAGGATTCTGAAGTCAGCTGTTTTAGGCAGGCATATATGATTCACTGCAGACACACTTCTGCAACCCAACATATACAGTACATTTCTCCAGCCTTTTTTGCTGTCCTCCCAATGGCAATGGTGCTAAAAAACTTCCAGTGAGATGGTGAACAAGGAAGAAAAGTAGGGGATAGGGGAAGCATAAAAAGTCTTTGTAAAAAGAATCTTCACTATCAGAGTCTTTGTTAACTGAAATGTGCCTGTACTTAATGTGTAAATTGGAGTCTTGGTCTACTGAAATTTCAGTCATAGCTGATGAGCAAGCAAAATTCATAAAGAGTAAGTCTGCAATAGGTCAGTGTTTATTATTTAACATCTGATATATACAATACTCACAAAATGGCAAAAAAGAGTTGCTTGTGGGTTTTTTCTGTCCTCAATTTCATAGATAGTTTTTTTGTAGCAAAAGTTAGCTGCCACGAGTATTGGTAGCAAGTAGTTTCATTTAGTACTGTATAAATATTCCATTCCTGTATTTCCCTCAAAGTTAGACTGGGGCAAATGGATTGTTAATAGATAAGATACCAACTAACTATGGAATATGACAGGCATGGCTTTTGACTCCCTTTCTCCTTAATTTCTAAATCAGGAATACTGTACAAGAACTGAATAATATGGAATATTTTCCAGTTTCAACCTTAGATGTAAATCTTGTGTATATGTGCCTCCAAGTCACCCGTTGACTTATTGCAACCTCATGAATTTCATAGTGTTTTCTTAGGCTCGGAAGTGTTTCTGCCAGTTCCTTCCTGTGAAATATAGCTTGCAGCACTTGGTGTTCTTTGATGGTCTCCCATCCAAATATTGCCCAGGCCTGAAGCTGCTTAGCTTCCAAGATCAGACAGGATCTGGTGCCTTCACAGTTCTTTTATGTGCTGATGATAATAGCTCTGGTTCAATTACAGTAATTGTGATGCAGAGACTATTGAGTAAATTACATAAGTTTTCTGCAAATGAATTTGTTGTTAAGAGCTGTCAAGTTGATTTTGGCTTATGGCTACTGTATGTATGAGAGACCTCCAGGTCACCCTGTCATCAGTAGCCCTGCTCAGGTCTTGCAGACTTAGGGTTGTGGCTTCCTTGACTGAGTCTATCCATCTCTAGCGCAGTTTTCCTCTTTTCTATTGCCTTCGACCTTGCCAAGCATTATTGTCTTTTCTAGTGAGTCATGTCGTCTCATGATCTGTCCAAAGAATGATAGTTATCTTGGCTTTCAGGGAGAACTCAGGCCTGATTTGCTCTAAGACCCATTTATTTGTCCTTCTGACAGTCCAGGGTTTCTACAGAACTCTCTTCCAGCACCACATCTCAGATGAGTTGATTCTCTTCCTGTCAGCCTTCTTCACTGTCCAGTTTTCACAACCATATATAGAAATTGGCAATACAATGGTATATAGACAATCCTGACTTTGGTATTTAATCGCAACTCTTTGAGAATCTTGTTTGCTTCCTTCAAAGCTCCGCTTGACTACCAATCATTGTATTGACTACCAATCATTATAAGTGAAAATGGTTATTTTCGGAAGGAGGAAGAAAATTCATATGTGGAACTTAGACAGTAAATCTATTGAACAGAAGCATAACCTACTATATAAAAGTCAAAGTTTGTCTGTTTGTGAGTTTGTCTGTATCAGGTAGGCGAAGACCTCATATGATTGGCTGTGTGAGGTGAGAAGACCTCATATGATTGGCTGGCTGTGTAGGTTCTATGGAATCCTGGGGCTGGCAGATCAGGGAGGGGCCTTTAGAATTCTCAGCCAGACAGCTTAGGCTGGTTGCTATGGAGATGAGGCTTATGGAAGCCTAGCTCTGAGTACAGAATGGGTCGGGGAATATGGGGAGAAGTTACACAGGAACTGAAATCTGTGTCAACCACATCTTATTCCTAAGGTAAGGTAAGGTAATTCTTAAGGGAAGCAGTTTATTGCCTCAGGAACCCAACTTCTGTATGTTAAGAACTCTGAATACAGATTGGATTGGGGAATATGGGGAAAAGTTGCAGGTACTGGAATAGGCTGGTTGCTGTGGAGATGAGGCCTGGCAGCAAGGAGGAGGAGGACAGTGTATTTCGTCAGGAACCCAAACCGTGTATGTAAATAACGCTGAAAACAGATTGGATTGGGAAGTGTGGGAGAAAGTTACATGTACTGGAGAAGACAGTTTAGTGAGAGGAAAATAAAATCCTGCTCAATGCCGACTAAATACGCTAGTGTTAGATATTTGTGTCGTGATGCTCAGTTTTCATGGAAGTCACACCTGGATGCAGTTAAGTTGAATTCCTCACATTCTATACAGTCTCTAATTTTTCCCCCTAAATTTCAAGTGAAGAGCCTGGTTGTGCCAGTGATATATTTTCAAAGAAAACATTTGGTTTCTAGTATAGTGCAAATATATGGGCGTATTCAAATGTCGGCTCTCTGCAGAATTTTTTTATGAGATTCTGTGAACTCCCCCTCATGGCATACTTCTATTTTGTCTGAGGCCTGAAACAGGACTGTTTTCCATAGTAACTTGAACTCTTGTTGCCCTTGCTTTATATTAGGTGAAGCTGGCTTGTATACGTGATTCCTGATGACCATATATAAAAATTATATATAAATTCTATTTTAGAACAACTGCAGCCCTCACCACAGATTTCCTGGGTAAATTCTGTTAGAGCTATCCTTGCATACTCATGGAACTGCACTGAAGTTCTAGCAACCCTTGCCACCACCAGAGTGAATCAATTGTTTAAAGAAAGCCTCCCTCTCCATTTGAAACAATGGGATCTATACCGATTCAGGCAAATATTTCATTCTCTATGGTATCCATTATGCACATTGACATTTGAACTAGAACAATATTTTACATTTCTTGCTGTAGCCTCCTGAAAAAATGATTTATAGTTTTATAGATCCACTGCTTTTTTTTTTTTCTGTTGGATGGGGGGATTAATATTACTTTATCTCACCAAAGATTTTGCATCTCAGGGTCTGGTGAAACTGAGGATATTTGCCATTATTTATTAAGCTGCCTTCTGGATAAGCCTGTAAGGCAAAAACTTCTTGCCCATATCCAGTGTTCTTTGTCAAATAAACCCTCCTTGGATCAGACATGTACATTGCTAGGAGGCAGCAATATTTTTTGCAGGTTGCAGAATCTTCTTTTGTTGGTAGAAAATGCAGAAACAGGCAACAAAGAAATCTAGCTGGCCAGGCGAGATGATCTGGTACCTGCTTAAGTTTTAATAGATGGGGTTAGTGCTAGATGTGCTGGAAGGAGAAGGTTTTATCATAAATTTAGTTTTCTTTCTATGGTTGTTATTTAATGAATGTATATGATGACATATAGTAACCTAGTTTTGTACTTTTATATGTATTTTAAATTTTTATATACTATATTTTGACAGGCTGTGGTTATAAACTGTAGAGTTACTCTCACAGTCCTTCAAGGATGTTAACTAGACATTTGATCATATTGCTTATCATCCTCATGGAAGCCACTTAAACCTGTTTTAAGATGTGAAATGATTCATTTAAAAATTATTTCGTTGAGAGGAACAAAAACATTGAAATAGTTGCATATTAAATACAACTATATTTTTGTTTTTTTTTCTTATTGGATGGGAAATACTAATATTCTCTGTATTGGATTCCTCCTCTAGGTAGGGTAAAAAACCCTGAATGGAATAGAAATGAAATTCCACACAGTTGTGGAGAGCTGTGTAGAAAGAGAAGGTCTGCTCAAGATTGTCCACACTTATGTAATATGTAAGTATATTTAAAAATGTGCATGGCATGCCTGAACCCTTGCAAAATAAGCAGATTAGCCTCGCTTGTTACAATTTAGGATTTTTGTAACATTAATATTGGCCCATTTGACTGTAGATGGGTTTGAAGTTTCTTGTAAGAAGAGACTATAAGTAGACATCTGGAGTTGAGCAGTTTTCGATAGTAAAGATCACTTTACACAATGGGGAGAAAACTGAAACTCTAAGTACAGGCTGATATTCTCTCCCCTTCTTTCATCCTATACTGTTCTAGTTCAAAATCCTTCCACCCTTTCTCTGTTAGCTTTTGCCAGTAGGAAAGTGTTAGGTAAAACTGACATTAATTGCAGTTAAGGTGGGCTGGAAGGTCAAGGATGACTTGTGCTCTAAAATAAAGCATGAGGCAGTACCTGCTCCCAATCTCATATGTGTGTCGGAGAACAAGAGACATTGTGTCTGTACCAGTTTTCTCTGTTGTGTAAAGAATGGCAGGCCAGGTTGGAGGAATGCAAATTTGTGTGATATTCCATAGGGCGTTTTAAGAATTTCAACTTTCATTGGGGAGGGAGAGGCTATGAGGGTGGTACACTGGGAAAAAATGCTTGTTGTGTGGGAAAGCCGCAAGATGAAATGGGCAAATTGTTCAGTGATGCAGGCAAATGCAGATTTGCCACATTATGGTTTGTTATCGTAACTATAGGTTTGAGATTTTTATTTCTTCAGAGTGTACACACTCTATTGGATATAAAGTTTTTATGTCCGGAAAACCTTTGGATTGGAGTTACTGTGTTCTGTTGCATCTATTAAAATAGTAATAATATTTGACAATATTTGCTAGATTTTTTAAAAGGATTGAAATACTGTATATTTAATTATTTAATTTCTGTCCTGCCTTTCTCCCAATATGAGGTCCAAGATAGCACACAGTAATGGAATGAAAATTTTGCACACCTTCAATTTACCCTCCCTCCCTTTTTTTAAGTCTCTGTCATCCAGGACCTTGCCCATCATGCCCTGCTTTTATGACCAAAAAATGTGAATGTGGACGCACAAGGTAAGATTATTTTTGTTGTTTTTCACTAAATAATTAAGTAGAAGTACTTTTGTAATTTTGCAAATTATTTTATGCTGAAGAAGGAGTATTAGAATGGTACCTTAGTATATTCATGATCCATATTCTTCATAAATGGCTAGCACTTTCTAATCATCTTAGTCTCCTAGACTACATGCTACTTACATGCAGATATGCCTGTGCAGTTTCATACAGCACTCTCATTTGGACTGCAGCCAGTACTTTTAGATACAACCAGTTCGTTACCAAAATTAGAAGTAGTCGAAAGGTGCAATTAGGGATTACTTGAGAAGGAATGCATGGAAAGATAGACATATTTAATTAATCCTTAATATTGTACTTTTCACATTTTTCAGTATATGTTTCCACTGTGTACTGTGAATAAATCTCTCATAGGCTTTATAGCTAAACCTGTATCAGAAATAGATGCCACCTTCTCTGTGGTAATTGCCTAGCAATTGCATGCTGCCTTTATGATACATACCACAAATAACTCTTCCTCTTATGACTAATTGTGCCCTGCTGCGTGAGATTCTCATCAAGTGAGAATTTCCAGGCCATTCATAATTTGCAGGTAGTTCTGATTCATCTGACAAAAAACAGCATAATTTGCGGGATAACTTGCAATTTTAATTTTTGTAAGTTGTAGCTAATGTGGAAAATGAAAATGTAAAAAAAAATCAGCTTTTTTGACCCATTGTTCTTAAGGTGTTTTATCTTAGGTTGTCCTGGAATGAACATTTGTCCTTTCATTAAAACTAGCATAGAGAAAGGTAAATATTATAAGTCTCAGATTTTTTTTCTTGCTTTATGTGTGTGACAGTATAGTTATAGTACAGAGATCTAGATTAGACTAATTACACATTTGAAAATGCATTATTCCCTCCCTTGATTTTTTTTCCCTTACAAGACTAGTATTGATAGTATAGTCCTTGTTTATTATATAGTGTATGTGCAGAGATGTGCTTTCAACTTTACAGCTGCTTACTTGGCTATGCTTTTGTTTGAATATGTGAAAAATAGACACACAAAATTTTGATGAGATGTTATTTGACTTCTAAATCATAGAGAATAAAACTGTGGATGTCATAAAATAAGGGCTATATGTATCAATGTATCAAACCAATACTCTTCTCATATTGCAACTCAAATCTTGGTTTGGAAAAAAACATATTTCATGTTAATACTTAATTCACATAGGGAGGATTAATGGGAAAAGGAGCAGAATTGGTATCAAGTTCAGATACCATTTTCTTAATAGTGGAGACCTTAATTGTAGGTTCTAATAAAATTAAAATACATACAATATATTTTTTGTAAAATTATAAGTTTTTAGTTGTTTCAAATGTTTAGATGTTTTTTATTTTTTGGAAGCTGCTTTGGGTCCCACTCTGGGAGAAAGGTAGCATATAAATATAATAAAATAATAAATAAATTTATACTAAAGGATTATGGTGTTCCAGAAATGGACATCTTCTTCTGCGTATGGAAAATGTGTGGTCCAGCTCTACTGCTCTACCGATCTCTTCAATCAATTCTCTTCAGTAGATTTTTGGAGGGTACAAGTGGCTACAGGAAGAAGGGGCCATTGGTAAAATTGCCTTTGCCTCTGATACTAACAGGGTGAAGTCTAGATCCAAACTACTGACTGAGATCTTGTTTAGTGGTTACATAGTATAGTTACATTTATTGCAGCATAGCTGTGGTTCAGTGGTGTATTACACTTATACAGTCCATCGTGCAATGAATTGTATGGCCATATGCTCTCATTGTGCAACAGTCAATCCACCTTCCTACCCAATAGTAAAACTGTATTTAGATGACTTCCCAGTCTTATGCGGTGGTTTGTATCAGCCGCACAAGACTTGTTCAGCCTTGAAGAGGGTACCGGAAGGTATAGCCACTTGCATGATAATGTTTATACCATTGTAAAGCTACAGGAAGATTTGCTCTATGGCATTCAAGTAATAGAACCAGCATGGTGTAGTGGTTTGAGCATTGGACCATGATCCTGGAGACCAGGATCATAGTCCCTCTTCCATGGAAACCCCCTCTTCCATGGAAACCCATTAAGGGCAACATTCCAGCAACTAATGAACATGCTACTTCAAATTGATCAGAGACCTAATTTAATATTTTAAATTCTTCTTCATGGTCTCTGTGCTTCACACATTGGGTTTTGGACCTATGCAAAGCCTCCAACTGAATGTTCCAGAGCCTAGTAGCTTGGCGGGAAGCCCTGCCTCCTCCTGCGTACCACACATACTCAGGCCCACCAAACTGCTCTCTCCTCAGTTTCTTTTCATCTGCCATCCAAGTCGCTCCTAACCACATTTGTTCCAAAGCTTTAGTAGTGCCCTTTGCTTTTTTCCCTCCTGCTTTCTTTCTGTCCTCTTTCTCTTTACTTCCCCGTTTCTTTCTTTCTCTTTACTTCCTCCCTTTCCCTTTACTTCCCCCCTTCTTCCCATTCTTTCAATGGCCTCTCTCTCTCTTTTCAAAAATTATTCCACTTGCAGTCAGGAAGTCTCTCTTTCTCTCTCCGATGTGCACAACTGGTGCCTTTTTTGCCGGAGGGAGAAACATAACGTTAGTTGCTACAAAATCTAACAACAGTTCACTTCTCAGACCCTAAAAAAATTGGGCATCCAGGTTTTGCTTCTGTTGTTGGGAGCAGTCTCTGCAAGTTCCAGAGAAAGCGGCTCAGTACGTTGGTTTATTTACTGCATCAGTGTAGCAAGAGTCCTGGCCACTCGCTCAGTACTGGTGTCAGTACCTTCGGTATCGACTCAGGCCTCAGCTTCAGTTTTGGGTTCACCATCAACTCTCTTACCAACCTCAGTCTCAACCATAGCTTTGGTGTCAACCTTGGCACTGACAGTGGCTTTGACAAAAATCCTGGCTTTGACTTCAGTGCTGATCTTGCTGTTGACAATGGCATCAACCCCTTCAATGGCACCGGGCCCCTTGATATCTATGGCTACAGTATCAGCTTTGACGTCGATGCTGCCTCCTTACTTCACAAGGACAAGTCCACTAAGAAGAAGTGCCTGGTGGATTCTGACCCTTTGCAGGCCCCCAAAAAGCAGCAGAAGACAGACAAGCATGGCCATGCTCTTTCTTCTAAGAAGGCAGCAGTGTGTACCGAATCTTCTGTTTCGTTGCCCCTTCCATCACTGCCACCACTGGTCTCGGTACCAGAGGTTCACAGGTCGAGTCCCATCAATCAGACATCCCTACTGGCCAGCTTTGTTCAGCTACTTTGGAACCTGCAGTTGTTCTGCTTCAGCTGGCTGCTGCCAGGCCATTGCACTGATCTTCCAAGTCTCAACACTCTAGGTCTCACTGTCAAGATTGATACTGCCCTCACAGTTGGGACAGATCTTCCCACATCTCAGTGCATCGACATTACAGACCTCAGGACCTTCATGAGGGTTCTCCCTATCATTTGGCCTTATATATTGACTGATATTGATGAGAACATTTCTAGAGGGAGCTTTCATGGTTGTACCAGTCCTTCTTGCCTTCCTACAGGGAGAGTACCACGAGCGAGAGTACTGCGGAGTCATTCCAGAGCTTGTGGAACTTGCTCATCGTTGATTGCCTCCTCCTTCATCACACGACTGCCCTTGACATTGGCACCTCTCTCAGTCCCAGTCCTTCTGTTGCTCTCACTTGAGATCAGCTCATCGCTCTCGATCTCACTCTTGCTCCTACTCTCAATACTGACTGCACTGTCATTCACGATCGCACCAGACTCCTATTTGCTGCTCGAGGTCCAGGTCTTCTGGGTTTGAACAGCAGCAAGTGTAGGAAACATCTCCTCCACCTTGGCCAGTTCCCCCACACTTTGAGTCCTTGGCATGCCGGCCTGTGTCTCCTCTACCATGCAGCACAGCTGCAGTCTCCTGTTCTTCACAATCGCCAGCTCCTGTGATGACCACAGCATCCACCACAGCTACTCTTGCCACTTTATTACTGCTGGTCACTGTCTCTTCTGCACCATCTGCAATACCACATCATGGGTCCCAGCCACCTCCTCCGGTGTATCCATCCTCTCACGTCTCTCTTTCTGCTTTGGGTAAGGTTGATGACTCAGTTGATGTGTCAGAAGAGCCTAGCTGCCCTGCTACACCTTCACCTCCTAGGGCTGTCCTGGTGACAGAGGCGGAAGCTCCTCCAGAGGACATCAAATGCTTCTCCAGTATTGTCTTGCACATGGCAAAAGCTATCATCCTGGTTGTTTTTGCTCCTCCACTCCCAGTAGCCTACTGTCACGCCCTGCTTCCAGAACTTGGAGATGGGGTCTGACTCTGAGACTGAAGCAGGGGACATACCTGAACCTGTGGCCAAACAGGAGGAGGTTACAGAGCCACAAGCCTCAGATACAGACGACAGTGCAGTGCTAGTGCTGGCAGAGAGCCCTGCCCCCTTAGATACAGAAGACAACTTACCTGTACTTACCTTTGCCAAGCAGAGACAACAAAGGGAGAGCATGAGGAGATCCCAGAGGACTTACAGGAAGCAGCAATTAGTTAAGCAGCAGCTGCGTTTGCTGCTGACCTATATAGACAAAGCCCTTTCCTCCAAGAGTTGTCAGAGATTATCTGACCTCCCTGGTTACCCATTGCATTCCTGAATGCTGTACTTCTGGATTGTGTTGACTGACTCTAGATTCATTTGCCCTGACTTGGATAGTGTGAACTCTGTGACTATGACTTTTTGCTTGCTAAGTAAAGTAAGTGCCGGACCTTATGCCCTCTGTGTGATAACTGAGGCACCTGTCAGAGCTGCTGATGAGCAGCAGCTGTTGGTCGCTGTGGCTCTGGCTGGAGATGAGTCCTGCAGCTCAGGAGCTCCCCCTGCTGCCATGGACCAAGCAGGCTTGGATGTTCTTCTGCCTGCTCCTTTAGGGCAACAGGGATCTGATTCTGAAGATGCTTTGGAGCCTGTGTCAATCAGCCCACAAACAAGGTGGAGACTCAAGAGACCTGAACAAAGGGAGGCTTCCTTGGTTAAGTTCAAGAAGCAGCGACTGGCCACACCTGTGTCTTGGGCTATATAACTGCCTGCCTGGAAGCTTTCCTTTGCTTGTGGCAAACTTTCTACAAGCTGTCTCCTTGCTTCCAGCACCTCACTCCTGATACCTTGGATTGATCTCTTGGCTCCAGACCCCTGGCTTTTGGAACTCTGACTACAGCTTTTGCTTGTCACTCTGGCTTAGGTAAATGGACTTCCCTTGAGTAAGTGCTTCCTTGACTCTTCCCGGCAGGACTCTGCTAGCTCTCTCACTCCCTTCTCCGGGCTGTCTTGCCGCCCGGGTCTCTGACCCTGACACTATGCTTCATTGCTTGCTAGTTTGACTGTGTTGTCTCTTTGATATTAGCTGTGCAGCTGCAAGCCTTTGGCTGGCTGCCTGGATTGAGACAGAACACTGACCCAGTCTTTCAGACTAGCAACCATTCCATTTTTGCCGACTCTTCAGGGGTTACCAAATAGGCTAGGGTGCAGTCTGTCATATCCAGGGCAGAGCAGACAATTAATCACCAAACGGCAGAGCAGGATTTACTCACAAGGCAAGAGCAGTGAAATGTCCAAACAGAGTTCAGGTTCCGAAGCAAACAAATCCAAACGGCAAATCCAAGTTGTAGTCAAACAGGCAGAGGTTCAAGGTAGTCCAGATACAAGAGAACATGGCACAGGGCTTCCGCAACTGCAAAGATCAGTTGCTGACCCTGAAAGGAAAGGGCCAGCTGAAAGCCTTTCATCTGCCAATTTTGTTGCCACAGGTGTTCATTAGGGCTCATTTGTTACTTAAACGCACTGAGTGGCACAGCCCCTCTCTCTGATATCATCTCTCTTGCACAGTAAGTGTGTTGTCTCATCCTCTGATATTTGTTCGCCTTGCTTAGGCCCCTGCTGTTGCCTTTTATCTTCTCCTGAGCAAGCTTCTGGGGAAACTTCTGCCTCAGATTCAGAATCCTCACTGCCAGAATCTCCAAGGCAGGGCATGACACAGGCCTCCTTTTTGCCACCTACACCACGACATCTTGAGCAGGTGCGCAGTATCCACCAAATGGATGTCACCTACCTCTTCACTCATCTGACTCCCAAATCCATCATAGTGGAGGCATCTCAAACCAAAGGTGGAAAGAAGCCTCATTCTACCCCCACAATCAAGAGGGTAAACGTTGCAATATCTTTGGAAGGCATTTTTATTCGGCAGTGGTGCTCTTGGCCAGGGTTTCCAGTATGGAGGCCTGTATGGCTGCATATTGAAAGTTCTTCTGGGATAGTATGTTCATGTTAATTCCATATCTCCCAGAAGAACAGAGGTCTTCTTCCTTCCGTCTACACCAGGAAGCCCAATCTCTTGTGACACAAGTCTTTGTATCACTTTGTAGAATGTGTTGCTAGAGTGATGGCTGCAGCTGTGTCCCTTCAGCACTTTGTCTGGTTAAGATCTGCCAGCCTTACGAAGGACACCTGTAGGAAGATTGAGGATCTCCCATTTGATGGCCAGGGCCCGGCCAGCGCTTCTACAGATAAGTCTATGGTCTGTGGAACACCTCTCAAAGGCATGTCAGCTAAGAAAATGGGCATTCACCAGCAGCAGCTGTAGTGATCAGTCCCATTCTTCTTGGTGTTGGCAGGCCTCTTCTTCATGTCCCTCCAGATCTCCTACTGGGTCTTTCCATACAGGATCTGCTCAGTCATCTTCCACATGTTGATTCTTCGAACAACAGTGACAGCAATCCTAAAAAAAGTTCTCATCAATGGTCTCAATTTTGACTTCTTCTACAGAACTCCACCACCTCCATTGCTCAGCTCTACCACCATGAGCATTCTAGATATACTCAGACTCTCCTCCCGTTATTCCACCTGGCGAACCATCATCTCATACACCTGGGTCCTCACTATAATCCACTTTGAATACATCATCAAGTTCTCATGTATTCCAGTCCACTCCTCCTCATCCCAACTTACTAGAAGAGATTGACACTCTACTTTCCAAAGGTACAATAGAGAAACTGCTCTGCAGATGTGCGAAGACCAGATACTTCTCCAGGTACTTCACTGTACTGAAGAGAGACAACGGTCTTTGTCCCATTCTAGATCTTTGAGGCATCAACAGATTCATCTGTCCCTGCAGATTCAGTATGGGCATCCTAGCTGCCATTTGTCCCTTTTTTCCTTCAGAGGGGAGTCTGTTTGGTTGTCATTGTGGCTTACCAGCTTGTCAACAATTCCGATAAAACTTTGTTTATGAACTCAGCAGTCAAGTGATTCTTCAAAGGACTCTCCCACTTCTACCCATGAGTTTCCGTGCCTTGCTCACTGGCTTTGGTATTGTCATAACTGCTTTGTCAGTGCTTTGAACCTCTTGCAACAATTGATGAGAGGCTTCTTACCCTAAAGACAGTTTTTCTAGTGGCTATTACTTTGGCCTGCTGCTCTTCTGAATTGGTAGTGCATGTGGATGAACCCTTCTTGGTCTTTCACAGGGACGGTGTGGTTCTTCACGCAGATAATGTTGTTTTTACTGAAGGTGGACTCTGAGTTTCACCTTACTCAAGACAATTCTACCCACCTTTTACCCAGATCCTTCTGCTCTGCTGGAGAAGTCTCTGCACACATTAGATGTGTGCCATACCCTTGTCTTTTACAAGCAAAGGTCTGCTTGTTATCAGCACCCCAACATTCTCTTCGTTTGTTATGGCCGCAAGCATGAAGGTGAGAAAGTCTTCGTGCAACAGATCTTGAAATGGGTTGTAGAGACCATACATCTTGCCTGTGAACTGGTGAAACACTGCCTGATGCCCTTCAGGCTCGCTCCATGAGAGTAGCGTTGTCTTCTGCAGCTGCCCTTTGAGGGTTTTCTCTGTAGAAATTGCTGAGCTGCGACTTGGTCCCAACCATCAACATTCATCCGTCACTACTGATTGGAGATTTTGGAAGGGCTGTCTTATCTTCTATACTGCAGTGTCCTGGCCCTTGTCAAGGTCAGAGACCTGGGCGGTGAGCCAACCCAGAGAAGGGAGAGGGAGAGGTAGCAGAGTCCTGCTGGGAGGAGTCAAAGCAAGCAATTACTCATAAGCAGTCCATTTGTCTAAGCCTGAGCGACAAGTGAAAGCCATAGTCAGAGTCCAGAATCCAGGGATCAGGAACCAAGAGATCAATCCAAGGTATCAGGAGCAAGGAGAGGGTTTGTAGAAAGTTTGCCACAAGCAAAGGAAAGCTTCCAGGCAGGCAGTTATATAGCCCAGACACAGGTGTGGCCGGTCACTGCTTCTTGAACTTAATCAAGGAAGCCTCCCTTTGTTCAGCTCTCTTGAGTCTCCGCCTTGTTTGTGGGCTGATTGACCCAGGCTCCAGGGCATCCTCGGGATCACAGCTGGATTCCTGTTGCCCTAAAGGAGCAGGCAGAAGAACGTCCAAGCCTGCTTGGTCCATGGCAGCAGGGGGAGCTCTTGAGCTGCAGGACTCATTTCTAGCCAGAGCCACAGGGACCAACAGCTGCTGCTTGTCATCAGCAGCTCTAACAGGGGCTTCAGTTATCACAGCCCTCCTCCCTCTGGTAAGCTTTTTAGTCACCCATTGTGTGAGGCACAGAGACCATGAAGAACAGGTTGCTTACCTGTAACTAGTTCTTTGAGTGGTCATCTGTGCCCTCACACAAACCCACTCTACCTCCCCTCTCTTTCAGATCCCTGCTTGGTAGACTCAAAACTGAAGAGAGAGTAGCTTGGTGGGCTCAAACATGTACAGTTACCAAGTTACTAAGCTCTGGAATATTCTGGTGGAGGCTTTGCGCAGGCACAAAACCCATTGTGTAAGGGCATAGATGACCACTTGAAGAACTACAGTTACAGGTAAGCAACCTGTTCTTATGTATGTTTATCCCAGATGAGACCAAAAAATGATCAGGAAATAAATCTCAAGAGAAACCATATAAGTCATGGTGCAAAATTCTGTATCACTAGTTTGTGTAGTAATTTGATCCCAGATGGGTGTAGCAGAAGAAGACTTCACAAATTGTTCTTGGTGGTCTCTGTGACTATCAGATGGGGGGGTTTAAAACTGAATAGTGACTTTGAGAACATTCCAGAGCTAAGCAGGCTTTAGCAGGAATCTCATCTCCACAAACTTAACATGCATTTTTAGCTGTGTATCAGTGAGCTTCCCTTAGTTCTTTTTAATCTCAATCAGCATCATGAGCAGCACTCTTTACCTGTTGAAGACCTTATATGATGGGCCCACGGTATCAGCTGGGGTTTGGTTCCAGAATCCCCTGTGAATACCAAAATCTGTGGATGCTCAGGTCCCGTTATGTACAATGGTGTAGTAAAATGGTGTCTCTCATATAAAATAGAGAACAACTCAAAAGGTTTGCTTTTTGGATTTTTTTAAGAATATTTTCGAGCTGTTGTTGGTTGAATCTATGGATGCAGAATCCATGGATGCGAAGGGCCAACTGTAGGTGTGCGTTTGTTTGTTTTTTGGCCATCTATCTTACTAGTTCGATCATGCTCATGAGTTGGGACTTTTCATTTCAGTTCGTTACTTTTCTTATTGGTTGGATGTTTTGTATTTCAGTGTGGCCAGCTGTCCAGAACTTGTTCAGCTTCAGAGATAATGTTTAAAAAGTACGTTCTCTGTTGGAAAGGGAAAATTGCACTAACTCATTGACACTCAAAAATATATTTTTTTTCTTGGAGAAGACTGACTGTTGAAATCCTACTCTATTTGTCTGGGTTCATTGTGCAAAAATAGTTGCATCTCCGTCTACTTATCTGGGAGAATTCTCTAAAGGCAGTAAATCAAGTGACTCTTATCTGTCCCTTAGACTCAACCTCAGTTTCAGTTTGTAAATTGTCATCAGTTACTTCTCTTATCAACAGTAAATCTGTTGCATCCCCATCAGTCTACTTCTGCATGATTACCAACCTCTTCTAGGTTTCTGAAGGCAGCCACTTCTGCTCATGAGGTATTAATACCAGCTCCTCTGATACTAACTGTCTTTCAGTCCTGGTGCCCACTTTGTGAGCTGCAGTATTTGTGGTTCAACAGCTACACTTCCTAAATTCCTTCTGTCCCATTGCTAGTGGTTTCTCTGTTTCTGCAGTTCCCGCTACTAATGCTGGAGTGGTTCCTGATTATCACTATACTCCTCAGATGAAATTCTATATGTGTCACACCTGTTCATGTAAATGCTGTTTGGACTGCTTCAGAGGTGACAGTTGCACCAAATAGAAATGCGTTTTACTACAGTTATTTGTTCTTGGATGGCCCTGTCCAGTTGTGTTAACGGATAAACATTTATTAACAAACATACTAGATTCAGAGTGATTGTAATGGGGTGGATTGGTATGTTTCCAAACAAAATAGCTGCCACCATACAGTTATAACGTGGTACAAACCTGCTGTGTGTTTCTACAGTTGTGTAATTGTAAAGAATGATTTTACATTTTCAAATGGTGCGAAAGTATATATTTTAACACATACTAATGTTGTGGTGCCAGCAGCATTTTTCTATTTAAATAAAGATCCCTATGGTTTGAACTATTAAGAAATTATACTCCCTTTAATTTAGTGCAGCCCTCAACAAAATGTATATCAAAGCCTGGAGGGAGTTCCTTGTCTGCTAAAATTAAAGCCTTTTTCCTAAATACATGCAGAAACATTCACAGTGAATGTGAGCGATGAGCTAAAGTATAAATAAAAATATTTAACCTGATCAACTATTCCTGATGACTGATTCAGTTTTTCTTCTTTTACAGCCATTCTGTTCGCTGTGGGCATTCTACTGCAATTCAGTGTACTAATATATGTGGGAATGTTTTGAATTGTAGTAAACATAACTGTACCCAGATATGCCATTCAGGAAAATGCCAGCCATGTGAATTGACTGTAAAACAAGGTAGGAGATTTATGGAAGCTTTCTTAGTGGTCTTTCTTAAAATACTATTTGTGGGAAAGTAATCTTATAATAATATGCTTTTTTATCATAAAGTTTATAAATTACTAATAACGGAACAGTGCAAAATAAATTAAGATAGTATTTAAATACAAGGACTATAGTAATTATAAAATTGTTTAATTTGTTTATAAAAATTATAATAAAACTGGATCCAATTTATCAGTCAGGACATGTTTGTCCAAAAAGAAAGGTATGCAATGAATATTTTATTGCTATAAAAAACAGCCATTAAAATTTCAATGACTATTTTGTTGCAATAAAAAACAAAGACATTATTTTTTGGATTAAAATACTGTTTAAATGCTTAAACAGAAATTCCTGAGATACCTTAAAGCTAGAATGTTAAAAAACTTGCAGTTGCAGGTCTTCTACATCTTTTTCTTGGTTGGTATGAATAAGCAGAAAAGCTATGAAGTAGAATAAAAACATTAGCAACAGGACCAAGGTGATTTCTTACTACTGGCAGGATTCGGGTGGAGATGCCCTCCTACTGTAATCATTCTCTTTCCATTACCCAAAGAAGACTGTTACACAGTGAGTTACACTGCAGATCTCCCAATGCCTATTAATGCTGACATTGGCAGAGGTAAAGATGGAGGGGGGCGATAATCCCTTGTCAGTCTGCCTATCTTCCCTTTGTTGTTTTCTCCTCCTCCTCTACCTAAAGCGCTCTCTAAATATGAATTGAATTTTTAAGACATCAGGCATAGCATCTAGGAGGACAACTCTGATAACTCGAAATAGTGGCCATGTAGGGTACCCAGAACCATTTGGTATACCTAAATAGCTATAGCTCAAAATAGATTGAAAAAAAAAATCCTTACCATATCCGGTGAGCATAAAGAGGAGTCATATGGAAACAGTAACAGAATGTAGCTGGCTTCCTTTGCACATTTAAAGTTGTTGGAATTAAGGGGAGCTATGGGAGATTCTGTTTTTGATTTTATTTTAAAGCTTATTTTTAACTGATCCTGAGAATGTAAGAATTTCATGCAGCTTTCAGTCCTTTACTATTTTTTTAAAAAATTCAGTTATATCCTGGGGAGCATGGAAAGTGTGTGTGTGCGCGTGTGTGTGCATGCGTGTACCAAGAACTCCACATGCCTCACTATTTTTTCTAGATTCATAAAAACATGTAACTCTGTGAGTCTACTCCCTGTGAGTGCAGGAGTCCACTGCTAAAGCACTCCTGAGAGGTGACCATCTAAGCTAAAACCATGTAATATTGTAAGAAAGGAGAGTCCTTCACCTTCCTCTAGTGCATACCAGCATTAATCACTCTGCTTTATAATCAGGTCATTGATGCTACTGAGCTAAGTTTACTTTTCTTCATGTGTTTTTGCATGCATACAATGGGCTGTTGCTAGACTCTGGGCAGAAGAGCATGGGTCCAAAGGAGCACATTAGTATTGTGCCAAAGGCCAGAAGACTTCTCCCTGTGCTCTGCACACAAGATTCAATTGTTTCTTGCCTTTTGAAGTTATTCTGCCTCTTCCATCATTGGCTCTATCTGTTGTGACCCTTGACTCCCCATGTAGTTAGCCTTCCTATCTTCTACCTTACCAGCTCCAGAGTGCACCAGCCACCATTGTATAGTACTGAAAAAGCCATTCCTCTGCTAATAAATGGATGTTGTGGACTGGAAAGGTGATTGATAAATATTGTAGGAAATCAAGTAAAATTTTGAAGTTTCAAATCATAATAGCAAAAAAGCTTTTTTTGAAGCTGAATATGTCAAGTCATGCAGGTATCTTTCAAGAAGACCACATTTTGTTTTTATTAAAAAAAGCTATAAATGAAATTTTTAGTTAGATTTTTATTAGAGCAGTGTATTCTTACTTTCATATGTTTTCTGGGAAAGAGCAGTTCAAACATTCCTTAAATCTTGAGGATGAATATTAAATTTAATCCTTTTTTGTTTGTTTTGAAAAATCCATTTTTTTCTGGATTAAATTTTACTTTGTTTCCAGAAGCATTTCCCTGACAAGGCATCACCATTCATTCTGAGAATTTTATAGTTATCTGTTCAGCTACTGTTGCTGTTTTAAATCAGTTTTACATGCTTTCAGATTTTATTTTTTATTTAGGTTTTTTTCTGTTTGCTTCTAAGTTTTATATTGTTAACTACTTTTGACATCATCGTATAGAAAAACCATGTAGTTTGTCCCTAAAGAAAGTAGATAAATAAATAAAAATTAATAGTGTGGTAATAAAGATTTTTGTTTATGTTAAGCTTACCTGTTTCATTGGTAGCTGCTGGCATTCCAGACAAAAGTTGAAATATCGGCAGTGTATTTGATCAGTGTCTAGCTTTTCTGATTCTTTGCCTCAGTACCCCATCTCAGCCCTGTATGATACCTAATGAACTATTTTTACTGTGAATGAGGAAAACTAAACTTCTGTTAAATACAGAGAGATGTTGTTATTCATACGGCAATCTTGAAACACAAGACACAGGTTGAAGGTTAGTGGAAGCTTAGATTCTGCTGAGTAGGTATAAGGAATCTGGGAAATTCCATAAATAAGCTCCCATGAGCTGTAACCAGCATACCAGAGGTCAGGAAAGATGGGACTTGTACCTTCAAAATATCTAGAAAGCTACAGATTGCTGTCTTTCCAGTGGAGACTTGACAGTTCAAAGAAAGAGCAAGCATTTTACCAATTTGCCTTTGTGTAGTGGGAATGTATGACTGTGTATGATTGTTAACTACTTTTCAGATTACCTTTAGTTCCTTGGGGTAGTTAATTTTTCTTTTCATTCATATAAATATTCATTTCCTTAACGTGTCTTTGTTGTAATCATTTTCTTTCTCTTTCTCACACATCCCTGGCCCTCTTTCTGTTTTCTGTATAGTGTGTTATTGTGGGAGCACTTCTCGAGAAGTGTTGTGTGGAGCAAGTGATGAGCATTTCTCCTGTCTTAGAACTTGTGGCAAGTAAGTTAGTAGTTCTGCTTAGAATGTGTCCCTGATGTTATCAGTAGTCATGAATGGATGCAAGCTTACAACGGAAAAATTGCTTTTTTAATTTCAGAAAATTATCCTGTGGAATGCACACCTGTGCACAAGTATGCCATCCCCAGTCATGCCAACCCTGCCCACGGCTTCCACAAATCGTGCACTGTTGCCCTTGTGGGCAGACACCTCTTAGTAAATTATTAGAGCTGGGTTGTACAGAACGTAAACTCTGCACAGATCCCATCCCATCATGTGGAAGAACATGTGGAAAACCTCTGCCTTGTAGTAGCTATGGTAATTACAGTGTTGCTTGCTTACTTATTTGAATTTATTTTGTGTTTGCATTTTGTCATTTCCAAAATGAAAGACTTGGTTAAAAAATGACATTCATTTCTGTGCTGCCAATGCAATTTGCGTTTATATAGAAGCAGATGATATTGGGAGTAGAAGACTGAGGGATGTTTTCCATATACTTGTATTTCTGCATAGCTCATTGTGCCTGCAGTCACTAAAATTTTTAAAAAAGCAATATAACAAGAACAGTGACTTTCCCAGACAAATTGTGTGTAACAAGCCAGTAAATATTTTCTCATAGTACTGTGGTAGTGTTGGAGAGGTGGAGACTCTTTTCACATGATTTAAGACTATACAAGTCTTTTTCCAGAACTGGAGATTAGATGGTTGAGGACCCCCTAAAATTGGGCAGAAACACTTGCAGCCTCGAGAGGCTTCAGGAGCACTATCGGCCATCTTTGGCTGAAAAAATACTTGGGAGGAATGGGAACATGCAAGAATCGTTGGGGGAGGCACAAAAATGTACAAATGTGCAAAGGAAGCCAGCAGCATATTGCCTACCCCTGCTCTGAAGCATTAAATCTACCATTAGGAAGGGTTGAAGTATACTAAAGTTTACGTTAAAAATACGCTCTTTTGATTATGTATAGATGCTGTTCATACATGTGAAAATCTCTGCCATGAAGGAGAATGTGGACAGTGTTCTCGCACATCGAAGGTTTACTGCAGATGTGCCTTAAGAACAAAGGTAATTAACAGAAATAGTAAGAAACAAAAGGCTGAAAGTAAAAACATTACAGAGTTTCTGGCACATGAAAGACAAGAGTTCTAATGTATGTGGACTCAGACTCCCACAAGACCCGGTTGTCATGGCCACTGGACAAAAGTGATGGGAGTTGTGATCAGCAACATCTCTGGACTACAGATACAGAATCTCTCTTTTTATAAGTGTGGTGTATCTTTAAATCTCACGTTACAAAATTGTATCACCATTGCTGTCTCTCCCTGTCTCCTCGTCCTTTGTGAGATGTGTTCCTCAGTATAAATGCACTTTTGTTAATATTTATTATATTTCCAGTTACTTGAGACACTGTTGCATAATACTGTCTTCAGAATGATACATTTTGAAATTTGTGTGTCTTGGCTACAGATCATTTGGTATTCTCTTTACATGTTTTGCAAATGTGATTAGTAATGTGATGCTGGATAAGTCTATCAGTTTGTGAGCTGGGATCAACCTTTTTTTTTACAAAACTGATTTTAAGTCATGTGTGCACCCTAAACTGGGTGATATCTTAAGTATGAACTTCCAGATATTAATTGGTTTTCCTGTGTTTTAGTAATTTTGTTTAAATTTTTTATCCAGTCCATGGATCTGTATATGACTTACACTGTTTCCCAGTTTGTGGGTTTCAGGACATAAATTTGGCTTCATCTCATCATTTAGGAAAATATACTGTCTCTTGTTAGAGAGTCTTGTAACATTCTGTAAAGTTGCTTGCAAAGAAAATTGATTCTTTGCAACTGCTGGTACACTCACATAAAAATCTGTGGCGCTTTGAAGCTCAAGATCGTTGTGTTGCTGATCTGTTCAGTGATTAATCTCAGGTACCTCTAAGGACTTCCTTCAGATGTTCTGTATACTGGAAGTTCAAGGAGTGCTTTCAGCCTGAATTAGTCTTTGCATTGTTGAAGGTGGGATCATGGAACCTTGTATTGCTTGCCCTGACTCAGTCTGCCCTCGTTACTGAAAACTCACTGCTTTTTATGTGCTTTTAGAATTATTTGCCCTGCTCATAGTCCGTTTGAAGGTTGATTCCCAATCAGTGTCATGTGTAGAGGGTTTTTTGCAATGAATAAATGTAACATTCAATATTAAATGCTATTTTGATCTATATAAATTGCTATTATCTGATTAATTTTATTTTTTTTAGGAAGTTCCCTGTGCCTCTCTCAAAAATCAAGGTAAATTATCATAACACTGAAGTGTGAACATAATGGGAATTAGGAAAAAGGCACATGTAATATTTAAATACAGTGATTGCAATTTACGAGGCCAGTTCTGTACATTCAACTCAGGATTGGAGCTACCTTCTCTTCCAGAACTTTGCCTGTCCTAACCAATCCTGGGAATGCCATGTGTCTGACAAAAAGTGGACCATGCCATTTGTTGTCATGCAACTGTGCAGCCTAAAATTGTTGGGGGAATCTCTTTAGCTTAGTGTACTACACTGAAAAGGTACAGAAAAACGTTTTCAGAAATTTCCATGAAAACTGACAAATAGCATTCTCACAGATATATAAAATACAGATAATCCCCAAAGTTTATCAGCAACTGTTGCACTTGTCATTTGTTGAATATCAAGCCAAACAAAGTTATATGCCTTAACTGTTCAAAGGTGTAGAAAATGTTGAATAGTTTTCCTTTAAATGTAGAGGCAACTTATCTGTGAATACTGAATTAGGCAATTAATTGTGTGTTTATTTCTGTACTGATTTATATTGGAAATTATCACAAGTGGTGTATAAAATGTAGCAAACATTAGAAATAAAAAAAGTAATCACAAGCAGTTCTCCATAAATATATTATCAAGCAATGGTGTATTCTTGCAGCTTTAGTGGTCAGGAAATGCCAGTTGAAACAAGCTTTCAGCTTGTCATAAAATAACAGTATTCAGTGCATGCCTTATATCCATAGGGAGGCTGTTCCAGGTGGCTGCCCATTGAAATATGACAAAACAGAATTCTTACATGTATATGAAGAACATGTATATTCCCCAGGAATTGCCTGCCACTGATAACTCGTAAAGTAACCTTATACTGTAGTATATAATTTCTAATTGTGGGTCTGTTGAGAGGGTTTCATCCACTGATCTCACTAGTTGGGCAGGAGAGTATGATAGAATGTTAAATGTACTTTGCTTTCTGGATATTATGAATGCTGTCTTTATATAAGTCTTACAATGAAACCTTTGCTTATCAAAATGTGGAGTGCTATATTCAATGCATATCAGTAATTTAAATGTAATTTCTGCTTTATAGTTGATGTTGCATTCTTGTGTGACAAGCGATGCAACAAGAAATTATCATGTGGACGACACAAATGCAGTGAAATTTGCTGTGTGGTAAGTTCATGAATGTGGTATCAGGAAGTTTATCAGTATTTTTAAAAATTAGATTTTTGTTACTTATTTGGACTGTTTATTACCAGTAATCAAAGGCTGGCCAGTAACAGTGGTACTGAAAATCTATATAAACCATTAAGAAGCCGAAGTGAGGAGTAGGTTGATGTGAAATGTTAATTATTCAGGCTTATTAACTATACAGAATGCATTCAAGTAATTTCCGATTTATGGTGACCTTAAGGCAACCCTATCGGGGTTTTCTTGGCAAAATTTGTTCAGAGGGATTTTGCCACTACCTTCCTCTGCGGCTGAGAAAATGTGACTTGCCCAAGGTCACCCAGCAAATTTTCGTGGCCAAGGAACAATTCAGTTCCTGGTCTAGCAGTGTCCTAGTCTAGTACTCAAACCACTCTATCACACTAACACTCTATAGAATGCACAAGAAGGTCCCAGATGAGTCAGTTGAGTTGTGCTTAGTCATCAGAAGCCTAGAAGACCTGCAGAAACTTACTGCATGTTTGACTTCAGTGGTACTAGTATTTTACATTTCAGTATTGTTATAAATAGGGATTGGTGAAACATTTAATGAAATACATACTTGTGCAAGTCAGTCTGTTGAATCAGTTGGTTGTGCTGCTTTTTTTTTCAGGACTTAATAGACTTGATGAGGTACAGTCGAATAAAGGTTCTGAGACAAAGGTCATCCAACTTATGTTGTAAGCCACTTTGGATCTCACTTTGGGAGAAAGGCAGGATATAAATTAAATAAATAAAATAAATATAAAAACCCTTCTCCCCTGTAGAAGAGATTGAACATCCCACCTGTGATGGTGCTCTCTGATGGAGGAGAATCTACCTGTCTCCAAGTCAGCTTAGTTGTACATCAAAATTACTTTTGGCAATAAGGCAAAGCGGCTGGTAGCAACACAAGAAAAGGCATGGTAGCAGTCCAGTTGATTAATGTTTTCCATTGAAGATTTTCTTGATGTCTGCTTTGTTTTTTTTGGTATGTTTCTTTTCCCAGGCATTTTAAATTAAAATAGATCGTAAAGCTTTGATGAAATTGTTTGCTTACAGTTCTTTCCTTGTCAGTTATTATATTGTTGAGTTCTGCTCATTGAATGTTTATGTGTAAATGTAATGCAGTCCTAGACAATTATGCTGACAGGTGGAATGATACATTTTTAATAAAGTAAGAAAAAGTCTTCCAGTAACGCTTCTTTTCATTATCTTGTCATTTGGTGTTGGAGAAGTCAAAGCTACATTCACCATATAGTTCATAATAATGTTGGCATAACAAATTTTGATCAAAGAGTGATTGTGCATAAAACTGGAGCCATTTTGGATTTTTTTTTTCAGGATAAGGAGCACAAGTGTTCTTTGATTTGTGGACGAAAACTCAATTGTGGTATCCATAGATGCGAAGAACCATGTCACCGTGGCAACTGTCAGAAGTGTTGGCAGACCAGTAAGTATACATCAGGATTTTGTGTGCGCTTCAGTTTTCAAATTTATAAACATTTCTTTATGGAGACCGTATTCTTCTGATAACTAAGTAGAAGTATACTGGGCATAAGTTTGCAAAGGTTAATTGTGACTAAGCCATAGCATTTGTTTAATCTGCAACTAATGTTTTTAGACAATGGAAAATTGTCTATATATAAATATGAGTTTGCATCCTGTTGGTGACATATGCAGACATAAATCCAACTTACGCGTTTTCGAGTCGTTTCATGGAAGGAGGTATTCAGAACCTCCCTCCTTAACATTGACCTCACCATTATCCTGCCACTGCTCCCCTGAGACAGCCATTTAAAGGCCATGAGAGTGGAGAAGATAGCGAAGAAGTGTCCAATAGGTGAACACACAACAAAGTCATTTTTATTACTATCTTTATCTCTATCCCACCTTTTTCCCAATTCAGGACTTAAAGATCCTCATTTATTAAGTCAGAATTATCCAAGCCGTAATACTCCTGATTTCTATATAAGGTTGTGAAAGCTGGACAGTGAAGAAAGCTGACAGGAAGAGCAAGTCACTTGAAATGTGATGTTGGAGGAGAGTTTACCTTGGACTACCAAACAGACAAATAAGTGGGTCTGAGATAAGGTTGCCAGAGTGAATATTGGAAACTTTTCCAGTAACTTTAATGATTTTTGTAGAAGAAGAAGTTTCAGCAGGTTGCTTATCATGCAATTAGGTAACAAGGTAACAAGCAACACCTGATGAATCTCTCTCTACTACACAACCATTAAAGGTACAGGAGCTGTTTCCAGTTTTCACTCTGGCAAGTCTTCTACGAGAGTTAATCAAGCCATCAAATGTCTGTGGAAGCCAAATTATTAATCAGAGACTATCATAGAATAGGTAGAGAAGTAGTACAGGAATACCTGACTACTCTAGACGAATTCAGGTCTCCAGGGCCAGATGAATTAGATCCAAGAATATTAAAAGAACTGGCAGAAGTAATTTCAGAACCACTCTCAATAATCTTTGAGAATTCTTGGAGAATAGGAGAAATCCCCACAGAGTGGATGAAGGTGAATGTTGTCCCCATCTTCAAAATGGGAAGAAAAGAGGACCCAAATAATTATCACCCAGTCAGCCTGACATCAATACCTGGAAAATTCTAGAGCAGATCATTAAACATACAGTTTGTAATTACTTAGAAAGCAATGCCGTGATCATTAAAAGTCAGCATGGGTTTCTCAAAAACAAGTCATGCCAAACTAATTTTATTTCTTTTTACGGTAGAGTTACAAGCATGCTAGATGAAGGGAATGCTGTGGATGTAGCATATCTTGAGTTTAGTAAGGCCTTTGACAAAGTTCCCCATGACATTTTTGCAAAGAAGCTAGTAAAAGGTGGGCTGGACAGTGCTACTGTTAGGTGGATTCATAATTGGTTGACTGACTGAATCCACAGGATGCTCACCAATGGGTTCCCTTCATCCTGGAGAGAAGTGACTAGTGGGATGTGGTTCTGTCTTGAGCCCAGTGCTATTCTTCAATTTCATCAGTGACTTAAATGAAGGAATAGAGGGCATGCTGATCAGATTTGCAGATGACACCAAATTGGGAGGGGTTGCCAATACACCAGAGGACAGGATCAAAATTCAAAATGACCTTGACAGATTGGAAAGCTGAGCCAAAGCCAACAAAATGAATTTCAACAGAGAAATGTAAGGTTCTACACCTAGGCAGAAAAAATGGAATGCACAAATATAGGATGGGAGACACATGGCTGGACAATAGTACGGGTGAAAGGGATCTAGGAATCTTGGTGGACCACAAGCTGAACATGAGTCAGCAGTGTGATGCGGCAGCCAAGAAAGCCAGCGCAATTCTTGGCTGCATCAATCAAAGTATGGTGTCTAGATCAAGGTAGGTAATGGTACCACTCGATTCTGCTTTGGTTAGACATCTGGAGTACTGTGTCCAGTTCTGGATACCTCATTTCAAGAAGAATATTGACAAGCTGGAATGTGTCCAGAGGAGGGTGACCAACATGGTAAAGGGTCTGGAAGCCATGCCCAATGAGGAGCAGCTTAGGGAGCTGGGGATGTTTAGTCTGCAGAAGAGAAGGTTGAGAGGGGACACGATAGCCATGTTTAAATATTTGAAGGGATGTCATATTGAGAAGGGAGTGGGCTCGTTTTCCACTGCTCCAGAGACTAGGACAAGGAGCAATGGATTCAAGCTGCAGGGAAGAAGATTCCATCTGAACCTCAAGAAGAACTTCCTGATGGTCAGAGCTGTTGGGCAGTGGAATATGCTGCCTGGGAGTGTGGTGGAGTCTGGAGGTTTTAAGCAGAAGCTGGATTGGGAGTGCTTTGATGTGGGTTCCTGCATGGCAGGAGGCTGGACTGGATGGCCCCCCTGCTCTATTCCAACTCTTATGATTTTACAGTTTGGCCAAATCATGAGGCATTGGGAAAAAGATGATCATTCTTGATAAAATGGAAGGCATTAGGAAGAGGAAGGCCTCATTTTGAATGGGTCGATTCAGTAAAGGAAGCCCTGAGTTTGCATGACTGGAACAGGGCTGGTCATGACCGGGGAGCTTGGAGGTCTCTCATTTATAAGTCAAAGCCAGCTTGACAGCAGATAACAATGAAAAGTGTGTTATCAGGGTACACACTGTACTTAGCACCATTAGCACTATCAAAGTTTGTAGCTTCTCCATAGTGACCTGTTATCTGGTAGCTTGACCAAGGCCTTGTCACCTCAGCAACCGTTTAACAGTCTTTCTTTTCCTTTGAGAATCCAAAAGGTTTAACCAAGAAATCTTGCCCTCTCGTTCAGCAGGAAACAATCAGTCTTGCAGTTTATGAATCAAACTAGGGCTTTATTCTACTGCATTTCACAGGTCTTGTTCTGAGTACCCCATATTCCCCCAAACAGGACCTGATTAACTTATTCTTCTTGAGGCTTTCTCCTGGCTTCAGTTTCAAGTATCTTCTTCTTTATTTCTCTTTAAAATTTGTAAACATCCTTACTATTGCTGTATTTATATTCCTTTATTTAAACTTCCATCTCAACATCTTGTTTTAACAACTAATAGCCTTCTACTAAGCATGGTTAAAAGGAAGAATAAGTTATTTTGGAAACATTTTCCTTCAGGTTTTGAGGAATTAACTTGTTATTGTGGCGAATCTGTGATTTATCCACCAATACCTTGTGGTACTCGACCACCAGAATGTAAAAAACCATGTACCAGACCTCATGAATGTGATCATCCAGGTAAGATGTACATTTAAATTGTTTTTTTTTTAAATTGCCAAACAGGTGAAGACTATTTCCAAATATATTGTATGGCAAAAGGAAATACAAATGGATGAATTGCAGAGTATCTGAATCTTGGGATCTACTCATTTTTTTAATTCTGTTTCATTTTTTGCTGTATTACTTGGTTCTGGGACATTTATTCAAATAGTAATTCTTTTGTGTTTGGTAATACAGTTGGCCACGTCTGCTAGAGTTAGGGTCACAGAACCTCTGCAAAACTGGAAGAATTGCAAATATCAACATTTGTGTGTACGTGTCTGTGTGTATGTCTGTGGGAAGGGAGCCAAGGCTTGATGGGGAGAATGTGCACCCACTGTCCAAACTAGGTCAGGAAAAGGAGAGGGAAAGGGAGTGGGTCAGCATGGTGGCCCTGTATTACTTCTCTCTCACCCATCTCCTTCCAAGGGGGGGATGGATCAGGAGATGGTTTCTGGTGCTGAGAAATTGGGCTGCGATCTGTTCTTAGCTGGCCAAGCAACAGCTGGTAGTGGAAGAGGAAGAGGACCAGAGATGGGTTTTAAAAGGACTGCATGGACTGATCAGAGCCACTGAGAGACAGTGTTCCCCTGGAAAAGAAGTAGGGGTTGGAGAAACTCACAAATAATCACATCGATGAAAGTGAAGCCCACATACGTGGATGGCCAACTGTAGTGTGTTTTAACCTCATGGAATACTTACAATTTGGAATTCATATCAAATAAAATTAGTCAAAGTAGAGTTTTTTATGCAGCTCTAAGTCACAACAAAATATTTGTCAGTACAATTGTCATAAGGGTTTGTTTTTTCAATATAGTTTATCTTTTGGAGAGATGAGCTACTTTACAGAATGAGTTAATCAGATCTCGTGTCACATGCGTTCCCATAGTACGGTGTAGAGAGAAAACAGTATGCTATAGGCAAAGAGTATTACAGTATACAGTGTAAAGTATAAAACTTGCCTCTTCTAGAAAGCTAATACTAGATTTTATGAACACATACAGAGTTGCTCTGATAAACTTACAGGATTACATTATACTGTTAACATTTTCTTAACATTTTCTTATTTTCACAGTGCATTCTTCTTTTGGATGTTCTTGTTCTAGTTCTTCAGTTCCATATGGTTCTGTATCATCTAACTTTTCATGGCCTTCTCAGTGGCTGCTCCCACCCTGTGGAACACTTCCACGGAAAGCTAGTGTCGTCCCCTCCCTGCTCACCTTCCACTAGCAGACCAAAAAGTTTCTTTTTAAGCGGGTGTTTTATATGAACAGGAGAACTTTAGTAACTTGTTTTAAAATTGAATCTTGTTTTATCTAATATACTGGCATATTTACCCAGCGTTGCCCAGGATTTTGTTTTCTCATAGGAAACGCTTGTTAGAAATACCTTGGGAATTGCCTTACCTTACCTTAGGAATTAGATGTGGTTGAAATACACAGATTTGAGATCCTGTGTCTTTAGTTCCCTAAACTGTGTTGTCCAGTATGTGTAACTTTTCCCCATGTTCCCCAATCCAGTCTGTATTCAGAGGAATTAACATATGGAGGGTGGTTTCCTGAGGGAATACTCTGTCCTCCTCTTTCTTTCTGCTAGGCCTCATCTCCATAGCAACCGACCTGAGGCCCAAGAGCTCTCTGGCTGAGAGTTCTAAAAGCCCCTTCCTAAACTACCAACTCCAGGATTCTATAGACTCTTCACAGGCAGCCAATTATATGAGGTCTTCTTGCCTGACACAGCCAATCATCTGAGGTCTTTGCCTATGCGACACAGACAAACTCACAAACTTTGACTTTTATATATTAGAGAAAAGTCAAAGTTAGTTTGTCTGATGTCAGGCAAAGACCTCAAAGGATTGGCTGCCTAAGAACATTCTATGGAATTCTGAGGTTTGCAGTTTAGGGAGGGGCCTTTAGAATTCTCAGCCAGTGAGCTCTGAATAGGCTGTTTACTGTGGAGATGAGGCCTAGCAGCAAGGAGGAGGGCAGTGTATTTCCCTCAGGAACCCAACCTCCGTATGTTAAATAACTCTGAATACAGAATAGATTGGGGAATATGGGGAAAAATTACAGGTACTGGACAAGACAGTTTGGGGAATTAGTGACACAGAATTTCAAATCTTTCTAACAAGTATTACATGTGAGAAAATAAAATCCTGGGCAATGCCAGGTATATATGTTAGTGTTTTATCATTTTATATGTTTTTAATTTTTTTTAAGTTTTAAATGTTTTTAATGTGTTTGTTTATTGTTGGAAGCCGCCTTGGGTCCCACTGCAGGAGAAAGGCGGCATACAGATATAATAAATAAATAATAAATGGCCTTTGGCAGAGGATATATGAGCAGTAAACTCACTTTGTTTTATTGACACTTAAAGAGGCCTGAGTATATCATTTCTTTTTGTTCGTTCATTGAAGGTTAACAGTAATGCAGTTTTGAAAACTCATAGAAAATTAGAGTATTTAGTCAACTAGGGAGGAAAATGGAATGGAACGTATTCCTTCAGCCAGAATTATGTGCTCTTGCTCTGCTAATCATACAGTGGCCTGATGAAGCACATATAGTTGCCATGGTAGGGTCTTCTCTCCAAGTGGAATGTTGGTAGCTGCCATAAGAAATGTTATCCCCATTGAGATTGAGCAAGCTCGCTGTGTTGTGTGTTTTAACTAAAGACCTATTTGTTTGTCTTCGTGATAATATTCTTATTTGTTAAGTTGTCAGTTCCCTTTGGTTTTTAATTAAATGTTTTGATAGACTTCATAGGTTGTATTTTTTAACTATTGTTTTTAATGTATTTATATGTATTATAAACTGTTTTGAGAGTTTTAAAATTAAAAGTGGTATAAAAATGTTGAGAAATAATCAAGGAAAACATACAAAAGACATTTTTTCTGGTTGCCCAAAACAACAGAATACTCAGCTATAAATGCTGAAGCATCCTCTGCTAAAATACATTGTTATAAGAAGACATATTTCTTGTTGAAGAGAATTCTCATCAAGATATATTTCTATATTATTTAAATCTGATCTTCTTACTGTTTTGCTCCAGTGTATCATTCCTGCCATAGTGAAGAGAAGTGCCCACCATGTACCCACCTCGTTCAGAAATGGTGTATGGGAAGGCATGAAGTAAGAAAGTGTGTGTGTGTGTTTTCACTTTTTTCCCCTAGTTTATTTTTCTAATGAACACATAGTGGGTTTCAACAGAAACATTTCTGTATTTGTTTCATTTCTTTGAATTTAGTTTGTGCCCACCATTGTGAAAGCCTTTTCTGGGATATCCCTTTAAACTGGGGTGGCAAAGCAGCCTGTGAGCTCCATGCAGCCATCTCACACCCCAACCCTTGATTTTTTTAAAAAATATTCTTTTTCACTGCTCCCTGCCACAGCTACTGGGACTGTGGAAAACCGTGGGGGAATAGCAAAACTACAACTGAGTGGCTTTTTCTTCCTTGCCTTAGTTGCGGAACAATATTCCCTGTTACCTTACTGACATCTCCTGTGGTCTTCCCTGCGATCGAATGTTAAAATGTGGAATGCACAAATGCAAAAGGATCTGCCACAAGGGGGAATGCCTCATAGATGAAGAGTGCAGGCAGCCGTGTACTATTCTTCGACTTCACTGTAATCATCCATGTATGTCTCCGTGTCATCCATCTTTACCTTGTCCTACAACATCCTGCAGTTCAAAGGTAGGTCGTACTGACAATGCGCTGCAGCACTCCAGCAATCCAGAAGCCAGTGTTATCTGATAAGCGGACTACTTCTTTAAAATACTGTTTAAATTCCATATCATGTATTATGACAGAATTCTGCTGAATGCTTTACAGAAGCATTGAGCATCCCTAATAGCCTTGTCTGCAAAGTATAGAAACTGTGGTTTGGGTGATTAAGCTAATTTTGTAACATCAACAAATGAAAGAAGGAGGGGTCTACAGCACAAAAGCTTGTACCAAACAAGACCGTAATAATAATAAAAAAAACCGTACCGTCAAACAAATGATAGAAACAATAGATATACATAAAACATATAAATACAAACAGCTTGTGCAGATTGTAAGAGAAGGATCAAGAAGCACAAAAATGCTGGCCTAAATAAAATTCCAGCAATTCCTATCATATACTGTGAACAATTATATCCAATCGTAACATCATGAAAAGAAGGACAAAAAGAAGTGAAGGCCATTCATATGGTTATGTATGCTTGTTTGCTTGTTACTAGCATGGGCAGTTGTTATTTACATGTTTTACACCTGTTCATAGTATCGTATATTGTTTCTATTAATTTTGATGTTACTTACTTACTAAGTTCTTGTTTGGTATAAACTAGTTTTATTGCATGCATGTATATAGTTTCTATGAGTTTACATCTATAAAAATGAAAGATTCACTAGCTTGTAAATTGTACAGTTTATTGATTTAGAGAGTGATTAAAATATTGGACCAGATCTTGTTTAAGTTTCCTCTGCATTCCAGTTTTCTTAACTTTCCTATCTAATCAGTTCATTCTATCACAGTGAAGAGGACTGAACTTGCAGTTTAAATAGCTTTGGATATTTTTTGAGGAGGAGGTTGTTTATACCAGAACATCTTACAGTGATGGAAAATCAGGACTCCTTGGCCATTTCTCGCATAGATTTTCACCACATTCAATTTTTCTCTGGTCAGGATTGATGCATACTTATGTTTTATGATAGCAGATGGTAATTTAATACTCTTCCAGTTGGCTTAGCAGAAATGTTGGCAGCTTGTTTGGCTTTCTCCATGTTGTTGTTTGATTTTCAGTCTGATAAATGTCTTAAAAACAGTGAAGGGTTCAAGTTCATTTGGGGGAATTGTTGTTGCTTCATGTCATCAAATCTTTTGAGATTTTAGATTTCTGCTAAATTAAAAGGATCTTTTGAATTGCTCTTGTGACAATACAGGTTGAACTTCAGTGCGAGTGTGGGAGAAGGAAAGAGACTATGATTTGTTCAGAGGCGTCAAGCACCTTTCAGAGGTATGTTTAAGTGATGATATCTGCATGCCTATTTTATCATAGCAGTCTTCTTCTGTGTAGTAATAATATGTAGCTGTAATTCGTTTTCCTGTAAATTTAATCAATATGGTAGCATTTCATTTAGTTGACCCAGAAGTGTGGGTGGAGTGTAGTGGAGTCTCCTCCTTTGGAGATTTTTAAGCAGAGGCTGGATGGCCGTCTGTCGGGAGTGCTCTGATTTGTGTTCTTGCATGGCAGGGGGTTGGATTGGATGGCCTCTGTGGTCCCTTCCAACTCTATGATTCTGTGATACTATGATTCTATGAAAATGATGTTCTTCTTCAGCCAGTTTTGTTTACTTCTTCTTTTATACAGGGCACTTAGGTAGTTGTGTATTCTGCACTGCATGCAAATCTTAGTATTCCTTCTGCTGAGAAATATTATAATATTCTACCAAAGTGGGCTGGAGATTTTATTTTATTATTTATTTATTAACTAAAGTATCTGTAGCTCTGTGGTAATGATGGTTTTAGTTCTGGCTTTGCTTGTTAATGTTTGATATATTCACAGGTTATATTCACAGGTTTATTTTATTTCTGAGTTTGATAACTGAAGCCGACCCAGGCAATACATTTGATCTATATCTTTAAAGATTACAAAGCATGTATGTTTAACAGCCTGTATGAAAGAAAGATTAAGTACAGAAGTGACCATTATAAAATTTCTTGTCAACTCTGTATTAGTACTCTAAGGATTAAATTACTTTTGATGAATCTGTCAATAACTGCTTTTAGTGGGTTGTTTTTTGTTTTGTTTTGTTTTTTGGTATTTAAGACTGAATATCTTATATTTAAAATTAACATCACTTTAAGTCCTGTCCTGTAAAAATTAAGACCAAGGTTTCAGGATTTGGGACGCCTATGGTGAGGTACCAGTATTCTGGGTAAAACATTAATCGCAGAAAATTAATGTTTCTTTTATTAAGTTTTGTACATTGACTTCATTGTTTATTTCCTGATACATCATATAATTTTCTGCAGTGCTGTTTAAGAATGAGTTCATGATTCATAAGGTATCACTGTCTTTCAGAATAGCTGCTATTTCTATAGCTTCCAAATTAACAGATCCACAATTTGGAGATTCAATAGAGATAAGCAGATTGATTACAAAGAAGGAAATGAAGCAAACCAGGTAATTATATAAGAAAACAAATGCAGAGATAGGATGTGTTTACAACTTGACAGGAAGAGTTTAATTTTTTTTTTTAAAAAAGTTATCCATCAATCTGATCATTTACCTATCCACCAGCAAGCCAAAAACTTTTATAATCAGACAGACTTCTGGTTTTTAAGCAAGTTGCTGAAGTAAGTTTTAACTTGTGGGGGGTAGTTTCTTTCTTGTTGGTAGGCTTTTAGGTCATGTCCTTTTATACTTCAGTTATAATTTGGGGTTTTAGTTTTTACTGTTAGTTGTGTTCAACACTAAAGTAGGATATAAATAGAGTAAATAAAAACACAGACATGCCTTCTAATGGCTATTTTGCTTATGGTTTAATGTAGAATTTACTTTGTGCCAGAGAAGTTATTCTCGATAATCTCTTACTATTGCAGACTGCTCAATGCTTATGGACTTTCCATCCTCTTATATGGACATGATGGGAGGAAATGCCACACAGAATTATTCTGATTAATTGACATGAAGAAATACAATGCAGTATCAGATCCATTCTCTGAGTTGTGGAAAACATAAGCCCCTATTCTGCTGGAAAAGTGTTTCTTTAGATAAGTGCAATAGCAGAGTTCTAAAAAAGCATCATTTTATATGCTCTTTCTTGTTATTCTAGGCTACAGTGTGATGAGGAATGCTTGGCTCTTGAAAGAAACAGGTGGGAAATATTATTTTAACAGGAAAAATAGCTCTTTTTTGGATGTGTGTGTGTGTATATAAATGGGGTAATTCGATTATATAAAAAGGGTTGGACAGTTTCCCACCTGATAATCAGCTACCATGTAGGTGAAAGTGAAACTGGACATGATTTTGACATTCTGTTCATGGCTGCTTGCAGTTAATTTTCATGGTGTGGCAGTAGCTGGAGTGTTCTTTCCATTTTGTTGGATCAGAAAGCCTCCAGAAGTAGGATTTTGCCATTTTAGGGTGACATTTCAATGAAAATAATTTATTGCAGTTTTGAGGTTTTGGGGAGGTCCAGCAGCATTAGAGGGCTGCAAAAGCACCCCTTTTGAGCCTCATGGGGTATGAGGAACAGGTTACCCAACACTGATGTGTAAAAGTGAAAAAGATAGCTTATAAAAAAACCCATGGAAATTGCTGGGTTGTAGACATTTTTTGCTAGCCTGTACTGGCAGAGGTGGGCAACGAGAGCCCAGTCCTTCCTGGAGCAGCCCACTGCATTTCTGTATTAGGAGCGGGCTTCCCTCCTTAGGCAGCCCTCTAGGAAGGGCTCAGAGGAACAGGCAGAGTACTCCACCCTTCTGTTCATTCACCCCTTCTCCTGTGGCTGCCAGCTGACTGCATGGGTAAAAGGCTGAATTAAAAGAAGGTAGACAGAACATGTTAGAATCCATTCATATTTCATTTACTGAAAAGATTTTTACCCCACCCTTTGAAAGCATTTACAAAGTGCCTTATTTTGAATTCATTAGAGTTTCCAGGCAATCCCAGGAACAATACTTTACAGCAATGTACTGAAAGGTAACAAAAGCATGGGTAACTGCCCAGGTGTTTGCAGCTGGTGGAAGGGGCTTGATGCCATGGAGGCTACTTGTCCAATCAGCAGGCATCCAGGCTGGGTTCCTGATTCTTCAAGGGGAATGCAAGCCCATACAGAAGAAATTGGATAGGATCTTCTTAGACAGATAAGCCAACCACCAACTACTTGTCTTGCTGCAATTTTTTCCTCATTCAATCTGTTATTAATTCTAAATACTAGTTCATCACTTCTACTCTTACCCAATTCTAAGGTGTACAGTGTAATTCAGTATAAAAGTACAGGTTGGATATTGTTGACAAGTAGACAACACCCAACTAAATTCTGATAGATCTACTTTCAACTGTTTCTTAGAGGAGTAGTATAAGGGGCAAGAAACCTGACAGTAGTAGCTCAGCACTGCCATCTAGGATCAGCCAACCAATGAGAAAAGAGCTGTCGGCAGACCATATCTGCAGCCCCTAGCCTGGATAGCCTAAAGAGAAGGAAACTGTATTCAGTCATATGGAAGCTCTTAGGTCCAGGACAACAGATGTGCTTTCTTTCCATTGTTTCATTCCCAGGAGATGTCATTGTTCAGACTTGATGAAAGGTTTTTCTGTGTCTAAACTAGGCCTAAAATCTAACTGAAGTGGATTGAGATAGTAAGTCCCATTCTGGAGCTTGGAGTTGCAAGAAGTCCCTTGTCCAAGCACTAGAAAACAGTTTAGTTCACTAAGAGTGTTTCAATCTTCTGTGTCCATGGAGATCTTATTGCCTCATAGTTGTCTCTTTCAAAGTGGTGGGAACTGCCTCATTTTGTAAAGAGCATTTACACTTCCTAATTTGATCTAATAAATCAAGAAGAGCGAGGGTTGGGCATTGAAATGATAGGCTGTATTTGTTCAAGAACATTTCCCAAACTGCATATGAAATTTATCCAATAAAATAGGACTGTGGGTATATCTTTTGCTGTAGAGGCATTAAAGTTTGTGCAGATTTGAGCAATTTATCGTAATGCTGCTTAATAAACGTAACATAGAATGTGTCTTCAGATTTTTTGCCGTGCCACTAGACCCACTTAGAAGAGGTTAACTGGGCAGCACTACAAAGCTGTTTTGGGAGCAGATATATAGTGTGTGTTTGCAATCATCTCTGCTAGAATTTGTTTGATAATGAATTCTTACCTGAATTCAGTCAAATGTTTGAGTTTTCATTTATTTGCTTTCAAGTAGATTGTCTATGGGTTTTATATCCTTTAACACACTAGAAGGCCAAGGGGTTAATTAAGCTCACATGACAAGAGGAGGTGCTTAGGAGCAATCACCTCAACTATTCACACCTCCACATTCTACAAAGAGAACTCAACTCATCTACAAATTCTACAAATAGAATGGAAATTTGACAAGAGCATTGGCCTTACCAACAGAGTGCCCACAGATTGCATCAGCCTCTTAGAATGGACTATCTTAAAGGCTCCACCATCTTTCTGGAGGAGAGCAATTTATGTCAGTCTAAACAGCAGATGATCTCACAATGGCATCAATAGGAATTTGTTTCTTGTGCAAATGTGAGGTATTTGTTGGGCATAATCATGAATCATTAATCACTGAAATAGTCCTTGAACCTTCCGTATTATCTTTTTAAAAAACATCACCAAATTGGATCAAGATTCAATATTCTAATGTCTGTATGAGCAAGAGAGTATAGAAAGATGATAGAGAAATGTTTGGGGGACAGAGTAGCTTATTATGTTAAAGTTGCAAAGTATTCAGTTTTTATTATGTATTATGAAAGTTGTTGGTGTTTAGTTAATATATATCTGTATAAATAATTTTTATGTTAATTTTTAACAATTAGGCGATTTGCTGAGGCACTTCATATTGATGACAATTCTGATCCTTTTAATGTACGTGCCTCTGCACCCAAGTACAGTGATATTTTGAAAGAGGATGGCAGGTATGTATCTTCATTTCTTAGTAATTTGTGTACTCCTCTGAGCAGACACTGTTTCCACACAAACAAGTATCCACACAAATCCACACAAAGTTTCCACACAAACAAGTATCAGTGTAAGGTGATTATGGCTGTGTAAGGTATTTGCATGTTAAATTTCTAGGGACTCTCTAACACGCAGATATGTGTTTTTAATGAATTTTTTTATGTTCTTCTTCTCACTGATGTATGATGGAGTGTTACCTTAAGAGGTGGGGGGTATTGGGGTCCACTTGGAGTGCCAGCATCTCCTTAGAATATGGGAGAATTATAGCTCAGAGGAGGCCTGCGAGAGGAGGGTAACAGCAGGATCTTTTTGCCTATGTATACCAGTATTAAGTGTAGAGATTAAGTACAGTATTAAGTTGAGTTAAGTGTGACTCAACTGAAAGTTAAACAAAGTATTTTATTTGAATTGACAAGCATATGAGAAATCAGACACTGTTAAGAACTATACAAGTCTCTCAGAAGGTGAGGTGAGAAAGGTTGGATAGAGAGAGACTGGGGTAGAAAGGGTGATAGTTACCAGCCTTGAAGAAGGAGATTGCAACAGAGGGACTCAGACATCGTCTGACAGCAGCACAGAGGAACAGCAGTGTGGGACGCTACAATTGGCTGAGGGTGAAGCTGGAGTTTTTATTCCACGTTTCACACCCTGAAGGAGTGTTTTGACAAAGCCTTCCCACAGGACTGACAAAGAGGTCCAGAATGGGCTGATTGCTTAACCGTGAAGTGTCAAAACGTTGACAGGACTCATGACAATCTCTTAATGTTTGGTCAGGTAGGGTGTATAGGGAAGATCTCCATATGGTAAGATCGAGGGATGGTCTCTGATTGCTCACCAAGAGATTAATGCGAACCCAAAAGCACTAGGTTTTCTGCATGATGCTATCTGAACTTTCACGACCCAAGACACGTCTCTGGCCTGCATGTCCCCGAACATGTTCTCTAGTCAGCCTGACTCCAGTCATGTTCTCTGGTCATTAATAAGTTCACTTTATGAAAATCTTGTATCTTGTAGGAAGGGTGGTGGGGTATGGTTAACAGGAGGAATCTTTCTGAATGGTGATTATACATTTCTCAGACTCTAAAAATGCTTATTAATATGTTTCAAGTGCTACAGTTAACCGTTGCTTTTTATTTTTAATAAATGATGTAATTTTTCATTTTTCAGAAAAGATCTAAAGTTTGTCAGTGAAATTGAGAAAGAAATGAAAGCTCTTATAGAAGCAGTCAATAAAGTGAGTACAGGGTTTGTTTCCAGAAATACTAATTAAAAGAGATGTGCATGAATTTTAATCATGTTCAACAATAACATTGATTTTTCTAAGATTTTAAGGGGAAATTTATATGATTTTTTTGTCATGTTCATAAAAAACCTATATAAACTTCAGACTATCAAGTACTTATGACTTGCCTGTAATGAATTTAATTGTTTTGAGCGAAAGAAGTGATGCATATTCATGTGTGATAATTGTCTACTCATACCTACATTGATTATATTGAAAACACAGGAAACTGCATACTTTAATCTTCCAAACCCTTCGTAAAAGTAACATTTCTGTCTAATCTAGAGCAAGCATACAAAGAAGAGCCACTGTTTCCCACCCATGAATAGAGAACACCGCCGAATCATCCATGAGCTTGCTCAAGCTTACGGCATTGAGAGTGTGAGCTATGATAACGAACCAAAGCGCAATGTTGTTATCAGTGCGGTGAAGTATGTTGTTCCATTTTCTTGTTATAAGTGGCAGAATAATCACCATACTAAATGCTAGAGTATTTGTATTTACCGTATTTAAGCCAGCTTGATTTTTACATTTATTACAGTGTTCGAACATTGTACATATTTTTTGTGTATCCGATATTTTGCTACAGCATTTTGTACTGATGAGAGAAATGCATTCCTGCGAGCCCTTTGACTGAAAATGTTGTCCATTCGATTCTGTTTCTTTTTAATCTGTTTAAACGTCAATAATTCAAATCAACAATCAATTTTCATATAAAATAAGTGAACATAAATAACCACAAGTTGGTTATGTAACCTCACATGTTCATAGATTCTTACGTTTGTCTTATTGATAGAACCTCTGTTTCTGTACCTCAGGAGAGTAGGCCCTCGGTATCCTCTAGGCTTTGGTTCCAGGACCCCCAGAATTCGTGGATGCTCAAGTCCTATTATGTACAGTGGTGTAGTAAAGTGGTGTCCCTTATATAAAATGGAAAAATCAGAGTTTACTTTTTCAATTTTTTAAAAATTTTTTCAAGCCGTGGCTGGTTGGATCCATGGATACAGAATCTGTGGATATGGAGGGCTGACTGTGCTATATTTTGTGGTGTTTGTCACTGTTTTTTTTTTATATGACACAAGTGCTCACTAGTAATTCTGAATGGTTGAGAATATCAAACAAGAGGATTATCCTAATTTGTATGTTACTTATGAAGAAAAAACTATATCAGAAAATCCTTTTCCTCTTACCTTTCAAATTCTCATATTTCAGAATGTGGGGATGAGAATTGTAGTCACGGAGGCAGCATATGATCAGTCTCTTGATATTATGACTTTCTTTCTTCAGAGGGAAATCAGTCTGTCCAACAGCTACTCTGACATCACTGCTTACCAAGGAGAGGCAGACTAGACCCCCACCACCTATTCCTCATCATAAGCAATCAGAGAAGTATGTATGATACTTTTCAAGTATTTGTGCTGGCTTAGTGTATTTTTTTATCATCGGTTTCTCTCAAATATTGCACAGTTTGTCCTGTTGCATGTTTGAACTTACTGTTCTCTAGTCAATTGCCTTTTTCAGTCTCACCTTTTGACAATATAAATAGCAGGTGTGAGTCCCCTGACCCATATTGGAACCACAGCTTGTGGCAAAGCATTAACACACATGCGCGCGCAGCAGATTTGTAATCCGTATTGAATCACCAGCACTTTCTTCACTGCGATATGTAATTTGATCCTAAGGGGATGCATGCTGTCTTTTGGCTGCACTATCCATTCCTGCTCTATATGCTTGGCTTTTTAAATCAGCATGTTTTATTTATTTATAATAAGAATAACAACTACTACTTTTTTAGTACATAACATAATTCATTCTCTTTGAATAAAAGGGCCACACCTGGTTTGTGGAACAGCAGGAAACATCTGTAATATATTTGAGTTGTATAAGTACAAGGTTTCCTACATAGCATTCTTATTCCCCACAATGGAAACTTTAAAAGTGGAAATATTCATGTTTACATATGCTGCTTATTGACAAATTTAAAATAGATGCTTCTCAGTGATGGACAGTCTTGACTGATGTGATATCACCTCCTCTAAGCCAACAGATAAGGGCGTCTTGTGAATGACGCCAGTGAGAGGGGATTCCCCTCAGCCAAGATCTTAGAGAGGTCCGTCCTGGTTAGCAAAATTCAAGCAGAATATATAACTAAGACTGACAACATCAGTTCCTTTACCTTGCTATCATTAGGGATTTGCATACAGAGAAAATATTTCAACCCAGAAGGTTCATACTGTTTTTATAGTTGGTCAGATTTTATTCCTTTATAGTTTTCAGAAATAAAATTCTTATTTCATTTGTTTGTTTGTTTATTTAAACATATACCAGTCCTCCTCCCAACATGAGACCCAAGGAACTTATAGCAGTTTTAAAAGGATCAACATAGTATTTTCCCATCTGAAGGGTAGTTCCTCTGATGCTTGATTGGATTCTGTACCACTTTGGGCCATGACCACAGCCACAGGGAAGCACATGGATCTGTAAGAGTGTTACTAAGCACACCATGTTAACTAATTTTCTTCTGCTGGTACAGTATTTGGTGGAAGAGTACTCCATAAATTAGTCTTACTGCAACTCAGTGTTAATCCAGCTTTATCCAGTAGCATTGGAGAAGGAGAAATTTGAGCTTAGTCAAAAAGTTTTGTTGTTATTGATGGAAGGCAAAACAAGCTTAAAGTGCACGCTTTTTTTTCACAACGGTGGTGCAGGAATCTGAGGATTTAGTGTATTCCATGAATGTAGGCATATGAGTAGTGAGTGTAGAATATTTATTCTAATATTCTTTTTTAAGCTTGCCTTCTACCTTTTGTTACTGAGGGGCTTTTCTATTTTCTAGTCATAGGTGGGGAACTGAGAGAAAGCCCCTTCCCTTTGGTATCAGTTGCAAGGTGATCGTGTTCCTTAAATAAAAGGAGCTACTGTTGGATCAGTCAAGAGTGTTCCCACATTACCAAAAACAGGAATTCGCTAGGTTAGACCAGTTTCTCTTTTGTATAGAACGTTTGTGTTTACATTTTCAGATAATTAAAAAAGAACAACATTGTGTTACTTGCAGGCATGGGAATGTCAACGCAGAGAGAGGATCCAAAGAGGAGCCAGTAATTGACTACTTTGATGTACAGGATTGAAAAGGTCAACATGAAATTATGCTGCTGAAAAGTAGAAGTGAAACTATCGGTGTGTTCAGGATCATTTTTGTCAAAATGCATTCTACTTAGTCTGCTCAACGTTCCTTGTGGAAATGGCAGATGAAAACAAATTATCCATCACTGTTTGAATATTGTGTGCTGAGAGAAGCGTGTAACCAGTTTTGGGTGAATGAGCATATTTTCTAATGAAATCCATATCCATAGCCAACTTCTAATGTAGGTCTTGGACTATTTACAACTATGACAAATTAACAAATGGTATCTAATGCATTCAGCATTAAAATTAGTGAATTCCTTTTCATTTGGGTCATGCTCTTGGTACAAGGTAGGTGCAAACAGTGGCTCTGTGCAGATGATCCCCTTGTACAGTTACATAAGGGGACAGTGGGGCTCTGCTTACTGGCCTTGCACCACATCTCTTCTCCCAAGTCCTATCCTTCCATATCCAAAATCAGACGTGGTGAGGTTGCTTTACATGTGTTGCCCACCAGTGTGATATAGAACCCCTAAGCATTTTTGACCTAGGGCACCTTGTGGGCAGTAAAACTGGTAAGTCATTAAGTTTGTGCCACAGTTTGTTTCTAAACCTTCCAGGTGCAAATATTGTCAGGTGCAGAATGAATGGGTTGGAAGGGAGTATTCAATTATCAGTCTGTAATTTATTTATTTTTTAAATGGAAATCCACTTCTCTCTTATTCTTCACATAGGGTTGTGTGCAGAGCTATGCTGGGCTTGTGATGATTAAAAAATAAACCTAATTTACATTAACGAGGAAAGAAATTCTGGTCAAGGAGTCACTGAATATGGATATTGTATTTTGAGTAAAAGAATTGCCAACAATGTCCTTTCTTCTTGGAACCTGTCACTTTTCTTAATATGTTCACTGCTGTAAGAGGCAGACATGTACATGCCATCCTCTGATCCACCTTGTATTAATAGGCAGCTTCCAGTGTCAACTTTTCACAGTTACAGGAGTGCCAAGATTGACACTCCTTGCTGAAAATGTAGAACGGGTGTTAACTTGATATTCTTTAGATAGTTATATTTGTTGTGCTCCACTGATTCCTTGACTATCCATAAAATGTTTCAAGCAGCATTTTGCCATTATGCAGGAAATTGTGAAGGAAACTGTACTACCTATATTTGGCTTGTGAACATATGAGCATATAAATTATTGATGCACTATAATTTAGAATGAGGAAAAGGATTTTGAATTGGCTTCCTGGTAGCTGAAAACTGTAACATGAGAAATCTCAAATCATAGTAGAATTTTAAGGTGCTATACACAAAGGGATTGGTTTAAATAAGGTAGCCCGTAACTTATTTGCATCTCTTATTCTTCAGTTAAACTGTTGGTTTACCTGCTTTGCGTGTGTACGCATATTATTTTTGCTAATTTACGACAACATGATTAGCAATCTTCCAGACAGGCTCATAAAGGAATGATGGAATTTTGGTTTATAGGAGTATAGGTGAATAATTGGCATTATTTGCCAAAATGCCTAAAGCCTGAGCACAGTGATGCCTTTTCCAAACATCCCAAAGGAAGTGCCCACTGCCATTTCTATACATGTAGTAAAGCTATGTCAGTGTTGCCCAGTGAGAGAATTGCTTCCTGCATGTTTGGGTCTTTACATAGCCAAAATAGTTTTCATGTTCCCATTTCACCTATATTGATTCTTTTATGAAATTTATATAGCTTCGCACTAACAAACATTTTGGGAGCAGTTTACAAAAAACATGCACACAGGTCACTGTGTACAGAGGAAGCAACAAAACATGCCAGTGCAGAGTGAATCAGTGTGGATGTGGAGTCATGGTCAGCAAATCAAGCACAGTTTCAATGCATATTCCTTGTCATCTCTTGTTCTCAGAAGGGTTTTCACATCTGCATAAGCTGACATGCAGATAATACTGCATGTGGTTATAGAATGCGATGCCTTTTTGTGTGTCAACTCTCTTGGTCAGGCCCATGAGTACAGAAAGATTTATTCTCACTTTGCTATTTTCATACAGTGTGTAGTGTTCTTAAGTGATTGGTCCTTCTGTTGCTTCGTGAAAAATGCCATGTACACATTAATGGATCTGGTATTCCCTTTACTGGTTTTGCAGAATTTTGGCATGTCTTACATGGAACTGAACTCAAGCTGTTGTTTTGAAATTACAGTTCGCATTTGTTCACATCCAGTCTGGGTTTTGCATTATCTGGTATATACATTGAAAGGAGGAAACCTGTTGAAAGAAAATGTTGCAAACTCTTCTTTTTTGCAATGATGAAGTGGGCAATTCAGTTTATATGTACAATTGCCTGATGCAGGTAGGTTTTGAAACTGAGGCTTCATAATATTTACATCTATTCAAAATTGCTTGGATTACTCAGTGCTCTCTGTGCACCAATTTGTGTGTAAGCTAAAGTTGTGAAAATTGCTGTGGAGACCATTCCTTTATACCATTTCTCATGATGTACTTCATGATTAAGTAAAGAATATTGATTTGATAGTTTTTGATAAGTTATTTGTTGACTTTATATACATGAATGCACATAACATGTCTGCTTTCAGGCTCAGTGGTGTAATAAACAACAGACTTTATAAATCTGTAATAAAGTTGAAATGTTCTGGTGGATATTATTTGGATTTTCTTAGCAGTTCTTTAGGGAGCGATATTAAAATGAGGAGGCTGCTGAAATGTTACTGGAGGGCAGTTGTGAGACAAAGGGGAAGGTGCAAAACACCGTGAGAATAATAGCTTGTTTTGTCATCTCAACAATTAAAGAACATATCTTAGCTACTGCCTGGACTATTAATATACTTTTGTATGAAAATGAGCATGTTCAGGTCTTCCAGCCAGTAATCCTGACACATTACAGAAGTGAAGAAATTTTAAAATATGCACAAAATAATTTAGATGGGCAAATACATGTTATCACTAAGATTGTCCATTTAAGATTATACAGTAAGCCCTCCATATTTGCAGGTTTCAGTTTGGTGGATTTGATTGTTCACGGATTATTTGCTGCCACCTGTGCTGCCTCCCAGTGCCATTTTTAACAGAGACTGCAGGCCTTGTGAGACTGAGAAACTGTAAATGAGGCTTGTAAGTCCTTATTAAAAATGGTGTGGGGCAACAGTGGAAGTTGCAGTAAGGCCCACCAACCACCTACTTCTGTCTTATGGAGGAACCCTGATGCCTCAGAGGAATCACAGTGGGTTGAATATGGTGATCATACATCATTGTGTGTTAAATATGGTTTTTGGAGGACCTAGAGTTATTCACGTTTTTTCCACTTTTCACAGAGGTGCTGTGCCTAACCCTAGCAAATATGGAGGGATGACTTTAATTTATAGAGAATTAGCATATTTACCCAGCATTGCCCGGGGTTTTTATTTTCCTCAAAAGAACTCAGAAAACTGTCTTCTCCATTTCCTGTAACTTTGCTCCATAACTCCCAATGCAATCTGTATTCAGGGTTATTTACACACATAATTTGGGTTCCTGAGGGAGTACACTGTCCTCCTCCTTCCTTCTAGGCCTTGTGTCCATAGCAACAATCCTGTTTCTGTACCTGTAAATTTTCCCCATATTCCCCGATCCAAACTTTATTCAGAGTTGTTAACATTCAGAGGTTGGGTTCCTGAGAGAATACACTGTCCTCCTCCTTGCTGCTAGGCCTCATCTCCATAGCAACCGGCCTATTCCAGTACCTGTAAATTTTCACCATATTCCCCAATCCAAACTTTATTCAGAGTTGTTAACATTCAGAGGTTGGGTTCCTGTGGGGAATACACTGCCCTCTTCCTTGCTGCTAGGCATCGTCTCCATAGCAAACTGCCTATTCCAATACCTGTAACTTTTCCCCATAATCCCCAATCCAATCTGTGTTCTCTGGCAATGTTGCTGTACTAGCTTTTGATTTTTTTGCTTTCTGTTGAATTTGTGCAATGGCTTTATGTTTTTCTGGAAGCATTTTTTGTTTTGAATTTCAACTTTAAGATTCCTCACGTATGCAATCTACTGTGTGATGTGAGAAGACCTTGTAACTATGTTGTATATGTCACTTTAATTTTTCTCACGTATGCCTCAAAAGTTTCCTGGCATCGTTGTTGATGGTAGGCCTCGTCTCCATAGCAATCGGTCTATTCAGAATTCTCTGGATGAGAATTCTAAAGGCCCCTCCCTAAAATGTCAACCCCAGGATTCCATAGAATCTTCACAGCCAGCCAACCATATGAGGTCTTCTCACCTCACACAGCCAATCATAGGAGGTCTTCGCCTGCCTGATGTGGATAAACAGACAAACGCACAAACATTGACTTTTACATAGTAGATGATCCACTATGTTTGTTTTAACACACCAAGGGGCTATCGTGATTCTTGACACCAAGCCAGATAAGATATGTCAGTGAAAATGAGGAACAGACGGGTAACAGGAAAAAAAAAACAAGAATGAACCCCAAGTCATGACTTTGAAGAATAAACGCTAACATGGACATAAATGAAAAAGTTTATCGAAAACAAGAAGACTAATCAGAATTACATCCAAGGATATTAAAAGAAGTGACAGAAGTCGTTTCTGAACCACTTGCAATAATATTTAAGAACTCTTGGAGAACAGGAGAAGTCCCAGCAAACTGGAAGAGGGCAAATGTCTTCCCCATCTTCAAGAAGGGGAAAAAAGAGGACCCAAATAATTATTGCCTGGTCAGCCTGACATCAATACCACGAAAGATCCTAGAGCAGATCATTAAACAGTCAGTTTGTAATTACTTAGAAAGCAATGCCGTAATCAGTAAACGTCAACATGGATTTCTCAGAAAGAAGTCATGCCAGACTAATCTTGTCCCTTTTTATGATAGGATTACAAGCTTGATAGATGAAGGGAATGCTGTAGGTGTAGCATATCTTGACTTCAGTAAGGCCTTTGACAAAGTTCCTCATGACATTCTTGCAAAGAAGCTAGTAAAATGCGGGCTGGACAGGGCTGGTGTTAGGTGGATTGGTAATTGGTTGACCAACCGAACCCAAATGGTGCTCACCAATGGCTGCTTTTCATCCTGAAGAGAAGTGACTAGTGGGGTTCCACAGGGTTCTGTCCTGGGCCTTATGCTATTCAACATCTTCATCAATGACTTGGATGAAGGAGTGGAGGGCGTGCTGATTAAATTTGTAGATGAAACCAAATTGGGAGGGATTGCTAATACACTAGAGGACAGGATCAAATTTCAAAATGACCTTGATAGATTGGAGAGCTGGGCCAAGGCTAAGAAAATGTATTTCAACAGAGAGAAATGTGAAGTCCTACACTTAGGAAGAAAAAATGGAATACACAAATATAGGATTGGAGACGCATGGCTGGATAGCAGTACATGTGAAAGGGATCTAGGAGTCTTAGTAGATTGCAAGCTGAACATGAGTCAGCAGTGTGATATAGCAACCAAGAAAACCAACACGATTCTTGGTTGCATCAGTAGGAGTATGGTGTCCAGATCAAGGGAGGTAATGGTACCACTCTATTCTGCATTGGCTAGGCCTCATTTGGAATACTGTGTCCAGTTCTGGGCACCTCAATTCAAGAAGGATATCGACAAGCTGGAACGTGTCCAGAGGAGGGCGACCAAAATGGTGAAGGGTCTGGAAGCCATGCCCAATGAGGAGCGGCTTAGGGAGCTGGGTATGTTTAGTCTGCAGAAGAGAAGGTTGAGAGGGGGCATGATCACCATGTTTAAATATTTGAAGGGCTGTCATGTCGAGGGGGGAGTGGGCTTGTTTTCTGCTGCTCCAGAGACTAGGACAAGGAGCAATGGATTCAAGCTGCGGGAAAAGAGATTCCACTTGAATCTCAGGAAGAACTTCCTGACGGTCAGAGCTGTCTGGCAGTGGAATATGCTGCCTTGGAGTGTGGTAGAGTTTCCTTCTTTGGAGGTTTTTAAGCAGAGGCTGGATGGCCATCTGTTGGGAATGCTTTGATGGGTGTTCCTACATAGCAGGGGGTTGAACTCGGCCCCTGGGGTCTCTTCCAACTCTGTGATTCTATGATTCTACATTTAAAGCTCATTCAGTCTAACCTTGCATTGAATAACTTTTGCGAGTTTTTGTGAGTCCATGGGAATTCCACGAGATTACAAGTTGTAAAAATGTCCCACGTCCATGGGAATATTTGTGATTGCACAATGAAGAATATTGACCAATATTCAAACACCCACAGCCAGAAAACACACAGGCAGAAAATGTTTGTTCTGAATAGCAGTCAAAATAGCAGTACTGGAAAGATGTAGCGAATATTATTCCTGAAAAAATACTGTTACTTTCCACTTTAAAACAATAAACTTGGAGTTTTCAGTGCAAACATTCTTTTCAAAGCCCCAGTTTTCTGAACTCTGTTTCTAATAGATTCCTCTCATTGACCATTGTTCCTCACTGTTCCATTTTTTCCATTTTAAACAGGTTAAAAATCCTTCCTCACACCCCTAAGAAATCACCATAATTGTGCAACTAATCATCACCAAATATTTAAGGAAGGGGGAGGAGAAGATTAAAGTTGGAGGATGATCAACAGCAATACAGATCAACAGTACAATCTACTCCATTCCTGTCTACTGAGAAGCAAGCCATGTTGACTTTTATGAAATCTTGGGCTGACACTGTCCACATTAAGATATCTCCTAACGCAAGACTATAGTATCTTACATTAAAATACTGAATCTAGCTGAGGGAGATAGATTCTCTGCTTATAGGTTGACTTGTTTTTTCACAATTATCTATAGAGTCCATTTTCTTTTTCATCAGGATGTAGGAATGGAAATATGGTAACTCTGGAGGGTCTTATTTGGAAGCCAACTTTGTTCTCTAGGAGGTTGGCGGTTCCACTTCAGCTTAATACAACAGCAAAGGGATGAGAGAAAATTCAAAATGAATGACCTGCCATGTTGAAAACCATTACCAGATTGCATCACAGGAGATCAGATTTATCTCTGATAAATGTATTACATTACAGCCCATCAACTGACTTTGCAAGAGATAATAAGGTACATCTTGGATGAATAAGGAAGATAGATTTGATTAACAGGAAGTCCCTGAATGATAGACTAGTTTGTATGTTAGTGTCTATTTTTTATTTACCCTGCAGTAGCTGCCACTATTCCCAAAATGCAGTATCAAAGGTTATACTAAGGTAGAAGATGATAGCATGCAGGGAGATATTCATTGTTCTGACTGATCAAAGTCAGTAGAATTACCTAAAGGGATTACTGTCCCTCCCGCAATTTGCCACCAGTCAGCAAATGGTTATAGAGTATAGATCTAGTACTAATCTTTTTTTTTCCCTTCAAGTACCTCCAAAACTACTCTGTAGCTACTCAGTATAAACATTTTAAAAAATTAGAATGAAGAAAGGTTAATGGTGGAGCACAAAAGTGAGAAATAGCTGAGATAGCCAAAAAAAAAAAAAAAAGTCTCGCCTATGAAACAACATGATCTTAAAGCACGTAAAGATATATTTATTGCAGCATATACTTTTGAGATCTAGAGCCCAGTTAATCCGATGCATGAAACATTACCCTCAGTTTGCAGATATACATTCGTCCACAAAACATTCCTCCTCTGTAAAGCGTTTAGTTTTGAACTCTCAGTTCTGGGCACAAACTGAACTGAAACCCATGTTCATATCCAACTGTAAATATGGGGAATTTATACAGCATGAATATTGTATGCATGTGCATAACGTGCCATTTTGACTGATCAAAATTTGTAAACAAATCTTTATGTATGAATTGAAATTTCCATAGAAACTGCAGAAGGAAGAGTGGTATATGTGAGGCTGAACAATAATAGAAAAAATAGCAAAAGAGATCTGAGTGGACATCCATGTCACCACATCAAGCAGGCAGCTCTTGTGGATGCTCCAAAGTGTGTTTTTGTGACCCAGAATCAGATGCATGGAAGCACAAAATGTTCTGACTTCTTCAAATGTTCCTTGGTGCGTTCCTAACTAGCTACAGGAACTTGCTGTTCCAGATTCAACACACCCCAACCAGTTAAGTGAGCACCACCTGACCCCTCTCGTTTGACCAATATCGAAAAGTTTCTTTTTTCGATATTGGTTTCTCAAGGAAACCAATATCGGAGTTTCTCAACCTTTTTATCCCTGTGACCCTCTTTGCATCTACATGTGGATGTTGCGCACACCCGCCATGTCCTATCCTACACATCTCTCCCCCCGTCTTTCTCACAGGCCCCTCGTGCCACGGGCACTCTCTGTCTTAATGCTGAGTTCTCATGGTCTCCAAGGGGCGTGTGCCCGCTGAGCCAGTGGGAGAACACTTGGAGAAGCTGAGTGGGGAAAAAAGCATTAAAAAGGGAAGGGAAGCCAAGCGTGTCGGTCTCTCATGAAAGCTGATACTCAAGCCGTATCCCATGGGCCTTTAAGGATCCTGTGAGGATTTGACCCAGTATCTCTTTTGCCTACCAACAAGTTGCAATGTGAGATTGGAAGCAATTTAAACAATCACACCTCAATGGTGTGATTAAGGAAAAGAGCGTTTGCTATTAATAACAAGAGCAGCAGCACTGAACTGCCATGGCTCTTTCAAAGACCAGATTTGTTACTGCCCTCTTGAATTCATAGTCAATTAAAATAGCTTTGGTAAAGTGAGAATTTTTTTAGCAGAAGGTGCCTTATGAGATATCTGCTAGTTCATACGAGCATCCATGTCCCGTTTGTCTTCAAGTGGTTTCCAACTTATGGTGAAGCTATCATGGGATTCTGGGGCTGAGAATGTGTGACGCACCCAGGGTTACCCAGTGAGTCTCCACGGCCAAGCAGCGGATCCAACTGGTCTCCAGGGTTGGAGTCCGATGCTCAAACTGCTATACCACATTGGCTCTCTGGCATTCACTAACTGATGCTAATTTAAGCAACAATATTCTGCATTGTTGTGTCCTCTACTAAGACCTTAGTTCATGCTTTGGTCATTTTGTGTCTTGATTATTGTAGCCTTCTTTTCACTGGGCTTAGTCACCTTAGTCCTCTGGTTTCCATTCAACATTCTGCTCCTAAGATTGTCTTTTTTGGCCTGTTGTTTTGATCAAGTTACCCACTTTTGATATTTCTTCGTTGATTTACCATTCTTTCTAAGATTCGGTATAAGTTTCTTGTTTTAACATTGAAAAACCAACCTAGCTCCCGACCCCATCTTTCAGCCCTGATTTCTTTTTACCAGCCTGCTTGAGATCTGCGTGACAGCAACTCTAAGCTTCTCACCCAACCAAAAGTTTTTTCTTCCTTGCCCTGGCTTCTCTCTTTCTCCCTTGCTGCTCCATACTTTTGGAATTGCCTCCCTGAACATGTGTGGACTGCTCCTTCCCTCGTTATTTTTACATCTCCATTAAGAACCTTCTCATTTTCAACAGCTTTTTGAGTTTTAGTTTAATATTGTTTTATATTCTCATATAGTTTGATTACATTTACTTGTCAGTTTGCTTTCTATTCTATTTTTTGTATTTTATCTGGATAATTTATTTTACAATGGTATAGTATAGTTTTGTTATCCCTTCCTTCCTTCTGTGTCTGTGCATATATATCTATATATATGCAAATATATCATAGACTGTAGGCCTCTGGCAGGACGCAGTGTTTTGGTTATCTTACTTTTTTTTAATCTAATTTACTTCAATCTTTGAGTAAATCTCTCAATTTATTTAGGAAGTTTCAAGTTCATACACCCCTTACTTTTGTGCCACCGAGCCTAATGAATAGTTCTGATCCCTTGCGTACCTTTGTCATGTTCTGTTGGTCCCCCTGACTTAGGGTATTGTCTAACTCTGCACTTCTGTTTTCTCTTGATGGCAGGATTTCCAGACTAGGTCATTCAGGCACCAATGAGTTTGTTGCAACTGTCTGATTGTTTTGATGAATTGATAATGATGAAGTGGAGGACATGATGGAGAGGACAGCAGTACTGTTCAGTGTAAATTTGATTGTCAGATTAAGGATCTTGATGCAATATTTAAATTGTTCTAAACTTTCTGTGCTGTTTAGACAAAAATAAGAATGTCAGTGGGCTTTTTTGGGCTGTCCTGTTTTAAGATTTCCCATGAACAGATTTGCAAAGAAGGAGACATTGGTACACTCGCTGCTTCATTATAAAGCCATGGGTAGTGTTTCCTGGAGAATGTAAATTTATTACAAGTGGGAACCAATTTTGCTAAAGCGGCGGGGGGCGGGGATCACTTGAAATTCTGTTATGAATGTATTCATAACAACATATGTGCATAATTCCATGCTTACATTAATTACATCCACATGCAATACAGAACTGATGAAATCCTAATGTTAGGATAAAATATTCACAAGCAGTATTTCATCATGATCTCAGTGTATCCTTTGTCTTGTAAAATTAGCACATTATACAATCTGTTCAGCTAAGAAAACAAGATATACCTAAAGCCATACAACAAGCACAAAGGAGGTACCTTAATATTAAACCCCATTCCATTCACAGATCCCATCTTAAAATGACAATTATTTTAACGAAGCACATTGTCACTCCAGTTTTAAAATCAACATCTGTTTTGTCTCCAGATGTGTTGTGTATTTCACACATTTACATTAATTTTCTCAACGAGCTGTGAAATGTACTTTTCTCAGTCTCCAGTCTAAGCTATGGGAAAATAGTACTGCTGACCATCTCCCATATCTCGAACGGCTTTTATCTCCCTATCTCCCATTATGATGAATCATACGTTTACTACGTTTACAGTTGGCAAATGCTTTTAGGGTGCCGAAGCTGCTTTTTTCCACTGACAGAAGCTGGCATTAACGGCAAAAGGAAATAGTTCAAATCATGGTGAACTCTGCTAGAGCAGGAATAGGCAACTTATAGCCTTCCAAAAATTACTGGGCTCTAACTCCCTTCAACCTTCATTATTGACTGTGTGGTTTAGGTTTGATAGAAGCTGCAGTCCAGCATCTGGAGGGTCCCAACGTTCTCTACAAGCTAGAAGTTTATAAAAATCCAAACTAGGAAATAGGCTTTAACTTTCTGCTTGTACAGAATACATCCAACCATGGTTTTGGAAAATTCCAAAGACGTGTTCTTACATTCAAACCGGCTTTCAAACAGGTAATAATAAACCTTGGGTATCTAAGTAATAAACATGCTAAAAAATAAAACTGTATTTTATAAAGAATTAAAAAGAGAAAGCTGAAAACAAAAGTTATTTTTTAGTGTCATACAGCAAGCGCTATTTAAGAACAAACTTACTGCTAGGAATAGGTGATGATGATGAAGGGGCAGGCAAGATACGTTTGATCTTGGGCTAATTTAAAGGTGCTGGAAGCAGCACAGCCTATTCCGAGGCCACTGGGGCCATTACCTAGGACCAGGCAGGGAATCAAGCTCAACCTGAAACTTGATCCTTGGGAAAGAGAAGAGTAAGCACTGAGGTTGCTGGTGGTACAGGAAGCTGAATAGAGCACAGTCTCATAGAAGAGCATGTTACTACCACCAACAGCTGGGTCTCTCTAGCTATGCATATCTATGTCTATGAGAAAGAGAAGGTGTTGATCTTGAGCTTGGGCCTAGGCAATGGGAAAATGTTGTGATGTGAGATATGCTCAGGACTGTAGTTTTTCATTAAGGAAAATTGAGAAGTGCATCTTGAGAAGTAAATTATTACTGGTTATTGACATTATGATATTACGGACTGTTAGATATATCTGTTCAGCCAATTGAGCATGTCCTGCCTTGCTTCTTCAATGTAAGGCTTGTCTTTAGGGTTAATGTCTTCTCTTTTGCGATGTACAAAACCATGGGTTTGTCCTGGATAAATTTTCACTTCAAACACGGTTTTGCATTGTTGTTTTAGCTTCTCCTCTAGTGCAGCAACCTACAACAGAAAATATGTTCTTATACAGGTTCTGAATTACTATCATCCTGTGGTTGATAGGACTTGTCCCCTCTCGTCCCAAAGAAGGTTATGAACAGTTAATGAAAAGACTCATTCCCAGTTCAAAGGATTATGCGTGTGTCCCTACTGTACTAGGAGTCCATCTTTTCTACCTTCTGCTCCATGGCCTAAATCCAGTTGTTTGTCCCAGCTAGTGTAGACCCATTGAATCAATGGAAGGATGGTAAATCAACAATTAAGTTTCATTTATTCAGTGCATCTGCTCTAGTTGAGACTAACCGTTGACTTTCAGCCGATATTCCTCATTTGCACTTCGGCAAGAAAATCAAGCATCACTACTATTTTGCATAGGATTAATGCTTTACCTTGTTTCAGGAATGGGGAAGGATGCACAATTTTGCATTAATCATGAGGGCTAGAAATTGAGTCTGTTTTTACATGTCTAGCCAAAGATGCAGTGACTTAGGGAAGAAAATTCTGGCACATATGACTCAAGATTTGATACCTTTCCTGAAACAAATGGCAAAGCAATCACTTCAAGCTATGCCCAGCTCTGTTCAGCCCATAGGACAAGAAGTCAATTCACTCTGTTGACTTATTTCTTTCATTATTATTTTTTGTTTTGTTACTGTGTACAGTTTAAAAAAAGGATTTGCAAAAAAATATACCGTAAGTGCAAATCCTGGTCATATTTTGAGACATGAATGAACATAGTAAGACCTAGTTTATCTCATCCCCAGAGATAGTTGTCGTACATTATAACTATTTTTTTGCCACATGCATAGGAGCACTTCCTTCTCATTAAGCTAATTCTCATAGGTTTAATACCCCAAACCTAATGCAGACAACTTCAAGTAGGTGTTATTCCATTGGAAAACCCTGTCCCGGGGTCTACAATTTTGATATTAAATATGATTCCATGTGCCTGAGAGGTTGCCTGGATGAGCACATAGGCAGCAACGGTCGAACGATTGAAAACCAGGTCAGACCAGTAAAATCCCCAGTCACATAGCCCCAGGAGACCTCAAGCTGTGCAAACCCACAGAAGACAAAGGGTCCTCAGCCCCTGAGAAGCCAACTTGAGGGGATTAGCGTGTTGGCCCCAAGTTGAGCAAATATCCTATCAGGCAAGGACCGTTTAGATGAAGTCATACCACAGCCCAATGGAGCCGAAGATCCTGAGACTTTGGCAACACCTTGTAATCTCATCACACAAAGGAAGTTACCATTGTGGAGCTTCTTTCTCATTGCAACACCCATTGTTCTCCCTGGGAAAGGATTAGCCCTCCAGGTACTTTTTCCCCTACAAATAGTCCCAGTTTTTGAGCGGTACTTTGGATCACTCCCGGTCATCCAAGCAGGCCGTTTCTCCGTCCGTTGAATAATTCCCTTAGCCCTCTCTGTGCTGAGCCCCACTTCTCCATTGTTTTTTCCAGACCAAGGGCTTCAGGAAAAGGTGCAGTATTACCCCAGCTACAACCCCTTCAATATTCCCCTATTCACTTTCCCCTCTTTTGCTTCTCAATAGGTCTTGAGTAAGTGTGTGAGTGATTGCATTGATGCGTGAGACTTTTATTCAATAAAATCATTTATTGGACATTTTCGTTTGGTTTTTGGCTTGGCCTGATCCTATAAAAATTGGGTAAAAAGACCCCGCTAGGTTACCCTGCCTCTTGCATTGTTATTGCTTGTGTTCTGGCTAGTTTCCCCATCACGTGGAGCACATTGAGGTGTCCCCCAAGGGACCCCAGAAATCAGGGTAACATAGGAAAGAAGGTCTAGTAGCTGTTCAATTACTTAAGAAACAGACTTAAAATAAACAAAACAAACACAACTATAAAACTGTTCAAGCAGAGCAGATAATGCCATATAAAAGTGTATCCTATGATCTTTAAATAACTGAAGAGATTGTTACTGCCCTGGCTAGCCCGAGCTTGTGGGATATAAAGATATCTCTTGATATCAATAATTCGGCCTCACATACCCATTCCCCTCCACATGCTTGCGAGGCCCCCGGACAAGCACGCATACAGGCTTGGCCGATAATCGCCATAATATTACAACACAATACAGGCAAGCCAGAAGTAGCCGACTCGCAGCTTTAGGAGACCTCAAGGCAATTACTTTCATTAAGTGTGCACACAGCTTTCAAAAGATTCTCTGCTCCGCGCTGGCAGTTGATGATCTGACTATACAACGCTCAAGTACTCCCTGTTTGCATACCGGCTATCCTATTGACAGTTTGGCACTAAATCATTCAAATTCTGACCTTTCGGAGGCTTTGTCTCCAGCCCCAAATCTATTGTTTTCCCCAAGTCCGACATAGCCTGCGGTCACAATTCTCCTTATAAAAAGCCCTGACTTTGAGCGCTTCCTTGGATCGCTCTTGGCTTCCATCCCGCCTTGCTGTTGCTTTGTCCAGCGAACCTTCCCCTCAGCTCCACTTGCTGAGATCCACGCTCCCCAGCTTCTCCGCTTCCAACCGGGCTTCAGGACAGGTGAAGTATCACCCAAACCAACAATTCCTCTAAAAACTCTTCTATCCCACTCCAACCTTTATTTCTTTAGTTATCTTGTGTGAGTGTGCCACATACACTGTTTTGATTGTGTTTTAATAAAACCACATTTATTATTTCAACTTCTGTGTGCTCCTTGACTCGGCCTGACCCCATAGACAGACGGCTCAAGATCCTGCTAGGTTACCCTGCCTCTCGTAACGCTAAAGCAGTGCTCAGAGCTAATCTTCCCCACCAATTGTTGAGCACATTTTGGTGTCCCTCACGGGACCCCCGGTAAACAGGGTAACAAGATCATTAGCTATATCCCCTAGAGTATCCAAAATGCTTTGGAATTTAAGAAAGAGGGATACACTGGGTTCATAGACTTCATTTTGCACAGTTAATTTTCCCAGTCTGGTACATTGTTCTTGCATTACTTGATGTACAATTTATTAATTCTACTTTTTGAAACAACTTACTTGGTCAAGAGGAATTACTTCATCATTCTCTGCAAACATGAAAAATGTGGGGTTCTTCAGGTCACTACTCTCCTCCAGAGACCGGATGACTCCTAGAGTACATTTGAGAAAAAAGCTACATTAAAATTAAACACAACACTTACACTGAGTAAATCTTTCTATCTTTGGTTTTCTCTACCTTTTGGTAGTTCCAAAGGTTCAAAAGTAGGGCTTTTATGTAGGAATTACTCATTTTCTATGTCAAGTACATTTCACAGAGACAAGTACTTGAAGAATAGAGTGAATCTATGGAAAGTGATTTTGATGCTAGCAAGTTTGATATGAAATTTAGAAACAACTTGAGATGACTTTTTAAGTACTATATCAACATAATTTCAGGGGGAAAAATGATAAGACCATTAAGCTAATTGAAGACCAAAAGATTCCTCAACAGACTCAGCAACCTTATTTTAAAAAACAAAGGGGAAATAAATAAATAAATAAATAGTCAATAAATAAATCAGAGTTGTAAGATATTTGCTTCAGAGTTGCAGTAAAAGGGGGAATGTATCTCTGCTTTGAATAAAATTGAGGCTGACATCTTGTTGGTAAATTATGATGGTATAAGTTGAACTGATGCCAGTACAATTCATTTTTTTAGTCATTGTATAGGTCAGAATTCTGCTCCAACCACATAGTGACCAAAGTGCCCCCACCAACTGACCTTGTAAGCCAGGCAGCTCTCCCAACACAGCCATTTATAGGTTGTTGGAGAATGAAGAGATCATTGGTGATGCATCCAACTATTTTTTTTTTTAGCTGGATGCACTGCAAGGACGTTGCCTGGAGGGACCTCTCAAGGACCAGCAAGTTCCATGCGGGTGCCTGTTATTGCTAAAGGAAACTGCTAAAGGAAAATAGCTGAATGCATTCCTGCTGACCCCCTCGCTCTCTGACAACCTGGAAGTGGCCATCCTGGGGGTCCTGCATGGTTTACAAGGTAGGTCTGGGGTGTTAATATCAGAAGACTTAGCTATGGAGACATAACTGTATGAGCTCGCCCAATGCAAAGCCTAAATTTATAGCAATGATCACAAATCAGCTAGAAGGATCTCTTCACATTATCAAGTACAGACTAGGTGATATGTGAACTACTTCTACTTAAATTATAAGTAACAAAATATATTGCACCTTAATGGTTCCATTCTTCTACACAAAAGCATGCTTCAGCCTAAAAGGGTCATCTTCCTTCCATCATCTCTCTCTGTGTAACACATGTAGAGTTACCAATTTCTGTAGGCTCTATTTCACCTGACACATACCATAAATTGATATACCAGTCTTCAATTCAGGATATCTCAACATCAGATGATAAACAGCAGCTCCACCCCAGCAAAATCCAATGACACCTATCTTCTTTGCATTACATTGCTCCTTCAGATACTTCAAGACAACTTCTATTTCCCTGGTGCACAAAATGTAAGCAAATGAAGAAATCGGTTAGAAAGCCATTACTGGGAGCATTTGCTTGTACTCTCTTGTAGCATTTACCTGCTACAGGTGAATAGGGAGATGAGATGCATAATGGAGCCAGAATGAATGTCAGGCAAATATTTTGTTAAGGAAAGTATAGGTAAATGGGTCACAATGATTAGGAAATTGCTAGAGAGACCTCTGGAGGGTGAGAGCAAGGTATGTAACTCTAGCACTGATGAATAAATAAGTGGTTCATTTAGTCAAGTACACTAGAAATATAAAAAAGAAGAAGTAAGCAGTGGACATGTGAACCAGCAAAGTCATGTTAGAAAAATTTTAAACATATTTAGTGAAAATATTTCCAGCCAGTGTGAGGCTTAGTTCACAGTGCAACAATGTTACTCTAAAAGGCGGATGTCTCAGGGATCCATTCACAGTTCCAATCGCTCCGTAGAACGGTGGTGAATTATTAGCTCAAAAAGGGAGGCCCGTGAGAGAGGAATAACATTATAGGGTCTTTCCACCTTTGTATACCAGTCACCAGTTGGAGACTTAAAAGTATACTTTATTGGGGAAAATCACAAACACACACAAGATTCAAGCAATCGCACAACCATACAAGGCTAACCGGAGGAAAGGAAGGAAAAATGGGATAATGAGGAGTTGGGATGAAGTAGGAGATATTTACCTATCCTGAAGAGAAGAGCAAAAAAAGAGATGTGGTTCAGTCTAAGGGTCTGAGTGAGGATAGCAGAAGAATGGGAATCTGAGCAGCAGAGGGATGGCCTACGTCCAGCGTACTACATCCAATGCACTCTTAAATGTCTGGCTTGGAGCCAAGGTTTAAATACCCTTTTTGTGCCCTGAAGGGGAAAGTGTTAATGGCTGTCCAGCAGAACAAACAGTGAGGTCCAGAATGGGCGAATGGCCTTAGCATTAAGTGACAAATCATTGATGAGAATCATGATAGCTTCTTAATGTTTGAACAGGTGAGGAAACGAAGGAGAGTTTTGGCAGAAGAGGGAACAGTTTGATAACAATCAGTTGCTCTACCGAGACAATTTCATGTCCTATTGTATTTGAATGTTGAGTCGTTGAGGGGATTATCACGAGCTCATTAGCATTGGAGCTTCTTGAGCTATGACCTGGCCATGCCCTTGAGGTCTTACTTGACTTACTTTCACATACGTTCAGCCAGTCGTCTTTGTGTGATTTATATTTCGTGCCAATTAAATAATTTTCATTGCCCATCATGTCATGGAGGGGGGGTATCTGGCATGGTACCACCAGTTATGGCATCAGGAGCATCAGGCTACTCATACAATGAATACACTTCACAGGTTTCTCATAGGAAAATGTTCAGAGCCAATTGAGATCTAGGAATGCCACTTCCCCCCTGCCCCCCGCTGTTTTGTCCAGCTTGAATGGACCGGGAAGCCCATCAAACTCAAATATCCACAGTGTAGTTAACTTCCATTTGACCTGAACTCTTACTTGTTGGTATTTTTGGATTCTCGTGTTTTTATCCAATCCTCAAATGTTGACCAGTCATTGGATGGCTTCCAAGGTTCTTGTCCTTTATAGAAGTCTGGACAAATTGCTCTGTATAGAAAATAAGTACAAGTTCATATATCCAGTATTGATTTTGAAACTACTTAATGTGTGCCTATAATGTAGAAGTATACACACCTTGCAATTCTCAGCAATATTCTTTAACAGAAACAGCATAAGCATGTTTTAAAGGATTAAATAGTCAAAACATTTCTTTTAGTACATATTGGGGAGAAATAACCATGTGCAAAAGTGCAGCGGAAACAATTGCCTTCCAGAATTTGTTGTACTCCAACTTGATCGGTTCCTGCCAGCTCGGCCAGTGATGAGTGATGATGGGAACAATAGTCCATCAACATCTAGAGGACCACCCGATTGATAATAAGCTAGAAGAAGAAGCAGTGTTGCCTATGACAGTTTTAAGCTATTTGCCCTGGTCTAGTAAGTGGTTTGTAGGAACACAGAAGCCTTTGCAAAAGCAATACAGCAATTTTGTCCATAAATCCACGCTAGACTTCGTGACATAAATATATGAAGTAATTTTATTCCCTCTTGTATCAAATAGTGTGAGATGTTCCAGGAATCTCTTGGGAAAACAGCTCAGCCAATACAGATTATGGGGTACACTGTGTTAGCCATGAATAGCTACCCATCTTTGAAAGTCACTGTGAATTTATGTCCTCAGTAAATTTTTATGCCTACTATTAGTTACAGTGAATGCTCTTTTGAATGGAAGTATCTTTGGACTAACCTATTGACTGACTAACTGAAATTAGATGTGAGATTCAACCACTACTACTCATTTCATCATAGATTTCATTTTACAATACCCTAGAAGCATAAAAATGAGCACAGTGCAACTATATATACCGGATATCTCCTGCAGTCTCATACTTGCTAATACCAAACTTTAGACAATTTCATACCTAACACTTTAGAAATAGAAAGTTAGGAGCCATCCCCTAAAATAAAGTCCTGGTTTCTGTCCATTTGAGCATTCTCCCTTATTTTTGTCTCTAAATTAAATACTTTCAAAATATATCCCAGCAAGGTCCTGCAAGTATCCAAGACCTATGGAACATTGTAAGTCCCTGAAATATGGAAATTAAGGTTAGAGATTTTCTTTCATAAAGTGTAATAACTGCCAAAGGAAGGGAAAGGTGACTCATTTTTTTCTTCCATTCTTCAAATCCTCCCTGCTCCCAAGATCTAACTGTACAACCAAGCTCTGGTTACCGGCTGACTGGAAGCAGGAAGAAGTCTTAACTCCATCCAATACTAATGGAAAGGAAGCAAACATTAGCATGAATCCAGTTGCTAGTCCCTACTACAGTGGGCCCATTAAACCAGTGGGAACTTGGTAAGTCAACTCTTGTTTTGTTGGGCTGGAATTCCATTGCTTCCATGGGTCCATACTCTAGTTGGGAATAGCATTTTGTCAGCTTCTTTTACTCTGCCTCTCCATCTCCCTGAATCCATCGTCCATCAGGATATTCAAGATTTTCTCATCCCCCAAACCAGATTAGAAATGACAATGACTGATATCATCCTACCACAGCTTGATGATCTCTGTTGTTTGTTTCATTTAAATTTTAACTCCCATCGGTCACAAGTTCAAGGCTAGATGAGGAGCACTGCTTGTTCCAAATCTCTGTAATGATGCCAGTGGGAGATTTCCTTCTCATTCAAGTAGCAGCTTCAGAAGAACACTTTTTTTCAGAACTGTGGCACAAAATGGAACTCCCTCCTCTGTTGCTGCAGCCTAGATTACGGAACCTCATCAGTTGTTTATTCTTCTCCCCACACTGCAGATCTCGTAGGTCACATTATACATCAATCTTATATTATTATTCAGAATAGATAATTCTGCATGGTTGGTTCTGTTTCTTTGTGGATAAGTTTACAAAACTAGAAAGCATGCTTTAAGAAATACATTAGGTTGCATTTTACACACAGTGTACGTAATAGTTTGAAAAAATTGGAAAAGGTACCCATTTGATAAGGTATGACTGAAAAAAAAAATCATGGAAATTTCTTACATGTATCCATTCGATGTAAGCATATCAGCTATAAATCTGGTATTTGGTAGCTCCCACCCAAATACGTCATGAATCACTATCACAGCTTTATCGGTATGGTGAGAAGGCTTGTTCAGGTATGCCTTTATGTGCCCAACAGAAACTTCATGCCCCAGCCCTTCATATTCAAATTTATCTCCAAGTTTGCACGGGCATGGATTTGCTTCATTGGCCATCTGTCACAAAGAAGAGAAAGATGCAAAAATGTCAATACAGCTAAAGATTGTTAGAAAGCATTCCACTATGAAGTTAAAGTTTTAACTATGTTCAGCTGATGACATCTATTTGTCTGTGTATGGATTTGCACTGATGCTTGGTGACCTATAGCTTGAGAGGCAGAGCTATATTATTCAGCCTCAGAAGATCCTTCCCATATACCAAATAAATTAATAGCTTTCAGCTGTGACTGCCAGAAGCTTGAAATAGGCAAATGTTTGAGGCACCAAGGCTGGGATCCAGGCTTTGGACCAAAGGAGATGTGACTTTTAAGATATCTTCGGTGAGTATATTGTCCCCCCCCCAGCATTATTCTAGAGTATGTTTGGGAACTCCGGATATGGATTAGTTGGCTGGTGTGGGAGATGCAGATTGGGATCCTCGTATCTGAAATGGGCTTTGTATACCTAGTACATGAATCACTATTTCATATTGTTAAATTAGTGATTTGTTTTATTAAACTGTAATGGAGCACTCATTTTGCAACGTAATCTAGAAGTGCACTGGGCCTCAGTGTCAATGGAAGTGGAACGAGAAGGTTAGAGTGCCACTACGCTTGGACTGGGACATCTGTGCTTATTCCTGAGTAAAAGGAGGGGTGTGTAGTTCCATCTTTAGTGTCATGTCTGCTCTGGCCCTTCGTTAGCTTTACAGAAGGTGCGTCAAAATCAGGGGGGCTGCAGTCAGTCGTGACTACCACGAACAGAGAAGCAAATCTGAATGGGCTGTGCGTAAAGTAAAGTGAGCATGTAGTTCTGAACTCTAAAGGATTTACAGTTCAGGAAGTGTGTCTAGGACTGCATCCTGAATTATGCTAAAAACAGAATCAGACCTTTAGTACAGAATTCAGCAATTTCTTCAGTGTTATCTATTTATATTTGAAAGAACTATAGAAAGCTTTAGTTAATGGCCCTTTTCACATGTGGGGGGGGAAACGGTGTAGAGCGACCTCTCACGGAGGTCGTCTACACCGTAGAGTGGACTGGCGTGGACTACTTTTCGCAGTTTCACACCAGAGTCCACTCAGGAGCGGCCGGAACTAGCCGGGCTGCGTGTTTTTTAAAAACTTCTTTTTAGAGGTTTTTAAAAAGCACGGAGCGCGCAGCCCCGTGCCGCTCCGTCGCCAGGCTCTAAAGTGGATCTGCAGGCGCGCGCAAATGCGTGCCTGCAGATCTGTCGGGGGCGGGCTTCCGGCTGGCGAGCTTCTCCGGTTGGTGGAGAGCCTCCACCAACCGGAAGCTGCCATCTGCGACGCCGGAGGAGTGTGGAGCAGCGAGCTCGCGCTGCTCCACGCGGCGACGGACTTACCCGGCTGGAGGTAAGCTCCGTTTTTGGACGTTTTCGCCCGTTTCCCCGCCCGACATGTGAAAAGGGCCAATGAGTAACAAGCAACCATTTAAACATCCTTGTGAGACCTGATAAGAAATATGACTCTGAATTCAACATGCTACTTGTGCCCATTATGAAATTTCTTTCTCTCCACTCCCCCGCTACCTCCTGGCAGCCTTAGGAGCTACCTGAAAACCCCCACAGGGTTTCCTTAGCCCTTCAGGGCTGTTTGGTGTGGCTGGTTCTTTCGGAAAATCAGAAGCATAAAGGTGAGGTCATCCCCCACCGCGACTGGATTCTGTTGTTTCCCAGTGTCAGATTTAGCCCATAGTTTCGATTCCTTTGAAGACATATTATTTCCTCACAGAGTTTACAGTCATAACGAACATTTGTGGCCGTGATAATCGATCGTTTTCCTGTTTGGAGAATTCCTGCAGTTCCTCCGTAGTGCTTACTATCCTTCAGAGCTTTGAACTCTTAGCTGCAGTCTTTCGTTGTGATATCACAGTTGTAGAAAAATGGTTAGATATTATAGAATTCTGAAGCTGACCGATGGCCCACATAGCTTACGGGTCATGTTATCATGCAATGAGGAAGCAGGATTTCATGAAGGGAAATTTCATGAAGGATTTCATTTGGTATTGTAAACGGCCTCAATTAGTATTATGTCCAAAGCGTGTCCACTGGATAAGCCTGGTGAAAGGGCAGGAGGGGAAGTGCCAGTCCCAGCATTTACTGGGACTGGGCATTTATGGGCATGGCTCCTCAAGAGTGGTGATTTTCTAGACCTAAAACGTAACGTGAAAGGATCCTAGCGAAGCAAAAGATACTTAGAGTGCCCAGCCTGACAGTCACCCAAATCCTCCAGCTGGCTCTCTCAGCCCCCACTTGTGAACTGTATGCACTCAGAAATAGGATGGGGGGGCTGAATCTTGCCAAAAGGAAAGTAGAACCTACATGCAAGCTTATTGCCACCAAGTCAAAGCCTATTACCTTATTATTAAGTTCACAGCCACTGGATTAAGGCAGAGCCCAGCTGCACAACACGCATTGTGACTGAACACTCATATCTTTGACTCACCACATCTCTCAGTCACAGCTTACGGCAGTCACTGATCCTTCTCCTACCTAAAGCTTTTGCTAGTGTCCTGGTTGTACTTTCTTTGGCCAAAACGCCACATGCACATTTCGTATCTCTGCTTCCCACTCAACTTCCTGTGGTGGATAGTTAGGTCTATCATGCTAGATTTCTACATACCTTGAACAGGGAGTCTTCCAGTCCCTTGGGAGAAGAGCAATGCTGATTTTTCCAATGTTCCAAAGTAAAATTTGCACGAGGGAGGCAAGCTGACTGTCAACGAACGCCTTCAGGCTCCTTAACAGTGCTCACCGCACTTGCTGCTGCAGTCCTCGAAAGAGAGAACAGAGGTTGCTACTTATAAAACAGGCCTAAAACTTGATACAGAATAACTCACTGAAAAAAGGGGAGGAGACTGAAACTCCCCCTTCATTCTCTTGCTTTCCAGTCATACTTACTCAGCATATTTTTCTCCTTGTTCTTGTATTCTTTATCAGTCGTTCACTTCCTTAAAGAGAGAGGCACAGATTTGGAGCAGAAAATATACACCGCCTGACTTGTCACGACTCGCTTACGCTTAGCTGTTTGTATTTTGTGATTGCTAAGGTCTTAAATAACACCACATTCTTTGTTTAAATGCCTTTTCAAACTAATAAAACTAACCTTGATTTGCCTTCACTTAAAATCAAGGTTAATTTTTGCATGTTGAGATAATAAAGGTTATCCAAGTAAAATCAACAATTACTATTTGAAGTGGTGGTAGCAGCAAATACTGGTAGAACAGCATTTTTTTTTACAGCGCATTGTGTCACTACTTATCTTATGGCTCTTATTTCCTTAATTAAACAAGGAACACATATTTTTTTCATGGTCATGTTGTATAATTAAGATAAAGCTGTTATGGTTCGAGTGTCCATATGAAGAGATGTTCACATTATTTGCTGAACTCTGGAAGGTTTGTATGATACATAATTTTCAAAGGAAGCTGCCATTTTCCAAAAATAAATATATCATCTAAACAGCAGATGACCTCACAATGGCATCCATAGGAATTTGTTTCTTGTGTAAATGTGAGGTATTTGTTGGGCATTATCATGAGTCATTAATCATTAAAATAGTCTTTGGGTATTCCAAATTATCTTTAAAAAAGTCTCCAAATTGGATCAAGAGTCAGCATTCTAATGCATGTATGAGCAAGAAAGTATAGACAAATTGTTAGCGCTTAAAATTAAGGAATGAGAAATTCCTTTTAAATAATGAAGAAATATTTAGTAATGAAGTAAATTCTGCCTTTAAGTAGGATGTATAGTTAAATTTTGACCAAGAAGACATGCCAGGAGCCAACTAGGGATTAGAGAGATAGGAAAGGCAAAAGACCTTTGCTATTTTCAGGAAAACCTCAGGTAGAAATTTAACTTTTACGACGGGAGAAGAGAAAAAAAACATGTAGCATTTATGATGCAGGTGAGTCGGGCTGCACGTGTAAAAAGTTTAGCCGATCAGAGTGTATTTCGTAAAAGACAGAAGGGCATAAGTTTTAGGAAAGGATGTGTGTTCAGTAGCAACTCTTGATGATCGGAATTGATCAGATTGTGTAATTGAAATTGTTAGTGTAATCTTGACTGTCTTAATTAAACTGTCTTCTTACTTGACCTGAGGTTCTCTGAGTTTCATTGGTTCCATAGATCAGGCTTCAGGTATTCTGTGGCAACAAGATGACAGAGAAATGGCCAGGGGGGAGGGTACCTTCTTACATTAAAAAAGTTACAAAGTATTCAGATTCTATCATGTATTATGAAAGTTGTTGGTCTTTAGATAATATATCTGGATAAATATTTTTCATTTTAATTTTGAACAATTAGGCAATTTGCTGAGGTACTTCATATTGATGACAATTCTGACCCTTTCATGTACTTGGATACAGTGATATTTTGAAAGAGGATGGCAGGTACGTATCTTCATTTCTTAGTGATTTGTATATTTTTCTGTGAGCAGACAGTGTTTCCACACAAACAAGTATTTGTGTAATATCCGTGTAAAGTGATGATGGCTGTGTATTGTACTTGCGTGTTAAAATTTCTATGCAGCCCCTAACATGCAGATATGCATTTTTAATTAATATGAATGTTTTTGTGTGCCTTTTCTCATTGACGTGTGATGGAGCCTACCCTAAGAGGTGGGAGGTCTTGGGGTCCACCCGCAGTGCCACGGTCTCCTTAGAATTTGGTAGAATTATAGCTCAAAGGAGGCCTGCAAGAGGAGGGTAACAGCGGGATCTTTTCGCCTGTGCATACCAGTGTTAACTGTAGAGAGGACTCCGATTAAAAGTTGAACAAAATATTTTGTTTGAATTGACAAGCGTAGGAGAAATCAGGCACAACTATACAAGGCTGTTGGAAGGTGAGGCGAGAAAGGTTGGATAGAGAGAGACTGGGTAGAAAAGGTGATAGTTACCAGCCTCCAAGAGGGAGATTGCAACAGAGGAACTCAGACATCGCCTGAGGGTAGTGTGGAGGAGCAGCAGTCTGGGATACTGCATATTAAAATTGGCTGGGGTTGAAGCTGGGGTTTCATACCCTGTTTCACACCCTGAAATGGCTTTCCCTCGGGACTGACAAAGGGGTCCAGAATGGGCTGATTGCTTAACTGCGAAGTGTCAAAACGTTGATGGGACTCGTAACAATCTCTTGTTTGTTTTGTCAGGTAGGGTGTATAGGGAAGATCTCCGTAGGGTAAGAGCGAGGGATGGTCTCTGATTGCTCGCCAAGAGATTAGCGCAAACCCATCAGACTCAACATTCAAACCTATCGTGTTCTCCGGTCATTAAGAAGTTCAATTTATGAAAAGCATATATTTCATAGGAGGGTTTGTAGGGTATGGTAACAAGAGGAATCTCTCTGAATGTTTCCCTTTTCTCTTGTTAATTCTTCAATGAGATGCAGGGTTTCTTGAGATAAAGTTACATGTAATCACTGTAGCTTAGTACTGGTAAAACTAATCATGTGCTATTACATGGAAATTAATTTTAACCATAAGTTGGAAGACACGAGCTGCAAAACAGATACATGAGCTGCAAAATTCTTAAGTCTTCTACTCTCTTCTTTCATAAAAAGCTTTGCCTTTTATTGTCAGCAAATACAACTGCTACTTGTTTTCTCTTCTGAAAGATTTCCAGAGTTTGAAATACTTCCCCCATAAAGTCACTGCATCAATGTCAGGCATCCCAAATGCACACGCAGTGTTAATACAGAATTAAGGCAGAAGTAGTCTTCACTACATATTAACATGTATAAAATTAAAACAGTGGTAATCGTACATTTCTCAGAATTAGACTGTAAAAATGCTTGTTAGTATGCTTCAAGTGCTATAGTTAACCATTACCTTTTATTTATAGTAAACAATGTAATTCTTCATTATTGCAGAAAAGATCTAAAGTTTGTCAGTGAAGTTGAGGAAGAAATGAAAACCCTCACAGAAGAAGTCAATAAAGTGAGTAAGAGGGTTTGCTTCCAGAAATACGAATTCAAAGAGATGTGCGTGAATTCTAATCATGTTCAACAGAACATTGATTTTTCTAAGATTTTAGGGGGGGGATTTTAATGATTTTTTATCCTGTTAATAAAAACGTGATAAAAATAGTCTGAAGTTATGACTATCCGGTAGTTATGACTTGCCTGTAAGGGTTAAAAGTTAATTGTTTTGAGCGAAAGAAGTGATGCCTATTCATGTGTGATCATTTCTGGTCGACCTACATTGGTTACATTAAAAACATGGGAAAATACATACCTTAGTCTCCCAAACCCTTCGTAAAGGTAACATTTCTGTCTAATCTAGAGCAAGCATACAAAGAAGAGCCACTGTTTCCCACCCAGGAACAGAGAACACCGCCGAATCATCCATGAGCTTGCTCAAGTTTACGGCATCGAGAGTGTGAGCTATGACTACGAACCGAAGCGCAATGTTGTTATCAGTGCGGTGAAGTGTGTTGTTCCATTTTCTTGTTATAAGCGGCAAAATAATCACCATACTAAATGCTGGAGTATTTGTATTTACCATATTTCAACCAGCTTGATTTTTACATTTACAGTGTTCAAACATTGTACTTCTGATTTGTGTGTCCGATATTTTGCTACAGCATTTTGTGCTGAGGAGAGAAATGTATTCTTGCGAGCACTTTGATTGAAAATGTTGGCCATTTGATTCTGTTTCCTTTTAATATATTTAAAGATCAAGAATTCAAATCAACATCAAGCTACATTTTCGTATAAAAGAAGTCAAGATAAGTAGGCACAAGTTGGTTACGTAACCTCACATGTTCATAGACTCTTAGGTTTGTCTTATTGATAGAACCTCTGTTTCTGTACCTCAGTAGAGTGTGTCCCTGGTATCTGCTAGGGTTTGGTTCCAGGACCCCTCAGGAATACCAAAATTGGTGAATGCACACGTCCTGTTATGTACAATAGCGCAGTAAAATGGTGTCCCTTGTATAAAATGGCAAAATCAAAGTTTGAGCTTTGGAGGGCAAGTTGAGAGGGTAAGCAAAGTTTCTGACAGTGAACAACATTATTTCTGACATGGAAGGCATCAGGATTAGCTCCCAGTTTCTCTGTTTGTATACAACCATACAACCATGTTATACACCAACATGGTAAAAGCTTAATTTGGTCTTAGACCACAGGTTTTTCTAAAATTATTAAATAAATTGGTAGAATTGGTCCAACATCTGTGGTTTAATTAGTTTGGAATTCTGCTTAGTTTTCTTCCATTACCAAGAGCACAGGACAACCAGTTTTGTTCCACTGTACCAAGAGTGCCAGGAGTGGGCAACTTTGGAAGGCTAGAGGACTGCAGGAGATGTTGGACAACCGTGCCCCCTCAACCATACTGGTGCCTGCAAAATAAATCAAATCGACCTTCCCCAAATGCTTTCTAGGGAACGTGGGAACATTGTCACTGTATTTTAGGGCCTTTCTGGTCCATTGTAGGCCCAAGAAAGGCCTTTTTTGACATCAGGAAGGGAGTGCAAGTCGCTTCATCTCGACTTCTTGTTTCACAAGAGGTCTTTCCTGGGCCTAAATTGGCCCAGCCCCTCCCGCAAACATGGTGAAATTGCCGTCCGTACCCTCTGGAGGGCATTTGGTGGGCATTTTGGAACAGAAAAATTAAAAAAAACATTGACCCCTGTGTGCCACAAAAATGGTATCGGAGGATGCATGCTGTCTTTTGACTGCACTATCCATTCCTGCTCTATATGCTTGGCTTTTAATCAGTATGTTTTGTTGTTGTTGTTGTTGTTGTCATCATTATTATTATTACTACTGTTGTTGCTAAAATCATTATTATTGTTTGGCTGTTCGACTTCAGTATAACGCAACAGCAAAGGGATGAGAGAAAATTCGAAATGAATGACCTGCCGTGTTGAAAATCATTACCACATTGCACCAAAGGAGATCACCTTTATCCCTGATAAATATATTAGTTTACAGCCTATCAACTAACTTTGCAAGAGATAATAAGGTACATCTTGGAAGAATAAGGAACGTAGATTTGAATGATAGGAAAACTAGTATGTATGTTAGTGTCTAATTTTTATTTACCCCGCAATAGCTGCCACTATTCCCAAAATGCAGTATCAAAGTGTATGTAAATGCTAAGGTAGAAGATGATAGCATGCAGGAAGATATTCATTGTTCTGACTGATCAAAGTCAGTAGAATTACTAAAGGGATTACTGTCCCTTCCGCAATTTGCCACCAGTCAGCAAATGGTATAGAGGGTAAATCTAGTACTAATCCTTTTTCCCTTCAAGTACCTCAGGATAAATATTTTAAAAAATTAAAATGAAGAAAGGTTAACGGTGGAGCACAAAAGTGAGAACTAGGTAGGAGAGGAAAAAAACCCCAAAGTTTAAGAATGTCCTTTTATTAATTTTAATAAACTCGTTATGTTAATCTTAAAGGTAAAACAAAATTATATTTATTGTAGCATGTATTTTTGAGACCTGGAGCCCAGTTAATCCGATACATTCCTGCACAAAATATTTTTCCTCTGTTAAGCCTTTGGTTTTAAACCTCACTCAGTGCTAGCTATGAACTGAGTTGAAACAAATGCTCAGATCCCATAGTAAATGTCGGGCATTTACACAGCGTGAATTGTGTGTGTATGTATAAAGTGCCATTTTGACTGATCAAAGTTTGTGAATAAATATTATGTTTGAATTGAAATTGCCAAAGAAACTGCAGAAGGAGGAGGGGTATGTAAGAGGCTGAGCAAGAATGGGGAAAAAAAGGAAAAGAGATCCGAGTGGACATCCATGTCACCACATCAAGCAGGCAGCTCTTGTGGATGCTCCAAAGTGTGTTCTTGTGACCCAGAATCAGATGCGTGGAAGCTCAAAGTGGTCTGGCTGCTTCAAATGTTCCTTGGTGGGTTCCTAACCAGCTACAGAAACTTGCTGTTCCAGATTCAACACACCCCAACCAGTTAAGTCAGCACCACCTGACCCCTCTCATTCGACCAACATCGAAAAGTCTAAACCAGGAGTTTCTCAACCTTTTTCTCCCTGTGACCCTCTTTGCATCTACATGCGGCTGTTGCACACACCCGCCATGTCCTATCCTACACATCTCTCCCCCTGTCTTTCTCACAGGCCCCTCGTGCCACGGGCACTCTCTGTCTTAATGCTGAGTTCTCATGGTCTCCAAGGGGCGTGTGCCTGCTGAGCCAGTGGGAGAACACTTGGAGAAGCTGAGTGGGAAAAAAAGCATTAAAAAGGGAAGGGAAGCCAAGCGTGTCGGTCTCTCATGAAAGCTGACACTCAAGCCGTATCCCATGGGCCTTTAAAGATCCTGTGAGGATTTGACCCAGTATCTCTTTTGCCTACAAACAAGTTGCAATGTGAGATTGGAAGCAATTTAAACAATCACACCTCAATGGTGTGATTAAGGAAAAGAGCGTTTGCTATTAATAACAAGAGCAGCAGCACTGAACTGCCATGGCTCTTTCAAAGACCAGATTTGTTACTGCCCTCTTGAATTCATGGTCAAAATAGCTTTGGTAAAGTGAGAATTTTTTTAGCAGAAGGTGTCTTATGAGATATCTGCTAGTTCATACTAGCATCCATGTCCCGTTTGTCTTCAAGTGGTTTCCAACTTACGGGGAAGCTATCATGGGATTCTGGGGCTGAGAATGTGTGACGCACCCAGGGTTACCCAGTGAGTCTCCACGGCCAAGCAGCGGATCCAACTGTGGTCTCCAGGGTTGGAGTCCGATGCTCAAACTGCTATACCACATTGGCTCTCTGGCATTCACTAACTGATGCTAATTTAAGCAACAATATTCTGCATTGTTCTGTCCTTAGTCCTTAGTCTAAGACCTTGGTTCATGCTTTGGTCATTTTGTGTCTTGATTATTGTAGCCTTCTTTTCACTGGGCTTAGTCACCTTAGTCCTCTGGTTTCCATTCAACATTCTGCTCCTAAGATTGTCTTGTTTGGCCTGTTGTTTTGATCAAGTTGCCCACTTTTGATATTTCTTCGTTGATTTACCATTCTTTTTAGGATTCTGTATAAGTTTCTTGTTTTAACATTGAAAAACCAACCTAGCTCCCCACCCCATCTTTCAGCCCTGATTTCTTTTTACCAGCCTGCTTGAGATCTGCGTGACAGCAACTCTAAGCTTCTCACCCAACCAAGAGTTTTCCTTCCTTGCCCTGGCTTCTCTCTTTCTCCCTTGCTGCTCCATACTTTTGGAATTGCCTCCCTGAACATGTGTGGACTGCTCCTTCCCTCGTTATTTTTACATCTCCATTAAGAACCTTCTCATTTTCAACAGCTTTTTGAGTTTTAGTTTAATATTGTTTTATATTCTCATATAGTTTGATTACATTTACTTGTCAGTTTGCTTTCTGTTCTATTTTTTTGTATTTTATCTGGATAATTTGTTTTACAATGGTATAGTATAGTTTTATTATCCCTTCCTTCCTTCTGTGTCTGTGCATATACGTCTCTCTATATATGCAAATATATCATAGACTGTAGGCCTCTGGCAGGACGCATTGTTTTGGTTATCTTACTTTTTTTTAATCCGATTTACTTTAACCTTTGAGTAAATCTCTCAATTTATTTAGGAAGTTTCAAGTTCATACACCCCTTACTTTTGTGCCACCGAGCCTAATGAATAGTTCTGATCCCTTGCGTACCTTTGTCATGTTCTGTTGGTCCCCCTGACTTAGGGTATTGTCTAACTCTGCACTTCTGTTTTCTCTTGATGGCAGGATTTCCAGACTAGGTCATTCAGGCACCAATGAGTTTGTTGCAACTGTCTGATTGTTTTGATGAATTGATAGTGATGAAGTGGAGGACATGATGGAGAGGACAGCAGTACTGTTCAGTGTAAATTTGATTGTCAGATTAAGGATCTTGATGCAATATTTAAATTGTTCTAAACTTTCTGTGCTGTTTAGACAAAAATAAGAATGTCAGTGGGCTTTTTTGGGCTGTCCTGTTTTAAGATTTCCCATGAACAGATTTGCAAAGAAGGAGACATTGGTACACTCGCTGCTTCATTATAAAGCCATGGGTAGTGTTTCCTGGAGAATGTAAATTTATTACAAGTGGGAACCAATTTTGCTAAAGTGGCGGGGGGGGGGAATCACTTGAAATTCTGTTATGAGTGTATTCATAACAACATATGTGCATAATTCCATGCTTACATTAATTACATCCACATGCAATACAGAACTGATGAAATCCTAATGTTAGGATAAAATATTCACAAGCAGTATTTCATCATGATCTCACTGTATCCTTTGTCTTGTAAAATTAGCACATTATACAATCTGTTCAGCTAAGAAAACAAGATATACCTAAAGCCATACAACAAGCACAAAGGAGGTACCTTAATATTAAGCCCCATTCCATTCACAGATCCCATCTTAAAATGACAATTATTTTAATGAAGCACATTGTCACTCCAGTTTTAAAATCAACATCTGTTTTGTCTCCAGATGTGTTGTGTAGTTCACACATTTACATTAATTTTCTCAACGAGCTGTGAAATGTACTTTTCTCAGTCTCCAGTCTAAGCTATGGGAAAATAGTACTGCTGACCATCTCCCATATCTCGAACGGCTTTTATCTCCCTATCTCCCATTATGATGAATCATACGTTTACTACGTTTACAGTTGGCAAATGCTTTTAGGGTGCCGAAGCTGCTTTTTTCCACTGACAGAAGCTGGCATTAACGGCAAAAGGAAATAGTTCAAATCATGGTGAACTCTGCTAGAGCAGGAATAGGCAACTTATAGCCTTCCAAAAATTACTGGGCTCTAACTCCCTTCAACCTTCATTATTGACTGTGTGGTTTAGGTTTGATAGAAGCTGCAGTCCAGCATCTGGAGGGTCCCAACGTTCTCTACAAGCTAGAAGTTTATAAAAATCCAAACTAGGAAATAGGCTTTAACTTTCTGCTTGTACAGAATACATCCAACCATGGTTTTGGAAAATTCCAAAGACGTGTTCTTACATTCAAACCGGCTTTCAAACAGGTAATAATAAACCTTGGGTATCTAAGTAATAAACATGCTAAAAAATAAAACTGTATTTTATAAAGAATTAAAAAGAGAAAGCTGAAAACAAAAGTTATTTTTTAGTGTCATACAGCAAGCGCTATTTAAGAACAAACTTACTGCTAGGAATAGGTGATGATGATGAAGGGGCAGGCAAGATGCGTTTGATCTTGGGCTAATTTAAAGGTGCTGGAAGCAGCACAGCCTATTCCGAGGCCACTGGGGCCATTACCTAGGACCAGGCAGGGAATCAAGCTCAACCTGAAACTTGATCCTTGGGAAAGAGAAGAGTAAGCACTGAGGTTGCTGGTGGTACAGGAAGCTGAATAGAGCACAGTCTCATAGAAGAGCATGTTACTACCACCAACAGCTGGGTCTCTCTAGCTATGCATATCTATGTCTATGAGAAAGAGAAGGTGTTGATCTTGAGCTTGGGCCTAGGCAATGGGAAAATGTTGTGATGTGAGATATGCTCAGGACTGTAGTTTTTCATTAAGGAAAATTGAGAAGTGCATCTTGAGAAGTAAATTATTACTGGTTATTGACATTATGATATTACGGACTGTTAGATATATCTGTTCAGCCAATTGAGCATGTCCTGCCTTGCTTCTTCAATGAAAGGCTTGTCTTTAGGGTTAATGTCTTCTCTTTTGCGATGTACAAAACCATGGGTTTGTCCTGGATAAATTTTCACTTCAAACACGGTTTTGCATTGTTGTTTTAGCTTCTCCTCTAGTGCAGCAACCTACAACAGAAAATATGTTCTTATACAGGTTCTGAATTACTATCATCCTGTGGTTGATAGGACTTGTCCCCTCTCGTCCCAAGGAAGGTTATGAACAGTTAATGAAAAGACTCATTCCCAGTTCAAAGGATTATGCGTGTGTCTCTACTGTACTAGGAGTCCATCTTTTCTACCTTCTGCTCCATGGCCTAAATCCAGTTGTTTGTCCCAGCTAGTGTAGACCCATTGAATCAATGGAAGGATGGTAAATCAACAATTAAATTTATTCAGTGCATCTGCTCTAGTTGAGACTAACCGTTGACTTTCAGCCGATATTCCTCATTTGCACTTCGGCAAGAAAATCAAGCATCACTACTATTTTGCATATGATTAATGTTTTACCTTGTTTCAGGAATGGGGAAGGATGCACAATTTTGCATTAATCATGAGGGCTAGAAATTGAGTCTGTTTTTACATGTCTAGCCAAAGATGCAATGACTTAGGGAAGAAAATTCTGGCACACATGACTCAAGATTTGATACCTTTCCTGAAACAAATGGCAAAGCAATCACTTCAAGCTATGCCCAGCTCTGTTCAGCCTGTAGGACAAGAAGTCAATTCACTCTGTTGACTTCTTTATTTCTTTCATTATTATTTTTTGTTTTGTTACTGTGTACAGTTTAAAAAAAGGATTTGCAAAAAAATATACCGTAAGTGCAAATCCTGGTCATATTTTGAGACATGAATGAACATAGTAAGACCTAGTTTATCTTATCCCCAGAAATAGTTGTCGTACATTATAACTATTTTCTTGCCACGTGCATAGGAGCACTTCCTTCTCATTAAGCTAATTCTCATAGGTTTAATACCCCAAACCTAATGCAGACAACTTCAAGTAGGTGTTATTCCACTGGGAAACCCTGTCCCGGGGTCTACAACTTTGATATTAAATATGATTCCATGTGCCTGAGAGGTCGCCTGGATGAGCACATAGGCAGCAATGGTCGAACGATTGAAAACCAGGTCATATAGGTATATAGTGCCGTCTTGTGGTATCAAGATCTTACTACACTAAGAATTTGAGCAATTTAATTAAGAACTGAGAATAATAAAAACCCACTGGTAGAATGTAAATATATTAAATAGTTTAAAACATTTAAACATTTAAATATTTAATATTTAATGCTTACCTCTTTAATATTTAAAAAGTAAGGGTAGGCTGCTTTATTTGTTTAAATTTACTATTAATAAATTTATTATTAATAAATTCAGAAAGGGTAGAAATATAAAATAAGGTAGACAATATAGTATATTTACACTGGCATAAAACTGAAGGGTAATATATTTTACATTTGATTTAAAGCTAAACTAATTAACTATTCAACCTTGATTCGAATTAAAATTATATAGTAAATTTTAGCATAGAGCTGTTAGCATATAATTTATTAAAGACAACTGAAGTTTATTTGGTGAAGTGAAATAAGTTGAAGAAGAGAAGGTACTGTAAGAGATAAAACAAAAGGAAGATGGCAGCAGGAAGAAGGAGAGTGGTTCAAACTCAAATACAGACGCTATCTCAGAGAAGATATTCAGGAAAAGTGGAACCATATCAAATGTTATTGGATGAAGTCAAAAAGATACGAACAGACATGTGTGCAGAAATGAAAGACCTCTCCTCAGAAGTTAAGAAAGAAGTAAGAGAAATAAAGAAGGAGATGGAACATTTCTCACAGAGATTAGAAACTGCGACAAAAGATGTAAAAAATATGACTAGGACTGTAGAAGAAGTACAAGAAAAAACGAGAAATCTGGAAAAAAGAACCGGAGATTTAAAAGGTATGGTAGAACAAACAGAAACAAAAAATACACTCTCAGAATGGAAATATCGAGAAACATGTATAAAGATAAGAGGACTCAAGGAAATGGAGAAGGAAGATCTCTATAACAGATTGATCCCAGCACTGGCTAGATTTTTAGACTGGCCATCAGAACAAATGGATGTGGAAATAGATCAGATTTTCAGGATAAACTCGTTAATCGCGCAGAAAAGGAAAGTTCCTAAGAGACATAGTGGTATACTTTGTATGGGAAAGAATGAAGGAGACGGTTATCCAGCAGAGCTATACAAACAAATTGATTATCAACGGAATGGTATTGAAAATATTTAAAGATGTTCCATCTGAAGTACTGAAGAAAAGAAAAGACTATTCATTTTTAATACAAGAACTTAAGAAAAAGGATATAGCATATAGATGGGCAAAGTTGGAAGGTGTGATATTGACATATAATCAAAGGAGACATGTAATAAACATGATAAGTAAGGCGGAAGACTTTCTGAAAAGGCTTAAAGAAGAAAGTAGGAAGAAACAGGAGAAAGAGCAGAAGATGGAAGAGAGAAAAGAAGAAGGGAAAGAGAGAAGAACAAATAAAGATCGGAAAAAAGATAATGGAAAACAGTATAAGATGACCACGGCAGAAGTAGAAGAGCACCCAAAAGAATGAGACCAACCGGACATACAAGAAGAACAGGAATTAGAAGAGCACGGTCAAGAACAAGAGGACATCGAACAGGAAGAGACAGGAGAAGATATTTCATTGGAAGGAGAGACTGCATAAGAAAAAGAAGGCATAAATAGAATGAGGATAAAAATATTATCTTGGAATATAAGAGGAATAAATTCAATAATTAAAAAGAAAAGAATCTTCCATTATTTAGAAAAACAAAAATGTGACATTTACTGTATACAAGAAACACATATAATTAGAACAGAGAAAATGTTTTTAGAAAACCCCAAATTAGGAAACGTATCTGTAACCAGTATAGAAAGGAAAAAACGAGGAGTTGCAATATATGTGAAGTCAAAATATGCTGCTAAAGAAGTGCTAAATGATGATCAAGGGAGATATATAGGAGTAGAAGTGGGAATATTAAATACAAAGATATTATTGATAGGGATATATGGCCCACTCGAAAATAAAAATAAATTCTATGAAAGATTATAAGAAAAAATTAGAGATATTGAATGTCAAGATATAATAATTATGGGAGATTGGAATGGGGTTATACATCCAGAATTAGATAGATCAAAGATAAAAAGACAAACGAGAAATAAGGGGAAATTACCGAAAAGTTTCTTTGATATGACAGAAGATCTGATATTAGTAGATGTTTGGAGAAGTTTATATGGGATACAAAAAGAATTCACATATTTTTCTGAGGTGTTTAGAACATGGTCAAGAATAGACATGATTTGGAACTCCAAAACAATAACTAAATACTTTAAAAAGATGGAAACGTTACCTAGGAGTGTGTCAGATCATAGCCCTCTTGTATTAACTTTGGAAGACAGGAAGCAAGAATTTAGATGGAGGTTAAATGAGAATCTATTGAAAGATGAGAAAATACTAGAAAAAAGTAAAGAAACCTTAGAAAGGTATTTTAAAGAAAATAAAAAAAAAGGGGGTTCCTATAGGAATGGTATGGGAGGCCGGAAAAGCAGTTATGTGCAGCTTCCTAATACAGCAAGAGATAAGAATGAAAAAAGAGAAGATTGAAAGAACAAAAGTTATTAAATGAAATAAAACAATTAGAAACTAAACTGAAAATTTCACCACAAGATAGTAAGATTATTGATGAAATAAACGTGTTTCAAAAATTTCATTGCAAGATACTCAAGAAATAGAAAGAAAATTGAAATTTGCAAAACAAAATTTTTTTTCTATGCTAATAAAACAAATAAATGGTTAGCACACAAAATTAGAAAAGAGAGAGAGAAATGCTTGATATCACAAACAAAAGAAAATAAGAAAATCTTGGTAAAACAAGAGGATATAAAGAAGGCCTTTGAGAAATATTATAGAAATTTATTTGCAGATCCCAAATTTAATCATCCGAGGAGTGACAAAACAATATTTAAATGAAGGAGAGATCCCTAAAATTACGGATGAACAGAGAGAAGAATTAAATAATGTAATAACTAAATAAGACATTCTGCAAAAAGGAAGCAAAAAACAGGAAAAGCACCTGTCCCTGACGGTTTCTCAGCCTGATATTATAAAGTATTTTGGGAGCAATTAATAAATCCATTATATGAGATAATAAATGAGGTAAATAAGGAGACACGACCACCTTCATGGGGACATGGAAATATTACTGTGATACCAAAGGAAGGGAAAGATCCCAAGGAATTAGGAAATTATAGACCTATTGCACTTTTGAATGTTGATTATAAAATATTTGCGACAATATTGGCAGAAAGATTAAAAAAAGTTTTACAAGTAAAAATACCTACAGATCAAAATGGATTTTTACCAGGTAGGGCATTAAAAGGTAATATAAGGACAGTGCTAAATATAATAGAATATTATCACAAACATAATGAAAAGAAAATGGCTCTCTGTTTTCTGGATGCTGAAAAAGCCTTCGATAGAGTTAATTGGAGTTTCTTAGAAGAGACAATAAAGGCTATAAATCTGGGAGAGAAATATGTAGAATGGATAAGAGAAATTTATAAAGATCAAAGAGCCCAAATAGTAATAAATGGAGAAAGGACACAGGATATAATGATAAAAAGGGGAGTTAGGCAGGGATGCCCTCTGTCACCACTTTTATTTATATTAATATTAGAAATAGTTAATAATCGGATTAGAAGAGAAAATAGAATACAAGGGGTTAAAATCCGAAATCAGGAATATAAACTAAATGCATATGCCGACGATCTTGTGATTATTTTAAAGGATCCAATAAGAAGCATAGAAGTATTAATGGCTATTCTAACAAATTTCGGAGTATTATCTGGTTACAAAGTAAACAAAGAGATAACAAAAATAATTATAAAAAATATACGAGAACAAGAAGAACAAGAATTAATACGATTAACTGGTTTTACAATAGTGAAAAAAGTAAGGTATCTAGGTATTATCATTACAAAAAATAATGTAGATTTATTTGATAATAATTATAAGAAAGTATGGAAAGTGAAATAAGGGAGGATCTCAAAAGATGGAAGAAATTAGAATTATCTTTATTAGGTAGAATATCGGTAATTAAAGTGAATATACTGCCCAAAATAAACTTCTTATTTCAAAATCTACCAATAATGAGGAAAGAAAAACCTTTTATAGAATGGAATAGGGAGTTGGTGAAATTTATATGGAAAGGGAAGAGACCAAGAATAAAAATGAAAGTTTTAGAAGATACAAAAGAAAGAGGAGGAATGAGTCTGCCAAATTTAAAGTTATGTTATCATGCGAATAGTTTAGAATGGATAAGAGAATGGATAACATTGAAGAATAAAAGATTGTTGAACTTAGAAGGAGAAGAACTATATTTTGGGTGGCATGCTTATATTTGGTATGGGAAATCATCAATTGTTAAAAATTTTAAAAATCATCTTTTAAGAAACGCCCTTATAACAACGTGGTTAAAATACAAAAGACAGTTATATTTAAAAATTGCATTATGGGTATCAGTACATGAGGTTTTTTATAATAGAGAAAAACCAAAGACAGAGGCATGGATTACATATAAAGATATACTCAAAAGGCAAGGGGATATTCTAAATTGAAAAACGAATTGAAGATAGATGGATGGGATACACATTGGTTGTTAATTAGACAGATATGGGAGAGATACAAAAAAGATAATGAAAAAGAAGGATTTGAAATTAAAGAAAATGAATTTGATAAGGTGTTAAAGTCAGGAGCAGAACACAGGGTAAGTCAGATATATAAAATTTTATTGTTGCAACAAAATGAGCAACAATCAGTCAAAAAAACAATGGTAAAATGGGCACAAAACATAAATCATATAATAACAATGAACCAATGGGAAAACTCTTGGATGACTACATGGAAATTGATAATACCAGTTAGTTTAAGGGAGAACTATTACAAGATGCTACACAGATGGTATATAACACCAGTGCAAATTGCAAGGATGCAAAAAAATTTAAATGATACGTGTTGGAAATGCGAGCAAAGAGGTAGTTTTTACCATATATGGTGGAGATGTAAACAAGCGAGGAGATTCTGGGAAGTACTACATAGTAAAATACAAGAAATGTTAAAAATAAAGTTTACTGTAACACCACAAATTTATTTGCTCAACATGATAGATAAGTTAAGAATAAATAAATTGCAAAAGAAAATAGTTTGCCCAGGTATGGAAAGGGAAAACATCACCAAGAGTAGAAGATTGGCTAATAAAATTGTATGATATGGCAGAAGCAGATATTGTAATAGAGTCTTTAAAGGATAATAAGAAAAAGAAATCAATAGAAGAATGGAAAATGGTACTCCCGCTGTGGAAAGCTTGTTGGGGTGAGAAGGCAACTATCTTTTTAGGGTAAAAATAAGAATAGCATCTAAATGTATAAGAAATGTTATGAAATTTGTGTCTGGAGGATATAGAATCATTCAAAAATGTTAATTTAAAAGTAAAAGGGTTAAGGAAGTTAAAAGAGGGAATAAGAAGGTGTAATAATTTTTGAAATCTATATTGGTTTGATGAAGGAAAGATATAGATAATGTAGCATTGATACCCTGAGTTTCGGTAAGGGGGGGGGTTTAAGGGAATTTATGTTTAGTTTTTTAGAATATATGTTTAGTATGCAGTGTATATGTTGATGTATAAGTTGATAGATTTAATATATTTAGGCAATAGGAGATAGGGATAATAGAAGATTAAAAAATTTTTGTTTAGGTGTTGTATTGTTTATGTAGTTTATGTGTTTTATATTTTGTATGTTTTACAAACATATGTTTTATGTTGTATATGTATTGTATACAGAATGATTAATAAAATGTAAAAAAAAATTAAAAAAAAATGAAAACCAGGTCAGACCAGTAAAATCCCCAGTCACGTAGCCCCAGGAGACTTCAAGCTGTGCAAACCCACAGTAAACAAAGGCTCCTCAGCCCCTGAGAAGCCGACTTGAGGGGATTAGCGTCTTTGCCCCAAGTTGAGCAAAATCCTATCAGGCGAGGACCATTTACATGAAGTCACACCACAACCCAATGGAGCCGAAGATCCTGAGACTTTGGCAACACCTTGTAATCTCATCACGCAGAGGAAGTTACCATTGTGGAGCTTCTTTCTCATTGCAACACCCATTGTTCTCCCTGGGAAAGGATTAGCCCTCCAAGTACTTTTCCCCCTACAAATATTCCCAGTTTTTGAGCGGTTCTTTGGATCACTCCCGGTCATCCCAGCAGACTGTTTCTCCATCCGTTGAGTAATTCCCTCAGCCCTCTCCGTGCTGAGCCCCACTTCTCCACTGTTTTTCCCAGACCAAGGGCTTCAGGAAAAGGTGCAGTATTACCCCAGCTACAACTCCTTCAATATTCCTCTATTCACTTTCCTCTCTTTTGCTTCTTAATAGGTCTTGAGTGAGTGTGTGAGTGAGTGCTTGGTGCGTGAGACTTTCATTTAATAAAATCATTTATTGGACATTTTCGTCTGGTTTTTGGCCTGGCCTGACCCCATAAAAACTGGGTACAAAGACCCCGCTAGGTTACCCTGCCTCTCGCATTGCTATTGCTCATGCTCTGGCTAGTTTCCATTCCCCATCACGTGGAGCACATTGAGGTGCCCCCCAAGGGACCCTAGAAATCAGGGTAACATAGGAAAGAAGGTCTAGTAGCTGTTCAATTACTTAAGAAACAGACTTAAAATAAACAAAACAGACACAACTATAAAACTGTTCAAGCAGAGCCGATAATGCCATATAGAGGTGTATCCTATGATCTTTAAATAACTGAAGAGATCATTAGCTATATCCCCTAGAGTATCCAAGATGCTTTGGAATTTAAGAAAGAGGGAAACAGTGGTTTCACAGACCTCATTTTCCACAGTTAATTTTCCCAGTCTGGTACATTGTTCTTGCATTACTTGATGTACAATTTGTTAATTCTATTTTTTGAAGCAACTTACTTGGTCAAGAGGAATTACTTCATCGTTCTCTGCAAACATGAAAAATGTGGGGTTCTTCAGGTCACTACTGTCCTCCATAAACCGGATGACTCCTAGAGTACATTTGAGAAAAAAGCTACATTAAAATTAAACACAACACTTACACTGAGTAAATCTTTATGTCTTTGGTTTTCTCTACCTTTTGGTAGTTCCAAAGGTTCAGAAGTAGGGCTTTTATGTAGGAACTACTCATTTTCTATTTCAAGTACATTTCACAGAGACAAGTACTTGAAGAACAGAGTGAATCTATGGAAAGTGATTTTGATGCTAGCAAGTTTGATATGAAATTTAGAAACAACTTGAGATGACTTTTTAAGTACTATATCAACATAATTTCAGGGAAAAAAATGATAAGACCATTAAGCTAATTGAAGACCAAAAGATTCCTCAACAGACTCAGCAACCTTATTTAAAAAAACAAAGGAAAAATAAATAATAAATAAATAGTCAATAAATAAATCAGAGTTGTAAGATATTTGCTTCAGAGTTGCAGTAAAAGGGGGAATGTATCTCTGCTTTGAATAAAATTGAGGCTGACATCTTGTTGGTAAATTATGATGGTATAAGTTGAACTGATGCCAGTACAATTCACTTTTTTAGTCATTGTATAGGTCGGAATTCTGCTCCAACCACATAGTGACCAAAGTGCCCCCACCAACTGACCTTGTAAGCCAGGCAGCTCTCCCAACACAGCCATTTATAGGTTGTTGGAGAATGAAGAGATCATTGGTGATGCATCCAACTATTTTTTTTTTTAGCTGGATGCACTGCAAGGACGTTGCCTGGAGGGACCTCTCAAGGACCAGCAAGTTCCATGCGGGTGCCTGTTATTGCTAAAGGAAACTGCTAAAGGAAAATAGCTGAATGCATTCCTGCTGACCCCCTCGCTCTCTGACAACCTGGAAGTGGCCATCCTGGGGGTCCTGCATGGTTTACAGGGTAGGTTTGGGGTGTTAATATCAGAAGACTTAGCTATGGAGACATAACTGTATGAGCTCGCCCAGTGCAAAGCCTAAATTTATAACAATGATCACAAATCAGCTAGAAGGATCTCTTCACATTATCAAGTACAGACTAGGTGATATGTGAACTACTTCTGCTTAAATTATAAGTAACAAAATATGTTGCACCTTAATGGTCCCATTCTTCGACACAAAAGCATGCTTCAGCCTAGAAGGGTCACTTTCCTTCCATCATCTCTCTTTGTGTAACGCACGTAGAGTTATGAATTTGTGTAGACCCTATTTCACCTGACACATACCGTAAATTGATATACCAGTCTTCAATTCAGGATATCTCAACATCAAATGATGAACAGCAGCTCCACCCCAGCAAAATCCAATGACACCTATCTTCTTTGCATTACATTGTTCCTTCAGATACTTCAAGACAACTTCTATTTCCCTGAGGCACAAAATGTAAGCAAATGAAGAAATCGGTTAGAAAGCCATTACTGGGAGCATTTGCTTGTACTCTCTTGTAGCATTTACCTGCTACAGGTGAATAGGGAGATGAGATGCATAATGGAGCCAGAATGAATGTCAGGCAAATATTTTGATAAGGAAAGTATAGGTAAATGGCTCACAATGATTAGGAAATTGCTAGAGAGACCTCTGGAGGCTGAGAGCAAGGTATGTAACTCTAGCACTGATGAATAAATAAGTGGTTCATTTAGTCAAGTACACTAGAAATATAAAAAAGAAGAAGTAAGCAGTGGACATGTGAACCAGCAAAGTCATATTAGAAAAATTTTGAACATATTTAGTGAAAATATGGCAAATGTTAACAGCTTAACCCTTCTATATACTGTCCATGCATATATATGAGTCTCACTGTAACTTTTTTAAAGAGCACACAAACTCCTGCAAGGAGTTGTAGTTAGGGAATTTCATGTACCATTTAAAAACAACTGGGACTCAGTTGTCTAGCTTTGCCCTGTTGTTACTGTGGTTGTTGTTAGTACTGGATGATCTCAGAATGTCTCCAGCCAGTGTGAGGCTTAGTTCACAGTGCAACAATGTTACTCTAAAAGGCGGATGTCTCAGGGATCCATTCACAGTTCCAATCGCTCCGTAGAACGGTGGTGAATTATTAGCTCAAAAAGGGAGGCCCGTGAGAGAGGAATAACATTACAGGATCTTTCCACCTTTGTATACCAGTCACCAGTTGGAGACTTAAAAGTATACTTTATTGGGGAAAATCACAAACACACGCAAGATTCAAGCAATCGCACAACCGTACAAGGCTAACCAGAGGAAAGGAAGGAAAAATGGGATAATGAGGAGTTGGGATGAAGTAGGAGATATTTACCTAACCTGAAGAGAAGAGCAAAAAAAGAGATGTGGTTCAGTCTAAGGGTCTGAGTGAGGATAGCAGAAGAATGGGAATCTGAGCAGCAGAGGGATGGCCTACGTCCAGCGTACTACATCCAATGCACTCTTAAATGTCTGGCTTGGAGCCAAGGTTTAAATACCCTTTTTGTGCCCTGAAGGGGAAAGTGTTAATGGCTCTCCAGCAGAACAAACAGTGAGGTCCAGAATGGGCGAATGGCCTTAGCATTAAGTGACAAATCATTGATGAGAATCATGATAGCTTCTTAATGTTTGAACAGGTGAGGAAACGAAGGAGAGTTTTGGCAGAAGAGGGAACAGTTTGATAACAATCAGTTGCTCTACCGAGACAGTTTCATGTCCTATTGTATTTGAATGTTGAGTCGTTGAGGGGATTATCACGAGCTCATTAGCATTGGAGCTTCTTGAGCTATGACCTGGCCATGCCCTTGAGGTCTTACTTGACTTACTTTCACATACGTTCAGCCAGTCGTCTTTGTGTGATTTATATTTCGTGCCAATTAAATAATTTTCATTGCCCATCATGTCATGGAGGGGGGGTATCTGGCATGGTACCACCAGTTATGGCATCAGGAGCATCAGGCTACTCATACAATGAATACACTTCACAGGTTTCTCATAGGAAAATGTTCAGAGCCTATTGAGATCTAGGAATGCCACTCCCCCCCCCCCCCGCTGTTTTGTCCAGCTTGAATGGAGCGGGAAGCCCATCAAACTCAAATATCCACAGTGTAGTTAACTTCCATTTGACCTGAACTCTTACTTTTTGATATTTTTGGAATCTCGTGTTTTTATCCAATCCTCAAATGTTGACGGGTCATTGGATGGATTCCAAGGTTCTTGTCCTTTATAGAAGTCCGGACAAATTGCTCTGTATAGAAAATAAGTACAAGTTCATATATCCAATATTGATTTTGAAACTACTTAATGTGAGCCTATAATGTAGAAGTATACACAGCTTGCAATTCTCAGCAGTATTCTTTAACAGAAACAGCGTAAGCATGTTTTAAAGGATTAAATAGTCAAAACATTTCTTTTAGTACATATTGGGGAGAAATAACCATGTGCAAAAGTGCAGCGGAAACAATTGCCTTCCAGAATTTGTTGTACTCCAACTTGATCGGTCCCTGCCAGCTCGGCCAGTGATGAGTGATGATGGGAACAATAGTCCATCAACATCTAGAGGACCACCCGATTGATAATAAGCTAGAAGAAGAAGCAGTGTTGCCTATGATAGGTTTAAGCTATTTGCCCTGGTCTAGTAAGTGGTTTGTAGGAACACAGAAGCCTTTGCAAAAGCAATACAGCAATTTTGTCCATAAATCCACGCTAGACTTCGTGACATAAATATATGAAGTAATTTTATTCCCTCTTGTATCAAATAGTGTGAGATGTTCCAGGAATCTCTTGGGAAAACAGCTCAGCCAATACAGATTATGTGGTACACTGTGTTAGCCACGAATAGCTACCCATCTTTGAAAGTCGCTGTGAATTTATGTCCTCAGTAAATTATTATGCATGCTATTAGTTACAGTGAATGCTCTTTTGAATGGAAGTATCTTTGGACTAACCTATTGACTGACTAACTGAAATTAGATGTGAGATTCAACCACTACTACTCATTTCGTCATAGATTTCATTTTACAATACCCTAGAAGCATAAAAATGAGCACAGTGCAACTATATATACCGGATATCTCCTGCAGTCTCATACTTGCTAATACCAAACTTCAGACAATTTCATACCTAACACTTTAGAAATAGAAAGTTAGGAGCCATCCCCTAAAATAAAGTCCTGGTTTCTGTCCATTTGAGCATTCTCCCTTAGGTATGCAGAAGTATTTTTGTCTCTAAATTAAATACTTTCAAAATATATCCCAGCAAGGTCCTGCAAGTATCCAAGACCTATGGAACATTTTAAGTCCCTGAAATATGGAAATTAAGGTTAGAGATTTTCTTTCACAAAGTGTAATAACTGCCAAAGGAAGGGAAAGGTGACTCATTTCTTTCTTCCATTCTTCAAATCTTCCCTGCTCCCAAGATCTAACTGTACAACCAAGCTCTGGTTACCGGCTGACTGGAAGCAGGAAGAAGTCTTAACTCCATCCAATACTAATGGAAGGGAAGCAAACATTAGCATGAATCCAGTTGCTAGTCCCTACTACAGTGGGCCCATTAAACCAGTGGGAACTTGGTAAGTCAACTCTTGTTTTGTTGGGCTGGAATTCCATTGCTCCCAAGGGTCCATACTCTAGTTGGGAATAGCATTTTGTCAGCTTCTTTTACTCTGCCTCTCCATCTCCCTGAATCCATCGTCCATCAGGATATTCAAGATTTTCTCATCCCCCAAACCAGATTAGAAATGACAATGACTGATATCATCCTACCACAGCTTGATCATCTCTGTGTTTTGTTTCATTTAAATTTTAACTCCCATCAGTTGTTTATCCTTCTCCCCACACTGGAAATCTTGTAGGTCACATTATACATCAATCTTATATTATTATTCAGAATAGATAATTCTGCATGGTTGATTCTGTTTCTTTGTGGATAATTTTGCAAAAATAGAAAGCATGCTTTAAGAAATACATTAGGTTGCATTTTACACACAGTGTACGTAATATTTTTGAAAAGTTTCATAAGGTATGACTGAAAAAAAAATCATGGAAATTTCTTACACGTATCCATTCGATGTAAGCATATCAACTATAAATCTGTTATTTGGTAGCTCCCACCCAAATCCATCATGAATCACTATCACAGCTTTATCGGTATGGTGAGAAGGCTTGTTCAGGTATGCCTTTATGTGCCCAACAGAAACTTCATGCCCCAGCCCTTCATATTCAAACTTATCTCCAAGTTTGCATGGGCGTAGATTTGCTTCATTGGCCATCTGTCACAAAGAAAGCAAGATGCAAAAATGTCAATACAGCTAAAGATTGTTAGAAAGCATTTCACTATGAAGTTATAGTTTTAACTATGTTCTGTTGATGACATCTATATGTCTATGTATGGATTTGCACTGATGCTTGGTGACCTATAGCTTGAGAGGCAGAGATATATTATTCAGCCTCAGAAGACCCTTCCCATATATCAAATAAATTGATAGCTTTTAACTATGACTGCCAGAAGCTTGAAATAGGCAAATGTTTGAGGCACCAAGGGTGGGATCCAGGCTTTGGACCAAAGCAGATGTGACTTTTAAGATATCTTCAGTGACTATATTGTCCAACCCACCACCCACCCCAGCATTATTCTAGAGTATGTTTGGGTCCTCCAGATATGGATTAGTTGGCTGGTGTGGGAGATGCAGATTGGGATCCTCGTATCTGAAATGGGCTTTGTATACCTAGTACATGAATCACTATTTCATATTGTTAAATTAGTGATTTGTTTTATTAAACTGTAATGGAGCACTCATTTTGCAACGTAATCTAGAAGTGCACTGGGTCTCAGTGTCAATGGAAGTGGAACGAGAAGATTAGAGTGCCACTACGCTTGGACTTGGACATCTGTGCTTATTCTTGAGTAAAAGGAGGGGTGTGTAGTTCCATCTTTAGTGTCATGTCTGCTTTGGCCCTTGGTTAGCTTTACAGTAGATGCATCAAAATCAGGGGGGCTGCAGTCAGTCGTGACTACCACGAACAGAGAAGCAAATCTGAATGGGCTGTGCGTAAAGTAAAGTGAGCATGTAGTTCTGAACTCTAAAGGATTTACAGTTCAGGAAGTGTGTCTAGGACTGCATCCTGAATTATGCTAAAAACAGAATCAGACCTTTAGTACAGAATTCAGCAATTTCTTCAGTGTTATCTATTTATATTTGAAAGAACTATAGAAAGCTTTAGTTAATGGCCCTTTTCACATGTAGGGGGGGAAACGGTGTAGAGCGACCTCTCACGGAGGTCGTCTACACCGTAGAGTGGACTGGCGTGGACTACTTTTCGCAGTTTCACACCAGAGTCCACTCAGGAGCGGCCGGAACTAGCCGGGCTGCGTGTTTTTTAAAAACTTCTTTTTAGAGGTTTTTAAAAAGCACGGAGCGCGCAGGCCCGTGCCGCTCCGTCGCCAGGCTCTAAAGTGGATCTGCAGGCGCGCGCAAATGCGTGCCTGCAGATCTGCCGGGGGCGGGCTTCCGGCTGGCGAGCTTCTCCGGTTGGTGGAGAGCCTCCACCAACCGGAAGCTGCCATCTGCGACGCCGGAGGAGTGTGGAGCAGCGAGCTCGCGCTGCTCCACGCGGCGACGGACTTACCCGGCTGGAGGTAAGCTCCGTTTTTGGACGTTTTCGCCCGTTTCCCCGCCCGACATGTGAAAAGGGCCAATGAGTAACAAGCAACCATTTAAACATCCTTGTGAGACCTGATAAGAAATATGACTCTGAATTCAACATGCTACTTGTGCCCATTATGAAATTTCTTTCTCTCCACTCCCCCGCTACCTCCTGGCAGCCTTAGGAGCTACCTGAAAACCCCCACAGGGTTTCCTTAGCCCTTCAGGGCTGTTTGGTGTGGCTGGTTCTTTCGGAAAATCAGAAGCACAAAGGTGAGGTCATCCCCCACCGCGACTGGATTCTGTTGTTTCCCAGTGTCAGATTTAGCCCATAGTTTCGATTCCTTTGACGACATATTTCCTCACAGAGTTTACAATCATAACGAACATTTGTGGCCGTGATAATCGATCGTATTCCTGTTTGGAGAATTCCTGCAGTTCCTCCATAGTGCTTACTACCCTTCAGAGCTTTGAACTCTTAGCTGCAGTCTTTTGTTGTGATATCACAGTTGTAGAAAAATGGTTAGATATTATAAAATTCTTAAGCTGACCGATGGCCCACATAGCTTACGGGTCATGTTATCATGCAATGAGGAAGCAGGATTTCATGAAGGGAAATTTCATGAAGGATTTCATTTGGTATTGTAAACGGCCTCAATTAGTATTATGTCCAAAGCGTGTCCACTGGATAAGCCTGGTGAAAGGGCAGGAGGGGAAGTGCCAGTCCCAGCATTTACTGGGACTGGGCATTTATGGGCATGGCTCCTCAAGAGTGGTGATTTTCTAGACCTAAAACGTAACGTGAAAGGAGCTTAGCGAAGCAAAAGATACTTAGAGTGCCCAGCCTGACAGTCACCCAAATCCTCCAGCTGGCTCTCTCAGCCCCCACTTGTGAACTGTATGCACTCAGAAATAGGATGGGGGGGCTGAATCTTGCCAAAAGGAAAGTAGAACCTACATGCAAGTTTATTGCCACCAAGTCAAAGCCTATTACCTTATTATTAAGTTCACAGCCACTGGATTAAGGCAGAGCCCAGCTGCACAACATGCATTGTGACTGAACACACCTATCTTTGACTCACCACATCTCTCAGTCACAGCTTACGGCAGTCACTGATCCTTCTCCTACCTAAAGCTTTTGCTAGTGTCCTGGTTGTACTTTCTTTGGCCAAAACGCCACATGCACATTTCGTATATCTGCTTCCCATTCAACTTCCTGTGGTGGATAGTTAGGTCTATCATGCTAGATTTCTACATACCTTGAACAGGGAGTCTTCCAGTCCCTTGGGAGAAGAGAAATGCTGATTTTTCCAATGTTCCAAAGTAAAATTTGCACGAGGGAGGCAAGCTGACTGTCAACGAACGCCTTCAGGCTCCTTAACAGTGCTCACCGCACTTGCTGCTGCAGTCCTCGAAAGAGAGAACAGAGGTTGCTACTTATAAAACAGGCCTAAAACTTGATACAGAATAACTCACTGAAAAAAGGGGAGGAGACTGAAACTCCTCCTTCATTCTCTTGCTTTCCAGTCATACTTACTCAGCATATTTTTCTCCTTGTTCTTGTATTCTTTATCAGTCGTCCCCTTCCTTAAAGAGAGAGGCACAGATTTGGAGCAGAAAATATATGCCGCTTGACTTGTCACGACTCTCTTATGCTTAGCTGTTGTATTTTGTGATTGCTAAGGTCTTAAATAACACCACATTCTTTGTTTAAATGCCTTTTCAAACTAATAAAACTAACCTTGATTTGCCTTCACTTAAAATCAAGGTTAATTTTTGCATGTTGAGATAATAAAGGTTATCCAAGTAAAATCAACAATTACTATTTGAAGTGGTGGTAGCAGCAAATACTGGTAGAACAGCATTTTTTTTTTACAGCGCATTGTGTCACTACTTATCTTATGGCTCTTATTTCCTTAATTAAACAAGGAACACATTTATTTCATGGTCATGTTGTATAATTAAGATAAAGTTGTTATGGTTCGAGTGTCCATATGAAGAGATGTTCACATTATTTGCTGAACTCTGGAAGGTTTGTATGATACATAATTTTCAAAGGAAGCTGCCATTTTCCAAAAATAAATATATCATCTAAACAGCAGATGACCTCACAATGGCATCCATAGGAATTTGTTTCTTGTGTAAATGTGAGGTATTTGTTGGGCATAATCATGAGTCAATCATTAAAATAGTCTTTGGGTATTCCAAATTATCTTTAAAAAAGTCTCCAAATTGGATCAAGATTCAGCATTCTAATGCATGTATGAGCAAGAAAGTATAGACAAATTGTTAGCGCTTAAAATTAAAGAATGAGAAATTCCTTTTAAATAATGAAGAAATATTTAGTAATGAAGTAAATTCTGCCTTTAAGCAGGATGTGTAGTTAAATTTTGACCAAGAAGACATGCCAGGAGCCAACTAGGGATTAGAGAGATAGGAAAGGCAAAAGACCTTTGCTATTTTCAGGAAAACCTCAGGTAGAAATTTAACTTTTACGACGGGAGAAGAGAAAAAAAACATGTAGCATTTATGATGCAGGTGAGTCGGGCTGCACGTGTAAAAAGTTTAGCCGATCAGAGTGTATTTCGTAAAAGACAGAAGGGTATAAGTTTTAGGAAAGGATGTGTGTTCGGTAGCAACTCGTGATGATCGGAATTGATCAGATAGTGTAATTGAAATTGTTAGTGTAATCTTGACTGTCTTAATTAAACTGTCTTCTTACTTGACTTGAGGTTCTCTGAGTTTCATTGGTTCCATAGATCAGGCTTCAGGTATTCTGTGGCAACAAGATGACAGAGAAATGGCCAGGGGGGAGGGTACCTTCTTACATTAAAAAAGTTACAAAGTATTCAGATTCTATCATGTATTATGAAAGTTGTTGGTCTTTAGATAATATATCTGGATAAATATTTTTCATTTTAATTTTGAACAATTAGGCAATTTGCTGAGGTACTTCATATTGATGACAATTCTGACCCTTTCATGTACTTGGATACAGTGATATTTTGAAAGAGGATGGCAGGTACGTATCTTCATTTCTTAGTGATTTGTATATTTTTCTGTGAGCAGACAGTGTTTCCACACAAACAAGTATTTATGTAATATCAGTGTAAAGTGATGATGGCTGTGTATTGTACTTGCGTGTTAAAATTTCTATGCAGCCCCTAACATGCAGATATGCATTTTTAATTAATATGAATGTTTTTGTGTGCCTTTTCTCATTGACGTGTGATGGAGACTACCCTAAGAGGTGGGAGGTGTTGGTGTCCACCCGCAATGCCACGGTCTCCTTAGAATTTGGTAGAATTATAGCTCAAAGGAGGCCTGCAAGAGGAGGGTAACAGCGGGATCTTTTCGCCTGTGCATACCAGTGTTAACTGTAGAGAGGACTCCGATTAAAAGTTGAACAAAATATTTTGTTTGAATTGACAAGCGTAGGAGAAATCAGGCACAACTATACAAGGCTGTTGGAAGGTGAGGCGAGAAAGGTTGGATAGAGAGAGACTGGGTAGAAAAGGTGATAGTTACCAGCCTCCAAGAGGGAGATTGCAACAGAGGAACTCAGACATCGCCTGAGGGTAGTGTGGAGGAGCAGCAGTCTGGGATACTGCATATTAAAATTGGCTGGGGTTGAAGCTGGGGTTTCATACCCTGTTTCACACCCTGAAATGGCTTTCCCTCGGGACTGACAAAGGGGTCCAGAATGGGCTGATTGCTTAACTGCGAAGTGTCAAAACGTTGATGGGACTCGTAACAATCTCTTGGTTGTTTTGTCAGGTAGGGTGTATAGGGAAGATCTCCATAGGGTAAGAGCGAGGGATGGTCTCTGATTGCTCGCCAAGAGATTAGCGCAAACCCATCAGACTCAACATTCAAACCTATCGTGTTCTCCGGTCATTAAGAAGTTCAATTTATGAAAAGCATATATTTCATAGGAGGGTTTGTAGGGTATGGTAACAAGAGGAATCTCTCTGAATGTTTCCCTTTTCTCTTGTTAATTCTTCAATGAGATGCAGGGTTTCTTGAGATAAAGTTACATGTAATCACTGTAGCTTAGTACTGGTAAAACTAATCATGTGCTATTACATGGAAATTAATTTTAACCATAAGTTGGAAGACACGAGCTGCAAAACAGATACATGAGCTGCAAAATTCTTAAGTCTTCTACTCTCTTCTTTCATAAAAAGCTTTGCCTTTTATTGTCAGCAAATACAACTGCTACTTGTTTTCTCTTCTGAAAGATTTCCAGAGTTTGAAATACTTCCCCCATAAAGTCACTGCATCAATGTCAGGCATCCCAAATGCACTTGCAGTGTTAATACAGAATTAAGGCAGAAGTAGTCTTCACTACATATTAACATGTATAAAATTAAAACAGTGGTAATCATACATTTCTCAGAATTAGACTGTAAAAATGCTTGTTAGTATGCTTCAAGTGCTATAGTTAACCATTACCTTTTATTTATAGTAAACAATGTAATTCTTCATTATTGCAGAAAAGATCTAAAGTTTGTCAGTGAAGTTGAGGAAGAAATGAAAACCCTCACAGAAGAAGTCAATAAAGTGAGTAAGAGGGTTTGCTTCCAGAAATACGAATTCAAAGAGATGTGCGTGAATTCTAATCATGTTCAACAGAACATTGATTTTTCTAAGATTTTAGGGGGGGGATTTTAATGATTTTTTATCCTGTTAATAAAAACGTGATAAAAATAGTCTGAAGTTATGACTATCCGGTAGTTATGACTTGCCTGTAAGGGTTAAAAGTTAATTGTTTTGAGCGAAAGAAGTGATGCCTATTCATGTGTGATCATTTCTGGTCGACCTACATTGGTTACATTAAAAACATGGGAAAATACATACCTTAGTCTCCCAAACCCTTCGTAAAGGTAACATTTCTGTCTAATCTAGAGCAAGCATACAAAGAAGAGCCACTGTTTCCCACCCAGGAACAGAGAACACCGCCGAATCATCCATGAGCTTTCTCAAGTTTACGGCATCGAGAGTGTGAGCTATGACTACGAACCGAAGCGCAATGTTGTTATCAGTGCATTGAAGTGTGTTGTTCCATTTTCTTGTTATAAGCGGCAAAATAATCACCATACTAAATGCTGGAGTATTTGTATTTACCATATTTCAACCAGCTTGATTTTTACATTTACAGTGTTCAAACATTGTACTTCTGATTTGTGTGTCCGATATTTTGCTACAGCATTTTGTGCTGAGGAGAGAAATGTATTCTTGCGAGCACTTTGATTGAAAATGTTGGCCATTTGATTCTGTTTCCTTTTAATATATTTAAAGATCAATAATTCAAATCAACATCAAGCTACATTTTCGTATAAAAGAAGTCAAGATAAGTAGGCACAAGTTGGTTACGTAACCTCACATGTTCATAGACTCTCAGGTTTGTCTTATTGATAGAACCTCTGTTTCTGTACCTCAGTAGAGTGTGTCCCTGGTATCTGCTAGGGTTTGGTTCCAGGACCCCTCAGGAATACCAAAATTGGTGAATGCACATGTCCTGTTATGTACAATAGCGCAGTAAAATGGTGTCCCTTGTATAAAATGGCAAAATCAAAGTTTGAGCTTTGGAGGGCAAGTTGAGAGGGTAAGCAAAGTTTCTGACAGCGAACAACATTATTTCTGACATGGAAGGCATCAGGATTAGCTCCCAGTTTCTCTGTTTGTATACAACCATACAACCATGTTATACACCAACATGGTATAAGCTTAATTTGGTCTTAGACCACAGGTTTTTCTAAAATTATTAAATAAATTGGTAGAATTGGTCCAACATCTGTGGTTTCATTAGTTTGGAATTCTGCTTATTTTTCTTCCATTACCAAGAGCACAGGACAACCAGTTTTGTTCCACTGTACCAAGAGTGCCAGGAGTGGGCAACTTTGGAAGGCTAGAGGACTGCAGGAGATGTTGGACAACCGTGCCCCCTCAACCATACTGGTGCCTGCAAAATAAATCAAATCGACCTTCCCCAAATGCTTTCTAGGGAACGTGGGAACATTGTCACTGTATTTTAGGGCCTTTCTGGTCCATTGTAGGCCCAAGAAAGGCCTTTTTTGACATCAGGAAGGGAGTGCAAGTCGCTTCATCTCGACTTCTTGTTTCACAAGAGGTCGTTCCTGGACCTAAATTGGCCCAGCCCCTCCCGCAAACATGGTGAAATTGTCGTCCGTACCCTCTGGAGGGCATTTGGTGGGCATTTTGGAACAGAAAAATTAAAAAAAACATTGACCCCTGTGTGCCACAAAAATGGTATCGGAGGATGCATGCTGTCTTTTGACTGCACTATCCATTCCTGCTCTATATGCTTGGCTTTTAATCAGTATGTTTTGTTGTTGTTGTTGTTGTTGTCATCATTATTATTATTATTACTGTTGTTGCTAAAATCATTATTATTGTTTGGCAGTTCGACTTCAGTATAACGCAACAGCAAAGGGATGAGAGAAAATTCGAAATGAATGACCTGCCGTGTTGAAAATCATTACCACATTGCACCAAAGGAGATCACCTTTATCCCTGATAAATATATTAGTTTACAGCCTATCAACTAACTTTGCAAGAGATAATAAGGTACATCTTGGAAGAATAAGGAACGTAGATTTGAATGATAGGAAAACTAGTATGTATGTTAGTGTCTAATTTTTATTTACCCCGCAATAGCTGCCACTATTCCCAAAATGCAGTATCAAAGTTTATGTAAATGCTAAGGTAGAAGATGATAGCATGCAGGAAGATATTCATTGTTCTGACTGATCAAAGTCAGTAGAATTACTAAAGGGATTACTGTCCCTTCCGCAATTTGCCACCAGTCAGCAAATGGTATAGAGGGTAAATCTAGTACTAATCCTTTTTCCCTTCGAGTACCTCAGGATAAATATTTTAAAAAATTAAAATGAAGAAAGGTTAACGGTGGAGCACAAAAGTGAGAACTAGGTAGGAGAGGAAAAAAACCCCAAAGTTTAAGAATGTCCTTTTATTAATTTTAATAAACTCGTTATGTTAATCTTAAAGGTAAAACAAAATTATATTTATTGTAGCATGTATTTTTGAGACCTGGAGCCCAGTTAATCCGATACATTCCTGCACAAAATATTTTTCCCCTGTTAAGCCTTTGGTTTTAAACCTCACTCAGTGCTGGCTATGAACTGAGTTGAAACAAATGCTCAGATCCCATAGTAAATGTCGGGCATTTACACAGCGTGAATTGTGTGCGTATGTATAAAGTGCCATTTTGACTGATCAAAGTTTGTGAATAAATATTATGTTTGAATTGAAATTGCCAAAGAAACTGCAGAAGGAGGAGGGGTATGTAAGAGGCTGAGGAAGAATGGGGAAAAAAAGGAAAAGAGATCCGAGTGGACATCCATGTCACCACATCAAGCAGGCAGCTCTTGTGGATGCTCCAAAGTGTGTTCTTGTGACCCAGAATCAGATGCGTGGAAGCTCAAAGTGGTCTGGCTGCTTCAAATGTTCCTTGGTGGGTTCCTAACCAGCTACAGAAACTTGCTGTTCCAGATTCAACACACCCCAACCAGTTAAGTCAGCACCACCTGACCCCTCTCGTTCGACCAACATCGAAAAGTCTAAACCAGGAGTTTCTCAACCTTTTTCTCCCTGTGACCCTCTTTGCATCTGCATGCGGCTGTTGCACACACCCGCCATGTCCTATCCTACACATCTCTCCCCCTGTCTTTCTCACAGGCCCCTCGTGCCACGGGCACTCTCTGTCTTAATGCTGAGTTCTCATGGTCTCCAAGGGGCGTGTGCCTGCTGAGCCACTGGGAGAACACTTGGAGAAGCTGAGTGGGGAAAAAAGCATTAAAAAGGGAAGGGAAGCCAAGCGTGTCGGTCTCTCATGAAAGCTGACACTCAAGCCGTATCCCATGGGCCTTTAAGGATCCTGTGAGGATTTGACCCAGTATCTCTTTTGCCTACAAACAAGTTGCAATGTGAGATTGGAAGCAATTTAAACAATCACACCTCAATGGTGTGATTAAGGAAAAGAGCGTTTGCTATTAATAACAAGAGCAGCAGCACTGAACTACCATGGCTCTTTCAAAGACCAGATTTGTTACTGCCCTCTTGAATTCATGGTCAAAATAGCTTTGGTAAAGTGAGAATTTTTTTAGCAGAAGGTGTCTTATGAGATATCTGCTAGTTCATACGAGCATCCATGTCCCGTTTGTCTTCAAGTGGTTTCCAACTTACGGGGAAGCTATCATGGGATTCTGGGGCTGAGAATGTGTGACACATCCAGGGTTACCCAGTGAGTCTCCACGGCCAAGCAGCGGATCCAACTGTGGTCTCCAGGGTTGGAGTCCGATGCTCAAACTGCTATACCACATTGGCTCTCTGGCATTCACTAACTGATGCTAATTTAAGCAACAATATTCTGCATTGTTCTGTCCTTAGTCCTTAGTCTAAGACCTTGGTTCATGCTTTGGTCATTTCGTGTCTTGATTATTGTAGCCTTCTTTTCACTGGGCTTAGTCACCTTAGTCGTCTGGTTTCCATTCAACATTCTGCTCCTAAGATTGTCTTGTTTGGCCTGTTGTTTTGATCAAGTTGCCCACTTTTGATATTTCTTCGTTGATTTACCATTCTTTTTAGGATTCGGTATAAGTTTCTTGTTTTAACATTGAAAAACCAACCTAGCTCCCCACCCCATCTTTCAGCCCTGATTTCTTTTTACCAGCCTGCTTGAGATCTGCGTGACAGCAAGTCTAAGCTTCTCACCCAACCAAGAGTTTTCCTTCCTTGCCCTGGCTTCTCTCTTTCTCCCTTGCTGCTCCATACTTTTGGAATTGCCTCCCTGAACATGTGTGGACTGCTCCTTCCCTCGTTATTTTTACATCTCCATTAAGAACCTTCTCATTTTCAAAAGCTTTTTGAGTTTTAGTTTAATATTGTTTTATATTCTCATATAGTTTGATTACATTTACTTGTCAGTTTGCTTTCTGTTCTATTTTTTTGTATTTTATCTGGATAATTTGTTTTACAATGGTATAGTATAGTTTTATTATCCCTTCCTTCCTTCTGTGTCTGTGCATATACATCTCTATATATATGCAAATATATCATAGACTGTAGGCCTCTGGCAGGACGCATTGTTTTGGTTATCTTACTTTTTTTTAATCCGATTTACTTTAACCTTTGAGTAAATCTCTCAATTTATTTAGGTAGTTTCAAGTTCATACACCCCTTACTTTTGTGCCACCGAGCCTAATGAATAGTTCTGATCCCTTGCGTACCTTTGTCATGTTCTGTTGGTTCCCCTGACTTAGGGTATTGTCTAACTCTGCACTTCTGTTTTCTCTTGATGGCAGGATTTCCAGACTAGGTCATTCAGGCACCAATGAGTTTGTTGCAACTGTCTGATTGTTTTGACAAATTGATAATGATGAAGTGGAGGACATGATGGAGAGGACAGCAGTACTGTTCAGTGTAAATTTGATTGTCAGAGTAAGGATCTTGATGCAATATTTAAATTGTTCTAAACTTTCTGTGCTGTTTAGACAAAAATAAGAATGTCAGTGGGCTTTTTTGGGCTGTCCTGTTTTAAGATTTCCCATGAACAGATTTGCAAAGAAGGAGACATTGGTACACTCGCTGCTTCATTATAAAGCCATGGGTAGTGTTTCCTGGAGAATGTAAATTTATTACAAGTGGGAACCAATTTTGCTAAAGTGGCGGGGGGGGGGAATCACTTGAAATTCTGTTATGAGTGTATTCATAACAACATATGTGCATAATTCCATGCTTACATTAATTACATCCACATGCAATACAGAACTGATGAAATCCTAATGTTAGGATAAAATATTCACAAGCAGTATTTCATCATGATCTCACTGTATCCTTTGTCTTGTAAAATTAGCACATTATACAATCTGTTCAGCTAAGAAAACAAGATATACCTAAAGCCATACAACAAGCACAAAGGAGGTACCATAATATTAAGCCCCATTCCATTCACAGATCCCATCTTAAAATGACAATTATTTTAATGAAGCACATTGTCACTCCAGTTTTAAAATCAACATCTGTTTTGTCTCCAGATGTGTTGTGTATTTCACACATTTACATTAATTTTCTCAACGAGCTGTGAAATGTACTTTTCTCAGTCTCCAGTCTAAGCTATGGGAAAATAGTACTGCTGAACATCTCCCATATCTCTAACGGCTTTTATCTCCCTATCTCCCATTATGATGAATCATACGTTTACTACGTTTACAGTTGGCAAATGCTTTTAGGGTGCCGAAGCTGCTTTTTTCCACTGACATAAGCTGGCATTAACGGCAAAAGGAAATAGTTCAAATCATGGTGAACTCTGCTAGAGCAGGAATAGGCAACTTATAGCCTTCCAAAAATTACTGGGCTCTAACTCCCTTCAACCTTCATTATTGACTGTGTGGTTTAGGTTTGATAGAAGCTGCAGTCCAGCATCTGGAGGGTCCCAACGTTCTCTACAAGCTAGAAGTTTATAAAAATCCAAACTAGGAAATAGGCTTTAACTTTCTGCTTGTACAGAATACATCCAACCATGGTTTTGGAAAATTCCAAAGACGTGTTCTTACATTCAAACCTGCTTTCAAACAGGTAATAATAAACCTTGGGTATCTAAGTAATAAACATGCTAAAAAATAAAACTGTATTTTATAAAGAATTAAAAAGAGAAAGCTGAAAACAAAAGTTATTTTTTAGTGTCATACAGCAAGCACTATTTAAGAACAAACTTACTGCTAGGAATAGGTGATGATGATGAAGGGGCAGGCAAGATGCGTTTGATCTTGGGCTAATTTAAAGGTGCTGGAAGCAGCACAGCCTATTCCGAGGCCACTGGGGCCATTACCTAGGACCAGGCAGGGAATCAAGCTCAACCTGAAACTTGATCCTTGGGACAGAGAAGAGTAAGCACTGAGGTTGCTGGTGGTACAGGAAGCTGAATAGAGCACAGTCTCATAGAAGAACATGTTACTACCACCAGCAGCTGGGTCTCTCTAGCTATGCATATCTATGTCTATGAGAAAGAGAAGGTGTTGATCTTGAGCTTGGGCCTAGGCAATGGGAAAATGTTGTGATGTGAGATATGCTCAGGACTGTAGTTTTTCATTAAGGAAAATTGAGAAGTGCATCTTGAGAAGTAAATTATTACTGGTTATTGACATTATGATATTACGGACTGTTAGATATATCTGTTCAGCCAATTAAGCATGTCCTGCCTTGCTTCTTCAATGAAAGGCTTGTCTTTAGGGTTAATGTCTTCTCTTTTGCGATGTACAAAACCATGGGTTTGTCCTGGATAAATTTTCACTTCAAACACGGTTTTGCATTGTTGTTTTAGCTTCTCCTCTAGTGCAGCAACCTACAACAGAAAATATGTTCTTATACAGGTTCTGAATTACTATCATCCTGTGGTTGATAGGACTTGTCCCCTCTCGTCCCAAGGAAGGTTATGAATAGTTAATGAAAAGACTCATTCCCAGTTCAAAGGATTATGCGTGTGTCTCTACTGTACTAGGAGTCCATCTTTTCTACCTTCTGCTCCATGGCCTAAATCCAGTTGTTTGTCCCAGCTAGTGTAGACCCATTGAATCAATGGAAGGATGGTAAATCAACAATTAAATTTATTCAGTGCATCTGCTCTAGTTGAGACTAACCGTTGACTTTCAGCCGATATTCCTCATTTGCACTTCGGCAAGAAAATCAAGCATCACTACTATTTTGCATAGGATTAATGCTTTACCTTGTTTCAGGAATGGGGAAGGATGCACAATTTTGCATTAATCATGAGGGCTAGAAATTGAGTCTGTTTTTACATGTCTAGCCAAAGATGCAATGACTTAGGGAAGAAAATTCTGGCACATATGACTCAAGATTTGATACCTTTCCTGAAACAAATGGCAAAGCAATCACTTCAAGCTATGCCCAGCTCTGTGCAGCCCATAGGACAAGAAGTCAATTCACTCTGTTGACTTCTTTATTTCTTTCATTATTATTTTTTGTTTTGTTACTGTGTACAGTTTAAAAAAAGGATTTGCAAAAAAATATACCGTAAGTGCAAATCCTGGTCATATTTTGAGACATGAATGAACATAGTAAGACCTAGTTTATCTTATCCCCAGAAATAGTTGTCGTACATTATAACTATTTTCTTGCCACGTGCATAGGAGCACTTCCTTCTCATTAAGCTAATTCTCATAGGTTTAATACCCCAAACCTAATGCAGACAACTTCAAGTAGGTGTTATTCCGCTGGGAAACCCTGTCCCGGGTTCTACAACTTTGATATTAAATATGATTCCATGTGCCTGAGAGGTCGCCTGGATGAGCACATAGGCAGCAACGGTCGAACGATTGAAAACCAGGTCGTATAGGTATATAGTGCCGTCTTGTGGTATCAAGATCTTACTACACTAAGAATTTGAGCAATTTAATTAAGAACTGAGAATAATAAAAACCCATTGGTAGAATGTAAATATATTAAATAGTTTAAAACATTTAAACATTTAAATATTTAATATTTAATGCTTACCTCTTTAATATTTAAAAAGTAAGGGTAGGCTGCTTTATTTGTTTAAATTTACTATTAATAAATTTATTATTAATAAATTCAGAAAGGGTAGAAATATAAAATAAGGTAGACAATATAGTATATTTACACTGGCATAAAACTGAAGGGTAATATATTTTACATTTGATTTAAAGCTAAACTAATTAACTATTCAACCTTGATTCGAATTAAAATTATATAGTAAATTTTAGCATAGAGCTGTTAGCATATAATTTATTAAAGACAACTGAAGTTTATTTGATGAAGTGAAATAAGTTGAAGAAGAGAAGGTACTGTAAGAGATAAAACAAAAGGAAGATGGCAGCAGGAAGAAGGAGAGTGGTTCAAACTCAAATACAGACGCTATCTCAGAGAAGATATTCAGGAGAAGTGGAACCATATCAAATGTTATTGGATGAAGTCAAAAAGATACGAACAGACATGTGTGCAGAAATGAAAGACCTCTCCTCAGAAGTTAAGAAAGAAGTAAGAGAAATAAAGAAGGAGATGGAACATTTTGCACAGAGATTAGAAACTGTGACAAAAGATGTAAAAAATATGACTAGGACTGTAGAAGAAGTACAAGAAAAAACGAGAAATCTGGAAAAAAGAACCGGAGATTTAAAAGGTATGGTAGAACAAACAGAAACAAAAAATACACTCTCAGAATGGAAATATCGAGAAACATGTATAAAGATAAGAGGACTCAAGGAAATGGAGAAGGAAGATCTCTATAACAGATTGATCCCAGCACTGGCTAGATTTTTAGACTGGCCATCAGAACAAATGGGTGTGGAAATAGATCAGATTTTCAGGATAAACTCGTTAATCGCGCAGAAAAGGAAAGTTCCTAAGAGACATAGTGGTATACTTTGTATGGGAAAGAATGAAGGAGATGGTTATCCAGCAGAGCTATACAAACAAATTGATTATCAATGGAATGGTATTGAAAATATTTAAAGATGTTCCATCTCAAGTACTGAAGAAAAGAAAAGACTATTCATTTTTAATACAAGAACTTAAGAAAAAGGACATAGCATATAGATGGGCGAAGTTGGAAGGTGTGATATTGACATATAATCAAAGGAGACATGTAATAAACATGATAAGTAAGGCGGAAGACTTTCTGAAAAGGCTTAAAGAAGAAAGTAGGAAGAAACAGGAGAAAGAGCAGAAGATGGAAGAGAGAAAAGAAGAAGGGAAAGAGAGAAGAACAAATAAAGATCGGAAAAAAGATAATGGAAAACAGTATAAGATGACCACGGCAGAAGTAGAAGAACACCCAAAAGAATGAGACCAACCGGACATACAAGAAGAACAGGAATTAGAAAAGCACGGTCAAGAACAAGAGGACATCGAACAGGAAGAGACAGGAGAAGATATTTCATTGGAAGGAGAGACTGCATAAGAAAAAGAAGGCATAAATAGAATGAGGATAAAAATATTATCTTGGAATATAAGAGGAATAAATTCAATAATTAAAAAGAAAAGAATCTTCCATTATTTAGAAAAACAAAAATGTGACATTTACTGTATACAAGAAACACATATAATTAGAACAGAGAAAATGTTTTTAGAAAACCCCAAATTAGGAAACGTATCTGTAACCAGTATAGAAAGGAAAAAACGAGGAGTTGCAATATATGTGAAGTCAAAATATGCTGCTAAAGAAGTGCTAAATGATGATCAAGGGAGATGTATAGGAGTAGAAGTGGGAATATTAAATACAAAGATATTATTGATAGGGATATATGGCCCACTCGAAAATAAAAATAAATTCTATGAAAGATTATAAGAAAAAATTAGAGATATTGAATGTCAAGATATAATAATTATGGGAGATTGGAATGGGGTTATACATCCAGAATTAGATAGATCAAAGATAAAAAGACAAACGAGAAATAAGGGGAAATTACCGAAAAGTTTCTTTGATATGACAGAAGATCTGATATTAGTAGATGTTTGGAGAAGTTTATATGGGATACAAAAAGAATTCACATATTTTTCTGAGGTGTTTAGAACATGGTCGAGAATAGACATGATTTGGAACTCCAAAACAATAACTAAATACTTTAAAAAGATGGAAACGTTACCTAGGAGTGTGTCAGATCATAGCCCTCTTGTATTAACTTTGGAAGACAGGAAGCAAGAATTTAGATGGAGGTTAAATGAGAATCTATTGAAAGATGAGAAAATACTAGAAAAAAGTAAAGAAACCTTAGAAAGGTATTTTAAAGAAAATAAAAAAAAAGGGGGTTCCTATAGGAATGGTATGGGAGGCCGGAAAAGCAGTTATGTGCAGCTTCCTAATACAGCAAGAGATAAGAATGAAAAAAGAGAAGATTGAAAGAACAAAAGTTATTAAATGAAATAAAACAATTAGAAACTAAACTGAAAATTTCACCACAAGATAGTAAGATTATTGATGAAATAAACGTGCTTCAAAAACAAATTTCATTGCAAGATACTCAAGAAATAGAAAGAAAATTGAAATTTGCAAAACAAAATTTTTTTTCTATGCTAATAAAACAAATAAATGGTTAGCACACAAAATTAGAAAAGAGAGAGAGAAATGCTTGATATCACAAACAAAAGAAAATAAGAAAATCTTGGTAAAACAAGAGGATATAAAGAAGGCCTTTGAGAAATATTATAGAAATTTATTTGCAGATCCCAAATTTAATCATCCGAGGAGTGACAAAACAATATTTAAATGAAGGAGAGATCCCTAAAATTACGGATGAACAGAGAGAAGAATTAAATAATGTAATAACTAAAGAAGACATTCTGCAAAAAGGAAGCAAAAAACAGGAAAAGCACCTGGCCCTGACGGTTTCTCAGCCTGATATTATAAAGTATTTTGGGAGCAATTAATAAATCCATTATATGAGATAATAAATGAGGTAAATAAGGAGACACGACCACCTTCATGGGGACATGGAAATATTACTGTGATACCAAAGGAAGGGAAAGATCCCAAGGAATTAGGAAATTATAGACCTATTGCACTTTTGAATGTTGATTATAAAATATTTGCGACAATATTGGCAGAAAGATTAAAAAAAGTTTTACAAGTAAAAATACCTACAGATCAAAATGGATTTTTACCAGGTAGGGCATTAAAAGGTAATATAAGGACAGTGCTAAATATAATAGAATATTATCACAAACATAATGAAAAGAAAATGGCTCTCTGTTTTCTGGATGCTGAAAAAGCCTTCGATAGAGTTAATTGGAGTTTCTTAGAAGAGACAATAAAGGCTATAAATCTGGGAGAGAAATATGTAGAATGGATAAGAGAAATTTAGAAAGATCAAAGAGCCCAAATAGTAATAAATGGAGAAAAGACACAGGATATAATGATAAAAAGGGGAGTTAGGCAGGGATGCCCTCTGTCACCACTTTTATTTATATTAATATTAGAAATAGTTAATAATCGGATTAGAAGAGAAAATAGAATACAAGGGGTTAAAATCCGAAATCAGGAATATAAACTAAATGCATATGCCGACGATCTTGTGATTATTTTAAAGGATCCAATAAGAAGCATAGAAGTATTAATGGCTATTCTAACAAATTTCGGAGTATTATCTGGTTACAAAGTAAACAAAGAGATAACAAAAATAATTATAAAAAATATACGAGAACAAGAAGAACAAGAATTAATACGATTAACTGGTTTTACAATAGTGAAAAAAGTAAGGTATCTAGGTATTATCATTACAAAAAATAATGTAGATTTATTTGATAATAATTATAAGAAAGTATGGAAAGTGAAATAAGGGAGGATCTCAAAAGATGGAAGAAATTAGAATTATCTTTATTAGGTAGAATATCGGTAATTAAAGTGAATATACTGCCCAAAATAAACTTCTTATTTCAAAATCTACCAATAATGAGGAAAGAAAAACCTTTTATAGAATGGAATAGTGAGTTGGTGAAATTTATATGGAAAGGGAAGAGACCAAGAATAAAAACGATAGTTTTAGAAGATACAAAAGAAAGAGGAGGAATGGGTCTGCCAAATTTAAAGTTATGTTATCATGCGAATAGTTTAGAATGGATAAGAGAATGGATAACATTGAAGAATAAAAGATTGTTGAACTTAGAAGGAGAAGAACTATATTTTGGGTGGCATGCTTATATTTGGTATGGGAAATCATCAATTGTTAAAAATTTTAAAAATCATCTTTTAAGAAACGCCCTTATAACAACGTGGTTAAAATACAAAAGACAGTTATATTTAAAAATCGCATTATGGGTATCAGTACATGAGGTTTTTTATAATAGAGAAAAACCAAAGACAGAGGCATGGATTACATATAAAGATATACTCAAAAGGCAAGGGGATATTCTAAATTGAAAAACGAATTGAAGATAGATGGATGGGATACACATTGGTTGTTAATTAGACAGATATGGGAGAGATACAAAAAATAATGAAAAAGAAGGATTTGAAATTAAGGAAAATGAATTTGAGAAGGTGTTAAAGTCAGGAGCAGAACACAAGGTAAGTCAGATATATAAAATTTTATTGTTGCAACAAAATGAGCAAGAATCAGTCAAAAAAACAATGGTAAAATGGGCACAAAACATAAATCATATAATAACAATGAACCAATGGGAAAACTCTTGGATGACTACATGGAAATTGATAATACCAGTTAGTTTAAGGGAGAACTATTACAAGATGCTACACAGATGGTATATAACACCAGTGCAAATTGCAAGGATGCAAAAAAATTTAAATGATACGTGTTGGAAATGCGAGCAAAGAGGTACTTTTTACCATATATGGTGGAGATGTAAACAAGCGAGGAGATTCTGGGAAGTACTACATAGTAAAATACAAGAAATGTTAAAAATAAAGTTTACTGTAACACCACAAATTTATTTGCTCAACATGATAGATAAGTTAAGAATAAATAAATTGCAAAAGAAAATAGTTTGCCCAGGTATGGAAAGGGAAAACATCACCAAGAGTAGAAGATTGGCTAATAAAATTGTATGATATGGCAGAAGCAGATATTGTAATAGAGTCTTTAAAGGATAATAAGAAAAAGAAATCAATAGAAGAATGGAAAATGGTACTCCCGCTGTGGAAAGCTTGTTGGGGTGAGAAGGCAACTATCTTTTTAGGGTAAAAATAAGAATAGCATCTAAATGTATAAGAAATGTTATGAAATTTGTGTCTGGAGGATATAGAATCATTCAAAAATGTTAATTTAAAAGTAAAAGGGTTAAGGAAGTTAAAAGAGGGAATAAGAAGGTGTAATAATTTTTGAAATCTATATTGGTTTGATGAAGGAAAGATATAGATAATGTAGCATTGATACCCTGAGTTTCGGTAAGGGGGGGGGGGATTTAAGGGAATTTATGTTTAGTTTTTTAGAATATATGTTTAGTATGCAGTGTATATGTTGATGTATAAGTTGATAGATTTAGTATATTTAGGCAATAGGAGATAGGGATAATAGAAGATTAAAAAATTTTTGTTTAGGTGTTGTATTGTTTATGTAGTTTATGTGTTTTATATTTTGTATGTTTTACAAACATATGTTTTATGTTGTATATGTATTGTATACAGAATGATTAATAAAATGTAAAAAAAAATTAAAAAAAAATGAAAACCAGGTCAGGCCAGTAAAATCCCCAGTCACGTAGCCCCAGGAGACTTCAAGCTGTGCAAACCCACAGTAAACAAAGGCTCCTCAGCCCCTGAGAAGCCGACTTGAGGGGATTAGCGTCTTTGCCCCAAGTTGAGCAAAATCCTGTCAGGCGAGGACCATTTACATGAAGTCACACCACAACCCAATGGAGCCGAAGATCCTGAGACTTTGGCAACACCTTGTAATCTCATCACGCAGAGGAAGTTACCATTGTGGAGCTTCTTTCTCATTGCAACACCCATTGTTCTCCCCAGGAAAGGATTAGCCCTCCAAGTACTTTTCCCCCTACAAATAGTCCCAGTTTTTGAGCGGTTCTTTGGATCACTCCCGGTCATCCCAGCAGACTGTTTCTCCATCCGTTGAGTGATCCCCTCAACCCTCTCCGTGCAGAGCCCCACTTCTCCACTGTTTTTCCCAGACCAAGGGCTTCAGGAAAAGGTGCAGTATTACCCCAGCTACAGCTCCTTCAATATTCCTCTATTCACTTTCCTCTCTTTTGCTTCTTAATAGGTCTTGAGTGAGTGTGTGAGTGAGTGCTTGGTGCGTGAGACTTTCATTTAATAAAATCATTTATTGGACGTTTTCGTCTGGTTTTTGGCCTGGCCTGACCCCATAAAAACTGGGTACAAAGACCCCGCTAGGTTACCCTGCCTCTCGCATTGCTATTGCTCATGCTCTGGCTAGTTTCCATTCCCCATCACGTGGAGCACATTGAGGTGTCCCCCAAGGGACCCTAGAAATCAGGGTAACATAGGAAAGAAGGTCTAGTAGCTGTTCAATTACTTAAGAAACAGACTTAAAATAAACAAAACAGACACAACTATAAAACTGTTCAAGCAGAGCCGATAATGCCATATAGAGGTGTATCCTATGATCTTTAAATAACTGAAGAGATCATTAGCTATATCCCCTAGAGTATCCAAGATGCTTTGGAATTTAAGAAAGAGGGAAACAGTGGTTTCACAGACCTCATTTTCCACAGTTAATTTTCCCAGTCTGGTACATTGTTCTTGCATTACTTGATGTACAATTTGTTAATTCTATTTTTTGAAGCAACTTACTTGGTCAAGAGGAATTACTTCATCGTTCTCTGCAAACATGAAAAATGTGGGGTTCTTCAGGTCACTACTGTCCTCCATAAACCGGATGACTCCTAGAGTACATTTGAGAAAAAAGCTACATTAAAATTAAACACAACACTTACACTGAGTAAATCTTTATGTCTTTGGTTTTCTCTACCTTTTGGTAGTTCCAAAGGTTCAAAAGTAGGGCTTTTATGTAGGAACTACTCATTTTCTATTTCAAGTACATTTCACAGAGACAAGTACTTGAAGAACAGAGTGAATCTATGGAAAGTGGTTTTGATGCTAGCAAGTTTGATATGAAATTTAGAAACAACTTGAGATGACTTTTTAAGTACTATATCAACATAATTTCAGGGGGAAAAATGATAAGACCATTAAGCTAATTGAAGACCAAAAGATTCCTCAACAGACTCAGCAACCTTATTTAAAAAAACAAAGGAAAAATAAATAATAAATAAATAGTCAATAAATAAATCAGAGTTGTAAGATATTTGCTTCAGAGTTGCAGTAAAAGGGGGAATGTATCTCTGCTTTGAATAAAATTGAGGCTGACATCTTGTTGGTAAATTATGATGGTATAAGTTGAACTGATGCCAGTACAATTCACTTTTTTAGTCATTGTATAGGTCGGAATTCTGCTCCAACCACATAGTGACCAAAGTGCCCCCACCAACTGACCTTGTAAGCCAGGCAGCTCTCCCAACACAGCCATTTATAGGTTGTTGGAGAATGAAGAGATCATTGGTGATGCATCCAACTATTTTTTTTTTTAGCTGGATGCACTGCAAGGACGTTGCCTGGAGGGACCTCTCAAGGGCCAGCAAGTTCCATGCGGGTGCCTGTTATTGCTAAAGGAAACTGCTAAAGGAAAATAGCTGAATGCATTCCTGCTGACCCCCTCGCTCTCTGACAACCTGGAAGTGGCCATCCTGGGGGTCCTGCATGGTTTACAAGGTAGGTCTGGGGTGTTAATATCAGAAGACTTAGCTATGGAGACATAACTGTATGAGCTCGCCCAATGCAAAGCCTAAATTTATAGCAATGATCACAAATCAGCTAGAAGGATCTCTTCACATTATCAAGTACAGACTAGGTGATATGTGAACTACTTCTGCTTAAATTATAAGAAACAAAATATGTTGCACCTTAATGGTCCCATTCTTCGACACAAAAGCATGCTTCAGCCTAGAAGGGTCACTTTCCTTCCATCATCTCTCTTTGTGTAACGCATGTAGAGTTATGAATTTGTGTAGACCCTATTTCACCTGACACATACCGTAAATTGATATACCAGTCTTCAATTCAGGATATCTCAACATCAAATGATGAACAGCAGCTCCACCCCAGCAAAATCCAATGACACCTATCTTCTTTGCATTACATTGTTCCTTCAGATACTTCAAGACAACTTCTATTTCCCTGGTGCACAAAATGTAAGCAAATGAAGAAATCGGTTAGAAAGCCATTACTGGGAGCATGTACTTGTACTCTCTTGTAGCATTTACCTGCTACAGGTGAATAGGGAGATGAGATACATAATGGAGCCAGAATGAATGTCAGGCAAATATTTTGTTAAGGAAAGTATAGGTAAATGGGTCACAATGATTAGGAAATTGCTAGAGAGACCTCTGGAGGGTGAGAGCAAGGTATGTAACTCTAGCACTGATGAATAAATAAGTGGTTCATTTAGTCAAGTACACTAGAAATATAAAAAAGAAGAAGTAAGCAGTGGACATGTGAACCAGCAAAGTCATATTAGAAAAATTTTGAACATATTTAGTGAAAATATGGCAAATGTTAACAGCTTAACCCTTCTATATACTGTCCATGCATATATATGAGTCTCACTGTAACTTTTTTAAAGAGCACACAAACTCCTGCAAGGAGTTGTAGTTAGGGAATTTCATGTACCATTTAAAAACAACTGGTACTCAGTTGTCTAGCTTTGCCCTGTTGTTACTGTGGTTGTTGTTAGTACTGGATGATCTCAGAATGTCTCCAGCCAGTGTGAGGCTTAGTTCACAGTGCAACAATGTTACTCTAAAAGGTGGATGTCTCAGGGATCCATTCACAGTTCCAATCGCTCCGTAGAACGGTGGTGAATTATTAGCTCAAAAAGGGAGGCCCGTGAGAGAGGAATAACATTACAGAATCTTTCCACCTTTGTATACCAGTCACCAGTTGGAGACTTAAAAGTATACTTTATTGGGGAAAATCACAAACACACGCAAGATTCAAGCAATCGCACAACCGTACAAGGCTAACCGGAGGAAAGGAAGGAAAAATGGGATAATGAGGAGTTGGGATGAAGTAGGAGATATTTACCTAACCTGAAGAGAAGAGCAAAAAAAGAGATGTGGTTCAGTCTAAGGGTCTGAGTGAGGATAGCAGAAGAATGGGAATCTGAGCAGCAGAGGGATGGCCTACGTCCAGTGTACTACATCCAATGCACTCTTAAATGTCTGGCTTGGAGCCAAGGTTTAAATACCCTTTTTGTGCCCTGAAGGGGAAAGTGTTAATGGCTCTCCAGCAGAACAAACAGTGAGGTCCGGAATGGGCGAATGGCCTTAGCATTAAGTGACAAATCATTGATGAGAATCGTGATAGCATCTTAATGTTTGAACAGGTGAGGAAACGAAGGAGAGTTTTGGCAGAAGAGGGAACAGTTTGATAACAATCAGTTGCTCTACTGAGACAGTTTCATGTCCTATTGTATTTGAATGTTGAGTCGTTGAGGGGATTATCACGAGCTCATTAGCATTGGAGCTTCTTGAGCTATGACCTGGCCATGCCCTTGAGGTCTTACTTGACTTACTTTCACATACGTTCAGCCAGTCGTCTTTGTGTGATTTATATTTCGTGCCAATTAAATAATTTTCATTGCCCATCATGTCATGGAGGGGGGGTATATGGCATGGTACCACCAGTTATGGCATCAGGAGCATCAGGCTACTCATACAATGAATACACTTCACAGGTTTCTCATAGGAAAATGTTCAGAGCCTATTGAGATCTAGGAATGCCACTCCCCCCCCCGCTGTTTTGTACAGCTTGAATGGACCAGGAAGCCCATCAAACTCAAATATCCACAGTGTAGTTAACTTCCATTTGACCTGAACACTTACTTTTTGATATTTTTGGAATCTCGTGTTTTTATCCAATCCTCAAATGTTGATGGGTCATTGGATGGATTCCAAGGTTCTTGTCCTTTATAGAAGTCTGGACAAATTGCTCTGTATAGAAAATAAGTACAAGTTCATATATCCAATATTGATTTTGAAACTACTTAATGTGAGCCTATAATGTAGAAGTATACACAGCTTGCAATTCTCAGCAGTATTCTTTAACAGAAACAGCGTAAGCATGTTTTAAAGGATTAAATAGTCAAAACATTTCTTTTAGTACATATTGGGGAGAAATAACCATGTGCAAAAGTGCAGCGGAAACAATTGCCTTCCAGAATTTGTTGTACTCCAACTTGATCGGTCCCTGCCAGCTCGGCCAGTGATGAGTGATGATGGGAACAATAGTCCATCAACATCTAGAGGACCACCCGATTGATAATAAGCTAGAAGAAGAAGCAGTGTTGCCTATGATAGGTTTAAGCTATTTGCCCTGGTCTAGTAAGTGGTTTGTAGGAACACAGAAGCCTTTGCAAAAGCAATACAGCAATTTTGTCCATAAATCCACGCTAGACTTCGTGACATAAATATATGAAGTAATTTTATTCCCTCTTGTATCAAATAGTGTGAGATGTTCCAGGAATCTCTTGGGAAAACAGCTCAGCCAATACAGATTATGTGGTACACTGTGTTAGCCATGAATAGCTACCCATCTTTGAAAGTCGCTGTGAATTTATGTCCTCAGTAAATTATTATGCATGCTATTAGTTACAGTGAATGCTCTTTTGAATGGAAGTATCTTTGGACTAACCTATTGACTGACTAACTGAAATTAGATGTGAGATTCAACCACTACTACTCATTTCGTCATAGATTTCATTTTACAATACCCTAGAAGCATAAAAATGAGCACAGTGCAACTATATATACCGGATATCTCCTGCAATCTCATACTTGCTAATACCAAACTTTAGACCATTTCATACCTAACACTTTAGAAATAGAAAGTTAGGAGCCATCCCCTAAAATAAAGTCCTGGTTTCTGTCCATTTGAGCATTCTCCCTTATTTTTGTCTCTAAATTAAATACTTTCAAAATATATCCCAGCAAGGTCCTGCAAGTATCCAAGACCTATGGAACATTGTAAGTCCCTGAAATATGGAAATTAAGGTTAGAGATTTTCTTTCATAAAGTGTAATAACTGCCAAAGGAAGGGAAAGGTGACTCATTTCTTTCTTCCATTCTTCAAATCTTCCCTGCTCCCAAGATCTAACTGTACAACCAAGCTCTGGTTACCGGCTGACTGGAAGCAGGAAGAAGTCTTAACTCCATCCAATACTAATGGAAGGGAAGCAAACATTAGCATGACTCCAGTTGCTAGTCCCTACTACAGTGGGCCCATTAAACCAGTGGGAACTTGGTAAGTCAACTCTTGTTTTGTTGGGCTGGAATTCCATTGCTTCCATGGGTCCATACTCTAGTTGGGAATAGCATTTTGTCAGCTTCTTTTACTCTGCCTCTCCATCTCCCTGAATCCATCGTCCATCAGGATATTCAAGATTTTCTCATCCCCCAAACCAGATTAGAAATGACAATGACTGATATCATCCTACCACAGCTTGATGATCTCTGTGTTTTGTTTCATTTAAATTTTAACTCCCATCAGTTGTTTATCCTTCTCCCCACACTGGAAATCTTGTAGGTCACATTATACATCAATCTTATATTATTATTCAGAATAGATAATTCTGCATGGTTGATTCTGTTTCTTTGTGGATAATTTTGCAAAAATAGAAAGCATGCTTTAAGAAATACATTAGGTTGCATTTTACACACAGTGTACGTAATATTTTTAAAAAGTTTCATAAGGTATGACTGAAAAAAAAATCATGGAAATTTCTTACACGTATCCATTCGATGTAAGCATATCAACTATAAATCTGTTATTTGGTAGCTCCCACCCAAATCCATCATGAATCACTATCACAGCTTTATCGGTATGGTGAGAAGGCTTGTTCAGGTATGCCTTTATGTGCCCAACAGAAACTTCATGCCCCAGCCCTTCATATTCAAACTTATCTCCAAGTTTGCATGGGCGTAGATTTGCTTCATTGGCCATCTGTCACAAAGAAAGCAAGATGCAAAAATGTCAATACAGCTAAAGATTGTTAGAAAGCATTTCACTATGAAGTTATAGTTTTAACTATGTTCTGTTGATGACATCTATATGTCTATGTATGGATTTGCACTGATGCTTGGTGACCTATAGCTTGAGAGGCAGAGATATATTATTCAGCCTCAGAAGACCCTTCCCATATATCAAATAAATTGATAGCTTTTAACTATGACTGCCAGAAGCTTGAAATAGGCAAATGTTTGAGGCACCAAGGGTGGGATCCAGGCTTTGGACCAAAGCAGATGTGACTTTTAAGATATCTTCAGTGACTATATTGTCCAACCCACCACCCACCCCAGCATTATTCTAGAGTATGTTTGGGTCCTCCAGATATGGATTAGTTGGCTGGTGTGGGAGATGCAGATTGGGATCCTCGTATCTGAAATGGGCTTTGTATACCTAGTACATGAATCACTATTTCATATTGTTAAATTAGTGATTTGTTTTATTAAACTGTAATGGAGCACTCATTTTGCAACGTAATCTAGAAGTGCACTGGGTCTCAGTGTCAATGGAAGTGGAATGAGAAGATTAGAGTGCCACTACGCTTGGACTTGGACATCTGTGCTTATTCTTGAGTAAAAGGAGGGGTGTGTAGTTCCATCTTTAGTGTCATGTCTGCTTTGGCCCTTCGTTAGCTTTACAGTAGATGCATCAAAATCAGGGGGGCTGCAGTCAGTCGTGACTACCACGAACAGAGAAGCAAATCTGAATGGGCTGTGCGTAAAGTAAAGTGAGCATGTAGTTCTGAACTCTAAAGGATTTACAGTTCAGGAAGTGTGTCTAGGACTGCATCCTGAATTATGCTAAAAACAGAATCAGACCTTTAGTACAGAATTCAGCAATTTCTTCAGTGTTATCTATTTATATTTGAAAGAACTATAGAAAGCTTTAGTTAATGGCCCTTTTCACATGTAGGGGGGGAAACGGTGTAGAGCGACCTCTCACGGAGGTCGTCTACACCGTAGAGTGGACTGGCGTGGACTACTTTTCGCAGTTTCACACCAGAGTCCACTCAGGAGCGGCCGGAACTAGCCGGGCTGCGTGTTTTTTAAAAACTTCTTTTTAGAGGTTTTTAAAAAGCACGGAGCGCGCAGGCCCGTGCCGCTCCGTCGCCAGGCTCTAAAGTGGATCTGCAGGCGCACGCAAATGCGTGCCTGCAGATCTGCCGGGGGCGGGCTTCCGGCTGGCGAGCTTCTCCGGTTGGTGGAGAGCCTCCACCGACCGGAAGCTGCCATCTGCGACGCCGGAGGAGTGTGGAGCAGCGAGCTCGCGCTGCTCCACGCGGCGACGGACTTACCCGGCTGGAGATAAGCTCCGTTTTTGGACGTTTTCGCCCGTTTCCCCGCCCGACATGTGAAAAGGGCCAATGAGTAACAAGCAACCATTTAAACATCCTTGTGAGACCTGATAAGAAATATGACTCTGAATTCAACATGCTACTTGTGCCGATTATGAAATTTCTTTCTCTCCACTCCCCCGCTACCTCCTGGCAGCCTTAGGAGCTACCCGAAAACCCCCACAGGGTTTCCTTAGCCCTTCAGGGCTGTTTGGTGTGGCTGGTTCTTTCGGAAAATCAGAAGCACAAAGGTGAGGTCATCCCCCACCGCGACTGGATTCTGTTGTTTCCCAGTGTCAGATTTAGCCCATAGTTTCGATTCCTTTGAAGACATATTATTTCCTCACAGAGTTTACAGTCATAACGAACATTTGTGGCCGTGATAATCGATCGTATTCCTGTTTGGAGAATTCCTGCAGTTCCTCCATAGTGCTTACTACCCTTCAGAGCTTTGAACTCTTAGCTGCAGTCTTTTGTTGTGATATCACAGTTGTAGAAAAATGGTTAGATATTATAAAATTCTTAAGCTGACCGATGGCCCACATAGCTTACGGGTCATGTTATCATGCAATGAGGAAGCAGGATTTCATGAAGGGAATCATTGCGTATGTCATTTGGTATTGTAAACGGCCTCAATTAGTATTATGTCCAAAGCGTGTCCACTGGATAAGCCTGGTGAAAGGGCAGGAGGGGAAGTGCCAGTCCCAGCATTTACTGGGACTGGGCATTTATGGGCATGGCTCCTCAAGAGTGGTGATTTTCTAGACCTAAAACGTAACGTGAAAGGATCCTAGCGAAGAAAAAGATACTTAGAGTGCCCAGCCTGACAGTCACCCAAATCCTCCAGCTGGCTCTCTCAGCCCCCACTTGTGAACTGTATGCACTCAGAAATAGGATGGGGGGGCTGAATCTTGCCAAAAGGAAAGTAGAACCTACATGCAAGTTTATTGCCACCAAGTCAAAGCCTATTACCTTATTATTAAGTTCACAGCCACTGGATTAAGGCAGAGCCCAGCTGCACAACACGCATTGTGACTGAACACACCTATCTTTGACTCACCACATCTCTCAGTCACAGCTTACGGCAGTCACTGATCCTTCTCCTACCTAAAGCTTTTGCTAGTGTCCTGGTTGTACTTTCTTTGGCCAAAACGCCACATGCACATTTCGTATCTCTGCTTCCCACTCAACTTCCTGTGGTGGATAGTTAGGTCTATCATGCTAGATTTCTACATACCTTGAACAGGGAGTCTTCCAGTCCCTTGGGAGAAGAGCAATGCTGATTTTTCCAATGTTCCAAAGTAAAATTTACACGAGGGAGGCAAGCTGACTGTCAACGAACGCCTTCAGGCTCCTTAACAGTGCTCACCGCACTTGCTGCTGCAGTCCTCGAAAGAGAGAACAGAGGTTGCTACTTATAAAACAGGCCTAAAACTTGATACAGAATAACTCACTGGAAAAAGGGGAGGAGACTGAAACTCCTCCTTCATTCTCTTGCTTTCCAGTCATACTTACTCAGCATATTTTTCTCCTTGTTCTTGTATTCTTTATCAGTCGTCCACTTCCTTAAAGAGAGAGGCACAGATTTGGAGCAGAAAATATATGCCGCTTGACTTGTCACGACTCGCTTACGCTTAGCTGTTTGTATTTTGTGATTGCTAAGGTCTTAAATAACACCACATTCTTTGTTTAAATGCCTTTTCAAACTAATAAAACTAACCTTGATTTGCCTTCACTTAAAGTCAAGGTTAATTTTTGCATGTTGAGATAATAAAGGTTATCCAAGTAAAATCAACAATTACTATTTGAAGTGGTGGTAGCAGCAAATACTGGTAGAACAGCATTTTTTTTTACAGCGCATTGTGTCACTACTTATCTTATGGCTCTTATTTCCTTAATTAAACAAGGAACACATATTTTTTTCATGGTCATGTTGTATAATTAAGATAAAGCTGTTATGGTTCGAGTGACCATATGAAGAGATGGCCAGTCAAAAGACAATGAAGATTGTTCACATTATTTGCTGAACACTAGAAGGTTTGTATGATACATAATTTTCAAAGGAAGCTGCCATTTTCCAAAAATAAATATATCATCTAAACAGCAGATGACCTCACAATGGCATCCATAGGAATTTGTTTCTTGTGTAAATGTGAGGTATTTGTTGGGCATTATCATGAGTCGTTAATCATTAAAATAGTCTTTGGGTATTCCAAATTATCTTTAAAAAAGTCTCCAAATTGGATCAAGAGTCAGCATTCTAATGCATGTATGAGCAAGAAAGTATAGACAAATTGTTAGCGCTTAAAATTAAAGAATGAGAAATTCCTTTTAAATAATGAAGAAATATTTAGTAATGAAGTAAATTCTGCCTTTAAGCAGGATGTGTAGTTAAATTTTGACCAAGAAGACATGCCAGGAGCCAACTAGGGATTAGAGAGATAGGAAAGGCAAAAGACCTTTGCTATTTTCAGGAAAACCTCAGGTAGAAATTTAACTTTTACGACAGGAGAAGAGAAAAAAAACATGTAGCATTTATGATGCAGGTGAGTCGGGCTGCACGTGTAAAAAGTTTAGCCGATCAGAGTGTATTTCGTAAAAGACAGAAGGGTATAAGTTTTAGGAAAGGATGTGTGTTCGGTAGCAACTCGTGATGATCGGAATTGATCAGATAGTGTAATTGAAATTGTTAGTGTAATCTTGACTGTCTTAATTAAACTGTCTTCTTACTTGACTTGAGGTTCTCTGAGTTTCATTGGTTCCATAGATCAGGCTTCAGGTATTCTGTGGCAACAAGATGACAGAGAAATGGCCAGGGGGCAGGGTACCTTCTTACATTAAAAAAGTTACAAAGTATTCAGATTCTATCATGTATTATGAAAGTTGTTGGTCTTTAGATAATATATCTGGATAAATATTTTTCATTTTAATTTTGAACAATTAGGCAATTTGCATATTGATGCCAATTCTGACCTTTTCATGTACTTGGATACAGTGATATTTTGAAAGAGGATGGCAGGTACGTATCTTCATTTCTTAGTGATTTGTATATTTTTCTGTGAGCAGACAGTGTTTCCACACAAACAAGTATTTGTGTAATATCCGTGTAAAGTGATGATGGCTGTGTATTGTACTTGCGTGTTAAAATTTCTATGCAGCCCCTAACATGCAGATATGCATTTTTAATTAATATGAATGTTTTTGTGTGCCTTTTCTCATTGACGTGTGATGGAGACTACCCTAAGAGGTGGGAGGTGTTGGTGTCCACCCGCAATGCCACGGTCTCCTTAGAATTTGGTAGAATTATAGCTCAAAGGAGGCCTGCAAGAGGAGGGTAACAGCGGGATCTTTTCGCCTGTGCATACCAGTGTTAACTGTAGAGAGGACTCCGATTAAAAGTTGAACAAAATATTTTGTTTGAATTGACAAGCGTAGGAGAAATCAGGCACAACTATACAAGGCTGTTGGAAGGTGAGGCGAGAAAGGTTGGATAGAGAGAGACTGGGTAGAAAAGGTGATAGTTACCAGCCTCCAAGAGGGAGATTGCAACAGAGGAACTCAGACATCGCCTGAGGGTAGTGTGGAGGAGCAGCAGTCTGGGATACTGCATATTAAAATTGGCTGGGGTTGAAGCTGGGGTTTCATACCCTGTTTCACACCCTGAAATGGCTTTCCCTCGGGACTGACAAAGGGGTCCAGAATGGGCTGATTGCTTAACTGCGAAGTGTCAAAACGTTGATGGGACTCGTAACAATCTCTTGTTTGTTTTGTCAGGTAGGGTGTGCAGGGAAGATCTCCGTAGGGTAAGAGCGAGGGATGGTCTCTGATTGCTCGCCAAGAGATTAGCGCAAACCCATCAGACTCAACATTCAAACCTATCGTGTTCTCCGGTCATTAAGAAGTTCAATTTATGAAAAGCATATATTTCATAGGAGGGTTTGTAGGGTATGGTAACAAGAGGAATCTCTCTGAATGTTTCCCTTTTCTCTTGTTAATTCTTCAATGAGATGCAGGGTTTCTTGAGATAAAGTTACATGTAATCACTGTAGCTTAGTACTGGTAAAACTAATCATGTGCTATTACATGGAAATTAATTTTAACCATAAGTTGGAAGACACGAGCTGCAAAACAGATACATGAGCTGCAAAATTCTTAAGTCTTCTACTCTCTTCTTTCATAAAAAGCTTTGCCTTTTATTGTCAGCAAATACAACTGCTACTTGTTTTCTCTTCTGAAAGATTTCCAGAGTTTGAAATACTTCCCCCATAAAGTCACTGCATCAATGTCAGGCATCCCAAATGCACATGCAGTGTTAATACAGAATTAAGGCAGAAGTAGTCTTCACTACATATTAACATGTATAAAATTAAAACAGTGGTAATCATACATTTCTCAGAATTAGACTGTAAAAATGCTTGTTAGTATGCTTCAAGTGCTATAGTTAACCATTACCTTTTATTTATAGTAAACAATGTAATTCTTCATTATTGCAGAAAAGATCTAAAGTTTGTCAGTGAAATTGAGGAAGAAATGAAAGCCCTCATAGAAGAAGTCAATAAAGTGAGTAAGAGGGTTTGCTTCCAGAAATACGAATTCAAAGAGATGTGCGTGAATTCTAATCATGTTCAACAGAACATTGATTTTTATACCAACATGGTATAAGCTTAATTTGGTCTTAGACCACAGGTTTTTCTAAAATTATTAAATAAATTGGTAGAATTGGTCCAACATCTGTGGTTTCATTAGTTTGGAATTCTGCTTATTTTTCTTCCATTACCAAGAACACAGGACAACCAGTTTTGTTCCACTGTACCAAGAGTGCCAGGAGTGGGCAACTTTGGAAGGCTAGAGGACTGCAGGAGATGTTGGACAACCGTGCCCCCTCAACCATACTGGTGCCTGCAAAATAAATCAAATCGACCTTCCCCAAATGCTTTCTAGGGAACGTGGGAACATTGTCACTGTATTTTAGGGCCTTTCTGGTCCATTGTAGGCCCAAGAAAGGCCTTTTTTGACATCAGGAAGGGAGTGCAAGTCGCTTCATCTCGACTTCTTGTTTCACAAGAGGTCTTTCCTGGACCTAAATTGGCCCAGCCCCTCCCGCAAACATGGTGAAATTGTCGTCCGTACCCTCTGGAGGGCATTTGGTGGGCATTTTGGAACAGAAAAATTAAAAAAAACATTGACCCCTGTGTGCCACAAAAATGGTATCGGAGGATGCATGCTGTCTTTTGACTGCACTATCCATTCCTGCTCTATATGCTTGGCTTTTAATCAGTATGTTTTGTTGTTGTTGTTGTTGTTGTCATCATTATTATTATTATTACTGTTGTTGCTAAAATCATTATTATTGTTTGGCAGTTCGACTTCAGTATAACGCAACAGCAAAGGGATGAGAGAAAATTCGAAATGAATGACCTACCGTGTTGAAAATCATTACCACATTGCACCAAAGGAGATCACCTTTATCCCTGATAAATATATTAGTTTACAGCCTATCAACTAACTTTGCAAGAGATAATAAGGTACATCTTGGAAGAATAAGGAACGTAGATTTGAATGATAGGAAAACTAGTATGTATGTTAGTGTCTAATTTTTATTTACCCCGCAATAGCTGCCACTATTCCCAAAATGCAGTATCAAAGTTTATGTAAATGCTAAGGTAGAAGATGATAGCATGCAGGAAGATATTCATTGTTCTGACTGATCAAAGTCAGTAGAATTACTAAAGGGATTACTGTCCCTTCCACAATTTGCCACCAGTCAGCAAATGGTATAGAGGGTAAATCTAGTACTAATCCTTTTTCCCTTCAAGTACCTCAGGATAAATATTTTAAAAAATTAAAATGAAGAAAGGTTAACGGTGGAGCACAAAAGTGAGAACTAGGTAGGAGAGGAAAAAAACCCCAAAGTTTAAGAATGTCCTTTTATTAATTTTAATAAACTCGTTATGTTAATCTTAAAGGTAAAACAAAATTATATTTATTGTAGCATGTATTTTTGAGACCTGGAGCCCAGTTAATCCGATACATTCCTGCACAAAATATTTTTCCCCTGTTAAGCCTTTGGTTTTAAACCTCACTCAGTGCTGGCTATGAACTGAGTTGAAACAAATGCTCAGATCCCATAGTAAATGTCAGGCATTTACACAGCGTGAATTGTGTGCGTATATATAAAGTGCCATTTTGACTGATCAAAGTTTGTGAATAAATATTATGTTTGAATTGAAATTGCCAAAGAAACTGCAGAAGGAGGAGGGGTATGTAAGAAGCTGAGGAAGAATGGGGAAAAAAAGGAAAAGAGATCCGAGTGGACATCCATGTCCTATCTTACATCAAGCAGGCAGCTCTTGTGGATGCTCCAAAGTGTGTTCTTGTGACCCAGAATCAGATGCATGGAAGCTCAAAGTGTTCTGACTGCTTCAAATGTTCCTTGGTGGGTTGCTAACCAGCTACGGAAACTTGCTGTTCCAGATTCAACACACCCCAACCAGTTAAGTCAGCACCACCTGACCCCTCTCCTTCGACCAACATCGAAAAGTCTAAACCAGGAGTTTCTCAACCTTTTTCTCCCTGTGACCCTCTTTACATCTACATGTGGATGTTGCGCACACCCGCCATGTCCTATCCTACACATCTCTCCCCCGTCTTTCTCACAGGCCCCTCGTGCCACGGGCACTCTCTGTCTTAATGCTGAGTTCTCATGGTCTCCAAGCCAGTGGGAGAACACTTGGAGAAGCTGAGTGGGGAAAAAAGCATTAAAAAGCGAAGCCAATTTTTGCTATGTCTGAGGTTCGAGGAAGGCATAACAGAGAAAGATGCTTTGTCTCGCTCTGTTACAGAGACCAGTCAATCCTCAATGCTATGTGTGCATGTGTTTGCACACGCACATACGCATACATCAACACACACATGCACAGAGGCTTGGCCTTTTTCACATTTGCTGTGCTTAGAGGCTGACTTTTCTTGTACTCCCTTTCAGCTACTATCATGCCTGCCATTAGGGTCCCACCCCATACTTTGAGAACCACTGGCCTAAACTCAAGCAATCCCACAGAAATGTCACAGCCATCTTCAATGTCTGGAATAGACCTGAAACAGAGGGTGTATCAGATTAGAAGATTCAAAGCAAAGGGGTATCAGATCGCAAGAATGAGAGGAAAAGGAAAACAAAATCAAGAAGTCAAACAAGAAAGAAAGAAACAAAGAAACAAAACAAGTTGTCACTGATTGACTTGGAACTTGGATGTCCCTTGGGTAAATAAAAAATAAAAAAAGAAAAGGAAAAAGGAAAATAAATCTTATCCTGGGCAATTTTGCTCTCCCCTTTGATGACAGGAACATCTTCAAGACAGCACCTAAAGCCAGCAATCACATGAACGAGTAAAAGATGTCCTGTTTGGAGAGGAAAGTAAGAGCGAGAGTGTAAGAGATAATCATAAGCTGCCTTGAATAACTCAGCATGTTATGAATAGTAAGAAACATGGGAATAATTTAGTTGTATGGCTAGAAGAGATACATTTTTAAAATCATGAACATAATCAATATGAAGAATTCAGATTAGATTGTATATATACACAATTTTTTTTTTTAAAAAAAGCAGGTTTAATAGATAGAATCTTGTTGTACTGAATTATAATAAGTCAACCATGACTTTAATTAGGGCAGTCTAATTACAATCTGGAAGCCATCTTTGCATAAATGTTATATGCTGTGTCTTTTCCTTCCTTAGACTTGCTATACAACTTCATTCCCCATTTGATCATCATCTGTTCATTTTTTGTATCGTGGGAAGTGCCAAGTTAACAACTTTCATGAAGCCTCTGAGGAAGCAAGCTTTCTTACAGTGGAAAGTAATCCAAGAAACAGTAATGGTCATAGAATTTTGCAAAGGGGTTTCTATTTGGTGAAGAAAGTGTGAGAGAGGAAACTCCATCAGGTTTCTTGGATGAAATTAACACGTTGCATGTAGTGACAGATCAAATGCCAACAGTGCTAGTCAAGGCTGAAGGAGAGAAGGTTGGAATGAAAATGGTTACAACTTTATTGGCTGCAGTATACATAGCTTGACTGAGTACTGGGATCTGCTGATCTGTTATTGGACAGTCTGAATACTGGTTGAATCTGCTGGGGCACCTGGGGTGGAAAGGAGTACAACAGCATGCTGTAGAGCTGAACCCAGCCCTCCCATCTCGCATTGCAACAAGCATGTTTGTTCCTTGTTGAAGCTGACACTCAAGCTGTATCCCACGGGCCTTTAAGGATCTTGCAAGGATCTGACTCAGTGCCTCGTCTACTGGCAAACAATTTGCAGTATGAGATTGCAAACAATGATTGGAAACAGTAATGGTCATAGAAACCGACCACACCTCGATTGGTGCGATTTGGGACAAGAGCGTTTGCCATTAATAATAGCAGCAGCCCTGAAGTGCCATGTGTGTACATGGCTCTTTGCAAAGACCAGCTTTGTTACTGTTCATAATTAAAACAGCTTTGGTAAAGTGAGAATTTTTTTGGAAGAAAGTGTCTCACGAAATTTCTGCTACTTTATACTAATGCTAATTCATCTCCTGTTGTGTGCCTTCAGGTTGTTTCTGACTTATGGCAAACCTGTCATGGAGTTTCTGGGGCTGAGAGTATGTGATGCATCCACGGTTATCCAGTGGGTTTGTCTCGCCGATCAGGGGCTCCAACTGTGGTCTCCAGGGTCGGAGTCCAATGCTCAGACTGCTCTTTGGCATTCACTAGCTAATGCTGTTTTAAGCAACAGGATTCTGCATTAAGAACTTTCTCATTTTCATAGGCTTTTTGAGTTTTAGTTTAATATTGTTCTATAATCTCATATAGTTTGATATAGATTGACTTGTCAGTTCGCTTTCTATTATATTCTATTTTTTGTGTTTTATCCGAATAATTTGTTTTACATTAGTATGGTATAGTTTTATTATTTCTTTCTCCCTTCTGTGTGTATGCATATATATATGCAAATACATCATAGATTGTAGGCCTCCCGCAGGACCCATTGTTTTGGTTGTTTTATTTATAAAGCACCATGTACATAGATGGTGCTACATAAATAAATAGTGATGATAACAACAGCAACAACAATATTGTACCATGAGTCACACTTTGATAAAGATTAGCATATATGAAACCACTGGATTGATTGTAGGATCTGTCTTCTGTGAAAGGAATAGTTGTGCTCACTAAAGGTGCTCTAAAGGTACTTTCTTCTCCCACAGCTCACCTGATTCACCTGGACCTTCAAATTTCCTATGCTGCATTTGGGGGGGGGGGGTATGAGGGACAGAGGACAGTGAAGTCCACTTCTACCAACCCTGTTGTGCATTTTAAAATCAGGATTCACCCCACTTAATTCAAGAGGTTATGGCTCCTGCTAGTTCTAAATTTGTATCCACAAGACAGGAGAAAGAAGTGATTTACAGAAAACAGAATTTTAAGCATGTATATGTGCCTTCAAGGTACTTGTTGACTTCTGGCAACCCCCTGGATCTTACCAGAAAAAGACATTTCTCACATTGTCTTCAGGACATAGGCAGATCAGGAAAAGGCAATGAACCCCAATGATTCCCCCTGCTCTGGATCGCCCTGGAAGATGTATGACTGGAAGAATCTGTAGAATTACACTCCCTGTATTGGTCACATCATTACTACCAAATACTCCAGAATAACTCTCAGGGCCCCATAAAAAGAGACAGCAAGGAGACCCATGACATATCCAGGCTAGATGTCTCAGTGTGCATCTGACAAAGAGGACAACTATAAACCACCTCAATTCCTGCTCAGTTGTAGGTTTAATACCTCATTCTGTTTCAATGTTTCTTCTTTACTGGACAGCTCCTCTGCCACTTTGGGAGCCTTGCAACGGGCCCAAACTGTGATCAACTTGCATTACTTCCTGATTTCACCAATAACAAGGGAGACCTAATCCATGGATGGAAATGAGCCAGACTTTTTTTTTATTCCTCTTTACTTTAACCTTTGAGTAAATCTCTCAGTTTGTTTAGGTAGTTTCAGGTTCATACACCCCTTACTTTTGTGCCATCTACCCTCATGAATAGTTCTGATCCCTTGCTTGCCTTTGTTATATTCTGTTGGTCCCCCTGACTAGGGTATTGTCTAACTCTGCACTTCTGTTTTCTCTTGATGTTATCTCTCTTAAGATGGCAGGATTTCCAGTCTAGGTCATTCAGGCACCAATGAGTTTGTTGCAACTGTCTAATTGTTTTGTTCATAATGATGAAGTGGAAGACATGATGGAGAAGACAGTATAGCAACACTGTTTACTGTAAATTTGATTGTGAGATTAAGGATCTTGACACAATATTTAAATTGTTCTGAACTTTCTTTACTGTTAACAAAAATAAGAAAGTCAGTGGGCTTTTCTGGGCTGTCCTGTTTTAAGATTTCCCATGAACAGATTTACAAAGAGGGAGACATGGGAACACTCGCTGCTTCATTATAAATCCATGGGTAGTATTTCCTGCAGAATGTAAATTTATTACAAGTGAAAACCAATTTTGCTAAAGTGGTGATTACCTTTATTGGGGGGGAGGGGAAATCACTTGAAATTCTGTTATGACTGTATTCATGAAAACATATGTGCATAAATCCATGCTTATTCTAATTAAATCCCCATACAATACAGAATTGATGTAACCCTAATTTTATGATGAAATATTCACTAGCAGTATTTCATCATGAGCTCAGTGTATTCTTTATTTTGTAAAATTAGCACATTATACAATCTGTTCAGCTAAGAAAACAAGATATACCCAAACCCATAAAACAAGCGCAGAGGAGATACCATAATGTAAAACCCCATTCCATTTACAGCTCCCATCTTGAACTGACAATTATTTTAATAAAGCACATTGCCACTCCAAATTTAAAATCAATGTCTGTTTTGTTTCCAGTTGTGTTTCACACACTTACATTAATTTTCTTAACAAGCTGAGAAATGTGCTTTTCTCAGTCTCCAGTCTAAACTATGGGAAAATACTACTGCTGAACATTTCCCATATCTCTAACGGCTTTTATCTCCCTATCTTCCCTTATGATCAATCATACAAAGGCTTTTGATAGTAAGGCAGGAGCCCCACCAGGGAATTATTAGGTTGATAGGGGGCAAGTACTTTTAGGGAGTGGAAGCTTTTTTCCCCACTGTCGTAAGCTGGCATTAATAGGAAAGGGAACTAGTTCAACTCATGGTGAGTTCTGCTAGAGCAGGAATAGGTAACTTATGGCCTTCCAAAAATTACTAGTCCCAACTCCCATCAACTTTCACTATTGACTATGTGGTTTAGGATTGATAGGAGTTGCAACTCAACATCTGGAGGACCACAATATTCTCTACAAGCTAGAGGCTTACAAAGATATGAACTAGGAAATAGGCTTTAACTTTTTGCTTGTGCAGAACATGTCCAGCCATGGCTTTGAAAAATTTCAAAGACATGTACTTACATTCAAACATGCTTTCAAATAGGTAATAATAAGCCTTGGCTATCTAATTAATAAACATGCTAAACTTTTGTGTTATACAGCAAGTGCTGTTTAAGAACAAATTCACTGATGATGAAGAAGCAGGCAAGATGCATTTGATCATGAGCTAATTTAAATGTGATGGTAGCAGCAGAATCAACATAGCCTGTTCTGAGACCACTGGGGCCATTACCTGGGACCAGGCATGCAATCAAGCCCAACCTGAAATTTGGTTCTTGGGAAAGAGAAGAGTAAGCACTGAGGTTGTTGTGGGTACAGGAAGTAGAATAGCACAGAATTTGGTGGAGGAGGCTGGATCCCTGTAGCTATGCAAACCTGCGTATATAAAAAAAGAGAAGGTGTTGATCTTGTTCATGGTCCTAGGCAGTGGGAAAATACTGTCATGTGAGATATGCTCGGGATTGCAATTCTTCATTAAGGAAAATTGAGGAGTGCATCTTGAGAGATAATTTCTTAATGGTTATTGGCATTGTGATATTATGGACTGTTAGATATATCTGTTCAGCCAATTAAGCATGTCCTGCCTTGCTTCTTCAATGTAAGGCTTGTCTTTAGGGTTAATGTCTTCTCTTTTGCGATGTACAAAACCATGGGTTTGTCCTGGATAAATTTTCACTTCAAACATGGTTTTGCATTGTTGTTTTAGCTTCTCCTCTAGTGCAGCAACCTACAATAGAAAATATCTTCTTAGTACAGGTTCTGAATTAATAGCTTCCTATGGTTGACAGGCCTCGTTCCCTCTTATCCCAAAGAAGGTTATGAACAGTTAATGAAAAGGCTCTGTAAGTTTCCTTTCTTTCCAGTTCAAAGGATTATGCATGTGTCCTTATCACTGTACTTATAGTCCAGTCTTTCTACCTTGTATTCCATGGCCTAAATCCAACTGTTTATCCCAGCTAATGTAGACCCATTGAATCTATAGGTAGATGGTAACTCAACAATTAAGTTCTATTTATTCAGTGCATCTGCTCTAGTTGAGACAAACCATTGGATTTGAGTCCATATTCCTCATTTATGCAAGAAAATCAAGTATTACTATTATTTTGCACATGACTGGTGATCTACTTTGTTTTAGGAATGGGGAAAGGTACACAAATTGCATTAATAATGAGGACTAGAAACTGAGGCTGTTTTCACATGTCTAGCCAGGGACACAATGACTTAGGGAAGAAAATTCTGGCACATATGACTCAAGATTAGATACCTTCCCTGAAACAAATGGCAAAGCAATCACTTCAAGTGAACCCCAACTCTGTTCAGCTCCCAGGACAAGAAATTAATTCATTCGCGTACTATTGACGACGACGACGACGACTACTACTACTACTACTTCTTTTTCTTCTTCTTCTTTTTTACTGTGTACAGTTTAAAAACAGTACTTGCAAAAAAGTATAGTGTAAATGCAACTCCTGATCATATTTTGAGACATGAATTAGCATAGTAAGACCTAGTTTATCTTCCCCCCAAAACAGTTGTCCTACATTATAATTATTTTTCTGCCACATGCATACCAGCACTTCTCTTTCATTAAACTAATTCTCATAAGTTTAATCCCCCAAACCTAAGGCAGACAACCTTAAGTAGCAAAGAAGGTCTAGTAGCTTTTCAGCTTCTTAAGACGGAGACTTAAAATAAACAAACACAGCTATAAAACTATTCAAGCAGAGCTGATAATGGCCTATATAGGTACATCCTGTGACCTTTAAATAACTGAAGGGATCATTAGCTATATCCCTCAGAGTATCCAAAACGCTTTGGACTTTAACAAAGAAGGATACAGTGGGTTCATGGACTTCATTTTCCACAGTTAATTTTCCCAGTCTGGTACATTGTTCTTGCATTACTTGATGTACAATTTGTTAATTCTACTTTTTGAAGCAACTTACTTGGTCAAGAGGAATTATTTCATCGTTCTCTGCAAACATGAAAAATGTGGGGTTCTTCAGGTCACTACTGTCCTCCATAAACCGGATGACTCCTAGAGTACATTTGAGAAAAAAGCTACATTAAAATTAAACACAACACTTACACTGAGTAAATCTTTATGTCTTTGGTTTTCTCTACCTTTTGGTAGTTCCAAAGGTTCAAAAGTAGGGCTTTTATGTAGGAACTACTCATTTTCTATTTCAAGTACATTTCAGAGACAAGTACTTGAAGAATAGAGTGAATCTATGGAAAGTGATTTTGATGCTAGCAAGTTTGATATGCAAGCAAGTTTCAAATCTTGTATTTTGACTTGCTTATCACTTCCTCCTTCCATTACTGGCACTTATGCAAAGCCTAAAATTAGCCTCTGTTTATGTACTATGTACCATAGAGCCCCAGGCTGTCCTTCATGATACAGAACAAAAAAGGGAGCTGCCTGTATTCTAAAAAGAAGTGATGACTTTTGGGTACTATCCAAGAAATTCAGTTCATGATTCAGTCTATCTCAACACCAGGTCTGTTAGACCAAAGGAACTTTAAATGTTTTCTCTCAAACAACAACCTCCTAAGCTGAACGGCTGACTGCACTTTGATATTTTCAAAAGTAGTTTGTAATCTGGCAAGGAGGTCTGGTGGTCAAGAGTAAAATTGTTTTTAAAAATGTAACTGGAAGTGGCTGTAAGAACATACAAAAACCTATATTAATCAAACGACAACAGTCAATACAGAAGCGGGCAACCCAGTGTCCCCCAGATGTTTTGATTACAACTCCCATAAACTCAAGCTAGCAGGACTTGTGGTCAAGACTGTGGACCCTAAGGACCAGGGAACAAACTTTTAGAATTGTATGTTTTAAAAATGATGGTGGTGGTGATAATGATGCATGATAAAGCACAACCAGTCACAACACAACATATATGGATATAATTTAGAAATAATTTGAGATGACTTTTCAAGTGCTATATCAACATAATTTCAGGAAAAAATCCTGATAGGACCATTAAGCTAATTGAAGCCTAAGAAGTTGCTGAACAGATTCAGCACCTGTATTTAAGAAACCAAATTTAAAAAAATCACAATCAAATATATAAATTAATAATAAATAAAGAAGAGTTCTAAGATATTTGCTCTGGAGCTGCAGTAAATGTGGGGAATGTATTGCTGTTTTGGACAAAACTGAGGCTGGCACCTCGTTAAGTTATGATGACGTAAGTTGAACTGATGCCACTGCAATGTACTTTTTCAGTCACCGTGTACGTCAGAATTCTGCTCCAACCACACAGTGACTAAAGCCCAAACTTGTAAGCCAGGCAGATCTGACACAGCCATTTATAGGTTGTTGGAGAGTGAGAGTATCAATGGTGGTGTATCCAAGTATTTTCCTTTAGCTGGATGTATTGCAAGGATGTTTCCTGCAGGGATCTCTCAAGGACCCCCAGGGTCCATGCAAGTACCTGTTACCTGCTGCTGCTAAAGGAAAATAGATGGATACATCGCTACCGGCCCTCTTGCTCTTTGAAAACCTAGAAATTGTCATGCTGGGTATCCTGCATGGTTTACAACGTGGTTTTGGGGGGTTAGTTTCAGAAGACTTAGCTATGGAGAGAGAGCTGTGTGAGACAGATACATCTCTCCCAATGCAGGATCTCAGCCTAAATTTATAACAGTGACCACAAATCAGTTAGAAGGATCTCTTTCACATTATGAAGTACAGACTAGGTGATGTGCGAACTACTGCTTAAATTATAAGTAACAAAATATATTTAACCTTAATGGTTCCATTCTTTGACACAAAAGCACGCTCTAGTCTAGAAGTGTCACCTTCCTTCCATCAACTCTGTGCAGAGTTATCATTCAGAGTTTTCAATTTGTCTAGATTGTGTAGACACATACCACAAATTGATACACCAGCCATAAATTCAGAATATCTCAGCATCAGATGATGAACAGCAGCTCCACCCCAGCAAAATCCAATGACACCTATCTTCTTTGCATTACATTGTTCCTTCAGATACTTCAAGACAACATCTGTTTCCCTGGTGCACAAAAATGTGAGCAAATGAAGACTCAATTAGAAAATCATTACTGGGAGCATTTACTTGTACCTTCCTGTAGCATTTACCCGCTACAGGTGAATATGGACATGAGATAGATAATGGAGACAGAATGACTGTTTGAAACATGAATGGCAAAATTGTCGGGCAACTATTTTGTTAAGGAAAGTATAGGTAAATGGCTCACAATGATAAGGAAATAGCTGGAGAGACCTCTGGAAGGTGAGAGCAAGGTATGAAACTCTAGCAGTTCTGAATAAATAGGTGGTTCAATTAGTCAAATACACTAGAAACATAAAAAAGAAGTGTGAAAAAGAAGCTGGGGACATATGAACCAGCAAAGTAATATTAGAAAACTCTGAACATATTTATCGAAGCTATGACAAATGCTAAGAACGTAACCCTTGTATACACAGTCTATGTGTATGTATGAGTCTGTAAATGCATAACTACTTTCAAGGGCATACAAACCTCCCCTTCTTTGAAGGAGTTGTAGTGAGGGACTTTCATGTGCCATTTAGAAACAACTGGGATTCAGTTTTGCCTCATGATGATGGTGATGATGATGATGATGATTAGTAGTAGTAGTAGTACTGGATGATATCAAAGTGGTTCCAGTCAGTGTGAGACTTAGTTCACACTGTAACAACTACGGCATTGGGGAGCATCAGGCTACTTATACCATGCATGGGGAAGATGCATACACTTTACAGCTTTCTCACAGGAAAACGTTCAGAGCTGATTGAAATCTACACATGTAACTCTCCCCCACTCTTTTTTCGGTGTACAGCTTAAATGGACCAGGCATCCCATCAGCTTCACATACTATAGAAGATTAACTAGCATTTGACCTGAACTCTTACTTGTTGATATTTTTGGAATCTCGTGTTTTTAGCCAATCCTCAAATGTTGACCAGTCACTGGATGGCTTCCAAGGTTCTTGTTCTTTATAGAAGTCTGGGCAAATTGCTCTGTATAGAAAATAAATACAAGTTCATACATCCAATACTGATTTTGAAATTGCTTAATGTTCGCCTATAATGGAGAAGCATACACACCTTACAATTCTCAGCAACGCTCTTTAACAGAAACAGCATATTTTAAAGGATCAAACAGTCAAAACATTTCTTTTAGTACATATTGGAGAGAAAGAATCATGTGCAAAAGTGCAGAGGGAACCTTTGCCTTCCAGAATTTGCTGTACTCCAATTTGATCAGCCCCTGCCAGCTTGGCCAGTGGTGAGTTATCATGTGGACATTTGAAAGACTACCTGATTTATAATAAGCTAGAAGCAGGATGAATGTTACCTATGACAAGTTTAAGTTATTTGCCCTGGTCTAGTAAGTGGTTTGTAGGAACACAAAAGCCTTTACAAAAGCAGTACAGCTGTTTGTACATAAATCCACACTAGACTTCATGACATAAACATATGAAGTAATTTCATTCCCTCCTGTATAAAGTAGTGCAAAATGTTCCAAGAATTCGTTGGGAAACCAGGGCCATTTCCATACTAGGCTGTCATAGTGCTATTATTCCACTTTCAACATCCTATGGAATCCTGGGGTTTGTACTTTAGGGAGGGGTTCTCCAGTGGGAACTTGATAAGTCAATTCTTGATTCATTGGGCTGAAACTCCATTGCTTCCGTGGATCCATACTCTAGTTGAGAATAGCATTTTGTCAGCTTGTTGTACTCTGCCTCTTCATCTCCCTGAATCCATCATCCATCAGGGTATTCAAGATTTTCTCATCCCCCAAATCAGGTCAGAAATTACAAGGACTGACACCAACCTACAACAGCTTGGTGCTCTCTTGTTTTGTTTCATTTTTAACTCCCATCAGTCACAAGTTCAAGGCTAGATGAGGAGCACTGCTTGTTCCAAATCTCTGTAATGATGCTGGTGAGAGATTTCCTTCTAATTCAAATAGCAGCTTCAGAAGAGCACCTAAGAAAAGTGCTCTGTGACACAATGTGGCACAAAATGGAACTCCCTCCTCTGCTCTTGCAGCCTAGATTAAACCTTGATATTTATTGCCCACCTCCATCCATAACAGTGGAATCATAGAATCATAGAAATGTAGAGTTGGAAGAGACCACAGGGGCCATCCAGTCCAACCCCCTGCCATGCAGGAACACCCCCAAAGCACTCCCGACAGATGGCCATCCAGCCTCTGCTTAAAAACCTCCAAAGAAGGAGACTCCACTACACTCCAAGGCAGCATATTCCACTGCCGGACAGCCCTGACCATCAGGAAGTTCTTCCTGAGGTTCAGGCGGAATCTTCTTTCCTGCAGCTTGAATCCTTCGTTCCTTGTCCTGGTCTCTGGAGCAGCAGAAAACAAGCCCACTCCCTCCTCTACATGGAAGATACATTTATAATGTGTCTATTAAATACAAAAACAGCTTGATCCACAGGTTCAGGTGAGGAAGAAGCCATTTCTGAGCCTCAGAGTTCAGGCACTCTGCTGTTAATATGATGGGGGGGGGGGAACCTCACCAGTTGTTTATCCCTCTCCCCACACTGCAAATCTTGCAGATCACATTGTACATCATTCTTACATTATTATTCAGAATAGATAATTCTGCATGGTTGATTCTGTTTCTTTGTGGAAACAGAATTTACAAAATAGAAAGCATGTTTTAAGAAATAATTAGGTTGCATTTTATACACAGTGTACATAATACTAAAAAAAAGTTGGATGGGGTATCAGTTTGATAACATATGACTGAAAAAAAATCAGGGAAATTTCTTACATGTATCCATTTGATGTAAGCATATCAGCTATATATCTGGTATTTGGTAGCCTCCATCCATATATGTCATGAATCACTATCACAGCTTTATCGGTACGGTGAGAAGGCTTGTTCAGGTATGCCTTTATGTGCCCAACAGAAACTTCATGCCCCAGCCCTTCATATTCAAATTTATCTCCAAGTTTGCATGGGCATGGATTTGCTTCATTGGCCATCTGTCACAAAGAAAGCAAGATGCACAAAGGTCAATATAGCTAAAGATGGTTAGAAAGCATTCCACTATGAAGTTGTAGTTTCAACTATGTTCAGTTGATGACATCTATGTGTCTGTGTATGGATTTGCACTGATGCTTGGTGACCTATAGCTTCAGAGACACCAACATATTTTTCAGCTTCAAAAGACCCCTCCCACATGCCAAATAAATTGACAAATAAATTTTAAGTAGAGCTACCAGAAGCTTGAGGCGGCCAAATGTTTTGAGGCACCAAGGATAGAATCTAGGCTTTGGACCAAAGCATGTCTTCATGCTAAAGACTAAAGATGTATTCAGCAACTGAATCTTCATTTTTTCTGTGTTATTCTAGAGTATATTTGGGACTTCTGAATATAAGCCATTTCTGCACTACGTCGCTATAGCACTATAGCAGTGAGTTGTTAGCAATCCAGGAGCTATCCAGCTGCTATCCTGTCCCCAAGCATCGCCAAATCACCATATTCTATTTCTAGAAAAAATCCATTAAGACCTTTCTTTAGCACTTCAATCCCATCAGCCATTGCAGTATGGTACTGTTATAATGCTTGATAGCGCTTCCTGTTATGGCGGATCCAGCAGTAGGTGCGCTGTGGACCATCTCATCCCTCCCTCAGCAACTCCCATGTTGTGGTAACTTCCTATCACCTCTACCTGTTTATTTTAGATGTCTCCTTTGAGTCAAAACTTTTTTATTTTTTTAAATAGATTTTTAAGCAGTATAGGGCAAAAGTGCAATAGCGTACAGGCAGGTCATGCCATTGCAACACTGCTGCATTAGTACAGCTTCCAAAAGGCAAACAAGCAAACGAAAAATCACCAGCCAATCAGGGGCGGTGGAGCAGGGTGAGCGCAGAGCACAGGAGTGGCTAGGGATGCTGTAATACGGAAGAAACACAAGTGGCAATACCACTATCCATCTGCTTAGGGGGAAGAGTGCAGAAAAGAGCGCCCTTAACCTAACGGCATTGCACAAATGGCAATGCTGCCATTATAACGGTGTGATGCGCTAATGGCCTCTAGTGTGGAAATGGCCATAGATTAATTGGCTAGAGAGGGGCGCATGCAGATTGGGACCTTGGTATCTGAAATGGGCTTTGTATAATCTCAATCAAAAGGGAGCAGGAAAGTTAGAGTGCCACTACATCCTACACTTGGACTGGGACATCTGTGCTTATTCTCGAGTGAAAGCAGGGGTGCGTAGTTCCATCTTTAATGTCATGTCTGCTTTGGCCTTTCATTAGCTTTACAGTAGATGCATCAAAATCAGGGGGACTGCAGTTAGTCCATGAACAGAGAAGCAAATCTGAATGGGCTGTGTGTAAAGTAAATTGAGCATGTAGTTCTGAACTCAAAAGGATTTACAGTTCAGGAAGTGTGTCTAGGACTGCACCCTGAATTGTGCTAAAATCAGAATCAAACCTTTAGTACAGAATCCAGCCTATTTCTTCAGTGTTATCTATTTACATTTGAAATAGGTTAGCACAACGTTAACAAATGGCCTTTAAAACAGTCCTTGTGAGCAGTAATAACAAATATAAATCTGAAATCAACATGCTATTTTTGCTCATTATGGAACTTCTTCCTCTTCACACCCCTCTGCTCCCCGGCAGCCTTAGGGGCTACCTGAAAACCCCCACAGGTTTTCCGTAGCCCTTCAGGACTGTTTGGGGTGGCTGGTGCTTTGAGAAAATCAGCAGCACAAAAGTGAGATCATCCTCTCTGACTGGATTTAACTGTTCCCAGTATCAGATTCAGCCCATAATTTCCATTCCTTTGCAGACATATTATTTTTTCATACAGTTAACAGTCACAAGAACATTTGTGACTGTGATAATCGTTTATATTCCTGTTTGGAGAATTCTTGGAGTTCCTCCATAGTGCTTACAACACCAACGCCTTGAACTCTTACCTGCAGCCTTTCTTTGTGATATTATAGTTGTAGAAAAATGGTTTAAATATCATAAAACACTGAAGCTGACCTCTGCTCACACATAGGTTAGAGGTCGTCTTATGTAGTGAGGAAGAGGGATTTCATAAAGTGAACAGTTGTGTATGTCAGCTGATATTGTGAAAGGTCTCAATTGGTATTATATCCAAAGTGTGTCCACTAGATAAGCCTGGTGAAAAGGCAGGAGGGGAAGTGCTAGTCCCAGCATTTATGACTGCTCAAGAGTGATAACATAGTGACTTTGTAGACCTAAAAGGCAACATGAAAGAATCTTAGTTAAGAAAAGAACACTGAGGCCATCTCTGTCCTACACTGTTATAGTGCTATTATTCTACTTTCAACATCCTGTGGAATTCCGGGGTTCATAGTTTACTGAGGCCAAAGAACTCTCTGGCTGAGAATTTTAAATGCCCCTCCCTAAACTCCAAAGTCCAGGATTCCATAGGATGTTGAAAGGGGAATTCTGCATCATAACATTGTAGTGCAGAAATGGGCCTTAGAGTGCCCAGCCTGACAGTCACCCAAATCCTCCAGCTGGCTCTCTCAGCCCCCACTTGTGAACTCTATGCACTCAGAAATAGGATAGGGGGGCTGAATCTTACCAAAAGGAAAGTAGAACCTACATGCAAGTTTATTACCACCAAGTCAAATCCTATTACCTTAAGTTCACTGGCTTAAGGCAGAGCCCAGCTGCACAACACGCATTGTGACTGAACACACATATCTTTGACCCACCACATCTCTCAATCACAGTTAATAGCACTCACTGATCCTTCTCCTACCTAAAGATTTTGCTAGTGTCCTGGTTGTACTTTCTTTGGCCAGAACACCACATGTACATTTTGTATCTCTGTTTCCCACTCAACTTCCTGTGGTGGATAGTCAGGTATATCATGCTAGATTTCTACATACCTTGAACAGAGAGTCTTCCAGTCCCTTGGGAGAAGAGAAATGTTGATTTTTCCAATGTTCCAAAGTAAAATTTACAAGAGGGGGGTGAACTGACTGTCAGTGAATGCCTTCGGGTTCTTTAACAGTGCTCACTGCCCTTGCTGCTGCAGTCCTGGGAAGAGAGAACAGAAACTGCTTGTTATAAAACAGGCCTAAAACTTGACACAGAATAACCCACTGAAGAAATGGGAGGAGACTGAAACTCTTCCTCCACTCTCTTGCTTTCCAGTCATGCCTACTTAGCATATTTTTCGCCATGTTCTTGTATTCTTTATCAGTCGTCCCCTTCCTTAAAGAGAGAGGCACAGATTTGGAGCAGAAAATATACACCGACTGACTTGTCACGACTCTCTTATGCTTAGCTGTTGTATTTTGTCATTGCTAAGATTTTAAATAACACCACATTCTTTGTTTAAATGCCTTTTCAAAATAGTAAAACTAGCCTTGAGTTGCCTTCACTTAAAGTCAAAGTTTATTATCCATGTGTCGAGATAATAAAAGTTAGCAAAGTGACATCCACAATTAATATTTGGAGTGGTGGTAGCAGCAAATACTGGTAGAACGGCACTCGTCTTTCACAGATCATTGTGTCACTACTTTTTTTTATGGCTCTTATTTACTTAACCAAACAAGAAACACTTTTATTTCATATTCATGTTGTATAATTAAGATAAATTTGTTATGGGGAGAGTGACCATATGAAGGGATCACCATTCAAAAGACAATGAAGATCGGTCACATTATTTGCTGAACATTGGAAATGACTTGAAGATACATAACAACAACAACGAAAACAAATACTTGTCTTTAGAAACAAAACATTTTGATCAAGCAGCCCCTACTAGATCCACATCCACTTGTTTTCAGACAATTGTACAAATGTCCAAATTGCTGTCAGAAGGAAGTCTGTGAGGAGCAACCACTCCTTCTCACTTTCAGCATACCTTGTAGAGATTGCTGATTGATTGGTCCTTGTGGCAATTACGAAATCTTTCCCAGAGCGAACTCTCTTTCTGGGTGTGTATTAAAAACTTAAAGATGAGAGGGAGTCCATGCGAACTGCAAACATATAAAATAAAACCCTTAGCAAGAAAAACATATTAAGTGCCTGATTTTAAGAATCATTTGGGGATGAGGCGAAAATTGCACTATATAAGCTAAGTACATAAACTAATGCATAAGCTAAGTACATAGGCTAATGCATATGTACCTCTCTGTGGATTCCATGGGGCCAACTATAACAAATATTATAAACACAATCACAACGTAAGTCCCAACATATATATTAAACAACAATACAACAATTTCTCCTCCTTCACCACCACCTCCTCCTCCTCCTCCTTCCTGAATCTATGTTTATTAGACACGCATGCACTGTCCCCAGAGTTCGAGGGATCCAATGAGGTGCCAGCACAGGACTTGATTGCAGGATTCTTTTGCCTCTGGCAAGGTCTGGCCTTGCTTTTTCTCCCCTCAGACTGGGATGGCAGATTTCCCCTTAGTCTGTCAAGGCACCGGGCCACGTCACACACGACTCTGTTTTTTCCCCAAAACACCACCCTTGTGTAACCAGGGCTAAGCCTTTCAAATTAAATCTCCTTTAATGATTTATGGTAGCATGATGCTAGATGTTATAACCATTGAGAAGCATTCAGTTGAGACCAACTGTATAGGAAAATGTAATATAATCTTTATTAAAACAACAAACAAAATAAAGTATTGATTTTATAAATGTGTCCAAGTTCAAACTGTGAGTAAAAGAAAGACAATCTCCATTATGAGCCAGGAGGTAGTCACGTACATAGGAGTTCTAGCCCCCCTGCTCCCATCTGCTAACTCATGGCTCTACCTCACCTGAAGCGCCTCCTCTGGACATTACCTAATATGGTACAGGGGGTCTATGGTTGGTTGAAAAATGCCGCAGTGGGTGTGTATACTGTTTGCCTGGGTAAAAAGGCCTTGCTCCGCCTCTGGCCTTTGTTCCCGGACCTCCGGCACCCTGCTGCAGCAGACTCATATTTTTTTACTTTTATACTTTTGTACTCAATAAATCTGGCATCTAGCCTTTGAACCAAGAAACGTCTGGTCATTTGCCTGTTTCTCAAAAAAAGCTGTCCTTCTTAAGGGCGGAGAAGGTGACAAAACAGATCTTTAGAATACTTTTAACAGTTTCTTGTCTCTTTATAGCAGCATAAGGGCACAGGTCTCTCTCTCTCTCTCTCTCTCTCTCACACATGCACACACGGAGCCCTCTGGCTTCCCTCTTTGCCAAAGGCTATGCTCTCAAATCTAGGCCACACTCTCTGGCCTCATTTAACAATGGGGTTTCTCTTCTGCCCCTTTTCTAGGCCTTCTCTGAGAAAACACCTCTCCAATTCAACTATCCTCAATTAAATAAAAACTCCTCTGGCTGAAGGATTCACCTTTGCTTTGAACCTGACAATTTGACTCTTTTGGAAAACTTCCACTCCCCGGTGTGCCTATAAATAAAATCACGTACAGGCCTCCAACTGCTCCTTCCCAGTAAAAGGGGCTGGGCTTTCCTCTTAAGTGGCCATGGCTAGTTGCCTAGCAATCTGACCCTGAATACTTTTCTACCACTTAGGACATCACTCCCCCTATAGCCCATCACAAATTGTTATTCACTTTTAGTGAATACAATGCAGTATCCTCCCCAGGGTTACATGTCATGTGTGGTGCCCTAACCTGGTGCAATAACCTGGAGTTCCCTAGGTATTTTGGATTACAACTTCCATCAACCCGTGTTACCGTGCCCTGCACTTCCTTCTGCAGGATGTCCCATTTTCACAATTGGACATATTAATGACTGAAAAACATGATCAAGGGCACACTGACCAAAGGCATGTTGAGGGGTCAGGCTGACCTAAGATGTGTTCAGGTCATAAATTCGGAGAGTATTAGGTGGGAAAAACCTGACACTAGTGGGTTTATGCCAGTCCTTTCAACACTCCAGGCTCTTTGCCCTTCTGAATACAATGGAGGGCAAACTGCCCAGGCGAAGCAATCAGAGACCGTGCCTTGCCCTTGCGCTACAAAGATCTTCCTATACCTCCCTACCTGCTCAAACGTTATGAGATTGTTATGACTCCTGTCAATGTTTTGTCACCCAGAGTTAAGGCAATCGGCCCATTCTGGACTCCTTTGTCGGTTCCGTGGGAAAGCCATTAAGGCTTTGCCTGAACACCTCTTCAGGTGTCCAGCATGGAAAACCCTAAGATTCAAAACCAGCCACTTGTAGTACATTGGACATAGTGCCCAGACTGCTGTTCTTCCATGCTACCCTCAGACATTGTCTGATCCCCTTCGCTTCAGCCTTCTTCTTCAAGACTGGCAACTTTCAACCCTTCCACTCCATCTCTCTCTATCCAGCCTTTCATGCCTCACTTTACGATAGCCTTATATGGTTCTTGAGAGTGTCTGATTTCTGGTATGTTTGTCAAATCCAAATAAAATACTTTGTTTAACTTCCTCTCTACAATTAGTACTGGTATATATAAGTGAAAAGATCTTGCCATTGCCCTCCTCTTGCAGGCCTCCTTTGAGCTGTAATTCCCCCAAATTCTAAGGAGATGCTGGCATTGTGGGTAGACCCCAACATCCCCTACTTCTTAGGCTAATATCAGCTGTGGCCAGGGAAGAGCCACTGTGGGCACAAAAGTCTAAATTATGGGCACCAGGTTGGGAGAGGCTTCACTAAAGCGTGAGGCAGTAGTTAAGGGAGAAGTAAGAGGAGTCTGAAAGGCCACATGTATTTCATCATTTGTATTTGTAGCAGAAACACATGCACACATTACAGTCCTATAGTTGTGGGGAGTGCAGTGTACTGTTTCAGATTGCTTTCTGCTTTTAACTGTGGTAATCATATGTACATTTGCAATCATGCAGGAATTAATGTAAATGTAAAAATAAAAAGTTGGGTTGTTCATAGCTCCATAGCTATGCATGTGCTAAGTGAAAAATGTGGATTTTAAACAAAACTCACAAGTTTCCCCTAATTTCTCTTTCTTCCTTCATCTTTACTATGATTTTTTTTTCCAGCATCTGAGAACTGGAAAGGATATTCTTTGTTATAGCTTTGAACATTATGGAACAGAACAACGGAACAGAACAACATTACTGTTGTTCTTTGCATTGAGGCTAACATGATTTTCTCCAGTACCAAAGAGAAGCCATGGCAATTCTGCATATCTGGAATTTATTGGGGAGGGCTCTGCGATCTGATATGGTTTAATTGACAAATAAATTGATATTTGGTAGATATGTTTAACTGGCATAAAATATAAATCATATACAGGCTTATGGCTGAAAAGAACCACGTAGAGAAGGAAACTTTGACTGGAAAAACAGATCAGAGATGACTCCAAGCATGGCTGGGTCATAAAGCCTGATGTAGTGGCTCTTTCAATAAGAAACAATGGCCAGCTCCAAGCAAGAGCAAGAACCCCCTATGGTGTGCATTTCCTACAGAAGTTTTTCAAACACAAACATCTTCAAAAATCCTGTCTTCAGACACAGAAAGCCATAAAACCATCTGTTTGACTCTCTCTAGCACCTATTTGTTGCAAACTCCAAAAACAAAGAGCCTTGTTTGTTTTGACCACATTGGCTCAAGAAAACAGGAAGATTTCCACCAAATCAATAATTGCCTCATCCTCACACCTGTGACTTCTTCCTGATCCCCAGTCAGACAGACATCAAAACCTTTTGCCATCTACATATTAAAATCGTCAACTGGTTCCTTCAGACATTTACAAACATCAACCCATCCGGTCACCTTTTGTCCACACTGCAAAACTTTTGTTTACACAGGTAGAGAATCATTAACACCTCACATCTCTAGGGCAGATTTTTGTATATAAAGAGCTCTCAATTTTGGGTCTCAGATACAGGACTTCAATTTTACGGGTCCTTCTTGTCACTCTGCTTTTTGCTTTGGAAGCACGTCCGAGCCACATTTTTGCTTCTTCACTTCTATCTCTGGATGGTAAATATAACCCAACCCCTTTGTATTCCTTTATCCAATTTTCCTCTCTTTCTTTTCAGTTAACCTTGTGTGGTTGCTTGTATGTGACTATTTTGTATGTGTGCATGTATATTTCCCTCAGTTAAAAAAAATACATTTAATTGAACTACAAGTCTGATCTCTTTTAGTGGTTACTGGTATACATAGGTGTCAGATTTTGCTAAGTTACCCTCTCTTGCAGGCTTCCTATTTTTGAGCTAATTATTCCCCATTGTATGTTTTCAGGTAACAAATTGGTGTGTGTGTGTGTGTGTGTGTGGAGGAGGAGGAGGGGCATTTCAGGGCATGCTAAACCTGCATTTTTTTAAATGAAGAAATTAACCAAGGACACAAAAATGAAAACCTCTGGTAGCATATAATAATGAAAGCTGAAATTAAACTTTTATTGTATTGATGGAAAGATAATGTGCCACATAAATTGAAGAAAATCCAGCAAGGACAGAGTGGCCCTCAAAAGACAATTTTTAAAAGACATGCCACATCACAAAAGATGTTTGGTACTGAATGTTTATCATTCATGGATAGGAATAATTTATGGCCACTATTTACAAATATTGGAAAATGTATTTTGCTTCAATATTTCTTGTCCTTCCTCTTCTGTTTTGGATAAGCATTGGTGACAATAAAGTGGAATAAAGTGACACATGTTGAATTCATATTTCAAAACATAATGTATCTATTCAGCCATTCAATCATATCCATTCTTGCTTCTTCCATGTAAGGTACATCTTCAGGCTTCATATCCTCAGGCTTACACTGAGCAAAGCCATGAACTTGTCCAGGATAAACTTTAACTTTATAGTCCACCCTACAGTATTCTTTCAGTTTTGATTCCAGTAAAGTCACCTGTAACATACAGTGAATTTCATTATATAATTTACAAGAAGTTACAAATTACATTTCCTAATAATTTGTTCACTTGCATCCTAGACTGCTTGTAGATTTTGCTTTGAATTCAGTGCTGCCTCAATGTGACTTTTATGCTGGAGGGTAAGTTTTAGAAATTATCTTACAAGTACTATTACTTATGTAGCTTCTTCCTTTCTTTACCTTCTCTTCATCATGCAGAAATATTAATTTCCAGCTCTGATGATACCCCTTTTCTACAGAAAGAGGTCATATTAAATATAAAACTTTTATCTGGGCATGGTAGACTACCTGTCCCATACAGCTGAGCAATTACAGCCAGAATGAAAAAGGTATAATTAAGAGAGGATAGGAGGTTCCAAGGCAGATGCCATCCTATGGTTCCCATGCAGCTTTGAATCTGTTTCTTTTGAAGAAGCCAAATGCTAACTTCTGGTGTGCATGGCACACTGCTACCTGTCCCAATAAGCACTCTGTGACGGGGGGGCGTGAGTGCTTTTTTGCAGTGGATTGCCAGTCACCAAGGGGTTTGACCAGTGGGAAGTTCTCCCTGCATTAACGTCAGACTGAGGGATCACCTCAAAGTGTGATAAGTGTGGTGACAGGGCCATTATTTTGGTGGTGGCCAAGCACAAGTGGAGTGAGGCAGAATCGTGGGGGAGAGTCTGCCCAGTAATGTCCTTTACATGGAGAACGAACTGTAGATCAGTGAAGCATATGTTCTTAACTCTCTGTAATAACATTATCAGACAATAAAGGAAAGAAATTCTTACGATTAAGGTGCTGAGATGGAAGCCTTGTAAACTGTCTTCTTTCTGCAACTAAGAACTCAGTAAGTGAAGCTTTACCCCATGAGACTACAATTTAAAAACTGAAAGTTTGGTGTGTTAAAGGGATACAACGGACTGAGAGGACATTGGCTTTGAAAAGATGTAAGATCACAATTTTTTTATTGATTGGATTTTGTTGAATAAAAGTATTTAACTTAACTGAACAAGGAAGAAATTGCAGTGTGAGAAAGTAGAATTCCTTCCTTTTTTTCCCCCCTTAAAGTGATAAGATTGACTATAACTAGACACTGGTGAGGAACAATGGACAGACTAGCTCTTGGTTTTTAATGTAGTAATTACTGGATTTAGGAAAGGTGGCACCTTGCCCAGCAATCTTTCACGAACTGATTAGGCTAATCAGACTGTAAAAGTTGCTGAAACTGGAGCTGAATTTGAAGATGGAGCTGAAAGAAGAGTTGAAGCAAGGATGGACTTAAGAATTTGGGGTATGGGGGTGAAGTGGACATTTTGGATTGTGAAATGGGAAACATAACTCAAGGAGAGGAAGAGGATCAGGCTAATATGGAAATGATGTCTATGGAAACTGTACTTATGGATGAGCAAATCCAAGGCCCTTTCCGCACGGTGTAGTCACTGCGTAGCTGCGACGGCTTGAGGAGACGTGCATCTGCACGATGTCATCGCTATTCAGTGGACGTGAAGTTGCTGGCGCGCCTTTGCATGTCGCTAAAGCGTTGTATTTGAGCAGCCGAAAAGATGCATTTTCACTCCCTCAGACCACTTCTACTACGTTTCTACAACTACATGCGGAACTGTTGAAGCGTTTTCTTGCAGGAATGGGCGGGTTGAGGGCGTGCCCATCTCGTCCCTCCGTCACTTCCTGTCCTGATTTGTCCCTGCCCACCAAAGCAGAGGTTGTTGCCATTTTTCCTCCATGTGAGAAATGATGGAGGAGAAGAAAAGTGGGGAGAAAGTGGCAGGTAAGTTTTTTTTAGTAAATCAATCCTCATGGAACTTAGGAACCCTCTTCTCACTGGGCTAATTTTTAGGGGGAGGGGCGGGCTGAGGGACGTTCACTTCAGGCATTCTGGCTGCCCACACAGATGTTGGGAGTTTCAGCTCTTCCCCAAGTAAATGTTTCCAAGTCTCATGGGAGCTGCGGTCGCTCAGAACCCCCCCCAAACATGCTGCTCCTTTCCCCTCCCCTCCCCTCAGCCACCCATACCCCCCCTGGCAACTGCCAAACACGCCCCACTACAAAAAGGATCACCCTGCTATGCGCTCTGCCAGCCTTATGGGACCAAATCCCCCCCCCCCAAATATTCCACTGCCCTCCCTCGGCCAACAGAACCCCTCTCCCACCCTGCCAAATATGCTCTGCTGCAAAAAGGACCACTTTGCTATGCATTTTGCCAGCCTCATGGGACTTGCAGTCACTCAATCCCCCCCCCCCCAAATCCACTAACCTCCCCTCACCCACCCATGCCTCCCTGGAAACCGTCCAACATGCCCCATTGCAGAAAGTCCCCCCCCCCGCTATGCGCTCTGCTAGTCTCATGGGACTTGCAGTGCCTCAAAACTATCCCAAAAACATCAACTAACCCCCCTGACCCACACATTTCCCCACTGGAAACTGCCCATCTTGCCCTGCTGCACAAAGCCCTCTGCTATGCGCTCTGCCAGCCTCATGGGACCTGCAGTCCCTCAAAGCCATCCTGAAAACATCGACTAACCTCCCCTGACCCACACATTTCCCCACTGGAAACTGCACATTTTGCCCTGCTGCACAAAGCCCCCACGCACAAATGCACAAAGCATTGCTCTATGCAATCCTCATGGGACATGCAGTCACTCTGACCTCCCTCAAAACCTCCACTGACCTCCCCTCACTCACTCCTCTCCCCCTTACAAATCAGCCAAGATGCCCCTCCACATGAAGGCCTTTTCTGCTATGCACGCTGCAAGCCTCATGGGACCTGCAGTCACTTCAAAATGCAAATTCTTTGTGTCTTTTCCATCTTGTTAGGTACTTGGCTGCACTTCTTTCCACCTGACCGGGGACTTCATGGATTCTACAGTGTACTCTGAAGGCATCCCCTCCAACAACAGAAAGCATCATGTATACTGCAGTTGAGCAGGCTGTCCATCTGGCACACAGGCGTGATGGGAGCCGCAGGCCTTCCTACCTCAGGAGACACTCTATGAGCCTAATGGGACCTGCAGTCGCTCCAGCAGTCCCTGGGCACAACTGAAAACTGTTCAGTTTGACTTCAGACCATATCTACTCAAGATGTTAGTGGTCCAAAGTTAAAAATTTAAAGCCATCATGAGAGTAGGCTAATACATGTAATGCTTAGGATTATTCATGTTCTCCTTTTATATACTTTGCTAATAAATGTTCCTGTTTGTTGTTTCACAATGAAAGCTGATTTTTACCCTCTCCCTGTGGCTTCTTCTCCCTTTCAATAGAGGAGTGGGCCAGCTGACAGAGGCATTTCTTATGTAGCAGCAAAGATACCGCACAAACACAGTTACTGTGAAAAAACAACATCTTCATTAGCCGTTAACGTCATACTGGCAACAGTAGCCATGCCAGGGGCAGACATCCTCCACTCCCCAGGCAGCCACAGACTGCCCTCCCTCTGTACTTGGGCCTCCCATGTGGCCCTGAGATGCCCCCAGAGTGGGCAGGGCAGCCAGCTCAGGTCCTCGGAGGGCACTGTGGGGGAACTGGAGATCCCGTCCTGATGCCCAGGAAGTGTTTCACAAGGCCAGAAGTGGGCACTGCAGAACCCATGGTGCTGGTGACAGTAGCCATGCCAGGGGCAGACATCGTCCACTCCCCAGGCACCCACAGACCATGAAATGCTGCCCTGCTGTTGCATTTCAAACGGGGCCGGAAGTTCCATGACGTTGTTTCTACATAAAGATGTTCCCATGCAGAAACGTCGTATGGTAAAGTTAAAAAAAAAATCGAAGCATCCAAAAAGGTGCAGAGTCAGGGTAAAGGCGAAGCAAGGAAGTGGTCATGGACACTGTAGTGCGGAAGGAGAATGCAATCTTCTCCACCTCAAGTGGAGGAGCATACGGAACATAGCGTCGCAGAAATGCAGTCATAAACTATGCTCTTGCGGCGCCACGAGGCGTTTCTGCCATCTCGTGCAGAAAGGGCCCAAGTTGATTTCATAAAGGAATTTTTCTGTGAAACTGGGAGTTGTGCTGTAAAGTGGGGTAATAATGAGATAAATGTAGAAAGCAGGGTACTTCAAAATAACTGCCTTAAAGTAAGGAATGGATGTGGGAAGTGGGGAGAGATAGAATTGGTTTTTGCTGGAAAATATTACTAGGATGAAAAAAAGTTTTGCTCAGAATCTGGCTTCTGTGTCAGAATAACTTTGTACAAGTGATGAGGAGCTACACAGGACAAATGTTCTAGTTTGTATAGCAGAGCAAAATAAGAAGAGTAAAATTTAAAATGGAAATGTTAGTGAAGTGTGTGGATTAAACTGTGTTAAAAAACTTGGTTGCATGAAAAGATGGATAGATTGGAATATGAGGACAAAAAATTAGAAGAAGTTGCATTAATTTCCCATGCAGGCAAAGTCATGCTCGAAAGTCTACAAAGACTTCTACCATGTCTAGAGTGAGAAATGGCAGATGTCCAAGCTGGGTTCAGGAAAACAGGAGGCACCAGGGATCATATTGCAAACATACGTTGGATGATGGAGTGCACCAAAGAATTTCAAAAGAAAATCAGCCTGAGCTTCATATATTATAGCAAAGCCTTTGATCGTGTAGATCATTAGAAACTATGGATCACTCTGAAAGAAATTAGAGTGCCACAACATTTTATCGTCCTGATGTGTAACCTGTATGTAGGACAAGAGGCTACTGTTAAGACAGATTATGTAGAAACATAATGGTTTCCAATCGGCAAGGGGGTTGGGCAAGGCTGGATTTTATCACCCTATCTGTTTAACTTGTGTGCTGAACATATATGTAAAGCAGGATTAGACTTGAAGGAAGGAGACATGAAAATTGGAGGGAAGACTATCAACAATTCAAAATATGCAGATGAGACCATACTACTAGCAGAAAACAGCAAACACTTGGAATGATTACTGAAGAAAGTCAAGACGGAAAGAGCAAAGGCAGATTTACAGTTGGACATAAGAAAACAAAAATTGCTTTAAATTTCTCATTTTCTGTTTACTTTTTCTTGCATCTTTTTTCTTTTTTTTGGTACCCTTTTTCTTTATAAATTTGTAATGTTCTAATATATCTTTATTGCGTTTAAATAATTTTTTTTTAAAAAAAAGCCAATTACTGGTTGCACCTTTCCCAACAGTACTCTGAGAAACAGTCTAAATCAGTGGTTTTGAAAATGTTTAGTCCTGTGACTTGAGGACATTGTGCCCCCCCATTCTCCACATCACGTTCCATATCCTATTCTATGACTCTCTCCCTCTCTCTCTTTCTCTCAGGCCCCTTGTGCCACCTATGCTGTCTGTTGTAAAGCTGAGTTCTTGTGCTCTCTGCCTCCTCTCTTCACTTCCCTGCCCCTCACCTGAGAAATTGCCTCAAGGCGCCTGAGCCTGCTGAACCAACAATGCAATGTTTGGAGAAGCTGGGTAGGAAAAGCATTGCAAAAAGGAAGCTGATTTTTGCTATGTCTGAATTGGAGGAAGGTATAATAGTGGAAGATGCTTTATGTTGCTCTTTTGCAGAGACCAGTTAATCCTCAAGGGCATGCACACAGACACAGACACATCAGTTTGCCCTTCTTTTTCACATTTGCTATACTTGCAGGTTGACTTTTCTTGTATCCCTCCTTTGTGCAACTATCACGCTCCCTTGGGTCCCGCCCCACAGTTTGAGAATCACTGATCTAATTTTTTACAAGAAATATTTTAAATTAAGTATACAGCATATGGTGATATTACCAGACAGTGGACAACTTACAAAGATAGTGCCTTACCACCTTACCTTTCCTGGAGCAGATCATTAAGCAGTCAGTTTCTAATCACTCAGAAAGCAATGCGGTAATCACGAGAAGTCAACATGGATTTCTCAAAAATAAGTCATGCCAGACTGATCTTATCTCTTTTTATGATAGAGTTACTAGCTTGATAGATGAAGGGAATGCTGTGGATGTAGCATTTCTCGATTTCAGTAAGGCCGTTGACAAAGTTCCACATGACATTCTTGCAAAGAAGCTAGTAAAATGCGGGCTGGACAGGGCTACTGTTAGTTGGATTTGTAATTGGTTGACCGACCGAACCCAAAGGGTGATCACGAATGGCTGCTTTTCATCCTGGAGAGAAGTGACTAGCGGGGTGCCACAGGGTTCTGTCCTGGGCCCAGTGCTGTTCAATATTTTCATCAATGACTTGGATGAAGGAATAGAGGGCATGCTCATCAAATTTGCAGATGACACCAAATTGGGAGGGGTTGCTAATATGCCAGAGGACAGGATCAAAATTCAAAATGACCTGGACAGATTTGAGAGCTGGGCCAAGGCTAACAAAATGAAATTCAACAGAGAGAAGTGTAAGGTCCTACACTTAGGTAGAAAAAATGGAATGCAGAAATATAGGATGGGGGACACGTGGCTGGATGGCAGTACGTGTGAAAGGGATCTAGGAGTCCTAATAGACCACAAGCTGAACATGAGTCAGCAGTGTGATGCGGCAGCCAAGAACGCCAATGCAATTCTCGGCTGCATCAATAGGAGTATGGTGTCTAGATCGAGGGAGGTACTGGTACCACTCTACTCGGCTTTGATTAGACCTCATCTTGAATAGTGTGTCCGGTTCTGGGCACCCCAATTCAAGAAGGACATGGTCAAGCTGGAGCAGGCCCAGAGGAGGGCGACCAAAATGGTGAAGGGCCTGGAAGCCAAGCCCTATGAGGATAGACTTAGAGAGCTGGGTATGTTCAGTCTGCAGAAGAGAAGGTTAAGAGGGGACATGATAGCTGTGCTTAAATATTTGAAGGGATGCCATGTAGAGGAGGGAGAGGGCTTGTTTTCTGCTGCTCCAGAGACCAGGACAAGGAGCAATGGATTCAAGCTGCAGGAAAGGAGATTCCACCTGAACCTCAGGAAGAACTTCCTGACAGTCAGGACTGTCCGGCAGTGGAATATGCTGCCTTGGAGTGTAGTGGAGTCTCCTTCCTTGGAGGTTTTTAAGCAGAGGCTGGATGGCCATCTGTCAGGAGTGCTTTGAGGGTATTCCTGCATGGTAGGGGGTTGGACTGGATGGCCTGTGTGGTCTCTTCCAACTCTACATTTCTATGATTCTATGATTCTATACCACCCATTCTCTTTCTTGGTACCTGATGTCCACTTCAGCTCTTCTTATCACTTCCCAGGATGACATGGATGGCCAGCTTAATGAGTGGGTACAAGCATGTTGAAGAGGTAATGCTCCATGTTTTCAGACAGGGACTTTCCCCTGATTTGCCTAAAGGTGTCAGAGACTGAAGCTGGAATCTTCTTGTGCAAACTATGCTTTCCTCCATGCAGTTAAATTGGTCCATAAGCCATAAGTGAGTGTATCTATCTTAGACCATTTCCGCACTACATCGGCCGGTCCCCCCATAAACTGCAAACGCCAGAATTCCATAGGATGTTGAAAGTGGAATAATCACGTTATAAGAGTGTAGTGCAGAAATGGCCTTAGTCAGCACCTATTTATTTGCATGGTACTGAGGCGCAGCCTTCACTTGTGTCATCTGATGTTAACCAATATAAGAAGAGATTATATCCCTTCCTTTATCTCTTCCTCCCTTTATTATTCTCCTCCTTTCAACTAGTGAGGACGAGTTCACTAGTTTTTTTCTAAATGCTCCCAGCCATATCACTACAGCAGGTGTATGTGTGACACTTTTTTGTTTTAAAGAATGTATGGATATGGCATGACTTTTGTGTTCCATCCACTGTCCATCCCATATATGTATAGCAGGCACAGGAGACATCATCAGAACCTGAATTAGAACCGCTTACCTGGTCAAGAGAAATGGTGTGATCTTTTCCACCAAAAACAAAAAAGGTGGGATTCAGCAAATCGTACCTATCTTCAGAGTCCCTGATTATACCTAAAACATATTTAAGGACAGCATTTGCATCAAGTTTTCAATGCTGAATTGCAAACTCAGTAATTAATATTAGCATACAGTACATCTTTTCCACTTTGTCGTATGCTCTCAACGTAATGGTTTCAACAACACAGAAATCATCACCAATAACACCACCATGCATTTGAGACTAGTGGTGCTTTCAGACACATTCCAGGTGGAATATCCTGTTCAGGTCTTGGAGCCTGGTCCTACCACCTGTCCTTGCACAGGATTGTGATCATAAGCACAGCTAGACCTAGGAGCACTAATGCATACAAGCATTTAAAATAGTTTTTGACACAATTATTCAGTGCTCCAGAGGATGTTGGTAAGTGTTTGGGGATGGTGATTAAAAAGAAAAAATGCTTGCATTTAGCCAGAGAAAAAGCAGGCAAGCTGCTTGTCTGAAGCTGGAGGACAGAAAGCAATCTGAAGAAGGAAATGCTTTATTCCTACTCTCTTTATGAAGTTTTGAACGTTTGTTAATTTGAGTAATTTCAGAATGAAGTTATACAATGTAAATAAGCAGGCCCAAAGCCCTGCTTTTGTTACCCAGCATTGGGCCTAAGACAGCAGTGTCTGCCTTACATAGGATTGTTACAGAAAGGCTTCAAGTTGAGTTTGTAAATGACCAGAAGGAAAACATGCCACTCTATGCATCCTTGGGGTGGGTTCAGTAAAAACTGGACCGGTAGCTGGAAGATTGACAAAGAGGTTGATTAGTTAGATAGTCTGGCCAAGTGATTTACAAGAACAGCCAAAAGTATAAGAAGAACTCTGAATTAGGGAATGGAGAAAGCCAGCAATATAGTACTCTTCTGGGAGGAAAAGCTACAACTGGTGCTGTGAGGTTGTGGTGAAGCCGCAAACAGGCAGCAGAAACTAGCACCAAAAAGTTTAAGGTAGAGGTATAACTAGGGAAAACCTCCTCAAGAATCTTCAGTGAGACATTCAACAAAAAATTATTAGTATTTAACAAGGCCATTTTTTCCACCATTTACTCTGTCATGGTGCATAATTTCATCATCAAAAACAGCAGCATTTGCTGCTGCTCCACCTTTTCCTTTTCCCTGTCTCCCTGGCTCTTCCTTTTTTCTTTCCAAACAGGTCTCTATGGGACACCGTCATGCACTGCCCACTTCCTTCCTGTTGGCATTGCATTGGCAACCCTGGCCATTTCTGCACTAGCCTGTTATAGTGCTCTTATTCCACTTTCAACCTCCTATGGTCCTGGGGTTTGCAGTTTAGGGAGGGGCATTTAGAATTCCCAGCCAGAGCGCTCTTTGGCCTCAGGAAACTACAAATCCCAGAATTCCATAGGATGTTGAAAGTGGAATAAGAGCACTGTAACAATGTAGTGCGGAAATGGCCTGTGTTACACATTTTGATATCTTCTTTTTGTTATAATCAAGTACACCAACAGTTGATCCATCCATTCCTAAGGAATTTAGCAGATCAATTGGATAAATTTTATGTTAAAATTCTATTAGAGGATAGATGCTCTAATGCTGCTTGCCAAGTTTCTATCAATGGTAACTGAAAGAAGAGAGAAGGCAACTCCTTCATATGGACAGAGCATTTAGAGTGTCTATAATTAATACGAGTAATTTTTGTGCTTATGGTGTGCTACATTGCTTCTTATGCTGTATAATTTCTGTTCTGATTGTACTGATGGATCGATGAACCACAATAAAATAAACTAACTAACCGTGCCTCAAATATTAAATAAGGGAAATACAGGTAAAAAAACCAACAAGTTTTTCCCACATACCATCCACCAGCTCTGTACCTACCAAGATTCTGTCTGTTTCTTCTGCCTACTTTTATATAAATGGATATGGCAAAAATGCCATCCATTTCTCAGAATTTGGAAGCATTTTTTAACTTCCATTTTCTGAATCCCCAGATAACTGCAATATTATTTGCTGCATGATTCTAGGAATTGTAGAACAATTTGTAGCCTACACTCTGAAATTTCTGTGATTCCCTCATCAAATATCCGATCCCTTTGAGCGTTTTTCTGATGAGCAAAGTAAGGAACATTAAGAAACATCATAATATGTTACCCTTTCTACAAAAACTACTAGCCAAGAAAACAGGTTTACTAGTCCAGAAAATTTACTAGTCCGAGAAGGGGTATGTGCGTGCGTGTGTGTGTGTGTGTAAGTGCTTCAAGTTGTTTATTGACTTATTATGACCCCATGGATTTCATAGGGTTTGCTTAGGCACACTCCAATGCAAACGTCCACAGGTTTGCAGTTTTACTTTCCTTTTGAACAATGCATAAATAGAGCATATATTTCTGAAATATTGAAACTTGTAGCTCATTTGTACACGGAGTTAGTTTAGAAGTGATGAAATATTTGAAAACATAGCATCCTGCTTAAAGTCTAAGCATTTTTCATTACCATAGTCTGATATCCCAGCCTTTAATTCAGGGTTTGTCAGCATCAAGTGATGTACAGCCATTCCACCCCAGGAAAAACCAACAACACCAATCTTCACAGCTTTGTATTTCTCCTTTAGATACTTCATAATCACAGCAGTTGTCCTAAGGCATATAAACAAAAGGGAACTAAGACATCTGTGTAAAAAATATGTAAAGAAATACTGACACAAAAATTCGTTCTGGCAGTTTCCTTATTGATGGAAGGAGGAAATTCCACTTATAAAACATTGTTCCTTTCCGTTAAATACTACATATCTGAAATGTGAGTTATTGGAAACTTTTTTCAGACAGTTTAAATTCAGGGCCTCAGCAACCGGTTTCATATGGCATCAGCTGTTCTGAGTGGTACATGGACTTTTAAATGTCTGGGTTTCCACACAATAAATATAGGAAGTGGTGAATAACAAAGTCCCAGAGCCCCCGTTGTGTGCTTAAAGAAAAGGAATACAGCCAAATCTGATGCTATTCCTCCATTTTGCACACTAGCAGGAACAAATGAGCTTGGAAGAATGACAGGAACTACTAACACCATCTAAGAGTTGAAACTTACAGAATGTTTTGAGAATGTACCCCCACGTCCATAATACTGCATACCAGGTCTATATAATTGCCATTCTCGGCATATTTACTTTTTATAGGACCTCTACATAATATCAGCCTAAACGAAATAGCACGTTTGCAAACAACCACTGATAAAACAGGACTGTCTTCCTCTTCTTCCAGCAAGTTCTGCACCAAAATCTACTCCAGAGAGTTTCCCAGCCTTTTGGAACAAGTACTGAAGGCAAGGAGGGGGCTGCAAAGTTGATCTCCTTTCTCCAGACTCTGGGTCCCACTAAGGAAGGCAGTTTTAACAGTGTTTTCCAGACAATACTATTAAGCTATTTTTCTCCAACCTTTATTAAATTCTTTCTCTTTTTGGGGGGGCGGAGAACTCACAAAATCCATTTTTAAATAACACACAGAGAAAGCAGCTAGGAATGTAGATTGTCTTTTTATTGTTCCTCTATTTTATCAAAGATGCATTGTTGACAATACAATAAACACTGATTGGTTGGCTGACAGTCTTTTGCACTAGCTGTTCATCTTGATGCACATTCACTATTTCTCTTCCCCTTTGTGCCATTTTAAGATGATGTAACATTTTAACTTTACATTTGTTCTAAAATGCCTTTTCAGTTTTTTAAAGAAAAACTACGAAACATGTTGTATCTAAAATAAATGAGTCTGAAATGAAAATAAATACAAATTTTAAATGAAATTTTAATGGGGTTCAACATGGATTTTAAAAATTGTCCATTATCCATCCACCACCCATGTGGCTATGTGATACACACTAGCATGGACACAACACAGTTTGGTGACCGCTCATAAAAAGTACTATAGCTGCACAAATGTGGAAAGCAAGCTGCTAACCTGCATGTGGGTTTATAGCAGAAGAAAGATCACTGGATGGAGTCCTTCCCTTCTAACAACAACCCAGATGCCTACCAATGACTCAGAAGTGCTACATTTCTGGGGACAAGAAGCAACAAAAAGCATCAAAAGTCAAGAAGCAATATTAAATGGTGTGGCACAAATCACCCCAAATTATCAGTCTGGAAGAGCCCACGGATGATATGCTATTCTGTGTTTGGCCTGAGGAGTTACAAGGTGTGCACACATCTTCTAGGACATTGTGATGCTTTGCTGAATCCTATATAGACTACAAAAAAATTCTTAAGAACACAAAACCTGTGGTCCTCATCAGCTTTGCTTCAAAGATGAGGACATTCCCATAAGAGGCACATTGAATCTGAAATCGTATCCATGCATACTAGAGTATTAAGTGCATTGACTTTATTTCAGTTGTACAGAAATCAAATCTGGGATTAGCTTCAGTCAACTTGCCTAGACTGGTGTGTATCAGCCTTCCCCACTCAGGTGCCCTCTAGATGTTTTGGAATACAACACTATTCAGTCACAGACAACATGGCCATTGGGATGATGAAAATTATGATCCAATACATCTGGAGGATGCTACCATGTTAGGGAAATATGTGTTATGTGAACTGTAAATCAATAGCCTACTTTCAGAAAATATAACCTGTTAATACTTCTCAGTTAACTGTGTATTTTCCTAATTTCAATTACTTATAGTTTTGAAATAAATATCAGCCTTACTTGTCCACTTTCATGGGATCTCGTTGCTTTAACCAGTCTGCAAAATCATGCCAATGATTGTTCGGTTTCCAAGGTTCTTTTCCTAGAAAAAAGTCTGGCAAGATGGTTCTATATGGAAAAAGTGTAAGATGTTACTAATGGTCATATGATTCAGTTAAGTTCCCAGAAAGGTAACAATGTTATAGATAGATATTTTGCTGTCTGTTATTTAAGCTAATGTTGGTCATTATTCCTTTCATTTTTTTTTCCAGATTTTCAGTGAAATTCTAGACATGCATATTAGGGTTGCAGGGTCACAGGGTGCTGGATGAAGGCAAAAGTTAAGGTCAGTGGGACCAAAGAAGGAGAATATATTTTTATATACAAATTAATTTTAAGGCCTGAGTACTCATTTCCACCCATCCTCAGCTAGCACCAGGGCTCTCTGGCTCAGCATGAAGGTGTTCGTATATGTACTGTGCTTGCACAATATGGGTGCAACAAAATGCCAGGAGTGAGTAGAAGTGGATGAGGGAAGAGGTGATGGAGACATTCACTTGGGCCCATTGTACCATTTGGAGCAAGGCAGAGAGTGTGGCAACCTTCTTGTTACATGCCTTGGCAGGTACTAAATCAATAGAGAGAAAAGGGAGACTACTCCTCCGGCATCTTGAAGAGTGGGCTTACTGTGGTGATGCACAATAGTGGAGAGGAAGCTGTGATCTAAAACAATAGTCTGAAGTCAAGAGATGGCTACAGAGGTTTGCCTACAGACTATGAACTGTCAGAGGCCAGCTCTACCATTGGGAAGCAGATGCCAGAGAAGATTGCTCTTCTTCTGAGACTCTCAGCCAATGCCCTCTAGTGGAGGATGGAGTTGGTTATGCCACACCCCCTATGCTCCCTAAACTGGCCTCTTGCCCAAGGCTCAAGGCATAGATCAGCATATTATACCGCGAGGCCATAAAAATGGCTTGGAATAACAAATTAATAATGATAATAGTAAGATTTTCAACAACAACAATAATACTCACACGTATCCATTAGCTGAAAATATATCAGTAATATATCTAGTATCTGGGAACTGCCATCCATATATATCATGAACCAGAATTACAGCTTTGTTCGTGTCGTAATCTGGTTGGCTAACGTAGGAACTGATGTTTTCAACTTGTACTTCCTTGCCACGGCCCACATAATTGCTTCTTCTTCCAATGTCATATTGGAAAGGCAAATCTTTACTAGTCATGAAAAAAACTTGGAATAGAAACAAAATCTAATTAGAGTAAATTAAAAAAGCAAACATAAAAGTCATTGTAAACCTCTCCTCCCCAAACAACAGAAAGATAAGATTAGAATGAAATTTCAGAAGTGGACTTGTCAGGATCTGTCTCTTTAAAGCTACTTTTCTCTTATCTTGATATTATTCTGAAGGAAAAAGCCACACCTAGCCAAGAGAAAGACACTTTTAGAGGATATAACACCTGACAATCTTAGTTCAAGGCATGAGCATCATTTTTAATAGGAGTTTGGCTTTGGTACAACTTTGAGTAAACCTTTATGATTAAAATGTATGAAACCTGAAAATCCAGAAGAAGATCAAAAACAAAATAAAACGCTGTATATAAACATTAGTCCAGCCTTAAATGACATGTTGTCTGTACTAGTTACTGCCAAGCCATTTTGCATCCCTTTTTTCAGTTATGGAATAAATCCTGTATATCCAAAGTGGATACAAGCAGCATCACAAACTCATCCCTCTGCCTGTTAATTTGGGTTAGATTGAAATTATTCTGATTATAAGATGGGTTCCCACAGGAGATTCCAGTCTCTTTACAGTAAGGCAGTGGTTCCCAGTATTTGGACCTCCAGATGCTTTGGACATCAGCTTCTAGAATTCCTCACTGTTGACCAAGCTGGCTGGGGCTTCTTGGAGTTGAAGTTGAAAACAGTTGGCAGATCAGAGGCTGGGAACCACTGCAGTAAGGTCTGCCTGTTCCAGGTTTGCTTGACAGGGTTGCCTCACTTAATTTTTTTTTAAATCAAGAAGAACCTTTAATAGACATGTAGCGGCCAGAGACATGATTAAAGCATGATTTAATTTGCTTATAAAACATGTATGTCAGCTAATCATCCAACAAATACAGCAATTCCTCCATATTTGCTAGAGTTAGGGGCACAGGACCCCCATGAAAGTGGAAAAACCGTGAATAACTCTAGGCCTTCCCAAACCATATTTAATACACAAAAAAATATGATCAGCATATTCAACCCACCATGGATTCCTTTGAGGCATCAGGGTTCCTTCACAAGGCAGAAGTGGTTGGTTGGTGGGGCTTACTGCCACCTCCACGGCTGCCCCACACCATTTTTTAAATAGGGACTTACAAGCCTCGTTCGCAGTTTCTCAGTCTCACCAAGCTTGCAGTCCCTATTAAAAATGGCATAGGGCAGCAGCAAATAATCCATGAATAATCAAATCAACAAAAGTAAAACCCGCAAATGTGAAGGGTTGACTGTAAATATTTGCCTGCATAGAAACAATATGCTGGGATCAAAATGGAATTCTACTCTTCTGAATATTAGTAGGTTCCATATTGTGAATTTCTTCTTTTTCTTTGCTTCGCCAATCTGCCTGGCTGTACATAGGTTAAGGAAGAAACTGTACACAAACAATAATTTTTAAGAGAATTGCTGGGGGCATGATGTGTCCTTTGTGTCAGGTACTATTGGCTGTGCCTGAATGGTCTGAGTGTTGGACTCCAAGGACTCTGAGAGACCAGAGTTCAAATCATCATTAGCAATGGAAACCCACTGGGTGATCTTGGGCAAGTCATACTTTTTCAGCCTCAAAGGAGAGCAACGGGACCCCTTTCAAACAAATCTTACCAAGAAACATTTTAAAGAACAGAGCATGGAGAAGTAACTTTCCTGAAATTCAGCTCCCAGAATTCCCCAGTCAACATGGCCAATGTGAGTGCCCTATTTGTAACTTCTTCATTCTCTGCTGAAAAGCTGCTTGTCTGTGTCCTGACCACAGCCTGCATCTCATAGCTAAGAATCATCATAGTGATTAGGAGAATGTGAGCAAGTTTATTCAGCCACTTTGAACAAACATGATGCAGTCCAGGAAAAGACAAAATGTAACAGCAGCTGTAATCAAGCACATTAATGTGGTAATCCAAGTGCCATTCTTGCTGCCCATGACTTGGATGGCCAAAGGGCAGGGTGTATCAAAGCAACAGCGACAGTAAAAGCACGGCTGTATGAGACAAAAAGGTGGAGATCTGTTTCAAAGCTGGAGGAGTCCTAATAATAAGCCAGCCAATGACGAAACTGTCATAATAGTCTGGTGCTGAGAGACTATTCAGCTGCCTTCAGACAGTGTGCCTGATGACAGGAATCCAATCTATGGTGGTCTGTGATGAATTAACACTACGTTGTATTCATTTCTTGTAGTCCTGGTAAGCCACTTCATACAGCTTGGACAAGGAGGATGGGTTTTTGTAAAAAAATATAACTAATTATTTTTATTAGCCTGCCCCCACCCCCGCTGTATCGTGACACCTAGAACTGAGCACTTGACTCCAAGTGGGACCTGTTTGACAGCTGGGTGGTGCCATTGCTTTCCAGACCAGTGTTTTTGTAAACTGCTGTTCTGGATGGCATTGTCATTCTCTCCCATGCTATGATTGGCACACCTTTGTTTCATTATCAGTTATTGCTCTAGAAGCTTTTAAAGCTTAGCCTTTCAGCTTCCATCATGCATGCTCATTCTATATTTTTTGACGTGGAGTTTAATTTTTGTTGCCATCCCTAACTTTCCAGTTTATTTATTTCAATATTTATTCTGTATTTCAAATTGTTTATCCTTCTCTCTTATTGTACGTCATCCATAGAACAGGAAAGAGAGCTAGTGTGGTGTAGTGGTTTGAACATTGGATTATGACTCTGGAGAGCAGGATTCAAATTCCTGTGTGGCCATGGAAACCCATTAGGTAACCTTGGGCAAGCCACACTCAGAGGAAGCCAAAGGCAAACCGCCTCTGAACAAAGCTTGCCAAGAAAACCCTGAGATAGTCACCATAAGTCAGAAATGATTTGAAGGTGCACAACAGCAACAATAGAATGGAGGGGGATTTATTGCCTTCAGGCAATATATAAATTAAAAACAACCACCATCTACCAGTGCAGGATCTTTCTTCTGATTATTTCCTAACTCAGTCCATGACTTCTCCCAATATCAGTGAATGGAACTAACAGGTTAAAACAAAGCAACTACCTGTGATTCATTGTTTTGGGGGCTACTGAGGGTGTAACAGAGTTACATTTCAAAAGCAGCCTAATGAGCAGGAATGAAACTCTCTCGTTTGGTGTAATGAGTAATGTGTTTTCACTGATATTATTTTACATAGCATTTTGGGGCATTTTTAGCATGTTTTTTAACCAGAATTTTTCTTTCTTAATCCACAGTGTCTGAAAGGTTAGTGAACAATATATACATAGCTTGGGGTGGATGATGGCAGATGTAAGAGAAGAGATGTACCAGATCATGGGGCAAAACTTGACTGTCTCTGATCTGGTGCCTGGTTTTAGATATCATGTTTAGGCTTGCATGGATTTCAGTGCATCTGAAAAGTGACAGATTGGGGAAAGCAACTTAAATTCTCATAGGAGGATTTTAGAAGGAGTCAGCACCATATATGCTGCTTGAAAGCAATAATGTCAGCCACAGTATTATATGCTGTTTTGCCTTTCATTCCTAACTCTGTCATTAACATCTGACTCAGCAGTTCCATAAACATGTTAGAATTTTTATCACTGAAGTACTGAAATGGATCAGAATTCTGAAACTATAATGGTTAACAATATATGCTAAGCCTCTTCAACTGAGATTCCCATCTCTGCACTGTATACCATAAATTTTCCTTAATATGTCCATACACAAGACCAGACTAGAACTGGTAAGATACTTTATATTAGGACAGATTTTCTTGATGAAAGAAGATGTGAACATTTCAACCTGACAGATCTCTTCTTTGAATTTGGATCTTTGAACAAAAATCTAATAGTGAATAAAATTATTACCTACATTTTTTGCTTCCCATTTGCTCATATTTACATAGCAATGTCAACAATATGAAACTAATGCCTTATTTTAATTATCCATTGTATACATACAGAAACTTGAATATGATAGTGGTGCTGGAAAAGAATATAGACTCAAAACTATGGAATTCATAGCCTACTCTATTCAAGGAGGCTACAGAGGTGAAATGTTTGGTCTGCTATGCAGTTTGTTCTTTTTGAATAGTGTAATATTTGTAAAATTATATAATGTATTTTGATTTGTCGTAAAGGGTAGGTATTAAAAACTGTCAAAGTGACCAATAAATGAATCCTAGAGCAAATCAAGCCTGAACTTTCTTTAGAAGCCAAAATGACCAAAGTATGAAGCTATCATACTTTGCCCACATCATGAGATGACTCAGAAAAGATGATAAAGTTTGGTAAAACTGAAGGCTGCAGGAATAGAGGGAGACTGCACTGCAGGCGGATGGAGACTCAATTAAGGAAGCCATGGCCCTGAATCTGAAAGGCTTGACCTGAGCTCTTAGAAGTCTCTCATTCATAGACTTAACACTTGAATTCTATGCACTTGTACATTATCTGAACAAATCTTGCCAATAAAACCTCATGATAGGACCACCTTAGGGTCACCACAAGTTGGAAACGACTTATAGCCAAACAAGGTAACTGTGGGTTATTTTTCTTGCTAATAACCCTGGACATGAGTCAGATCCTGGTTTCATATCACAGTTAGTAAGCAGAGATTAAGCCACGGTGTTCTAGTTCCTGTAATTTTTCCCTGCAGTGGAAAAATGTGATGCAACAGATGAAGGAAGAACGGTTCACTTTGGTCTAATAACTCATGAGTGTTCCTGACTAGCTGCTTTCATCCAGACTACTAGAAGAACAGTGTTTCCAGGCTTAATTGTGAGCATAACATTTGGGAAAAGAGACACCGTTGAATCCCACTGTGAGTTCCTAGGTGAAAGAGAAAGATGATGGTATAAATGTAATAGGAGGCATGCTGGTGAATTCAGTGACTAAGCAAATAGCTGAACTTGGATCTCCTACACCCTGGCATCTATAGCTATTACACTAATTAGCCATCTCTTTTACATACACCAGTATGATATAGCATCTGTGTTGTTGTTGTTTTATATTTGCACAGATTTCTTGCCTTCACTGCACCAAAGCCATTATAGCTTGAAAGAGGAAGCAACCCAGGTGGCAACCTAAAAGGAAGTTCTCATTCCTCTGCAAAAGAGATAATGACATGAGTGAACTCTATCTGAAAACTTGTGAACTACTGCTGTGTATATTAAAAATGTGATGTTACAAAGGTGGTTGTTTTTGTGGATCTTAAAGTCATGTCCAACTTATGGCATCCCTAAGGCAAAATTACCTTGTGGTTTCCTTGTCAAAATTTGTTCAGAAGGGGTTTTCCATTGCCTTCTGCTAAGGCTGAGAGAGTGTGACTTGCTCAAGTTCACCCAGTGGAATTCCATGGCTGAATGGGGATTCCAATCTTGGTCTCCCAGAGTCCTAGTCCAGCCTTCAAACCACTATATCACACGGGCAACCCTTTTTTCCCTTGTTGAGGGCATTTCCCCACAGGTATAATCTGTCAGGAGGGTCACATTTTCTCTCTTTCTTTCTTGCACCCCTTTCTCTTTCTGTCATCCCTTCTCTTCCTCACTGCTTGGTGGGCTGCTGAGGAAGGGAGAGATCACTCTAGCCAAAGTTATGAACTGAGGGCTTGTATAGAGTTTTTTTTTTAAACCAGATCAAAGTCTTGAATAAAATTAGGCTGTGGGCTTCAAGAATTGTAGTAATAGTGTTTTATGTGTTGATCTTTAGAGAATGTATGTATCATTCAGTATAGAAGAGGTATACCAATGAAAAATAAATATTTATTTCTCAATTTTTACTACTTAACATTTAAAGACTAGCATCTTAATCCCATGCATCTTTATTTCCTGGTGAAATTCCCACTGATTTCAACAACAGTTAGCATTTGTATAGCTCTTTAGAGTATTCAAATCCATTCCCATAGTCCCTTCTCCTGTAAACATGCCAACAGCCCTGTGACATTTGTTGCTATTGTTGTGTGTCTTCAAGTCCTTTCTGACTTATGGTGACCCTACCATAGGATTTTCTTGGCAAGCTTTGTTCAGAGGGGGTTTGCCTTTGGTGTCCTCCAAAGTTGAGAGATTCGGACTTGAATAAAACTTGTGACACACTCAAGGTCACCCACTAGGTTACCATGGCTGAGTGGGGGATTGAACCCTGGTCTCCAGGGTCATAGTCCAAAGCTCAAACCACTACACTACACTGGCTCTATAAATCAGAAGTTACTGATCTCAGATCTCAGTTCTACCACAAACTCATGAGGTGGTCTTAAATAAGTCACTCTTTTTTAGCCTAAGCACTCCAAGCCACCCTTGGTCATCTGCAGCAAGAGGATAATAATAGTGATTTATGTTATAAGGTATGAGAGAAAGCATGATGTACTGGTTTGACCTTTGGACTATGACTCTGGAGACCAGAGTTTGAATCCCTGCTCAGCCATGGAAATGCACTAAGTGACCTTGGGTGTGTCACACACTCTCAGTCCCCCTCAAACCCGTGATAGGGTTGCCATAAGTCAGAAGCGACATGAAGGCACACAACAACAACAACAAAGCTATGCTTATAGTCCAATATACTAAATCAGTTCCAGTTGTACCATCTTTCATTGCTTGCATCTCCAACTTTCAAATTGCTCCATGCTTTTATAGCACTATCACTTCTCTACCTCAGGAAAGTGTGGGTGGCATAGTTGCCCTACTTGTACATACCTGGATTGGAGGTATCGTGACCTGAATCCAGGGAAGACTTCTCCTGTGATGGCAGAAACTTGTAAGATGTCAGCTGATGTGTAAAAAGCCAGCAAGAACAGCTTTAATGCTTGTTGCTCAGCTCTCCTGTTCTTTCTTTCAGATGTTCTTGGAGATACACAGTGGGGATGAGGAAGAGGTGTCTGCTTTAAAGTTAAAGGCTCAATCCAGAAAGACAGGAAAGGGGAGGAGATATGATTCAGAGAGGCAGGCTTCTCTTGTTCCCCAAGGATTTTTTTTTTAAGGAATATTTTGGGTAGACAGGGAGAACACTTTGCAGACCAGATGCTGCCAAGAGAACCACAGTAATTTCCCCCTTATCATAAGCTGCTTTCTTTTTCTTCGATTTAAGCAAAGATAGTCCCATGAAAGTATACCTGGCTGTATACAGCAAACAATCCAGACTTCAGTGTAAAAGGAAAATTAAATTTTGCAAAAATGTGTTGGAAATATAGAGTCTGAGGTTAGTTCCAGGTCTTGCCGGGGAAGGGAGCTGTTGACAAGAGACTGAACTAGGAAAAGTTACCGTGGTCAATCTGGCTGGGGTATTCTGGGAGCTGTTGTCTAAAAAAAAGTACGTTTCCAAGCTCCAAAAGACAAGCAGTGTGTCTCTCTATAGAACAAAGGTACTTTCCCCCAGCTTTTGAAGGAGAAACAGCTCATATCCAGTTTCTCACCTCTATCGCTACCTGCTTCTACAGTATTCCTTCTCTATTATGATGGGCACCAGAATCTCCTGTAAGCTCCTGCATATGCCCAATTACACACAGGTAAGATTAATAAAGTGGCAATAATCTAAGGGCATTTCTGCACTACACTGTTATAGTGCTGTCATTCCACTTTCAACATCCTATGGAATCCTGGGGTTTGCAGTTCAGGGAGGGGCATTGAAAATTCTCAGCCAGAGAGCTCTTTGCCCTCAGTAAAATACAAACCCCAGAATTCCACAGGATATTAGAAGTTGAATAATAGCATTTTAACAGTGTAGTGCAGAAAAGACCTTTGTCTCTTTTGCACATCCCTCTTGTTGGTCATTAGCAGTCCTCATTGCTTTGTGACTGATCACCTGTCACATTTTTCATATATTCACCATATATCCTTGCTGATCCATGGTCAAGGGCTAGGGATGGGAAGGCATTTACTCAATTTTCAGTTTAATGCAAGTTTGCTTACTTTTACATTTTTAAACAAGTACATCTACAGAAACACAGTTATCCTTTGAAATTCAGATTTGTTTGAATTACGCAGTGGAGTTCTCCAGTCAAAAAAGCAAACAAAAGTGTATGTTAGGTAATAAAGTCTAAAATGCTATTTTTAAAAGTCCTAAAGAAAGTTTTCTTTTCTTTTCTTTCTTCTTTTTTTCTTGCAATGTTTTTTTCAGTCAAGTGAGTGTTTTGACCCAAGTGTGAAGGAGGGGGTGAGGCCAAGCAAAGTAATACAATGGCAAAGATGGGGGCTCAGGATTTAGATAGCACTCTGCTCAGGTTGAAGATGTCATAATAGTAAAGCTCATATGCAGTTTCAGCACCAGATGACTGCAGACTTAGGCCATTTCTGCACTACACTGTTATAGTGCTATTATTCCACTTTCAACATCCTGTGGAATTCTGGGGCTTGTAGTTTCGTGAGGCCAAAGAGCTCTCTAGCTGATAATTCTAAAGGCCCCTCCCTAAACTGCAGTCCCCAGGATTCCATAGGATGTTGAAAGTGGAATAATAGCACTATAATAGTGTAGTGTGGAAATGAGAGTTCAACAGAGTGGCAGATCCACCTGGGTTGCTAGTTCCCTTTCTTGGGACCACAGGTTCTCCAATTAAAGAGGCCTTGCTTGCTAGACAGACCACTGATTCTGATGAAGCAATGACCATGGAAAGATGGCTATGGTTCTGCTGAGTGCTTCTGGACTGGAATCCTCAGAGTCAGAGGATGTCAATGCAGTCTTCCAAGAGTTACTTTTGGACTACAACTCCCAGAAACCCCAGCGACCATGCTATCTGTGAACCGTGTAACTCTTGAATCACACCCAGGGCTGGGTGTCTTGAAATTATTCTTTGCTTGTTTCACGTTCCCACTCAGGAAGCCAGAGATTCCAGTTTGGAGGTCTGAATATCTATGGTATGTATTAGGTTTACAATCAACAAAAGATAAAAATCTGAGAGAAGCTTTAAGAGATGCCTATTAGTTCAACTATTCCCACCCTATCTGCAGGTCTATAGGCACCAGACTTTGGCCATTTCCACACCGGGCTTCTTGAAATGGTGCAGAGCGACCTCTGATGGAGGTCTTCTGCACAGTAGAGTGGACTGGTGTGGACTACTTTTTGTAGTTCCACACCAGAATCCACTCAGGAGCGGCCGGAACTAGCCGCGCGGCGTGTTTTTTAAAAACCTCTTTCGAGAGTTTTTTAAAAAGCACGGAGCACGCAGCCCCGTGCCGCTCTGTCGCCGAGCTCCGACGTGGATTTGCAGGCGCGCGCAAGTGTGTGCCTGCAGATCTGCCGGGGTGGGCTTCCGGCTGGTGAGCTTCTCCGGTTGGTGGAGAGCCTCCACCAACCGGAAGCCACCATTTGGAACACCGGAGGACTGCGGAGCAGTGAGCTTGCGCTGCTCCGCGTGGCGACGGACTTACCTGGCTTCAAGTAAGCTCCGTTTTTGGGCGTTTTCGCCCCCCCCCACATGCGGAAAGGGCCTTTGTCACAGTTAGTTCAAGAAGCATTAAACACACATTTTCCACAGAAGGGGAGCAGTTTATGAGCTTTGCAACACATGGTACAACATCAACTGCAGTGAGGGGGTGCCAGCCAGCAGCTGGCACTTCAGCTGGCCACAGCAGATGGAGTGGAATATAAGGAGGCCTGCCAGCCGACAGGTGGGAGTCTGGGACCCTCTTTGGTCTTTGCTCTTCTGGCAATGGTTCCCAGTAGTGATTTCAGCCTAGGGAGTTGAGAGTCTTCTATTAAAGATTTCCAGCCAATTGGGATTCTACACAGGATTCTTATATCCTATCATCAATAAGAATAATTCAGTTCTTCTTTCAGTCTTTGTAAGGTGGGCAGTTTTTTCCAACTTCTTTTTCCTCTGCAGGGTTCATACAGGTAAGTCAGAGTCCAAGAAATTGTATTATTAACACCTATCCCCAGCTCTCTCTTCCTGCTCATGTCTATGACCGCTGGTGTGACAAGGTTGCTGGTAATTAGGATGAACAGGTACAGAACATGGTGCCTCTTGCTAAGAATAGCTGGCAGGAAGATGTAGACACCTCAGGCATCCTTTTTTTGATTCATTCCCTTATTTCAACAATCAAAATAAACCTGATGACTTAGAGTCCTAAAGACACAGAGTCAGGCCTGGAGTCATGGGTATCGTGTCTGATTGGTTGTTGTGTTTACTGTATTTTTATTAAACACCATTTTGGAAAATGTATGTCTGGAATTATTGTATAAACAGAAACATTGCATTGTATTGCATTGCCTTTTAAATTTCCCACCTTTTCCCTGAAGCTGGGACTGAATAACTTCTCAAAAACAGGAAAACACTATTGTAGAGTCAAAGTACCTTGCTGTTGGAGCACTACTGCATTTCTGAAGGCCTGCTGGGCACTTTCTGGCGGTGAGTAGGGGTTATGCATTCCAAGCAAAAATGTTTAGACTATTTCTCAAGCTTTGCCATATTCTAATTACAAACACAAAATACTCACTTGCCTCAGAGATGTTCTTTGTTATGATTAAGCACTAGGTTCCTGTCATAAGAATAAGGCCTCCCACCTTTGTTTTGAGGCCACTCCATTCATTCCAGAGCCTTCTTCCAGATAGCTAATACTAAGAAGGCACCAGGACTTGTCTGGTCTTAGAAGATAAGTAGGATCAGACCTGGTTAGAACTTGGAAAGGAGATCATCAAGGAATACTTGGTACTGTGGGCTAAATTTCAGAGGAAGGCAGTAGCACAGCGCCTCTAAGAACACTTGATGAAGTTCATGGGGCCACCAAAAGTTGACAGGTAACTTGAAGGCACATACACACAAAGTTTTGAGAGCTCCACATTTCCCCCCTCAGAGATAAGGAGCTCTTACATAAATAACCAAATTCCACTTTTCATCATACATGTTTTGTTTTTAAGGCTATCTTTGTTGACAAAATATAATCTTAAATCAATGGAAACAGTAAATAGAACATGGTAAAGCTAGTAAGTCTTTCTTGCTCCTTCAGTCCCAAGCCACTTTCTATATAATACAGATAGGGATAGAGTTTTAATAGGGATAGCACATAATAATACATGATTACTGGAGAAATGTATCTATCCCTCACCCTCTGTCCTTCCAGCTACTGTGAAGATTTTATGCAGGTTCAAAAGAGAGAGCAACTGGAGGATGAGTCTGCTGTTGCTGTCACCATCTCTGCTGATTAAAGAAAAAAACTCCAGATGCTTTTAGCCATTGAGCCCTGCTTTTGCAACACCACTGTTTCAGAGTAGACATGTGCAGGATTGCCATGTAAAACTAGTGGATTTCTACTCTTACAACCTTGTGCTGCAGAAAGCAGTAGACAACAATGTGATCTTCTCAATTTGCATTGGCATCTATTACAGGGAACTCAAGATTATATCTGGCTGCACAAAATTGGGAAAACACTGCTTAACACAATCTAATAACACTTTGGACCATTAAATGATTAAGGAGAATAATGGATACAAAGCATTGTAGAGTTTCACAAGTCCTGGCAAGGAATTCATGATGCAGAGATGACTAAACATGTGGGAATGTTACAGAATTACACAGTTGCACGCAGGGCTGGTAGTTTCCTTGTTAGTGGGCCAATGAATCTGCTTAGGTTTTTAGTCCAGACTTCAAAGGAGTTATCCAAAGTGCTATACTCTCTCCTGCCTTCCAAAATATGTGCAGCAATTTGGATAGTTCTTGTAAAGTTTGGACTAAAACCCAGAGCAGACTCACCAAACTGTTAACAAGGGTGCCACTGTAGCTACCAACGTGGTGGTGTTTAAAATGTGTCCCTGCCAGGGGTTCTGTACCTTCTGAGATTTCATGGCAGTTTCCCTGACTTCAAAGCATTGCAAAAATACTGCATCTCTTTTTACTCTGGGCTAAACCAGTGAAAGTTAGACTTTACATGCAGAGGTTTATAATACCTCTCTTCAAAACAGAAAATGGCATTTTCAGACTGGGACTGGAGAGGTAGTGGGGTGCTTAATCCTTCTGTTACTCAATGTTTTCCCACTCCAAACTGCATCCCCAAATGGCTTTTGCTGCCCAACAGAGGAGTTCAAATAGTAGTAGACAAGTATTGAAATGCAGAACTTGGAAAATTAATTTTTAGATGACAGCTCCCAGAATCATCTAATGAGTATGGTCATAGTTGTGCTGGCTGGGGGATTCTCAAAGCTATAATTCAAATAACTCAAATTCTGCTTAAATCTCAGTGGGGGAAAGGCTACTTTGGGGATATTTTGAATAGGGAAATAGTGGGTGGGAAAAATGATTAAGCATTTGCTCCCTGCATCATTTTGTTCACTGCAGAGCTTGCTCCACCCCCTGCTTCTAGAAGCAAGATTTCCAGTTTTTCCGGGTGATCTGCATATAATGTGTAGTCTGGCTCTCAGAAAGATTTATTTCCAAGGGATTTGTATCTATAGAAGTAAGTTTAGGTCTGCAGCCAGTGCCTAGAAGACCACTGGTCTGGGATCCTCAGAGTGTTAGCACATTCCTGCACCACTGTCTGAATGGAAGGATCTTTAAATGGTGATCTGTAATCAAGTGAAGGCAGCTCCTGGTTCATAGCTATTTATCACTGAATCTCCTCCTGGCTAAAAGATGCTAATGGACACTCATTCCTCAGCCTGCTCCTTCCTTCTCAGGTCCCACTCCAACCCACAGCCTCCTTACCAGTGGCGGAGCTTAAGATTGTGGGGAATGGGGGGGCCACAGCACAAGCGGTGTGGCCACTGTGCACGGGAGTGTGGCTGCAGTATATGGGGGGTGGGGGCGAGGTGTGCGGGGGCATGGCTACGGGCCGGGACGCCCCCAAAAGCTTGCCGCCTGGGGCGAATCGCCTTCTCCCGCCTACACGTTCCTACACAACCGCTTCTTACTCTGTGTAGCATTTTGCAGTGAGCTGCAGGAGCTGCTGAGGGAAAGAGAGGAAATAAGCTTCTGCAAACTTACTTTTGCCAGCATGACATTGAATATGTCACCCTGTACTTCTGTGGTTTTTCTCCCAAAATTTTTGTATGCTCTTTCATAAAAAGCCTCAGTAAAGCATAGAGGATTTCCCCTTCTTCCTTTTCAGTTCTCACAACAACCCTGAGTTGCGTTAGTCCTGTGTGCCGTAATGTAATGTAATGTATTAGAGGTCTGGGAGAGTAGGGTTTGAATCCACCCCAGCCAATAAAACCCATTGGGTGACCTTGGGCAAGTCACACACTTAGGATCTTCCAGAAAGACAGTGGCAAATTTTATCTGAATAAATCTTGCCAAAAAAAAAAAAGAGAGACCAGAAAAAAAACCCAAGCTAAGGTTGCCGTAAGTTGGAGTTGGCTTGAAAGCACACACAGCAACAATATTCTGAAATTGTAACCGGCCACAGGTCAACCGGGAAATTTCACAGCTGAACAATGAACCTATGTCATCCTAGGCTGAGTCCACCATTTCATTCCACCAGTTATGTAAGCATACAAAGGCTTGATCAAGCTGATACAGGAGGCCAGTTCAGTTGTGGTCACAGGTAAGTATCAGGCAATGTTTTAAAACGGAAAATCTCTGTGAATATTTTAGGTGAATGGGACTTAAAAGATTTCTGATTTTATAATTTTATAATTTTTTCCTGCTAGGAATCTGAAGTTGCCAATAGGTGGCAGTGGGCTCTCCCTATACGTGGGGGTTCCATTCCAGCAATCCCTGCATAAAAGAAAAAGTGCAAATGTTCATGTCCCATAATACTAAGTGGAGGTGAGGTGCACATGGATACTTCAACATATCCATGTAGATGGCACTACTATGTTTACGTTCCTCAAATTTGTGCATCTGGTAAGAGCTGTAGGTTTTTTTCAAAGGAAGGCAATGGCAAAAGCACCTCTCAGTATTCCTTGCCTAAGAAAATGCTGTGAAATTTATGGGTTCTCCATAGATTGGCAGACAACTTGAAGACACATACAGACACAATTACGGATATGGAAAGAATATTTGTACTATTTTGTTTTTCTCAATCTTTGCGTACATTTCGTACAGTGTGAGTCTGTGGTGGCTTGTAAGTCCACCCCCATGTCAGTGGGACAATGAATAGATTCCAAGATTTAGTTTAAACATCAAAGAAGCTATGTATGTTGCCGCACTTATTTGCTGGATGAAGCTCAGTATCTTGGACTTTATCTTTTCTTTTGGGCACTGTATTACTTATGCAAAGACCCAATAAAGGCCATTTCCGCACTAGCCTGTTATAGCGCTATGATTCCACTTTCAACATCCTATGGAATCCTGGGGTTTGCAGTTTCTGGAGGGGCCAGCTGGCCCCTCCCGAAACTGCAAACCCCAGGATTCCATAGGATGTTGAAAGTGGAATCATAGCACTATTAACAGTCTAGTGCGGAAAGGGCTAAAGACACAATTTTGAATAAAACGTTTTCTGCTTGTACCATTTCTGTTGTTGTTCCACGTAAAGGGAGCTTTGCCATAGAAACACCTGTTCTTTTTTTCCTCTTTGCATTATTCTTAGGAATTTCCCACACCCTAAAAGAGAAGAGACTAATTTTCCCCTAGGCAAAAACACTATATTCAAGAAGCGGCAGTAATTGCAAAATTTAATTTATGAGCTTTAATTTAAATTAATTGGCATTCCAATCATGACTATATTCTTATATGAATTTTAGGAGCAGCGGTGAAGCCACTCCTAGGAAACTGATGATGACAGTGATTATAAGCTGATAATGTTTCCCTCATTTTATTGATAATTGTTTCTCTGAAGGAGATAATTGTATTTTCAGCAGCCATATCCAAAACCACAAATATTTTTAGTAGTCTTAAACAAGCACAGTCAGCTACTGCCAGTGCAATTACTAGGCAACTGTGCTTCCTAAGCTCTCCAAGTTCTCTCCTAGAACAGTGCAAATAAAGATCATTTTCCCATGAGACATGTAAGGTAGGATCATACACTTAAGATTAGCTGGATCAAAGGCTAAAGCAGAACTGGGATCAGGTGACTGTCTGGATGCTGGCTAGAACTGTTGGGAATTGCATTCCAACAGCATCTGGAGAGCCACATGATTCCTGTCTGTGTCAGTGTACCTTCAAGTCATCTGTCTACTTGTGGCAACCCCATGAATTTACATTGGGTTTCCTTAGCCAAGAAATTCTCAGAGGCAGCTTTGCCAGTTCCTTCCTCTGAAATATAGGCCATTTCCGCACGAGGCGAGGGAATTGCTCCATGCTGTTACTCACCAGATCTTCTGGCTCCTTGGTCTGGTCCAGGGTGAATTGGAGCAGTGCGAGGTCTTAGATCTGCACTACTCTGGCTTCCAAAATGGCGGCTTTCGGCTGGTCATGGGTCCCGACCAACCGCTGAAGCTCGCCACGCCTAAAGCCCACTCTCCTCAGATCGCAGGCTCGCATTGGTGCAAGCCTGCAAATCTGAACAAGGGAGCAGGTACACAGTGGCGCGCTCTGGAAAAATGAGAAACCCCTTTTTTTTGGTCTTTAAAAAGCACGCTGGAGGACCAGTTAGGGGCATTTCGGAGCGGACTGAGGTGCGGATCTCCGGTAAGTAGTCCAAACCTAGTCTGCTCCAAGGTGCAGACGTCCTCTGTGAAGGACGCACTGTGCTGTTTTAATTCCCCCATGCGGAAATGGCCATAGCCTACAGCACCTGGTATTCAATGGCAGTCTCCCATCCAAGCACTAACTAGTGCTGACCCCACTTAGCTTCCAACATCAGACAGGAACTAGTGGCTTCAGGGTATTTAGGCGCTCTTTACAAAGCCACATTGGTTGTCATTATTATTCCTTCAAAATATATAGACCTTCTTTCTCTCATTTAAATACCTTATCTCCATAAGAGCTATATATAGCAAGTTTTTAAATTATATTGAAATGTTAGGAAATGTGCAATTCATAACCTAGCAGTCATGAACAAGCACAATTTTTATATATTTCTTGAACTAAATTTTCACTATGCTAAACCAAAATTACTTCAGCCTTCAAGATCGTATATGATGAGTCATTCTGGGAGTTACGACATCTTACAATGAAAAGACTTTATTTTAGGACAACCTCAAAAAGCCTTTACCTCCTTGGTGTGTGTTTGACTGTTCTGTATTGCACTGCCCTTTCTTCTTCCTCTGGTAGTTGGACCAGTCCAAGGCTGCTCCATTTTGTTTTCTGCTTGCTCTTCTTTTCCTGCTACCATGTTGGCGTTTATCTCTGTGTTGTATTCTAGGATTGGTGTTCAATAAAAAGTTGTATATCACAAATGCAGAATATAACTATTTATTGAATACCAATCCTAGAATACCAGGGTTTTTTTTATACCTTACCTAAGATTCACAGAGGGTTTCATTCTCTTCCAGCTTGCCCTGTTGTTTCAGGTTGCAGTTCTGTATTGGAACCTCTTTCCAAATGTGTTGATCATTAAAAAAAACAAACACCTTTTATACCTCTAATTCCATCCTACATATGTGATTCTATGGATTTCATTAACAAATTGTTGTAAAAGAACAAGACATTCTGGCAACCATGGATATCAGATCACATATACAAATATTCCACAAGATCAGGCTTTCCATACAATGACACAAACATTAGAAAGGAGAACTGATAGATGCCCTCCCACATCATATTTCATTGAATCACCATATCACATTGGTTGAATTGGCTTTATACAAAAATTACTTCAGACTTGATAATAACTTTCATTGGTAAATTGAAGGGGTGACTACAGGGTGCCTCATGAGTCCAAGAGTAGCCATGCTACATATGGAACGTTTTGAGAGATTATTTCCCCTACCAGCTCTTATAAAAAGAATGTAGAGGGCTGATACAGATTTATTGATGATGTGTTCCTTATTTGGACAGAAAGTCAAGAGGTTTTGGAAGAATTTTTAGGTAGGTTAGTTCTATAAATAACAACATTCAGTTTGATACTCACTATCACTGAATGAGAACCATTTTTTGGACATCACTGTTACGAAAGAAGGAACAAAACAATGTACCTTTCTCTATAAATAAAACCCACTGCCCAAAATATTTAAGGCTTGACAGTTCACACCCAAAATCTTTTGAGAAATAAATTATCATATAGTCAGTTCTTGAGAATTAAAAGAAACTATACAAGAGAGGAAGATCTTTTAGGTGAACCAAGGTCAATCTGCTGCCAGCTACAGGACAGAAGCTATCCAGAGTCTATAATTAACAACAGTTTCCACAGGGCTGCACAGACAACATACAACGATCTTTTCAAAAAACAGGAAAGGAAAACCAGTTCCAGAATAAACTGCGGTTTGACTTATGATAGTATAACTCAAAAATTGCAGAGCAGTATTGGAAAATCTTGCAGGACATACATGTTGCAGGACATACATGGGTGCCAAGAAAAACCTCTTATTTCTTTTAAGAGTACTTTCAGTATTTGTGATAGGTTGAGAATAAGTGATTTCAGAACACATTAACATGCCCATCCCAACATTCTGGCATTAGCAACAGCCCCGAGACACCATCATCCATATGGACACTGTACTTACGTTAAATACATATTTAACATAAATGACTTTGTGAATTATAATGAAAAAACATACACCCTGAAACAATTTTCACCTTGTAGCACTCTGTTACCCTGACTTCTGGCATCCCACGGGGGATGCCTTAAGGCGCTCCACTTGATGAGGAATGGAAACTAGCCAGAGCACGAGCAATAGCAATGTGAGAGGCAGGGTAACCTAGCAGGGTCTTTTTACCCAGTTTTTACTGGGTCAGGCCAAGCCAAAATCCAAACGAAAATGTCCAGTAAAATGATTTTATTGAATAAAAGTCTCACGCATCAATGCAATCACTCATACAATCACTCAAGATCTATTAAGAAGCAAAAGAGAGGAAACTGGATAGGGGAGTATTGAAGGGGTTGTAGCTGGGGTAATACTGCAGCTTTTCCTAAAGCCCTTGGTCTGGGAAAAACAGCGGAGAAGTGGAGCTCAGCACGGAGAAGGCTGAGGGGATTACTCAACAGACAGAGAAACGGTCAGCTGGGATGACCAGGAGTGATCCAAAGAACTGCTCAAAAACTGGGACTATTTGTAGGGGAAAAAATACTTGGAGGGCTAATCCTTTCCCGGGGAGAACAATGGGTGTTGCAATGAGAAAGAAGCTCCACAATGGTAACTTCCTCTGTGTGATGAGATTACAAGGTGTTGCCAAAGTCTCAGGATCTTCGGCTCCATCGGGTTGTGGTGTGACTTTCTGTAAATGGCCCTTGCCTGATAGGATTTTGCTTAATTTGGGGCAAATACGCTAATCCCCTCAAGTTGGCTTCTCAGGGGCTGAGGACCCTTTGTCTTCTGTGGGTTTGCACAGCTTGAGGTCTCCTGGGGCTACGTGACTGGGGATTTTACTGGCCTGACCTGATTTTCGATCATTCGACCATTGCTGCCTATGTGCTCATCCAGGCAACCTCTCAGGCACATGGAATCATATTTAATATCAAAATTGTAGACCCCAGGACAGCGTTTTCCAGTGGGGTAACAACTTCATATATGATTTATGCCAGTGGTTCTTAACCTGGAGTCCGGGAACCCCTAGGGGTCTGGGGAACCTTCACAGGGGATTTACAAAGCCCTATTGCTGGACACCAATGGCAGTGGCAGCAACAGGGATGTGGCAGTGGGGGTGTGGGGGTGCTGAAACTGCTCCCTCAGTTGCAAATGATGGAGAACTTTGGGCATATGGACATACCTGTTGCAGTGTCTCTTCATCAGAAATGAGGCAGCAGGAGGTGTGAGCACTGAGGGACACAGTGGCAGGCATGTGTGCTTGCCCAAATTGCTCCCTAGTTTGCCTGTTGCCATGTCCCTTGGTGCCCACACCTCCTGCTACTGCCTTCCTGCTGGAAGGAACATAGGCAGGCATGTGTGTGTGCCTATACCATGACTCTGGAGACCGGGGTTTGAATCCACACTTAGTGGTGGAAACCCACTGGGTAAGCTCAAGCAAGTCACATTCTCTCAGCCTCAGAAAAGGCAAAGGCAGAAGGCAAAGGCAGAAAAAGCAAAGGCAACAAATCTTGCCAAGAAAACTTCCATGATATGTTCACCTTAGAATCATTATAAGTCAGTTTTCAAGGGGGAGACTCATGATGGCTAGAAAGAACCTCCCCCACCAGTGGCACAGTTGTGTGCCTTCAAGTCACTTCTGCCTTATGGCAACCCTAAGCTGAACCTATCGCAAGGGTTTTTTGGCAAGATTTGTTCGGGATGGTGCTTTTGCCCTTCTCTAAAGCTGAGAAAGTGTGACTTGCCCAAGGTTACCCAGTGTCTGAGCGGAGATTTGAATCGTAGTCTCCAGAAACCTTTAATAAACAAACAAATATTTGAAAATTTAAATAAATATATGAATACTTGGATCTAAATGTAAATACTTAAATCTTTAGTTAAGTCTTGGGGGTCACTGACAACAAATTATATTTACAAGTGGTAAAAAAAAAAGTAAAAAAGTAAAAAAAAAGTGGTAAAAAAAGTGGTTCCTGGTGAAGAAAAGGTAAAGAACCACTGATTTATGCCATCAAGTGTCCTTGCCACAAATTATACACAGAAAAAAACATCCAGGCCCTTAAGAATCTATACAGGGAACATGCCCCTTTGGTTGACCATTTTCTGGAACGTGATCACCCCTTTAAAAATCTGTGCTTTCGGTTGTTTGGGAAACCTTTCTCCCCAGAATGAAAGGACCCAGCTTAAAAAAAGAAATGGGTTGGATCCATCTACTTTAAAACTCCAGTTTACACGTATCTCTTAACTCTGTCTGCTGCAGAATTGTTATGATAAGGATGTCCTTGGTAAATTTTGGGGAAGAAAAAAAGAAAGAAACAGTATAATGCCAGGCTTCCTACTTCTCAAACTATCAGTTGTCAGGCATAATTCAGAAAACACATTTTTTTAATCTCTGCAGGTGGTTCTCAAGTTGCATTGTAAATGATACTTTGTTTTTTGTATGCATTTAACTGGGGTAATAAGTGGTTTTAAAATGGAAACACTGTATATGCCTTTAATGTAAGATACAAGTATATACATACAATAATTGATACAACAAATAATTGTAACTTGCCTCCTGTTATAATTTTTGTTGTTCATGCGTTGCCCCTTTGCTTTCTTTTATCATCCCCTGAAAAAGGCCACCAAATTTTGCTCCGCTGAAATGCACTGAGCTAATTGGCAAAATAAAATCATTTATTAAAAACACCCTGAGACTTTGACCATTTCCGCACTACCCTGTTATAATGCTGTTATTCCACTTTCAACGTCCTGTGGAACCCTGGCGTTTGGAGTTTTAGGGAGCGGCACTTAGAACTCCCGGGCAGTGAGTTCTCAGTAAACTACAAACCCCGGCATTCCACAGGACGATGAAAGTGGAATAACAGCACTATAGCAGCGTAGTAGAGAAAGGCCCTTTGTCTTTTTTGTACATCCCTCCTGTCGGTCATCAGCAGTCGGGGACGGGGGCGTCTGCTGCCTGAGCGCGTCCTCATTAAGGGCTCGCGCGCGCCTCGATGTGGGTCACTGTGCCGCCCTCCCTCCTGCGCCTCGCGCTTGCTGTTTATGACACGTCACTATCGCTTTGTTTCAGCAGCGCCCCCGACCGTCGGAACGCTCTCTGTGACGTCTCCTCCGGGCGAGGCGGCGGCGGCGGCGGGCGACGCAGTGACGCGCCACAGACTCCAGGGGGAGCCCGCGGCAAGGCCGCCACGGGCCCCGGCTACCGGAGCCAGCTGGGCCCGCCCCGTGCCGCTTCCTTCTGCCTCCTCTCTATCGTGCGCGCCGACCCGTCCCGCTCTCCCTTCGCGCTTCGCCCGCCTGCGCTGCCGGCCTGCGTCACCCGGGCAAGATGGAGACCGCCGAGGAAGGTAACGGCCTGGAGCCTCCCGGCGCTCGGGGTGGGTGTCGGGCGCCGGGAGGCGGAGCGGGACGGTCCCCTCAGCGGGCAGGCGGCGCACCTGGCTGGCTCTCCCTCCCCCTCGGCCTGTTGGGGCGCCTCCGAGATGTCCCGGGTTGCCGTGTGAGAGAACGTGGGTGCGGGAGCGCGAACGCCTTGTGGTGTGACTGTGGCGGAGGGCAGGGCCGTGTGTGTCCCCACAGAGGTGCACGGAAGAGTGGAGCGTGTTGCGGGGGCTTCTGGAGGGTTGGTCGCTCCCTCCGAGGGGAACGCAAACATGGAGGTGTGTCTTCGGAGGCAAGTCGTGGTGGCTGCCCGCGGGGTCGCGGGGTCAAAGCTTAAACAGGGGCCGGAGGGTATCTGGTTTCAAAATACGCGAACACTCAGCCAGCATGTGTGTGTGTGTGTGGGGGGGGTATTTGAGGCCGTGTTGTGATTCCTCGGAGTTCAACATTTCAGGACGGTACACGGTCAGGTGTTTGTGTGTGTGGAAGCGTGTGTAAGAGTGTGAAAGAGAGAGAAAGCACTCCTGGGTAGAGAAGAAGGGTTGTGCCCCCCTTCCTTCCTTTGTTTTTGTACGAAAACGGATTCAACACGGTTGTCTGGAAACTGCCCCGTAGGGTTGTTTTGAAGTTAGGCAGTGCTGAGTTGGCCGCCGCAACCCCCTTGGTGTATTTCTTATGTAACCTTTCACAGACGTGAAGCTACAGTAAAAGGCAGGTGCAGCTGGGAAGATTAGAGAGGGTGGCCTCCTGAGTTTTGTGCCTTCCTGGTAAAACGAGGGGGATGTAACTATTCCTCTCCAGAACAGCACGGCAAAAACAAAACAGAGGTCTGTGTGGAGGACTAAGCACACTTATTTTGGCATGAGCTTTCATGGATTGCAGTATGCTGCATGAGAAGGCTTATGTCATCGTAAATATTAGTCAATGAGATGCCCTGGAGAGCTACTAGAAGCTGCTGGAGGCTGACACTTAACTAGAGTTGCTCTGAGCAGTGTGGAGGAAGAGTTTGATGCAAATGAAAAAAAAATACTGTACAGCATATTTAGTTCATTAATTGTTACTGATCATCAGCATAATGTATACTTTCCACCCTGTGTTCTTCTTTGGTCATTTTCCGAGCAAAGAGACAAGTCTGTTTTCATATGTATGTAGAGCTGTGACTGAGAGACAAGTGGTGTTGCCACCATATCACTTGAGATAATCTACTCTCGCCTGATTTCAACAGCTAAGCATGGTCACACTAGGTTTGGACATAGTAATAGGGAATGCTAGGGATCTCTGTGTAGGGCTGGGAAGAATCTGCTAATAATGAGCTAAAAGGAACAGTGCTCACAATAATGAGCTAGATGAGACTGTTTCTGACTCAGGGTAAGGCACCTTCTATGTTCCTCTCTTTCTCTGATGCTTATACTGAACTTAAAACCATCCAGTAAAGCTTTCATTAAGATTTATCCTAGTATGGCTTACAGAGACAAGAAATAAGACAGGCTTACAGGCAAAAACAGTGCTTCTCAAAGTGAGGGTCCTTGAATAATGTTGCTCCATGAGCCAGTGACTGCCAAGTTTACAGGAAAGAAACAAACAGTTCTACCTGATGGGCACATATTTTTTGCCATTCCTGGCACACTGGAAAAAACAATTGCTGATCTCCCACACAAGATAGCTGGGGAAGCCCTCATCTGAAAGACGTAACACACAAGAAAACAGGATTGGAAGAGAGAAAGAAAAAAGCACATGCATATACTAGATTCTGAGAGGCAGCATTCAGCATGCAGTAATTCAACTGATCATTGCTCTGTATTTAAGCACAGTGGAAGTTGCTTCCCTTACTTCTGTTGATCTCAGTAATGGCAGTAGGTAGCTAGAGATCCTGGGCTGAGGAGTTGTTGTTTGAACTTGGTGGCCCATGAGGCCTCATCCAACTCTATGAGTCTTTTATTTTATGAAATAAAGAAGGGGCTCTCATCTGGAACACTATATAGATTACCAGACTGCTGTTTCTTCTTACAGCCCCAGAAAGAGGGATTTGGGCAGGTTTACATCCATCTTCTCCTTCCACTTTGCAGTTTCCTACATACATGCCACGTATGTGCTGTATTACAGATTACCCTGTGTTAAGGATAGGATAGGACATAACTGATTTCTATTACAACAGTAAGCTGTTGGTAGATAATTTTTTGACTTCAAAATTGGAGCTTGGAGTCAAAACTTAAAAGCACACTGCCATGCTCTTCTCCCTGAAGTTGATGACATACTGACCATAGTTGGTGAGACGTGCACTACTTAAAATTTCTCTTTTTTTGTAATCTATATAAATCATGTATTTTTGCATAGTTCAGGCATCTATGTGTGAAATGTATATCTAATGCTGTTGTGTGCCTTAAAGTGGTTTCCAACTTACGGCAATACTAAACTGAACCTGTCATGGAGTTTTCTGGGGCTGAGAGTGTATGATGCACTTAGGTCACCAAGCGGGCTTTCATATATAGTGATCCCACCATAAATGTCTTCTTCCTTCCCATTGTTTTCTTTTATGATTTTACTTCTACAAATGCAACTGCATCTGTGAAAAGCTTAATTACCACAGTTGTTAGAGGAATAGAAATCAGTTGGTTACTTGTTAAGCTACATGTTAGGCATGAAACACAATTTAATTTACACCTTTTTTCTAGTTAACTCATTTTAAGGTCTCATCTTACAGTCTTGCAGTTTTAAAGGATGTTCTGAGACTGATCTTAGAGAGTAACATGAAGCTCTAGCAACGAACATTCTGACATTCTCATGTACTGGAAAATGTATAAGTCAGATACCAAGCTAACCTCTTGGACTGGACATTTAAATCACCTGCAGATACGTTTTGTTGAACAATCTGCACAGAAGTGGAGGCACAGTGTAGTCTTTCTGCCTCAGCAGTTACAGGTTTCCTCAAATTTTAGCCACTTGCTATACACAGCTTTAAAAAAAAGTGAGCTGGGACAAAAAATATCCCAACATATGCTGTGGGCTTTTATTGTTGTTCTAGTTAGTGCAATATATGGGGACAAAGAACTCTCATGTTTTGCAGTGGTCTATGTTGCAATGTTGTGATTGTTAGTAGGTTGGGCCCAAGTGTGTGGGTAGTGGGACACTGAAATTTTAAGTAAGCCCACAATCTCAGTTCTTATCTTCACACTGGATAAATTGGAATTCTTATGGAGTCAGAAAATGCACCAGTACTTATTCAGTGCAGGATTTTTTTTATCCTACTGCAAGTGGGTTAATTTTTTTTGTTTTTGTTTTTTAAGAATGTTTTGAGGGAGAAGACGAACTTTGATTCCAAACCAGGGAGTATGTGGTGTCTGATGATACTTTCTCCTTCTCTATAAGTTTGAATTCCAAGATGCTTTGAGACATAGAGACTGCATCTTTGTCTTTCAAGATCTATTATATTTTTAAAATATAGCTGCTTCCTAGGTATGCTCCCAGTACTGACCAAACTGTTTTTAAAAACAAATATTCTCTAAATGAGAAGACTTTGGGGGGTAATAGTTATTGTATACCTGTTAAAAATTTACATAAAGTATTAGAAATATGGAATTGGCAAAACCATCGCTGAGGTTTCCTTGCCTAAGAAAATGATATGAAATTCATGGGATTGCTGTAAGTCGACCGGTGACTTGAAGGTGAACACACACATTACTTGAAAAATCTTACAGAAGAAAAAGTTCCAACTTGAAGTTCCAGACACTTTCCCTGGCGACTTAGGCTGAGAGCCTCTTGAATGCAGGTGAACCATAAAAGTCCACCAGTACAGTTTCACAGAAGATCTGGAAAGGAGGGTTAAGGTGAGGGTGCAGTGGAACTCTACGGGTGTACTCCTCTGGCAAATCAGTCCTTTAGGTTTGGGGGGCTGGAGCTGTGCTTGTGGCCATCCGGCTACTTGCTGTGCAGCCCTGGGAAAAGCATTTCACAAGCTGCTTATGCAACATGTGAAAAGTATTTGTGCTAGAGAGACTCCTGGTTGCTTATGCCAGCCTAAGTCACCAGTAGGGTTCTAGTAATCATTTCAGTCTAGAAATGTAAAGCAAAGTAGATTTTTACTCATGTAAAAATTGGATTTATTTTAAAAAGTGAAAAAAATCACTTTTAATGTGAAGTGAGGCTATAATGGGGAGAAACCAGTGATATTTTGCATCTAGTATGCAGTTGGGAGTACTCTTTTGTTGAGATGTTTACCAAAACTTACTTTCTTTCCTCTTTTCTGTTCTTTTCTGTTCTTTTCTTTTCTTTTCTTTTCTTTTCTTTTTTTAATTTAAAATGTTCCCTATTTCTTTTACTGGTGACACTGTTTTGGACAGTCTTTAGTGGGTAGTAAGTAGTTTGAGCATTGTGGGGGCGTGATGGTATTCTTTCCTCTCTAAAATGTGAACTTTTCATCAGTATGTTGTAACAGTTAAGTACAACCTGATTTATATGTATTTATGAAAAATGACATTTTACTTATGATCCATATTTTCAAATCACTGTGCAGACAAATCATTGGTTGAATGAGCAGATTTCATTTGAAGACAGTTTCTACAGAGGTATGAGCTGTCTAAATGCACTATCAGCATGACATTTCCTGTACAGGCTAGCAGATGTAATATTTCTTCGATTGTAAGCAGTGCTCCTTATGGTTAAGAAAATGTAGAAAGGCAGTTTATGTACATCCCCTCCCACCCATGACTGTTTTCCATTGTAATAGGGAAATGAATTGGAGAATATGACCATTTCTGCACTAACCTGTTATAACGCTATGATTCCACTTTCAACATCCTATGGAATCCTGGGGTTTGCAGTTTCAGGAAGGGCCAGGATATTGAAAGTGAAATCATAGCGCTGTAACGGGCTAGTGCGGAAATGGCCTATGACAATCAGGGTGCTGTTCAGTGCTTCAGAAACACCACTGAATCTTGCCAAGCTTCATCCTTCTAATAAAGAATGATGGAGAAGTTCTAGTAGCGAGTGGGTTTTTTCGTTGTTTGTTTTTTGGACACGAATTCTTAAAATCATTCTGTGAATGTTTTCTTCTATTCAAGAAAAGACAGTTTTGTAAAGTAAAAAATCTTGGCTCTGTTAAAGGTTGTACTGGCTCAAATTGCTTTTTATCCTTAGTACTTGCAAAGAAGGCATAGAAAAATGGAAACGATAACTAGTAAGTAGTATGTAGATATAGGTGATGGAAAAGGAATCTATATTGAAGTCCCGGCTCAGAAAAAAATGGTCACTTGTGCTGCAATCCTATACTCACTTATCTTGGAGTAAGCCCCATTGAATTCAGTGAGTAGGGAGTTTTGAGTAGATGTGCATAGCATTGTACAGTTAGTGGCCTTTAGCCTAGTTCCTGATTTATTTTGCAGGGTTGTTAAGAAACTTCAGGTGGGTTAACTTCAGGGATGCTCCTGTAAGCTCACTTGATGAGAAGTAGAATACAGATTTCAGGGGTAAAATTGAGATTCTGTACCAAATTAAAAAACTTATTTTGAACAAGCAAGAAGAACATTATTAAGGTTATTTATATCCTGTCTTTAGGACAGAAAACCTTCTAAGGTGGCTTGCAGATAACTCAGAGACATGTTAATAAAATAAAGTACAGTGGCCCCTCCACTTCTGCAAGAATTCAGGGCCCGGAACCCTCGTGAAAAGAGAAAAATATGAATACCTCCCCCGTGATTGCCCTCCCATTCCTTTCCAGAGCTCCCCCCCCCATTCCCTCGCCCTTTACCCTGGTGTGTGACCCTTCCTTCTTCCCTCTTCCCATTCCTTTTCCTCTGGCCCCAGTGCTAAGAGCTGACATGCACCTTCCTCCCTGCACATTCACTTGCCTTTTGCCTTGGCGCGAGTACTTAAGTGCTGGGGCCAGAGGCAAGAAACCTGTAAGAGGCGATTCTGGATGAGAGAAGGCAGGCAGGCATGTGGCTCCCCCCAATTCCCTTGCATTGTGAGTGGGTGCGCTTGCCTGCCTTCTCTACACCTAGCAAAACGCAGGGGAATGGGAGAGGGAGAATGGGGGAGAGGCACATACATGTTTCATGAATAATCAGATTTACAAAAGTCAAACCCGTGAATGTGGAGGGAGGACTGCATTCTTAACAAAAACTCTGCTTAATTGAAGGAAAGGCACATCTAGTTGAGCACTCATTTCCACTCAGCAGCCTAGAGATGCCTGTGAAAAGCCCACAAGCAGGAACTGAATGCTCTAACTCTGTCTGGCTGATATTTAGAGACAAACTGTCTGATATTGGGAGCGGCTTATAACTATCTGATAGTCATTGGTAGTTATTCTTCATGTACTTGTCTAATATCCCTTAGAAAGATACGTGTGTTGGTGTTTGTTACTCCATCTTTTGGCAGTGAATTGTGTAGTTTAACTGTAGCTGTTTTTTGTCTTTATAAATATGATGTGCTGCAGAATGGTGTATTATATGATACTGCTGTGAGGGCCAGTCACAACAAGCATTGACATCCAGCCTTTGGTTTCAGGAGATGCCATTGGGAATATAACTGGCCTGCATGATCTTGTTTACTTCCTTTTATGCCGAGCTCTGCAATTTTGTTCACTTTTCGTGTTGTGAATATTTACTTTCCATGTGTACAAGCAAGGAAATTCTGTTTTATGAAATTAAAGTTCTGTGTCTGTAATTACCTACCAGCTTGTGCTTCTGGACATTTCTGGGAAATTATCTACACACAGGTTACACATGGGCTACAGTGAGCAAAGGTTTGGGGTTGTTAGCTGCTCTGTCTTTCTGAGGTGGATTTGGAAGATGGCCAGGGAATTGTGCAATATATGGAAAGAAGCAGAACCGAAACAAAAAGCAGCAATTCTGGAAACAAGAGAGGGCAACTGTTTAGTAAGCAGCTTCATGAATTTATTGCCTAAACTATTATGCTTGTCCTAAGCATTCATTTTATACAGATATACCAAGCATAGATTCTTGGGTTGTGTAAAAAATTAATATTCATTGTAGGTTGGTTTTACTGGCTATATTAATCAACCTAGTACACACTGTATAGGAACTGTATGAAGTGTATATAGGACACTTGATTTAAATCTTTGATTAAAAATTAGCTCCTTTTTCATAATTGTTTAATTTGCCTTGGTTAAAGGTATGCTTCTAGCCACTCCACCACATGTGGATTCTGCATGTGAATGGGAAAAATAACACAGGAGCCAGCCTTAACTGAGTCAACAGGGTGTGGGTTTGAGTGTCGGACTAGGAGTCTAGGAGACCTGGATTCCAATCCACATTTGGCTATAGAAACCCACTGGGTTACCTTGGACAAATTATACTCTTTCAGCGTCGGAGGAAGACAATAGCAAATCCGCTCTGAACAGATCTTGCAAAAAAAAACCTGTGATAGGTTTTCCTTAGCGTTACCATACATCGGAAATGACTTGAAGGTACACAGCAGCAGCAGCAGCAACAACAGCCTTAACTTCCCAGCACATGTGAGAGGATTTGTTTTCCTCTTGATGTGATATAGCTTTAACACCAACTTCTGAGCTATTTGGATGTGCATATGGATGTGGGTGTTTTGAAAATGACAGGAAACTCAGTTTTTAAATTTCATGTCAGCTAATCCAAGGACAGTTGTCTCTTCTCTTTCCTTTTCCTGCCTCCAGATTTATCTTTTTCTTAAAGGTAATTTCATTCTTACTGTTGCTGTTTGATTGTCAGGGAATCACAGTACACATAACAAAAAGAATACATTGTTCTATTGCAATATGCAAAGTCCTGTAGAGAATCTGTAGCAGAACTGAGAGTTCATTTGTTGAAGTGGTTTTAAAAAGTGGACTGTCTTATCTATTATTTTCTGTATTAGTTACATTTATATCCTGCCTTTCCTCCAGTGAGCTCTAAGTAGCAGATGTGACTGTCATGCCACCCATTTGATTCTTACAAAAACCATGTGAGCTAAACTAGGCTGAAAAGGAATGTTAGGCCCAAAGTTGTGTGTTTCAGGGCTCACTGGGGGCTAGAATCTGAATCCTCAAAGGCACAGCCTGGCATTGTAAGAACCAAACCACACTAGCTTGCTTGATACCTACTGGAATACCCAGCAAATTTTATATATGCTGCAGATTTACTGAAATCAAGCAGTTGCCAATCTGATCAATATCCTGAATGAGAGAGCACTGAAAATCCCAGGTAAGAGCAGGATTGTTGTTGTTGTTGGGTGCCTTCAAGTCATTTCTGACTTATGGCAATCCTAAGTTGACCCTATCACAGGGTTTTCTGGGGCTGAGTGTGTGCCGCACCCAGAGTCACCCACTGAGTTTCCATGGCTGAGTGGCGAATCAAATCCTGGTCTCCAGAGTTGTAGTCCAGTGCTCAAACCACCACACCATGTATAAACATATAATATTCGTACCCAGAATCTGACTGCTAGTGGCTAGAGAAGCAACAGCAGGGGAGGGTTTTTGCCTACATACTGTTGGGCTGTGTTAAAGCATCTGTTTGGCCAGTGCTAGATACACAGTGCCATGCCAGATCGACTTCTGGTCAGTTTCTAAGAGGATGCTGTTGCATCTGTCAGGATGATAGTGGAGACTATCCTTAGCTTTCTCTTTTGAATTCAAAGCTCATTGCACATTGAAGGTTGTTCAATAAGATCCACACTCATGTGATTGTCTCGGGACTAGTCTATTATCAAGTTTATTACTATTCTCAGCCTCTTTCTGTCTGCGGTAGAATGTACACAACAGTATGTTCTGAGGATGTTCTGAATCTGCTTTCGTTTATTTTTGATTTATCATGCCACACCAGTGGTTTCTTTTAGTCTGAGCTGGTCTTGTAAGCCACATGCAGGTATAAAATGGGAGTAAGGGGATTTACCAGCAGTGTGCATTGTAACCTATTGACTTTGGTGGGATTTGCTCTCAGGTAGAGGCTCTCTCTCCAGTCCTTCTTTCGCTTTGCTGAGTAAAAGGTTTAAGTGAGGGACAAGAAATTTCAGTGTGCCCCCTCACACCAGAGGCCGAATGGTGGGAGGGAGTGTGCTGGGGTGACTGTGGTGAAGACCTCCGCATCCTCCCAAAATGTGGCAGTGGAACTTGAGGTCTGACTTATCAGAAGCAGCAACAGCCTCAGAGGATCTCCCTGAAACCAGTCAGCCCTTGATCCCTCCGGATCCCTCCTGAAAGGCAGCACTTTTGTACCTGCCATCCATTTGTTCTTGTTTGTGAACATACACCTCCTCCACATCAGTCTGAGGCAAATAGTATATGGTGGTGTGTATATGTGCATGTTCCCTGACTGGAAAGAAAAATAAAATGACTCCCATGAAAAAAATAATAAAACATCAACAAGCTCTCTGGTGCAGGATTAAAAGCAAGATTAAACCAGGACACAGACCGTATGTGAAAAGTACACCCCACTGAAAAGAAAACCTGGGCCACAGGGGAAAAATAGGAACAAAACCTGATGCTTTGTATTTCAAGTTTAACCCCTGAGAGCAAGAAGAAGAGAAGGTTTGACTTGAGCATCAGCAAATGACATGTGTCAACATAGGTCTAAAAATGTGGGCTAAAATACATTTTCAGCCCCCTGCAGATTGGCTTTATATTGGTGGTGGAGGTGGGGATTGCCCAAACCTGGCTCATAGTGCCCTGTCGTGCTACAAAAAGATGGCTTTGCGTCATGTGTGAATGCAACCCTGCAAATGAGTACTGAGTTTCTGTGCAAGAGTTTTTTGTTACAAATTAGGCCTTTGAAATTAACGGTAATTAGGCTGATCGCTTTATCATTGTTATTCAGTGGGCATATAGAATCATAGAATCATAGAGTTGGAAGAGACCACAGGGGCCATCCAGTCCAATCCCCTGCTATGCAGGAACACCCATGTCACAGGATGTTGATCATTCTGCAGAAGGGGCATTGTACTGGAACCACAGGTAGGATCACAGAGTAATCTATCCTCCCATATTTCGCAAGGACAGAGTTCTACTTCACTTCACCTGTTCCTTTGTATTCAGTTTGATATCATACATGAGTAGGGGTGGTGGTTTATCCTTCTCAGTATTGTTGTTAAGCCTAAGTACATGTGGGAAATGAACTTCCTGCTGCCCCAGCATTTTGGAGTGCTCTTTAAAATTCTAATCAACATGCACTGTTGTATAATAGGGATAGAGGATAATCTTTACTTGAATCATGTGACTATGATTATGCGAATATTATGTCAAAAGTAACACATATCTGTAGAATGACCCACAGAAATAGCTACATATACAGCTAAAGCAAGACCAGTGATCAAATATTGATTATTAAGGGTGCCATCTTCCAACCCTAATAAAATTCAGATATGGAGAATGCATGCAGTGTGATTTTGGGGCATAACTGGATTATGTAATCTGTTGATTTGTGTGCCTACACTATATAAAAATTAATTCATTCCATGAAGTTGATTAATAAGAATTACTCATCAAGCCTGTTTCTATCTTAAGATTAAGTTTAACCATAAGCCACAATGTCATAAAAATGTAGCCACATGTTTTGGACTTCTTGCTCACACTCCCCCCAATTTTTTAACCTTCGATTTTGATGAAGAGTTTTGAAGAAATCAAAACCTTGCAAACATTTGTACAATTGTAGTCAATTGTAATAATAGCATTGCCTACCTGTAGATTTTGTAGTTTGTTTTACACTATAAAATTTACAAATTAATTAATTACAAAAATGAATCCCTGTAATTAAAACAATGAAATAGGCTGAACCCGTGAGATTTAAAATGCAAATAAAAATTTTGAACTGCTGCCAAAAAACCCCCTGCAGTATTGCACCTTCATGAGGATGGTATTTCATAGCTGGGAACTGAGCCAACTGAGAAAGCTTTCACCTTTATCAATGCACAGGATACTTACAGAAGAGCCTCATCTCACGTTCTTAAGTTTTGGGCAGGCTGGCACAGGAAGATCTGAGTCTCAACCTATTTAGGCTTTATTTATTTTTTCTTAACAAAAGGAAGATGGGAAAATATCAAAACTAGTTATAGCAAAATGTCAAGTAGATACTTCAGGATGCATGGCATTAGCATCTTTTTTTTTCGTCACACTGTTTCAAATTAAATTGTCTGCACTTCAAAAATGTATGCATTTCTGTCTTCAGATGACTCATACATAGATTCATGCAAGATGCTATTTGAACAGCTTAAAATAACTATTTTCTATATTTAATTCTCAATTTTTTTTAATGCAATGATGCTGAGGTCTTTGGGTTTTGTGCTTTTCCTGTATGGATTTTTAATTCTGTGCTAGATTTTGAGCTGAAGAATGGCCATGTGAGGTGCTCTACTAAAGATATAGTCTGCAACTCTTTCCTCCTTAGTGTATCATACTGAAGTTTAGTAAGTAGTAACTGTAGAAGCAAAAACCTGTGCTATATGCATTTCCCAGTTAACAGCTGCTATGCTTCCTTTCCTTTCCATCCTGTCCTTTCCATGCCACCTCTGTTAGGTCCCTGCGCTTCATCATGGCAAGCTTTCCTAGTTTGGACTTTTCTTTTCGTAGAGGATGTTGAAAAGCTTTCTTCACAGATATTCTTGGGTAGGGAAACCATGTGTGATGAGTGAAGAGCCAACACTGTCTGTATCCTGTAAAATAGCTTTAATGATGAAGCAAACTTTGGTGCTGTTTCTGCTTTTGAAATATATGTGTGACTCTTAAAAAAAACTTTAAACCATTTTTTGTCTGAATTTAAAATAGAACAAAATACTGATGGAAGATTTGAGGTAGAAAAGTTCATGACTATTGATCCTGCCTTGGTTCTGGTATCTTCTGTTTAGCAAACCTGAGTACACCAGGATATTTTAAAAAGTATCTCATAATGATAGCTCTTTGTAAAGTTATCCCTCTACATTTTTAAGTTTGATTTTTGCAAATTTGATTATTCATGGATTATTTGTTGCTGCCGCTGCTTCCCTTGCACACTCACTAACATGTGTGGGCAAGTGAGGGAGGAGGAGGATGGAAGGTATGCACATGTGTTCCCTCACTCACATGCCCACATGGGTGGGGATGGGATGGGATGGGATGGGATGGGAGAGCAGGAAGGTGTCTGTATGTGTTCCTTTGTGCTTGGGCAGGTGGGTGGGAGAAGGGGATGGGATGGGATGGGGGAGTGGGGGGAGGGAAGGTACAGTCCTTCTCTTGCTTGGTGGGTGGGCAGAGGACAAGGGGATGTGGTGGGAAACAGGACGATGGAAGGTGCATGTGTGTGTTCCCTCACTCATTCACTCAAGAGGGTTGTGGGGGGGGGGAGATGTTTGCGTTTTTTCCACACCTTCTTGAGGGTCTTGCACGCTAACCCTTATGAAAGTAGGGGGCTAATTGTATTACAATTTTATTCCATGTTAACTCTGGTTGTTTGTGCTTAAACAGACATATGCAGGGTGTGTCGATCTGAAGGAACTCCAGAAAAGCCTCTTTATCATCCGTGTGTATGCACTGGCAGTATTAAATTTATACATCAAGAATGGTAAGCTTTTTCCCTGGTTACTTGTTCTAAAAGTGGTACATGTGGCTTCTCTTATGAACATTTTAGCAGTTTTGTAATTGTGCAGAGAAACTGCATTTCATTACTTATCAGACCTTTGTGTGTTAGTGCTCATGTTGAACTTTGCTTCAGATTTTAGTACCTAAAGGAGAAAAAAGAAAAACCAATGATTGTGAACTTTTTAATATTTTAATAAGTTTTCACATTGTTATGTGGCTTAATAGCAATCCCTTAATAACAGTGATCAAAGTTTCTGGAGATCATTATTGTTGTTCACAACCTAATGTTCAACAGAGGAAAAAAATTTAAAGACATTACCTCTATTGTTCTCTACCCAATATTTGAATTACTGATGTTTTCCTGTTTAAAAGTCTATCTTACTGAAGCTTCTTCTTACACTCAAAAATATCTTGCTTTTAAACCTTGCACATTCATGATTGTTGCATATTTTATTGCAGCTTAGTTCAGTGGCTCAAACACAGCAGAAAAGAATACTGTGAATTATGTAAACATAGATTTGCTTTCACACCAAGTAAGTATATGGCATGAATTTATATCATATTTACATGAAGTAGTTTGGCATGATTGTTTTAGTGTACAGAGTCTCTTTAGCTGGATTAGGGCCATGTTTACCTTCAGAAGATGAAACTGGAGCACTGTTTCTAAGCCTTTTCCATGAAGCAGTTTTCTATGCTAAGTGCCCAGTTACAACCAAGTCTATGTATCCCCTAGAAAAAAGTGGTTTTACTACAGTCTTGGCTGAAATCAGACAAGCAGCATGTGAATAGTGTCTTATTATTTTGTTTTTGTTTTCAAACAGCATTTATGTTACTAGCGAATGTGTGAATTCAAGTGTCTTGTAGTGCATTCTGGAGTATGAACAATATAGAAACAACAGAAACAATAAGATGGAAAAGGGTTTACCACAGTAGTAGATAAATCATCCAAAATAGCAACAATTTTAATAAACAATATACATTTTCATACATTTGCTTTAACTAACCTACAAGTTTCTGTGATTGTTCTGCCACTGGAAGTTATTCCTCAGTATTTAAAGTGCTGGGACTTTAAATTGCAATTGGCTCTCCACATTTGCGGGCCTAACATTCACAGATTTGATTATTTGAGAGTTTCTCTAACCCCTGCCCCCCTACACCTCAAGCGCTTCTTTTCCAGAGGAATCTTCCCTTTCAGCGGTTCCAATCAGACCTTGTAGCCATTTTCAGGAAAGGAAAGTTGACAAAAAAGCAGCGCTGACAGTGTTCTCCTAATTCAGCAATATTTGCCCCATACCATTGTGGAAGGGTTACGTGTTACATTCTTTCCCTTGCCAGCTGAAGGGCTTCGTTGCAGCAGGGGAGAGTTCAGCAGACTTTCTGTGGTCAGGGTCAGAATCAGTCTGCTTTGATTCCCTGTGAGTTCTAAAGCCTGTTAATGGAACAGGTTGAGTCTTCATACGGTGATGTCCATATGGTTGTCTTGCTCTTGGTTGTGTTTTGTGGATGTATGTAGAAAGTGGCTTTGCACATGCAGGCGCCAATTTTAGAGCTAGCTTTTCTCTCAAATTGGAGGCTGCTCATACAAAGCCGTAACACTGTATACATGGATAACGAGTCATCCTGTCCTTTTACAAATTTGTGCTCAGGAATGGTTGGCAAGGTCCATAGTTTGGTGATAGAGCACGTGCTTTGCTTGTCAAAGCTTCCAGGTTCAATCTTACATCTCTAGTAGGGATGGAAAAGACTCTTCTGTGAAACTTTGGAGAGTTATTGTTAGTCATTCTAGTCAGTATCGATGGACCAGTGGTAAGGCAAATTCCTGTGTTTTTGCACCGATTTCAGACTGATAAGTCAAAAAATGTTTCTGTGGGTTTCCTACATGCATTATTGCTGGTAGTGTCTCAAATTGTTTTGTTTTCATTTGTGTTTTCGCTTTTTCTAGTTTATTCCCCAGATATGCCTTCCCGGCTTCCAATCCAAGACATATTTGCTGGACTAGTTACAAGTATCGGCACAGCAATACGATACTGGTTTCACTATACACTTGTGGCCTTTGCATGGTTGGGAGTTGTACCTCTTACAGCATGTAAGTGTTTGATTTTTTGAATGTACAACTCGGCTGTACAAGGAATGAGGAGAGCATTTTATTGTGAACACCTAGATTCTGGGTTCTAATCAGGATATAGCCACTCATTTTAGAAGAAGCATTTATCAAACCTAGATGCACAGTTTTCAAAGATGATCCTAGAACATCACAAATGTCAGTGTTTCCACAGAGAACAGTGTGGCACACCTAAACCTGTTAAGCAGGCTCCTGGGCCAACATAGGATTCATAGCACATTTGCTTCTGTATTTGTCATGTTGGAGTTGTAGATAGTGGCACAACGATGGAGGTGATGTGTGCTGACAGAGTGGCAACTCCATTTGATACATTATGCTCCATACAGGCTTAATGAATTGTGAGAATGGAATGGAGAGGGCTACTATCTAAAATTAAATTTTTAAGTGATTAAGAAGTTGTTGAGGGTTATTAGTATTTCTTTAATTCTCACAGCTTTTACCAGTTTCTTCTACTGTAGACAGTTTGCATCTATATCTTGTTTGCCTATACTGTGTTGCTTTAGAAGTGTCAGATAACTATGTTGCCATTATGAAATCATAAAATTAAGTTTGATCATTTGATTGAATGTGATCCCTTCACTTTGAACTTGTATGTAGATACAATTTCTCACACAGTGTTTATTTGCTGATTAACACCTGACATGATGAAGGTCGGAATGTCTGACACATTTCCCTTATGTTAAAGTTCAGTTTGGGACATGGCAGGATTGGACTGCAGAGAAAGCAGCTTCTCTTCACTTGAATTTTCCACCATGACATATTTTTGTTGTACAGTGGCCCCTCAGCTTTCACAAGGGTTTAGGGTGCGGAACCCTCACAAAAGTAAAAACAAAACAAAAAAAATGAATAACTCCCCCTGTCTGAGTGAGCACTCTTCCTCCCATTCCTTTCCAGGGCTTCCCCTCATTTGTTTGCATTTTCCTGAGTGTGCTGTCTTCATTCCAAGCACCTGGGCAAAAGACAGGTGAATGGGAGGGGGCAGCTCCACATCTGGAGAAGGCACTCATGCCTCCCCCGCATTCGTTTGCATTTTGTACAGGTGCACCGCCTTCCTTTCAGGCAAAAGACAAGAGAATGTGAAGGGGCAACCCTGCTCCTGGAGAAGGCGTGTGCGAACCTCCCCCCCCCCCCATTTGACTGTAGTTTGCATGGGCACACCTGCTCTCTTCTTGGTGCCTGGGCAAAAGGCAAAGGAATGGGGAAGGGACAGCCTCGTGCTTGGAGTAGGTGCACGCAGAGCTGCCCCTCCCATTCATTTGCCTGTAGCCCAGGCGTATGGAAGGAAGGCACATGTGCTTGGGCAAAAGGCAGGGGAACGGGAGTGGGAGAATGAAGGGGAGGCAGGTGGGTGCCTCACGAATAATCAAATTTGTGAAGGTAAGATCCACAAATGCAGAAGGAGGACTGTACTTGACCATTTTAGAACCCGTTTAGTGGTCAGATACTATTGATTGCATTGTTATTCTTTATTCTTTAGGCCGTATCTACAAGTGCTTGTTTACTGGCTCTGTGAGCTCACTACTGACACTGCCCTTAGATATGCTTTCAACGTAAGTATAGGCAAACTAATATGAATTTTTCTTTGCTGTGCTTCTAAACCATTGACTGATTTCCTTCTATTTTGACGGCTATAACACTTTCTTGAATATAAGGAAATCAGTGCTACATATCTCTCTTTATTGTCCATTGCTCCTGTTCTAAAACTGTAAGTGAGTAAAGTACTTGATGACTGAGTAGAGAAAGCAAGGAATAGTGTTTCAGGCTTTGTACTTTACTGAAGAATAGGAAAATGATCACATTATGAAGAAGTGCAATTTTGCAGTTGAACTTGAAACCTCCAGGAAGTAGTGTTTTGGTTATAATAATAATATTAATAAAATTTAATGTTTAACACTTAACTTAACTGTTGCATCAGCATATTACTATCATAGTGTTAATAAGGACAATAATTTCATGAAGTATATAAAATTAATTTTACTCAGTTGGCAAGCAGCTCGTTACAACAGAAGAAATAGATTTAAAGTGAAGTAGCCATGAGTTTCCCGATGTGATATTATATTGGGTATCCTGTCTTCTTCCTCTGATGAAAAATAAATTTCCTGGTGGATTTTACTTTGAGCAAAAGGGTTTACTTGCTGTGTAAATCAAGAGCAACATTTGCAGTGGTAGCAGTTACAATAGGAGACTTACATAATGTGTTGGTTATCTCTTTAATAGAGAGAATTTACTGGCAGACTGTTTGCAAGGTTGTTTTGTGGTGACTTGCACACTCTGTGCATTTATCAGCCTTGTATGGTTACGTGAACAAATTGTCCATGGAGGAGCACCACAGTGGCTGGAACAAAATCAGCAGCAAGCCATCAATGATGTTGGGCAACAGAATGAGGTAATATGTCCTTCAGTTTTATCAGCTGTAATTTTCAGTTTGAATTCTTGTCTGTTTCACATTAGATTTCTTTCACTCTCTTGTTTGTCCTTAAGTCTGGAACCGCCTATAAAACTAGTTGAAAATATGCAGCCGGTAGCATACAACTGACCAAAATGCCATGGGCTTGGCTTGACTCTGAGGATTAGAAGCTCTTTGTCAATTTGAATCTTTTGTGCTTTAATTATCAGGTTTCTTAGAACATTTATTTTATGTTATTTGTTGCATTTATATTGCCTTTTTCCCAAGATGGGATGCAAGGTGGCTTCCAACAGGTAAAAAACATTAAAAGCATACAAATATTTAAAATGTTAAAAACATATAAAATTATATAACAATAATAGATATTTAAAAACAGCTAAAAATAAGTAAAAAAAGGTCTTCAGCTCACTAGCTGAAGGCCTACTTTAAAAGAAATGGCTTTACTTGCCTACGAAAGGAAAACATTTGGTTTAGAATGTTTAAACCATAATTTAGAGTTACAGAAATGAGCTTCAGCAAGCCTCACCATGCATTTCCTCCTCCAACACAGCAGCACTTACATTTTCAATTAGCTATGGCTGATTGCGAGATCAGCATTCAGATGAAAATTGGTTAACTTTTTTTTTGTGGCTTGTTTCAACTAACCATATTCAGAATTAATCACAGGTCGGTTATAGATGCTATAACAAACTGCAGATTATCTAGCATAGGAGCAAAAGTTTCTGAACTCTTATGACCATGCCGAACAGGAGTAGCAGGAGAGCATGAGGCTAAAGCCTGCTGTGGATCATTCTAGTAAAGCTAAACCAGTGTCTTAGTGCTTGCAAAATCGCCTACAGCTGTGATATGGAAGGAAGATGGTAGTATACTGTTAGGACAAATACGTAAGATAAAGCATCCAGTTTTTACAAGAAAGAAGTTGCTTACAGAGGATAAATACCTCAGAGGTGATCTTTGGAAAAGCTGTATACTGCTGTCTTCTTAGTTTTCACACTCACTTTTTTTTGTATACAATATTGTTACTTTAATATTTAAATCTGTCTCTGTAGGTATCATAGGGGTATGAGAGCATGTGAAATCAAACTTAAATTAAACCCTGGCATTTTATTATCAACTTCCCATTCAAAACACATGGAATAATGCCCATATCTGGTGCTTGATTTGCCCTGTCTTGACCAGACTGAAGGAAACTGGCATGTTAGCACCTTTCTGAGTAACTGAGACTAGGTATATTCATCTCCCTTCAGTTCTCTGTTTTGGATAATGATCTCCAAGGTAGTTGCTAACTGATTACCTAGAAAGAATGCTTTGATAAAGACTTCTGTTGGTTGCAGTGGCTATCTCAGGTAGTTGTGGTAGTGATGAGAATGGGTCAGAAGGCTTAAGCTGTAGGTGGAACTCTTCACCAACTGGTACCAGATAAGAAGGACAAGATATTTTAGTGTCTTTTAATAAGAATCTTTCTCTAGATAATCATAGAATCATAGAATCATAGAAATGTAGAATTGGAAGAGACCACAGGGGCCATCCAGTCCAACCCCCTGCCGTGCAGGAACACCCTCAAAGCACTCCCGACAGATGGCCATCCAGCCTCTGCTTAAAAACCTCCAAGGAAGGAGACTCCACTACACTCCGAGGCAGCATATTCCACTGCCGGATAGCCCTGACTGTCAGGAAGTTCTTCCTGAGGTTCAGGTGGAATCTCCTTTCCTGCAGCTTGAATCCATTGCTCCTTGTCCTGGTCTCTGGAGCGGCAGAAAACAAGCCCTCTCCCTCCTCTACATGGCATCCCTTCAAATATTTAAACATGGCTATCATGTCCCCTCTTAACCTTCTCTTCTGCAGACTGAACATACCTAGCTCTCTAAGTCTATCCTCATAGGGCATGTCTTCCAGGCCCCTCACCATTTTGGTCGCCCTCCTCTGGGCCTACTCCAGCTTGACCATGTCCTTCTTGAATTGGGGTGCCCAGAACTGGACACAGTATTCAAGATGAGGTCTAACCAAAGCAGAGTAGAGTGGTACCAGTACCTCCCTTGATCTAGACACCATACTCCTATTGATGCAGCCGAGAATTGCATTGGCTTTGTTGGCCGCCGCATCACACTGCTGACTCATGTTCAGCTTGTGGTCTATTAGGACTCCTAGATCCCTTTCACACGTACTGCCATCCAGCTACATGTCCCCCATCCTATATTTCTGCATTCCATTTTTTCTACCTAAGTGTAGGACCTTACACTTCTCTCTGTTGAATTTCATTTTGTTAGCCTTGGCAAGATTCTCTCTTCTGGTTTCCCTTCTAAATCCTTTGTCTTCTTATTGCCAGAGAGAATGAATTTGGACAAGAAGGAAACCATGATTCTTACAGATGTTGGTTGTATCAGTTGGCATCAGAGCCCTAAAACACATTTAAAACTAACTGGTTTTACAGTGTATCTGACACAGTTTGCTTATATGTGAAATTGTCACTTGTGCATCAACATGCATATACTGTTGGTTTGCATCTTTATGATTTTACATTTCTAAGCATATAAAAAGCAAAAAAAGCAATTGAAAGATGATTTCTTAATGTTCGAAGGGAATTCTGATACTTTCTGTCATTGTAGGCGTTTCTCATAGCTGAATTCTTTAATTCATTTGAATTTATGTTGTCTACAGGTTCAGGGTGCTGGAAATGGTGGAGCTGAGAATGCCGCACTTGATCAGCCTGTGGACCAGCCTGCTGAGAATGCAGTTGTAGGTGAAAATCCAGAAATCCAAGAAGAACAACCAGATGAGGAAGAGGAAGACAATGAAGATGAAGAAGATGTTGTAGTAGAAGATGCAGCAGATGCAAACAATGGAGCTCAAGGTATATTACTTACTTTTTAACAATCATATCCTTGTTATAATTTAGAATGGTTGAATGTATTTTGATCTGTTTAGTTTCAGATCTATGCTCACAGAAACAGCATTCAGTTTCTCAGGCACTTTTGAATACTGATTGTCGTACTCAAGTAAAATAAAACATTTAGGTGACTATATATTTTCTTGCAGGCTTTATAATAAAAGATATCTGTAGCCATCTCTCTGAATATTGGAAATATCTGTTTTATATCGTTACTAGCATATTTACCCAGCATTGCCTGGGATTTTATTTTCCTCTTAAGAACTCAGCAAACTGTCTTCTCCAGTACCTGTAACTTTTCCCCATATTCCCCAATCCAGTCTGTATTCAGAGTTGTTAACATACAGAGGTTGGGTTCCTGAGGAAACATACTGTCCTCTTCCTTGCTGCTAGGCATTGTCTCCATACAACTGGCCTATTCCAGTACCTGTAACTTTTCACCATATTTCCCAGTGCAATCTGTATTCAGAGTTGTTAGCATACAGAGGTTGAGTTCCTGAGGGAATACACTGTCCTCCTCCTTGCTGTTAGGGCTCATCTCCATAGCTACCAGCCTATTCCAATACTTATAACTTTTCACCATATTCCCCGATGCAATCTGTATTCAGAGTTGTTAACATACACTAAGGCCCCTCCCTGAACTGCCAACCCCAGGATTCCATAGAATCTTCACAGCCAGCCAATCATATGAGGTCTTCTCACCTCACACAGCCAATCGTATGAGGTCTTCACCTGCCTGACACAGACAAACAGACAAACTCACAAACTTTGATTTTTATATAGTAGATTGTTACAACACTGTGCATCTCAATATGTCTGTAAGAGCCCTGTCAAGTTATGCAGGATTAATATTACAGTAAAACTTTGCCTCTGGCAATCTTAAATTTGCTCTTTGATTTATTTAGATGACATGAACTGGAATGCTTTGGAATGGGATCGAGCAGCAGAAGAACTTACATGGGAGAGAGTGAGTAAGGCCTCTGTATTTCAAAGACCGTGCAAACGTGGCAACTATGGACAATTTCCCATTCTTTGATCTCATTCATGTGGCATCCTCTTTTTCATATTGGTCACTCTATACATTACATACAAAATACACATGACAGCAATGATATTTTTAACAGAAAAGTGCTTTGAGGATGGGGTGATTAGGATTGATGAAAAGGAACATTTGTATGGCGAAACATACACTATGAAAAAGCTGCTTGTGCAGACAGTTTGGAGCAGGGAAATAGTGAATAACAGAAGAGTTAAGTACTTTCTCCTCTAATTGTTTCTCTGAGCACCTGTATGGCCAGATGACTCTCTTTCAGGCATCCTGCAAGATATATCTGTAGGAATTCCTCAGTATACCGAGATTCACCCAAGCTGGTGATTGCTGTACCTCAGTCTCACCCTCTGACAAAATTTTGGGATGATTTTCTCATTGTTGTATCACTGCTTGGTAGGAAACCTGCTCCTTCTCTTATGCAGGTGGCAGATGCTGCAACAGTTATTGTATGAATTGTGCATCTTTTCTCCTTTGTAAAGTCTTGTGAACAAGTTCTTTTCAGAAGTGGAAAGGATTAGTAATTGAGTGCGATGCCCCATCCCAAGCGATTCTGAGTGTACTCTACTACCACTACTACTACTACTACTACTACTACTACTACTAAAATTTATTTCTATCCTGCCTCTCCACAAGGATCGAGGTGGCGAACAACATAAAATACATTAATACATTAAAAGAGATTAAAAACATACCCAATCCTCACCATCCACCAACCCACTTAAACCAACCCCTTAAAACACACAACAATTAACAAGCAGTTGACTATTAACAAAACAAGAAGATAATTGATGGGAGGCGATGAAAATGCTAGTCTTGGAAGGCCTGTTGGAAGAGATCAGTCTTGACCGCTTTTTTAAAGCAGTCCAGACTGGTAATATGCCGGGTCTCCTCCGGCAGGCCATTCCATAACTTGGGAACGATAGAAGAAAAGGTTCTCTGGATAACCGCAGCTAACCTAGTTCTAACTGGCTGCAGTAAATTCCTCCCAGAGGACCTCAATGTACAGGGCGGATTATATGGGAGAAGGCCATCCCGCAGGTAGGCTGGCCCCAAGCCATGAAGGGCTTTAAAGGTAATAACCAACACCTTGTACTGTGCCCAGAAACTAATAGGCAGTTAATGAAGAGATTTTAAAATTGGTGTTATATGGTCAGTTTTAGGTCTACCAGTGACCAACCTGGCTGCCATATTCTGAACTAATTAAAGTTTCTGGATGAAGCACAAGGGTAGCCCTCTGTAGAGCGCATTGCAGAAGTCGAGCCTTCAGAACTCTAGCATTCAGGAACAGAAAGGGAGCGTAGTGGGAGGGACCAGGAGCGATGTTTGTGCGGGCTTGTGGTTCTCTGGATTCTATCATATGTATTGTGAAAGTTGTGGGGAATAGAAGTTCCTTTCAGCTGAATAGACCTTTGAAACTTCTGGACATGTAGAGACTGTAGGTTACTAACTGTAGAAGTATCTCTTGTTTCTAGATGCTTGGGCTTGATGGATCCCTTGTTTTTCTAGTAAGTGAAGTCTCTTTATATTAAAATAATTCTTTGTAGTTATGTCTTCTGCTATATTTTTGTCTTTTTGATTTAGCAAGTAGAATCCAAACACAGTATGCCAAATCTGGAAATTTTCAACACATTTTTTTAGTTTATCACCTGAACTTACATTTGTGTAGGTATCTAGGCATTTTTAAAAACTTTTTTCAGCTGAAATGACCACTTACATTTGTATTATTAACATTTGTTTCAATATGAGGGATGCTGATGAGAGCGTGCAGGCCCTTGTGACAAAGGGTGATCTTTTTTTGTTATTATTTTGGAAGTAACAACATCTTATCGAATACAGTTTAGAAAAGAACTAGGAGAGAATTTGATTAGAATAGAAGATAAGAAACTCAGGATGTTTTTTTTCTAATTCTTTTCTTCTTTCCCTTTGCTCTCAGGAACATGTATTCTGGGTGGTGTCATTAAACACACTATTCATACTTGTGTTTGGTAAGTGACTGTATTTTTAGTTCTTTTAGGATAATTCTGTGACAGGGGTCCAGATTATAGTAGACATTTATGAATTTTAAGCATCAATTCTGTAATCCTTGGGTCAGGAGAAGAAAAGCTTTTCTTTTCAAGCAGTTGCTACACATTGCACAGATTTTAGAGTAATCAAACAAAAATTCAGTCGTGACTGGAAGACTCTTAACATTAAAAAATAATGATACAAAGATCAAGTTTAAAATATTTTTATTTTTCTTGTGTTTTACATGTAAAAGTCTGGAAGAAGTTAGTGATAAATGTTGGACATCCTTCCTAGCACTGGTTTAATGTACCTTGCAAATGTGTGACAGAATAACCTGGAAGACAGAAATGTTTCCACCCTTTGCAGTGTGGTGGAAAAATCATCATTTTAAAGTCATGTATTAAATTTGAGGAAATTACTTACTGCACAACTATTATGTTTTTCATTTCCTAGCATTTTGTCCCTATCACATTGGTCACTTCTCTATTGTTGGGCTGGGCTTTGAAGAATATGTAAGTACCTTTGTCAATTCCAAATAAAATTTTCTTCTTTCGCTTTGTGCAAAAACCCAGCATGTAGGAGTGATAATGTCCAGTTTCTTGACAGCAGGGCTTTTCCAAAGAGTTTCAACAGAATATTCTGCTGCTGTTGCCACCTCCCACAAAATCTCAGTGGGGAAATCTACTTCCATTAATAGAAATCCACTTCCATTAATGAAAGAAGGGATTTTCTGTTTTGTGAGAATGACAGAACGAGATGTACTGTTTGCAAAAGCCCAGAAAATGGCCCTATCTTACTAAAATTTTCTATATGCAACTTAGTATTTGGGTGAGGACGGAGCAGGGAAGGATTTGTGGGAACCATTATTAATAAGTTGGCTAGTAAAGCAAAAGCAGAATTTGTGAGTCCATACCCTTGAAATACTGAGTACTAACTTCTTCTTCCTGCCTGCTTTCTTTTAACCCGTATTTTGTTTCTCAGATTTCTGATTGTATGCCTTTTCTCTTAATTACTAGTCTAATGATTTTTGGAAAGTGATCTCAAAAAGCCATGCTGAGGGGGGTCCTGTGTAGTGGGAAGCAAGTTCTGTTTGTTGACCCTAGCCAAGAATGAAGGCAGCATGTTCTTTTTTTCTCTATCTCCCTTTGCAAACAACAAGGAGAAAATTTGCTGTGCTTTTTCCAGGGTGGTGTCATAGAATGCCTGATCTGTGGCTCCTTCACAAGATATAAAAGTGTTGGGATATAGTGGATCCAAGGTTGTTGGAGTCCCACCCCTGAAATGTCTTGTTTGAGATGAACAGCTAGCTTTCTATGCACATAGCTCCCCATAATTAAAATTAGAGCTTTAAGAGAAACACAGCACCCCAGCAGATACAGCTCTTCTCTGCCAATGGAGACATACATCCTCCTGATCCCACAACACTCTTTATGTTTGCACTGTCAGTGTGTGTTGGGACTGTGTTAATTCTTCACAGATAATGTTTTTAAATTTATTGATCTCTGGTATATGTATATAGTATTTAGTTGACCAATTATTTAGATGTTGTTGTGACTAGAATGTACAGTTGGCCCTTTATATCCACAGATTCTGTATCCATGGATTCAGCTATCCATGACTTGAAAATATTTTTTAAAAAATGAATTCCAAAAACCAAACCTTGATTTTGCCATTTTATATAAGGGATGCCATTTCACTGTGCCATTGTATAGAATGAGACCTCAACATTTTGGTACTCATGGGGCTTCCTGGAGCCAAACCCTCACAGATACCAAGGGCCCACTGTATTGTAAAAATCTACACAGTTGGCAGCCATAGAAGTTACTGAAATGTGTTCAGACTGTTTTAGAATGTAGTACAGTGCGGCAGGCAGTTGTTTATATTGTCATTTGCAGCAGTGTCAGTATATGTTGTGCTTTACTAATTCTCATAATTAGGAATTAATAAGGAGGAATGATTGACTTTTGTTCCAAGGAGTGTACATTATATGTTTTTGTGTTCTTCAGGTTCAAGCATCTCACTTTGAAGGCCTAATCACAACAATAGTTGGCTATGTACTCCTGGCAGTCTCATTAATTGTTTGTCATGTATCCTTCCCTAAGTATCCCCTTGCTCATGTATTCATTATTTGATCTCTGGACAGTTGCTGTAAGTACAGTGTTTGCAGACTTGGTAGGAATTCTTTTTACCCTCTGTTGAGGAAATCCTTTGTAGGGTTGGTAAAGGCATAGCAGTGACAGTCTCTTAGATGTACATGAGATATTAGTGGGTGGGTTGAGAATAAGGGTTGCTGTTCTTTGCAATATTGAAAACAAACAGTTTAAATTAAATAAGGCTTGTTTGAGTTCCCTCTTATGCAAGACTTAACATTAGCTTCAAATCTGGCTAAAGAAGGCTGTTAGCTTTAATCATAGGTAATACTGGTATTGATTTAAAGGCAAGGTGGCTTGCTCGAGAAATAGGAAAAGGTCTAATGGGAGGATGTATGCATTCCTGGTCTTGTAATTGTAATTAAATGATCCCCAGTGGTAGATCTACATTGGTCATATGTATCTGTGTTGATTAAACTGAGCTTAAATCTCTGTGTCTGGATGGTTAATAGAGCATTAAGTTCCTGCTGAGAAGAGACATTGTTCTAATATTGTTGTTCTGTGTAAACTTAGTTGAACTTAATGGGACTTACTTGCAAAGAAGCATTTATGCAACCAAGCTGTGAATCTCATGTGCACACTAATCCACTGATCTGAGAAAAACAGTTCCTAATTATAATATTGGAATATAACTTGCTGTGCTTTATCCCTTCTCCTTATGTGTCTCTCTAGATCCGTTCATGAGAGGTTCTTGCTTAGGTTGCAGTGAATCGCTCTGAAATGAAACGTAGATTTGAGAATCTTACATTGTGACTGAATTTGATAATAAGTAGAAAATTCAGAGTATTTAAAGTAGATCCAAAATAACACTTCCCCATTAAGTAGCATCACAGAAGCAACTATATGGTTGCAGTGTTATGAGAACACTTTTTCTCTCAATTAGTTTCCTACTTTAAATTGCCTGTTGACAAAATTTCCTATAAGTTCTTGTAAACTTTTCCTACAAACCAGCATTTCATGGAGGAGTATTGGTATTTCCTTAACCATTTTATATAGGGCTTGGCTGCACTTGTAAAATTTCAGAGATCTCGTCGCTTGCTTGGAGTATGCTATATAGTTGTCAAGGTATGACACTCTTAAAAAGCAGGTACCTTGGTAAATAGAGTAAATGGTGAGTAAATAGTTTTGTTTTTTAAAAAATAACTTTCTCTTTTTCCCTCTGCAGGTGTCATTGTTAGTGGTGGTAGAAATTGGTGTTTTCCCGCTCATCTGTGGCTGGTGGTTGGATATATGTTCTCTGGTAAGGGTGCTATTTCTTGGAAGACAGCTAAGAAGCAGTCAATCTGTTTCTGGATGTTATGTCTCTAAAATGGAAATAAAAATATCATCCCATCATGTGTAAGTGTGTTGTGACTCTCAAGAGATTAAGGTTTATAAAGCACTTTAAGTAAGTATTAATTGGATCAGCTGGAAACCTGATTAAGTATGTAAAAATGGAGGATTCTTTTTTGGTGTCCTTTGGTTAAGGAAAGTTCATTAGTGTCCTTTTATGTCTACAAGTGAAAGGGATGTAAAAGAACTTTATACATGAATACTCTGTGAAGTCCATTTATTTGATGATATGCTGGTTGTTCTTAATTTTTTTTTTATTGTAAAAGAACTTATGAAGGGGCTGCGTATTTTTTCATCATGTGACAAACTATTTGCAGTTTTATCCTTTTGTAAATGTGAATACTAATGCAGTTTTACTAGATGCTGGAGATAAGTGTTTCCTGTGACTTTTTTTTTAGGAAATGTTTGATGCTACTTTGAAGGACAGAGAGTTGAGTTTTCAATCTGCTCCTGGCACTACAATGTTCCTGCACTGGCTAGTAGGAATGGTGTATGTCTTTTACTTTGCATCCTTCATCCTTTTGCTGAGAGAGGTAAGCACTTGAGTGTGGTTTCCTAAAAACAATTTTAAAGACTGAATGTTAAATCAGTAATGATTTTTGCATACCAAAAATGCAAACCCTCAGAAAATTTAAGTTAAGTTTGAACTTTGCTTTTTAGGTGAGAGCTGTGTCATTTCAGGAGACAATAGAATGGGTGAATCAAAGTACTAGATTACAAGACATACTTATTTTTAAAATGTTTGTGTCTTGTACGTTCAAGCAGCTGTCTTGCAAATTTATTTAAAGCATTTTTATCCTGCTTGCCAGCCCCCCAAAAAATTTGACTTATTTAAGATAAATCAAAACAAGCTGGGCTTTAGTCTAAAAAAGACTCAACACAAAAGGAAAAGGTGATGGAATGGGATGAAGAAACAAGGAGCTTCAAAGATTAGTTCTTAAAATTACATGTACCTTTATAACAGCCAACTGTAATGATGAGCTCTCCTTAGGGCAGAGCTTTCCAAACTTTTCATGTTGGTGACACATTTTTTTCGACATGCATCATTTTGCGACACAGTAATTCAGTTTTACTAACAAATCGGAGGTACTCAGAGTTGTATCTAGGATGGGGAAAAGCAGACCTCCTGATCCTGGCCTGCTGCCATCGCCCTCACCAGTAAATGCCCCAGTGAGAGCGACTGCAGGGAGAAAGGCAGCCCCCTCTCACCCAGTCCTTGCCCACTGCCATCACTCTTGCCAGGGAAGGCCCCACTGACAGTGATGGCAGTGGGCCAGGCTCAAGCGGGAGGGGGGTCTTTCTCAGCCAACAACACACCAACACACGTTGTGACACACCATTTAGAAAACCCTGCCGTTGGGAAAGGAGGACAAAATAGAGTTTTCTCAGCAACGCAAGTGGAGTCAATGGTTTTGGAAGAGCTGCATCGTTTTGTGTTACTGGCTGAGACATATGAAATACATTTGTTGTGTTCCATCAGTCAGATTCCTGGTGATCCTGTGAATGAGAGACCTCAAAGAGATCCTGTTATTAACTGCCTTGCTCAGTCCTGCAGTCCCAGGGCTGTGGCTTCTTCGTTGAGTCAATCTCCCTGTAACGCAGTCTTCCTCTTTTTGCACTGCTTTCAGGTTTTACCAACATTGTTGTCTTTTCCAAGTAGTTAATTACATATTGTAGTGCAAATTGATGGGATATTTGTGGTTAGCAGCTAAGCAGTATTCGTGTGCAGAGGTAGGAAAGTGCAGCCTATGGGCTACATGGCAGTTTTTGAAGCTTCTAGGAACCACCCAATTGTTTTTTTTTAAAAAATGTTTTAATAATCTTTTTTATTCCTAATACCCTTCTGCCCACCCCAGACTGATTTAGGAGAACAAGTTTTTTTGAACAGAAAGTGAGTTGTTGCATAGATAGAGGAAATCTCCCAGAAACTATGAGGCTTGGTTGTGTCCTACATACCTCTTTGCACTATGATGGTTATTACATAATGTTGTGTGTGATTGCTGATTACTGGGCACCCTAAAATTCCTAGGGGTTCATATGTCTGCTCCACAACTATAACATACACACACACACACACACACACACACACACACACACACTTCTGTAGAGATACTAGGGCTTCATTCCCCTTCCGTCCAAACTCCTGCTCGACGTGTGTGTGTGTGTGTTTATTCTTAGGTGTTTTGTTTTGTTTTCTCACCCAAATCCTTCTTGTTTTCCATAGATAGGCTTATATGTTGGCTAGGATACATTTGTTACAGCGATTGTATTTAATGTAAGAGTTATGTTATTAGAAGTCAATGTGTATGATGTCGAGGAGCATTACCCGTTTTGTGTCTTCCCTTTTGTGCAGTTTTGCATTTTTCCTTATGTATCTTCTGTCCCTGTTTTCCCTTTTGTTCCATTTTAATAACAATAACTAAAAAAACAAAACAAAAAAACTCCTGCTCAACTTTGTACTGATGATCTTGCATGGCACAATTCAGTTGTTTCCTCTTCCACTCCCTTTCTTTCCCTCTTCTCTTTCCCTCCCTCTTCAATACATTGTCTTAAATTCCATCAACTGATCCATTGGGTGACAGTTCTTTCCCTTCTCCTCAACAGCACATCTTTTATCAGTGTGTAGAAATGTCTCACTCATTTCAAGTGGGCTGAAGAGGTGGGACAAGTGATACAACCTGGGTTGGCCCTCAGGCCATTATGAGAATTAGTGGAGAGTTCTTGAGGTTTATAAACAAATTTCTAAATAAGTGGAGAATTTAATTTAAAATTTTTAGTCTTACAAAGATAGATCTGCATGCATTTCTGTTCCTTTCAAGTGTTAATTTTCCATTTCAGGTACTGAGACCTGGTGTCCTCTGGTTTCTGAGAAATTTAAATGATCCAGACTTTAATCCAGTTCAAGAAATGATTCATTTGCCTATTTATAGACATCTCAGAAGATTTATTTTATCGGTGGTAAATAAATCTTTCTCTTTTTAAAAAAATGTTCATATTTGTTCTGTTTGTAAATCACTTTATATTCATGTTTTGTTTAGAAGGTAAACATGTTTCTTTTTAGATATATATTTGTAAACTCACTTTGTGAAATGTCAAATTACTTCTGAATTTCAGATGTCCACAGCCATTAACGTACCCAAAATTCTGCTATGAAATGCCTTGCATGGAAAGATATTGCATTCTTTACATAGAGAGAATCCATATACAGCTTAAATCACTGAGATTTATAAAAATGTATACATTAACAGTCCTGATTCTGATGCTCTGTGAAGTTTTGTTTGAATCTCAACAGAAAAATATTTTGAGTCTTGATTGTGTTATTAAAATACAGATCGGTAAGAATCCAACAAAAGTCGTTGTAAAATATTGGGATTCTGTTTCTTCCAAAAATAAATCAGGGCCTAGGAAAGATCTAAGAGCAGGAAAATAATTTTTCAATTCTTACTTTAGCAGAAAGCATCTGTGTTATATTTTTTCTGGAGAAGATATCTTTCTTGTGATTGCCTGGGTTACTGGCAAAGATACAGTTGGGCAAAACACAAAACATGTCTCTCAAAACAAGTGGATTGTGGATACTGCTTATGATATTTTGGTCCTTAAATGGAAAAATCCAAACGGTGTCCCCAGTTGACAGCTTTCTTCCCCTAAATACCAGGAAGAGAAAAAAATGCAACTTTTAATCTTTGAGTGCACTGTGCTTCAGAAACAGGGAATGATTAAATTCTGTTAAGGTTTTGAAATGCTTTGCCAGGAGCATGAACATTGCTATTGAAGTGTAAAAATAAAAAATAATCACATAGTAGAATTTTATTTTGATTGATATGAGAAAAAAAGAAGTGTCTGATGTGTCTTATTTTTTCAATATATATATACAGCAATTTTGATGAAGTGCTTTAATTTATTTCTCTGAAGTTTTCAAATGTAATGGATTCATTTTTTGCACCTCTATAAAAATACTCTCATCTCATTTTGAAATCTTGTGCTAACAGAATTGGACCTGAATACTTTTGTCAGAGATATTACATTATTTTTAGGTATTTCCCTAGAATAGCCTTTATTTTTCAAGTGTTTATCCAAATACCAATTCACACACTCCTTTTCTGCATATTGCCTTCCCGTCTCCTGTTGACCTACAGCAATCCCTTGAATTTCATAGGGTTTAGGCAAGGAATATTTGTTGTTGTTGTTGTTTTTGTTAGTGTTGTGGCCTTCGAGTCATTTGTCACTTATAGTGACCCTAAGGCAATCCTGTCATGGAGTTTTTTAGGCTGTATTTGTTCAGACAAGGTTTGCCTGTATATTCCTCTCAGCTTGACAGAGTATGACTTGTCCAAGGTCATCCAGTAGGTTTCCATGGTCAAGTGAGGATTTGAACCCTGGTCTCCCAGTGTCCTTCCTGCAAAACTGAAACCACTACACCGCAGTGGCTCTCCAAATAGGAACAGGAATATTACATTTATTTATGTATTATTCTGTTTTACAGTGTGCATTTATTTATTCAGTTGCCAGTTCACCTATCAAAGTAACAAATGGCTACTTATTTTTCTCTTCTGCCCATTTCATAGCCAGTATTGTAAGTCAGCTATTTAGTTAAGTATACTTAACTAATAAACCCTCGTGGCCTGACTCTCTTAAACTTGATGGAAATGTCATTCTACTGTGCTCTGATTGCCAGCAGAATGGACTTTTTCTCCACATGCAACCAATGCCCAGTAAACTAGGTTTTGTCGGCGAGGGGGTGGTGGAGTTACTTCATGACAATAATGTCGCCAATGTGGAAGCAGGTGTAGAATAGGGGCTCATGTTAGTAGTCTGCCCGCACCATAAATCGTGAATCAGAACATCATCATTCTCCTGCAGCAACTTTGTTATACAAAGTTTGAGAAAAGAAATTCTACAACTGAACTTTGATCTACTGGCACCAATTCGGAACTTATTTCAGTAAACCACTTGTGCAAGCTTTAGAAGAGAAAATAATTAACCAAAATGCTATCTTAGATGATTTTCAAAACCATTAGGATACAAGCTGGTATGTGTCCTCTTCCCCTTGATTTTTGTCTGTTGTCAGTCATGGTTTGCCATGACATCTGAATTGGTAAACTGGCTAATGCTTGTCTTCTCAACAAGAATCTTAAATGATGGTTGAAGTGAGATTTTGCTTCTTATTCAGGTATAAGTGCTAACCAGAGTATTCTAATGTGGGAGCCATAGCAAACTGTGATTAGTAATAAACAGAATTAGAAGTTATGCATGGCACGCAAGCAAGAGTTGATTAGCTTCGTTATGATTCAGACCATAGTGTGAATTGTAATGGAGTATGAATAGGCTAGATGTGGGGAAAAATTATTACAGGCTGTTTTTCTCATTGCAGATTGTCTTTGGATCAATTGTCTTGCTCATGCTTTGGCTTCCAATAAGAATTATTAAATATCTGCTGCCTCATTTTCTTCCATATAACGTCATGCTCTACAGGTAAGATGATCTACTCTGAAATATTTTTCATCTTTCCTACCTGCTGTTTCACTTACAATGCATTTTGTATGCTTGTATAAAATGAACTGGTGGCTGTGTTGTTGTGAACTGTTACAGAGTGCCAACAAAACAGTTGTCTGGGGGTGGGTGGGTGTAATACTAAGCTTTTGTTGTTCATTGTGTAAAAAATTCCAAGGCTGATGAGCTTTCCTTTTCACTCTCAGTTTCTGATATACCTGAAAGAAATTGGAAGCTTTTGTTACTGTTTTTATCTAATCACACATTGACTTAGAACGAGTTTACACTTACAACCAAACGCCAAACTGTGGTTAATCTTAACAATGTTTTAGGGAAACAAGTAAAGTTCAGACAGTGGTTTACAGTTCTGTCTTGTTTACCAAGATCATATAGTATTAACCATAGTTCAGGGTTTGATAAAAACAGTAATAGTTGATTGAAAACAGAATGAAAGCTTCTGATTTCTCAACAACAGCTGCAGGAGTAGAGAAGAGAACTACAGGCCGTTTATGTAGTTTAATATTATTTCTAAACCAAACCATTAAAAGCAGTTAGTTAGTTAGTTAGTTAGTTATTGGAAAAATCAAGCCTTTTCTCATTTCTTATGAATGTGAAGAATGAACTGTGCACATTTGGTGTAGAGTTACCATGGATTTTATAAATCTGCATCTTATCTGGGCCCTTTTCATGGTGGGAGACATAATTTTTCCAATGTTATTTCTGCAACATTTAATTTTGGAGGGAATTGCAAAACTGTTTAATGATGCCCTGCATAATGACGGTTTACATTGAAGTCATTGGGTAGCTGCTTACAGTATCTCTTACATGTTTCATTTTATTCCCACAGTGATGCTCCTGTGAGTGAACTTTCCCTAGAACTACTTTTGCTTCAGGTTGTACTACCAGCTTTGCTTGAACAGGGACACACAAGGCAGTGGTTGAAGGGTCTTGTACGGGCATGGACTGTTACTGCTGGGTACTTATTGTAAGTGTAATTAACCCATACCCCTGCAATAGCATGTGTGAGCGTTGTTGTTGTTGTTGTTGTTGGTCAGTCTAAATTGGATGGGTTGCATATGCCCTCTATTTTTGTGCTCCCTCAAAGCTCCCATTGTTGAATTTTGGCTATGGAGAAGCAGCAAAAAGTAAAAGTAATGGCAAAGTAACAGTAATATGACAAGTAATATGCAATGAGCAACCAGTTTTTTAATGGTAGTAGCTGTGAATTCCCAGGGAAATGGGGAGGTGCTTTGTAACAACTTACATAAATATTTACATAAATATTTTGAAACTTACATAAATCTTTCGAAAAAATATTTTCCAAGTTCTGGATATCATTAGTAAAATAGTAGAATTGTAGATTTGTAATGTGAGGTATATTAAAAATAACAATGTGTTCGGGTGGAAACTTCAGAGCAGCTTTTTCAGTTTTTTTATTGCATTATTTGTTTTGCATTTATACTAGAGGAAAAGTAATTCTGTCCATTAAAACAATGCACCCTTACCTATAAAGTTCTGAGCAGCTTAGACCCAGGATATCTTAATGGTTTTGCACATGCTTCCCTGATCACTTAAGATTTTTTGAAGATACATTGTTCTTTGAAATTCCATTTAGTGAACACTTGGAACAAATCCTTCTCAGTAACGACTCAATTGCAGTTCTTCCAAGAAACTTTCTAATATTTTGAGATTGCATTCTGTACCCAGCACCCCATTCAACAACCAACATTGCTGTAAGGAGTGACTGACTGATGTTTGTGGGAATTGGTCCAACAATACCTGGAGCCCTCCTGCAACTAGATAATCACTGTACATGTAATCACTAGGTAAACTGGAAGAAGAGAAGGACATTTACCATGGTGAATAATCACTGTTCCACTAGATTAGATGTCTGAGACAGAAGCCTGCCATCATCCACTCTATCATTTTTTTCAAAGTCCTGTGAAAGGAGGCATGAAGATTGCCAAGTTATAAAGGACACATCATTCCTGTCCATCCACCCCTCTTACTCCATGTGAACAAATTATAACACCATGTATTTCCTACCATGGCTAGAATAGCAGACTCCATGTGATGTACATTTTCTTGTCACATCATACTGTGTTAAAAAACAATCCAACCATGGGTTACAGTTGTACAAAAATATTTAATCCCAAATAATTTCATTGATTATATTAACTCAGAATAAAGAGAACAGTAGAGATTGCTATATAACATTGTATAGAATGAAAGACACTCCACAAATGCCCGTTACCCACGTTAGGGGGGAAAAAGTTCATATGTGAGATGGCATATTTGTTTTGAGTAGCTGTATGTGTACATGTGCCTTCAAGTCAGCTGTTGACATATGGCAGTTCTATTAATTTCATAAGATATTCTTAGGCAAGGAATACTCAGGTGGCTTCACCAGTTTTCTCCTCTGAAATATAGCCTATTACATCTAGTATTTGTTAACAGGCTCCCATCTCAGTACTAACCAGAGCTGACCCTGCTTAGCTTCTAAGATCAGATGGGATCCAGTGCCTTTAGAATATTTAGACCTTGAGTAGCTGACAGACCTCTGTTTCTGCAAAACTAAAAACACTTCTGTGTCCTGAAAATGCTACTACTGTTTTTTCCAGCCTTAAAATTTGCTGTGAATCCTTCAGATTAAGAAACAGATATAAGCTGTGACACTTGTTTTTTAATCTGCTGAAAGACTTTGTGTTAATGATATGGCGGAGTAATTGTTTATCCTAATAACAAAATAATTCTTGCTGGGGGAAATGTCTGGCAATGAAGGGCCTTCTTTGTGCCATCCACTCCAGAGAGGGCCAGAGTATGTCACTTGGATGCTGCTGGGATCCTTGCAAGCAAATTGACCACTGGTTTGCACTGTTTCCTGTTTCTTTTACTTGCTGCTTAGCTGCAGAAATAATGAATAGTTTGGGGGTAAATGGCTATTTATGTTGAATTGTGCCAACATGTATATTAGTTCTTTGATTAGCAGACATTCTGCCACTTCTGAGCTAATGGGAGAATGCCTTCCCACGTTATATCGTCTTGGAGATTGTGTAGATTAATATTTTGAAGGTGCAACAATTGTGATAGTTGTATTAGTGGTGGTGATACTGTCTTTGCCAAAAGCATGTGCTTAGGTTGCATGCTTAGGTCATAACTTGGAACATGTGGATTTTATCTCTGTTTCAGAGGTAATGATTCTATAGATAAGACTTCCTTTCCTTTTGGATATTCCAGACAATTAACATGCGTTTTTTGGTATCAGAGCCATATAATCTTTTTAGAACTGGGTTTGAGCATAAATTGATTGGAATGGTTGCCATTGATTAGTCAATATCACATTGCTTATCGATGGCGTTCTTGCATATTCTTTATATGTTGTTATCAAGAGATGTTAAAATAGCACAGTCAGCTAATATTTTTCTCAACTCTTGTTCCAGGGATCTGCATTCTTACTTACTTGGAGACCAAGAAGAGAATGAAAACAATGCAAACCAACAGCCTAATAATCAACCTGCTCGCAATAATAATGCCATTCCAGTTGTGGGAGAAGGTCTTCACGCAGCCCACCAAGCCATACTACAACAAGGAGGACCTGTTGGTTTTCAGCCTTACCATAGGCCTTTAAAATTTCCACTCAGGGTAGGCCATTTTAACTATCCCTCCTATACAAGTATCATTCATTCATCTTCCTTTTTGTTTTGTTTTCGTGTTTTCAGTATCTGTAGAACTGATTCTAAAGACTGTAATTTTTATGTGTATATTTTTAGTAAGAGAGCCAGAGTGATGTAGTGGTTTGAGCATTGGACTAAGACCTTGAAGCCCTTCAGTTCCCCACGTGGCCATGGAAACTCACCGGGTAACCTTGGGTGCATTACACACACTGAACCCCAGAAAATCTTGTGATGGGTTCACCTAAGGGTTGCCATAAGTTGAAAACAACTTGAAGGCACACAACAAAAACAGATCTTTAGTATATTTTTTCCTGCTATTTCTCCTGGGCCTCATCTTGATTTTCCTTGTCACAAAATGAAAATGTCCTCATTTCTGGCATGATATAAAAAAGTGATGATAGAAAAAGTTTTGTGTTTTTAAAGATTGTGGCTATTTGCTTTCAATAGGGCTTCTGTCCCTGGAAATGTATTACAGAAGTAGATTTTATTTTATTGAACAAAGAAAATATGTAATGAAAGGTATTGTATGTAACCTTCACTGTATGGGAGCTACTGCCAGAAAGAATTTCATTTTTAGTGTCACTCTGCTTCATGGTGTGTGTGTGTGTGCGCGCGTGCGTGCATGCATGCGTGTTTGTGTACTTGCCTATGTGCACACATGTAGTTCCACTTACTCTTTTTTGGGGGATAGGTAGTCTGTGTTGCTTCCCTTGTGCAAATTCTGGAAATCGGCATCATCTACAGATAGATGAGAGCCAGTGTGATGTAGTGGTTTAAACATTGCACTATGACCCTGGAGACTAGGGTTTGATTCCCTACTCAGCCATGGAAATTCAGTGGGTGACTTTGGGTGTGTTACACACTCTGAGTCCCTGAAAAACACTGTGATAGGTTCACCTTAGGGTTGCCATAAGTCAGAAACAACTTGATCGAAGGCACACAATAACAACAACAAATGGAAAGCTATCTAAAAAAAACCCCCACAGTAATTCCTCTGTAGGAAGAATAGCCGTGGTTTGAGTAGAGTAGAGGAAAAAAAGCAGTCTATGATCCCAAAATGCTTATTATATCTAACAAAATTAGGGTTTATTGGTTTTCATAAACTATTTCAGTGACTTCCACACATACTTCTGAGTGCAAATTCCCACTTAAGTCTGCAGTCCTATACATACATATTTACCAGCAATAAGCCCCATTGAATTCAGTAGGTTTTAATTTTGAGCAGATATCCAAAGAATTGTGCTACAATTGAAATAAAGTCATTGTTTCTTAGTTTTTTGGATGTCACTTCTCAATACTTTGTTGTTTGTAATTGTATTAATTTACCCAGGTAATCAGTTATCCAATTTGTTTTTTGTCTGTTTCAGATATTTCTGTTGATCGTTTTTATGTGTATAACACTTCTAATTGCAAGTCTTATCTGCCTTACGTTACCAGGTATGTATTTCATAACAACCAACTGCTTCTTATTAAAAACATTATTGAATGACCTGAATGGCAGAAATAAAATAAACATACCACAAAAAGTGCATCTTTTATTCTGTTGAAGACTTTCTAAGTTCTTTTCATGCTAGCTTCCTTCCATTGTCTGGATCAATTTTATTCCAGTAAAAATAAAGGTAATGCCAATTTTGGCATTTTAGATACTATTTCACTTTTAGTACACCCATTAACATTTTCTGTGCAAAAATAAGATGATTGGATCCAGATTTAGGTGTGAAGAACTGAACTGGGGAAGTTGATTTTCTACCTACTTCTTCCCTATCAACCTCTCCAGTGCCCTCAAAATGCTGTATAAGAAGATCAGAAGGCTCTGCTGAATGGGGTGGGCTGTGTGGCAGAGGAGAATCTCCCAAATGCAGCAGAAAGATCTTCTTTGACTGGAAAGGAGATCTTAGATCCAATCCAGAAAGTTCTGAGCCTTGAGTATTATAACTTCTATAGAAGTAATTTTAAGCCTGTTTGCTTCATCCTGATGCTTATTTTATGTTAGCTTATAAAGTGGCCTTAAATCGGAGTGCTCTAGTGTTCTTTCATGTCTTCCTTAGTGTCCTTGTTGGAAAAGAGAAACATTATTCTTTAAGCTTAATATTATATTGAACACGTGTATAAAAACTTTATCACATGTATTTTAAAAAAAGAATGCGTAAGATAAGAAAATAGATAATAGATAACACAAATAAGAAAAGTTTGGGATAACTTCCTTGTATACTTTTTTGAACTTGATGATATGGGGATATAAAAGACATACAGGTATTGTTAATTGTAACATTGATCCAAATATGTGGATTAATAGTGTTAATACTGTTAAGCAAAAATGAAATTTAGTTTACTTAAATGGATGCTGTGTATAGTTCTTATTTTATATCTGTATATCTGTAATATATATGTGTGTGTGTGTGTGTGTGTGTGTGTACTATATTACAAAGATATAGATATAAAATAAGAACTATACATAGGATCCTATAAAAATACAGATATATATGTGTCTGTGTGTGTGTGTATAAAATATCTGTATAGTTTTCATTTTACATCATATTTTTACATACACATTGGGCCATGATGCGTATAGTTTAAATAGTTCCTATTTTGTTTATGTGATTTCATAACAGGGGTGCTTTTGACCTGGATAGTACTTTCAATAGCTTGAATAGCTTTTGGGAAGCCTGTACAAAGTGAGGGGAATGTTTTTCAAATATCACTTGGCTTGATTTTCATTTTGCAACATGTATATAATATTTAATATTGTGAAGAAAATAAAATAAGTTTTGTTTAAATTTCTAGTTGGGTTCAGCTAAGTCTTCGAACAGCAGTTGTAATATATCTGTAATAGCAGATTACACCATGATTTTGAAAGTGACCTGTTTCAAGCACTACTTGCCATGCATCACTATAGAGTACTGCTGCTGGAATGCAGACTACTTTGCCCATGGAGCGCATTTCACAGTTCTTTGGATCATGGTCCAAATTGCTTTATTACTGTATTATGTGATGTTTGTGTTTCATTAAGTGCTAACTAGTCTTTCTGTTTCTAGTGTTTGCTGGTCGTTGGCTGATGTCCTTTTGGACAGGGACTGCCAAAATCCATGAATTATATACAGCTGCTTGTGGACTGTATGTTTGCTGGCTTACCATTCGAGCTGTGACAGTGCTTGTTGCTTGGATGCCACAAGGCCGCCAAGTGATTTTTCAGAAAGTTAAAGAATGGTCTCTCATGGTAAGGTTTTGGGGGATACCTGCTGCCTTTAAGCTTGAGGCACCATTATAGGTGTGGAGAGCGTATTTGCCTAGCAGTTTATGAGAAATGTCTCCCCATAGCAATAATTCAAAATAGCAACTTTATTCTAAGAGACTTTGGGCAAAAATGTAGGGAAGGAAATGAAAGACCAGATACAGAGCTGACTAGTTGAGTGACTAGACAATAATGCTGACCAGCTTTAGGAGGAGAACTTCCAAATATCAAGTCTGCTTTGGAACTCCTGTTTTTGAACCATAATCCACAAGTGTGGAGCCTGAAAGAAGTTCATTAGTGCTGAACCTCACTCAGTGTGTATTCAGAAGCACATCTTTCCCTTTTGTGCCTGGGGAGCTGAAATGTTCAAAACAGATTCCAGTTACAGCTCTCATTATGCGTTCTTGTTTAAATTTAGTACCAACCAGAATGTGCCACTTGGAGGAAGATTCTTCCCAGTACTTGAGTGCTGTGACCTCCTCTGCTCCTTTTGAACTGGTGCTTATGTTTTGGCTGAAAGCTCTTTGGGGGAAAGGTTGATCTTGGTAATGCGTTGGGTTCCTTCTAAATCTGCTTGTATTTATTATTATTTTGATCATGATTTTCTTTCCCTTTTTGCTCCTTAATCTTAGTGCTGTAAATACACATACAAACATTAACGAATTTATTATGACTTTGAGAATAATCTTTTTGTGTCTATCCCTATACCCTATTAGATAATGAAGACATTAATAGTTGCTGTACTGCTGGCTGGTGTAGTTCCACTTCTGCTTGGACTTCTGTTTGAATTAGTTATTGTTGCTCCACTGAGAGTTCCCTTGGATCAGACACCACTGTTCTACCCATGGCAGGTCAGCTGTCTATCTCTTGCTTTGGATGTGTTGTTGTAGTTGGCCTTCTAAATGTGGGAGTGCTGATTGTCTTTTGCCATGGATTAATCCCATCAATGTAGCCTTAATCTGTGGGCATAATTTTAACAGAAAGCAACTGTAGGGATTTATTTATTTATTTATTCATTTACTTATTTAATTCATAGCTACCTGCTCACCCACCTTTTCTTTTGTGCAAAAATGTGCAGGGTGGATTCCAGAATAAGAGTGGCCAGAATCCTGTTGGTGAATTATGATGGTGCCATTACAACTCACTTTTTTGGTTGTTGGAATTCTGGTCTGACTGCACAATAATCAACATCTCCCCCAAAATCCACCTTGTAAGAGGATAGCGTGCCCCCCCAACACAGCTATTTCTGTGTTTTTGGGGGTGGTCAGCAGAGACATGTCCAGCAATTTTCCTATAAATAGGCAAGGATGACATATGCAAAGACCTCCCAAGTTTCCCCATTAGTCCCTCCTGATGCCTGTCATAGCACATCCTGCTGCATAAAGATAGCTGGATGAATTCCTGCTGATCCCCCCCACAACAATACAGAACTGGCTGTGTTGGCAGGCGGGGGAGTTGCACTGCTTTACAAGGTGGGTTTGGGGTGGGGATAGCATCAGGAACATAGCTGTAGCTTCATAACTATGTGATACACATACAGGATTCCAGCTGTTTTAATATTACAAAATAGGATGAAAAAATGATTAAAAATCAAATGAACAAGATGATTGTATGAATAAGTTTATACAAAAAAAAAGAGAGAGAGAGATTTAAAAATTCTGGCTTAATTAAAACCGGTAAGTACTCCAGTTATACCAGAAATATTGAGAAGTTTTAATGGACAACATATGTCAATGGGTTGGACCTGGGACCAAAGAGACCTTGCTGGGGACCTTGGGAAGCAATTGCCTTTCAGCCCAAGCTACCTGACAACATGGTGGTGGTGGTAAAATAGGCAAAGGGGAGAACTATATAAACTACTTTGTGATCTGTAAAAGAAGAAGACTAATGTAATAATTGTTTTTGAGTAAGCATTACATTGAAAAAACTGAGTCTTGTTTTATTTGAGAATAATTTGATCATATTTTATTTTTAAGCTGTTGTACCTCATTGTTAGATGTGCTTGAATCTTTGGAAATGGTTCTCTCTCTCTCTCTCTCCCCCCCCCACACACACGCGCACGCAGACACATACAAATGCATGTGTGTGTGTATGCGTGTGTGTATCTATCTATCTATCTATCTATCTATCTATCTATATATATGCGCTGTTCAGGGACACACACACACACACACACACACACGCACGCACGCACATATATATATATATATATATACATATATATTCTGAGCAGCAGCTTTCGTTCAAGGAATCAGAGAATGTCACAGTGTAATGTCAGTGTAATGTCACAGACAGTTCTTTTTTTTCTTGCCGAGTGTTGAAATAAATGACAACACGCAGCAATAAATGTGCAAAGGAACTAGTTTTTCCTGGATTTTTGTCCAGTAGGTATTTTGTTTTATTGGTACCTTACGCATTTGCTCCAGAGTTTGAGGTATTTACATGTCCCACTGTAGCTGTATCTTAGGATGTGCAATTGAAAGAAGATTTATATTTTCCTTAATTAACCCACCTCGCCTTTTTCTCCTTTTCTTCTGTTGTATCCTTGAGTCAAATTAGGTATGTATTTTAGGTAGACTGTTGTACTCTGCAAGATGTTACACATACTAATGTGCTGTGTAAATAATAGCAGTTCTTTGTTTTGAACTAGGATTGGGCTCTTGGTGTTCTACATGCAAAAATAATTGCTGCCATAACTCTGATGGGCCCTCAATGGTGGCTGAAAACAGTTATTGAACAGGTTAGAAATTGATATTTTGCTTTGTTTGTTGTGGGAGAGATAGATAAAACATGCCAACTAGTTGTTCATGTATATACTTCTGGCTCAGCTCTTAAAATACCTGTAAAAGTGTGCATCTTTACTCTCTCTTGTTTGAGTTTGGTTTGATGCACTTTAAATCATTATTGAAATTCCTTATTGCAAATATGAACTCCTTTGTTAGATTAGAAATTGTAAAATAATCGAACAAAGATCATAATAATGCTTATCTTAGGAGGACAAAAGCCAGCACAGGTTTTTTTTCTGAAAGGGAATATAAGTGGAGTCAAAGAAAGATTGAAGAAAATCAGTTTGAGGAATTGCGAGAAAATGTGCAATGTAATGTAATTTTTGCGTTTCAATATGAAAATAGAAGTAATTCTTACACTACTTTTAAATTAGATTTTCTACAGTAAATACAACAAATACATCCTCCCATAAACATTTACATAAACTGCATCAAACGGTATTAGATGAACGTCATTCACTATATTAGACAGTTTAATTTCAGACTTTTGCAGCTGAACCAGATTCTATATAGCAGTTTTTAAACTGATGACACACTACATCCAATTTTGGTTTTAAGTGTTTTAACGATTTAAAACTTGAACTCATATTCTTGGTTGATGCAAACTGAAGATAATGTCAACACTAAATATTTTTGAGATTTTTTTTATTTAAAATGTTTTAAAACAAATAAAAAAGCAACCAGTTCATCCTTGAATATTAAATTTCACATGTAGTCATACAGTTAGTATTTTCTTAAAACAACAAACAAAAAAGAGCATAACATACATGTTGTGCTGTGTGCCTTCTAGTCATTTCTGATTTACAGTGACCCTAAGGCAAGCCTATCAAGAGATTTTCTTGACAAGGTTTTTTTTTCAGAGGAGATTTGCCATTGCTTTCCTCTCAGGCAAAGAGAGCATGACTTGACCAAGATCATCAAGTGGGTTTCCGTGGCTAAGTGCGAATATGCACCCTTATCTCCCTGAATCCTAGTTCAACACTCAAACCACTATATCATAATGGCTCTCATGACTTACGTACAAACTACAGTATGTCCAGCATTTTCCAGTCAGGAGTGGGTAGTACATCATTCCATGAAGTTGAGATTTGAGAAGATAAATAGTGTCAGAGTTATTATTGACAAAAGTCAAAAAGTGGAAACCATGTACCATAAAAATTATCAAATGAAGTTGCATTTTAAGCACTTCTGCTTGTGTTATTAGTTTTTTCATATGAACAATATTCCAAATATGTGGGTCCCACCAAACTAATTAAAGTTCTTTAAGATCTTTCCCTATCAAGAAAATACCTGATTTTGCTGCCAGGGATAAGAATATAATAAGATCTTTGTATGACAAATGCTTCTGGTTTGTGAAAAAGAGAGATAAGTGACTGGTTTCCCATGAGATCAAAGCTGTCTGGCCCTTGATTTTACTGATATCAAACAAAACATCAGATAAATTTTTGGCTATACCTCAACATTTCCACCAAAGATGAATAAATGTACCAGACCTTTTATATTAACAGTGCAAGTTCCCTTCAAACTTGGGTTACCATATTTTAGGCATACAAGTGTAAGATACTGTCTGTAAATATTTTTAAAACATATTTCACAGTGGGAAGATGACAGAGATTTAAATGGAGGTTTAGTCCATACGGAAGACCAAATATTATTTTATGTCAGATGTCAGATCTTTCTCCCAAGCTTGCTTTAACCCCTATGAAATTTCCAAATGCATTTTCTAGGGAGCAGGCAACACAGCTTGATTTCTTCAAGGCTCAATATAAGCTCCTGGGAATCTTGTGAAACCTGTTAAGCTTGCATCTTGTTAGAGGAAAGGGCAGTGAAATGAAGAATTTGACAGATGGATAACTAAAATGGATTAAGAGGAGTCAGTTGCTACTTAAATCATGTACTTGTTTTAGGAGTTGTACCAACATAGATACATCTTAGTTTATATTTTTTTCTCTTATCCTTTGAATGAATTTAATTTATTTACATCATAAATGTGATCATAAATAGCATAAAAACAAAGTTAATATTGAGGGAAACAGTAGTAGTTGTTTTCTCCAGTTAATCCAATCTTTAAAATACTGTACAAGAAGCAGTTGTCAAAATGTTAAATGGATTTGTTTATAGTTTTCTAATAAAAGGGATACTGTGACCCAATTAGTAAGCACGTATTTCCAATTAGGACCAAATTTCAACAGTATTTTTGCAAACAATGGTATTAGATCTAATGCAAGCTTTCTAAGGTTCACTCGCCCTTTTTGTCAAGCAAAGATGTCAAAAATTATACAGGACAAAAACAGTGACTGTCTTAGTCACAGGGCTACATTCTGTCTCGGATGGTATTGAGCGATTTCAGTGCAGGCAGAAGCCACACCCCTTCCTGGCTGTGTGAGAACTACAGACCAAGGGCAATAAAAGAACAGATAATAAAATTTGTACTCAATTAGCAACAGAAAAGTAACTTCCCTTGAGATCCAGTTGTTCCTGTCTGGTGAGAAGCTAATAGTTCCTTTCTTCTTCTTGCATGGCTACCCCTGAATATGCTTTTTGCATTGTATCTAATGGAAAACAAATATATAGTTTGTTTTTTAAATGAACTACTGTCCTCTTAGATGATTATTTTTTTGAAAATTCATTTAGGTATTAGAAAGAGATTCACCTTCATTACATCTCCAACCAGTGACATCTTTCATTGCATCATATTTTGACCTGAAATATGATCAGTTAAAAACCAGTGTGTTATGATCTTAAGTGTAGTTATCTAATAGTTACATGATGTGAAACCTGTTTCTAATCTTGTGCATATTGTTGAAAATATCCTCAGATATAAATATCTATGTATCCTCCCTATTTTAGATAGCGTCCACAATGAAAAGAAGTAAATTATATGCATTTAGGTATTTTTATTTATTTGACAGTATTTGTTATTGATGTTTCCTTAAAACATTTTCCTTAAACATTTAACATTTTCCAAAAATACTAAAACTCTACAAATACATAAAGGGAGAAAAAAAACAACATAAAAAAGAATTAAAAATTAAAGAGAAGAAAAAAAAGAGAAAGAAAAAGGAAAACAAAAGAAAAAGAAAGTCAAAGGTTTGACTTCCGTCCTTACTTTGAATGGATTCTCGCAGTCTGGTTGATTTAAGCCTCTCAAAGAAAATACCCAACATTTCTCTTCTCCCCCCTCCCCCAAGTTCATCTTTGGAAAAGAAAAGGCAAATGAACCTTCTTCTACCAAAGGTTGAGATATCTGCCATGTTATCCCAATATTACTTTCTGTTACATTCCATTACATGTTGATCACATGATAAATGACATTATGTGGTAAATGACATTAATACTATTAAATTACATTAATGCTACTAAATTCACTAAATGATACTTGCTGACTTAATTACATTATATTTTCATTAGTTAAAACTGTAACTCTATTACATGTCTTATGACATCCCTAGATCTGGATATGTATACCCTTTTATATTATAAAATCCATTACAGAATTTATAGACCCAGTTCAGTCATCATTATGCTATCTCTGTAACCGTTTCTTAACCTTGTTTAAGCCAAATCTATTTCATTTTGAATTTAATGTCCTTCTTCCCTCATAGCAGTCTTATCCATGGACTGTGCACTCCCCAACTTCTCTGGTCCCCCATCCTTGCCTTTCATTACTCTTTCAAGTTGTTTCTCCAATGACAATTTGGAATAACTGTCCCAAAACAGCACCCTCATTTTTGACAGCTTTCTCCACCCTTACAGTCATACAAGCTGAAATCAGTTTGATTTCATTCAACCATCGAAATAACTTACTTACAGATCAATTTTAGGTTCATCTCCTCCTTCTCTCTTCTTGTGCCGTAATCTCCCTTTCACAAACTGAAGCTTCTTGGTCATAAATCTCCCTCAAGTTAGTAACTTCCTCCATTAACTCAACTTGAGTTTGTCTCTCCATCTGGTTTTTGTCCTTTTTCACTTCCACGTTGCTGCCTTCTCTATCTTTCTCTATTCTTACATCTTGCCACAATTCCATGATGCAGAATTCTTTCCTCACAGCCTCTGTCATGTTCATCTGTCAGTTTATAAGTTCCACACATAGCTCCTCCAAGATCCATTGTAAAAAATATTCAGAATGTTCCTAGGAAGGTTCCATCTTTCATTTAATCCAGCAGTTAACTCTATAACTCACTTGTGTCTTCCAGAAGCTGCCAGCAAGCAGGCAGTGTTATCAGCATCAAACAGATAACATTCATACTTTCTCACGCTGTAATTTACTTGCTTAAAATCCAGTTCTGTCTTGCAAATAAAATGCAATTAAATCTGTTCACAAAGTGTGTTTATTTAAATCCTCAGTTATTTTCTTTTAAAACATCAACCTCCAATTTTCTAATTTATATGTCCTGCTCTTATGAGGTAAATAGAATTAGTCAACTCTTAATTTCAGAAAGAATATAGATGTATAGGCTCTGTTGTTCTGTTTTAATCAGAAGGATTTTCCACTTGAGTAAGTGCAAAGATCTAATTAAAAGTAAGTTCAAAGATCTAATTTTTTCTTTCTAAAAGCAGATTGCTGGCATAGGCTGTCAGATTCTCAGATCTAAATAGCTGCATTTCACAGCAAGGGCAAGATGCCCTTGGTCCTTCCCATTCATAACTTGTTTACTAATGAGTAAAAACAAATAATGGAAATTCTAGACCCTAATGGGTAATGCTTTGCTCCCCCTTTAATCCAGGGAGAGTTTCTCCAGCCAGAAATCCTTCTAGCTGGCACTTCTACCATGAAAGCTCACCTCAGTGCAGAGCTGCCAGAGGAGCTTCTGCTCAGCCGGTGTGGCAGAAGTTGAGTCCCAGCATTTGTTACTGATGTTTCCAGTACAACTTACTCAAAATAATAGGCCATTGTTATTGTGCAGTATTTTTCTCTTGTCATTACAGCCTAAAGCTAACAAAATCTGTTCCATTTTTTCTTGTTTCTGCTTTTCCAAGCAGCATCCTCATCTGAGCTGAATGATGTTTAATGAACACACTCTTTACTTATAAATATTGGGAAAATGAGGCTTTTAATTTTGTTGATAACTATAACAGATCTGTGTGTTGTGTGGTGTGGGGAGATAGTAAGAAGAGGAAAGGAAAGCTAGCTGAGGAAGGCTTGCTTGAGCTAGCCCAGGGCACAGGCAAACCAAGTCTGCTTTCTTTTCTCTCTCACTGGAGTAGCAGTGCCCCTTTTAATCTTATTATCACACCCAGGCTCCCTCCCCACACTTAATCACCACCCTGCTTTCCTAAAACCCATAACCTTTGTGGATAAAATGCAAAGCTTATTAGTGGTTACTCTAAAAAGAGATGGATAACCTGTGGTAGTGTGTTATTAAAACAATACTGAATAATACTCTGAATACTCTGTTGAGGCAATACTTCTAGAAAAATAGAATGAAATCTTTATTAAAAGAACCAAAAAGGGAAAAGGTGTTGTGGATTTAAAAAATATTCAAACAATTTCTTAAAGATATTTAACAATTTCCTCCAAAACACCACAGTGTTCACTAACAGAGTATTCACACACACCCCTTTGGCTTTCCCAGCACAAAGGTCTGTTTCCCCACTCAGGGTTCCACTCTCTGACCCTTTTAGAGGTGGCTCGGTTACTCCTCTGCCCCAACACTAGACCTCTGAGAAGCTAACCCTCTCCCAGAAAACCCTCTTTTGGTTTACTGAACATTCTGACTTAGAGTTCTGTCTATGAATCTGATTGAAGAAAAACAGATTCTAAATCGTGCTCACAGTATATATGCTTTCTTGCTGTTTCACTCACAGCCCCTCTCTCTGGTCAGGACTGGGTTTTCTTGAGAGAAAGAAAGACAATCTGATTATGTCACCCTCTGTTACTAGCCTGCTCTGCTAGCCATGCCCCCAGGCTCTGTCAAAATAACCAGCTCAAAAAACACACACATACAAAATTCCTTTTTATATTAAAAAGCCCTGACAGCCCAAATATCCATGCATGTTGAAAAATAAGCCCTATTTTGCCTGCTGTTTACTTGTAGCTTGCTTTGAGATAAGTGCATATGTAGTGTTGCAGCCATGATATGTTGCTTTTCTCATAAACTACATATTATGGTTCCTCGTTTATATCTATTCATGGATTTCGGAATGTGTGGGATAAATCAATTTATAGTTATTTCACTATTTAAAAATATAAAAATGGCAAAGAGAATGTCTCAGATTCATAAGTTAGCTAAGGTCTGTCTGATAGAGATAAATATAAAATGGTAGATGTGACTAATTTTAATGGGGCATAGGGCTGTAGTTCTGTGCCCATTTATCTGGGAGCAGATCTCATTGAACTCCATGATTGTCTTTGGAGTAGACTTAAAGGGATAAAGTAAAAGTGTAACTAACTCAGTTTGGCTCCAATCCAGTGTCTCTAACCTTTTCTACATGTATAGTAAAGATTTCACATAATCTTTTGAAAGTTCTTGTTCAAACTATCACTGAAGATGTATAACCTTGCTTTACCTTTGACAGCTCTAGTGCTCACTGTCTTTTTTAAAAAAATTTTTAAATTCTTGAACCATCCAGTTGTTTCCCCTACTTTTAAATGATACATAAATTAATAAACAGTAGACGAAAGACAACAATTCTGGAAAGGTATTAATTCATATTCTCTTTTTTTCTTCCTCTCTCTCTGTATCTCTGTGTGCGTGTGTTTATGCACGTGTATTTACACACACACAAAGAAAATCTGTGAAGTGAGAGACTCTACTGGCTTATCACTTAGGTGGCTAACAGTTAAAAACATAATGAAATACAATAAAATTTCAAAACAGCAACCAAAATATAATGACTAATTAATACAGCCTTAACAAAACAGGGCAAATTAAAATGGTGTTACTATCTTAAATTGTCTTTTAAAATCTGGAGTTTATAGATCAATAACTAAATTAATTTCTGCTGTAGACACTCCTTATACTGTTAATATTGTACCTGCAGAAAGAGCAAATATGTCTTCTCTTTCATTTACTTGTTAACTGGATTCTTGATTTACCTTATCCTTAAGTTGGTTATTTCTGTATTGAAAAACCCATTAAGAATGTTTCTTGTTTCACTGAGTGAAAATATTAGCAAGTCTACTTAAAGCTAATATCTCTTAAGGATTCTTTTGTTGTTCCTTTACCGATAGGAAGCAGTACTAGGTCTGTATAAAATGTGTAACACCTTATGCTCAACAGTCTCTTTTCCTTTATTTATCTTGATTTTTGTCTTTTAGGTTTATGCAAATGGAATACGAAATATTGATTTACACTTTATAATACGGAAGCTTGCGGCACCTGTTATCTCTGTTTTGTTGCTTTCTCTGTGCGTACCATACATTATAGCTTCTGGTGTTGTACCTTTACTAGGTAAGTGCAGATTGCCATGAAATTTTCATCATTTTGACCCTGGGCTTGATTAAGATGAAACAGGGAAAATACAGGATCATCAATCATACTTTGAATGCCAGATGCTCAGTTGGCACAATTCAAATAAGTGCTCTGTCAAGCATATCTTCAAGCTTGTACAAAAGCATAGGCTGTATATTATTTATCGTATTTTGATTGTTGCCCAAAGGTTCAAGAAATATTTCATTTGCTAGTTTAGCAAAACATTATGTTACATATTGGAGAGTCAATGTAGTCTGTGATCCATAAACAAACAATGAAGCTTTTTTGTTTTCTGCTTCAGGTGATATTTAAAATTCCCCTATCCTGTTCAAAGCATATATGGCTGTCCCTTAAATTAGATTGAATATGTCCTAAATGTGAGGACCATAGATCAGGGCGGGCAACTGCCAGGGTTGAGAGGGACACATTGCTTCCCAACTGACTAGAGGCAGCACATACTGCCGCATTAGCAAAACATGTTTTAAAAATGGGAGAAAGAGGGTTGTCACACACATTGTTCTGAGTCAGAAGCATGTTTCTGGGAAATCTCTGCTTTTAAACAAGGCATGTACACCCTATACATCCTTATTGGATGCTCCAATTGAATAAATTTTCATTATTTTTCTTAGAAAATATGCTGTTACAGGAATCAAGCGTTAGAAGCACCTAAACTGTTTGATAGTGCAGTTTCTTGGCTATAGTTTATTAAGAAAGAAAAGGGAAACATAATCAAAATTATTTTTAATTCTATTGCAATTCAGTATCTAAAATCACAAACATTTAAATTGCTCACTCTTTTAAAAATTATTTGCAGGTGTCGCTCCTGAAATGCAAAACCTAGTGCAGCGTCGGATTTATCCTTTTCTACTCATGGTGGTGGTTTTGATGGGAATTTTATCCTTCCAGGTCCGTCAGTTCAAGCGCCTTTATGAACACATTAAAAATGATAAGTGAGTACTTACCCTAAGCAAGATTCATTAGTCCAACAATAGTAACAATAAGGTCCTAAAGCTTTAGATGACTTAGGTCCTGGGAAGTGATGAAAACAGTGCAGAGCACCTGGAAGTGCTCTTTGGTCCTATAAAATGTTTCCAAAATATTTGGAATTAATGACGTGGTGATAGAACAGTGGCTTAGCTTTACAGTGGTTTGATTACATAGAGATAATAATGTATGCCTTCTTGCTGGAGTGAAAGCAGTGAAGGCTTTCTTTAAAACTTCAGTGAAATCAGACCTTTTATAAAATGATGCAGTCTTGTATTGTAAAAGTGATATCTAGGCACCCTATATTTGGAATTCGGAATAGAGAAATAAAACATTTGGTACTGATTAGTCATTACCGATACTGAGTTTCCTTAGACTGAAAGAACTGTAGATAAAATAGATCTGAATATTGGAAAGTAAATGTAGCACCATCAGTGCTGTCTTTTAAAGCCTCTGGAGGAAGCTTCCTCTTTCACCACATTGAAAGAATGAAATAAAATAAGTGATGAACTCAAAACCCTTTTAAATCCTAGGTACCTTGTTGGACAGCGACTTGTGAATTATGAACGAAAAACTGGGAAACAAGGGACATCACCGCCACCAGCCCAGTCTTCACAAGAATAGAAATGGTTACATGGAATTACTTGATCTTCCCTTGCCTTTGTGTCCTTTTTCATAGACTGGTCTTCTTTCTTTGGGTATCTTTCCCAATAGTCCTCTCGGCTGGGTTTTTATCTTTTAATTTTGGCTTCTTTTCTCACAATATTCAGATAGCAGTTAAGGCTGTGCCCCTTTTATCTGCATTTTCTGAAGTGATCAGTGCTGAGATTTGTAAATGTGTAAATAGCAATACCCCAGTACCCTAAAAACTTGGATTGAAAATGAATGTTCATTGTACATCTTTAAAAGAATATTAATTTATTAAATCTAGTTGTCACTTTATTTTGGACTGTTGTTCTGTTGAAGTATGTGCTGCAAAGCAATACTGCAAGAGGCAAGACATGTATTTTTTTAAAAAATTAAACTTTTTTTTTTATGGTGGCCTTGGCCATTTCCAGAATATATTGGAAAGGTGAGGGCTCATTGCAAATATAAAAATGAAATGACTCTTACAGTCAGCAGTAAAATGGCTGGGGCAAAAACACATGAACTTCATTTGATTTTTTTTTTGGTCATTTTATATAACATCAAAGCTGTTGTACATTTTTGTTTGATAATTTTTTTCCATGTGTCTGAATTTGTAATATTGTACAGTAACTGCTAGATCAAGACGAATTTTCTCCATCAAACAATTTTGGCATTGCTTGTTTGGCTGTGAGGCATTAATTCCTTGGCACTGGAAGACAGAATTTTAATGAATTTCTAAGCACTTAAATCAAACTTCATTAGAGCCAAGTGGCAGGAATACTTATATCAGCTAATTGAGAGATCTGTGGAAGAATGTGTTTCCAGCACATAAGCCAATGTTTCCTTTTTTTTTACATCTTTGAAACTGTACAGTTTAAGTGCTAACAGGGATTTATTTACTCTAGAGAAAAGTGAAGTTTATCTGATGTGTTTAGTAAGAGTGCAGAGAACTTAACGAGCGAATGGAACATTCTGTGAAAGATTCTTTTTCTTCTAAATGGCCTGAAACCCTTTTTCAACCAAAGTTGCAAATAGTACTATGAGCTTCATAATACCCCACCTTAAAAATGAACACTTGTAAGTCTAGAAATGGTTAGCGTTAATTCTGCTTGGCAGTAACGGTGGGCATTTTTATTAATTGGTAGATTATGGGAAAAGAACCTACATAGTATTAAGAACAGGAAAAGAAAACCCCAAAAAGAAGATGAATGCATTAAAAAAATAAAAAATAAAAACACAGTCTTTGCAATGGTAACACCAAACAGGAAACCCAAACAAGTTCAACCATGTTTGATATTTTCATATGTATAACTATTTCCTGCTGATAGTAATGCATTTTAAATGTCAGTAATCTTTGAGACACACAAATGGAACTATGAAAGCTTTAAGTACAGTTCACATGTGGTTAAGATAATCGATACCCTGTTTGCAAAGTGAGGAATCATTTTTGGTGAATTGTACAAAGAAACGTTAATGATGTGCAGCCACTGGGGATTGTATCCCTGAAATGTGTAGATTATTAGATGTATTGATTAGAATACCAAGGACTTTATCTGCTCGTATTTTTTGTGGGAGTCTAGATTCTGGACAATCTGCACTTGTGCAAACACACAATAGAAAAGGGACTGGGCTCTTCCACAAGAAGCCCACTGTTGATGTTTTTCAGCATTACCTCATTTTTGCCATTTGAGAGCTTATCAATGTTTTTCCATTGTTTTTTTTAAAAATAGAAGAGGTCCAAAACACTTACTTCTGATTCACTGTATGCAAATCTTAATTCTGAGTTTTTTGTGCCTGATTCTTTGAAACATAAAAATATTACACATTTCATTCTGTACAGAGGTGTACTTTCCTGTACAAGACCATATTTTACCCTGAATACTCCTATTTCCTGGTAACAGATGGGTTCAGTCAGTTGCACAAAAACCTGTCCTTAACAGTCTTTATTTAAAACAAAATTTCTAGCAATCTTACCCCTGGGATATTGTGAACAATGCTGCACTTTCTCCTGTAACATTTTGCAGTATATTTTGTGCTTTTATCCCAGACAACCTGGTCCTCAACCATTATTAAAATTAGTTAAGGAAAACTCTTGGCACTTGCTTTCTTATTGCTACTGTTTTAATGTGACCAGGATTGGGAATGTTTAGTAATATTACAGTTCCCTTCAGAACAAAAATCACTATTATACCCTTTCATCTAGTTGCATATTCTCTGTTTAGGAAAAAATCTGTCAAAATTTGCCAAGAAAAAAATCTGAATTGTGTAATCAGTATAATTTACGTAAATTAAGTACATTTATTTAATATGGGGTGCTTTGTTATCAGTTCCCTCACCTTACCACCAGTTTTATATCTGTTTTCAGACCTTTCTTCACTGTGTTAAGGACTACAAAAGTTCTTTACTATGGATGAAAACGTTCCCTGAAATTTCAGGGTGCTGAATACTGTTCAAAATACTGAATTTTGTGCTTTGCAATGAAATCACAGAATACATACAGCTCTGCCAAAAGACAAAAGTATTTTGAAATTTTTGGTAATATAAAACTTTGTTTCAACCGAAAACAATTTAATTTCTCTAAATACATTGTGGATGTTCTGATAAAAAGTTATGTTCTGTGGCTTCACATATATATTCAGTATTTGTTGAATAACCTTAAAATTTCTGTAGACTCCTCTATGTATAAAACAAATTTTTAGTCTTGATGGTTATAGATATTAGAGAACATGTAGACAGTATGTTCTGATGTGTACATGCTATTCTTGTACAAGCAGACGTCACTGTTTTGAGAAGGAACTGTGTATGTGTATTTCTTTCCATAGATTTTTTCTTTCAATTGAAGCACACGCTCTTTATATACAGCTGAGTGGACACTTCAGAGAAGTCCATACCTGCATATGATAGCTAGATGGCAAATCACAAAATGCACAGAGGGAACTTTTGTGCCCAGTATCATAGCCTCAATTAAGTTCTCCATTCAATTTTATGGCCGATTGTTTAATTACATTTTAAAAAATACCTTGAATATCAAATTTCAATACATTGCTGTGCAATTTTGGGTTTCTTTGGCATAAAATAGTTTCTGCTTCCTTATACCGAAATTAAAGTATCTGTGCCATGGCTCCTCTTGTACAAAACATGCTGTATATAATCTTCTCTTTAATAATCTTCACATCAAAATACAATGTTCAGTACCAATAAAATTTAATTTACAAATTTTCTTAATTTTGACTGTTTTTAAGGATTGCCACATTATTTCGTAGCTATTTGCAGGGTAATTAATTTTGCAACGCAGAACACCAGCTACTCCACAAAAAGCACACGCAGGGATGTCACCCTGTTAACAGTAGCACCATACAGTCCACGCCAAAGTGTTTCTTCAACCCTTAAGAACCAACTCAAATTTTAAAAAGCAAATTGTGTGGGGGATAGTGGAAATCTTTCCCATAAATGCAAGGACTCTTGATCGCGGTTGTCAGGGTGTCTTTGGCAACTGAAGACGAGAATATTCTCTCGTCTTACATCTTAAGTGCTTTTACTAACGGGCGAGGACGGAGGAACATACTAAAGATTAACATACACGCCCTCGTGGGAACTAGACGTTTCAATGCAGTGCAGTTGTGAAATCAAGGAGCAGGACTCGCAGCAGTTGGGTTGCGACATTTCTGGGGGGAAAACAGACCTCCCGAGAAACCAACGTGGCTTCTGCAGGTGCTTGGAGAAATTTGGCAATGCAGGTTAGTAGTTAGGCGCGAGCTGCAGAATTAGACGACACGAGTGGGCCCGCAAGGCAAATTTTCAGAACCCATCCTGCGGTCACATCCTTATTTGGCCATCCCAAAAAAGACACCAAAGATCTGATTGGTCCCAATAAAAGTATCGCCCCAACGTACGCGTCTTTCTAGAGGTCCCACACGCAGCCCGCCCTTCAAGGAGATGGCGCCAATAGACTCGCGGGCACTTCCCACACTCCTACGCACTTCCGGTCTCTTTACTGAGCGGAGGGAGTTCTCACGGAGCGGAGGGAGAGAAGGAAGCCGTCAGCATAGAGGTTTGGCGGCTAGAGTGGCGCAACGCCAAAGTGCCTACCGAGCCTCGTTCAGCGTCTAGGCTTTTCTTCTTTGTGGTTCTCATGGTTGCTACGAGACGGTGGTGCGTGGGCGCTGCCATAGAAACCCAACCGCCGCGTCCTTTCGACCCCCTTTGAGGTGGCGGTGGAGAGAGGTGAGGGCGAGCCGGTGGAGCGGCCTGGCGGGCTGTTCGCCCTCCGTTGGTCAGCGGCAGCTGGCTGAAAGAAGAACTAGAGAAAGCGGGCGAGGTTCTTGCTTCCCTTCAAGCGTGACGGGGGAGATGGAGAGGGGTGTGCGTGTGTGCCGGGGCAAGAGTTATACTATTTTTTTTTAAAAGTATTTATTTATTTAGGCCCACCTTCCTGTCAGAAGCAGAGGATAGCGCGTCATGGTCTCCAGGCTCCCATTTTAACCCGGCAACAACATGGTGACTAAGGCCGTTCCCGCACTAGACGGTTATAGAGCTATGATTCCACTTTCAACATCCTATGGAATCCTGGGGTTTGCAGTTTCGGGAGGGGCCAGCCTAACTGCAGAGGGAAAGCGTGCGGTCTGTGAATGACCCACAAGGTCCCGTTTAGGTTTTCTGGCTGAGGGAATATTTGAACCCAGGTCACCAAGTGGCTGGTTGCTGCGGCACGTCCTCCACCGACAAACCTTAGCCCTGTTCAGGATTTGAAAACTCCTGCCCTGAACGGGGAGGAGGATGGGTTTGGGAAAAGTGGGGTCACGCCTCTTATCCCCACCTAAATTAATTCCCAATATCGGTGTCCTGCCTTTTAGGCCTGTGGCTTCTCAACCTTCAACGATAGGTTAAAAACAAGGTGTCCAGTCTGTGTACAATACCTATATGCATGGAGTTCATTTATTTATATTAAGTTGCAGGTGGCACCAGACCATCACCAGCACCCACAAACAGCTGATGTTATAGGTGGGGGAACAGCCACTACTGTCCCTGCCATTTTGTGACTGCGTTTCATAGCCAAGAACCTTTACGCTTTGGCACAATCTAAATATATTCCAGCGTGCTCTTGCTAGAGAAAGGGTGAATTAAGCACAAGTAAGTGTGGAATTATTCTTGGGTGAGGTAAATCCGGCAGCTGAAGTTTCCCAATATAAATATTTAAAAGTACTTTGATATCTTAAAGCAGAGCTTTCCAGACTTTTCATGTTGGTGACACACTTTTTAGACGTGCATCATTTTGTGACACAGTAATTCAGCTTTACTAGCAAATTGGAGGTTAAACTAACCCCTCATAAGAGATACAGACACATACCTAAATTGTAATAACAAAATGTATGGGGACACAACATATCTCATGAAAACCTGTCATATATTTTTAAAAATATATGATTTATGAATAGTAACATACATTTCCAAGGTTGTAGGAGACACACGTACACACTTCAGGCGATACACTCATGTGTCGTGGCACACTGTTCGGGAAGCCCTATGTTAAAGACTAACAAATTATTTCCTAATCAGGTGTTTATTATGGCTCATCAGTTTCTCTTTGGCTGTAAGCTGAGATACTATATGGCAATCTCTGTGGGACAAAGAGCAGGAGATGACTCCCCTGCCCTCCTGTGGGCTCCTGAAAGTATCTAGTTGTTGGAAAGAAATAAGATGTTGGGCTAAATGAACCATGGGCCCAGTGATCAGTACTGCTGATGTAAAAACAGATGTTTATCAGGTGTTGTAGTGAAGGTATGTAGGTTGTAGAAGTACAGCATATCCAATTGTGTATAGAGAGAACTCTGTTATAAACAGATACTAAAAGGCAAAGAATGTGCCATGAAAGCAAATAAATCCATGAATGGGAGCATACTAATCACAGAAAGGGGTAGCATTTCTGTCTTCATGTACATTTCTGATACAAAAAGCCAGGATGGTGCATCAGACAGTACTGTAGACGTTTTTTTCTGTTTTTAAAGATTCAGATTCTTACTGAAAGATAGGTCTCTCTGAGGCTGTTAATAGGCATATTAAGTGGAGTGGAAATTCCAGGCAAATAGAGCCAAACATTGAGGACAGGCTTTGTTATACTCTGATTTTTAACTTCTTAGAAGCATCTGCTAGCCTTTAATGATGGCAGTAGTGGTGTGCTAAGTGATCTTTTAGCAGAGTCGCACATAGCTTTTACAGAAGTGTAGCATATCCAGATTTTTTCAGACGTCTAGCTAGAAACCCACAACAATTTTTTTATTTATATTTTTATATATATATATATATATATATATATATATATATATATATATAAAATAAATAAATAATTTGGTAAATGATGTTGATTATATGTAACCAAAATATGTAAGTTTCAACTTTTATATGCTTGCTGTATACTGGGTTGGCACTAAACAAGTCTCTGGTTCTACTGCATAAGAAGTAGGATATAATGAATAGAATGTTGCCTTGAATCAAGGAAGCAGTAGTCTGAATTTGATTCAGTCCTGAAGCTCACAGTGTTGTTTTGAGACAATTATTCTTATCTTAATCAATGCTTTTGTTACTGCAAGGATAAAACAGGACAGTTTTAAGCTCCTTGGAGAGGTGGGAGACAAAACTGATAAAAATGTTACTGATATTCAAGATTTCTGATGACTTTTTAAATTTCATTTTATTTATGCATATGTTATAATAAAAGGCATCAATTAAGAATAAAATTCCTTTCAAGTTTTTTTAGATTTTTGGTTTGGGACCTAGAATAACCATGCCTGTTCCAGATGTTATGTTCTGTGCGCAGCAGATTCATATTCCTCCTGAACTGCCAGATATTATGAAACAGTTTACCAAGGCTGCTATCAAGACCCAACCACGTGATGTGCTCCAGTGGTCTTATGGGTGAGTAGAAAGCCAAAGCTAATGAACCTGATTTAGACATCTCTCTTTGATTAACAGTCTCTTCTTGAACAGAATATTGTCACTGAAAGCAATCGTTATAACCTGTTTAAGGATGAAGAGGTGCTGGATTCAGCTTCTGAAATGGATTATTGATGCTTTAATAAAGGAGAGCACTTGATAACTGGTTGAAGGGTTCCCCCCACTTTGCAGCATTTAACACAGTATTCATACAGAAGTCCGTGTCTGTGCAACATTTGCCTTTACTCTGTTAAGAAGATGCTGATGCTGAATATGGATTTTGTAATGATCTAGTGACCCTGATCTACTTAGAGCCTCCTTAGATTAGGTTCAAAGGTTACACTGAAGCAAAACAAGCCACTAATGATTCAATGTATAGGTTTATTGATTACAAATAGATTTTAAAAAAGATTCACTCAGATTCATTCATTCAAAGATTCATTCAGAAATAACATTTTAATAAATCTTCTCACATGAAGCTTTATGTGTAGGTTGTTTCTAAACATGTGCAGGACACCTTGATTAAGTCCAGTGGGCATCTACAATTCTCAGACAAGACACCAGTGTTTTCTTTTCTGAGACTGGGACAAAGATATATGCCCAAAGGGGTTAGGTGGAGGGTCATATACCCTATCACAGCTGGCTTTCTAAAAGTGATTGTGACATTCACAGTTTGGGAAGGGTTGTAATCTCTGTCCTCTTTCTTCACTTGTTTTTGGAGAGGGAAAATATTCCTGTTCTCAACAAGAGGTGTCCTTATCAGTGTGAAGGTTAGTATGGCCCAATACCAGCTGCACATCTATCTAATGTTAGCACATCTCTGCTTTCTACCAAATGGCTCTTTGGGCCTCTCTAAGAAGAATACAGTGCTTAGGTGGAGTACAATAGGCCTATTATACTGCCACATGTAGGCCTTAAGGTAATATATGTAAATATGGTTTTATGTAATAAAAAACAACATGTGACTGATGAGAAGCCTAGTATCTAAAGTCCACACCAATTTTCTGGCATTCTTGTCTAATATATAAAAGTAAAAGTTTGTCTGTTTGTCTGTGTCAAGTGAAGACTTCATATGATTGGTTGTGTCGGGGAAAACCTCATATGATTGGCTGCCTGTGAAGATTCTATGGAATCCTGGGGTTGGCAGTTTTAAGGAGGGGCCTTTAGAATTCTCAGCCAGAGAACTCTTAAGCCTGGCCTGTTGCTATGGAGTTGAGGCCTAGCAGCAAGAAGGCAGTGTGTTCCCTCAGAAACCCAACCTCTGTATGTTAATAACTCTGAATACAGATTGGATTGGGGAATATGGGGAAGAGTTACAGGTACTGGACAAAACAGTTTGGGGAATTACAGACACAGGATCTCAAATCTTTCTGACAAGTATTACCTATGAGAACATAAAATCTCAGGCAACACCGGGTATATACACTAGTTAGTCATAATTTCCAAAAAGACCATCACGGGATTTGAAATGCATATTAGCTATTTTGCATTTGATCACATTCCTTGTCTCAGTTCTTCCCACAGGAACAAAATTTTCTCATTGAAAAGGGTGATGGGCTTTTAGTTTACATGTTACATATGCTACATGTAACGTATAGCTTCAGAATTAAGTCATGTATTGGTTTTAAGAAGTTTAATTATCTTTTTTGATTTTCATCTCAACCATATTTTTTGTATTTGTGCTGTTGTAGTTATTTCTATGCTTTGTCAAATGGAGAGCCTCTTCCTGTGAAGGAACGTGTTGAAATACCAGTAGCCACACAGAAAAATGACACAGGTCTGACACCAGGACTCCTGAAAATTTTGCATAAACAGGTAAAAAATCATGGTGGTAGATTTTTAAAATCTGTTTTTAAATGGTTGGAACCTAAAAAGAATATTACACAGGTCTTTAAATTACTCAGACCATCTGAAATTAGTATTCTTTAATGATGAGCTAATTTCTGGAGCTGTTTGTCTATGTTTCATTTATGATGGCCATGTTCCTTTTTTTTTTTTAAAGCTCTCTGAAAAGGGAACCGTAGAGCTACCAGATCTTCAGAAAAAATGGAAAAACTTGTGCTTGCCAATGGCACAACTGAGCAACCTTCTTCGACTGGATGACTTTTCAGATGGCATTGAATGGATGAAATTTTTTGCCCTTGGCTGTAGTGCTCTTGGTGGAGTATGTAGGCTTATGAATGACTTTTTTATCTGCTATATAAAAGTCAATGTTTGTCTGCGAGTTTGTCTGTTTGTCTCCGTCAGGCAGGCAAAGACCTCATACGATTGGCTGAGTGAGGCGAGAAGACCTCATATGATTGGTTGGCTGTGAAGATTCTATAGAATCCTGGGGTTGGCAATTCAGGGAGAGGCCTTTAGAATTCTCAGCTGGAGAGCTCTTGGGCCTCAGACCGGCTGCTATGGAGATGAAGACAACAGCAAGAAGAAGGGCAGTGTATTCCCTCAGAAACCAAACCTTTGTTATGTTAACAACTCTGAATACAGATTGCATTGGAGAATATGGGGGGAAATTACAGGTACTGGAATAGGCCAGTTGCTATGGAGACCAGGCCTAGCAGCAAGGAGGACAGTGTATTCCCTCAGGAACCCAACCTCTGTACGTTAACGACTCTGAATACAGATTGGATTGGGGAATATGGGGATAAGTTACAGGTACTGGAATAGGCCGGTTGCTATGGAGACCAGGCCTAGCAGCAAGTAGGAGGTGTATTGCCTCAGGAACCCAAATGGTGTATGTAAATAATTCTGAATATAGATTGCATTGGGAAATATGGGGAAAGTTACAGATACTGCAGAAGACAATTTGCTGAGTTCTTAAGAGGAAAATAAAATCCCGAGCAATGCTGGGTAAATACACTAGTACCAAATTGAATTGTCATGCACTGAAACTGAGTAGCTAAGTGCCATTTAATTTTAAAAGGTACAGGAACAATACAATACAATTTAAAACATTTTTTAAAACAATTTAAAGTTCAAAAGAAGATAAAATGGCTAGACTTCTGCTTGTGCACTTTGCTGGAGTAAGTACCCCAGTGTAGGTACCAGGAGTTAAAAGGCTGCAGGCGTAGCAGCTGGACAGGAAGCTAGACATCGGAGAAACATTTTGTATGCCTTCCCTCACTGCTGTGCAACCTCAGAAAATGTGCAACTATTAATATACTACACCAACAGTATTCGAGACAATGTTTATAAACAAAACATAATTATCATGTACAGCTCTAAGAGATCTCCATTTTAAACACTCAGAATGTGAAGACACGTGTGGACAGATTGAAACTGAACATTACTGAAGTGGCTGAAACTGGAGAGTTTCCTCCAAACAAAGCATATAGAGATCCTAGGGATAATTATTCAATGTGCATTACATTGATGGGTTGAATTCACGTCTCATTAATTCATCAAGTCCCTCATGTTACCAGACTGCTCTGATTGTTTACAGCCATTGACCCCTTTGCTCTCCTTTATTACTCTGTTTTCCTGCCTGGCTGATACCAAATTTCTTTAGGCCAGCATCCTGCTTCTCTTTGATCTCACCCACTACACATGCTCTACTCTCTATGCAAGCAGCGATACGTATATGTAATATAATGTGGATGCAGTCAAGCAGGGTACATATTAATGCCATTAAACATGACTAACAGCAAGTACTAACTAGGTTTGCTTGACACATAGCAAAACAGGCAAAGTATGCAGTAACATACATTGCACATTGCACTATTAGTTACATAGTAATAGATATGACACCATACATTGTACTTTTCATCACATTCATTGCACTAGTTTCAGTTCCACATGTAGTAGGGCTTTACTTAGCACTACATAATAAGCTACAAGGATATTCTTTCTCTGGGCAGCTACAATATCATAATCACAACTCAACATGCCTACATGACAATAACATAACAAAAAAACAGCAATATAAACTTAAAAAGCCTATATGTTTGACAAATATCTAGATAGAGATCAGGTTGGGCAACTAATGTGAGAGTAGGAGGCAATTTCCATCCTTCAATAAGCCGCCATGTCACATTTTTGGCCAAGAATGTGGCCTAAAAGTAACAGGAGGTTTCTTCAATATTAACCTTTTGGGTCCAGCTGGCATTTTTTTAGCTTTTGAAGTAAATTTGGAAGAAGGCCTGAATATTAGGTATATATGTAGTAATTATGCACACATACAATCACCAAACATGGACACTTTCACATGATTTCCATGGTTTTTGGTAGGATGTGAAAGATCTAGACACTGTGCAAAGATCACCTCCAATTAAACCTTTTCCAGTTGTAGCTGTGATGGAAGCTGAATTGAGGCAGGGCTCTGTGTATATTTATGGTTAAAGACATATGGCACTTTTCTGCAATTGCTGCCCTAGTGGCTTTATAATGACTTTTTATTTTTGTTAGTATGTATCCCTTGGGGATGAGGCAAGGTGTAAATCCTTAAAAATACATAGTTTTAGAACAGCTGTAACAGAAATGTGTAAGCTGTTTTGTGTTCTAATATATGACTGTTGACTGCAGAGGCTAGAGTTTGATTGCTTCTCTCATTGTTTTGGATCTTCTTAGTCCTTGGCCAGTTCCATGAAACATGCCTGTGAAATTCTAACACAAGATCCAGAGGGGGGAGCCGCCAGCATTCCATATGACACTTTTGCATTTCTCTATTCCTACTTGGCTGGCTTAGATGAGGAAATATCAGAGGAAGCAGTGGAGTCTTTTCTCAAGGCTCTCAAAGAACAAGTGTAAGTATTAATCAGCTGTGTAAATGTATAGTAACGTTCTGGCATGGGATCATTCTGGCTTTCTAAGAGTTGCTGTCTTTGTAAAGCAGTAGTTTTTACAAGCAGATTAATCAAGTTTTGCTTTGCTATCTGTTTTAAATGACTACTGTTACAGGCCTTAGAACCAGTTTTCCTTGAGCTGTTTTTCCCCTTAACTGTTTTCTTACAGCTTTTCTTTGTTTCTTACAGCTTTCTTTCAACCCTCCACATTTGTGGGTTTAACTTTCATGGATTTATTTATAGTTTCTTCAACCCCTGCCCCCCCTCCACTTCAAGTATTTCTTTTCCAAGGGAACATTCCCTCTCAGCAGCTCTGATCAGGCTGCACAGCCCTTAAAACCTGCCTCTGGTCCTCCTCCTCCTCCACCAGCTGGCCAGCTAAGGAAGGCTCACAGCCCAATTTCTCAGCCCACAAACCCTTTTCCAATGCCCTCACATCCAAGGAAGGAGATGGGTGAGAGGGAGGAAGTGTAGAGCTACTATGCCGACCCACCCCTCTTCGCTCTCCTTTCTCTTGACATGGGTTGGACCCTGAGTGCCTGTTCTCCCCACCATGCCTCAGCCGCATTCCCACAGGCACACACACGTTTTGACATTTGCGATTTTTCCACTTTTATGAGGGTCCTGTAACTCTAACCCTAGTGAATGTGAAGAGCCAACTGTACAACTTTGCTTTGTGTGCTAGTTTGAGAACTAGTTTGGTCAAAAGAAGACAAAAAGCAATTACTAATTTGCTTCTTTTAGCCTAACCGTGACTGTACTGAAGATCTGAATTGAAAATATCAGAAGTTATGTTTTGAGGAGTAGCACTGCAAAATATCTCCAAAAATAAACCTGTCATATTTTAGCCTTTTGGCCTCATCTAGACTTGAGGTTTCCTGAACTATAATATTTCTTCCCTCCTCTCTTCCATTGCACACCTTCCTTTGCTTCAGTAACCATGATGTAGTTTCACATCTGCATTGTTAATGCTAACCACGATTATCTTAACCAGGTTTGTAACCAGTTTCTGTTTTAAAGCCTGCTGTGGACTAATGCTCATGTTCTTCTATTCTGTGGTTGATGCTGAAAGGCAAAGGGATGCAGAAAGTTAGTGTTGAAACCAAGGAAAGAGAGACTATGGTTGCTTCTGAGCTTGTTAACCATGGTTGAAAAAGTAGCCCAAAGCTGAATAGTTTTCCAGTTCAAATGCCATATCTAATGCATGGAAGAATGGAGGATCCATGCTTGGGATAATGTAGTAATTCAACTTTTCTCCTTTGCATGCATTGACTGTTGAAACCACTGTATGATACAGTTTTCCTCATTATAAAATGAGCTTATTAACAGGGAACATGATCGTGTCACTAGTTTTGACTGAGCCCTGAGTGTTTTGCATCTTTTCCCTTTGTGCCATCTTTTGGTTTGGTTTGGTTTGATTCAATTCGTATCTTGCCTTTCTCCCAAAATGGGATTCATTATGGATCATTCATATAGAAACTATGTTGTAGAATAGAATATCTCTGTAAATATCCCTGAAATATTCCCACTTATGTTAGTAGTTTCATGCTAGAATTGCATCCACATTGAATGGGCAAAGGAGGCATGGGATTAGTTTAGAATAAACTAAAATGGTATTGTTAATAGTGCAAATGTATTTTCTTTTAATTTAGGGCACGTAAAGAATATATGGTTGGAGTTGCAGATTTCTACACTGTCCAAAAGAAATCTTAAAACAAGAAGAGGATGAGAAAACTTTACCATGTAAACAGAACTTCAACATTAAAGAACACCATATTATGCACATAAAATACAGATTTTTTTGCTAATAATAAAAAGTGCTGCAATCTTCTTTTGTGTAATGAAGTAGCTTAAAGTCAGAACATGATACTTGGTAGAGCAATGTTTAGTATTTTCCAAAGAAGAGATCCAGAGGAGAAGACTCTTAATGTGTAATCATTTATCGGTTGGTAGAAATTTCTTAAACTATTTGAATTCCAGAGTTAGACTATTCAGTGAGATTTATATATAATGGTATATAATGCAATATTTGATTATCCAATCTTGCAGGGTAACTGTTTCAGCACTTTCCGTATTAAGTAACTGGTGGATTGACATTTGTTAGATAGGGAATCACAGACATGAATGGTTTCTGCACATGATTCCTGTGGCTAGAATCTACATCCTTCATTGTAGACCATAATGCTGAGCTATTGGAATATGACTGTGTATAGCACTAGATAGCTTAACAGTACCAGTTGCCTGGTTGGGTATGAGATGGAAAGGGGACTGACTGGCTTTAGTTTTACAATAGAAATTGTTGTCTAAGCTGATTGTACTGCCCAGTTGATGGGCAGGTGTGCACTGACCACAACTGTGTGTGTGACTCTGTGGACTTGTATTCAAGTGACTTAATTATTTATATAATATACTGTGAGAACACTGCAAACATCTTGTGCTTGTCCTATCTGCCAAAAAGGTGAGCTTCTTACAGGTGCACTACTTTTTTAAACATGACTTTTTCAAAACCAGGTATAAGAGGAAATAAAAATTTAATGAGGAGAAAGAATGACAACCCATCCCCTTATTATATTTTTTTTTCAAAAAACAGATGAAGAATGACAGTATTATATCACATTGATATGGTTATTATTGACCTTTTCAAAGCTCAACCAATGGTACTTTTAAAACATTCAAATATTAAGTAGCACTGTATTTGAGTACTGTTTTTTTTTTGGTCCAGATTCAGTGCCAAGGCACCAGATTTTATTTTAGCACAGCACTTATTTCAGCATTTAAGTTTTAGAATTAAGTGGCAATCTGTTGTAGCTGCCTCTTTTCTGTGGTTTTGAGGCTGGTTGCCTTATCCACATCTGCATTATTTAGTTGCACACTGACATGAAAGCTTTTCAGCTTGGTGTTCCATTTTCTAGAGAGGATTACAAGTTAATTAGCAAGAAAGAGTCTTTCTTGTGTGTGAGTTATGAAACAAAATCCACGTAACATTTCTTATTATTTATTGTGGTAGTCTCAAATTATACAGGTTACTGTTAAGCCCTGTTTAAGCATTCCAAAATCAAGTCAAATATATATATATGAAGAAGAGTGTGTTAATTTTCCTGTTTCCCCCATGAAAATCTATATTCAAAATCACATGCAGAGATGTTGATTCAGAAAGTAGCCTTTAACATAGAAAAGGGCAAGGAAACAGAGATAGATAGATGAGAACTAGCTCATTCCACACATTTAATTCTATTTTGGAAAACATAATTAGGGTTTAAGTATTTTTTTTCATGAGAAGCTTTCTATTGGAAGGGTTTTCTTGCAATAATTTACTGTTAGCTTATGAACGTATGTTTCAGTAATTGATCATGTTGTTGTGTGCCTTCAAATTGTTTCCGACTTCTGCTGACCTTAACGTAAACCTATCAAGGGGTTTTCTAGGGCTGTGTGTGTGTGTGATGCACCCAAAATCACCCAGTTAGTTTCCATGGCTGAGCAGGGAATCAAACCCTGGTTTCCAGTCCAATGCTCTTTATGATGTACAAGCAACACTTTACTAGGTAAAGCCTGGATGCTTAGATCTTGTCTCTTGCTATAGGATGTTACTCTTGCAGTGTTGAACTGTAGTCACCAGAATATCCTAAAGGAACAAGGTACAAGTGCATTTGACTGACTATAGTTTATCTGTACATATGGAAGTTGCAGCTTTATAGTCTTTTTACTTTCAGTGTAGATCAGGTTCATAGGCTGGAGATGCTTATTATTCCAAGACTGTTATTGAGGCCTCAAGTTAGCATTATGGTCTGAACCACCTTTTATCATTTGTAATTGCTATGCCAACTGTAATCTTACCCGGATGGAGACAGTTTGGTCACACTCATTCTCACATAGTATCCTTTTAAAACTATTGCTTCATTGTGCATAGGTCTGTCTAAAAGACATTTTCAGAAACAAGTAGACACAATATATGGCACAGAATTATTGTGATGCCACATTTTGACCATATGCCTGTGCTTTCTCAGCAGCACTGGCTCTAGTTCAGTTCTGAGCTAGCTTTAAAACTCTGGCTTTAACCTTTAACATCTAAATGATTTAGAACTAAGTTACCTGAAAGAGTGCTTTCTTCTATTTGAAAGTTCACATTTTCAGCAGTCCTCATCTCAGTATCCCCCTCAAATAAAGTGAGGTAATCACAACGCTGAGGGCTTTTCCAGTAGCAGCATCCCAGTTTTGGAACAGGTGTTTGTACACCCTTTCTAACACCAGGTAAGGACTTCAATTCCAGACTTTTGGCTCAGTTGTTTGAAGTCTGTATTCTTTTCCGTTTTGTTTTGTGAACTGTCCAAAGAATGTAACAATGTAGTTTCCAGCTCTGATTGTTTAAGTAATATGAAACTGTAATTGCGGTTCTAAGTAGCAGAGAATATTTGTGCATTTCTCCACACAAGGCAATCCAGCCACAAGAAAGAGAAAGCATGACCTGGTGTATCTGCAGTTATGATTGCTTCCTGACAGTAATCCATGTGAGTGTAATGGTTGAAAATGTACCACTTTATTAATACAGTTTGAAGTCAGAAAACAACTATACTTGAGGATACACCTTATCACACATTAAATTTCACATGTTGAATTATACACTTTGCATAATGTGTACAAAACCAGTCAGTTTACAAATAAATTTACAGATAAAATCACAACTTAGTACATTATCAGTTGTTGCAACTTCATTTTCCATTTGCTTTGACTTATGTTTATAATACCTGATTTATCCTGCTCATTACGATTAGCCATTATTAAAATTAAATATCTTTTTGCTGACTGTCTATATGTACTGTAATGATTTTGTAAAATACATGCATATAAAAACAAAGGTGTGAAAATAGCAGCAACAGAGAAGACATCTACTATTGGCAGCTTTTCCATAGGAATATTTAAGCATTTTCCTATTGCCATTTTGTGCTTTAATTCAAGGTATCACTGATACACAATGCCGGACAGGATTTCCTTCTCTTTCTCCCCTCCCCACCGACATTCAGTTAAATAGCAAGGTAACTAGATAATTTGTGATACTACTGTCCTGAGATGGCAATAAAAATTAACCCACTGCATGCTGGAGTTAAACAAAGCCTATTATTTGCATATATTTCTAGAAGCTGCGCACCATATTTATCCATGATCTCTACTGCTACATTTTACCTGTGAAGTAATGAAGGCACTGAAATGAGAACACTGCATCTGTTTCACATTTTTCTTCAGCAAATAAAGATGCCATTGAAAGAGAGATCTGACATCACATTTATTAAATTATGAAAGCAGGCATAACAAAGTGATAGAGATATTGCGGATACAGGTACAAAATGATGATGTTGGAATGAAACATAACAACTGAGCTTCAATTTCTGGCACTTCCACATGATGGTACATATTTCAGTGATGCTATAAATCTTACTTTCTTTTTTTGTGACTGTGATGCTTGTCTTCATCTCTGGAACAAAATCAAATGTGATTTTTCAGATCTTCAACAGATGAAGGGAACTGAACCGAATCCTTATCCAAAATACACCTCTTCCATGAAGCCTATGACTTGGCTCTTTGATATTCGCTCTAAATAAAATGAAGCCCCTATACATACTACCGCATGTCATCATGTTCATGTCGTGTTAGCCTTTCCTATCTATCCCCAATCACTGAAGTTTAGACTGTAAGATCTTCAAGACAGAAATTTTTCTTTTTGTTACTCTGACAGTCAAACTGCATATTGTACTAGAAGTCTGTTCATGAACTGAAGTGAAGATGTGGGTTTGATTATAGCAATATGGACAGCAGGCAACCTTACAAAACATTTCTCCTCCAAACCATGAAGACTGCAGTTCGTTCTCCCTCCCACCCTTGGGTAAGCAGCAGAATGGAGTAGGGGAAACTGTGAAACAATGGCCGCATTTCAGCCACATATGTTATATATATAATTATTAGATCTGGTTATGGATCTCTTGAATAACGTATAATTTGGTCCTTAATCTGTTATATACTATGAAAATTAAATATTACTAAGAGGGAGTCTTTGCTCAAGCCCATATCATTCTCTATAAGAATGTTTAAGAAAAAGAACTCTTGCATTAAAAATAAGATAGTCTACTCCTGACGTTTCATGCAACCATGATGTTTGGTGTGTGTGTGCTTGACTTTTTTTTTAAAAAAAAATCTAATATGTACCTAAGAATTAGTGTGCTTAACCAAAAGAAGGGGTTTCTAAGAGGTAATTTAAAACCTGCTTCTGAAGACTATCCAGAAAGCCTCAATCCTTCAGTTAGTAACAACAGCAGTTCCTGATGTCATATTTAGTTACTCTTGATTTACAAAATTAACTCACATTGGCTTTGCGCATGTCCATACATACTTCTGTTTAAAGCTAGATGACTTCAAAATTGTTAGTGTAAAAAAGATTTTATCTCCTTCTATAAATGAAGGAGGGTGGTTCATAAATGAATTGGAGGAAAATATGTCCAAGCTCATAGAGGAGAGGTAGACAACTGTTGGGGTTTGGGGGCCTCACACCATGACCCTACCCTTGCATTTTTTTATTTTATGTTTTTTGAAAAAAAAAAGTCCCCCTCCCCTTTACTTTTTGCCCCTACCTGAGCCTGTTACAGGTCAACAGAGGCCTTTATTTCCCCAGAAAGTGAACCAGGAACTAAAACAGGTGGTGGGGTGGGGCTATAAATGTCTCGCAGCATCTAGGATATGGGGTATTTTGGGTGAAAAAGTTGGAGGAGGGGCTGTGGACCTGAAAAACAATTTTATGGACTCCATGTGGCCTTTTTCCGTCCTGCCACAGAATGATAAATACAGCACACACTCCATATATGTGGGCGTCCCATTCAGGGAACGCTCGTGTAAAACAAAAAATGCAGATGCTCTCCATTATTGTCAAAGGATGCAATATGCATGTTCCTGACATATCCATTGACGATAACAGGACACAAGGCTTCATGTGACCTTGCATTTGTGTGTGCAGAGGTTGCATCAGTAGAGGGCATACTCTACAGACTTCACTATACAGATCCCTGCTGCACTTCTCTAGTATTAAGCATCACTGTTTACAGAGCTCTACATTGGTATTTTTACAATGAGCTGGTCACTGTCAACTACATCTAAATTTTAAAAAATTACAATATAAATTGGGTCTGAGCCCATTATTATATTATTAGGCTAAAACCAAAGTAACTAAAGGAATGGGAAAAAATACATTGTTGAAAGTGAAATAATTTCCTTTGCATTATTACTGAATCAATAGTTTAGCTCAATTTAAGCACTGAGTTGTTTCCACTGCCAGCCACTCCATGATATGCTCTCTTGAACCTTTATAAGAAGTTCCTTATCATAGTTATTCACACTGTGGCATAAAAGTCATAAATCACTGACTGGAAGTCAGAGACAAAGAAAGTTATTTACCTCTCTCTTTTTCTTCGAGAACTTTTCTCTCGACTTCTTTTTCGTTTGCCTGGACTTCTGCTGGGATTCCTCCTATGTTTGGAATGCTCAACATCCCTAGAACTTCCACAAGACTGTCTTGAGTCAGTAGATCCAGACCTCCGCTCTTCCTTTCTAAGGAAAAAGGAATGCAAATCCATCAGCTTAGAGAAAAATAAGCCGCTATGACTTTGTATGGTCAGCAAGCTTGTGAGTAATAATGACACTTGAAAAGATGCCGAGATGTTAATGTTCACATTTGCAAACTACCTTAGCCATGCTTTCTTCCTAAGAATGATCTGAAATGCCGCAGAGTCTTACAGCAAAAAAAGGTTTTCCTTAGCACAACATAAACAATAATATTCTGATGTCATAGGGTTGTTACAGTGGGGGGGAGGAGAATCCTTGCTGAGAAAGGTCATCTCTATGTCTCTCATTCTGAAAGGAGGGCATGAATAAAACAGTTTGATTTCTGTAGTCAAAGACATAATTACAAATTGGAGATAAAATATTCATGAAACAACGGTGCACTGCCGTACAACTGGTGTTTTTTTTCCTTGTAAAAATGTAGCAATAAAGCATTTACTTCCCTATCTCTAAATACAGCCAACTGATTTATTCACTGAACTGAACAATTCCAAAATCAGAGAGAATTACAATAATTACTGAAACTACTACATTCTGAAAGATTCCTGGAGATTGTTCAGATGCAATGCCATATCATGATTTGGGATGAGTGAGCAAACCCATATGATTATGTCTCCCAGCCTCTCACTCTACCAGGAATCAACCTTTGTTTGTGAGCTAGTGCTTTGCATTACTTTTACTACTTTCCTGATTTGGTTAAACGACATCTCTGGCTTACTACAAGACAGGGAAGGAATGGCAGAACATAAGGGGAGGAGGGAGCACATGAACCCAAGGGCCCTTAAAGGCAGACACAGAGACAGATAGACCACGGTTTACTGTTATATGACTTTTCAGAGATCATTCTCTCAAAAGCTTTAATGAGCACAGCATTGAATCAAAGGCCCTCCTCTCTGCAGCAAATGCAGTTATTGTGACATCTGAGCACCAGTGACATATACAAGATTTCCAGCTGCTAATAACTGTCACCTACATCTACCTACTGCTGAATATGTGCAATGATCTTTTCCTTGGTAAAGCAAATATTGCCTTATCTAGACTGGGAAATCTCATCCTACACCTTACCCTCAATGTGTTCCTCAAGGGTGGTAGCAGCCCAAAAGACAGGCAGGCATTCACTGGAAGAAAAAATGTGTAGATTCCCCACAAGAAACCTTTGCTAATAGCGACCTCTGTAACATTATTACATTCTTAAACAGTAGTGCAGTGTTCATTCTTGAGTAGGATTAAGTCACCACAATCTATGCATACAGAAGTAATGCAGCTATAGTTCCCCATCTAAAATTCTGGCTTGTTGAGAATGCCAGATTTTTGTCACTGTGATGACGTGTATGCTTACTCCATGCTTCCTCCTTGAGGTTTTGTTCTCAGAGCTGCCAATGGTTAACCATATGGCTAGTAGAAGCTAAGTCTGGCAGCATAACTGCAGTGACAGAAACTTTCTGGAAAGAGCTGTAGGACATGGTGTGGGACACATGCCAAACAAGGCAGACACTCTCTGTGTACCTTGCTTTAACGGGGAAACAGCAGTAAAAACTGGTGTATTTTCCACTGACAGCATAAAAGATAGTGCCAATGATGGCGGGGATGCAAACACAGTTGGGGAGCCTGTATTGCCCACCCTTGCTGTATACAAGAGACAGCCATGACTGCATTCTACAAAGCACCCACTGTAGTTTTTCACTTGAGTTTACAGTGCAATGATACTATTGTACAATGTTTATGTCACTTTTGGTTCACAGAAAGTAGTATTTTGCAGTGGTATTTTTTTTACCTTCCTGAAGACTTTACTGATAAAGAGGATGCTTCATTGTCACAAACTTCTGTGTTCCTGTTCTCCTCCTGCCAGTGAGTAGCAAGTTCTTCCATGTGTACCCCAATTACATCTCTGATTACCTGTGCAGAAATTGGAAATTAAGCAAAATTTAACATGCAATTAATATGACATTTTTCATATGAGAAAAGACATATTTGGAGGTACAGAAGATATATGGAGACATAGCAGATATCCTTATTAACTTCATTTTCCTGGTTTCTTAAGGTGCACCTTTTCAATATTTGAGGACACCTTTCAATCATCTATGTGTTTAACAGTCTATAATAGGTATTGTTTTACTGCTGATTGGATTAAATTAATTCTGAGTTTTAATCTTATTTTACTGGTATTTGAATTTTGCTTTTGCTGTTATTTGTAAAACTACAAAACTCAAACATTTTAAAATGAGATGAAAACTTAGGAAATTAATCAAATCCCAATCAGTATGGAGCTCCCTGAACCTCCAGTGAAAGCAGTTCCATAATGAGAGAGCTTCAAGTGGGAAACTCTCCTCATACATCACTGTACTCTGAACAACATCGGCAAGTGGAGCCATGAAGGTCCCTTCCAAAGAATCTTATAAACCAGGCCAGTATATATCAGGAAGGAGTACTCCAACAAGTAGTCGGGCTTAAGCTTAAGTCCAATTCAATACCTTTTGACATCATCTTGAAAGCAAATAGGCAACAAGTGGAAAACATGGAAAATAGCTGTATTATTACTCCAATTTTGCATATCACGCAGTGGAGCAGAGGCATTTTGCAACACCTGAAACCTCCAAACTCTTTTCAAGGGCAGGCCCACACATTACATTACAGTAATCCAAGGGTAACGTTATTAAAACATGGATCACTGGGGCCAGAATTCCTCAGTCCAGGAAGGGCTTGACCTGGAGAATCAGTTACAGAAGTAGACACTCTTAGTCTCTAGGCCCACCTGAATTTCCAGTAACAAATGTGAACTTCGGTGCATCTCAAATTTATGCACCACTCTTTCAGGATGGAGTGCTCTCATCCAGAATGGGCCATATCCCCAATTCCCAAACTTACTTCCACCATGCCAACAGTGCTCCCATCTTAGGATTCAGTTTCAGTTTACTGACTTTCATCCAGCCCCTTACTGCCTCTAACAGCATCTGAAGAACAGTGACTCAGTGCCTACTACAAGTGTCAATCCCACCTGCTAAACAACAAGTTGGCTTTTCCTTCTTTGGGCAAGCAGCTGGGAATGAGCTACAGAGACTGTTTGGCTACAATAAACCCAAGGGTGCCATGGCAGTCATTGCGCCCAAGTATGGAAAAGTCACAACTTGGTGGAATTACTACCATGCTTTTGCCACCAAGCATTAAATACCCTAAAGGCACCAGATCCTGTCTGATCTTAGAAAGTAAGGAGGATCAGTCCTGGTTAATACTTGGATGGGAGAGCAGGTGCTGTGGCTTATATTTCAGACATACAAACTGGTAAAACCACCTCTGATTTATACTTGCCTAAGAAAAATCTGTTAAATTCATGAGGTTGCCACAAGCTGACAGGTGACCTGAAGACACATACAAACATACATACACTGAAGAGCCCCTTGCTGTTTCAGTTTAAGAGAAAAAAAATACATGCAGCCTCTGGCACACTAATGCAGTGCAAACACCAAGAAACTCATGTCACAGGGAGGGGAGGGGAGTATACAGGGTGCTTGGTTTGCAGGGAACAGTCAAGGAGTAAATGGCAAGATTTTTTCTAGAAAATATTCAATATTAGTTTACAATGCTTCTTGAAAGCATCTTGCAATGTTTCTGCTAATCTAAATGATTTAATATGTGGAAGCTCCATGCCAATCAGGTAGGGATTTTGGAGCCCTGAAACAACTCACAACGTTTTCTGAGGGCAGTGGTGCCAAGCCTAGGTGGCTGGCAAATTGCACTAACCTTAGTATGAACTTTAAATTGGACAGCTCCTTTACAATCTGCACTGAAACCCACAGCCGATTCACCACCCCCCTGACTTGGGAGCCACCAGCTGCCACTGCTTCAGGCACTCACCTCTGTGTACGATTTCTTTGTTATGTGCACATTCTTAGCTCTATAGGACTGCCGACGTCTTTTGTAGTCTCGCATCTCTGCGAGAATTTCAAGATGGGACTTTGGACCTTTCTGACTATCATCTACATGGCAAAAAAGAGATATTTGATTACTTCATAAACAGTGGCTTTGTTTCAAGTATTGACACACAAGCAGCTGATGGATGCCTGAGGCTCTTGCCCAAAGTTGGGGTACAGCTGCAGTCTCAATAGGAAGGTTAGTTGCTTCAGCGTGGATCACTCAGGGTGGGACACCTAGCACTCAACTGTGACTGCCGCATCTGCAATTGCTGTTCAGAGCTGTTTGGTTGCTATACAGAATTCCTAGATGCTGCAGATGATTAGGTGAGTGTCTAACTGGAATGATCACTACCTACAATCCAGCCCAGTACAGAACATGCTAAAGTCTCAATTACTGGGGCTTAAAATCTGACCTATAAAGCACCAAATTGCTTGGGGCTATCTTCAATGTAGGCCCTGTGGTGTGTCCCACCACTTGGAGGCTGGAGGACACATGATGAGACTTTTTTGTAGCAGCATCCCAACTGTGGAAGGTTAGGCTGGCTCCATCTCTTCTGAGTTTCTGGTAGATAGCTAAGATTGTGCTATTTCACCTGACCTTTGGTTCTTAAAATTAGGGATGGCTTTTTTGTCTGTTTTTGTTTCCAGCTTTGTAGATATTTTTAAAGGGACGTTTTCAGCCCCTTTTAGAATGTTTTTGTTTGTTGCACATCATCTGAAAGGTCCTGGTGGATTCAGAGGCAGTAGACAAATGCCATTAAAAAGAAGTAAAATCTGCATATGGAATTTTCAGCCTTCTTACTGGCTTTAGATACTGCTATCATGTAAAAGAGAGGGTGGGGGAGGGGAAGAAAGGTTTAATTCAAAAGAAAAAGATGTATCAGCAAGAGGGTCTGAAATCCCATTTCATATGTTTTACAGTTTTCTGGCATCACACAGAGCACAGCTGTAACATTTTCCCCCAGACCTTGGTTGATTTTTGCTGCCAAATCTACAAAGAGATCACTGTCATTTTCTGTCAGCTGGGATCTTGACCTCTGGTTCTTTGTCTCTGCAAGGACGTAGTCATAAATTGCAAGCCGGTCAGCCTGGGTCAGATCACAGACGTAGCGCTTGTGGTTTTGTGGAACTTCAACAGGCAGAGAGGAATAAGCACCTAGAGTGTGTAAACAAGCTGATGTTATTATTACAACGAAAAGAAACAAGTGCTCTGAGCCTCAGAGACAAGAGGAACATGAGTGGTTCTTGGAATTCAGCTTCTCAACCTTCTAATAAAAGCTCAAAGCTCACTACAAGATGCTGAGGAAAGGTAGGGTGGGGTGGACGATGGTGCCATATTTTTGTCACACAGTGCCAAGCTACTGTCTTATCCCCACCACTCAATGTAAACCGAGGCCAGGGCCACTCTGGATGCTCTGGTGAATTGCTTTTGTCCCAAGTCTAACCTACCATCATACTTAGGATCAGGGACTATCCTCCTCAGAATTACAAGTGGTTTGTTTATTAAGGGTACTAGGTGCAGAAGGCTGTTAAAGTAGCTCCAACAGCAAGTCACAGAAAGCAAGCATGAGAAACCAGTAATAGATAAATACCATTTGACAACGAAAAACTTACAATACTCAAGCTTTGCCAGGAAGTCTTAAAGAGATCTTATGACAACTATTCCCCAGACATGTGATGCTACACTGAGTTATTTATTTATTGGTATCTGGATCCTATCTTTCCTTCAAGGGGCACAGAATGTTATCTGGGTTTTAGAACCATTCCATACAGAAGATTGGGCCAGCATATGACAGTGAATCTCTCCTATTCAAATCAGACATCAGCTCTTCATTTTCTTCCTTAAGTACAGGACTTCTTTTCCTTATCAAGACAGGTAGCACACTTTCCATTTAGTACCTGGTAGGAATCAAAAGAGTTGCAGCTCTGAATCCCATCTCAACTACGATCTGATTGGCTGGCTTTCAGCAAATCATAGCCTGGGTTCCATCAATAAAACATGTATTGTCATTCCCCATGTCACACTTATGTGATGATTAACACAAAATCTTTACACACTAAAAAACAGCATATGAATAACAAGGAATTGTAATAACGCTAGAAGGCATAGTGCAGTCAAAATCTGGCTGCACTGCCATGGCTTAGGTTTTGTGCAAGCAAAGGGGGATACTCAAAAGGGAGCGACTGTGTCTCAAAAAGGCAAGCATTTTTTAGGATAGAGAAAGGAGGATACATTAAAGAGGAAGTCAGTGAGAAGATGCCTCTGGTTTGGAACATTCTCTAGCACAGGAAGCAGGAAAACTGCCAAGAACCAAAGATGGGGCTTTATAATCTCCATAGACACAGCACACTCTCTGTATCAGTAGAAGATTTGTGACAGTTTGGTCTAATGACTGCTTACCTGGACAATAACTTCCACAGTCTTTGACAGCAGCTTGTTTAATAATGTCAAACTGCAAATTCTTGTCTGCATCAAAGTAAAAGAGAATATAAGAGTGTTAATACATTTAAGCCCTTTCTGAAGACAGATTATTTAACTTTAAATGTGTGAAGTACACAGGCAAGCAGTTCTTTGGAAAGAGAGGAAAGGCTGAATGACATGGTTTTAACAGCCATTTTCACTCAGGAATCAGATACTTGACAAAGTTTATAACAACACATTGAACAATTTTAATAACACAACAAAGAGTCTTGTGGAATCTTAACGACTGAACAATTTTATTTGGCATTTTATCTTATTTACTACCAATGCCAGCATTGCTTCTAGTTGAGGTTACAGCTGCTTTACCTATATGAGTAAAGTCTGTTAAACCAATCTTCAACAATTTTAAAGGGTGACAGTATAAATTTACAGGGTCACAGAATTTTGTTTTAACATATCTCTAAGGAGTATATTTTTCCTCTCATTCAGCAGAACAAATAATACAATCAGAATCTAAGGCCTCATTATTTTAACTGACGTACTATCACACCCATACTCACCCATTGGAACTTTAGGAATCTTTGCTTTTTCATAGAAAAAAGTAGAATCATACATTTCAGTCTAGAAGATAAAATATGTAAACAAAGAAGCCACTGAATAATTATTGCTGACTTAAATTGTTGCAACAATAGTCTTCTGTCTCCTTTTTCTGTTATCTCTAGTACAGGCAAATGGCTATACATCCAGGCCTCAGTGCCCCGTATCTTTATTTAGCCCAAGGGTAGGAATAATGACCTCCACGTGTTTTTGAACTGTAATTCCCAGCATTCATCACAACTGGCTGTGCTGGCTAGGGCTGCTGCAATTTACAGTTCAACAAATTCTGGAGGGCTACATGATTCCCACCCCTAGTCTAGTGCATGGGTAAGCAAAACAGAGCTATCAAAACTTCCATCAAAATGCATCACAAGAATTTTAGCAGCCATCAAGTATCTGTCTATTCTCAGATCTCTTAGAGGTGTTGCTCAAGGGTGCTATATCAAGGCCAAGATCATTATCGTACTGATATTTATTTACAAAGATCATAAAGGACTGCAGAGCTTAAAAGGTGACTTGTGCAGTTGATAACAATATGTTCATTTTCAGCTAGAGCTTTCTTATAAGGTTGGGACATAATCTATCACATTTGATCATACATTCAAAAGCCTTTTGCACTATAGAAATACATGTGCTTAGAGAAATCTTAAGATTTATCCTTAGCTATTTCTGTACATTTAGCAAGTATACAAGGACAACTCAATTACTTAAGGATGGAGACTGCAATCGTACACACACTTATTTAGAACTAAACTTCATTGACCAAAATGATGTTTACTTCTAATAAAGTTGTACAGGATTAGGTGGTAGGTTTAGGGAGGGCTGGTAAATTACTGAATAACATTGCATTTCTTAATAAGACGGGAAGTGGATGCCCATGCTATTCAACTGCTGCATGCATCAATATTCACATATTCAGAACTGTAGTGCTCAGACAGTAGGAGAATATAAAATAAGGGATGTTAGATCACCCTGAAAGGAACCCTAGTTCTTAGTACCTGCTTTGCTTTGCTACTTCCCAGGTCCAGTATCACTGCAGTAAAGCATACTCACACAGTATGTAATCTGGCTCTTATCATTTTATATCACAACCTGAGAAGCTGGACAGTCTTCCTGTTCGCTTTCTACAGCAAATCAGCTTTTATATCCGTGTGTTATGAATGCACACCTCCTTTTGAAGAGACAATAAATGCAGGCTGAAATACATTCAGATTTACTTTTAAATCATATTTTGCAGAGATGCTGCAAACTGGACTTTTTTTTCCTTTTTTTAAAAGAATAATTTTATCTGAGTCTTTTAAAGAAATCCATTTGTTCTCTGTTTAGATCAACATAACCTGAAAGCCTATGTCAGAACCTTTACAGATATGAAGCCATCTTTGCTTTCAAGAGAAAACAGGGAAGGAGGGAATCCCTCCAATCCTACAATATGAGGAACCAAAAGAGGAAAGAAGACTATGCAAGTGTATTACCTCCTCTTCTTTAGAGTACTCTAGTTTCCTTAGCCTACAGGACACCATATGCTTCTCCAGGGAAGATGTAGGCATTTGGTGGTTAGGATCATAGGGACAGGACACATTCTGACACTGAAGGAAAAAAAAAAGGACAAGTCAGCAGATAAGTTTGTTAAGAGACATGAGCCCCAGAAGCATCTTTTTTCTCTTTTTTTCCTTCCTCTCTGTGCTTCTCTCACTCCCACCATCTTATAGGCCTCCTGGACATCAAATTGCCAAGGGATTAACCTTTTCTTCTCTCAGGTTGCAACACAAACTGTTGGAGAAGAAATGAAATAAAGTGGACTTAACTCACGTCCAAGTCTCAAGAGGACAGAGCCTCCCAAGATCCTCATCTAGTGAGGATGTGGGAGACAGCCTTCTTGATTGTTGCTCCTGGGCTGTGAAACTCCCTCCTAAGCAAGGCCTCACTGGTTCTCTCTCTGCTCTCTTTCCACAGGCTTTCAACTATTAACTGGTCGCAGAAGCAAGATGTTCAACAGATACTGTATTTTTAATACTTTATGTGTATTAATTGTTTTAAACTAATGTCTTAATCGGATTGGTTATTTAATGCTTTTAAAAACTTTTGTAGTACATATTAAGAGCCGGTATGGTGTCATGGTTTAAGCTCTGGACTATGACTCTGGAGACCAAGTGCTGAATACCAACTCACCCCTGAGAATCCACTAAGTGAGCCGGACAAGTCTCAGCCTCACAGGAAAGCAAAGGCAAACCCCCTCTGAACAAATCTTGTCAAGAAAAACCCATGACAGCTTTGCCTTAGGGTCGCCATACGTCAGAAACAACTTGAAGGCACAAAACAACAACAACAAAGCACACAATATTTTAATTATTTGGTTTTAACTCATACTGTACGTCACTTTGAGTACCATACCAGGAGATAAGCAGGATTTTAATTAGTTAAAACTGGCAGACAAGTTATTACCTACAACTAGCTACGATTACCAGTAAGTAACTACAAGGCATCAATCCCAACATCCTCCTGGATGTCAAACTGTCAAGGGATTAACCTTTTCTTCTTTCTTTTCTTCTTTCTTCAAACTTTCAGAGAGGGAATCAAATCAGGTGGGCTCACCTCACGATCAACTCAAAAGAGGACAGAGCCTCCTGAGGCACTCAGAAGACATGGGCCATTTCCGCACTACACTGTTACAGTGCTATTATTCCACTTTCAACATCCTATGGAATCCTGGGGTTTGCAGTTTAGGGAGGGGCATTTAGAACTCTCAGCCAGAGAGCTCTTTGGCCCTCAGTAAACGACAAACCTCAGAACTCCGCAAGATGTTGAAAGTGGAATAATCGCACCATAACAGCGTAGTGCGGAAATGGCCATATATAGGGTAGGAGGCAGCATCCAAAAGACAATCGATATACTTCCTTCTTTCAATGAAAAAGAGACATATTTTCTTACTGCAAAGTCAGAAAATTGAAAATGGCCTCGCATGATCCTGAAATGTACACTTATCCATCCACGTTCGCGAGGGCTGGGATCACAGGACCCCAGTAAAAGTGGAAAAACTGTGAATACCTCTACGTTCTTCCAAACCATATTTAACACACAAAAAAGTACGGTCACCGTTATTCAAGCCACCACTGGATTCCTTTGAGGCATCAGGGTTCCTTCACAAGGCAGAAGTGGGTGGCTGGAGGGGCTCACTGCCACCTCCACGGCTGCCCCGCACCCTTTTTAATAGAGACTTAAACGCCTCGCAGTTTCTCAGTCTCGTGAGGCTTGCAGTCCCCCTTAAAAATGGCATAGGAAGCCAGCAGAGGTGGCGGGAAATAATCCACGAATGATCAAATCCACAAAAGTGAGACCCACAAATGTGGAGGGCTGACTGTATTCCCTTACAGAGAGATCTGACTTCATTTATATCCTTTCTCTCCAAACGGGACCCGAGCGGCTCCCAATATAACTTAAACCCAAGTACAAAATAACGCCGTGCCTAATGCAAAGGTTTTAAAAAATAATATTAAAAAACTTAAAATAGCTTTAAAAGGCCGGTGAAACACAATGACAATCATAATGATAAAAACACAGCAGAAACCAGTCCAAAGAGCTCCTGCAAGGGCCGCTGAAGAATCAAAGGCCGTTTCCGCACTAGGCCGTTCTCGTGCGATTATCCCGCTTCCGACATCCTGCGGAATGCTGGGGTTTGCAGCTTCCTGAGGCCCAAGAGCTCTCTGGCTGAGACTCCCAGGATTCCACAGGATGTTGAAAGTGGAATCATAGCGCTAGAGCAGCCTCGTGCGGAAATGGCCAAAGGCTTGGCTACACAAGAGGGGTCCTTTCAAAGAGGAGTGGCGCTTTTCCCACGCAGGAAAAAAATGACGCCAGCGGTGTTTTCCTTTTTCCTCTCGTTCGCCTCGTCCAGGGAAGGAGCAGCGGGGGAGCCCGGCCCGTCCCGGCTCCCCATTATCACCCCCAACGCCCACGGAAGAGCCGGTTTAAGGGCGGGGGGAGCGGGAGGGAGAAGAGGCTCATCCTCGCCCACGGGAAACTTACTGGGTCTCCGAACCACGTCGCGGGGGAAAGGAGCCGCCCCGCTCCAGCGGCCTCCGGGCCGGCCGCCATGATGGGCCTCACTTCCCCTTGCTCCGAAAGCGGCGGCCTTCGCCACCCAGGGACGCCATCTTTGGCGCCGGCGAAACACCAGCCTCCTTTTTCAACGGCCTCTTTTCTTCCTTTAAGGCGGCCACCGCGGCCAGGCAGTGGAAACGGACGCTGAACGTCACGGAGGTTTCAGGCAAATTCATCGGCCACCACCACCGCCGCCGCCAGTCCGTTGAAGCATGGCAGTTTGTGTTGTTGTTCTCGTTTTTTATTACGGTTGCCAGTAGCGACTCTGAAAGGCGGAGCGAAGTCCGCGACGACCGCCGGCTCCTCGAGCAAAGGCGACGGGAGAAGGAGGCGGTCGGAAGTGCGGCCTCTGTTGGGAGAGGCGGTAAGTGCAGGGGGGCTGAGGGCTTTTGGCTCGGCGCGGTGGGTTTCCAAGCGGGGGCTCCTCATTTTAAGTCGGCCTAGGACCATTTCCGCACTAGCCCGTTAGAGCGCTATGATTCCACTTCCAACATCCTATGGAATCCTGGGGTTTGCAGTTTCGGGAGGGGCCGGCCGGCCCCTCCCGAAACTGCAAACCCCAGGATTCCATAGGATGTTGGAAGTGGAATCATAGCGCTCTAATAGGCTAGTGCGGAAATGGCCCTAGTGTTAGATCAGTGTCCTTTCTCTCTTTGCTTACTGGGATGTCAAACCGGCCTTTTCACAGAAGGGGCCTCTGCTCTTGACAGAGCATTCAGTTAGCTCGGGTCGACGCGCGCTTTCTCTCTCTCTGCATTTTGATGCCATCAGGAGGAAACTGAGGCAAATCTAAAAACGGAGCTGTCTTGCGTCCGCTAGTTTGCAAGCGTTTGCTGCCGCGCGTGTTTGTGGCATGCTCTGATTTTGTGGCGTGCGTGAATGAAACGATGGCGTTTGTTTTTGTTTGCTTGATTATTGTGTTTGGCTAAAGAAAAGCCCAGTACTGTCAATGGACAGAAAAGGTCCTGTACCTTTTTACATTCCCCTGTCAGGGGTCTCCTCGCCCACGATACCACGACAGGTATGGTGGGTAGAGCATAGCTCGGATCCTAATCGGAACACACCACTGGCAATATGTAACCCCCTACTAGGAAGGTCGTAGCTTGAATTAAAGGACCTGTGGTGGGCTATATCCCTCTGGTCCGATCATGTTGTGCGCTCTGAGAACTCACAAGAGGGAATATTGGTGCTGGGAAACCGAGAGGAAGGTCACTTTTGCATAAATGCTACAGTTACGTAGGATTAGCATATATCCCCAATATCCAGGACCTGTCCTCTTTTTTTCAGAACTAAAATCCCCCTCCTCCAAATTCCTGGACATGTCCTCTTTTTCAGACCTGAAATTTCCGTCAGGGCAGATTTTTATGATGTGTGGGATTTCTTACAAGGTATGGACTAGAGGAGGTGGGTGACCAGGTAGCAGAGCTTGGAGGAGGAGGAAGACAGCCATGGTAGGTTAAAGCAGGGTGAGGGAAGTGCCCAAAGCAAACAGCCTCTGCCCCATAGGGGTTACCAGTTGACTCACCAACGTCCAGGTGGGACCGTTGCCGCTGCTGAGGCCGCCGTCCTTCTGTCTCTTGAAGAGACGACCAGTCAGGGAAGAAGACAGTGGAGAGGAGAAAAGTGTCTCACTGCTGTCACTTAGGATCAAACCCCGCTGCAAGGAAGGCCTGTCTTGTCTGTTGGCTGATTCTTCTAAAAGTGGTGGCTTCTCTAACAGCTTGCTGTTGCCGTGCGCCTTCAAGTTGTTTTGTAATCAGAAGGGGTTTGCTTTGGCTGTCCTCTGAGGCTGAGAGAATGCGACTTGCCCAAAGTCACCCATAGGATTTCCGTGGCTGAGTTAGAATTCGAACCCTGGTCTCCAGAGCCCTTGTCCAGTGCTCAAACCACTATACCACACTGACTTGCTGCCCAGAGCTTCTAAGGTATTTTCAGGTGAGAGTCATCATAGTGATTAGTGGCTTGAAGTACAGTATTCAGTTGGTAAATGTGTCCTCTTTTTTGCTTTTCAAACTAGGGTAGCCCTAGCTGACAAAAACAATCTATAAGACATTATTAGGGACTCGAGAAGATTGCTTACACATTTCTGCCTAAAATGTCTGAAAAGTACTTTTGGTGACTTTGGGACACCACGGTCCAGACACAGGCCACAAAATCTACTCTTTTCCAACTACTGGAGATATCAGGAGGACAAGGCTCTCCACACAGGTAAGAAAGGAAAGGGGAAAGATATGCTAATCAATGCCCCTCTGTGTCTCCTTCCACATCATTTGCAATCTATTCTACTACCATTTTCCCTTCACAGCAATGAAGGGAAGCCTCTCTCACACAGGGAAGTCATCCATGATCACATGCAGTTAAGTTCTTCATTGAACGGGGGCAAACACTCCATCCCTACTATGACCAGTTGCATCTTTCCACTATCATGCTTGTCTTGGTCACATCCAGGTTCGATTGCTGTATCACGCTGTATATTTGCAGAGTCAGTTCAAAATGTTGGTCATAAACTATAGAGTCCTAAATGAGTTTGGTCTGGGCTTTTTTTTAACAACCATGTTCTGCCATATTATTATGTTGGCCCATTTAGATTTTTTGTCAAAGGGCCTGTAGTTAAAATCCATTGCCAGCAGGGGTTCAATTGGCAGGTATATCAGTCTTCTGAGCTACAATACACATAATGTCTGTTAGTTGCTTCTTGGAAAACAATAGCTAATCATCAGATTATGTAAGTAGAACATAGCTGAAAGGCATCTGTTCCTGCTCTAAAATAATAAATACATAAATAAGACACTCTGCAAATGGCACTACGATATGGCCTATGGATGTATTTGGAATTGGGAGAATTCTGTGTTGTGGATTGTTTACTTGATGTTACTGAAATCCCAGTGTTTAGACTTATTTATGTTCAGTTAATGTTGTACGTTGAACTATTAAAAATCTGAATGCGATCTGTAGCATGTATGAGATTTAAGAAAAATGTTTAACCCTTCAGTCTAAGAAGTAATCAAGTATTTACTTCCTTCAGAATTAATTACTCATGAGGCTGTTTCTGGTCTTGTTTAATTTTATTACAGTAGCCAATATGAAATATATTAACGATTTCTCACAATTTCAACATGTTTTCAGTCTTCTAATTTCCCAGATGGGGTTGTAGCAGATGTAGGCAAAAGCAGTTGGCGGATGGACAGATTCAAGCATGTCTGGAAATGATACTCCCACACCTGATGAGGGATTTTGTTTCCTCAAAGCAGAGCAGCGATCTGCATAAGGCCTTCTATTGGCAGCAATCCAAGTGCAGATAAGGTTCCAAAATGCTGAAGGGACTGAGTAGAGAAAAAGAACTGGAGAACTCACTATAAATAGGACACAATTCAGGAGGACGTGCTGAACCATCCCCATTGAAATGAATGGGAGTGTCACAAGAATTTCTGTTCACTGAAGACCGCAAAGGGTCTCATAAAGTTTGTTGGCAGAAGGGAAGTTTAAAAAAAACCTATTTAGAGAGGAGAACACTAGGAATCAAAAGGAATCCACAATATACCTCTCTGAATCCCAATATTTATTTTTAAACTACATTGTTTTAGTTGTTAGACAACTCCATAGAGGATTACCAGCAGCTGTGAGCTATTGCTTGGGTTTCAGCTTTTGCAAGCAGAGTTCTGTTCATGGACTGGAGTTTTCTGTTCTCCTTCATTTCTGCTTTAGGCCCATTTGACCCCTGAAAGGCTGCTCTTGAGGGCAAGGAAACCCTTTGGAATAGCAGGAGAACCCAAGACTATCACAGATTTATTCCCAAGCAACTGTTTTTTTGTTTGTTGGTTTCATTTTGTATTACTGTTTTTTAGATATTCTAGCTTGTCTTCTGCACAGACACTAATATTACTCAATGTATGTGTGTATGTATATGTCTCTCTCTCTCTCTCTCTCTCTCTCTCTCTCTCTCTCTGTGTGTGTGTGTGTGTGTGTGTGTGTGTGTGTGTGTGTGGAGAGAGAGAGAATGTCTAGTCCAGGAGATTTTGTGAAGGTGGGTGATCCAAGTAGTGGCAGTGTCACTATTGTGTGAACAAGACAAGTTTCACTATCATGGAACATCTGGTATCCCACTTCCAGGTATAGATGAGATTTACCTGCGTTGACTGCTGGTAGCATAAGAGAAGGTGGGAGCAGGCAGAAAATGACATTTTCAATATGAATTAATTGAAATGTGTCACATCAACGGTGCAGCCAAGTAGATCTTACATGATAAGTTTAAGGAAATATATAGAGCGGTTTATTTGTGTTTTCAATTCCCATTGCGTCACCTATGGACTATACTTTTTCCCCCACTAACAATGCAGGCCAATTTTACAGGGAAGCAAAACAGTTTTTGGAACCAGCTGGATATTCATGAAACATATTCTGCAGTAATTATTTTAATTAATGTTAGACTTTGCCTCACTGCTTACTGTCTTTGGTGTCATCAGATCCTTCTTCAAGGTCAGCTGTGGAGTGCATCCAAGACTGCCTCTCTGGGGCACAGTCTCACCATATTGTCTTGGATTGAGACAAAGGTTTTCTTAGGCACTAGGGCTTATTTTTTAAAACACTCTCCTGCCTGCCTAGATAATGAACTGAGACAGCTCCATCTGTACTGGATGTATTGTCAATGAAAAATGAATGAAAAATTTTCTCATGATAAAATTGGGCAAGGCGAAACACAAGTGTGGGCAGGGACTCCAAGAACAGTCTTACAGGTATTCATGTGTGGGAGTGGGGACTCAAGTCTGGCAGGCAGGTCATGGGAATCTTCCCTGCTTGTAGGTGCTTTTTCAAAGCAGTGAGAACAAAGGATACACTACATTTAAAATGATCAGTCAACCAACAGGCCAAATAAAGAAGGGAAAATGTAATCTTATATCTGAGTTCCTTCACAAGATGAATCAAATTTTACTTACAGTCCCTTTGGTTTTGACATACTGGTCCTGTTAGGAATTTATATCAATACCAAGGCCGCTTCTGGGTTGCCCATGCTATCACTATGACTACACGATAGAACGTCAATTCTGAAGTTTAGAGAAGCTAAGGGCACAAGCATAACATACATATTAAGCCACCTGTGTAACCTTCTTTTGCCCACGTCATCACAACAAGGTCACTGAAATAAAGAGTAATGAGTCCAAATCTCTAAGGCATTATTTAAAAAAAAAAACTAGCTACAGAGCATATGGAAGACATGCAGAGTCCAAAGGAATATGATCCAAAAATTGAATTTATTTTGTGGACATTATTCACTAAGAAGAGTCATGTAGACCTTCCTCTTTATATTTTTTTCCATCATACAGAGTAAAAAGGCTACTGTCAGCTCCTCTCCCTTAGGGAAGTAACCCTACTTTTGGCTCAAATAAAGAACTCTTAAAGGGTGTGTTTTCTCTGGCCTCTGAAGGAAGGCCAGTCTGCTTCTTGGTGTGATCTGGAATCTTCAGTGAGGCCATCACAACAGTTATCGTAGTGCCCAAAGGCAGTCAGAAGAAGGGCATATTGCTTCTTCCACACATTATCATTCAGTCATCCTTAAATATGAAAATAAGCAGTGTCTACTTAGGAATCCCCCACTGTAGCATGTTGGTACGTGTGTATGTGCCATCAGATCACCTGTAAACATACAGCACCCCCATGAATTTCATCAGGTGTTCTCAGGCAAGGAATATTCAGAGGTGGTTTTGCCAGTTCCTTCTTTTGAAATATAGCTTACAGCACCTGGTGTTCATTGGTGGTCTCCCATCCAAGTACTAACTAGGGCTGAACCTGTTAACTTCCATGATCAGACAGAATCTGGTACCTTTAGGATAGATAGGCCCATTACTGCCAAGTAAAGGTGTGTAGGTTAGAGTGTGTGCTGCCTATGTTACTCTTGTGGGGGCTCAACTGCAACAGTATCTCAGTCTTTTTTGTGCTTAATTTTGACCCTTCTGTTTGATAATTCCTGCATGGAGCCAACTGCACATGAGTCTTCATGATCCAATTTTTCTTGACCATTTTAGGAGGTATAGTGAAGCTTTTTTTAACCCTTTAGGGTTCATGGATGGAGTCTGATAGTAGACTGAACTCAATAGTTTATTAAACTACACAATGCTTAGTGGACTCTGGCTTGGAGACCCAGGGATCCACCATGAATAACCAATTAAACAAACTTCATATGGTTTTTTTAAACAAACCTTCTTCAGTGTGGCTCTGTCGTATTTAGGTCCTATGGTCACTTTCTGACTTTTCTTCTTCAGTCATATTCTGAATCCCTGCCTGGTCTTGGGCAAGGGGGTGTGCCCACCCCCATTCTGGGATCGACAATGTAAGGGAACATATGACCCTCTTGACCAAAAGTGGGGAGCTACAGCAGGTCTTGGGGCAAATTTTCTAGGATTTAGGCCCCCTAGGATTCTCTGGGGGGCTGTAAATACTGCCAAAAGTAAAAACAAACAGAAATAGCCAGAATTACATTCTCATTTGAGAAATGAGTATTTTAAATGACCCTGCTATAGCCCTAAGATCTATATGAACCTGCCAGAGCCTTCAGAGAAGGGGTTTCTCTCAGTCCCACCAACCATCTGAGGCTCACCTGGTAAGGACACAGGAGAGAGCCTTCTCCGTGGCTGCTCCCATCCTGTGGAATGCTCTTCCGTGAGAGGCTAGCCTGGCCCCCCTCCCTGCTTTCCTTTTATAGGCAAACAAAGACATTTCTTTTTATGCAGGCTTTTAATGGGTGAGCAGGAGAGCTTTTTATTTATATATTAGCTGTTTTTAAACTTTATTGTAAGTTTATAATTTTATATATTTTTAAAAATGTTTTTAATGTTTTCTAATTTGCGGAAACTTCCTCGTGTCCCACTTTGGGAGAAAAGGTAGCGTATGAATTCAATAAATAAATAAATAAATGTTAAGCTGTGGAGACTTCCAATTTATTTAAAAGGGAAATTGTTGCGGTGTAGCTTCCAGGAGAGGCCATTTACCTCTTTTTTCCTCTGAAAAAAACCCAGTCTGAACAGGGCACATGCGCTACAGGCCTACACTTTTCCTGTGCCTGTTTCAGACCTTATTGGAATTTGAATCCTGTGATCCTTAGACAATGTAACCAATAGTGAGGAATTGTGGGAGCTGTAGTCCACCAATATTTGGAGGGCCACATGGTGCCCATCCCTGACATAACTGGTAGCCCAACCTTTTAAAGGATGGGGCATATATATTTCCAGGGACTTATATTTTTTTTTCTGCGTTCTAGTGCTGTCTCTATGCAGGACTGAGGTAGAAAGGAAAATACATCTTTTCAATATACACACCACCTTATGCTGCTCCTGCATTTGCCTTTGCCACTGGTCCTATCGTAGAGTAGTTTGGGAACATATCCCATACCTATCAAAAGTAGGCAAAGTACAGGGATACGTGGGGGCTGCACTGGAACATGTTCCAAAGATTGGACTTTTTCTCTGGTGCAAAAAGATGCATTGCTGCTCCTAGAAGCCTCTAAGAGGTGTGATTCACCTTTGGTTTCAGGTCCTCCTATACCATTTAGTACCCCCAAGTATCAGGTTTTCAAAATTGTATATTGACTTCCAAACTCTTTTTAGTTTCATTCTCACCTCTTTTTTGCTTTCCTTTTTTTTAATTTTTTTGGACAGTTCATACAGCCCTCCAGAAGGGCCCAAGGGCAGAAAATTGACAGAAGGATCATCTATACAATGTATATAAAAGAGTTATAGTTAATGACACTAATCATCAATGTGAGATTTATCTTTGGAAAAAGAAACTTTCAATTTTTCTCCCACACCCACTGCCAGCAGTTCCAGTCTTAGCTGCCAGATGCGAATTCTCATTCAGGGAGTATTCCATTGCTGTGTACAGAGTGTGGTGGACAGAATATTAGGAAGTGGCTGGATGATAGGTTGTTCCAGGGGTGGGAGGGTACATGTATAAGAGCATCTTCCTTTTCAGTTCAGCCAGCGAGTGAGATCCTCAGTGACCTTCCTCAAGGCCTGGACAGTAAATGCTACGATCTAGGCTGTATAGATCTAGGTCCTGAATGAGCATATCAACCTGATATGTGTAATGATGACTAAAATAAATGACACTGAAGAAATTAATCCTCTTTGCTTCATCCAGCAAATTCACTAATGCTACAGCAGATGAGATCCAAGGAGTGAAAAGGGAGGCTTTTGATGATGTACTGCAAGACCATTTTCTGTCTAGGTGCCTGTCCAGCAACCACAGAATTCTGAGAATCTCTTTAAGTGTCTCTGGGCTTTCAAGGAAGGATTGAGATTCAATATCCCTTAGAGCAGTGCTTCTCAGGCTGTCTGATGTGAGGGACTGGCATTTTTTTTCTCATTGTGTAAGGGGCTAATGCTATATTTGTGCCCATTGGTTACAGTTGCTTTTTGCTTTTCTTGAAACTCAGCATGAACCAGCAGTCAGTGCTCAAGAGACCCTCACTGCTCCAGGTATCAGTACTTTGAGTAGCACTGCTAGCAGAAAATAGCAAAGGTTTGGAATGACTATTGAAAAACATGAAGGAAGAGAGTGTGAAAGCAGGCTTAGAGCTGAACATTAAGAAAACAAAAATAATGACCACAGATGATTTATATAACTTTAAAGTACATGATGAAGACATTGAAATAGTTCAAGATTTTCCATACCTTGGCTCAGTCACTAATCAGAATGAGACTGTAGTCAAGAAATCAGAGTAAGGCTAAGACTCAGAAGGGCAGCTGTGAAGAAACTTGACAAGATCCTCAAGAGTAAAAATATATAATTGAATAGTAAAGTTAGGATTGTCCATGTCATCGTATTTCCAGTTTCTACGTCTGGTTGTGAAAACTGGGCAGCAAAGAAAACTTAAAGGAAAGGAATCAACTCATTTGAAGTGTGATGCTGGAGGAGAGTTCTTCAGATAACATGGCCTCCCAAAAGGACTAATAAATGGCCCCCAGAGCATATCAAACCTGAACTCTCCCTAGAAGCGAAGATGCTAAACTGAGACTGTTGAACTTTGAACGTTATCATGAGAAGACATGACTCACGAAAAATGATGATAATGCTTGGTAAGGTAGAAGGCAGTAGGAAAAGAGGAAGACTGGACTACAGATGGATGAACTTAGTCTATCAGCCCTGAGTCTGCAAGACCTGAGCAGGGCTGTTGATGAGAGGTGACCTGAAGTTCTGTCATTTATAGAGTTTTTGAAGCCACCCTGATGGCAATTAACAGCAGTCTAAGAGCTTTTCCAGGTTTGAGCGTGCCTGTGGATGGTCTCCTTTCTTCTTACATCATTATCATCCTCTGCTAGAAGGAAACAGCAGCAGCACTATGGTCTGTTCAGAGATTCTGGAACTGTGGACGATATTAATTTCCCCCTACCCTAACGTGACTGCTTTAAAAAATGAATAGCATTCAGGCCCAAATGCCTTATGTGAGGGGCCAGGGGCAGACATCAACAATGGATCCTGCTCGGTTGTTGAGGCCATGGCAGGTGCCCAAGGATGCTGGGTACTGATGCTATGATGCTGTTGCCCAACAGTCTCCCTCTCTGATCTGCATACATGGCCTTGGGTTCCATCAGATTTATTTTTAGGGATTTTGATGTCCATGCCAAAGCCTTCTTGTAATCCAAGGCAAGTTCAGGAACTCATGGTTGCCATGTCACACATGGACCTTTGTCAGTGTTGTCATACCCAGGCGGACATATTCCAGACATATTTTACTTCCTGATGGATTATGGTAATCTGTGGATGAGGGAATTTAATGTAACGCTCTAGTACTATGGATGGAGTTCAGATTTTCTGGAACTGCTAATTGCCATGAGGCAGTGGACTTAATTGGATGAGTCATCTTGTGGGGCTGATGGATCCAGAGAGCTCCTGCAACCATGCCTAATAACTCTGATGAAATGTATCAGGACTAGTTATAAGGAGGATAAGATGGAAGCTAATGTGGTTTTAAATTATGGAGTAAGATCTTCCTTTCAAGCCCAATTTAAAGTGCTGATTTAAAGCAGCAATGCTTTGCAGCTGGAGTTTGGCCCATGGGCCAAATCTGGCCCAGAGAGGTTTCTCTTTGGGTTCTGCCTCCTCTCTTAGTGGGTCTAGAATTCCCACTTTTGCTTGCCTTGCACCCTCCCTGCTTAGGGAAGGCAGACTCATAACTGAACTGAGCCAACTCCTAACTGAATCTTGCTGCCTTGAAAGCTGCTCAAGGCTAAATCTCTTTGAGCTTTGCTGTGTCCCAAATCTGTGGTGTGGCTCTGCCCCTGATATTGTCCAGCATATGGAGGGCTGTGGTTGGTTGAGAGTCTGACCCTTCTTCCAATAGAGTTTCCCAACTAGTGCTTTAAAGCCTAAATAATCTGGGTCCTACTTGCTTCCACATGAGCCTCTCTGTCTCCCCCCTCTCCCCCTCGTTCCCCCTTAAGCTCTCCTGAGAGGTACCTACTCTTGCCTCCACCATTTTCACAGGCTAAAGGGATACAATACCAGGCTTTTCCACAGTGACACACTGGCTTTGCAGTGCCTTCCTACTGGAAGCATCTTTGGCTTTTTCTCTCCTTGTCTCTCCTCCTTCCAACAGATAAGAAAGACCATCAATTTTGCTACGCTTCTTATGGTAGCCTCTTGGTGAAGGCCTCTTTGCGTTGTGCATTTTCTGTCTTAAAGAAAGTGCTACTAGTGTATAGCATTACTTTCACATTTATTTGTTTTACTTAATGTTACTATGTATCCTGTATATCAGTGCCCGGAGTTGCTTTCAGGAGCTTTTTAGCTAAAAAGCACTATTAAAATAAAATTTGATTTGATAAAATATGCCCAACTGTGTGAATATGACACGGTGACCATTCAACTGTTTTATTCAGTGTTTCATTCTACAAATGAAACATCACTTTCATTTCCTATGAGACCGATTATGTGATCTCTTGACTAGACTCCCATATGACTTCATTTAGAACTCCTCATTACTGGGTAGATGCCTGTTTATTGTGGCAGCTGCTCCTTATGTTATTCTTCCTGCTAAGTAACCCAAAGATTAGTAGTCTAAGATAGGCGTGTGAAAACTGCTAACTTGAAAAATGTTTTACTTGCCTAATAGGACCGGGCAGAAGAGTAACTTATCCAGGACCAGAGTAGAAGTGGATAGCAAAAACAGTTCTGTGTATTTCAGTATCTTAGCTACAAGTAAAGCAACTATTGTCTCTGTTATATCCCTCTCACTGTTTACCCCCAAAATATTAGTATTACCATAAATAGGTAAAGCTTGGTTAGAGAGACTGTTGCTTATCGGAAGTACTGTTATGTTTATAAATTTTAACAAAAATGCACCATATTCAGTGTGAACCAAATGGTCAATGGATTGTGTCAGAAATGAAGCAGAATTATATAACTTCAGTGGGGAATATCTGAGTCTGAGAGCATCCAAACTGTTGACAGCACATAACTGAGAAGTAAGACACATATATCTGGTAGCTCCATTGCCCAGTTCTCAGGAATTTTGTAGATTTTATAATCGAGCTTTGTTTGACATGAATACAAAATGCAAAACTTCCACTAATTTGAATTAAGGTTGTGTGAAAAAAGTGGCTAGTGCATTGTGCCCATATCATTAAAGATAATGGAGGAAGCTATCTAAAATTCAAAGAATGTAGGTATAATTAAACCTTCACATCTATTTAATGATGCTTGGCAACACACCCTGGGAAGAACATGTGAATTTTGGAACAGAGAAATCCCCTCAGTGAAAGAACGGATATTGCCTGAGGCTTTGTTGTCCCTTCATTATTTTATTTCAGACACAGGAGTCTGGACGAAACACCTTGAGAATACCACTGCAATACAACAAATATATTTCCAAAAGCACACTGAACCTGCTAATTGTTTTCCTTCCTTCCTTCCTTCCTTCCTTCCTTCCTTCCTTCCTTCCTTCCTTCCTTCCTTCCTTCCTTCCTTCCTTCCTTCCGCAGACTTTATTGATTATATTTTCCATTGCTGGCAAAGCTTAATGGATGCTAGGGTTTAGGTTTCAGAGCCTGCAACCAATGCAAGTACAGTTGGCCCTTGACATTTGCTGGCTTAGGGGCACAGGACCACTACAGAAGTGGAAAATATCAAATATCAAAATGTGTAATATCTTTGGGAAAGGGGCCAGAGAATGGTGGAGAGAATAGGAGGGAGCCCAGGGTCTAAACCAGGTCAGGGAAAGGAGAGGAAAAGGAAGTGGGTCAGCATGGAGGCTCTGTATTTCCTCCCTCTCACCCTTCTCCTTTCTTAGGTGTATGAGTGGCATTGGGGGAGGGTTTGGAGCAATCCTTAGCTGACCAGGCAGCAGTCAGTCAAGGAGGAAGAGGACCAAAGGGCTGTGTGGACCAAAGGGCTGTGTGGCCTGATCAGAGCTGCCAAGAAGGGAGGTTCCCCCAGAAAACAAGTCACTGAGGTGGGGTGTGTGTGTGCAGAGGTTGGCGAAACAAATAATCAAATCTGTGAAAGTAAAACCTGCAAATGTGGAGGACCAACTGTATATGTGAATGATAATAAAGACAGTGCCTTTCAGAGCATGTGCAGAGTTGTCTTTACATTTGATCAAGCACAACCATCTTCACATATATTTTGAATGAAGATCTTTCTTATTAGAGAGCTTGAAATCTAAGTCAGGACTGAACCCAAGCCCACCACATGTCACACATTATTAAGCAACAAACTTAGACCACTTAGATCTGAGTTAATAGTGATACCATAGAAGAGGATGATGAGTGAATGCCTTTCTTCTCTCACACTCTGCTGCCACCCTTTCCAAATGCAGCTCATCCATCTTGCTTGGTTCTGAAGAAAGAAAAAGCACATAGGAAATTGTCTTATAACAGGTCATAGTTCTTGCCTCTCTAGCTTACTGTTGTCTACTTTAGCAGATGTTTTCCAAGGTGTCAGGCGGAGGCCTGTTACATCACCCGCCCATTCTTTTAACTAGAGGGTCCAAGGATTAAACCTGAAAACTTGTTTGTGAAGCATCTGTTCTGCCTCTGAGTTACAAGGCCTTCCCTACAGGAGACTTTCTTTGTGCGTGCGTGCAGGGTTTTTTTTTTCCTTCCCCAGTGCTCTACCCACCAGTGGCTCATTATCTGAGTGGAGTGGCGGGGGGGGGGGGGACTTCCCATTTGGACTACAAGCTGATCATGGTTTTACCTCTTGCTTTTCCATCAGCTTCTCTTACTAGCTTTTGTCAGAGTGTACACGGTGCATGTCAGATTTAAACCAGTTTGAAATGGGGTTGTCTGTTACAACCTGTTGCAAAGAACCATGGAGATTGCAGTTGCAGTGCAAGGCTGTGACTATTTCAGGTAAAGTAATCCTGTGGATGACTATTTGGAAGTAGGTTTCACTGTGTTCAGTGGGGGCTTACTCCCTTGCAAATGTGTTAAGCATAACTGTCGTGGTGACTTCAGTCCCTTGATACCATCAAGTCCTGTTTCCAATTTGGGCAAGAGTAAACCAGACTTGAAGATAAATACACATTTACCAGATCACAAAAAACCAAACCAAAACAAAAAAAAACAGCCAGCCAGTTTGGTGCTGCCTCTGTAAAATTACCAGAAATTTTTATTCACCCCGAAGAAGTTAAATAACTCTTTTAAAGAATGATCTAAACTGACCTAGAAATCCTATCATGTATATATGTCACCTATAGCATTTGACAGAGATAGTAACTCAGCATTTATTTTTCTACACCATGTCTTTGAAATTAGTTCCAATTTTATTCCAGAAACTTGAAAAAGCTATGTGTACTCAAAACCTTGCTTATCAAAAGTTTTAAAAAAATAAAAATAAAAGAACATGTTGGTCTAGCAAAAGATAAGAGCTTGATAATTTATTCAGTTTTAAATGTTGGCCAACAAGATTTCTCCCTCACTCCTGAGGGACAATAGAGGATCCAAGCAGGATTTATTCCATGGCAGTTTTCAGGAAAAAATGGAAAGAGAGAACAGACACACCAATGAGAGACACCCAGTAAGCAAAACGTGGAGTTCTAAATACAGAACACTCAAATGCAAGATGAATGGAACAGATCGTTGGAATTTAAAACGATAATCCTATTAAATAACTGTGCTACACTTGAAACTGTTACCTTGCAACCAAACAAAGCCAGCCTTTACTCTGAGCTGAGTTTGTTACCCCGCTCCCTTTGATAAAGATTCCATACTTTTACAGCCTCTGTATACTGTTTTGGTTTAAAAAAAGAATCTCACAAAGGCAAAAGAACCAGTGTGTCTGTTCAACTTCACCTGCTTCAATGGACTACAGGTGTTGTCTCTATATTAGCAGAAATTCATTACTTCAACTGTGAATGCGTTTGATCCCATTCATGCTGGGTGGGTGTAATTATTATCAAACGCGGTCATGCTTAAAATACGCTACTAAAATGCCTATACGGTGGAGCTCTATAGCCATTTCCGCACTAGACTGTTGCAGTGCTATTATTCCACTTTCGACATCCTAGGGAATTCTGGGGTTTGCAGTTTAGGGAGGGGCCTCTGAGGCTGCAGTCTAGTGCGGAAATGGCCCTTGTGTCCATTTGTACTTATTTGCAGCTCGCGATTATGAGATCGTCCTCGAAGTGAAACCTGAAAAGTTGCGCCGAGTCCCCGTCCCAAAGCCACCCGCGCTTAACTTAATCTGTCCCCGATAGTTTACAGTCTCTGCGCAGAAAGTATGGAAACATCCGACAGTAAGCCGAGGGAAACTTGCGGGCGCGCAGGGCAGGGGGTGTTAGGGACGGCTGAAGCTCCTACAGCGAGAAAAGTGCGATGGAAGGAAAAGCCCAGGGAGGCGGCAGGGAAGTAGGAGATGCTTAGGGGATCCGGATTGCTCACCTGTCAGTGGCAATTCTCGTCGCCGTTGCACAAAAGCCCACATGGACAGCTGCATGTAAATCGCTTTGCCAGTGTGTCCCTGATGTCAACATGCTAAGCTGGAGCCTCAATCTTCTGGTGATCGGATTAGGAGTCGCTGCCAAGAGTTCTCTGGACGTGGGAGTCGCGCTGTCCCCCGCCTTGTAGCCTTTCCTGAACCATCTTTGGAATCGGATCGCTCGATCACGGGCTGTGGGGCTTTATTAAGGTGACGGTCTTTTCTCTGAGCGATAAGGAATTGTAAAGCAGAGGGTGACCTATAGAAGGCAAGCCACGATGTCCTTTTTTGGTTTCCTAAGCCGTTCTTCTGCCGCTCGCTTCCTCCTTCAGTGAAGCTGCAGACGACGTTCCCTGCCGGATTGCTTTGACAGGATCTTCCTCCGACCGCCCTCAGTGCAGGACATCTATGTGGCTCACGAGAGACCCGAACGATCTGGTTTCCCGCGGGAAAAGCACGTGATCCGTCTTCCTGAATGCCAAACGGCACTTCTTGGCGGGGAAAGCGAGGAGTTCGGAAATCTTTCCAATGCCCCAGGAGCGGAGAAGTGCTGGAAATCGGATCGCGTGAGACGCTGGTTTGCTTGGGGCACGGACGCGTCGTCCAGGTTGCTCTCATCCTCCAAAAAAGACGTTGCTGTTGCAGTCCCTCGTCAGATTGCTTACCCGGGCGTTTTGCCGCTCTGTCTAGCCTGCCTTTCCCGCCTGTCGCTGCAAAACCGGCGAGGAAATCAATCGCTTCTGTTTTCCCCAAACTTCCCATCGCTGCCCTCGCCCACATGCATGAAGCGGATGCGATGGGAAAGGAGGGAGGATGAAAACAGCGTGTTCCTGGCAGGAATCGCCTTGTTTCCCAAATGCTAGGAAGCCCTGGCGTCGAATTAGCCTGACTACCTGCTCCAATCTCTGGCCAAATACTCATTTTATGCAAGTTGGGGCAGGACAACTTGAAGCGTCAGGGAAGATGAGGGGTGTTTGCCGGAAAAGGTATACTTTGGATTGACGAAGAGAGTAGTTGAGATCTGGTGAGGGCTGATTCTTAAGTGTATCGGGACATATTTCCTCTTGATCCTGTCGCTTTGGGTTGCGGATAGCTCGGAGGGCATTTGGGACTTGCTGAGGCGAAGGAGTCTGAGCTGAGCGTCAGTGCAATGAAAGGTCCTCCCTCCCCCCCTCCTAGATTTCTGCCGGGCTTTGTGTTTTGTACGTGGAGGGCAGTTACTTCAATATATTCTGCCCTCGTTTTCTCCACTAGATCTCAACTAGATTAAGCGTGGGTGTGATCATGTTCCCCCGGGGACCCCCTTCCTCCTCGGCCCCTCCGGCGAGGAGGGCTGGTCCGCCGGTGTTTCCTTGAGGGCGTAAGGACAGCTGAAGCTCCCGCCGAGCGCCCAAGTCTTAGGAGAAGCGCTCGGGGTTTTCCATCGCTTCGTCCCCAGCTGGATTTCCCGTCCCTCGGAGTTTCCCTGTCTTCATGGATGTGGTTTTAGAACTATGGGGGGAGGGGGGAGGTTGGCGTCTTTTGCTTTCAAAGCCTGGGCCAGGCTGAGCTTACGTCGGGGGTCTTCTCCCCTCCGCCTTTCCCCCCTCCCTGAGGCTTCAGCTGGCTTTCCCCGCCTGTCGGTGAGGCCCGGGGCCTCAGCAGAGCCCTTTTGCTCCTTGAGTTAAAAACTTCTTCACACGCTGGGCGGGAAAAGTGGCCCGAGCATTTCTTCTTCCCTTGGGAGGGGAGACGACGATGGTCCTTCTCTCCGGAGACGGGAAGGCCCTCGGGGAAGGCCGGAGTCCCGCTTCAGGGAAGCACCTCCAGCCGCCGCCTTTCGACCAAGGGGGCCCCCCTAGGGGAGCCGAAGGGGCGACGGGGACTGAAGGGAACCCCACCGGCGGCGGCGGCGGCGGCGGCAGAAGCAGCGACTCTGCCGCTGCCGCCGCCGCCCCGGGCTCCGGAGCGGGGCGGACGCCCAAAGAGGGCGAAGGTGAGGAGGACGACGAGGAGTATGAAGACTTCGCGGACTTCTCGGAGCTCCCGGACACGCGGAGCATCGCTTCGGACGACTCCTTCTACCCGCCGCGGGCCGACGAGGACGACGAGGAAGAGTGGTCGCTGGGCGAGTCGGACGCCTCCGCCAGCCCGGAGCCGCTCTCCTTCTTCCGAGCCTGTTGCACCAACAACGTGGTCGTCCTGAGGGCGCTCATCCGCCAGGGGCCGGAGGAGGACGACGTCAGGGAGACGGACCGCAACAAGCGGGTGAGGGGGAAGATAGGCCTCACGCCGGGGCGGCGGGAAAGGGGAGAGAGCGTGGCTGTGGGAAGAAGCCTTCGCGGCTCCCCTCCTTGCGCCCAGAGTCGTCCCGGGCTCGGCCCTTTCCCTACCCCGCCCTGATCTCCATTTCAGGGTTCACCTCGCAGGCATTAAGGCGCCCCTCAACCCCGACTAGTAGCCCTTTCCTACCCACAGGCATCTGCTTGCTTATTGGACTTATTGTAGCCCGCCTGTCTTCCGCACAAGGGACTCAAGGCGGCTGGGAGTAAAAGAAACTAAAGGAAGAACGCCCTAGAAACTCAAAACAAGACTCATGGTTAGGCAAAAGGCCTAGTTTAAGAATGATGAAATGTACAAATAATAATAATAATAATAAAAAAGAACACATTGTGGAGAAAAGCACAGCACCCAATCTCTGCCCTCAGAAGCACTTCAGCTGCCCAAAGAAAAGTCTGCCTTAGAAAAGAAAAAACACATTAATTGTTCACCTGATATAAGTATTTCACCAAAGTACTGGCTGATTCATTCAGACAGATCTGTAAAATATGAGTAAACCATCAACTTTCCTGCTTTTTGGGCCCTGAATACCCTTTAGGTTAGGTGTAATGCTGCACATACAACAGAAGACACAACAGGCAACATTCCCTTCTCTAGAGCTCATAGTCCTTTGCTGCCAGAGCTTCCTGATCCATGCTCAGGACTTTTCTGGATAGCTGTAGGAGCACCAGAAGCTCTGTTATACTGAGCCGTTGATCTATCAAGCCCAGGGAGAGTTATTGGCAGTGGTTTTTCATAGTTTCAAGCAAGACTTGTTCCTGGACATGCTGGGGACTGAGCCTTAGACCTTTTTTTAAAGATTATTTATTTATTAGTTTTGATCTAATTCGTAGTCAGAATTGCATTCATAGTCAGAGAAATATACATTCAAAAAGAAAAAAAGAAAGAGCAGAAAGAATTAAAAAATCTAAAACTAAAACACAGAACTAACACACTAAGGTAAGACACTGAACACTAACTGTGTAGAACACTAAACACTAACTTGCTAAAACACAAAAGAGCTCTGATCCCCATGCCAAACTGTAAGACAGACAGACAGACAGACAGACAGATGTGTGTGTGTGTGTGTGTGTGTATATGTCAAAGCTTGTCTGTGTCAGGCGAAGACCTCATATGATTGGCTGCTTAAGAAGATTCTATGGAATCCTGGGGTTCGCAGTTTAGGGGGGGGGCCTTTAGAATTCTCAACCAGAGAGCTCTTGCGCCTCAGTCAGTTGTGTCTGTCTTGAATAGACTGGTTGCTATGTAGATGAGGCCTAGCAGCAAGGAGGAGGGCAGTGTATTCCCTCAGGAACCCAACCTCTGTATGTTAATAACTCTGAATATAGAGTGGATTGGGGAGTATGGGGAGAAATTACAGATACTGGACCAGACACTTTGGAGAATTAGAGATACAGGATCTCATATCTTTCTAACAAGTATTACGTCTGAGAAAATAAAATCCCAGCAATGCCAGGTATATACGCTAGTGTGTATGTATGTATGTATGTATGTATGTATGTATATGCATGTGTGTGTGTGTGTGTGTGTGTGTGTGTTTACCATTACAGATTTAACTAACTAATCTTACTGGAATTACTAGTAACAATAGCTACAAATTATTCTATTGTTAGATTTCTTGTTTGAGCCATAGACCTTCATGCAAAACATGTACTCCACCACTCCTTCTCAAACATCTCCTTCTGAAAGAGTACAAAACCCTAATTCTATTTTCTTCTAGGATCCTCCTGTTTTCTTTGTTTTCAGATACAAACCCATGTCAATGCAGGAGGGAGCTGGGATCCTGGCCACTGGTCCTGCCTCCTGACTTACATGTGCCCACTGGCTTCAATTTCTGCACGCTGGGCAAAAGGAAAGAAAGAGGCCTCAGCCTGAACATTTTGCTATATTAATTGTCCCTATTTAGTTCATAATTTTTGTACTCTTCATTTCAGTGCATCTTTAAGAAAAGCTGTATGTAGTAGACCAATCCTTATAAAGAGATGAGATGTCATCCTGCTGATTCTCAGCTGGAAAAGAGTGTGGCCTAACAACCCCACCTTCTTTTTCCTCCCTCACTGAACATTGTGTTGAATTTCTTAATGCTAGCTGCTTACTCAGTGCTAGCAGCTCAGTGCTAGTTTGAGGGTGAAGGAGACAGCAAAAACTAGCACTACCCGCCATGGCATGCCTTAGTCATGACCACATCCAGACTTCTTCAGCATGGTAACTGTAATCAGTCCTGCAACTTACAGTTGTGTCCTATTCTTAGTAATAATTCACTGGTTAACCAATCACCACAACAGCAATGGCAACAATAGCAATAATAACACTCATCAGCAGATATTATCAAAATAGCTTATTGTACAAAAGTCAACCAAACATTAAAATACAAAAAAATAAAAAATAAAAAAAATAGAATAATTAAAACAACAAAACCAATGCATATACAGCACAAAATGTTCCTTAGAGCAGAGTCAGAAACCAGTACAGGCAGCTCATATAAAAAAGAAAAAAACAAAAAACTTTCTGCATGTAGAGTGAGACCGCAGGGTTTGTTTAAAATACATTTGTTTATTTAATACAACAGGAATCATCAAATGGTGTCATGATGATGTATTTGCAGCTGAGTATATTAGATATATAAATAGCATTCCAAAGAGTTAGTGTGAAGTAAGGTCCAGACAACTTGGATCAATTTTAAATATATCAGGGAACCCTCTTGAAAAGGAATGATTTCCCTGATGTAGCCAAGATTTATCTGAGTCACATGACTGCTGTTCTGCTTATGCAGCCAGCCATGTGGAGGCATGTGGTTTCCCAATGGCAACCTTGCTTCTAGGATAATAAGTGAAGGCAAATTTAGTTCTCTGTCCTTTCTCACTGATAATTTCTTCATAAAACTGATAGGATAGAATTTTCCCTCGTGGCCTTATTATTACATCAATAAATTTAAGATATTTTTTATTAAAATTTATACTTGAAAATAAAAAAAAAACCCTCCCCACTTCCAAGCTTGTTATCCAGTTGAATCTGCTCATTTCATGCCATTCATACATTGTTACTGAAAAGTCAAAGGAAAAGATAATCTTACATTGTTGCATCTTATATTATTACATTGTTGCTTTGTTATATTACCTTGTTACATTGTTACATTACATTACATACAATCTTGCTTTATTCCTTTTTCTTTCTTATTCTATATCTTTATCCAGTTTAAAACTTCTCTCCATTCCCTTTCAAAGTTCTGGATAGGTTTATTTTTCAAAGAAAATGTCAACTTTTCTATCTCAACCATATCCAGGACTTTAAATTTCCATTCTTCTATATCAACATATTTCTTTTCTTTCCAATGTTGTGCATATATCAGTCTTGCAGCAGTTATCAGATATAACAATGTCTTCTGGTGACACCTTATTTCTCTTTGTTGCCCTAATATATTTAACAGATAAAATTCTGGCTTCATTTCAAAATTTAAATTATAAATTCTTTGAATTTCATTATGGTATTTCCTTCCAAAATTTCCTTGCTATCGTACAAGTCCACCACATATGAAAAAACAACCCCACCTTTTCCTCACATTTCCAACATCTTGTATTTCCATTTTTAGTTATTTTTTGCAGTCTTTCTGGTGTCATATACCATCTATGTAGCATTTTATAAAAATTTACTCTTAAATTTAAATTTGGTGTAAATTTTATATCTGTTTTCCAAGCCCTCACCCATGTGTCCAATTCAATTGAATGACCAATATTTTGTGCCCATCTGACCATATTATCTTTAACAACCTCGGATTCCATTTCTCTTTGCAACAATAGTTTATAAAATTTGGAAGTTCTCTTCTTGTGGTCCCCCCCATCAATAGATCTAATTCATTTTCTTTTCTTTCAAATCTGTGTAATTTTTGGTCCATTTTAAATCTCTCTTTGAGTTGTCTCCATGGGAACCAGTTAAATTTATGTCCTAAAGTTTTTAATTCTTCTTCAGTACGCATTCTTGGCTTATCCCCTTCCCATTTCAGCAACTCTTGATAAGTTAATAGATTTCCTTGTTTTGTTAGGGCAATTTTATATGCTTCTTGGGGTGAAGTCCACATCGGAAGCCTTCTATAAAATGTATGCTTTATTTGTGACCAAACTTTCAGTAATGTTTTCCTAATGCAGTGATTATTAAACTCTTTATTCACTGTTATTTTGTCGTAGCATAAGTATCCGTGCCATCCAAACCTATTATTTATTCCTTCCAATTCTTTGATTGTTGTATTTTCTACTTGTATCCAGTCCTTGATCAGATCTAAACAACATGCTTGATAATAGGTTTTTAATGATGGCACGTTGAATCCTCCTCTCTCTTTTGCATCTTGTAATATTTTAAATGTTATTCTTGGTTTTTTCCCTAGCCAGATAAATTTCCATAGTTCTTTTTCCCATTCTTTAAAGATCTTCTCTCTTCCTATTATTGGTAAATTCTGAAAAAGAAACATAAGTTTTGGTAATAAAGACATTTTGAAGGCATTTATTCTTCCCAGGAGATACATCAATAAATTTAAATGAAAATGGAGTATAGGTAGATTAGATGCCCAGCTTCATACCTAAGTGTGTACTGAAATGGTGAAGATGTGTGTGTGTGTGTGTGTGAGAGAGAGAGAGAGAGAGAGAGGTGGGCAGCTGGTAGTTCTGGGTTAGGTGAGACAGGGAATCTACTCTGGGTAGTCCAGATTTTTAAATGAACTAGTCAGAGTGCTGAAATGATTGCAACACAATGAAACGATAGAAATACATTCAATCAATTCAACTGTTACAAACGTTATATATCATTTACTCTATTCCACGATCAGTAGGAATAATTCATTTTTAAAGAGTGATTGCTATAATGGTCCTTTTTTTTTAAAAAAAATACATAGTTGGAGCTGTTATGTATTTTTTTTTTCCTTTCAGTATGAAAGGTGAATTGTGAAACTATTGTTCAGGTTGGACCGTACATTTTCTGAGCCGTTATCTCCTTGGTAGCCTACTGATAATGAGATAATGGCTGAGAAAAGGTAGTCTGCTGCTAGAAAGCCAACTTGATATAGTGGTTTGAGTGTTGGACTACAACTTTGGAAACAGGGTTAAAATCCCAGCTCAGTCATGGAAACTCACTGGGTGATTTTGGGCAAGTCCCGTTCTCTCAGTTTCAGAGGAAGGCAAAGGCAGAAACCCCTCTGAACAAACCTAGACGAGAAAATCCAGTGATAGCATCACCTTAGGGATGCCATAAGTCATAAATGACTTGAAGGCAGGCAAAAAAGAAGGCTAATGTTATGTCTGTGAAGCAATACACTAGAAAGGGCCAAAGACCCAGCATCTCATAAGATTAAAAAGTATAGTCTGAAATGACTGTGAACAAAGTCAAGATGACCACGGGGTTGGAGAGAGAGAACAAACAACCTAGCACAAATTCAAGGACCTAAGAAGAGCTTTGAGGAAATGAGGGAGCAGATTCTGATATACAGTATTGTAACAGGCTGAACGTTTACAGCCAGCACAGCGTAATGGTTTGAGCATTGGACTACAATCCTGGAGACCAGGTTTCAGTTCCTTGTTCTGCCATGGAAACCCGCTGGATGCAGCACACACTCCCAAAACCAGAAAACTCTGTGATAATTTCACCTTAGGGAATAACTTGAAGGCACACAGCAACAGCAACAAACATGTATAGAGAAGGGAGCAGGTTTTAAGGTCTTAATGAACTAAATGAGGGACTAAAGGGTGATCCATAGACAAGAATGTATACCTTGTGTGTGCAAATGTTGATGGCGTTAAAACAGAGAAATTGCTAATTGAATGGTAGACCAATTATAAATAGAAAGTTAGAAATTAGTGTTATGAATACCTGCTCTTGTCTGCAGACTTAGTGCACTGGAAGCCTGATGAGCTTCTTCGGGATGAAAGAGAAAGAAAAAGGGAGAGAGAAAGAGAGAGAGGGCGGGAGGGAGGGAGAGAGGAGGAAGGGAGATAGGTGTTCTCTTGAGTAGGAAGAGGAGTTTTCTTGGAATCTGTTCCTAACCTTTCACAGGTTATGTGAGACAATTAGTAGGATGTTATAAACTTTAACTTTGGGAATGGCAGGATTTTCTTTCTGAGGGAAAACAGTCCTTTTCTCTCTTTCCCAATTTAAGTTGTGATGTGACACTTAGATCTGAGAGCTCGAAAAGGTATTTTTTTAAAAAAGGTGAAGGTGTAAAACAAAAAATATTTAAAGAGGTTAAATGGAGTAAAAATTGGTTTTTTTCCTCCTTGTTTTGATCTGCTTTAAACAAGAAGGCCAAAAATCACATGAAATATTAGTTGATCATACTTCTGTGGATGTTGTCTTCAGGCAAGATATCAAGCCTTAACATAAAGAGCTGTAGATTGGATTAGAAAACAAGCAAACACAGATGAACTCACCAGAAAGGTGCTTGCAAAAGGTTATATAATTTTGCCTGGGATCTGTTTGGCTTAAATATTTGTAAAGGATGGTCTGTTCCTGTTCATTTTCCAAGGATGGAAAGCTTTCCTTTTGAGATCTTTTCCCCAGATAGTAGAATTTAAGGATAAAAAAGCACACAGGAGTCCAAATTTTGTTAAGGGGCAGTTGTGGGAGTGGGGGAGAAGATAAGCAATGTACTAGTTTAAGGGAAAACAGCCCACTTTATTAAATTCAGTTAACTAGATAAGAGATGAATACAAACATTTCAGTGGTTGAATAAATAATGTGGCTCTTAAGATTATGGATTTATCAAAGCATAATCATTTCCCAAAGAGTGCAAAATAAAATGGAAACTTCAATACCTGAATTAGGCATCTCCTGCAGATGCTGTGTGAGAGAGTTATTAGTAGGCAGAACTTTCTAAAGAAACTTTTTACTGGATAGCTATACAGTCGGAATCATCAAGTGTTGAATAGTCTGTAGATAAGACATCAAGCAGTGCTATTCTGGTATCAAGAAGTTCTATAAAATTAGATAACCTAAGACCTACGTCAGCCTGGGAGCAGAGATGTGCAGTGAAAAATCAAATAGATTTGGACTAGCCACTCCAACTCTCTATCTCCTGAGAAAGTGAAAACTTACCTTACTTTGTGCTTACTTGTATACTCGGATTGTCTGGATACATAATACGGTAGTTTATCTTGAGGTTCCATACAAAAACCTTAGAGCTTCATCCTAGGGCAGGGGTGTCAAACTCAATTTCATCTTGGGCTGCATCAGCATTATGGTTGCCCTTAAAGGGCTGGTTGTATCTGTAAGACTATATAAATGTGTCTACTCTTTTATCATATTAATTGCCTCTGTGCCTTTTCCTGCTTCCTCCCTCCCCTGTACCTCTTTCTGCTCCTTCCTCCCCTGTGGCTCTTTCTACCCCCCTGCCCCTCTCTGTACCTGGTGAGCCCGATTCCCACATTGCAGGCTTCCAGCTGCCAGTATTCTGAAGAGTGACCCAGCAGCCAGCATTCCTGATCTACTTCTACTTCTAACTGCTCCTCTGTCCAACTCTCATGAGCCGCGTGGAGTGTTGCCATGGTAACCCATGGCAATGGTCTGACAGCGAGACTTGGACAGAGGAGCAGTCAGAAGTAGAAGTAAATCATGGGTGCTGGCTGCTAGGCCCCTTTTCAGAATACTGGCAGCCCAGGGCCCGCAATGTGGGGATTGGGCTCACCAGGTGGGGGGAGTATTGCAGCTGCAGGAGAGGTGCAAGAGCCACATCAAATGGCCTGGCAGGCTGGATTTGGCCTGCGGGCCTTGTGTTTGACACATGTGTCCTAGGATAATAGTGGCATCTTGCGTAACAGGTCAATTTTGTTTGTGTGTGTAGGGTGATATTTATTTGCAACAAGAGAGAGAGAAAGAGAGAGGGAGGGACAGACTGTGTATTTCCATGTCTCTGCCAGAGGGTTTGTTTGCTTGTGTGACTTTGTGCAATATTCTCGACACCATCACAACACCATTGTAATATTCTAAAGAGAATTACATGTACTAACATAGTTTTGGGAGCCTGTTTCCATGGGATATTTAGGGGTCAATCCTTTCCATATATTGTCCTCTCTGAATTTGTTGTTGTTATGTGCCTTTAAGTCCTTTCCAACTTGTGATAATCCTAAAGTGACCCTCTCACAGGGTTTTCTTGGCAAGATTTGTTAGAAGGGGCTTGCCATTGCTTTCCTCTAAGGCTGAGAGAGCGTGCCTTACTCAAGGTCACTGTGGGGGGGGATTTACCCAGCTGAACAGGGATTCAAGCCCTGTTCTTGCAGAACCCTACTCCGACATTCAAGCTAGTATACCATAGTATACCACAGTAGCTCCTGACTCTCAGGCTTTGCATTTATACTTGTGTTCTCTTTGACTGATCTTTTATTTTTATTAATTTTCTTCAGTGTTTGCTAAATGTCATAATAAGAAAAAAATTAAGAATCACAACAAGATCACACAGCATATATTTGCCCATCTGGAGACAAATTAATAATTATATCAATTTTTTTATCCAGTACAATGAAAAACAGATTCAGTTTTTCAAGTTTGTTCTGCTGGTTTTGTTTCTTAACTTATAACTATTCATATAATATTTGGTGTATCTTCCCATCAATATTTCTGAATACTTTATGGGGGAGATCTAAAATATGTTCAGGCATATTACCTGCTGCAGATAAACCTTTATGGCATTCCAGGATCTCTATGTAGTATGCAATATCTTCTGTTTAATTATATCAAAAGGCCAACACTTTGAAATTTCTGTATGATTGAAAAGCCAAAAGCTGTCCAGGATGAGAGAATTAATCTTGAGGGAGGTGTAATTTATGTCAGTCAAGTTGTATCAAAACCAGTAGGATTTATATGTGTATTAACACAGCAATAGTTGGCCTTCAAATTTCAAATTGAAGGAGGATTAAAATAAATTCCTTGGTGTGAATAAATGCAATTGTAGGGAATTATTTTAAAACAGTTGGTATATTACACTGAAATTAGTGTTAAAACAATTAACAATTTTCTATATAAAAATATTTTCTGTCAAAAATTTCAGCAATATAAAATGCACGGTTAAGTACTTAATAGCCTGATCCTGTAAATCTACATGAGTAAATTGTTCTTTATGCCACAAGAGCTAAAGCAGCATCCTATATTTAGTGGGTAGCAATATCAGTATACTTGTCAGAAAATTATCATGATCTGTGTTAAGAAATATTTCTTGTTTGAATACTTGGGCCATTGATGCTGCTAGAGAAATAAGATTCATAGTTGTTGGATCTTTTTCTATCCAACATGACAAAGACGGGTAAATCACACAAGGTATCCAGTAACACTGGCGCGATTGGTCAAAATGCCAACCAACAAGTGAATTGTATAGGAATTGTGGATAGTGTTGGTTGTGTTTAGTTTTAGTCATTCCAAAAAACTTGATAGGCATTGTTATTAGACATTTCCCAACATATTGTGCCTACTCAGAAGTAAATCCCATTTAGTTAAAATGAGTTTACTTCCCAGCACAATATTGCAAATATGCTTTGGTCTTACATGTTCATCTTCGAATTAGTCATTATAGTAATTATCTAACTGTTCCTTAGCTACCCAGTCAGTCAGCTTACACTTCTTAAGTTGCAGGGTAATGGATTGTAATCTCAGGAGTGGATGAACCTTCCGTTTCAGGTACAGACACATGATTTGGGGTTGGTGAAAATGAGATGTGCGCGCACGTGCACGCGCGCACACACACACACACACCATTTTCTTTGTTCATTTCTACTTATATTGAGTATTATTAGCATGGGGGCATGGTAGCATTGTAGTATTTCACACCCCATTGGAACCTTGGGCTAGATAGAGAGGTATGTCGATTAGTTTTGCAGTCTTCCTTAAGAGTCTGGGTCTATATTTTGGGATGAGTCTACAGTTACTATAAAGGGGATACTCCTAGTTTCTTATTTATTTCTGAGTGCCTTTGGGAATTACAGATATTGCAGCACTATGCTTTGAAGGAGGGGCAGGCAAACTTTTCATGACTAAAGACTGAATTCCTAGATGAGGAAATATTCAGGGAAGGCAGAAAGCTGTTGGTGGGAAACCTCTCCCCACACATTTACACAAACACACAGAGCCTGTTAGTGGCATCAGAACAACGTGTTTCCTGCTGTCCAACTGATAGGTGGGCAGCACATAAAATGGAAGAGACATTATAGACCCACATGCATTACCTAAACCACAGATGGCTGACCTATGCTTTGTAGCAGGGAGACTGCAAAGGGGTTAGGGGACATTTTTGACCCTTGAAATCTCCAGGCAGCCTCACTGTTGCAGCTAGTGTGAACAGAAGTGATATCATATTACACCAAGTTTCATCTTGGGCCTTTTTTTGAGGGGGGAGATGAGTGGGCGATTTACATCAATTTGGCCATTTGTATTTCAAAACAGCTTCCACTGATGGTAAACACATGGTTGAGAATCTCATGTCTCAGTGTTTGAGTTATAGCAGAATAGGTGGAGACAGTGAAGCCCAGAGGAGAAAAACCTGGAAAATTTTGGATTTTTTCCCCGAGAAGCCCTTTTTTTCTGAAAAAAAAAAAAGAGTTATTTTCTTTTAGAATGATGAATGAAATGTTTAAGACATATTTAGTGGGAGGACAAAGGGGCAATGGTGGAGACAAGATGGCTCTGGCATGATAGGAGGTATATTAATGAGCTTCTGTATCTTTGTGTTCCCTGCCTCTTCCATTCTGTTTTGATTGTTTGGTCTTTTATTTTGTTATTGCAAATAAGCATGGCAAAACCTTCATACTTTGTGGTGGCTTTGAGCTATTTTTGACCATTTTGATGATTTTTAAAAATTTGATCAATCAGTGGGCTTCAGAGGGGCCTTTGAGGACCAAAAAATTGTAACCCCATGGGCTACACTTTCCCCACCCTTGCTTTATAGTTGCACCCCAACAAAACATTGAACTGGAAAGTGATGGCTCTGATGTCTTTCAAAGCAGGGCTTTTGTCTGGGTACCAAATTCCAACTTGGCAGAGGGCTTGGATGCTGCATTCCATTAGTTGATCCACAGCCAAAGTACAATGGGTGTAAATGTAAAATGTAAAACCAAAACCCAATTTTTCCCAACTGGCATGTGGGGCACAATTCAGTTCTATGTATGTCTACCCAGAGCTAAGCCCCTTTGCCACGCCTTCAGAATTTACAGATTATATAGCTCAGTTCCACGTGACAGATTTCTGGACTGCAAGCCAGAGCTCCTGTTCCATGCAATGCCTTCCTGGGCTTTAAGTCGCCTTTTGTCTTGACTCTTTAGTCACAAGTAAATACTGGGGGCGAAAGGGAGGCTGGATGGGGAACTGTCTAAAGGATGTTCCTTTATCTCACTGCATGGGAGTGCTGATTCTGGGTAAGGTTATTATGAACTGTGATTTCACAGAAACTCATGTGATTGCTGCAGGTCTACTCTTATGCAAACAATCAAACCTCTTGGGGTATACATTTTGCTCCAAATCATTTTCACCTTCATTCAATACACATACAGTGGCCCCTCCACTTTTGGGATGGTTCGAGGTGCAGAACCCTCACAAAAATGGAAAAACTACGAATAACTCCTCCATGTGATTCCCCTCCTATTCCCTTTCAGGGCCTCCCTCCCATTCTCTTGCCTTTTGTGCACCAAGGCCAGAGGCAAGGGACTGGGAGGGGGAGCTCTGGAGGGAAGAAGGAAGGCTTGCGTAAGCCTTCCCCCTTAATTCCCTTGCTTTTTACCTTGGCATGCATTCTCAATACTGGAGCCAGAGGCAAGGGAATGGGAAGGGGGCTCCGGAGGGAAGAAGGAAGGCATACCTGTGCCTCCTTCCACTCCCTTGCCTTTTGCCTTGGTGTGAGTTCTCAGACCAGAGCCAGAGGCAAGGGAATGGGGGGAGGAGTTCCAGAGAGGAGAAGGAAGGTTTGTACATTCGTATACACACACACATACATGTCTCTGCCTTTTGTCCAAGCGCTTGCCTTTCTTCTCTGCACCCAGCAAAGTGCAATGGAATGGGAAGAGGAGAATGGGGGAGAAGGCATGTGTGTGCCTTGCAAATAATCAAATTCGCAAAGGTCAAACCTGCAAATTTGGAGGAAGGACTGTACTAAGAAGTTGGGCTATTGGCTCATGGGCTGTTGACTCTTTTGTATAAGAATAGCTAAAGTATGGCTTTCAGGCAGAAAATGGCAGGAAAGAAGATGGGTGGAACAGAAGATGGCAACACAGCATCACTGAGAATTATAGGCTTGGCCACAAAGCAAAACAGTAGTACGTTAATTAGCAACAGTTAAGGAAAATAAAGGAGCAGCCATTATGTGGGACTGGAAGATTATGAATAGCAGCATAGAGAGGAAAGGAGAGAAGAAGAAGCCACTGGGTAATGGCTACTAAGGAAGGTGACGTGGCAGCAATAGTTGGGAACTGGAAGCTACTTGCTGTAGCAAGAGTTACGACTCTTTGCTTTAAGGAAAATTTTTGCCTGGTAGGAGAATCTTTGTTTTTCATGTTATCCTTTGTCTATTGTCCTGTTATCCTTCGTCTATTGTCCTGGAAAATCTTTGTTTTTCCTGTTATCCTTTGTCTGTTGTCCTGGAAAAATTCTTTGACTGTTAGTCTGAAATCCATCAAATGCAAGATATATGCCCATCAGGATCACCTTCTAAAATAATTCATTACTCAGGTAATATATTTTGCATCATAACCAGTGAGATCAGAGTTTTTGTATGTCCATAACTATTGGGACTGTTTTTCTTCTTGCAGCACGTCTGGTGGTTAAAGAAACATCTTTTTGTGTAGACATGACAAACATCTTTTTGAGTAGATGCACATTATTTGATCTTGAATATCTGGGAAAAAATCTATGACAAATTATGATCCAAGGGGATAAAATTAATGAGGCTGAAAAAGCAATGAATGTTTACTATTCTGTCTGTCCATGTATGCACTGAACAAAACACACACATACACGGAGAAAAATATTTCTTTAAAGAGTGAAAAGTAAAAAATAAAACAATATTTAATTGGTTTTTCAGACCACTTCCCACAATACATAATACTCAGATATGGCATTGATAATACCATGAACACTAACTACAAACAACAATTTAACAAGAGAGAAGAATAAGATGACATATTGTTGTTGCAGAAGACACTACTTAAAATATCCGAGAAATCAATCAATGGCCTGCAAAATATTTTTAGGAGCACTGACAGATATTTACACACAAATAGAGTTCTCAGTTTGCCTTAACACAAGGAACAGGCTTGCTAATAAACAGAAAGTGCTAACCTTTATTGCATTTTTTTCTTTTTCAATATCTTCCAACATATATACTTTGAAATGGAGGATGTCCTGAAATTTAAGGATGTCTAAGAGTCCTTAAAATAGTGTTTTGTCATTTATTTCACTAGACTAGGAATGGCAAGATAAATGCAACAGCTGCTAAAATTTAAGATGTTCCATAGGTAACATTGTATTGTGCTTTTAAAATGTTGTATGCTTCCCTAGATACTGTGGCCCTTTTTGCATGCCATTTTCCATGCAAAATGGCCATGGGAGCGCCACGGGATCACGAGGACAGTTCCGCATGACATTCTCGCGATCGCGGCAATTGCAGATTATATCATTTTCGGCTCTTTGCCGAAAATGACCCACGATTGCGAATTCCTCCCGCGTCCCTCCTGCACTTACCTGGTGTGCGGAACCTCAGGAAGCGTGATGGCTGTGCTTCTTCCCCCAGCGCAACCTGGGAAAGTACTCACCTGCACTGCGGAAGGAAGGGGCAGAGCTATCGTGCTTCCTTCCTTCCAGCACGGAGCTGGTGTGGAGGGAAGCGCGGGGGACGCAATTCCCTCCTGCAAAAGGCTTTTCACCTGATCCTTGTGTGATGGCAGTGAGAAAAGGTAAGGTGCGAAAAGGGCCTGTGTTGGATGGAAGGTGGGATGTTAATTAATTAGTAAACATTTAGTGCACATTAGGTAACTGACTTTTTCTTGTGTGTATATTTGCCTCCAAACTGCCTGTTGACTTATGATGACCCCATGAATTTTATAGGTTTTTTCTTAGGCAAGGAATGCTCAAAGATATTTGTTGGTCTTCACAATATTGTTCTTTTAGATATGCTCTCCAGCAAACTCTGGGCCTTATGAGCTGGCCGTATGAGTGGACTGGAAGAAACAGTGCCACTGTTGCATCAGAATCCTATCTGGTTGGTTGGGTGTGTATATTCTCTACAGGGCCAATGACAGTCCCCAGCTGAGATGGACCAGTAACTAGGAACAATTCGTAGTTAAGCTGCATTCCCTACTGCCACTTGTAATTTTTTTCTTCCAATGCGTTTTCTCAGCAAGGTGAGGGTTTTTAAGAAGTTTGCTGCATGCTACTGTTCTCAGATGTATGTTAGTAACGTACTGTATTGTATTTAGCTCTTTATCATTTCCTGTTTACAACTGTATATGAGATACAAATTAAATATTTAGATATGTGATTCAACATTGACTTAGCTGGATTACACCACTTCAGAAAAGGTGTTTCAGGTGTGAATGCTCCCCTATGTAAAGCAAATATACCAGAGTGAAATGTAAGCTGGAACCATCTTACTTTGGTAGCTTTCCACTGATATTGTACTACTAACATATAAAGTGATCACAGGAAAGAATTCAGGGCTATTCATGGCTTTAAGGTAAACAGCAGAAAACTATACAAATTTTCACTGTGAGTTTCATTGTAAGCAAAAGTAGTTGATCAAATACTTCTTAATTCCACATTCTCCAGTGCTCTCAGCTTTGGCAATACCAGTTAGTAAGGACATGTACAGAGTAGTCTGCTTCCACTGATCACCAGTGGCCCACAGAGGCAAATTAATTAAGATATTTTTACAGACAGAGAATTGGCATCCTTTTTGAGTTCTGTTTACTAAATGGAGGTCAAATCAATATGCTAAAGAAAGGTTTGTACAGTTTTTATAGCAGCAGAAAATTTTCCTGTTCTAAATTTTCCAGAAAACCCGTGTCACTCCTACTACATAACCATGAAAACCCTTAGTAATGTACAATATCTAGTTAACAAATCCTAGAAAAGCTACTATGAAACAAGCACTCTGTAGTATCTGAAGATGAGTTAAATTGAATCCCATTCTTCTCAGGGGTGACCAGTGGTTCAAGGAGTGGTGGAATAAGGCTTCCCCCTTCCTGGTTGGACCACAGACTGCTGATAGTTCAGTCTACATGAATAAAAATGACCGATGGAGGTTTCAGTTCCAAAATATACTTCTTTGTTTGAAATTAGATCATTCTAGGGTAATTCTTAAAATCAGTGGAAACATTACAGACTAGCAGTAGTGTTCGTGTCAGTGTGGTATAGCTGTTTGAATGTTTGACTAGAACTCAAGGAGACCAGGGCTCAGATCTTTGCTCAGCCTTGGAAATCCACTGCGTGACCATGGGCAAATCTCTCAGCCTAAGAGGAAGTTAATAGCAAATGTCCTATGAGTAAATCTAGCCAAAAAAATCCCTGGGATTAGGTCACCATTACTCAGAGTTGAGTTGAAGGCGCGTAACAGCAAAACAATGCAGTTCTGTATTAGTGTACTCAGAATTAAGCCCCATTGTTAACATTTAGTAGAAAATGCTTATATGCATTATAACCTGATTGTTAAGACTAAAATGACCTTATGTGTATAAATCAGTATCTGCTGATACCCTGTGAGTTCATTTGCATGCAAACGCAAAGTTAGCAGTGTAGATTATAATACTGACACCAAAGTTCATATTGTAGTGACACCTTTCATAGACCAGCCAAAAAGCCACTAAAATCTCTCAGTGCACTCAAGTTTGACACCCAAGTTGCTTCAACAGGCAGATATTTTAAAACATATGAGGGAGAGAGAATGATGATGTTAGAGTCATGTAGTGTGCAAATTGCCTGTAAATGTAAGGGAAGAAGAGTCCTGCAACTTCATAGCTTAAGCTAATCAGGACCCTCCCCCATAGCCCTGGGTTTCCAGTTTACAAGAGGTGCAATACAAAGAAAAAACCCCCCAATAATGTTTGGTTATTCATTTGAGAATATCCTCCTCAGCATCAAGTCTGCCTCCATCTGATGAATAATTCACAGGTCAACATTTGAAGAGAGAACAGTTAGTTCTCCAGGTATCCAGGAAGGTAGCCTCTATAATGTCTAGCCTGAAAATGCTAGAGGTGCTTGATCAGGCAAAGGAAGCCAATATGTGCACACTTAACCTTTTTTTGAAGGAAAATCTCTCAGAAAAGATCTATTTCAAGATGGCATAAGATCCTCTAGTCAAGAATCCCACTACTGAGCCCCCAAGCTAGGTATTCTTTAAGTGATACAAATGCTGCCATGTCTATGTTAACACCCCCCCCCCCGAAAACCCCACAATAATCTTGGTGGACTAGCTTTTGAAACAATTTTTGAAGCCATTTCTTCACCAGGCAAAGATGTTCAAAAATATATTGGTGGGAGAAGGGAGAATTATGAGTCATATAGTCTGCATGTTGTCTGGAATGTGTAATTAATTTTGCTGATGGGTATGAGATATAGTAGTTATTCAAACAAGCCATCATATGAGAAAGAGTCTGACATGCATGCATAGTAACATTGATGATATTCATAAAAGGATGAAATTATTTTCGGGGGAGAAATTAAATATTATAAACAGATTTAGGATCATTTAGGAGCTTACAAAGAAAACTAGTGGGTACACAAGAATATGGGAGCTTGGGTAAAGTGTGCTTATTTTGACGACTAATGTCAAAGCAGTACAAGAAAAGAATTTTCACAGTGGAATGAAATAATGGCATATACAGCCTAATATATATGTAATTACTATAGAATTAATGTAAAGGAAAAATTTCAATAGCAAAGCAACACAGCCGCTCCAATTCCTGTATGACAATGTCATTAAATGTTTGGTTTTTTTAGAGACCTCAAGTTTAGTATCTAATTCTTACTCGTCCAGTTCTGCTGTTCATTGGCTTAATTCAGTTAATGCACCAGGAAAATAAGTAAGGATCACATGGAGATTTATGAAGCTTGGAACAATAATCTGAACTAAAACACTGTTCAGATTACTTACCCTCAAGTATTCTGGTATCCTTTCATCCTGGTTATTGGCCATATACAGGTGTAACTAAAAGCTTGATTTTGGCCTGTGTTCCATCTCTGCTACAATCTTGTACTCAATCCACCATAATCTAAATCTACTGTGATCTTTGCTAAAAATAGAATGTGCAAAGACTTTTTTTCTTGGCTTAGTAAGCTTACATTTCACAGTGAATATAACAGTAGCTGCTTGTAAGACAAGAAAGATGATGGGAAATGACATCTGGTGAGAACATAGATGCAATGATTACCTTTGATATTAGCATCCATTTAACTTATTTTTTATACACACACACACGAGGATATACAGAAATGGAGCAATACTTTTGGTTGAAACACTTGATTTACAGAATTAATCATAATGTTCCTTAAGGAAATTTGACAGTACACAAAATAAAAATTACATGCAAGGACAAGTTCACTTTTGTCTCTCATAGGTATATATTACAATGCTTAGCTTAACTTTCTGCCAAAGTGAAGTGGACAGCTTTTGCCCAGGTGCAGCTAGATGGTTAACCAAGCTCAGCAGATTCAAGGCCATAAGTAGTAGAAGCTGTCAGACAAAGTTCAGCTACAGCATTCTGAGACAGCTGCAGATTTTTTTTTCCAGTTGCTTGGTGTGCATTATTTGCTTGAGAGGGATTCTAAACATAGAAAACATTTTACAGTATTACTATTTTTTTAGCCACTGAAGGGATAATCTATCCAAAATTAAGCATTTTTAAAATTTTGCAGAGAAAGTTAATCAGATGGGTGTTAACTTTGGTTGGGTTTTGTCTATAAGTTTGAAAAAAGTAATTTGGATATGAAAAGTAAATACTAAAATTAATATAACTAGAATTGTGCGATATACCTAAGGACATAATGAGAGCCATGTCGAATCACACCAAAGCCCCATCTAATTCACTGTTCACACAATGGCAAACCAGTTGCTGATGGGAATCTCATCAATAGGACATCAGTATAACAACAGCTTCCCCCTTGCATTCTCCAGCAACTGAAATAGAGAGGTGTACTGTCTCTGAAACAGGAGGTGATATATACTTGTTCTGATTGGAGCTAGTGATGGCCATAACCTCCTTGTAAACATTTGTGATAGGGATGCTCTTAAAGCTATATTGTATTTCTAAAATATTATTTTAAATGTTACCTTGCTGTGAACAGAGCAAGCTATATATAATTTTCAAAGTGGAGACATATTTGAATATACCTTCAAGTTTTTTACTCCCTGGGGAAGAAGAAGAAGTCTCTTTTTAAAACATGAAATTGTCAGTGAGTTTTCAAGCATTAAGCTTGTTAAAATAGTTTGTCATGTAAGAATTTTGTAATCAAGGAACTTTCAAACTTTCAGAACTTTCATACTGAACTGTGTGTAGTATTTTAAATCAATGGTCCTTCTGTAGAATAAAATAGACTATTTATCTATAAGTACTGTGAGAAGGGACTAGTGCCCTGTTAGTAAATGTAGATACTACTGGTAAAAAAAAAGAAAAGAAAAGATCTGTGTGTGAAACATACAGTCTGGAAAAGCATGAACGAAAAGCCTTCATCGTCAGTGAGAGCAATCTGTACCTTGAAGTAGAGTTACCCACATGGTTTCTCATTCTTAAACTCAATTAGATGCAGGAAAAGTTGCCCCTACACCTCAAAACAAAGACCTATAATCCCAACATTTTATTTGTTTTTGTTTTTACAATAGTTCTGTTTTAAGAGAATGCTAAAACATCTAAACGTCCTATTATTACAGACTGGAGAAAGACTTCAGCCGTAGACTTTTCTTTCCACTTCATTTGAGCTTCTTTTTTATATTTGAACAAACACCCAATTTTCTAAGTCTGTAAATCAAGGGCGCATATTAAAAGTGTTCCCATATGAAACACAACTTTAGGAAGTGAATACTTAAAAAATCATTCTCAGAGATCCAAAATCCATGTAGAAAAAGCCAGGAAGATCAGCTTTAAAAACAGCAAAAAGAAAATCACATTTTTAAATGATTAGACGTGAACTGCAAACCTAGTTAGTAAGCTGGTTATTGAGAGCCAATGTGCTATAGTGGTTTGAGCATTGGACTATAACCCTAGAGACCAGGGTTCAGTTCTCTGCTCGGCAATGGAAACTCACTGGGCGACTTTGAGCACATCACAGATTCCTAGCCCCAGAAAACCCTGTGATATGGTTGCCTTAGGGTCACCATAAATCAGAAACGGCTTGAAGGCACACAACAACAACAACAACAACAAACTGATTATCTATATTGAGTCAAATTTTGAGTAAAAATATTCTGAAGTGGTATTTATGGCGCTTTCTGCATGGGGTAGCTGCAACAGCTTGAGGAGGCGTGCATTCGCACGACGTTGCTATTAAGTTGATGTTAAGTTGCTGGTGCGCCTTTGCATGTTGCGAAAGTGTCATATTTGAGCAATGGAAAAAATGTGTTTTCACTCCCTAAGACTGCTTCTACTACATTTCTGCAACTACATACGGAACCGTTGAAGTGCATTCTCGCAGGGTGGGCCCGGCTCGGTACACATGGCATCATGTCTGCGAAGGGACTCCTTCCCAAGATTTTTTTAAAAAAAGGGGTCCAATGAAATGGGCTGGGGCAGCCCATAGGCGGAGCAGGGGAGTGGTGACGAACGCTGTGGCATGGAACGAGAAAGCAGTCTTCGCTGCCTCAAGCGGAGGACAGTGCGGAATGCCATGTCGCAGAAACGTCACAGAAACGCAGCCATAAACTCTGCTCCTACGACGCCATGAGGCGTTTCTGCCATCTTGAGTGGAAAGGGCCTATGTTTTGCATGCTATATACATACCAAAACTTTATTACATTTTAGATTAAAATTATTTTGTTATCTGTAACATAAAACAACTTCACATTGCTCCTTTGGTATGATCTTGTGATTAAGCAGAAGAATATGTAGATTTAGTGTGTCTCATGTGGAACGCTTCGAATGAAAATCATAAATTTATTGTTTTCATTCACAAGCTTTCTATAATCCTAAAATTGGCCATTCTTACATTATGCAAATATTTTTAATTATGCTTACATTAATTTTTGGCAGATTATTGTTTTATGAACAGTCTTAATCCCCCACTGTCCTACAAAATGAGGACACCAGTTCTTTTGGATATGTATTGTTTTATTTCTGCATGAACAGCAATCTGCTGGGAATGATTAACATTTCACATCTTAAAAAGATTAAGTTTTCGGTAATGAAGAACCATCGTGCTTAGCTAAACTACCATAAATTACTAAATTTGCTAACTCAGAAGTGGTACGTAATGGGCACTGTGGATTAAATGTCCCATATCAATTAAAACTGTATTGTCACATGTTTAAGCGTTTGAAAGATTTATACAAATCAGCATATTTATCTGTAGTGTTCAGTATAAATGGAAATAATCAGATAGACAGTTTCAGGGGTGAAAATGGAATGTCATAGAGCTGGCATAATTATCATACTTTTGTGACCTGTTTCTGACTCCTGCTGTTTTAGTCTGCATTGCCAACTTGCTGGGCAGGGATTCTCTGCGGCCTTCTACATAGGGCTCCACACATGAGGGAATGATATTCAAGAATATCGTTCTTTATTCTGGAAACAAAAGGATCACAATAACATGTTACTGGTGCATTTTTCATGCAGCCTTGGGTCATGTGCTGAGAAAAATTTGGGATATGACATAAACAAATAATACTTTTAGATGGATTTGTAACTGCTTGAAAGACTGAACTCAAAGTGTGCTCATCAATGGTTCTTCTTTATCCCAGAGAGAAGTGACAAGTGGAGGGTCACAGGTTCAGTCCTGAGGCCATAGTTGCTCAGCATATTTATTATTATTATTATTATTATTATTATTATTATTATTATTATTATTAATGACTTGGATGATGGAATAGAGTTCATAATTATTAAATTTGCAGATAACACCAAATTAGGGGAAGGATAGCTAATATCTTAGAGTACAGGATCAACATTCAAAATGACCATAGTAGATTGGAGAGCTGGGTAAAAACTAACAGAATGAATTTGAGCAAGGATAAATATAAAGTTTTACATTTAGGCAGGAAAAATGAAATGTGCAAATATTGGATGGGTGATATATCTCTTGACAAGAGTACATGGAAAAAGGATCTAGCGTTCTTAGTAGACCACAAGCTTGACATGAATCAACAACGTAATGTGACTATCAAAAAGGACAGTGCAGTTCTGGGTTGCATCAAGAGGAATATACTGTTCATATTGAGAGTTGTAACAGTTCCATTCTACTCAGCTTTGGTCAGACCTCACCTGGAATATTGTGCCCAGTTCTGAGCACCACAATTCAAAAAGCGTGTTGATAACTGGAACATGTTCAGAGGAGGGTAACCAAGATAGTAAGGAGTCTGGAAACCAAGTCCTATGAGAAACAGCTTGGGGGACTGGGAATGTTTAGTTTGGAGAAGACTGAAAGGTCATTATGATAGTCATTTTTAAATACTTGAAGGGATGCCATGTTGAAGATGGAGTAGCTTCATTTTCAGCTACTTTGAAGACTAGAACACAAACCTAGGGATTCAAGTTGCAAGAAACGAGATACATCTAAACATTAAAAGGAATGGATTGAATCCAGCCTTTGTCTTACATAGAGCCTATCTGGTGAATCAAAGAAGCAAGTTAGTCATGAGTAAATTTAGTCCCATGAATTTCAGTATGGCTACTTTAAATAGGACTAAATGGATTCAATCCACTATGCTGTGAGTGGTTTTGTGTAGGGAGATACTTACCAATGACCTATACATAAATATAGAGGAAATGTCCAGCTTTTACAAGATTTTCTTAAGGATTACAGCAAACTACAGTATATGAGGCACTCTGAATCCTCAGAGAGGAGAATGGTATGGGAAACAGAGAATCCAAGGTACTGCAGGTGGTATGTCCTAAGTTCAAATATGCTCACATCAATAAAGGCAGAAGGTGGAAGAAGTGGCATTTTTTGCATCGCCATTGGCCTTTTGAGCTGTTGATCTTTCTTGAAAAAAAAAATCCCTGCCATGGTCTCAGAGAAGTATGCCAACTCCAGGGCTAGAATTTAATTCCCCCCTCATATATTGGGGCCATGTACAAGGAACAAGGGATTTTGGAACTTGCAGATACAGAGCTTCCCTTGATCGCCTGTTGACATGTGCAAACTCACTATGCCCCCCTTCCCTTTTGCCCTTTTCGCTGCTGGAGCAACGAGAAAAGAACATGCACACTGACAGAAGTTTCTTCCCCAGTCCAGGGACAGCTTCAGTTGTCAGGAACTTTCTCCACCCAGAGACAGGCAGGTTCCTCGTATATTATGACCCCTGACACATCCTTCCAAGAATCACAGACTTTTAGTAGTATTGTCATTGTCATTGTCAGTAGTATTGTTAATATTGTCATTGTAATAATATTCAAACACAAGAAATGAACAAAACATTTGCTGGTCCTGAGAAAATACTGCTTCCAGCTTTGTTGCAATTATAGTCTCAGCTCCATAACTGTATAGTAGTACACTCTAGACTTTATGCATATCTAAACTCAGAAGCACTGCAGTTATGTCATTCCTTCCTTTTTTTTTTTTTAGAACTATTAGTTTTATTAATATGTACATGCAATTGACGATATCATTAAGCATAATTATTCAGAAAAAGAATATATATTTTTTAAAATTTAGATAAACTTTTTCAAACTGGATGCTTACAGATCTGCCTTTTGTTATTGCTTTCTAATGTTCTTGGTCAAGTTGTTTTTCATATATTTTATTGTTCTATTGAATGGTTTCATTACTTTATTAATTTCATTTCATACAATTATATTCTTGTTGGCTGCTTTCCATGATGTAGGAAAGATAGATTTTAAATGTAAAAAAAAAAGTAGTAGTAGTGGTAATTTATTTAACAATATGTTTTTTGAAAACCTCTGATTTGGCATTTTCAGTTGGGTGTATTGCTAGCTGAAATTTATATTAATTCTTCATGTAAAAGAATAAAATTTGAAATAAGATGTGGGGTTCAAAGTGCTTGAACTTGCTTCCCTTTAACTACCGCCTTATTTTTTATTTATAGACTGGCCTTATTGTTGCCTGTTACCAAGGGTTTGTGGATATTGTAATAGCCTTAGCACAGTGCCCTCATATTGATGTAAACTGGCAGGACAATGAAGGGAACACGGCTCTAATTACAGCTGCCCAGGCAGGTAAGCCAGTTTCTCCTCATTTCATATTTATGTCCAACAGTACATGTTTGTAACTGCCAATTTATTGTGGTCCTTGTGGTGAGCCAGAGAGTTTCAGGAGCTTTCTCCAACATTTCCTCAGTTCAGCAGGCGTTGCTGTTCTTCCCCTTTCCATTTGTTTCAGAGAACCTTGCCCTTTTAATATAGTCAAGTGATATGACTAGTGAAAATATAACGAATTTAATGAACAGTATGCACTGTCTCCTGGATTAAGCCTACTGGAAATTACCAATATTTTTCATTAAACTGGGAGAGGGAAATGTACCCCCTATAATGCTTTAAAAACTATAATTTTTTTTAAAAGGTGGCCATTTTGAGTTTGACCCAGTAATGATATAACTTGTATCTACAAGAAAATGCTGTCTGTATTCTTCAGTGTAACAGGAATGTCCTTTTGAAGTTTCTAGCCAACTATTCCCTGCAATCAGGGCATCTGGCTCTTATGCCTTCTTGCCTTCAGGTTTTTTATTTTGTTTTCCCAGCTAGTATTTAACATGCACTAACCATTGAGTACGCTTGGTTCTTACTGGGTTTCTTTGTTTTTCAGTGGGTGCCCCTTCAAAATTTAAAAATGTACCAATGCAAAGGTCAAGGATCCTCTAAGCATTTTAATATCACCTTCTCTTTTTTTAAAGTGACCCTGTTTTGATTCAATAATTGGCAGTCAGCACTGGACTGTGCTGTGAGAGGGAATGATATACTGTGTACCTTCAGTGCAGTAAAAAAGCAAACAATTGAATACTTTTTGGGGAAGGATTCAAAGAAATGTTAAACTGATCAAATTAGGCCAAGGAAGCTGTAGATTTATTTCTTTCAAACACACTCCCTATGCTGTATAGCTAACTGCTTTTTAAATTGAGTAGTGTCAAAGTAAAGTCAAAGGCTTTCATGGCCGGAGTCCATAGGTTGTTGTGGGTTTTCCAAGCTTTGAGGCTGTGTTCTATTAGTATTTTCTCCTGACGTTTCACCTGCATTTGTGGCTGGCATCTTCAGAGGATCTGGTGGCATGGAAGTGTGACAGAGTATATACACTTGTGTAGTCCCTGGGTGGGAGGGAACAATTTACATGTGTTACAGTTGGCCTGTGTGATGGCCTATTGTTAAATGGGATATCCCCCAGGGTGTATTGTTAGTCAAAGGATATGCATAACAGTGCGTTGAGTACATTAGCAACCCATTGAATTGTTCCCTGTAGAGGGACCTCCAGAGTCTGGGTGGTGTTCACTGGGATATTTTTGAGTATTGATTTTAGTGTTCTTCAGTATTGGTAGCCAAATCTTGTTTACTTTCCAAATTTCTTCTTTCCTGTTGAAATTGTCCATGTGTTTATGGATTTCAGTGGCCTTTCTGTGTAGTCTGACATAGTAGTTGTCAGAATGGTCCAGAATTTCTGTGCTTTCAAAAAGCATTCTGTGTCCAGGTTGGTTTATAACATATTCTGCTACCACTGATTTTTCTGGCTGGATCAGTCTGCAGTGTCTTTCGTGTTCTTTGATTCATGTTTGGATGCTGCGTTTTGTAGTCCCTATGTAGACCTTCCCACAGCTGCAAGGTATGCAGTAAACTCCAGCAGAAGTTAAGAGGATCCCTCTTGTCTTTTGCTGAATGTAGCATTTGTTGAATTTTCTTGGTTGGTCTGTAGATTGTTTGGAGGTTATGTTTCTTCATCAGTTTCCCTATACAGCCAGTGACCCCTTTGATGTATGGTAAAAACACATTCCCTTTGGTTGGCTGCTTAACTTCACTGCTGTGGTTTTTTCCGGGTCTTGAGGCTCTTCTGATGTCTGAACCGGAGTAACCATTGGCCTGTAGAGCCCAGTTTAGATGGTTCAGTTTGTCTTTCAGGAAGTGGGGTTCAACTGTACAGGCCAACTGTAACACATGCAAATTGTTCCTTCCCACCCAGGGACTACACAAGTATATATACTCAGTCTCACTTCCATGCCACCAGATCCTTGAAGATGCCAGCCATAGATGCAGGTGAAACATCAGGAGAAAATACTACAGACTATCAAATGGTTTAGTGCTATATGAACGTGTAGCTGGAAGGAGAATGTCTACTGAGTACAGTTTTACTTATAAACAGTATAGGTTGGTTTGGTGTTCTATTTGAACCAGAAATCCTTGTTTAAAACAAAAAATGATTAGTTAAACAAGCTAGGCTTTGATTTGGTTTGTTGAGAAACTGGTTAAGATTTGTTTCAAGCCAGATTTTTAAACTGGTTTGAATGCGATGCTAAATCAGCATTGTGATTATTTGAAATTAAGATTAATTTTAGCCCAGTTGCTTCTCCTGGCTGTGCAGAGAAGGAAATGGGAGTCAGAATGCATGAGTCTGAAGCTTTGTTCGGGCTGGCTGAGGTTAGTTTACAAAGTAAGTAGAACATGCAAGCCAGGCTAAGGGGTGTATATTCTAATATAATTTTGATTATGTTATTAAAATTGGCATTTGAGAGTTATTTAAAATCATAATGAACACATTGTTTTAATAAGTCCTATTAAATATATAATGAAATTAATTGAGATGAAATACTGTGTAAGTACTGACAAAATGTAGGCAGTGTTATGTGCAGTGAAAAATTTTTAATCTTCTGTGACCTTGTCTGGCAGAGTTTTATGGTATCCTTTTGAATATGCTTTGAGTTTATAATTCCTTATTATGAAAAACATTTATCTATATTCGCAGTTGCTTTCATAGTAAATCCATCCCTGGAATACTGTTTTAACTAGAATTCACTGGCCTCAGATATTGTGTAACCTGCATTGGTTTAATCCACCCAAGAATTATAATCTGGCTAGTAAAAGGATTAGATTTAAGGATGCTCTTTCTTGACCTTTATACTTAATTGTAATGAGCTCAGCATTAATCTAGAGGGTTGACATTGTCTTGATACTGTTAGTGTTTGATACTAGCCCCTAAAGAAATTAGGCTAAATTTGGTCCACAGGATGCATAAAAAGTTCTTCGGTAGTAATGTGAAGCTATTTTTTTCCATTAACAATATTGACAAATTTTATTTCATCAAGGATCTTGTTACATTACTTTTGAGTTAATTTTGATAGGAAGAGTGAACTAAGGCTTCATAACTGGAATTTCTTACTATATATTATTAAGAATGTACTACAAGCCACCTTTCAAGGTTTTCTCAATACAGTTGTTGATGATGATGTTCAACTGACTTACAAATAGAGGCTGACTGATTTCCAGTTCATTGACAAAGCCTGGACTAGTAATGTTTAAAAACACAAGTAGATGAAAAACTTGAATAGCTCTTGAAGTGGGAGTCCAGGTCACAACTGGATGAAGTACTGATGAAAGGAACACTGCAGCAGGGTCTAGTTCCATGTTTATTCCCTGTTTTTATCTGTTCACTGGGTACAAACACCTAACAGGATCCATCCCCTTTTCCCCATTGATGCTTTGGTTAATTTTCTCTTGCCCTTTTTCAAATCAGCTATATTTGTTGGTAGCATTCAAACGTCTGCCATTGCTCCCACCAGTAGGAAAAACTCATGTGCCTTCAAGTCATTTCTGATATGGTGACAGTAAGGCAAACCTATCATGGTGTTTTCTTGGCAGAATTTGTTCAGCGGGTACTTGCCTTTGCCTTCCTCTGAGGCGTGACTTGCCCAAGGTCACCCAGTGGGTTTCAGTGGCAGAGCAGGGGATTCGAACTGGTCTCTCAGTGACCTAGTCCAGGGCTCAAACCAGAATGTGATGCTGGCTCTCAGGAAAGCACTAAGCAGCTGTCATTTTAATTTTTTTTTTCATGGAATATTAGCATTCTGAATTAATTGTGCATTCTATTGGCAATCTTTGTTCCTGGTCCTGACAGTTTGTGTTAGAAGAGCTCATAAAACCAAAGGTTCTGATTAGCATCTTGTCTTTTTCCTGCCACTTCATCTGTGAGCAGATATGAAGATTACATTTTATATTAGAGCTTTTAAATGTAGTTAATTGATTGCCTATTAACTTGAAGTAGAAGCTACACCTGAGCATGCAGAGCTGGATAATGCCATCATTTGAATTCAGACTGAAACAAATCTTTTGAACTATGTAGGTCAATTTATACAAACATATTACCCTGTCCAAAAGGGGTAAACGTTGTGACTATAAGCCCATGAAATGAAGGATAACTAGATTGTGACATTTCTGTGCAAAACTCAGATCTAAAATCTTTACAAGTTAAGTAGAACTACTCAAAATAGCTGTGGTTACTAATAATGTACTCTTCCTAATTTTGATATCTCAGTTTAACACTCACAGTGGAAAAGGACTACCATGTTTGTCTTTGGTTTTTATGATTTTTGGTCTAGTTCATGTCTTGTTGTCTGTGTGGAATATTTGGGTGGGGAAGAGAGTTGGAGGATCAGACATAAGTAGAGCGTAAGTTAGAGCAGATAATGTTGAGATTGTTAGAATGTGTGTGATAGCAATGTTGCTTGGCTAGATAACTAGCAGAGGTGAAGGATGGATGCAGTGCTCAGATGAACAAAATCAGTCATTGTTCTTCTAAATTTCCTCTCAAATGCCTGAGAATATGGAAATGAATGGAGAGATTAATGTGTTAATGGGATGAATAGCTTGGTGGGACAGTGGAGCAAGCATATCAAGATGGAAGGATATAAAGAATCTGAAAGTAGAAATTACTGAGTGTAGGCAGCATGGACATGTGTGACCCTCCAGACATTATTAGAATTCAACTCCCATCAGCCCTAGCCAACATAGGCAATGATGAGTGAGGATGGGAATTGTAGTTTAACAACATCTGGAGAGCCACAGGTTACTCGCTCCTTGTCTAAAGAACAGGGAGAAGTGATAAAGGAGATAAGATGTTACTAAATGTTCAGAAAAATGTTTATTCTAGAAGACATATTTGCATTTTCCTTTTCTAGTTTTTACAAGTTTGGGAGCCACTTGAAACTGTAGTGGTACACAGATCAGTGGGCGGGGGTAGAGAATGTGCATTAAAAATAAATATGGAGAAAATACATTGCAGGTATTCACAGCTTAACTTGATCATACACCCTTTGAAGCCTGCATAAGAATGCCATATTTGATACTATTTTGGCATCTATCCCAGGGTTGCCATGTTCCAGTTTCTTAAATCCAAGTAGTGTAATTTGCATCTTATGCAAATTTATATAATATGCGAATAAAATATAGTATGCAATTTTCACATTTTGTGAATGAATCATATTTAGTATTAAATCCCTTTTTTTACCAATGTGTTTCATCTTTGACATCAGTTACACAGCAAGCATTGACCTGAGAGATCCAATATACTTTGACATTTCAGAGTGAACAGGAAAATCTAAATTGAAATTCCTCGTAGAATCCTAGAATCATAGAGCTGGAAGAGATCACAGGGGCCATCGAGTCCAACCTCCTGCTATGCAGGAACACCCATCAAAGCATTCCCAACAGATGGCCATCCAGCCTCTGCTTAAAAACCTCCAAAGAAGAGACTCCACCACACTCTGAGACAGCATATTCCACTGTTGGACAGCTCTGACCGTCAGGAAGTTCTTCATGAGGTTCAAGTGGAATCTGCTTTCCTGCAGCTTGAATCCATTGCTCCTTGCCCTAGTCTCTGCAGCGGCAGAGAGCAAACCTGCTCCCTCCTCGACATGACATCCCTTCAAATATTTAAACATGGCTATCATGTCCCTCTTAACCTTCTCTTCTGCAGACTAAACATACCCAGCTCCCTAAGCCGCTCCTCATAGGGCATGGCTTCCAGACCCTTCACCATTTTGGTCGCCCTCCTCTGGATGCACTTCAGGTTGTCGATATCCTTCTTGAATTGAGGTGTCCAGAACTGGACACAATATTCCAAATGAGTATTCCTGTTTGATTACAAAGCAACAACTAACCAAAATCTAGAGTCTGCACTCCCTCACTGTACCACAGAAGATGACTTCCCCCATTCTGCTTCCTACAGTTACTCCCAAACTTCTTTTCTTCCTCCTCCTCCTCCTCCTCCTCCTCCTCTTCTTCTTCTTCTTCTTCTTCTAACTCAAAATGCTCCTGCATCTTCTAGGGCAGTAGTGGTCTGTGGACAGGGGCTGATTTACGAACCATTGGCTGCCAGTCTGTGGTGATTCTCCATGAAAGAAAGAAATAGTTGGAGCCACTGGGCACAAATATGGTTTATTTCAAACCAGGAAATAATCTGGAAGTTGCTTCCAGTTTTGAAAATGGCCTCCCAGGCTTAAGAAAGCTGTGGGGTGGGACAAAACACTGCAAAATTGCTCCCAATGCTCCAAGAGGGTTTGGGGAGGCATTGTGAGTTTCGGACAATGCAAAAAGTGTGACTCCCTTTTGGGACCTCAAAACTAGTCATGGAGAACTGCATGTTGCCCGTGGGCCAGAGTTTCTTGACCTGTAGCTTAGAGTGTCCTTGGGCCAATGATTAATTCTCAGCCAAACTTACTTTACAAGTTTTTGTGGGAGTAGACAGTATTGCAGTATTGATGATGATGATGAGCCTTGGTGATGCATGAGAGTTTCCGGTGGTGTCATTTTAGCCTTTTGCCATCTTCTTTTTGTACTGATGGCAAAAACACTCATACAGTATGAGAATGCTGCACAAAGCCTGACAAGACAATGACACACACACACAAAAAAGCAGAATAAAATGAGGCCAAATAACAGGAATCACAGGGAAAAATATAATATAGCTTCTTTCAGAAATACCGATGAAGTAAAATGGGCCCTGTGTATATGTGAGGGTTCTATTCCAGGAATTCCTGCAAACAGTGGAATTCACAAATTTTTGCATCCCATTATATTAAATTGTGGCAATGTTCATGAAAATGCTTTAGCATGTCTGTGCATGTGTTGCCTCCATTTTAGTCATAGGGATGTGATGCTTCACATGAACTAGAAATTGCATATGCGCACATCTTCTCTTTTAAAGTGACAGTGCTGCCCCTTTACAACAAGAATATTTCTGTAGCAGTAAACAAGAGAAATAATTTTAAATCCTATATTTTAATACAGCATTATTGTTATTTCTACAGAGCTATTAGTGTACATGGTGCACAAACCAAAAGACAGATTTCTGAACTCCAATGTGTTATAGTCCTTGATATAAGCAGCCCTATTATGTTGGCACTGATTTGAACTCAAGCAAATTTAACATGTTTGGACAAATCTGGAACAAATTTTGCATTTGTCCCACACCTTATATTGCTCATTCTGCAGGGGCATTATATAAGCTGATTCACAAATCAGCACTTGAATTTCAGATTGGCTCACACTGCTCCCTTCATAGTTTGCAGCCATTATATTCTAATGAAGTGTATTGGGTTCCCCTCTATGTGCATTTAGACAGTGCTGAGGAAGATAAGGACACATGATACAGGTCAATAGTTCATTCAGCCTTCAGGCTGTTAGATTGTTATAGTGTTAAAGCTCTTTCCTGTTGTCAATGAAATGGCTTTTGTAATCAGAGAAGACTCTAGAGGCATCAACAGCTGCTGCCAATGAGATCATGCACTGGGAAATAAGAGGCAGGAAGAGGTCACCACCAAGCAGCAACCAAAGGGCAAAGGGACTCTGAGCCTTGACAAACGGGTTGCTGACAGGAGCTTGTGGTGAGCATGTCTAGCCAGCCAGCAGCCCCACAACTTTACTGAGAAGATTTTGCCTACCCATCCTGCCTCCCTTAATATCTCATATCTCTTTCCTGCACGAGTGTCAGTTCCCCCATAGATCAGGATGGAGAAATACTGCAATCACAGATGTTGCTGGACTGCAGCTTCCAGCAACCCTAGCCACATAGTCAGTATGCTGGAAACTGTAGTTCAACAACTTCTTGGGTGCTGCACAATCCCTCCCTTCTTATTTTATCAGTTGCTACTGAATGTGACGTTATTAATAATTTTTATAACACTACTAGCGTCGGATGTTAATATTTGTAAATGTTCTTCCTAGAATGGCCAACTCTTGATTTCAGAAATTTTGATAAATTATAATAATAATGATGCTGCTGCTGATGATAATTTTCTTACCCACCTCTCCCGAAGGCTTGAGGTGGGGTACAACTTAAATTAAAATGCAATTAAAAACACATTGAAGGTTAAGATACACTAAAATCACATAAAACCATTTAAAATAAAATATAATTAAAATACATCATAAGTAAAAATACATTATAAGTAAAAATGGATAGGCCTGCTGGAAGAGGTAAGTCTTCAGTACTTTCTTTGAATTCGGACAGCATACTGTGCTCTTCTGGCAGGCCCTTCCACAATCAAGGGGCACCTGACGAGAAGATCCTCTGGTGACCGTTGCCAGTCTAGTCCTGGCCAGTTTAAGTAAATGGCCCCTAGAGGACCTGAGTGTACAGGGCAGATTGTATGGGAGGAGGCAATCCTGCAGGTAACTTGGACCCAAACCATGGAGAGCTTTAAAGGTAATAACCAACACTTTGTACTTTGTCCAGAAACTAACTGGCAGCCAATGGAGTGATTTTAGTATTGGTGTGATATGCTCACTCCTCACTGTAGCTGTAACCAGTTTGGCTGCCATATTTTGAACCGGTTGGAGTTTCTGAACTTGGAACAAAGGTAGCCCAATGTATAGTACATTGCAGAAATTCAGCCTTGAGAGACCATGGTAAACCTGACTGGGAACTGCTCTTTGCCTTTATGGCTCATTTTGGCAGTTATGGTGGGCTGAGTCTGATCTTCTGTTCTAGTGCCAAATGAAGGAGGCAAATCAAGATGTTGGGGAGAGAGCAATATCCATCATGAGAACCTGTGGAGGTAGGAAGGAACTACATGTGTGTATTTTCCTTCTTTTTCCAGGGTAGCTATATTTATCTGTTGCAGTCGCAACAGCAACAAATAAATCATTTAGCATCTTAAAGATCAGCAAATATTATTATTGCCTAAGTTTTTATGGATTTCATAATAAAATTTGTCACATCTCTAAGAGGTGACAAGACTTTGTTGTTTTCTCTTTCCTTTGTGATATTGATCATAATCAATTCTCTTGAAAGGTGGGTATCGCCCACTACCCAAGCAGAGGGATTTTGTGCAAGGATAGAGGCAGCCAAAGGGCACAATAAATTGAGCATAATTGATACTGCTTAGCAGATAAAACATACAAAACCCCATATCTCAGAAAGTTTAAGTTTGTTTAAGTGCCATGAAGCAACCAATCATTAAAGCTGCACCAGCTGGTCTGTTACGGATTTTGTATGATTGCTCATCTGAAACTTCTTCGTAAACATTCTTGGATAAATTAAAGTGACTGTCAGCTTTGAAGAATATTTAACTGGACTGCAAAATAAGACAAGAGAACATTTTTTTTGCAGCTTATAGTAATTAAGTTGCAGTTGTTGCAGCTGGCTGACAGAATATATTATTATACAAACCATCAACCCATCATACAACAAATGACAAGTGGGAAAAATGTTTTGAATGAGTAATAATGGCACAACATGTTTGTCTTGTTCTGTCAGTCCAATTACAAGGGCTTGATGGTTTAATTGGTCTTCAGACTATTAGCTCCCTAAAGTCAATAATTTTAGCATGTGATGGATTTTCACGAGTTTGTATATCTCAATGACGCTGGCTTATGAAGTTAAAGAGAAAAGCGGCATGTCAACCTTCTGTCGGAGATTATGTTTTATGTGGTTGAAGTCCTTTCTAAAAATAAATATATTGCATCTCTTTATTTACTTATTTTGTCATTTCAGTTCATATTCTATCTCATCTCTGTCCCCTTCAAGAGGCACTTGTTAAACCATTTTGAAAAGTAGTCACTAGAAAATAAGCTCTGCTATGAACAGCAAGGGGGAGGGCTAAGAGAAGGTGGAACTGCTCAACAATTGCTTTGTCTCAGTCCTCTCCCAAAAGAAAAACAGTGCACTAGTTGATGAAAACAGAACAAATGATGCAATAAGGGGACTGCAGTCCAGAATAGGTAAACAGATAGTACAGCAATACCTAACCACTCTGAATGAATTCAGGTCTCCAGGCCTAGACGATCTAGATCCAAGGGTATTAAAGGTACTTGCAGATGTAATCTCATGGCTTCTGTAAATAGGTTTTTTTTTGAGGGGGGAATTCTTGGAGAACAGGAGAGGTCCACATTGGAGGAGCTCTTCAAAAGGTGAAAAGAGAACCCAAGCAAATACTGACCAGTCAGTTTGACAATATTACCAGGGGAGGTTCTAGAACTGATAATTGTGCATACTTAGAAAGAAATCCTGTGATTACTAATATCTAGAATTGGTTTTCAAAAACAAGTCACACCAGATTAATTTTGTCTCTCTCTCTCTTTTTTTTTTTTGGTAAAGTTGCATGCTTGGTAGATCAGGGAAATGCTATGGATGTGGTATATCTTGCTTTCAGTAAGATTTTTACAAGGCCTCCACAATATGCTTGCAGACAAGCTGGTAAAATGTAGACTAGACAAAGCAACTGTTAAGTGTATTTTTAACTAGTTGATGGACCAAACCCAAATAGTGTTCACCAATGTTTTCTCTTCATCTTGGAAGGAAGTGATGGGTGGGGTGTTTTAGAGTTGTGTCCTGAGCCGGGTATTGTTCAACATCTTTATAAATGACTGCGTCCAATTCTGGGCACCACAGTTCAAGAAAGATATTGACAAGCTGGAATGTGATCAGAGGAGAGTGACCAAGATAGTAAAATGTCTGGAAACCAAGCGCTATGTGGAATGGCGTAGGGAGTTGGATGAGAGGTGGCATGATAACCATCTTTAAATATTTGAAGGGATGTCATGTCGAAGATGGAGCAAGCTTGTCTTCTGCTGTTTTAGAGACTAGGACACAAACCAATGGATTCAAATTGTAAGAAACATTAGAAAGAACATCCTGACAGTAAGAGCCATTTGGAAGTGGAATAGACTACCTCAGAAGCTGGTGGACTCTTTTTCATTGGAGGTCTTTAAATAGAGGTTGGGTGGCTGTCTCTCAGGAGCCCTTTAGCTGTGTATTCCTGTATGGGAGGTGGTTGGACCAAATAGCCTTTGGGGTCCCTTCCAACTCTTTTGAGTCTCACAAAATATAAAGCATTGTGATAATTTAGAGTATTATCTTGGCTTATTGTGGAACCCACCAAATTATTGCCAGTACAATAATCTCGTATTAGAATTTGACATACATAGGCCCAGCATAGATATCGACCTAGAAATTGGATTTGATGGTGGTGGCTAGCATTCTGTTTGTTAGTCACAACTGGAGTAGGCCTATTAGACAGTTGTTGAATGGTGAGTCAACATGTAGGTAAATCCCATTGATTCAGTTTGTCAACCCTAGAGATGGTAGATCCAAGCTCTTGGGCTCTCATGCTTTTTGGAGCAGGGCAGGGAATAGAGTGCCACTGTCACAGCTTCTTGTTATATAAGCCTTGGGACCAGCAGCATAGGTTTGGGCAGAAAGGCTCAGTGAGGGCTGGATGCCAGCCTTCCACAGGCCTCAGCAACAAGATAGGTCCTGGTAAAGCCCCCCACTCCATCAAATGTGCTGAAGGTAAAGCAATCCCTAGGAGAAATAGTGGCAATGAGTGCAGTTACTGGCTTTGTTTTGCTGCTTTCCCAGCCATTGAAAAAAGACTTTGATTTTTTCCCCTCTTGTCTCTAGGTTGCCATGTTACCCTGACCAGCCCTAATCCTGATCTCATTGTCTTCTCTATCAGCTGAGTCCGAAGCACTTAAGAAGCTTCCCTTGCTTGCCCCTCACAGTCCGCATCACCGGGACTGCCCTGCTCTGCTATCACAAGGACCTGTAGAGGTGGAAAGAATATATAAAGACATAAGAAAGAAAAACAAAGGGACTTGCTAAGTGCTGGGAAACTCTGATGGGGAAAATCTTCCTAAAATCTCTTTTCAATCCCCATTCCTCAGTTCTTCAAATAGATGCAGAGGACTACTTCTGCCCTCCCCCCAGACTCACCTTTTTCTTGCACCCTTCAATACAGCCATGGAAAGTTGGGTGGAGAGTGGTGTCAGAAGGACGTTGCCAACTATATTCCAGTAGCTGGTGCATGTTGACAATGTCATGCATTGGGACCTCTGAAAAACTCCTGGGAGGTCCTGGAGGATGCTAGCATCATTGAACGTCAACCATCAGAACAGAACTGCTAACAATCCTCGGCTGCCGCTCTGCCCTCCCCACCAGACACTACATGGCTGTGTTGGAAGGGGGCAAGAAAAAGGTGAGTTCTGGGAGAAGACTCCATCGTACATTAGAACATCTTTGAAAATTGCACAGCCTCCCAGGAGAGAGAAAACTGATTAAATTATTTATTCTCCTCTGTAGTAATAAATAATTTAAATAAGCCCTAGTCACTTAATCTCCTATTTTGCTCTGGAATCTTATGGATTTGGATACTAGTGATATGACAGCCCTACTAGATATCTATGACAACATGAAAGGCTCACATAGCTATAGGGAACTAAGAGTGAGGAACTTCAATCTGTGAACCTCCTTGAATTCGCTTAGCTAAAAAGCCAAGACTTAGATAATGTTTTATATTTTACCTTGTAATTTACTGTGAGGCAGGTGTGTATGGGTGTGTGTGTGTGTGTGTGTGTGTGTGAGAGAGAGAGAGAGAGAGAGAGAGAGAGAGGTGGGGGGATGTGTCCTTGGTCACAGGATGTCAGTTTTAAAATCCTAGTAAATAAACTTACGTTCACATTGCCTTGAAACTAATAGACCTTTGTATTGTATTTTTAGGACATGTTACCATTACTCAGTATTTACTCAACTATTATCCTGGCCTTGATATTGAAAAAAGGAATGTCTTTGGATTTACTGCACTCATGAAGTCTGCAATGCAAGGCCGAAGTGAATGCGTCAGAGCCTTAATGATGGCTGGTAAATGGAGTTCTCTGCTTCATTATCTTCATTCCCAATCAATCACAGTGAAGAATTTATAGTTCTTGGTATTTGGTATGTTGGTAGCCTTGCTTGCTGTTAATCTAGATGGAATACAGAGAGACATAAAACTGTTGTTACTTACGGTTGTTTTCTACCACTGAATTTCAAAGCTTGTAAACATTCCTGAAAAAGCCAGTAAGCTAATGTCTTGTGTTATTTTTCAGAAAAGTAATTCATTGTTACCCATGTGTACTGTGAAACATAATTTATTAGTAATATGTTACTAACACATTACTTTAAATTGATGTCTAAACATTTCATCCAAATAAGGTAAAAATACAAGTTTAAAGTAACAAGTAAAGGTGTTTTAAATTCAAACAACCAAGCAAGCGGCACCTTACTTTTAACTTATTATTTCTAGGTTCTGCTGAATTTCTGAACATGGATTTCATTAACATTAATTAATGTTTTTATAGGTGTAGCACTCACACAGTTTATTATAATTTACTGGGGCAGAACTAAGAACTAAGTGACCTAGGCTTGAAAGTGCCTTTAATTGCTTACAAGGGTTGGGAAAGGGCAGCCTGTAGGCCACATGTGGCCCCTAAGCCCCTTTTTTGTGGTTCCCCCAACTCTCCAGGACAAAAGAGAACTAGCGTCAAAAATCAGTGGTGTGATTCTGCCCCTTGTGGTTTGCTGCTTAATTTTGGTGGTAAGCCAATGTAGGAGTTGGCCAGGGAAATTAAGACATCACCTCCTCCCTTCTTTCCATTGATGGGACTTTCCTGCTTTCCCCAGAAAGATGTCCCCCATCCTCCTCCTTCCTTCTTTTCTGTCTATAGGGCACTCATGCCAAAGGCAAAGACAAAGATGCCTCCTCGCTTCCTCCTGTTGCTGAAGCCTTGACTGTTCCTTGCCCCTGCCCCATAGGCATAACTTCCTGCTTTAGGCAAAACTCAAAGAGATATGACTAACCACTTGCTTTCATCTACAAACATCTCATTACTCTGGCCTACCTCAGTTTTTGTTGAAGCAGGAGATTGATTGCCACTGAAGGCAGAGCCTCTGCAACAGGAAGGAGAGAAGAAGCATTGCCTATGTTCTTTGCCTTCAGCGGGAAAATCTTATTTACATGGAGTGGGAAGTAGGAAGAAGTCTTCAAGTTGCAGGCAAGAAAGAGCTGTTCCACGAATCTTAGTCCTTGTTGCCTTGTTGCATGCATATTTAAAAAGAATTCTTATTAAACTTTTTTTTTAAATCAGAGGGTACACGGGGGAGGGGGGAATAAAGCTCTCCAGTGTCCTGAGATGGGGGAAAGCGCTGTGGCCATAGTACATAATGTTGTCATTTCCACTGCAAATTATCGTATTTGCTGGTGTATAAGACGTGCTACAGTATAAGATGCATCCCATTTTCAGACAATATTTTTCAGGAAAAAATGTAGTAAATTTCTAATCTACTATATTTCCTGTCTAGGCACTGCCGAGCTGCCTCCTTGCTGGCCAGTGGCCTCCCTTGGGCAGCATGATTGCCTCATGCAGCTCAGCCTAGAGCAGGAAAGGCCCCTTGTGGGCACGTTCTGTGGTGGTGGCGGCGATCGAACCAAACCACCCTTTGGAAATTAGGGGAAAGGTTGCATGACGAAAGAGGGAGGGAGGGAGGGAGGGAGGGAAAGAGAGAGAGGGAAGGTGGGGCTAGGCTGATCCCAGAGAAGGGAAGGGTGAGGCTGTTCTCCATCAGGGAGCAGGAGCAGCAGCCAGGGAATGCCTAGACATGTATTTTTTTGGGGGGGGGAGTGTGTCTTATATGCCAGCAAATACAGTAAATTCAAACACCTATGACTGGACATATTTACTACTAGTACTACTGTTGTTCTCCAGAAGCTAGAGAACATGCTTCCCCTGATCCTTTTGATAGCATATAGCCATCACGACTTGTAGGCACTGTCAGCCTTATCTTCCCTGAATGTGATTGATCTTTTCTTCAAGCCTTTGAAAGTGGTCATTGATAGTATCAAACTCCAAAGTTTATCTTCAGATCTTACTGAAGGACAAGACCACAAACAGAATCTAAACTAACTTCTCGTGGTAGTAGACAGTCTGTGATAATGAATCCCATTGTTTGTTTATCTGTTTGCATTGTGCAACTTTATCTGTGCTGGGAGGAAAGAAGAGATTTTTTCCCCTCCTCCCACAGAATTCTATAAAATGGTGCTGTGCTAATGAGCACAGAAACAACCCATAGCCTGCTGGCTGTATGTGGCCTATCCATCCTTTTCTGTAGCTCCCCAGAAGGTCCCTTGCCTTTCCTCATGAATTTTCCGATAAATAGCAAAAAGAGGCAACAACATTTTAAAAACCACCATTTCTTTGCATAAAGTGAAGAGTATACCTTGTTTAAAAGCAGAGATGCCAAGAGAGCAAATCTCTGCGTGACCCAGGTACAAGCCATGTTTAAAGCAAGGAAATAGTGAGTCCCCATGTCATCCAAGTGGATGTCAAAAGGGAAGCAGCCTGGTGCACTCTACCCTAACTACAGAGTTGTGTTGAGATAGCCTCCAGACCTGTGGAATTTGCATGCACCTTTTTCTAGACCAGCTGCATTTTCTGGATCATCTGGAACTAGGGTATGGATAGGTAGGCCTTTCTTCTTTAGGTAAGATCTCTGGTAGTAAATCAAACAAATCTAGTAAAGGAAACTCCATAGTTCCAAAGAAGTGGCAGTGCTGGGGTGGGTAGGGTGAGTTTGTGTTGCTTTGTCTAGAGGATTTTGGAATTAGCAGCAAACAGGACAGGTTTGATCAATGTTTTATGGTGTAATTTGTTTTCATACACAACAATCACATCAATTTATGACAGGATTAATTTGCCAAAAAAAGAAAATCAAGTTTCTTGAAGTGTGGGTTAAGGGAGCTAAATTGTTTCCTTTTAATAAGGCTGTTTTGACAATAGAAGTTTGTTCACAGAGCTGTTTCAAGAGTTTCTTCAGATAGAACATTTTGGGTGTACTTCAGGTCACCAGGGAACTTGGGTTAATGGCAAAGCAAGAGGGATTATTACTGCTTTTCATTCTAGGGAAGCTGTGAAGATGAGAGTTACTGGCCTGAAATTATATTTAGAAATAATTCATGGATTAACGGATGCTCAGCAATTGCTAGAAATAATGTAGCTTCTAGTGTACTAGAGAGGATGAAACGGATTTATTGTTGAAAGGTTCGAAAGAAACAGGGCTAAGCTTTTATGGCCTTATTTTGAAAGATGTGAAAGTAACCCTAACCCACTGCAAATCCTAGTGATTACTGTAATTCATGCAATGAGGCCCAAATATATTCTCTTATTCAAATAGCTGAAAGGTCTCAGTCAGGAAATATGGCTAACATGTGATAAAATTGTAACCTGGCTATCACATAACATATACACTGTACAGGCAATACCTCAATTAACAAAGCTTCTGACAAAGAAGGTCCTTCTTACAATTTTATAGAGACCCAACCCCCTTTTCCTCTGTCTAACTGGAGTTGTGTTTTTTTTTAAAGCAGCATCAGTATTGGGATCACAGACTTTTGGTTGCACTGGTGTGTCTGCAATAAACAATGCAATCACACTTAAACTGTGAAAGAATGTAATTCTGTTTTAGCTGATGCTGGTGTACTTGCCTACAACTACCAAGGTAACAAGCAGTTGCCTCTAGAATCTCTTACAGAGCATGCCTGAACAGAGAGAAAAATAGAAGACAGCTAATTCTGCTTCACCAGTTAGCTTCAGCATGTCAAAGAAGCATAGATCTGTAAGTTTGGCCACCAAAATGGAGATCATAAAAGCAGAAGCTGGTGAAGGGAAAAAAAATCCTTGAATACATTTTGGAAGAAGTTTTCAAATTGTCACTAGAAAGTTCAAAATGTTATCTTTTAGTTATACAAAGTACAAGCTGTTTCAACCACTACTACTAAGTATATGTTGGTTGTTTTATTTCACATGTGCCTATTGGTACTTTGCTGAAACATGTGGAACTACTCTTTTTTTCCATGGTGTAGTAAACTGTCCTTATTCTTTCCATGTTATTTCTAGCCCTGGTACCCAAGTTTCTGTTAAAGGAATAAAGCTTAGTGTGTGACAGAACCTGGGGGTGTGGCTAGGAGGTAAGCCCTAGCTACAGGTAGCCATAGAACCAGAGTGGCTCTGTCAGAGTGAAACCAGGCCCACTAGTCAGAGGGAGGGGCTCTGGGTGAGACAGCAGAAGGCGTATAAACAGGGAGAGTGAATAGGATTCTAGCATCCTTCAGTGACATTCTTAGAGAGAGCTTTAAGTCAGAGCCTTCAGTCAACCAAGTGGGGTTGTCTGAACAAGAGGGCTGTCTTCTCAGTGGCCTAGTGAGGGGCAGAGAAGAAACCAAACCACTTTTGAGTGGGTCAGAAAGTGGGACCCTGCGTTGGGGAATTATACCTTTGTGCTAAGAGGAGCCAAAGGTCTCTGTGTGTGGGAAAGCTCTGTTCTTGAATACTGTGGTGATCTAAGGAAACTAGTTAGCTTTAGGGAAGTTTTATGTTGTCTGAATATACTTGTAACACCCAATACCTTTTCCCTGTTTGTTATTTTAATAAAGATTACATTCTATTTTTATAATTTATGCATCAGCAGAGTACTTTTTCCTCAGTTTTACTCTTATAGGAACACATTACCCCAGGTTGTCAATCCTTCTTGAATAACCATTGAGAAGCTTTGGCCTTTATCCACTAACGTGGTGGTTTTAAAAGGAAAGCAGAGTTGTACAAGAAGAAGGGAGGGAGCCAGGTTGGTGTAGCAGAATTAAAGGAATGCTGCTATTCCAGTTAGAGAGAAAGAAAAACTGGCCTGGCCCCCTCCACATCCAGGAACACATCTCCTCATTAACTGAGGGATATCTGTACATTGTACAGTTTCAGAGACCCAGAAGACAACTGCACAAGTATTCCCAGATGCAGATTTTCAGAAACTCCTTTTAGGTTGACATATCAATCAGTATCATAAATCAAAGGACAGAGTCTTTTAACAGCTCACAACAGATTTTGTATAAAAATGTTTTGACAAAGAAGGTAGAACAAGATATAGCAAATTTGAAAACCATATCCACTTTTTCCATTCCTTTTTACTCTGGGAATCTTCCCTGATCCAACTACTATGGAATTTTCTTATTCCAAGATATGCGTGTTGTATTACACATGACATTCTGTTGCTCCTATGAACCAAGCCCATGGGACTGTATCACCATACCTGCCAACACAGCTTAGTAGCCCTTCAGTGGAACTGCTGTGCTAACAAAACTGTGTTTTTAAAAAAACAAAACAAAAAAACCCCAAAAGGATCAGACACTCTATTTGATTTGGAACTCTTCTGATCTTCTGCAGGAAACCCAGCTGAGATATTTAAATTATATAATATAGATAATCTTACAGGGTGTCACTGTATTAACTTAATAAATATTAATATTCTATACTGGTAGGCCTGTTCATATTACTTATTTAGAAAAACAATTGTGTTTGTAATGTTAGATTTCTCTTAAGAAAATTAGATCTCCATTGGAAAAGACACGTTTCTTAAATGATGGCTTGCAGACCTGATGTGGTTCAGAACGGGAAACAGAATGTCACGTCACTTGAAAGAGGGACTTGAATATTCATGTTTGTCCCAGGTGGCAAAGTACCTAACCTCATTGATGTTCTGTGGGATTGGTTTCAAAGAAATCGTAGCAGTAGCTAAATAGGGTTTAAAGCAAATCCTGTATCCCAGATAGATTTTCTGAGAGAGAACATAGACTAGAAATTTGATACATTACTGAAAACAGTGTTTATTATGCACTAAACATCTACAAGAGTCTTCTGTAGATTTTTTCCCCCAAACTTTTGTAGATTTTTTTCCTCAAAGCAGGGCATTTTATTAAGTTTTTTACAAAATAACAACAAAGACAAAAAAATAAACATTATCTGTAAATAAAATTACAAAATATAAACAAAGAAAAAAGAAAAAAAGTACTCCTGATCTGCATATCATATATAACAACAACCTTACTGCAGTCCCTCTAATTTCCCTACTAGACTGCAAACTTCTTTCTATTATCACTAAATTGCTAATAATCAAATCCTCTAATACCCTGCACTGTGCAACCACTACCAGATGAATGACACTATATATTGAACAAAAAAATAGACTGTATAACCTGTACTCCTAAACAGAATTATTAACTATAACATATAAATATACAGACCTGGTACTAGATAAATAACAACTGTTTGTACATAAGTATGTATTGTATCAAAAGGTTAATTCCAACATTATGACATGAACAGATATGAAAACATCAAAATCACATATAAAAGGACAATTAGATGCTAATAATAATAAAATCAGGTTTCACAAACACCTAATGGAGACAATCCACAATTAGAAATACATGACAGAATTAGAAGCATAACAATTGTTTGGACATGTATGCATATACATCAAAATGTTCAATATTGTTCAAAACAATATTTTACAAGGATGCGCCTTCTGGCAAAGATAAGACCAGATCTTTCCATTCCTGTGCATATGTCAGTCTCGCTGCAGTAATCATGTACTGCAATAATCTTTCATAATCTTTTTTCTTACTGTATGTCCATAAGTCCCCCTCAAAAAACTCTCAGGCTTCATTTGAAGATTTTTTTCCTCCAAACCTTCTGCAACAATGTATGTATTTGTATCCAAAACTTTTTAGCTTGTGATTAACAAGTCCACCAAGCATGATTAAAAAGTCCCTCCTTTTCCAAATTTCCAACATGTATTGGCAACATCTTTACACATCTTAGACAATTTCTTGGGTAATGACCAACGATATATCATAGCATAGACTATATTTTTAATCTTTTGTATGCATACATTCCCATAATTCCATCTGTATATTACAAAATTTGAAGCCCATTCATTGCTTAACCTGTTCTTCCTCTATATTTATTTTCAACAAAAACTTACACGTTTTAGCCATTAAATGTTCATCGTCCATACATAATTGTTTTTTAAACTCTATCTTGTTCAGAAATCACATTCCTTTTTATCTATTTTAAACCTAGCAAACAGTCGTATATAACCAAACCATTGAAAGGTAATTTCCTCTGAAGAAAATTGGCATTTAATCTTTAATTTTATATTCACTTGGAGTTTCTACCAATAAATCTTGATAAGTTAACTGTCTTTGTTTACTGTCATCTCTCTTCTATAAAATTCTGCCTACACTGAAACACGTAGAGGTGTTTTAGGACATAACCTACTTTTATACTTGTTCCAGACGCTTAATATAGGATGTCTTACAAATGATTCTTAAAATCTACATTCACTTATACTTTGTTATGCCATAAATATCTTTATTCATAATCAACTGCATATTTTTCTGAGTTTTCCTGTTAAGTTCTTAGTTATGATGAATAAAACATCCTCTCATAAAGGCTTAACTCACCTCTCATACTACATTAACATGTGTATCTTTGTCTAAGTTATTTACAAAGAATTCTTTTAATTTCTTTTTGCAGTCTTTAACCACTGCTCATTTTGAATCAGCATCTCATTTAACCTCCACCTAAAAGTACTCTTAGTTCTCTTCATTGTCTGTGTAACAGGACTGTGATCTGAAAAAGTTTTAGAAAAGTCTTATAAATCCAAATCATGTCAATTCTTGAGAAAGATCTATGTCTCTCAAAAAAATAAGGAAAATCTTTCAGTCCTTTTTTAAAATCTCCATACATCTATCATATGCAAGTTATCCATCATCTCAAAAAATACTTTTGGGAGCTTATTCTAAAAATCTTTAATACCTTTATCTGACAATTTATTCTGCAGTGGCAACACAAGCCCATTCCAATTTCCCAACAAAACAAAATGTTCTTAAAGTAATCCCAACATTTGTCCATTAATTCCTAATTTACATTTGATTGGTGAATAAACCCCTACAATCAGAATCCTCACTCTTTAAATGTTAATTTCAACTGCCACAAATCTACCCTGGTCATCCACCAGAACAATTTCAGGACCAAACTGGGAGTCTATCTATAAAATCACTCCTCTTTTTTTAGTCATTCCTGCAGAAATAAATTTGTTCCCTAGATTTTTACAAATTAGATATGAATTTCTTGTAGACAAATCATGTCCTGTTTAAATTTCTTCAAAAAGTCTTTCTTTCCTTCTTTCTTTTTGGCTGTTAAATGAAAATATTTGTAACCCATTTTTAGAAAGAAGAATAGAAAAAGTAGTACTAGAAGCACTCAGCATTGAAGGTTCCATTTCTTCTTATTGCAGTAATTTCACTTCCTTAGATTTCTGCTTGTCATCTACTTGTCCTTCTTCTTCCAAATCCTTCTTAATTCTTTCCAGAAATTCTTTTGCCTTGTGCACCCAATTCCTTCAAAATCTCTGCTGATTAAATGTAACAATAATTACTTCTAATTTATCCTATCCGAATGGAATCCTTCTTTGTTTAAGTTCTTCAGTCAGGAAAATATAGTCCTTCTTTCTATGCAAAATCTGTATTGGAATTTCTTTAAGCACAATAACATGTTTTCTATCAATTGTTGCTAAAAAATCTAGTCCTTTGTTGATTTCTTGGTTAAATGAACTATAACATTCCTTTGCACCTATCTCAGTCTTGCATAGCGTGAATTTATTCTGTAGACACAATCCACCTCCATCACGTCTGGCACATCTGATTCCCCAAAATTAGTCAAGGTTGTAATCATCTTCTCCTTAATATCTTGATTAAAACTCTCCTCCACATCTCTGAATCTCAAGCAGAATTTTTTTGCTCTTCGTTCCATCAAAGCCAAATTCTCTTGATCTTTCTGCATTTCAACATTCATAAGTTCAGTTTTTGTCTCCAAGACCTGGACTTTCTTATTAACTTGGTTTATCTCAGCAGACACTGGAGGTAAACCATCGTTCACAATCTCATTTTACAATTCTCTGGCCAAGTCCACTCTCATTTGAACCATCTTCTCCCTTATTAAGTTCATCCACTACTCTTAAAAAGGGATCAGGAGAGCCAGACCTATCCTCAAATAGATCATTTGATCCCCTCCGTTCTGCCATCGTAGTCATTTTCCTGATGTTTCTTATCATTATTGGCACAATTTCACACATAAGGAAAAACTCAGCAACAGCACACAATCCTCCCCCCTCTTTTCCCTTTTTGCAGCAGTGGCAGTCTTTTTGCAACTGAGCCTCTTGTGTTTTGCTGAAATCATGACTAAAATGTTGCCATTCTTGGCCTTATCAGTTGCTTTGCAATAATATCTGATAATATTCACTTTCCCACAGTCTCTTACATTACTTCATAAACAATCTTGAAAACGTAGAGTCGAAGGTTTTCACGGCCAGAATCCATCGGTTCTTGTGAGTTTTTCAGGCTTTGAGATCGTGTTCTGGTTGTATTTTCTCCTGACGTTTCGCCTGCATCTGTGGCTGGCATCTTCAGAGGAATGGTGAATTGGAAGTGGAGTGGAGAATATATATGCCAGTCTCCTCCTCCAGAGGGGAGGGAACAATTAGAGTAATAGTCCTGTTGTGTGTATTGAATTCTTGCTCCTGGAGGGAGACTTCCTGAGCCCAGGTGGGGCTCGTTAGGGCTCGTTAGTATCTTTTGTGTTTTGATTTTGATGTTTTTCAATACTGGTAGCCAAATTTTGTTGACCTTCCGACTCTCCTCTTTCCTGTTAAAATGATCCAAGTGTTTGTGGATTTCAATGGCCTCTCTGTGTAGCCTGACCTGGTAGTTGTTAGAATGGTCCAGAATTTCTGTGGTTTCAAATAACATTCTGTGTCCGGGTCGGTTTATAGTGTGTTCTGCTACTGCTGACTTTTGTGGCTGGATCAGCCTGCAGTGTCTTTCGTGTTCTTTGATTCATGTTTGGATGCTGCGTTTTGTGGTCCCTATGTAGACCAGACCACAGCTGCATGGTACGCGGTAAACTCCTGCAGAAGTTAGGGGATCCCTCTTGTCGTTTGCTGAGCGAAGCATTTGCTGAATTTTCCTGGTTGGTCTGTAAATTGTTCGGAGGTTATGTTTCTTCATGAGTTTCCCTATTTGGTCAGTGACTCCTTTGATATATGGTAAAACACATTCCCTTCAGGTGGCTGGGAAACTCATGAGTCCAGTCGGCCCCTCCCTAAACTGCAAACCCCTGGATTCCATAGGAGGTTGAAAGTGGAATAATCGTGCTATAACAGTCTAGTGCGGAAATAGCCTCTGTTATATAATGCCTTTCAGACAAAATGGAACTTATTGAGTTGAGGTGCTTGGGAAGCACAAAAAATTACAGTAAAACTGTGCCTTCCTGGCTCACCACAGGTTCAGCAAGACAGGGAATTTGCTCTGCACTATTTAGTACTGTAATGTCTAAACTCTGAATTCTAACATTTTTCTACTGTGTTGTAGCTAGGTGATTTTTCTACTGTTCTCTGTTTTGTTAATATTATTTGGGACCTTGGTCTTTCTTTTTTAAAAATTTGGATGGAATAAATTTTGTGAGTTTTTTTAGTCAGTGATGTCACCAGTATCAACTTCTAGCTGTGTCAATTTAACAGTCATCCGATTAGGCAAATACTAAGGGATCTAAGGAAACGCACAGCTTGTTTACTTCTAACTGATCTTACACAACTATCCTCAGTCCTCATTACTTTATTTCTTCGTTAGTTAAAAGTATTATAGAGAAGCAGAAGAAGCTCAATATTTATTCACCTGCCACATCCCTTGGGACATGCATGGAATGGTTAACCCTTTCTGTATGAAAGAAGAGTTAGGAGTACCAATTTCTTGACCAGAGTTCTAGAGGTTTCTTCTGATATCTTTATTCAGGCAGATTCCCTTTATGTGCAGCTGTGCAAAGGACTCTTAAGAACACCACTTATAGATAAACTGCCTATTAATCTTTGGTGCTTTTGTTTTTGAACTACTGGCTGAAGAAAAGCTGGAAATGTACACATTTGCAGTAGGAAAGCCTGCCATTCTAGAATATGGAAAGGAATCAACTTCTCCAAAATCACCTAAAATAAAACAACACAAAATGACATGTGAACGAAGTACAAAGTATCACATTTTCACTGATGGTAGAAATGCAGCAGAGAGGTCAACATCTTAAATTTCACATTAGATAAAGCAGTGTGCATGTTGGCTAGAGATAAGAAGAGAAGGGACGCATTGTACCTTCCTGTCAGCCTCCCACCTCTTCCTACTTCTGTTGGCAGAGGATGCCTTTGGATATACCTTTCAGTCCCTCTTATTGCACTCAGATATAGTCTCATATTAACCTCTTAACCGTTCATGAGATTAGCCTAAATCCACAGACTTGAGTTTCAGGCTGTACCATCTGCTTTGGTAGCATTGTCAGCAAACACGTTTACGTCTCTTATGTTTGCCTTTGACTAGCTTTGTTTATTTTTGCTGGTGTTGTCTTTGCAAGATGCTGAGTATGCTTTATTTTGCATTCAGTGTGACCCTGAGCAGTTTAAAAGTGGTTAAAAATATTTTTTAGAAGATGATGCCTTTGAACACTCAAGTGGCTCTTTGCAGATGTAACATTCTCACCTTCCTGCCCATGACATGCTCCTGTTTGTTCCCTTTTTGGAGCTAACCACAGTGCAGAGTTCACAGTATGTATGTGTATATGGGGTGGGGAGGGAGACCGTGCAAGAATGACTGTTCTTTGAACATTTCCGCACGACACTCTTATAGTGCAATGATTCCACTTTCAACCTCCTATGGAATCCTGGGGTTTGCATAGGAGGTTGAAAGTGGAATCATGGCGCTATGAGAGTGTCGTGCGGAAATGGCCTCAGTTTCTGCACTAGTAAGGCTTCACTTAGGTACCAGGGTTTTCCATTGTTTATATCTTCCTTCATTGCTTACCCTAATTCTGCGTGGCAATTTTTTGTCCTCACAAACATTCTACTTTTAAAAATGAATCCAAGTGTCACGTGAAATGGATAAAATTTTTATTTGTGTGGCCATAGGCTGTAACAAATAGTAAGAGCTTAAAAAGTAAGGTGAGTAGAGCTCATGAAGTGGAATCATATTTTCTTAGGGGCAAAACACAGAACGGCCAGTTATTCGTTATGGCTACTCCTGCACCATTTTGTAGTGCCAGAAAGTCACATAACGGTTTGAAAAAATGCAAATGTTAAAAAAAACCCTCATACAATATTAACAAAAAACACCATAAACACTTGAGACTGATACATAGTTTTTCAAAATGCAGATTCAGTAGGGCCATGAAATATACACACAGCCAGCAAATGTTGCCTCTTTGACAAATATTGCACATTACAAACATCACTCTAGTTTATGATGGTGCTGCTGGTTGGAAGGCTAATAGCATTAACTTAATGCTGTGTTCTGCATTGCCCATCTGCTCGCTCTCAATACAATTCTATGTTGGTCATTAAACTGCCCTTTCAATATTTGACATAGCTCATAACCTGTGTTGTATAAGATGATATTTATTAGTTCAGGATATACATAACTTGATGTATGCATTATAATCCTATGCAGTATTCACACCTAACTTTTTCTCTCTCGCTTCTTCGAGGGGCAAACATACATGCAACAGACCCAGGCCGTGGGTTCACTCCTCAGGAATGGGCGTGTTTCACTGGAAGAATAGAGGCTGCCTATCTTATGCAGAGGCTTATGGACAAACCATCTGCAGAACAATTCAGTGATCACTATGAGCTAGAATGGCCAAAGATGAAGGAACTTCTTGCCAAGGCTGCAGAGCGAAAAACCTGTTTGCAAAGGATATCAGAAGGTATGCGGTCAGTCGTAACTTTCAAAGCTTTCCATGGCCCTGAAGAAGATGGTGTCCTTGATCATATGGTCAGAGTGACAACAAGTCTGAGGAGCTCTTTTGTTGCCATTGCTTGCAGGACTGTGTGTCCTGGTAGCCCACCTAGTGTAGGAAAACACAGGCCTGCTGTACAGGAGATCCTTAGGAGACAAAGAGCCAAGGAAATTCGATCTTTAGAGAACAGGGAACATTTTCGCAGCTATGAGAGGTTGTTTCAGAACTCCAGAATCACATTAGTCACCAAAAATAAGGAACGACGAGCCAGCCTGCAACCTTTCAGCCTAAACGTACCTCAGGTGAGCATTGTGGTTCCAAGGAAATCCAGCCTGTTGCCACTGCACTTGCTGAGAAGAAGCAGCGTGCGCCCTGGATTTGTCATCCCTAAAGTACGTATCAGCAAGGCACCTCCACCTACTTTCCAGCCTGAGAAAGTGAGACGGAAAAGTAGTGCCAGTGATGGGACATACCTGGAGATTCCCAAATGGAGGTATAAAGAGCTGAAAGAAGAGAGGAAGAAGGCAGAGGAAGAAGAAAAGAAAAAAACTGAAGAAGCTCAGAAACAGAAACAAGGGTCTCCCCAGAAATGCAAAACTTGATACCAGAGGTACTGACATGACTCTAAACTTAAACAGTCAGTTCAACATGTTGTGCAGGAAAAGCTAAATGATGTAATTACTCAAGAAAGAGAAAATTGGACTGAAGGCATTGTTCCAAAGTACAACTGACATACCAAAATTTGGCTAAGCAATATAAGGAGAGATTTAGGGAATATGTGAGCAGTTCTAAAATATAGAAAATATGGTGTTTTGTAGATTATCAAACGGCCATCCTCAGAAAAGTAAGAAAAGGAATAATGTAATAAAGGTCCAAGAACAGAGAGGCAGAAAAATATCTCGATATATAGATTAGCCATAAAATAATAATTAGGCAATACAGCGTGCTTGCAAAATAATTTCTGTATTGTCACCATAATTTGAAAGTTTTTCTTTTAAATAGATTGTGTTAAAACTGGCTTCGGCTCATGAAGAAAGACAGTCCAGAGATTTCAGATTTTGTGTGACTATTTTGTGGATTTTTTCCTAACAAGTGAAAATAAAGGGCTTCAGTTTGCTGCCTGCCTATAAGAAAACTTGGATGCAATACTAAATCCCTCCATTAAAGAATGGAAACATCTCAGGGTATTTTGCAGAAAGAAAACTAAATTATTGATAAACATTGTAAATAACATTTTAATTATGGGATATAGAATGAATAGAAATGATACTTGATATATTTCCTATTGACTGAATGAGATTTTACTCTTGCAGGTTTGAAAACTACATGCTAAAAGATTGTACAAAATGGTCTAATTCTGCAACAAACTGCAGCGTTCCTATGGATCCTTCCCAATTCTTTTTCAATACTATACTTAACTTGTCCCACATTTTTAATCTATGCTTCCTCCCATGAAGCATAGGGAGTTTTGAAAGTCCAGAAATCATGTTGCCAGATATAACTACCTATTTAATATTGGGGAGAAATTAGAGCTACTTTATTTGTTTTAATAAGTTTTCATCTGGTGTTTCTCCAGTGGGTTTAGTTCACAGTTAAAAACAGAAAGAAAATGAGTAAAATCAATGCAGTGTTTTATTTCCATTGTAACCACATTTTCTTGCATGTTGGGAAGCATTATGGAAAGCTACAATATTTGCTATGAATAGCATTAAGGCAAAGATGTCATTCTTCTCAGGTATCTAACAAAACTCCAAGTGTTTGTTACACTACCCAGTTAAAAATATCACTGATCAATTAAAGATTAAGGAGGTGGTTTCTGTAGCACAACTCCCTGAATGGATAGCCCTTTACAGCAGTCCTGTACATCTACTCTAAAGTAAGCTGCCACTTTTCTGTACTACACTGTTATAGTGCTATTATTCCACTTTCAACCTCCTGTGGAATCCTGGGATTTGCAGTTTAGGAAGGGGCCTTTAGAATTGTCAGCCAGAGAGCTCTTTGGCCTCAGGAAACTACAAATCCCAGAATTCCACAGGAGGTTGAAAGTGGAATAATAGCACTATAACAGTGTAGTGCGGAAAGGCCCTGAATTCAGTGGTGGTTTATTTGCACATATATGCAGACATCACTAAAATATGCATATTTAATGTAGGCAACTACTTGCATTACTTTGCCTATTTCCTATCAGCTAAAATGCTAAGCAATGCTCAGTTTCAGTTTCACTGAGGTAAGCATGCACATAGCAGGCTGAAAAGGCATAGCCAACATTTTCAAACAACACTGTTTTTGTAATTAGAGTACTAGTTTTCAGGTGCCCATGGCTAGCTGTCTACATGTTTCTTTCTAATAAGTTCTGTCAGAGATGGTATATTTTTGTTCACAGCCAACACAATATATTACTTATCGAATTACAGAGTCAGTTTCTCAAAAGCAATAGGTTCTGACAAGAAAGTACATGAGTTTGCACTTGCATTATCATCTAAAAGACAGGTTCAGTTGAAATGCACCATTGTGTTCTCTCAGGGATGAAGTTAAATAGAAATGTTCAAGGTCGTAATGCATTTGTATATGTTTAAATGATTGAATGCCTTATGTCTTCAGCTTGGTTTGGGACCGTTGTGTTCCCCTGAAAGCTCAGCAACCTCAGTTTAGTCTCAGTCTGAGTAAGTTATGTCACCTGTGGCCATTCACATTCGAAGCACGGGCAGCCAGTGTTGAAATGGAACGCCTCAGGCAGTTCTCTGGTCTCATGGGGCTGGGGGTTGGGGGAAACACATCTCTTATGGAATGCACAAGCCTGGAAAAAAAAACCCTCACGATTTAGGAAATTTTGCATACAACAGATTTGTTCTTATGGCTTATCCTTGGGCAAGGCATTTGATAGTAGCCATGACCCGATACATGTGTGGCCAGTCTTACTGATTTAAAGGTTGCATCTGTAATCTCAAATTTGTGGCTTTACCTTTGGCCCAGTTCGTACAATGTTTTATATTCGGAAGACAGGAAATATAGTTTTGAAACAACAGCAAAACCCTCAGGCTGTTACAAGATAGGATGGAGGAAGCATGGCATACCCATCATTTTACAGTTCCCCAGATCTTGGCAAATGCGAAAAACAAGTTTTGAAATGATGCAATCGTAACAAAAAAAAAATCTGAGCGTGCTCATTCCTTTTAAAAAAACTTCAGGCAAAACCACTAAAACATAAGCAATCTTCCAAGATCAAATGGATCTAAAGTGTGTTTATTCTCTCTGTGGAAAACTCTGATAACTCACATGCACCCAACAGTAAGGAGATTTCTCTGGGCATATGATACGTGTTGAATCTGGCTATCTTTCATTTAGGCATGAGATTGTAAAATGAAGACAAACTTTTCTTACATTGCTCTTAGAGTACCAGGCGTGTATGATTTATTGGCAAAGCTATGCGGCTATGCAAAGTCAACATTTGACTTTTTTTAGATATTGAAAAAACTAATGTTAAACAGAATAAGACAAACACAAATCTATTGTTTCCCACAGGTGTAATACTTGGCCACTATCAATTGATTTTCCCTTCTTTATTTGTCATAAAGCTTTGTAAAATGGTGTAGCTCTCTTTGCACAGGGTATTATGTAGTCATTTTATACTATGTCTAGGTCTATAGACACATGTTATTTCTGGAATTACCTCTTTGTTTCAAAACCCTTTTAGAACTGCACTGCAATTTTTGTAAATCTGAGTTTTCCTAAAATGAAAGTCAATAAAAATAAAATAAAAATCATTCAATTCATTTATCTTGCTGTGGTTTTCTCTAGGTAACAGCTGTAGTGTTTTCTTTTCAAGTACAGTAATCTCTTTTATTGCCCAGAAGAGAATTTTTAAAACAGAGAATTGGTAGCATTTTCCTCAGACCATCTGAGTTTCATCAGTCCAAGGTCTCAGTGGAGTATTGACAAAAGGTAGTTTTATCATCTATGGTGCTTTCATCCATGTAGTTCAGTTTCATGAATTTATGTTTAGTTTAAAGCTTTAAAACTATATGTGATTAATTAGACTGATAAGCAGCATTCTATGTCAATCATAGACTAAAAAGAGAACGAGTAATTAATTGTATTCCGTCACCTACATTTTCTAAAAACTAAAGCCAGAAATTTTACTTCCTTCTTTGTTCCTAGTGACCCTTTTAATTTTACTCTGCAATCATAAGCAACTACAAAGGTGAACATATGCCCAAGGATGTATATATTCTGATTCAAAACAAAATTAAAATTCTGCACCCAAGCAATCCAGAAAGAGATATTAAATTTTGCAGCCTCTAATAAATGAAGTAAATTGAACAAGTCTGCATAATTTCCCTGTGTTACATAATATTTACCATTAAGCACAAATTATTCTGATGGTGAGGAGCAAAGATCTATGCAGAATCCTAAAGTTCTCTCCCATTGGAAATTTTTCCCACCTACATTGGTGACTTGGGAGATTTCAGCAAAACGACGTTATCAGCATGATTTCAAACATATCGTTCTACTTTTGCTATTAACCCTCAGTGAGGCAAATACATTTTAACCTGCCAGAGTCCTGTTTGGTTACAGAATTTACTGAACTAGATTGTCAAGATAAGCATTTTGCAACCGTATCACCTGAAGAGCTATAAACAATGTCGCTAAGTTTCAGACATTTACAATGGACAGGATTTCCTTTAAACAGAAAAGTAACCAAATTAGCATACGTAGTTCATCTGTGTGGATTACATTTTAAAAAATACTTAACAGCTTTGTATGTTGATTTACAGTTTCATTAGAAAACATATACAGCAAAGACTAATAATAACACATAACAAATCAAATCATAGCAATCAACTATTACTCTGTTAATTACTTTGAAAGCATATGGCTTTGTGATCTTTAGGGGGTGGGGTTGTGAGCGTATGTTTGTTATTTACTGTGAACATCCATTCTTGTATGCAGAAGACCAAGGCATCTGGAATTAGGTTATCTCCTGCTGTAGTCCAGACTAGGCAACAGTCATGTGATAGGAAGAACTGTTTCTTCTCCTGGCTCTGTCCCCAGTTCTTGCCCATAACCAAGCCAGAGTAGGAGAGAGACAGCAAGGATGAGAGGAAGTAAATGAAAAATGGGGCAGTTATCAGAATAATAAGAATAAGAAATAAGAAATAAGAAATAAGAAATGTGCTGCCTGCAGTTCTGGGTGGGGATGTCTCCTTCTGCATACAAGAATGGATCTTTGTGCTAAGAATCCAATGTGCCATTCTCTGTATGTAGCAAAGACTTCTGGAGTTGGTATATACCCAACCGTTTGAGATTCAGGGAAAGACAGTGCTGTTTATAAAAAGAGGACCTGCAGCAGCACCCTCTTGCTAAAGACTGTCTCTGCTGAGGTGAACTTGTCTAATCTATAATGCTCGATAATGGTTGAAGGGTTTGGCCATGCTGCTGCCCTACTATTGTTCCCAAGGGGAGTGTTGGTGAAAAAGGCTGCAGATGTGACTGATGAGCTGGTAGAATGAGTGTGATGTGATGGTTCAGAAAGCCTGAGAGACTCAGTCTTTGAATATGCAGGCCTTCAGCCACTGAGGTAGAATAGTCAACTTAGCCCCCCCCCCCGGGGGAGATGGGAAGGAAGGAGATAAAGAGGGCCTGGAATAATCTGAAAGATTGGGTATGGTAAATACAGATTTTGAGAGATCGCCTGATATTAAGCTTGTGCCAGAGCTTTTCAGATGGGTGAGAACGATGTGGGCAGAAGGGAGGCAAGGAAATAGACTTCCCCCACGGGCCAAGAGTGGTGGTCAGACATTTTCCCTCCTAGGCTTGGGAAGAAGCCCTTCTTCTCTAGAAGGGTGGGGCTGGGCTTCTAGCTTGGAAATGGGATCTGGACAAAGCAGGCTTGAAATTTCAAAAGTCCTTGGGTCTAGAGAAGGGGGCGAAAGGTGTGTTTGGGCAGTTGCCTGTTCTCTTTCTGGACAGAAGGCATGACTCTTCTTTCCTTTACTCTCAATCAGGATATCCTCCAACACCTCCTCCCCAGAGAGGAGGGCACCAGCAAAAGAAATCATGGCTAGTTTCTCAAAAAACTATCAGATAATATAAGAAGGATGACTGGAGGCACAAACCAAGACTTTTTAATTGAAAAGTGGCTGACATATCATTACTTTTATCAATACAGACACATACTTCAGAGTACCAACACCAAGATATCTGGAGAGATGTTCTGTGTCTGAATAGTTAATGGACGTGTTACTGGAGATCCTACAATTTTGCCTAAAACCATGAGATGTAAGAGCCATAGGATTTATAAGAAGGGAATGGTTATAATGATCACATTCTGGTTTGATTGATATTGAATGGCATTTTGTATTTATTTGTACCTTGTAGATTTTGGATTGTAATAAAATTTAATCTTAAACAAATAAAAAAAGAAACCATGGCTAGATTTTGCCTGAAAGAGGAATCTCTATTGCAGTGCTTTAGCCATATGGATCTGTGCACTACCACCAAGGCAGCAATGGTCCTGGAAGAGAAAGAAAGAGAATATCTAGTTGCATTAGCTCTCACCTTATATAGTTTCAATAGGGAACAACGAAGGATCTTGGTGCCTAGGTCTTGCTCACTGAGGTGATGCTCGATCCACACTATGGCTACCTTAGAAAATTACTGAAGCAGTGGAAAAGGCTGAGAGTGCAGAAGCAGCATGAGAATGTTTGAGAGTCATGTCTGCCTTTTTTGTTTTTGACAGGATTCTTGAGGGAAGTATCCCCTTCCAGGGACCAAGGGAAGGGCCATGATGGGTGCATTGACCAGCAGGGTCTTTAGAATCTTCATTGCCTTAGGAGCAAGTATATATAGTTTCTGAGCAAGGCTGAAGCCCTTTCTTCAATGAGGAGGTTGGACCAGATCCTCTTGATGGAATTTGTGAAGTTACTATGTAGCAGAGACAGCAAAGTGATTGATGCACATTGGTGCCTGATGCACAAACAGTCGATTCTGATGCAATTTTCAACAGGCCTCATGCACATTGGGCACCAATGTGCATTGAACAGTCTTCCTTGTGTCCTGTTATACATCCTTGCAATTCAGTGAAGAGATTTCTTAGCACCTCAGCTATGTAGGTAAATATGCATAAAGTTACATAATGTAACAGGTCATAGAGAATTCTAGCACTAATCTTTAGGTGGAGAGAGAGCCCTCATTAATTAAGGGAGCCAAACCAAGGGACATAATTTGCTAGGGAGGATAAGGCATCCCATAAAAGGAGCTTGCATCAAAATAGCGGGGATGGAGGAAAATGGCAGTTGGTGGGAAATGGTCACTAAGAAGAGTGTGAGAAGGAGCTGAGTTGGGGGAAAGCAGTAGGGTGGGAAGGAAAAATTCATGAAGGACCTGGTGGCAAAGCTGAGTGTAGTGGCAACACTGTGTTACTCTGCTTGCTGGGGGTCCCTTAGGGGGATTCCCGACTCTCATCAAAAGTATCACTTGTGGGGAAAATTAGCTAAACACTGCTGTAGCAATGCAAAAAGGGCAAGTTAACTCAAGGGATCTTGAGCCCAGCTTTAAGGAGTCAGATCACAGACAATTAGGCTAACTATTCAACCTTCAGTATTTTATTGGAAAAGATGTCAAAATCCACACAAGCACACTGTTGCATTCACTCACACAAGCATACAAGAGCTATAGAAATTTAAAAAGAGGTTAAAATTAAGAGAGGCATAGAGGTTTTGGGTAATACTACCTGATGAGAAATCCTGAAGACATGAGTTGAAACCTACTCAGTGCAGCAACTGAGGGAAGCACTTCAGAAAAACAGATAGTGTGGGGCTCTCTCTCTCTCTGGGGGCTCTGAAGAGCAATACAAAAATAGGGTCTAGTTACAGGAAAAAGCATGCAAGGGGGGCAAACAGACCCTTTCCTGGGAAGACCAGATGGCTAGATTTTATGAAGATGGATTTCAGCTTTGTAGTATAAAGAAAATACAGCCAGGCATCTTTGTAGTTCCCACAAGATTGTTATCTCATCCTTGGAGGCAGGCATCCAAGGTGTAACATTCCTGGCTGTTTGAAATATTAATTTGATCCCAGAGACCTCTTGTCTCCTGTTGGCGCTATTATTACTGAAAATCCGTTTAAATGGTCTGTGTGAACCATTTCCGAGATTCACCTAAAATACGCGACAGGAACCAGTGCTAATTTTAACCCTTGATCAGTTTCCCATAGCTCAGCTGCCTACGTGTCCTTCCAGTAGAACTCTATGGCTCACTATTATTTAATATAAAGAACTATACTCCTCAGGTCAGGATCTACAAGGTGGAGTAATAACTGATTGAAGCTGAAGGCCCTGGGAACACACATGCAGGTCTTTGCCATTGCAGCCCCCCTCTCCCAAGTCATGTTCCAGATCTTCAGAAATGGGGATCTCCTTGACTTTGTCCTCTTCGTCTCTCTCTCTGTTTCCCTCAACTGTGAATCACTCTCTAGCCTCACCAAGTTGCCAGGTGCCATAAGGCTGAAAGAAGCTCAGGTGATAGCAAAGACCCATGGCTCCTCCTTGGGTGTCAGGAAAGCAGTCCCAATGGAAGCTTCAACTTGGGGTGGGGGTTTGCTTTGTGGATCTAAACAGCTCCTGTGGGAGACAGGAAGGGACTGCTCATCAATCTCAGTGGCTACTTACCTGTAAGTGGGGCTTGGGAATCTGGCCAGAATCCACAGTGTAGTTATGATGCTACATAGTATGTAATGGTTATACAAGATTCCATTGCTCATTGGAATTGGAAAACACCTGAGTATTTTAAACCCTTCATACTAGGAAGTGGTGGTAATACAGAAAAGATGTTCTATCAACTCCACATGGGCAATTTTTCTTCAAACTCAGAGGATGAATGAATAAAAGAATATGTGAAAGGGCTTCGCAGTGACACTGAGTTAAGGGCTGTGCAAGTTTGTAAGGGCTTGTTTTCACTAGTGTTTTCACTCTCATCTTATTTCCATATTTGGTTGCAAAACCTCTGTCCTTTTTCCTTATAGAAATACATACACATTGTTGTGCACATTTTCAGTGACTGAAGTGTGTTTGTGTGCATTTTCAAATGCAGCAGGGTTTTTTAACAAGTAAGAAGTAGGAGGCTGGTGGGGCTTGCTGATGCCTATACTATTTTAAATAGGGACTTACAGGCCTCACCTCATGTTTGTGGTCTCTAGTAATCGCTCTCAATCTCCTGAGACTTGCAGAGAGACTGCGAATGTGAGGTGAGGCTTGTAAATCCCTATTAAAAATGGTGTAGGGTAGCAGATGGGGCAGGGTCAAAGAATACATGAATAATTAAATCCATGGATGTTAAACCCATTGGTGCGGAAGGCCGACTGTATTTCAATATTTCTTTCCTATACTTACCACTGGCACAGCATAAGCTACTAGTACTGACATACCGACACCATACTTTCATATCTACATTAAAAGGGTGTGGACATACTAACACTAGCTGCTATGGATGTGCTTTCAATTTAGATGAAGTCTGAGGTAAACTGGATCCCTTCAGACTGGTTCTGATACCTCCTAGGGTGACACACTTTCCACTTTGTCTCTAAACATACATGTTTAAGTTTAATTAGTATTGAACACCCTGATTATAGCGGAGATGTGATGAGAGGGAATGAATGAGTGGCTGACCAGCCCACCTGCCAATCTTCGGGCATATTTTCCAAGGCCTTTCCAACTGTTGTGTTTTGTGGAATGGGTTGCGTCTAAAAGAAACTGCATTTGCTTCATCCTTTGCTCAGTACCCAAGTTCTACAGTAAACCACAAGTGGTTTTTGCTAAGTTGTTTTTATAACAAGATGCCAAGTAGCCTATTCTTGAGTGCCCTCCCAAAGGCCAAGTCATCCTGGCCTGTGCCCTTCACAGAAGCATTGGACATGGTTTTGCTGCCTTGCTGCCACACTAGACTTTCCTATTTATGCCTACTTTCCTTATGCCAGGAGGGTTCTTCCCACTCTCCTTGCTGCACTTTCAACAAACAGAAGCCATGTAAAGCACAAAAGCTTTGCTTAGCCACAAAGTTAATCAACCGGCTGTGTAAGCACCCACTGAGTGACTCTGCTGCCTCTGTTGGGTATCAGTAGCAGGCCAATAGCCAGGGGCTTCATAAATTCTTTCTATCTCTATCCTATGTCATCACTTGCTATTGTACATCATAACTGCTTCAATATGTGATACAGTTCAGCATGCTGGGACATGTAATTCTGCTCTTTTCTTTCATCCCCAAAGGAGGAAAACACAGTTTTGATGACAAATGAACAGCTCACGTGATGCCACGACTATATACATTTCCTGTGTGTAAGCCATAGCAAGAGCAGACGCTGTGCATTTAACAAATGTTCCCCTAATGAGCCCAATGGAAGAGCTTATTTAAGAATCTTGTGTTTGTTCCAGGCGCCTCCAGGTGTCACATTTGTCAAACTGGATGTGGGCTGATGTTCTCTTCCTTTGAAGAACTATCACTTGTGGATGTCATTATAACAATTGATCATTATATCACAGTCTCATGTTGAGCCAGCTCGGGTCAATTTTACCCCAAATGAAAAAAGCAACTGTGATTTAACACACAGTTTTTCATCATGCTGAATTTTAAACAGACCAGATGTTGCAAGGTAGCAAATAAATATGACCCTGCTGAAAACTAATCCAACATTATATCTGCAAAAAAGTAAAATGCTAGAAAGTTAACATTCAAGAGTGAACAGCAAAGTCTGATGACTTTCATAGTCCTCCTAAAGCTGATGGGATTTCTCAAAACATTAGTGGAATTTTAATATTAGACTTCTACATCAAACTATTTTCAATGCTTCCCTGTTCCAACTCCAGCAATGCCTGTGATTGAAAACACTGAGTTTACTATGTTTTAATATTATCCAGTCAGCAAACTACTCTTCCTTCAAACAAGTTTGAGAATTTCAGGTGTGGGAGACTGGCCAGTAGGAGCTTTGGGAAAACTCTGTATGACAGGCCAGCACACTGCCTGATCCCAAAGCATCAGGATTGGACTGCTTCTATTTCTGCTTGTGTTGATGAAGGACATTCATGCTAGACACTTGCAGGTGGCTTGCAATCTAGAAGTCAAGGGCGTAATAAGGTAAAACTATATTAAAACTCATTGGAAGAAAACCTTCCCAATTCAGAAGAGGACACATAATGGGGCCCTTTCACACTACACACTCTGTGATTCACTCTATGATATCACTCTATGCTATCCACTTTAATTGCCATGGCTCCATTCTATGTAAATTCTGGGATTTGCAGTTTAGGAACAGGTATTTAGTTTTCTTAGCCAGAACACTCTAGACCTTCACAGAGAAGCATCTGGGTATGTCCCCATAGACAAGACATGAAAAGATTGCATCATTCACTGAAACCTCCAGGAAACCTCAGTGGAGGATGTAATAATTTTCTATCCGGCCGATGGATACAGCCAGACACTTCTCTCATCCTTCACTTCTCTCACAAACATGGAATGGCCAGGGGATAATGCAGTAGGCTCGATGAATGTCCCCTGTTGTGTAGTTCTTATCCTTGCACTCTTCCATCACGACGTGGTAGTTACATTGGACCATAGATGGTTGTGGCCACTGAATATTGCAGGCGCATATATGGTCCAGGCCTTAATATTGATTTTATCAGGTCCAACACAAAATCAAGTGAATTCAAGGGGACACAGGTAACATCCTATACACACATGCTAGAGAGCAAGTGCCATTGGAAAAAGAAAGACTTCCAAGGAAATAAGTATACAGACTTCCATGCGGAGGTAACTGATTGCTTGTCTCTCTACTGTGACACAACATTGGTCCATATTCTGAAGAAGCACTTGTGGCGTCTTATGGTCACTTAGATGTATATTCATAAAGATATTGAAAAACGCAACTTTTTAAAAGAGGCGTTTGCCCTGCATCTCATGCCAGTAGCATACACTTTTCATTTGTTATGAAACAGGAATTTTAACTGAATGGGGAATATTCCAGAAACACTTCACACCTGTTTAAAAGCAAACCAAGGTCTCTTCTTTCAATTTCTCTTCTGAAGGTAACTGCAGCCAAAAACTTACGTCAGTGGTTTTCTCTGGGCAAGCCAAATGCTTCTGGGATTGCCACTACTGTATCCACAGAAATCTGTCTGACAGATATACACACTGCACTAAAAAAATAAGAAATATTTGCTGCTGTTTGTCTCATAGTTCAGTCACGCTCTCTGTACACGAAGTTGCCCTTTAGTTATCATGAATGAGAGCACAAGGACACATGAAAAACATTTTCCTCAGCAAAAGTTGGGATTAAAAGTGCAAATAAAATATCCATTTAGGAAGTAACTGAAGAGACACAGAGCACCGTAATTACCTCTGCCTGAAAATCTGAGCAGCATGTTGCAACATGGCTGCTTTCTATTACCTTGGCAGTGTGAATGAATCAGTGACTGAGTAGGTGAGTAAGCTGTACAGTTGAATGGCAGTTAAGCCTATACTCCCACCCAACACCTGAGTCTATTTTAGACGGCTCCTTCTCATTTTCCTTTCTGTTCAACTGTAGCTTCCTTTCAGAGTCCAGCAACCAGATCTCATTAATTCCCAAAGTCCGCAAAGATGAGTCAACCAATCATTTCTCAAAATGTGAAGACAGCATGCAGATTAATGTCTTCACCAAGAAACAAAGCCATCCTTATGTTGCAGGCCAGGTTCCTGGATTCACAGAGAAGCTGGTAAGCATTTATGAAAGATGACACTTGAACTTAATAGAGAAAGGCCCAATTCAGTGGAACAAGTGGAATTTGTGTGTTTGCACAATCCCCATTTCCAATCCTTAAATCAAGGACAATACTGCTGGGGCCTTGAAGGTGAGTTTTTGTTGGAGCTCAAAGAGTTTGTTATTGATCTGGTTTCCCTCCAGTTCTGCCATCAATTTATAACTGGGTGGTAAATGATATCTCTATACCTAATGACATGGCAGGAATTAGCAGACTACGAGAAAAAGAGCAGTGTCTGTCCTTGCCATCCTCCCCTGAAATTGGCAGTAGCTGAGAAAATCAAACAGTGCAGCTTATCCCTTTGTGAGGTGTCTGTGTGAGGAGATTTGTGTTTTACCCACAGTGAAGTGGACTGAAGAAGCCAAGTGAGCCCCACTGTGATTCTCTGCTTCTTTCAAAATAACGCTAGTCATCCAATGATTACACATTTTTCAAGGGGAATTTTTTATTATTAAACTTGTCTCCTCTTGCTGCTTTCTCATGTTATTTGTCATTAAGAACAAATGATTCTCTAAAGCTCAAAGGGAGTGGACATTCCCCACAGTTTGATAGCAGAGCGGTTGCAACAATAATTTATTAATAGCCAACCTTCCCCAAAGTCATTAAAATCCTTTGTAGATTATAAATTGAAAAAAAAAAGATTTAGTGTACTTTAATCATTTAAAAATGAAAGTACCTGTAAAATGCAGGTGAAATTTGAATGTATAAGAACTAAGTGATTCTAAATTATGCAGCTGTAATTAAAATTTTGTATGCATGGCCAGACTGAGTTTTCACTAACTGACACTCTTAGTTGAAACAGCAGTTATTTCCAACTTTGTTCAATCTAGCAAAGGAAATTCTTATATGCACCAGATGCAGATATGGATTCTAATCCATCTCTGAATGCTCACTTGATCCCCATCAAACTTAATGGATACATCTGATGCATATGGGAACACAGATGTCTCCCCCTGCAGCCCCTCACAATGCACTAGAGGTAGATGGTGGCCATTTTCTTTAATATACTCTAGATGCTATGATTAAAAGGGCAAGTTCAAATTATATCAGACTTTATTAACAGAAAACACAAGTCAAGTTGCCATTGTGCAGTTGATTCAAGCTTGCAGAAATAGCATATGGTGTAGTACTTCTTGTAACATTGGAGAGTACAAGTCAAGTATTTTACACTTGAATTTTAACTCATGGGCTACGGATACAGAAAGTTGGCAGGCCAGGAAGAAGAATTTCAATCGAGCATGGCATACTAACTTTCCAATGCACAGGAGGTACTGTACATAAAGGAGCATTTAAACAGGTGATCCACCCTATTCAAATATGTGATCTTGAGATATGATGTTTTCTACCCACAAAGGACTGTTGAGTGTGTCATTTCTATGAATTTAAAGCCTATCTTGAGACAGTGAAAGAGTTCTAATCCTCCATGAACACCTAGCAAGTTGAACAACTTCGTTAACAAAATCTTGCCTGTTTAAGGAGAGTATTGTCTCTTATTGCTTCATTGTTCTAGAGAAAACACAGAGGGCATTTTGGTGAACCACAGGACCAACAGGCTGGGTAATATTTGGCTAGGTTGCAACAACAATGGCATAAATCCTCTAAAGGTTTACAAACTCGCAAGAAGTATCTATCCATCTGAGATATTTCTGGTTCTTTTATATCTTTGTCTGTAAAAAAATAAGCAACTTGTCCTCAAAATTATTTAAGAAGAATGGAACAACGTGGAATTAAACAGAGATCACAATAATGCCATGAAAATCTGCCTTACATCAATTTTAAAAACCTTCTCATTAGAAAAAGCGGAGAAGGATGTAAGCCACTCCCATCTCCCATGTTACACTCTTGTAGTGCCAAAAACCCAGGGATGAAAAATTTAAAATACTTCCTGACCAAAGGAATGGTTTGATCTAGTCTGTCCCCCCCTCCATTACATTTTATAACTGCAACATTTTGAAATGGCAGTACGGAAGAGCATGCTTTTCAGCTGGAGTGATGGAAGTGAAAACTCTTCCCCCTTCTCTCCCTCTTTAGATTAAACCATTGAAACCATAAGCAATTAAGGCAAAAGATCTGGTAGCACAAATCTCATAATCTTTCCATCCAGAAAACATGACGGCTGGGCCTTGGGCAGGAGGCTCATTTGCGGGGCTGGTGGATGTACTGGTTGACATGCTGTGGGGGAGGAAGCTTTTCCACAGAAGGATGTGGTTTCTGGTGGGCCACCTGGGCTGCAGCTGGAGGGAAATCTTTATCACCCTGTTTAAAGAAAAAACACACGCAACACACTGTTGTTTAGAAGGAGTGGATAATCTGTGTTACCTGCAACTTATTCAAACAGAAGAGATGCAAATATGATTGGTTGCTCCATCTTGATGTGGAAGAGAATGTCAAAATACAGATTCTACCTATTGCTATGTTACTGTAAATCAGGGCCCTTTCACATTACACAACTGTAGCACTCTTCCTCCACTTTAACTTCTATGCCTGCATCTCATAGAATCTGGGGTTTGAACCCTGGTGGGACACCACAGGAGCTCTCTGGCTGAGAATTCTAAACCTCTCTTTCTCTCTCATATGCAAATCCCATAATTGTATAGGATGTTCCCAAGGCAGTTAAAGTCGAATCATAACTCTGTAATTGTGTAGTGTGAAAGGGCCCGAGGCCTACAGAAGACAGATGTGTGCTTAACAGCAACTTATACTTCTCCAATAATTTTGACCTGTTCGTTCTGGATATATCTTTAGTTCACAAACTGTAGCTGAATTCAGGTCAATGAAAATTAGTTGAAAACTGAAAGGAATGCAGAAAGCAGGCCTTCTGAGGTTGGAGTTTCTATATCTGCACAAAATATCGCAAGCTTGCCTCAAGTAAATGCGGTGGCCCTGGTGGCGCAGTGGTTAAATGCTGGTACTGTAGCAATAAGACTGTGAGTTTAATCCTGCCCAGCTCCAGGTTGACTCAGCCTTCCATCCTTCCGCAGGTTGGTAAAATGAGTACCCAGCTTGTTGGGGGCAATTAGCTTACACGCTGTAAACCACTTAGAGAACACTTAGCTGATAAGCAGTATAGAAATACACATGCTATTGCTATTGCTAAGTAAATGCACAGTCATGTACATTTTATCAAATGCGATTTGTACTTTTTGAAATATATGAAACAAGTGGATACGTAGCTTTAAAAAGGTGGTACAATCAATATTATAATATCACACCAACATGTATACCTATACGAAATATACTAGTATTTACTAAGTTTTCATGCTCTGAGATGATCCACCTGAATAAAGCTGTCCAAACTTTATCTATACAATCTAAAAATTATGACTGTGTATGGTGCATGCATTTTCATTCCTCTGTAAGAGAGAAACTATGTGCTGCACTGGCGTTCAGAAAAGTGATATTTCTTTGTATAACTATACTACATATAAAACCTGTGATTTTAAAATATATCAAATAGCCTGTCACCCAATTAAATCCAATTAAATAAACCTTATTTGATTTGCCACATCGATTTTAGACAATTAATCTGTCAGTTAAATTTGCAAATTAACTACATAATAGCTCTGAAACAAGAAACATCCTTTCTTTGTTTTTAGTAAATGATGTGTGTTTATGTCATAACAGGAATCATCTCAGAAGAAAACATTCCCTCCTACGAATGAAACAGGAAAATGATTCGCTTAAGACGATTCTTCTATCTGCAGTTTTCTGTAAGAATATATACTACTAATCACAAGGACCTGTAGAATTGATGAGGGGTTCTTTAATGGATTCATCTAAGCCACAGACTCCCAACTAGTGGCCTGCAGACAACTGGTGGTATACAAGGAAAGTGATCCACCAAAGACTTTGCTGGCCTTTGAGACAGGTGTGAATTTGTGGGAACTTGGCAGTGGCCTGTGTAATTGGGATAGGCTTTGTGCTTCTTTGGATTTTGTTTTCTTTGTTAAAAATGTACTTATTTAGCCTAACACCTTGAATTACAGGGCACTGTCAAGCTGAGAAGCTACAACTGCAATCACAATGCATAGTACGTTGCCTTACCAGCAGCCATACGATTCATAAGAACCACAGAGAATCTTGGGGTGGCTATTTGTGCCATCTCTGGTTCTATCGTCTTACATTCTTCATGATGCTTGTTTGCCCGGCCATGACATTTGCTTATTGGTCTGCTGATTTTTTCAGAAAAAAAGTGAACACACACTGCGACTCTTTGGATGTCTGAACTTAAAGAGTCTGATCCTTGCAGCTTTTTCTCCTCAGGAACTGGCTGTCTCCTCATGACCTTTCTTTTTTTGTAAGTTTATGTATTTTTATTATGTAAGTTGCCCTTTGAGTATTCACATAGAACAACAGACACATACTCAAGGTCTACATTACAGAATTATGACTTTATAATTTGGGACCTTCTGATGCAGACCTGATGCGTGCTTATTTAATTACTGTAGCTATCCTCCTCCTTTAAAAAAGAAAACCTCACTCCCAAGACAATTAGAATTCTACAGTAAACTTATTAAATGCATTCATACTGATGCCTCTTTACTATAGCAACACTGCACTCAAAAGTGATGCCTCCATTTAGGATCCGTTCAGAAAATTAAAAGTGAGGCAGGAAAAAAAAAGGGGGAAAGAGAAGTACCATATAAAAATAATGAGGCAGTTTCTATCAAAGCAAGAAAGGATTTATTCGTTTAAAACAAATGAAAATGAACACAGATGAAAACTCACCCTTGCAATGACTCCTGAAATGAACACAGTTGGTTTAGGTGGACTGGGAAATTAAAGAGAAGCATTTAGTCACATAATCAAAGAGTTCCATTTATCAACAGCAATTAAGACTTTATAAAACAGCCAGAGACATTCTTGAAAAGGACAGGTTGCTTACCTGCAACTGTGTTTCTTCGAGTGGTCTTCTGTGAAGTCACACAAATGGGTTTACACGCCTGCGTGAAACAGCATTCGGAATCTTCTCGAAACCTAGGAGTAGGCATTTTGGCAGTTGACCCCTCCACATCCTCCTGGAGAATATGAGGCCCCTCCCTGTATAACGGCCAGTTCCTTCGCTGCTACAGTAGCATCATGGGGACCAACCATCCAGCAGGACATGATGTGGGGAGGACGGGTGGGGTCGTGTGACTTGACAGAAGACCACTCGAAGAAACACAGTTACAGGTAAGCAACCTGTCCTCCTTCTTCGTGGTCTCTAGCAAGCTGTCCTGTTGGAGGAGGGAATGTCATGCTTAAAATTCTTTTTATTATCGTCATATACATCAACAATTACATTTCAATTATTTTTGTCCTTTCTTTTATATACCTATATCAATAAACTGTGGCCATATCTTCACCAAGCCAAATAAATTAAAATTTATTTATGCCAAAGATTCATTTCTGCATTCATTTTCAATTTTGATGTTTGGTTTTTTTTTTTCATCACAGAAGAAAATAAAACTGTTCTCCCAAATGTTGCATCATTTCTTGCTCTGTTATCTACGTTATAAAGAAAAATGTCATTGGTTGTGATCATTGATCAGCTTTGCATATGTCATGTAGTTGCACACCATGGAAAAAAAACAACTGATGTCACCACAGAGCTTGTTGAATGGGCCCTTACATAACTGGAAGGTATTTTATTTTATTTTATTTTATTTTATTTATTCCTTCCTTCCTTCCTTCCTTCCTTCCTTCCTTCCTGTGACAAACCAGATTCCCACTGCTTTGGAACATAATAAAAAACAAGCAACCGTTTTGTTTTACTAATGGAAGCATAATGTTCTCCATAAAAAAACAGTAATGCATGTCTAGCGTCAAGGCCATGCAATCATTCCTCCAAATCAGTTACTGAGTTTCCCATGTATGCAGGGAGTACAATGTCCTGGTTCAATAAAATTATGACTCCACCTTAGGTCAAAGAGTAATATCTAGCCTTAAAAACAACCTCTCTTTATGCAAACACAAGTATGGTGCATCCATTCTAAATGCACAAAATTCGCTGACTCCCTTAACATAGATTTTGCCACTAGAAAAATAAAACTCCAAAGAGAACAATCGGAAATCACAGTTTGTCAGTGATTTAAAGGTTTTATGTGTAAGTTGCAACAGTACTGCATTCAAAAACTCATCTCAATACTGTCAGTCGTACTGGGAGGTGTAAATGTTTATAACCAGGAGGAAAACTCTTAGCTGTAGGGTCCATAAAACTGGAAAGTTTTCCTTGTTGCTGAAGATACCAGAAAAATGCTGAGAAATAACACTTTACCTACCAACAAGATAGATCTTTTGCGAAAAACAGAATATGCACAATACTACATAATTGGAAAGCGATCCCAATGTCCTTTAAGTAGGAACAATATTTCTCCGTTGTAGGCAAACCGTTTAGACGTAGAAGGTTTGTGAGCAGCCAAAAGCATTTCGCTTTTTTTCCCCTCCCCCCTCCCCCCCAAAAGTATGTATGTATGCTGTGTTGGTTCAAAAGGTCTACTAAAGTTGGGAATACCAGCTACATTCAGGCCAATGTGTCTGATTCTTTTTCAAACTAGAAACCCACGATCCATCAACTAGAGCCTGATACAAAAGACATAAACCTAGAAATAATAAATTCTGCATCCAGAAATTTATCTTGACTATCAAAACCAAACTGAGTTCCTAGCTCTTCTAGTCCTTGTCCTAACAACTTTTTTTTAATTTTAGCAGTATAATCTGGGGTGAAGGGGGACAATTTTTTGTGTTGTCACTGAACAAGTGAGAGTCAGAAATGCTTGATAATCTACTGCAAATCAACAACTAGTAAAACATACAATCTGCCTTCTGCTCATCCTTTTCATAGGTGACAGCCATTTCCCATTCTCTTTGCCCAGAACTGCATAAATTAATGGGAGACACGTCTCTCAACAGCTATTAGCTGGAACAATTAAGACTTCCGCTGCAGAGAAGTTTGTCATGCTTTGGGAAACTGTAATAAGAGTACAGGCTGTCATCTCAAAAACCTGCTTCTGACCTCTCAGGTGTTTTCATTTCATTTCATTTATTTCATTTGTACGCCAACTTTCTCTCAGAGTGTGACCTAAGGCGATTCCCAAGCAGAATCAGTTAAAAAACCTTAACAATAATTTATTTAATTTTAATTTATCGAATAAAGAATTTAAAGTAATTAAAAACAAACATATTAAACAGTATAAAATCATTTAAAAGTCATATTAAAGTTAAAAAAAAATAAAAAATTCTTCAATAAGAACTTTCCCTTCTTACACGTTGAAAGCCTGCTTGAACAAAAAGATCTTTGCCTGCTAGCAAAAGGAAAACAAGGAACAGGACAGCCCAGATTCCCTCTGGAAGGGAGTTCCAGAGGGTGGGAGAAGCCATTAGGATGGCTCTCTCTGGTGTCTGCACAAAGTGAGCCTGTGACGGTGGCAGGTCCAACAGAAAGCCTTCTTCTGTAGATTGTAAAACTTTGGCAGGTTCATGTGGGGAGATATGGTCTTTCAGATACTCTGGACTTAAACTAGTCCTAAGCTGGACTTAAGCTTTATAGACCATGACCAGCACTTTGAATTGTGCCTGGAAATGAACTGATAGCCAGTGAAGCTGTTTTAAAAAGGGAGTTATGTGTTTCATATAACTGGCCCTGGTCAGCATTCTGGTTGCAGCATTTTGAACCTGCTGAAGTTTCTGAATAGTTTTCAAAGGCAGCCCCACATACAGTGTAACACAGTAGTTCAAATGGGGTAATCAAGGCACGTGTCGTCGTAGCCATATCTGGTGTCTCAAGGAATGGGTGCAGCTGGTGCACAAATTTTAGCTGTGTAAATGCACTCTTGGCCACTGCTGAAAGTTGGGCATCCAGACTCAGAGTTGAGTCCAGGATAACACCCAAGCTGCAAGCCTGAGATATCAGGGAGTATAACCCCATCCAGCACAGACAGAGTCCCTATTCCCTGGTCTCCCTTTGGACTAACCAAGAGCACCTCAGTCTTATCTGAATTAAGTTTCAATTTGCCCTTATACTGCCCATTACTGAGCAGATACCCCGTGGCTCTCCCTTCTACCATGTTAATAGTATTATCTCCTACTCCATATCTCCCTCTGCCCGTTATTGTCATAATGGCTGCTGCCCCTCCCATAGTCTCTGTGTAACACATTTTCTTTTGCCAGCAGGCGGGCTATTTTTTTAAAAAACCTTTTTTTTTACAGGAAAAAGAGGTGTTCTGTTCTTTCACTGACATCATGGTTGCAATAAATATACAAAGCGGATTTTGAAAGCAAGAACGTTTTCTAAAACAGAACAAGTAGCAATGATCCTTGTAAAGCCAGTGTCAAATAGCTCAGGGGACACCCACTGCCAACCTGCAAAGTTAACAGGCCAGCACTCAAGATGTTTCTTTTCCTTTCAGTCTCTCCTATCCAAGCACAACCCATCCGCTTTCTTTCACCCATCTTCTCCCCTGTAGAGCTGCCCTACACATTTCTCTCTGGGATACTGCTTAGATGACAGCCTCCCTGCAGAACATTTCCCCAATCACGGTATCCCTACCCAACGTTGGGTGATACCACTTGCGGTGCCAAAAAATGAATGGCTGTCTTACGTGTGCTTTGAAAAAGAAGAGGGGAAAACAGCAAGATACTGCACGTTTGCCATCCTTATAACAAGCCAGTCCAATTATTTCAGGTTTATGTTCATAAACCTCTGCCTCATACATGCTGAACTCTTCTTTTTTCACTGATGCCAACAATTCTGTGGCCCCTGAAGCAACCCATGTGGCATACTGACCTGAGCTCTTCAGAAGAAGAATGCAGCATAACTAATACTAAAATTAAGACAGATTTGGTGATTGTTCATCCAGATTTCCAAAGCACAGCCTGTCATGCAGCAGGGGAAATGACCATCTTCAAAGTGCAATATGGAGGACCCATGGTGGTGGAGGCGCACAGACAAAGGAATGAATTGATCCATCAGCTATATAGCAACACTGTGAAAAACTGCTTACTGACAGTAAGACCTTTAAAAATATTTCGGAAGCAAATTTTAGTCGAGGCATTTATGAGCTACTTCAGACAACAAAACGTCTTGTTCCTGTAATGTTTCAACTAATTATCAGAGTAGATATCTGTCCCTCACCCCCTTTTGCAAGGAGTGACACAGACCACCACAGGGCCTCCCCCAACTGTCATCCTTTTTTAATAAATCCATAATGTGAGATAAGAAAGGCAAATAAAACAATGAACAAAACAGAACAAAACAAAGAACTTTGTTTCCCAAATGGAAGTATCCAAGCAACACTACACTCAGAGACACTAAAATAAGCAAGAGACAAGGAAGTCACCATTCCTTCTGGGCACTCCCCTGGGATCCCTTTGTCTACTCCCCCTTTTTGTCCTGGGAGCCACAATATGTGGGGGGGGGAGTGGGTGAACTAGCAGTTGTCTTCTCTTCTGCTTTAGTGGGAGATTTAAATACTTGCCTGGGTTCCAGAAAAGCACCTGACTTTCCATGGGTCAAAGTTTTAGCAGTAAACTCAAAGAAATGACATTGCACTAATCTTTAAAATTAATGCTACAACAGAAAAATCAAGGAAATGTGGCTATGGCACTTTTGGGGAGTATGCTCGATTTACAAACATTTTGAATTTGTGCTAAGCACTTCACATACACGAGAAGAAATAAATGCACATGAATACGCATGAAAGGAAATGAAGAAAAATGAATAGCAAACAATCTGTTAATAAAACATGAAATCTAGTTTTCATATACTATTTGCTTGCCGTGACATTTTCTGAAAGCCTTCATAATGGCAAATCTGAATTTGAATGATTTCCTCACGTATTCTCCTTATGACCTTTCAGTTTTCAGTGTTCTCTTCTGAACCATGAAATTTGAGCACAGCATCTTCTGAAAATCACTTACTCCCACTAGATTTATCTATCCGTGCCTCTCAAGACAATGCTTGCCATAATGCTGCTTTCGTCAGAGATTATGCTAGTTTGGACTGTCTCTCTTTCACTCTCTGCTGAGGCAGCTTTGGAGACATTGACATGGGAGACATTTCAATCTAATGCTTCTCTGCACTAAAACAAAGCAATAAAACCACAAAGTGCTACAATTCTGACCAAAAGTAAGTATGTAAGCTGACTTGACTGGGAGCTCAACTTTAAGCATTCACACATTTGTAGATTAGGAAACTTGGTCATGGGTTATTACAGATATAGGATCATGTCATTAGTAGCTTCTGATCAACAGCAGATAACGTTACCGATCACCTCTCCAGAGCAAAAATCTAGAGACAGTCAAAAGATTGAACTCTCACACTACATTCTTTTTGTTAGAAAAAGACATAAACACTGAAATATTACAGGGATTACCAACTCAAAAATTATACTTGAAAATATAATAGGGAAGCATGCTTACATTTTTCCCCTCAGATAAAACCTGTATTGGAATCATCATCATCACTGATTGAACTGATATCCTGTCTCTCTCCCAGGGTGAGATCCAAGATGGTTTACAGAAATTTAAAATAAGATTAAACATATTATAGCCTTTTTATGTATGGCAAGTAAGCAAACAAAGGTAAAAAATGTATCTGGGTAATGAGTTTAGAAAGCTTTCTAGGTTGAAAAGAAAACATTGTTTTTCATATCCCATTCGGTTCATTAGTATGTAACACATAACCAATTATCTCCCAAATCCCCACAAAACTATGGTTCACAATGTGAGATTGGTCCAGTCACTATCTTACTCTGACTCGGAAGAATGTCATGAAGACTCAGAAGAATGTCATAACAACAGGGTGGAGATGGTCATACAAAGCAAGGTTGTGGACTATTAACAAAGTTGTGTGTGTGTGTGGGGGGGATACCTGAAAGCCTAACTCTAAAAATGTGTATTTCAAATATTTTTTTAAAAAAGACTTCCAAAATATCAGAGCATTGAGTGTCTTCACTGAGGGTCCCTAGGAGGTGTTACTGGAAAAGTTTTCAAATGGAGAGGTTGTTGGCGTCTGTTTGTCCTGCTGGTAGGCTGGGGAAGAAAATCAGGTTTGTACTATTTAAACTGTATTTCTCCAATCCAGAGTTTTTTTATACTGTGTACCAGTCATAGTGTCCAGTACAGCACATCTCTATTCCATAAAGCAGTCTGAAGGTCTCAGAGCCCAATTTCAGACCCTCAGATTTCTAGTGACAGAGCGAGAGTGTCTGCTTTTAATGTTATTTACAGCATTCCAGCATCTACTGCACTGTCTCTCACTGAAAGCAGCTAAAAATAGAAAGGGACAGAGAAATCCTGACGGCCGTCTCCCTTCCCCCTCCTCCAATTCTCCAGGGAAATGGAGGGGGAGGTAGAAACAGGGTTTTTCACTCTTTCAAGTGCTTTACATTCTGCTGGTGTTTCATGCAAAGTGTAACCTACATTTCTAGTATTTTGTGAGCCATAATGGCTGCTTTGAGGATATATTTAATCTGATGAAAACCAGCTTGACAGATGTTGTTTTGAAGATATAACATATCTTTTTCTCTAGGCTTTAGTTAATAAAAATGTTTTTATTTTAAAAAAAACATTCTTCATTTGTTATATGGAATGCTTGTTTTTAGCAAATGCACTTAGCAAATATAAATGAAGTTCTCCTTTTTAACTCACAAAAATGACACTAATGAAATCTAAAATTTCTGAGAGAATTTTCTCACCTACTGTAAAAACAAGGATTGTTCATTTTTATGAAAACATATGGAGAGATGCCGAACATCTGGATACATTGGAATGTTTAGACTGCTTACTCTGAAATCACACATGTGCCACTACTAAGAAATGCACCTGCCAAACATCAGTGTCTTCAAGAGGTTCATTTATTCTTAATCTCATAAAATGGAATTCTAATATTTTATAATATCAAAGCTTAAACAAGGAGTTTATTCATACTGCAAAGAAACCACACAGTTGACTGATTAATTGAAAGGACCACTAAGCCAGTGAAAAGAGTTATGCAGAATAATAAAATGCCTACATCCTCAGACGTCCATTAAAATTTGGAATCTTTCTTCTCTGTGTGGTCATTTATCATTAAAATGTTTCTGTTACAGCATTCTAAATATTATGTCACCTAATGTATTACATTAATGCAACTGCTCTCGGAACAAATTTCACCAAGAAAACGCCTTGATAGATTCACCTTAGGGTCAACATAAGTTGGAAATGAAGAAACACAACAATGCGATATTATGTAAAGCTGTATTTATATCGCATTTTAGTGTCACCCAGGCACTTCACATATTATCATGATAACCCTTAGAACAATACTGTAAGGTATGTTTTTAGTACACTTATTTTCTAAAATCTTTATATCTTATCCAATACTCAAGGATCTTGTGGCAGTGTCAATTTCAACAGTTTAAAACAACTTAAAATAATAAGAATAATTTGAAACAAACTAAAAGTATATTAAACAATTTAACAACTTAACACAAGATAATTTAAAAACAATGAAGCAGCTTGAAGACAATTTAAAATGTCGCACGTGCATATCCGGACCAAACCAATCAGGATCCGAAGACTTTGACAAACGACCATGTTTTTACTTGGGGCTGGAATGACATCAGCTAGGGACAGCATATTCCACAAGGCGCACAATGTAGCTTCGCTGGTAAGACCCAAAGGACGGCCTTTCCAGCAGAACTCAGTCCTTGGGCAGATAAACATAGGGAGAGATGCTCTTTTAAGTATCAGTTTTCCAATCTGTTTAGGACTTTAACTGTTGTCACCAGCACCCTGAATTTAGATCAAAGCAGATCCTTTAAAACCAGTGTCATATGGATTCTGTACGATGCTTTGGTCACAAATCTAGCTGCTGTGTTTTCTATTAGCTACAGCTTCTGACTTGTCATCAAGGGCAGCCTCATACAGCACACAGCAGTAGTCTAACCTGAAAGTTATCCAAGTATGGACTACGGTGGCTAAATTATCCCTGTTCAAGAAAAGCTACTATTCATTGATTAGTTGAAGCTGGACTCAAGCAATCCGAGACACTGAGCCTCCAATGACAAGGATGGATATATATGCTCTTATATTTTCCTTGTATTCATCATTTTCTGGAACAGCTTGAATTCCAGAACTCTGTGGAAATCAATGGTAAGTGAATCTGCACAGCAAGAAAAGCCCCATCAGATAAAAAAATTAAGCAGCTTTTCTGGTTCCTGCCTCTTTGAATGCAATACATTCTGATGTGGCAAGACCTTGTTTTGGAAGGCACAAGGAGAAGTTTCCAGATCTTCATTGAAATTTAGAGGGGCTAGGCAAAACAATCTGTATTTTAATTAGGTACACATTTATTTAGGGAAATTATCCCATTGCTCATACTCCCTTAAAGGAAACTGGGTGAGGGTAAGGGTAAGCCACAAAGTGCAAAATAAAGAAATAAAACCCTGAGACAAGAAGTAATTAATGTCATGTTCCCCATTGCATTCCAAGTGCACTGAAGTTTTAAAACTAGGTTTCCCTGAGCAAACACAATAAAAATCTCTCTAACTGGTGTTCTGATACAACTGTAGGTAGCTGTCAATCCTGCACGGTGGTATGTAGTGTATGTGTGTGTAACAGGAGCTTAGTCTTTTTTCTTTTTTTTTTTTTAATCTCTTTCCTCCTCAATTTTCCTTCTTTTGTTTTCAGGAGCTGATTTGCTCAATACAGGTTTTCTAAAGAGTGGTCCTGGAGTTACAACTGTTTTGAAATACTTTACCATTGTTTGATGATAATTTGCTTCTCACAGTGATAATACTTTGCTAGCACACTGACACAATATCAGGCATTCTATAACACTGGGAGATTGCTTGGCAACCTAAGTCAGCTTGCGAATTTGCAAAGGTTTTCCACAGGATGGCACTGATGAGCCTTCAAGCTTTGTGAAGGTGGATGTAACACACCAACCTCAGACAAGCTGATCATTTTTCATAAATTACAAGGAAGCACACAAAGATACAAATAATCCTCCCAATAGTAACTATATACACTCTCTCTCTCACGCTCTCTTTCTCACACATGCACACAAACTTGCTAGACAGTTTAGTTCAATGATTTCACATTCACATATGCAGGTTCCTTATGTTATAGTCGTAACAACCATGAGGCTGGACGACTTATTATTATTGTATTTTTTAAAGTGGGATCGAGAATGATTAACAAGAACTGAAAAAACCAGGTCAAGGTAAATCTAGCAGCAATCATGTGGATTTTAGTCCACATCATCCGATGCATGGATGGAGTAGCATATTAAAGCTCAGGTATTTAAGAAAGATTACATAGCTGTGGGAGTGGGATCAGAGTGAAATGGGATACAGAAAGATGAAAATTGTGACCCAGGTAATAAAGTCTCTCAGACCTGTCTCAGCTGACCAAGGCCTCTCAAAGAGCTCAACAGTGTAGAAGTCCTGAGCACGTAGTACTGAGGTAGGAAAGCAATAAATTATGCATATCCAACAGTCAATTCCCTTGAGCTGGGAAAATTTTCTGCGGAGAATTCTATTGTTACATGGATGACTTTTGATGAAAAGACATGTTTTAATATTTGTAGCTAGCATATACACCCAGAGTTGCCTGGGATTTCATTTTCTCAGAGGTAATACTTGTTAGAAAAATTTGAGATCCTGTGTCTTTAATTCTCCAAACTGTCTTGTCCAGTATCTTCAACTTTTCCCCACATTCCCCAATCCAATCTGTATTCAGTTATTAACATACAGAGGTTGGGTTCCTGAGGGAATACACTGCCCTCCTCCTTGCTGCTAGGTCTTGTCCCCATAGCAACCGGCTTATTCAAGACAGATGCTTTCAGGCTGAGAATTCTAAAGGTCCCTCCCTAAACTGCAAACCCCAGGATTTCACAGAATCATCTCAGGCAGCCAATCATATGAAGTCTTTGCCTGGCACAAACAAACAAACAAACAAACAAACTTTGACTTTTATATATTAGATGTGTAAAGAAACCATTGCCTCTGTTCATACCGATCCAATGGGTTGGAATTTATGAATATATCCTAATCTAGATGTTTCTTTTTCCCTTTTTCCCTTTCAAACCATTTTTTCCCTAAAACATCAACTTGAACATCATTGATTGTACATGCAGGAAGATCATATAGTTTTGCCTGTTGTTTTGGCGTACTGCCATTTGTCATCAGATTTGTGCCTATTTACCCTCTTGGGTAGAAACTGTCCTGTTTGTCCAGTGTAGTATGTAGAGGGACATTGCTAAGAAAGGACAGAATATATCACATTGGAGGATAAGCAAGTAAATGCACCTCTGATATTGTGGATGATACTATTCGGACCTGTAATGCTGCTGCCAGAGTAGTGTGGAGGCAAAGCTGGCATCTTGTTTCTGTATTTCCATCCATATTATGTGTGCTGCTGTCATAGGTGACTAGCTGTTTAAGGGTAGGAAGCTATCTGTAAGCACTTGAAGACCTGTTATCCAGAGTCCATGAGGGGGCAGTGTTATTCTCTAGAATTGGTTGTAGCTGGTAGATAATGCATTTGAATGGTTTCAGCTGGTGGACAACTTGTAGTGTTCTGTCATTTATGTTTTTGGTGTAATAGATTGTTCCTGAGTATCAGTCTCGTCTTTTTGGTTTTTTTCACTTCACTGGGTGAAAGTGAGGAGGAAAACATCTGAGTTTAAGAAACGCCTGTTGTAGGTCCATGGGTTTAGAATCACTATCTTATGAGTCTGAGAAGATGGGGCTGAACCTGAGGGCTTGGCTGTCAACCACAGATTTGGCAGTGTATTCTGGGTGGACGCTGGGGACATGTAAGTATGTGCAGCGACCAGTGGACTTTCAATATAGAGTAGCACTAAGATGCCCACTACATAGTTGTACAATGGTGTTAAGGAAATGAATATCTTGTGTGGATTGTTGCAGGATTAGGTGGATAGTACGGTGAAAACTGTAAAAATGCTGGTGGAATTGCTCAAGCGATTCCTTTCCATCACCCAAATGATAATGATGTATCTCAAGTAGAGGAGAAATTTCTAAGTGCAGGAGCTAAGGAAGTGTTTTTTAGGTCAGTCATGAAAATATCTGCGTACTATGGCATCATGCAAGTGTCTATGGCAATGGCATTGATTTGAAGATACATGTTATTCCAAACAGTCAGGTAGTTACGAGTAAGTCCAAAATAACAGAGTTTGGTGGCTAGGTATGGTCTTGTTCCATTCAGAATGCAGTCTATCCTTGTACGTTACATTAATGTACAATGATTCCATGTTCATAGTGGCTAGGATGATGCTGTCTGAGAGACACACTGGATCACTGATTTGCATACATCAAGCTCCTCAAGTGCAGGTGATTTAAGATTTGGCCCAAATACCCAACTGGTTTCATCTGTGATGAGAATCACACTACTCAAACCTTCACTTCTTTGCAAGATTAAGTTTTGTGTAATCTCCATGGTAAAACTTGCCTACTCCTAAGTTCAAATAGGTATGTAACAGACAGATAGGCACTGAGGAGTCAATTAATGAATAAATGAGAATTCCTGTTGCCTGATATAATTTGGAAAAGAAAGGAACTAATGGGGGGGGGGGGGGATGAAATGAACAGTTGCAATATTGCCCAGCTGGTAGAATTTTGTTTGAGTTCTAGCCATGACATTTGTGGCATAGCTTGGATCCCAAATTTCATCTTATCTCACCAAATCCCAGGATTCCTTAGGATGGAGTCATGACAGTCACAGTAGTGTCAAATTGTTGTAAACTATGCAGTGTGGATAAACTTTAAGCCTCTAGCCTTTTTAGAAGCCATTCTACAAAGGACAGAGGCTTAAAGTTTGTCTTCAATCATTATTCTGCCCATTTGTTTTTCAAGAAACAAACCGGCTTCAGATGTTTAGCCAGGAGTGAAGTTACAGCTTTGAACGCTGTCAAATTTAGAGAGCTTTAAAACTACAGTGATCTACTGTTCTCTGCACCTGTATGCACACACACACTGTGTACAAACGGTATTGCTGTTAAAAAACTAAAGCAACAGTCTCAACAGTGAACAGTAAATAGTCTAAGGATTTGTTTTGGCAGGATGCATTTTGTATTTTATAACAGCATTTTTCCTGCAGTTGAGGTTGGGAGGTTGAAGGGAGGGAGAACTGGTTGTAGGTAGAGACACCCTTTCAGAGCAACTTTTGGCTTTTAGGCTACAATCCATGATAGATCCACTTATCCAGGAATAAGATCCAGTGGACTCAATGGTACTTACTTCATATATAGGATTGCAATACTAACAGAATTGTTAAAAAGAATTTTACTTTATGTCACCTGTAGAAAAGCACTGGTGTATGTTCAAAGATAAAAGAAGCCATTTCCTTAAAAATTTTCTTCTGAGCACACAGAATAGTTTTTCTACACCAAATTAAAGCAACATTAATCCTGAGTAAGATCAGTGTGACAGTTGCCATTCTGCAGACCAGACATGAGAATGAAGCTGAACATAAATACTGCAGGTTACAGTCAGGTAATTTTTAATAACTGCTTCTCCTGCAGTGGTTAAATTCAAATGACTTCTGTCAAGAGAAAAGATGATTTAAAAAAGGGGCCAAGAGAAGAACACAACATCCAGGCCTGCAGGTTGTGCACCCTTGCAATACATGAAAGAATCTAAGAAAACCCAACCTTATTTTTCCTACTCATGAAGCAACTAAGAAAGAAATGCTTCTGAATGACCCCTTTCACTGTCTGCAACATCATTTGAGAAACAATTTGCGTAATTTACAAATATAGCTGCCTGGATTTGGAGAGCTAGAACATGGCAATCTGATGGGAGTAGCTGGGAGAGAGGGAGCAAAACAAACTCCTGTTGTCTGGTGGAAGTGGTGCAGAAAGTTGGAAGAGGGGAATGCTGAACAAGCACCAGGGTGTGTGTGAGAGAAAGACCAGAGTGAGTTTGTTTTTGTGGGGTGTGGTGGGGTACAGCACTGAGGAAAAGAGAAAAGCCAGTAGGGCAAGCACTGAGGGTGACATTGGCATGGGCTGAATAAGTACTGGGGTGGAGAAAGAAAGAAGAGTAGTAGGATAGAGAAGAAAAATGGCACAGGGGTGGGCTAATGGTTTCTGAAACGGAAACTGGGTACCTTTGCTAATTATAATTGTGCTATTATATTCTTCTGTTCTTGAATAGTTGTGCTTAGAGTTTTCTTAAAAGCTAAGAAATGAATTCAAGACTATAGGACTGTCATTGGTTCCTGGCAGTCTAATGAAATGACTTTGTATTTAATCTGCATTTGTTTTAATATTTGTAAACTGCCTTGGGTCCCAGTTACCTGCCGTACAACCTATCACACCATTGTTTCACTCCTGGTTGTAGTGCTATTGTACTAGTCATGACTAGTATAACTATTACAAGATTACTGATTCACAAGTGCATGTATCTGATTTTTCCACATTGACTTCACATAATCAATAACAAATGATCAATTTCTCTGATGCCCCTGAAAGTCATTGGGGGTAAGCTGGTATTAAGTGATAGGAAACTTCACCTGTGAATTAATATTGGATGTTTTAGAACACGGGTCATCATCTGATATTATAAGGCACAATGGATTAATGGCACAGATACATGCATGTAAAATTGGTTCTGAAGATCTGATTAAAATATTTAAACTATTTTCAGATATGGGACTGACTGGTTAGTTCACTTCTGGTCTTAAAATAAGCAACTGGCTCATTTGATTTAAGAAAAGCAGAAGATATAAGGCACAAGACTCCGATGCGTATGAGAGCAAATTTCCACTACTCCTGCTCTAAGGTATTCTTTGCAACAGTAATTTTTCAATGATTCCAGAGCAACAAAATAAACTGAGAAAATTCCCACAGGCTTCTTATAAGTCTGAATCTACCTTTTTCTTCCTTTAGTGATACATGCAATATAAATGCCCAAGAGCCTATGTACAAATAATGGAAAAATCTCTTGAGATTTTCCATGATTCCATTTTCCTCTTATTCATGCATAGGGGAAATGTATCCAGTGTTGTCCAAGTCCTTACTCAATTCCCCAAAAGGGGATCTCCTGTCTTCTTCTTCTTTGCCTTTTGTTGCTGGAATGTGGATAACAACTAAAAACACTCTATCCAATTTTGAGGTGTTGTCCAGGGTTTTCTGATGAAAAATTTTGGTTCCTATTTGGAATTTTGATTTTTCAGTTTCAAACTGGGAGCTACAACTTGGATGATAATCATAAACACTCTGTTAAAACTTTGAGACATGTACCTCAATTAGTCAGGGCAGCCCAGATGGCTCTGATAAAACTCTTCCTCCATTTGGAATTCTGATTTGAAAGTGGTCTCAGTGTGATATATGCAAATTTTGAGGTGTTTACTGCAATTTTCTAATGGGTTATGATTGTCCTTCCCTTTCTGGCTTCTGTAGAGCCCCAGCCCATTTGGAATTTCTCCCTGTAACTTAGCACTGTGATGTCTGAAACAACAACAAAAACCACATTGTCAAAGTTTGAGGCAACCTCATGAATTAGGGCTGCCAAAGACACAGACATTATTTTATTATTACATTTTCTCCCTGTTGAGGTAGGAGGAAGCAAATGTCCTCAGACAAAGCAAGTACAAAGCAGTGTGGGCAGTGGCTGAAAAAATACAGTGGACGTGAAAAATACGTTTACAGTTCCATGTCCTGAAGAGCTACTGTCTTGGTCTGTTATAAGCCAAGTTTAACTATCAGACTATAATCCATTGCTCGGACAGCAGTGTCAGGCAGACAGTCACTGGTGGCAGCTTTTAAAACAGTGATTTATCTCTGCCAGACCACAGATTTGAGTTACAAGGCATTTGTGAGGCACCATCTGAAGCATGGGCTGTCTCCTCTTTGCAAGAGGGTATATTTATGAGGCATGTTGAGTTTCTAGATCGCAACTGTATACCTACTGGTAATGCCCCCTATTAATATTACGTTAGCCTTATATATCTCTCTATATAGTAAGTATTGGATTTTTCTTCCACACACATTTATTTCTGGATTGTACAACTCGCCCTCTCCCCAATGGTTATTTACAATGTCAGTTTTTCACTCGCATGCTTTTTCTTTCTCTTTGAAGAAAAGGAAGACTGCTATAATAGAAAACAAGTTGCTTATCCATCCTAGATGTAAAGCTACAAAAGGTAGAAGGGCAATATAACTGAGTTGAGACGCTACCTTCAAAGCCAAGACACTGTCAGGGTCAGGTCACAGGTGGTTGTGCCATAATTTTGACCTGAAAACTGTGTTCTCCTGGTCAGTCTCTAGAGGAACAGGGGCTGTGGCCACAAGTGTTCGCAAGCTGCAGATTCTGCTCCTATACAAGTCAGAAAGCCAAGTTTCTACTGCACCAGACACACCAATCCCAATGCTCCTTGTTCTATATCAGCTGAAAATGGTCACGTTTGTATATCCCTTCTATGTTTGGCTCCCAGCCTGCACACACTGTCCACAGTAGCTGTCTGGGCTAGGCCCAAGTCTGGATTTTGTTGGATGATTCAGTGTCATGGTCCTTGGACTGCAGGTAACATGCATTGACTTCACCTGTATAATATCAGCCATCTCAACACAAACATAGCACACAAAAACAAGTCACTTAACTACTGAAGCATGGGTGAGGGAAGGAGAGTAAAGAACTGCTGGGAGCCAGGAAAGTCATGGGTGTTCAATCAATTTACCAGTGCAGTCAGATTTTTCTTTTGTCAACATTGACCAAAAGTTTGGACTCTGAAGTTCCTCATTCAAGCAGCAAAGACTTTGACAGACATTCCCCTGACTACAAGAAATGCAAAGAAGTTTCCATATCAAACATACACACAGGATCTTTTCATATCTACCATGTATCCTTCCCCAAACCCAAAGACCAAGTCCATTCCTTCAACCCTACTCACTGAAGTAGTTAACATGACTTATAACCAGAGAAACAAAAGGAAAGTCTTTTCACTGAGATACAGCATGTAAGAACTGTGAGGATTTAGCTAATTCTATACGATCAACGTGTCAGGTCAATGGTTTACCCGAAGGCAGGGATAATCCATTTCTTGGGACTGTGGTGTTCACTGTTCCCTCCAAACCAACTATAAGGCTGTTGCCATCAGGAACATACTTGCTGTTATGTGCCTTCAGGTAGTTTCTGACTTAGGGCAACTCTAAGGCAAATCTATCACAGAATTTTCTGGGGTTCAGAGTGTATGATGCACCCTAGTTTACTCTGTAAATTTCCATGGCTGAACTGAGAATCAAATCCTGGTCTCCAGGGTCACAATCCAACACTCAAAACACTACACCACGCTAGCTCTCTGCCAGTGGTGTAGGAACACACTGACATCACCTAAACCCAGTGAGTCTGCTGAGAAACAAGCCACACACACCAGTACATACCATGTTTCCCAGCAGAGTTCTGCTGAATGGCAATGGAAGCAGGGGAAGGGGTCTCACAAATATCTGGAGAGCATATAAAGCAATGTGTTTCTTACCAGTGTCATTAGGCAAGCTACATTTTTCATTAACCTGGTTGTACCCTACACAGTAAATCATTCACATATTTTCTCTTTCATACACACATGCACAGGCTTTCACTTTCTAGTACATCATCTGCTCAGAAATAAACAGCCTTGTTTTACAGTTCTTGCTGTACAAGAAACTAAGCTGTACCTGCATTACACATCTATATCCATTTCATATCATGCTAAAACACTGGGGTGTTTAGAAATGTCTGCTAGAGAGCCCTGATACACTCCCTTGAACTACCTTGAGAAAAGAGGGATTGCAAATTACATCAGTTTAAGTCTTAGTGGAGGCACTCAAGGAACTGTAGTTCAGAGGAGTGGATCAGAGTTTGCTGGAAGAGAATTCTATGTACCTTATTGTGGCAGACCCTCTCTCCAGGCTGATTTCACAGATTCAAACTCTTGTGCATCTGTTGCTCACTTTGCCCCTTTCCGTCTCAAGATCTCTCCCTGGATTGGGTACCTGGGCTTCAAGGCGTTCCCTATATGGACCAGTGAATGTGTTGTCCTGTTGGGTTTACTGTGGTAAGCACGATCACACTATAAAAACTTAATGGGAACAGCCAGACAAAGCTGTAAAAAATAAACAAGTTGAAGTTTATCACTACACAGTTAGATCACCCACATATTAACCCTTGAACTACTTAATTATTCACAGTTCCCCAAACTCCTATTCTGTTCTTCCCCCAGTTGAACTGTCCCATTTCTATTACAGCTTCCCTTATCTCTATGCCATCTTTCCCCCATCCTTTCTCCCCCATAGCGCCACCCCTTCATAGCATTCCCTGAGTCATGACCGCCTGGCACCAACCAGGATTCTCTCTTCATGCTCACTAAAATACAAATGTCAGGATTCCTTAAGAGGGAGCTATGGCAATTTAAAGTGATATGTAATTGATGTAACACTGTACTGCGCATACATCCCTATTCTCATTTAAGTTACCAGCTCAGAAACCAAACTGCAAACTTTACAAACAGATACTTTATTTCCCTCATTTGTAGTAACATCTCTTCTACTAAATTCGTTTTAGTAAATAAACATAGTAAGAGTTATTGAAATGCATGCCTCAGCAAACTAATGAACTACCAGAAGAAATAAGTCACATAAGCCTTGTCACACCCTAAGGAACACTGAATATATTTGGAAGATGAAAATGATGTGATTGGGAACCCATGGACCCTAACATCTATTGAGTCTCCTTAGGTCACAGAGGAATTGATGCATTTTTAAGGAAAAGGAAAAAAGGAGAAGAGACAAGCTACCTTTCAGCAGTATCAAATTGTCCAGCTTTTGTAAGATTGTCCTGTAGAGAGAGAGCTGGGCTCTATATGTGCAGAGAGGGTTATTTCCTTCTCTTTTTTACACATGAAAACACAATTTAAATATGTAGTCTCTCATCACCTGTATTCTGAAGTGGTACAGTCCTGGGGAGTGGTATCCCTGTAGCATTGTTTCATCCTAGATTTCTGTTCTTTAACTAGGCCAGTAAAGACATGAGATTACTAGAGAATAAAGGCAAAAATACTTCCTCCTTATCTGCATGTGCCCTTTTGATTGATCTTTGTCCTTGCTGCACTTCTTTTAAACAGATTTCCTAAATTTAAATCTAAAACCAGATTTAATCTACCCACATGTAAACAATGAATTTGCATATCAGCCTTTATAACATAGTATTGCACCTCTGTTAGGTATCCAGTACAACAAATGCATAACCATAAGTGACAGTTATATACACCCCTGGAGGTGGGTGATAAATCTGTTTTGCACTGATATTATTTATCCCAAAATGTTCCAGAATTATCTATTTAAATAACAAAGACAGAACTCTCAAGGGGGGGAGTATTTTAATCTTAATTTCATTCAGTGATGGGGGAAAATCAGAACCATCTGCCACATTACACAGATTACATGAAGATTATAGCGTTGCTCAAAAAAATATGTATTTTCAGCTCCTATCTCTAAAGCAGCATGTCATTTGGCATTACATAAATGGCTGACAACAGCAATAATCCCCAGAGAATCATTCAATGAGCAGAAGTGGCACCTTAACATCTTGCTGCTGCTAAATTATGTAAATTTGCACATTATTTTTAACATTTAAAGTACTGTACATCCAATCAAAAGAAGCACACAACTTTGCTACTTTGTCCACACACTACAGGGAATTAGCATGAACCTAAAAATGTTGAGAAGGAAGAATGGTGGCATGTACCTTGCCTTTACGCTCTGAAATAATTATTTAAGGGCACACTGACAAGTTTTTCTTTCCTCCCTTGGAATTAATAAATCCATGAATGACACAAAATCCAGAAACAACTGCAGAAAGAGTGAGGAAACCCATCAATCAGCACTGAAGAGCAGTCTGAGAAAGTTAAAGGAACATGTTAAAGGAGTGTGAGTACACACACACACAGATATACACATACAGCAGGTCAATCTAGCCTTGGTACAGAACGTTTACAGGCTTACTCGTTACATTTAGTCTTCTGCAATTCTCCCACAGTGCTCCAGAAAATTAAAGCTAACTAGTGCTATGAAAATAGTTCCATGTCACAACACTGAACTTTTGTATAGAGTGCAGCCTAAGGTCTACCTCCTTTAGCAACATAAGAGGGTCCAAATACCATTTGTCCCATGGGAGGGTTTGAAAAGGAATCCATTTTTTCCTCAGCTGAAATATTATCCTAACAACAGTGGATTTTCTCCTAATTCACTACAATGTCTAACTTTTTTTTGTACTGTACTAAGCTTCTAGCCTCAATGATACCTTGTTAGAAACAACCTTCACTTGCTTGTACACTGTGTGTCAAAAATATACAATTTTATCAGCAAGATTAGTGTTTAACAGAAATCACTGTGTTTGCGAAGAATGAACAAATACACTCTGCTTATTTGTAGAGGCTGCCTCTCATTTTACATTAGGGTTACCAGATCCCAACCAAGAAAACCCTCATTTTTTTAAAAACAATCTCATGTCTGCAAGGAAGACATTCCCATGCTTTCTCTTATCCCACCACTCAGACTTTCTTCCACCTACTGAAGCAGGGAGTCTTGTCTTGCCTTAGAAGGACAAGAAGACGAATGACCACATTCAAGAAAGAAGTTGGGTAAAATCTCCAGGTTGCAGCCTGCAATGTTCTGGAGCCACAGGTAAACTTTTGGGATTTGTAGCAAAGTTGAACCTTGTGGATATAAAAAACCACAAATATTCAAGTCCCTTTAAAAAATGGAATAGGACAGCAGCAGAGATGGCAACAAGTCACAGGCACAGTGGAGGTGCTCCAATTGCCACGGCCCTGCAGACGCTGCTTACTGCCTTGTGACTGTTGGCAGTGGTAATCCTGCTTGTTTGTTTTTGAATAAACAAGCAGGATCACCACAGCTGCCACTACTATGTTCCTGTGGAAGCTGCTCATTGCTCTGACATTGTGCTCTTGCAAACGCTGATGGCAGTAGTGGCGATCCTGTTCGTTCATTTGCAAACAAATGCCCAGGAATGTCACAATCACCACGTCCCTCTGGAAGTTAGTATCAAGTGCAGCACGAATCCTTCTAAAGGTGAGGTGGGTGTCAATCATCTTAATGCACTTGATGATGCCTTGATTGAGTGGATGCAACAGTGATGTGGTGTTAGGAGGCAGGAATATCACTCCCACACTCATGTCGGTGAAGTAGAGATTGGGGACGGCCAGGAGCAAGATCAATTATGAGGAGAACCTTGAATGGCAATCCCTTCTGTCTGAGGTATTTCTTCACTTCAGGAATGAAGCACTGGTGGAACCATCGCAAGAACAAGATCATCATCACCCAAGCCTTCTTGTTGTGTTGCCAGAACACGTACAGGCCTGTTCTAAAGGGCCAGGGGATCATTTTGCTTGACAGGCAAGGCCTGGCTTGATTACATGACCTGCTGCACTGCCACACAGCACCAGAGTAAGGTGACCTTTCCAGGCCTTAAACCCCAGATCCTCTTGGCACTCTTATGAATGTAGATACAATTAGGCATCTTCTTCCAGAACAAGCCCATTTCATTACAACTGAAGACTTGCTCTGGAAGGTAACCTTTCTCTTCTATGATTTTCTTGAACTCTTTTGGGAACACTGGTGCTGCCTCAGCACTGGTCGATGCCAAATCTCTCATGATCTTTAAATTCTTCAGGCTGTAGTGTTTTACACAGCTAGCCAGCCATCTCTTACTAGCCTTAAACTCCTTCCTCTCACTCTCCTCAACCCCTTCACAGTAGTGCTCATAAAGGCTAAGTGCTTTTTGATGCATAATGTTGCCACCCACAGGGGCACGCTTCTATGACAGATCCCCTGGCCACACACTTAATGCTTTCTCAGTCTTTGCACATACTTTATCATGAACCAGAGAGACTATTTTTGCTACTGGAGGTTCAAAACTAACACATCCATAAATTTCAACTTCCTTCTGCTTTATTGAGTGCATGTTCAATTCGTTCTTACTGATCTTATGGCTTGCTTCGAAAAGTTACCATGCCACTTTTCTAAAGATCTAAGATTTTTATTTTCTCATAGAGAAGGGGCACTTTATGCTCTCTCTTTGAGGGATTGCTTTGACCACTTAATCACTTTTCAGGAGCCATTTTTTTTTCTGAGAAAGAAAGGGTGCACACAACAATACTGTACAGTACACAAGTACAGTAGCAAACGACCCAGATGCAAGGCTGCAGAGAGACTCAAGACTGCAGAGAGAGCAGCTGCAGAGACACAACAAAAGACACACGGATCTGTGAAATGATAGGAGAAATCAATTTGTGCCAGGATTCCTGCCATTTCACGTTTTTCTAAATCAGTTCCAAGCTTCAGGAGGGACAGTGGGGGTGGCAGCAGCAGCAAGCAGTAACAAGGTAAGCACTCTTCTTGATGCCACGCCTCCAAGGAGCATGCGAGATGCCTTCTTTACAAGGCCTAAGAATGTTTGCCTAGCTCCTGGGCCTTGTCGCTACCTCCTCTGCTGTCTGGGACTGCATCTCAGTCTGGTTGCACTAGATCTCAGGTTTCTCTCTCTCTCTATTTTTCTGCATTTTCACTTCAGAGTGTCTTATATTTGCAGATCCTGAGCTTGTGGATATGGTGGGCCCACTGTATTTAAACATGTTAAATAATACAAGTGTTGGTTATTACCGAGAAATAAAAAGGTACAGTAGCACAGCTAACAACTTATATACTTTTTCAGAAAAACAAAGCATTTGGATTCTATTATTATGTACCAGTGTTTGAAAACAAAAATGCTTGGTTTTTGCCAGAGCCAAAAGATTGTTTTGTTCTAATTTTTGGTTCTTCTATCCTACTAGTGCGAAATTTTGATCTGTTAGGAAGAAACGGCAAGCCTTTAAATCACAGAGTAAGAGACTAAAAGTCTTTTGCTTAAAAGTATTCTCCCCAAAAGAACACTGAGTTCAATGAGCTCAGAACCTAACAATAAGATTTGTTCGCACCTTGATCTGCCTCACCATTGCCTATTAAATACTTGATCATTTAGAGCTGCAAATGGAAAGAATTTCCTTCCAAAGAACTTATAACTGGTGAAAGGGAAATTCTATTAGCAGTCATTAATTGCCAGCAGATTCTTCAAATCTGTAAGTGATAAAATATGCATACGTGAACCAGTCACTATCTTTCATGCTGATTAGGGAAAAGCATTTTTTGTAACACTGTTCTCATGAGTCCTACTTACCACAATGAGTTTTTATCCTTTTATCAGATAATTTCTCCACAGAGTGAATGGACAGATAACAACAACCAGTCTCAGGATAAATATCAAATATTTATGGAACTGTTCTGGAATAGATGTTTATTCTTGAATGGACAGAACTGAAGTTGTCACTGCTGGGCAGAATCCCTGCTATTAAGAAGAATGTATTGCTGAATTTGCTATTTTTGTTCCAATCTATATCTATTATAGTTAACGGTGTATCTTTCAAGCAATGGCAAAAAGAGATTTCAAGGTTTTTATGTCAAAGCAAGAAACCAAGAGTAAGAATGAAGGTTTTACAGGATGCAAAACAGAGAAGTGGGCTTGGACTTCCAGATTTAAAGATATGTTATTATGCATTGCGTATACTGTGGTTAAAAGACTGGGCAATGCTCAAATGAGAGAAACTTTTACAGTTAAGATCCTGATCTGAGATTTTGATGGCACATTTTCCTCTGGTATGATAAGAACAAGGTGAATGTAAATTTTAATAACCACCTGGTAACACATGCAATCTAAATCATGTGGCTGAAATACCCGTGTTTCCTCGAAAATAAGACACTGTCTTATATTTATTTTTCCTCAAGAAGACACAGTATGGCTTATTTTCAGGGGATGTCTTATTTTTATTAAGTATGGTACAACAATCTACATTTATTCAAATATAGTTAAGTCCAGCCTTCCCTCGTCCACCTCGATCCCTTGGCAGCCCGTTTCCTTGCAGTTCCTCCTTAACGCAACTCGTCTCGACCACCTCCACCCGCCGTCGTGTTTGCAAACAAGCAGGATTTGCTTCTTGCCGAACTTTCTCCGAGGCGAGGAGCGCAGCCGGACCCCCTCTTTGTCTGCCCAAGGCTTTGGGAGCTCCAAAAAAAGACTTCTCTTTCGGTGGAGTTGCAAAGAGCCATTTTTCACTCCTCGCGGTAGCAAAATAGCCGATCTTTCCCCAATGCAACTCCCCCCTTTCTGCAAAAGTTACAATCCCCCATGCAAGTCCTCTTTTTTTCACGTGTAGCCAAAGCAAAAACCTACCCACTCGTCTTGTCTTTTTCCTCCCCTGCATTGCTGCTTAAAAGCAAAGCCGAAGAGAGGACAAACAGGGGAGGTGTCCCTCTAGGAACCTGATTGGGGAGTTTGCCGCGGGATCGACGATGCCAGTGCGGACGCGGGTCCCCCCATTTCCTTTGCCTCTGGGCGCTGGCCGGAGAGTTGGGATCGGGGCTTTCCCAACGCAAAGGACCCGTTGCGAGGACAGAAAGCTGGGTGGGCTGCGGAGTGAAAGCGGCGTCGGGCTGGGAGAGGGAGAGATTGAGTCTTCCCACCCCTTCCCCCCATTTTTTTTTTTAAATTTGCTTGCCAGCCCCCCGGAGGCGTCAAGGAGACTCACCGCTGTTCCTGCAGCCCCGGCCGCCAGCAGAAGCGCTTGGGACTCGGCTATTGTGTGCACCGCGGAGAGGAAGGTGAAAAGAAAATGCACGCATAAACACACACACACACACACACACACACACACACACAGTGTGTCTCTCTCCGAAGGGGGGGGAAGTATCGCGAGAGCCAGTCCTGGCTAACAACCTGCTCTACAACACACACACACACACACAGGAGTGCCGCCGCTGGGTTGCCAGCAACAACAAACACTGCACGGAGCAAGGAAAGAGAGGGGGGCGCACAGATACACATCTGGGGGAAAAGGCACGGGCGAGATCGGAGCACATGCAGTTCTCCAACCCAGCCCAACACCCGGGCTGGCTGGTAAGTGGGAAAGGTGGCGCGTCCCCTTGATAACCTCCCCTTCCCCTCCCCAAACCTCCTGACTCTCGGCTTCAGCGTGGTGGTGTAATCCCTCCCTCGTTCCCCCCAATTGTTGGGAGGATCGGGCAGGCTGGCGCGTTGTTTTGGGTCTCCTTTCCTGGATCTGTTTTGGGGCTTTCCCCTCCCCTTCCTTAACCTTCGTTAGATTCAAGAGCACAAAGGGGGGAACGCCGGGGGGGGGGAGACTGTCTTACAAAGTTGTGTAAAGGGGAGGGAAGTGGGAGGAGAGAGGTGGGGTCTGGAGTGTACAGTGGAAAGAGGGGGGAGTGACTAAAGGAAAGCATCCAAAGGAATTCTATATCCAGGATGGATTCTGCGAGGGGGGGGTTGGAGGGAGGAGAAAAAGAAAGTTTGCAAAACTTGGGAACTTTTGGTTTTTCGCTCCCCCTTCTTCCTCCTGCTGCTTCTACCCTGTCTCCCTCTATGTCTCAGCTTGCAGCACGCACAGAATGACCGGGACCTGACAGGGGGAGCCGACCTTGTTGATGGGGCTGCCCGCACCTCTCCGGTCACCTCTGAGATAGCAGCTGTCACGATGGGGCAGATGAGAAGGGCTGCCCGTCTTCTTTACTGCTCGGCGCCGGTACGCTGCATAGCCACGCCTATCACTATGTCTTATTTTTGGGGTATGGCTTATATTGCGCAAATGCTTAGAAATCCTGCTACAGCTTTTTTTATGGGTATGTCTTATTTTTGGGGAAACACAGTACAAACAACTAATATGTGCTAAGATGGCTGTGTGGGTCTCACCTAATGAACGTCTCTTTTCTAGAGAAACACTATCAAAAGATTATGTATAGTGATATACTTATGAAGGAAGGAGAACAACTGGTCATGAAAACAAAAGGAGGAATTGGTCATGATATAAAATGGTTCTCTTACAGACAATTAACTGAGAGATTTAAAATTGACCGAAAATTGTGATAGAGCAACAAGTTTTAGAAGATGATACATCATATGATGGAGGAAATATTAAAGGTAAAGATCTACCTGAAACCTGAACCGTTCTTATTGGGACTAACTGATGATCAGATTAACAAGAACTGTGTAAAAGTCATCCAGTGTATGACTACCGTGGCAAGGTCGGTGTATACACAAAGATGGACCCATTCCGCAGTGGACTGTTATAGCACTATTATTCCACTTGCAACATCAATGAACATAGGATGTTGTAAGTGGAATAATAGCGCTATAACAGTCCACTGCGGAAATGGCCATGGAAAGACTTTACATTACCAACACAAGAAGACCAGATTATGAAATTACTGGAGGTGGCTGAGATGGACAAAATTGATATTAATGAGAGAAGAATCTTTAACAAAATTCAGGCCTCAATGGGATAGGGGGAAGATATGCAACATTGGGTTTTGAGTAATAAGAACAACTAGATGACTTATGGTAGAATAACTATCTTACTTGATTTCAGTATTTTTACACACTTACTTATATCTTTAAATATCACATATCCTACTAAATATATTTACCAAATATTATTAAATATTGTATTTTTTAAATTATTTTGTAGGATATTACTTGACAGGTAAACTTCTATTTGTTGGTAGGAACAAGGGAGAGGCCTTCTTGGTGGCTGCTCCCATGGGAAGGTGTTGGGACAGATAACCTGGACCCAAGTTGTAAAATGCATCTAGGACATAGCATCATACTCCCCCCCCCCCCCCATGATACTCTCTATAAAATGTGATGACTGTCTTTGAAATGGGAGGATAGAGGATACGTCCAAATCTTGCCTCTTGGGCATAAATATTAAATAGAGGAGTTCGGTTTGGCAACTTCTATTTGCAGATGCGTAGCTACATCCGCACAGTTAGCCTGACACGAAAAGAAAATATATACCGTGGTTGATGTGGGTTAGGTCTGGCTTTTCTCTTTGAAACTTTAAACTATACCTGAGAAACATCAAACTCAGTTTTAAATTTAACAAACTATACAAAAGAACTGTGACTTTATTTTGCTAGTTGTGCTACAACTTGTGCATCTTTATTTGGCAGCAAATATCAATAAATTCAATGGCAATTACTCTCAGCAAATTATGTATTGGGCTACCACTTAAGTTTTAGCACTTCATTTAGAAGAAATGAAGCTAGGAACTTTCTTGGTGAATGAATGCTGAAAGCATTTCAATGTTTCAGGAGCCCTAATAGCTTACATTTTAAACTTTACATTTGAAAACATAATGCACTATCAATATTTTTGAAAATACTGAAACGCTTTAGTAGTCATCAACTCAAACAGTCAGGTAATATTACATTTTAAGTCACACCAGTTTTCTTAAACACATGACTACTTAAATGAAATTACATCCTAATTAAATTCCCGTAAGATAGGCATAAACCAGTGTGGTGTACTGAGTGCTGGACTATGAATCTGGTAGACCAGGGTTCCAATCCCCACTCAGCCAAAGAAACCCACTGGGTGACTCTGCACAAGTTATACTCTCTCACTTTGGAGAAAGGCACTGGTAAACATCCTCTGAACAAATCTTGCCAAGGGCGGGGGGGGGCATGATAGGGCACCTTTGGATCTCCACAAATTGGAAACAAATTGAAGCCACACAACAAGAAGACAGGCACAAATTGAAAGGCTTTTGTTGATTTGTGCTGTTTGTCCAATCACAATCAGGAGCGACCATCTGAACACACAGCTGCCGTATGTGGAAGCAATACAGAGAACTTTTCCAGCAGTCGAATGCTGGGGTTCTGGAACACAGAAGAGTATTCAGGCATATACAAGTTAGGTGTGAACAGCTGTAAAAGCATTTAACTTTTTGAGAATGACAGCTGGTGAAATACTGGAGGATATATAATTTCTAATTATCCTTAACAAGTTTCTGCTCAAAAATACACCATTCTTCTTACAACAAGGAAGAGCTTTAAAAATGTTTTTGAAAATGGTTATTGGAACTTTTCGGCAATATCTGGATAGTTTGGGCAATGACTTGTGTTTTATATCTCCCAATATCTGGAGTGTAATTATGCAAACTGAATTATCCTGCAGCAAGGGGAGGAGCCAGTTTTTGTTGATTCTACCTCCCACTCTATGCCTCTGAAAATCTTCTCAGGAGGGTGTGTGGATGACTTTTAATCTTTGTGTCAATTTTCAACCACTCTCCCTAACCACTAAAAGGAAAAATGCAAGCCCTGAAAGATGAGAGACTATAAATTGGCAGTGGCAGCCAACCAATTGTCCACCTAGCCAGCATTTAATCCAGGTTGATGCCTGGAATCCTATTCTTATTAGCAGCAATTATACTTTTTCATTTCAAAGCCAATATCACTGTGGTACACTGTCAGTTTTCATCTTATACTGGAAAAAGCCTGAGAGCATTCTCTGACTGTGGAAGAGGCAATTTTAATTACCTTGGCTTGGAAGATAACAATACCTTACAGAGCTGACCCCTGGTTATCCAGGTTTCAACCAATTCTTTTGAACCTCTCCTTTGATCAAAGGAAGCCACCCCACTGTTCTGATGAAAGTCTCCTATGACCAGAACTTTAGATAATTTCTTTTTGTAAATTCAAGCAGTACGAGCCTTACATACTTTTATGACATGGCAAATTTCAGTATAGGGCTCTAGCAAAGTATTTTAAAGTGTCTATTTTGGAGCCAGGAAAAAAAAAGTGATTTGGTGAAACTGGAAGGTTGAGGGCCACAAAAAGCCTTGCCCACCTCTGGTTTAACTGAATTGCCATCCAAATGTAAATATGAGAAAGGCTGTGCAATAAGTATATTGACCTAGCAGCATACCAAAGTGTCATCTCTTTCTCTCTCTCTGTGAAAGAGAGAGGGAGAGATGAGGAGTGTAAGTCGAAAAGGCTTAATTAATTAATTGATTAGTCCCAATTACAGTACATCCAGTGAATCAAAGGGACTGAAATAAATGTTCACTTACCATTTTCCCATTGATACAATGGATCTACTCAAGTTGGGAGTAACAACTGGACTGTAACTCTATTATTAAAGGGATTTTTATTAAAGGAAACATCACAGTACCCTTTCTTTTCCATGTAATACAGAGGGTCCTACAGCATAACTCATATGCTAGGTAGGTAAAAAGCTTTGGATAGCTTTCATAAAACTTTACACAAAGATATATACGTTTACAGGAATGTTAATGTGTTGTATTGGTTTGCGTGTTGGATTACAACATTGGAGAACAGGATTCAAATCCCCGCTTGGCCATGCAAATTCACTGGGTGACATTGGGCAAGTCACACTCAGTCTCAGAAGAAGGTAAAGGCAAATCCCCTCTGAACAAATCTTGCAAAGAAAACTCTGTGATAGGTTCACCTTAGGGTCACTCTAAGTTGGAAATAATAAGTTGGTACTTATGTGCATGTTCATTCCGGGATGACAGGAGGAGCAATCCACATAACTAATGGGTTTGATCCTCTTGCGTCAGCTGATGCAGGGGCTGTCAACAGTCTATTTTGTTTTTTTCTGTTAGATTCCCTCCCCATCCAATCAGTCATATTCCCTAGCCTAACCTACACTTCCACTTTCCTGATTATCTTTAGACATATCTTCAGGGTTTTGTTTTTTTGGTGGTGGGTGTGGATTGCTCCTCTTGTCATCCCAGAATGAACACTCACATAAATACCAACTTCTCATTCATGGGGTAGCAAGAGAATCAATCCGAGTCCTAATGGAATCTTCCCAAGCCCTGTACTCTGGGTGGGTCTTCCAACTATCTTAGATTTATACCACCAATTGCAGCACTGTTTGGCCAAATCCTGCCTGTATCTATTTATATTTATCTATACTGTAATGTCCAATAACTGTTGTTGGCTCTTTGCATCCCACTGCCTTACATATCTCTTCTAGTGAAGATGTCACCAAGTATACTACACTAGTTGCCACTGACCTGGTAGAATGAGGGTAAGCATTTCATGGTCTCAGCTTCTTTGAGTAATCATAACATAAATAAATACAAGCCTTGATCCATCTTGTGACCATCTTTTTACTAGCCTTCTGGCCTAATGTTCCTGAATGATACAAAACTAGCAATGCTTCAGTCTGTCGTAGGTGCTAAGTTCTTCTAATACATACCTTCATAGCTTTTCTCACCTCTCAAGTGTGCCACTTACACTCTATTGCATGAGGTGGTCTAGGACAGAAAGTAGGCAAATCAATTGTCCCACTCATAGTTGAAGTGGATTCACATTTTGGCAGAAAAGTCAGGTCCAGAAAGAGAGCCAGTCTGCCCTGTTCAAACTTATAGAGATTAGCACTTACAGACAAAGCTGCTAACTCTGATACTCTCCAAACAAATGTTACGGCCAGAAGGAAAGCCACTTTAAACAACATCAGTCTCAGTGATGCCTCCTTCAATGGCTCAAATGGGAACTCATCAGTGCACTGAGAACCAAGTTAAGGTCCCAAGAAGGAAACCTGTGGACTGTGGGAAATGATGTCAAAGTTGCTCATTTCAGGAATATGCAGGTGTGCAGACAACTCCCCTTGTAAGCTCAAAATTGCTGACGGGAACTATAGAGCATGGAGCACTTTCACCTCATTCACTGATACTGAATTTATTCTGTACCATTTCAAAATTGCCTTCCACGTTCTATATTTTATAAGTGGACTCCCTTCTAGATGCCAGAATGGTTTCTACCACCTCTGTGATACAACCTTGATTGCTTAGGTACTTCTGTTCAATCTCCACACAGTCAAATGCAACCATTCTGGGTCTGGATGCCACACTGGGCCCTGGCTGATCAAATCTTTGCATATGGCAAATGCAGTGGTGGCCCTTGCACCATTTGCATTAATGACAGAAACCCTGGCCTCCCTGGCCAGTATGGTACAACCAGCAACACAAAGGTCTTCTCCTGTTATATTTTGAGAAGTGCCTTCTGTACAATTCAAATTGGAGGGAAAGCATAATGTACCCTCTCTGGCCAGAGGACTGACAATGCGTTCTGCACCTCTGCATTTCTGGCTTTAACCTGGCATTCTCACTAGATGCAAACAAATCTATTTGCAAGGGTCCATAGCTGTCCTCCAACTGGGCAAATACTTATTTGTTGAGCAACCATTCTCCTGGATGTTTCAAATTTCTGCTGAGGCAGTCTGTCCACATATTTATGACCCCCTTCAACTATATTACTGTGACTTATTGCAAATTATTCTCGGCCCATTTGAGCAGGCTGGTCGATTCTGCCAACAGAGGAACTAAATGTACATCTCCTTGCTTGCATATATATGCTTTTGCTGTCATACTGTCTCTGTAGATTACCATATGCTGGTTTTTCACAAATTTTGCAAACCAGAGCAGTGCAAGACCTATTGCTTTCATTTCCAAATAATGTATATTAAACTTCTTGTCTGCTATAGTCCAGAGGCCCTGCACCAAGTATCCATTGCAGTGTGCCCTCATCCCAACAGGCTTGCATCTATCATGACTTGAATTCTGCTCAACATCTTCAACAGAACTCCCTATGCAATGTTTCACTCTTTCAGCTACCAACTCAAGTCGATTCTCACTTGCTGTGGTACTACTACTTGATAATGTCACTCTGTTCCTAAAGCTAACTGATGATGCATCAGTAATCTTTAAAGAGATCTGGAATGAAATCTGCCCCACTGGACTAACTGAATTGTTGATATGAGAATCCCCATCACTTTAGCCAACTGCACTACCTCCACTGACCTCAAAGCTTGAACTGTGATTACTTCTTGTTTTACTTGTGTTATTCTCTCCTTGGAAGGACAGTCTCCCCACTAAGGTATTTATTGTTGCCCCTAAGTGAGTTAATTTGGTTGTTGGTTTCTAATGGTTTTTTCATAATTTAGAAGAAACACATAGGTCTCTAAAGGTTCAGTAGTCAGAAATATATCTTTCTGTAATTTGTCTATTGTCTTGACCTTTACCATCTGAGTAAGGATACAATTGCACATCCCTCATTCTGAGGTATGCTACCAATGGAATCAGCACCTTCACAAAAACTCTCAGAGCAGATGCCAGCCTGAAAGGTAACACTCTGAACTGGTAGTGCTGACCCTGTGCAGTGAAATCTCAAATATTTCCTGTCTTCCAGCACCACTGGAACATGAAGATATGCCTCCTTGAGTCTATGGAAACCATGAAACCCTCTGCAGACAAATTGTCCCTTATTGTCTGAAGGGCTTCCATTGTGAATTTCTGTTACCTCACAAATTCATTGAGGTATCTCAGGTTCAAAACCAGTCTGTATTTCCCACTGTTCTTGGGAACCATAAAAAAGATGGAACAGACTCCAGAAAACCTCTGCTCCTGAAGTACCTCCTCTATAGCTACAATGTGTATTAAATGGTGAACTTCCCACCAAACTATTTCTTGTTTGGCCCTGTCTTTGGATACTGGTGAAGGCAGAAACCTGCTCCTTGGCTTTCTGGGGAAAAGGATCTTGTAACCCCAAGATAGCACACCAAGTACCCACTGATCTGTCATAATCTGCATTCACTGCTCCCTGAAGAGAGGAGTCTTCCCCCCACCAATGCCTCCTGCTTGTCAATAGTGAAATTTACCCTGCTTCAGGACAGTTGATCCCCCTCTTCTCTGTCCCTGTTTAGTGACCTGATTTTGTCTACTGAATTGGGGTCCTTGTCTCCCCCACTGAAATCTGTTGTTAAGATATTCCAATTTTCTTCCTCCACTCCTTCCTCCATGAAAGGAATAGCTTCTGCTTCTTAAAGTTCTCTTATCAATCTTTTTCTTCTGCAAAGTGGGAATACCATGCTCCTCCTCCTTGGTCTCTACCAAGAACTTCTCTAATGTTTGACTACCAAACAACAGCTCACCTTTAAATAGGACAAATGTCAAATTGTTATGAGATTCTTGGTCTGCCTCCCAATGTCTCAACCATAGTGATCTCCTTGCTATGGCTATAGCATTCACATTCCTAACTCTCAATGCGGTGGCATCATGGTCTGCCTCCACCAAATACTTCATGACATTCTGGATCCTGCCCACTGCTTTCTGTAAAGTTGCTTTCTCAAGTCCTGTGCATCCAATATATCTTCCGGCCAAAGCACCACAGCCCTAGCAAACATTGATGTTCCCGCCAATGCTCTTCTCATTAATGCTGCTACCTCATGTGCTTTCTTCATAGCCATCTCCACTCTCCTCTCATCCACCTCTTTAAGCTGTGTGTCCCCTTCCCTGGGGACAATTGCCCCTGATACAAGTCCCGTAATCAGGACATCCACCAAAGGTACTTTCAAAAACTCAACATCCTTTTTATGGAATGAATACAACTTTTAGCTATAACCTAACCTAGTAACTTCTTAGTATTCCATTGAGCTGACCACTCAGCCTCACTGAGATCCTTGAACAAGTCTGGCATTGGTATTTCAACACCTTGGGTTTCCTTTTCCCTAATTACTGATGCCACCTTACTTCCTTGCTCTTATTGCTTTCCTCTGCAGACACAGATCTGGTGCTGTCCAATTCTTATATCTGCACAATTCTCTTTAATAGACTACAGAAAGCTTCTCCCTCAAATAGCCTGACACTGTCTCATTCTCATCTTCCTCCTCTGAAGAATGCTAATCACTACACTCATCCACCTCCATCACATCATCCTGTGAATCCTTATCTTTCATTCCTTTCACAATCCTTATGCAAACATCTACACTGTGGTTGTTTCATTTTCATTATCTCTTTTCTTAACATTACCCAATTATCAGTACCTTTCTGATCACCTATAACTTCTGCACCTCATGACTTCTTCTTCTTTGTAAACAATTCATCAACTGATTTCTTCTTTTTTGTCATTAGTTCCTCTAACTCAACTAACACTTCATCTGATTCCAAATCATTATGTCTTAATTGCTGCTGTATAATTTAATTAGAATTCATGCTGTTATCTTTACCATCAAAATTTATCTGGCCTGGTCCTGTTAAATTCATCTAATGATGCTGATTTAATAAGTTAGTATTTCTCAATGAATTTATCATGTTGAAAAAAGCCATTTGCAGTAACTATATGTAGGAATGTATGTAGGAATCCGTAGATCATTGATAAAGAAATTAATTGGATAAACAATGTATTAATGAGACACATGAGATTTATGTTTGGAGCTATTTTAATAAAAATTATTTAAAAAAAGAAAAGAAAAAAGCCATTTGAGACTGCCAATCAACTGTACTTAAATTCATTAATGAATTGACTTGCAAATTCATTATAGCCTGCAACTGAGATTCAACTACCTCTTTCACCAACACATTTATATCTGCTTCTCTTTCATCTATTGACTGCATTATTGTCTCCGTTGCCATAACCCCACTACTCTGTCTGGCCTCTTGACTTGCTTCCTTCACCAGAGCCTGGTTCCTAAGAGATATGTTGATGAACATCTTTAGTAAATAGACCTGTAATTCCCGCATCATCTTTACTGGACTCAGCATAGGCACACCAGGCTTCTCCAGCAGTTTAATGTCCTCCCTCTGCCTAGTTGTTGTTGCCAGCTCATCCTGCCTGCATGAAATTGTGCTGGACCCATTGCCAAGCAGCAGTGTAGCTCCACCGCCTGCGCTCACTGCTGGCACTTCAGAATGGTGTCCCAAAAACACTGATGTAGTTTTGGAACCCTAATTCTCAAGATGGCTCATGGAAGCTGTCTCTGGGTTTTCTGTCACTGCTGCAGCTTCCCTCCCCAGCTTTTAAGGCAAGTACCTTCTAATTCCTCCACTTTCCTTTTCTTTTTCTCCAATTTAGCCTTATCCATCTCTTTTACCTTTCATTTGTCTGTTTCCATTTGTTGTTTCTGCTGTTCTATCAGCTTTACTTCACCTGACTCACTTTCACTCACGCTCAGGAATATTTTCTGTAATTCAGACTTCTTTATAGTCTGAGATATGCTGGGCAGCAGTCTTCTGGATGGAATCATGTCTTCCTCCGTCTCGTCCTGAAAGGTTTTTCCACTATCTGGGTCAGCATTTCCTCATTTTGTTTTGAGGCCATTTGCTTTATTTTCTTCTCCACCATAGTCTGTCCTGTTCAGTATTCGTATTTCCTTTTCCCAACATTCTAATTAACAACTTACAAATATTCTGTTTATGAGGACTGGATAGGGGGAAAAGTGTGGATGGTCAGTAGAAGAATTAAAAAATTGGCCAAATAGGGAGGGAGTCTAATGGAAAAAAACAGAAGAGAAAGTTGATGGCTCCTCCATCAGCTGGCACGAAGGGATCAAACTCATTAGTACATGGATTGATCCTCTTGCCATCCTGAGAATGACCTGAAGGCGCATAACAGCAAAACATTTTCTAAACACAACAGTTTCTAAATCACTGCTTGAACTACTAAATTCAATTGTCACACTGCTATAAAAAGGCAAATTTTATTGTCAGAAGGGTCTTCACCTTCTTTAATTAGCAAAATGGCTGTTATAACATTCAGCCACAACTGTACACAATTTAAGCACAGTGAGAGATTTCATGGCATCAGCAACCACTGAAATAAGTGGCATTCACATATGAACACCACTGTTATACAGCTGGTGTTCATTTTAATGGAGCTTGTGCAGGACTGCTCAACAGAAGGACTTCCATCCTGTGGAAGTGAGTATAATGCAAGTAAGAAATTATTGACAGGATTTTAAATGTCACCTGTCAGCTATAAATATTATCATAACTGGCTGTCACTCCTATCAGATCTGGTGAATATTCAAATGAACATTTCACACTTTCTCAAATATTTTAATTTATTGAATTTATATCCTGCCATCTCCCAAGATGGCATTCAAGGTGGCTTACAATAATTAAAAACATCAAACTAAAACATTAATTTACAAAAATTTAAAAAGAATTAAGCAATAATGTTATTTTAAAAATAATGAAAAGCAGTTAAAAACACTTTAAGCATATTTAAAATATGTTGCTGTATCTCCTGCAGACAATGCTATCTACTAAACCTATTTGTACAGTCTCTCCCAAACAGTGAAATGTAAAACTAGGAGCAATGATATGATATAGAATGTAGAGCAATATGAAAAACAATATAGGGACAGAATATCAGTTTAATCTATAGAATACAGACAATCTGTTTCTACTATTGTACCGAACTTTTAAGTACAAAGAGATCTAAGAAGTTCTTATTATGAGTCATCTCATGAACTAACACATGGGGTGGATAAAGAGAAGCTCATTTTTGAACTAAACCTACTTTTCTGGGCTAAATAAGCTCATCAAAACTCTTAAGGATACAACCTTATAATGAGGGAACTGTGGGGTTGGATCTAAGATTCTCCTCCTCATGTACCTATTTTGGCAACAAGAGCGTACATCCTACTTTCAAATAAGCAGCAGGCAACTTAGGTGGACAGGAAGGATACTGATTTTTTTTAAGTCAGCTGATGAATCTCACCACAACACACTCCACAAAAGCTACACAGATGGACATATAAGAGGAATAAGTTAGTGCAAACACTTTGGTTAAATGAATAGCAGTATCCTCTAATTCCTACAGTTTTTTTTTTGTCCCATGCTTGAAATTTCAAACAACAAAGATGCAGATGCATCTTTAAAACTTCTCCTATAGAACTCCTTTAGTCAAAAATAAAACTAAACAGTAAACCTAGTGTTTCAACCCCTTAAAGCCACATATCCCTTATGTTGTTTTTGTCATTTCCTACACCCAAATTTATTTCTACCATATATTCTTGCTTAGGGGTCATTTACTTTGACTTAAGTTTTCATGAATGCCAAACAAAATGATAGACCTATTTCTCAAATCTACTGCTTCTGACTGCGGGCAAGAACCTGCATGATTGAATTCTCCTCCATACAACATTCTGTCTACACAGAAAATTGGGTGTCACGGTCTTATTCCCAATATTCCAGCTTTTCATGGGGAGTTTTCTTGTTTTGTTCTGGTGTAGAGGGCAGGTTTCTTAAGAACCTGGTTTAACCATTGTATCTGCTATTTCTGAAAACTATGTCTCTGTATAAAAATAATCCCTCTGGCTGAGTTAAGTCTGGTGTATTGTCCTCATTATTACTGTGAAGCAGAATAGTGTAGCTTATTTAAAAGCATAGGGATATATTTTAGAATATACAATTAAGAGCATAAGATAAGTCATGCCAGATCAAACCAATGGCCTATCCAGAGTTCCCTTCCTACAGCAAGCAACCAGATTTCTCTGGTAAGCCCTCACGGAGGGCAGGAGTCCAATTTGAACCCTACATCTCATTTTCTTTCCAGCAACTGAAGTACAGAGACATATTGCTTGTGGCAACAACAACAGTGCAGTTTGTTTGGGTGCTGGACTAAGACTCTGGGAGACCAGGGTCTGAATCCATGTACAGTCATGAAAATCCACTTAGTCACCCTGGGCAACTTGCATTCTCTCAGTCCAAGAAGCTGAATAAACCTGCATTGAGTAAATCTTGCAAAGAAAGCTCTATGACAGGTTTGCCATAAGTTAGAGCTGACTTGAAGGCACAAAAGTACCTTGCATGTTATACCTGGTACAATTAGTGATGGATAGCCTTCTGGTTAGTAGCCCCAGTGGCCTTAATGCCCAGGAATGTATATAATCCATATCTGAAAGCTGTCCAAGTTGATAGCTATCACTTTGTACTACAAAACAGTTTAAGTATGTGCTGTATGAATTAATGTGTCCTTTTATCTGTCTATAGTCTTCTCTCTTTCAGCTTCAGTGAACAACCCTGGGTTTTAGTATAAGAAAGGGAGAAAACGTTTATCCTGATCAACTTTCTCCATACCTTGCATACCTTTATGCATCTCCATCATATCCATACATATCTTTTTGCTAAGCTAAACAACCCCTAAACAGCATAACCTGTCTTCATAGATGAGCTGCAATTGATTGATCGTTTTGTTTCCCTTTCTGTACCATTTCCAACTCCACAATATCCTTTTCTAGGTTCAGCAACCAGAACTGTACAGAGTACTTCAGATGCAGCTGCACTGTGACTCTCATAAAGATAGTACAATACTACCATTTTATATTTGATTCCTTTTCTAATTATGTCCAACATGAAGTTTGCTTTTTTTTTTTAACATGCCTACACATTGGTTTGATATTTTGATTAAGGAACCTATACAACTACCCCAAGATCCTGTTCTTGGTCTCTTGCTGCCAATACAGATCTCACCAATGAACAGGTCAAGTTAGGCCGCTGGGTTTTTCTGCCATTTTGCATCACCTTAAATTTGTTTACACTGAATCTCATTTGCACTGTAATGTCCATTCCCATTGTTTGAAGACATCCTTTTGCTACTTTTTACAATCACATTTTTTACCTCTTGACCCTAAAGAATTTTGCACCATCAGCAAACTTGGCTGCCTTACTATTCACCCCAACTCAAGACTACTTACGGACAAATTAAAAACCACTGACCTTAATATTGACTCCTGAAGGATCCCGCTGCATACTTTTCTTCATTGTGGAAACTGATCATTTACTCTACTCTCTTGGTCTTAACTGGTTTTGAACTCATAAAAGGATTTATCGTTTTACTCCATGACTAAGTTTGCTCAGGTATATTTGGTGAGGAATTTCATCAACTTGCAAGTCTAACTATGTCTCTTGATTGACTCTTGCCCATGTCTTTACTGACACTTAATGGCACTTTTCAGTAATTTATTTTTTAACAATTTTAACTGGCTTGCTATTTCCCAGATGTCCCTTGGATCAGTATTTTTTAAAATTGAGATTACACTGGCTATCCTCCAGTCCTCTTAGAAACTACTTTCAATGAAAAATGTTTACCGAACCTGTTGATGGGTGTGGTATCAATCAGTTAAGCACGGAAGATTTTGACGTAAAACTTGTTTTTTGTTGAAGGCACTACAGAGCAATTACAAAGTGACAAGGAAAGGGCATCACATCAGCTTAAAATATTCAGAAGTTGTAGACTCGAACTGAGCTGGAAGAAATATTTGCCTCCAGCCTAAAAACCCTCTTGCCCAAAACTGAATATCCAATGACAAATGTCCCCCTTCTGTAGTATAAGCAGGATACATCACAGAATACCGCAGTAGAAAGATTCTATAGTCTGGGAGAAGTGATCATGGCAGACTCTCCAACACAGTCAACACAGTCAAACTGTAAAGAACAGAACTTATATTTTAAGTACAGAACAGACTGACCTTCACAGCTAGGGGTGGGGAGTAAGATAAATAGGTTCTCCTATATGTGCTAACACATGGAACAACTTGTACTGTATCACTCTTCAGTTGCTGAAAACACTCAGCTCACCTTGAATATTTGCACTGCTTATCAACCTGTCAGGAGGGGGAAAACTTGTATCTTTGTGTTGAGTAAAACTGTTGAGTATTACAAGGGAAGGACTAACACATTTGAATAAGTTGCCCAATTTTTGTTTATTCTTCAATATAATTCCTCAGTGGTATCTTTTTCAAACATTGGTTTTAACCTCAATTGCCAAAATGGAACCCAGTGTCCATTTAAAAACTTCTGTATTTTTCTGCTGGCCTTTTTCTTTTCCTTCCTTCTTTTCCCTCCACTTAAGAAAATGGAAGTATCCCAAAACATATTATGATGCTATTGGTGACAGCCACCTGGGTGTGAGTAATGACTTAAACATGGTTCAGGATTAAATATGTAAACAAGGGCCATAAAGGCAACTTAGGTTAAGCACTACACTTTCATGGAACTGACTGCATAACTAAGTTAACACAGTGATGCATAGGGTTAGAGATATCCAAAGTAAGAACACTGAAACATAATAATCAGAAGACATCTAGAGCCAACTGCATGTGGTAGCAACAGACTACTCATTTTAAACTGGGTCTGCCATAAAGCAGGGAATAGGCCCCAAAGAGACATATGGTACTGGTCCTAAATTCTAGCTCCATCTGCGGTTTAACCTTTCTATAATCTCCCACTCCCTTCCAAGTGTTTTTTCCCCTCCTGCTGAGCTTCAGTATCAAGAGTGGGCTTAGTCAGATAAAAAGTGTTTGTGGGATAGAGTACACCACAGGAGGTAACAGATCAGGGATGACAAGTATGCAGCCTAAGAACCACATGTGGTTCCCAAAAGGCCTTCTGTGCAGACCCCAGGTCCCTCCCCCATCACAAAATAAATTTGGGCAGGGATATAAACATGGTGACTCATGCCTCCAGAAGGGTTGTAATTCAGCATTTAAATCTGTTTCTTCTTCTTCAGCCCCATACCTTTGAAAGGCCCCCCAAAAAAACATTTTCAGAAAACTGGTGTCCTTCTGATCACTTCAGGTTTTGAAAAAGAAAATGGAAAGGAAGTGGAAAATGGTATGGCTACAGCCCGAAATTTTCTATGGCTGTTCATCTTTGTAATAGCTGGGAGCGCAAGCTCCCATCATAAATGTGCTCTCTTATTCTAAAATTCCACCCTATACTTTGTTATCAACAGGTTTGAACAAAACAGACCTCCACTTTTATTTCTAATTTAGAAATACTAAAAACTAGTCATGTATCAATGAACTAATACCACAAACAGATGCCCCCTGCCAATGTTTGTGTATCCTGTTTGAAAAGGATTACTGAAATACATTTTTTAATTCTAGGATATTCAGAATTTTAAAGAGATCCTCCTAAGGCAACTACTAAAATAGTTTCAACACTTTCAAAGCAGCTTGATATTAAAAGGCTAAGAGAAGAGAACAGAACACACACAGCAGTACAAGAAGAGATCACATGTTTATATCAGGATTAAATTACAGTGTAGGATATATCAATTTCTTTACACATTTCAAATCTGCCTCTTCATTCTCATTTTGAAAGGCTGCTTAAAGTGCTGATTTTTTATTTCTTTAAAAATGTTTAAAATCCTTTCTCGGTTTTTAGTATATGAATTTCAACCTCAAAATAATAAGGTATCATTACAGGTAGCTGTGAAAACACATAGTGTTCTAACACTACAGAAGCAGTAGGATGGGTGAATTTTCAAGTGTAATTGGAACCTGTTTTTTCCATGTCAGATTAAGATACCTCACACAAACCACAGCAAACTAAAATGGCTTCTGCTGTGTAGACATTCAAGCACTTGTAACATCCCATACTTCCAATGACAATTCTAAGTACACATAGATTCAGTTATGAACGCTTTCAACTTTTGAAGTGCTGGTAGAACAGAGTGTTCTTCCTTGAATATAAGGCTGAAGGAGGCAGACCTACCACCATGGCAATCCTATTGCCTTTTATCTAGCTTGATGCCATTTTATCCATATTTGCATATTTGTTATATGCTGCTTATGCCTTTATCCCAATAGACCCTGCTTTGGGTTGATTGTGTTCAAGTCATCTAAGTCAATTAAAAAAACCCTGCTACTAGGTTAGTCTCCCTCTGGTCCTTCTTAGCTGTTAAATGCTACATGGTTTAGTAAACAGAGTCCCTCGTTAAAGTTCCTCTCTCCATGCTGATATTTCTTGTCCTGATTTGGTACTGCTGTCCACATTACAGTTCAGCGTGGGCAAACTTTGGCCCACAAGATATTGTTGGACTGCATCTCCCAGAAGTCCCAGCCAGCGTATGTAATAGTGAGGAATACTTGGAGCTGCAGTTCAATATGGTCTGGAGAGCACCACTTTCCTTGCCCATGTTGCACAGGACAACAGCATAGTTTTGTGGGTCTCTATGAAATTATTGGGTATGGTCCTTCTTTCTCACCAAGCACTTTCCTTCTGGCCATTCAGTGCGACACCTGCGGCTAGAATAACCAATTCCCTTTCTTTTTGTTCAAATTTAGCAACACTGGGTTAAAGTATTACCTGATTTCCTTCATTTTATGAGCCCTTTCCTTGACCAACAATGCATTTGAGACAGAGACAAGTGCACCCAGTAAAAAGGCTGATGGGGGAGGGCATCCTTCCATATGGGATTCATTCATCCAGGAGGCAGCAACCCTAATTCAATCCTTCACAACCAAGTAATTGGGGCACTGACCCCTCAAGGCTGCAGAGAAATCAGATCTTTGTACTCACAAACCATCGGTAAAGTGAAGTGCCTTGGTCTTAAGTTAATGTGAAGAGTCTTGGTGAACTTAATGCAAAATGAGTGTTAGCTCTCTGTTATCTAGAAAAATTAGTAGGTGACATGAATGGGAAAACACTGGCTCTCTGGATAGCCTGGTAGATTCTCCTTTATATTCTTGATGGGAACAGATTTGTGTGTTCCCTTTGAGGAAAACCATCTCCACACAAGTAGACAAAGCCTCTTTGAAGGTGGTTCATCAACGGTATTTCACTCTAGCTATGCTACATGTCTTCAACAGAAAACTTTTCCCTTTATGCTGGAAAAACATAGGTTAGAAACAGCTCCCCCTTAATAATATGTGGTTGGAATGACCAGTAACTTTCACTTTCTGGCAGCTAGTATTATGTACATTTACAACTTTCCAGATGGGAAAAGCACTGTGCCACACTTCTGCTATTGTTAGTTTTCACAGCTGACAATGAAACTTTGCTGAGTAATAGCATAATATCCAGGGGGTAGCAGTGATACACTGCCACTCCAAAAACAACAAAAAACTTAGCAGAAAAGTATTCACTAACATGCTATACCTGTTGCAAAATAAATTTGTTACTTGCAGCTGCTTGACTTGAGGTTGATAAACACTAGAAGACTCTACTTTAAAGGGCTAGCTAGATAAGTATGCTGTGCTTGATGATATTCTTAGAGAAATTAACACATAACCTGAGTGTTGTTGCAAAAAGTTTCACTCATGTGTGGTATTTGTTTCTTGTATATATGAACCAGCACTCTTCACTCTATCAATCACACAAGCTGAAGTTCTAGATGAATACCTTTTAAAATTTATCTGGATATGCACTTTGCAGACCAGTCTTTTTGAAAATAATCCTTATTACTCCAAATGACACCTCTACAACTACAACACAGTATCTTCTGATAGTGACCTCCATTACAGATCACTTGGTGTTTATTTTTACTTTCTCTCTCTTTTTATCTCTTTATATTCTTCACATATTTTTGCACAGTACTGTTTAAAAACAATAAAATTGACAACAGCAAAGTGCTGGAGCAGCAGCTGAGACAGTGAGCTACGTATCAGGAAATCCCTGGTTTCCCTCTCATCTCTGCTGTTAACATGCTGGGTTCTCCCAGGAAAGCCCCTCCCCACTTGTCCCTGAAAACATCTGTTGGTGCCTCACTCTCCCACCTACGAAGTGAGGAATAAAACCTTGTTACCTAGCTTATCTATCTTAGCTAGGGTTGCAAAGGCAATACTATGAAATGTATCGTATTTTCAGGCAAAGGGAGTTCTGACTTAATCTGAGATCAAATACTTGAATTAAACATAAGGCTTTAAACTAAGAATGAATTCAGCTGAATTATCTAGCAAAAGTCTGATAATTAGTCAACCACACAAGCAAGATTAGATCCTGCCCTAGGAAGTTTGAAAGGACAGATATTCTCAACACTTTATATCTGCCATCTCTTACTATTGGAAGTGGTATTGTTGTGTGCCTTCAAGTTGTTTCTGACTTATGGTGACCCTAAGGCAAGCCTATTATGGGGTTTTCTGGGACTGAGAGTGTGCAGTGTTCCCAAGGTAAGAGAGATGTTTAAAATAAGAAAGCTGGTCAAGTTGGATTATCATGCAAAACCATGATTCCGCACATGATGAAGGGAGTTTACTGATCTTCTTATTGACTTCATGCTTTTAAGAATTTCCAGTAGGCTTCTGCGGAACAAACAGGTCAACCATGAAATATAGGTTCACCTTTGAAAGCCAATGCTGTCTAGGATACTCTTGAATTGGGTGGGAAAGGAGTATTTAACACCATTAAAAACAGCCTCAAAAATATTAGTTTATATTCCTTAAAAATCTTGCATTGCATATGCATTATTAAAAACGCAGGAAATGGTGTTCTTCCAGTCACTTTCATCTCTATGCCATGGACTTGTTCTTGCATTCTGCTCTTGTTGGTATGAACATCATCAATGAGGGAAATGCAATCTGCTTTTTTGCTTTCTAACAGATCACCAAATACGGGGCAATAACCAAATTTTGAGGGAGAGGTGCCCTCTGTTCCTCCTGCATTTACAGCCATGCCCTGACAGATGAAAGTTTGGTTTAGAGTGGCCATCTCTTGCACATATTTGAACTAAAAAGAAGCCCTAAACTTTTTTCTTTTAATGCATGACTATGCAAATACTTCAAAGCTATTTGGGTATAAAGTTTTGCATGAAGATTTCAGTGTCTGATGCATGACAAATAAGCTTTGCTCTGTAAGATCAAAAGAACTAACCAATCTTCATCAGGTTTCACTAAAATAAATTCTACATAATATTCATACCCACAGAAAACACCTTTGTCAAACTGGACTCAATTATCCCATGTACTGTTCATTTACAATACACAGGCTTCATAACACAGTTATGAAATGCATGAATATTGAGACATTTTCATCAGATCTTTGCCTGCTTTGCTGTACTCTTTATGTCTGAAATTCTCCTTCAGAACACTCTAGCCTAGTGGGTCTACTGCTTTCTTTTCCTTTAACACTCTCAAAACCTAACCTTTTCATGAAGCTTCTGGCTTTTCATTTTCAGTTAAAATGTAACCTGCATTATGGGCAACAGTTACTTTCCCTCATTCTCTTTGCTTCCTATCTTTTGTTCAGAGAAATTCAGACCACAAGAATAGCTTTTTTAAAAATTTTCTTATATTTCTCTGTGCTGTACCATGTACATATTAACAGTTACCGTATTTGCTGGTGTATAAGATGCACTGGTGTATAAGGCGCATCCCATTTATAAACTAGAAAGCACTATTTGCAGGCATATAAGACACACCAGCATATAAGACGTGCTCTATTTTCAAACAGTATTTTTGAGGATAAAAGTGAGTCTTACATGCCAGCAAACATACTACTCTATTAAGAATGCTGCTCCTGGAAGCCTGGAAAAAACACAACTTTTTTTTACATGTACCCATTTCTTGCTTGCATGCCATACACCTTTCTCTTACAAACATAAGCTCCTCATTCACACCAGCCCAAGTTTCTCTCTCCCTCTCATACAGATCCTTTCCCCATGCTGCTCAAAAATCCATGGGGAGTAGGACAGTAAGTGCTGAACTGGGATTCACAGACCTGTGTTCAAATTTCTGCTCACCATGAAGCTTACTGCTGGCCAGCTATTCTCCCTTAGCCTAACGTACTGAGGAGTGGGTTTGCAAGCCCAAAGCTACCTTCTGTTGTTGAACCCTCAAGTTGACTCTGATATACAGTGACTCTATCATAAGGTTTTCCTGGAATTTTTTATTCAGAGTAGCTGTTCCACTGCTCTCATTTTAGGATGAGTGAGTATGATCTGCCCAGCATTACCCAGTATATTTCCGAGGCTGAGCAAGGATTTGAACCCTGGTCTCTCAGAGTCCTAGTCCAACATTCAAACCACTATAACATGCTGGCTGCAGCTCATCTTTGTTATGCTAAACCAACAATGCACAACATGCAACCCTTATACACCATGCTGACCTCCTGCTCACTCCTGAGCTAAATCATGGTTTAGTGTTATGTTGAACACTCCCAATAGCTAGGGAGGACTCATTTGAATAACCTGAAATGGGAAATCACACAGCCAATATGTTACAGAAATTTGAACCACTCCATCTATTTTAGGACTCTGGATTTTACTTACATCATTTTTTGCGGGGGGGGGGGGTACAAACTGACAAACCATCTGAGTTTTAATTTTATATTTGAGTGTCTCAGAAGAATCACAGCCACATTGTAACTGATAATCTAAACCAGGAATTTACTTTGGAAGTAGATGTATATTTATTTACTTCCATTTATTTACTGCATTTACAGCCCACCTTTCTCCCAAGATGTGATTCAAGGCAATACAGAAAATATCATATAACTACAACAGCAACAATACATGACTGCACTATTGTGGAAATGTAACCACTGAGGACGTTCTACCTCAGACTGAACAAAGGAAAGCAAACAATTCTAGAATAGCTACAATCACAGTCACAGCAATCTTGTTTGTTTAAGACTGAAATTACCTATGAAGCCACTCATATTCCTTTGCTAAATTAACTGATATCAATATTTCCTAGGGTGCAGAAGCAGATGCTAATGAAACATTTAATAATTAAACAGAATTGCTCCCTATTTGTCCTTCAAGTTTATCTACTGTGTTACATTCTAGATGGTGACTGACAAATCAGCATGAAACTTTGTGCCTCACTCATGCATACAGCTCTGGAGACCCAATCCAACAATTATGATCACTTTAATCAAAATAGCTCAGAATATTCCACCCTCATGTCACAATTTGTGACAACAAATGATCTTGCAAAATGATATACTGTCCTCCTAGGAATTCCTAATCTAAGGGTTTAATTAAAGTTCTTCATCTTAATAAATATGACGTGGCCAAGCAATAGCAAAGCACATACGACTGCCAATCAAAACCATAGTTAGGCATTTATGAAGTAAAGAAACCAGGCTAGGAGTCAGTTGATTACAAAAACTAACTCTGCAAGAAAAGTCATATGTTTTTATTAGAAATACAACAACTGAAAGCCTCTAAAAAACATTGTTAAAGGATTTAAAAAATATTAAGACTCATACATGCCATAATATTTCTGATTTCCATGTATGGTTGTGAAAACTGGGCAGTAAAGCAAGCTGAGAAAAAGGAGGTCAACTTATTTGAAATGTGGAGAAGAGTTCTCTGGCTGGGCTGCCAGAAAGATAAATAAATGTGTCACAGAACAAATCAAGCTTGCACTTTCAGTAGAAGTTCCCATGACTAAAAGGTAAGCTATCACACTTAGGACACACCATCAGATGAAATGAACCACTGGAAAAGATAAAATAATGTTTGGTAAAGTGGAAGGAGTAAGAAAAGAGTAAGATCACATTGCAGGGGGACTCTCTTAGTCAAGGCAGCTATAACAGGATACTATTATGCCTTTCCAAATTATACTGGCTACAAAGATTATAATATAACTGTTTGTTGTAAATTCAATGTTTAAGAAATCCAAGTTCTTAGAGGTGTGCAAATGAATAGCAGATAAGTAGGAACACTATGTTCTTGAGTCTATTCTGCAGAGCTAAACAATGATGTTACCTGTAATATATAATCTTTGGAGCATCCACATTATTGAAATTGCTTATTTTTAAAAATATCTTCACCTTTCAAACTTTACTCCATAATTCTAAAACTTTATTTGCCAGAGGATCATGGGCAGGTTTATTTTTTAGATTTTTTTTAAACAAAAAAAAAATAAATAAAAGTAACAAATTATTCTTCAATTAACGACTAAGTGTGAAGGACACCACCTTTTAACATTAACTTTTTAGTGTTAAAATTAACATTAAATCACATTTCCCTTGAAGCAGAAATTCTGTGCCAGGGCTAAAGCCCTTCAGACTGCACTTGGATTGCTTTATAAAGAGACTGGACAAATTTAGGGAGTCTGGGGCCACTAACTGTTACTGGTCATTACGGATGCAGATTCCCTCTACTATAACATGTAGTAGGACCATGAGTATCAGCTGCAGGGAAGCAGAAATGGGAAAGTACTGTTGCATGCACATCTGGCTTCTGGACTTCCCATAGGCAAACAGTTGTCCCCTATGTGAACACAACGCTGCACAAGGATTTAGAATGATACAACAAAGTTCTTCTCAAGTTCTGAAGTTGGAGGCTCTCACGATTGCACATTCCTCCACACCAAATACCAATACATACACACATACATATAGATAATTTCAGGGAGCAAGAAGACTAGGTTAAAATGTCTGCATAGGTCAGCTATGTGCAAGCTGCAGCAGTTCCTGGCCAAGTCCCTGTGAACATTACTGCTAAGTATGAACAAAAAAAAGATTACACAAATTATGCTGGGGTGAGTAACCTGTGGCCCTCTGTATGTTGCTGGACAGCAATTCCCAGCATCCATCACCACTGACTCTGCTGCTGAGAACTACTGGAGCTGCAGCCCAACAACATCTGGAGAATGACAAGTCATTCTCCAAATGAAGCATATGAGCCAAGTCACATGTAGAGCCCAACACACAGATGCAAGGCAGGCCAAGCGGCAGTTAGATGCACTGATGGGGATGGAGAGGGAAAACCCTAGTTCTCCATAGTGTGAACATTCTACATCAGTGGTACACAAATTCCAGTTATCTAAATGCTTGGGATTTCAATTCCTCTAATTCCTGACTACTGACCATACTGGCTAGACTTCAGGGAGTTGGAATTCAAAACACAGAGAACACCACAGTTTGAGAACCACTGTTCTACGCTATTTAAACTGAGTGTGAATAGGTCTACAGCAAGTTTTAAGATTCACTTTTTCAATGGATCACTTCAACAAAAAGTGCTAACCACAGTCTATTCAGTTTTTGTATTCAGCCTCTCCTGTATTCCTACACATCTTTTATCTAGGAATTAAACGTAACGTATTCTCCAAATAAAATATAGTGTAATTAACAAAACACATATTTTTAACATTGAATAAAAAGCAGAGATTATAATTTATCTTAAAAACTATTATTCTAAAACAGAGACCATCTTGGAATAAACTTACTTGTTTAGATCTTACAGTGATATCTAGGAAGGTACTTCAACTTAGTACACAGTACAAAACTCAGCAAGGTACATAAGATTTTCCTCATGTATTGAAATAGTGTACTATAACTACCTCTAGCAATTTGACTGAAAAAGAATGCTAAAGAAGTTTAGCAGTGCCAGAACAAGAGGAGAGGTGCTGCTATCAACAGGTAATTGTTAAAGAGCAGGAAACAAAGTGTAGGGATAATCTGACCTTTCTCACAATAGAGATACAGGAAGTGGAATCTCCGAAGGATCTGTATTGAGAGCAATACTTTTTTTTAACTTGTTCATAAATGATCTGGACTTGAGGTTGACCAATAAGGTGACCAAATTTCCCAATGAGTTTTAACTCCATTTTAAACATATTGTAATGACAACATAAACAAAACAAATGAACACATTTCAAAACTATATAAAATAATATAAGAGGCAAAATTTGGTAAATCTAAAGGTATGAGACTCATTTGGGAGTCATATTTCAGGATAAAAATAATGAAAAACAATGAGATTCAATTTGGAAAATGTCACCTTACAAATGCCCAGATCAGAGAAAATGCATTAAAATTATTCATAAGTGATATTACTACCCACTCAAACTCCCTAAGATTAATAATGAAGTGTCAAAGCTATGTAGGAGACATTGAGGCAAAATAGGTGACTGGAATCCTACGTGGCTAACTTATCTAAAAATACGTAGATTTTGAGAGGGCCTATTAGAATGGATAAGTCAAACGTTGGGCCAAAAGTTCCTCTTTAGATGGACGCTACTATTAATCTCTTTATCTGAAACTGAGAAGATTTTATAGCACTTACATTAAGATCTGCAAAGTTAGAGACAACTAAAACCTGGAAAACATTAGAAAACCTCTCAATGCAAAAGTGCTTAAATAGGATATGGTCCATAGTTCTTTTGGAAAAACTATTAAACAAAGTAAGAGTAGCGAGAGAGGACATTAAAGAAGATATATTTGAGAATACTTGGATGCCATTTATTGTTTATATTCCTTGAGGCAAGTCTAGACTTAAACTCCCTTTGGATCAAGAGAGATTCTTGAAAAACAAGTATTGAAGGTTATGATTAATATTAAACAACATATAATTACTTGGAAGACAATTCATACGTATGGTGATTGACAGGGAAAAGGTTCATGACTTTGTGCTTTGGGGAGGAGAGCGCAGAGAGGAATGAAAGGAGGGAAAAAAGTTGGAATTATGGTATCCGTATAGGTCAAAGGAACTGATGTAAGTATAGGGATTAAAATTGCTGTATTTGTTAAAAAAAGGCAGACCCAATGACAGCAAATAATTCAGAAGTTAAAAACAAATATCAACTGCAAAGAGTCCCCTAAAAATCTCTCAACTCAGATGAATAGATTACAGATTAATTACAAGTGCATTCAGTGCAAGCGAGTGCAAAATGATGCACTTTGGGTCTAAGCTAATAGTGGTTAACCAGAAAAGAAACAGAGGTTATGGAGGATAATTCAGTGGAAACAACAAACCAGTAAACAGCAAGATGCAAAGAGCTGAATTCAAATGCTGCCATAGTTCCAAACACATGTGCAGTCTCTTCCCTTTCAAATCAGCTGTTAATAGACGAGGAATCCAGGTGGCACACACTTTCCTGTATCCAAGATTGTGGATAATCTGCTCAACAGCACTGTGACCACAGCCAAGTCCCTCAACAATCTTTCGGACAATCATAGACCAGTTTGCACAAATCATGCCATCCACCCTGTTTTGGTTTTCACTAGGGACTGCAGTAATGGCCTTTGACTACATGGTTTGTCTTCAACACTGGTTTTTGCCTTCTTTAAATATTTTCACCCATATTTGCACATTAGTTTCACCAAACATTGCATAACTATATTTCTGAACCTTCTGTGGGTGTTGGTAGCAGTACATCCTTCTTTGGTCAATAATTCGATGCCTGCTCTTTGTTTCTGCTTTATATCCAGGGTTATGCAACACCTAGAAATATAGAGATTATGTCAGTCATGCAGTAAGAATTACTCTGTCTAGTGATGTAATAGCATCACATTTGGATTAACAATTTCAGAGAAAACAGCACACAGGCATGACTCTCATACTAGTCTTGGAGCTGGTAAAAAGCACTCTTCCTGAGAGCAGGAATCTTCCTCATGGTTGGTGGGAAGGAGGAAAGAGGAACTACAGTCCTCACCAAGTCTGTATCATCTTGAAGTCTCTAGAAAGCTAGTCCTGCCAGGATATGTAACTCCTACATGGGAGGGATATCCTTTGTCATGATCTTGGGAAGTGGAAACACCAGTACCTTGTCCAAGAGCTTGAAGATTCATCCAAAGCCAAGAGAACAACATAGCACTGCAGACGTGGGGATCACGTGGACGTGAGGCTGTTTCAGCGGTTGGCCAAAGGGACAAGAGAACACTTACTCTGTTAGTATTTTCTACTTCTGCGTTCTTTTCCATCTTTTTTTTTTTACCTGTTAAGCTACACCTTGTACTCTCCGTGGCTTAGTCTTGTGCATCCAATGTAAACTGACCATGAACTGAGTGGCCCTCCAGATCAATTGTTGTTGTGTGCCTTCAAGTCATTCATGATTTAAGGCAACTTTATCACAGGGTTTTTGTGGCAAGATTTGTTCAAAGGGGGGGGGATTGCCATTGCCTTCCTCTGAGGCTGAGAGAATGTGACTTGCCCAAGGTCACCCAGTGGGTTTCCGTGGCTGAATGGGGATTTCAGCCCTGGTCTCCCAGCATCCTAGCCCAATATGCAAACCACAATGCCAGGCTGATTCTCTCCAGATCAACACAGCACCTCAAAAATGATAAGCTAGAAAAAATGAACGAAGAGACATCCAAAATCAAAGTGCTGGAACAATGTGGGTACAAGGAAAGATTACAATGCTTTGGGCTTTTCAGTTTAGAAAAGATGCAAGTAAGGAGAACACAGCAAAGGCTTAGAAGGTTACATACACCTGGTAAGAAAATGGATAAGAAAAATCCCCCCCCCCACAATAAAACAAAAACTCCGTAGTATTCAGTGGGAAATTCAGGACAGCCAAAAAAAAATATTTTTTTCACCTAGTGCACAATTCAGCAATGAAATTTATTCCACAGTTTCGAAGGCCTTAAAAAGAAATTACACAAATGCACTGCCTACTAGTCTTATGCTTCTTTCAGGATGAGAGGCAAGATTTTTCACCATACCAGTTGCTGCAGAGTAACAGTTAAAGAGGGCTACTGCCAGGATTTCCTTCTAGGATTTAGGCTCTGTAAAATCTTTATTAGGATTGCTAAAATTTTACAAACTCAGTGGATTTTTTTGGGATCTCCAAAATCTTTCTTCAGGATGGATATTTCTGCACTGCCTTGCAGAGACAGTGACTCCTAACATACTGCCAAATTTTGTTCTTTCCCAATCCTATAACTTTTCACCATTCAACACGAAGAAGGGCTCTTGAGAACTCAAAATCTTGGCATGATTGTGACATTTCAGTGATCCTAATACAGAGATTACAAAATCTTGAATTGAGTTTCTATGCATGCATCACATCGCTTTTTTTCCTAATTAATAGCATTTCTGATTGACAGGACAACATGCCTTAGAAGAGTTAAAACTTCCAACAAATATTACAGGTCATGGTATGAATAAGATTAATCAGTCAATACGGCATAAAGTATGTTGAGACTGTTTAATAACAGCGTTCCTTGGCTTCAACTTTAATCTTGTAGTTACAAGAGTAAAAATCCATGGTGATTCCAGCTCTGTTACAGCATTTTAACTTCACTTTTCAGATGGCGCTCTTAACAGCTACACTGGGAGTGCCAGACAAATGATATCATAAACACAATTTAATATTCTCTTGTTGTTAAGTGCCTTCAAACTGATTCCAGCTTTTGGCAACCCTCTTCTAGGGTTTTCTTGGTAAGTTTTTCAGTCGAAGCTTGTCATTGCCTTCCTCTTAGGCTGAGTCTGGCTTGCCCAAGGTCACTGAGGGGGACTCCAAGGCCATTTAGGGATTAAGATCATGGTCTCCTGGAATCCCTGTCCAACACTAAGACCACTATGGGATGCTAGTTCCTGCTTATGTAGTGTTCTGTACAGCTTATGCAACAACTGGCACAAGTACATATTGGCATGAAAACTCTTTCAACTGAATTGTGAACACTTTTCTAACTTTAAAAAACTCCATATCCAAAGTTCCCCACCCAAATTTACAAACAAATTAGTTATTTATAGTATTCTTTTGCCTTCCAACCAGGCTTGAAAAATTTTCTCTTCTGTTTATTTTCTGCTTTGATGGAGAACTTGGAGTGACCATTGACAAAGACAGAGTACTGAGAATAAAACTGCCCCAATATCTAACAGCCTTCAGTTTTTAAATGGAGCAGTGTCTATATTGATTTTTTCCCTCTGTTATCCACCAGCAAATGTCAGCTGATAAAACTGAGAGTGTTTGCCAATTTACTAAATTCAAGCAACATGACTATTGCATCACACAAACAATTATGTTCACTGGCAGGATACTTCCACATATTACCTGTTGGTCAGGGGACAAACTATCTTGGAGAGCACTTTTCCCTTCATAATTCACTTGTTTTCCTCATGAAGACACATGGCTGGCCACCAGAGGGAAAAAGATGCTGGATTAGACCACTGGCTAGATCTATCAGGATTCTCATCTTAGGTCAAGTGTGGATAATATGTGGCCCTCTACAATTGCTGGACTGTAACTTCTATCAGCCCTAGCCAGCATAGATATGTTGAACTTTGATATGGTTTGCAGTGTGAAGATATCTAGAAGGCCACAAGTTCCCAAACCTTGTCTTAGGCCTTAGTGATGAACAGACTCCCTACAGAAGGCTGAAAGCATCGAAAGAAAATAATTAAACCTATTTTTTTAGATTTTATTTTACAACTTGCATTTACTTTTATGTTCTTCACCTTATAGTTTTCACATGTAAAAGTTCAGGTGCTACAGTTCAGATGTGAGGGACACAACAGTATATGCACAATATTTTTTTCACATGTATTAATTTTATATAACTTACTTTATTCTGCTTTGACATTCTTTTAAAATGGGAAGTAGACAGAAATGGTCTAAAATAAATAAACACCTTATTTTCCCACTCTGTTCCTAGTTGACTAACCATAACATCATTAATATAGTTCTAGTGTAGGGAGTCATGCACAACCTAGCAAATCAAGCCCAAGTTAATTTCTACTGAGGAATTGATTTACTAATATAGGCATATCCCAGTTAATAAAGCCTCTGACAAAGAAACTCCTTTCTATGGAGTCTTTGCACTTGTCCTGGCCCCCTCCTTGTTCTCTGTCTAGCTGTAAGGTTTTTTAGCAGCACCAGCATTGGAATAATGGTGACAGAGGGCTGGAGAAATATAGACTTTTGGAGGTGAGTTACAGGGGCACATGTGCAGTAAACAACGCAATAAAGCTTGAGCTGGGAAAGAACGGGTTTCTGCTCTAGCTGATCTTACTGTTGCTGCAGCAGCCTCTGGAATCCCTCAGCGAGTAAATGTGAACAGGAAAACAAAAAGAAAAGTGGATAGCAGATAAGTTTGCCTTACCAGATAGCCCAACAACTTTTTTTAAAAACATATGTCTGTGTATTTGGCCAGTAAAATGGAAATCATAAGAAAAGTGGAGGCTGGTGAAAGAAACAATAATTCCAGGATGGATTTTCAAAGAAACTTTCAAGTGGTCTCTAGGAGGTTCAAATGTTTTTTGTTTACTTATATAAGGCTTATCTGACCTAGTTGTCCCATGTGTGCATACTGTTAATTCTAATAAAATGTTTGCTGAAACATCTTGACTTCCTCTTCTTCTTTGTGGTGCAGGAACCTACTCCTATTCTTTCTTTGTTATTTCTGTCTCTGACACCAATTTTCTGTTAAAGAAGTAATGCCCAGGAATGCATTTACTTTGTTAACTGAGATACAGCTGTACCTAGCAGCTGCTCTCCTCATGAATCCAGGTGAAATAACTGGACACTTGTAAATTGCCACTGATCTCATTTCTTCTTACCCTGCATATTTTCCCATTAAAGCAGGAGTGAGCAACTGTCATGATCTAGGGACTCCCAGGAGACCATGGTGAGCTACAGCCTCCATTGCACCCCTCATAAAAACATCAACATCAAATTACTTTTGCCTCTAACTGTCCCCAGTGCTCTTTAGGGGGATTTCTGCCATGTATTTTCCCTTTTCTGGGCCATTTCATACTTAGGGGAGGCCTTTTATTTTTAAACAACAGTTGATTCACAAGTCAACTTTGGGGTTACTTCCCACTGGAAAAAAGGCCTTTCCTGGGACTAAAATGACCCGAGGAGGGGAAAAAAGTGGTTAAATTGTCACCTAGCCACTCAGAGGATATTTGGGGCAAAACATACAAGGGACCATATGCAACTGCGGACCACATTTTACTTACTCCTACTGTCAGGTCTATTCTGTGAAGCTCCTAATAAATGCTGTGTTCATAACAGAATTATTTGAGATGCCTTACAAGATTTCTCTGTCCCTCTGTCTATGTGTGTGGAATTGGTTGTTCCTGGTCTACATTCTCCAATATAACAGAAACTGAGCTATTCAATTAAACAGCTTTCCCACAGGCATCAGCTTTCCAAACAGCCTCACCTCATCCTTTGCTGAGCCGGTTGATGTAGCTCCTCCTACCACCTCCTGCCAAAACATTCCCTAAGAATTCTACTGTTTCACCTTAGGTTTTGCCCAATTCCGTATTCCAGTTCATCCCAGATTTGCTATTAGGAACTGCAAAACACTCACAGATCAGCCACGAGTGAACAGAAGTGACTGAGGTTTGTCTAAAGTGAACTACCACTGCTGTTCATTAAAACTGTTAATTTTCACAAACCAGCACTTAGCTAGAACACAGAAAGCTTATTTCTCATTTATAAGATACAATGGGTGCGCCTTCACCTGGTGCCACTTTCCCAATCCTGTTCATCTTTATCTTTCTCCTCTT